>JARFIY010000001.1:5035000-7552500 GCA_036346155.1 Sinelater perroti | reverse complement strand
AAATTCGAAATAGAGACCTTCTACTGAATAACAAGAGAAAATGCGAAATTATACATACCTAGAACTTAATAATCAGTGGAATCGTTCATCATACGATGTGATATTGAAAAAACAAGAGCTGTTTTTCTTAAAATATCGTCAGACTTCAAAAGTCATACTTTCACAGTGTCTATCAAAGTAAGACTCTTCGATGCTACATGTTCTCAACTTTGCTTTATGTTGTCGAGTCGTATAATCTAACAAAACCAAGTACCAAGAAGTTAACAGCCTTTGAAATCAGGCTTTATAGGAGAATAACAGAAATTTTATTAATAAACCATATATTTAATAAAGTTTTTTGAAAGGCAAAGAAAAATATATAAATAATTGTGATAAAGAAAATACAGCGCGAATATTTAAGATAATAATAAACGAAAGAAGATGCAGCTTAATGCAACAAATATTAGAAGAAGAGTTCCCAAAAAGACGTTGTCCGGGCAGCTAAAAAATCTTAGAACATTGTTTTTGTATTGTAATGTATGAATGTAAATTTAATCAGATTTTAATATGAGCTAAGTGACAAAACAAAAACGTTTATAGTCACATCTCCGTAGGCCCTTATCTGATACTCTATACTACACATGGACATATACCTAAACATATACATGCCAAATTTAATCTAATACTGGCAAAACTATAAAAATTACAAAAAAATAATAACATTTGAAGATCGTTTCTTCCCAATCTTGTCCATTTAGTTGAGATTTTAGCCCAATAAATGCATATACAATTATGGCAATTATCATATCCATTATATTCCATACACATACGTAGGCTACTCGATATCTATCGCGGAAAAACTAACAAAAACAAATTTTTAATGTTGAAGACTTTCTTCTTGTTTTTCAAATTATTCTCCTTGCCAATCAATACATTGTTGCGTACACTGTAATCAATTTTCAACGAACTTAAAAAGTTCGTTAATGAATTACTGAATTCTATATGTCTGTCGGTCTGTCTGTCTGTCTGTCGCTGTCACAAAATTATGGATTTTTTAAAATTTTAAAATGGATTCTTATAGGAAATTTTACGTTGATTTCAAAATCGAAATCAAAAAGTTTCTATCTCGAATAGTTTTCGAGATATTCCACTTCGAATTTCGGGAAAATTTCGACATTGCGATTTTTTGAGTAATTCTTAAAGAAAATTTTACGCTGATTTCGATAATGAAATCGAAGAAATTCTATGTCGAATAGTTTTCGAGATATTCGACTTCGAATTTCGGGAAATTTTTCGACATTACGATTTTAAATGTGATTCTTATAGGAAATTTTACGCTGAATTCGAAAATAAAGTCGAAAAAATTTCTATCTCTAATGATTTTCGAGATATTCGATTTCGAATTTCCGAAATCGAATTCGAAAGGTTTTTTTAAGTTCTTGCTGGGATTGCTTACAGAGCAATCTCTTCGCCGGCCCCATGTTTTTTATATCGAATCAGATATCTCCGAAATATAGGTTTTGAAGGCATCAGTGGCCCTTTCTGACGTCACACATCGTTGTCCATACAATTTGTTCTTTACATGTGGAAACCAAAAGAAATAGTTAGGGGCCCAATAGGACTGTACAGCAGATGATCTATTAATTTCTTCGAAGACTTCTGGCAAACAAATGATTGTATGCCATCTAGAATTGTTATATACCATCTAGAATTGACCCCATTTACGATTCTCTAAAACCATAGTTGCGACATGTCTACTTTTTCTAAAAAAAAAAAACAGACGACCATTTGCATCAAAGTGCTTCGAGCGCGAACGACTTTTCTTGGGTTTGACTCATCTTGAAAGACCCATACAGTCGACTGCTGTTTACTTTCGGGCTCATACCCATAAATCCAAGATTCGGCACCTGCGACGATGTTGTAAACGGCATTTGAAGCACCGCAATCGTATTTCTTGAGCATATCTTTCGATCAATCCACACGAGCCTATTTTTGAGCGATCGTTAACTTATGCGGGATTCAAAGCACACACAGTTTGTTTGACGGTTAAAGGAACATGCAATATCGAATATATGCCAATCATACTAATGCCTAAGAATGCCTGAATTTCACGACATGTCACATGGCGATCTTACTTGATCAGTTCGCGCTCAGAATCGATATTTGCTGGCACCAAAACCGATTTCGCTCGGCCTTCTTTAAATTCATCCGCCGGCGAACTACGGACTACAACTAAATTCATTGAACCGAACGATATACGGTAGCTCTCTGTGGGGCTTGATCACCAAAAGTCGAAGTGAGTTGAACGACGCACTGTTGTTAAGACAATCGAAGTCAAGAATGGTAAAAAGTCATCGCACGACAATGTTCACTAGTTAATACAATTTTTTGGTCGAAAGAAATTTTTAACAAACAAATAGCGTCCATATGACAAAACGTTCTGAGTACGTATGCCATCAAAAACGTCAAATTGTATGATGCAATCGTCAGATCGCACCTAGCACACGCAGAGTTGTCTATTCGCAAACAATACATTACACACAAATGCACGCACATATTATAAATATTCAAAATTTTAAATTTAAAAAGAAAACTAGATCCAAGCGTAGTTGACTATAAGAATAGAACATTCAACAAAAACGAAAATATGAAGATTTTATAAACAAAATAGAAACTAACATATCTACTAAAATAGAAGAAGCATTAAAAAAGAAAGATTGATTTTAAATAAATCGACATGTAACAAAGAAACTTGAAAAGGATAAATAAATTAAAAGAAAAATAAATAAAAACTTTTAAAATTATATACCAATCTAAATAATACAACATAAAACTTGCAAAAATAGGTTAACATACAAAACAAAATCTGCGTCAAAATACATTAATACGCTGAAAACCGTTTACTTTTTTAACATGGTTGAAGCAAAAAGAAAACTTGAAAAATGAAATACAATAATTGAAAAATAGATTCGCATAAGAATCAAATACAATCTGACCGCCTTCATAATTTTGTTAGCGTAAAAGACAGCTTTAGTTCCGGTGTAGGCGTACAGCATACATCTATGGGGCAGTGCTAAAACATCAAACATGAATATTCTGCAAAGATTCCAGAGCAAAACGTTTCGTGTAATGAACGCTGAATGGTTATTAGCAACAAAATACTTCACGACGACCTAAAAGTTCCATGGATTAGAGATGAGGTTAAAAGGCGAACAGTCACCTATGTCAATCGAATAAGAACTCACCCCAATGTGTTAGTGCTAAATTTACTAGACATTAATAATAATACTCGTAGATTAAAAAGACTTAAAACATTAGATCTTACTAACTAGTATTCGTTTATTAGTACATTCAGGGACCCGCCAATGGGCGACACTCCCTCCATATGTCAGTATTTTAGTTTAGTTTAGTAATTAAGTATTACATCAAATTTGCTCGTTAGCCTTTGGGCTAGTTGTAAATTAAGCACAGAAAATAAACAAAAAATAATAATTTTGTTGACTTGAATAATACATTCGATTGAATAAAACTGAAAATGTAACAACTATCTCCCTACAAAAAAAAAACACGAGCAACCCTCATTAGACTCGCTTACAACACATATGGAGAAACAACTGCAAAAATAGCTAAAGAAGAAGGCATAAAAGACGATATTCCCGAGGCCGGTATTCGACAGGGTGGACGTAATATTTATTTTTAAAACAAAGAGACTGTAATACAAAATCTGCATAGCCTCTAAACAATATAATACAAGAATTTTAACAGATAAAACAAAAACGAGTAGACAATTCTTTGTCTTCAAAATTAAGGCGGTTATGACACCAGTTAATCGTATAGGACAGCTTCAAGAGTCACATCGTCATCAAATATCTGACCTAAAAATGTTTTTTTTAGTGGCCGGAAAAATGATAATCTCAGAACGAAATCCGAACTGTAGAAAGAGTGTTCCGGTGTTGTCCAAAACAAATCTTCAATTTTTTATCGGGTATAGGCAGTTATATATGACACGGATGTTGTCGGATAGGAAATTCGCGTTTTTTCCGTTGACAGAAACAATTTCAGCAATTAATCGGCGATCATCCCCAAAAAAGTGGCAAACAATGCAAATATTCTCCCTTCATTTTCATCTACTTTTCGTCCTCCCTCTTATGGATGTTGTCCCCGAACTGTGTCTCCAGTCTTCGGGCGATTTTTCGCTCTCTTGATAATAATCTGTTGTACAATGGACGAGGGTATCTTTTGTTCTGACGGACGTGTATGAATTCCACATTTTCTTAATCCCTTCATCCAGAAACTTTATTTTACATGCGATGAATACATGAATTCCGCACTGTATCCTTGCAGGTAGACAATGACCTCTCAATTATTTAAAGTATTCTTGGTAGTAATATGCAATCTACATCTACAACAACGTTCAATTCTAGTTTTGTAAAGTGTAGATTTCGCTTCAACCCCTATAAATTGCCAAAATAATGGCTTTTCCTCAATTAGTTTGCAAATTGGTTGAGACAATTATCAAAATGAAAATGGAAGAGAGGTTTTCATTTTAGACGAGGCTAAGTTTGATTTTGCAAAAAAAAACTGAAAAGTAAAGAATTGTTTTGACGCGTTAAAAACACGTGTCGAAATAAAGTGTGGAGAGTGGGTCCGGAAAAAAATTATATCCAGAAGTTTTTTCAACATAATCATTCCAAAGATGTAACAACTTTAAATAGATAATTAGGTAAGAATTTTGAACTACTACAATTATACTTTACTTTATAATTTTTTGATCCATTTTAAAATTGTGTTCGTGTTTGTAGTCAGCACTCGTGCGAAAAGAAAAACTGTAGAAGATCTAGCTGAAAAGCCTTCCAAAATTATCCATACAACTATGAAAGAAAACGTAGGAAAAATCGACACCTTAACTACCATATTCGGGATATTCATTATGTATAAAATAACACTTATTCCGCACGGAAAAAATTGCAACCCAAGCTTCCAAAAAGTGCAGAAGAGACTGTTAAGCTTATGACAACTTTTTCTTGTCTAACTATCAACGAAGAAAATTTTGTTTTGTCTATTAAAGAAGAAAGTAATATTATTGTATTATCGTGTGACACAAATTTAATGGCTTTGTATAGTTCCGAAAAAATATATTCAGACGGAACATTTGATTATTGCTTGAATTATTTCACACAACTATTTTCTTTTCATGTACTTGTGAAGGGTCACTGTATACCTCTTATGTTTTGCGTTTTACCGGACAAGATGTCTGAAACATATAAAATAGCTTTGAATTTAGTGAAGACAAAATGCCAAGGTATCAATTTAACTTTGAATCCAAAATTATTAGTGGTCGACTTTGAAAAAGGCATCCACAATGCAATTTCAAGTGTCTGATCTTATGCGGAAATCATTGATCGGTTGTCGTTTCCATTTAGCACAAAATTGATTTCGGAATATACAACGATTGAGTTTGGTCTCCGAATATAAACAGAAAAACGATGAAGTAGGAAAATGGCTAAATTATGTGTGTGGCTTGCCATTTTTAGACCAAATGGAAGTTGCAGATTGATTTGTATTTGATCTCATGAGCATAAGACCAGAAGATGATAGACTGGTGAGATTTTCTATTTAATAGAAACGTACCTAGACGATGATTTGCTATTTCTACCAAATATTTGGGCAAGCTTCACGGCTAGCTACGACAGGACGACAAATTGTTGTGAGTCGTTTCATGCGAAATTTAACAGTAATTTTTACAAGACTCACCCTTTGCTGTATTTTTTTATAAATGTATTAACTGATATTCAGACTGAAACTTATATAAAATTACAAAGTGTTGAGAAAAAGAACAGAATTAAGGATCCCGAAACACGACGTCGTGAATTATTTATTGAACAAAAAAGTACATCGATATTCAGACGTTAGAAGATTACAATATGTCAAATGTTTGGGGTACTTTTATAATAATAATAATAGTTCCCCGTAACAGGCAGTGTTTCCAGGCGTCAAGAATTTTATTACCCTGGACGTCCCTTGTGCGCATGTTTGCTTCTACTAACAGGATAGATCTGCTACAATCTAGAGCCTACGGTACACAACGATAGTAACCTGGCTAGCGCTACGTACCGACCACCTATTATTACCCCAGAGTTTGACCTCCAGGTACTCATTTATTGCAGCCTGAGTCGAGCTGGGCCGTAAAAATGCCAGTGATTAATATTGGCAAGAACATTATAAACAAAAATAATTTTATTATTGTCTTGATTTTTATTTCTTTAACAATAAATCCGTATATCAGAAATAAGATTAAGTATTTCTTTGAACCTATTAAGTGGCAAGTGCGTAATTCATGAAAAGCTATTAGGAATCAGGTAGAGAGTGCAGAATTCATGGCCGCCCGTTCTGACATCGTAATACTAACTAAAAAAGGGGTAGTCCGAGATACCCACAGACAAAAATTCCCTTTAGCCTGCAGTGCCCAGAATCCACTCCCGATTAATTCACATAAAAAGTAATTTAATAGAAAAGAATAAAATCTTTTAGAAAAAACGTTTTAATAATGCTTTGGTTTTTATAAAGTAGTGTATAGTATTATATAATGAGACTAAACAGCCCAATATTATAGATAAATATAATTCCACTTTGTGTTTTAACTTTCTAGCATAAAAATAACACTGTATATAATAATCATTACATCATATATTTCATCAAACATTTTCTAAATTGAAAACATTTTTTCAAACTACCCATTTCACACAAAAAACTTTTATAAAAAACTTCGATTATAAAACATGCCCAAGCAATTTAAAATGTGGGTTCGTTTCATACTAAACTTTGTAATTACGGCTGCGTTTTATCCGGACACACCTTGGTCAACCTACGCACAAATTAGTTCAACTACGTCTAGGGGATTGTTCATCGTCATTACGAACAAATAAGATAACTCTTCTGAACGTCTATAAATAGTACGTGCAGAGCGTAATTGCCCGGCGAACAAAACACGCCTTGCAACAAAAAGAATACGCCAAAATGAGTCATCCGGCGTCGGCTCGAGAAATGCGATCCATACCCTACAGAACGCCACAGAAACCCCACGCAGCCGGAAAATGGAAAGTAGAAGACTGTAAACATCGGAAATTGGAAGGTAGACGGCTTTTCGACTAGGCAAAACGTTAATTTATAGTTGGAGACAGGACCAGATTATAATTTGAGTGATATTATATAGTGATCGCTCTATATTTTAATGCTAATTTTTTCTTAGTACAACGATGTCATAGATTTTTTTATCTAATAAGTAATTTGTATAAGTATAAATACAGTTATTTACTCAATTTAGCCATCTATTCCGGTTTATCCTATATTTAGGAAAGTTCTTTTTTATTTTTTAAATTGGTTTTTTGACAAACTTTGGAATTCTTTCTGACTTTAAATGTTTTAAATAAATTCTTTTGTATTTTACAACTAACTACTTTTTGTACTAAAGTGGTCATAATTTGCAAAGGACCTATAGGGGGAGCTACGACTGAGCTAATCTGCGCAATCGTGAATTTAGTTGCAACAAGCAGTGTCGCAAAGTGTAAACCAGTGACCTTCCACTTGGGTTCGAAATTATGAATAAAACTGTTCAAGTATGAAAATCTGTTGATTCTGCAAGTACTTAACTAAATGTTGCTTTTTATGTTTTTTGTTGGAAACTTTTAGTTAACATCTCCAGCTAAATACGCACAATAACATGATCTGATTTTGAGGTTGGAAATTAACTTAGCAAAATGCACATTACTAACTTATCAAAACAATACAAAGAAAAATATGTAACGTTATCCTTAAAAAGACAGATTTTGGCATTGGTTGGTTTCTTCTGAGCCATTGAAAACTAAAATAAATGATCCGAAAATGTTGAGACGCGACTCCTCTCGTTTAGACGAATAGACTTTTTGACACCGCCTAACTAACGATATAAAGAAAATTAAGTTGAATATTTAATGTCACAATTAGTTTGGAACATGGGCTATCTACCTGAATTTGTTTAAGATTTTCACAGATACAGCTTTATGAAAAATTAAATATTTACTATTTAACAGTGGCTGGTACCTATGGCATATGGATGGACGATATTGTAGATCTGTATGGCCTCAATATACAAATGCATCGAAATTGTATTTGGCCTTTTAGTTACGCCTAATTAATAAATCAAAAATTTAAATTCTTAGTTACGACCAGTTTTTTTTTAATCCAAAGTGAAGTTTTGGACTGTCCTACTTTTTGAGTAAATAAATTTTTAATTTAAGTAATTTTCAACATTCAAATCGTTATGACTTGTTTATGTTGCACGTTGCAGTAGTCGTGTAAGAAATACACTTTATTGCCATTACCTAGGATTAAAAAAAGTCCCCGGTCACAATTATTTATTGACAACGGTTCAAAAAATATAGACAAAATTATATGAAAATCTCTATCCTCCGAGCCAAACTTTGATCTTAGGAAACAGGAAATAATCGTTGGGAGCCAAACCTGGTGAATATAGTGGGTAGTCAATCAATTCAAACTGTAATTCGAACTTTTCATTCGAATTAATTTTTGGTTGAATGTGAGCAAGCGCGGGACCCACGCGCGGACAGATTTCTCATGTCCAATTCTTCAGTCAATATATGACAAACGCGTTCTTTCGATATGCGCATAGTTTCCGCTATCTCTCTAATCTTGATTCGACAGTCCTCCAGTACCATTTGGTGAACTTTTTCGATGGAGGTCGCAGTTTTTGGGCGTCTCAAACACTAATTATTGATCAGCCAATCTGTCATACCAGACGTTTAAATTCAGCTGCCTATCTTTTAACGGTGGCAAATGATGGGACAAAGTCCCCGTAAACGGCATCTAACTCGGCTTTAATTTGAGGAGGCGTTTGACTTTCAAATGCAAATATTTAATTACGGTACGGTATTCGATTTTTCCATTTTTACAAACGCACTAACATCGACTGATACAAACAACCATCAAATAACAAATATGCTTCCAAAATGGCTGAAATGTTTACATGTATCTTTCAAAGCATCTACAATTGTAGGAGTAGAATGGTTTTGATGAGTAGGATCATCTTCATGTTGAGGCTCAAAACTTTCCAGACTGCCCACGTACAATACGGTCCATCCACATGCCATAGGTACCAGCCATTGTTAAGAAATTAAAAAGCAATTTTTCATAAGGTTTGTGAATTTCCTAACCAACTTTTTATACACAGAAAAATCTCAAAAAAGCTCTGGTAGATAACCCATGCCCCAATCTAATTGAAACATATTAAATGTTAATCTAGATCACTTGGTACAGTCAGAAAAAATTCCAATATTTTGATTTATTCAACATTTAAAAATCAAAAACAAAACTTTCAAGTATGATTTCAGACTTCTGAACAGCTAGAAATCACTTGGGGCCAAATCGGAACTGTACGGCGGATGTGGTAGAAAGTTCCATTTCAATTTCCGGAGTATTGTCTTAATGAAAGGCTACCCGCTTTCCACCTGTCTTCCGTTTGGATCGAATCAAAACACGTGATGACTCCTGGGACTCGAGAATAAAGTAATGCAGCCACGGATCATCAGTGGTCACTATTGACTTTAAAAATGCATCAGCTTCATCTTCAAACTGCTGTAGAAGACGACTGGCAGCTTGCGTGCCCACTATTTTGTTTACGTCTGTCAAAGTGAGTGTTACCCACCATACATTCACCTTGGGATAGTACAGGTGGGTTTTCACGATGTATTTTATACTACCAACACTGATGGATAGCATTGCTCCAAGTTCTTCGATAGAGCTGCGCCTCTTCTCACGAATAAGAGCATGGGTACGATCAATGTTTGGTTCGGTGAGGACGGTCGACGATCATGAGATTCATTCTCCGCGCGCTCTCTGAAGCACTTACACCACTCAAATACACGGTTCGGTGAGAGACACTTTTTCCCATACTGTTTGAGTCTGAGATGAATTTAAGAGAACGGGACGTTTTTTCCTTGGAGAAATTTGATCACAATGTGTTGTTCCATGCCCCGCGATACCTTTTATTCACGCATCACTCTAACAACACCCAACAGGACTGAACAGATTTTAACCCGAGCAGAAGGGAGGATATAAGTTTACACACAAATCAGTCCCGGTCTTATTTAAACTACCTTTTATATCAACAAATCGCGCACTCCAATAAAAATATCTATGTAATTCGCCAGTGTACAAAAAATTCATTTTTATCAATTTCCTGCTGAACACAAAAAAACATGGCAAGTTTTGCATTCAGCTTTTGGTTGAAACGTCATCTTTAACAATAAAGCTCTTTTTTGTAAGAATAAATTTGTTTTCAAATAAAACTGTAGCATTTGGAATGATAAAATCCAATAGAGATTCAAAAACATCAACTTTATATCAAAAGTTTCTCCTTAATGTGAGTTTTGGTACGACAGAATTATTTCTTTAAAGATAAATTTAGAAAAGGTGTAACGTTGAATAGAAAGATGGCAGACTATAATAAGTAATTATTTTGAGCCCTAATTGCAATTATTGAAGCTTACAAAGGTATTATTTTAATAATGCAAACTTACATGCTGTACTGCACGGAAAGCAATCGATTTTTTTGAAGAAAAAGTTCAAAGCTTCATTATCTCAGCAAAATTTAATCCGTTAAGCGTCTTATAAAGTCATTAATAAATAAATGTCAATATATACATCATAGTCATTAAGTATATAAAAAAGACCCGTTACATTGCATTAGTAAATTAGGTTCTTTAAGATGAGAAAATATAATGTCAAAAAATGCGTTAGTTAACAATAAAAATATAAAACACACTCTAGTTAAAAATTATTTAGCAATGCTGTACCCAAATTCTTATACCATATCGTTCAATAAAATTATATTAAAAAGGCAATTTGATTATCCTTATTAGTTATTTTGGTAAACTTTAAAACATGGACCCGAACTAAGACTTGTATAACATTCCTCACATCAATAAGACGATTCTTTACAAATTCTGTTTTGATTACATAATACATAATTAATTGTATCTATCTATACAATATATAATAGCAGCTGCTTGTGTTGTCGGAACATTCAAATTGAGTAAAGTTCAAATTTGATCTTATGAGAGTGTACTACATCGAAAATGAAGAACAAAGTTCTGATAAATTATAATTCCAATTAAGTTCGGCAAAATAAAGATTTAGTCAAGTCAAAATTGCGGAAGTTAGCGGACTTTCTAACACTTCATGCACAAAATAAATTTAAACAACCACGCATAATAAGCAACTTCAATACGTGTACATATTAATTACAATTACAATATTGCTTCATCAATGTCTTAAAAATACGGTGACATATTTGAACATTTGCACAAATTAGTTGAGTGAGAATTTACATGCCACCTCAGTCAGCAACAGAGTGCAACCCTTACATGTTGCATTACGTGGGCTGCACGATATGTATTGCGAATTGGCAAGCCTGCGATCTTACGTTTGCATCATACAGCTTGACGGCATAGTTACTCAGAATGTTTTGTCACACGAACGCTATTTGTTTTGTTTTCATTAAGTTAAAAATTTCATCTCGGCCAAAAAATGGGATTAACTCAAAACATACATCGACTTTTGGTGATGAGGATCCATACAGAGCTATTGTATAACACTGGATCAATGAATTTAATCGTGATCGTAGTGATCTGACAGGTAAATTTAAAGGCCGTCCAAAATCGGCTGTGGTGCCAATAAACATATGTGCTGTGCGCAAACTGATAAAGAAAGACGGTCATAAAATTCAAGCATCCTAAGGCATTAGTGTGATTGGCATACAGTCGATATTGCATGAACATTTAACTGTGAAAAAAATGTGTGCGCGTGAATCTCGCAATAAGTTAGGATCGCTCAAAAACAAGTCAATTGGTCGAAAGAAATGCTCAAGAAATACAATGCGGTGCTTCAGAAACAATTTACATCGTCAGAAGTGACGAATCTTTATGATTTATGCGTATGAGCACAAAAATAAACAGCAGTCAACTGTATGGGTCTTCCAAGATGAGTCAAACCCAGCAAGTCATTTGCGCTCAAGGCACTTCGAAGCAAATGGTCGCCTATTTTGTTTTTGAAAAAATTGGAAATGTCGCAACCGTGGTTTTAGAAGATCGTAAAACTGTTAATTCTAAATGGTACATTATAATTTGTTTGCTAGAAGTCTTTGGAGAAATAAGAAATAAAAAGCCAACGACCGACGCGGATCATTCTTCACCATGGCAATGCGAGCTCACACACATTGACGCACTTAAAACGTCGAATTGATAGTCATCCGCCATACAGTCCTGATTTCGCCCATAACTCCATTTCTTTTTGTTCCCACATGTAAAGAACAAACTGCGTGGTCAACGATTTTCAACGCCGAAGAAGGCTGTTGTAGTAATTTCAAAACCCATGTTTCAGAGATATCTGATTCGATGGAAAAATGCTATGAAAATTGGTTCCAGCGAATGCAACAATGTATTGACTGCCAAGAATAATATTTCAAAAAACAATAGAAAAGTTTCCAACATAAAATATGAAATGAATAACAAATCATCGTTCACTATATTTCAAAATTAGTTATTATTGCTTACCACAAAGACTTTCAAAAATCACGATTGTAACTCTACTATAATGAGATGTTCACAATTAAAGATTTTTTAAATATCATAAATAACAACTATTTTGATCGTGCAATTATTGTAAAAAGTAATTCCAATTTTAGTATAATCGTTTTTACCAATTCTATCAGTAGATAATAATTCGTTCCTCTCAATGGTACACCTTACCCATAAGTTTTATTATGCAAAATAGATGAGAATGGAAACCAGAGTACTTCAAAATGAAATAAAATTGGAAATCACCTAGAAAAAAAGCAATAAATTGACTTATTGCAACAAGCAATCATTTAACAATTTTAACAGAAATAAGAAAGCAAAACAGTGATCAAAGAGTTAAGTAATGAACAAAAATTAGCTGATATCTACAATCACCCAGACTCAGTTTAAACAAGATTTTTCTACATATAAAGAAAGCAATCATCTGCAAAAAGCTTTAACATTGCCAAAATACTCGGGCGCAGTCAATGCGGCGAAAAATATTACAAGAAGCAAGTTAAAGTATTCTTTTATTTAAAAAAAAAATTTTTTTATTTATTTATTCACTATTTGCGATCTGTATACACAATAAACAAATTTGATACATAAGTGATTAAATGACATGAAAAAGGCGTTAGGATTAACGTCCAGTGACTTAAACCTGTAAGTAACTTAGAAGCTGAGGAGATGCGGTTAGATTATTAGTGGGCAAGTAAGAACTGTGATCTTGATTGCTAAGTAAATCTATAAGGTAGTTGTAGTGGTTTAACTCGGCTTAATCTTTGAGTGTCCAAACTGTTATCGAGTAAATTCAGCGCAAGAGGATTGCTGTGAGACTCCAATTTACTTAGGTATCGCTCACTGAGTTTGGTAATGGTTTATTTCACTGTGTTCACTTTTAAGTCGCGCAAAATATCAATGTTTCTTAAGAAGTAGGGTGCATCACACATTGCACGTAGCATTTTTGTCTGAAATCTTTCGATGATTTGAATATTAATGTTTGCTGCTGATCCCCATAACTCTATGCCATAGGCCGATATTGGTTTGAATGCAACGTTATAAACTAAGAGTTTATTTTGAAGTGACAACTTGGATCTTCTACCGAGCATCTAGTAATGTTTACTGAACGTGACCCCCAATTGTTTTCTTTTATGCCAGATGTGTGCCCTCCATGTTAACCCCTTGTCGAGGTGCATGCCGAGATATTTTACCTCCGCAACCTGCGGTATATAAAAGTATATATAAAAGTTTTATGTCAAATAAAGACCTAAGTCACTACTAACGTCAGGATATTATACTTATAAATGGTGTATTTTTTTAATCTGTAATTTTTTCTTACAATAACTGAAAGTAATAACTTAAGTAACCAACTCTTTTTCAAGATGTCGCACGTGTTCTTCGGTAGTTTGTTCTTTCAGTTAATTTTTCAAACTATTTACTTTCCGGGAAAAAACGAGACTGTGCAGTTTCGAAAAATTTGGTGTGAATTTTTAACGCAAACCACGAGAATAGAGAAACTTTATTTTTACCTTCTTGAGGTTTTGAATTTTGATAATAAATAGTAAATCTGTACCAGAGGAAATAGATGCATGACCAACCAATCACATTTAAAAAGAAATCGGTTATGAAAAATAGAAGATCTGAGCAGATTGCTTATTAATCACAAGCAAATGGTTCTCACCAAAAATAAAATTTTTATTGGACCACATATACAACCAATTTGTTAAGAAAAGACAATATAACAACCCATTCATTTCTTCAGTATTGGGCAATTCGCAACAATGCACAATTATTAACGTGTAGTAATGCTACAAATCTGCTATTTACCTCTTCCTACTTCCATTAGGCCGAAGGCCAACAAAAAGAAACATTTCCACCAGGAAGATACCTTCTGTCGCCTGAATTATATAAACCCTAAAGTTTACTGCTGTCCTTCACAAAAGATTGAAGTCAAAGCACCCCACAGTCAGTGATGGAAAAAAAACTGTATATATAGAACGTGTTTTCCAATATTTACAAACGTCTAAAACTCCGCCAATGCCGGTCCCAAGCCCGAATGAAAAAGGAGGAAGGATCGAGGAGTAATAACCTCGAAAAAAACCTGGGTTCAGCTGGGCCGGCTGATAGCACCCAGTAAGGGCTCCTACCTTTATTATTACAGGCGAAAACCGGCCAACCTGGAAGGCAAAAGATGACAAATTAGTCACAATTGCGGAAAGGGCGGAAGAGCCAAAATTAGTAGCGTCTGATCCAGAGTGGACGGATACGAACGGCGACTATCTCAGATTGGGCGGCCGTATATAAAGGTCCACCATATAAGGGGGTTATGGCGTTAGGCATAAATAACCTAACACATGTAAAACTAAAGGAAAGTCATGGGCAGAATAAAAAATCTGAGTAATATTCCCCGGGCGGTAATCCACATCTCGAAGAGAGAGAGCCCTGTAGGATACGGGGGGAGGGGCAATTCTGCGTTGAAATTTCAAAAAAATGTTGAAGATATCAACCAGGAAAACAAAACCAGGAGAAAGAAGAGAAGAACGGATAGGAAAATAACTGTAGGAACATGGAATGTACAAGGATGGAGGAATAAAGTTAAGGAAGTGATGGGAGAGTGCAAAAAATGAATCTGGATATGTTAATTTTGAGCGAAACAAAAAAGAAAGGTCATGGAATTCAGGAAATTGACAACAACATACTTTGTTGGAGTGGAGTGCAAAAAGACAAGAGAGCAAAGGCAGGAATAGGAATAATAGTAAAAAAAAGATATAGAAGAAACATAAATACCTGGGAACCCATAAATGAAAGAATAATAAAATTAAATATGTCACTACACGGCAGAGACATAGTAATACTCGGTGTTTACGGACCAACAGATGACAGCGCAGTATCAGAGAAGGAATCAATCATAGGAACACTAAAAGAGGAAATAGAAAAAATTAAACGAACTCAAGAAATAGCCATAGCAGGAGACCTGAATGGAAGAACCGGAAGGAAAGAAAAGGACGAGGCAGTAGGAAGGTACGGAGAGAACATCATAAATGACAACGGAGAAAGATTAACAGAGGTATGTGAACTATGTAATCTAAAGATCATAAATGGTTTTTACCCACACAAAGATATCCACAAATACACATGGATACAAGAGACAGGGCAGCTGAGATCCATAATAGACTACGTAATACTAAAATGAAACAGTACAATGAGAACGAAGGACGTAAGAGTTAAAAGAGGGGCAGAATGTGGAACAGATCATAAGCTGCTGATAGCAAAAATAGGGTTCCCATGGCAAATAAAAATAACAAGTGAAAAAAGAAACACAGAAAACAAATGATATACCGAAAGAAAGACAGCTCAAGTTACACCTACTGCAAGACACGACAGTGAGAGATTTATATAGGAGAAGATTAGACGATAAATTGACAGAATTCAGATACGAGAGTATAGAAGAGATCTACCAACACATAAAGGAAAGTTTAAAACAAGCGGGATTCGAAGTATTAGGGGAAAAAGAGGAGAAAACCACACAATATAAACACAAACTCACAAGTGAACCCCAGGAAGCAATTAAACAAAAAAAGGAACTATACAGCAAATGGTTAAGCACAAAAAAGGAAGAAGACTTAATAGAGTATAAAAGTAAGACCAGAGAAGTGAAGAAAATGACAATAAAGCAAAAAAATGACAACTGGCAAACAACCTGTACCAATATTGATCAATACCTGGGGGGCGCTAGATGCTCTGAATCATGGAAGTTACTAACAAATCTACGAACAGACAGGAAAGAACACCTGCAAATGCAGTACATTGAAGACAAAGAGTGGGAAACATACTATGCGAACCTGCTAACAGAAAACAGATAAGAGTACATGAAGGACATCGAAGAGAAGGCAGAGAAGGAAAAGGAAGAGAAGAAGGAGACAGCCAAAGATAAAGATGAAGAAGAAGAGATGGTGTCACTGGAAGAAGTAAAAGCGGCACGTAAATCATTAAAAAACAATAAGGCTGCGGGACCAGGAGGAATACCACTGGAACTCAAAGTATGGAACGGAAAAATTGTTCAGAATGATAATGATAATAGTCCAGAAAGTGATAAGTGAAGAAGACATGCCTAAGGAATGGAAGGAAGCCTATCTTGTCTCCATATTTAAAAAGGGCGATAGACGGAAATGTGAGAATTACAGAGGAATCAGTGTGATTGCTATAATGGGAAGAATATACGGACGAATACTTAAAAACAAGTTAGAAAAACACATACAAAACAAAATAGGGGGAGAACAGGCCGGGTTCACAGCAGGAAAATCATGCGTGGACCATATATACATAATAGAACAATTACTGGAAAAGAAAAGAGCTAAAAACAGAACGACATATCTGGCGTTCGTGGATCTGGAAAAAGCATATGATACGGTTCCCAGACAAAGATTATGGACAGCAATGGAGAGGATAGGAATTCCCAACCACCTAATAAGGGCCGTTAAAAGTTTGTACAAGGGAAATAGGGTGTACATAAAAGCGGGACAGAAGATAATAGGTAACTTCCAGACAACAAAGGGGTTATTATAGGGATGCTCCACATCACCGACTTTATTTAAGATCTGTCTAGAAGAAACACTGAAAAACTGGAAGCGTAAATGCGAGGGTATGGGAGTGCCAGTCAGAAACGAATATCTATATACGTTGTGCTACGCAGATGATCAAGTGGTTACAGCGCAAGATGAGGAAGATTTGTGCTTCATGATGAGAAGACTGAGCGAGGAGTACGAAAAAGCGGGGTTACAGATAAACTACAAGAAGACCATGTATTTAGCAACAACGGAAGAAAAGTTAGAAGACCTACAAATAGAGAAGGATATGAGAATAAAAGCCGCAAACAAATTCAAATACTTAGGATTTACAATAACAGACAAGGCAACAACGGAAGAAGAAATTAAAAATAGACTGGGACAAACAAGATCGTGTATTAGACAGTTGCATCCAGTAATATGGGTTAGACAAATTACGAAAAACACAAAAACGAGAATATACACCGCAATTGTACAAAGTATAATGACGTATGGAGCGGAAGTCTGGGTAATAAACAAGGGAAATGAAAGAAAAATAAGAGCGACAGAAATGGAATATTGGAGGAGGTGCTGTGAGGTAACCAAGATGGAAAGAACCAGGAATGAAGAAATAAGAAGAAGAATGGGAGTAGAGACAGACATAATTCATAGTATTGAAAACAAGAGACTCGCATGGTACGGACATGTAAGAAGATCGGATGACAACAGATGGATCAAACGAGTAACAGATTGGAGTCCCGCATGAAGGAGAAAGAGAGGAAGACCGAGGAAATCGTGGAAGGATGAAGTGGATGAAGCGATGGAAAGGAGAGGTTTAGAGGAGAATGACTGGCAAGAACGAGAAGCGTGGAGAACCTGGTTGAAGGAAGGAATATATATATATATATATATATATATATATATATATATATATATATATATATATATATATATATATATATAATCTAAACCAAAAGAAACTATAAAATTTAATTCCTTAATACCTAGTAATCTCATAAATCCCCATACAAGATCAAGCTTACCATTACTTTACACAGCATCAATATATTTGACATTGACATAGGGCCGCAATTATAAAGTCTTAAAGTTGTAAATAATGTTGTGTTTCTTGTCAAGTTTGGTTATTTATCAACTAGTAAAAAGGCCTGTCCCAAAGACGGGTCACATAAATCAATATTGTGTCGCATGAGCCTCCTGACACCTGACCGATAGGTGACGCAAACTGTCAAATTACTTCATATTTTGACCTATAACAGGTCAACCGTGACCTAAATCGAAAAACTAAAACCTTTATGCAAGGTTTGGCAACAAACCAGTTTCAATGAGTTATTAATCTTTGAAATTAGTTCATAACTTACAATTACATAAGTTACATTGTTGCAGTCTTATAGACTAAATAGAGTGGGGTGATAAAGAAAACAATATTGCTGTAATAGCATTATCTAAGTGTGGAACTGAAAAAAGTGTAATCTAAAGCCCTGCATTCTTTCAGCATTAGCCGTATGTGTGTATCGGGCTGTAAAATTGCTTAATGAGGCTAAAGTGCCAAGAATCGTTCGAGATCTGGAAGACCACGTTCAGTTCGGACTGTTCAGGCAAGCAAAGTCATAAGTAGCCGAATTAAACGAAATCCTCTTCGTAAGCAGATTGTCTCAGAAGATGCAAATTTACAGAATCGATAACTTGTATTATTAGGTAAGACCTACGACTAGCTGCTTACAAAAGATAAACGAGATATTTTTTGAAAACTGCTTTTAGGAAAGGTAGCAGAAAAAAAGCGAAAACGTTATTAACCGAGTACACGCATAACCAATTTTACGTTGGAGGAATCTTTCCACAAATACAATGACAGAATCTACGCTAGGTGGTCCAAACAAACATCTTAACTAATGAAGGATTCAGAGACGCCATCATCCAACAGCTATGATTTGACGGGCAATGAGTTAAGATGGAGTAACCAATATTCATTTTTGTGAAAAGGGAGGCAAAACTTCGGCCGCTGTATATCAACAAAATGTTTTAGAAAATTTAGCAAAACCTCTGAATCGCCAGCTTTTTTGAGGCGAGTTTTAGATCTATAATCGACTTCGCACACGCCCACAAAGCACGATCAATTCAAACTTGGCCGAGCAATAATGTGTCTCATTTTCCAACTGTAGAAGATTGGCCTTATGGTAGCCTAAATCTCAATACATTAGATTACAAATTATGGGTAGTTTTAAAAGCACAGTTTGCCCAAGACACCTTAATGTTGATTCTTTAAAGCGGGCCCTGACGTCTGCAGCCAATACTTTTTCGATTAATGTAGTGTGTGGTGCCATAGATGAGTGACCAGACGTCTTAAACTTTGGGTAAAGGCTAAGGCTGGTAATTTTGAATAAATCAATTATAATTATACTTAAGACTAATCATTTAATAAATCCAGAAAATATGCAAAAACAGTTGATCGTTTTATTTTGGCGTTCTAATCAGTGTATTACAGTATTTGAGCGTACGAGGTGTATTCAAGTTATAACACCTCCCAATTTTTTTCTCGGGACTAGAACAAATAAATACATGCGGTTTGTTTCAAAATACACGCGCACTCTTTGTGAATGCGTGACAGTGATTACATCAGTGCACGGTACACAGGACTCTAGCGACAGCGGCGAGGGCGAAGGCTGTTTTTTGATACTTAAAATGGCGACATTTTCATTACAAGAACAGCGTGTAATCATTCGCTTTCTCCATTTGCGTGGTGTGACACCGATTGAAATTCATCGCCAGTTGCGTGAGACATGTGGTGATGGTGTTATGGATGTGTCTGTGCGTATGTAGGTGCGACAGTTCAAAGAAGGCAGAACGTCGTGTGACAAGAAACCAAGACAATCTCGGCCTCGCACCAGCCGGTCTGACATGATCAAGCGAGTGGAGAAACTTGTTTTTGAGGATCACCGAATGAATGTGTAACACATCGCCTCCAAAGTTGCCATTTCCGTGAGATCTGTGCCCACAATCCTGCATGAAGACCTGAAAATGCGAAAAGTATCCTCCAGGTAGGTGCCATGAATGCTGACAACTTTGGAGCGATTTCTCATGCTCCCTACTCACATGACCTGGCTCCTAGCGACTTTTGGCTGTTTCCAACGATGAAACACACTGTTCGTGGTCGTAAATTCACTAGACGTATCGCTATTGCATCAGTGATTTTGGTAGGCAAAACGTCCCCCTAAAGAAGCGTTCGCAGCGGCCATGGAATCATGGCGTCAACGTTGTGAAAAATGTGTAGGACTACAAGGAGATTGTCAAGAAGTGACACAAGTTTCACAGTTTTCGTGTGATTAATTTACGAGAAAAAAAAATTGAAGATGTTATAATTTGAATGCACTTCATACTATGTACATTATGAAAATTAAAACACAAATTAAAAACAATGTTTAATAACTTTTGTTCACATACAGTATAAATATACAATTAAGTAATAAAATAAATGGACAATGAATAAGTAGCATCTCCAATGCTGTTGTATCATTAATGGTCCCACACAACACTATATGGTCTAAAATCTATCAATTTGTTACTAAACACGCAATTTTTAATCCATTTAACAGTAACATGTTTTGCAATTTTTGTACAAATTACATCTTGTTCCTTTACATTATCATGTAAATGGAGCACATGTGTAGCCTTTTCCCATTCTTCTGATTTTAAAACAATACCTCCATATGAAATAAAATAGCGTATCCATTCCTTAAATGCAGATTGAGCATCCTCTTCAACTAGTAACTTAACATGTATGAAAATGTCAGGTAAAGGATTTTTAATCTTCTGGTAAGCTTCAGCTGCAGTGTATGTTATATTTGTTTTTAAATTTTTAATTGAGTTTTTACCAGTATATTGTAACAATTTTGATGAACAAGCATCATTATTATCATCTAAGCCCTCTAAATCATTATTTTTCCGTTTCTTTGCCTTCTTATTATTAGATCTTTTATTTATTCCAGAAATTTTTGGGGGTGAACTAACAACACCGCCATTATTATTGTCAATGACCTGCCCTTCCAAATTATCCAACCTAAAATCAATGTTTTCCTTAGATTTTCGATACAAGACTTTTAATTCCTCCAAAGATGTAGCAGTTTGCCATGTTTTATCATCCCTTATTTTAGTTACACGTGGAAATCGAATAGAAATACCATCTGCAGTATGAACATCATGTTGAGTAAATTCTGCCCCAGTAATTTCCCAGACAGGCTGGTTCTTGGGGTCTTCAGCAACAAAATCTGGTATCATCGTCTTGGTGCACCTCAGCCAATCAGGTACTTTTACAGGATTAGCACTAATTTCTACCATTTTTAACTCAGTCTGCAGCTGTTCCAAGGTTTTGTCATCATGACCGGTATGAACTTTGGTCACAGTGTAATATTCTTTGGTATGAAAATCATAGCAACCCATAAGAAAAACGGATTTCATTCCTGCCTTCTTTCCTGTTCCATACCATGCACCTAGAACTATCAAGTCTGCAGAGTCAGCCATTGCACCATCCAGCAAATAATCTTTTTTAACCTTCAACCAATGCCTCTTACCAGGTTCATATATGCTCTTCAAATCCTTAAGAACAAGCCCTTCCAAACCCTTTTTCAGCACTTCTGTTATCTTTTCTGCAAGATGCTTTGGTTCCTTAATAATTTCCATTTCAGAAAACATGATGCGATTAGGGATTTCAGTCATATTTTCCTTCAGTATGTTCTTTCTATGCTTTATCGGCATATTTACTAAAGATTCTCCATTGTAATACATACAGTCAAACACAAATAAACATACATTGGCATCTTTAAACTCAAATTTTTTATGTACACCAAGAGTGCCAAAAGGCAAAGGTTGGCCAGTTGCAGCATCTATCATTAAAATTTCACAGTCTAATATTAAATCTTTACCATGAGGAAAAGCTTTTGGAATATATTCTTTAAAATGAGCAACTTTATGAGGAAGAACGGGTTTTAAACTGCGAGAAAAGTATCTGAACTCTGTTCCATATTTATGAAGTTGCACCCTTTCTCCATCATACTTTATTTCAGCATACATACCATTAGGGCACTTTTTCATAGCTTGTTCTACCGATTTACATGCTTCCGCCAACATTGGTTGGATAGGAGTCATCAAATTTATTGACGCTTTTATTCTCGATGGATTGTCATCTGTTTTACTAGAACCTCCTAAGCACCTTTTAATAGTCTCATTTATATCTCTAGATGCTTGGTATACTGAATATGCATCAGGATGGACACCCTGTAAAATATGTTTGGCTCCAGCATTCATTCGTAAGTCATGTTTTATGAGCCGAATAATTAATTTTAAATCATTAGAAGTACATTTGCTTGCAATTGCTTTAAAGTGGTTAATTTGCTCTTCTTCTTTAGTCATTGTTGACAATTCTTCGAGAAAATCGTCAACTTCTTGAATAGCTAGGACGCTTTTTTTAGCTGGACAAAAATGGGTGCTCTTTTCAAAAAAAATCTGGATTGTCTCGCCAATATCGTCTTTTTTTAAATGCTCCATCATTACAGTCTGATCAATATGAAATATCCTACTAAAAAGTTTTATTATCTGCTTGCTCTGCAAGTTATATATCCGCTTTATAACTCCTGGAAGAAGCAACCGGCACCACTGAACTATGTCTCCTTTAAAACCGTTTCCATCACTGCCTTTAGTAAACAAGTCACTCACTACTTTTGTTTTTTCCAGATAACTATCAACATTCGAAATATCGGCAACAACTCGTCTAAATCCCTTGAAAAGAAGATCCCTGTGGGAGATATTGCGTTGCAAATTATTTGAGGTTTTAGTTGTAGAGTCATCATTTGTAATATTCGATATTTTAGCTACATTACTGCTACTCGGACTTGTAGTAGAAGGTATGTTCTTCGTCGCATTTAATTTTCGCTTTTTTGGGGGCGGCGATTTCCCATACTTTTCTGCAATCGCCTTCTCGCTTTCTTGAATTTTATTTTCTATTTCTTCTTTATCCTCATCACTTAATTTGTCCCAACCGTCCAAATCGTCTACAGACTGTACCCTTTTTGTCGTCGCTCGCTGATTTAAGAATTGTTCAAATATGCAATGTACATGATGCCAAACTTTCATCTTGCCTGATCCGAAGGGGCTCGGGACCTCTTTGGAAATCCGTAGTTCCCCAGTAAGGCATTTATCTTTGCATTTCTTGCACGCAGCTCTGCTCTGCTTTGCATATTCAATCGAGAATATCTTCTCTTCTGTGACTGTTTCAGGATCCGCCATTGTACTTATCTGAAATACAGAAAGAGCAATGCATATACTATGGCTAAATTTTACAATATATTTTTGCAAATATTAATTCAGTTTAGTTAGTTCTTTCCCGCCTATCACCTATCACTTACAAAATCAGCCAAACAAAAATGTTAAATTTCTTTTAATATTTGGACACTTGACTATATAAAGTTATATTACAAATAATGTTATAAAAATGTTATTAAAATATTAGCACACATTTCAAATATTTTAATTTCATTTTTATAAGAATTGTACATATTACGAACACACAAAATAAATTGCTTTTCAATATGTAATAATGCAGCAACTAAACAAGCCGAAATTACTAGCAAAAAATCTGCCACTACCTTCATTAAAAGTTGCATTAAACTTTCAACATTGGAATGTTCTACTTTGCAGACCATACGTTTTCAAACATTCGGGTTCAAATACAAACTGTTGTAAAATCATTTATCTACATAATAAGGTACTAGGAAAAGTCCATATGCATTGCATAACACTTGATATATGAAACCTTAAATACGAATTAAAAAAGTTTAAAGTCAATGACCTTCGATTGTGACAGTTATATATGAATACAAACAGTCGTCTTAAATGTATGCAATGGTATATATTTTCTTGATATCACTCTTAAATCGTCTTCGTTTATAGACCAGTATCAAAACCTGCTGAAAGTTCCAGTCTTCAGTATTGAATATGATGCGCGGCAATAAGTTTCATCATGACCTTTTGGCACTATGGGGAAAGATTTTCTACTATTTTCATAGAAATGAAATTAAATAGTACCGTCACAGAATACTCTCCACTAAATTGTAACAAAAATAAACTAACGGCACTTGGAACTTCCTCGTCAGATTCGTATGAGATTGAGACACATCAATGGAATATTTAAAGCGCTTCCTAGTGAAGGCACTGGCAAATTGTTTTTTATTAGAAATCTTGGTTTGTTCAAAAGATGTGTGGTTATAAAAATTAGAGATTGTGAATGTCAACGTCGGCATTTTTTTAAATCATTTGCTCGTTGTATTAAAATACATATAATTCATTCTTGTAAAGATAAAATCAAAGTATTTTTTCAAATTTTGGGTTTCATTTCCACCAACTTAACGATAAGATATCAAAAAGCTACAACCAAATTTAATACTAAATATTCTTATTTTATTGGCATCTAAAATGGAAATTCCAAATTACAAAAAACACAAATGAATCGACCAGCATATAAATTCTAATAATCAATGCAAGTTAGGAAATACAAAAAAAAACTTTGCAACATGCTGAAAATCCTACATCAAATCTTTGTTGTCATTTTTCCCAATGTCTCGAATTTTAGCAATTCTTCGCACATTACATCAAATTACAACAAAATATTTAATAAAGAAGAGGGGGTTATGTAATGCAATTTTTTCAGAAATATTTTAGACATACATTTAAAATCTCGATATTGCACTTATTCTAAAAACATCCTGCAGAATAATTTTAAACATTTAAAGTACATCGTGACTATCTTCATTGTAAGACTAAATTGTTTTGTAAATAACAACATATACAAACTAATAATGCATATAGTTAATTGTAACATTCCCAGAATAGAGCTATATATCATTTATATAATCGCGTGACACTTACATTTGATATTCTTTTAGATCAGATATATGTTTGTGTACAAACATGTTTTAGTTTTCTATAATCAATATGAAATATTGAAACAATAAAAAGTGACATAAAGTATAAAAAAAAACGGCAGCATATAAAAATATTCATGTATCAAATATTTATTATTAACTTTCAAGGGCAGAGTCACTAAGCATACAATGTAATTGCTGCACCATACTTACAGCAGTACTGCTGTAAAAATTAATTTCATTTTACGATAGTACATTTATTGTCAAAAATTTACATTTTATTAACTAAAGCTTTTTATTTAAAGCTGCCTATAATACGAAAATGCCATTTTTACTACATACAAAACTAACATTCATATAATATTAACTTCTCCTCTCCACATAAGTGCGCTGACCCAAACAAGGCCCGACACAATTGACCGCCGCGCGCAATATATTAGTAAACGACGACCGAGTCCGTACATCCTTGAGCAGCACAAGGCATGCCACCTTAGTGCCTATCATAGCGTGGAGTGGTGAACACCGTGCGTTTGGGTTGGAGGCTTGTATTAAAAAAGGTCACTCTATGAATGTGACGCAGCGACTATTTCTTAGATATTTTGGAGTAGGTCATTAACTCCATGAGCGATGTCTTTAGTTAGTGTAACTGTTTGGTGTGCTATTACGAATTTAGCATCATAGAGACGCATTTTTTGAAAAAGCACATCTACCCACTACGTTGTATACGTATTTCGACTCTACAAACATAAAAATACACTATTGTAGTACCAACAAGATGGTGCTACCGCACATACGGCGAGAATTTCTCAAGCGGTTCTGGGACAAATGTTTCTAAACCGCCTCACCTATTGCTTCATATATGACCAGTTAGGTCACCAAACCTGTCCCCTTGCGATTTCTTTCTGTGAAGACATC
Source organism: Sinelater perroti (assembly GCA_036346155.1). Lineage (NCBI taxonomy): Eukaryota > Metazoa > Arthropoda > Insecta > Coleoptera > Elateridae > Sinelater > Sinelater perroti. The sequence continues at coordinate 7,526,520 of JARFIY010000001.1, read as the reverse complement.
TACGCAGACCGCTGACTATTGAGGAATTAAATGATTCTATTTGTAACGTGATCGCAGCAGTACCACTGGAAATTATTAGGCAAGTAATGTAGAACTTTAAGGCAAGGCTAATTAAAAGAATCAAAAATAAAAATAAAAAACGATTTTCCAGTAACGTTCTAACTGAAAGAAATGAACTTATGTCAAAATTAAGGGGTGCTAAAGGAAAAAATTACTACGCAGTGATTAGACGTAACAAATTATTAATCCCAAAAAAAGGAAAAACAGCAATATAACTCAACAGAAAAGGGGAAAGAAGAATAAGAGAATTAGGTCAGACAATAGTAACTCATCTCAAACTCCCAACAAAAAGCAAACCCAAACGAAAAAAAAAACACAGTAAGAAAGAAAGAAAGAAAGTATGGTCACTAACATTAATGGTGACACTAGCACAACAGCACAAAACAAAAGAAGGCTGCGAGAGGTCAGTATTTCAACGGATGTATGACACTATTAAGAGAACCATAGGTAACAAAACACGTAAGTAAATCTATAATACCTTGCGGAAATAAAGTAAAAAAAATCACTCAAAGATTTTAGAAGGCTCAACATGATAACAAATAAATCGATATGACAAGAACTAAACATTTTCCCAATACGCGACAAAATAAAACAATACAAAACAAACTAGAAACAACAGACTGCGAAAATTACCAAAAGTAGCAATGCAATATAAAAAAATTTGGCGTGAACATCAGACGACTTTCCTTATCCTATTATTTGGGTAATTCTGGCAAAAATCCTGAGCTTCAATTTTTTTTTCGAGTTCCTATTTTACCAACTTTTATTTTAAATTCATGTTTATCTCGTGATAACAATCATTTTTATTCTCATGAATTTTTTGTATCTTCAACCGTTTAGATTCGCGACCGCTTTGCGACCTTGCGACCAAACAGTTCAGCCGATTTTTACTAAAAGTTTCGCACTGCGTTCCCTACCTACAAGTAACTTGCATACAAAATTTCAAGCTCTTACGGTTCTCGAGATATCCTGTTTGCTGACAGACCGACATACACACACACGCACACACGAACCAATGACCCAAACCAACTTTTTTTGTGTCCTGAGGCTATAATTCGTCCAGAAATGTGAAAAACTAGGTAGGTCAAATTTCCGCCGATTACATTACTTTCCTTATTATAGGATAAGGAAAGTAAAAATGTATGATGTTCACAGTGAAGATCGAGTATTGATCGGAACAGGTCTAAAGACCTAAACTATGCAGTTGATGATACTAAACATCTAATCAAATTGCATTTTAAAAAGACTTGTAATATAAAGAGCAGGTATTCCCTGTGTAATAAGGAACATTTTTATACTATAATCATTTTCATAAAATAACTGCTTCAACTGTACCAAGATACTACATAATTACCACACCCATAGCTGTTATCTCATATAATTACGTAATTTGATGATCCAAGTCAAAAGTTAGTTTAGTTAAAGTAAATAATTACCAAATGATACCTTTCAGAAGTTCTCATCTTAAAAGTATGACAGTCATGATCACATATAGAATACCCATTACTTCATTATGAGATAATATCTTATATCATTGGTAGTTATCCAGTTTACCTATACCATCTATAAACCCGTTTTATAGAATTAACTACAGTATAAAATTCTTTGTTGTCCTACAAGAACAGATAGCGCCTCCAAAGCTCAGCTGTAAACGCTATGTGTTTTATTATAAACTTTTCTGATTTTTATGTCCTTGAATGTCTTGCATGCTTATTTCATAGCAATAATATTGAAGTTAATTTGCGCACTTCATTCTAATCAGTCTATGAAACTCTTCTACTCCGAATAACAGCATAACTGCTGTTATATGGGAGAGGGGCAAACAAATTCTATTAGCAGATTAGGATAATTAGCATACATTTACGCCAAAATCGTTACTATAAAACAATTTCCAAGCTTACAAAGAATATTTGAAGACGTCAAACTTTAAACAATTTCAATAAAGGTATGAGGAATTGCTCCCATAGTGACAACAAAGAGCATAATATAATTTGATTCCCCTAAAAGTTTTAGGCGTTATCACTAAATAGAACATACAACAGTGTTTTGTACTTTCATCTTGGGTGTAGATGTATACTAATGCTTTATAATAGTGACAATCTGATGTTATTTTAAAAAGCCTTAATTTCTGTGGTCTATAATATATCCCAAGTCATTGTAATTGAACGAGTATTTCACACTCAAATGTAACAACTCATATATATTTTATTTTTAATTTATACAGAGTATTCCACGAGGATGTTCAAAGACTTTGTGTAGTCTTAGAATATCCTCGTGGAACACCATGTATTTTGTATTTCATAATTCAATCTAGAAATGTGTTGTAATACAAAGCACTCATTTGCCAAAGTAAATTTCTGCATAAGTAATAATGGAAACTTGAATTATTCAGTTTACAACTATTTATTCATATAAAAATGACTCAAAAATACAAAAAATAAAGTAACAAATGAAATATTTTCCTTTGCAAGTGACTTTAACAAGTAACCTACTCAATAACACTTGTTTTTACCTTCTTTTCAAGAGTTGGTGCAAATAACATTGTTTTCATTAAACAAATTCATTGCTCATATTGCTGCAGCCTTATTTGGGTGGTACTTTTCTACAAAATTTTGCACTGTTTCCCACATTGTTCAGATCTCCCTAATTCGTCAGAGGAGACATCCTCTATAACCTCTGGTTGTTGTTAGCAATGCAAATCCATTTCGTAGGGGTCAGCTTCTATGTTCCTCAACTAGTTTTTAAATGTCATCCTCAATTCTTATGGCCTCCTCCAAAATACAATTTCATTGACAACTGCCAGCTCCTGTTCATGAGCAAGCTCTTCAGTTACATTCAAGAATGCAAGCAGACCAGTTTTTCCCAAACAGAATTGAGGCTTCTCTGGCCCTCTTCTCTTGATCCTATCCTAGGCTTTCTTCACAAAATTAAGGTAGTTAACAATGTGGGAATGGTTTTTCCAAAACTCTCGGAGGATTTGTTCCTTTAGTCACCTCAAAATATGGCTGAAATAGTGTTTTTCTGTAAAGCTTTTTAAAATTGGAAAAACCTGCTAATCAATGGGCTGGAGTAGGGTGGTGTTAGGAGAAAGGAACTTGACCTTAATAAACTTGAACTCCTCCAGTAGGTCACTCTAGAGGCCTGGAGGATGAGCCGCAACATTATCCATAACCAACAACACTGAGTGGCAGATTCTCTTAAAAGAAATATTTCTTCACTGCAGGACTAAAGGCCTCATTGATCCACTCAACGAATACAATACAAGTGACCCAAGCCTTGCTGTTGGGACTTCTACATAATGTTTAACTGGTTCTTCTGTACTTTGTTTTTTTTTTATTTATTATATAAATTCTTGAAATGATAGTGAGCAGAGGCTTAACTTTGAAATCTCCGCTTGCATTAGCACAGAACAAGGGGGTGAGCTGGTCTTTCATGGGCTTGTGATTGGGCATCGCATTTCCTCTTAGGTATTTTTTTTCCAAAAAAGCCCCATCTCATTGCAGTTAAAACTTGCTGTGGCAGGTCACATTTAGAAACTATTAGTTTCTAGAACTTGGCAGCAAACGCTTCACTTGCCTTAGCATCCAAATTGGCGACTTTTCCATGCCTCACAACACTATAGATGCTTCTTCATTTTTCAAAGTTATCAAATCATTTTCTGTTCACCTTCAAGCCTTTTTTGTTGAGATCGGCATACAAGGCCTTGATCTCGCAGATAAAATTCTCAGTTTCATCATTACGTGCTAGTTGCTTCTTGTTAATCCACACACAAAGTACCTTTGCTACATTATCCAATCATGTGGTCATTGCTTTGATACTCTCCTGACTCCTATTACTGTATCTAGTTCCCTTATTTCTTCTTTCTTTTTTAATATTGTGCAAATTGTCAATGTAGACTTATTATAAAATCTTGTGATGTCAGCTACTCGCATACCTCATTCGTGCTTCTCGACGATTTCCTTAATTTCCATTGTAATTATCTTGTTATTGCCTCCTTTTTCAACGAACTTAAAAAGTTCGTTACTGAATTCTATATGTCTGTCGGTCTGTCTGTCGCTGTCACAAAATTATGGATTTTTAAAATTTTAAAATGGATTCTTATAGGAAATTTTACGCTGATTTCAAAATCGAAATCAAAAAGTTTCTATCTCAAATAGTTTTCGAGATATTCGACTTCGAATTTCGGGAAAATTTCGACATTGCGATTTTATGAGTAATTCTTAAAGAAAATTTTACGCTGATTTCAATAATGAAATCGAAAAAATTCTATGTCGAATAGTTTTCGAGATATTCGACTTCGAATTTCGGGAAAATTTTCGACATTACGATTTTAAATGTGATTCTTATAGAAAATTTTAAGCTGAATTCGAAAATGAAGTCGAAAAATTCTATGTCGAATAATTTTCGAGATATTCGATTTCGAATTTCGGGAAAATTTTCGACATTACGATTTTAAATGTGATTCTTATAGGAAATTTTACGCTGAATTCGAAAATGAAGTCGAAAAATTCTATGTCGAATAATTTTCGAGATATTCGATTTCAATTTCGGGAAAATTTTCGACATTACGATTAAATGTGATTCTTATAGGAAATTTTACGCTGAATTCGAAAATGAAGTCGAAAAAATTCTATGTCGAATAGATTCAATTTTCGAGATATTCGAAATCGAAATCGAAAGGTCTTTTAAGTTCGTTCTGGGATTGCTTACAGAGCAATCTCTTCGCCAGCTCCATGTTTCTTCATAGGCTCCATTTTGTCAATGCAGTAACTAAAAAACAGTCACTATACTTGGGCACAAAATTAAAAATATGCTACACAACCACATCACAATATGTATTACAGTAAACAGTATACGCTCATACCAATGCTGACTACATAAATGAAGCATTCTGAGTGAGAAGAGACACATAGCATCAGCTCAATTGTCATCACGAGCCACTCGGCAAACAAGTGTATACTAATTATTGCTCATCACGTTACAATTTACTAGAAATTTTTGTTTGTTTTGAAAAACATACATAAAGTTACTTGCAATCAAAAGTTTGACCGTTATTGCATTTCATCAAACCAAAATCAGCACATAAATGATTAACAATAAGATTAATAACTTCAATTTAGGTTACTGTTGCAGCAACTTTCCTAGAACGATAAATTAACGAATTATTTAAAGCGAAGGCTATAAATAATAAAAAAATATAAAATTTAAGTACTTACATCTTTAATTGCGTTATATGATCTGCCTAGAATTGAATTTTCTTTCAATGGAGCAATGAAAGATTGAGGTTATGTTAATGTCATAAAACTTGGTTAATCATATTCTGAAAGAATAAATTATTAATTTGCAAAAATATCAAATTAATATTATTACAGACCTATACAATTATTTGTATGGTTAGTGGCTTCACAAGAAACTAAAAAGAAGGCTTGGGCCATTAGTGTTTACCTTTGGAACGTCACTTTTGACATTTAATCCAAATTACAGTAGTCGGTGTTGCCGCTGGGCCAAATTCGCGAGCGCTCCGCGTCTGCCCAGAACCAGGTAGCAGGGCACTACCTGTGCGAGAGAGACAAGTCAGCGCAACCGCTGAATTCAGTTGTGCTTTATCGCGACATCAGCTGCCGCCTTCAACGGGCCGAAGATGCTGTCGTCGCTGCCCCGCTCCCTCGTGTGAGTAACACCACCTGCACTTTTCCTGCGTTAATTAGGGCCGAACGCGCTTCCGCGGCCGCCCGCTCACGTAACGCAATATTTATAGTCCGCTGCATGCGTAGGGTCTGAAATAGCGCGGGCGCCGCCAGATCGATATTAGCGCGCTCTTTGGTATACCATCTCCGAGATGTCCAAAATTCAACCCCCTCGCAAGGCCCCGACGACATGATCTGGGGCGTGAGCGGTTCGGCCCCGCTGTGAGTCATCCTTTGGCGGAATTTCCGCCGGATAAATCCGCTATTTGTTTGAGTACACGCCCGATTAGCGCGCTTCCAGAAATTAATTTGAACCATTCGACAGTCACCGCAAACGCGCGCTAATTGGCGATCTTTTTTGCTGTGTACACCGAAAATTATGGCCATCTGGAACACAATGCCCCCCAAATTATCGCCCTATTACGTAAGTATGCGCGGAATTACTACTTGCGTGGTGCGAGCCGCGGTAACAAGTGTAAGCAAATATTGTCCTTTGAATTGGTGCGACACCGATGGGAATGCAAATAAATGGAAGAGCAAATTAAAAGGGCTATGCAGCCTTACGTTATATAATATGAACTTGTGTAATGCAATAGGTAGGGCGTAATGAAAAAAGTTGAACCCTATTTTTTACAATCGTGGCCTGATAGCAACTAGAAGAACCAGCAACCAACAAATATTATCTCATCTCAGTTACATCATAATAATGTATTCTAGCGGGTTGCCTTTTGTAGCAATTTAGTAATTGCGACTAGTTACAGCCAACCAGAAATTCCTGAATAACATGAGTTTGGACACGCGAAAGAATTCGCAAAACTTGTTTTGTACAGGATGTCCCAGATTCAATGGGATATGGAGGTTTCACCTATTTCTGTAGAAATTAGAAAAACATAGTTACGCATTTATGTGGCCGTTTTTAAAAAGAAATCAATTGACGCAAATTCCATCCCGATACCTCTAACTGGTAAGTTAGTTTGGGCCATTGGTTCGTGTCTGTCTGTCTGTCTGTCGATCTGTCAGTAAATAGGATATCTCAAGAACCGTAAGAGCTAGAGACTTGAAATTTGGTATGCAAGTTACTTGTAGGTAGAGGACGCAGTAAAAATCGGCCGAGTCGTTTGGTCGCAAGATCCCAAAATATATCGCATAGCGGTCGCGAATCTAAACGGTTAAAGATACAAAAAATTTATGAGAATAAAAATGATTTGTTATAACGAGATAAACATGAATTTAAAATAAAAGTTGGTAAAATAGGAACTCGAAAAAAATTGAAGCTCTGGATTTTTAATAAACCGGGTGTTCATAAAATGTTTCGGAAAATTTATATTACCGGATAGATCAGACCGAGACGAACAAAAAATTACAATGAAATTTTTTGATCCGAGGTCAAATAAATAAGTTATAGCCTATTAAAAATTAATTAAACGGACCAATCATAGCGCGCTCGGAGAGCTTCCTGGCCGACTGAGGGTGGACGGGGGGGGGGAGCACTTGGCCGCTAGGAGGGAGCACGCAGGCGATAATGGGGAAGGCTGTGTGACCGAGCTCGCACAGTTACCTCCAGTGACATAGCAAAATTTTAGGTACGAGTCAATTATTGTCTTGTACTGTTTATTTTAATCAGCTTTCGAATGTTAGACTCGCGCCTCGTCCTTTTTTAAAATAACAAGTTCCGGAACGAGAGCAGCGTAGGGCCGAGACGATGGGCCCGGTATAATATATAATAATAGGATAAGGAAAGTCGTGTGATGTTCACACCAGATTTTTTTCTCTTTACAATGGTATAAAACATTTTTTTAAATATATTTTCGGATTTTTTAATTTTTGATGTCATTGGGCTTGCCTTGTAAACTTTGTTTTTTTTTGTATCCCCAAAGAAGAAAATTTAACAGACTTAAATTAGGCGAACGGGTTGGCCACTCAATGTTTCCCTGTCTCCAAGTTCATCTGTTTGAAAAACATTATCCATATGTTAACGAACATTTAAACCATAATGTAGTAGTCATCTTGCTGGAACGAGATACTGTTACTGGAAGGTGTTCGTTGTTTTCATGTGTATAGAGCATGGCGCAAGCAGGTATAATTTAATTTTGCAATTACTGCAAATACAGAGCCGAAGTTAAATTGCCATAGATGAAAAAGGACCGTTAATATGACCCCTAGAATGTCAACTAAACATTAACCTTTGAGGATAGTGAGTATGGTGCTCCAAAAACCAAAATGGATTTTCCGATGATCATACCTACAGTTATGTCTGTTTACTTCACCGGTAAGGCAAAAAGTAGCTTCATCGGAGAAAAGAATATTGTAGTCTCCCGTCGAAATCATCTTCCGTCAACTCATGTAAAAGTTGTACCTTATAAGATTTATACTTTTCACTTTTGAAAATTGAAACTACTGATCACTGTGAAATATTGAGATTGGCCGCTAATTGATTAGTTGACAAATGGGAATCTTCAGATACAGCCAATAAGACATCCAGTTTTTTATAATCAGTTTGTGCTGTTTTAGGTCTACCATTCCTTGGCAAATTTTTAACGCTACCCGTTTGTTCAAAGCGTTTTAAAGTTTTACCAACAACGGATTTAGAAATTGGATTTCTATTTGGATGCGTATTAAATAAATTACAAAAGTTTTGTGAACTTCTGTGTTTATCTCGATAATCCACCATCATAAGTATTTCAATTTTTTCACGTTCACTCAAGCTCGCATTGTATTTGACGTAACAATAATCACTGATAGAGTTACGTCACTCGAGTTTGTTTATCGCTTCGCTTTTGTCTGTCTTAGATGTACCTACTGTTCGTAAAAAAATCGCAAAAAGGCGTAACTCAAAAACAAATGAAGAAACCAAAATTTCAACTATTCTCAAATGTAGATAAAAATTATATACAAAATTTTTGTATTGAACATTATTTTCCAAATGAATAATTAACGACAATAAATCACAGTCTTCATACTTTTTAACTAACCCTCTATATGAGTATTTTCAAAAACCAGGCATAGTAAGGTGCTATCTAAAAGCAGGAAAAACTGCAAATGCTTATTTAAAGTTATATCCTAAAAGTGAAGCTAAATATTAAAATATTTGTGCAACTTTAGCTCATTTCATATGTCAAGAACAAAAAATTACAGCAAACCTAACAAAGAAACAATGGAAATAAATATAAGTATAGCAGGTATAAACCCAAAATTTCGCTTCGTGAAATAGAGCAGAAATCTTATAAATTACTTATAAGTAAATCAAGTGCTAATAGAACATTTAAAATCGTTTGTACAAGATAAGAATGGGAATTACAGCAGTATCGTCTACGAAAATAGCAAGCGTTGTATTGTTTATAGTTGGGATATCGGTTTTAAACGGAAGGTAAAAAAGGACCTAAAAGGTAGCTTATCTTGGTGGACTCCTGACTTAATTGGATAGTATTTGGACGTCTCGAGATTAAGTTTGGCTTAGAAATATCTATTAGTAAGATATTATTGTAGAAGAAGAAAATAAGGTTCAGATAGTATAAGTTTTAGCTTGTATAATAAATCAAGATACCAGACACGGTCAAAAGTATGTTTAATATTTAGGAAAGCAGATGTACACAGTTTTTTTCCTTCGAGACTTTTTATTATTTTATTTACTATCTCATGGCTTTGTTGAACTGTCGAGTGACTTTTATGAAATCCGAATTGGTGCGATGGTATTTTCTCATCTAAGTTAATTTCCCCCATAATTCTTTTCAACAGGAATCTTTCAAATATTTTTGTCATGATTGGCAGTAGACTTATTGGCCAATGTAAAACTGTAACATTGATTGGTTTTCCGGGCTTGTGAATCATAATAACTTGGGCGAATTTCCAAATTGCTAGGTAATAGGTTAATCTTAGTATATTGTTATATATAGTGGTTAGCAAAATTAATGTTTTTTCTGAAGCTGTTTGAATATTTCGCCTGTTATTAAATCAAATCCAGATACTTTGTGGTTTTTGTACTTTGAAATTTCTTTTTTAACTTCGGCAAAGTTATGGGGCATGGGGTATTCAGGAAAATTTCAATATTGTTATCGTCATTGTGGATACTTGAATAGGTGGACAGAAGATTTTCCATAAATATTTTGGGAAGATTGATGCTTTTTTTGACCTGTCCTTCCTCAGGTACCGTATCGCTTTCTAATTGGGGGTAGGTGAGTTGTTGGTTTTGAACTTTTTGGTTGCCTTCCATATGGAGTGATCTTCCTTTGATAAGTTAGTAATATAAGTTTCAAACCTAACATTTCTTGAGGAGCTACTTTTAGTTTTCTTGCCAACCTCTTATATTAGTTTCAATCAATGGGATTTCGGCTTCTCTGCCATCTACATCTTGCTCTCTTTTTTTTCGTTACAAGTATCCGGGTGAACAATGGACTATTGTCTGTTATTTTGTTGTCTAATGTTGTAGTTTAGGTAGACTGCCAGGGTATTTCTTGGATTAAACAAGTGATATAGTGTGCAGCACTATCAATTTCATCGAGCTCTTTAATTCTAAGACTAACGTTGATGTTTTCCTCAATGTAGGTTCGAAAATAATTCCAATATATTTTAAGTTACTTCAGTTTAGGAATTTCAGGTTTATTGATAATGTGAGTGCTAAGGGTAGCAGTACTGGGAGTATGGTTTGTTGACAGATCCCAGTTTAATTCAACTTTAAGATAATTTGAAGCTATGCCTTTACTCAAAAAGATATCAATTAAATCAGGAATCTTATTGGAGTCACTTGGCCAGTACGTTGGTTCGCCAGTGGAATGGTGGGAGTAGTTGCTGTTGCTGATGGCTTCTAGTAATGTTCTGCCTTTGATTCCCGATCTGTGTGTTTTGCATTCTAGTCTCTGCCAATAATGAATCTATCGCCTAATTAATGAAAGAGTGCTTCATATTCATTAATTTTGATTGTATGCCTTAATAGACTGTATAAAAATGTTTAAAAGCAAAGGTTTTGCATTGATATGAAGTGTTACAGATTGTATTTTATTAGTTTGATGTACCGATAATTTATGATGAGATATGGTGTTAAGAATAATTCCTACTGCTTCACCATGTGTCGTAGCGTTGGAATATGCAGGGTGTTTCAAAAAGAACCATTCTATTTAAAATGTTTATATTATGATAAATGATGAACATAGACACTTCAAATTTATTTTATATTACGGGACTAATATTGAAGTTTTTTTACATACCAAATCATAGGTGCTCAATTCGTCCCAAACTTTTGAAAACATATCTATATTCACTGCTGCCACAGCGGTTTTGTAGTTCGACCACTGCAGTTGAAAGAGGAGACACATAAATGCAAACTTATAAGTCCTCAACAAAAAAATTGCACACAGGTCCGGCGACCTTGAAGCCCAGTGATGTAAAGCTGAATCGTTAAGCCATATCGCCGATCTATCGTTGTGGAATTTGTTTATTCAAAGAATTTCGGACTTTCAGGCTCCGTTGGTGATGGTTCTCCGTTCTGCTGGAAAATGAAGTCATCCGAATCGATCTCTAACTGTATTAAAACCATATTTAGATATATGATTCCCATAGTATTGTCTAAGAAGAAAAAGGGATCGTACACCTTTTCTTAAGAAATTGCACAAAAAACACTTAAGTTTAGGAGAGTCTCTCTCATGCTATATAATTTGATGTGGCTACTCTCTATCCGATATTCTAACATTATGGAGGTATCTCTTACCTTCATCTGACACACGGGGACGACCACTGGGTTTCCCTTTACACAGACAACTTGTGTCTTGGAATTGGCTATACCATCGCCTAATGCTGTGAGCGGTAAGAGGTTCAACACCATATTGTCGCCGAAAATCACGCTGAACAGTTGTTACAGACTCACACTTTGCGAAGCGTAGAACACAAAATGATTACTGTTGCCCAGTTGCCATCTTGACAAAAACTGAAGTGGCAAGTGAACGTAGCGCGCTGTGCTACCTATCGGCAAGTGCGTGAAGCTCGAGAATTCCCTCTTTCTAACAGTACATTATCCGATTAAAACAGATTAAAAACTAAATAGTTATAATTTTTTTAAATCGGATTGTTTATTTTGATACACTCTGTATTGTATGATATACGGTGTAATGAGGTATTTGGAATACGGATCTCTCCGTAAAGTGGGTTTCTGAAATTAATAGCATATCAATTTTATTGCTTTTTAAAAAAATGGATTAATTTAGTTTTACGGTTTATTAGACCATTTGCGTTCCACGAATAAATACAGAGAAATAAAGGATCCATTATTGTGTTATTTTATTTATCACTGTAGATAGCATGTTCAATACCATGCTATTTTGACTGATAATTTGCTGAAATTTAATTTTAAATTAATTGTGGACAGCGTTCCTAGGCTTTCTTGCTTATTTTTCGTAGTGATTGTTCTTACAGCACCTGCATATGATAGATTGTGTCTAATTTCATATTGAGTATTTACTTTACTATAAATTTGAGTATCTTGAAGTTGGACATTATTTTGGTTATGTATGTTTAACTCAGCTGCTCTGCCTCTTACATTTTATAAATTTTTGTACACGGTACACCCACCCTTTATAGTTGGCAGTCTGTGCGTTTTCGCATAAGGCACATTTAGCAGGTATATCTTTAGATTTTTGGCATTGAGTTGAATTGTGGTTTCCTCCACACTTGACACACTTGCAGGGTCTGGTGCAATATGATTTGATGTGGGCGTATAGCTAACACCTAGTATACTGGATGATGTCTTTTGTTTTATTAGGGGGTTCAACGTTTATTCTCATATTATTCAGGTATTGCAAGTTATATATTTCCTTGTTGTTTTGCTATGGTTCAAGGTCAACAAAAACAGCATTGATGTGCCTAATGTTACGGGCGGTATGCCATTTTTCTTTTAATTATTGTTAAATGTCTGCGAATGGTACCGAGTAATGTAGATTCCGAATGATCACCCTATATGCTCTATTTTCGTTCATCTGGTAAGTGTGATGAATTATCTTTTCATTATTTAGATGTCTTATGAGTTTTCTATATGTATCGGGTGAGATTGCAATTATTTTATTATGTCACTTGGTAATGTTTTACAATGATATATTTCTTCTTCATTTTGTTAATGTCCACCCTATAAAGGAAAATAGGAGTTGGTTTGGGAATTTTTTGAGTTTGGTCATTTTGTTTAGTTTATTGTTTACAGTTTCATCTACTAAAATATCAAATCTGTTTGGGGTTATTGCTTGCGATGTTTCAGTCGCATTTGTTTTTTATACTTTTTGCCTTTCCCTTTTGTCATTTAGTCTCTGCCAATCATGTTTTCTAAAGATTTGTTATCATCGCTGACTATTATTGTTATTTTTATTATTTTTTTTTTGAAAAACGAGACGATGCAAGGAAGACGGTCACTTTATTTTTGAGCCAGTTGTATATGAGACGTTACTGCTTCCAAGAAAGTAAATTAATGCAGAACCCGTTTTTTAATGATAACTACTTTGGTGTGGGAAATATTAATAAATTTATTTAAACAGCCTTCAATGTTGTCGTCTTGCCAAACTGTGTCCTTTAAAACTGTCTATAATTTATAATATAATGGATTGAAATCTGGGCTACCAGAAGGCCAATCCTCTACTATTAGAAAATGAGGCACATTGTTCCTCAGCCAAGTTTTTTGACGACCTAGCGTATACCCTGTCCTTTTATTTGTTTAGAGATTCCTTCACTGTAAACATTTTTATAATAATAATAATAATAATAATAATAATAATAATAGTTCCCCGTTCGTATATAAAATGTTTTATGGTTGTCATGCGCGTAATTAATCAACCTCTACTTTTTCTGCCTTATCAGAAAAAATTCCACATGGTGAGTGAACTTGTCAAGCGACGTCATCTTATTAAGAGATTTAGGCACCCAGAAAACATGTCATGCAGAACTTGAAACGAAGCTCTTGCTATGTGGGCTTTGACTTCATCTTTTTGGAATGTCATCTATATTTGGTGTGAAATATTGTCGAACTATTTCTACAACCTTCAAAAAGTTAGGGCCAATGGCCCCAACTTTACTCATCGCACACCACAAGTAGCACGTTTGCTGCGGAGAGATCTTGTATATCTCTTTTGTTTTTATCATTTCAATTACAAAAGTTTTATTTATTTTGACAAGTAGAAATACGTTCTGTCGATAAAGAAAACAACTGCGTTATTTTCCAAGTCGTTTTCACACATTTCCATGCAATTTTCCCAATTAAGTTCGTGTACAACCATCTTGTATGGATGAAAACGAAGGTCTTGGTGCGAAATTAGCCACACCATGTCACGCTATAACATAGATAAGTGAGAAGCAACAGCATGTTTGCACGTAGATCACCTAGGAGACTTCAAAATCTGTTTTCTAATATTCGTGCATTTCAAGGTTTTTTCCCTCTCTTTCTCACTACCGAATATGTACTTCTGAAGTCCCCTACCCACAACAAAATCTATTTTGGGTGGAGAGTTGAGGCTCATGTTCAAAGCGCGCCTGAAAAGCACGTCGTTTTATTGCAATAGGGTCATTGTTGTAAATATATGCGTCGACAAGCTCTCTGTTCGTCCACGGCATGTCGGCTTCTAAGAGCCCCTCTGAGCAAAACTTTCCAACTACCTGCGTCGAAAATCACTTCTCGCACTTTTGGACCTTCCTTCGCTTCATAACCTTTCTTTGAAATTAGCAAGGGATTTTTGCCCCACCTTCTATATTTGAATTCTATTTGTTCTACAACCTGTTGCTTTCGATTTAAATATTTATCTTGGTATTGTTTCGTGTTAATTCTTTTAATTAACATAATTAATTCATTATGTTAATTAAATGTCTTTGTAGCCATTTAGTACAAAAATGGAGCAATCGTTCTTTTTCATGCTTAGTATATGAATTGAATTTGTTATACCCATTGATCTCACTTTCGCTCAGGTTTTACTAGCAGTTACTAGATTGGTATTGACTGATAATGCTAATATCAAGGTTACAACACCAGTTAACTTGCTTGCAATTTATACATAGTTTTATATTCATAATACGCCTCTGAGATACATAATTGATGAATTATTTATTCTTTCTATTTTTTTAGGATAAATCTTTTTATAAATAATATCTTAAATTACAAAGAAAAATTTTTCAAATTTGTTTTCAATACCAAATCTTATCAAAGTTCTAGCTGATAATTTTTAAGTGAAATTTGACATGTTTTGCCACCTGTACTATGATAATAGTATTAATCTTTTTTTCAAGTCTAAGCAGCAATATGATTTGTACCGCTTTTCACAGAAAGTTTAATTTTTAATGTTGCATTGAAAAGCTTTAGTCGACATTCATTACAATATTTTATTTATTGATATGGCGAAGCCTGAGGACTTTTTACAATCATGATCTTTGATCAAGCTGGATTGTTTGATAGATAAATTCATTTGAAGTAGCGTTTGCGAGAATTTATTATTATCTTATCTTCTATAAAAGCTTCACAATTTTCTTTTTTTATTTTTAAAGTACTCTAGAGTGATATTTTTTATAAACACTGTATATTGCTGAGATCTATTTGTTATCTTCAAGAACTGAAAGCACACTCAATAAATAATTACAACTTATAGGTTTATAGGAATAAGTATTTCACATTCAAAATAGGTAAATGTGTTTTTACGATATTAAAAGTATCCTTCGTTAGAATTAATACATTTCTGAATAAAAATGAACTCTAATTTTCAAAATATCTTTTGCGTGTTTCTAAAGGTGTATTATTTGTCACGTTTTCAAAAAAATAAATCATAAAGTACCAAATCAAAATTTTACATCATTAATTTAATACATTGTTTTTCTTTTTAATAAGATACTGTTGGAGTGTAAAAAGGCATTAATAAGCATATTGCGAAGATAAATAAATAGTTGGAGCGACTCTTTCTTTCGTATGTATAGTAAATAGAATAGTGCATAGATGTTTAAGGTACCACAAGGTTATAAGTTAAAATTATCCAAGGATGACATTTCTAGTGTTAACTGGAAGTAGAACTGGACTATAAGCTTGCAGCCTTCTCAATAGCAAGAGTTTCGAAATAAACTGTGTATCAAAGACTGGGTATCGATTTCCATGCTAACGTTCGTTGGATCTTGGATCTTGAATTAATGTAGCAATATATTTTACTCATTACTCAGTACTACATTTAAATGCAATTTCCGTTGCTGACAAACTGATGAGAACAGTGAAGCCCCAATAGTCTTTCAAGTATGCCAGAAAGAGACTGGTTTGATGATAGTAGTGTGGGGGTCCTAACTGAGTTCTAAGAAGACATAATGTAACGCTCGTGGCGAGTATTACTACCGTTACCATGTGTCTTTGCCAATACTTGTTTTGAATGCTCTACTCATATTGCGACACTTCTTTTGAGTTACTTCAGTAATGTAATGGGATATGGCTATACAATGTAAAAGAAGAATAAACATTTTTCTTAGGAGAACTCCATTTTATTTATAAACAATTGTTATTTAGAGTGATCCAAATTGGACGTCAGGAAGTTTTTCTTGAATAAAATATAAAATATTAGAATAACCTGTATTTTACTGCTAAATATGATGTGGACCAACATCTTCTGCGACTCCGTTGACACGCGAGCATTCTTTTAGAGAAGTTTTCCACAAATACTTTTCTAAAAGTGCGGCTCTATTTCAGCATTTACGCGTATGGTTCTATTTTAGCCCCGGAATCACATTTTATTTTTGTCAACGTAAGCCATTTTCTTCAAATACCCCCAGAGGAAACAATTAATGGGATTAGATCACAAGATTGCAGTGGCCTATCGATGTCACTCTTTTGAGAGATGAAACTACTAGGAAATTTGGTTTGAAGTAAAGTGAGTGTTTCACGTGCTATGTGGCATGTGACTCCATCTTGTTGAAACCACATGCTATTCAAGTTCAAATTATTGGTTTCATTAAAAACAAATTTGTTTAGCATCTCCCGCTAGCGTGTACTATTGACATTAACAGTGTTGCCAACTTTGCTTTCAACAAGTACGGGCCAATTATTCGTCCAGTCCACAATACACACTAGTGACATTTTGTGAATTTATTAGTTTTTCGTAAATAACGGAGAGTTTTGTCGATTCACAAAGCCATTTAAAGGAAAATGAGCTTCAATATGAGTTTTTTTCCAAAAATCAACATTAATTCTGTGTCTTTTAAAACACAATTTTTTTCACAAATGTGAAATGGTAATTTTTATACAAACTTCCAGCGTTTACAGAACGCAAACAGCCCTCAATTTAATCTTAAAAAATTTGAATCACTCTATAAACTCGACACCATTAAGGATATCAGGGACTAGTGAAAGAAAAAAAGAATCATCCTATAATATAGTGCATTTGTGTTTACTCTTACTTATAATGATTTAGTAAATTAATTATATATAAAACATTGATGCAAAAAGCACACATGGAAACACTACGATAGCTTTTGGACGAAAAGATGGGAACGCTCTCTAGCTTATTTCAATTTTTCCTGAATGAGCAATTAAAACTCCAACACATTTGGAAAATTTACATATCTCTTTCCTTAACTTTTGAAATGATATATACTCAGTATTCCCATAAATACTGTTACAAAATAAAAACTTACCGTTGCTTTACACAAGATAGAGATATCTATGATGTTGATATACAGTTGCAATTGTCAAGTCTTAAAGTTGTAAGTTACATTGGGTTTGTTGTCAAGTTTGGTTATTCACTAATGGAGTGGGGTGATAAAGAAAACTGTGTTGCTCTAACAGCATTACATAACTATAGAACTGAAAATTTTACAAATTTTCAACATTGGTCGTATGTATGTTCGGTTATAAAATTGTTTAAAGAGCCTCGAGGCGATGAGGATCGTCTAAAATCTGGAAAACCAGATTCAATTCTGACTGTTCAAGCAGTCACAGTCGTAAGTGTCCGAATTAAAAGAAATTCCTTCGTAAGCAAAATATTATCACGGGAGATGCAAATTTTGTTTCGTATTATTGAGCATTACCCAGGACTAGCTGCTTATAAAATACATACGGGACATTTACTGACAGATGCTTTATAGAAAGCTCGGAGAAAAAAAGCAAAGAGATGACATAAATATTTTGTTTATGGATGAAACAGCTTTTACACTGGAGAAATCTTTCAACAAAAATGACAGGGTATACGCTGGGTTATCCAAAGAAGCATCTCAGTTAGTGCCAAGGATTTAGAGAGGCAACTGTAATGGTTTATTGAGGAATGTGTTAAGATGGAGTAACCGATATTTATTTTTGTGAAAAGGGAGTGAAAAATTCGCTCGCTGTGTATCAACAATATGTTTTAGAAGGTGTAGTGAAACCTCAGAATCACACACTTTTTCAATGTGAGCCTTGGATCTTTCAGCAAAACTCCGCACCCGCCCACAAAGCACGATCATCTCAAACTTGCTTGAGCAACAATGTGCTTCGATTTCTAACAGAAGATTAGACTACAAATTATGGGCGGGATTGAGAGCGTAGTTTGCTCAAAAAGGCACCCGGATGTTGATTCAGTCAATATTTTTCCAATGGATGTAGTGCATGCTACCTTAGATGAGTGACCCGGATGTCTTAAAGCTTGTGTACAGACTAAGGGTGGCTATTTTATATAAATCTGTTGTAATTATTAGTTATCAACAACTGTTTAATGAATCCTAAAAATATTATGCAAAAACGGTTAATAGTCTTATTTTGTTGTTCTAATCAGTGTGTAGCTGTATTGCTATGGGCATACTATGTACATGTAGTCAAAATTTTGTATAAGAACGTTACTTACTTGCACTTTGTGATTATTTAATATCTATGGATAGAAGAGATTAAATAAACTGATATTCATAGAAGAATCGCAGAACAATATAGTATTATTGAAAGTGATTATGCAATAAAGATGAATCATATTGCTAGAGATTTTAAAATAGAAGAACTAATTTTGTTTATGGGGAAGAATCAAGATGAGTAACATTTTATAAGCGCAATCCAATTTGAAACCCGAAAAAATTAAATTTTATATTGTAGTACCAAAAGATTTAGAATTGATTTGAATACTTACAAATAAATAAATGTCTGATTCCATTTAGTTCATTTTAAATAAATTAATAATTAAGGGGTTAGGCTACTTTGAAGCCCCAAGAATTACGTGTTATTAGGAAATTTTTAAGAAAAACAATAAAGTAATTACAATATCCAATTAACAGGCTTCATTCTGTGCATCTTTAAGTATATAAAAATTTTCTTTATTTTAAATATTTTTCAAAATAGTGGCTGCAATCTCCCAACGCACAACGCTTTTGGACACACTCCATGGATAGCAGTAGAAATCGTCAACAGTTGATGCTAGGGAAAAATTAAAAATCTTTATTATCTAAATGAAATTTACTAGAGAATTAAATGTTTATTTTTGAAAAATTAATGAGCGTTTGAAAAAACTTGGCTTTTTTTTGTTAAAAAACCATGTGTACTTTAGATAATGTAGTTTTAAAGGTACTGTCGAAATGTGAAGTGAAAAATTATTTGAGTTATGCTGCTAAAAATATAGTTTTCAGAAAAACACATTTAAAATTTTAAATAACGATATTTCTTAGATAAAATGAAAAAATTATAACTTACAACTTATCTGCTGTTCCAGCGTCATATAGTTGTCCTTCCAAATTGACATTTTGGTCTTCCTCTTTTTTCCGTTTGATTTGGAAGTCTCTACGAGCCAGTCGGCGTTGGCGAAAAAATGGTAGCAATTCTATTCTATCTATATATTGTAAGTCCCAAAATGTTCATTATGAATAAAATACTTATTATGCCATCGTTGAAAGTACAAACAGCGGCATGAGCAGCTATATCAATCATAGTTTTGCTGCTTGACGTTTTTGGCGCAATGGACCATACATAGAGTTAAAACCCTCGTTGTTTATTCTGTGTATAGCTAACAAAATTTAAAACGCGATAGTCAAATACAGGATCTTCAACTTCAAAACTTTTGTTGCAGTCTCAATTTCTTCGCCGATGCACTGACGTTCTCTTCTTCGCGTTCCATTAATCAACTATTCGATGGCTGTTTCTTATGATTTGAAATAGTCATTAGAGACCCCTGATGACAAATTAAAACATATATCTGGTCAGTAAGTAGCAGACTTAGGATAATGACTTACAATTAGAAGGGACGCGCCACATCTACCTGCTCGAGCGCCCTCAGAGGCGTTCATGAATGCCGGCTATAAACATCCTTAAACATTTTTGTTCATATCGGGAAAATTCACTCAAGTCGACTTCGCGACTCGTCGCTATTGTATACCTGTGTAATTATATTCATACAGATATATATTGCGAGGTTGGGCAGTTTAGGCACGTTAGTATTAAGGGAATGACTTAAACTAATAACATTTTCTTTGCCCGCTTAACATTCTTAAAATAATTTGGTTTCATTGAGAACATGTGCTCTGGTATTTAGCGACGTTTCCCGAATCAATATTAAATTGCGCAAACCGGGATAAAATTTGAGAGGCTAGCAACCATACGGTTTCGAGTAGATGATTTCGACTAAAATAAAACCGCCGACACATCGCCTGGTTGTACAAACGTCGACAAAGCGCAAAACAACTAATATGACTTGTACCGACCACAGAATTTCGCCGTCCGCGGAGCTTCAACGTCGTCTAAACTTACCTTCACTTATCGATCCTCACATACTTCTAGGTCAGTAGGTCATTATTAAATCTATATTAATTGCACTAAAATTGGAACTTTTAAATAGATAAATGCATACAATTTCAATTAAATTAATCACCTTTCAGCTTTGCATAAATGCGCAAACTTAAGCTACGCTTTACTACGTAAATGATTTATAGAGCTACCAACAAAAATTGTACTAAAATTTTTAATATAGGCTCTTTATAAGATGGACGAGCTGAAAAAATTAGATGAGAATGTAAAAAAAAACAAATATTCTACCAGTGCACTTTACTCGTTTAATTTTTCTAAATGCGTTTAACAAATCTACGATTAAATTTGAACATCATTATTTAGTAAATTTATTCATGTTACAACAAAACCATTGTGATCGAATTTCTGATCAATACTCGTAGCACATTTCACCTTGTAGGTGAATCTGTTATTGACTTACGCATATGTGGTTACGTAAACATATCAACCATGTGGTAATTTCTCTATTATTCGGCGAGGCCATTGAAATCCAGCAAACATCATTTTGACTACTAAACTAACTGAAATTATTTATGGCATAATCAAATTTTTAAATTGAATACTATTAAGAGATGAATAAACGTTGTTCATCAGGGTATACAAAAAACTATCATTAAAATTAAATTAGCACGTATGTACGAATAGAATAAAAATGAGTTAGTTAAATGAGCATACAGTCATTTTGTTTGCATATAAATTATAAAATATACAAAACATAATTAAATTCGTTTAAGAATTTTAACATAAACATGAAAAACAAATAAAGCGAAAGTTATGCCTAATAAAAATTAAGCATTAGTTTTTTTACACAAATGGTTGCTTTTAAAAAATGTGAAGCAGAAGATCGCGTAATAAAAATTCCGTTGATGCTACATATACATGTTCATTTGTATCTTTATCTAACAGTTTGTTTTGAATTATTGAAAATTTTTAAATTACAAAAAGTCGCTATTTTATAGGACTGTTTTACCCATACGTCTGCCCGTTTGTTTATTTATTCGCATCGCCAGAACGTAGTTCAAACCTAGTCAAGTGTTTTCAAAATTTTTGAACGTATCTTCCTGCTTTATTGCTGTCGCATACTACAAACTAAAACAAAATAGACATAGGTGACCGAATCAAGAGTAAAAAGATCACTCAAAATCTATACTATCAAAATGAAATAGTGTCTATCAGCTCTTTTTCTGCACTGAAGCAATCCAGCGATCTGTCACCAGAGATCACATAAGGTAAAAATCAAGACGAGTCACAATTTTCATAGTAATTTATCTGTGTCATTTACTTAAATTCTGTTAAAAACGTTTTATTGCGATCGATAAATCTTAGGCAACGCATTCTTTTAATATTCGTAATTTCATATAAAATAAATTGGCCCCATAATTATCTCTTTGTTATTATACAATGTTATTTATGAAAGAAATGTTAGTGAACATGATAAAAAAATGATTACTCATTCTCGTACATTTGGGAGGTATTTGACTCTTTTCACGCTGAATGGTGCAATGTAGTGAAATCCAGATTTGTTACCTTAATTCCTAATAATACAGAATAGAGTGAAAAGCAACTAGGCAATATAAACTGGTTATAGGACTTGTATCACCGCAGTGATGGTTAAATCAGCCTAAATAAGCGATAGTTAATAGTTATTTATATTTCGCACGTTAATAGTACAAAAGAAGTGCATGTCCATATTGTGTGCGTGACAACATGAATGGAGACCGCTACATTCAGACACTTGAAAATTACGGGTGGCTGAAATAACATTGGCAACCTTATTTTCATGCAATATGGTGCGCCACCTCATTTTGCGTGCGTGATTAGACTAGCATTTTCCAGGACGTTTGCTGTAAAGTAAGTTTTATGAACAAGTAAAACGACTTTCTATGAGAATCAATTCGCACACCTATACAAGGTATACCTCAATTTGTACAAAGTTGTTAAGATGCAACAGTAAAATAATTAATTAATAATAGAACTTCTATATAAATAGCGTTGTACAAA
Source organism: Sinelater perroti (assembly GCA_036346155.1). Taxonomy (NCBI): domain Eukaryota; kingdom Metazoa; phylum Arthropoda; class Insecta; order Coleoptera; family Elateridae; genus Sinelater; species Sinelater perroti. Next base: position 7,504,059 of record JARFIY010000001.1, on the reverse strand, counting down.
AATAACAATCTGAATCCTTGAAATCTGTACCAACGAATAAGAATATTTTTGAAAATGTTGTGTTCGAATAATGAGGCATACTGACTTGCAAAAAACTATTAGGTTACCATGTTAATATTAAACAAATATATTCAAGTAATGCATAGTAATCTATTAAGAAATATTGGTAACTCTGATAAACAACTCTATGCAAATTTTGAACAAAATATTTAACACAAAAATCAGATTGGGTTAGTTGGCAAAAACAAGTATTAATTTAGGTATTTTTAAATACTCTTTTGTAAAGCAATACTTATATATATTATGTATATAAATTATAAATATTTATACCTAATTAAATAAACCAAAGGAGGTGCTGCACATCTGCGGCTTATTTTGCCTGCGATATTTTTGGTACTTTATATATTGTACATCAAAATTTGTACACTGACGAGAGAATTACCGCAATGCTGCTTTCAAGTTGGAAAAATAGAGCCCGATGACGATATTACTAAAATCGTGAAGTGTTTTTCATTTTTTGAAAATGGAAAGGCGAGCACTCCAAAGTTTAGAACGCATTTTACGTATATCTGCAGAAAAGCAGCAATTTCCAGTGAGAAACATTCAATATAAATAGAAGATGAGATCAAGGACATTGAGGTCAGCAACAAATAGAATACTCCAACGAATGATGTAGAAATACTGTCTCACACAATAATAAAAATAATTCAAGTATTTCTCAGACCTGGCAATGTCTTCTTGTTGAACGTAAATTTTGGTAATATTTCTGGTTATTTTAAGATTTCTAAATTTATTGTTGCCATATATGCTTCTCTGTGAAAAATAAGCAATTCAGAACCGAAAAAAAAAGTGAAGTAGAATGTGCACGAAAGGGTGATGAATCGGCAAGGTCTTGAACAGATTGATCAAAACATTTAAGACTCTGGACATTATGATTAACAACATGTTAATCGCTGGTTTTAAAGCGATATAAAAACCATCGCCGATGTTGTTAATCAGCGTGAATTGAGACTTTACTCTTCAACGACATTAGCATTTTTTAGAGAATGGACACTCAAAACTAGTCTAATGTCGTGAAATGGCTTGTTATTGTGAAGAGAACTCGAAAGAAGACTGTAAGGAAGGTTGATTTATCTAGTTCTCTATTGCTGAAATACCACAACTAACTTCAAGAGACATAGATGAAGTTACTTATCTTGAGATATGAAAATTCTATTTTTATATTAACATCTGGAAAAGGCAGTAGTCATACGTTGAGATTACAAATAATGAGATCCTCACTTTGAATAATATGACCTAAAAGCAAATAACAGTTAACAACCCCTTTTCTTGACAAGGAAAAGGTTGATTTAGGGCACAGAAAGTAGAAGTAGGTAATACAACTTTCTTGTTGTCTCTGACATTGTTTGACGATATTACCAAAGCATTCTATTGTAGGTATTTGTATAACTGATCCATGAGCACATTCTTTTGTTATTATCATGTGGTTGAATTAAGATAACTACAAAAACGGGATTATGAAACCGTAAAGTTTTCTTGAGATTCACTTTTTTAGAAAAACACCTATTCAGAACATAGGTGATGATGGAGAGAATGAGCCGGATAAAAACCAAAGCATTAGGGGAATAACTAATACTATTAATATGTAATCAGCACCACCAATAATATCAATATGTAATCTTATCTATCATTAATATTGTGTCAAAAGTACATTTTCATTTAAGTAATAAAAAATAAGAGTTTATTGTTATTGAAAAATAACGTTTTATTTATTATCAATCATGTTTATGTTAACAGAACAATAAGGAGTAATATACGGTTGGCTGTTTGAGTGATACTTCTAAGGAAAGAAGTAAAAAAAGGCACATTTTAATTTCATCATCTTTTTTCTTACGAACGGGAGGAAGAGGAAGTTGAGAAAAGCGAATATTAGGTAAAAGACAAAAAGAAACAGAAAATTATATAAGCAGAAGCAAAATTAAATTTCATTTATTGTGTCAACCTTTTGAAATTGAGCAAAAGAAGCAACTGAACTTATCAATCAGAAAATTAGGATAATTGAAAAAGAAGGGAAATCTATAGCCGCAAATAAAGTGCTCTAATATTTTTATTTAATATCTTTAAGAATGCTCTATAAAAGTCATAATTATGCACCATTTACTTTAGAGCGTCTTTCAGGCTGAAATTTTCTCCCTAGAACTTCCAATATCATCTGAATATAGTCATACGATAAGGACAACCATTTTTCAACACAGGGAGCGTTACTTTCAAACTTTAGTGAACTTAGTCAAGTTATAGATTAAAGTCTTTTCAGTCTTCCAAGGTCATAATGTCGGCTAAACTACAGGTGTCAACCTGCTTCAATATGCTTGAACTTAACACAATATGCGAGGATCAGTTAAGTCGTGTTTCTAGTATTGTATCTGTATATCACTATCTTGTGTCTATTACCCAATGATATATGATATTCACGTCTAATTTATTAGTTTTTTTTTGCTTTGATGTTGCCGGAACTTTTCTCCTAATTAAACAAAATTGTTATCAGGTTTTGATGCTTCAAACAAGTCGTCTCGTACTGACAGTTTTCGAAATAAAGAATTTTCCAATAGAGGCGTTCAAACTATGACAGTGTATAGCGACCATATTGGTGAAGGTTATAGTAATTAATGTTGGGCAAGTTATTATGGAAAGTTATAGTGTTGAGCATCGCGTACAAATCATTAAACTTTACTATCAAAATGAGTGCTCAGTTTGAGCTACGTTCCGTGAGCTACGTGATTTTTACGGTCGACTTGTTGAGTCGATTATTCGTCGTTTGGTGGACAAATTCGAATCAGCTGGTTAGTAAACAAACAACACACATACGTCGTCGAAGACTGTAGAAAAAATTGCTACAGTCAACGAGAATGTGCAGGATAATCCGAGGCAGTCAATTCCTCGTCACGCCCAAGACTTGACGAATTTTGGGTCGGGCCTGGGGCCTACACTCCTACATAATTTTGTTAACCCAGGAACTGAAGGTAAACGACCATAGGGAGCAGTTGGAAATGGACGCCAATTTCGAACGGAAAGTCATCTTCAGTGACGAGACCCATTTTTAGATGAATGGCTATGTCAACAAGCAAAATTGTCGCTGTTGGGTAGATAACAATCCACATGAGACACATCAGTTGCAAATTCATCATCAAAAAAAGTCACTGTTTGGTGTGGATTTTGGTCTGGCGGGGTTATTGGTCCGTACTTCTTCCAAAATGAAGCTGGCACCGGTGAGATATCCAGGTTCATAATAACCTTTTTTTTTTGCTTAACTTGGAAGCTATGGATCTCAACGACATGTGGTTCTAACAAGGCAGCGCTACTGAAGCTTCTGAGCTTCTTCCGTTGATATACCTTTCTTGTTCTTTCTAAATTACTTATTGGGGAGGTAATTATGGCCATCCGACTACCATGGCTATAATTCGGTCATGTCGAAGAAAATAAACTTGGTGAATGACTCACCCGATTCATGATCAAAAGAGTGGTCAAAGTTAAAAATTTCGTGAACTTGGAAACAGCAACAGATAGCGAGATTCGGTTTTCAGTACTATTTAGATCGATTTAGTTCTACTGAAACGGTTCTATCGGTTCGACCGCAAAAAAATACAGGGTGCGTTAGAAACGTGTTTCAAAAACACCCTAAAATTTGTTTGGTTACCCTCTGAAGTTTTTGTGATTTTGTAGACTCCCTAGTAGAATTTCTTCCTGTAATGTTTAATTAAAACGAATGTCCATTTAACAGCTCAATTGGTGTTTTAAGGTGAAATATATTTTGGCAGATACTGACTTCTAGTAAAGACCAAACTGTAGAACTGATAGAATTAGTTCCAAAAACGCTTAATAACCCATGCCTTTATTTTCCGTCCTCTTGCTCAAAAACGGCTTTGAATTTAAAAAAAATTGAGTTTTCACCAAGTGATATGGCCTAAAAGGGGGCACGTTTTTTGTAAATTAATTTTTCGTGCATCTTATTCAAGGTAGTCGAAAAAAGTACATTTTAGGAACTGGAAGTGATAAAAAATTTCGTTTGCTCGGTGTTCCGAAAACACTTGCATGCAAAAAAATTACATTTCTACAACTATTCATTGAGTCAGTTTTTACGAGAGTTCGGCTCGTCCTTGCAAACGGAACGGACGTGTTGCTTGTTGCATCATTGGTTCACTTCTATGTACAAGTGACGAATTTGTCAGTGTACGCCGCTCGTGTTGTGAAAACTAGACAGTTTCTGTGAGTGGAGACCTGCGACTTGCCAGCGTGTTAGTGGTCCCCTGTGACCGTCACCGATATGGCCTGGTTCGTCTAGCCTGCGGCTCCTTGCCGCCGGTCCTGCCGCTACTCCTGCCGTTAGTCCAAAGGGTAAACAGCTAAAGTAGTAAAGTGTTAAAGATCGAAGGGTCCAAGTTTGTGGAAAATGTTTATAAATTAAAGCGAACATTTAAAGTGAACAAAACACAAGTGAATAGGGCCACCGCATTTGGCGTGCCAAATTTTGGGTCACAATACCCACCCGCTCCACAAATGAATATTGACCAGGGCCATAAGACTTGTATGTACCAACAACCAAATCCTATGCCGTACCAGCAATCATCACAATTATCTATACAAATAAGTACATCAAAATTTTTCGTTGCAAATACAAACTCCGTATCAAGCGCAATTACTACACCTACCGCAAGTCACAAATCAGCAGGATTCCAATGTAGATAAATGGAGTGCAAGAATGGCAAACCCAAAATTCAAGAAAACAAAAGCGCCCTGATACGGATTCATTGCGCACTAAACAGAAAAAGCTAATTGACTATTGGTTAAGTGCTCCCATAACATCTAACAGATACGAAGCACTGTCAGAAAATGAAGACAATCAAAGAAATTCTGAAGCAGAACAAGAAGTTAGACCACCCCCTATTTCTGTTTATGGTGTCAACAATTTAACCGCTAACAGATATGCTAGATATCCAAGCCAAAGACAATTACCTTAATAGGTAACACTCAAGCCAAGATTCAATTAAATTATGTAAAGGGCTACACACATAACATAACGGTAACTAAAGATTAATTGATGAATATGCAAAATTTAACATTTCTAAAATTTGGAAATGGCTTCTTCAAATGGAATTGCATTGTGAGGATTTCTTAACTGGCTTTTTACTTCTATTTCCTTTAACATTTCAGGTAATCATCTTCATCTACTGTTCAATTGTTTTGCTACTCAGTTATTTTATGAGGCAGTTTTTCTGAGTTAATATTTATTGTTCTTGTTTTGGTTACTTTTTTTTTCTTAAACTGCAATTGTAATTTTGTACTATATGTTAATGCGATCACTTACTATAGAATAGTTCTAATACTCTTTAATTAATTTATTAACTCATATGGTCGATTTATTAAATTATAGTAAAGGGGAAACTCGCTGTGAAAACTGAAATGACATATTGGGATTTATGTGTTCATTATATTGAATTAGTTAAAATACTATTCATTCACAATAATGAAATTTATTACCCAAAATTTCTTTCAGAATTTGATCGCGTCCGTCCCTTATTGATAAAAATTTCAACATGCGTATGTAACTTTAATTGTAAATAAACAAGGGGCAGATAAACAAATTTAGCTGCGATCATGATTGTTTCTATATTTTTTTATATCAATTTCTGTTAAAGATTAGTTCTAATAGTTTTCGAGTAGTTGCTGTTCTTAAAGCTTGCAAAATTGTTTCAAATTGTTTTGTATTGTTATACTGCTGTACTTGTTTTCTTAACTTTTTACATTTACAGTACATTTCGTATATTCCATAACGACTGACGAAATATATATTTATAACGGATAAACGGCCAGCTTTCAACACTAAAAACAATATCCTTGAAGTATGCTGTGGCCTTGATCTATACCAAATCTACAGCAATAACGGCTGCCTCCGTTAAAAATTTGCGATATTGCAACAGACGTACCGTGCATATTTATGTCGCATGTTTACGTAACCGTCTGCTTTGATGATGAAGCTTTTCTTATTAAATCCCCGAACATTGTCGTTAACCGACGTCGTTACACTTCAATCAGCGGAATTTTCCATTGCAGCTACCTCAGCTCGTGCCTTGTGCCTTCTAGGTGATTGTTATAAATAATAGGTGTATAAATAAGTTCTCAGCTTTTATCTGCAAAATTAAAGTTTTATTTAAAAACAAACAAAAAAGCTTAAGTATCAAAGAATTTTCCGTTGGCATCGATGACCTTTTGCCATCTTTCAGGTAGCTTGCGAATTCCCTGGTGATAGAAGCTCACCGGCTTCGAGACGATAAAGTTATCGATGCATTTTCGGACTTCTTCTGTTTTGAAGTGCGTATCAGCCAAGTGATGCTGTAACGACCGGAATGAACGATAATCGGAAGGGGTCATGTCTGGGCTATACGCCGCATGTGGGAGAAGTTCCCAGCTTAACGCGTCTGCAGCTCATCCGTGCCAAATGTTTGAAGGCGTCCAGCGCGTGGTTGATCTTCAAGACTAAACTCTCCTCCGCGAAATCTTTGGTGCCACTTTTTGCACGTTGCATGACTTACAGCATTCTCACCATGCAGCACAAATCATTTCTGTGGCTTCAGCAGCGTTTTTGATGAAACGCGAAGTGGATAGAAAATCGAATATGCTCTTTTGTGATTGCCATCGTGAACACAGCTGATTATTGAGGTTATGTGCATCAAACGCCAAATCGCATGATGTTTCGAAAGACCAAATGTCATTGCTTTAGAACCGTAAGAGGGCGGACTAATACGTTACATGTAAACGGTGATTTGCGTCCTGTGAAATCTAAAGCTGAGAACTTATTTATACACCTATTACAACAGATTTTGAATAATACATTTTCAAACGATGCTCTGCCAAAATGATGGAATGAGAATTTGAAAATAGCTTGGAATATTTAAATTTTAATATCAAACTTCTGGGACCATGCCAGAAAAATACAAAGAAATATACGGCTCTAATAACCTATTGTTTTGCTATGTTTTTTTAATGATTAATTTTATTTTGTTATTTTATTGCCATGTTTAAAACAATATAATTTAACAAAATATAACTTGGAAGCTATAAAGCACTTCTTACAGTTATGAAATGAAGTTTGTAGATCTGTGAACTTGAGTTTTTCTTTAGTGCTTTAAATTAAATTGCCCGTTTTTTTTCTTGGCAACATCGCCAATTTTAATATAGCTCATAAGAGTTTGAAAAAATTATAAAACAAATTTTTTGCAATTAAATGTGATTTCAGCAGCAATGCCAGCTATATATCGCAAATGTATACAGCGTTATCTGCATTTTTGTTTATTTATCCTAGTTGATAATATTAAATCGTTACTACCTCTAATGCGCGTGCAAATATTCGCTTTTACTTCAGTCATAAAACGAAAAATTAGTTACAAATAACCATTTATTGACCGTGCTTGTTATACGAATTAAAAATGTGTTTATTTTAGGTGTTTGGACCTTGAAAAGTGTAGAAGGAAACAATTCGGGCTTTCTTATTAAAATTTTATCATCTGATCGTTTTCGTTAGAATATTTGACTAGAACCTTGACATTATAAACCTAACTTCCCTCTAAATGCCAAAACCTTTATAAAACATATATTTTATCTAGTATACAACTTGATATCATGTACACTTACTGAAATATGACTCATATTCTGTAAGTAATCGTTTGCGGTTACTGATATGCAATTAAAATGCTTTAGTATTCGATAAGGCGTTTTAGCTTGTAATATGATGCAATCAGATAATATTTAGATATTGTTATGCCTTTTTGAACCCTATTAAAAACAATAATTCCTATGATAGGAACTACAATCATAAATACGTGTATTTCCCCATTATTTATGCAAGGAAATGAATAAGAATTTTCGACGATATATAGTTTTTTATGTGAACATCAAAAAATGAAAATAATTGCTAAATGATATAGTAAGAGTTTTTCTAATTTGGAAAAAATCAACATAATCAGTTATAATTTTAAAATTAATTGTATTTCTTTAATTTGATCAGATTACTAGCAACTCAAATGAATTTTAAAGGAGACTCTAATTCAAATGGTAATTAATTACTAATATTGCATTAGGCAGTAATGGCCAACAGAACTTCCAATAAGCCACGATCGCAATTTCATGCCCGCGCGCCTGTATGGAGTGCAATCCTATGCAAATTTGTTTTTAAATACCTGTAGCGGTGCTTTGTAGTCGATGCAATCCTGCAATCGACTTTAATAAATCGAAAACAGTGGCAATTTACAGTATGGTAAAATTTAGTACTAGAATACGTAGTCAATAAATTTTTAACGGGGGGGGGGGGGGGGATTGAATGTTAAAACAACCAATACGCTGTCCAGGCTATGTCCACAATTCAGTAAAAATACGATCGAGCATCTAAGCGGTCAAATGGCATAAGATATTCACTACACGGCGAAGAGAAGTTGAAGATAAACCACACCTATATATTTGAATCCACGAACTTATTAACGGCAGTCCATGGCCTACAATCGGCGTTAATTGAGGTAGTTTGCAGTCAATAATCAAAAATATACTAAAATTTCCAAATTGTCTGTAAGACGAGTCTTTCGCCTCCTAAATGCACGACTTAAAATCTCTCAGAGGAAAAAAACGAATTTTTACAATATATTGATATGTGATAATATTTGAGTCCATTAGTACACACCCGAGTTCAAAAGAATAAATATGGAATTATAAATTTGCACCTAACAAAGTCAAAACATAGCTTTTTTGTGAGATAAGCCTTTATAATAATGTTAGAGAATTACCAAAGTTTAGTTTTCATTAAACGTTTCATAATCAATGCTCGATATTAAAATTTATTGTCATAGATGAAAATTGCATGTTGCTCAAAAAGATGCGACGTTTCAAACAAAAATTTGCTTCTTTTCAAATTCGAACTCAATTGAGCATTGAACAATAGTGGATCACTCGCCCTGCTTACAGCCCCTACATTAATCTATATGAATATCTTCTATAAGGCCCCCTGGAAGAAGTGGACAGTGGTTTGAAAGCAATAATCAAGTATAGGAACTCGCAAATTACTTCAGAATCAACACGTTTTTTTTACAGAAATGGCTTCAACAAACTGCTCATTCTCTGAATGAAATGCTAACATAGAAAAAATATTTTTACCAGTTAGATTTTCAGACTGCTCATGACAATTAAAACGTTCCAGGAAAATAGTTTCGAAGAAAATTTAAGTACATCACGAGCATTAGCCACCTTTCGGGCCGAGATATCAGGCATCTTGCGGCGTGATAATCCGCCTAAAAAGAACCTGGCTAGGGGGAATTAAATGCTCTCAAAAATGACCGTCGGATAAAGCTAATGTTACAATTATACATTACTATCACAGAAGGCTACACAAAGAAGGTAGTCGAATTACTCGATGCGAACACTTCATCGATCAAATGCGATCCCACAGCATAAATATTGCGAGACACGAACAAATTAATAAAAAGTTCCTGTTTGAATGACACCACCAAGAAAGGAAAAATAACATTAGAGAGGCGCTGCTCCCAAGAATATACGGGCTTCCCAAAATACACAAGAACGGTGGACCGCCGTGATCCATTGTCAGTGCCATCGACGGCCCTACTACAAACTGATCAAATACACTACCGTCTAAAAGTATGGAACCACCACCATTTTTACAAGTATTCGGCGGTTAGTCAGTAATGGAAACACATTAATATACCAAACAATAATTAATAACCTTTATTATTAAGAGTTAACGGTTAAAATAGCAAATTAAACATTTTATCTAAAAAATTTTTAATTACACTTTTCTTTTATTAAAAAATTAAAATCTGATATAGCCTTGGAATTCTTATAATATAAAGGGAGTACAAATAAGTCTCTGTCGTTTTTTATCAAAAATTGGACATTTATTGTGAAAGAACGGAACCGTATGTTTTATTCAAAGTATTGCCCATCGCTAGCCACTAATTTTTCCCATCTTTCTGGCAACATACGGATACCGCGTCGGAAGAACTCTTCATCTTTTGAGGCTAACCACGAATCCACCCAATTTTTGGTATCTTCAAATGATGTGAAGTGCTGCTCGGACAAGCCATGTGCCATCGATCGGAACAAGTGATAATCGGAAGGAGCAATGTCTCGTGAATACGGCGGGTGGGGTAAGACTTCCCAATTGAGTGTTTCCAAGTAGGTTTTGACCGGCGCCGCAACATGTGGACGAGCATTATCACGCAGCAGAATAATTTTGTCGTGTCTGGAGTAGTAGTGGGCGCGTTTTTCTTTAAGTGCTCGGCTCAATCTCATCAATTGTGTTCACTAGAGAACCCAGTAATGATTTCGTTCGGTTTGAGCAACTCATAATATACGACACCAAGTTGATCCAACCAAATACACACATGAGTTTTTTTTCCATTAATATTGAAGCATGGCCACGTGGTCCCCAAGATTTCCTCTTCTTTGAGTTATCGTAGTGGATCACCAGTGACTATACGATGCAAAAAATCCTTTCGTTTATGCTTGGCAAGCAGCATTGCACATACGCAAAATCGGCGTTCAACGTTTCTCAGCTTCAGTTCATATGGAACCCAATTTCCTTGCTTTCGAATCATTCCCACCGATTTTAAACGATTTTAAATTGCTTGTTGAGTCACTCCTAATATAAATGCAAGTTCTTGCGTGTGGCAAGAATCTTCTCCAATAATGCTTCCAATTCCGCGTATTTGTACACTTCGACATCAAACTCACCGTTTTTAAACCTATGAAACCACTCACAACAACTTCTCTCACTTAAAGCAGTCTCACCATATGTTTCTACAAGCAATCGATGTGCTTCAGCTGCAGATTTCTTCAAATTAAAGGAGTAAATCAAAAGTTCCCCTAAAACGACGTTTATACGGCTCAAAACTGGACATTTTCGCACGAAAAAAATTATGTCCAACCTTACGATATGACGTTTTACATCTAACAATTTTTAACCATAACTTACTGGTGAGGCCATCTTTTGTCAAACGGCGGAGACTTATTTGTACTCTTTATTTTTGTATAATTTCCTGTAAATTGCATTTTGGATTGTTGAATGGTATTCAATATATTATCGTTTTGGAAAAGCTTTATCGGGTTGATATCAGGAGATTGAGTTGGGCAATTCATATTTTTTTGGTAAACTCATTTTTCATTTCTTTCAAATAATTTCTGTATAGCATGGAAATATGTTTTGGGTCATTACCTTGTTGCACGATAAAGCCCATACCATTTTAACACCTCTTTTATTTATCATGCCGTCTATTTTTACTATATCTCCTACTCCATTTTGCGAAAAACAACCCTATATAATTTACAGGCCTACCCCCATATTTGACGAAGACACCACACACACAATTCCGAATTGTCTTTTCTTGAGGCACCAAATAATTGAATTTGGACCCGTCGGTCCAAAGTACCGTTGCTCAATTTTCAAGTGTCCATGATTCATACAACTGAGCCTATTTCAAACTATTTTTTTTTTGTTAGCCATCTTTAACAGTGATTTTTTGACTTTGTTAGGTACCTGTTCCTCTTAAATGTTAATGCAATGTGCTTGTCTTTACCATTTGATGGCCATTTGGGTCTTCCGAATCTTCTTCTATTGTGAAGATTTTCTGCGTCAAGAATTCAGACAACAGTTGTCTGTACACCATTCTTGGATACTTTTAAATTTTGAGCTATTTCAAGTTCAGAATAACTTTTATTATGAAGTGTAGTAATAACATTTCCAGGCTTAATTCCTTGCTTTTTGGTGGTTTACTCCAACTTGGTTAAACGGAGTAAAAAAGAGATTAAAACGTCTACACAAGTGACATTTGTTAAAGCAACTAACATTTTTAGGCTTCTATATATTAAAATGAGAATCCTTATGTAGAGAGTAATGTTGTCTGTCTGTCCGTCCTTTTATTTTTCAACTTTTAATCACGGCAGCTTCCAAGCTGGAGACAAGTTTTTATTTCTGTCATTTCTGACATCTGTCAAGCCTTATAATTTTTGATCTGTGATAGATAGAGAAATAACATTTTCAGTATTCATCTAAGGACCATAAGTCAAGTCCAGACTCCAAAAATCAGCCTGATCGGAAAATCTCGAGACCGGTTTGACCAGAAGTGGCTCTAAATTTTTGTTTATGTATAGAAGCCTCGGACATCGGAGTTTCACGTCCGTACTTGTTTTGTTTTGTTTGATACAGGTTACCAGATAATTTATTAAACTATAAGCATTTGAATCATGTGTTAATTAGACACGATTAAATACGGTTAATTTTCAAAGATCATTAAAAATTTCTATATTTTGTGACATTCCAGCGGTAGATGGCTGGCCAAAGTTTATGGACCGGGCGTCCCAGATACCTGAATCAGCTTAAAAGTAGCGAGAAAAATTTCCACAGACCTTTGTACGTTTTACTCTGAAATTTCATTTACTCTTTCTCACCTGCTTATCGTCCTTTTGTTTTTGCTTGATGGAGATTCTTTAAAGGCCCGTCGGTCCACGACACAACTTCTTCCAAATTCGTAAAATTTCTGTACATTAAAACAGCCTTTCTTCGAAGGTTAAGGATTCCATGTTTGCAATTAGATAGTCACGTGGTCGATGGTTTGCTACAAATTAGCTAACTATTATGTATGATAAGTGACGTTGATCTACCTTTTTTCATTATTTTTTAAATAGGCATATACTTTCCAACACCCATTATTGATCACCCTGTACATATCACGTCTCTGTAAATACAATGTTTCTTCACAGAAACAATCCAAAATATGCAACTTTACGAGGTGTTTAATAATGTTGGATGTATCCTCCCACGTACAGACCAGGACCGCTTCAAAGGAGACCAAAATTATTTATCAATAAATATGATATTGATCCTGTTCAGTATTACTTTACCGTATAATGTGGAGGGATTATAAACGCCATTTAATTATTATCTGTTCTGCTTTAACACAATAAGTTGGCATTTTTTTCAAATAATTGTACTATTGCTTGATCGTCTTCCGCCCAAGATGCTTTTTGTTACCTTGATTGTGCAAATTTACTCACAGTTTTCGTTTCTTATATCGCTTTATCTGCTTTTGCACAAAATCAGAAATCTATAGGGTAGCGACACGGAATTTACTACAAATTTCTGCAAAAACAATGGTTATTATAAAACAATGCTACTGGCTTCTTTTACAGGAGTACAACTACGTTGCAACTTGCAAAATGTTTTAGAATGCATTTTAAAGTAGTTATTTATTTAAGGCTCACTTGTACTCCATTTCATTCATCTGAAATAACCACCGGACGCTTTTATGGGGCTAACTTAATGGATTTATGGGTATTAGAGTGTTGACTCATAATTAAAAACCGATGTAAGATATATATATATATATATATATATATATATATATATATATATATATATATATATATATATATATATATATATACTACTAGACTAACCGCAAACTAACAATTTTTATCGTTCTTAAATGGGTCAAAATCGACAAATCTTAATAAATATAGAGGAGGGAAAATATTTCCTATAATTTTGGCAGGTAAAAGAAGCGAATGCCTAAATATTTTGGATGCAATAATTACGGTCTGTGCGAACCGGCCCTAAAGCAATTAAGAATATGACCGTTATAGGAAATGTTTTCCGAGCTTTTTGCTCCGCTACATAATTACACTATAAACGTTCCAAATATTTTTTCTGTTCTTAATATAGCATCAAATAGTGTTGAAACGAATTTATTATGCATTGCAATTCACCCACTGCCAATTTTTTGATTTCTGTAGATATTTTCACAAGTTTAATGGGTCATCAACAAAATAATTTAATCATTAAATTTTAAGTTTTCCTATAGTCACAAGATTTCCAATTTTAACTTCTATTCCGTTAAAATAATAATCATGACTACTTGCATGCTTTATTTTTTTGGAATTCCGCTAAAAATATTGGGAGTTTCTCTTGTCAATCTAAAATTCCATGCCTTTCATAATTCAGGTCAGTGACCTCAAAGCCCTCTAATAATATGGTTTTATTAAGCATACAAATTAATTATCGGGGTTTTTAAGGTTTTGTTTATATTAATTTAAAATACGCATTAAATAACCAACTAATCTTCAACAGCATTTACAGACTTTTACCAATACAAATATTTTAAACATTAGTATTCGTACTTGATCTGATGTCTGAGAAGAATTAATAACGCTGTGATTAATTGCTGAATTCGTCTTTAGGCGACCCATCCTTTTTATAGTTTATAATTTTTATGATCATGGGAGTTCGTAGAATTTATGGTGAACAGAGCCTAATTAAGGTTTTTAGCGCCTTATGACTGGCAATTTTTCATATAACTTCCTCAAATGTTTGCATGGTTAGGGACGTTATCAAAAAATTACAAAGGAGTTGATTGTTTAAACAGAACACTTATTTGGTTGTTCAATTTTATTACATACATACACTTTAATACAATGTTTACATACATTCGCACATCAATGAGAAATAATAAAAAAAATTATCCATATTACCTAAAAACGTTTATTTAAAAAAACATTTCTTTTCATGGTTTTAGAGTTAGCAACACTCTGGATTATGTCATCAACAGAAATACTTTATGAAACTTACTCTCAATAAATAAAAGTGTAAGGCCCATCATTTTTTTAACTTTTATCTTACAAAGTTTTTCATTCTCTTAAGAACTAAAAATGATAATTTTCCAGTAGAGTTAGTGTCTGCCATTACTTCAATATTTCTAGAAGTTTTTGTGGTTCTAAATTCTGCTAAAAACACACATTTCTTATGGAATATTTTATCTGAATCATAAACATACTTTCCCAATAGTTGATTTGCCGTAATCTGTCATTTTTCATTTGAGTGATTGTCCATAGATATCTGAAATCACTGTATTTTTGCAGAGATTATTCTTTTTCTGTCGCAAAGGCTTTCATTGAGCAAAACTTATAATTCCCATCTTT
This sequence comes from Sinelater perroti, assembly GCA_036346155.1. Classification (NCBI taxonomy): domain Eukaryota; kingdom Metazoa; phylum Arthropoda; class Insecta; order Coleoptera; family Elateridae; genus Sinelater; species Sinelater perroti. The sequence goes on along the minus strand of JARFIY010000001.1, from coordinate 7,489,032 downwards.
ATTTTTACCAAAAAGAGCTTTTGGCTTTTTCTTTCTTGTGATTTTTGTTTTGTAGAGGTCGGTTTCACACATCAATTTTGCTTTGTTTTCTAGACTTTAGAACTCAACTTTTTTTCGATGAATGTTTATAAAACATTACAAAATACTGTATAGTGTGTCTACTTTCTTCTTGAATCCTTTTATTTACTTTACAAGAACCATTAATGCCATTTCAAGACTTTTAAATTTTTTTAATATCACATTTGCTTCACACTGTGCGTCCTTAGCCTGATCTTTATTATGGGTAATATATGCCAGAACGTCAAGAACTTCCTGGTACGATTTGTATAATGCTTGACTGGCATTAGCACGGGCACTCCATCGGGTTCGACAAAGTTTATAATTTCGTTTTTAAGGTCAGATTGCAAGATGACCCATCTTTTTGTTGAAGAGCTAAAAAGGTTATAGATTTGTTGTTCTAAAGAAAAAAAACTTAACAAAATACTTGATGCTTTCCGCAACTGTAGTGCCATCTAGTTGAAAAAGATTGGCCCGCGCAAAGGATGTATGTGACTAGAGGATTTACTTACGTTATTTTAACCTGAAAACCTTTGTAGCACCCAAACATGTTGCTGATATTGCTGTGGCTCTGTCCTCTACAGTTATTTAGAAAATCTATGGCCAACATTACAGTATTCACCATCTCTTCACGTTTATGATCACAGTTAGGAATGAACGTGAAAAATCATTAAACCCATACGTAGCACATAGCATACAAGAAAAGCTAATTCGTCGGTGTGCAACACATCTGAAATTGATTCTACAGTTATGGAAAGGGTGTCCCAAAAGAAACTTAGGATTTAATTTTAGAAAAAGTTATAACATTAGTTTAAAGATTAAACATTTCCATTAAATATGAAATTTTGATGACCAGTTCAATTTGCTGTTTTGGGAGATCGTCGGCGTTTGAAATGGTCGTTTGGTTGTTGCTTCTAGGTTAGCTGAATCTTGTATGGGTGCAGACGCAGATCTTTTGTTAAAAGCAGCTGGAAAGTGTTTTTTGAAAATGTTCATTTGCGGTGACCGACTGCGCACTGAGGTTTCCGGATGCTCCGTCACATTATTGTTCATCTTTTCAGCTAACAGCCAGTACGAGGTCGGCTTATTTTTTTGTTGTCTGCTACCAAATCTATTTGTTCAGTTTTTTAATTAGTTTTTTTCACAGTAGTTTCATACGGTGTATTTTCCCTCCTGAAAATGCTACATCATTTGCCTACAGTCTCGGTAAAACATTCGCCGTTGTTGTAATGGATTTTAACTCTGTCCTCTATCGAATAGCGCTCCATATTGACTAACCGCAATGTATTTACTACAAAATGTCACATTACAGGAAAAAAATGGTGTACAATTTAAATCCTACGTTTCTTTGGGACACCCTTTACTTAATATTTACAATCTGTTGAATTTGTCATTTTTCACAGAACCTAATATTTTATTATCGCCATAATTGGATGTCCATGGAAAGCTAAAATTTTTACAACTTTGACAAGTTTTAAGAGATCTAATTGAGATTACTTAATTAAAAATTTTGCACTTCCAAATCCTAGCACCCTAGGCTGCAGCTTACTCAGCCTATGCATTAATCAAACTCTGGCGGCCAGGGGAGGTAAAGTTATAATTACAATAAACTGTTTTCACTATCTAGATACATGGGTAGTTTTTAATTTGAAACACATATTAATGTAATGAAATACTTTCACAAATGTATAAAAAAAAGTCTTATATTGAAAAGTTTGGAGGTGGGAGAGGGTAGGCAGGGCTTTCTCTCATCCAATTTGTCTATATTTATGCCATTTATAACATATCGTTATTTCTAGTTAATATTAGGCCAGATTATAATGCATGAGATTCAGATCTAAATTGGTAGATAGAGAGGGGTTGGGAATGTTGTAACCATTTATTTGTATTGGAAAAGGGCGAGCTGCGTTTTACAAAGTTCCTAACGTGTAGAATATGTTTTGTTAACACTTTTAGTATTAAATTCAGATCAGCTTAATCGTTCATCTTTTCCATTACCCCTTATTATAGCATTACCGATATTACGCTATTTTTGTAACAATTTGTGGTTGGTAACGAAAAAGACGTTGGTACGAATCGATCAATTTTTATAAGTTTGAGCGAAAGTTTGCACTATTACATTATCGTGCAATTACGCCTCATTGATTGGAATGTTTATTATCTCGCGGATATCAGTTTCTGCTGGCGTGTAGATTTCACTAGATACTATATACAGATTTCGAGACCTTGGAAATCCTGATTGTCATCGGGCGTCTGGAATTCTGCCATCACTTTCACAGCACGCTCACTTTGGATTGCTTAAAAATTCTATATACAAACGTATCAAATTTTGTATTTCATTTAAACGATTAATAGTTTATTTAGATAGTCTTAAAATAATTATGTAAGTTAATTTTACTTTGGTCATGTTTTACGGTCAACTGATAAATTCGAGGAAAAAAATCAAATTATTAATAGTAAAGCTACTTGTATCTTATATACTTGGCCCGAGTATTAAAAATACATGCAATAAAAATTATTTTGCATAGTCTGATTTTATATTCTTTGGCACTAGGTTCGGCAAAGTATTTTTGACAAATCACTTTCGTTATGTTTTGTTAACTTTTAGGTACAGAAAACAGTGTGCATAGTTGTAATTGTATTAAGGCGCCTTTTGAAATTTAATTGCTGAACAACTTTAACATAAAATTTTTATAATGTTCAAAGCTAGATTAACCATAACTATTGACAAATAATACTTCGTGTAGTTTAAAATATTTAGTTTTAAGTTATCTAAATTAACTACATTTATTTTCGTAACCTTGCAATTTAAATCGAAACTTTAAAGCTTTAATTAAATTAGTAACTGAATAATGATTTAGTAATCATTTGAGAGCCTGATAAATTAAGCAAATAAATTAAAATAGCACATAAAAAAGGTAAAATTTGCATACTTTAGCATTAATTTTACATTTTTAGTATTACGATATTTATACTTTTAGGAGCTTACTAATTTAAATGTTTTTTTTTGTCATATATTTTGCGAATATCCATAAGCATCAATTTTTTAATATTTACCTAGGTTGTTGCTATTTCATAATGGTGAGCTGAATGATATCAGATAGAGGTATTCCACAGTAGAATGATAGGTGTACTTTTCTAAACAACTGTGAGTAATTTTCAATAAGGCAATGCTTCTTAACATTGTTTTTACGATTATATGTGCTGTCAAATCATCAGTAATTATTTTTTATATCGCTTATAATTAAATTAATGACCAATTCTTTACATTGTTTGTAGGGGAAATGGCTCAATTAGCCGATCAACGGCAATATGCAATTGCGTCCTACGTGGCACAAAGTTACTAGAATGTGATAATCCCAGCATGGGGGCAACACGGAACTACCAGTCCGTCACTGGAGATGTTATTACCCCGTCCCAAGTTATGGGCATCGACCATTTACGAGACCCCCGCCTCAATAAGGTATCAGTTCTTAAATTAGGTAATAACTGATTATTGTTTCCTTTTCAGTTTTATTTTGAGCAACTAATCATTACAGTAATGCTTTGAACGTTTTAAGACTAGCAAAGCGTCAGTAATGCCGATTATTGCATTTTTAGGGCTTGGCATTTACGCTAGAGGAACGGCAGGCCTTGGGAATTCACGGCCTTCAACCCGCCCGCTTCAAGACGATGGAAGAACAGCTGGAACTGTGCAAAATTTCGGTCGACCGATACCAAGAAGACCTCAATAAGTATTTGTACTTGACAGAGCTGAGCGACCGCAATGAAAAGCTATTCTACCGTTTGTTGGCCGAGAATGTGGAGCAACTCATGCCTATCGTTTACACTCCAACAGTCGGGCTGGCTTGCCAAAGGTTTGGGCTGATCTACCGAAGGCCGCGCGGTCTTTTCATAACTATCAATGACCGAGGTCACTGCTACGATGTCATTAAGAATTGGTACAATATTACGGCTCACGAGAATACGCAGAAGTAAATTTCCATAGGTATTTGTGTTGATTTCAGGCCTGAACCCAATGTCCGAGCTGTCTGTGTCACTGATGGCGAGCGAATTTTGGGTCTCGGCGACTTGGGCGCTTCCGGCATGGGCATTCCTATAGGCAAGTTGGCGCTGTACACTGCGTTAGCCGGAATCAAGCCTCATCAATGCTTGCCGATTATGTTAGATGTTGGCACCAACAACCAGGTATTTTTACAAAATTTTAAGAACAAATATTTGCAAATAATATTATTTCACGTTGAACATATTTGATTATTTGCCACTGTATTTTTATTTAATACCGCTCATCAAAAATCATTGGTGACCATCTGTATTTGTTTTATCATAGTCACACTGAAGTGTTTACTAGATTTATTTAGCAAAAGCAAAAAATAATTCCAGAAATACCTAAATAAAATATGTAATTTTGTTAATTACACTAAGGAAGATCTAATTACTACTAGCAAATAACACTTCTTGATACGTTTTAGCTTTAATAACAAGCTCTATATCAAAAAGATAGGATAGGAATGAACTTTCAATGAACTGTCAAAACATGTAGAGAAATATTAAGTCTAATTGAAATGTATACTTAAATGTACAACTGTTCTGAGCCAAGTTGACATCATCAATTATGATTCTAATTTGATCAAAATAGAGAACTTTTTCAATATGATAGTGGATAACAATAAATCAAGAAACATTTTGTTTCCATAAAATTAACTTTATTGTTTAAAACGAAATTAGGGGACGTCCAAGTTCTTTGTTAAGCAATAAATGGACAAGCAGCATAGTAATATTATTATTATTAATTCTGGATGTAGTTTTTACCCACTGCACTTAAGATTTAGCCTTATTGTGCCTCATGAAATAATTAATTTCATGAGACCTGCATTACTAAAGAAGTTTAGGTTACAGTTTATGGGTGCAACCATCATTTTGCTTGGTTCTACATATTGAGTCCTAAATTGCTTGAACGTTGTTAAGATGCTTTCTAAGGCTACAGTGTTTTTTTTTCTTTTAATAGGTCTCATACAATCTCTTTTGCAATTAGATAAGCAACCCCACACGTAAGTTTGGTATCTATTAGCCTTTGGTCAGAGGCTGATCTTGCATTGGTCTACTCTCTTCATAACATTCTAACATTCTAAGCAAACTCTGTTGTGCTCAGCTAGTGTCACAAATATTTCTGTACCTTTAAACATGACATCGATGTAAATTTCAATCCTTCTAAAGCCTTTCATGCCATTTGACTGTTAGTCAAGATGGAAATTTGCCTGTTTTTGAAAACCTATACTTTGCACATATTTCATAGCTGTTATTTCAGCTTGGAAGATTAAGGTGGGAACACCCAGGTTTACACTAATTCCATGTTCTTATCTCAAATACTCTTGCTTTGCAATTGTGTTCTATTTTTGAACTGTATGTATACCACATAAATCCTGTTTCCGTTTGTCATTCTCGCGGGTATTAATACTGTGAAGGTTTTCTAAAGACCCAAACAGCGTTGCTTTTATCAGATAGCATATTAAGTATACAGTTTTTCTCTGTATATTGAAGATCTCGGTGTTGGCTTCTGTTGTATGTTGGACTTTCTGATGATCACTTATTTTTAGTCTATATGCTGCTACTAATGTTTGTAATTCCACTACTATGTGAAGTAGGCGAAATATTTAGCATTGTTTCCATTGAAGTTGTAGGCTTAAATGACATTGCCTCAGCTATCTCTATACAAACAAGCCTTTGTAGTTTATTTAATTTGTTGATTACTATTCTCTTTCTGATTTTATGCTACCACTGAACAGAAATACATGTGATTGTTGATATAACCTCTCTTATATATATGCACCATAAAATCATTCTTGGTTTCAGACCCCAAGTTTTGCCTACTGTTCTTCTACAAGCTTTGTGGTTGTCAATTAAAACACATTTCTTAGGTTCTTATATGCAACCAAAGCTAAATTTATCATCTTCCTTGCTTCTGCTGCTAGCCAATTTGTGACCAAGTAGTAAGGTTCTAGTGTGAACGAATCAGTCTTTGATTCTGGGTTTTAGATGCCTAAAAGGTGGCCTAATCAATCACTAAAAGTAATTGAAAATACGTGTTTATTTCAAATAGTGGATAATAATTACAGTTTCATGGAGGTTATCACATTGCCCTGTATCAGAAATGGTGGTAGAATCTCATCAAGAATTAGTCAAATAATTACTTTTAAGATAAATACTCGCATGATAGAAATAATATTTATGTTTATCAATTGATCATTTCTATTAGGTCATTAACAAAACAAGTAGGAGCTACATCATCGTTTGCCACAATCTTTGTTTTTGAAATATTTTTTTAGTCTGACTGTTTCTGTTACTTCTTGCAGGTCTGTTAACTTCTTTGAGTCTTCAATACTATTTACTAATAAGATGAAATCGCCAACAAACCGTAAGTGAGACAGATATTCTGCAGTGATATTAATTTCTAGATTATTTAAATTTAAGAAAGCTTATGACAATGGTTAAGGCGCTTGGTTTTGGCAGAGACTAACCCAAATTTAATCCTGGACTCCAAATGCCTAGAGGTCGCCTACTTAATCACTAAAAATGTTTTAAGTGCCTGGGTTCACTTCGAACACAGGATAATGATGTGATTGTCTAAGACGTGGTGTTTTCCACATTACCTTGTAACAGAGATGATACTCGATCGCTGAGCAATGAGGGCGAACATATAAAAACTTTAATTTCTTAACTTATAAACAATAACTTCTTCACCAGGGGTGCAAAGCATCACCATTATTATTTTATTACATTTTAAAGTTTTAAAAAACATCACCCCATACTTTAATAAAGAATTATGGGCAAATGGCATCTCTTGTTTAACTTCCCTTTTTATACTTTTGAGTGGTCAAAAGGATTTCGAATTTCGCCAGAAATTTATAAATGCCTGTGGCATCTTAGGTTTAAAATTGCATGCTGTGAACATGACGTTGCATAACAACAAATTGAGATAAATCATATTATGTGCCCTATAAGTGGACAATTAAACATAGTAAATATCAAAATAAGAATTAATATAAATGCTGTACTCGCATTTTAGAGGTAATCGTCTGTTCGAAATAACTTCGTCAGAAAAACATTTAATTTCTTCTAAATGTGCAATGATGGATCCCCAAGTAAAAAAAAACAACTCTTACCGCTTCAATAAAATATTGGCGAATTCGTTGAAGTGTGATTGCTTCCACAGGCGTTTGATGGTCAAAACAATGGAGGAGATAAGAAGGACTAAAAATGGAGGTTGGAGCACGGGTGCAGCGCCTGCACAGGATACGAAGTGCATCCGCTTATACATGCACAAAACGAACTCGACTATGATTTCAACTTATTTGAAGAGTATTCTGTGAATTGGTGAAAATTGGAATTTTAAAAATATTAAATGGGCGGAAAATGTGCTATCTACGGTGGTTTTTAATAACAAAAAAAAACAAATTGTCATTAATCAGATAAAAGTTTGTATTATTTATTGTATAAAGGCTTATAATGGACTATTCTAGTCAAAAAAATAATTTCTGCTTTAGATAGGTTTTTAAATAATAAAAGATAAGTATTTTTTCATTTTTCTGAAAGAGAAGTTGGTTTTCCCCTAAAGTGACATAACAGGATTAAGAGCTATACACCCTGTAAGTAAAGCAACAGTAATACGAAGATGGACAAACTGGTGTAACCAATAATGTCATCTGTGGTCTTATTATGTTACTAGCAAAAACAAATTGTAGACTTTAATTACATAAATAACACTGATTTTTTTTGTTTGATTTATGCCGGTTTACTTAGTTACGAAGTTACTTAATTAATAGTTACTTAGTGGCCTAAGTATTTTTTAAAACCTTATTTTCAAATACTTTTTTACCTTATCCGGAATATTCCAATTGAATTTTGCTAGTGACATATTAACAACGGTGCGTATTACTGATTGGAAATATTTGCTCAATATCATATTATTATTGCTTTCCTTTTGCCACTTGTTTTATTACGTCACGTTACATAAAAGTTCGGCTAATGGTCCTCTCATAATATTACTCTAAAGAAAATCGATGACTCTTCATTTAACTAACTTAAAATAAAAAAACAGCTTCATCCTATCATATTTGGTTGGAGTGTGCAGAGCTGAATACTTCAGCTTAAGCGTAGCACTTAAGCAAGATAAATCTTGAAAGCCTATAAACACTTCATCGACACATTTCAATCAATTGAATTCATATTTTATTACCACAGTCTTTTCTTTAAGAAAAAAACTATAATATTTATCCAAGAAAAATTTTAAATTATGGAAGTTTGAAAAAAGGCAAATATATGTGAAAATAATGATAGCTGCACTCATTATTGCAATGGTTTCTTCTCAGAACTTTCTGTTGTTCATATAATAATATCCTATTGTGTTAATTTTTAACTTCCAAATATTTTAATTGACATTAAAATTGTTGTGGAAGTTGTAGAGGTATAAAAACATAATTAAAGGGAAATTATAATAGTTATCAAAAGCAAATAGAATATTTAGAAAATTTAAATTCCAAACACCAATTATAAAGTAGAATTAAATATAAAATATTGATCTCTTCAAAGTCGTCTGCTACGATTTGTGTTTTCCATATTTCTGAAATATTGTACCAAATTAAAAACTAGAACAACCATAGTGATTTGTGGTTCAATATTTAAAAATCTGACAATCGACGTATTACATAATTGTCGAGATAAAGAAATAATACAGATGTAATATTAACGGACACGGGCTGATCCCCCGCAAAGGATCTCGAAAGCTTCCTTAGAAGCGGCGAAACCCCTCCAAGGGGTGTTAAGCCATTCATTCATTCAATATTAACGGATCCTCCCTGACTACTGCAATAATTTGATTATTAAATTTAAAATGTCCTTATTTTCATGCGAAAGGCGAGCGGATATTTTCTTAGTTACAAAAAATATTCATGGCTAGCATATTTTGCTTTTTTAAAATTTGAGTAAATTTATTGAAAAACTTACTAAACCCAAAATGTTATACTTTTGTTTAATTCAATTCAATTATCTCAAATCCTCTAGTAATAAGTTTTTGTAAGTTGTACACATCAAATATTTGTCTTTTTAAATAAAAATTGACATTCGTTTATACTCTAATCAATAGAATAATATCTAGCTAGCTATGTCGACGCATTTTAACGAATCCCTTCTTAATAAAAAATTAAGTCTATGCATTTTCGATCTATTCGAACTTCTTAAGTAGAAATTTGTTAAATAGTGTTGGAGGGACCTGACTGAGCGAAAGTCTGATAGGGTTATATCTATTGAATACGTCGGATGTGGCAAAATTTTCTAACTCGATAAATCAAGTTTGTTTTTTTATTATTTAGCGCTGTTTATGGCTTCATAGCAAAAATGGCCGGCTTGGACCTGCTGATTATAAAAATTCTCTCGCGCTACATTTCATTACATATAGATAAAAAGTGTGTAACGCAGAATTAAAACTGCTAATTGCTTATGGTCATGTAGAATAGGGCTACAATACGCCAATCTATTATAAATTTAACTTGTCATATAGACAAGTGAGTGTTTTAACATAAATTTAAGAGGAAGAAGAAAAACTTAAATTAAATCTTAGAATGAATGTTAGTCTAAATAAAAATTATTAATTAAAACGCATTCGAAGTTCATTGAGCTTAAATCGTTTTAAGCGTTTTTGTTTGTTGGATTCGTTCATCAAGGTATTCACTAATTGATTGGGATGCACTGATAGTCTGTCTTGTATCTTTGGGCAGTTCCTTCTATTTCTTCTTTTATAGTAGGCATACACAAATCACTTAAGATCACTTTATTTGGTACGTATCACGAGGCACTGACTAAAGTATGTAGCTTTATTTTGGAATCTCTTGAAGATAGCCAGGTTGGAGATGCCAGCAGTTCCCAGAGGAGACACCATACGTCCAAGTAGGTTTTAACGTTACTTTATAGAGCAGTAATTTGTTTTCTAGTGATAGTGCATACTTTCTTCCAATCATCCAGTAAATTTTTCTGTATTCTAGCCCAAGCTGTTTGCGTTTGTTGAATATATGGGTTTTCAAGTCAAACGTCGATCCAAATGAAGCCCCAGATATTTTGCGTAGTCGCCATGTTTTAGTTGTTGTCCGTTGAGTGTAACCGCCAGACATTTATCGCGGTTCATGGTGAATGTGACATGTTGGGATTTGTTTTCATTCACCTTGATTCTCCATACTTTGAGCCATTGCTGGACTTATTAAGAGAGTTTTGTAAGTTGTGGGATGCAGTGGTAGTATTAACATATGAGGCCAGCACAGCCGTGTCATTAGTAAATGTGGCGGTTATGGTTAGACTCGTAGTTGGTAAGTCGCCTGTGAATAGTAAGTATAGGATGCTTTGAGGAAATTCAGATACAGCGGGTTGAAGATTCGTGGATTCGCCTTGATAGTCCACAAAGAAATCGGTTTCATAGGTAAGATTTTAGTATTTCATAGATTTGGTATGGCAGAAACTTTTTTAGTTTATAGAGTTAGACCCAAGTGCCAGATATTATCAAAAGCCTGGGAAATATCTAAAAATGTAACAGAGCAATATTTATGTTCGTCGAGAGTCGTTATGGATTTGATCTACAATACTATTAATTTGTTCTACTGTTGCGTGTTGATAACGAAATCCGAACTGGTGATTGGGGATTAATCCTTGATCATCTAGGATTGGCTGAAGTCGTTTCAATAATAGATTTTCGAAGACTTCGGAGATTGGCAAAATACTAATGGGTCTGTAAGATATTGGATCAGTAGATGTCTTTCCAGGCTTCTGGATCATTGTTACCTGTGCCACTTTTCAGGTACTTGGAAAGTACATTCTCGGAAATAAAAGTTTTATTTGGTTTTAGCGACTCACAGTATATCCCACCATGCCACCGATCTATGTTGATGTTTCATCATGATTTTAATCCTAAAATGTTATTTTATTTATAACTATTCATTATGGTTGCTATACGTTGTCGCGTCTCCTTATGTTGGCAACTCCGATTATCAAGTTTCAAACTGTCCGCCGTTTATTTTCAAACAATATCACCAATTATTTCGAAAGTCTCTCATTACTTCATGATACATGCCCAATGAAATGGTACACATTTCTCCCTTAATTGGTGTTATTTCAAATATTCTCACAGCTAGTAGTCTGTTAATTGATTAAATGTATAATTATATTTATAACCCGTCTTGTATAATAGTGACCCTGTTACAAATTAATTTAAATTACGTATGATAGCTTTTTGTTTTCTTACAATAAAACAAACGGGCGCCCACCACAAATTGAAACAAATTTTATTTTGAATAGACTGAAATAAAAAATGACGGTTTGAGGTTTAAAACTACAATATGTTATGTTATGTATTCCATACCCCCAGACTTCTGCCCCCTCCCCCCGGTAGGGCCCGCACCCCGGTTCAGCCTAAGGATCTGCAAATCTTAAATCCGGCCCTTGCTGCATCACTTATACCTGTTGTATAAGTATGAAGTGCGGATTTGAGACAACAGATGGTGCGCCAATGCAGTGTGGAGTATAAAAATTTGACATATATGCCTTTTTGTTGTGCCACCAACAAGAATCAACGTGCACAAGTGATAAATTGAAAAAGTGTTTGCATGGTATTGTTTTGTTGTGTCGAAATATTATTCGCGGACAGCATTAATTTTTTGTTTTCATTTGAAGAAAACTGCTGATGAATCATAACGATTACTTCGAAAAGCTTATGGTGAACTTGTTCCATCGCAAGATACTTGTGAACGAGGGTTTCGGTGTTTCAAAAATGGTGATTTCGATGTTGCAAGCAAGAAACACGGAAAACCGCAAAAAAGTACGAAGATGTGGAATTGCAAGCATTGTTGGACGAAGGCGATTCACAAACAACAAAAAAACTCGCAGAGCAATTGAACGTTAGTCAACAAGCTATTTCCAATCGCCTATGAGAGATGGGAAAGATTCAGAAGGTCGCCAGATGGATACCACAAGAGGTGAACGAGAGGCAGATTAAAAGGCGCAAAAACACATCTGAAATTTTGCTCGAACGATACAAACAAAATTCGTTTTTGTATCATATCGTTACTGGGGTTGAAAATTGGATATATTTTGAGAATCCCAAGCGCAAAAAATTATGGGTTGCCCAGGCACACCATCCACATCAACCGCAAGAGCTAATTGCTTTGGCAGGAAAAACGATGCTTTGTGTTTGGTGGGACCAGAAAGGTGTGGTCTATTATAAGCTGTTAAAGCCTGGTGAAACGGTTAATACCAAACGTTACCAACAAGAATTGATTGATTTGAACCGTTCGCTACTCGCCAAAACGACCAAAATATCGAAAAGGCAACACAAGATCATTTTCCTCCATGAAAATGCTCCATCACATGCGGCAAAACAGTTTATGACACGTTGGAAGCACTTAACTGGGAAGTGCTAGTCCATGCGGGTTATTCACCAGACTTGGCTTCTTCCGATTACCACTTGTTTGCATCGATGGGACGGACAAACACTTGCTGAGCAGCGCTTTGGTTCGTTCAAAGATATGAAAAAATGGATCGATGAATGGTTCGCGGCAAAAGGGAAGATTTTTACTGACGTGGTATCCACAAATTACTTGAAAGATGGGAAAATGTGTAACTAGCAATGGAGCATATTGTGAATAAACCACTTTTTATCATTCTTCCGAATTTAACGTGTTGTTTTTTTTGAAAAAAATCCGCATTTCAAATTTGTGCACTTGGTAATTGCATATCTATTTTATTATAAGACTTTCATACTAAGGAACATTTGGGTTATGTTATTAAAACTGTTTTGATAGTCACGATACCTAGATTATTGTGACAATTTTGTCATGTATTACACTAGGGGTTGTTCGACAAAAGTTATTTTTAGAGTCCTAAGGCTTACAGTTTTTCGCTCGCAGGTATACATTTTTAACTAGATCGGTTTCTTCCCTGGATCGGGAACGTGGAACAATTTAACTTACAATCAAACGGAAGTAAACCAAATTGCCGTGGCAGACGCGCTTTTTGCATTCGGCAGTGCAATAGCTCGATTGCCGCGGCAAGGAGCAAGAGCGGCCTCGACGTGCACGAACGGGGCTTTCTCGTGTAAATTAAACGCTCAGAGCGCGGCACGCAAAATTTCATATTAGCCGTCTTTGTTTACTTTCCGTTCAAATGTATAAATAGATATTCATTTTAATTTCTGCTGATAGATTAAAAGACCTTTTAGTTCGATCCAGAATTTCTAGTATTGTGTAAAATACTCTTATGGGGATAGAAATATTTGTAAATGCGTTGTGTTGTTTATTGGCAGGTTGCTAGGATGTGGTAGGAGTTTGGAAACTCTTCAGAAGAAAATCTAAACATTTAAATTTTTTTAAACTGTGGAAGGAACTTTTCTAATTTTAATTTTTAGAAGATTTTTTTCTGAAGATGGCCGCTTCATTTGTTAACAAGCGTCGAGAGTTTCCAAATTTTAAACCCGCCAACAAACAACACGATTTATTTAATATTTGTAAATATAATCGAACTTCCATATGTCGAATCTTTCCATAAGACGATTTTTTTTTATGGATATTGAAGGTTCAGCTTACACAAGTTAGTTATCTCGAATTTGTTATACTTCGAATTTTTTTGGTTTGACTTACGGAAGTTCGACTTTACTTTATGTTACTATGTAGTTTCATTTAATAAATCAATAAATAACAATGATATTCACTAGAAGTAGCTGTATATATGATTTTTAGATGGTTTACTTCAAAAAAATTGTTGCCAGCTATGATTTTAGCTTCTTGTCTTTAAATTGGAAGAAATAGTAAACAATTGTGTTATAGCTCTATTTATCCAAGATCAAAACTGCGGGGGACGCAAAACTCAGACGCTTCACACTTCAATTAGTGTTTTTCACAACACAAATTTGGAATTTTGTTTTTCCCTGATTTAGAAGAAGAGAATAATTTTTTAGCATACCTTCCATGCCATTTTACAGGAGTGTTGTCAGAAAAAACTGCTATAGAAACATAAAATATAAACAAACCAAAGTATTCTAGGCCGAGCCATTAGCGTGAAATCAATATAGAGGAAATTCTTTGTTTCTTTGAATGGGTATTCCTGTTTCTAGAAACAAAAAACTGAAGCTGAATGAACGTTGCTCTTGAAAGGGTCTTTTGAAAAATCTAATATTTTAGAAAATGATAAGATAAATATCTTCTTTTGTTAAGTCTGCTGCATTTCTGTGTATGCATTAATAAACAATTATTGCTATTTAAAAGGCTCTTGTTGTTCAAACATGTCAGAAGCACACGTGATAAATTTCGAATACAATTTTTTGTGTTAATAGATGAAGATGCATTAGTTTTCATAATATATACTATAGTAAACACTGGACTGGATGAAGTTAACAAAAATGTAGGTATCTCTGGGATAATGATTTATATATTGATGAAACTTTATTTAGAATCCTTCTTAGGCAACAAAGAAAGCTTAACTTATTAACAGAAACTTCATCTTACCTGTTAAAGCCAACAGTAAGGCACTGCCAGAAATTTATTTGGATATGGATTTAACATAATTAAAATTGTCCAACTCTTCATGTAATGATCATATGACTAGTTCCAGTCGGGCTAAAAGTATCTACATAGATGCAGTTTCTAGAAGGGAAAATTTTAGTACAATATAAAAGGGTTGGCTTGGACCATTTATCATTCTTTTATTCGTTTGTTTTAGGGATAGCATGTCGTATTTATAATTATCTTTTATTAAAATAAAAAACAGCGTGTGAAATGTATTAGAGTGTTTCTAGAATTAATTTAAAAACTGCAATGTTGCTTTATTTAGAAGTTAATCTGTATAACATTTAAAAACCATTATAGAACTAGAAGAAATTGTTGTTTGTTCTGGTTTAGCACTTCAGTATTTGGAGTAATTATTTCCCAATGCTAGATTCTTTTATTATCCATCACAATTTCACAGCAGTGATAGAGTACTTTTTATAGAACGTCATTTTCTCTTTGCAATAGTATTGAAAAATGTTGGTCAACCATTACATATATAATTATAAAATTGAATTACAATTTGAAAACTTTTAATTATAACACTTTCTTCTTGTAGAAACTTCTTGAAGATCCCACATATGTTGGGTTACGTCAAAAGCGCACTACTGGCCCAGAATATGACGACTTCGTTGACGAATTCATGCAAGCCGTCGTGAAGCGCTATGGCCAGAACACGCTTATACAGTTCGAAGATTTTGGTAATCACAACGCTTTTCGCTTTCTGGATAAGTACCGTGGCCAGTACTGCACTTTCAATGATGATATCCAGGGAACTGCTAGCGTTGTAGTCGCTGGGCTATTGGCCTGCCGAAGAGTAGTGGATAAGCGGATATCTGAGCAGAAGTTTATGTTTTTGGGCGCTGGCGAGGCTGCTATTGGCATTGCAGACTTGTTGGTTAAAGCAATGCAGGCAGATGGTATACCTGTGCAGGAGGCCAGGGACAAGATTTGGATGATGGATATTGATGGCTTGCTTGCCAAGGGTCGCCCAGAAGGAAGGCTGGAAGGTCACAAAGCGTTTTATGCCAAAGAACATCCCCCAATGAAAAACCTTCAAGCTGTGGTGGAAGAAGTGAAGCCATCTGTTCTAATAGGTTGTTTTTATTTCTTAACCAGTTAACAGTTTTTTAACTAACACACATATTTTAGGAGCATCTGCTGTTGCTGGAGCATTCACACCAGAAATATTAAAGATAATGGCGACTAACAATGAAAAGCCAATTATCTTTGCATTGAGTAACCCAACTAGCAAAGCCGAATGTACGGCAGAAGATGCTTATATTCATACAGAGGTAAATTTATGAACAGTCACTGTATCACAATGCTTAATTTATCTCATAGGGACGCTGTGTATTTGCAAGTGGTTCTCCGTTTCCACCTGTCACTTATAATGGAATTACGTACAAAACTGGGCAAGGGAACAATGCCTACATATTCCCAGGAATAGCCCTAGGTGTCATCACTACAGGAATGTACCATATCAGGGAAGAGGTATTCTTGCTTGCTGCACAAACTGTTGCCGATAATGTTAAGGAAGAACAACTAAAACTAGGAAGTGTCTATCCATCTCTAAAGGATGTAAGAGAAGTTTCCATGCAAATAGCCACGCGGATTTGTCAATACGCCTATGAAAAAGGTAAGGAACTTGATGTTCTTATGAGAATTATATTGATTTGCAATTTAGGATTGGCATCGGTTTATCCGGAACCTCAAGATAAGCGTGCTCATGTTGAAATGTTGAGGTATAATTTCCATTATGAGCCCTCATTACCAGCCACTTACGGCTGGCCTAAACTGCCTGAAATTAAAATGAAGCCAATGGAACCTACTATTCTGCATGGGTAATGATCAAGATCATTTTACTACAACAGCTATATGGTCTTTTTGTTTATCGCATACCATTTAGAGCGGTTCAACTTTATTTTTCAATTTTTGTTGTAGGACAAAAGGAAACCAGAAAAAATAAATGGGAATAGTTTTATAGGTTTAATTTCTTTATTGACAAAAAGTACCAGTGATAGTTGTAATACTGCATAATGGAAGTATTCAAAAGCAATACAGTTGTGGAAAAAGTATTACAACTAGTGAAGGACAGTATTTTCAGTTCTGGTCATTTTCAAATATGCATAAGTTCTGTATGTACATTGTATGTGATTGTACTTATATTTTAAGAGAAATACATGAGTGTAACTGTTGAATGTTTATATCTTTTATTTTTCTTGAAATGTAGTAACTTTATTGAATAAAGATAGATATCTGTTTAGTGTTACCATTACATTATTTTTTTCATATCTAACATCTGTTGTAGATGTGTGTATTTTTATAATGGTTGTAGGTCCAACAGCGTAGTCTAATTAATCTGCTGTATGTTAAAAACAATTAATTAATAATTACATAAATTGAATGCAATCAGGTAAAGTAGCTTCTGTAAAAACCAGGATAAGTTTCGTTGCCATCTCATATATCGTTTTCTAGTTAAAAACGATTTGATGATCGATGATTGCCTTAAATACGGCAAAAAATTTAAATACATTTATTTGGTTGTTCCACATACTGTTTCAATTAACAAGATCCCATCAGATTTGCTGAATCAATGAGCATTGCCCTTCCCATAAAACAACAAAAGGTAAGATTTTTGTTAGAAGCTAGTCTACAAGAGCATTTTCAGAGTACTTATTATCAGAAAAAATGTAAAGTTATCAAATTGACAAGTGCCATATTTGTAATTATAGGCACTAGACAATTTAAAACATTACTTTTGAGGAAAAAATGCAATTTAAACAAAATGGAGGTTGGAAACATGACAAAAACCGATACAACCAATGTTTAATGTAATGGAAATGGTACTTATTTCAAAACCACATCTGCTACCTAGATTAGGACTTTGCTACAAATTGCCAAGACACCACATTAAGCAAATACCATAAAGATAGAATTTATAAAGGCATAACTAAACACCTACTGAGAACTGAATCTTGTTAAAGCAGCAATACCCCATTTGAAGTTTGGCAATGTAAACATACTTACACTGTGCTTTATTTGTAAATTTAATATTTAGAGTAGAGATGTCCAGCTAAGGTTTTCTTGATACTTTTGCCTCTGGCTATTTAAAATTCTAGTTTAAAAGCTTTTACCAAAAGTAACTATTGCTAATATCAGACAACCAGGCAGCTTTAAAGGCTTTATCAAGCTCTAAAGCATCATCTATACTGGTATGGGAATGCATCAACGAACTCAATGCACTGGCAGTCCACAACACAGTGAAACTGTTATGGGCATCGTGGTATCTACGGCAATGAGAAAGCCAATGAATTGGCTATGCAGGGATCAAGTGAGGGTTATATCGGCCCAGAACCTGCTTTAGGAATTTCACGAAGTGCTGTCCGAAGATTTGTTAAGGAGAGGACACGCACTCATCATCGAATGTACTGGAAGAATCGACATAATTTTAGCAAAACCTTCAATAAGGGACCTTGTTAAAAGAGAGCTGCAGAACTCAACCTAAGTAGGCAACAGCTAAAGATAACCACAGGGTTTCTTACAGGACATGCGACTGTAAAAGAACACGTCTGCAAAATTGGTAAATTCAATGGTGACCTTGCATGCAGACTTTGTAACAAGGAACCAGAAACAGCTTACACATCCTATGCAAGTGCGATGCGCTGTGCAGGAAAAAGCAATATATATTCACGAAACCAACCGTAGAACCGGAAGATTTCCAGGCGCACCCTGTAAAGGACCTGTAGCTGCTGATTCAGGGGAACATCAATTACAGATTGGTTGTGAATTCACTTTATTTGGGTAATCACAATAAACCATAGGCTGCAGTGAACATGGATCCATTAAGGGAGACATACCCTAAGCGCAAAAAAAACTGTTGCTAAAATCTGCACTTGTGCTGGGCTATTTTACTAATGATTCACAGATGTGGCACATGGCTTTTTAGCAAAAGAGCTTAGACAGAATTTATGACCTTTTAAAAAGAAAACGAGATTAATCTATGTAAGTGCCATTCGATTACAAGCTGATGATGATTAAGCAGGTAAGATGTTCTATAACCTTGAACAGATCAGTGCCAGGAGGCATTGATAGGTAACACATGAAGAGTTTGAATCAAACATTTGTAAAGGAAATAATTGTGTAGAATAACTTTATCTGGGAATAAGAGATAATGAAGCTTAGCAAAGAGAAGGGAGCGGGAGATGGAGTTGCATGTTTTAAAGACATTTCTAGAAGTCTAGTTAAGTATGCAGAAAGGACTCTATAAGATTGAAATTAGGAACAGCTGTTCAAGCATCAGGGTATTTTCTTATAAATTAGAAATAGTAGAAAAAACATATAAACTTCATCTGACATTCCTTATCATCATAAAATACAAAAACTTTTGATATCAGTTTAAGGGTTTTATGTGCCCCTTATTATATTAAATAATGGACAAATGCCACAAGATGACAATGTCAAATACTTAGGTATGCATTTAGATAGGCGTCTTACGTGGAAAAAACATATTTTTACTTAAAAAAAGCAGCTGAGTTTGAAGATTCGGAAAATCTAATGGCTGACTTGCCGCAAATCATTACAGCTGTCTTTGGAGAGTAAAATATTACTTTATAAATCGATCGTACGTCCTATTTGTCCCTATGGAATAAACCTAGGGGTAACTGCAAGCAGATCAAACATTGACATTTTTAGAAAATTCCAATCAAAAGGGCTGCGCTCTTTGGTAAACGTCCTATGATTCGTTCCGAACGAGGTCATACGCCAAGACCTAGGTATTACAATCGAGGAAATACAAAAATGCCGTATTCGCTATCGTGACAGAATAACTGCTCATCCTAATTCGCTGGTCGAGTCTATTAAATTCTGACGACGAAGAACACAGACTCAAGAGATTTAAGCCAACGAACCTACCAAATCGTTTTGTATAAGGTGTATTGTAGTATTTAAGTTATTTGTTTATTACAAACCTATTTTTATTAATTTCAGGTTAGTGCAAAAATAACTATGGTTTCTAATTATCAAACTTAAAACAGTATATTTAAGCGTAGAATTAATTTATTTAATCAAAATAAAAACCAGTGTATTCTATGTATTTTGTCAACAAGAAATAAGTGTATTAATTCCGGTAGAATAACATTGTGGGATTATTGAACCGATAAACTCTTTGAAGGGGTTTTGGGCTTCTACTTGGTTGTTGAAGACCTCTGCAGAAAGTTGTCTAAGCGCTTGAAAAAGTGGTAATCAGTGGTAAAAGTCCTGGTGAGTAAGCTGGGCGAGGTAGAGTTTTGTAACCCAGTTCGTTCAATTTTTGTGCAGGCATTTGTGAGACATGTGGTCTGGTGTTATCGTGGAAAATACTTGGTTCCTTTTGATTGACCAATACTGGCCATAAATTTTGCAGGTTTTGGAGTACTCTATCAATTTCGTGGCAAATACTTCTCTAATATATAATAATGCTGTTAATGATATGCATTTCTAAAAGTCAATCTTGTGGATGATTATATCGCTTCAGGTATTAAATGGTCGGATAAAATCATGGCTAATTTTTGTTCTATTAGGACCCTAAGCGAACTCCGCCTGCAGTAACTGCTGGGTGAATTGAGTAGCTCAGTAAGTACTGTTGCCGGTCCCAAGCCCGGATAAAGGAGGAGGGTTGGGCGTAGGGTTAACACCCCTATCCTGTAAAAAAAACAATGTTGTGAAGACCCATATTGAGCCTCGGAACTACGGACGGATGTCAAGAAGACGAAAACGGCGAGAAAAGGACATGATTATCGGAACATGGAACGTAAGAACGTTATATCAAATAGGCGCTCTTGAAACGACTATGAAAGAAATAATCAAATATCAAATGGACATAACAGCCCTACAAGAAATAAGGTGGTTGGGGTGTGGAAGTTTGACTAAATCAGGACACCAAATATATTACAGCGGGGCAGAGGATACACAAGAATTAGGAACAGGATTTATAGTAGGGCCACGAGTCAAAAACAAAATACTACAGTTCACACCAGTCAATGAAAGAATATCATACATACGAATTAAAATGAAATTTAACAACATATCTATGTTCTCGGTACACGCGCCAACAGAAGAGAAAGAAGATAACACAAAGGAGCAATTCTATGCGACACTAGATAGAGAAATGCAGAAAACACCCAGCAATGATATACATATAGTTATTGGAGACCTAAATGCCAAGGTTGGCAAGGAAGAAGTATATTTCCCACCATAGGCAAACATAGCCTACACGAGGAATCAAATAACAATGGGGAAAGACTTATAGAGTTCGCGACGGCCAAGGGACTGACAATTAAAAGTACAACCTTCCCACATAAACGGATACATAAGGGCACGTGGATATCACCAGACGGAAGGACAGTCAACCAAATTGATCATGTCTTAATATCAAACAGGCATCAATCCAGCTGTATAGACATAAGAACAATGAGAGGAGCGATGAGTGAATCTGATCACATGCTAGTTAAGACAGTGTTCAGGGGCAAAATAGATAACGCTCGAGCTATACCCACGCAGAGGAATAAGAAATACAATGTACATAAAATAAAGGATGAAAGCTACAGAACGAAATACCAACAGAAAATGGAAGAGAGCATTAAATAAAAACGAAACCAAGTAAGCGTGGAACCGATAGAGTCAGTAGAAGAAAAATGGAAGCAAATAGAAAATATTATTGTCGCTACGGCGGAAGAGAACATAGGATACATACAAAAGAAACCAAGAACAACATGGTGGGACACAGAATGTGAAAAGGCAATAGATAAAAGAAATGAAGCAAAAAAGAAACTGCTACAGAGGCCCACCAGGCGGAAAACCGAAGAATACGGAAAGCTAAGAGGAGAAGTAAAGAAATGATGAGAAGAAAGAAAGAGATTTCCTCGATAAACAAATAGATGAAATAGAACAGGCAAGAGAAGCAAAAGAGGTTAAAAGAATGTAACATATCATCAGAAACACCAAACAAGATTTCCACCCCAGACCCTCAATGTGCAAAAACAAAGAAGGAAAATATATAACACAAGAAAATGAAGTAATAGAACAATGGAGACAACACTTCGCAGAGCTGTTAACACAAGAGGAACGAAACGATAGAATACCAAAGATAACAAGAGATACCGTACAACCGGAAATTAAAGATCCCACAATAGAAGAAGTAGCGGCCGCCATACAAAGAATGAAAAATGACAAAGCACCGGGAATCGATGGCATACCAATCGAGTTAATAAAGTACGGGGGAGACGCACTAATCAAAGAAATTCAAGAGCTAATCAACCTCATATGGAATAAAGAAGAAATGCCAGAAAAATGGAACACAGCAATTATCTGTCCGATATACAAGAAGGGAGATAAACACAAGTGTAATAACTACCGAGGTATATCCTTACTGTGTGTTACATACAAAATTTTCACAAATATATTACAATAAAAAATAATGGTATATGGAAATGACATAATTGGAGAATACCAAGCCGGCTTTCGACAGGGCAGATCTACAGTGGACCAAATTTTCACAACAAGACAAATACTGGAAAAAGCATGGGAGTATAACATACCAATATTTCAACTATTCATTGACTTTCAGGAGGCATATGATCTCATAGATCGAAACAGCTTGTACAACATCATGGAAGAATTAGCCATCCCGAATAAATTAATTAGCTTAACAAGAATGACAATGGAAAACTCTAGAGCTGCGATAAGTATAGAGAATAGAATATCCCCGATGTTTACAACATCTAAAGGCGTAAGACAAGGAGATGGACTTGCACCAATACTGTTTCACCTAGTACTGGAAAAAGTAATTAGAGAAGCTACAGGCAACACTGGCAGCACCATCATTAACAAGTCACACCAAGTGATCGGATATGCGGACGATATCAACCTGGTAGCAAGATCGGAAAGAGAAGTCAAGGACATATACAGAAATATAGAAACACAAGCACAAAAGGTGGGACTGAAGATCAACGAACAGAAGACAAAAATGCTAGCAGTAAAACCCCAAGAAGATTAGGTCAAAACTATACAATAGAGGACAAAATTTTGAAGTGGTACAGCAGTTCAAATACCTGGGAACCCAAATAAATAGTGAAAACAAGATAACACAAGAAATTCAACTACGCGTAACAGCAGGGAATAGAACATATTTCTCATTAACATCAATCTTTAAAGCATCATACATAACAAGAGCAACAAAATTAAAGATTTATAAAAGTATGATCAGACCGGTAGTCACATATGGATGTCAGTCATGGACAATGACCAAAGAAGCAGAAGAAACACTATTGCGTTTTGAAAGGCGAATATTAAGAAGAATTTTCGGCCCAGTACAAGAAGATGGCATATGGAGAATAAGGTACAATTTTGAACTGAGACAACTACATAAGGAGGCAAATATAGTAGAATTTGCAAAACTACTAAGACTGAAATGGGCAGGACATGTAGAACGAATGGAAGCACAAATAATACCAAAGAGAATATTCCAAGGGCGAATTGAAGGCAGAAGAGGTAGGGGCCGTCCAAGACAAAGATGGTCCGATAACATAGAAGAGGATGCACAGCAAATACTTGACATCCAAAACTGGAGGATTAGTGCACAAAACAGGGAAGATTGGAGGCAAAAAATACGGGAGGCCCAGGTCCAGATGGGATTGTAGCGCCATGAAGAGAGAGAGAGAGGACCCTAAGCGAGAATATAATTCTCATCTTTTATAAATCTTATAAGTTTGAATTATATTCTTAATAACTATGACTCTATTTTGGATTTGATATTTTTTAGTGAGAACTTGATATCGGAGGATAATTATAACATTAGTGTATTGAATATAGATTTCAATTATCCTATATTTGTAATTATATCTGTTTCTCTCAGAAATTACTATTACTTTGATTTAGATATGTGGTATTATGATCAGAACTGCGGTATTGACGAACTTCCTAAGTATTCATTAAATAAATATTATCTTATGTGCCGTGGTAGCTTAGTGGATAGATCGCTAGACTACGAAACCGAAAGTTGCGGGTTCGAATCCCGCTCTCTCCAAATTCAATCGCTGACATTTTTACGGCCCAGCTCGACTCAGGCTGCAATAAAATGAGTACCTGTAGGTCGTCAAACTCTGGGGTAATAATAAGCAGTCGGTACGTAGCGCTAGCCACGTTACTACCCTTGTGTACCGTAGGCTCTAGACTGTAACAGATCTATCCCTGTTACGACCCCAAAGGGCCTTCGAGGCCTATTACGGGGAACTATTATTATTATTAAATATTATCTTAATGAGGTTGAAAAATTTCCTTATAATTTTGTTAACCAAAATGTGAATTTACCCCATCTTCCCGACTAATTTTTTTTTAATAATTCTCATTTATTGACCATCATTCTTTGCAAGTTAATGAATTTGATGAAAAACAAAAATTATGCTTGCGACGTTTGCAAACTAAACACTTTTGTCAACAATTATTCTGTGTTCTATTAATTTTACTAATCAAGTTGAAATTTAGGTTATCGAATCATAATAAATTTTCAGTTACAGATGCCTAAACATATCTAAATCGGCCGCCTTTTATGCATTTAGATGATGCTATTATTTATTCTAAATAATAACATCAAATCATCTTGCAATTTGTTTTATGGTTATTATAATAATATACACACCCCTTTAATAAGAATTTAATGCTGAGTATAGTAATATTTATATATTTTCTAAGTAGACTATCGCATAAAGATATATCGGATATATTAAATGTATTATATGTTAACGTGAGGGTGGTTTAATAATTGGATTAAAAAAGTCAAGTCAAACACTAGTTCACTTTTACGTTACAACATAATCTCCATTAAGGCTGTACCTTTAGTCCGACGAGTTTCCATTTTTTCAGGTTTTCTGATAAATGCTTTTTTCAAGATATTTATTAAACAAAATTTTTTCTTCTTAAGCCAAATTTCAGCATTGAAAACAAAAATAAGCCACTTGGATCTCAATCTCAATCTAGAGAATAGGAGAGAAACAAATATTTCCAACTGGAACATTTCTTTATGGTAATCTACGTCGTTTTTTATTTAGTACTTTAAAAGCGTTCAGTAACAATACATAACCTATTGACTGCTTGTTCCTTCCTCAAATAGTCAATCAAAATAACTCCCTTTAAATCCCAAAAAGTTATGGTATCACCTTTCCAGTCGATAAATTGGTACTTGCTTTTTACATGTTTTTACATTTTGCTGCCCAAAATCAAGAATTTTATATGATAAATTCAATTGTTATTTTGGCGTTCCACCAAGATTTCATATAGAACTATTCTTTGATAATTCATGAATGATATAAAGAAGATGTTGAAATCGTTTACTATATATTTTACAGGCGATCTGAAAATATATAAAGCAATAACTTGCCCATATGACTACCAAGTTGTAATCTAATCCAATACAATGAATTGGTGTAGACCAATTTTTTTTACACCTAAATGTAAATAAACTTCAACAATGTTTCTTTAGAATAAA
This sequence comes from Sinelater perroti, assembly GCA_036346155.1. NCBI lineage: Eukaryota > Metazoa > Arthropoda > Insecta > Coleoptera > Elateridae > Sinelater > Sinelater perroti. The sequence goes on along the minus strand of JARFIY010000001.1, from coordinate 7,463,877 downwards.
AAGTATCTGCTACTTTAAATATTTTTTATATAAATGAAATAGTTTTGAAACAAGTAATTATTAAGTGGCGAATAACTTCAAGTTGTCCGTCCGTCCGTCCGTCGGTCCGAGCAATAACTCGACGGCTGGGATTTACCAAATTCTGTTTTCACCAATCGACAGGTGACCGAGAAAGTCTTGCTTGTTAGTGAATTTAAATTCTGATTGGTCACCAAGGTCAGACGTTAGGTGACCAAGACTGCTTCGCCACTTGCTAGTGATTTTGCAAGCTGATTGGTCAAAGGTTTAGCGTTAAGTGAACATGATATCTATCTAGCCTTTTCGTTATGGATGACATACGCACAATTTTGATATACACGGATGCTTGCCATAGTCATATGACATACTTTTCATACACTGTATACCTCGTGAGCAGTATAGTAAGGGTACTAATATCTTATCCTGTTTTTTTCAGCAATCTAACACACTGGCATAAGTACTTACAGTAAAATTATCACTTTTAAGAATTCTCTTCTTTTGGATCGGTTTGTTTCAGTACTATTTTCCTCATTGTTTTCTGCCTTCGGCAAGACTTTTTGTTTCTTGATAACTGGAGCAACCCAGGTCTTTTATTATTTGGGGTATATATTGTAATCTAGATCTGCCTTGAACGCCAAAGTGGTTCAAACGACTGAGACGCGGACTGCGATGTGGACGAACCCGGGTCCATTCTTGAAGCTATCTAATGTCTGGCATGTAGCCTACTCAGTCACCAAAAGTAATTGAGTACCTGCGCTCACTCGAACAAAGGGTAATAATGGCGGACGTCTAAGGCGCGGTACTTGCCATATCGCCCAGCATCAGGATGGTGCGCGACAACCGGGCAGTAAAGATCTGCCTTGTGTGTTCTTCCCATCTGTCGTATCTTCTATTATTTATTTGTAGTAAGCCCAAATGCCGTAATATATGTCCTATCCACATGCCTTTTTTTTAATTATCCCTTTCATTGGCTTTTTACCTTCTTTTATTTTTTCTAATATCTCGTTATTTGATATTCTGTCAAGCCACCTTACCTTTAATATTTTTCTATAGCACCATAATTCGAATGCATGTATTCTTCTTACTTCACTATTTGCAGTTGTCCAATTTTCAGCGTCGTACAGTGCGACACTTCGTATGAAGGTGTGCAGAAGTTGTTTTCTCCTGTTCAAAGATATTTTACTGGATGTTAGTAAGTGCTTTTTCCTGAGAAATATTACTTTCCCTCGTTTTAATCTACGCACGATTTCTCTTTAGTTATGATGCAGTCTAGATAACAAAACTCTTCAACCTCCTCTATTTTTTTCCATTCAGTGTTGCTTGTACAAGGTGGTTCAAATATGGCCAGAACTTATTTGTGTGTAACCAAGCCACACTGCACAGCAACTGCGATCATGAGAGAATTGAGCCACAATCTCCACCCGCCCTTCTACTCGGGTAGAACCTGTTTAGTTCTGTTTGGGAGTTGCTAGAGTTATGAACGTGAAACAACAAATTGTGATCAAATTCTTTGATGGAGAAAACGTCCCGTACGCTGAAATTCACCACAAACTTCAACAACAGTATGGAGAAGAGTGTCTCTCACGGACTCCGTGTGTTTGAATGGTTTAAATGCTTCGGAACGGGCAGATAGCGCGTGGAGAATGAACCGCATGATCGTCGGCCGCGAACATCTGTCACCGAGCTAAACATTGATCGAGCAGACGCGCTTATTAGTTAGAACAGGCACAGCACTATCGATAAACTTAAAGGAATGCTGTCCATTAGTGTTAGTAGTGTAGAAGACATCGTGAAAAATCACGCACTTTGACGGACGTGAACAAAATGGTGTGCATGCAAGCTGTCAGTCGTTTCGCTACAGCAATTTGAAGACAAAAGTGATGCATTTTTGAAGTCTATAGTGATCACCGATGAAACATGGGTACATTATTTCATTCCGGAGCGTCAGTAATCATCATGCGAGTGGAGGTATACCAATTCTCTCAAATCCAAGAGACCTCGGAGAAGCCGTTCGACAGGAAAAGTTATGGCAACGTTCTTCTGGGGCTAGTAGGGAATTATCCTTGTAGACTTTCTGACGGATCCCAAAACAGTAAATGCAGCTTATTATTCAGACTTCCTGGCAACAGACGCGAAGGAAAAAATCCGATCCAAGAGGAAGACAGATGAAAAGTGGGTAGCCTTCCTTTAAGACAATGCACGGCCACATACGGCCGAAACAACAATGGAAACTCTTTAGAAATTGAAATGGAATCTTCTGCCACATCCGCCATACAGTCCCAATTTGACCCTAAGTGATTTTTACCTGTTCGGAAGGCTCAAATAGGAATTGCAAGGCATGCGGTTTGCAGACAACAATGCCATAATCCAGACTGTTCGGCAGTGGATACGACGCCAACCAAAAGTCTTTTCAGAATGCTTCCAGGACGTTCGAAAATATGTGTTGACTTCAGAGGGGACTACTTTGAAGACTGACATCTGAAAATAAGTGTTTGGCAATTTGGCTTTTTTGTAAAAAAAATCCGGGTAATATTTGAACTAACTTGTATGTTTCCATGTCTCATATCTCCATATACCATTGTTTTTGTTTCAAGGACGTTTATATTTATATTGTATTCCTTCATAACTAAGTCCATTACATTCAATGATTGTTGTAAACCTTCGCTTTCAGTTATAATTACTATATCATCAGCGTATCGTATCATATCGACTTTTTCCCGTATATGTTTATTTCTTTGTTTATTAATTCTGTGATTTTATTGATTGCATCTTGTATGTGAAGGTTGAATAAGAGTGGCGACAACACACATCCCTGTCTGACTCCTAGCTCTACTGGCGCTTCTCATTGAGCATCTCTTTGACTTATCATTTGCTCTGCCCGTGGTATAAAAAGTTTATAATTCTTCTGTCTTTGTGTGATAATTTTAAGAATTGTTTTTTTTTATTCCTGAGCTTTTTCTGCTTGTTGGTGTTCTATTATTATTTCTATTCTTTTATATATGGTTTTCGACAATATCTTATAGTAGATAGATGCATGTGAGGTCAAACTAATTGTACGGTAGTTTTCACATCTATCCGTTTTCCTTTCTTTGGAATTGGCACTATTATTTTTCTGCTGAAATCTTCTGCTATTATTTCTGTTTTGTATATTTTATTTATTAGTTGAAATAGTTTTTTGTGAGTTAATCCAGCGATATTTTTTATTATTTCTGTTTGTTCCCACTGCCTGGTTTGCTTTAAGTTCTTATATGGCTTTTCGTACTCCGGTTAGATTATATATTATCCAAGATTCCCTACATCCACATCCTATTTTAGTTTTACTTCTTTTGTTTGTACATCATAGTTATTCTAAGTTATTCTAAATAATGTTTCCATTTTTCCATGATTTCCTCACAATTTATTAATATTTTTCCATTTTAATCCTTCATTCTATTAGTCTGTTTTTGGGTTCTTGAAAAAAGGTTTTGATAGCTTTGTTGAATCTTTAAAGAGCAAATTAATTATTTTCATCTTTGTATTTCACTAAACATTCGTCAATTCGACAAAATCGGAGTATTGGTGGACCTTACATTAATTCATGAATTGATAAGTTCCTTTATTGATTGTTTATATTAGTTAAACAGCATAAAATTCCACGCTTGTTTTACGTTTCCATTAAACATTCCGTATCGATTTCTACTCTTCAAATTATTCCCCCTTTCCACGTAGTCACCGAAGCTAATATTTATTTATTTAATATATCCGTTTTTCCACTTAAATTACCTAAAATAGATATTTTGTAGCAAGTAATAAAATTCCTCATATTTTGTTGTTATTATTTTATGTATTTTCAACGAACTTAAAAAGTTCGTTACTGAATTCTATGTCTGTCGGTCTGTCTGTCTGTCTGTCGCTGTCACAAAATTATGGATTTTTTAAAATTTTAAAATGGATTCTTATAGGAAATTTTACGCTGATTTCAAAATCGAAATCAAAAAGTTTCTATCTCGAATAGTTTTCGAGATATTCGACTTCGAATTTCGGAAAAATTTCGACATTGCGATTTTATGAGTAATTCTTAAAGAAAATTTTACGCTGATTTCAATAATGAAATCGAAAAAATTCTATGTCGAATAGTTTTCGAGATATTCGACTTCAATTTCGGAAAATTTTCGACATTACGATTTTAAATGTGATTCTTATAGGAAATTTTACGCTGAATTCGAAAATGAAGAAAAAATTCTATGTCGAATAATTTTCCAGATATTCGATTTCGAATTTTCCCGAAATTCGAAATCGAAAGGTTTTTTTAAGTTCGTTCTGGGATTGTCATCATGTTTTATTTTATCATTCTATTTAATGATCATTTATACTGTAATTGTAAATATTGTAACTGAACTGTATATCCGTGTTGCGTAAAAGAAAGATAAATTAAAAATGAATGAAGTCAAAAAGATTCAATAAACTCATTACAAACGGAGCAAATTTCTTTGTGGTGTGTCGCACATTATGCACTCTCTCTTGCTATATGTGAATGTTTTGAAATACTCCAAATTTAATTGCCCTCACTTTTGTGCAAGTCGTAATAGATTTACTCACTTCGGCCTTGATTGTTGCTTCAAATGCTTCATCAACGAAAGCGTAAAAATCAAAACCATTGCCTACAAAATGTTGTGGTTGGAAAGTTTTAAATATTCTCGGTAATCCCGCAACCTTGTCGGTCGGTGCTTACACTTAATTGAAAAACGATCGAGAAATTGAATGAAATTAAATACTTACGGTTCCAATAATAATACTGCAAGCTGTATTACATTTTAAAGTAATTTGTTTTTTATCACTTACATTACATTGTTTATTACAAGCATTGTATGGGCTTAGGTTTAAGCAGAAAGTGGTAAGTATTTGATATGACTGAGTATAATATAGTAATGTTAATTGTCCCGAGATGTACAGGCTTTTGCAAAAGTATCGTAATTTGACTAAAAGTATTTAAAAAAGTAACCATTCCTGGCAAGTATCTCCATCCGTTCACAGCAAGCTTGATGGGTTACTGAAGGTGTTACGGTTTGTAATGTTGTATAATTTCGTTGCACGATTCTAAAGCATATGAAATAATTTTTAATTTAATAATTATTTACACATTTGTGAGCGTGGTTGAGGGGCGGACTGCGATGCTGACGGACCCGGGTTAATTCCCCAGTGCTCTCTGACGCCTGGCGGGTGGCCTACTCAGTCACTAAAAGTAGTTGAGTACCTGCCTTTACTCGAACAAGGGGTAATAATGGCGGTCGTCTAAGGCGCGGTGCTTGCCATATCGCCCCGCACCAGAGATGTGTGCAACGAACGACCAAAGAGCGCGAACATATGAGAGCCTTAACCTCTCAGTTTGCCGGCCGTAGTCCCACACGGGGAGTTAGAACCGTAACGTTATTATTTACATATTTGTAGTTAAAACCATTAATATACAGCGAAACAAAGCGAAATCAAAAATTAATGGACTATTTAATATTTTAAGTTATTAAAACAAATAAAGAGTAATTTACATTTAATTATTTTTATTATTGTTTTCCCCCTGACACAGTCACTCATTCTATTTAAAATATTTTGATGTATCATATTGTATTTAGTCGAATTTCAATATCAACAAATTTTCTAGTACTTGCAGTACATAACGTTTTTGCTCTCGACAGTGATGAACAACACGCATAAATTTACTAAAACTAATTATTTATTTTACTTAGAGGCGACCAAAGTACTCAATAATATTTATGTACATTACACAAAGAATTACTAAGGTAAAATTACACTTTGTTACTATATTTATGTATAACACTAACATTGTTTGCTTTGCTTTTGGTACTGGCTGCCTCGCTGCGTATTATTAAAACAGTCAAAGCCTATGGTAACTATCTGGAAAACGTCTGGCAATTTCCACATTGTTAGAGTCCTCGCACGTGCACAAGTAGAAGCAGAAAATTACATTGTCCAATCCTTAAGGATGATTTGTTCCCGATTCTTCTCTCCTAATGTTTAAATGGGTCATGGAGGTATTTGCAGTTTTGCATCGAGACAGCAGATAAAAGTAAGAGTCCACGATCTTTTGATGAATTACTATCTCCTACAGATGATGGCTACAGGCTTGAAGTAGCTTTTCTATCATGTTTCTGACTATTCTCCAATCTAAGCCGTCCAATTCGCACGCAAGTTTCGGTATTGCCAGGTTACAAATATTTTCATTCAACAGACGACCACGTAACTTCATCAACGTTTCCCACAATCCATGCTAGACACTTTTGTCATAATATAGTAGATATTTATGCAGCCATGATGCATGTACCGCGTCTTCCCGACTTTCGGACGCTGTTTTTTAATTCTTCCACTGAACCAAATTTCGCTAGATACACACTGACGATTCCTTTAAACATCTTCAGATTATGTGCCACACAATGCGTCTGTGTATATTCGCCAGTGCATTAAATAGCTCTTGTTGTACTTATGACACCACAACGTACCCTTCTAGTTCCACTCAGTAAATACATGAAGTCTTCGAATCTTGACTCACACTTTAAGGATATTAGATCTTCTGACCGCGGCGTTCCATCTGTGATAACAGGATACAGTCGATTGTAGTGAACGATTCTAGGTTTGCCATTTGGTGGTTTCCGGATTCAATACACAACATCGTTTATTTTCTTCTCGTATGGGTCTTTCTAGGAGCGTTGAGTTCTGTGTTATATAACTATGCTCGGTCGCTTTCTTTATAACTTGGTCTCGATACGTTGACGTCATAACTACCCTACATCTCGTCACTCGCGATTTTGATGTATCGTACGTTGTCGTGAATTCATGCGCTTAACCATTCCATCTAACTGTAGATGTCACGGAGGTGTTAATAATGCCCAGTAGTTTGCATACTTTCATGAACACCGTCGATTCGACTTTTCGATCTTGGTCTGAATGTAGTTTTAGTGGCACTCCAGATCTGCTAATCAGTTCTTTTGTCAACACCTCAGCGATGATTGTGGCTTCTTTATTTGATAATGCATAGGTTTCAACCCATTTATTGAAATAATCTATCTAAACTAGAATACATTTATTTTCACTGTCACTTGTAGGGAACGGGCCAGCTGTTAATAGGAATTCTCTTGAGAGAACTACCGACGTTATACTGTTTCATTTTGCTCCTTCGGTTTCTTTTGCAAGCCATTGCTCGTTACACATATCACACATTTTCGGTACAAGTCCTTAACATCTTCTTTGCAATTATTTAGTAAAACCTCTCGAAAACCTTTTCCAAAGTCTTTGCAGTTTCCATATGACCACCAGACACATAATCATGAAGTCGTTGCAACACAACTAAAGTTTTCTTTGCTCTCCAGTAAGACATCGTCTTCTACTGTGATGGAATTATATTTCATCCAATATCATTTTACTGCCCAGTTAGGTTTTCCTCCAGCTTCTTTTTATTCTCAAACAAATTTTAAAGTTAGGTCCTTTTTGTCACAGTCACAGCTTAGGGGACATTTTCTGATCTGCACGATTGCAGTAGCTGCAGTCTTCTGGTCACAGTCTCCTTGACAAGCCGTCGACGTTGCAATAACTACTCTAGCTCTTGGGGAAAGGCTGCAGTAATTTTTAGTGTGGCCATATCTCTGGCATCGATGGCATTGCGGTATGTTAGTTGATTTTTTTCTCATCTCTACGGTCACTATCGAATGATAGATTGATTTTAAAGTAAATATCCTTTTTCCCTCATCATCATTCGTTAAATCAACGGCGCATACTGAACGTGTTTTTTTTATCTTTGGTTAGTAGTCTAGGTACATTGATGACAGGCAAAATTTTTAATTCTTTTATTTCGGCAGTAGTGATTGATAGCGGTACATTTTTAATTACCACCGGCAGTGGTTTTTGGAATGTGTGAAACTGAATTCCATTTTTGGTGTAATATTCTGTTAAAGTCCGGTAATCATCTTCGTTTGATAAATTAATTCGAAGCGTATTTGCGTTGCACATTGTAGTAAATGTGCCGGTTGCCTTTTGTTCGATATCAGCAACTAGATTTTTGTGGTTTATTGCATTGTGCATTGGTGGAATTTTAGGTTTATTAATATTAGTAACAGGTTCGGTGGTTTGTTTATTTGCTTCTTTAGTATTAGTGTAGCTGTCATTTTGTGAAGGCAAGTAATATTTATTTTGCGTAGTCCACATATATCGTTTTTGTACTTCGTTTAATGGTGGTGTTAATTGGTCGCTTTTGCGCTTATTTTGCGCTTGTTGATCCATTTTGAAATCATTGGTTGATATAACGATGTTTTATAAAGTTAGATGATATTATAAAAATGTACTCACAATGCAGGCTATGAAATAGCTTTAAAATCCGTCCGTCCGTCCGAGCAATAACTCGAGAACGGCTGGAAATTTCCAAATTCTGTTTTCACCAATCGACAGATGACCAAAAAGGCTTGTTTGCTAGTGATTTTGAAACTAATTATTCAAAGGTCAGCTAGACTAGAGAGTTCTCAAATTTGGGAGACTGCTTCGCCACTTCGCTATGCGTTGCAAGCTTTGCAGGTTTATTTTTTCTACAACGTATAGGTGCCTGTCATTCAAATATTAAAGACCAGCAGTATGCAGCGTACTAAAAACTGGTCTCTAGGAAGAAAAGTAGTTCGTTCGCCTTTATCTGGAAGTAATGTAATATGTCTAAATCAGAATCTACACTGTCAAAAAAAGTTTCTATTATTCTGTTATTTTTTAATCAATTTTGGTAACGCTGTCCTATATATTTCAGCATCTTGACATTTCCTTTTCTTTAATTTATTAAAAGATTTAATCGTATTCTGTAATTTATAAACTGAAGAAATGATTAAACTCAATAAGAATCAAAATGGCATATTCTATAATTGTGTTTATATGATTACAAAAATGTATCACTAATACTGAAATACAAATTTTGCCTATACTAATAGATACTAGAACAATGATTAAAAGAACTTTTTCCTTCTGAAATATTTTAATTACAAGAGAAATTGTGTCTCAAATATATGTATTAGTTGGGTATATGTATTTTTAAATAGCTAACGTTATCAAATTAGGAGACGTTTGTTTTGCTAAAACTCAAAGCTCTAGCATACGATAAAAACTGATTTTTTTGTGGACCAAACTGTTTATATAATTATGTATGCATTCTACACTAAGCATAAAAAATGAGATAATTTTTATTAATAAACTATCATTCTTATTTCTCTCACCAGCCCAAAATTGGTGTTTATCTACATATAACATTAAAATATTTATTATACACTTTATTGATTTAATTATCGTTCTTGTAAAGAACAAAGTTATTATGAACATTATGTATGTCTTACTTAACTGCTTGTTTGTAATTAATTATGAAACTTCAAATAATGAAAACAACTGCAACACAAAAATTAGCATTGTATGCGGAACTTTACAAATAGCTGGAGCTTCCACAATTAATTTCTTAACCTTGCAATGTACAGAAAAACATTCATTTATATAACAAACTTTGGTTACGTAATATACCATTAAAAATGTATAAATAAATTTAAATACTACTATTAATGTCTACTAAGAATAGTTGCTGTGCAATAGATATACAGACTGGCAAAATGTGCCTGTGCATATAGAGTAGGAGTGTGTGATTTAATATCCTCAAGTAAAAAATTCCACTTGTTGTTTATCAACCTTTGTTAAATGTTGACGATTAAAAAACTAAATATTATCATGGTGAATCATGCATATTAATAGTGACAACAGTAATCTAAGAGATAAACTACGATCTGTACAGTTCTCTATAAGAAATTTCAATTATACAAGGGCAGTTGGATAAGTCCGTAACTTTTTGAACTTCTCGTGTAGTAACTTTAAATACAACACTGCTTCTGTCAACTACCAACTGTTAATAGACTACTGTCAAATTTTGAGCAGGTTGCGTCATTTAGTTTGTGTTTGGCAGCCATTGAAAGCAGACAACCTCGTTTATTTCGACGAAAATGGAAAAAATTTAATTTCGTGCTCATCAAGCATTAATTTTTGCGTAAAAAACCACCACCAAAACCAAGAAAAGGCTTAATAAATACTATGGGGACTCTACATCATCAATTTCAATGATTAAGAAGTGGTTTACTGAATTCCGTTGTGGTTTTACCAGCACAAGTGATGCCGGATATTCAGGTCGCCTAAAAGAGGTCTTCATATCAGAAATTGTAGGTAAAATCCATGTAATGATATTAGACGATAGGAGAATGAAACTGCGTGAGGTGGCTGAGGCTATAGGCATCTCAACTAAGTGGGTATATCACATTTTCCATAAATATTTGCACACGAAAAAGCTATCCGCGCTATGGGTGCCGTGATTGCTGACACTCGACCATAAGCACAACCGTGTCACTACTTCAAAGGAGTGTTTGGCGATGTTCGACCGCAATCCGAACGAGTTTTTGCGCCGTTTCGTAACCGTGGACGAAACATGTATCCATCACAACACACCAAAGATCAAGGAACAATCAAAGCAGTAGACTTCTCCCGGTGAACGTATACCCAAGAAAGCAAAGGTGGGTCTGTTGGCCAACAAGGTCATGGCGACAGTTTTTTGGGATGCACGCGGTGTCATTTCATACCTTGAAAAGAGTTAAACGATCACCGGCTAATATTATTCAGAGCTGTTGGACAGATTCGACATTGATTTGAAGCAAAAACGACCGCATTTTTGCTCTTCCACCAAGCCAATGCACGAGGGCACACGTGTGGCAAAAATTCATAAATTTGGCTACGAACTGCTACCCCATTTAGCATATCTTCCAGATTTAGCCCCTTGCGACTATTTCCTGTTTCCAAACCTGAAGAAATGGCTCGGCGATAAGAGATTTGGGCCGAATGAAGAGGTCATCATTGAAACAAACGCCTATTTTGAGAACCTTGAAGAAAACTATTATTTGGAAGGGATAAAAAATTGGAAAAACGCTGGACTAAATGTATCGAGCTAAAAAGAGACTATGTTGAGAAATAAAACGCTTTTTGCCGAAAAAATATCTATTATTCAAAAAGTCACTGACATATCATACTGCCCTCGTAGTTCATCCGAGCTACTTGAAGTATTACAACTATAAAAACGCATAAAGACTGGATGTCAGCTGCAGTGTACTAGCAATGATGTTAGTAATGCTTTTCTTTATACAGTTTGGGGCAGTCAAACCGCACTATTTGCAAGTATTAAAAAACAAACAAAATATGTTTTCTTTTTTATTTATTGTAACAAATGTTAAAAGCACAAATAAAAATTGATATAAAAGCAAAAAAAGCTTTACCTTTTGAATCTCCAGAAAGATGGCGATCGTCATTTTGTACACATTGTCTGAGTCTTACTGACACGTCGCAGTACCGCCGGTGTTATTCCACGAAGTTCTTTTTCAATCCAGTACTTTTAAATACAGTATAGTTGCTAGCCGAGTCTCAAAAACCTTCGACTTGAGATACTCTCTATAAACAGTAATAACAGGAGTTCAGATCTGGCGATCTTGGAGATCACCAAACATTTCATTCCTACTGATGAGAAAAGGTCTTTTAGAAAGTTCATTGACACCCTGGCTGTATACCTAGTTTTGTCCATTTTGTTGGTTCATTCAGAGGAAATCGTTGAAGTTCTAGAATAAGAAAGGTTTCCAGAATTTGAACATAACGCGCTGATGTTACAGTAACTGCAGTAACTTCGAAATAAAACGGGCCAATTATTCAATTCGAAGAGATTGCATACTAGACTTTTAATTTTGGCTGAATGGAGAGGCCGTTCGTGGAGTTGTTGAGAGTTGGCAACAACCTAACAGCGAAAATTGTGTTTATTGACATATCCACTGAGATGAAAATGAACTTCATTGCTCATCCATAGATTATCTATCAATGAGCTGTGAGTCGTCTTCAAGTAGCTGTAACATGTGCTCACAAAAACCAATGTAGATAGGATAACATCCGGGGTTCATTATGCAAAATTCTCCTTACTGTTCGAGTCGAAAGTCCGAAATCAACGCTATGACGCCTGGCAAATCTTCGAAGGCTTCTTGTAATTGCTACTCGTACAGCCTCTACATTCTCGGGGATTCTAACAGTTCTTGAACTATCACCGTATTTTTTGTATTGTTTGATCCGTTGTACATAAGTTTTAGCCCAAACGGTATTACTTTCCTACTTAGAACAGAAGCACGAGGCGGAAGATGAAAATGTAGGTGGAACGCGGATTGTGCTCGTACGTAACATCGACTATTTTCTAAACGTGCTGTAATAGCGAAACCTCGTTGTTCACCGGTCCAACGCTGTATGGTTACTAAACTTCCAGTTATGTGGAATGAGCATTATGCTCTACATAAATCACTATTTTCTAAATGCAGTTTGACTGCTATATACTTAGAAAATTAAAAAGCAAATATGTAAAATTTTATAAACTATATGAAGTTGGAAGTGACAGTTTTTTAAACGATATTATCATCACTACAAGTCTAAGCAAAAATAAACTGTTAGAGAAAAAATAATGCTCACCTATTTTTGGATAGGAAACCATGATAAAAAACAGCGTATGACACTGAATCAAGCGCGCCCTGAAAGGAGCTATTGAAGCGAACTAAACTGCCATAACAAAGGTTCTAAACGAGGTCTCAGTCGACGCCTTTCAGAGATGTCGTACCGTGCATGTAAAAGTCGCTATTAAAAGTGTGTGGATGTTCAAGAGGAGTACTTTGATGAATTTTAAACGTTTGTAACGATATCTTGAATAAATTTTTTGACGAACTTAATTACATTACTTTTCGGACAAACCCTGTATTCTGTATGTTTTGCGCAAAACTTTAGAATTTGGAATATTTTCTAACATTAAATGAACTATTTGAAATTTTTAAATAATAGTTTATAAACCCAATTCTTTAAACAAACCAAAACTTGCTAAAAATTTGTCTTTGATAGTATTAAACTATATTTGATGATAAGACGTTATTCTATGCGTTTGTGCAAATTTTGTGCTAAACTTGATTTTATTTTAAATATTGATTGAATTTAGCTTCAATTTTTCTACGATGAGACACTTCTTAATTTGTGATACCCCGTTGTATGCAGCCATGGAATCTTTGTGGGTTCAGATGATAGGAGGCCTTCAATCTACAGCACTTGAATCGCATCGTCATTAAAGGAACTGATATCACGCTAAAACATTGTAGTAATATCTGCAAACTCTAATCGCTTACTTACGGACAGTTATCTGCTTCTCGCTTTATGCAAAAGTTGGGTATTGCCGAATTTATAAAAGGCACATTTATCACATCTGTTTCTTTCTGTCTTATTGGCCATGTGTTTACTACGAATGATATGTTTGAATAGTCATTTCACCTATTACGATATTGCTTAGACCTGGTATTACTGTTGCTATTATTGATTATCATTTTTTTAATTTTGTTTTATTTTGATCTCACATTTATTATTCTTTTATTTTCTAAACAAGCATCTTATTAGCTTACTATAAGATAATAGATAAACAGATTCTATTCAACTAATTTACAGTTATTTTACATTTTCCCATAATGCACAAGATATAAGGTCAATATTGCGATACATTAACCATTTTATGAAATTTTTTACATTTAATTTTATATGGAGATTTTTTATCGTGATCTATGAACTACACAAGTAGATAAACATTAGAAGAAACAAATTGGGAAGAGCTATAGATAGTTTTGGCTTTTACAAATGAGCCATATAATAATGACAATAATGGTAAGGTTCTAATGCTTTGCGTGGGAGCACGGCCTACTAACTGAAAAGTTGAGGCTCTCATATGTTTGCTCTCTCTGCCCGGTCGTCGCATGCCACATTTGATGGGGAGTCATATGGCAAGCACGGCGTCTCAGACGACCCCCATTATTACCCCTTGTTCGAAATGAACGCAAGTACACAATTATTTTTAATGACTGAGCTCCAGGAATAAACACGGGTCCGTCCGCACTGCAGTTCGCGCCTCAACCCCGCGACCACGCCGGCGATAAACGAGCTACGTATATAAGTCATACTAAAATTGTCCTATCCCCTAACAACAAACGCAATTATATTTCAATTCGACTTTACTGCTATTATATAATGTTAACTCCAATGTTCATCAAATTTACGACTTGAAAGTCGAAAACCGGTATACCACAACAACGACACTTTGTTACACATAAACGGTAAACATTTTGTATGGCATTACGTATGTATTGACACACTTTTGTGAAATAAATTTTAATTAATTAAAGAATAAGTATAGTTAAGTATTAAATAATTTTTACTGGTATGTAGAAAATATCAATTAAAGAGCTTTTGCGAAAGGTTTCATAATTTATAACCCTTTTATAGATGTTTTATCTAAAATATACACTTTATATTTTTAAAGTTTCTTATTTCTAAATGTTAAATTAGAAAACTATAATTTACACATTTAATAAAATCTTTCAAAGAACTTTGTTTAAATCAGAAATCTGAACTACCAACGGTAAATATTACTTGATTCACAAATACATATGAGAAAACGTTCGAATTTTATTCTCAACAACTACATCGATATAATACAGCATTTTATTTAAATTGTTTTTATTTAGAGCCACAAATAATTTTGAAATCAGTTCTACATAGCCAAGAAGCTTACCATTTCTCACAGAGCCTAATATTCCATTATAGGTGTGAATATACAGTCAACGGGAAATTAAAAGTTTCACAATTTCACAATAACTTTTAAGAGAATATTTAGCCAATACAGAGCTTTTTCCTTGTACTGTTCTACTGTTTTACCATCCATTCTTTGTGAAACTCGCCTTTTTCTAATAAATTTTTAAATGCACTCTCTGTGTTCAGGATCGTCATGATCGTGTATTATACTGTTATTTTTTATTCAGGCTCCTTAGAAACGTCGTTTCACCATAAAGTTTGCACAGCGCATAAAATACTTTCTCTCGGTGAATTCTCGATTCATTAACTTTTTATAAAACAACTGAGTGGCATAGGAGAGTGTTGCACCTTGGATCAATTTTTAGTTTTTGTTATTATAAATTGTAGAATCATATATTTGCAAAGTTTAACCAATACATGAGGTACTTTAGCTATTGCTATGTAAATTTGTGGTTATCCACATTTTAAATTTAGTCAGTTAAAAAAATCAGTTAGTCCTTGCATGCTGATCCAAGGTACAATCTGGTAATGTACCTTGGACCAGTATATGTTGTACCTTGATTCGGTGATAAAAAATGCGAAATTAGAACATATTTTACAATTTTTTATTAGAGAACACAAAAGAAACATAACATAATGAAAGTAAAAAATAACAAGTATTAAAAACTTAATTAACGTTATATCTGCTAAACTCAACATTAAACTGCAATTGCGTATCGTGACGTGCAGTTCCTTTTATTGTGTGGGGCTGTGGAAGCTTGCCTACAATATCAGAGGGCAAAAAATCATAAATTTCGGTTGAGTCATTAATAAACTTATTGGAATCTAAAATTCTGCGTAAATATTTAAGTTTGTTATTATCCCCACAAATTATTTCAGCAACATAATAAGTAAAAGATTTTTTCCTGCTACTTTCACTAAGACAAAGTCCCCTTTTTTATCTCACATTCAGATAATTCGTACAATTTTTGGTCATTTAGAATTTTTTTCTCTAGTTAGCATGTCTTCGATTGTTTCTTCGTCCCTTGAACTTGACTCAATAACCTACTTATCAATTTTCTTTGGCACTTCTCTTATCATATGTTCAGTCTCCATTCTCTTTATAACTTCTTTTATTTTCTCAGATGACACCTTCTCTCAAGCCTTTCTTTTGTCTGGTGTGTCAGTCAGTATTCGTGGCATTCTTTTTGCTCTTTCTGACTTCGTTTTGCAAGCAGGTGCTTTTGGATGGGGTCGCAGCATTTCAGGCGTAACAGAGCTTTTAGAAGTTTCTGCTTGAAGACCACCTGAGGTAGAAGAAGTAGAGACGTCTATTTGTTTATGACCCTTGGCACATTAATTTAAAGGACGTTTAGTTAACCATGCTGATAAAAACTCATGCTCCTAAAAAATATTTTCATTGACGGGATAAAGGCCGCTAACCTCAAAACCCTTCTGGATGTTGGATGCGGTAAATGCGTTGGGAAATGCCTTGCCCACAAGTTCAGCTATGTCGTAATAGACTGTCCAGGATTCATAATCATCCATTCGATACAGGTGGCATTATAGTAGGTTTTTATCGGCCCAAAAACTATTCCATCGAGCGGTTGCATCTTCTGACTGGTATAGGGGTGAAACGTTTTCATGAAAATGCCATTTTTCTTTTAGAAATCAATACCATTGACATCCACATGGCTATCGTGATTATCTAAAAGTAATGTGACTGGATTTTCGCCTGTTGGTTTCACATGGTTTTTAAAGTGTTTTAGATATTCCAAAAACAATCTTTCGTTTGACTAGCCGGACAGATTTGCATCTCCTACTGTTCCAATCGGACAACCTTTCAGCATATGGGGCTTGAAATTTACAGTCGGAAATATTATCATTGGTGGAATATAATTTTCGATTGCATTTATTGAGACTATCAGAGTAACATTTTGGCCTCGCTCAGTACTAGTTATTTGATCTAATTGTTTTATTTCCTTAGGCCCTATGATGGTACATAGACAGTCGATAGTGCGGACTCGTCATAATTCCAAATATTTTTTAGAGTAAAATTTCCAGGAGATAAGAGTTCTTTATAATTTTTGAAAAAGGAAGTTACGTTTGCCTTATTCACGAATATTGATCTGGCCAAACTTGCAGGTTTGGGTTTACATAGTGATAAATCTTGGTTTCTTCGAAGAAACTGTATTAAACCATTCCTTCCCAGCTACATTCCCTTGGTTCCAAGAAGTCGAACGGGACTTTCCATTTGCAACTGCATACTGGTATGCTAAACTACGAACTTCTATTTTAGTCAAACCATAATGCAGGCGTGCAGCAGTGAGAAGATATGTTTTAACGTAGCTTTCTCTTCTCTACTAAAAACTTGTTTGACATTATTGGCAGCAATATATGAAAATCCTGTGGCTTGCGATTTTCTGAAGGATTGCATGTGCCTAATTAGCGTTGTTTTTGATATATTATAACCTTTGCTGCTTCCCTGATTAATAACTCTCCGCTTATACATTTGTTTGCTGCTGCAATTAAGTTCCGAGAGTTTATACCTGGTCTCTTGATGCCTAATTTACTTCGCGGCATTTTGAAATAACGTCTGAAACAATGAAAACCGTTTCAGCGGACAGTTGATTGTACCTTTCGGTCCAAAGTACATGACCTATCAGTGACCCGAGGTACAAAGCGGTGCAATTTCACCTATTACTTGCTTTCTAATTTTAGATTATGCATTCAGAAAAAATACATTCATTATTATCAAGCCTAAACAAACCACTTTCAATTGCAAATTATATATATATATATATATATATATATATATATATATATATATATACATCAGCGTGATAGTTTAGTGGATAGGTCGCTAGACTACGAAACCAAGAGTTGCGGGTTCGAATCCCGCTCTCGCCAATTCAATCACTGGAATTTTTAAGGCAAACTCGACTCATGCTGCAATAAATGAGTACCTGGAGGTCAAACTCTGGGGTAATAATAGGTGATCGGTACATAGCGCTAGCCACGTTACTACCCTTGTGTACCGTAGGCTCTAGATTGTAGTAGACCTTATCTATCCTGTTACATCCCCAAAAGGCCTTCAAGGCCTGTTACGAGTAACTATTATTATTATATCTCACCTTACACCTTACACTCTTCTCTACTGTCTTTTGGATTTTTAAGTCGGAGTCATCGTTTTGTTGAATGGCATTGTACGCCACTAACTCACAAAGTTCATCAGTTACATACCAAAATGCTGCTGGGTCGTCGAGTCTACCTTCTGAATCCGTGTCTAGTTTTGCCATTGTATTGATCACATTTTGAAAAATTTTCTCAATTCTACTTCACTTAGTTTTTTTAACATGTTTATTACTAATTGTTCAGACTTTATGATAAATGAAATGTAAATTAAAGGGCCATATAATTAAAAGGTAAAATTTATTCACAAGGGCTACACGGCTGCACAATAATCATATATTATAATACTATTAACGCAACGGTCAATTGTCGCTATAACAACTATAATTTATTTACACCACTGTTGTTTACTGTTTGACTTTTTATATTCGACGTCGCGAATGCCCATCTGCTCTGACTTATATTCAAATGCCCGTTACTAGAACCAATCAGAACTTAAAGGCGCCTCTAAAAATGACGCGGAGTAATCGATCATTCTGGAAAATTCTTGAATTTCTTTGTTACAATATAAATACGTCGCTGAACGACAAATGCACGGTTTAAAAGTTTAATAGTTATAATATATTCAAAGTTTTTTTGATTGAACTGTTTTTTGCTTACGCAAACTGATAATTTTGCGATTCCCAAATCCTGCTACCCTAGGCTCCAGCTTACTCACCCTGTAGGTTAATTAGATTTTGGTTTTACATAAATTCATTATTAAAATTAAATTATTATACTTTTTTAGAAAGTTATTCTGGATAAAGTCAAATTATAGTACCTTAGGGGCATTTTATCAGTCAAACTAAAGATATTTATTTTACCAACCTATATATCATCAAAAAATTAAAAGGCTAATTAATTAACATGAAGTAAAAGCAAATTGTGAAATAAATGTAGAAACGTAATAACAATAAAATAAAAAAATCATTTATACAAAACTGGTTTAATTGTCCTAATTCTAGACTCATTGGTTCCACTACCGTGTTCCTAATTGATTTAATAATTGGCACACAAAATCACTGTTATAAAACAGATACAACTAGAAGTACAATTCGTTAGTTTAATAGTGTTGTTTATGAAAATATGTTTTTACGCAATTTTTGAGATATAAGAACAGCACTTCAAGTTGACGTTGTAACTGCAGTCAGCAAGTTACACATAAACAACATACCTGAGACAATGAAAGTTTGCGTGGTATCCATTATTACGTAAAAATATTTGAAGAGATTAATGGGCATTTAAAAATTCCCTATGCAATCATAATCGAATCATTTAGTCATTATTCTAACGATTGGGCGATCTGCCTGGCAAGCAGGATTGAATAATGGCTTTGCTGCTCGCGTTCCATCAAGGCCTCCCACAGAAATGCTCACTTTCGTTTCCTTTTATAACAGGTGTCTGCCAGAAAACACCGCTCCAGTGTATATTGAACATCGCGTAGCTCGTCAATGCTTGCGTGAAGTTCCGTCCGCACACAAAACGGCCATAAATGGGCATTACGGCGAGCGTGGCGAAGTTCTGCTTCCAGGAGGTGCCCGATTCGGAGCCCGAACTGAAAAACGTCAAGACGCAAAGGTAGCTATTTTCGATTCCTGCATATTTACTACGACAAGCAGTTTAGCACAAATAAAACTAGCCTTAACATAATTTTATTGGCTATTAAGAGCCAGTTCTTATTATGATTAAGTTGCACTTAAATGGCAATATTTTTGTAAACAAAACAGGTCCAAAGTGTTGACGAACGTTTCATGCGGAATAATTGTCAATTTAAATATTGCAGAGCGTTTTTCTGTAGGTAATATGATATTTTTACTAAAGAATAAAATTTGCGCAATTTCTACAAATGTAAATCATATTGCCTTGAGTGTAATAATAATCCATAATTCATTAATATTGGACTTTATGCTTCTCGTTTAGAAAGTATTGATCAATCGCGATTAATGTTTCAACACTGTTCTGTGGTAAATTCAGTGCATTTAATTCAATTAAAACTTCATACTATAGAATCGAATTGCTCTATTCTGGATTAAATTATAAATAATAAATGTTTTAATTATAAAAAAATAACTTAATGTACTCTTTATATTTCCTTTTTGCTTATGTAAGGAAGCTTATTTTCAGTTATATAACGTTACGAAATTAACTACAACCATATCTTTTAATGGATATCAAATACTACTTATTCTGTTGCATTTCACCGCGAGTTCCTATTTCCAGTCTTTTAAAGTCATTCGACTTCGAAATTCCACGACGGCAATATACATTTAACCGTTTACTTAACAGCGAATTTTGTCGCAACGTCAACCTATTTCCACTTCTTGAATGACATTTATAGGGATGGCGAAAAAATAGTTGAAATTCAATATAAATTCTCCAGATCTTTCTGTTATCGACAGAAGCATTGAATTTTTTAGTTTTGTATTTAAGTTAAAATTTTTCTCAAAGCACTGACCTCTCTTCTACGCTCAAATAGGGTAAAGGGCAGTGCTACTATGCACTCAATCGAAAGATGGTGTTGGAGCAACAAGGTTAAACGTGCAGATAATTTAGAGAACACATAAAACTCATCGTGCGCTAAATCGCCTTATAATGAATCATGAGATGCATTTTTCACGCGTGGTCGTCAAGCAAATTACAATTGCATGTTGGTAACTGCGGGTCAGGTGCTGTTCTTTCAACCGTTCCACGCATCTCACTGCATTTTGCGCCAAGTGGCCGTTCCTTTCTGTTTTATCAGGCGGCATTGAACCTTCTATTGCTTTTGCTGTATTTTTCCGGCTGCGACTGGTTCTCTCTGATAACAGCCGTTGTAGAGATCGATTCGAGTTATTTTGCTTATTCACATTCTGAATAATACAAAGTTTAAAACAAAACCATTCCTACTCTAATAAGTCTGAAGATTAATTTAACACACTTCTTGAAAATTGATATTTGTAGTTATAAATTACTTATAACATTTATTATAAAATGTGCATGTCGATAAAATTAACGAGTTAATAAGAAAGTTCCGTCACACTTGCGAAAAATTAAATTTTTTTGATTTGATTGAAGAACTACCCCGCCGGCTTTAAATCGGAGTACTTCTGACACGTTTTTTCAACTGGTGGCAACATTCGGCTCGCTTATTGGTCTGTGCTTCGGTCATCTCGAGTGGATCTTGTCGACACTTCTTGTGTGCAAAGTCAAGCTGCCGAAGATGATTTCATACTCTCTTCTTTCTGGTCAACTCGAAGCTCTTCAGCCAAGTCCCTAATGCTCGAATACGGTTCGGCATCGAGAACAGATGATCGGCCAGAACGTAGGTGATCTTCAAGACGGAGGTCGCCAGAATCAAACTTTTTATACTCTCTCGCCGCGGTTCTGTAACTCATTGTTCCTTCGCGTTCAGCATTACAAAAAAATTTTCAGTCCTTCTCGATGAAAGTTGTCGTTTTTAGCAATAATCAGGATTCAAAGTACAACTTTGTCCATCTAGAATTAAAGAAAAAGCTAACTGGGATACTGTAAACACAAAACAAAAACAAAAATTTCAGAAAAATTGAATTTTTTGCAAATGTGACAGAATTTTAGTATATATCAATATCAATTATATAAAGTAATTAAAATTTGACGTAAAATTGGTACACGAAAAAGAGTTGTCAGATTATATTTATAAATATCACAAATATTTTTTAATAAACACCTCTAGCATTTAAACTATTAAACTGATATAACAACCACGAAGTGTTGCTCGCAAAAATGTATTTTTATGGCATCCTAGGCTCACAATTTTTCACCCAGTTTCCCTCAAATTTTTGCAAAATAAAAACTTGGAACAATTTATTTACAAATAACAGTGGCATAAGTCGGTGCAGTGACCTTACAAAAGTAAGATATACAAAACGATTTTGAAGATAGGCAACCAAATGTACACTCAGATCTCAGCCACGCCACATTTTATATTAACTATTTTTGTTTACTTTGTTTTCAAATGTATAGTAGGTTAATTTTTTATAGTAACTTTTAAAACCAAATATTTAACAACTGGAGCCCATTCAACGACGTCCTTTAGATTTTTCTAATAGCCACACTCTCGCCCGCGCATTATGCTCTGCTTTTACATACAATACTACACAAGCTCGAATGATTTGGTCTTCTTTAGTCTTCGGACAAGATGTTGGTTGTCCAGCAGCTCAACAGCTTCTACGTTCTCATGAATGTGAAGTCTGGCTTTATGTTTACCAACAAATTTTTGATGTTATCTTTAACAAAATTAATTAATTGGGATGCCTAGATCTAGATGTAAGTCTACGCAACACTTTGTTTTAGAAAGTCTTTGTGGATTTGATGTTGGTATATTTGACAAAGTCCCTAAGCTATATACCATACACCTACAGCAGTTTCATAATCTAATTATGTATTAAAATTTTATTGTTAATTGACAACTTGGAGTTTTTTTTCAAGAAACCAATAATACTGTTTATATTTCAACTCAAGTTTAATTCTTTTCTTCTTTACATACTCTTATCACCTAAGCTTGGCATTTAGTGTCATACCTAGATATTTAGCAGTATTCTCATAGGGTACAATAGTACCACTGATATTTAAGGGGGACGTCTGGTTTTTTTAGGTGAAAATTAGCCAATTTTCATAGTTTATTTATAGATATCTATTTTATTTAGACATATGAGATTTGGTGCATTTGAAAGGATATATTGAGAGACATCAAAAACAATTTGTTTTGAATTGTATTATTTATTTCAACTGCATAGAGGGCGCCAAAGTCATCTCCTGAAAAAACGTGCGTTGTGCGGTGGACAGGATACCTTTGCACCAGTATTGTTGAAACAAAAAAATCAAACGGCATCTTAAATTAAACATATATATCCAGTCTGTATTCTACAACCAAATTGTCAAGATCAGTAGAAAAAAAACGGACAGTAAAAAAATTTCTCGGAAAAACGTCCTTTTATCCCTCTTCTAAAGTAAAATAAAATATTTTAGGTTCAATTTAGAGAATTGATTGTAGAATGCAGACAAGCCATTGTTTCAATGAACACACAAAAAAAATGTAGGTTAAACGGATTAATGGTTTCCGAGAAATCGTGTCCACCGCGCGAAAAACTCCCATTTTGAGAAAAACGCATATAGAGTTTTTTTCTATTTCGCATTCAACTATTTACAATTATAATACCAATCATCAGTTTGCGATTTATGCGCCATAAAGTAATCCTTGGGCCTCTTGGAAAAGTTCTTCTTGCTCATCAAGCTCCTTTTTTCTCTTGATTCTCTCATCTTTTGAGGATTGCTGAGATTTTTTATCAGCACATGAAACTTTCTTTTTTTATTCCTACCACACTTTGTTTTATTTGAATCTTTACGAGATCCTTTGTGTTGCAAACATTTAGACATGCTGATATCCAATTCAACTCCCGTTCAAAGATCACGACGTAACTGGCGAGAAAACTCGTTGAAATTTGCACCGCGGAAAAACTGGTGCGGCGAGAATGCATGTATAGGTTAAAGATACGAAGAAATTAAGAAAAACATGGCGATTTTGAAGTCGTTAGCCTTTCAAAAATATAAAAACCTGAAATTAATTTTTTGATCCAAAAAACGCGACGTTTCTTCTGAAGAAACAAGTCACAACTTGCAGGGCAGAAAGAATCGCTTGGCGAACGTGGAATTATATATGTATATATACATATATATCTTTGCGGTAAATTGAGATATAGAAAAAATGAAAAAAGCATTATGATACTAGGGTTTTCAGTTTTCTAAAAAAATAAAAATCTCAAAATCGATGTTTTGGTCCAAAAAATCAGACGTCCCCCTTAAAGACAGAGAGTTAACTAGCTTTTTGTTAGTGGAGTTAATATGAATAGATTTATTTAGAATAGATTTATTTAGTTACTAGCCGTTTTTAATCCTAGTGGATATACGTAAACGTCTAAAAAGTTTTGAGCTTAACATGAAAACAAGTCAAATTCAATTTTATTTTTCAACATAGCCTTTTTTAAGTCGATATTATTTTTCCAGCTGTTCCAACCTTTTTAACACTTGCAAATAGTAGTTGGCGTCGTGTTCTGCAGAATAGGGTTTTACGATTACGTTGACCACCTCATTTCATAAAAATCTTTGTCCTTCGCGCCAAACTTTGAAATTAAGAAAGAGAAAATATTCGCTGGAAGCCAGATCTGGTGACTGTATTGGGTCGTCGATCAATTAAAACAGCAATTTTTGAATTTTGGCGATGGCGATCGCCAAAGCGTGAGCCGGTTGTCTTGATGGAATAGTACTTTCTTCCGTTCCAAATGGGGCCGTTTTTCAGCAATTGCTGCCTTCAACTGGTTCAATAACGATGCGTAGTACAACCTCGTTATTGTTTTCCCCTTTTCCAAGTAATCGATGAACAGAATTCCTTGACTATCTCGAAAATAGTTGCCATCACCTTGCCGACCGATGAAACCGTCTTCGCCTTTTTTAGAACAAGTTTACCCTACGCACTTCACTATTTAGACTGTTCCTTCGTCTCAGGAGTGTAATGGTGGACTCAAGTTTTATCGACAATAATAAATCGACGCAAAGAGTCGGACTTCTTCTGTTGAAACCACTTAAGCAGGGCCTAGGGAATTTTTATTGGAATGAATTTTCGGTGCAAAGTGAGCAATGCGCGGACTGCTTTCTCGAGCCAAATTATTCAGTCTATATATGACAAACGCGTTCTTTTTCAATATGTCTACAACCTCTGCTGCCTCTCAAACCTTGATTCGACGGTCATCCAGAACCATTTACTGAACTTTTTCGATGTTATCGGTGGAGTTCGCAGTTTTTGGCGGCTCATTATCAGCTAAGCTCGTACGACTACGTTTAAATTCAGCTGATCATGTCTTCATGGTGGCAAATGATATGGCAGAGTCTCCGTAAACGGCGCCTAATTCGGCTATAATTTACTTGGGCATATCACCTTTTCAATCCAAGTACTTAATTATGGCACGGTATTTGATTTTTTTCTATTTTTAGAAAAGCACTGACATCGGCTGATACAAACGATTGTCAAATAATAACTAAGCCTCCAAAATAGTTGAAATTTTTACAGGTATTTTTCAAAGCATGTACTATTGTAGCAGCAGAACGGTTTTGACCAGTAGGGCCATTTTCAGGTTGAGACTCAAAACTTTTTAGACTGCTCATGTATAAAGAAGAAGTCTACGGTCGCTAAAATTCTAATCAAAGATTTTTTCTTGCTTTACAAAACTTGAAAATGAAAATCTATTTAAGTTAAGAATGCAGTTTTACATTAGTATTTCTCCAGAAGTAAGAACCTACTATAAATTAATAACAAATTGTGGCACAAGTTGCAACAAATTGGGTGTCTGGGTGAAATGATTTGCTGACAATACACTACTATTTATGTACACTTGCATAGTCGTTAATTAGCTAATGCATTGGCACTTTCCTTGCAAAAGCGAGTCGGCTTCCCACCATATTCGGTATAAAAGTTTAACTACAGATGACAGAAAAAAATTAACTGACTCGAATAATATCATAATTATATCTGAAAACCTGATTTTTAAGTGTAAATTGACCACATCAAACAAAATTCGAAGAACAATATATGAAACATCTGAAATCCAATGTTCGTTTCACAATATTTTGTTGACCAATGTAATAACCATTAAAAGTAAAAACGCCATTAGTAACTGATAATTAATCTTACAGAAATTAATACTAATTTTTATAGAAATATTACATTTTGTTGTTTGTAAAGTGTGTTTTGCTTATTGTTATTTACATTAGTGCTGGTTTAACAGGTCACTGAAAAGCTAAATGCAATGAAAGAACATTGAATGATCACTTACAGGAATTAAATGTTGATGTCTTATATATCCAAAATATCATATATATAATGTACCCTGTTGTATTTATTAACGTTCTCTGACCACCGGTGGCTGTATTGATTATTGCTCATGAGAAAAACGTAACTGTTAGTTTGACTCGAATAATTTTGTTTAAAAACTAGTTATGTTTTTTAGCAACATTTAGGTGGCTTAAATTAATTCTCGTCCAAATCGATGACTTCCTACTCAAACCAAACTATGACATGCTTATTACTCGCTAATTTTGATGCATTCATTAAAGGCAATAAGCATTTTTTAGTAAAAGTAAGTTGCATCACAGGCGACAAATATGTTTTAGTCGCGTGGTAACAAAAAAATCATTAGCGATCACTGTACTATCCTACTTACATAATTGTTGTCTGATTAAAGTACTTAATTTTAAATGTCTGTCTATCAGACATTCTGTACATAAATATTTGAATAAAACATATACTATTCATTTATTTATTCAAATTTATTTTGTCTTCTTCAAAATAATTTCTTCTAGTTGCGATATACATACTACTGTGTACACATATAACCCGGAATTTTGTTATAATTTTTGAAATCCTTATTTATTCTCAAAAATCTATTTCATCGCCTTCGAAGTAATCCCCCTCGGCTGCAATGCACTTATGCCAGCGAATTTTCCACTCATCAAAACACTTTGAAAAGTCCTGTTTCGGTATGGCCTTCAGCACCTTCTTCGATTCGGCTTGAATCTCTTCTATCGTGTCAAAACGGTATCCCCAGAGCGGTCTTTCCATTTTGCTGAATAGCCAGAAGTCACATGGAGCTAAATCAGGCGAATACGGCGGTTGCGGAACGATATGGGTGAAATTTTTAGCGAAATGGTCACGAATAAATTGAGGGTTTTTGGAACCAAACGAGATTTGACTTTTGAGGCACAAAACTTCCTTCAAAATGGTGTTCACTGATCCATTTGAAATGCCAACGATGTCAGCAATTTCCTTAATTTTCGCCACGTGCTGTTCGTCAGTTGATGTTCTTGGACGCCTTTGATGTGGTTCGCCTTCAACGCCTTCACGACCCTCTTTGAACATTTTATGCCATTCGTATACTTGTGTTTTAGACATAGCCTGTTCACCGAAGGCTTTTTGTAACATTCTGAGCGTTTCCGCAGCAGAAATATCATTTCTAACACAAAATTTAATCGAACTTCTTTGTTGAATATTTTCTGACATGGTAAAAATCGAAAAAGTTAATTTTGGTTTACGAAAACGAGCGTCACTCTTCAACTAATTAAGATATTAACCTAAAATTTGACACAGATGTCAGTAGCAGTCCTACCAACTTAAAACTAAAAAGGTTTGTGCCCAACGAAATGCCCGCGCAGTTTAAATTAAAAATTCCGGGTTATATTTGTACACAGTAGTACATACGCCAACGTTTAATCCAATTTTGGAAACACTTTTTATATTCTCTTTGGAATATCCACCTGCACCTCTTTCGGTTTTTGTTTTATTGCATCAATTGAGTAAACTTGGGATTTCTCCAAATGATTTTTTTTAATGTAACGAATGAGCAATATCTGTTAAATTTATGACAAAAAACTCACAAACAATGATTGTTTAGTTTTACCGTCAAACATTTCAAGCCCAAAATACGACTTAAAATTTCATCTACTGAAGCTATTAATATGTCAACATCTTCAGTAAGCTCTCTGTTAGTGAAATATATATATTTATGATATTTTCTTCAGTTATTGATGTTGATAGACTGACCAGAACGAGGTTCATCTTCTACGAATTCGCGAATTTATCTGAACAACTTATGCCACTGAGATACAGTGTTTCTCAATAAAGATTGATCACCGAATGCCTTCTTGACAATTTTAACAATTTCAATAGCATTAATTTTATTTTACACACAATTTTATGCAACTTTTTTATTCAATAATATTAGAACGTATTAAAAATCGAAAAAAGGCAAATAGTTGATGTAAGTAAACTGCTGTAAGTTATAAACTATTTAACAAAAGTTTTTGGGACTGCGACTTTTGTGCGAGTTTAAAATTAAAAAGGCACCTTATTTTTTGAACAAAACAGTATCATTTAACTCTGTATATAAATGCCGTCTTACGGAATATAATTTGCAAGTTAATTTGTGTGTTAATTTGCGAGTTTAAAATAGGAGAAATCTCTTTTAATCGTTAAGAAAATGAACCGATAAGTGTCGTTTAGGTGTTTCTAGCTATTTTAAAAATAGTTGTTGACAATTATATAAAATGGCAAGTCCATTTGGAGTATTTCGGTATAATGACTAGCTTGACATCTGCTTGCTATTTTTTTTTGTTCCTTAATTTTAGTTAGCTAGCACGTGATGTATTTATCAGACGTTGCGTTTATATTCGTTTTCCTTCCTCAGCACTATTTCTCATAAATAACACTTCTTCTTCTTCTTCTTCGTGATCCTTATGCCATTAACAGAGCGTAGGAAAGAATTGTTGTTTAACTACACCATGTTTTATCCCCCTTTGAAGTTTGAACTGTTTTGAAATAGCCCCGTATATCCGTATCGCACACAAAGTTCTTGTATACACTCTCAATTTTTCTTATTAGAATTTCTGATATCTGTAGTTTTCTTAGGCCTTTCCGTATTATATTCCTATATATAGAATCAAAGGCTGCTTTTATATCTATAAGGCATAATCAAAGTTTTCTGTTTGATTCAATTATTACCTCGATAACCTTTTTCAGAACAAAGTTATTGCCCGTTGTTTGATGTTTTTTTTTTATATGCGACCTGTTCTTCTTCTAATTTCGGTTTTATTAGTGCTCTTAGTTTTGTTTCTAATATTCTTGTGTAAATTTTAAATTTTGTTGTTCCGAGACAGATTACTCTATAATTATTGCATATAGTATCATCCTCTTTTTTTAACAGGCAGGATAATATTCCTTTCCCAGTCTTTTGGTATTCTCTCCGTTTTCCATGCTATTCTTAAAATTTTCAATAGCCATTCTTTTTCACTATTTCCCAGCCATTTTATCAGTTTTTGGTCTATTCTATCAAAACCGCCTGCTATGTTCTCCATCTTCCTCATTTCACTCTTAAGTCCTCACCTCTGAATTTTCATGATACTAGTCATGAAATTTTTCTTTAAAGTAGTCCCTCCATTCTTTAACATCTTCTTTCTCTGTTTTTAATTTACTGTTGTTATCTTTAATGTTCTTTATTATTTTCCTATTCCTTCTTCTCATTCTTCTCATGTTGTTCTAAAAACTTTTTCTATTCAAACCATATTCCCTACTAAGATCTTTTTCAAAGCCCTCCCAACTTTCCTTTATAGCTTTTCTTGTTGTTTTTTAACTTGTTTTCTACTTTCATTATATTCCTTTTTGTCTTCCGCTTTTCTCGTTCGTATGTATGTGCGCTAAGCTATTTCTTTTTCTTTACTAAATCTCTTACTTTCTTATTCCACCAAAGTGTCTTCTTTTGTTTGGGCCTATCCTTATTTTTTTATATCAAGTTTTTTTTAATTTATAAATATTTATTCTGTTATAGTCCCCCATGTCTTCTATTTTTGGTGCTTTAATTTCCAGTGTTGCTAGTCTGTGTTGAGTATTTAATTCTGCCTCATTTAAATGTAAACATTATATCCAATGTGTTTTGTCTCTGGTATAATCAATTATGCTTTTTGATTTCAGAAGGTTTTTCAATTATTAAATAGTATATAGTCCGGTCCTGATTTAAGTGAATGGATACAGTTGATTTTACGAGCTCAAATGAAAGTGAAATTTTCATATACATAGAAATTTAAAATTTTAGTGATATTACTGATTGAAAACGTGTAATAAGATTGTGGCAAGGAAGAGACATTATTGTAAGATAGGAATACTGAGAATAAATTACTAAAACAAGGATTTTTTATAAGAAAGAAAAATAGAGAAGTTGGAGAGGGAAATAAAAAAATAAAATAATTAGATATGAAATTGGGGAACAAAATGAAGAGAAAGACATTCAAATAAAGAAAAACGTAAGAACAACTCTAAGAAATGTGAGTATATACATAAATGTGAAAGAGAAGATAACAGAAATAAGAAGATTAGGAAGAGAGCATAATGAAGGTAGAAGACCAATCACGATAGAATTAAGAAGCTGAATAAAAAGATTGAGATTTTAAATTCAATAAAAAAATTTCAAAATGCCAAAATCTATATAGAGGAAGATGTCTTTTAAAAAAAGTAATGTTTATAAGACAATATAGAGGAAAATGGTAAGTGCTATCTTAAAATATAATAAACTGGTAATTAATGAAGAGGTATCTTCTTTGAATAGCTTAAAGCTAAAGAAAGAACATATGACAATCGGGAAAAGGATAAGAAAAAGATAATCAGTGATAGTCAAGATAATAAAGAAGAAGACTTAATTGTGGATTATTCAAGTAACACCCTAGAGAACCCAAAAAAGGTAGAACCGTAAGCCAGAAAACAATGAGGATGAAGAACTACGGGATAAGCTAGTCAAGATAACTAAGACAAGTAGGTACTCAAAAAACTAGTAAATGAGAATATGGGACGGCTACCCATGACAAATAAGCAATGAATAAAGGATATAAAAATGAGGACTAATGAGGAAGAAACATGCAAGAAAACTATACAGATAGGAACTTGGAATATTACATCTATTTTTAGTAGAGGAGGAACTTATAGAAGAAATGAAAGTACATGATATACAACTGACTGGAGTTAGCGAGACAAAAAATGAGGGGGCTCGAATACAATAGATATCAGATGGGTACATACTTTATTATTCAGGAGTACAGATAGGTTAAAGAAAAAAGGAAGAGGTTGGAATAATTATGACAAAATAATTACATAAAATAACAACGAAATTTAACCCGGTTTCAGCAAAAATAATACATATTAGAATAGAGGAAGGACGCAATTAGTAGATATAATACATTTATATGCACCAATAGAAGTAACGCAAGATGAAATTATGAAAAAATATTATGAAGAGCTACAGAACATAGTAGATTTAATAAGAGAGGATAACGATAATATTTTATTGATGGGCGATTAGAACTCGAGAGTTGGTAATGATCACAACAAAGGAGGGGTTGTTTAAAGAGATATGGGAAGTAACTATTAACAGAAATGGAAACAAAATGATTAATTTCTGTCACAAATAACACAAAGTTGATATAAAATACTTCTAGAAACAATTCTTATTTGAGTTTCAACTTAAAGGAATACAATTTAAAACTTGTTATATAATTAATTAGCAAACTAGTCATTATTCACACTGAAATTAAACTACCCAACAAATGAAATAAAAGAGATATTAATTATAACATTACCAATTTTGAAAACTGTTGACATAGTTACCATGCAATGACAATTGATGAAGCAGACTTCAATGACAGATTCAATTGGAAGTTAGACGCCAGTGAGTACATACATTATGTGATCGTCGTATTTGCAATGATTAAACAGGAGATCACAACTGTACATTATATAAAAAGAAAAAAACAACGGGCTGGAATGCCCAGAGAACTACTGTAATTATTATAAAATGAATGCACAGGAACGCTAACAAAGTTGCTTAATGACATACAATGCAGCGAATAATCCAGAATATTCATTAGACTTTTCCTTTATACCTTTACCCAAGAAAAGTAATTTAAAGCAATTTAAACCATAGAACGATAAGTTTAAGGTTTTTCTTTATATACTCATGGACGCATATATATAAAGCTAGAAAAGAAATTTAGCAGAACATAGTTTAGCTGAATACCCGCAAAATTAGTAATTTTCAGTTTTTCGTAAGAATTACGCTGGCTGTCACTAGTTTTAAGAAATTTGTAATGTAGTAGCATTTATATTTTACAATATTCTCTGATGTAAATTATAAAATTTTACTGTACATACAACAGTGATAAATTTTATGATGAATGTAATTATTGTACATTATTAGGTTGCAAAGAAAGATCTGTTACAGCTGTGAAAAATTTAATTTTATGCATTTTTTGGCCATTTTTTGTGCTTATTGTGTTACACCAATCTTCATTTGCATATCCTAGATGGCAATCGACAAGTTTGAGCTCCGGGTTTTGATCCGCTACTGCTGGATGCTGGATGTTGGATTTTTCGCAGCTGTAACAGAACTTTCTTTACAACCTAGTAATTTCTACGTTTAATAACAGCATTGTAATTCAGTAATTAACGTATGGGAATACTTTTATTAGTGTCCGGTTAAAGATCTAGGTATATAAGTTCTTATTAAGATATAATTTATTTTTTAGGCTAACGTAATTGTTTTTATATTTATAACTATTTGCGTAAAATGTTTCTATTTTGCCATTCTTTGTTACGTTGTGCAAACGCAAAATTTATTTTAACTTTTTATTTGTTTTTGAGTGCCGTAGATAATATTATACAAAGTGTAACTCACATACGTCACCTATAAACACTTAGCATCTAAAAATATGACCACCATTGATCAGTTTATTTTTTTAATCAGCATACTATTAGTACTAATGTTTTAAATAGTAAATACCTAATATTAAAAACAAACAATACAGTATGACGTCACTTTTCTTTTTATTTAAGAGAGTGTCTCGTTAGATACATTTAAAATAAACAAATAGATCTTCAACGTAATTTTAAATAGAACAGCACCAGATTGGAAGTATTATAATTCAGTTTTAATCAAAAAGTGGTAAACATTTTACATGGAAGATTTTAACGTAATTTTTTATTAATTTTATTTATTCCGCTTCTACATAAGATAGTAAAGTCGATAAGATAATAAGTGGTGTAAGCTGATAATATACATAAAATATTGGCTAACACCGTAAAGTTCTTGTAGTAATATAAATATCTGAAATAATCTTCTCAAGGAGCCACTGTGTAATAAAAATAACAAAAAAATAGCAATAGTCGACATGATACTTAAAAAAACTAATCCACAAATTTAAATTTAATTTAAAAACGCATTGAATGTGATATTACTAGCAAAATAGAATAATCTGGCAAACTATCAAATTATTTTAATAACTCGTTTGTAAGGTAAAGTAAGCTATCGAAAAGACGAAAATGTAAACAAATCAAAAAACATACTGACATACCGGTATATGAGTCGAATAATAAGTGCAAAGAAAAAATTTAAATTCTTGAAATAAAATATATGATATAGGAAAAATTGTTCTAAAAATGGACAGACACTCTAATGAAAAATTAGAAAATGGTTTTAAAAAAATGTCGATGAAAAGAGAAAAAGACAAAAGAACGGAAAACCCTATATCAACGTTTTATTGTACTAGACGTCTCTATATCTATTTTTTTCTAGCTTATCTTTAGGCTTTTTCTATCTTTTTCTATATATTGTAAACTTCACATTGTCTAGCTTCGTTGTTCTTATTTTATTCCTTATTTTATTCATCATGGGCACATTTCTCTACAATACGTTGTAATAATTTTTATTGTTGTGCTAAAAAACATTTTTTGTATTTTTTGTGAACTCCTTGTTCATAGTCTTTGCTTATGTTACTGTTTTATTTAATATTTTATCTTCTACGTTTGCCTCTATCTTACCCGTATTTAATATTATAGAGCCTAAATATATCTATTCTGCACAAGCCCTTACTGTTTCGTATCCTATCTGTAAGTTACATGTGACTTTCCTAATATATTTAGTTTCTTCATCGGAAAACATTTGTGAGTGTAATATTTTGTTCCCTATTGGTGTTTCCATTCTTTTGCATTTTTTATAGTATTGTTGTAATGCTTTTTCAGCCTACATATATTAAAAATCATGGTGTCATCGTGCAGCCTTGTTTCAGTCCTTTAAACCCTTCTATTGGTTTTATTGGTTTATTTACCATTTTAATTTGGGCTTCTGTTTTGAGATAACGCTTACGTTGACTTATTTATCTTTGATTCTTAATTTCTTTATTGCTTACCATCGCTTTTCTCGTGGAGCATTATTGTATGCCTTCTCTAGGTCTACAGAAGCTATGTAAGTTTCAATATTTTTTGCTAGGGTCTTCTCGATTACTTGTCTAATGCAGTGGAGTTTGTGTATACATGATCTTCTCGATCTAAATACACAATGTCATTCGCTGAACTTTTTTACATGGTTTTCTATCTTCATTTTTTATAGCTCTTCCTAATAACCTCACCATCATAGGTAATATGCTTATTGTTTTATAGTTTGGGACATTTTTGTCCTCTTTATGTATCGATACAATGTATAACTTTTTAGTTTTTATTTTTCTTAGTTCATGTCCATCATGAGAGCACGACAGCCGCGAGGTAAAGGCCTCAACCTGCCAAACTGGCGCACGGCGGCTCCGGGTTCGAACCCCGACAATGACAAAAACATTTAATGCTCTCCGGCCGTCATACAAACACCTTTGGCGGTCGTAAAAAGTACATTCACTATCCACTCGCCAACCCGCCCGGCAAGCGTGGCGTTTAATTGCCAAATCCCCCCCAAAAAGGGGGGAGGCCTATGCTCAATACTGGGCGCTACAGGGCTGAAGAAAAAAAAATGTCCATCACACTTTACTAATTATGTTCTAATGTTTCCCGGTACCGCTGATTTTTATTGTTTTTTAACGCTTTGTGACATTTTATACCGTTATTTCTGTTTTTCCTATAACATCTTGATTTCTTTAAGTATTTTGTTAAATTGCCCTGTAATGTATTATTTTTTTCTTGTAGGTCTGTCCCATAGTGTTCTATCTATTTTTTTTTGTATTATTAGATTTAACTTGATGTTGATCGTCACTTCTTGTCTTAAACTGCAAATTACTCCCCAAACTTCTTTGCATTTATTGAATCCTATTGTACTGTTTGAACCGCCAGAGTAGTCCAGTGGTTGAGGCACGGGCTGCAATGCGGACGGACCTGGGTTCAATTCCCGGTGATTTTTGAAGCCTGGCGGATAGCCTACTCAGTCACTAAAAATATTTGAGTACCTGCGTTTACTCGGACAAGGGGTAATAATGGCGGTCGTCTAAGGCGCGGTGCTTGCCACATCGCCCCGCACCAGAGATGGTGCGCGACGACCGGGCACATTGAGCGAACATATGAGAGCCTTAACTTCTCAGTTTGCAGGCCGTGCTCCCACGCGGAGAGTCAGAGTCGTACCATTATTATTGTACTGCTTATATTTCTAAATATATTGTCCCAGTATTCATTCTTCTCTTGTTTTACTTTTTTTACTATTTTTGTTTTACACTCCACATATTTTTGTCTCAATTCAAGTATTTTTCTATCCCATATCTTCTTCTTTCTTTTTCATCATCCCTTGTACCATTAAGGTGTCGGGTTCTTTCCCATATCAAATAATTTTTATTCTGATTTTAGATTTTATCTAATTTCTTGCTTAAAATTTATTTTTTTTCTGTTTTTAGATCTTATTTAATTTCTTGCTAAACATTTATTTTTTATTTTTCTTTACTTCTGTTATATTTTTATGTGCTCATATATTTTATTTGAATTAACTCTTGTTTTTTTCTCATTTATGTGCACTTTAAATGTAACTTGTTATAATTTTCTGATACTATCCTGATTCAACACTCCTATTTTATAACTTGAATTGTTTATTTCTTCTAACTTCTATATTTCATTTTTTCCTAGTGTCTGAGCGTTGCTGTTCTCTTGCAAACAAATATTCCTATAACGATATAGTAATATGAACTGTACTCTGGCTGGTATGTTTTACATTTTTTATCGTAATGTTTCAGACTTATCTCATAATTATCATATTAATAATAGATGTGAGCCCTCGTGTTGGATAGACCAAAGTATATTTGTAAAAGTTCTTATGTTGAAAGAAGGTATTAACTATCACTAATTAGTTCTTTGCATAGATTAAGTAGCCGCGTTCCAATTTAATTTACTTCTTCTCCTAATTGTCTAAGTATCTTATATTCAAGTTTGCGAGTACTATTAACTTATTCTAAGTAGTTGCTAACACTTTATATTTGTTCGTCTAGGATACTAAAAAACTTTTTCTTCTCATCTACCCGTGTATTGTTATTACAGCATAATCCACATAATTTTATATTACTTTTTATTATTTTTCAATTTATTTTATCCTAGTTTGTAATAGGTTCGTATATTTCATTTTGATATATATATAGATACCAGACTTTTACTTTTGATCATTCCACTTCATAGGTGTACATATTTTCCACGTGTTTCTTGGTCTCTTCTTTTGTTCTCAGTTTGGGTTAGTATCACTATATCGAAATTTATTATTTTTATCATTATATTTTTCCTTTTGGTCGCTAACTCTTGCAAGTTCCATGTTCTAATTCTTAAGGTCCCTTTTCTTCTTATTCATTGTCCCTCCAACTTACTTTCTTTACTTTTATCCTTGTTTGCGTTTTTGTTTGAGATTTAAAACTAGTTTCAGAGAACTCTGTGCAGAACTACCCCCCCTTTACGTATTTAATAGGGCTTCCTTCTTTTGAATTGTGAATTTCCATCTTGTGTGTTTTATATTTTTGTGATATTTTATTCGGGTACATTTTGTCCTTCTCTATTTTTACATGTATTAGAATGTTAATTTCTAACATCAAAACCTCCTTACTTAAATGACCTGTAGAATCAGCACCCCATTCTGAACCAGACACCGCCAAGTTTTGGCATAGCTGTATATAGTTGGTTCAGCTTGAAAGTGTTCCCGTACAAAGCTCAAACAGTGCACCAACCATGAGGATGATTTTTCTTTTAAAATCATCATGAACGCCGAAGCGCATTTCCACCTATACGGATACGTAAATTAGCAAAATTATCGCTTCTGGGGTATTGAAAATTTGCGTGTAATGCACAAAGAGCCATTACATCCTCTCAAAGTCACTGTAATTGACTCATATTTTTTTCAAAGACGGCATCGGCTGGTGAACGCTACAAAACTACGATCAACGACTTTTTGTCTGCCATAAATTGACAAATTGCATTTGGAAAACATGTGATTCTAGCAGGACGGTGCAACCGCACACACTGCACGAGCGCCAGTGGATATTCCAAAGCAAGCGTTTTGACGCTTTGCACTGGCTCGCAAGATCGCCCGATTTGACCGTTCCAAACTTCTTTATTTGGGGTTTTTTGAAGTGACGGGTCTATATGAACAAACCACGGACTTTGGTGGTCCTAAAGGAGAACATCCGACAAAAATTGAGAAAAGTCACGAAAACTGCTGTGAAACGAGCCCGAATGTACATCAACTCTGGCGGCGGCCATTTGACCGATCTTATCTTCGCGACTTAATGGGAAAATATTTATACGTTTAAATAAACATAATTAACAAACAGAACAAATTCTTTTATTTACAAACAAAGTTACTGCCTTGTATTTTCTACATTCATTCATATTTAGTTTAGAAACGCATATTACCTTAAATTATTCTTATATATCAAATATTTGATACTTAATCTTTAATGTAATTATCTCTCTTAATCATTTTTATATATTTCTTTTTAAATATTTTTTATTTATGTATATTACATTTTGTGAGACTTTCCTTATAATTGTTTCCCACATTTACGTACTAATTTCTAGTGTTTTGTAATATTTTTTGTAAACTCTCACATATCCGCTTTATTCATAACAGCCGTTTGTTTATTTTTAAATTAATATTTTATATACGGCATTATTTTTGCTAAATTTAACAAAAACTGTTTTGCAGTTTTAATGTACAAGAGATGTATGTTAATTGTCCCTGAGGCACTTTAGGTGATGATCATAAATTTGCAAATTAAAAATTTAAAGTAAAACAAATACTTGAAAATGATTATACTTTATACACAAGAACATGACCATGTAAATTCGTATGCGATAGAATAACTTGCGTGCTGGACGATTCAATTCCGCAGTAACTCAAAAGAATGTTAATCGTGTAAATTATATGGTACAAGAAGATCAACGTATAATTGAAATAGCGGAGCTGTCTGGTAAAATTATTAAATAACTGTTTATAACTACACATTTTTTCGATCCTTTTGTGACAGTAGATAACACTTAGATATGTGTAAATGATCAACTTGGAATGACATCCGACATCTTCATCTCTTCGCAAACTTCAAAATACTCTTTTAAGGGACAATATTACAGTCACCATTTTTGGGAGTCCGAAAGAACTTTTATGTTTAAAGTACTTGAAAATAGTCACGCTTGTGGATAAGTTTTTTTCGCCATTAATTTATAAATTTCAGTAGCGTAATAAAAATATATTTAGAAAGTTGTCGCGTGAAATTTTCTTCTATGCAGTTAATGCTTTCGTGCTCAAGAGCTTGGTTTTTAAAACGCAATTTTCAAAGTTAAATTTGAAGTAATGGATCATCCACCGTATTCTATCTATCCCTAAACTTTGAAAGCTGAAACGAGTCTTCAAAGCATAAATTTTGGTAATAATGCTACAATTATAAAGCCAGTGTGTAATGATCAAGGAAAAATTTAAAAAAAAGTATTACAATGCTTAAGAACAGATAGAATCAATGTCGTAAAGTAAGAAAAATTACAAAATTGAAGAACAACTTAATAGACTATGAGAATTTTTGAGTAAAATTTAAAAAATATATGTACAGTAAAGTGCAGCAATTTTTCGATAACCAGAAGCCGCAATTCTTCAAAAAAGCATTATCCAGTTTCTCACGATAAAGAATATAAAACTATCCGAAATTTTAGAAAGCCCTAAGGTACAATTTGGGGACAATAGCCTTAAGAAGACTTTAGTAGCTGCGTGTCATAAACAATTTTGGGAGAAGCAGTTAAAAATAAAAGTCACTGACGTAATCTAAAAACTAGCGTGACTGAGTAGAATATTCTTACATTGTTTGGGATCTTCTCAAAGATAATCCCTGATTAACAGTTGGTCAAATTTCTTCTGAGATTAGTGTAAGCTACGACAGTGCTCAGACCATCTTATACGTTATCCTGCTTAACGAGAGCGGCCTATTCTATATGACTACCCAAACTCAGCAAAAAATGAATGATTCAAAGAAAAATGAAACTGAATTAAAAACGGGTACACAGAATATAATACAAAGTGGTTCAAATATGATCGGGACTGATTTGTGTGTAAACAAGCCGCACTACTGTGCGACTTTGAAAACCTCCACCTTCCCACCTGCACGAGTTAAAACCTGCCCCGACCTGTTTGGGAGTTGCTAGAGTGATTAACGAACAGACGGAACCGCAGAGCGTGGAACAACGCATTATGATTAATTTCTTCGATGGAGAAAACATCCCGTCCGCTCAAATTCGTCTCAGACTTAAAGAACAGTCACGGACCCGTGTGTTTTGGTGGTGTAAGTGCTTCAGAGAGGGCAGAGAACGCGTGTAGAATGAACCGCATGATCGTCGACGGCAAACATGTGTCATATTCGTGATAATAGGTGCAGCACTATCAAGAAACTTGGAGCAATGCTGTGCACAAGACGGTGGATACCACGCAGTTTAACGGACGTGAACAAAATGGTGCGCATGCAAGCTGTCAGTCGTTTCCTACTGCAGTTTGAAGACGATGGTGATGAATTTTTAAAGTCTATAGTGATCATCGATGACACGTGGGTGCACTACTTTATTCCCAAGTCTGAACAGTCATCATGCGAGTGGCGACATACAAGTTCTCCCAAACCCAAGAGAGCGCGGAGAAGACGTTTGGCAGGAAAAGTTATGGTAACGTTCTTCTAGAACTGGCAGGGGTTATCCAAGTTAGATTTTCTGACGGATGCCAGAACAGTCAATGCAACTTATTACTCAGACCTCCTGGTAACAGAGGTGAAGGAAAAGATCCGATCCAAGCGGAAGACAGGCGAAAAGCGCGTAGCCTTCCTTCAAGACAAGACACGCCCCCATATGGTCAAAACAACAATAGAAATTCTCCGGAGATTGAAATGAGACCTTCTGCCACATCCGCCGCACAGTTCCGATTTTTACCTGTTTGGAAGACAACGACGCCGTCATCCAGATTGTTCGGGAGTGGATGCGCCGCCAACCAAAAATCTTTTTTGAAAAGGGCATCAGGATGCTTCCAGAACGTTGGAAAAAATGTGTTGACTCCGTAGAGGAGTACGTTGAAGACTGACATGTGCAAGTAAGCGTTTAGAATTTTTTGTAAATCAGTCCCGGTCACCACCTTGTAATAATAAAATCTGTATACGACTGCTTTTACATTTTTGTGATAGCACAAAAGCAAAAATGGAGACAAATGATTACAATTTAAACGTTGATGTGATGATGTCATACAATGTCATATGCAAACTTTGTAATAAACGTCGCACATCTTACCAGTGAGAAATAATTAAAAAAATCTGGTGTGAACATCACACGACTCTCCTTATCCCATTATTATGTATTATACCGGGTAAATCGTCTCGGCCTTGCGCTGCTCTCGTCCCGGAACTCGTTATTTTAAAAAAGGACGAGGCTCGAGTCCATCGTCACGGCCCTGCACTGCTCTCGTCTAAAAATTTGTTAATTTAAAGAAAGACGAGGCTCGAGTCCAACACTCGAAAGCTGATTAAAATAAACAGTACAAGACAATAATTGACTCGTACTTAAAATTTTGCTACGTCACTGAAGGTAACCGTGCGAGCTCGGCCGCACGGCCTTCTCCGCTATTGCCTGCGTGCTCCCTCCTAGCGGCCAGGCGCTCCACCCCCCCCACCCCCCCGTCTTCCCGCAGTCGGCCAGGTAGCTCTCCGAGCGCGCTGTGATTGGTCCGTTTCATTAATTTTTAATTGCTCTAACCTATTTATTTGACCTCGGATCAAAAATTTCATTGTAATTTTTTGTTCGTTTCGGTTTGATTGAACACCCGGTATATTAAAAATCCTGAGCTAAATTCTTTTCCGAGTTCCTATTTTACCAACTTTTATTTTAAATTCATGTTTATCTCATGATAACAAATCATTTTTATTCTCATACATTTTTTGTATCTTCAACCGTTTATATTCGCGATCGCTTTGCGACCGATTTTGGGACCTTGCGACTAAACGTCTAGGCCGATTTTTCACACTGCGTCTCCTATATACAAGTAACTTGCATACCAAATTTCAAGTCTCTAGCTCTTACGGTTCTCGAGATATCCTATTTACTGACAGACCGACAGACACACACACACACACACACACACGAACCAATGGCCCAAACCAACTTTTTTGATATCCTGAGGCGATAATTCGCCCAGAAATGTAAAAAACTGGGTAGGTCAAATTTCCGCCGATTACATTACTTTCCTTATTATAGGATAAGGAAAGTAAAAATATTATATTTAGAATTCACTAAAACATCTTATTTCCTTGAAAACTACAGATAGAACATAAAACTTTTTAATAAAAATAATCGGCTGCTTTTAATTAGAGGGTGTGCTAGTATCGAACCGTAAACAAAAAATGTTTAGTGCAATTTATTAATCCTCATACTAAATGGGTTAACAGATTATTTTGTATCGTGATTTTGTGGTAGCAACCTGTAAATCACCTGCCACATAAAGGATGACTCAATACCGAATTTTTTATCTAAAGTTGCTCTGCCTTGAAAACCCTACTTAATTCCCTCAGACCAAAAGATAAGATATAAAATATTGCAAAACGACGAAAACATATCTATAAAACATGAATTTTTATCACTTTCCTTAACGCAGGTTTAAGTCAAAAACGTCAGTTTTATTTTTAGCCAGTTACCCGTTGTATCAAACGGCTGCATCGTAGTAATTAAATTAGATGCTCGAAAATTTCGTTGTCATGTTATCACGTCACCTTACATAACTGCGGCCGTGATTCTGTAATAATAAAGTTAGTCATGGTTGTGTCGTGTAACTACTCTTCAAGCATTGAGATTATTTCAACATGCCTTAGTACTAATTGAATTCAACAAGTTAAATTGAAATGTAATAAATATTCTAATGGCAATTCAAAGTTTAATTAACATGACAAAAAGCAAATAAAAAGATAAGCATTTATTAGATTTCGTTTAATACTAAGCTCATATTTTATTTTACAACAAGGTAGAAACATTTACAAGCGAAATCAATTCATAATATTAGAGCGAGGTCAACCCATTGTTAGCGTTAAATCAATCTCGCAAACGCTTATAACGTTCTACTTCTGTAACATGAGATTATTGATAATCAACAAAATCCACTTTCTAATTATTAGATTGCACAAAATCAAAATGCAAACTAAGACTTTTAAGTTTTTTAAAGTTCAGTTTAATATTATCTTAAAATTTTCGAAGAACCTTCGATGAAATAGATTATAATGCACTTGCTTAAATTACATAATTAGAGTTTTTTCAAAAAAATCTTTGTCAACAGATACAAATATAAAGACACTAAAATATATAATTTAGTACCAGACATTCCCCTAATTTGAAGGAATTACACGTAATGAAATTAACGTTTTGCATAAGATCTCATATTTAGATGTTTTGATCAGTCGGATAAATTAGTTAAAATTGAAGTTAAATAAAAAATACAAGTTTTTGCATCAGCTAGTAAAATGTAAACAGTGATATGACTGAAACAGCATTTGCAATCTTTGTCAGAAAAGTTTCAGGACTAATTCTTAATTCTTTACCTATGATATTCAAACACAAGAAATTGGTGTTATTCAGTCACCTGATATGTGTTTCGAATATACATGGCCTTGAAAGTAACTCCACTAGGTTACTAGGTGGTAGGGCTGTGCTTAGCAACCCACTGTTGGGCTTGTTAACGTATTCAATTGGAAATTACACGAGTGAAGTGATGGATACGAATTCCGAGTAGAGGGTTAACATTAAGTTCTGCGTTAAGCTAAGGAAAATCCTTAATAAAACGAGATATGATACAGCAAGCATATGGTAACGAGGCATTATCGAGCAGCTAAGTATTTGAATGACAACAAAAGATTTCGAAAAGACTGTGCGTATAGTAACAGAAAAACTAAAATTGAATAAAGATGTGTATCGCTAAATTTTACACAACGATTTGGAGAAAGGGGAACTTAATTCAAAAATAGTTTCTCTTACACTGACAAAGGAACAGAAAGAAACTAGGCAAATAATTACTGTTGAATATTAGAAGAGATCAAAGTTGGTGCTACTAGTATGATCTTCGAACAAAGCACTAAAGTGTTTGAATGGTAAAGTCAGGGTTTAAAAACAAAAAAAATATTGACCGCATTTTTTCATAGAGTTTTGATACACTACGAACATTTGCCTTAAGGACATACGATTTGAGCATCTGAACAGTAGTTATTATTGCACTACAATGAAAGGCCCCATATTGATGTAGCACTCTAAAAATTTCTGCCTAAACACCATATCCCTATTCTACCTCATCGCCCATATTTTTTGTTTCCCCGGCTGAAATTGCCGCTGAAAGGGAAGCACATGAAAATATTGCAGCAATTCAAATGCCTGTAACAGATATACTAAGAAGCATTCTGAATGAAGCTTTGACAAGATCTAGAATCATTTTTAAGAACTCATTCTTGGAACTTTTCTGACAAAGAATTATAATCTTATATATTATATAAAAATACTTATATTTTTTGAAAAATAAATAAAAGTAATAGCGCTATATAAATATCAAAAATATGACTGTCTGCTTCTTTGTTCTAATTAATTTTGGGTAGATAAAAAAATAATTAACAAATATTATTTATATATGTAGCAGATTAGTAAGACTTTGGAAAACATAGCAAATAAAATAAGAAAATATGTAAAGAGAAAATTTAATATATAATAAAACAAAAAATAAGAAACAAAAAGTTTACTGATTATTAATGATAAATAACTACTGAAATAACAAGATAAGAAACTATAAAATCATAAAATGTATTAAATAAATAATAAAGTAGGATTAAAAATAATTCGAAGAGTTTCTCCCCTTCTCTTAAGCTACTTATGTAATAAATTCCTCATTCCTGAATATTGTAAAAGGCCCAAATTAAAGGCCAAATTAAAGCTTTGCTTTTTTTGTATTTTATGGTGGACAAATTTGATACTTTGACAGATGCCATTACAATTCTTTTGATTGTACGTATATTTAGAATGCTGTACTAAAGAACAGCAAGTTACTATTGTT
The DNA here is from genome assembly GCA_036346155.1 of Sinelater perroti. Lineage (NCBI taxonomy): Eukaryota > Metazoa > Arthropoda > Insecta > Coleoptera > Elateridae > Sinelater > Sinelater perroti. Next base: position 7,420,111 of record JARFIY010000001.1, on the reverse strand, counting down.
AAAACGCATTGCAAATTTGGTGAAAATTTTGTAGAAACAGTAGAACAAAAAAATCCGTAAAGTTTTTGATTTCATTAGAGTACTAAATAAATCAACTTTCCGAAGATTTATTACACTACTGGATCGATAATGGATGCAATACTTTGTCACTATCGTAGGGTGAGGACCTTGAGAATATTGCCATAGTTAGTCAAAGCAACGTGCAAATCAATAGGTTTGTAAACAAATAAATTGAATTTAGGGTTCGAAAAATGCTCACGTAACTCATAAGCAAATGCATCTCTAATAAGTCGTTGTTTGGAAAGGATTTTGAACAAGTGATGTGATAGGTCTATCCTTCTTCATCAATAATGTTGAAAATCCTGCAACTATGAATGACAATTGTTGTCGTTACATTATAACTCCGTTCTGTGGCGCCTATTAGGCAAATTGACCTGGAACAAATATGGTTCAAACAGGGCGGCGTTACCCGCCATACAACTCCAGGGGTAGTCGAGTTGCTACACCAACAATGTCCTGATCGCGTATTTGACGAAATTCTGGCATAAACTGGTCAGAAAATCTTGTAATTTAACTGTACGACTTCGTTTTATAAAGTTGCTTGAGAAGAAAAAATTTGCGCAAACTATTCCCATACAATTGACTAAAATGATCAGCAAATGTGCGAAATTGTGTATTTGTGTTTATCTTCTAACTAGGAAAATTTATACAAAAAAATTAATATTCGCTCAAAAGCATACGTACAAACTAAACGTGCAAAAAGAGAAAATATTGCTCAAAAGTGCACAAAATACTTATGGCAATAGAGCAATTTTCCAAGAATGTTAGAAGTATGGGAATATTCAACGATGATATCTCAGCTTTGATTATGTCATTAGATATTGTTTCTATGATTTTTTTAATATATAAACCTATATAGAAGCAGTTGCAAAAATTAATGGCATTTCTTTGCGTGTATCATAATGACATTGGACATAGTAATGGTTAAAAATATCCCTCGTAATTAGCAAAATAAGTTACACAATTATTCATACACACTGTCGATTCAAAAGGGTCCGCAAATAGAGATCCAAAAAAGTAAACGTCAATTTGACACAGGTGCCATGTTCTTTTGTTGTCAACATGAAATCACTATCGATCGTTTGGTGAGAAAATTCAAAGCCATTTGTTCTATTATAGATATACCAAAGAGTGTACGAGCCAAAAGTATTCGCACTTCGGCAAATATCGCTGCAGTGGAGGAGAACGTGAAAGAGGACCTAACATTCTCAATAACTCGTCGATCGCAAGAATTGGGTATTTCGGAAACCAGTTTGTGCCGTATTATATGTACAAAGATTTGAATGTATACACTTACAAGATCCAATTGCCTCAAGAATTGAAGCCAATTTTAACCGACATGTGTTCTCTGATTGGTTCATCCAACATTGTGCAATTCATACGAATTTCATAGAAAATCATCTTTAGCGATGAGGCGCATTTTACTTTGAATGGGACAGGAAACAAGCAAAACCATCGCATTTATGTCAACGACAATCCAAGAAAATATCAAAAATAACCAATTCATCCTCAAAAGTGACTCTTTAGTGTGCTCTGTGCTCAAAAGGTGTCATTGGATCATTTTTCCGAAAATGAGGCTAGAAATGCGATTACTCTAAATTTTGAGCGACACCGCGGCTTAATTAATGACTATTTGCGAATATTGAGTTATTGCAGTCGATGTTCGGTGAATGTTGATTGTTTAATTTCGAGAAATGAAAATGTCAATTGGTCTGCTCGTTCATGCGATTTGACGCATTTTGACTTTTTTTGTAGAGATATCTAAAAAATAAAGTCTACATCAATAAACCAGCTACCATGCAAGACCTCAAGAACAATATAATTGCCAAAATAAATACTATTGAAGCGAGTCTATGTAAAAAATGTATCTCTAAAACTCCGATTCCCCTCTTGACATATAATTCTTATTATTAAAAAAGTGAACTTCTATGAGTGCGCAGTGAGCCCAACATTTCTCTATTAACTATTAATAATGTATATTCAAATTACCTTTCTGTGGGATGTGTGCCCTACATTAGGAACGAGGGCTCTAGAGTAATAAATTACACCATATTTGGTTTGGGCTCACAAAGCAACAAGCCCGAAGCAATAATATCAGCTTGCTACATTATTCCTTTAAACTGTAAATAGTAAATTTTTCTTGCATTGTTTTTAAAACGTTACTAAAAAGAAAAACATTATTTGATGTTCAGGACAATTACACATCCGTCATGGGTCGGAATAAATAGATCTAAAGACAAAAAAACATTCTAATTTTTTTCTCAATAAAATATTTTAAACAATATTAAAATTAGTGTATTTATTTTATGTAAGTGGAAATAGAGTTTATTGATTTTAATGTTCTATTGCTGGGTCAACATGGACAAAGGTTTTAGTTCCGTTTTTCACTTTTTTAATTTTAACTATAGTTCCTGAAGAAGATTTTGCTCGCAAACGGTTCTATCGGTGAATAAGAATAACAACCTTTTTTGTCGTCCTCTGTAAGAAAGTTAGAACAGTTGATTGAATTTTCAGTCATTTCTTCCTAATGAGAATTTGAAACTAACCAAAGGTTTCAACTGATAGTGATAAATTCATGACCACATTGAAAAGCCGACGGGCCCGTTTACACTTACAAAGCTTTCGGAATTGACTGGTAAGTTATCTGACTTCTAAACTTATTAGTGAAATAGGAATGCTTGTTTTTCAGTATTTATATCGATTGATAGGAGGAAGCTTCTTAAAATAATATTTGCAATTGCATAATAAAGGAAATTTAAATTTTGAGACCAAATTATAATTACTAAGATTTAAGATTAAGAAAGGTAAATATCGACAGACAGTGTTCTTAGCAACTTCAACCGTGCCCAGACAAATATTTCAAAGCGGGTTTCTTATGCTTATGCTATACACTAAAATTTATATACCAGCGTACATCAAACTGCATTTACAATACCATGTTTTCTTTTAAGTCAAAGGGTATTTACTATCAGTCAATGCTACATAAATTTTCTTTCTTATAAGATTATTTCCATTTGTCTTTTACCAATGAACTAGAAAAATTCTTGCTTTGCGGTATGACTCAAAAATGGTATATAACAGTTGACATAATATTAAAATTTTCGTTACCCACAAGTAATCTTTTTGTTGAAAAAACTATTACCGGTCTAAATAATTTTAAAGCAGTTTTACTCATATATCTATGAAAAACAGTTTTTCTCTTTTTATGTATAGGCTATTATCCTATTTCATATTATGAGCCATGTTGGGCAAACACTCGGTAGGTGATCCGTTAATTTAGAAGAAAGAGAATGTACTTCAAGACCGCCAAATGCGTTTACATGACTGCGGGAGAGCATTTGATGTTTGCCATGGTTATTGTCGAACCATATCTTAAGCATATTAATCGCTGTATGATGCACATTTTTTTATCATTGTTTTATATTGAAATGTATTATCATTTTTAATCTTAAAAATGAATGCCCGACTTTTCTTTCGGACGTTACATCACACCAATTAGTAATATTTAGAAGATGCTATACAACTTGAGAGATGAATCTCGTTTTCTTGATGTTCTATCATCTATATTTACAAATAAATGTTATCTTTATTGTTGTCTTTTCTAGTAATCTTTTAAACTCGAATTACATAATTTAGTCGTTACTGAGAATTTATTTATCGGCTTTAATGAATTAACAAATTGTACTTTGTATGAATATTTGTGTAACGTATTTAAATGCTCTAAATTGAAATTCCAGACTCACAAATATGTCTGTGGATGTTCTTGAACACTTTGCTGCATACATTCATTACCTTTTTTCTGACATATTACTAGAACCAAGTGACGTATTGCTAATTTCGTGAGTGAACTTTTAACGTGGAAGTATAGTACACATTTTTTTGTTAAAAAGAAAAAAGTCAATTGTTGCATTAATATCCATCAATTTTTTCGTGTTTCCTCTCAAATTTCTGAAAAGCATTCTTTCAAAATTTAACACAAAAATTTACAAATAATTTATGCTACATTTTAAATGGAAAATTGATCTAAACTTCCATCTTTGTCCCATTTCCATGGATTTTTACAAATATATCAATATATCTCTAAACCTTCTTACAACACAATAATAAAGTAATACGTTGAATATAATTGTGTTTTTGTTGTTCTATTCATTTTTATTGGCTTAAAAAACTATTAATGGTACATAGCTTCTAATAATACAGAGTTAGAAAACGCCCAAGTTTAAAATGTAGGCTCATAAACTTTATTTATAACTTTTAGTGGAAGCTCAGTTTGTAAAACGGTGACGGTGCTTTAGAAAGAGTTTTGTGTTCTCGATTATAAAAGATTTTATAGGTTATTATGGTACAACGTGTATTTAGAAGATGGTTTCGAAAAAGAATTAAATCATCATGAGCGTCCTGCAATATTATGGGCAATTTAAAGATACAAGTTCTGTAAATAAACGTAAAGGCACCGGAAAACTAAGTGTTTTTGACAGCACAATATAGACAGTAAGGAAAAGTTTCGGGCGTAGCCCACAACAATTCATTGACAGAGCAAATCGTAAACTTGGTATTCTTCAGCAGATGGCAGATTTTACGACAGCGATTATGATTCAAACAGCACGTAATTTATATGGCTTAGTGACCTTGTAAAATAAACCGATTTTTGTATAGCAATTCAAGGAGATATGGAAACACAACAAATTTGCTAACCGTCTGATTTTCAGCGATATGTCATGTAATTGGAAAGGTGAACCTTCAAAATCTTTGGATATGGAGAGTAAAAATGCTTTTTCGTTTTATGTAATATACCTTTTTAAAGCTAGATAATTCTTTTGTGATAACCCTGTATTTCGGAATCTTCTTCTACTCTTATGTATAGGCTACACCCTGTTTCTAACTACATATTTCGTTTGGTACTATAAAGCCATGTTGCGCCTACCCCGGTCAGGTGGCTAGTCCAACCCCGTAGAAGAAGAAGAAGAATGTACTTTACAACCGCCAAAGGTGTTCGAATGACGACTGGAGAGCATTTGATGTGTGTCATTGCTTTTGACCTGTAGTCAACAACAGATATGCATTGCAAGACTGTTGCCAATAGCCTTTATAGAAAAGTATTGTTTTAAATTCAAGTCAATTGGAATGTTTTGGCAAAAATATGTAACTTATTTTAAAATTAAATTGCAAATATTAAAACATATTTCAAAAAACATTATTTATAAATATTTATTGCTTGTGCAAGAATATAATAATACCAACTATTATTTTATATAAAAATAAAATGATTTCGTTTAACATATTTTATCAATAATTAAAGGTATTATTCAAAAAATATATAGACACAAAATTTTTGAGCCGAGACTCAGGTGGGAACAGTAGCTAACAAACCAAACTGAGGCTCTCATATATTCATTTTAAATCGCGGTCGTCGCACACCATTTTTGACACAAAGCAATATGACAAGCACCGTGCTTTAAACGATCGCATTACTACTCGTGTTCGAAATGAATTGAGGTACTCAATTATTTTTAGTAACTGGGTAGGCCATCTGCTAAGCTTATAAACCCGGATCAGCGTGCACCGCAGCCATGTGCCTTCATTATGCAGCTATACTGGCGTAGTAAAGCCAATAAAAACATTAAATTGAAACACGACAACCTTTTGCACTTTAAATTTAAAAAAATGTTTTCATAAGCTGCAAGTAGAAATGCAATATGCAAGACTGTTAGCATAAATTACTTTTCGTAAGAAAAAAGTATTGTTTTAAATTGCACAAAAGTTTTACATAAAATATTTGTTTCTTATTTGTCTTCGACCTTTATAATTTATAATAAAACATAACCGTCGCAAAAATAAGTTTCAATATACTATTAAAAAAGAAAATATACGTAAAAATATTTTAAAGGCATATTTTCCACTAAATTTCAGTTTATTTGGTTCGGTGTTGAGATACATATAGATTCCGAAGTTTAAGTTTTCGAAGCGTGCGGACGTGCTTGCGCGTTAAATCGAATACTCGCCTACCTGCGGTCGAACGTTACCGAGTTTTGAACAAGCTTAAGGACATGCTCGGTGCTCCGTTTGCTTTGAATTACCAAGTGCTACGATTAAACATTAATAAGTAAAGTGATACATTAAAATAATATAAATAAAATAAATAATAAATAATGATCATGCAATAAACGATGAAATGTCGAATTTAATCAACGATTATACTGTTTATCTGTCGCGGTCTCCTGGACCACAGTATTGTGAAAAGACTGAATACCCTTAATACATGCCGCAGACAGGTACGCCAATGCAACATATAATGCAAAGACCTCCACAAATCCACAAATACTACCACAACCCCAAGTCTAACCAAACTTATCAAACAAATCAAATAACTTCTGTACCACAAAAACGACCTAAAGAAACAGGAACATCATATGCCCAAATACTCAGAGGAAATAACCGAAATGAAAATAACCAAAACACCAATAATAACCAAATGTTACAACAAGGTACAAATGCACATAAAACAGATGACTTCAATGAATTAAAAAACATGACGGCACGCCTTATGGAACAAATGAGTACCATGCTCAACGTCTTAACCACAGTCATCTCAAAAGTTGCATAATGGCTCAATATACGTTAAGAATCTTCGAATGAAACGCTAGTGGTCTTTACCAACATGGGCAATAAATAAAAACATTTGTAGTAAACAATAAACTAGATATAGTATTAATATCTAAAGCTCATTTCACTGAACATTCCTGCCTAAAAATAAATAATTATTTCATAAACAGTACTCAACACTCTGACGGTACTGCTCATTAGACACTGCAATCATAATATGAAACTCGATTAAACATACGAAACTATCAATATACAAGTTACAAGTGTTAACGTAGAAGACTGACTGAGAACCTTAACAATTACAGCAGTTTAATGCCCTCCCCGACATCCCATAAATCCAGATCAGTATTTACACCATATCCAGCTGAAATTGCTCCAGAAAAAGACAATTTTATCCATGAATATCTCCGCGCCCCGTTTTAGATGGCACTACCTGTTAAGAAGGTACGAGTAAATATAGTAAAACAAACTATACTCACTAAATTTAATACCATAGGGTCGCCCGGATATGATCTAATAACTGAAAACATCTTAAAACATCTACCAGAAACCTGCGTTAAACTAATCGCATACATCTTCAATGGTATATTAAAAACAGGATTTTTTCCTGACAATTGAAAAGTTGCACAGATAGTACCGATGCTAAAACCTAGAAAATCACCTGAGAAAGCATCTTCTTACCAGCCCATCAATCTACTTTCTGTCATGTCTAGAGTGTTAGAGAAAATATTCCTAAAAAGATCAAAACCCCTTTCGCAAGGTATAATACCAGGATATCAATTTGGATTTAGAAAGTAACACGCTACTGCAGAACAAGTACACAGAGTAATTGATCACATTCACCGAGATCAAGAAAGCAAAAGATATTTTTATACGGCTTTTTTAGATATTACGCGAGCATTTGACGTAGTTATGGCATGAGGGGTTACTGTTCAAAATAAAAACGAATCTACCCCATACTTACTACACAGTTTTACAATTATACCTGTCAAACAGAATTTTTTTCGTAAAATAAAAAATAAATACACTTTACTTTATCCAATCAGTTCAGGGGTGCGTGTTAGGACCAACGCTGTATCTGCTATATACTTCTGATCTTCCAACTACTAATTACCAAACACAGCATACGATATCGAGATAGGTTGTCCTTTCACCCTAATACCGCAGCAACGGATCTTCTACACAATGATGAAGAAACACGCATACTCAAACGTTTTATAGTAATAGACCTGTCAAACAGATTTATTTAAGCTAGTTCTAGTTTTATATCACAATTATAACTTTACTTTTGTTATATTGCTGTAAACTGTTGCACCACTGGGTGCTACCGTACATGTTAAGTATTCATGTTATCGTTATTTATTAACTAATCACTATATAATTCACTGAATGTCTAGCTACATTAAAATAGATTTTAATGTACAAGGAGATAAATCAAAAAAAAGATACATATAACGAAAGACTAGGTGTAATATTTCTTTGTCTCGGAAAATTACCGCGTACATATGATGCAAGTCACTAGAAGTTAATATGAAAGTTACAAAAATTTCAAATAGTAACATTACAATGAATCATTTGTTTTCTATACTTTTTTTCTGCAACAGCACGTACCAAAATGTTATTCACTGAAGACAATCTCTTTCATTCTATAATCGAATATACTTCCGTATTCTTTATCAAAGATGCTGTATCCATTTCTGCGTAACTCAACCTTCTACTATATTGTACAATCCCGACTGTGAATTTTAAGTGGTTAGCATTAAAAAACCAGATTATTAACTGAATTTTACATGCGGGGGTTTCGAATTTTTTTAAATGTATAGTACAACTGCATAAAAATATGGCAAATGTTTTGTTAATTTGTCAGCACCACAACGAGTGCAACATTGCAGCAGCAAAATGTTAAATAAAAAATTACTTTTTAATATGCCAAGTTCATAGAGTGTTTTTCTGTGCCTGTTTAAAAATTCACATCAGAATTAATACAACGATAAAACAAATTAAATTAATCTAAAAGATAAGCTAAAAAGATACCGCTGTTAAACGTAAGCATATCATAGAAATAACAATAAACTAATTTTATGCTTAATAAATTTTGAATAAATAGTAACGAGTAAAAAACATAAAGAACAAAGAAACGTGTTAACATGTTTCCAAATAAGTGAAAATAAATACTATACATTTAAAATTAAGTGCTAAAAATGAAAAAAACTACAAAAAATAAACCTTTGAGACTAGGAAAAACAAATAAAATTAACAAAGCACTCAAACAAAAAAAAACAGAAATGTTAAAATTATTCTAAACATTAAAGTTCAAACGATAGAAAAAGTATACTAAATAATCCTGTTAATCAGAAGTTAAAGTCATAATTTTTAATTATTTTTGACCAAAAATACTCTTATGAATGGAAAAGAAGTACTGGTAAATATGACCTCTACGACTTTAGCTGGTGGCGCACACGTACGTGGGCTGCATGATATCTATTGCAAATTAGCAACTCTGCATGTTTTAGGTGCGATCTGAGGTTTGCATCAATTTGACATTAAGTTGAAAATTTCCTCTCGGTTAAAAATAGAATTAACTCATAAACATTTTCGTGCGATAGTTTTTTACAACTTTTGACGTGGATTATCTCAACAACAGTGCGTCGATCAACTCACTTTAACTTTCGGTAGTAAAGCACCACAAAAGTCAATACCGTTCGTTCAATGAATTTTACTGTGGTCGTACTTTGCTAGCAAATGAATTAAGGAAAAGGCTGTCCAAAATCGGCTGTAGCGCCAGCAAACATCGATGCCATGCGCGAACTGATAAAGCAAAATCATCATGTGAGATCGTAAAATTCAGATATCCTCGAACATTAGTAAGACTAACATACATTTGATATTTCATGAACATTTAACTGTAAAAAAGCTGTGCGCGCATTGAATATTACATAGGTTAACGATCTCTCAAAAACAGGCTCGTGTCGATTGGTCGAAAGAAATGCTCAATACAATCGCGGTGCTTGAAAAAACGTGTACAACATCGTTACAGGTAAAAAATTTAGACGAATGAACCCGAAAGTAAACAGCAGTCGACTGAATGGGTCTTCCAAAATGAACCAAACCAGAGTAAAGTCGTTTGCTTCCGAAGCACTTTGAAGCAAATAGTCGCCTGTTTTTTTTGTAATCTGGACATGTCTCAACCGTGGTTTTAGAGGATTATAAAATGGTCAATTCTGAATGGTACACAACAATTATTTGCCAAAAGTCTTTGGAGAATTAAGAAAAACCTACAGGCGATGCTGGATCATTTTCCACCATGGCAATGCGAGCTCACATACATCAACGCAAACTGCTGGTTTTTTGATCACTTAAAACGCCCAATTGATAGATCATCCACCGTACAGTCTTGATGTGATCCCTATCGATGTATTTTGTTTCCCAAAATAAGAAGAACAACGATTTTTGACGCCAGAAGAGGCGTTTGATGCATTCAAAACTGTACTATAAAAATTGGTTCCATCGTATGCAAACAAAATATTGGCTACCAAGGAAAAACAATAAAAAGTTTCCAACATTAATTATTTTTCTGTTAGTTTTTCGCAATAGATGTCGTGTAGCTCACGTACTTGGGCTATCTATTTTTTAATAACAATTTACCATGAAGTAGTCTAAGTTTTACAAATGATACACACAAAGTGAAACCCGAGATCGTTTGTAAGATTTATGCTTTCCAATCGAGATCAAAAATAATAACTATATTACATCCTGATATCTTTTTACATTTTCAGTCACAGAAAAAAGTAAACCATACCAAATTATATACTAAACTGTAGGTTTTTGGGATAAAGTAGACGTTCTTAAATCCCGACAAGATTCCATCGCTCTAAATTCAACAATTTTATTTGTTAAAGAAGCCATTTATCCCAAAATAGATTAGAGGTATTTGGGCTAAAACGGAATCAATTTGCCTCCAAACCCACTTAAGGAATATCTTTAAACTTTAGTTTTTTAATTAAAGCAGTCCTGTGGGGTAAAGTTTTAAGTCTAACTTATGAAAAATAAATACTTTCATACACTTTGGTAAAAGGTAACGAAGTTTTTGTTTTGGACAAGGTTCGATAACATAAAGGTGTTATTTGACTAGCAATAAACACGGTTTCTCCAAATTTTGAGACTAAATGTCAAATTGTTCTCTTCATGAAACAGTTGTGGGCATCATAAATTTTTGTCACTTATGAAAGATATGCATTATGATAATGGATTTTAATAATTTCTACATGCCGGCGACTTTCTATGACTATTTGTCAAATATCAAAAATGTGTTTATCACCATTTTTTGATTTATAATCTCCCTCTATCCTATAAACTACTTTAGTGTTATTATTTTATTTGACACTTTTAGTATTTTTACGTACATACTTATATTGTGTAACTAAAATGATAAATCGGTGGTACGTACTTCTACAGTATTTACTTAAGCAATCAAGTTTCTATTTTGGTTGCTCAAGTAAATACTGGATTTTATCTACTACTTTAATAAAAGATATTAAAATCTATTGATACAACGGAGGATTAACCATAATCGTTAGTAAAATTTAAGGTTAGTATTATTAAGTCAATAATTTAACTGCTTCTTAAAACACATCCCATACTTTATATGGTCACAGGTAAACGCACAACTTATCAATTAACAACAACGCTTAGATTTGAAAAGTCTCTTTCTTGATATTAAATGAAAATACATAATTGCACATATTTACTTTCTCACAACATCACCAAAAACAGTCACTATAAATGCATTCCTTAAAATAAAGCTTACTTCAGGTATGTTAAGCGAAACCGGTAAATCATAGCCCAAATTTTCTTCAACCAATTTAAATTTATTTATTACTAGAGATGGGCAAAATGACTCATTCTGGGATCAGATCCAGATCGCTCAATCAACCAAAAAGAGCTAGCTCTTTTTATAACTCATAACTAACTCATTTTCTGCTACATTTGTGCCTACTGGCTATATCAGTTAGGCTATTATTGCTACCATTATAAAACCAATTGTAATGAACTGTTTAATTTAAGTTGAGATGAAATTTCGGGAGTGAATCAGATCAGTGAGTCAGATTGAGATGGAAGAAAAGTGCTGTTGGCATATGCGCAGACCGCACGATAGCGAAAGAGCGAGACTCGAGTGAGCGATCGAAGAGTTACCGCTCTTATTTTGTGAGTTATAACTCACCACTTTCTACCAAGAGCTGGTTCTTTTGAATAACTCATAAGCGGATCGCTCATCTCTATTTATTACCGTATAATTATATAGTTTTTAATTGATAACATACTACCTTTGTATTTTCTTAAGCATACGCATTTTTGATGTATTGCAACTGCAAGATATTTTTTTATCTATCCCTTTTGAATGTGTCAATGATTTTAAACCTTTACTACTGTTTTTGTTATTCTGTCCTCATTTTAGTACAATTTGATTTATCACTTTATTAGGAAAATAACACTGTCCTACTTGTGGAGAGGATGTGGTTTTACTATTTGGTACTTTGGCTTCCTATTCCGGCTTACTTATGTTTGTATCCGTTGTCACTTTTTGGGATCAGAGAAGTGCTTTTTCTTTAATATTTTTTATGATAACTCTTGATCGTTGCTTAACTAATTTGAAACACGAGTTACAAAATAGACTAATGTGGAATTCTTCTAAATAATGCGTGCAATAAGATGTCTATTTCCACATTCCACATTGGTCACGAGAAACGGTGTGTGCTTGTTAACTACCAACAAAAAAGAACAAATCTTTCTTTGAGAAATATCTAATCATTCACATTGCAAGCCAAAAACTCATGCGATTATCGTCTGTTTGCTGAACTTAATGGTTTTTATACAGCAAAGTATTTTGTAAATGAGACATAGCTAAATGGGGTACTATATCAACAAATGAATTGACGGACGAGGAAATCAAAAAACTTATCACATGTATACGAACTATCTACAAGTCCCAAGTGACCATACCAATAAATAACAAATGGCAAATGCAAAACAAAAATGTTATCAGTATTTGTTTCCAATTATTTCTAAGAGCTTTGTATATAAAAACGCCCATTTTTATTCCTTATCAGCATTATTATTAAATTATTCTGATCTATACTTAGAAACTAATTATGATGCGTTTCAGGACTAAAGTACAAAAGCCAACTACATATGTTGTATTTTAGTGATTCTTAACGATTTCTTTAAAACCATCGCCAAGTACAGATGTAAGATAAAGTTATACTGTTAAATGCATTATTGAAACTATAATACATATAAATCGGCTGCTTGTTGCACAATATAATAGTAGATTAACGTCAATTGTTGGAGGTCACCAAACTGCGGCTCTTTGAACATATAACTACAACTGTTTAACTGTGAACTAGTTGCAACAAAAACGACCTTAATAAATAATTCACTATTGAAGTAAATTAGCAGCTGTATAAATGCAGCTACAGACAGTTAATTGGCAGCAAGAATAAAGTAAGTAACTCATTTTAAAAGCAAATTGTAGTTTACTTTTAACTAAAAAGTAGTTGCAGAAAATTGATCAGATAAATATGTAAACCGTTCATTTAATAATAGTTTCAAAATTAGAATTTATTGTAATTTTAAGATAATTTAAAATATTATAAACACCCGAATTTTATTACGAGTGTTTCACTTGCTGTGTAACATGCAACTCCATCTTGTTGAAACATCATGTTATTCTAATTCAAATCGTTGGTTTGCTTAGAAAAATAGTTATTTAGCATCTCCGTTAGCGTACACCATTGAAATAACAGCGTTGCCAATTTCATCCTCACAAAAGTACCGCCCAATGATTTCTTCAGCCAGTTTACACAAAACAGTGCATTTTTGTAAATGCATGATTATTTCTAAATAGCACTTGTATTTTTACTACCTCCTATATAATAATTTTGACAATTCACAAAACTATTTAAAGAAAAATTAGCTTCATCGCTCAATACGAATTATTACCAAAAATCGGCATCAACTGCTGTATTCTCTAAAACCTAGTTTACAAATGTACGGAGTTACCGATAGCCGGTTTCTTAAATTTTTGAGATAAAATGCATTACGTATTATGAAAAATTCAGTTGGTTGCGAACGGCGACGAATTGACGTGCTTGGTTCTTCATGCACACTATCACTTACTCGAGTAATACTGTCATCTAGCAAACTCTTACTTTGTTGACAAACTCACCACTTGTTTCAAACTTTTGCACTAAATCACAAATTACACGCTCACTTGGCACACTATTGCACCCAAACAATAGTCGAAATTTCCTTCTCCTAATCATAACTGATCGCCTGCTAAACTTGAACAATATTGATGCACTGCTGCTCATTATATGGCACTGTCATGAATTTTCCATATGTGTAAATACCAACTGTAAATACAAATGCAAACTTCCAACGTTCATAAAACACAAACGTCGCAAAATTCTATTACTTCTATTTGTCTATTCTAAAGGTTTTTCATTAAGAATAAAAAAACTTTGGATGCATATGGCAACTATGTTTGAAACGTCATAACCATATATTAATGCCAATGATATTCAGTTTAATGTACTATTCAACCATGTATCGTTTTACGCTTCTAGAACACTTAATAATTAAAAAATAAAGCGAAAACAAGAGCGCATTGCATCGTGCACTTCGAGAAAATTACGGTCCTAATTCTGAGCTTGTAATTCATCTAATTGTGAAATGACCAGAACGTGAATTTGGTCTGCACGATAAAAAGATGGCTATTGGGCAACGAAATGCAAGAAGTAAGAAGAAAATTCTTTCCACTCGAGCTAATGTTTATGAAGAACCAAATTTGTCGATTTTTTGCCGTATGCAGAAATTGTGACTTTCTCAAACAACAATTTAGTAAATTTTGCTACTAGACTTGCATTTACATTCATATGCAGGATAGGGCGCTTAAATCCGGACAAATTTAAATTTGAATACCCTGCCATATAGTACTGCCGCGGTAGATGGTTGTTAGCGTTCGTAGAAGCCATATGCTCTTAGTAAACAGTCATAATCTCAAAATGGGCGAGCTGTTGCGAACAAGTGCGGAGTACAAACCGAAAAGCCGCGATTATCGAAAGTATTTGCACTGGGTGTTCGGCGACTGAAATAATTCAGTTCTTCGGATACCCGAGATCAACTGTGTACGACATTGTTGCGAATTATAATACTTCCGAAAAGTCTGATAACCCTACTAACCCGTCGAGAAAGAATCATTCGAAAGAATGCGTGACACAAACTCCGGCAGTTTTAGAAAGGGCTCGGGCGTTGATTTTGGAGAGAACTGTCACGAACGAGGTTTGTGTACGAGTTCTGGCGAATGTCTTGAAACTATGACTTCGGAAAGATGATATGTATTTCAGTAGGATGGTATACCGGCATATACGAGCCATTTAGTCCAAAACTGGTTGTCAGGTAAGGTGCCCATGTTCTGATCTAACGAATTTTAGACCCCCAATAGCCCTGATTTGAACCGCTTCGACTACTGTGTTTAGGGTGTAGTCTAAAATATTACCAACAAATCCAGACGCCCTAATGTGTTAACAACGCTGCTTTACTGAGAACCTACGAGTACTCTGGGCCAAGAATGGTGGCGGTAATTGAGGCTGAGGAGAGTTATATCAAATAATTTTACTCTAGGCAGATCACACAACTGATATATAAAAGAATTTTTTGTTTAATAAATTTTATTTAAAAAAAATAAGATGTCTCGAAAACTAAATCCTAGTGATTCTCCGATTATGCGTTGGAACCACTGGCAACTGATTACAGTTTTTACCAAAAAATACCGTTTTGGGCAGAATCCAATTTAAAAGTGATTGAACTTTATATCTACAAAAAATAACTGTATGAAGACATTATTGGACTTTTTTGTTTGTAATTAGGCTATATATATATTGCCACAAGTCATGGAAAATTGGATACCTCAAATGAGTATGTCCAGTTCCAACCTTGCTCTAATAGATATTTAAACAATATGTTCAAAACATAACGGTATCGAATGTACTTTCAAGTAAAGGGGAGGTTCTCAACAGAGCAGACCAAAAAATCATTTTTTTGCATTTTTTGATAGCTAATTATCCGTAGACACATTGTCTTCGTATTATTCAAATTTACTTTTAGACCTATTTTCTTAGATGTTTTTTCTAATTCGTTTATCATAATTTGTAGGTCGTCTTTGTTGTCTGCAAATAGAACTACGTGGTCGGCAAATCTTAAATGATTCATTTTTTCCCCATTTACATTAATACCCCTATTTGACCAGTCCAGATTTTTAAATATTCCTTCAAGTGCCAAATTAAATAATTTTGGAGACATTGTCTAATACCTCTATCAATTGAGAATTTATTACTATATGCATGTAATTTAATTGTTGCTGTAGCGTGTTTGTATATATTACTT
The DNA here is from genome assembly GCA_036346155.1 of Sinelater perroti. Lineage (NCBI taxonomy): Eukaryota > Metazoa > Arthropoda > Insecta > Coleoptera > Elateridae > Sinelater > Sinelater perroti. Next base: position 7,404,004 of record JARFIY010000001.1, on the reverse strand, counting down.
ATCAGTGCTGTATATCGGGAATATATTCTAGCACAATTAAGTTCCTTCATTATTGCCCAGTGTTCAACGCAGTCAAACGCCTTCTCATAATCAATAAAAGCCATGAACAAAGGCAGGTTATACTCGATGGATTTCTCGATTAGAATTTTAACAGTAAGTAAATGGTCACAAGTACCATATCCCTTTCTGAAAGCTGCTTGCTCTACTGTCTGATAATCATCTAATTTTTGTGATAATCTGTTAGTCAAGATATTTGTTAACAATTTATACATTTGAGAAAGTAGGCTGATAGGGCGGTAATTTTGTAATAGTAATGCGTCCCCTTTTTTAAACAAAATTACTATCACGGCGTTATCCCAGTTATCTGGTATTCTCCCTTGTTGTAGGCACATGTTAAATAGGATTTTAGCTTGGGATTACTATTTCTTTGGCTTCTTTGATCATTTCTATTATTATATTATCATCTCCCGGCGCTTTATTCTTTTTCATCGTCTGCAGGGCATGCAAAATTTCGTCTTCACTGATCTCCGGCATATCCTCAGATCCTACATTTACTATTTTAGAATTCCTTTTGGCCCCTCAGGTTGTTTAATGTGCGACTCATATAGTGTTTTATAGTATTTCTCCGTAGTTTTTAGGATCTCGTCTGTGTTTCTTATTTCTGTTCCGGCGAAGTCTTTCACTACAATGATTTCTCGTTTCCCATATCTTCTTTTCAGGCACTTCATGCTTTTGTAGTCCTCTATTACTTGCTCTATTTGTGAAACCACAAATAAACATAAATGGAACTATCCTAGAAAATGTCAACGAGTATATATATATATATCTAGGACAAACTGTAACATTAAGGAAGGAAAACAGAGAACACGAGATAGATAGAAGAAGACGTCTGGCGTGGGCAGCTTTTGGAAAGCTAGCTTATATTTTAAAAAACAACAAAATACCCCAACGCTTGCGAACTAAGGTATATGACCAATGTATACTTCCCATAATGACATACGGCGCTCAAACATGGACATTAACGAAACAAGTAAAAACAAAACTGGAAGTCACTCAGCGAGCAATGGAGAGAGCAATGATTGGAATTACAATACGAGACAAAAAAAGAAATAAATTGATAGGAGATAGAACTGGGGTCGCGGATATAGTGAAAAGAGTGACGAAATTGAAATGAAATATGCAGGACATACAGCTCGGATCAAAGACAATAGGTGGAACGTTAAAATCCTCCAATAGAGACCATAGACAGGCAAGAGACAGCGTGGCAGGCCAATAATGAGATGGCAAGACGACATTAAGAGAGTAGCAGGACTGCCATGAATGAGAGTCGCATAGAATCGCGCTACATGGAAGAATTTGAGGGAGACCTATGCCCAATACTGGGCGCAATGAGGGTTAAAGAAGAAGAAGAAGAAGAATTATCCGTAGAATATATTCCCAAAACGGTTTGTATGAAATTATTTTTTTAAAAAAGTTATAACGAAAAAGTAGCGCGTTTTCCGTAATATTTTTGAATTTCCCACCTTTACGACCATACCATGGGTGACCATGCTAAATATAACCACCTCTAGTGTCACCAGATGTCGGAATATATGCTATTACTTTATATATGTGCTTCTATATATACTAATATCAAGGGTTATAGCGTGTAGTGTTAGTAGACCACGTGCTCCGAATACAAGCAGTTCGTGTACCGAAAACTTTAAACGCGTTTTTCTCGTAACCACGTTTTTCAAACTGGGGGGCACGATATCTCAAACACTACTAAATATATCACTATATATTTTTTTCATTTCAAAGTAGATTAAATTTACTGGAGGGTGAACCTAAAAAATAATTAAATTTATTATTACGAAGTCTGGCAGCGGCCCCCCGGAGAGCTTGTCCAACTCCGACATGCTTGAGCCCCTTCGCATAGTAGTTATTAAAAATAAATAAAAACACGATTAAAAAGCTCTGTTTGACATAATTGACGTACGCCGTGGCCATGACAACGCATTTACGTATACCCAGTTAGAGTTGAACTTTGAACTTTGACCTTTGACCTTTGACCTGTGTGACAACACCCATAAATTTTTTTTTATTTATAAGTGCTTTATTACCCGCTCTCAAACGAAAATTTTCCATCGCTTGCGGTTCCGGAAATATATTACCTCGGTCGCGCCTGCCGCCGGACCGAAATTTGTCCTTCGGAGGCGCTCGGGTCGTCACGGAAAGGCACGAACGATTTGACCTTTGACTTGTGTGCAGCAGCAGCAGCAGCAGCAGCAGCAGCAGCAGCAGCAGCATCAGCAGCAGCATCAGCACTCATAATTTTTTTTATATATATAATTTACATTTTTTGACAGCACTTTGAAGAGTAAAAAAAAGCGCGAAAACGCGACACTAAACTTTGCAGTCCGCCATTTTTTCAATTTTTTACTTTTTGTTGGTTTTATAGGTTCATCCTCCAACAGATCTAATGAATTTCATAAACATTTTTGGATTTCTTATTTCAGATGATAGGAACGAGCGCTAGAGTGTCGCCCGCTTGGATACTTCTTTTGAGGCTGCCACGTTTCAGTACAAATAAACAATAATTATTACATTATTTTTCAATACAAAAAATGTTTTTTCATACTTTAAGACCTATTAAATAAGTACCAAAAACATATCGAGTTCCTCTTTTATTTTCTTCCATGGAAAAAAATTTAGAGAAAACGTCATTTTTGCGTCGCTAGATGAGAACCTCTCCTAAAGCAATAATTTTTATTTTTATTTTAAGGTTTTTTGTTTTACTTTATTTTAAAGGTCTACACATTCTTATCAGAAAACCTGTTATACTTGTAGGATGGGCAAATTTTGAAGTTTTTATTAACAATAAAATATATAAAAATGGTTCTACCAACACGAATCTATTTTTTTGATAAAATGTTAACAATGAAAGCTAAGATCGGCTATCGCATTTTCCTTCCGAGTTATTGATAAAAATTAGATTTTTAAATTTTGTTATATATCTTACTTATTTATTAAAACATAGACACAACTATTACACTCTTAGACACTTATTTGGTGCAATACAGCGACATATTCAAATATTTTTTTAATTGTTATGATATAAGTTGATTTTTTATATAGAAGTCACGGTTAGGTGTGACATAATTTTTTCTTTGTTTCAGTAATATATATATCATATAAGGTTGAGTTTTTCATTTTTAAAGTAATATAATCTAATCTAATCTAATGTCTATCTAATCTAATCTAATATCTTTAAAGCGCGATGCGGAGGTCCCCGGTTTCCGATCCCCCGGCCGCGACCGTGTGAAAAGCATTGAGTAACGCGATAGACGTATCATTAAAGCACAATATAATTTTAAAAACTTAAATTAAAATTAAATTATTAATTAAATTCTTAGTTTTTCTGTTCTTTTTTGCAAATAAAAATTATTTGGTATGGAACGGGTACAAACAGCTAATCACCACAGAAATTACAAGAAAAAACAAAAAAGTGAGCAGACTGCGGATGAAAGGGCAACAATATGTGGAGCGAGACGACGTATATATGTACCGAAAGAACTCCGGAGGAAGTTGAAATAGAAAACCAAGCAAGACAACAACGATTTTCTCAAAGAATACCGGAAAAACAGCTGTAGAAACGAAGCAAGGCGACAGCGGAGTTTACAAAGAACCCCGAAAGAAACAGCAGCAAGAAACCACGCAAGGCAACTGCGACGTTCTCAAAGAACATCGGAATAAATAGCTGAAGAATAGTAACGATTGATACAGAAGTTCGTAACACTTGCATTCTCTATAGCAGCCAAGCGGAGCTGGCTAGATTTTCTAGTTTTTATTATTTTCTTTGGGGTGATCCAAATTGAACTTTAGAATTTAAATTGCGTCGTTTACAATTTGCGGACGGTGAAAGTTTGCATTTGTATAGTTGATTTCTAAACATATGGCAGTCAGAAACTCTGTACATTTGCAAACTAAGTTTTAGGGAGCGCAGGATTTGATCCTGATTTAACGGGAGATGCTAAACAACCTTTTTTCGGTGAAACCAACGATTTGAATGATGCACAGCATGCGAAACACTCCAAACCAAATTGCTTGATCGTATTATACCGCAAAGTTGTGACGTCGGTTTGCCACCGCGATCTTACGATCTAGCCCCATTAGAATTTTTCCTCTGGGACTTTTTGAAGGAAAGAGTTTATGTCAACAAATCTGCTACGATTTTAAGATTAAAAAAGAACATCAGAGCTATAATTGCCGAAACAGAGCTTTATTATAGAAAAGCATTATAGAAAACTTCGCTAAAAGGGTAGTGCATGTCAGTGGAGTCGTAAATGCTAAGGTTGTATGTTGCACTGTTAACAATCAAATTCAGATCATTCCAATGTTGTATTTTATTTAGGAAAAATATTCATAATTTGGATCACTTTATAATAGTAAGATTATTTTATTTAAAATGTTTCAAATTATACAAGTATCTGGATATTCGATGATAGAATACCGATAGATTTTCGATTTTTATTTATTGATGAAAATATTTTGCCTTAGAAATACTAAATGATCTATAAAATTTTCGAAAATTTTAGCATGGAAGAATATTTTTTAGGTAAAAGTAGCTCTTAAGCTGCAAATAAAACATATTCAAGGTCGTAAAGGTAAACCAGAAAAATAAATAAATAAAAAATAACAATAAAATTGAAACAAATAGTATTTAGTATCATATTATTCAGTGCAATCCCCAATAGAGGTCATGACCTTCTCGACGCGAAACCTAAACCTGATGTAAGCCAATACAACTGTCTTCTGGTCGTATGTGTTATTACCTCAATGATGGAGGCCCTTAAGCTGTCCTTTGTGTTATTGACTTTGCCTCGACTACACACCACACGTAGTAATCAACTATCTCCAGCACAGTGATACAGTTGTCAGCGGTCATCTTAAGACCTTCCTCAAAGAAGTGAAGCGCCATTATATTCTCTTCGCTGCTCATAAGCCGCAGCATCGTCACAGAAGCCGGCGACGATAAGCACTTCAAAGGCGTCTTGGAGAATCCAACTGTTATTGTAGCGATTCACCTTCCTGTCCTGAATAAAGTTCTTGTTATCCAAAAAAATCTCATAAATCTGTCGTAATTATGTCGTTCAGCAGTGCTTGGACCTTTAACTTTTTCTTCACCTTGTTTTTTTCAATTAACAGTTAACGAATAACTTATGGTGTAGATCCTCATACACTGATAGACTGATCGTCGACATTATTACGACCATTCTTTTTGCCATGTCAGTTATGCTTCGCACAGGTTCCTGATCAATTTTCTTTTTCAATTAATGGACGAATTCATCCTTTCTATTACAATTAAATCACTTGCTGTGGGTGGCCCTGGCAGGACTTACGTCCTCCTGGTGGCCATACTCTCTGTACTTCTTGGCTACGTCGTCATATTAGATATTTTTGTAGTCGAACAACCCAATAATTTGACAATTTTCCGATACGAAGGGATTCGAGTATACCATCTCTGTGGTTGTGTTCTCGGCTCATTTGATAGACTATCATAGGTTGTTATTTATGTGAAGCTAACTTGTTGTGTTGCCTAATAAATGAGTGTGCATACATTCTAAAAGAATTCCGAATTTACCTCAACAACTCTATATTTTTTTAATATCTTACCGTATTGTAAATATGTTTGTTATTTCTCTGTAGCTCATTTTTTAATCTCTGCGCCACTTTAACAGCCTTTTAAAGAGTGTCTTTGTTAGATATTTTTGTATTTTAATAAATAATTTTTAGCAATTATTTTGCCATAAATGTACAATACTCTTTAATTTATTTATAACACTCGTCTACGACCCTTAGAATTCTTTTTGCACGTTTGAGAAAATATTTGGGCAAACGACAATCTGGCGGCTTATAGATATTTGCTTTTCAAAATAAGCTGTGGAAAAAGGAGTTAGAAGTAAACGGGCCTCATATCTTATTCGATTAAGTAGAAAAATCCCACTCCAAAATAGTAACTATAAAATAATTGGCAAACTTGCTAAGAGCACTTAAAAACGCTGAACTTAGGTAGGTTCTTATATAAATTATGTTTGATATGTTTTCAAAAAAATAAGCACCAAATTTGGAGATCGTAGTAATTACTTTATTGGATTGTTGGTCTCTAGCCATTTGACACCAAAATTAATGGCACTTCTTCCATTGATTACCTGTTGCTCAAAATTTTACAATATGTGCATTGTCTCGAAGGAAGGCTACCCGCTTTCCACCGTCTTCCGTTTGAATGGAATCTTTTTCTTTACTGTATTGACTGTTCTGGAATCCATCAGAGAGTCCCAGAAGAACATTGCAATCACGTGTCATTGGTGATCGCTATAAACTTCAAACATGCATCATCTTAGTCTTCCAACTGCTATAGGAGAAAACTGGCAGCTAACATGCGTAACATTTTGTTCAAAGTCCGTCAAAGCGCATGGTACCCACCGTACATACACTTTGCTATATAGCAGGTGGTTTTTCACGATGTCTTCTACATTAACAATACTGATGGATGACATTTCTCCAAGTTACTTGATAATGCTGCGCTTATTTTTACGAATACGCGCGTCTGCACGATCATTGTTTGGCTCGGTGACGGATGTTCGCGGCCGACAATCATGCGATTCATTCTCCAAGTGCTCTGAAGCATTTACACTACTCAAATGCACGGGTCCGTGAGAGACACTCTTTCCCATACTATTGTTGAAGTCTTTGGTGAATTTCAATGGACGGGACGTTTTCTGCAACTAGATATTTGATCAAAATGTGTTGTTCCATACTCCGCGGTATCTCTTGTTTGCTCATTGTTCTAGCAACAAGACCTACACAGATTCTAACCCGCGCAGGAGTGAGGGTAGAGGTCGCAGCTCCACTCTCGCCAGGTTGCACAGCTGCTGCGTAGTACGACTTGTTTACACAACAAGTTAGTCCCGGTCATACATGAACCAGTTTGTGGTATTGACTTTTAGTCTTCCAAAAATAGATTTAAAAGGTTGTCTTTTTTACAACAATTAAAATGCGTTTTTCAACTTTAAAACCATTTTAATTTGAGTATTAAAATTTTTGCATTTTTCTAAAAAAACAATATTGAAAAAATATTTAAAAAATTTAAAAAATTAGACTGTTGGTAGTTTAACACTAGTGTAACAGGTATTTGTATAGTCAGTTATATTCCAAGTACTAGAAAGCCATAAAAATTAATAATTAAATGAAAATATCAATTATTGTCCTTGCATGGTAAAATTTAAAAACTCGATGACATATGTCACATGACATATATCGCTATCATGAAAAATAAATTCACTTTTCATGATGTCGCAGCCAATTATGAGTTTAATTTACAAAATGTGAATTCAAATTTTGAAAAAAAAATTTGAATAAATGACTATCAAAAAATGCCTAACAAATGTGAAAGTTGTTTGCCATAAAACAAATGTATAAATCGGATTATCATAAGTAACTCCAAAACGAAAGATGTTTATTTAAATAATTTTTATTTTATTTATTTTGTGCCGTCGGGGACTAAAACTTTAAAATTAGAATAATTTTTATTTTATTTACCAAAAAAATTTAAAATTGTATTTTATGTATCTTTGATCTTGTGCCTAAACTTGAACGTGCATAATGAATTCAGAATTATAAAACCAGCACTTCTTTGAAAATTTGAAGCACTAACATTTACATAATTTTAGGCCGCATTTCCCTAAAAACAATGTTTTGAGCTGTGAGTAATTGCAAAAGTTTGAGAAAGTTATAATACAAGAACTTTGTTTTGTATGAAAAGCTGAAGAATTAGCTAATTATACACGTAATACTAATAAGAAATGTTAAACTGTGTACCTTAAAAGACACAGTTTCTTCCATTAAATTGCAATATATTTATCAAAAAAATTGATTAATATCTTCATTTAATTTTACGTATTATTTAGAAAATCACATAGTAAAAGTTTATTATCCAGAAAAATTTAATTTTCTAAATTTTTAATTTGGACGTTATTCTTCAGCAAATTATTTGACTATTAAATAACTTTTGCACTGTCCTTCACTCTAAAAGAACATTTAATACAACGGTTAAAATTTTGTTCTATCTAAATATAAACAGCCCAATTAAAAGTTTTCCAATTATGATGTTTAGTTAAATTTCGAACTATAATGAATGTTTGCAGCTTAAAATAGAATAATTGTTAAAAAATTTAAATTTTACTTTTCGGATTTGATGTGACCTTAAGTATCGAAAATTTGGACACAGTTTTTCTAATGATCTGTTAACCAATTTATTGTTCGGTTTTTGGGATAAAACAAAACAAATTTTCGATCAAAAATAAATTTTAATCAATTACTTACAGACGGTGTTTTTCATTAGTTATATTGTGCCACGTCCACAAAACGTCCAACATTTGGCATAAAACCAATCGAAGTGCTTTTTGGCAGCCTTACTATTACTGAAGGTTTTCCCATTCTCAAAATTCTGCAACAAACAAAAAAAAACAGGTCTATTAACGTATCATAACCAAGAAGAAGCAATCAATTCCGGGTAGATATTACCGTGGCCATTGTAGAAGACAATACTATTTTAATCTGCCAAATCTAGACATTTCGTGCTGGTTGCAGATTTAGTTTCGGTAATTACGATCAGTACACGGCCAAATCAATTATTTTATATAACGATAACAGCTCGTAGTAGATGACAATCTTGAAGTTCTTCTTCGGGTGCAATCCCGCTCTTAAGGTGCCTTCATAAGTTTTCACAAATTACATTACAGCAACCAATTCATTTTCCTTCGCTCATAACCACCTGCTTTAATAGTGGGTGATTTTCTATGCGTCTTGCCATGAATCTTGGAGAGTTAGGCAATATTCACGCGGCACTCAAACATATCTAATCTGACGCAAAGTGTTTTCTAGATTTGCGAGGATACCTTGAGTACCATAACAACCTCCCATACTGATTAGAATTTATTTTCGTCGATGATAACCTTAACAACACTCAAATCAATCTTGCCCGAGCAAATAAAACGAGGCACCTAATTTCTAGAACAAAATTTACTGAACCACCTTTGGCGGACACATTCGGTTAAGGCATCCCCTCATGTATACAGTATATGTTCTTAAGAAATAATTTAAAAAAATAAAACATGTAAAATACTAATATTTGTTTCCATTTTCACAGCTACGAAACAAGCACAATGCAAACATCAGACAAATTTACATCCACAGAATGGTTAAACAAAATATCTCCTTTAACAACTAGAGATGGTGGAAATAAACGTTCACCGAAATAAAAACCAACGGATTTCTTTAGTGAACTCAATCAACACTAGTTCAGTCACTTTTAACAAAATTCAGTGAATCTATAATGTTAGAAAAAATATAAAAGAGTCTTATAAAAAGTGTTTAGTTTGAATCCTTACGGTACTCTCAGGTAATTATAAAAATTGTTATCGACCGGCGAGTCGGATGTTAAAGCAAATGATATTTTTAGTCCAGTCGGTCTATACAAACAAATTGTTGTAATTATAGAAAGTACAGCAACTTGTTCGTAATTGTGTTACAAGTCATTAACTAATAAAAAAAGTAATTCAGATAATACAGCGGAACCAACAGCTGCACAATTAGGATTTGCAAATAAATAACAGATTTTGTATTCTTTAGAGATCATTAACAACTAAACCATTATTTTGCCATTTTATTTATTACAACTAATTTTTGACGGTATTTCCATAAGCATTTCTAAATTCTTCATTAACAAAAATATTTTCTGTATGTTTAATATTATATTATACTTTGTTCATTATCACTCTTTTTCTTTAACATTTATTTATTTCTGCCCATATCATAAAACATTAGTTTATTATGCACAACAAAATAAATGAAACCGTTATGATTATTCTAACTAATTTAGTGTACCCCAAAAATTACTAAGAAAGTAAACCGCGAAAAGGTAATATTCTAGATTCTTTTCTCTATTTAGTCTTCTTATTAACCATAAAAATAATAAAATATATGCAAAAAATAGTGCACAAAAAATTTATATAGAAATTGACTTTTATGATGCAAAATTTAGTATTTAACAGTTTTACGAGCATATTACGAAGAAGATAAAATACAGAACACAAGAATTATAACTTCTTTCTGAACAAGTATTTACCTATGAAAGTTGAAACTTCTGTTACTTCTCAACGTAATCTCCGTGTAGTCGTACACATTGTACAACATGTTGTCGTCACGATCCCATGGCTGCTGAGAATACCTCTTTACGGGTGTGTTTTGCCCACTGGAAAATTTCTGATGCAACAGCAGCTCGATTGGAAAATGAGCGGCCCGGGAGAGTGTCCTTCGTGGTCGGAAATTCATGGCGGCATCACATGCTAACGTGTCTTGAGATATTGCCACCCACGCAGCTTTCGTGGGACCCTCCTTAAAAAAACTTTTTACGTTTTTAGGTTATCATGCAAAATGGACTCGATATCACACACACCTAATCGGCGGTTTTCCATAGCAACTAGCTTCACTCGCGCAATCATAGCTTCGGTCCGGCTGGTTCACAGTCGAGGCTGCTTCGGTCCATTGTTATAAAACTCTCAACCTTCTTTAAACTTGCGCACCTACGAACGCACATTTTTAATATCCATAACGCCTTCACTGCTTGTCTCACTCAAATGGCAATGAATTTCGATGGGCGTTTTATCAAGCAAGAGGAGAAAATGGATGATTCTAAGTTGGTCTTGAACAATAAACATCGCCATTTGAAGTATACAAAACAACGCTCACTGCAATGGCGGTAATTTGACCTGTGTATATTGTATGGTGCTGCTATCTACACTTCAAATTCAGAAATATTTTCCACGTCTTTTAAAATTAACCGCATCTTTCTGCTTACTTTCACTGCTAAGAAAAAATTTTTGAGACCTTAGAAATTAAATGCACTTTTTATTACTAAAATGTTATAACATATGGGCTACAAAAAAACTAAAACACACAATATCTAAAAGTAAAATTAAAATAAACGAAATGTACTCAAATATTTTTAATTTACTGAGTAATCAAATGGGGAAAATTCATAAAGATTAACAATGTACTTCAACAAAAAGAAATACTAATTGCGAGAAAAACTACAAAGTAAATCGTATAACTATGGTGACTTTTGAAATTAAATTAATTTTGAAATAAAATAAAACTAAATTATAACAGTATAGCATATAATACAAAGTCGTACGAATAAGAAAAGTATATAATACATAAATTATTGTTGAAATTAGACCAATAAAGGGTGTAAAAGGTAAAGATTTTTTTTAATTGCTGTGCAATAGATTTCAGTGTATCGGGAAATGTCATATAAAATGTAATTTTGATGGGTCATGTTTATAATGTTCTTATTTTGTTTTTGTCTGAATTAAAATGTTGACTGTTATTTTATAGTTAAATAAGAATTGAACATTTTTTATCGCCATCAACACCTGCAGTGATTATATATCTGTTCTTTTCTTTCTTTAAAAAATGCTTTGAACGAGGAATATTAGACTACTTTTTTAATTAAACAAAGAGGCATAGGCAGCTACAAGAAAAATTAATCATATGTTGAGCGAATACGTACCACAAACGAACGGTACAATGTTGGTATCAAAGTTTCCTTTTCGAAAATTTTGGGCTGACAAATAAAGCCCATAGATGAACCATTCTTACCATTGATGAAAACAAACTACAGACTAAAGGCGAACTAAATTAATTGACTACTGTTCAATACTCGGAGAATTTCAACGTATCCAAAGCAACCTTAATTCGTCATCTTTATAATACTGAAAAATTTAAATAAAAATTGATAAATGGTTTTCACATGCACTGACAGGAAGTAACAAAATTCACAAGCTAGAAGAATTTGACATTATGCACGAGATAAAGAATTGAAAACAATTATTTCAGTTTAGTAGACGTGATCGGATAGTTCTCTGAATTAATTAATGCAATTAGGTTACCAACTTTTTACTTATCCACCTTACTTAACTGAATTTTCATTAACAGATTTTCATCTTTTCTAGAGACTGATCGGCCATATGCTAAACCGTGTTTCTGGCATTCGAAAACTTCTTGAACAATAAAAATTTTGATTTTTTTTTATAGAATATTTGCATTATCTGAAAATTAGCAACAAAACAATCCAGGTTAAGGGTGATGTCTTGAAATAAATGCTTTTCGGTTGAAAATTATAAACTTATATTTTTACCCTACGACATCTATCATTTCTCCAGGATATTAGTGAGATTTTTTAAAAATTGTTCTTAATTCATACTTGAAAAAATTGACATCTTGAATCTAAAATTATTTTCCCTTTTCTCTAGTATTTACTTTATCTATATAATCATCAAATAGATGTTAACATCACAAGTTTAAAAAGCAAATTTTTCTCCTAGTAACGAACCAAAAGATTAAATTTAATATTTAATTGTTCTAAAACATCATAAATTTATTATTTTGTTTAAAAGTCCAATACCTGCCCCGAATTAAATATATCATTATATTGATATTCTCTTACACATCCGTTTTTTAAATAGTTCCTTAAAATTGAAGATACTTCTTGCATTCCTAGTAGTGTAAAAACTTACTTAATGAAGGTGTCTTCAAGTGCCTTGTTACAATCTTTTATATGTTGACTTTATTCTTAAAATAATATTGTTCACAGCGGGCTTAATTTATTAATGAAAAGTTACATAATTATTATCAATGCTTTTAAACCCTTGGCTCTCATTTTTTGCAATAAATTTTCCCCAAACCATTGTGAATACTTTATTATTCCAATTTAGTCGACTAATAATTATTTTGTCAAATCTAACTATCACAATGAACAAAAGCATTCGTTTTTATCACATTTTTGTCTGTTTTTAATTGCAATCTGGATTTGATCTTTACATTTGACGGGTTTGAACCGCGTCATATTTGAGAAAAATCTCGACTTTGTGGTATTGGCTTTGATGCCATTTTCAAAAGGTTAGCTCTTCACTCGGAATCTCAATCTGCCTACTCCCCAATGAGAGCTACAAGTCTTTGAGTGAGACTGACCTTTCGTAGGTCCTGCTTTGTCATTTATAGGGCTAGAAATGAAAGTTTCGCGGGCCTATTGTTTGGCAAGAGATGCATTGAGTTAGAGAAAGTTTGTTAGTTTAAAGGTATTGCCTAATTGACGGTACAGGATAATAAGGAATTTTCACATAACGGGTAAACAAACATTGACTATCATCTTTTGTGTTCAGGCATTGTGGGCGAAATCGAAATACGCCCACAAAGTTTTTCTTAATTTTAATAAGGTAGAAAAACACATGTATGTATATTTGTAACTGATAACGCACACCCTAGTTGAAACGTTTCCTACCTAATGCCTCTTTAAGCATCTCACCCGGAGCAAGCACTATTCGGATAAGAACATTCATTTCAGACACTCCTGGAGCTAATTCAAAATGCCTAGTAAATTTCACTGAAGTTACGAACGTCTGTGATGTTTTCTTGAGTAATACTTATTACTTTACAGACATTTACCAGATGTATGTTTGATTCAAGTCCTACAATTACCACAAAGCATTTTTGTTCTATATAAAACTGTGTTTTTACTATAAACAACCTATTCATGATAAGTGGTTAGATCAAATATACAAATAGTTATGGTAAATATGCAGCACACTTACAAGGAAATTTTTGTTTCGCTTCTATAACTACTCTACCGTAAAATAACGAGTGACTTAGAATGAAATGCATATTTAAAAGAAACATGGTAACATTTCATGATATATTTACGTAATTGAAGCATAAAATGTGGAAATTATGAGCAAGAATTACATCACCAAGATGTTTGCCATTACGGTATTGGCACTCTTCCAAGAGAGACCTCAAATGCGTGAAAACACGTTGACACATGTCTTGTCCAATTGATGGGATTTTTTCTTGTATACGGATCTTAAGTTGACGCAAATTAGTCGGAGAATTCATGTAAACCTGATGTTTCAAATATCCCCACAGGAAAAAATCAGCTGGGAGTAGACCAGGACTCCGCGGTGTCCAATTAATGTCACCTCTACGCGAAATAAGTCGGTTGGGAAACAATTCTCTAATTGCCTCTAATGCCGCGTTGTGTGACTTGTAGCCCCATCTTACTGGAACCATGTTGTTGGGCCATATCTCCCCCATACTTGAAGAGCCGGTCTAAAGAAATTATGAACCATAGCGGTGTATCTTTCAGAAACTACTGTAAGTACGCGCCCATGGTTATCTTCAAAAAAATACGGACCAGTAATGCCATTTGATGAAATTGCAGCCCAAACGGTGACTTTGGAGATGTGGAGAGGTTCTTGATGTTTTTTCCCAAGGATTGTTTTTTGACCGCATATTTTGACGGTTTACGTACCCATCTAAGTGAAAATGGGCTTCATCACTAAACAAAATGTCACCAAAGTTTTCAAACTACAAAAGCATCTCACGCGCAAAGCGAGGCGTAACGGGTAGTCTGATACTTTCAGAGCTTGCACTAACTGGATATTGTAGGCATAAAAACGTAAGTCATTTTGCAAAATTCTCTAATCGCTGGACCGGTTCAAATTCAAGCCGCCGCGCGTTTACAGATCGACCTTCAAGGATATTGCCGAACGCTAGTGCGCACGTGATCGATGTTTGGTTGCGTTCTCACTGCTCGCCGGTAGCCAACAGATTTGGAATTTACGGTAGAACTACTATGCTTGAACTTCTGAATCTAAAGCTTTATTAAATCGGCACTTGTCGTTTGCTGTATGTCATGAAGCCCATATCAAACTCGAAAACGCCTACGTACAGTTACGTAACTGTTGGTTTCGTAATAACTGCGCACACAATAAGTACGTTGTTCTCCCGGAAACTGCTCTATTTCAACTGACAAATTCCATGCTCCCTACTACTCAGCACATGGTCGCCCGCCCCTCTCCCACTATTATATCCCGCACTATTTCAAAGACAAATATGCGTTCCATTCTGAGTCACCCTATATTAGAATATCAAATGATTCTTAGCTTCCGCTATACATTTTTAATGCCGTAAATTTATAACAAAATCATTTTTATTTATCTTACCAATTACGTAAATGTAGTAAAGAAATTGTATTGTTTTCTATTGTTATAATTTGTTTATTCCTTTTGTAATGTTTTATAAAACATTTTTCTTGTTAGTAATATTTAGTCTGCTTTTTTCCTTCTTTAGAATTACATAATTTGCATCTTAGTGTTGTATCTGCTTTTTATAATTTTATTTTCTAAGTTATATAACTTTGTGTCTTGCTTTAAAACTGATGCTGCGTTCCATACATATTATACTTATTTACTGTTTTTATTTTTAATAATTTGGTATTATTGATTTTTGGTAACTATATAAAACATCATAAATTTATTTAATAGTAATTTTTATACGTGCTTTCATGGTAATTATTAATTGTTTTTTTTTGTCAAACTATTTAAATTTTTTTATTTATAATGCTATTTAGAAGTTCATAATTAAATTTTAAATTTCGACTACTTAATAGCTTTTCACAAGTACTTTTGAAAACTACGAAACTTGCAAATAGAACAATCGTTTTAGCATCAGGATTATTAATATTGACTTTTTTCTGCATGGATTAGAAAAATAATTACATGTCAAACGAAAATTTAGAATTGCACCGTATTACTCTTAAAGACATTGTTCTGACATATAATAATATTTACAATATCACTTGAAATTTACTTAACACCACTCTGCCATTGCTTCTCTGTAGTTTGTTTCAATTTAATTCTATAAGTCATATATAAGAAAATTGTTGAGACTACTCAAATTAAAGCTTCTGCTAATTAAGGAATTTTAACTTCAAAAGAGAGCATTAAAACTCTACCAGCAACTTCTAAAGTTAGGTCAGTTTTTGTATAATACTTTAGAGGATATTATTTTACCTCATATTTTTTTAAATTGTTAGTTCACTGCTATTTAACTAAAGTTGTTCCTTTATTTTCTGGAAATTAAATTGAAAGTCACCAAAACAATTTGGATCTTTAAAAATTGCAATAAATCCAATTATTTCTGATCTGCTGCTAATATAATATTTTCTGTATTATTTTCGCACATAGCCTGTTCAATTTTAACTCATCCCGTAACATTACATTGAGTTTGCTTGACAGCTTTTCTGTGATCAAACGATGATTATATTATATTAACAACGTTTTGAACGGGTGAGCGGATACAGATCTACCTTGCTTATTTCGCCTATTCTTAATACATTCTTGTGAATACATACTTCTCCTTAATAATAACCGATTGGTTTTCAATGTTTATATATACATATAAACAACAAAATAAGCCTTGACGAACACAATCGACGGATAACGAATAACATATTAGACATCTCAACAAAACATCAAAAACTCAGCAAAACAACACTAGACGTAATAGAATAGCGGAAACACATGATACGAAACATAAGCGAAGATATAACAAAGATACTTGAATTAAGTAAAAATATAAAACAAAATATAAGAAGAGATACAAGAAAATATAAAATTCGAAGTACAGAGAAAACTCTGGATGAACAAAAGAGTATAAAAAACACTCTAAACGTAATGTAATAAAACTAAAAAACAATAACAACGAATTAATAACCAAAAAAGATAGAATAACGAAAGTTTTAGAAAAATACTATAAAGACCTATACGATAACAAGTCAAGGCCGCCATTAAAGAACGGAGAACAACACAGAATTCAAGTTTTAAACTTGGGGTCAGAGAAAATACCAAATGCTACAACACGTTCTGAAGAAAATAGCAAATAGACGCGCCCCTGGAGAGGATCAAATATTAACAGAGATGCTCAAATATGGCGAAACAATAATACTGAATATATTAAAACAGCTACACGATAAATGTATTATTGAACAAAGGATACCGGATGAGCGGCACAACGCTTTGATGGTTTTAATATTTAAGAAAGGAAAATACGAAAAGTTGGAAAATTATCGAACCATTAGTCTCAAGTCGATATTCTATAAATCATTCACAAAAATAATCTCTGAAAGAATAAAAGACAAATTGCATAAATATCAGCCGAGAGAGCAAGCGGGATTTCACAAAGGCTACAGTACACTTCACCATCTACAAGTTACAAGAACAATAATAGAGAAAGCAAATGAATATAACATACGTTATGGATAGCTTTTATAGACTATGAAAAAGCGTTCAACTATGTGGAGATCTTAAATGCACTGAATAACTGTAGAATAAGTCATAGATATATTAGTATTATAAAGCATATATACAAAAATGCCACGTTTCAAGTGAACCTCCAGAAAATAACTAACAAAATCAAAATGAACAAAGGAGTGAGACAAGGAGACTAGATATCACTGAAATTGTTTACACTGGCAATGAAAGACATGTTCTTCAGACAGCTTAATTAGTATAACAGACGGCGAAATGTTAAACCACCTACGTTTTGCCGACCACATTGTGATATTCAAAGAAAATAAAGAACTACAAACAAATATCGATGAGTTACAAGAAAAGTCAAATGAAATAGGTTTAATGGTAAACATTAGTAAAACAAAATATATTACGAATTATGTAAGAACCAATTATGTGAATTTCATAATACAAAATCAACAAATCGAAAAAGTAAATTCGTATATATATTTGGAACAAAAATTTGAAATAACAAGGAACAACCTAAAAGCAGATTTAAATAGAATATCTTTAGTATGGGCCAGTTTTTGTAAACTAGATAAAATCTTTCAGTCGAACCAGCCAAATACAGTTAAATCCAGAACATTTGTCCAACATATACTACCCGTATTAACATATGAAACGGAGACATAGGCCATGAATAAGGGCATAATTGAACGATTACGAAAAACGCAAAGATGAATGGAAAGACGTATGCTTAATGTAACCCTAACAGACCGCATCACAAACACAGAGATCAGAAGAAACGAGTAACAGACATAATCCATCAAATATGCTCATTAAGATGGAATTGAGTTGGTCACAACGCCAGAATAGAAGATACCCGGTGGACCAAACGAATTGTTGAATGGAGACCGTGCCAACATAGAAGGAGCGTGGGATGTCCGCAGACTAGGTGCACTGATAACATCAAAAGGCTAGCAGGCTACGACTGAATAAGAAAACCACAAAACAGATTGGAATGGATAAGGTTTGTAAAGGTTTACATCTGGCAATGGATGGAATAGTTAAGAAGAAAGGAAGAAAATCAAGTTTACGTCTAAAGATAAAATTATAAAAAACAATTAAGACGATGAAAGAATACGCACATCTTGCACATCATGTGAAGTAAAGAAAGCAAAACCAGACTCAGACCAGAATGAGATTGTATTTCTGAAGTTTTAGAATATATTTCCTACTAAACGAAAAATGATGAAGGATTCCTGTACGGTATCAGTCATGATTATGATCTTAATGGAACAAGGTATTAAAGAGCTGAGGACAACGCATGTTGAGAAGACTTACGCTTCGTATCAGATTTAAAACAATGTTCGCACAAAGCTAACATCTAATATGTTACAATACTAAAATATGCTGGACAAGGCATATAGTCAGAAAGGATTCAGAACATAATTACATAACATCATTGAAGATCTGGAAATACAGAAAATATTATGATGCTATAAAGACACTTGTAGAAAACTGGTGCTATTAGATTGTTCAAACAAAGTAAATTAAACTGACGTCAAAACAAAAAACAAAAAAATCAATCAAATCCAAGTCTTCCCCTAAAGTGTCATCGAGCAAGAATTATAGTACTAAGCTCCCCAGATAAGTTGAAGGCAAAACATTAGACCGTGATATATCTGGTGAACATCGGATGGACTAAGTGTTGGAAACTCGTTCACTTTTGAGAAGTTATTAGATAAACACCCCCTTAGCAATAAAAATACTAATGATTACCTACTCCCAGATTTAAATGTTGAACCACTAACTGTTTCGGAAGATTATGTTTTGTTAGCGATAAGATCTTAAGGAATTCCTACCTTTGTGATAAGTTAATACTTGCCTTAACAAGACTATGTAACTTCTTACTTGTGGGAAAAGTTTATCAAGAATGTATACCTATTCTATACGAAGCTTCGCTTTGTGCTCTTTCTGAGAAGGATGAAAGAATTTTATTAACTAAGAATGTAACTCCTCTATTCTTTTTTCATAATTTCCTTTACAGTATAGCTTATGGCCACTTTGTAAAGTTATGCATTCACCTAGTCTTCTTGCTTCTGAGATACCTACGATATTCCATTTTATTTTATCTAGATCTGTTTCTAAATCTGTTAGTTTATCTGTCGTTGATAGAGTTCGTATATGTTGAATGTGGCTGTGTCTTCCTTTTCTTGTCTTTCCTATGTTTGGTTCCGACTATCTCTTTCTTATTGCTTATCGACTGTTTGCTAACCCCAGAATACACGGAACTGACTAATTTCTCAGTGGGAGATTGTGAAATATTATCTCTACTCCTCTGGGGTAATAAGTTTTGTATAATCAACATTTCATAAAAGTTAAAAGTTATTCTTGGAGGTTTTTAGCCTTAACTCATCGCGCTGGCCAAACGCCTTGGTGGGTGGGTTTAAGTTGGGTAGGGGATTAATAGAATCGGTAGGACTTTGGTTAGGACATGATTTCCCTTGATATAAGAGGTAGGGAAATCAAATGCTCGCGTGGACAGGGCCGCCAATCCCTGAAGTAAGTCCACCCTCAACCGGGATCGCAGAGGAGTACCTACCCGCTACCCTTGATTTACTTAATTTTATTTGTAGGTCAATTTTTTGCTAGTTCCAATTTATCAGTATTATTAATAAGGGAAAGACACTCAATAAGAAACAAGTGACAGATATTTTCCTTTCTATTTATAATATCTAGTTTTTTGTTCCATCTTATTTTTTTAAATGTTTTCGATCTGTTTTTAAACATTTTAGAGGTATAGATTCCTATATCATTGGCCTTTTTGAAGGAGGGTCTTGAGGAAGTTAAGAGTTATTTAAATACCTAAAATAGTTGGTAAAATACTCATAACAATTAGTAAAGATAAGATGAAGTAATATGGGTGAAATACTTTGAAAAACTTAAATTGATGGAGTTTGAAAAAACAAAAAACATGACGAAGTATTGCGATATGCAGATGCTTATTGTTTAAAAAAACAAATTTATCATCGCCTTAATATGTTATCGACTTTAAAATTCAATTAACGCAGACTTGTCAGTTTGCAAAGTTACCTTTAGACACGCGTTTTACATTACAGACACTTGTGAATAAACGCATAGCAGTCGTCACTTCGACTATGAATGTTTTCCCTTCATTTTTTTCAAACTCAAGCTTCGGCTGTCATTTGGACAATGGACGTGCAAACCTATCAGAAATTTGCCTAGTAAGTGCATTATTCATACTTAATTCGTCTACTTTCTCATGATATGCATTCGAACTTGAGGGCGCTCTCCAAGATCACCGCACTCAAGCTGCTAATCAGCAGGCGATCCGCCGTCGCGTCGGGCGCATCGCAGCACGTAGGGTAGGTGCGCGCACGCCTGCGTCCACCGCAGAATCACGCGAGCGCGCGAGCGCACGCGCAAATTTTTGCTTCGATAATACAATGGGTGCTCTTTTAAGCGAGCGGCCGGCGGACAGCTGTAAACAGACGTCGAACGTCGTCGGCAACGGTTCCATCATGTCATCGCTGTCGAACATGACCAAGGACCGATTGGGGCAATGGGGCAACGGGGACAACGTGTGCCCTCTACGCACCAGCGGCTTGGATCGGCTCCGCGACCCCGGCCTCAACAAGGTGAGCGCTTTCAAATTTCGCTAGTCGCGGACGGGAAATTAATTTTCCTACTTTCGATTTAGCCGGAAAATTTCTGAGTCATTTTACCTTAAATTAAAATTGAAAAACGGCCTTTCTTTGCTACATATTTTTTTAATGTACCTAGCCTTTTAAAATTAAATCATTAGCAAAAAGTTAGTGAAAAAATCTAAGTAAAATTTGTTATTACGTACCACTTAAAAAACTTTTAAACAATTAATGTGATTCTTGGACCAAATAATACATGAAAATGCAACGTAATGATGTCTATTGCTACAATATTTACAACACATAGTATCATATTTTAATTTTTTTTGTATTATACATTTGAAACCGAATCTTCTATGTATTCGTAATTAAACGTAACGCTACCTTCTTGTCAGACATACATTAAAGATAAGAATTTTTTATTTTGAATTTTCTAATTGATCAATATAAAATATGCAGTTTCAACTTTACAATTTTTTAAATAATTTTCTACGAGTAACGAAAATCAAACTGCTGAAAAATGTATGGTTCTCTTTCTCTAGGGTGCGGCTAAAATATTCATGTGCATGTAATATAGTTTACGAGATACTTGATGCGGAAGCTGGCAAAATATTAAGTCATTAAAATTCATAATCAAACCTTCTAACTTAATACTCCCCTCTACTAAATGCAAAACTGGATGTTTTTTACTTTCGACGTTCGAATGTCACCTTATCTTAATAGAAGGTTAGACGTTCCAAAAGAAGTCTGAAAAGATAACTCGCTATTTGTACGTCACATCAGAGCTTATCACCAAAGGTGTAAAAATTTTGACGTCCATAGCATGATCTATCCAAGGTTGTTCCTTTCTTTCATTTCACTTTGGAAGTTGTCCTTTTCTTGATTATGTTGTGACCGTTCTGTTCAATTCGCTTAATGAATATTGTTTTGAATAGCAAAAAATTATTCAAAATTTCGTAATAAATCTGATTAATTGTTCTATAAATATTTTGAACGTATCGAATTATTCCAATAATGGAGAACTGTCCAACTGTTGAATTTATTGAGAAGATTTGAATAATATATAGGGTAGTTCAAAGATAAAATGCGATTATCTCGAACAGTAATAAATCTAATACAAATTTTGACTAAAGGTTTAGTGAAATGTGGGACTGTTTAACTTCTCTTGCTGCAATTTAATCAGAAATGTTGAAAGATATACGAAAGTCTATTCTTTCCATTGATGATGTTTATTAAGGAATTTATTTTGTGCCCTCTATAGATGAACTTCAAATATAGTAAAAATCGTTTAGCACAGCATCGATTTTAACGACCTATCAAATAATATATATATAATGCGGCTTGCACATACCACTCGAACTACTGGGTGTAAGGTAATAATCGCAATTTTTGAAAAATTAATTATAAGAAAAATAAAACACAAAAATTGTGTTCTTGGATAATATGATAAAGCGATGTTCGACAATTAATGAAGAAAATTTTCGAAGTGGACAGCCTTGTTTTAAAGGATATCTTGAATTTCACATATGATCCGATCTTTGAGTTGCTCGATGCTATTGATGGGGGGGGGGGGGAGGTCTGATACATTCGATCTTTAAAATAACCCCCAAAGATAAAAAATCGCATGAGTTGAGATCGGGTGAATTACTCGGCCAATCAATACCACCTTGTGGCTTCCAATCCGAGATCCTGTCCTCAAATACACTGTAAATCAACTCGAAATTGCTCGCAGTGTGATGGGGCGTGGTTCCGTCTTGTTGGAACTAACCATTCTCTGGCGTCGAATTTCAAGGAAGAATTTTTTCAAAACCTCTTCTCAATAAATAGTTTCGTCCACATATTTCGAGAGGAAGAATGGCGCGATGATGCCTCCGTGGATGATCGAACACCACGCACTGACTTTTCTAGAGCGGAATCTTCTAATTTCAGTCAAATGAGAATTTTATTTATCCCGATAGCGATAGTTCTACTTACTGACGCATCCATCCAACTGAATATAGCACTTATCACTGAAATCATGCGTTTCAAATCGATTGCCTCCTCTCGGAATCACTCCAAGAGCTCATTAGCTAAAATCAGTTTTTGGTCGAAATTGACCTGTTGCAATAAGTTTTTGTAGGGGGCATTTCCAAATCCACTTTCAGAATCTTTTTGAATGTCCAAAGCTCATTTGATATAGGAGCTGCTCCTCTTAAGGTAGAAATAGCGGGCTCATTTTCATAGAGCTCGTGCACTGCCGCAACAACTTCAAGAGTGGTTACAGTGACTTGTCGTTAGTCTTCAATTCGTTATCATTAGCCACTGTCCCAATACTTTCGAATTTTCTGATCAAACTGATTGAAACGAAAGAAAATCAATTTTTTCAAAATCAAAAATTTTAATTCTTAAAAAGTTGGGTACACTTACCGAAGAACTGTTGACTTATTCAAAATGTTCTTCTTATCAAATTTGCATTTGAATTTCCTCAGTCGCCGCAAGAGATTCGCCATTCTCATAGTAAGTCATTGCGATTTTTATAGTAAAGGACGTCATTTTGATTCATGAAAACAATTCTTCTTCTTCTCTAATCCTTTATGCCCTTTCAAGCGTCGGATGTATGAAAACATTTAAAAACAGTATGTTCTACACTTGTTAATCAAAACATTAAAAAAGAAAATTTTATCAACAATTCTATAGATAGCATCAAAATTAAATTTCTCGTTTATTTTCTTGATTTTCTAGTCTTAAATATGGTGCACAACAATCAACCGTTACTTTTGCCAGTTACATTTTATATTCTTTGCCCACATTAAGTCGCATTTTCATTTCACAACTTACAAACTTACCACTTACTAGTAATACAAATGATTTATTTATATATTGTAAATAACACAGCTCCACATAAAAAAATTATAATATAGAACGTGCTATGGATAGAGCCAAAAAATTTAGCATTTCTTGTTCCATAACTTTTACGATTTTCCAAAACAGTAACAACAAATTGTTCCATGAAAATGCGCTAAAAGGCGTTCGAAAAGTTCGAATCAATTGAGGATGCCTTCAGTGGTTCAACTACCTTAGAACTTTAAATGTATCCATAAATGTGTTTCTTCGGCAAAAAGTCGATGAATTTCATGGGCAAAGGAGGAAAAATTTTGCCGTTCTTTGTTCTATGATGTCGTACATAACATAGTACTGGTTTTGAAGAATATAGTGAAAAATCTGATAATATTTTGGGAGTAGTTGATATATGAATATAGAAACATCAAAATTTGTGAATATTTATTTGAGGAAGTCCCCTCACTAAATTTTGCCCCTAAGGGGTTAAAAATGGATGCAACATTTTCCAATAGACTGATCTCAAGATATTGAGTGTAAGTTCATGAATTCTTTAGTAAAATTGAAAAAAACGCATTTTACTTTTTTTTTTAATTGTTCCATCCCCGAGAAAGCGAACATTGCGAGGACTAAATTTGATTTTCTATTTATATCTTGGAAAAGCCTACTACCTTAATATTTGAAATTTAAACTCTTCTTGAATATCGAGTGAATTGTAAATTCTTAAAATTCATACCATAAAAAGGGATAAATGGGAGTGCGATTTTGGAACCTAGAAATACTAGGTGTGCGGCATATCATTGGATACGAAACAGAACGAGCTTTTCATTTTTTGTTCGACGATTGACAGGGTGGGCGAACAAAAAGTCTCTTGAATCGTAAAATCGGAAAAACCTAGCATGCAACATACCGTTAAATAGGAACTGGAGCACTATATTTTTATTATTTAAACTCAATTCATGTGGCATATTATTGTGTAAGAAATGGAATCTACTTTTTATCTGTATCTGGAGAGCGATTGTTAAGAGGGTTGAGGCGAGCGTGGGATATAAAAGTTTCCCTAATCGTATGAAAACTGAAAACCTCAACAAACAACATATTGGATTCATTTTTATATTCAGTCTCCAAAGAGGAGAAATCGAGCTGAGGTCCTGAAATGTAGATAAATAAACCATGGAAGGCATAATTTTGTAGAAAATTAAATGAGCTGCTGTGAGATAGATTTCTGGATGCAGTTTAAGAAGTTTCCAATTTTTATATGATTAG
This sequence comes from Sinelater perroti, assembly GCA_036346155.1. Taxonomy (NCBI): domain Eukaryota; kingdom Metazoa; phylum Arthropoda; class Insecta; order Coleoptera; family Elateridae; genus Sinelater; species Sinelater perroti. The sequence goes on along the minus strand of JARFIY010000001.1, from coordinate 7,379,082 downwards.
AGTGTTAAAGGAAAACGTAGAGATTGTCTGAGAAGATATTTAGAACATATCAGAAAGGGTGATACTGAAGATGTAATGAGGAAAAGAAATCGTATAAGACCGAGTTTTCAGGGAGGATGCAGAAGTGTTACCAGTATTGAAATTTTAATGTTCTTTAATGCGCCCATAATTTAGTTGCTTTCATTATAACATTTTATGTTCTAATTATATATGCTAATTTTTTAACATTTCTAATTTTTTTGCTCTTTCTGTTAGTTTTCTTAATAACAGATGAATTAATAGTTATGCCGTTGTACCTACTGAATTTTATTTTCCATTAAATATTCATACTGCTAGTTGCTTTGTTTGTTCCTCAAAATTTTAAAGGTTTTCTGACGTTTTACTGGTTGCCATAAATTTTATTAGTGAATTTTTGAACTTTTTTTATTTTTAATTAACTTTATGACTCGCGTTACATCATCACGGCTGATTCTTAATTTTTTTTTTAATCGGATTGTTCAAAATACTAAATTACCTAACTTGGTATTTTTTGACTGTATACAATTTATAATGTTTTTTTTTATTTATAGTGTGGTTTGCCAGATTAAATTATGTTTGCTGTTTTTATCTCAAATACTCGCGGTGTTTATTTTAGAATATATTAAATAATTGTACTGTATTAAAAATTTTATAAGCATAGAACTAATAAAACCAATAGCAAAATACATCGGGCTTAAAGGAATATACTGCAAAGATGCAAAAATAGTGAATAAAAGAAATCTGTGATCATCTCTGTAAGTAAAGCCCTCATCTGCTTAGGACTACGGAGCGATATTAAATGAACAGATAAAAGAAATTAAATTACCTCTATATTAATGTTCTCGTTAAGGCTCTCCGTTGCGCTTCTAAAGGAAATAGATAACATCCTGTCGCACGCTTAGTCGCACGAAATTCCCAAATACAATTTTTAGCATGTTGTCCCAAACTCTACGCACTTATTTTTTCGCCATCAAACTGAAAGCATCATTTCCATTACCGTCAGATGGTGAAGTTTAACATATATTGCGAAACTTTGGCTCCGAGTTTTCCTGCTCTTTTACTAGCTTCTCTTACTCTGTGTCTATTAATCCAAAAAATAGAATGAAAAAGATATTCAACTGTTATTACGATTTATATCAGAATATTATGTATACTTTTACAGAACCTACCATTTTTTGTCGCTTCAGGTCATCATTGTTCCAATAAACTTTTTTTATTTGGTTTTAAATTACCCGTTATTAAATTGAAACCAAATATTTTTACTTAAAACATTTAATGACTTTAAAGTACGAAAATTAGAAACAAGATTGCAATTTGTTGTTGGCATTCAATTAAAAACATTTTTATTAGACCTACGTAGTCAAGCTACATTAAAATGGTTGTTGCTAAGCTGGACAATATTTAAGGTCTCCGATTTAGCCGATCTATAAATAACACTGAGGAAATGGTGTGCCGGCTTCCCTTGGTGATTATAAGTTATCAGTCTAAAAGTGGTACGGCTAATGCGGAAGATAAACATAAATAAATATGTAGGAGACAAAACTTTAAAATGCTAAAATTCACTAAATAGATTAACGAAAACATTGTTGAAATATAAAAAAACAAAATTAATGCGATAATTTAAAAAGGCTCTCTGATTTTTGGATTTGTATTGGGGGATGGATGTTAAGTTCTTAGAAGAACCATGTTAAGATACTGATATGATGTTTGGATGCGAAAAAAGAATTTTCCATTGCCAACCTTCCCAGGACAAGGATAAATGCGGAAAAAATATTTATTAGGACACACAGAAATGCGATATTGTTCTCAAAGATTTCATAGCCCATCAGCCGATTTTTTAAATACCTAGATCATTTCAAGAGCTTAACTTCAAAAAATTAGATCGGTATCATATGTTTCCGCGGAGGTGTGTATACAGGTTGCGGCGCACGTAGGTTACGTCCGCTTTATATGAAAAGGGGGAGAGTAAGTTTTAAAATAAACATTTATAATTTTAGTAAAATGAGTCACATTGTTGCTCAGCCAAATTTGAGTTAATCGTACTTTTAGGGCGGTTGCAGAGTCTTGCTGAAAAATCCATGACTACTCACGCCGAAAAAGCGCGATTCAGAGGTTTGACTATAGCTTTCAAAACATTCTGTTAATACACAGCGACCTAAGTTTAAATCGTCCTATCATAACAGGCTCTCGATCAAACCATTACAAATGATGAATGATGGTTTCTCTGAACCCTTGGCACTAGCGCTTAGATGCGTCTTTGGACAACCTAGCGTCTACTTTGTCATTTTTTCGTTGAAAGATTCCTCAGACAGGAACATCTTTATTTTTTGTCTCCTACCTCTCTTTAAAGCATCTGTCAGCAAATGTCCCATGTGCCTTTTGTGGGCAGCTAGTTTTAGGTCTTACATGATAATACGAGACATTGAAATCCTGAAAATTTACATTTCCCGAGACGTAATCTTCTGCTTACGAATAAGATTTCGTTTAAGTCGGGCACTTATGGCTTTAACTGTCTGAACAATCCAAACTGCACGTAGTCGTCTTCTAGATCTTGAGCAATCCTCTACACTTCTAGTGTCATGAAACAATTTTATAGTCTGATATACAAACATGTGGCTAATGCCGATAGGATGCAGGGCCCCTAATATTATACTTTTTTCAGTTCCACAATTATGTAAAGCTGTTACAGCAATACAGTTTTGTCACAGTATTTCAATGGAAAATAACCAAATTTAACAAGAAACACAATGTAATTGACAGTTTTAAGTCTTTAGAATTACAACCATATATTAAAGTCACAAATGTCTCTAGGCCGCATAAAGCAAGGATATGTTTGATTTTATAACAGTCTTTATATACTAGGTATATTCGGTAAAAATGATACAATAGAAATCGTACATAGCCTTGGTGTGCTTTAAATTAAGCACCTTATGATCTCACATACTTCTCCCAACGAGATTTTCATTGTTCAAAACATTCTACAAAGTCTGGAATCCGACTTTATCGTATTGGCCTAAATTTCCTTGGCATTTTATAATTTAAAAGGTAATTTAAATTTTGAGAACAGCGAAAAGTTTTAGAATAGCACTCATTGTATAGTTCCTAAAAGCCTTCTCCATCACCCGAATAGTTTCTGCTGTTAAATACTCGAACTTTGTACAAACTTTTATGAGATTCGCTGTTCTACTCGCTGAATTATTGCAAACGCTGCGATGGCATTTTACATGTCATCGACGTCTAACTCTCCCAGCTAACCCGACCAGTAACGTCGTTCTCATTTAGGCATGCGCATTATAGTACACTTTCAACTGCCAGATTATATCGGGGCTGTGCAAATAATTATCATTCACTCCAAATTTCCGAAGCAAGCCACGTATGTTTTACTGAAATAAATCTGAAAGCAGACATTTATCAAATAAAAATTATAATCGAAAGTTCTATATGCATATTATGAAAATGGTTGTGTTTTTAAGCAGGTGAGGCAAAATAGCTTCAATAAAGTACCCACAACATGCATCGCAACTTATAAATTATTAATAACAATTATGTGAAGATTAACGTTGTTATTATTACGTTATTCATTCTAGTAATATTTCAATAATACAGTTCTGTAATGAATCTGTTGATATAAAACTTGAAAAAGCTTAGTTGCCTAACGCAACTTTAATGTTTTCTTTATATTTCCAATTTTTTGCCTGAAGGTTACACAGCAGCTGTTCAATGCCTTGAACTGTAGAGATCAACTTGCTACGTAATGCATGAAGCATCAGCACGCGCACTTGCGTGACGTCTGTTTTCACGCAGTTGCAAGTACTTCAACCCCCCATACAATAGCTCCTGCAAGCTTCGGTTTCGTATGCCTTTCTTGCGGCACATCGCCCCACTGTTTAATAAACCAAAAACTGTGTCAGGAGCGTGTTGACGTTGTTTATCGATTGTTGCTAGCGTCGCGACGCGGGTTTGACGTCGGGCTTGCAGATTTTGACTTCCTCCACCGGTGCCTTACACACAACTGCCATATTTGTCGAGTTTTCGAAAACCCCGTCCAACAAAGATGGATCGCAGGCATAGTTGGTGGGAAGTCGTGCCTGCGGCCCTGAAGTTCTGCCTGTCCGAAGATTTGGCCACCATCGACGGCCGGGTATGCTAGAGATAAGCTTTGAAGTTCTAGCTCCTGCTTTAGCAACGGCGGACACCGAAGTGGAAAGCGCAATATGCTGAGTGTGTTGGATGTAACCAAAAATGTGCGAACTGCTAAGTTGGTCAGGTAGTAGCCAGATAGAAATTATTATGAAATGAAATTAGCGAAATTTCCATGAAGACTAATTTTATTGCTGTTGTAATCAAAGCAACAAGTTCCAAAACAGTAATTAAACGCTTGGTGCTTAGTAATTGATTTTCAAACTATATTTTTGTTCGTTTGGTTTGTTGAAGTTTATCGCTTTCTCCCAGCTATTGTACGATTAATCATTCTCTTTTAATTGTTAGTGGGGTATTATCTATATTAATTTGCTAAAATCAAACAAAAACGTATTGTATTTTAGTTGTGTACTAAAGTCGGGGGTTTATGTTTATTTTTCTAATGCTATGTCGAACATAATTTCTTTGAGATATATATTACTTTTTTCAACAGATAAATCCACCTTATTTAACCGTTGCATCTATCTTCAATATTTTCACCGACTTTTAAAGACTACAGAATTTTAAAATATTTTTTAGTGGGTGAAATATAGTAAACTTTATTTTATTATTATTATTTAGCAGTAAAATTTTCTTAATTAATGTCGCTTTTAATTTTATCGATATTGTTTATTTGCTTTTTGCAATTTCAAATTAATGGTTTTGCTTATTTTTGTAGTGATAATACTCAATTACATTTTTATCGATATTAATTGAATTATAAAACGCTTTGCAGATTACAATGTAAGTGATGTTTATTTACTACGCAAGCACATCTAAAAACAAGTATTTCAATTTTTTTATTTTGTAATATTAATTTTAATGTTAATAGACATGTTCCTAAATCACTTTACTTCATTTATTTTAATAAAGTTGATTATGTTAATTATAGTAACTGAAAAATTAAAATGTACATGGTACGCTTCAGTGTAGTTTGCCAATAACTTCTATGAAATCCGAATTGAAATAAATTTTTTATGTTATTCGTTTGCTGGATTCTTGGTAACTTTTTAGTATATTAGCTTTTTTATAGAAATGATTGTAGTACTAAAACATTCGTTATAATTTAGGGTAGCTTCCCCCCGTAACTCTTCTGCAACTCCCTGAATCCTTCGAGGTTCGGATTTTTATAATGATCTTAACAAGTACACATTTTAGAGGGGTAATTTTGGGACGAGCTTCTACTACTTATTCTAATAATGTATGCGTTTCGAACTCTTATCTCTCTTTTTATACTCTTTAAATCCATCAATTTTTCAGCTTATTTTAATATATCTTATACATGTCTCAAGTGCGCCGTGAAAACACTCGCGCATCCCAGCCGCCTGTCAGCTTGTCTGCCAAAGTATAATACGTTTCAAAATGTGCACCACTAGAGGGCTATAATAGGAACTATTATATGTTCAGCGAATATATATAGTAATAAATCATTATGACACACCCCTGAACCGCCCCTGAAACACAGAAAGATGTGCGCCGAAACCAGGTTTACAATGTGGCATTTATAACAATATTTTATGTTTACCTCTTTGCGTTAAACAGATGAATAAAAATTTAAAAACTCGCTTTTACAATACACACTATTATTAATAGTGAGATACAAATGAAATAACCACAACAAGTTAGTCGTAGCACTAACGCAGGAGTGCCTAAAAATAGGTCAGTGTGTACCTGACTACTAAAGTGCCTGCACTTTTTTAAACCGGCCAATAACGGATGATTATTTAAAATGAGCGGGAATTTTGACAGTTTTATTACTATATGTATTCGCTGAATGCATTATAGAAAGTTAATAGACTAGTGTTATAAGCAAATTAAAGCGCATTGCACAAATTTAAACGGGAATTATCGCCGATGTACAAAAACATCCAACGAAGTTGCACTTCAATGGGTTCTAAAAAGGGGTGCAGGAATTTCAAACATGTTATGGGACAGAATGTGATTCCCTGAGTAATAACAAACATATTTGTATTACAACCATTTTTTAGATTAACTGTTTTGAAAGCGTCAAGGTGTTAAACAATTATCGGATTCTCGACTAGCAAAAAGCAGCTATTTTTTTAAATGCTCTTTCAATGTCTCTATAGCGCTAACAGATGACTGATTATGTAAACCAGAGACGTCATCGAAGAAGTATGACCCAATTATCCCCGGTCTTTTTGGAAATTTAGTGGTTCTTACCAGTTTTCCGATATTTTGCTTGTTAATTATTCCGTTTAGATAAAAATTAGTTTTTTTTTGAAACCCGCCAATTTATTTGTTTTAAGTTGGTTTGGGTATCCTATCGCCATTGTTGGTCGTTTCTAGGCAGTAGATATCAAACACTGTGTTTTATAAAAAAACTTTATTTTTACGTTATCTGTATCATTACGTCTATCTATTGCTGGATGTTGCTTCACGTTTCGCGCACATTCTCCACCGGATATATGTTTACGTTTTGTCACACTGCCTCACATCTTTTAAAATCCATATTCGAATAGAGTGGCTGAACGCGGAAATTGTCTTCACATTTGCAGCCTCACGACCCCGATATTTTCTATGAAATTCGCGCTGCATTGGCACAATAGACAAATTGTCTGAAATATTAGTCTTCACAAACTTTTTTAAATTCTAGAAGTGAGTGTTGTTGGAGTATTAAAGAAATGAAAAGTCAATTCATGTTTCCTTGCGGCAAAATTGTTAGATCAAAATAAAATTGTATTGGAAGACGTCACGAAAAGTACAAAGTCAAGTTTACCATCAGTGTAACCGCTTTCATAACCATGGTGTTGCGTAAAGCAAGCAAAAAAGTTTTAAAGTCGAAAGTTTGCAATGTGTATATTCATAAATTATTTCAGTATGTTATTATTCAAACTTATAAAGAATAAGACCAATCCTAATATGTTGGGTTCTAATGTATTTTGCATTATTATTTTTCTACTATTCCATAAACTTTTATTCATTCTTAAGAATAAAATTTTTAAAATATTTAGATGCATTAAAATACATTAGGGTTGGGTTAAATAGAATAATTGAATCACATCTCGAAAAGATCAGAAAAATACCCGAAATTCTGGGATAAAGTAACTATAGCTTGCTTATAAAAATTATCGTAACATTTGATATAAATTGTGCAATTGAATAAGTGAAAGTTTTAATGAATGTGAGGAAAAGTTGCAAAATAATTAAAGCACGTTATTGCAAAGTAATTAATTCAAGTGTACTAAATCCAATAATACAAATTGGTTACATATCTGGCAAAACCAAAATATATTACAGTGGTAATATATACAGTATGCTAAAATATTAAAATTTCTCTTTTTATGAAATGACTAGCGATAATAAAATAGTTAGGTTTCTCTCTATACATGGTTCTAATTTCTTCCGATAGTCTCATTTTCACAAAATATGAATTCGAAAATCTCGAATAAGTGCTCACCGCGGACAAATTAAATTTGAATAGAATTCGAAAAAAAGTTTCCGGACACTACAGAAACACCAGTACTGTGTGTATAATAAATAGGCAATAAATATGGCATTAGTAAACCCTCCGGTTGGTTCGACCATATCAACAGGACTTTGTTTCCAGCATTTCACGTTAATTAACTTAACGCATGCAAATTTAAACTCGCTTTGAATAGCAACCCAACCTATCGCAAAAGTCGCTTTGAATAACGATCCAATATGTACTGAATGGGTTATAATTAAGCTCCCTCTTTCGATTTTGCGAAGTTGATTTTTCCCGTAATTATTATGTAAACTCCAGTTCCAAGCATGGACATCGGGGTATTTCGGGGAGCAAAAATAAACAGCTGGCGATGCTGGCGAGTGACCTTAGACGGGCGTTCTTTATGCTATTACGTGAACTGGTCGGCCGCAATAAAAATCTCTGGTTAAAGTCCAGCCGATTGCAAAAGTCATTGCCATTATTTCCTGTACAGCAGGAAATCTGCTAACACTTTACGCTCTCTCATAGAGAACACTGTGATATTTCTTAACTTTGATTTATTATCGTACAGTGTTAATAGAGAGAACAACAACGATGGACCAAAAGTTACGGTTGCAGCTTAAAATTTTGGACGTTGGGATGTAGCATTAAATCTTTACTTTGGTATTTGATCCTATTTTATTTGATTTACTACCTACAGATGCATTTCCTTTGCAAAAAAAAGGTTTTAGAATAAAAAAAATCATAATTTTATATTTGGCTTACCTTGTTCTGTACCTAAACCTTGATTTTGATCAAATCAAAGGTGACCGATAGAAACAACATATAATCAGCATCAATTACTTGTGACTGAAATATATGCTTTTGAGGCATGACCTAAAGACGTTGTTGGCCTAGTGATTACGTAAGTCTTTTGTATTAAGTCACAACAGTATGTAAACTAATGTTAAATCTGTTTTGTACATCAAGATGTACTATTTGCTTAAATACAAGGCAGTTTAAGGAGAAAAAGGAGAATTTTTTAACGTAAAACTAGTTAATGATTTATGCACCCCTTTCCTATTTTTTACTTCGTACGATTTTGTCTTTATAAATAGTTGGAATCTATTTTTATTTTTTTATTTTCACATAGATAATTGCTGGTTGACATTAATAGATTTTTATTTACATATATTTCAAGGTTGCCTTTTTTTCTCTCAATCATAATTTTTGATATTTTCTGCTACCTATTTTCATTGGAATGTTATAATTGTTTATTTTCACTATTTATGAGACTTACATGAATCCAACACTCTCTGGGCATAACGAATTCGCCAAAGTAAAATAAAATATATATACATATGGCAACATGGATGGTACCTTATTTTAAACCCCTTTGCACAACATTTTTTTATGATTTGTAACTGTTCGTAATTTTCATATCACATTGTTGGCATACAAAATTTAATTATTTTGACCTCTTTGTAGTTTTACTTTTTCCTACATTTCTCGATTCATTGCCGATATAAATAACATTAGCATGCCAATTGCCCTTCCTCGACTCTATTTTCTTTTATAGTTATAAATTGTCTTATGCATTTATTTTCTGTTCTCAACAGATTTTTTCGTTGTTTGCACCTTGTTTAATATTTTTAGCCGCGTTATAGTTTTCCTTAATCGGCCCTTTTAAGGTTTTATAAAATTTATTTTATTTCTTATGTTACTCCGTTTTATTTGGAATTCCTCTTATGTTTTTGCTCAGTTGTTACACCAATTTTATTTAATAATTGCCCTTGTGATTTCTAATTTATCTGACGAGATTTTATCTTGAATATGATTGGTAAAAATAATTATTACTGTTCCAAAAATTATTATAAAGTAGTAACATACATAGCATAAAGAATCACCAAGGATGGATTTAGTATTACAATAAATTAATGTTACACTTACAAAAAAACAATTAGTGCTCAGTTTCTCAGAAATAAAGCACACAAATTAAAATAAGTCAATTTTAAGACTACAGAATTATTATAGAATAGGTAACTAGAAATATTTAAATTGCTGCATTAATATAAACACTACATTTAAAGACATCAATCGAATAACAATTTAGTGTTGCTTACTTTTTATTTTTTAATCCATTATCAGATATTTTAAAAACCTAATCTTACAACATGTAAAAATCGCAATTTGTTGTCGATACGATTGAAGTGGAAATTATCGGAAAGGCAAGTGGTTACATTATTCCAAACGAATGTTCTTTGAATTATATAGATAGCTACCAAAATACTACTGTAAGCTTCAATCGTGATTTTGAGAAAGTTGAAATCGGCTAATATGATGCCATCCTAACTCATCCCCTCCTCAACCGCATTCTGTTGAATTTATATTGAAGTTGAAATCTCACATTAAACCTATTATTGTCGGGTTTTGTTTAATTCTAGTTTTTATGTTTTAACTCTAACTCATTTCTTAATACGATGGTTATTCCGAAAATAAGGTCTCCTAGTTTGTGTAACTAGAAAAAAAGTTTATTTTCAATAATTGAAACATCATTTTAAAGCTTGAATATTCTTCCATTTTTCTACATTTTGGCCTATGCATTTTTATGCATTGTGGCAGTTTTTGTATGCCTATGTCATACCAGCTCGCCGCCATGCCGTTCAGGAAGCGTTTGACCGCTTTTTTCACCTCGTCGTCGTCACTGAAGCGCATTCCGGCCAAATGTTCTTTTAACTTAGGGAACAAGTGGTAGCCACTAGATGCCAAGTTCGGACTGTAGGGTGGGTAGGTGATCGTTTGCCTAGCGTTAAAGAAATTCGTGCGAAGAGTCTATGCCGTTGGTGGACTTCTGTAAGAATTCGCGGGGCCCATCTTGCGCACACCTTCCGATATTTCAACATGCATGACTCTCCATACACTTCTGTCAACTGGCGATTAATTTCGATTGGTTTAACGCCTTTTGTGTATAGAAAGCAATAACTGCGCGAACTTCGCATCTAGCGATAGTGTCAAGTAACTCTACTATGAACGGCTGCCGAGCCAAAACTCAGCGTCCGCTTAGGTTAAACAATGGTTTGCTTGAAAGCGGGGGAAGCAGCAAACACGGCAGTGTGGCCTCGTATACCAGATGAGCATTTAAGAAATATCACAAGTTGTTTTTGTATAGAATTTTTATGTATGTGAATTACCGCTACATTTTACTGGTATACAGTACAACCAAACATTTTGAAGCGTTGGGTGGGCATGTATGGGTAACCTTGCAAGTTTGTATAGTACGGTGAGGGTCAAAAGCATTTTGGGGGTAAATTTAAAAACATGGCAAATAGATACTTAGTCTGTAGAAAACTTTTACATATCACAAAAATATAATTTTACTAAATGTAAATAACACATTTATTTCATTCATAGTACCAAATTAAATAAAATTTTAGTTTATTATAGGCTAGGGGTTGCCCGCAAAAAAGTACTTAGGCGTCCTAGACTAACAATTTTTCACCCGTCTTTCTTCAAATTTTTGCAAGGAACAATTTATTTACAAACGATAACAGTGGAATAAGGTCGGTGCGGTGACCTTACGAAAGCAAGATGTGCAAACGATCCTGAAGATGGGCAACCAAACGTACGCTTAGAGCTCAACCATGCCACATTTCATCAGCTGTCTTTGTTTACTTTGCCTGTTCAAGTGTATAATAGATGCCTCAGAAATTGTTTTCATAACTTTGTTCGAAATACTGTTTCATGTAAAAATTTTGTACAGAACACACAATATAAATAATTGTTCCTCAATAACGTAAAATAGTATTAGCTATGCATACAACCATAAAAAGCTAAGAAACTTTTTAAAACTACAAAACAAAACGACTTCTTGCTGCATATGAAATATTTACATGTAACTTGTACTGGTGAGTTGGAATTAACTACTCTTCATCACTTAAACTTTCACCAGACACGAATTTCATTTGAAGATTCTGTGGTTAAAGTAAAATTCAAGGTTAGATATAAGTCACCACTTAAACCATCTGCTCTCCACATATCTTCACTTTTGTGGTTTTAGTTCACATATTTTCCGGAGCTCATATCGCTTGGACGTTCTGTTCTTTTATTTGTGCTTAATTCTGCCTAAATCAATTATTTGCAATTTTACTTTTAATAATTCATTTTATATTAAGTACTTTATAATTAGCGTTACCGATACAGGCTCCTTCAAGAGCAAGTTCTTCAGTTTATCAACATATAAGTATAACCAAAAAGTGATATCTGTAAAGTACATTTAAAAAAAATGAGGCAAGCACATCACAAAAGTTTCTTATATTCTTGGCACGAAAAAATACTAAAAGATCTACTTTAAGTAAGGCGTGGACTCTTTCTCGTTTTTTGTGTTAGTGATACAACATTTATATCTCTAAATGTACCGTTTTAGATTATACAGCTTCAGCTCTACAAATTCAAAGCGGCAAACATACAACAAGGCTAATTATTTTCGCAATTAGGTTTGCCAGTTTTTGTTACAACGGAATAATATTTACAATTTACCTCCAATAAATTTCCCCGTTATTTTTTAATAGAAACATTCACAACGACAATCGGAGCAAGGTTAAATAACAACCGGCTATTTTCTACCACCAACATAACTTGCTTTATTGAAAGCGAAGGCCTTTCGGTCATTTCGGAAATACCCATTAATGAACCTCTTAATTTCACAATTACCATCCATTCTTACGATAAAACTCCAATAAAAGCGGGCTCGGCCAACCTGCAGCACACTGCGCTCTTCGAGGTTACCGAGTTTTACCTTTTCTAATTATAAATTTAGCGCGCACCTTTAATACCAACAGCTGACTCGTTAACTTCGGTTGCGCTTTAAAGGTGTTAAAGTGCGTTAAACGGCGTGAAAGTCGACCTCGTTCTTCATCGTTGTGAGGCACAACCGAGAATTTGCAGCTATCTACTGAGGCTCTTGGTTTTTTTATACATACGCAGCACATATTTTGCAACTGTTGTAATGTTTTTGACGTAATCAAGTCATAAAACGCAGCAGGAAGCGTTTTATTATTTTATGGGGTTTTATTACATCACCTATACATATTATAGTACAGGGTGCTGCAAATTGAATTTTAGAATTTTAATTGCGCGCCATTTGTGTTCTGTGAACGTCAGAAATTGCATTTATGCAGTTTGTATCTAACACATTGCAAATTCCACCAAAAACTAGGTTTTAGAAAACAGCAGTTGATGCTGACTTTTGAAAAAAAAACTTATATTGAATTATGAACCTGATTTTTTTAAATGGCTTTATGAATTGTCAAAATTGTGGCATCTGCTCAACTAACAATCCACGTGCTGTATATGAAAAACAAATGCATCCACAAAAATGCACTGTTTGGTGTGCATTATTGGCTAGAAGGATCATTGGCCCATACTTTTTAGAATGAAGCTGGCAACTCTGCCAGGAAATGCAGAAGAACTTTTTTTTCAGTGAAACCGAGAATTTGAACTTGAATGATCTGTCATCTCAAAAATATTGAGGCACATGTCTCAAAGCTTAAGAAATACTCACTTTATTTCAAACCATATTTTCTGATGTTGTCTCGCAGAGGGGTGACATCAATTGGCCATCCTGGTTTTACGATCTGATCTCATTAGACTTAAAAGAAAAGAGTTTATATCGACAAATCTGCGACGATTACAGGATTAAAAGAAATTATCAGACGTATAATTCCTAAAATAGAACTGCACATTACGGAAAATTTCGCTAGAAGAATGGTCGCATGTCAACGGAGTCGTGAAGGGCATTTGGTCGACGTCATATTTCATACGTAACTGCTAAGTCTGTACTTTACACTGATAGCAATAACATTCGGATTGTTCCAATATTTTTATTCAAGGAAAACTTCCGGAAGTCCAACTTGGTTCATGCTATATTAATTAATTGGATTTATTAACTCATTATAATAGAAAGTTGCAGAAAGTATAATTTTTAAATGTTTGTATAATCGTTTATTATATTTTGCTATAAGGCCGGCCTTACAAAAATATTACAACACACAACACCATAAACTGAAAATGTTAATGCATTTTCTGTTGCAATAAATACCGCATGTATAATTGAACGACTGTTCGAATTTTAATGCTCGGAAATGGCATTAAACAGCGTGAACCTTCATTTTTACATAGATATGTAATATTGTCCTTGGATTGGTGCGGCGGTCGTCTGTGAAAATTGATAAATCAGCAACTAATAAAGCAGAGAGTGATTAGATAATCCCAACGATGCCACTGTTTGTGCGAACATCGAGCCTATATTTGTAAACTTTTTGACGGAAGGCCAGCAATCTGGTATATTTATTTATGTGGCATTCGTTCATTATTTGTTCAACAGATACAGAAAGAATAGAATGGCATAGCCCCGGGTTAGGAATAAAGTTTTTAAATGAAAACGTTGACAAACAGGGATAAAGTACGTTATTAGGATTAATACAAAAAATCGTTACGTTAATGCATTTCCGGTATCTAAAAATTTTTAACAATTTTCCAGACGTGTGAGATTATTATAAATCAAAATTGGTTTTCTTTTTCTGAAATGTCTATTAGTGGTTTTTTTTTAAATAATTTTACGTATTTAATGTTTTTCATCACACTTATATAAATGGCAAGTATTTTTCCAACAGCATATTGGCGATATCCGTTGTTTTCGCTTTCACCGTTACTCTTAACAAATAAGTCACGCAACGTTACATTCGGTGAATATGGTGGAAGATCTAACAAGGTGATTTCGTGCTTTACAAAAAACTACGTGACAAATGGTACCTTGTGAGTCGACGCGACATCTTTGTTAAGAATCAATAAATCATCATCCTTGCACAGTTCCGGTCTCCCTTTCACCTGTTTACGAATGACTTCTTATACATAAAATTAGGATTACATTGATAATAATCATAATGTTGTTTGTTTTTATCTTTATTTTTTGTTCTAGCAGTTTTAGTTTTTTCTTTAAATAATTATCTTATTTACAAATAATGCTTGTCTGTCTACTTATTGTTTATTTATATCTGCCTTTATTACAATATGGTTAATTTTTACTGTTCCTTTACTATGTGGTATTTATAGTACATTTTTTCCTAACGACAGATCAACTCCTTGACATTTTTTTTATCGTTGAATATTTAATTATACTCAGGTTATATAGTTTCTTTAGGTTTTTCTTTGTATTATTAAAATGGGTATTTAAAAAAGGAAACATTTTATACCATTCTGAGATATTCATAATTCACAATTTTTTAAAAACATCAATCAAATTATGTATATTTAGGACAATAGGATAGAGTAGATAGAGCAAACTAAACAAAAGAGATAAACAGGCGTAAAAAACAATCATGGATTGCTTTTGAAAAATTGGGTGGCATTATGAATAACACAAATAGGCCTTTACATCTGAAAACGAAAATATTTAATATATGCATACTTCTATGTTTCACAAAAAACCAATATGCTATGGGTTCCTTAATTATGGAAATAAAGCATACATAGATATAGTTAGAAGTAGTCGCAAGACTTTTGTGGATATTCGTATGACATGTATTAAGATACCTATGAAAAATGGCAAAGAAAAATCGCATAACCTTTGTCAAAAGTTTCATTACTGGACTCTTAAATAATAATTTATTTAACTTACTAACTAATAGGTCTGGGTCTTATTAAAGTAACTTCCTCAACTATTTATACACAGCTGCCAGCATGTCTAAAAGTCATGGAAGTAGACAGAGAAATCTTCATCCGGGAGGCTTCTCAGTACGTCACAACTGTTTGGATTGAATATTTTTATGCCGCTTTTCATTCGCCATTCATGGCTTCTCAATATAGTCTGGTCGCTATATGCTTGCTTCATCATATTCCACATTTTACTAGGAGTTTCCCTAGCTTAACGCAAAACTTCCTATTAATTTTCTGCTCGGAATCCTCGTCCGTAACGTCACTTGTGTAACCTCCAAGAAAATGCGCTAACAAGCCGAACAGTGGGTTTCTAAGCAAAGCCCTACCACCTAGTAAGTTTCATGGAAACACTTTCATAGTCGTATCTATTATCAGGTGATTAAATAATACTCATTCCTTGTGTTTGGACATCACAGATAAATAATTAAGAAATCAGTCCAGAAGCTTGTTTGACGAAGGTTGTGGAATTGAAACCTTATAATTTTGTCAGACCTGGGAGGCGTGCACCCATGAAATAGATTAATGACTTGTAAATAATAGCAGCCCTAAATTGAATGGTTGCTAAAAACAGAAATAAATTGGGGAATCAAGAAGAGGGTTTTATCTAAAATGGATTTAATCAGAAGAAGCGGTTAAAGTCTAATTTAATGCATTTATTCCAGAACTGTACAAAAATCCTTTTATTACTTATCTGTAAAGTTCTAATCCTGACTTAAGAGATTTCGTAATATTAACGATTTTCTAGGGGAAAGGTTATAATTGCTCATGTAAACTGTAAACATTAGAAGCTTCTAGGATAATATACACATTTCTACATTTCCTAATTTAACGAATTGGTCATAACAACTTTAATACACTTTGGTAACGCGTATGTATTTTGATGCATTAAATTTTTCGTTAAATTTGTATTACAGACGTATATAAACTTTTACACTTCTAATGCATCACATCCTAGATTACTTATTGTTAGCGATCTTTTTTAATTAGAAAATCTTGTTGGCCTTGACAAAACAGGACACCTTCATGCATTCTGCATTCAGCGGTAATAGCGATATTGAACTTTATCACCGCTACATTTAGGAAGATACTCTTAAGCACATTTAACAACTTGTTTTCATTTTAGCAGTTTTCCACCGTTTGCTTTCCGTCATTCAAAATTTCTAAAATGATCTAAGACGATTTATATTGTTCCACACAAACTACCGAATCCAAACAAACACATAACGTTTAATGTTATAAATGGTATAAATAATTTCGCAGTGGTGTGGTTATCTAAAAATATACTAATCAATATTAAAATCAAGCTAAAAATACTAAATGTGAAGGTTATTGAGATAACTGTTTCGCATTTATTTCCTCAATTTTAACACCACTGCAGATTAAATAAAAATTATGGGAGTTCGTAGCTTTTGGCAATTTCGTGCAATTTTAAATAATTTCAAGATAATTTAGAGTCTTAGTTTTCAACGTGCAAAACTAATAGCAACTCATTCAAATTAAACACCTTAACCTTGTTCAAACTCGCTAGGTGAGCAATTTAAATGCTTTACAAGTGTAGTTGAGTCACGTAGATTAATTATTGGAAGATAACCAACAGCTAACGAGAACTGCAAAAATAGGAAATTCCAAGTAAATCTGCTAATGAATATGGAAATATATTACAAAATTTTGAGCAAAAGATACGAAATGGCGCATTCATTTTATCAAATGTTTCAATTACATTTAAATTGCAACTAAGGGAAGTCATTGAGTACATAAAAAATGAATTCTGTTCGACTTCGTAATTTTTTGGTATAAATGTAACTTTCTGCGGCATATGCACAATGTGATATAACGCAAGCGTCGGAAGCGAAAGCGAGGAAATTTTAAAATGATGAAAGGGTATTAAAGTCTATTTATAACTTATTACTCAAGCGTAGCGTATCATTTTCCTTTACACATCACACAATTTGATGTTTTACTGTTTGAGGTGCTTCGGACGGTTTTCATTTTATAAGTTAATTTAAATCTTCAATCGATTATTACGTACGTACAGATACAGTGATTTATGCCAAATTGTGAATGGTTGATTTAATTTAATTATATACAATGTCCAATTTAAAACTTGGCAGCTAAATTTAGCAGAATCGTTGTTTTAACGGATTTGCTACACAAGAATGTATTATATCTGAAGCCGACTAAACGTTCTAAAAGAAACGCTGGATAACAGATGAAATCTTATGGAAGAATGAACGTCACTCAAACATAACAAGCCAAAATATACAAAGTTTCTTAAAATATACTCCGGAAAGAAATAAAAAATGCAAAAACTAAGTAGATAACAGACAAATAATTTGAAATGGAAGAATTAATCCGAGAAAGCGATCTATTTAATATACATAAGAAAATAAAGGAAGTAGCTGGCCTACATAAAAGAAACGGATACCTATGACTCTAATAAATAACTCAAAAAAATTATATTAGATGAAAAAGAATTAATGGATATGTGAAAATCATATATAATAAAGTTATTCGAAGGCACTAGAACAGATACAAATCTTAACAGTGACAATAACAATCTTGAAGATTCAAAGATTTTTAAATCTGAAATACTGCACGCCATCTCAAAAGCAAAAGTCAGATAAGATACTGGTTCTGATGGCTTTTCTATAGAAATAGTAATACTTATTAGCAGAAATAACATTGATCTTATAGTAAATCTATTTAATAAGATGTATAACCCTGGAAGAATACCCGAAGAGTGGTTGAAGTCAACTTTTATAACGCTTTCAAAGAAACACCACCATAGAAATAAAACGATTTTCAGCTAATTAGCCTAATGGCCCATATGTTAAAAATTTTCCTCCACACAATTTACTGTACAAATACCGTAATCAACGAAGAGATGTGTTTGCATGTTGCATTGATTATGAAAAAGTTTTCAATGGAGTGCAACATACCAGATTAATTGAACTACACCAAGAGGTCGAAAAGAACATTAAAATTATAAAAAATCCATACAGGATTGAAGACTTAACATCATATCTAGAAATCCAAAGAGGAGTGCCACATGGATGTACTCTTTTCCTTTTAATTATTTCACCTTTATGAGGACAAAATTGTTAAAGAAGCCCTGGACAGATTAGATTTAGGAATTAAGATTCATGGTGTACTAATTAACACCATTGAATACGCAGATGTTGCAAGTATTCTCGCTGAAACCATCGAGGATTTTAAAAGATTCTCAAACCGCTTCTCTGTAAATAAATAGACAACCATTATGCTTAAGTATAACTATTACAAAAATAAAATTCATGGCATTCAATTGTCAAAATTACAATGCTTCAACCTCCACCTTAACGGCAAGCAAATTAAATATATAAAATGTGAGGTAATACAACTACAATAAATATGCGGGATCGTTGAGGTAATTTCAGAAAATGAATAAGCAATGTAAATAACATTAACGTACAAGAAAAATTAAATTTATTTACCTGAAACTTAGCACAATTAAAGTAAATAGTATTCAGAGTCATATTCAATGTATTCCCCATCAGCGACCAGAACCTTCTCGAACCGAGACCTAAACTTGCTACAGGCCTTTTATAACTTCCTCTTGTCCATGCGTGCCGTTACCTACCTCTATTATGGAAGCCGTTAAGCTTTCGTTGGGGTTATAATGCTTCTCATTGACCTTCGCCTCGATCACAGATTAGAGGATGGCCGCAAGTCGAGAATCTAGTGGTAATATAGATTGTTGTATAGTCATGCCTCTAGGTCTTCCATGTCTTGTGGGCTCATGCAGTCTTGAGGAACACGTACTTCCGCCCAGCGGTCACTTCTTCTATCCAGGACTTAACAACGGTTGATATAGTTATCGGTGGTTGCCTTCAGGCCTTACTTAAAGAAATAGAGCACCATGTCATCCTTTTTTGCTGCTCACAATCCCCAACACCATCACAGACGCATGAAACTTTGTATACACGACGGTGGGCACTTCAAAGGTACTGTGGTAAATCCAACAGTCGCTTTGGCAATTTACCTTTCTGTCTTGGATGAAGTTCTTTTCATGCGAAAAGAATATCAGAACGTCAGTGCTGTCGTGCTTGATGTTTAACAAGACTTGGGGCTTTAACTTCCTGTCCATTTTGTTTGTTTTTTTTTTGTTAACACTTGATAGTTCTTTAGGACGAAAGACTTTTTAGTACAGATTCTCATGCATTGCTTGATTAGCCATCGATCTTGTTACACCCATTTCTTTGGCCATGTCAGTCTATTTAGGATCTTGATCAATTTTTTCTTTCGATTTGCGAGCGAATTCATCACTTCTCTTGGGATCACATCGCTTGCAGTGAACTGTGTTGTCAGCAGTTTTCTCCTTCTGGCATCAGATTTTTTGTACTCTAAAAAAGTACCGAATTTGCCTTGACAACCCTGTAGATAACTTGGTTATTAACGTAGGTGTACATTTCAAAAAAATTTCTTCATTAAATGTTAATTATCACTCTATCATAATACCTAAAAATACAATTTTTATTTTTTACAATCAATTTTTCACAAATTGCGCTTATTACATCGCACACGGTATTTATTATACTGATAACAATCTGGAAGTATCCACTTGAACTTCAAAACAAGGAACATTATTAATTTCTTAAATTTATTTTAGGACATTAAAATCATAATTTAAAATTATTACTTAATATTTTTATAATTAAAAGTGAATACAAAAATTAAAAAGGAACATTTTATTCACACTAAAAGAATAAGTTGTAACTAGTAAAATAAGTGACTGGAGCAATTTCAAACGAAGAAAGGGGGACGCCCATTTTATATTAATGATATTACCAGACAAGGAATCTGTTGCAGATTAAGATTATAGCTGACATTTCAATAAAATTTCTAAATAACCAAGAAAACTATTGGGTAAACCAGACGAAGTTATTTGCTCCAACTCTGCTTTGCGGTTTTTATTTCTTTTTACTTAAAATTCGTTCACAGTTAAACGCTAACTCTAACAAAATGCTTATTTCATCCACGTTCTCCTTGAAAATTCGCGGGTAATAAATGGCAGGGATTAAATGCGGGCTAAAATAGAAGTAAGAGCTCCTACGTTCCTGCTACATACCTCGCGGATGTAAAACTAGAACGAAGTCAATGTTAACTCGAGAGAAAAGATAAATTATGATGGAGTAATCTAGAGCGTTATAAATGGTGGTAAATCTATCGGGCGAGATAAAGTATACCTGCGTAGGCAAGACAGCAAAGGTAAACGGCGATGCGATCATCTGTATGACGCAATCGCACCTTGGCTAAGCTGGAAGAGCCGATTTTGACCTTATCCATATGTTTAATGCTTTAAAGCCTTTTTGATTAACAGTTTGCAAATTAACCTGCAAACTGTTGGGAACGATTCGAAATGTACGTCCTTAAAGCAAACATTTTGGAAAGTCGAGGGGTGGGCGAAAAGCAGTTCAAATATTTGCGCCCCTACTTGTGTGTTTGAAGCAAATGTTAGCGGGGACTTAAATGAAGTGCAAACTTTTTAGGTTTGTAAGAATTGGTTTTATGCGTACATTTTTATAATTTGTCGCAGTTGTGCGTGTTCGATTGTGTAGAATAATATCTATAATTTTTATATCTTTGTCCTTTTTGATTAGTGTTATTGTTTTAACAAATGCGACGTCTCTAAGTGGTTTTGGTTATCATGATATCATAAAGTTGACTTACATCGTTTAATTCTCTTGTAATAATATTGTGGGAGCATTTAGCGTAAGTTTTAAGTTTTTGTTCACTAATAAACTTTTTTCCTGGCATTACTTTTTGTCTAATACTGATATATGATCATTGAATCAACCTTGGTCTCTCATCTATTTTCAGAAACTAAATCGTAGCATTTCCGTTACCCTTTTCTATAATTCCATGTTTTCGTCTCCTGTTTCAGTCTAAAGAAAATGAAAATAAAAACATTAAAGTATAAGAAGTGGAGTATTTTTATTATTGAGCTTTAAAAAACTGTTGCTATTGCATTAATCGGATGACGCATTCAAAAAAATATGCATCACAAACGGGGTTTTACGAATCTTGCTAATTGGAACGCACGTGCGCGACGACTATGATTGGCCTACAATACGCTTGCAATCCGGTAATTCATCTCAGTCACTTATCCGAAGTAAGTGACGTAAGAGCTTAAGTAAATGAATACCACAACCGACGAAGCAGTCCAGGCAGTTGCATTGTTGAAAGAGGGCCTCAGTCAGAGGGCCGGGGCAAACCGACTAAATCTGAGTCAATCAGCTGAGCCGAGAGTGTTGCGTCGGTACCGGAAAACCGCTACGTTCGCCGGCAAGCAGGCGGCCGTAGACGCGTGCCAATGGAGAGAGACGATCACTTTCTTGTCTCAATATCCCTCAGAAATCGACATATGAATTGGCATTGACCTCAAGCAGAGCTCAGTATTATTTACCGACGAGTCCAGGATGTGCCTACGTAAACGATAAGAGACGTCGAGTCTATAGAAGCCAGGGAAGTGATTTGGTGATTGCTGTAGTCAAAAAACTGTCGCATATGGAGGTGGCTCTTGCATGTTCTGGCCGGGCATTTTCATGCACGGAAAAACTGAGTTGGTTTTCATGCTTAGTGAAGGACGCAGAGGAGGTTTAACAGCTACATCAGGGACATTCTGAAGGAACATGTTCCGTTTACGGGATTGGTTGGTGAGGACTTCATGCTAATGCACGACAATGCGCGATCCCACACCACGACCTACCTGGCTAACGTCGGTATACCGAAAATGGCTTGTTTGGGATGAGCTAAGCCAAGTGTTCGGATCAAAAATCTTGCACTAGAGAGTGTGATGAAACTGAGAGCGGTGTTGATTAAAGAATGGGACCGTATAGAAAAGATAGTTATCCGATCCATGCGTAACCGCTTGGAAAGTGCAATTAGGAGTAGAGGTGGCAACACCACGTATTGAAAAAAAATTAAGTTAATTTCAACTGTGGATTTCATTTTTTTTCCTTTCATAATCATCTTTTTCCTTTCAACTCTTTTATGGTACGCATATTCTTAGGCCCGTAACTTTGTCGGAACTCGTCCGGTTTCAATCAAAGTGGTATCATTTGAAACCACAGTTTTTAAGTTTCCAAACAGTATACTGAACTTTACTTGGAATGTTATTGGAGTGGATACACATTTTCTCAAAACTCGATCATGTTGCTGAGTTGATTGTTTTGTTCTCAAATGTATATATTAATAGAAAAAAATCATACAACTATACACTAGTGGAACGTATTTACGCCATTTACTCACTGTGACGAGGTAAAAACGTCAGTGCAAAATTCTTTTGAATTTTATAATTATATTACGAATAAACGTTCTATCGAACTGTTGTTAAGACACGTTTGCTGGGCTTTTTTGTATTAAATAACCTTTTTTGTAGATTTCGCCAAAATACCTGTTGTAGAAGCTCGTGTCACAACTTCTGGAAAATTTTCATTATAGTTTTTCATTTTATACCTCCAATACCACTCTCCTTTTTCAAACTCGCATTCAATTCTGATTAGATTCATATCAAATAGCTGCATTGGAAAATCTGGCTGCCTCTTAAGGGATTTTGTAACAGAGATTTTTTATACTGTAGCGTAGATTTCTAAAGCACCTGTTTTAAACTGTTCTTAAATCAGTATCTGGTGATGATCATTGTTCCGGGTCAAATAGCAGACCGTGTGGTGGTAAATGATGCAAACATGAAATCAGTATTATATTTAGGTAAATGTGTATATATAGACATTACCAAATAGACTATAACGATAACACCTGAACCATTATGTACAAACATAAACTCTATCGAATTTATAATGAAATATATTATATCTTATTTGCTACCGAAAAACGCTTTCCACTCTTTTCTTCCCATTGCCTGTCTTTTAGCTTCGTGCCATGTAGTGCCTCTTGCCCTTAATATATCACCTATTTCTTGGTTCCAGGTTCTCTTGGATCGTCCTCTCCTGTTCTTTTTATCCCAGCCTGCTTTCCATATTTCCTTTACTAAGCTGTCATTTCCCATCCTAACTAAGAGTCTGAACCATCCTAGTTGCCTTTCAACGATCTTGTCAGCAACAGGTTTCACTCCTAGTCTATTTCTTATGACCCTATTTTCCAGTTTGTCAAGCCTTGTGACCCCTTCAATTTTCCTTAGTATCTTCATTTCCGCGGCCGTTATTTTTCCTTTTAATTTTTTGTTTAATACCCACGACTCACTACCATATATTAACACGGGCACTAAAACCGTATTGTAGATTTTCACTTTCGTCTTTTTACTGACTTCTCTTTTATTTATGAAGACCGATTTTAAAGCATTGTATAAACGTGTCATGTTTTTAATTCGATTATTAATGTCTGTTTCTATGTTCCCATTAGAATCTATAATTGATCCAAGGTATTTTATATTGTTCACTGGGTTGAACTCATGACCGTCCAAATTAATATTAATATCCTCTCGCTATTACCATAAAGTCGGTTTTCTGTACATTGATTTTCATTTCATACTCGTCGAATAAAGATTTCCACCTATTAATTGCTTCTTGTAGCTCTTTTTGACTGTTTGCTACTAACATCAGGTCGTCCGCATATAGAAACTCTCTCACTATTACTGGTTTCAGATGTCTAGTCCCCACTCTAAATCCTTTAACAACATTTTTGGCTTTCCAGGTGATTTTATCCATTACTGTTATGAATAGAAGTGGGCTTAGTATTCCCTCTTGTCTCGCTCCTTTGAAAGTGATAAATTCCTTGGTATTTCCATTTACAGTCGTTACAGAATTTTTGGTATTGGTATATAGGCTTCTGACTGCTTCCGCTAGTTCTTTGGGGACCCCGCGTTTCCTTAGAGCGTCCTAGATCCGTTTTCTTGGTACAGTATCAAACGCCTTTTCTAAATCAATTGCACATATGTACACTTCTCCGTTTCTCTTAAGTACTCTTTCAGCAATTTGTCTTATACTGAATGTCCAGTCTTGCGTACTTCTTCCAGCCTGACTTTCGTGTAGTGTTGATTCTAATACTGTTCTAAGCCGATATTCTAATATTCGTTCATATAATTTACCTACTACTGACGGAATGAAAATCACCCTATAATTACTACAAATTGAGGCGTCTCCTTTTTTAAGTAGTGGTACAATAATTGCCAATTTCCATTCCTCCGGGGTTTGCTTCTTTTCCCATGCGTTTCTTATTATTGAGCGTAGTACATTAATCCCCGCATCTCCCATATATATTTCATCATATCTGGTTTAATACCGTCTTTGCCGGGTGCCTTCCCATCCTTCAGTTTTTTAAGTGCGTAGAGAACCTCTTCGAGCTGTATATTTGTTTCTACTGAAATTGTTTCACTTAATTTTTTTTCGAATTCTGTAGTATGCACTGTTTAGTTATGATACTCGAACAATTCACTGAAATACTGGTACCATCTATGCCTTATCTACTCATTTGACGTTAACAGTGTTCCTTCCTTGCTCTTAATATAGTGCTGTTTCATATTGTCTCCTTACTTTACGTGTTTTCAGCGTTCTGTATAACAGTTTGGAATTTCCCTGTCCCTGTGCTTCCATTCTCAGTCCAAAGTTGAAATATATTATATATTATCTTTAAATATTGTGTAACATAGACGTGCCTTTTTAGGGTTACGTTAACCACCACTTAGTTTGAAATTCTGTATTGTACTATAACTTATTAATAGATATTCTCTTGGATATAATTTATTTCAGAACTAAAAAATTTAAAATCTTTGAAGTATATTTCTTCTTGTATCTTTCATGTCCGTCATTAATAAAACTCAATGACTTACTTTAATCTCCATTTTATGTTTCTTCTCTTTAGTTACTATAAAATTTCATGTTCTAAGTAACAAGAACAGAACATGTAGGAGTAAAATGTAAAAGATAAAACAAAACCGATCAACGATGAAAAAAATAGTTATAATTATTTTTACGCGTTCGTTAGAAATTAAAAAATACAATGATAAACTTGAAAATGAATAGCGTTCCTCTAATTTTGACACTGTTTAGCTTCAACTACCAAATAGACAAAATGAAAAGTGAGCATTTCATGTTCAAAACACTTTTACCAAGTAGGTCATCAAGACGGTCATTTAATTTTTATCGCCACCGCTTATCTTTTTCATAGTTAGCGAAGATAACGCTTAATCGCTTACGTAGCGGCGAGTAATTATGTTCTCTGCGCATTTAATTCCGTAGCATAACAAATCTGCAGTCATTCTTAATCATTTCTACTTCCGTTTTTTACCCTAAGCCGCAGTTCCTGTCCACACCTATCTAATATCCCGCTCCGCTGCAATGCATTGAAACGCCTTTTTTACATAAATCAAGTAGAGCCAACCGTGATAAGGTTCCAACTGAGTGCTGTGCAATCAGTACAGTTCAGATAAGTATATATCTGATGAAATGTACCTCGGCGCAGTTATATAAAACTGCTATTATCAGTGCCGACATGTCCAGAGGTTGTTTTGATGAGTTACCAATAGTTGGTCAGACCTAAAGCGTCCTCTCACTGACATTGCGCCGGCGGACAAGGTTGTTGCCGGTCGATTTTTGTGACGTTTAAAATAAAACGAGATCGATAACTGCAAGACAGACGTCTAATGATTTCTGTTGCTAACTTTAAATGCAAAATAAAATCTTGCAATATTTATGTGGGATTGTAAAAATGAAGCAAACTGTTTTTAAAAGTAAAATTTCTATGGTTATATCATAGTTTGAGGACTTTTTCATCTTAAAGCAAACGTCTTTGTTAGCGTTTTATTGAAATGATATCAACCATAGGAATTATTTAATGTTCTTCGTTTACAATACCTTTCTTCTTACCAGTTCTCTTCTGCTTTTGATATTTAATATTAGTCTTTGCAGTAAATGACATCTATCTAGGCTTAATGTACACCCTAAGTACTTTTGTTTGTTCTTTACCTCATACAAGTCCTTTTTTGCAAGCGTACGAAAGGAAAAACGCATGCAGCGTTAATGTTCCTTCTTAACATATATTAGAAATGTCACTATAAAATTTGAAGGGCATTTAGACACTGTTGTCGTTAAACCAACTGTTCTATACTTATTCTTATAACTCTGTGTGTTACAGTTTTTTGGCCCCTTGAGAAAATTTATTCACAAACTAATTTTGCTTTTGGTCCACTATATTTTAAAAATAGAGAAAAAACTTTCTTTGAATTTGAGGGTTTACCAAATCCAGACATCTCTTGGATGTTACATTCATCCTATACTATAATTGGAGTTCTAATTATTTAACATCAGATTCGACAAAATATAAAATAACGTATAAACATATTTAAGTAAATGGAAGTATACATTGAAAAATTAAAATATACAAATGTATGATGTTCTCATGTTACAGGTGTCATGCTTACAGTAATTTTATTGAACGCATGTGACTCTTTAGAAAACATTTCATGCATGTTTAAGAAGATTATTGTCGGAAATCGTTATCGTTTTCGTTTTGTGGAAAAATATGTGTTTACGTAACCAAATCTCGGTTGTAACCGGCAATGAAGCGAATTTAAGTTTCGGTAAAACTTCGAGAACTTCAGTAGTATTTATGGCACAATCACAAGTTAGAAAAAATAGAGATGATAGATTTTTCCTACTCAAACTCGCAGATATCTCGGCGGTTAAAACCCATGCTCTATATAAAAACAAGCATTAACCTATATCTTCAATTTTTTCTATTCAATTTGATTACCGTTTGCACTATATCTCTGCGGGACATTTTAAAACTATCGTTTTTCTTGTTTATTGCAGGGTATGGCCTTCACATTGGAAGAGCGCCAAGCGCTGGGCATCCATGGACTTCTGCCCGCCCGCGTGAAGACGCAGGACGAACAATTAGAGCACTGCAAGAAGTGCCTCGAGCGCTTGGATGATGATCTCAACAAGTATTTGTACCTCATGGGATTACTTGTACGAACGTTTCGTTACACCCATTGATCAAAATTAAACCTCTTTTAATTACTAGGACCGAAACGAAAAACTGTTCTTCCGGCTAGTCACCGAAAATGCCGAAAAAATGATGCCGCTGGTGTACACCCCAACTGTAGGCTTAGCCTGCCAGAAATATGGTCTGGTGTTTCGGCGGCCGCGCGGCTCTTTATTACCATACACGACAAAGGACATGTTTATGACGTATTAAAGAATTGGTAAGTTTTGACCATGTTATAATAATTAAGCGAATTAAGCTAATCCCTCGTAGGCCGGAATCGGACGTGCGCGCTATAGTAGTAACAGACGGAGAACGTATACTGGGTCTGGGCGATTTAGGAGCGTGCGGCATGGGCATCCCTGTCGGAAAATTGTCGTTGTACACAGCTCTAGCAGGAATTAAACCGCATCAATGTTTACCCATTACATTAGATGTTGGTACTAATACGCAGAGCATGTTGGATGATCCTCTTTACATCGGCCTCAGACATAAACGAGTTACCGGTAAAGAATACGACGACTTCATCGACGAATTTATGACTGCTGCAGTAAAACGGTTTGGTCAAAACACCCTCATTCAGTTTGAAGACTTTGGAAATGCGAATGCCTTCAGGCTGTTGGAAAAGTACCGCGACAGCTACTGTACATTTAATGATGATATACAAGGAACTGCCAGCGTAGCTGTAGCAGGATTGCTTGCCTCCTTACGAGTTACAAAAACCAGGTTATCCGATAACGTCATAGTATTCCAGGGAGCAGGAGAAGCCGCTTTGGGAATTGCCCAACTATGTGTGATGGCAATGAAAAAGGAAGGCACTTCCGAGCAAGATGCCAAGGATAAAATTTGGATGGTCGATTCTAAAGGGCTTATTGTAAAGGATCGGCCAGAAGGCGGAGTTACAGGACACAAAGTGCATTTTGCCAAAAGTCATCCACCAATCAAGACTCTGGCGGAAGTGGTAAAGACAGCAAAACCGACTGTCATAATTGGAGCTGCAGCAATTAGTGGAGCTTTTACTGCAGAAATACTTCAGGATATGGGCAAAAACAACAAAAAGCCTGTGATTTTTGCCCTTAGTAATCCTACAAGTAAAGCAGAATGCACTGCTGAACAAGCATATAAGAACACTAATGTTAGTTAATTGCTATAAAAGTATAAATAATATAATTGATGTTTAATTTTTTTAGGGTACTGCGATATTTGCTAGTGGTTCACCATTCCCTCCAGTAACTTTAAATGGCAAGACTATGTATCCTGGACAAGGCAATAATTCTTATATCTTTCCTGGAATTGCATTGGGAGTTATCTGTGTTGGCATCAGAACCATTAGTGAAGAAGTCTTTCTAATGGCAGCAGAGGTAACACTTAATTAACGTATTAATTTCGGTGACTTAATAAATTGGATTCTAGGCTTTAGCTAATTTAGTCTCTGAAGAAGACTTGGAAATGGGCAGTTTATATCCACCCCTATCGTCTATACAAAGCTGCTCTCTTAAAATTGCCGTAAAGATAGCAGAATATGCCTATGAAGCTGGTAAGTCTGCAAATGTGACAACCTATTTTTAAATAATCACTGTACTGTCATTTAATAGGCGTCGCCTCGGTACATCCGAAACCAACAGACATGGAAAACTTCATCAGGGCGCAAACTTATGATACAAGCTATCAGCCGGCTCTGCCTAGTATATATTCATATCCAAAACTGTAATAACATTCCTTAAATTATTTATTAAATTATTAGTTAATTTTGGTTGATATTTAAATGTCTACCACTGTTGTATATAATATCTTTTAATGTGTTATAGGTACTTATGCGTTTTAATTTTATTGGGAAATGAAAAGTGCAGGACACTATAGTAGTTATTATATTCATATACCTGTATGCATTTACATATGATTAAATAAACTTTTGATTAGCACTTTTATATAACTCATGTCCTTACTAATGTCGCAACTCCGTTATCTTACAGATTGGGGCTACAAACGTGGCCATAGAGGCATGTAATTATGAGCCTCACAATACGTGAAACAAATAGTAAATGTAATTTTTATAGACATGATGCGAATAGGATGGCAAAGCATGTTAAATCATATGAGAAGATGATATAAATGTGTGAAAAATGCACAATATGAAGTTTTGTATGCATATAAAAATCGAAAAATAAGCGTGAACTATTGTAATATAAAAAGGTAAATACAAAAAATGCAATAAAAACCTGCTTACAAAAAGGCTGAAAATTAAAAGAAAGAGACTTGTCTTATAGTTACTTTAAAGCAAAAAGTTAGACAGAAAACCAACACTTATGTGTGGGTTTTCCACACTTCTTTTGGCGGAAAACTGTTCTTGCAATTTTTGTCATATGAGAGGTGGCCTGTGGTGTGATATCTTAGAAAGAAGCAAAATAACGCACTCAAAATAACATTTCATCCGGCGCAGTTTGAAGAAAATATTTTACTGAACTAAGCTTTAGACCCTTTCAGTACACCAACCCTGGGTTTCAAACCCAAGGTAAGATAGGATCATAGGATAATCCATTGGCCTTCACAAAATTCCCGTATCTAAATTCTTAAAAAGGCTCATTTGGACTTTCATCTGTTGAGATCATATGTAGACAAAACTATTATTGCTGATTATATTTGCATTGATGGCAAGGACGTAAACTACCATGAAGTCGTTGCAAATTGGTTTGTTGCAATGTTCATAGGAGTTCATAGTGTTTTTCTACCGTTTCAGACAAATTGCTAGATTTTCTGGATCAAATTCGCATAGAAGATATTGATACCGTTTGATTCCTGCCCTGGAGTATTATCAATTGCGAGTTGCTGATGTTGAGGGAATTCCAATTCAATTTCCAATTTTTTGGCTAGTTCACACATGGATTTTCGAACTTTCTTCCGCCGAGTAGCTGAGGTTGAACAAGTTGGAGGGATAATTGCTTTAGAGCAGTTGTTTTAGAAGATTGATCATTTTGAAGCCAGTATGGGTGTTTCTCCTTAAAGAGTTTGATTCTGTATGGGCGGCAGCGTCAGCCAGGAAGTAAGCAACCTTCATGTGCTATTTGTGAGTTGTTTTGTAGCAGGAACGATTTTTTATGCTCTGGTCAACAATGACGACCCCATATTAAAGGGTGTTAATAGGTTAACACCATGAGAGGCTTTGTATTAGAATTGTCTTCCTGAGGGATGGCTCTTGCCTCGATGCACGGTAGGCATTACGAGGACTTACATATTTCTTCTTTTGGTGGTGTCTATCAACTAGATCTTTTCCAAGTCCCAAGCTTGTAAAAAAATTGTTCTTCCAGACCTATGGTAGGGTTTGACCAAATCTTTCACTGCTCTCATTTCTTGATTCCTATCCAATTCTCCTTCTCTTTCAACGTATAATTGCATTTCTGAGATGTAGTTTGATGCCGTATCTGCCACTCTCCACACCTTTAAGCCACATTTTCTTGTTGGCGGCATTGAAGATGTGGGACACCTTGCTAGATCTGGAAACAGATTAGTGACCATGTTCTCGGCGTCTTTGGTGTCAATCTTCCCTATTATTGAAGCGTAGAGCTCGGAGGAGGGTTATAAAACGATCCCTTAACATTACGGCGGGGTAAAAATGCTAACGACCAATCGATTCTGCGATTCAAAATATATAGGCTTGTTCTTCATTATCGTGGTGGGCGCGAGACCATAAGATAACCCCAAAAAAGGCTTTTAGTTTCACAACGCAGTTTCAGTCAGTGTTTTTGATGTAATTGTAGATGATTTTTATTGAAAGTTTCGATGATTTGATGGCCATAATTATTGGTAAAGTTGCAAATACTTTGGAGAAAAAGAGGCAAAAAGCTTTAGAGGTCGTTAAGTCCTCTGTAACCAAATCAGTTCTACGGAGTAGAATCTTGGAGGTTAACAGAAACATCCTTCAAACGACTGGAAGCTTTTAAATTATAAACATATGGACGTATCCTGCGCGTAAGTTAGACGGATTGTGTACGAAATGAAAAAGTGTTAGCAAGGATGGGAAAGGACAATGAGATTCTACGAACAATGAAAATGCGAAAACTATCATATTTCGGGCACGTTATGAGGCAGCCAGACACATACAACATTTTATACCTAATCATATAACAAAAGATCAAAAGCAAGCGGAAACCTGGAAGAAGAACCTTTTGGTTGAAAAACCTGAGAAAATGGTTTGAAAGACAACAGATTCACTTTCCAGAGCAGCAGTCGACAATATGATCATAGCCAACATTCGTGAAAACGAATATGATCGTTCTATCTTTTTGCAAAACGATCTCATCCTCGGTTTATCCTCAGGCTCAAATCTCTCCGACACAGGTGGTTCATTCTCATCAGATTAAGCATCTTCCAGCTTTATCTAATCCTCCGGTTGATTGTCTGCCGGAACTTCTGGAAAAAGTTCATGCATGGATCCAGCACTAACGCCGGCTTCAGAATCTTCCAAGTTAACATTTTACCCTTCAGCAAACTTCTAACTTCTCATCAGCATTCCTTTCAATCAGAAGTAGGCATTGGAAGTCTAACAAGTAACAAAGAAATAACGCACAATTTAGAATTTTTAGTGACAAAGCAGTTAACTGTGTTAAGTGTATGCTAGCATGTGTATGATTTGTCTTACAAAATATGCATTGATAACTCTCAGATTGCAAATATAATATTCTAAAAGGATATGCTTGCTGAGTAGACTGAATTTATAAAGTGTGCCATTTTAAATAATGTGTAATGTCTATAATGTCGACAGTATTAAAAAAAAACAAACTTTTTAGCATATATTACTTATCTTTCGCACAGCCCCATTCATAGAATAATGGGCAGAAAGATATTGAACATTTATAGCAGTTTTTACTATATATTGCCAATAAATACCATTTTCACTTTAAGGCAACTGCCAACGCTAATCCGTAATATAATATTATTTCAAGTGCACATTTTCAACCTCTTTTTACTATTTTTTACAAAATTTGGTGATATGTATGACTAGACTCTATTGATGACAATAAACATCTATCTATGTAAGAGTCACAAAATAGCAAGAAATCCAGCACATTAGACTAGAAATATTTCCTAAATTTTTGGTTATTTGGAATAAAGCCCAACGTGCAATACTGTTCGAGTCTCTAATAGACCCTTTAGGTCCTAGGAGCTTTTGCAAATAAAGCCCCGGGGCTCTGCTGGAAGAAATACGGTATATAATAGATATGTTAGTCTTTCTTCACAACTCAATACACCTATATAAGGAGTCACATGCAAAATCTTTCTATATTCTATGATATTTTATGCTCTTCTATTTCCTGAATTCTAAGGAAAGTCAGAGTGATGTAGAGCGTATATTATAGAAATGGCTTAACAATACTGACGTTATGATTTGTTTTTTGTGGTGTTTTCTTGTACGACGTGGTGATGACGAAAAAAAGGATGAAATTAGAATTATTTCGCAGTTTCAAAATTAGGTATATTTTCTATGCAGATGCAGAGAATCTTTTTCTTTTTCGAAAATTTGTGTGTACCTGTGTGTATCTGTTTAGATTACATCAAAATATAATAATGATCTCAACGATAATACTTCCACAAATTTGAGAAAGAGATGCATTTTGCAATAGCACGACGCTTGTTAACGACGAAGATTACATCAGCTCTTACAAGGACTATGGAGTGACAATAATAATAACATAAAAACGTCCAAACATATTCTTACCATAATTAGGCAATTTGAAAAAATGAATTTCCACTACAAAAATTCTGTGTCGATTTGAAAGTAAACAGCGATCCCGAAAAGGTGACAAAATCACACAAAACCTACAAAATCTAGTCTAACATTCACTAGACGTTTAGAAGTAAAAAACAAGAAAATTTCACAAAGATATTGTACAAGAGGTGCTGGACTTTTTACCAAAAATATTTTTTACGAAACGAAGAAAAACTGAAAATAAGCAAAGAGAAAAGTTTTGCCGATTGACGAAAAAACAAGCGTAAAAGGTGAAAATAAAGGAAAATCATAATCATATATTTCTCATGACTTTCACTTTACATATCTGAAATATATACAGCGCAACGCATGTGTGTATAGTAGAACATATATGTAGGTATGTATATCCATGTAATGTGTATATGGGTAGTGCATGTATGGCAATATACATATATGTACATACACATTGCTCACCGCTACTACCAGAACCAGCACACTGGGCTGGAAAAGCAGCGTATGATTTTTCTATAGAAAGTAAAATAAAAGGTGAAAAATGAGGCTACCAAAAATCTCAGATGTTTTGGTAGCTTTTATTGACTTCTTAAAAGTGACCATATACGTAACCATAAGCCGTAAGACAAAGGTTAATTTGATCAATATTTTTCTTGTGTTAAACGCTTTTGAAAAAGTTAAAAATGAGGACGAACTAAACGAAAATTCCGAATGTATCATAATCTACATATAAAAAAAATAAGAACTCTTATTTTTCTACAATCAAAAGTTGTTCAATAATTACAAAGTGTATAGATTTCTATAAAAATTCTTTTGGTTACACATATAGATTATTCTCTTCATCAAAGTACATTTATTTTCTCTTATCACCTTTAAGTAGCTGAAACATAGAAATAACTGGTGATTAAGCACAAAACTTTTCAAGCTTATTTTAAGTCTAGGATCCTTTGACATGGTACTGACCTTTTTCATCGCCAGTTATCTCACTTTTGTAATGGACAACTTTGTAATTCGTTTGAAAAGATATTTTGTTGCAGAATATTTTAGAGTATTCAAAATGGAATTGCTAATTTACAGAACAGTGATACACAATGTTTTGAATTTTTATTGCATTAAGGTGTCCTTTGACTAATTTTATTTATAATCATCCAAACATGAGATCGATACAAGGAACATAAAAACCCCATTCTAAGCAGGAAAACTAACTAACATAATAGAAGAACTAAAAAGATAAAATTCAATTACTAGGATTGAGCAAGGTACCCTGGGATAGAAGTAGAATATTTCATGCAATTTGATGATACCATAACTTACTATTCTAAGAGAAATGATGACAAACATCAAAAAGGAGTTGCTTTCAGTAGACGAGTCACTGCAAAAATAAGTAACTAAATTCTCCTCCACTAAGAAATATTGGCATTGCTGCAACTAAATTCAATAAATATTAATATTTTCTAAATTTATGCTCAGACAGCAAAAAAAAATGAAGATACAAAAATTTTACAGGCAAATACAAATCATGTTGAAAGCATGAGATTCTTATAATAACAGGTGATTTCAACTCTAAGATTGGCAAAGGTGAAAGCTTGGCCATAATTAGTGGATATGGAGAAAGAACAACAGAGATGAGCGTCGAATACAATTTTGCTAAAAATAACTATAATCAACACATGCTATAAGCTGCCTGTGCAAAGACTATACACGTGAACGTCTCCGCAGCACACCCTACAAGCCATAGTCGAAAATAAACAGATTTTATACTATTAAATCGCGTTAAAAGCACAAAGACGAAGTATGTGGCAGGCGTGAGTTCAGATCATACTCTATTAGTAGCAAAAGTAATTTTAAGTTAAAAAAAGGAAAAAGGCAATCCCAAATAACAAAATGGATGTAACAAAGCTTAAGAATGCAGAAACAAAAATATTTAAATATAAAATAAATCAAAAATTGGCAAAGAAGAAAGCAATAAATAATATAGAAAGTGATTGAATTAATATACAGCTAGTATTAGAGGAGAGTGCAGTAGGAATGTTAGGTAACGAAATCGAATTTTAAACGTAACTGGACGATTGAAGAAATTCTGACACAGATGAATAAATGGAGAGTATTCAGAAATAAAATAACTACAAATATCATCAAACCAATAACATGATTAAGAGAAAAATAGAACGAGCAAAGAGAAATGGTTGGCAGAAATATATGCAGAAATTGAACAATTACAAAGTAAACATGACGAATTCAATATATATAAAAAATTTTAAAAAAATAATTAATTGCGGAAGAAACTGTCCATATATTTTTAGAAACAAGGGTGATATAATTATTGAAAATCAAAACTTAAAAAAGTACGAGAACAACACATTGCTCAACTTTTCGACAACCGACCTTAGAGTACATAGATGACATCCCTGAAGGACTGGAAATTTTATAATCAGAAGTAGAATATGCAATAAAAAATGCTAAGCATGGTAAACCAATTAGATCAGATAAGACATCGGCTGATATTTTAAAGTTGATACCAATATAAAATTATTAATAAAACTCTTTAAACATATTTATGAGCCAGTAAAATTTTCAGTCTATTGGTTAAGTCAATATTCATTTCACACCATAAAAAAATAAAATAAAGTCTACTGAGTCATATCTATACACGAAATGCACGACTTCCCATAAATGTCTTGCAAAAAAATGTGGACAATTTCAAAAGCCACAAATTGTAAAAAAACTCATTAATTGAATGTTGATAATTTAATTAAGAATGTAGTCAAGCTTGTTTTAAAATTACATTATGTTAGAAACAAAAAGAAAACCATAAGCGTCTTTATAGATAACAATTTCAATGCTCCTACATACCGATATCGACAGCTATCAAACTGGAATGAAAATCAGTGTAAAATTTTAACTGCTTGGTGGTTAGCAATCTACAGTTATCTTGTATTTCAAGCACTACGTTATGCTAGAAAAAATAGTAGTATTGCTTACTTTATACTTGTACAAGATCAGAAAATAATCTACTGTCTCTTACTCTGTGCATCAACTGATATTAATTTGATTAAAAATAGAACTGTATGAAATGCGACAAAACCATACTCGTTAAAGCAATTTCTGATTGAAGGATAAATCACAATACTCTTTCTTCTGTGCTGTCACCATTAAGTCAAATTAGAGTATACAGGAAACTAAAAGCAGAACAAAAGGCAAATCTGTTTATGGACGTACTACCTATCAGGTTAAAAATGTACAGTTTCACCATTAAGGATTAATGAACATCATTACTTACTACAAATAAAAAAGTAGCGATAGAATGGTTACAGAAATTACTTTGGTATGACCACCTTAAAAGATGCCAGATACAAGGTGGCCTCAAAGAATACACGAATGGGTTCCATAGCAAAAAAAAGAAAGACCGCGAACCAGATGGAAAGGCAAAATTACAATAGCAATACAAGCAAAACATTTGGAGGAAGGCGATTGGAAAAATCGCAAAATGTGGCGTCTAAGAAGCAAAAAACGACAATAAAGCTGTAAAAATTCGTCTATTGGTATATAGACATATGTATATTACACATTTACTAATATACTAATAGGACTCAAAAAGATCAACTTACAATTACCGAAAGATATAATTATGGGATTCAAGTGAATAAATGAAGAAACAGGGCCATTGCATAATTTTGAAAATGATGAAACACTGAATTATGAAAACAGAACAATTAAGGCAAAAAGGATTACATGATATGGCCACGTCATGAAAAAAGACAAGGAAAAAAGTATATTTCTAGTAGAAAATACACCAACAGAACCAAGGCCGAGAGGGAAACTGATTGCAAAATAAAAGGAACAAGTAGAAAACGACCAAAGAACACTGAAGATAGAGAATTGGAGAAATAATTGATGAAAGAAAACAATGGAATAAGAGTAACAATGACAAAAACACAAGAACTATAACAAATGGAAATATGGTCTGATCCATCAGCTACAATTTCTAGTGAAACGTTTAGGTAATAATAAAAATAATAGATTTTCAAATTTAACTCTGTCAACCATGTTACATTTAAATCATTTAAAAAGTTTAGAAATCCAAGAGAATGTATCTTGTATTTAGAATTATCTGTAACCATTTTCTTTGCCAAATGTGATTAAGTTTTCAAAGAATCTAGAGAAATATGAAATTTTTAACAAAAGTATGTAAATAATGAAGTTCTAAATAATCGACAACAAATTTTTTACAAAAATTTATTTTACACAAAGTTACATTTAAGCTACAAGAGCGGAAGCAGTGTTGGATTCATACTTCCATGTGGGTGCAAGGACGCCCTTTGTTTTGTAGTAGCGAGCCAAGCGGTGAATACGGGACTCCACCAAGATGAGACGGAACTTGCTGTCCTTGTCCTTCCTGTTGCGCTCCAAGTGCTTACGGATGGCTACAGCCTTCTTGATCAGGTAGTACAAGTCTTCGGGCAGATCGGGCGCCAAGCCTACTGCCTTCATTATGCGCAGAATCTTATTGCCGGTCACAAACCTAACTTGTGCTACCCCGTGCGAATCCCTCAATATAACACCTACAAAATAATTGCTAACAATATGTTAAAAACACATTGTTAATTACCCACCAATTTGGGAGGGAGTCAACCCCTTCTTTCCCAACTTGAAAATGTGTTCCTTCACATCGTCTGGCGTAAGTTTCAACCAAGTAGGAACACTTCTACGGTATGGCAAAGCTGACTGGGCAATGCCCTTACTAAAAATAAGAGAAAATTAAATTTAATGCCCGTAAAAAGTATGGGAAATTTTGCCATGAGGAATCATAACCTATAAATACATATAGTTTAAATTATCTTCAACCAGATAACTATGAACACACTACATTAATAAAAATTCAAATATGTAAGCCCATACTCACCCAGGAGCGTGCATACGACCCATCGTTTAAAAATATTTTCGTATTTCGTCAACAACTAAGAGTAAGTTGACAGACCACGATTAAAAGAGGAAACCGGCATTCGTAGTACCTACAACCGCTACGATTTTTATGCTACGCATGCGTAGCAGTTTCATTGACCCATCAACTTAGGCACACCTGAATTATTTATACAAGTTCAAATACGCATTATATTTTAGCACAATGCAAATGTGTATTAATTCTTTATTAATATTATTAAAATAGTCCCATGAAATGACAACTATGGTAACCTATTTGTTTTTATGTTTTACAACATTGTCAAATCTAATAAATTACGAACATAAAAATTTAATTACAAGTGTTTCTGACAAGATTTTGTTTTGTTTTATTATTTTTTAAATATCTATTAACACAAAAAATATCAATTAATAATATTATGGACGTTTTCTTTTTTATAAACAATTATTATTATTATTAGCCAAATAAATTAAATAAATTTCGCTACAGTTATGTTTATAAAAATAGACTTGGCAATGTTGCATTCGTAGCTACAAGCTACGAGCATTTATGACGTAGTTTGGTAATGGCTGGCTCGTAGGTCGTTTCTGACATAAAAATTAACAAATTAAATGTCAGACGCAAAAACAAGCCTGTTTATCGCCCGAAAATAAGCATTCACATTAAAAGTTAGGTGTTTATAGATGCACTTTTAGTCAATAGCGATGTTAATATAGGCAAACTACCGTTAGCGCACCAGGTAATTGCATAGAAGCTATTTATTCTTGTACCAACTTGGCTAGTTTTGGTTTCTGTCTAGGCACGCCAAAATGAGCGATGAAGAAAACGCAGAGGCAAATTCGCGCGCAAAACGAAAGCGCAGCGTTTTGGTGTTTGAGAGCTCTTCCAGTGACGATGATGATTCAATACAAGTTGTAAATACAGCGCGCCGGAGAAGGAGGAGAATCTACATTCAAGAATCCGAGTCTGAAAGCGACAGTGACAGTTCGATTGAATTTCGTGCTGCAAAAAGAGTTGGTGTAAGTTGTTTATGTGAATTTTATAACGTGCTCGAAATGCATTTTGTAATTGCAGAGAATAACTAGTAAGTCTTCATCTGATTCTGATTCTGATGTGGTCAGAAAGAATAGAAAAAATGCAAAAATTGCTTCGGATGACAGTGACGGTGAAAGCAGTGGCTGGGAGTCGATAGGCAATGATGAATCGGAAGCAAAACCTTCGTCGTCCCAAGTTCTAGACTCTAGAGATAATGATGGCTCGCTTTCAGATAGTAGTGACGGACAAGCAGAGAAGTGCCCAATATGTCTTGTATCATTTAAGAACCAGCAGGTGGGATCTCCAGAAGCATGTGACCATAGTTTCTGTGTTGACTGTATTCAAGAATGGGCAAAAAGTGTCAATACTTGTCCTGTAGATCGCAAAAAGTTTGACTTGATTATTGTCCGCAGCAGTTACGAAGGCAAATATGTGAAGAGCATCCCCATTCAAGAACCAGCATCTAGTCAAACGGATTCGCTAGAAATCGACCTCATAGCTTGTGAAGTTTGTGGTCTGTCAAATAATGAAGACCGCCTATTGCTATGTGATGAATGTGACTTAGCTTATCATTTGGAATGTCTTAATCCTCCCTTACATCAAGTACCTGCAGGGGAATGGTATTGTCCTAACTGTGACCATGATGAAACAGTAACCACAGTTATAGATTTGAATTTAAATGATGACGTTTTTGGCTTAGACCAACTATTTGCAAATCAGGGCTGGAATCAAACTGCTAGGTGAATGCTCAGTTTTGTTTTCTTTTGCTTTGTTTTAATTTGGCTATAACACTTGAATTAACATCCAAACTTAAATCACTCATATTTTTCAGGTTCTGTAATATAAATAAGTTTTCAATATATTTAAGTAAAACACTAATTTGTTTTTCTTTTGATTTACGTTACAAAAACTTTGGTTCTTTAGAATCGTAAGGAAATTTTTGAAATCCCTTGCAAATAAGAATTGTGCATCATAATTACTAATTATTCCTAATTGATAGATTGGTGCCTCGTACACGTCAGAGTGAAAGGATACGAACTCGAATCATTCATCGCAGAGCAAACACAAGAAATAACAATGCTGAAGCTGTGGCTGCAAATTCATCATCCAGAGGGCATGGTGATCAACCAGGACCAAGCAGAGAACGCCGTGCAGCACCTTCCACGACTCGCCGGAAACCTATAAAGAAGTATAAACAGAAGTACAAAAAATCTAAACGAAGACCTTGCTATAAAATAATCTATGAGATAGATGATAGCACAGGGAAAAAGGTTGCAATTAAGAAACAAGTGCACAGGCGTAAAAAGCGCAGGAAGGTGAGGAAGGGCAAGGTGAAAGTTAGACGGGTGATAGTGCCGAAAAGCGTCAAGAACCGCCTGGCTAGACAACTGGGAATTCTGCCTCCGCAAAGAGTTGGGCAGAGCTTGCCTGAAATGAAGGTAAATTTCAAATAAAAATTTAATTACTGTGCATGCTACACAATATAAACTGAAATTAAGAATTTTTTTAAATTTGTTGTGGTCTGTTAGATTTAGGAATATCAAATAAAGAGTTAACTGAAAGTTGCTTCTCTACAAGAAAAATCAGGAAAGAGGTTAATAAAAATGGGCGATTTTTGTTAGTACTGTGAGATTTTTACTAAAAAAAAATTAATTTCTCAATGGTAGAAAAATATGGAGATATAACTAAATTTCTTTTATCGTTTGAGACTTTTAAATCGGTTCTTTTGTGATTTTAAAAGAAAATTTTGGTGGTATGGATTTTTTTCTAAAGAGTGTTAAAGTTAAAACTTACGAAAAGCGCATGTATTAATAAAATTGCTGTTGTAAGTACGAACTTGTTGCTCAACAGGCATAAAAATATATTTACCGACTAGAGATCCTGACACATTCACTTTTTCTGACTTACTTGCCCTTTCAGACAGTAGATTTCACTTAAGAATTAATTTGGATAATACTGGACAAGAATGATCTAAATCTGGCATCCATTAATCAGTTGTTTTGACAAATTGTAAGAAATCGCAAAATTATAAAATATTCTCCGCTATTACTAAACACCATTATTAAAGTATAGTACAAAACTTAAACTATAATGTGGTGCTTGATAATGTCAACTAGAAGACATATTTAAAAGAAATTAATTATAAAAAGTACAACTATCAGTAA
The DNA here is from genome assembly GCA_036346155.1 of Sinelater perroti. NCBI lineage: Eukaryota > Metazoa > Arthropoda > Insecta > Coleoptera > Elateridae > Sinelater > Sinelater perroti. Next base: position 7,337,947 of record JARFIY010000001.1, on the reverse strand, counting down.
CAAGCTTCAATATTTTTTAGTATTGGAGTAGCAGTATTAGTATTTTTTAAAGAGTTATCTAGTTTCAGTTCACTGAACATCATGATAAGGGCCTGGTCATGTACCATGAAGTGTGCCTAAACCAGATTCACGATGTAGCACCTTTGTTGGTTGGAACTGAATTGAAAATGTTTTCTAACCTAAAAGTTTTCCAGTAAGGATTATAAAATGTTGAAATGGAATAAAACATAAAGCTTAAGGTGCAACAGAAATTCTTGCTTTATTTTGAAGTACATTATAAAACAACTCAATTGAATGCCCACTTTAACACTGCATTGGCATTGATTTATTTGAAAAATTCAGTTTTCGATGGCTCGATGCAATATATCAGACTGAATTCCAAAAATGTGTGTTTGATGTTTCTTTATTCCTGTAAACGTACACTTTCATGTAACCCTCAGAACAGTAGTCCAGCAGTATTAAATTGCAGGATCTTGGGAAGGGAGGGGGGGGCAGTTTACAGATCCATTTCGTGAAATTATTGATTGCACTGCTAATGAGATTTCCAGAAGTCTGGCTCACGCCATTATCCTGTTAGAACCACCTCTTATTAAGTTCATATCATTTAATTGTGGCCATAAAAAATTGGTTATCAACTTCTGGTGCTCGGCATTTATTGTAATGGTGATTCCTACATTATTTTTAGAAAAATAAAGTTCAATGATGCCTTCATGCCATAAACGGTAACATACAGTTAGTTTTTGTGGATATAGAGTTGTTTCTTCAATTGGATTAGTTCGAAGCAAGGCAGGTAAAGCCACTCAACCAGAAGTGAACTTTATTAGAAAATATTATTTTTTGCTGAAACTTATCAGTTTGGTTGTAATCCATGTGAATGGGTAAGAAATCTTTTTAAGGTACTTCAAAAACTCTGCTAAGCTTCTGTTGAAAATCTTATGTTACTGATTATGGACAAACCACTATACTCATATTTCTGTGAATGGTTTAGATTGTGTAAAAAAATCGCATTGTTTTGCAGCAGCATGCTTAATGACTAAAGTTGATAACCAAATACATTCTAATTCAGAAAAGCCATTATGCCTACATTATTTGTCTTTCTGCTTTTTTGGTTCCTTCTTCCAATGGAGCTTGGAGATCATAAAATCAATTTTAACTTTATTTATTGTTGTGCTGCAGCCAAAACCAATTTATTAGGTTTCTTAACCACGACATCTTTTGTACATACATATTTCCTTTTATCTTTCCTTGCATTATAAGACAAAAGTAAGTACTTTTTCCCCTGAATTATATAGTTGAAATATTCCATCTGTTTTCTTTTAATGTCATTAACTATTTCACGTGTTTTGTTCATTCGTCGTAAATCTTTATTTGTAATTTTATCTGTCCATGATATTTGTAGAATCCTTTCGTAATACCACATCTCAAGGCGTTTTATATTCTTTGTTTTAAAACCCATGACTCTTCACCATATAATAATATGAAGAAAACGAAATAGTCTGCTTAATTACATAATATTTTCTTAATTTTATTAAGGGAATTTCTTGATGTTTCAGTGCAGTATTTATTTCCCATTGATAATTTATTTTATGAAGCACCCAGGTATTTATAGCAATTAACTTTTTCAATTGGGGTATTTAAAATATTCAACATTGATTTCAGTATTGTCATTATTCAATTCCTATAGTGTTTTTTTTTCAACAAGGTGCAAGTCTGCTGTTATCTGCAATTATCACTGTGTCATTAGTGTTTTGCAGACTGTTTGTTTATGACTACTCCAGTCGATACTCCGCTAATAGCTTCGTCGAAAATTGCTTTGCTATACATATTGAATTAAAGGAGAAAATAGTATGCAACCTTGTCATGCTCCTTTCAGTATCTGTACCTTTTCTGTGTATTCAATTTTAATTTTTACTCTAGCTGTTTATTTCCAGTACACAGATTACCAATGATTCTTATGTTTCAGCTGTCATTATCTTTCTTTTTGAGAAGTTGAGACTTTGCGAAACGCTTTAATAAAATCTATATGACAGGCATATGCTTCCTAATCATATCTAAAACATCTCTTTAACATGTTCATCCCAAAAAGAGCGTTGTTTGTTCCAAGCTGATTTCGAAACCCAAACTGAGGGTAACTTAAGCTTCCTTTAATCTTATTATATTTCTGTTACATATGATCTTAAGAAAGACTTTCAGTGCTATGGTTCGGTTTTCAGAGCAGTTTTTAGCATTATTATTTTTATGAATGTTGAAAGCAACATTGTATTAAGATAATCCCTGTTTTATAAATGGAATTAAACAAATCTAACATTATATCAATGACATAATCGTAATAAGTTTTAGAAGTTCCACAGTGATGTTTTCTAGTTCAGCAGTTTTTTCACTTTTTGTGTTCTTTATTCAATATATTCAACTTCTTTCAAAATTTTGGCTCCAGAGATTTGTCTTGAAATAGTTCTTGTATGTAATTTTTCCACAGGATTGCCTTTTGTTTTATATTTATCAAGTTATCTGTCTCTTATTATCGCCAAATATATTTTATTTTTAAAACTCACCTTTTCTTTCATCTTTTTATTGAAGTTATCTCATTTTTTTATAATGTTTATTTTCAATATACTGTTCTGTTAACCATTTTTTTCTCTTGTTTAATCTTCTTGTTGATAATCTTATTTAATTCTTTATATTGTTCTGGGTTTTGTTTATTTTTATGTTTTTTATGCATCTTTGTTTATTTTGTCTTTTGTTTCGGAATATACTTTTTCTCCTCTAAACTTTTTGGTCTATAGCATCTTGGCCATCCTTTTTCAGCTTTTATAATTTGATGTTGATAGCAGTCAGTTATGGTCAGATCTTATGTTTGCACCTGGGTATGTTGTACTTTTCACACAGGAAAAATTAGTTCGAACCAGAAAGAAAATATAGAAACATGGAGAAAATACTTTGAAAACAAATTCGCAAAACACACACATCAAACACAAGAAGAAATGGAAGAACACGAAGAAGAAGTAGAAACAGAACAAGACGAAATAACATACATCGAAGTGTCAAATGCAATCAAAGAACTACGAACAGGAAAAGCTAATGGACCAGATGAGGTTGCGCCAGAAATGATAAAATGGGGAGGAACAAAACTAACGGAATGGATGACAGACCTAATAAAAAGGATATGGAAAAACAACGAAATACCAAAAGACTGGGAGAGAAACACAATAACTCCAATACATAAGAAGGGAAAAGAAAACGATTGTGATAATTATAGAGCGATATGTCTGGCATCAGTTGCAATAAAAATATACAGTAAAATATTAGAAAAGCGACTAAGAGAAGAAATAGGAGACAAAATAGAAGACGAACAAGGAGGCTTTAGAGCAGCTAGACAAACAACGGACCATATCAGTGTCATAAGAAAACTAATAGAAGATAGAATAGCAACAAATACACAACTATTCCTAACGTTCATGGATCTGAAAGCGGCTTTTGACACGGTTAACCGAAACAAAATATGGCACTGCCTGGAACAGCTACAAGTCACAAAACAATTGAGGAGTGCAATAAAGAGCATATATAAAAACGTCACAGGAATCATCCAAATAAATGGGATGAAATCAGAACCATTCAAAATAGAAACAGGATTAAAACAAGGTGATTCGCTAAGCCCGTTACTCTTTATTATATACATAGATCGAATAATGAAAACTGTCTAGAAAAACCCCAAAAACTATAATAGGATATAAAGACATGAATCCAATAAAAATAGAACACTCATATATGCAGATGATATCGTTCTGATAACAGATACAGCCACAAAAATGCAAAAATCAATAGACATATGGACATCAGAACTGGAGAATATGGAAATGAAGATTAACGAAAACAAAACAAAAGTAATGCAAGTCACAAGGAAAAAAGAAGAAAACATCCACCTAACATGTAAAGGAAATCAACTAGAAGAAGTAACGGTATTCGAATATCTAGGATCAATAATCAGTAACGATGGCAAAATAGAAATGGAAGTAGCTAACAAAGCTAGAAAAGCGACCAACATGTATTATACAATAAACCAAACAATATTAGGAAAAAGGGAAGTAGGAATAAGCACAAAACAAATGGTATACAACACAGTAGTAGCACCAACATTACTATACTCAATAGCGGCGCTAACAACTTTACCAGAACATAAAAGAAAATTAACTACTGTAGAAATGAAATTCCTCAGAAAAATACAAGGAGTTACTAGACTAGACAGAATAAAAAACGAAACTATATATAACGAACTCAAACAAGAAAAGATAACGAACAAAATAGAAAAGAAACAATTAAATTGGCAAGCACATATTATAAGAATGGAGCCCGAAAGAACAACGAAAAAATATCTACAATCAAAAACAACACACAAGAAGGCACCGGGAAGACCACGGAAAACGTTAACTAACATAGTCCAAGATATAGCAAAAAAACATGACACTACACTTGAGGAACTACAAAAAATTGCAAGAAATCGAACTCAATGGAAAAAGTGGGTCCTAGAACACTACCCGACACCTTAATGGTACAAGGGATGATGAAAAAGAAGAAGAAGAAGAAGAATTCAAAAATGAAGTCGAAAAAATTCTGTCGAATAATTTTCGAGATATTCGATTTCGGATTTTCCCGAAAATCGAAATCGAAAGGTTTTTTTAAGTTCGTTATGGGATTGCTTACAGAGCAATCTCTTCGCCGACCCCATGTTTATTACTAAATTTCTGTACATTTTTCTAATCAAAATGAAGTCAGTTTGGTTCCTTATAATGTAACCATCCTTATTATCATTATCATTACATGATTATCATACATATATTTAAGACGACTATTTGTATTCATATATGCCACAATCGAAGGTCATTTACTTTAAACGTTTTTAATTTGTATTTAAGGTTTCATATATCAAGTGTTACGCAATAGATTACAGATTTTTCCTAGTATATCTGAAGATGACTTCTAAATATAAAGACATCATTTAGGAAGTTTGTTATAACAAAGTCAGCACCTTGACAGAATTCCACTGAGCGATCACCTCATTCTTTTTGGTCTCCCAGCCCTTATTTGTCCACACAACCTTCCATTGTAGCCTTTCCAACTTTGACGCTGAAGTCACCCATTATGATTGTGACGTCTTTTTTTTTTTTATATCCACATATATTATATACCTGTATGATGTTAATAGGGGTAGTATTTGACTGAAGTTTTATCATTGTGATTTCTCATGTATCTTAAAATGATAGCTACACCATATCTATGATCTGTGCTGTTGTTTCCAGCATAGCACGTCATGCACAGTATGGCATTTATCTATTCTTGGCCAATGGACATCACTTATGTCCATAATCTCAATATTAGGATGTTCCATTTTATCTACATACATACATACATATATAATCGATCCTCTTCTACCCTTTTTGTATTGTCTGATTTTCTGGGTCTATATAAACTTGCAATATTTCAAGTCACGATTCTCACAGTTGATTTCAAGATTCTTGATGTTTTCTGACTTCTTATGGTTGGTTGGGATTTGAAAATTTTTTTCACTAACAATTGTTTGACAACGTTCCAAATGGTATACCTGGAGATCCAAATGGGGAACTATTAACTCTGGTGAACTTTACCATGATGAGAATTTGAGATTTTTAATGCAATGATTAACCGTTGCCTTCTGCATTTTCATCAGTTACTTAATAACTCGCCCGCCTTTAGAGATGATTTCTCCTCTAAAGGACAAAAAATACCCTTAGCTTTTGCCAACTCTTCTATCTAAAGTTGTTGATAAGCAAAAGGCAATTCAACAGAGCCTCATTAGTTATCCAGCAGGATATATTTGGAATAGGTGAGGTTGACATATTGTTGACATATTTTTAAAGATTCACAATTCTGAAAAAAGTTCTAATGACTCCACGATTAATTTGAACTATAGGAAGGAATGGTAGCTGAATATAAGAAAAAAGAAAGTCCAAATTCTTTACTAACATTCTGATAAAAAGAGAAATAGAGGAATCTTAATTGTCTATCTATATATATATATATATATATATATATATATATATATATATATATATATTGCTATATATATATATATATATATATATATATATATATATATAGTATGTATGTATGTATGTATGTATGTATGTAGTACTTGAATAAAATACATATATCTATAATACATAATAAACTAAAAAGAAATATCTTATTACGGGAGCTTTCCAAAGTTTTTACACAAAAAAAATTAAACGTGGCACAATTTTACTGTAATTTTATAATTATGTATGTGTTTAATATTCTAGCTGCATAGTAAAACTATTTAGGCTCATTGTCATACTTATATTCTAACAAAAGTTGCCATTTTTTATAGTAGTGTTATCAATTTCACAGGTGTTACAGCTAGCTAACGGTCAGTTAAAATTAATTTCAACAACCAGACTTTGTTGTCACTGAATCTTTGTGTGTATTATTAACTTAATTTATAAAATCGTCAAAGTTTGTGAAGCAAAATGCATTTTGTAGGCACAATAGACTTGAATAGATCTAAGATAAATTTAATTTTAATTCGACATTAACAACTGAAAGCAAAACTCCTTAAAAATAAAGCTATAGATACAATTGATATGCAACCATAAATTTATAAATATACATTTTTGTGTATAGGGGAATTATGAATTAAGAATTAAATAATTTTTAAGGTACAAATAACTTCTAATGACATCGGGCAACGTAGAAGTCAAGCTGGTATACCCACACTGCATTTATTCGGACAAAGAGATGAACTGGACTATTTTTCTAACTCTGACTCTGAAATGGAGAGTGCAGGCGTTAACATCATCGTGAGCCGCAGACCAAATATGTCAGATGCTGCAGTACTGCGTCGAGCTGCGCGAAATAAAAATGCTGCTTTGGCAGCATCTACCTCCTCTGTAACCACAGACTTATTGGGGAGCATTTTGGACAGTCAGGCCAAATTTCATTCTAAGAACAGTATTATTTCACTTAAAAGTGACGGTAGTGTTAAGATTGATATCGATAATAATGTCCCTCCAAAAAATAAAGATGTAAATAGTAATGAAAGACGCATGAATATAAATGGTTACAATGTCCCAGTTCGTCAGACTCCAATGACGCCAAATACGACAACGAATGATAGAGGTAAGAATAATAGAAAACATCTTGTACACTCGTTTACTGAAAGTTAAAAATCTTATATAAGATTAATTTTATTTTTACTCCAGGAACAGCAGATACATCCAATTCCAACCACTACAGGGATCAAAGCAGCTTCTCATCTTATGAAAACACTGTTCCTACTTCAACTGTCGGTTATTCAGGTATGGGAGTACAAAATAATTATGGAAATAATCAGGAAGATGATGGCCCTCAGGACTACTCTTTGAATCGCATGTATAGTACTTATAATCCTGAGGATGCTAATGAAAGAAAAAATAAATCTGAAAATAGTACAAAAGAAATAGATGAGAACACAACAGCAGCAAACAGTGATTCCGAGTTAGATATTTACAGCGATATTGAAACAGTAAGCACTAGTAAAGTTGAAGATACTGACATGCAGTATCCATCTCCAACACCTGTACCCACTGTTGCTAGTATTGCAAATACTGCTGATGATGATAATGGCAGTGACACTGATCTTATTATTGACACTGAAAAAGCTGATGTAGATAAATATGATCCAGCGGCAGCTTTTGAAAGTGACAATGATGAAGACACTAAGGAAGAACCAGTTACTTCCACCAGTGAATCAGTCTCCGAAACGAAACATTTAGATTATGCACCAACACAGTGGAATTCAGAAATTCAATCTGAAACCGTGCAATCATCAAATCAGCACGAATTTCAGCAACCTTCTATGTTGCAGGATGAAAATCTTGAACAAAAACAACAAGAAGAAGAAAATGACGAAGCTGAAGATGACTGCCCTAATTTCAGCATTTATTCTAGTGAAAGCTTAAATTTAGCAAAAAGTACAGATATAAATATGCTTCTTAATCAAAATGTTTGTGAAAACGAAACGAACAATGACACTCAGAAAGCTAATGATAATATTGAGACAGAAACTACTAACCAGAGTAAGCCACAGTCAAACAAAAAAATACATTCCACTTTATACAGTGATTCGGAAGATGAAACCTTTGTAAAAATCAATCCACAAAAACCATTTGGAATAGGTGACATAAGGAATATGACTGAAGACATTAGTGAAGAAGAGAGAAGTTACACCCCTTGCTTGGATGAACGTGAGCCTACAGTTAAGGAGGGTTTGGACGGTTTAGACACTGAAATGATTTCTGATGATGATAAGAATGACTTTGAAGAAACTCAAGAACAAGAAATGAAGACAGTGTCAGATGGGGATGCTTTAGAAATTAACGCTAAAGAATCCGAGCTTGATTTCACCCGGCCAGAAGATTGTGAAGAGGGAGAAATAGTTGACAAACTAAAGGCCAAACAGCAAGAAGATGCACCTAAAGAAAACGAAGACAACTCCACGTCAAAGTCTAGTGAAAAGGATAACAATGATGGTGTAAATAAAGAACCTGTTTTCAAAAAGTTGAGCAAAAATAACAAGGAGCGTAATTATAGAGACAAAGAAAATAGAGAACGGAGTAAATCAAAGGAAAAGAAGAGCAGAGCTGAGAAAGAAAATAAGAAAGAAAAACGGAAAGAGAAACGCAAGGAGATCGAGCGTTATGATGTAAGGTCGATTGTAGAAACCAAACCTAAACGTGATCAATTTGGCAGAGATCCAACTCGGCGAAAGTCTGTGACCACTAGCAGGTCTAGAACACCGCCCAGAAGATTTGGTAGAGATAATGGCTATAGACGATCTAGGTCACGTTCTAGCAGATCGTTTTCTCCAAGAAGATTTGGAAAAGAGCTTCGAAGAAGATCACCTTCATACTCGAGCAGGTTAGTAATTTTAAACCATCATTTATAGAGAAATTCTTAGGAATTTTAAAATAACAGTTGTTTCTTATTTTACTCTATACAATCATTAGTAACGGCTATTATTGCAATATATAACTCTTATCTGTAATAACAAATATTTTGCAAGTTATTCAAGATTGATTCTAGAAGAATTTGAAAAGCACCTTTGCCAAATTTATAACGCCTTCATTTCTTTGGCTGAGAATAAACTAAATAGCTATTATAGTAACATATCTCGGATGTTCTTTAAAAAATCCAATCAAAAGATTATAATTGGTGACTAAATCTGAACTATAAGGGATGTGGAACAAATCTCTTAATACATTGTTCCTGAAGTTATTGCCGTCAAAATAACCACAATGCTGTAGGCATTGTCACAAAGTAGAATTACATTTCCAAACATTCCAGCTCTTTTCTTGTGTTTGTAATTTTGTATGACTTCTTTCATCAATGTACAGTAATATTAAGTGTTAATTATGAACCTTTTCTTTAAAAATCTATCTGTATAGTCTTGAATGTCACAGAAGGCAATTTCCAAGGCCTTATCAGTAGACACTTGTGTTTTGTTTTTCTTGAAAGCTTTTGGTTGCCACTGAATTTTATTTTAGTGTTTATGGTAAAATGATAGAATACATGTTTTATCAACTAAAATGATTGTGAAAATTCATCATCTTTGGCTTGAAATCGATTCAGGAGTTATTTATAAATCATGCGTGTTTACTTGTCAGCTGTTGGAGAACTTAATTTGTACAGTCTTTGTAGAAGCATAAATGGTTGTGAATAATTATCTCAAAAACGTTGATATAAATATTTCTCAACTTCTTAAGATCGACTTGCTTAACTTGAGCAATGTTCACTGCTGTCTACGCAATTTGCCACTAGCTTGCTTTCTTTGTCGAACTGTTGACACTGTTCATATACTCTTGTGTATAATGTTTCAGTCTTTGCAAAATTTTCAGTAGTGTAATGCTTTCCTTTTCAAGAATTTTGATTACTTGCACTCTTGAAACAAACCATGCACTTTAGTTGCTATGGTATAGATGGTTTCTACCTTATGTTTGTTTAGAATTGTTCTATCTGCAACTGCTGATATCAGGTAGTGTAATTTTGCTCACCATCATCTATTTGAACTATCTGTTTGCATACTGCATTACTGCTTTTTTTTTATCTTTGACCTTGCTGCCATTCACTTGTAAGGCTTGTTCTTTTAGATGTTTTAACTCCTTACATGATAACTGAGATTAATGTGCTGGCCATGCCTGGTTCGCTTAAATTTACTGAATTATTCTTTTTGTTTTTGACAGTGACCTAACTGTTAGCGAACGTATGAGTCTATTTGCGTAGGTTTTTTAATACATAGTGTGTTATAAGTACCCACCTTCTGATCTCAATATATGTATATTTAAAAAAATAATTTTGTTTTCGTTTATAATTCAATAGTAAACTACATATTTGAAGAATTTAAAAACTTAAAGTAATATCTACAAAAGTATCACCAACATGTTTTAGCCACACTGTGCATTGTTTTATGGTGATGAACCAATGGCGATTACAAGACTGAGTGGGTTTTTCATAACACATCTTGCTAAACAAAATGGCAGATAGTGACATATAGCAGCTTTTCTGTTAGCCCCTTATGTTTAGTTATTTTATACATAGATAATAATTTCATTTTAGAAGATATTTATTCTAAAGTCCTTTACAGCTATAGATGAAATGTTAAAAAGTATACAAATTTTGAACATGGCCTTGTAACTTAAGAACAGCTGACTTAGCAGTATATCATCACCTTGCACCATCCTTGTAATTTGCACTAAACAATACTTGCAAATTTGCTGCTACACAATAATTAGCATTTCAATTATAAATTTACCCACTACATTGATGTATGGTAGTTACTTGAAATTGAACACTTTGAGTGTCATAGTCAAACATGATTCACACTACAGTAGTTCGATACATTTTGTGAAACATTTATTTTACGCAAAAATTTCTTCAGGCCAAGCAAGTAGTTCACCTGTAATTCATATCTGAATTAAACTCTTATGGGTAATGGAAATAAGGAGCCTGGTAAACAGGGTGTTTTTTTTTTTTTAATAGAACTTACCTGCTCAACAATATACATTGTTATACAAGGTATGTTTGACAATTAATACTTAACGAAGGGAAATAACAGAATGGTACCTAATAATCACTTGAAATAGCTGTGTTAATAGTCATTTGGATTTACCATTTGATCATATAGTTAATTGAGAATTAATTGCACTTAGACATCAAGACGATCACTTACGTATTTTGATCAAATAGTTATTTGGAGATTAGTCCGCACTTAGTCATCACCACTATCACTCAAGTATATGTCTTGGGGTAACTTTCGTTTTAATCGTCTATGAATACTTCTTTGGCCTAGTTCATAGAAGGTGGCACCATTGCAGTTGGTAAGGTTGTCATGGAAGGTTTTAGTCAGTTTTGCAATATGTTCTTGAATTGTGGGCATGTTTAATTCGTGATGAAGTTGTTGATTTGTAATGAACCACGGGCGTTGACTGTTGTTCGAAGAATTTTATTTTGTAACGTCTGGATTCGGTTGAGATTGGTTTTGGAAGTGTTAGCCCATATCACAATCCATACAGAATCAATGGACGTATTAGAGATTTATACAAGAGCGTCATGCATTCGATTTTCATAGTGGACTTTTATTTATGATTGGGTAGAGCTGGATTAAACGCGTGTGGCCTTCGTTCAGCTTTTTAATATATGGTATTTCCTTGTGAGCCGAGTATCGAGATGGATACCCAGATATTTCACGGGCTCGTCTTTGGCATTCCATTGTATAGTATGTCCATTGATTGTAATTAACGTTGGATTTTTGATAATTCTAAGTGTGAATATTTTCGTAGTACACTTAGAATGATTAATTGATAGATTCCATTTCATGAACCATCTGCTTAGTGTATTGGCGGCAGTTTGTAAGTCGGCTATTGCTTGCTCTAAGTTTTGATTTCTAGTTAACATGACCGTGTCATCTGCGAACATTGCTAGGTTTGCATTGGGAACAGGAAAGTCATGCATGTAGATGTTGAATAAAATGGGACCTAGAATACTCCCTTGTGGAACCCCTGCATGTATAGCTCTAGTAGTTGATAAGCTTGCCTGTATCTTGATTGCATATGTACGATTTTTACGAGAACAATATGGATTTTATGTACTCAGGTAGTTGAAGACGTACTATTTTATATTTTAAGCCATAGGTCCACACTCGATCGAATGCTTGAGCTATGTCTAAAAACAAGGCAGTAACGTATTGTTTGCTTTCAAATCCTCGTTCGATTGTTTCGATCATGCGCTGTAGTTGATGGCAGGTGGAGTGGCCTTTTTTGAATCCAAATTGAAAGGTGGGAACAATACTCAGTTTTATTACCTCTTCATTAAGCCGGCGATATATGACCTTTTCGAAAAGCTTCGAGATTGTAGTTAGAAGACTAATAGGTCAATAGCTAGTAATATCTTTCTTGACTTTGTTTGGTTTGGGAAACAGTAGAATAATTGCATGTTTCCATGCATTTGGAAAATAACCAATCCTTAAGCACGCATTAAATGTGGTTGCTAGGTATGCCAATGCTTTTTTTGTAAGCTTTTTAAGTATGACATTAGGTATTTTGTCATATCCTGGCGATTTATTTATTGGAAGACTTTTAATTATTGATGCGAGTTCTCTAGGTGAAGTTGATTTGAAGTTTGGTTCTATGATTGGCTGGTGAGTTTCTACATAGTTGATGGCTATATTTCTAAATGTTGGATCTGCGTGATTTTCAGATGTGAAGGTTTTTTCTAAATGATCTGTGAAGGCTTCACATTTTTCTTCATCGGTGTTAAATGTTTGCGCATCTGAAGAAATTGGAGGCATCACTTGTGGCTGACGTAGGATACGTTTGATCGTCTTCCATAGTCCGGGATCTCTTGGTTCAAGATTACTAATATGTTTTTCGTAAGTCTCTATTCGGTGGGCATCTAGCTCCTTCTTTATTCAATGTGACAAGTTATTTACCATATTTTTGGTTACAGGGTTTCTAGTTCTCTGCCATTCCCTCCGCAGTGTGCTTTTTTGCTTAATTAGATCCACTATGTGTTTGGGTGAATAATGATCAATGTGTACTCTTCGTTTGTACGTGGTGGTAGTGGCCTTGTTGATACTGTCAGTGATAGTTTTTGTTATGTGTGAGATAGTTTGATCTATTTGATTTGGGGTTTGAAGGTTATTAGGATACTTAAGTCGTTGGTCAACAATATCTTGAAAAGCGTTCCAATCTAGTAGTCCATTTATGAGTTTCGGTTGTTGGATTTGTTTTGCTGGTGTCAGTAAAAACGAGATTATAATTGGTAGGTGGTCTGAATCTAGTTCAGTGCATACTTGTTGGAAGATTTGTTTGCTGAAGTTTTTGTGGACAACTATGTCAAGTATATCTGGTCTGTGATCGTCTCTGTACGGGTAGTGTGTAGGTTCGGCTGGAGCTTCTATTTGGAAAGCGTACGTTGATGCTAGGTCGTAAAATTTGTTTCCAGCAGGGTTTGTCTCTCTGCATCCCCATATCGTGTTTTTTGAATTCATGTCTCCTATCAGAAGGATGGGTTTGTGCAATTAGCACGGTAGAATATCAATTACAAGGTTGCCTTTGATAACGGTTTTATTTTGCTTGATTTAGGTGAAATTTTAAGGGTAGTAATCTATATAAATAAAAATGCAAATATTCGTTTGTTCAAAATCTTAAATCTCTGAAAGTTTTTCGCCAATTGCTTTGAAATTTTGACATCCGAATACGTGCATGTTTTTATATACCTATATTATATAAATGTCACACCTGTAACAGGTAAAAACTTGTCTTTTTTTAAAACAGCGCCATTCTTTTCTTTTTTTTACACATAACCAGACTGAGCTACAGCAATGTGTGGCCGGGTACAGCTAGTGTTAAATAAAATTATAACAATACTGCTAAATATTTACTTATATATCATTACAAATGTGTCAAATTAAAAACTTAATAAACAATAAATAACAAACAGATCTAAAAAAACAATTAGGTGCAATTATCACTAAACAATTACAAAGTACAATTATGCATCAATAGTAAAACAGCCAACACAGTAATTTTTGCATGACATTTCCGTCATGTTTGTGTGGCTTTATATATTGCATGTTTTCTATTATATTCTTCATTAGCTTTTAATAGGTAGATTATCATCTTCTCTTATTACTAGTACAAACCTCTTCTAAAATGTTTTTCCTTGTCTGAAATCTAACTGATATTATTTTCCTTTGGTGTAATTTCTAATTTTTTTTGTGATTTTTTCTCCAAATTCTGTAATTTACTTATAATCTATAAAAGCTTTCAACATGGCAGAATCTAAGAATTTCAACTGCAAGTTTTCGATGCCATCTCATACTTTTTCGAAAAAAGAAGCATACGCTTTTACCTGAGCAGATAGATCAATAAAACTTTTGTTTTTCTTTACCATTTCTTGCTGGAGATTTCATTTTGTTTATGTATTTTGTTAATAACAAAAGCACTTCACGTTTATTGCACCATTTTACTACCACCACCACTGTATTACTTCCTTTACCAGTTGTTTCACCACTTTTCAATTTCTTGTGGGTAAGGTCTTGTGGAGTTCCGTTATGATTTTTTTCTCAAAATACCAACAAGGTGTTTTAGTCTGTTCAAAAGTTTGTGTACTAATTCAATGCCTGTATAACAATCATCCACATATATTGTGTATCCATGATCAAATAGATTCTCACCGCATAACAATTGAAGTTGAAACAGTATTAGTGGTATCAATATTTTCTGCCCACAATATATCCATCTACAATACACAATTTGATTAGTTTTATGACAATTTGTGCCATTTATTCTTGATGTATGTTATCACTTATCTGTTTTTAGACTTCTATACATTAAAATAGGAAGCCTTATGTAGAGAGTAATGTCGTCTGTCTGTCGTCGTTTTATTTTTCAACTTTTGGTCAAGGCAGCTTCCAAGCTGGAGACAAGTTTCTACTTCTGTCATTTCTGACATCTGTCAAGCCTTATAATTTTTGATCTGTGATAGATAGAGAAATAACGTTTTCAGTATTCAACTAAGGACCATAAGTCTAGTCCAGACGCTAAAAATCAGCCTGATCGGAAAATCTGGAGACCAGTTTGACTGGAAGTGGCCGCAAATTTTTGTTTATGTATAAAAGCCCCGGACATCTGTGGAACCGGAGTTCCATGTCTCTACTTGTTTATACTACTCGTCACTATTTATTTTATTTATTTTAGATTAGATAGAACTTTGTCCTTGTCCTACTTTTTTATGGAGAACCACAATGTTGTATATAAAATCATTTCTGTTTAACTATTACCAGAAGCTGACCCTTATAACATTTTCTAGATTTCAGCCTTTTATTTTGAATTACATTTAAAAACAACAATCAAGGGTTTTTTTAAAGAAATGTTATTGTAAATTATGGAATGGTCACAATTTGTTTAAAACGACTGTCATTGAATATAAATTTAAATTTTATTTTTAATAATAATTATTGTTAATAAGGAACTTGACAAAAACGATGAGCTATCCTCTATGGATGTAATTTATCAACAGATTTTTATCTATATAATTGATTGTCTGTCACTTCATTTATTATTTAAATTTGATTAAAACGCCTTTTATCCACAATTATAAATGGATCTGGAAAATTTCAGTAGAATTAAAATTGGGAATTTAGGAAGCCAGGCAAATGTAAGAAAATGAATGACAGGCTAGCCAGACTCATGATACTATGATTTTATAAGTTGTACTCATACACCTGTGTGTTCTATATTCGTCTAATTGATAACTGCTTTAATTGAGACGTAAACATAGTCTAACTTTTGATATATTTTTTGTGATTTAAAATAAGTAAAAACAGAAAGAATTAATTATGCAAGTAGTGCTTTTTTGTCATCCGCACTATTAACGCTGCAGTTGAAAAGGATCTGTGGGCCTAGGATGCAACAGACATCCATTAGGTTTCAAGTTTCAGACTTGCTCTCGTCGAGCCGCAGCTTGCCAGAGAAATGTTTGCTCTTAATCAGCTGATCACAGTGGCGGCCCAAGTAATACTTACTATTTACTTAATGTGTACAACTTTGTCTTTGTTAAAGAAGTTTAATAGATAGTAATAAAATTATCGATATCTTAATAGTATTACAGTAGAGGCCACCTTAGTTCCTATACTGATGCTAATTTGCGCATATTAACATCTTTCTGTTCCTCTTTGTTGTGCAAATATTAATATAATTTATATTTAAATTTATACACTGATTATTATGCTACTTTACGTCAATAATAAATATATCTATGACATGAATTCATTAAAAAAACTTCACTTAAATGAAATATTCTTATTATTATGAGCCTAATAGATCTCATTGTTGGGTAAAGGCCTCCCCCTCCTCTTTCCATTTCTTTTTATTCTTCCGCCACCAAAGTTTCCCTGCCATTTGTTCAATTTTATCTGACCACCTAGCCGTAGGTCGACCTCTCTTCCTGTCCAATCCGCTCAGTATCCACTTTGTTATCCACTTGGCCCATCTTTCATCCGCCATCCTGCCTATGTGGCCTGCCCAATTCCATTTTAGCTTTTTGCATCTCACCAGCACATCATCAGTCCGTGTTTTGTTCCTGATGTCTTGTACACTCACTCTATCACTTAATTTTAAGTTAGCATTGAACGTTCCATTTTCAATTGAGTTACTTTTAGTTTATTGTTTAGTTTTTTGTCTGAGCTCCATGTGTTAGCGTTGGGATAATGCACATGTTAAATACTTTGCATTTTAATGTGTTCCAGAACAGAGGTGAAGGAATTAATAGATGCAAAACATATAGAAAAGAATACATGAATTGATTACTTAAAAAAATTATACGAAGATGAACAACCAACACAAAGAGAACCAGAGCGAAACAACCCAGAAATTAGAGCAAACGAACAATTTACGATAAGCACGGAGGAAGTAGAAGAAACACTAAGGAAGCTGAAAAACAGGAAAGCTGCAGGAGAAGATGGAATAACGAACGAACTGTTAAAGCAATGCGGAACAGTAATGACGAAACAGCTGACAACTCTAATTAATAAAATAATAAAACACAACCAAATACCGGAAGAATGGAGGACAAGCATATTGATACTGCTGTTCAAGAAAGGGGATAAGAAAGAACCGGAGAACTACAGAGGATCAACCTGTTGAACACCACATTAAAATTAACAACAAGAATTATATGCCAACAAATAAACCAAACGACAACTCTGAACGATGAACAGCAAGGATTCCGTAGTGGAAGATCATGCACAGATGCAATATTCGTGATAAGGCAGATAAATGAAAAATCAATTGAATACAATAAACCAGCCTTTTTATGTATGATCGACCTGAAGAAAGCTTTTGATAGAGTCAAACTAGGTGACGTAATCCATCTGTTATATAATAGAGGAATACACATAGACATCATCAAAACAATTGAGAACATATATAAAGACAACAAAACGAAAGCAAGAATAAATGGACAACTTACGGAACCAATAAACATGGGTAATGGAATAAGACAGGGAGATTCGTTAAGCCCCTTATTATTCAATCTAATAATGGATGAGATTATTAAGAAAGTAAACGAAGAAAGAGGATATAGAATGGGGAACAAGGAAATCAAGATATTATGTTACGCCGACGACGCAGTATTAATAGCCCAAAACGAAGACAATCTGCAAAGATTAGTCCACAAATTCAATATAACAGCAAAAGATTTAACATGATCATCTCAGCACAGAAAACGAAAACAATAGTAATTAACAAAGAACCCATTAGATGCAAATTGAAATCGACGGTGCAAGCATAGAACAAGTCATGGAAATAAATTACCTGGGTATCAAAATAACTAGCTATGGAGATGTAGAAAAGAGGTTAAAGATCAAATACAAAAACTAATAAAATCGCAG
This sequence comes from Sinelater perroti, assembly GCA_036346155.1. NCBI lineage: Eukaryota > Metazoa > Arthropoda > Insecta > Coleoptera > Elateridae > Sinelater > Sinelater perroti. The sequence goes on along the minus strand of JARFIY010000001.1, from coordinate 7,319,967 downwards.
GATGTCTCAATAATACAATATGGCGAAATAAACACATTAATATAGAAACAAGGTCTCGAATATACAAAGCAACTATAAGACCAATAATGACATACGCATCAGAAACGAGACCGGACACAACTAAAACGCAGCGACTATTGGAAACAACCGAAATGAGGATATTGAGAAGAATAACAGGAAACACGTTAAGAGATCGAATAAGAAGTACCGAAATTAGAGGAAGATGCAACATGCAAGAGATAAATGAATGGACACTGAACAGGAAAAAAGAATGGAATAATCACATAAGTAGAATGGCAGATGATAGAATAGTGAAGATAGCAAGGGACAAAAAACCACTAGGAAGAAGAAGCGTTGGCCGACCGCGCAAAAGATGGCGTGACAACATTACGTAGAGAAGGCATAAATCAAAAAAAAAAACAGGCAAATTGCCTACATAGAAGGAGAAGAAGAAGAAGAGATGTTTTTGAATGTTTTTTAGAGACCAATAACTTTTCGAACCTAGATCAATTCTTCTTTGCACTTCCTTTTCTGTCCAGTTTTTAAATGAAATTAACTGGCCAAAATAGATAATGTCTTCTTTGTACGTTACCTTTTGCCCATCAACAATTATATCTTCTGCTTTCTGATTTGTTATTATTCTAGTTTTGTCAAAGTTTATTTTCAGTCCAGCTTTTGCACTTTCTATGCTTAGTTCTTCTAGCATCTGCTTTAACGAAGTTTGCTTTCAGCTAACAGCACCAAGTCGTCAGCGAATCTCAGATTTGACAGTTTTTTTCCCATTAAATGTTACCCCAATATTCCTTATTACCAAAGTATAATTATGAATTATTGTTACTTAATAACGCCATATCCAGTTTAGGTAATAATTTTAATCTGACTTATATAACCTTATAAAATTATGGTATTATGAGCTATACTTAGACTTTTGTCAACTTGATCATTTAGAACATTATATTATATTATCAAATTTATAATGTAAAGGCCACTGTCATTATCAAAATACAATTAAAATGCAAATTTTCCTGCACATTTTTGGTTCTCAGTAGTGAAATTTTGTGGTCATAAAACTTGATTAAAATGCACAATTTTCTACAAGTAAGTTGTGTGCAGTTGCCTTCTCTAATGTTTTGTCCGAATCAGATTGTGTTTAATTTTCATAAAACCATCAACTGATAGTTATTAGATAGAACACGAACATGATTCCCACCGTATGTAGATAAGATATTACAATGAGCCATTGAAAATGCACTGAACGCAATATAATTTAATAGAGTTTACTCATTGAAAATGTAATACTAAAGTTTATTAGCATTTTAACTCTTATGTTCACATTTTGAGACCATATGTGTTATCAAATGAATGTTATTGATTAAGTGATACATCATTACTTATGTAAGATTGATTTGCTTTTCTATTTTTAATACTTTCAAAAATATAATTGTATTATATAATAACATGCATTGTTTTTTTAAATATTTTGTTAAATGTACTAGATATGCTGCACATAATCAATACAAACAAAATTCTTGTAAAGTCTCATTCTATTAAAAACATTTGCTAAACATTGAATTGTGAGCAATTAAGAAATAGTGATAAATTAATAAAATGCAAAATTTACTAAAACATCTTATTTAAAATGCCCAAATAAATGTTTCGATTTATGTGATACTCATAGCACAGTATAAAGCATTAATAAAAAAAAATGTACAAATTTAGAATACAAAATCAAAATAATAATAGTAATACAATAAAAACATTAATAAATCACTCGAGCATTTTATTTCATTAAGCATCTTCTTTCAAATAGGTCACCATCACCGCCTCGACGCTCCTTGTCTAGGGGTAGGAAGTCACACTCTCCAGACAGATCTAGGAAGCGTCGAGCCAGGTCGTTTTCACGTTCCAAATCACGAGGCCGAAAAAGGTCCCGTTCAAGAGCCAGAAAGCGGCACTCGCTAAGCAGAGAGCGCCATAAATCCGAAAGAAAGAACAGAACAAAGTCTAAACAACGCAAGAGAAGAAAAGAAAAAGCCACTCGAGAAGCCCTTCCAGGAGAAGGGAATGGGACCGCCGACATTCGGGTGGGTGGACGCCATCGTTATCACATTCACGCAGCCCTGAACCTCGTCACTTCACTCCATCATGGACGCCGCCCAGAATGATGAATCAATCAGTGAGGCCTCAAAACCTCACTGTTATCTTACCGAATGACTCGAATAAAAAAAGGAAAGAAAAGAAGAAGAAGCAGGAAAAGAAGGGGAAAGAAGCCAATGAAAAGCAAAAGAAACGCAGGCGCAGTGAAAAGTCTCCACCACCTTCCAAAGAGGTATTTGCGTCGGGTAATAACATTCTTGTTAGTGTAAGTTTTAATAAAGATAATGAGACAAGAGAAGAAAGGCCCAAGCGAAGGCGAGATAGTGGGGAAGAACTAACAACAAAAAGAATGCGAAAAGAGAAAGAAAAGGAAAAACAATATAGGAGCGTGAAGCTAAGTAGGAGGGCAAGAAATACTTCCAATATTAAACCAGTGGCAATAATTGATTTGGACAGGTCACCATTTAAAGAATTGACACCTTCACCGAAGGATGTTATTGTGTTAAGCGATAGTGATAATGCTGACAGCACTGATTTATTGGTATTGCAGAAACCTCACCGTCGAGATTCTTCTCAGCAGGCAGGAAGTCCTGAAGTGACTACTAATAATAATTACATCAATAGTACAGGCCCGAAGACACCTCCAGAACCTCAGGTGAGCGTATCATAATTTTGCTCATAGGTTTGCATTATCTTTTGTTTGAATTTAGTTTTTAATCCATAAATTTAGTATTCTACTAAAGTCTAACAATAAATCATGTTTTTAACGTTTTCTATACAAATATTTTGTCTCGATTATAGGTGAAGTTCACCTTTAATCAAAAACAACCTCAATTGCGCCAGATAAGCAACCCGCTGCATGAGCCAGATGATGCAGAAGAAGAAATTGATCCACAAGAAGAATTAGAAAACCGACTAAATGAAGTAATGCACAAAGGTCCCAATACTCCACCCGAACCTCCAAATTCCCCTCCCAGTTCTCCTGATGCGTATGATCCATTTGATCCAACAAAGTCACGAACTCCCACCCCAGAGCCTAAACAAACGAATGTACAATCAAGTATGACACAAAGTGTTGAAGATACTCAAGAAGACATGCCAGATCGATCTACTTCTGGAGATATAGAAAAGTGCAAATCCCCCTCTATTCAAGTTTCTCTGACTAAATCTCATACTCCACCAATTCCGATTGCAGACATCCAACCAGCTGACTCACAGAGTAGTGTGAGAGCAATCACTCCTGACACAAACTTGGGTAGTTCGCCGGAAAGACCGATTAGTGTTGTTATTAATCAAATTGTTCAAACTCAGGCATCGGTGTTCCCAACAATCGTTTCAAAATCTGTAGCTACCACAGCGTATTCGTCATCAGCATCTATGATAACTTCAACCCCTGTGCCGTCGAGTTTGAGTGTGCCAAGAATAAACATTTTGAACTCAACAGTGATCACTCCACCTGCTGTGACTTCTTCTATTCCACAGCGCATCGTCCTTCCTAACACTACAAAGTCGAGTCCAGTCAACAAAGTTTCTCCTTCTAAAACGCCTATTAAGTTAACTCCTATCAAGCCAATGCCCGCAAAAAATGCGCCAAAAGCTTCACTGCCCAATACCAAAGCTACCTCATGGAAGAATAAGAACCGTAACAATGAGAACAATGAGAGCGCCAACCTCGACCTTGATTCGCCATATTCGCCAGGCTCTAGCGATTATGAGGACCTATTTGAGCCCCCTCCTGAAGCTGTCAAGGCAGCTGTGGAAAAACCACCAGCGCAGAGTGCTAAAAACGCGAAGCCACCGGCAAAGACGCAAAGTGCTTTTGATGCCCTTTTTGGTTCTTCACCTATTTATAACAAAAATAAGAACAAAGGCACTAAAAAGAAAAAGCAGCATTCTGGTAAAGGTGAGTTAATTTATTTAGGAGATATCTTAGATATGCTCCTTTTAATAATGGCTCAGCTTATTTGAAGTTGAAATCAAGTTTACCTGAGTGTTATTAATAGTTTTAACTTTTATTAGAAAGCTCTTATAATTTCCATTTATTTATATATATATATAAGGAAAAAAGCTGATACAGTTAAAAATTTATATGTTCCTACCTTGCAAAAATTTGAGGGAAGGCGGATATAAAATTGTCAGCCTAGGACGTCAAAAATACCTTTTGGCGAGCAACAGCTTGTATTTAGAGATGTGAGAACTGTTAAAAAATGGTGTAAATAAAATGATCTAATGAGCTAACGCTGGAACTTTCTATATTTTTTGTTTTCAAATTAATTTTTTTTTTAAATTTAATTGTTGACTCATTGACTCAGTGATATTTTTCTTTGAAAGACGCCGCATAATTTTCAAAGCTATAAGATAATGCATTTAATAAAGTCTGATTCTAGAGAACTTGGTTCCTTCTTTTTGGGCATCAATACCTCTTCATTCAAATGTAAAATTAAAGTTATTCAGCTAAATTGTTTGATCATATATACATAAGCAAGTCGATTTAAATGACTTCTGTTATATTTTATTGAACTATGTCACACACTAGACTAGTTTTCTATATAGCCCCTTCCATTTCTATTTTGATGTATTTTGTTCAAAGATTGAGTAATTTTTTCATAATATGGGTTGGTCTGGAGCCACTTGTACAAGAATTCCTCTACTTAATTATTGCTTTCAAATCACTAGCCTCCTAAAGCAGTCTTGAGAGGTCTAAATAAACGGCAGATGTCCAATGGCGGCAATGTGGGGTGAGCATGGAATGTTACATCCTTTCGCAGTAGCCTTGTTTTGACTTTCGTGTGTGCACCCTCATCTCCTGTCTGTTACTCTATGCTTGGTTGTTTAGAATCGAAGATATAGAGCCAAGTTTCATCACACGTAAGTATTCAATTAAAAAAACCTCTTTCTACTTTTGTTAATGAACAATAAGCCTTTGATAAATTTCAAGTCGCGCAGCCTTATTCATTAGGAAAAAGAGGAACGCATCTTGCAGATATCTCCTATCATTTTATCTCCTAGTGAATATTTTATCTCATTTAAATACTCGGTTTCTATATAAAGTGTTTCTGCCAAACTGTTGATATAGATAGATAGAACATCGTTTACTTTAATATGTCCCCTCCTTAAAACTTTATAACTTATTATGCAGCATTAGTCATCAACTGTTCATTCATTATGATCGCTACTGGTGAAATGATATATAAGAATGACCGACCACCCATGCCAAATTTGTTGACACAACGTTTTAATAACTTCTATCCAATCACAATGTCCTAGCGTTGCTGCACTAACAGTGGGACAAAAGTCCATTTATGTAGGAATCAATATAAAATCTGGGGAATTATTTTATTCCATTGGTCTTCATAACCGGTTCAATCTGATCAGTAAATTTATCCCTAAAATATTTGCTCAGGTATTTGACAATATAAATTAGACGAAGCTTTTGGTAAAAATCGGCCGAGTCGTTTGGTCGCAAAGCGATCGCGAATCTAAACGGTTGAAGATACAAAAAATTTATGAGAATAAAAATGATTTGTTATCATGAGATAAACATAAATTTAAAATAAAATTTGGAAAATAGGAACTCGAAAAAATTGAAGCTCAGGATTTTAATATACCGGGTGTTCATAAAATGTTTCGGAAAATTTATATTACCGGATAGATCAGACCGAGACGAACAAAAAATTACAATGAAATTTTTTGATCCGAGGTCAAATAAAGTAAGTTATAGCCTATTAAAAATTAATTAAACGGACCAATCACAGCGCGCTCGGAGAGATTCCGCGCCGACTGCGGGAGGACGGGGGGGAGCGCTTGGCCGCTAGGAGGGAGCACGCAGGCGATAATGGGGAAGGCCGTGCGACCGAGCTCGTACGGTTACTTTCAGTGACGTAACAAAATTTTAAGTACGAGTCAAATATTGTCTTGTACTGTTTATTTTAATCATCTTTCGAGTGTTGGACTCGCGCCTCGTCCTTTTTTAAAATAACAAGTTCCGGGACGAGACCAGCGCACGGTCGAGACGATGGACCTGGTATAATATATAATAATAGGATAAGGAAAGTCGTGTGATGTTCGCACCAGATTTTTTTTAAGTGGCATTGAATTTATTTTGTCAGAAAATAAAAAAGTAAGCATTTTTTTTTAATTATGAGTTCAATTGTCGAGATTTTTGTATCTTTATTATTACAGTCTTGTCTTTTTTTAATAGTAGCATTACCAGTAGTAAGTTGTAGAATGACCTGGAAGAAGAATGTATAAAACAACAGATTACGGCTTGTTTTATGCAAAGTAATAAACAATAGAACGATAAAAAAAACTTTGGCGTTAACATTACATTTATACAATTTTCCTTATTTTACTTACTGCTGTAAAGATGGCGTTATAGTGACAGGTTTCAGGCGGTTTATAATAATTTATTTACGAGCAGCTCTATCTATGCGAACACGGGCTCCCAACCGAGGTGCACACAACGAAGCCAGGGTTAAAAGTGCCCCCTATTCCCAAAAATGCTACCTGTATACTCCGGGATGCTGCCAATTTTTCAAGCTCAGATGAGACCAATGACCCACATTGTTTAGTCTGACCATCTAGGTCACCTCCATTGCCCAAACAAGAAGCTCGCAGGTGCAACCAACCAAATGTGTCTTCCACTAGCCACTACTAAAAATACTATTCCTATCTATAGACTTTCTGATTGTTTTAGCAAAAATTTATGTTTATCAGTTTTCCAAAAATTCCACAGCTACTTTGCATAGGTTGGTTTTAGCTTTATGAATATCATAGCCACTCTTAAGATCACAATACAAAAACTCAGGTGACCTTTCCATATTTTTTAGCACTATTTTTTTGTCTCATATTAAGCAATAACCCAAACATGTTTATAGGGTGGCAAATTATGAGTTAAGCACCCATAATAGAATGGAATGTTTAAAATTTGATAACCTTGTAGAAATGATTTCATCTCTCACCTTTTCACAAAGTTAAATTTTATAGTAATTTTTTAAGAGTATTTTTTAAATACCTAAAACTTATTTTAATTATTATAAGCTCCAAAAAAATTAAGTTGCCATAAACAGAAATAATATTTTCTGAAGAAGTGAACTGTTGCATAAACTAAAAAAGCGAAAAAGGTCACAGTATGCATAAAAGCAAGCTAAAATAAGATTTAAATTCTTATAAGGGTCGTTCAAGGTTGCCCAAAAATTTGATTATACAGAGAAAAATCTCACTAGCAGTAATCACCATTGTTAATTTTGTGGTTTTCCTAACTCCTGTAATACAAAAAAAAAACTAAATAGTTGTATTTGCATTGGTATACCTTCTATGGTGCATTGAATTTCAAACAAATTATGATCACATGGGGCTAAATAAATACTGTAGGGATATAAAGTACATATATTAACGGAAGTTGTGGTGCCAAATTGGGTTTATGGAGTTGGATATTGTTATTATAAAAATAACATTTTCAGATGACATTCTAATTATTTTGCAACTTATGTTTCTTACAGCATTCTTTATCAATATGCATTAATATTAGATATTAATTATGACTCCTGTCATAACTCCTGTTTAAAAAATCTGCAATTTTTAATAGCAGAAAACTCACGTTTCCATTTCATGCTGTTCTTTGGACCCCTTCAATCAAATAATGCATCCATGTTACACACAATGAATAATAGAAATATTCATTACATTTGACCTAAAATTTATTTAGAAGTTACTTATGTAATACAGCATGTTTGTTCACTTCCGATTATAATTCCTGCCAGAAAACTATCTGATTTTATAAAAGCTCATGAATAATCGCCCAAAATTGTTGGCACTGATGTTAACCTTGCACTGACTTGCTGGTTCTTAAGGGTAGCTTATACAACAGATGCAATATTTATTGGTAATGACCACAGTTGGATGAACGTATTGGGATTCATTTGTTATAGCTTTCGTTCTTTGCCAAATTGTCGATACTATTAAGCATTATTGCTTAAGACTCATACTAGCAATCTTGGTTGGTTAATGCTCATCTTTATAAAACATACTGCTTTTTAGGCTTATATACATTAAAATGGAAAGCCTTTTGTAGAGAGTAATGTCGTCCGTCTGTCCGTCTTTTTATTTTTCAACTTTTGATCAAGGCAGCTTCCAAGCTGGAGACAAGTTTCTATTTCTATCATTTCTGTCAAGCCTTATAATTTTTGATCTGTAATAGATAAAGAAATAACGTTTTCAGTATTCAACTAAGGACCATAAGTCAAGTCCAGATGCCAAACATCAGCCTGATCAGAAAATCTCGAGACCAGTTTGACCAAAAGTGGCTCAAATTTTTGTTTATGTATAGAAGTCCCGGACATCTGTGGAACCAGAGTTCCACGTCCATACTTGTTTACACTTACAGATTCACTGCTCTCAACCATGATTGTTAAAATAAATAGCTGTGGATGCACTAAATGTGTAAGATACTTGAGAAGAATTAATTACTGCAGCTTTTATCATGCTATAGTTGATCATTTATTTTTATTTGCAAAATTTTTGGTTACTTAAAATACACTTGTTATGATTAGATGCTAAAGTTTTCACCATATGTAAATAAAATCAAACCTTGCAACTTTAAATTAAAAATCATTTGAAACTTTTAAATTGATGTTTTTTGACAAATAAAAATGTACTAAATGAAACTTCTCTTATTTAAGGTACGAAACAAGTTGGCGTGAAACTGGATGAGGATAACCTGAAGATCCTGGATGAGCTGCCGAATTCTGCAGTTGAAATGCAGGTTAAAGACAAGGTAATTAGCGGTAGTTATGAGCAGTAAACTTCTAACTCCATGACGTTTGTTGCAGTTCTTGAAGAAACTAAACAGGCAGGAGAGGGTAGTGGAAGAAGTGAAGTTCGTCTTGAAGCCCTATTACAACAAAAACGCGTCACAAAAGAAGAATACAAGGATATACTGAGGCGAGCTGTGCCCAAAGTGAGTATTAAGAAGCATATTGGAGTCCATCATGTAAAAAATTCCGTTTTAGATTTGCCACAACAAATCAGGCGAGATCAACCCAAAAAAGATCCAGCACTTGGTGGAAGCTTATGTAAAGAAAGTTAGACATAGTAAAAAAGTTACGTCTAGTAGTTCGGTGAATCCCCAGAAAACGTGAGTTGATGATTTTGCCTGTACTAATTGTCTTGATTGTTATTCAGAATTTGTACAGGGCAACTAGTAACTCTTGAGCCGGCGATGTAGAGCTTCATGAAAGGTTAGAGAGGACACGAGATTCAGAATTTATTGGTTGCCCTCATTTTACACAAATATGACTACTAACATGTAATTTAATTATATCTAGTGTATTGGAAGTTAATTTTATTATATTGTGTGAGTGCAGACATTCATTTTGTATATGTAGATTGAATATTCAAAAATAAATTAAAACTTCATGTGTACTTCTTGTCTCTGTAAATGATTAAACCCATGACACTTGTTAACGAGATTATTTCAAGTCATTTTCATTATTTTACCTTCCTTAGTATGAGTGCTTAAGTTTTTAATGAGGTCAATGACTTCTTGCCATCCAGCATCAAATCAATTCACTTTTAACTTTGTTAGGTTAGCTTTAAAAAAATTAAAACTAGTCTCAAAAATGCACCCACATATTTTCAAAATTTGTATTTAGTTTTCTTGCAAAATCATTTTAATGTTAGCGTCCTGACTTACGAGTCCTTATTTTTCACCTTTCTTTTGTTACAGAGAAGTGGTATCAAACTGGTTATCAAAACTGAGTTAATTTGGCACCGGAGTGCTGCAATCAAATTAGACAAATTAGGAGGAAGCGATGCACTGTTTATTTGACACTCGCAACCGCAGAATTTGTTTCCCATAATTTCACAAGCATGCTGTTTATACGCTTTACATGAATTATTTTATTTGTTTTTTAATAGGTATATATTATTAATGCATGATGTAAATGGAGAGCTATAAGTCAATTTATTGTAAAGTTTCCATCTGATAGTTTTAAGTTATAACTGACATTAGATTTTTAAAATAAATTATTAATACTTAAGCGTCGTGGCTTTATTAAAGTTTGCTTAAAGTGAAAATATCAACATTTGATAATCAACACGGCTTCATTATTCAAGAGAGAAGATAACTACCGTTAGGCAAATCTTGTAGAAAATCAAATTTGGAAAAATTAGACTACTTCAACAAATTCAACTTGGTTGCTCCCTAAATCAAATTTTCTTATGTATCTCCAAGGATTTATTTACAAATAACCAATTGGTACAAAAAAATTAATTTCTAGGAAGTTAGATAAGCCCCATATTAGAAACCTAAAACTGTGTATTCAAACGCGTACAACATTGCAACATGTAATGCAATTTAATTGTTAAAATTCATCATCATTTGTTTCATAAATATTTAACATGTAATTAAATAATCATAATTTAAATGACAGTAAATATTAGTTTTTAAATGAATTACTTTAGTATATTTACAAACATGAATAGTGACTTATTAAAATCTATTTATCTGCAGAACATAATCGGCACTATTCAGAGTATATACACAGCACTAAAGGGCCTAATGGCCCATGGCTTCGATGGCATGTTTCCATGCCTTCCTATCTTTGGATTTCGTCTTCCAATCTGTTAAACCGTACATTCTGATATCTTGTTGCACATCGTTCCACCAGGTCGTTCTTGGTCTTCCCCTCTTGTTTCTTCTTCTGCTTCTCTTTCTAGGCATATTCTTACTGGATCTTCTTTCTTCATCCTGTTTATGTGTCCCAACCATCGTAGTCGACATTGCTTAATGACTGTAATTAATTTTGTTTCTTGATATAGCTCTTCTATTTCTTGGTTGGTTCTTTTCCTCCATTCTTCATTCACTTTTATTCCTCCAAATATTTTCCTCGGTATTCTTCTTTCCCATATACCTATCTTACTTTCATATGCTTTTGTAATCACCCAGGTTTCTGCACCAAAAGTTACTACTGGCCTTATTATTGTTTTATACAGCTTTATTTTCGCTTTTCTTTGTATGTTTTTGTGTCTTAGTATTTTATCTAAGGCTGCTGCACATCTCGTTCCCAGCATTAGTCTTTTGTCTATGTCAGCACCTTGTTGACCGTTGCTTGTTAGTTCCACCCCCAAATACACTACTTTGTTGATTAATTTGAAATTGTATGTTTTTCTCGTGCTTGTTTGGAATGACAGTAGTTGTTTCTCTTTTTGTATTCTATTTCCGAGTATTATATAGTTGGTTTTATCTTCATTTACTTCTAGTCCTGCTTTCCTTGTTTGTTCTTCGATGCCTTTGACTATTCTTTTTAGTTCTTCTTTTGTTCTAGTTAACACTGCTAAATCATCGGCATAGGCTAGTATTTGGTGAGGCCCCGATATAATTTTTTGTTCTAAGTTTATTTTTGTTTCTTTTAATATGTTCTCTAATACTATATTGAAAATTGTCGTTGATAAAGGATCTCCTTGTTTCAGGCCTAAGTTGCTTTGGAATTCGTTTAATAATATATTTTTGTATCTTATTGTGTTCTTTGTGACTTTTAGAGTCATTTTTACTAAATTTATTGTTTCTTCTGAGATTCTTAGATTTTCTAATGCTTTAAAAATTTCTGATCTTTTTATCTTATCACATGCTTGTTTAAAGTCAATGAAGATTGCGTGTATGGGGATATTATTCTTACTGCAGAGTATGGTTTACAAAAATAATGGAATGAATTTGCTCTGCCAATAGTCTGGAACTTTTCATCAAGCGCTGCAATGAGATTGATTCTTACATCTTCAACAGCTTTGCAATACTGACTGCAGATAGACAACAAACTCATCTTCACTATATCTATTGTGAACTATCAATAGTTTCGTTTTTCTAGCAGAAGGTAAGTAATTGCTATATCTGATCATCCCAACTGCTATTTTACTTCTATCGGTAGTCAATTGGTCCCTAGATGGTATACATTAAATAACCAACTTTATTGTATAGTATGTATGTTACCAATTCAGAGTAACTAGGTCTTATTTAATTGTACTATTGATCTGCACTTCTGTTCCATGCCATTCATAAAACATGGTATGTACCAATGTGAGCTTGCTTCATTCATTGCGTCCACAAAGATCTAATTAGCAACTTCTATTTCATCTACCTAAAATTCTTTTTCTTCTTCTTCTTCTACTCTTATATAGGCTATTAGCCTGTTTCTTAACTACACATTTCGTGTAGTACTATGAGCCATGTTGGGCGTACCCCGGGCAGGTGGCTAGTCTGACCCGTTAGAAGAAGGAGCCAAAGGTGTTTGTATGATGGCCGGAGAGCACTCGATGTTTGCCGTTATTGTGACCTGGGAGTTGAACCCAGGGCCCGCCGCGCGCTAGTCTGGCAGGCCGAAGCCTTTACGTCGCGGCTGTCGTGCTTCTTCTTAATACACATAATTAAATTATTTTAAACATATATTTCACTTAGTACCTTTTTAGATATATACATACCTACATTATCAGACTATTAATTGCTAGACACCTTTGCCAATGCTCTGACTAGACTCTGGTATGAGATGTCAGTATAATATAGCTCTTTGTTTCACCATTAATGCTACCTTTTCCGCTGGAATTTGGTTTAAGTTATTCTTCAACATAATGATTAATTCTGTTGATTGACTTGGCTTTCAACCAGTATTCCAATTTATCACAAAGATGTTCATTACAGTTAAGGTCAAGACTTTGGGCTGATCATTCAAATTTATTCATTCTTACATTCTCAAACTACTTGGTTGCAGCTTTTGCTTATAGATATTTTTAAAATGAGATGGAACAACTCCAAATTGTTAACATAATGTGAGTAGGCCGAATAGTTTCAAATTGTTTTGAATATATGATATTCATGAATCCAAATATTTAAATTCATACATCGAAAAACAAGACTATAATATTCCATTTTCTCTGATCGTCACGTGTAAATATTTAAGTCCATTTAGTAATGCTTATCAAGTTTTTGGCATACCCACATGTCCATCAACTCGCCATAACTGATAGCATGATTCACTATTCCACAAATAGTCAAAATGATGATACAATTAATTACAAATGGGTCATTTATTTCAGCAAAATTGAACAATTGAAAAATATTTTTAAGAAAATGGATTGATCTACCCTATTGTGGAAACATAATAACGTGGCCTAGTCTAGTTTAATGTTATCTTTTAAAAGAGCATCTAAATAATTATTTTAATTGCTGCTCCACATTTTGTGGTTAAAACTGGAAGTCTAGCTGACTCGGTATTCCGTGATGCTTCAGTTAGTCTATAAGTCTACAGTAGCTGATTTATTGCTGCGTGAAATATTTAGTTCTTCTTCTTGCGGTTCCTCTCCGTTACCGGATGTTGGCAATCATCACGGCTATTCTCGTTTTGTTAACCATGGCTCTAAAAAGTTCCGTCGATGTCTTAGGTTTTTCAACCATGTTATATGTCTCCTACCTTTACCTCTCTTTCCCATTATTTGTCCTTGTAATATCAGTTGTAGAATTTTATATCTTTTGGGATTCCCCATTACATAATCTAGATATTCCAATGTTTGCCTTTTTATTGTGGCGATTACATCTGTTTTCTTTCTAGAACTTCCTTGTTAGTTACGTGGTCGACCCATGAGACCTTTAACATGCGGCGGTATGTCCACATTTAAAATGCTTCCAATCTTTTGCTTGTCGCCTCTGTTAGGGTCCATGACTCAACTCCGTACAAATTATAGAGAAGACATAAATAACATCTGAGTAATTAACCTTCGTATTTAGTTCTATGTCATGATTACAGAGGTCGTTTTTATTTTCATTAATGCTGCTCTGCTTGCCTATTCTGCACCTTATTTCTAGAAAGTGATCCCATTGTTCATCTATTGTGCTCCCTAGGTTTACATATTTTGTAGCTCTTTCTATTCTTGGATTGTCAACGTTTAACTGTCCAGGGGGTATAGTATTTTTGCTAATTACCATGTATTTTGTCTTTTGACAATTTAGTGATAGTCCATATTTCTTGATAGCTTGATTGATCTTATTTAACATCGTTTGCAGATCGATTAGATTATTCGCAAAATTATTGTAACGTCTGTTTATCTTACATTATTAGTGGTTCTACCATTGACTACTATTCGAATGTCATTATTCTCTTGATTGAATAATACTGGAGATGAAACGCAGCCTTGTCTTACTCCTCGCTGTATTTCTATTGAATTTGTGATTTGATCATCCACTCTGATCTCCGCGGATTGATTCTAGTATAGGTTAGTAATTATCCTCGTCCACGCCTATTTTTTCCAGAATTTGTACAATTTTTTGGTGTTGTACTTGGTCAAAGGCCTTGTGATAATCTATAAAGCAAGCATACATGTCACAATTAACATCCCAACATCTCTGAACTAGTACTTGTGTACAAAATAGTGCTTCTCTTGTTCCAACGCCTTTTTGAAATCTGAACTGCGTCATTCTCACATGATCTTCACATTTTTTATAAATTCTACTGTGTATTATTTTTGGTAGTACTTTTAAGGCATGGCTCATTAGACTTGTAGTGTGGTATTCACTAGGGCCACGAAGATTGATCTCAACCAGTCTTAAGGTATTATCCCCGTGTTATAGAGCCTATTGTATAGTTTGGTTGGTATCTCTAAATCATCGTTATTTAATTGTTTAAATAATTCTATTCTTATTCCATACAGGCCGGCTGCTTTTCCATCTCTTGTTCTTGGTATAGGTAGCTGCGGCGACTTCTTCTTTTGTTAGTGCAGGTCCCATTGTAAGATTGTTCTTTGTTTGCTTGTTTGGTCTTATATCACTAAATAATTGTTTTATATCATTTTCCCATATCTTTAGTTTTTCATTGATGTTAACAGCGCGACCTTTTTCTATTTCTGCGCATTCCGCTTTCAACCAATTATTTTTAGTTTCTTTGCAGTGTACAAAAAGTGCCTAAAAAATAACTAAACTGGAATTTTTGAGAATAAAAAATGGACTAGGAGCTATAAAGAATATATAGGTTTTCATTAGGAAAATACATGAATATGTACACCTTGTGTATCAATTCTGGTAATCTTATCTACTAGTTCATCCATTAGAACAGGTCTTGATTCAAGTACAATTTTTGAAAGGATTTTCCTCCATATTTCTTTAAATAACTTTAGATTTAATGCTGATGGTATATTTCATTTTACACCAAACCCAGAAAATCTTGATAGTGTGAATTTAAAGCACATTGTTGAACTTTTCCACATATATGCCATTCTGTCTCCGATGACGAGTAATGATAGGATATCATGTTCACTCACAGCAAAATATTGTTTTTCTCAGTAAGTGAAAAAAATCTTTTAATAAGGTACTATTTTAAATGAACGGCGATCCTAGTTAAAGTAATAATAAATGAAGCCGTTATATCACCATTCTGATCAATCGCCTGCTAAATTAGGTGTCTCTTAGAAAACTTGGCTTTAGGTTTAATTTTATATGAAATTGGGATTTCATTCTCCTGATTTATGATATAAAAATCTAGGTACATTACGAGAATCCAGGGGCACACAAATCTCATCGTTCACGATTAAAATCAATTGCGGCTGTTTGTGTAATTTTCCAGACAAGCCTTCTTCTTTGAAGAGTTCCCTAGCCACTTTCATATCACCTAACTCATAGTAGTTTATGATGCTATACACTGCGTTGTTGCTTATTAACAATTGACAACCACTCAACAAAAACGCCACTGCTTAAACTAGAGAAGTAATTTGTCGTTTTACGCATAGTTTTTTATTCATATTATTGATATTCTGAGAACACCTCATTTTTATCTAGTCTAAGTATTTGTTAGGCACCTTTTAAGCACTACAAATAGCGTCAGTGTGGTCGCGCGGTTGAAACGCGTGGCTGCGGTGCGGACAGACTCGAGTTCATTCCTGGGTCTCGGATGTCTGGCGGGTGGTCTACTCAGCCACCAAAAATATTTTGGCTACCTACCCTGAGGATCCAGAAGAATACAACAACCATTCAGACTTGTATAGACTGGTACAAGGAACAAGGATACTGGAAAAAGTGCTCTAAAGAAAATGAGAGAAGTATAATATATCCATGAGGCTGCAGTACTACTGGAGATGGAGGTTAAGCGCCTTTCAATAGAAAAACAAAAAAGGTGAACAATGCAATATTGGCATGATACTTTAGCGATTTTAAATAATTTCGAACATGTATAATTAAAGTGTTAATATAGTAAGTAAAAAATGTGTATTAACATATATAGAATAAAAAAGCTGGGTTTTTAAGAAATGTTGTTATTTATATAGGTTAATAGAAAATGATAAATAAAACAATGATAATAATTATTAATAAAACTTATACGTGTTAGTTAATTATGAAATGCACTTTTTAAAGTTGATTTATGAATAATTTTTTAAATAGCGCAAATTTCATGCCCATACATAAATGTATTTTATTGAAGAAAATGACAATGCGACATCAACGTATTTTTCTCCATCATATTTTTTCTTAATTCCGCTTTTCTAAAAAGACACGCATAAGGGTTCCAAGTAAAATAGCTCACTGTCGTCCAGTACATTTGCTTCAATTCGGCAATGGGCAGATGGGTGTTATTTTGATGAAGTACTCTTCTGGTCAATAGATAAGTGGTTCTGAACATTGAACATATTCCGTCCAGTTAAGAAATCAATGAAAATCAGGTATTTATGATCGAAAAATATAATCAAAGATTCTTATAAACTCCCCCACCCGACCTCCCCAACAGCATCATTTTTTAGTAAAGCACGTTAATTTTTTGTTCGTCACTCGACACTTGCTCACTACTCAATGTAAATGATGGCCCAAGTTTTATCACACAATAATCTGTCTCTCCTTTGTCATATACATATGGGTAGTCTTTGAGAGGATTCTGGTTGTGAAATCATTTGTTTAGCGTCAGTATTAAAGAGACGTCTTTCAACACATTTTTTATTATTGACTGTGGACTACGATTGCTAATATTCATTTTAAGACATATTTTATCAATTGTCAACCCATTTCTCTCAATAAGCTCGCAAATTCGTGCTGCATTTATCTCGGTGGTGCCGGAGTTCATTTTCCATTTTGTTTTGTGTTTTGTGATTCGATAAATGCTACAAACAATGCAGAAAAAAGAAACAATTAAGAACAAAATTACGTTTACAACTTGTAATATACAGAAATTATTACGACCAGGAATACCGAACATTTCAAAAATGAAACGAATGAGTTTAACATTGTCGATATATGCTAAACTCGCTGGAAAGGATTAAGACATTTTAAAAGGAAGAATAGTAACACACTTTATTACTAGGGCCACAAAAGAAAAAGTAAAGACACAGTGGTACTAGAAACAGATAAGGAACCAAGTGTGATCGATTACAATCCTGTAAATGAAAGGATCATAATTACAAAATGAAATACATATTCTGTGCGATTAAATATATCTCAAATCTATATAGAACAAAAATAGATAGTTTTATCACCAACTGGAAGAAATTTTTCGATTAATTCAAAAATAAGAAATTCTACAAAAGAAGAAAACTTAAAAAATCTCTTGGGAAATACTGGATAGAAATTAGAAATATTAGAGGAAAAAAGTTATGACAATTCTGTATAGAAAACAATTAACCAATATTAAATATTATGAACATCATATAAGGCATTTATACAACTGTAAATCTCCAGGTGATGGATACCGAAATTAGATTGATTATATATACTTGCTCATAACTGCAAAACGTAACCATGAAAACTATGGTTCAAATCATAATCTACTATCATAAACGACAATCTGTCTAAAGAAAACTTAAACATTCAAATAAGAAAATTATTTGCTAAAGCGATGGACACATATAAAGTGAACATGTAACAGAAAAAGCAAATCAATGTTATAACTGTAAATGATAGATGAAATAAAATAAGATATATAATGACTAAAGCAAAAAATGCGTATAATAAAAACCGCAAGACAGAAATAAAAGCACTGGATGACAGATGAGATATGGAAAATAATACAAGAAAAGAAAGATAGTACGCATAAACAAGATAGAAAAGAAAACAAGACACAGATCCTCTAGATAAGTATGATCTCTTAAATAACATGTGTTAAAAAATACAAATACACTACAATAAACATAAAATAAGAAATCTATTCAAGATAATTAAAGATTTTAGATGACATAAAATAATAAAAAGGTAGAAAGGAATATATATAATTATATAACGACAAGGCGACACCAACTTAGATGACAAACTTAAATATCATTCAGAAACTCACCATACTTAAAATCGAAACTTAGAATGTTATCAAGTTTTACATAAACAGAAGAATAAGAGAAAATGATATTAGCAGTAAAATTTTGTAAGCACTAAATGAGAGTATTGCACAATTTTTTGCAACAAAATATAGAGAGTAGAACAATGGCCTGATGAGAGGATAAAATCAACTTTGCTTTTCTTAAAAAAAGGTCGTCCCAAAAATATGAAAATCATAAAATAAAATAGTAAACATAATAAATAGATTAAAACCTTTTTTCTCAAATGATAAATTTTTAATCAGTACGTTTTAGAAGGCGCAAAAAGACAAAAACTCAAATTTATAACGTTAGATAATGAGAAATGTAAAAAATTAATGTGTAATATATATATATATATATATATATATATATATATATATATATATATATATATATACAGGGTCCATCCCAAAAGAAATGAGCCTTTTTCAACAAAAAATAGTTTTATTGAGCAGATCGCTACAACACCTCAAAATTCTTCAAAATAGGATCCTCCTGCATCAATGCACTTTTGGAGACGGGTCTTCCAAGTCCGGAAGGCTTCCTGGTAGGCCTCCTTAGGGATGTCCTTGAGGGCTGCTGTGACATTCTCTTGGATGTCCTCAACCGAGTCCCAGTGCTTGCCCTTTAGCACTCTTTTCAACCGCGGAAACAAAAGAAGTCCGGGGAGACAAGTCCGGGCTGTAGGGAGGCTGGGGAACCACGCCGAGTTGAATCCGGCCAGGTACTTGGTCACGATGAACGCGGTGTGGCTCGGCGCGTTGTCGTGGTGCAAACTCCAGTCGTTTTGATCGCGCTCCGCTTACTTGTGACCTTTCTTTGAGTCTTTGAGGACTTCCAGGTAGAAGGCGGCATTCACTGTGCGTCCGGGTTGTACGCTGCACGTTCTCGTCGGTTCGGGAGGTTGACGGTCGTCCAGACCGAGGTTCGTCGGCCACCTCTTCCCGGCCCTCCTTAAATGCTTTGTGCCACTTTTAACTTGCGAGTACGATAAACAATCATCCTTGAAGGCCTCCTGAAGCATTCCAAACGTTTCGGTAGCATTCTTGCCGAGTTTGAAGCAGAATTTAATTGCGTAGCGTTGATCGATTTTTGAATCCATCGCGCCGTGTCGAAAATTGAAAATAGACATTCACGGAAACACCGTCCTGCCGCTGAGAGCTCAGAGCCGACTTGCACCGACCGCGTATGGAAGCTAAGACCCCCCACCACCTGCCCCAAGCGTCAGAGCACGCCGGAATGTACACTCGCGTCTGAAAAAAAATAAGGCTCATTTCTTTTGGGATGGACCTTGTATATATATATATGAAATTGTGTACATACATTTATTTCATCGGTATCTTTGATAATGGGACGGGAAAACTTTTTTTTAATTTTTTGTAACTACAGTTCTCGCCAATAAGGGAGTGGTGAGATGTGATTAAAAATATTTTCGATTCCTATCCTTGTCTTTAATTAAATTTGTATCAAATTAAATTACGAAATGTCTCTTGGAGGGGGAGGAGAGTTTGTCATAAGGAATTTTTTTATAATCTAGAAAGTATATATATATATATATATATATATATATATATATATATATATATATATATAAAATCACATCTCACCACTCCCTTATTGGATTATCTCCATTTTGAGTCGTAGCTAAGTATATACCTGAGAAATATATGTGCGAATTTAATCTAAATTTGGCGAGAACTGTAGAGTTACAAAAAATTAAAAAAAGTTTTCCCGCCCCATTATCAAAGATACCGATGAAATAAATGTATGTATACAATTTCATTAAATTACAATAAGAATTGCAATAGGATAACAGCCTGTAAGATCCTATTTATCCTCCTCCCCACACACATATTTTTAAACGGGGGTAGTTTTGTAGTCTGAGGGGCATGAAACGAAAAACTAATGAAATTTTTAGAAGCCTGACGAGGATTTCCCAGTAGGTACTATCTACCTAAAAAATATTTGACAAAAGCTATAGGGTATATTGTTGGAAATGGACACATTACCATATATATAGTGTGCTTAATAAAGAAATTATATAAATGTGGAACAATAGCGATTAGAATAAATGATTATTACTAATACTACAGATGATGAGGAAATTACTTAATAGAAAAGTGAAGAAAACCTGGAAAAGGGAGTACAGGTAAATATTTTTTATTGGCCTAAGCTAATGACATTAACTACAGAGATATTAAGTTAAAGGCATATTTACATAATAAAAGTAACATAGTATTCTTTTCCAATGACAGTGCCTACTTATGATTAACATACACAATATGTTACACTTAATAGCTTGAAATTACAGTGTATCTATCTCAAAATCGTTGTACCATAAATGGTGTATCCGGGAATTTTGAATGCTGAATGCTGATAAGATTGAGGATTATTGTTACATTTTTATGTACATGAGATATTTGGTTGTAGATATAAACTTTTGTTGATTTTATTTGGTTTGTTTCCATACAATTGATTATCTTGTAGATTAAACAACCCTTACAGTTATCAGGGTAATTTCCATTGCTGAATCTTTTTCTTTCGCATGCTTTTGAGCGAGCCCATATCTCTGACAACTTTTGGTTAACATTTCCTGTAATTTGACTTTTTCATTCTGCAGAACTTTGAGGATGTAATAATTTTATCTGTTTTTCAATATATCTGTTCGAGATCTGATATATTTTATGGCATCTATGAAGATGGGTTGTGGTTTAGAAGTTATCATCTTGGTTGATGTTTTTTATTTGCTTCACTGTTGTCTTCGTTTTTATTGTTATTATCCTGGTCTAATAGTGCTTGGTATCTGTTGGTGATACTGATTGGGGAATTTAACCAGTAATCTTGCAATTTAGTTGTGTAGAAAACCTTTTATATATTACAGTGCTGTCTTTAATGACTCGTTTTGTGTAATTGATTCTTTACAATTCACTTTCTTGGGACAAGAAAACTGGGCTAGGTTGTGTGTTATAATAAAGTATTGGTGTTTGTGGTATATTTTGTTGGGGTTATAAGAAGTATATACCTTGAGGGGCGGAGGATAAAGATGTTAGCTGTGGATTTTGTGTGAACATTTGCTGTGATAACTGCATGTTTTGATTGTAAAACATAATATTGTTTGGTTGCTCATATTGCAGATTAGCGCTATGCGTGTGCGATCCTCGGCCACCAATGAACATTTATGAGAATCTGTGCAGATGAAATTATAGTATGTATTTGATTTCTACGTGCCTTGACTTTGTTGTTGATTTCAATATCAAAAACCAAACCACAACTGATAAATAAATATACAAAATTTAATATAATGAATACTCTGGTACTTTCTATAGCATTATATAGTGTAGCATCTTGGATAATAAAGGAAGTATACAAACAAAAACATAGATTCCTATAAAATATGCTGTTAAAGAGTACTATTGAAATTAAAATAGAGTGTAATGGTACAAACGAATCCATAACTTACGAAAAAGAGCCTCCAGATATATTGTAAAGTTTTTTTGCTCTCAACAATAGTGAATAATACGCTTAAATTTATTTATACTACTTATCTAATTTACTTATAGAAAACTGAAATATTTAATAACATTTATGTACAATAACACAAAGAATTACTAACATGAAATCACACGCTGTTACTCTATTTATCTATAACACAATTTATGTCGCACTAGTACAATTTTGTTGTTGTAGCTGTGCTGCAGACTATCTGCGGGGTCACAGGTGGCGGATAGTGGACGGCCTCTAGATATAGAGGTTAACTGCAAAATAAGCAGAAGTAACTAACGAATAAGCAGTCCCCGACCAAGCACACTGAGTAATCGCCGGTATAAACGATCCCCCTATGTATTTCCAACAGCCTCTTCAGAGAGTAGAAGAGCAAATGTAGGTCAAAGTACCCTCTTGTCCTTGAAGAGAGAAATCTTCCCTAAAGTCGGGTGAACCACCACTTAATGGTCAACGACATAAAGATGCAAAAGGCAACGGAAAGTCACTGCATTAAAGATTCTATATGGATATCCCTGGTAGAAAATTATCATGGCTAATTTCAAAGTTAAATATTCCAGAGTTAATAGTCTCCTAATCGGATATCCGGAGGGGACGATTTTGAATAACGCTGTGAAGAACACTATACAAATTGGTACATTGAATTTGAGGAGCATGTACAAACCTGGAAAGTTGCATAATATAACACAAGAAAGGCAGAAAATGAACATAAACATCCTAGGCATCAGTCAAACTAGGTGGCCAAACAGTGATCCACGACATACAACAAATGGTAGTAAATTCCTTTTCCGGCAACGACGACCCTAATCACAGATATGGAGTCGCAATAATTGTAGATAAGGACATAGCAAAATCTGTGATTAACTTCATTCCTATTGAACTTCACCATATTGAAATCAGTGAAGGCGCGGAATATAACTATAATGTTGGAGAATTTTAACGCTAAAGTTGACGAAGGAGATAACGATAAATAGGTGGGTAAATAGGGACTTGGCATAAGGATTAAAAGAGGATGTCGCCTATTGCAATTCACTCAAGAGCACAATCTAAGTATAATGAACACCTTTTTCAGATGGGAGAATTGTAAGAAACCAAATTGACTATTTTCTGATCAATCAAAGATACAAAAATATAATAAAAAGTGTGAAGACTTAACCACCTAACCTAAACTGAGATTTCGACTGATCATAATCCTCTTGTGACTAAAGTGGTCATCAGATTGAAAAGACCAGCAAAAAAGATAATAAAGAACAAAATACCTAGAAGTTTCTCCATTATTATTATTGATAATAAAAAGAAATTGAAAGAATGGAAAACATATATCGATGAATTATTCAGTGATAACAGAAATAAAAATGAATTAAGAAATCATCCTTAGTCTCGAAATAATGGAACTGAAATAAACAAGGAAGAAGTTATCCATGCTATTAAAAGGATTGAAATATGGAAAAGCAACGGATCCAGATGAACTTCCTGCTGAATTACTAAAACTGATTGATGAAGCAAATATTCATATACTGGTAGACCTATTCAATACTAAAGGATGTTCCAAAATTCACGCAAGAAGTAATTTTGACAGAAAACAGAGTTTTTAATTAAAAATTGTAATTTTTTTATTTATTCATAAAGTATACAGTATAGGGTTACGTATGAAATAAAATACCAGGTAAATGGCCTCCATAGCTTTGCTGGCACATGCGCACTCTTTTGTTGAATTTTTCCATAACCTTGAAGATTCACAGGTAACACTTAATAAAGTAGTAGAAGCAACCGAAGAATATGGACTGTCTCTGAATATAAATAAAACCAAATTTATATTAGTAACGAAAACATTACGAAATAATAGAGATATCTATACACATGACAAACTTATAGAAAAAGTAGAAAAACACAATTATCTAGATATACTTTTAAATAAAAATAATGACTGCTCAGTAGAAATAAGATCAAGAATAGAGAAAACCAGAGCAACATTTATAAAAATGAAAAACAATATGTGTGACAGAGATCTTGGCTTAGAATTAAAGATAATATTATTAAGATATTACGTGCTGTCAATTTTAAATTAAGGAATGGAAACATAGACGCTAAAATAAACAGATAGTAAAAAACTGGAAGCATTTGAACTATAGATGTACAGAAGGATATTGAGGAATATATATTAAGGAATACCGTACGTTGATCGAGTAACAAATATAGAAGTATTGAGAAGAATGAAAAAAGAAGAAGAAAAATCATAATCACCATTAAAACAATAAAATTACTTAGGTCATATAATGAGAGAAGAAAAATACCATTTGCTTCAACTAATAATACAAGGGAAGAACCAATGGAAGAGAAACGTAGGAAGAAAACGACACTCATGGTTAAAGAATTTAAGAGACTGGTTTATTTACAATTACTTAGAACAGGCATGTCAAAAATACGTTTAGTTATGATGATTGCCAACCTTCGGATCGGAGACGGCACTTGGAGAAGTATAGTTCGAGTGGTGTTTCAAATCTGCTGATTAGTACTTTTACTAACACCTTAGCGATAGTTGCTACTTTTTTATTTGGTAATCCATAAGCGTCAATTCATTTATTTAAATAATCCATCATACTTAAAATAACTTGTAGGGAACGTACCAACGATGTCAATAGCAATTGGTGTTTTCAGTTTCTTTTGCAGACCAGATTTGACAACAGCAAGTAGCTCTCTCCTAGTTATGCAATAGTTGCGTTCAGGCTTGTACAAGACTTTACTAAAATCTCTAATGACTTTTCTTGGTCACTTTATATATGTTACAACACGCTTCCAATTCCTGAGTTACTCGAACTTGTGTCCAAAATAAATTTTACTTTTGGCTGTGGTTGGCTCAGTATCAGTGTATATACTGAAGCACGTTTTAGATTTTCGAAAGCTTCTTGACACCTTTTGTTCCATTCTCCGTTAGTCGTTTCAAAGGCTTCGCAATATTGGCAAATTCAAACACATAACGTCGCTAGTAAGTAGACAATCCCAGGAAACTCCTAATTTCGTGCTTGTCTTTTGATATTGGTCATTCCTTCACACTTCTGATTTTCCCTGGATGCTATACCCTTATCACTAACTACATGTATAAGATAGTTCACTTTCTTCTTGAAGAGAGGGTACTTCTTCATGCTCAATTTCAAATTGGGGCTTGGAATAGTTGCTTTATTTTTCAAATACCCTTCGAACAATTTTCCAGTCACTATTGTTTCAAGATACACAGAATATGTCTCCGTTAGTCTTTCAAAGGTCGAGGAAATACTATAAATCCAAAAGGCATCGCCATGAATTGCCATAGCCCAGACTACCTTTCTTCGTGGCATCGTTAAACCGACGGTAGCTAACGCAAAATCTGGTGGATCCTATCTTCATCTGAACTAGCACCACTGACAATTATTAATGAAAGTTCGATCACGCTATCCCTTTTCATATCTAAAATTATCTTTTCAGCTTCTCCTCGTTTGGCTAGTGGCAATCGGTTAGCACTCTGTCGTGTGGGAGTGGTATTGTCAGTATCTATTTTGTAATGCACAATATCTTTCACTTTTGTCTGCTGGTCAGGATTCAAACCCCTGCAGAATGTGGTAATCACTGATTTCAATTTATCAGATACTTTGCTTGACATTGTCTGATCAGTACACTGAGCATACCTTTCAATTTCTTTTATTCTTTCTTCACAAGAATCAATTTTCTCGTACTGTAGATCTCACTGCCTTTGCTTTCATTTATTCTGCTCTGATTAGTCATTTTATCGTCAAATGTTCTGAAAAATCTTTATTTTAGGCCACCTATTTTGTTATTTAATAGTGTGTCCATATTCAAGTTCTAATCTACTTTTAATTTGTTCGGCATGGCGCTCACAACAGACAATACTCCCGCAAAATAAAACTTTCTAGATCCTCACCAATATCTAGGAAGGCTTTACGTAAGTCAAAGCTATAACGTAGCCTTATTTTCAAAAATTTGTAAATCTCTTTCCTCTAGCTCAGGTTTAAGATCGGCAAGTGTAAGGTCAAATAGCGTCATTTTCTTCGCGGGCATGTTTCACTTTATTTTGTTTATTTTATTCATGTTGTGAATTCAATCATCATATACCTAACACTAATTGTAACGTTTGTGGCGAATAAAACGCTTAAAATAATCTAAACTACGTATTTAACTTATTTACAATTGAATTATTCAATAGTACCTGTGTACACTATCACAGGCATTTACTAATATAAAATCACACTCTATAACTCTATTTACAACGCAATTTATTTTGCACCAAACAGTTAACTTCGCTTTTTGTACATCCAGCACCTGTCCTGGAGCGCTAAAACCGTTCGCGTACCCCCTGGAATATTCCGCCCCGTCTAGTCCTTACACGTTTACGAATACTGCAGGGTCTCAACAGCAGCGGCTCACACATTACAGGCAGCGCATTAGCTTCGCCATTAAAGAGCACAATATTACCCGCAAACTTCGTAATGAGTACACATTTGACTCTTGAAGAGTAAGGATGTGCTATGCGTGCTCTGATAAGATATCTAGTGTAACGTGGTATGCATAAACAAAGCCAGCAGGCCAAGTTTATTGTGATAAGTGTCGACAATTACAAACTGATACAAACAATTTCTAAACATTAAAATTTATATCTAGTGCTACAATTGATTGAATAACTTTTTATTTTGTTTTATTCTTACTCTATAAATTAAGCGCGGACTGATAATAGTGAAAATAAAATAAATATGTTCTTCGGGAATCTAATCGGTTATGATAAAATGGCCAACCCATACAGCAACAAACTAATATTATACAGGGTGTCCCAACAATGAACAGCCAACCTTCTCAAGTGAATATGCCACAATCGCAACCGAATTATTTACAATATTACCCATCACTAAATACGCAAATGTTTCAAACGCAAATGCCACCCAATCAAATTATGCAGACGCCTACCTTTCACAATCAACAAGACTTTTTACCACCAAACCAAGAACAATACAAGCAGATCCAACAACACCAGAATCGCCAAAAAATTGTAAGGATGTTATCTAGTACTGATGACGAGCCTGATGACACTAATAACGAAAATCCCTGGCAGGTAGTAAAAAGAAGTGTAAAACGGAAAAAACCAACCTTTGAGAAGACTGTAATGACAAGCAACCAGTATAGTGTGTTGTCAAGTCATGAACCAGAAACCCCAGTCAACAAAGGCCCAGGCGAAGCAAAAACTATAAAACCCCCACCAATATTTGTGCACGGAGTGGCAGATTATCCTAACATGATCATCAAAATAAGTGAAGTACTACAAGCAGAACATTACTCTACCAAATCTTTAGCAGATAATAGTATCAGAATAAACACCACTACTCCCGAGGCGTATAGAACACTTGCCAAGTTTATGAAAGAGAAGAATATTGTCCACCACACCTACCAGCCCAAAGAGGAAAGGGCCTATAGAATAGTCATCAAGAACTTACACCATAGTACTGATAAGCAAGACATCAAAGATGAACTACAATCTAAGGGACATCAAGTCAGAAATGTAGTCAACATAAAGCATGGGAAATCAAAAGAACCACTAAACATGTTCTTTGCGGATCTTGAGCCAGCAACGAACAACAAAGAAGTGTATCAAATTAAAGGATTGCAAAACAGAATAGTGGTGATCGAACCACCCAGAAAAGACAATAAAATATCGCAGTGTATGCGTTGTCAAATGTACGGTCACACCAAATCATACTGCAACCGTCCCTTTTTTGTGTGTGAAATGTGGCGGTTCCCATGACACTAAAATCTGCAAAAAAAGCAGGGAAACGCCAGCAACATGTGCTTTATGTGGCGAACCTCACCCTGCCAATTATAGAGGCTGTGAGTATTATCACAAATATTATAAAAGCAACAGAACGAATACTCCTCTGCGACAACCACAACTAATACAACATACACAACAATTTAGCCAACCAAATCAAACAACTACGCTTCCTTCATACAGTTATGCAAATGCATTAAAAAAACTCTGGAAACCAATCCATATAAAATGGAGAACACATAAGCACAGCGCTGAATAAATTCCTTGAAGAATTCAAAGGCATGTTCCAACAGATCATACAACAAAATAGCATGGTCTTAAACATGCTAACCATGCTAATATCTAAATTAAAGTAATGGCTAAGTTCCTCCGAATAGCACATTGGAATGCCAACGGAATGCTTCAACACAAAGATGAAATACAAGTATTTGTCGATCAAAATCAAATTGATATCTTCTTAATTAGTGAATCTCATTTTACAAGCAAATCATACTTTAAGATACCCTACTACACCCTGTACCATACTAACCACCCAGATGATACTGCTCATGCTGGAACTGCCATCTTAATAAAATCAACAATCAATCACTTGCACTACCAAAGTATGAAAAAATCATCTTCAAGCTACCTCGATCAAAGTTAAAATCATGCCTTATGAACTAACAATCTCAGCAGTGTACTGCCCACCACGCTACAACTTAAAAAAAGACGATTTTCAAGATTTCTTCCAAACACTTGGACCGAAATTTCTGGTAGGGGAGATTTTAACAGCAAACACACTCTGTGGGCTCCGTATCACCACAACGAAAGGTAGAGAGCTAGCAAACCTCCTACACGAAAAGAATTATTCATTCTTATCTACTGGCACACCGACGTACTGGCCGAGTGATCCAAATAAATTCTGATCTTTTGGATTTCTTTGTGGTTCATGGCATAGCATCAACTTATACGGATATAGCGCCCAGATACGACCTGTCTTCTGATCATTCACCAATTATTGTCACCATCAGCACCTCTGCGATTAATTTTAAGAAGCCCACTAAACTCCATAACTCAAAAACGAACTGGGATATCTTCAGAAATGAAATTAATAGTCATGTACATCTTAATATTAGCCTCAAAACAACTGAAGAAATAGAAGCAGCAACAACCTCACTAATCACTAGCATGCAGGATGCTGCCAAACAAGCTACACCACACCTACCAGCCCATGAACAACAGTACAACATCCCAGTAGAAATAAAGTTGCTAATAGCGAAGAAACGAAAAGCGCGAGCGAAGTGGCATCGATCGCACACTCCTAGTGATAAAACAGCCTTTAATCAACTATGCAATCTACTAAAAACAAAGCTGAAAGAAATGAGAGACAACAACTTTTCGCAATACATTACCTCTCTTAACCGCTACGACAACTCCATTTGGCGTCCAATCAAATCAAATCACCTGTAGTGACATCTACTCCATTGCGTTTAGACGTGCATACATCAAACTGGGCTACAAGCAGTCGCGAAAAGGCAGACCTCTTTGCGGAACATTTAACCAAGGTATTCACTCCTTTTGGCGATACCTCACACTTCATAACGCCACCTACACGTGATGACGATAATGATGACATGGTGAGAATAACAAATCTACACCTGGCTAGTCCTCGTAAGCTCAAATTCAAAATTTCTCTACTAAATAATCGAAAAGCACCGGGAATTGACCAGATAACTTCCAAGATGCTGAAGGAACTACCAAAGAAAGGGATCGTAATGTTAACATACCTCTTTAACGCCATTCTACGAACCCGTTACTGGCCCAAGTGCCTTAAAACATCTGAAATCCTTTTCATCCCTAAGCCTGGAAAGCCACTAACTGATGTTTCTTCTTACAGACCGATCAGTCTGTTGTCCTCCATATCAAAATTATTTGAGAGACTTCTTCTGAAACGCATCCGGCCTCTTTTTAACATACTTCCTGACCACCAGTTTGGGTTTCGCCCTGAACATTCTACGATTCAACAATGCCATAGAATAGTTCATGTCATCAACGAAGCCATCGAAGAGAAAAAATACTGCTCAGCGGCATTTTTAGACGTGAGCCAGGCCTTTGACAAGGTCTGGCATGAAGGCCTCTTATTCAAAATTAGACAATCATTGCCAGCTCCTTTCTCCTACCTCCTGAAATCCTACCTCAGTGATAGATTCTTTCGTACAAAAGTTAATGATGAAATTTCCCAGTTCCAATCCATCAAATCTGGAGTTCCGCAAGATAGCGTCCTTGGACCTCTCTTGTACCTAATCTACACATCAGACCTCCCTATCTCTGATTCCACCACAATCGATACGTTTGCAGATGATACTGTTCTCTTAGCCGTCCATGAAGACCCGATAATAGCTTCCGCTAACCTCCAAGACCATCTCTTTCAAATCGAGGAATGGCTTCAACGATGGAAAATAAAAATTAATGAAGGCAAGTCACAACACATAACCTTCACATTAAAAAGGGCACCTGCCCCCAGTGTATATAAATAGCACGAAATACCATCAGCAACCACTGTCAAGTATTTGGGTATCCATCTTGATGCAAAACTTCACTGGAGAGACCACATTTCTAAAAGCGAAAACAGATCGATCATAAAATGCGAGAAATGCGTTGGCTGCTCGGTAGAAATTCAAAATTGTCATTAGAGTCAAAAATTTAATATACAAAGCCGTAATTATCCCAATATGGACATACGGTATCGAGCTCTGGGCTGTGCCAGCAAATCTAGCATTGCTATCCTACAAAGAGCACAATCCAAGATCCTTCGAGTAATCGCCGATGCACCTTGGTACATCTCAAATCACATGCTACATCATGACCTTCGTATACCAACAGTCCAAGACACAATTCAACAATGAAGCCAGCAACATCATCATAAACTTGAAGTACACCCCAATATCGTTCTACAGCCGCTCGTGCAAAACGTACCATATCATCGAAGACTGAAACGAAAATGGCCGACTGACCTTCTGTGAGGTGACCAAGAGGACTTCTCAATGGGGAAGCTTCATCAGGATACGCTGAGACTCTTTACTACCAGTCTCTACGGCAGCACTATAGCTTATAGAATACAGATTCTGATTGCTGTACATTAAAATAAAATAAAAAAAAAAAAAAAACTTCGTAACGGTGACTTCATGGCGGCGTTTGAAAATGTTACAATATAATTTAAAAACAACATGGATTCATTCTAAACTGTTCTGTAGTAACAATCCTCATAAACTTTTAAAATAATCTTTTAACAGAGAGAAACCAACGTTAAGATATTGTGCCTGGACAAGGCTCAAAATCTACATCATAATCAAAAAGACAGGTCCTAATTATCCAAAATTTTAATTTGGAAATTGTCTAAGATTTCTTAAACATT
Organism: Sinelater perroti; assembly: GCA_036346155.1. Lineage (NCBI taxonomy): Eukaryota > Metazoa > Arthropoda > Insecta > Coleoptera > Elateridae > Sinelater > Sinelater perroti. The sequence goes on along the minus strand of JARFIY010000001.1, from coordinate 7,288,858 downwards.
ACACCCATGAGAGACAGGTAAATTTGAGAATTTTTGTGATCATATTTCCCCACTAGTAAAGATCTGGAAATAACACAATTAGTTAAGGACATAATGAGGATGATTTTAAAATATATTGATAAAATGGTTATTTATTGGTTTCAAGATAGAGGGTAACAAAGTTGAAGTAAGAAATCAAAGAGAATAATAGAAATGCATATGACATATCTAGCCTTGGAGTTTGTCATTACCTAAACATTGAAAGATAATACTCATAAAAAAAATCAAGATTGAATTTCAGTTTTAAGCTATTCTGGAGAAAGATAATTACTAAGATTATACTAACACATCGGTCATCAAAAGTCAGTCAACATGATATTCCAACTCAAATTCAAAGTTGACGGTTATTTTGAAGTCATAAAGAATTTCAACTATTCTCGAAGGTTGCACAATTAATGGACCCATCAATGATCATCATAAGTCAACATGATATCGACTTGAATTGGAGGTCACTTTGTCATCGAGGATAAGTGGAACTTGTTCCGATGACACATTTTTGCTGATATTAACGTTGACACACTGAAAAGTTGCTCTTTAATTGGTCGGTTTCTGCATAATGTACTTTTGCTCAGAGCTCATTTCACTTGCAGCAGTGCTCGAATGAACATCGTATTTTGTCTATTTCTTCAAGTAATAAAGTTCTTAATTTTAAAAATAAAAAATAACTATTTCCACAAGGTTTTTTAAAATCGTTCTTATTATGTTCTTAAGGTATATCATTTGTATATCTCTGTTAGTGGGAAAATAGGATCAGAAACAATCTCAGTTATTTATATTTACCATACACTTAATATACACACTAGACTTTATTGAAATTTCAGCACCAAGAAAAATTTAAATTACAACTGAAATTTTACAATTGTATAATATAAATACATTAATTACAAAACATTTATATTCATTCAATAATGTATGGTCCCAGCTTAAGCTCTTGTGACCGCCTCTAATCTTCTTGGAATCGAGTCAAATAATGAGAAATTGTGTCTTGAGGGACTGCATTCCATTTATTATTGACATGCTCCTATAATTCAACCAGATTCCTTAGAGGTCGTGGATACTGCTGTATCTTTTGCGCAATGATATTCCAGACATTTTCAGCTGGTGAAAGGTCAGCTGATCTGATTCTGTGTCACATATGGTCAAGCGTTATTTTGTTGAAAGTACCATAAGCTGTAAAACCGCTTCAATGTAGGTTTGACCAGTAATGTTTCCTCTGCGTAGAGGTGACTTACCATAATACTTAACATTGTATGTTCAGTTTTCTTGTTCTCTTTCTCCACGTGCACAGTATATTAATATTAGACTATTGTTTTGGTTTACACAAAATTTGGATTAATCAAAAAAGATGATTCTAAGCCACTCATGTGTTTACAGACGTCTTTCCATTGTCCATTGTGGCCTTTGTTATTGGTGCAGTAAAAAGTCATTGAGAGTAATCGTCATCGAACAAAGGGGGTAGACAGTTGATAATCATGTGATGATCCACCTTGTTGCACTATGACACTTAGTCCAGACCCCCAGAGTACCTTCTTCAGCCCATTGGTTCCATATTCACGCCACAGTACTGTTATTATGAACAGTTCTTTGGCCTATATCTCAACACCCCCTTTATGTAGGCCAATTTAAGAAAAGATGAAACCAAATCTCAAGCACACATAAACATGTGGCTCTCGAACTACAATCATGTTCTAATTACAATATGATTTAATTTAAAATAAAAGTTTCAATGCAATATAAATTGTTCTTAATAGTGCTGAAATTTCAATAAACTGTAGTGAAGAAGACAATTGAATTAAATTTGATAAAAAATAGTAAAATTCTTGGGAAATTTACAAACTAAAATTTTGGGTAATGAGAGCCTGTATCCCCTTGATTTTGACATAGATTTCAAACCTTGTTCAAACACAAGTTCCTCAGAAAGTGACATAGATTTATTTCATTTACTTTGATTTCCCAATGACAACAAAACTCACACAATTAACCAAAATGGCATTACAAGAAACAACAGGGTAACATATCAAGGACAACTTTTCACGGGGTCATACAGGGTGAGCTGTTATTATCATTATTTAATATAACTCTTGAAGATGCAATAAATATTAAAATGCCAGAGAGAAACAGAAGAGAAAGACCTAGGAAAACATGGCGAGACAATATAAGAGAATATTAACTAGTATAACTTTCAAATGTGGAAAAATATGGTAACAAATCAGAAACCATGGAAAACCCATATCTAAGTTATAGCTAAGATGTTTATACACTTAGATTCCCTAAGGCTTTCAATGTGGTAAATCACAAATTACAACTCTATGAATTAATGTGTCTGTAGTTACCTAATCAGAACTCGGTCTATTAAAAATAAGCTGTATTATTTAGAAACTTTTTTCTTACTCTGGTGTTTCACAGAAATCCCAATTAGGTCAATTTTGTAAATAATATAAAACTTGTAATTAAAGGGGTTTCTCTTCTAATGCTTGCACATATTAAAATTTTTAAAATACATCATGTACATCTTATGTAAAAACAATTTTAAATGTATTGAATAACATGTTTCAATAAAAAAAATGTAATTGTCTTTCCCTCAACCTGAGCAAATTTTATCAAAGAAAATGCTAATTAGAACAGAATTTAGTTTAAATAACATTGTAAAATGTGTTGTTCCTGATCTAGGCGTTCTTTGATCATGGCCTAAAAGGTCTTCAAATCCTTAGAATTTGTTTCACAATAAAAACATTTCTGCTCTGCCGAATTTCAAAATATTGTTCATTGGATTAGTCATTATTTGGTGTCCTTTTATGCTATATTTTGCAGAAAATTAGAAGCAGTTCAACAAACATTCCTAAAAAATTGTTTTTACCAAACACCCAAAAATATTAAATATTTTTTATGCTTCATTGAAAGATTTCATTTCTCTACCTAAAACCTCATCGAATAGGATATTAAGTCTAATCAATATTTTTCCTGAATATTTTGATTTATTATTTAATGCATATAAGATTTTTTTCAATAAGAAAATAATTTACGTTCAGTTTATATACTTCATCCGTTGTTTGTCGCTGTATGAGCATTTTGTTCACGTTTTTAGTAAAAGCGCTCCAATTTGCCAAAGTCTGATGGGTCCATTGTCCCCCCCCCCTTTTTAGCTGAGTTTATAACCTTCCTAAAGACAGTGCATCCCTTAGCCAAAACGGCAGTCGGTTAGTACGTGCAGGCCGTGAATGACAGTTGCGTCTTAGGTACGAGGATTTTCCTCATCAAACGACAAACTGCGTACCTAATAGATTTGCACGCAGCGAGCGTTTTGCTTGTTAAGCGAGTAATTATTATTATCTTATCTGTAACTGACGGGAATTCCTGCTACAGAAGTATGTTACTGTGTTGAAATTACAATGAGCCGCCGCGCACGGCGTCTTGTGGATTTAGCCTTACTCTAGGCTGAGAGTGAAATGGAAGGTATGCATATTATAAAGACACATACCTAAATGCTGGTAAATAAAAGTTTTCGTGTTTTGTGTTTTCCTTTGTTTTAGTTACTCTACTGTCATGGCTCACTAAGCTCCCTAAATTATATATTGACGATTCATACACACAAGAAAATTTGGACAAATCTGAGTCAAATGCATCCTCGAAACATAGCGAACGCAATAACAATTCTGAGCAATCTGCAGAAGATACTTTATAATCAGAAGTTGGAATAGAACCTGTAAGGCTTTCTTATATTGACAAAGGCAAAACCACAGTATGTCGATGCATGCACAAGATGTTCGGACAGCAAGGCATAATATCGTGACAAGACTTCTGGGCGTGACAGCAGCAGGCAAAACTGCGCAGACAATAGTGGATGCTTGGAAATTTTTTTTCCTGAGACAATTCTTCATATTACTGATTGAACTAATATGTATTTTCAAAAAATGCGTCAAAGGTGTAGGTGTAAAAGAGACTGCCCTGATAGCAGTCCTCAAGACATAACCACTTTAATAGACCTTTTCTTCATGATAGGTGTGAAAAAGTGATCTGACATAAATATTGGAGAACTGTGAAAAGACGATGGCACATCCCCTGAATGTTTTCGTGCAGTCATGTCACTTCACAGATTCTATGCCCTTTTGAAGGTCCTTCGGTTTGATGATATGAACGATAGGGATCAGAGAAAGGCAACATAGAACAGCATATATTAGGCAAATTTTTAAGAAATTTATAGCTAAGTGCAAAAGTAACTACCATGTTGGAGAATACGTAACAATCTATGAAATGCAACCTTTTTTTAGTGGCAAATAAACCGTCAAAGTATGGCATACAAATTTATGCTCTAGTAGATTGTAGAATGTTTTATGTTTCAAACTTGGAAATCTACCCAGGTAAAAAACCAGAAGGCCTCTACCATCTCGATAATAAAGCAAATAGTATTGTGAAAAGATTAGCGATGCCTATTCTAAATAACGGAAGAAATATAACAATGGACAATTATTTCACGTCCATTCTATTAGGTCTGGAGTTGCTAAAAAAGAAAACTGCCATAGTAAAAAAACAAAAGGGAAATCTCACCATTGTTTCTTCAAGTAAAGGACAGACCAGTATGCAGTAGCATATTTGAGTTTTTGAAAACTGTAGTTTTACTGTCATATATTTGAAATAATAACATTCTAACAAAAGGTGGTCTTGACATAGTAGATGAGCCAATATCCCAATATACAGTGTTCAAAATCAGTTACAGATGGCTGCTGACAGTATTTTATTGTTTATTAAATATTGGTAAAATTAATTTGCAGATAATTGATTTGGCTAATACAGCGAATAAATTAGAACCCATTTTCTTGAAAAATTTGGCTTTGGAGCTTATGAAGCCACATGCACAAACAAGTTTATCTACTTCAAATTTATCAATGGATCTGAAGATTTCCATAACGAAACTCGTGGGGGCTGAAGATCTTTACAACCTAGTGCTAATGTGATTGGCAAGTGTTCATTTTGTCTTCGACGTAAAAACAGGAAACGAAGAAAACATGATGCAATAATATTTATGTAATAAACACTCAAAATTCATATACCAGCAATGCCTTGTTCCATCAAAGTCTTCATCATCTTCCTAATTTGTGTTCTCTTATGTCATTTATGTTTTGTAGTCATTAAATTACCATATTATTTTTATTAATATATTCAATTGAATACATTTCCACATAGAACTTGATTTCGTAATTAACTTCGGTCCAAAACCCATTAATTGAGCAAAGTGCTCACACGCGCGACAAACTTCGTTATAATGTAGGTAACGTTTTTGGTTCTTTTTGAAAGCTACGAATTTTAAAAAATATATCCATTAATTATAAATTAGGGCAAATCCCATGCTTGATGAAAATAAATAATACGTAATATAGCAACAAAACCAAAGATAGAGAACTTTACCATTAACTGAAAGGCTACTTTAGAGACACAAAGATGCTTTGTAATTGAGTATGTAGAACATAAATATATATGAAATTATAAAATTAAATAATCTACAATTCAGAAGTCATTGGAGCATTATTGGTCCATATTAACAGTATTAATATTATTCTAGATTGTCATCAAAGTACTATTAAAAGTATGTATTTGTTATGCTTTGCCCTTAATTGTATTTAATCTTTACTTTCAATTTACAATTAACTTTCAATAATTCAATTCTTAAATTAATTCTAATGAAAGTGTGATTATTGTAAAGACGTAATATGAATAAAAGCGAATTTAGCCTTACACAAAAACTATAATTAACTATAAAATGATTATTATAAGTAAAAAGATAACTTAAATTGCACTTAAATCAAGTATCTTAATCTCTTATCCATGAACTAGCTGTCTCTATTCATATAAGGATCTAATATTTTGATTACTAATACAAATACAAAAAATAGGCGAGTAAATCAAGCGATTTAAATTTTACAAGTGATGCAGTTTAATAATTGACCAATGAAAATAGAATTTCAAAATTCATAACAATTTTTACGATTGGAAGGATAAATGGTTGATCGTTTAGGGAATTTTGACCTATTGATAGATTATTTAGATTTAAGCGTCATGGTTTTATTAATGTTTGATCTACATTAAAAGTGCTAACAATTCAATTACAAATATCAATATTTGGACAAACAACACAGCTGTATTATTCAAAGGAGTAGAGAACTACAACTAATCAGGCAAATCTTATCAACTAGCAAGTCACAGGAGTTTTGTAACAATTAGGTTGCCTCAGCAAAGCCGACTCGGTTATTCCCCAGATCAAATTCTGTATAGAATTTTCCTATGAACACATCGCCAAGGATCCATAGTGGACCGTTCGGCGGAGGAATGTCAATTCCCATAAAACCAGACAGGCAAATTGTTTTTCCCATTTGTGAAACCTACAAAATATGCTCATAAGTAAATACGAATCGGTTAATTATAATTTAGCTCAAGATTTTCATTTGTTTCCCATCTTAATATAAATATCATAAAGTAGCAATAGATGTGACATAATATTTAATAATATTCAACTTATAAGTGAATAATGATAAATTAAACTTATCAAATCACATGAAATTTATCAATTTCTTTTTAATAACATTAAAGGTTATCATGTTTTTTAAATAAAATCTTGTTTGGTATATTCACAAATACGAAAGCAATTGATTTATAAAACCATTCCAGTATTTTTGAATAACAAAATTTCTTGTTTTACTATCAAAGCCTACTTACCCGCAGGACATAATCGACACCATCCAGAGTGTACGGCTTCCCACCAAGTACGAAACTAATTTGTGGCAATTTTGGAATGAGATTGCAGTCGATCACATACTCTCCGCCAACAACCGGGGTAGCACCGATAGCCTTGTTAATACTCTCAACCTCGTCAACAGGTCCAGCAATAAGACTGGTTCCAGTGTCAGCAATGGCTTCGCAGCCTTGCTTGCAGAAGGACTGTGAGCCCACCTTCACAGAATCCATCTTAAACTGCCAGTAAGCCTGCCTGTCTACTGAAAGGTAAGTGAAATCGCCTTTGTAATGAGCTGGATCTGATCCTCCAAGGATTATTTCACCCCCTTGAGCAGCTGAAGGATCCCTAAATAGCTTGCATAAATACCAAATCTCAATAAATAGCACTTATATACCTATTCAAGTAAAATGAGAATACAGGTTGAGAAATAAGCCCCTGCTTAATCATGTTATAAAATACAGGAGGTACTCCATCTACAGAAATCCTGTTGTATGCCATCCCCAAAATACCATCAAACTTAGCAGCTACAAAGGCGAGGCCTGGTTCACTCATTGCTTCCGCAAAGGTTTGATCAACTATTTTTATTCCACCCATCTACAATAAAACAACATCATATACCATTAAATCATCTAGTCTATGTGTACATACTGCTACAGTATCTGTGGACAAAAATCCGCTAAGGCTGCCAGACCCATATTGGATTTTAAAGTCTGTTCCATTCTTTTTGTATGTGCTAGACTTTGTGGAATCATATTTGTTATGTAACACTGGAAAATATTCGAATTAAATTAAATTTGTTAAATACAACTTAAAATACTAACAGCAAGCAATGTTGGTGTAATGACATTTCTTGGAAGGTACCCACAAGTTAGAAGAACCGGTATCAAACACGACTTTGAAGCTTTGGGGAGGTGTTCCAATGGAAATTGGTCCATAATACTGTGCCTAAAGCATAATCATAGCAATGCACCATATATATTTTACAAATTTACACTACACACATCTAAATAATTCGAAAGCGGTTCCGGAACAGGTCCTCGGAATCGTCCTGATCCATAGCGCAGCTGAACCCGTTGTACCTCTGTGCCAACTTCCTTCAACGTCCTCCGAACCGACTTAAATTTGTATAATGGGACTCTACAAAAAAACCTAGATAATACAAGAGATACTTTATCCACCTTATCAATTTACCTGACTAATTCCGAACTGAATGCCAGTGCACAAAGGCACGCAAGCAAAATTATTAGGCGAAGCATTGTGTCTTTTGAACGCGTTGACTGTTAAAAGTTGAACTGCTCCGCTTTGTGTATTGTCGCAGCTATAAATAGTTGTTTTCAAACGGGCGGAGATATCAGCCGGCAATGACTAGGAAAGTATTTCAAAGGTCGAACGTCACGCCGCACGTGTAGCCAACAGAAAAATTGGAAGATCACTAATAAATATTTTGCTTATCATTTTTTTTATGTTGGCAAAGGAACCGCCAAAGCGAAATTTAAAAAAAAATTGGCCCGCAGTTACCGATAATATCTAAAGCATTAAAATGTTTACAAAGAAATTAGTCACTGCACTTAAAATTTTATTCTGTGAATCCATTAAATACAGCTACAACTTTATTGCACACAGTAAATATGTTATGACTTGATATTTTAATAATAAAACACGAGTATTATAGCCACCTTGGCTTAGAAATCGACATTACAATTTTTTAATTCTGAAAAAAGGACGCAGTTTACTTAGTTTAAAATACAGTTTTAGATGAATTTTTAAAACTCATCCTTCACTTCTATTTTTTTTATAAAATAGTGTCGGTCAGGCTCTTTTAATTCTGCAAAAAGGTAACTTATGAATTGGTTAGATTATTATTAACAAAAAATAATTTTTTCTATATTTTAAACTAAAAAAAAAATGGTAGCAAAACTGCAAAACCAGACTTGAAAACTTTGTAGTAAACTCTAAAATAATCGTCACAAGAAATTTAATAACGCGCATTATCATGAATTAACTAGCTTAGTATATTTGCGATATATTTTTAATTAGTCTATACATACATCTCCTTGACTTATCTACCTGATATAGTATTTGCTACCCGCGCCGTCCTCACCAATGTTTTCGTCATCACCTATCTGTCAGCTGTCAGGAGGCGTATGTTTTGATTTATGTGGCCCGTATATGGGTCTGGAGATGGTGTCAAAAAGTGCTACATAAAACTCATTTAGAGGGCAGCAGTATTAACGATTGCTACAGAAAGTGCGTAACATTTCCATTTCTATAATAGGATTTTCTGGTATTCCTCTATTCATAAAAAAATGAGCTATTGAAGACTATGAGCTGAGTCAGCTGCTAAACTTCAAATCTAACTCGTACCACAAATGCTCATTTATGATATTATTTATTAGTCTGAGCTAATAACGGATGTTTTTTCTAGGAATTTTCTTGTTTAGGTTTTATCTTGCTAAAATTAAAAACCTATACAAACTTCAGTAGTTATCACATATATAAATTAGCAGTGCGAGCTTAGTAGACCCTTGGCTTGATTGACCAGTATTCTTCATTATTTTTTACTTCTTGCCTTCTCCTTTCAGTTGCTACTTCATCTTTCCATCTTGTCTTAGGTCTTCCACGTCTTTTTCTGCCTCCTAGACTACTTTCAAATATCATTTTTGGCGCTTTATTCTCCGCTATCTTCATTATATGACTCAAATATCTCAATCTCTGTGATCTTACAATTTCTATTATGTCCGGTTCCTCGAATAACCCGTTTAGTTCTTGATTAGTTCGTTTCACCAAAACGTCATTTATTTTTGTCTCTAAATATCTTCCCTAAAACTTTTCTCTGCTGTACTTCTAACATCTTTCGTTCTGTTGTTTCTAAAATCCACACTTCACATCCAAATGTTACAATCGACCTCATAATCGTTTTATAAATTCTTGTTTTTAATTTTCTCAACGTTGTTTTTTTGCTTATTAATTTATTGAACGAGTCTAAGCAACGATTTCCTGATGTTATTCTTTTTTCGTGTCTGGTTTTCTGCCGAATATTGTCCCTAGGGATGAAAAATTATAGTTGCTGCCAACGTCAGTCCTTATTTTTAGGTTTCCACTTATTCGCAGATTTTTATCTGCCTGCGTCATTTTAATTTTATGTTTATTAATCACCCATTTCCAGGCTTCTTTTATTACTTCCTATTAGTAATACAATGTCAACTGCAAAGACAATGAATGTAGTGATAAAGTTTATTGTAAATCAAGCCCTATCTGTTTTTGTATTTTTTCTAAGGTCGAACAAAAAGGGTGCCAATGGATTACTCTCCCGTACTCATTTTTCTGTTATTTTGCTTCTTATTCTTACTCTGTTTCCTGTTTTGTTTAACGTTAGCTTTGCCATATTTATGAGTTTCCTGCTTAATCCTAACTCTTTTAATGTTTTATATAGCTCTTTTTATTTTGTCGTAGGCTTGCTTGAACTCTACGAAGACAACAAAAGTTTCCTTATTTTCATAACTTTCTGCTTGTATTTCTCTTAGAACATATATCTGATTAACTACTGATCTTCCCTTTCTAAACCCGCTTTGATAATAGCCTAGCTCTTTTTTTAATTTGATTGTTATCTTGATCTTTTAAGTGTGGCAAATATTTTGTTGGCAAAATTAAGTAAAGCTATACCTCTGTAATTTATTAGTTCCATTTTATCCCCTTTCTCATGTAACGGGTGTATTATTGCTTAATTCCAGTCTTGCGGCATTTTTTTTGCACCCATATTACTTCTAAAAGAATTTGTACAACTCGAACCAATTCATTTCCTTCATATTTGAACATTCCTACAGCTAAAAGGGAGTACAAATAAGTCTCCGCCGTTTTTTATCAAAAATTGGGCATTTATTGTGACAGAACGGAAACTTGGGTTTTATTCAAAGTATTGTCCATCGCTTGTCACTACTTTTTCCCATCTGTCTGGCAGCATACGGATATCGCGTCGGAAAAACGCTTCATCTTTTGAGGCTATCCACGAATCGACCCAATTTTTTGTATCTTCATATGATGTGAAGAGCTGCTCAGACAGGCCATGTACCATCGATCGGAACAAGTGATAATCGGAAGGGACAATGCATGGTGAATACGGCGGGTGGGGTAGGACTTTCCAATTGAGTGTTTCCAAGTAGGTTTTGACTGGCGCCGCAACATGTGGACGAGCATTATCAGACAAGAGAATAATTTTGTCGCGTCTGGAGTAGTAGTGGGCGCGTTTGTCCTTGAGTGCTCGGCTCAATCTCATCAATTGTGTTCGGTAGAGAGCCCCAGTAATGGTTTCGTTCGGTTTGAGCAACTCATAATACGCGACACCAAGTTGATCCCACCAAATACACAAGCTTTTTTCCATGAATATTCGGCTTGACTGTCGATGTTGAAGCATGGCCAAGTGGTACTCATAATTTCCTCTTCTTTGTCTTATCGTAGTGGATCCATTTTCATCACCAGTGACTACACGATGCAACAAGACCCTTTCGTTTACGTTTGGAAAGTAGCATTTTACATGTGCAAAATCGGCGTTCAACGTTTCTTGGCTTCAGTTCATATGGAACCCGATTTCCTTGCTTTTGAATTTTTCTCAACGATTTTAAACGATGTGAAATTGCTTGTTGAGTCACTCCTAATGTAAGTACAAGTTCTTCTTGCGTTTGACAGAAATCTTCCTCCAATAATACTTCCAAATGAAATAAAATAGCGTAGTCACTTGAGTTGGTAGTGTTACATCATTTTGTACAATGTTGAAGTACTTGAGTTCTGTGGCATCAATTTCTTACTGAAGACGTAAAGTAAATTAAATTTGAATGGGATGAATCTTGGCCTTTATATTCTATTATAAGATTTCGTCCTCGTAAGGCATGAGGGGTCTTCCCTCACTAGTCATTTGATTTGGATATCTTTCACGATAAAGTCTAGCTGCAGCACTACCATTGCATCTGCATTCCCCATAAATGAGGTGCATGTTAGCATATTTCTGTGCAGTGTACCGAAATGCCATGGTAGTATTCACAGTACATAATCACGCGATCAACGATTGACACTTTAGTTCAGAAGCCAGGTTCATCAGAAATAGTCAGATAAAAAATCCAAGTCTCACCGCAATCAAGTCCAATAAACAAAGCCAACGTTGTAAGCACGAATTCAACACGAATACATAAAGATGCTCAGTAAACGAAGGAGCGTAAAGTATTGCAGTATTGCACATTGTGCCTATGCGTCACTATTTGGCTAGGATGGGGTCGCTATCCGTTTCACTTACACTAGTCGAAATGGCGTGTCTATCCGTGTCACTCATCTTGGTGAAAGTGGCGTCACTATCTGTCTCGCTCACGCTTGGCAAAACAGCGTCACTATCCTTTTTACTCAAATTTCTACCTTAAAACTAGGGACTTAGAGAAAGCCTAGCGTGCATTAGAAGCATGTTCGGGTTTCTTTAGGAAAAAAAATATTTTTTCCTTATTCAAGAATTAATTTAGCAAGTGTCATGCCATTTTGGAATTCGGACTAATTACGCCATTTTTTGGTCACTTGCCAAACAGCATTGTATATTTTCTTTCAGTACAGTCAGCTAAAGTTGGGCGATGTAATAATTTTGAGTGCACGGTTAGATAACAAAGTGATATTTTCTTTAAACCTGAGGCAGTTGTGTTTTTTAATTTTAGACTGTAATTACAGAAGGGTTATTCAGGGTTACATCACACACACAAAAATGAAGAACAATAAACATTTGTAGTCACAGTACCTGAAAGATCATCACAGGGTGTCAATATTCTCGACTTTTTTTGAATGCCTATAATTTTAAAAGCACACGATTAAGATTTTTTATTATTTTTCTGATAACTGTCGCTACCTGGCCTATCACCCGTTTTCGGCTTGACGTTGATTTTTGAGACACCCTGTATACACAAATTTGAAAAAGACAAAGAGAATATGTATAAAAATTATATCGCTGTTTAACTTTTCTCAAACTCCTAACATACGCATTTTCTGCTGCTCTATATATAGAAGCAAATCATAAATGTAAAAAAGGCAGATCAATATTAGTCGATCAATAAACAAAGACCTATAGCTATATGAAACTCATATTGATGTATCTTTTACTATGATTTTGAATTTTAATAAATTTCTTATCGACAAAATATAAGAAAGCTCTGGTGACAGTATTGGAGAAGTGTAATTTGTGCCTCTGCAACTGAGCTAATTATCCATGTGATATGCTGTTACCAGAGGTTGTTCGTTTTTTAGAAGGGTACTCAATCTATTTTGGTGACATTAATTAAAACTCAAATTTAAAATCAATATGGACAAGTATGTTATGTACATACAGTTATAGATACTTGCTCATTGAATGACTAATATTAATCTGCTTTTATATGTATTATCTGCCAATTCTTTAACTTTCAGTGTTGTTTGTAGTTAATCTTAACTAGTCTCCATGACAATTTAGAAATTGAATGTTTTGAAAAATATTATTACACTCAAGTTAAGCAAGTAGTTGTTAAATTGGTTCTTACTGATGGTCCTGTTTATATTAATTTTTATTAAATAAAGCATCTTTAAAAAATATGCCCAAACGAAATTATAATTTTCTTATAATGTAGGTACTACAGTACATTCGATAAATCTGATAATATTAAATGATAGGATTTGGACAAATTAAGTATTTTGAGCTTAATTTCTTATTTTGTGTTTTGTGCGGCCACAATCACACAAAAAAAATTACAAAGTGTGTGAACATTATCGCAACTTAATCAGAGGAAATAAGAAAGACAAGTCTAATACACAACTTATAGCAATAGCACCAATCAATACTAACATATATAGAAACAATGTACAACAGAGTACTTTTACATAACACATGAGCTACACAGATGCAATTAAAATGCATACAAATACAAATCAGGTAGAAGACATAACAAACATTTTAATCAAATTCTTGAGAAGCTTAAAGATTTGTTTAACTACCTCAACAAAATAGTATTGTACTCGGCATGCTAACCACGTTAATTAATAAACTTAAATAACAATGGTGAAGTTTCTAAGAATAGCCCATTCGAATACAAATAGCATGCAAAGTCATAAAAGTAAGTTAATATTGTTCTTAAATAAAAAAATTAGATATCCTTTGAATTAGAGAGACGCATTTTACCAGTAGAAATTTCTTTAATATACCAAAATAGAAACTATATTATACCAACCATCTTGACAGTACAGTACATAGAGGTACTGTCATAATAAAAGAATTCATTCAATATAAAATAACCGTTATTACTGCCTACCTCATCACAACCCTAAAGAGAGAATACTTCGTTACGTTCTTTAAAATCCTAAGACCTAAATTTATTGCAGGAGGTGATTACATTATGGGAATCACGTTTAATAACAACAAAAGGCGGAGAACTTCACCAAGTTCTTCAAGACAAACATTATTCCATTTTATCAACTTGCTCACCAACGTACTGACCCACAGATATCGACAAAATTGCAAACCTACTAGGCTTTTTCATAACAAATGACATTTCCTCACTATATTAAGATATCAGAGCTACAGCACCGGTCAAAAGCATACAAAAAATTGCACTTTATTTCATAACTCTGTTCAGCGTTGTGATAATGTTCTGAATTTTTATTATGCTTTCTCACAGATAACACAAATTTTGCACCACACCCTTAAACAATAACGATATCATAACCGGAGTTGTTCATTAAATAACTTCTTCTTCTCTAATCCTTAGTGTCCTTTCAAGTTTCAGATTATTAAATAAAAAATGCAAAAACCACCAAAACGGTCATAGACATTTGAAAATCTATAACAAACAAACGAAGCTCAGAAACAATATATAACTAGTCTTCTCTAATATACTAGCCTAGTTCTTGATTGCCATGCCCTTTGCATTGAGCATTGCCTGACACCTTTGAGGCAGAGGGATGAGACAGGAAGTGCCTTCTAGGGCTGCTCAAGCTGCGCAAACTTTTTGACACAATTCTTGACAGTTTTGTTCTGGAGAGCCCTTTCCAACTCTTCACATAAATGTTCAATGAGATTTATATCAGAGGACTGCCTCGGACAGTCCATGAGAGTCACTCAGCGCTGACCAAACCAGTCCTTAACCAAGCAAGAAGAACGCTCAGGATCGTTATCCTGCTGAAGATTCAACCCCAAACCATGTTTGCTAGAGCACACGGTAGCATGTGGTCAGCCAAGATGTCCCTATACATTTCCTTATTCATCATGTTCTCTACTCAGTACAGCGGTCCGATACCAGAGGCATGAAAGCAGCCCCAAACCATCACTGATCCTCCTCTGTGTTTTACAGTGGGGAGTTGGTACTTAGGGTGAAATCTAGTACCTACGGGACATCTCACATGAGTAATATCGACAATAAATACTTGGATTCGTCGCTACAAAGTACATCTGACCACTGTAGCAAAGTCCAACCGACGTGGTCCTTGGCTCACTGCAGACGCGCCTTGCAATTCTTTTCCAATGTGAACGGTTCCTTGACTGGGTGTCGTCCGAAGAGTCCAGCAGCACAAAGACGATGTTTCACCATCTGGGCAGAGATCTACAACACGAATCGATCCAGAACAATCTCAAAATTTGAAAAAAAAACAGACCTAGACTCGGCAGTGCTGCTTGAGATCTCTGCTAATGGCTATGCTTGGCATCCTCGGGTTGTTCTTGCTGATCCTTTTAATAACTCAGTCAATGCTTGAAAATTTTTTGGAAAGCCATCCAGTGGATTTTGTTAGGTGAGGTTGCTTCAGAAACGCATAGATGGTTAATATGCTAGTGTATTGCATGGCTAGGTCGGCAATCTTCAATCCTATAAAGCAGCCTCTACCAATCACCTCACGTTCCGCCCATACTATACTACATAAATAAAATAGTTTTGCAAATTAAGAAAGAAATTTGAAAGAAAAAAGTAAAATCATCAATTTAAGGATTTTCGGAAAAAAGTCAATAACCAAAGCGAGAATTGAAATTCATCCCTCAAACTATGGTAGCATACGAGGAGGTTGCACACTAAACACGAAAAAATTCAGGTCGCTTGATACAGTCAAACAATAATCATATTTAGATAAATTTGTACTTTTCCGTATATTTTTGACCGGTACTGTAGCTATGATCTCACAGTCCTATAATAGCTTCAATAAGCACATCTATATGAATCAGAAAGACCACACCACAATTGCATAAAACCAAAACAAATTGGAATATCTACAGAGAAATCATAGAAAACAAAATAAATTCGTCAATAAGGCTACATAAATGCAAAACAAACTACTAATTCAATGAAATTACTGCAAAAGTCAAATGTAAAAACTGCTCCAAAGAGAAGTAATTAATCGCAAACAATGCACCACTAAAAATAAAGAAGGTAAAGATAGGAATGTGGATCAGAAACTAGAAACGCCCATTGCGGAAGAGCCCCTAACCCACTTCACATTAAATTATATAAAAGCTAAAATTAATATGTTAAACTCCAAGAGGGAATGACTTAATAACAGCTACAATGTTGATGGAATTGCCAGGGAAATGTTTGAAAGCACTCATGTACCCAACAGTTATCGCCATAAGATTAAAAAATTGGTCATTATTTTAATTATATTACTTTGTATGGTATAATAAGTTTACTGTGAACAGTAACTAAGCTTTTGAAAAAACTGTTACACAGATAATTAATCATAAAATTAGACCGACAAGACGAAATGCCAGACCAATTCGGCTTTCAACCAGCTCATCCCACAGTATAAGGCCCTAATTAGTAGATTTAATTAATAAAGCTTTGGGAAATTGAGAATAAGCGAAGCCTTTGATTAAGTCTGGCATCTAGGATTGCTAGTAAAAATTAAAGGGTAATTTAAACTTTTGGTCATATCTTAGTCAACATGAATTCAAGATCAAAGTACATAAAGTTTCAAACAGATTTCCAATGCATTCTGGAGTCTCTCAAGGAACCATTCTTGGTCCTCCATTGAGTGTTCTGCATAGTCCAGACTTACTAAAATCAAGGATAAAAACAGTAGATATATTTGTGGATGATACTATCATAACCGTACATGAAAATCCTACAACCAATTCTTCAAAACTCCAAAAACATCTAACACTATTTACAAAATGGATAAAAAAACCTCCACTCTTAGAAAAGACCAGTGTCCTCCAGTGAGTCACAATCAAGTTATACTGCAGACAAGTAGTTTCATTCAGGCAATTGGCTTCTAGGACAGATTCCATCTGTCAACTAAAAACAACTTATTAATATATAAAACCATAATTATGCTATGAACTTATGTGATAAAACTGGGAATGCACTAGTAAGATCAACGTAACCATCTAACAAAGATGCCCAAAATAGTACAGGCAATTGTAAATGCAACATGGTACTTTTGAATTACACCCTACACGTGATCTCAAAATTCCAAATATAACAGAAGTCATTCAGGTAAAGCTAATAAACCCACACAAAATTGGAAGTACACCCTAATTCATTAATTGCTTCAATACTACACTCAATAGCTAACGAAAGTCTTAAAAGGCAATGGCCAACAGACTTGCAAAGAAAAAGGTAACATTGCTGGATGAACACCTATTCACATTATTAGTGTTTTTTTGTGTATTATAACATTATCTAATTAAGTTATAGAACGTAGATTGTTAATAACTCTTTGTTGCTAAAAAAATTTCTTATTTAGTAAGATTTCTGATCAATCATATGCTATAATTCTTTCCAGTACAATGATATGCATTACTCTATAACATACCCACAAGAACATCAAATCCCAAGTTCATTTCATTCCATTGGAGTAATTTACATCAAGGAAAACACCAAGTGATAAGAACGTTTTTGTCATATTATTAACTAGGTATTGATACACAAAGCTGCGAGTCACTAAATTACTTATTAATGCATTCAGCCTCAATCAATACTAGGACATGAAGGCTATTGTGGTGCTAAAAACCACCCACGCGCTCCACACAATTGAATATTGAATTAGAGCGTCAATTGTTTTAATGGCTACTTATTAAAACTATCGTATGTTTTTAAACAAACACAGATATTGCTACCATTCTTGCAATGCATCTTATGTTCAAATAGGAGCAGCAATGCAACTTGCAATGTTCGCCAGTGAAACAAGGCAATGGAAACTAACTCTTTATTGCCAATACCATTAAACCATTATTGAAATGTTATCATTTGTACCTTTACAGTTGTAACCTTTACATTATGAGATATAGTACAGGAAATACTGTTTAGTTTGTTAATTGGCAATATACAATGCAGACTATTTTAACATTTTAGTATAAAACAAAGCAGTACAAAATATGCTCAGTGATATGAACACATATTCGGGGAAGTGTTAACAAGGTAATGGCAGAGCTGGCTCCGAGATTCACAATATACATGTACAACAGTTGAATTTTCTACAGCGCTGAGCCTAGCAACGCCTGTTCATCATCTTACATTAATACACATTGTCAAGATCCGTCACAAACTATTTGACAAGAAAACAGCACAAGGTAAAACTTAAGTACACAGATGCACCCTCGGTTGGCACACAGTTCGTGTCAGCACAAGCTATTAAGAAACACACGCAGCTCTCCTCACAGGAATGTTAGTAGTGTGCCCAACTACGTTAAATGCAATACTCTACAGTATTAATTATTAAGTCATGTTACAGCTAATAAAACAACAATTATTATTAATCCAGGCTTTAAGCACTGTTTAAACTATCAGTATACAAAATTCTGAACAACCCGCGCGAGAGGATTAGGCAGCCACTTCTGCTTCGCCATTGGACTCCGCGTCCACGGACGCTTCGTCCAGCTTAGCCTTCTTCTCCGGTGATGCTCCTTCTACCGACTTTTCCTCCACTGTGTCTGCTGCCCCCGACTTTCTCTTCACTGGGCACACAATTTCGACATCTAATGTAAACAGAGAAGCAAAATAAGTGTGTAAATATGAAGCTTTTCAACTGTCGTGCACCAGTTGGCACCTCAAGCGAGTGTTTAAAATGTAACAAAACTAAATTGCAGTTTGTGGAAAGAAGTCAATGTCACACTGTTACAATACAGAATTTTAGAAACTGAAATTATATATTATGATCAATATAAAACATCCACTAATAATTTGAGCTGGCAACAAATTGCAAAAATAAAATTCATCGTTATCAAAGAAACATGAAAGAATCATATGCCGGTACTAAGTGACTTGGGACAAAATAGTCAGTTTCAAATAATAATTATTTGGATATGATGTGAGACTGCAAATGTACCAATTAAAACTAAAGTTATTGCTTTGTCAATTACTTAATAAAGTCACAAAAGTAAATAATTCGCAACCTTAAAACTTTCCCATTTTATCAAAAACAATTGCAGCAAATCGACACTAAGAATGTGATAATACTTAATAATCAGGAGTGCTGCTGAAAATTGTATAAAAGCATTGCGAACATGTTATAGGCGAATCAACTTGCCCAGTTACCTTTCGAGTCCGTATCGTCTGCATCCTCCTTGCCATTCTCGGCATCAGTCACGTCTCCGTTCTTCTCTGTCGCTTCATCAGCCGGATCTTCCTTAGCCGGAGCATCAGTCACTTCCTTCTCCTTCAACTCCTTCTCTGTTACTTCCCTACGTAACAATAAGAATTAAGATATGCGAAAGCTCGTTAACTTTAGTCATCGACGCCTGTAATTTTAACGGTCGTTCCCGCTAAAACTGGGGCGCCAGCGACCGTTGCCGCTCGAGCACCGAATCCAAGTAGGCGACGCGATTATCGCGATAACGCACAGCCAGGAAAGTAAACAACCACCGTGGGAAGAAGCATTCGCGCGGCGACCGCCGGTTTTCCGGGAAATGCCGCCAGGTCGTCATGTTGCAATATGCCGCCAAAAACGGGGCCCGATTTCAGCGAGGCGCCGCGGCGCTGTGCGCACCCCACGACGTCCCAATACTTACACTTTTTCGCTCGTCTTGTCTGCCATTGCTGAGGTCGTCTGCACCGCTAAAACCGCCACAAATTCAGCAAAACTGCCCGAAATTCAGGAGCGCTCTCTCCGCTACACGCCAACGCACGAAAGTGAAAAGGAGCGCGCGACAGAGACGAGCCGGCGTCCGGCGCCGCGATTGGTCGACTTTTCCGCTTCCCGGCGCGCGGCAACGCAAGATGCAAACTCCTCGGCGCCCCCCGGCGGACCTCGTTCCCCGCCGCAGAAAGAAAGCGGCGTTCCCGCCGATTCGCGACTGTGACGCTAATCGACCGTTATTGCAATTGGCGTGCCACCGCTTGGCAGGAAATTGGCGAAAATGCGGGGTCGGCGCGGCGTACCCGCTGCGAAGTTAATGTGATCCAGTACAAACGCCGCTATTTCAGTCTCTTGCAAATTTTTGGCATGGATATTTTAACGCGGCAGCAAATAACTAATTCAAAGTTGGCACTTAATTCGCGATGCATTGTTTCAGTTTTAGCGGGCAATTTGAATCCTGAAACAGCCATGAACTCTTTCAATATTAAGCAGCAGTACAAACCGCGCAACTATTTGTATCAGAAGGTAAATTATCGAGCGGAACTTCGTTCCCTATGAAATATTAATAGTCCACAGTAGATCAATTATTAATATAACAGTTGTATACTAAAGGATCGATCAAAATCCGCTCAAAAATGTAAAAGGAGAGGATCGATCGTAATAATTGTTTACAACTCTTACTGTCCACGATACACTACAAATAGAAAGTAAAAGAAAGTAAAAACCACCTATTAAAAATTGACGTAAGTGTAACCGATCGACCATCTTTTATAAGGGCCGTGCTGTCTAAAAGCATAAGAGAAAACCATTGCTATCTAAAATGTGACCCACTTATGAATGTTGCGTAACATTGGACCGAGAATGAAAACTAAAATTGCTAGGATAATTAGTTTTTAAAATCTATGCAAAAATATATGGAACTAATCTATCACTATATGTTGGTGGCTTCGAAAATTAGGCGCCTGCAACGGCTACACTCAGTATGGTTTTATATAAAGCAACCACACAATTCAAACTGACCTCAAGGTGCCCTACGTTAAAGATATTATACACGACAGAAGTGGCAAATACTACAATACGTTACAATCGCACGTCAACCCTTTAATGGAACGTTACACTCAACGATGACAACAGGAGACTGAGACGTAAGTAAGAAGCTAGAGGTAACACCGCAGGGTGCAGTCCTCATCATGCCAAAGGTTATGATTATATTTATATTAATCAATTTTTGTAGATGTAATTATATTATAACATAAAATTAGCCTATAGAATGTACATTCTGATTGCTGATTACATTGAATAAAAAAAAATATATATAAAGCTGTCTGCGTAGAATACACCAGACATCTGCGATATATTCACTTCTGATGATTTCGCATTTGTTTACAACATAGTGTTCATTTATTTATAATTTGTTTTTCTTATAGGTGCTTTTTTTCGTGCAAAATGATTGAACAAATTTTAAAATTCAAAAAGATTTGTTTTCACTAGTAAATATTATGTTTTTCACAACTGCCATGAAGAAGGTAAATTATGAATACGCAGTGAGGACTAGAAATGCAAACTCGAAGAAATTTTCTACTCATAGATGGGTCTTTCTTCTGTGTCTAGAAGAAGTTATGAACACCGTATCTTTTATGAAAATTGTTTTGTATACATAGTTTTAGATTAATCAAGTCTTTTCGACATAATGTTACTTTTTCATAGTTATTATTTATGCTTTAGTATTTTTTAGATTTTTTTAGTCAAGTAAATAATTGATCGATTTATTGGTACTTTGATTTTTGTACCTACTAAGCTTGATAAACCTTTTTAAGGTTAGACGTATATTCTTGTCCCTAAAGATTTTATTGATAAATAGACATCTACTATTAATAGTTGTAATTAATAGTGACAATATTTTGAATATCATGCTTTATTCTTATAATGGGTTTTATAAAAGATTGGATAAAATTATGTAAGCATATTAGATCTAATAAAAAAATAACGGTTAGCATTATATGGATAATTACTTATTCCATTTTTATAGCATACACATATGTGAAAAACATATATGTATTACTAAAGTAGGTTAAACAAAACATAAATAGTCAGATTTAGGTGTTGTGCTTCAATACAGTGTATATACTTGTATGTACATATTAAATTGAATATAATTCTTTTTCTGATATACTTATATAATATCGATTTCTAACTAATTTAAATTTTTACTTTCCTTATCCTATAATAAGGAAAGTAATGTAATCGGCGGAAATTTGACCTACCTAGTTTTTCACATTTCTGGACGAAATATAGCTCCAGGACACCAAAAAAGTTGGTTTGGGCCATTGGTTCGCGCGCGCGGGTGTGTGTGTGTGTGTGTGTGTGTGTGTGTGTGTGTGTGTGTGTGTGTGTGTGTGTGTGTGTGTGTGTGTGTGTGTGTGTGTGTGTGTGTGTGTGTGTGTGTGTGTGTGTGTGTGTGTGTGTGTGTGTGTGTGTGTGTGTGTGTCTGTCGGTATGTCAGTAAACAGGATATCTCAAGAACCATAAGTGCTAGAGACTTGAAATTTGGTATGCAAGTTACTTGTAGGTAGGGGACGCAGTGTGAAGCTTTTGGTAAAAATCGACCTAGTCGTTTGGTCGCATGGTCGCAAATCTAAAAGGTTGAAGATACAAAAAATGTATGAGAATAAAAATGATTTGTTATTATGAGATAAACATGAATTTAAAATAAAAGTTGCTAAAATAGGAACTCCAAAAAAAATTGAAGCTCAGGATTTTTAATATACCGGGTGTTCATAAAATGTTTCGGGAAATTTACATTACCGGATAGATCAGACCGAGGCGAACAAAAAATTACAATGAAATTTTTTGATCCGAGGTCAAATAAAGTAAGTTATAGCCGATTAAAAATTATTTAAACGGACCAATCACAACGCACTCGGAGAGCTTCTTGGCCAACTGCGGGAGGACGGGGGGGAGCGCTTGGCCGCTAGGAGCAAGCACGCAGGCGATAATGGGGAAGGCCGTGCGACCGAGCTCGCACGGTTACTTTCAGTGACGTCGCAAAATTTTAAGTACGAGTCAATTATTGTCTTGTACTGTTTATTTTAATCAGCTTTCGAGTGTTGTACTCGCGCCTTGTCCTTTTTTAAATTAACAAATTTTTAGACGAGATTAGCGCAGGGCCGAGGCGATGGACCCGTTATAATATATAATAATAGGATAAGGAAAGTCGTGTGATGTTTACACCAAATTTTTAATATATATTTTTTATTGCATTCGAAGGAAAAATTGCGAGTGTATATCAGCTTGCATACAAAATAAAAATCTTGCTTAAATAAAGATAAGATAAAATGTTAAAATGTTTACTTTCAATAGGGAAAACATTTCATTTCCAGTTTATTATACAAAACTTCTAAAAATTATGAAGCCTTAAAAGATAATGCACAATAAAGCAAACTTTGTGTTAGTGTCTGGATTCTTCAAAAAAAAAAAGTTTTACTGAATTGTGCAAGTTTTTAATACATTAATTTTTTAATTAAGTATAGTTGTAGTTATACGGTTTATAGTCGTAATATTTCTCGAGACTAGGTGGCTTTGTAGAGAGGTCTTCCATTTTTTTACTAAAATCATGATTGAAGGGCGCCTATAAATAAAATGCTCTCAACAAAATTCGATTCAAACCACTTAAGCAGCATAAGATAAGCATCTAATGCTTTAGACAAAACTGCTCCATACTGGCTCAAGCTGTTTGATAAAAATATTAATTTTTGTTCCGATGTATTACTCTGTTCGAAAAGCAAGGTGACCTTTTAATTTAAAACTTGTTCGAAAGTCATAATTCAAAAAACAAAAATCGCAACGGAGTGAGGAGACAAAATAAAATTGGATAAATAAATAGTACGGTGTACCATAGTCTCCAAATATGCTACCCTACGACTTTTTTTGTCTAGTTGGTTACAAAAACTAATTCGAGGAATCCAATTTGACACGGTCGAATCGATAAAATAAAAATTGAAAGAGATGCTGATGAAAATTTCAGAAAGTGAACTTGAAAAGAGTCTCCAAGATTGAAAAATGATGTGCACAGACGCCTACACACAAACGCATTTCCTTTTTATTCCTCCAGCCATATATTGCAAGTCTTCTTAATCACTTGCAATGAAGACTTGATTGTCTGTAAATTGTACCTTATATAAAATTCTGTTATTTAATTAGGATCTCATATCTTTACATGTTATTTTTCATACAGGATAATTTTAAATAATATTAGAGAAATGTCTAATTACAATTATTTTAGATACATCTTTGACTATGTTAATGTTTTTATTAACTATATAATTTATATATAGGAATAATAGGTGTAGTTGTCTGTCCTCATTCAATTATATGCTTAATTTGGATTGTACGTCATTTCTTTTTTAGTCAATCCATTTTGTTAGACAATGAGAAAGGTTAAGAGCGCTTAATAGGGTAATTTGGATCTGGTTATAGGACAAATATAAAAGATATAAAAATTTCTCTGCAAAGAGGTCAGCATGGTAGGCAGTAGATTCTTTATGTAACTATGTAACCATTTCTGTTCTGCCCAAAATTAAAAAGGTAGAGTCAATTTCTCATCAGAAAAACTTTAGTACGATATAAAAAGATGGTTTTAGAGTGCTTATCACCCTTTTATTTGTGTTATTAATTGTCTTTTATTTTTCTACACATTTTTTTGCTTTATGTAAAAAGATATAAATACTAATTGCTTATTTTTTCTAACACAAGATAATTTTAGTAGCTTTTAATTAATTTTATGTGTTTTGTCTAGACAATTACTATATTATGGTATTTAACGGTAGAGGATTTTAAGTTGCGGTTTCGTGTTTGCTTTTGAAATAGACTATTTGTTTGTATTTAAATTTTAGATCGGTAATCTCTTTTCGGATATAAATGAAGGAGGGCCAAATATATAGCTTAGTTGTCGTATTTTTGGTATATAAAAATTGCGATGTCTTTTCTATTTCGCCGATACTTTGTGAGCTATTTAGGTTTAACAAAATTTCGTAATTCATTAAACCGTTAGTTATTGTATAATTACAAAATAATTGCAGTAATAACGCGACAATATTTTTTTAAGTTCAGGATTTGCTTTAGCTTTTAGTAAGCAGGTCAAAAAGTAAAGCCAGGTTTTGTCACCAGTTACGAAGCTATTGAAAATGCAATATTTTCAATTTTATTTAGCATCTCTCACTACCCATTTATCTATTCGTCGATTAAGACATGAAATATCCAAAGAACACGAAATTTTCTCACTTGAAGGAGGTCGTGCAGAATAATAGTATTTATAAACAAATAAATGTCTAACAATACTATCTAGAGCTGTTACATGCCTGACATCGACTATGTTCTCCAACGTGACAGACTTCAGAGTATGGTTTTACAATGAAAACAATTATCTTTTACCACAGAAACTAGTGCCTCCCAACACTGATCAATATTTAAACTCCGTGCAAAGTTTTAGCTTAAAATTGCTTGGTATTGTACTTTTTAATCAAAATACCACCATAGACCAGAAATAATTAACATTCAAAGATCATCCTTCCGGCCATAGTGGAACTTTAAATCTATCTCAACACATTTTAATTTGTCTCAACGTATGACCATCCCTTGCACCATAATGCAAAACTTTTCTTGTACCCTATGTAGCATATCACGGTTTCTCTAATTTGTTTTTATTATCTTTTATTATTTAAAGGTTATAATGTTTTCATTTCTTTGTTAATAATTACATCTATTGTTTAATGTTTTAATATTTTCTTTTTTTATATTATTCATATATTTATATTATTTTTTTATTTTATTAGCTTGTAGTTCTTTGTTTTATATAAATCTTGTAATTCATATCCTTTAAAATCAGGTTTTAAATTATAATCACTTACTGCGATAACTCTGTTCCCAAGGGTTTTACATTAAATTAAGGACTAAATTTAATCACACTAACTGCACATATTATTTAGTCTACAATTACTCGTATTTACCTAGAAATATCTGGAGCGACAATTAATTCTTTGTCGCTAGTAGCAGCGTTTAAATTGGCTAACAAATGTTTGTGAAACCTTCGATACTAGAGCATGTTCGACAAAAATGCAGCGCTACTCGTTCCCCTTCATACTATTTCCTAGAATTGTCTGGCTGAGGACAGCTTGGTTTACACTCCACTTTGACAGTATTCTATGATAACATTATCTCCTGGTTTTCGGAACTGGTCTTTGCAACATTATAACAAATATTCACAATTATTTTGTGCCCAGCGGAAGAATTCTCTTTTGAAGATTAAGTAACCTATACTACAAATTAAATAATAACGGCAATTACAACAAGATCACACATTACACCTTATGTAGTATACTTATAATGCATAAAAGAAAGAACGTTATATGTATTAAAAAAGTATACGTTACTTGAACAATTGGTAGCTTTTTAAAATACCATTTGCTCTTTGGTTCATCCGATTAATTGTTTCTCTTCTAAGTTTTTTCCTTAATTTGCTTGGAGTTTCCGTTTTTAATTATAAAATAACTTTTTATCAAAAAATTGTTTTTATGTATCTTTTTGGATTTATTTATTGAATGCCTCAAAAAACTTCTAAGAAAGTTCAATTCAAAATATATGTTTTTACATTCATTACTCATCTAACATAACATTTCATTACAGGTCTTATAGATAGAATAGCACATTTTTTATTTTGATAAGCAAATTATAGAGAAAATTAGTCACAAAGACCCTTGGGGGTTGGGATACCTCTAGGTGGCAGATAGGAGAATGGCAGAGGCTTTGCTGCCAAAGTTAGTGGTTGAGTTAGTAACGAAACTCCAGACATGAGAACCTGTGTGGTAAACTGAAAACTTTTACCGCGGGCCATCTTTCCTCTCTACTGGCTCGTGATCGACCGGTAGATTTTTCAGGGATAGATCACCCTTGTGTTTGTTCCATGTGAAGCGACCTGTGTCGGTGGATGAAAGAAACCTGGTAATTGAGCCATATTTAGAACGGGTGAATTTCCTGGAATGTAGCAACACATCACCTAGGTCCGGATTTCACCTAAATGGGAGCTTGATAGTAACCCACCTCGATCAATCGGCTGCGCTATCGGGTTAGACTCCCGGCGGGGTGATTTCCTCAGGAGTGATGGGGCATGCAGTAGGCCCCTACGATCAGATGACGTAGGATCACTTGTGTGCAATACATTCTCGGGAGCTATATTTCTCTAGTAGCCTTGGTGTCAAAGTTTGACATTCCCTTGTTGGGCTTCGTGATGGGTGGGGAGCTACGGAAATAAAGTTTTCTAACTTAACATGAGTTCCTTACAGAAAATCACCCTACAAGGAGCGTATGCGGATACCCCTACAATTCAGCAACAGCAGCAAGAACAAGAGGACATTCAATCTGAAGAAAAGAAAAGAATTTCTAAGGCGAAATAGAGTAGGAAGGCCTGCCTTGCAGCAGTAGCTAACCAAAGCAACCCAATTCCTACTATCTCCGAGCAGATTCTGGCTTCTATAGCTAACCCTGTGAAAAAGAGTAGGAGGAGACAAACATGACCTTTTTGGAAGAAGAGAACTAGCGGCACCATTACTGCTACCCAAAGGCCGATTGCTTCAGCTGACTTGAGAGCGGTTAGTTCTAAGAAAGCTTCCTCTTAAGATATAAAGAGTAAGAAGGGTCGTTTGGGGAAAAGCTCACCAGCTACCTCCAACCCCAAAAAGAAGCCAAGGCAACAATTAGGCCAACAACAACCTCATATACGAGGTTATAGAGAGGCTTTCAAAAGCCACCTTCGAATAGCTATAGATCTGGTCAATCCATACGGGAAAATAATCAGTGGACAAGCTGAAACACTACAGGCAGCGATGTTAGAGATTTTGGATACTCATATGTTTACCCTAGCAGACAAACAACTCGTACCGACTTTCCCCAGGAGATTCTTAGAATTACCTGTGAAGACAACCATGCTTTACAGTGGCTAAAACAAGCAGTTGCCAAACTTTTCTCCCCGTGGGATAAAGTCTGCCTGAACGACGCGCGGGTGGATCGGTTGCCTAGGTTAAGGAAGGTGGCTCTGTGGATATCAGGAAAACCTGACGCCATAGAACTGTCACCCGTAGGCAGAACTCCTAGGTGAAGGTCTGAGAGTGGTGCATCTTCCACAATGCCAAAAGGAGGAACCTTTGAGTAAATTCCTAGTGTTTGGTATAAGCGGGGAGGTAGTGACTATTATTAATAACAAAGGAGGGAAACTATTTTGTCAGTTTTCGGCCTTAAATATTAAAATTAAAAAAGAAAAACAGCAGCCAAAGAAGGAGGGTGCGTCTTTGGATACCCTTCAAATGCAAGAACAGCAGCCTCTGCAATATTACTAGCAGGACATGACTGCAACAGATGCCCTCCGTGATGAAATTAACTCCTGTCATCATGATAGAGGTAACTTCCCAAAAAAAGGACGAAACGGCAGGGCACGTTCTTTGCGAATGTCCTGCGCTTGCTTCAATGAAAGGCTCCATGTTGGAGGAGTTTTGAGCTAGCATGGTCAACATCGGCGTTACCCATTTGATGAACATCCTCAAGTTCATCCAAAAATTGGTTGGTTTGACTGATGGGTGCACGGAGAGAGGCGGCGAAAGAAGTAGTACAATGGGCTAAATCTAGGCTTAAGTACGTTTGAGTTTGTTAGCCTTCAATGTATATTCATAATTCAGAATCACAAAGACCAGAACTGTTGGACTGTAAAAGAGCATTCAGTTGCTTAATTTCTTTGAATACTATCTTTGGATATGCATATGTAGGGTCAAATGTATGTAGTCGCATTCTGGAAAAGAGATTAATAAAAATCTGATTTTAAAAGTGGTTGGATTTAACATATCCATAACCCCGTTACGACTGAATTTTGAACATGTATGTTCATATAAGTAACTTATAACAGAATATTTTGTATACAAACATTTTTGCGTATGTATTTGAATGTCTCCAGGCTACCCCTTAATTACTACCACAAAAAACTTTTAAAAAAGGTAATAAAATTAATAACCTACATAATCAACACATTTTCCGTTTACAAATATTTCCAGGAAGTGAAAAGTGGCGCAAGTAGTGATGGTACCAAAACTTGGTAAAAATTTAGAAAAACCAATCTCACACTATCAGCTTACTGTCTGTTATATCCAAAATTTTTAAATAAATTCTTTTGCACACACTAAATCCGATAGAAACATCACACCGACCTACCAGTTTGGTTTTCGAAAAGGCATTGGCACAATAGAGCAACTACATAGAGTAACAACAACAATCAATCACGATTTATATCTAAACAGATATTATTTATCAGTGCTCCTTGATATAAGCCAGTCTTTGACAAGGTCTGGTGTATAAGATTAAAAAAAGTTTTATCTACACAATATCATTAATTAAAAACTACTTTATCAAACGAAACTTCCAAATCAAGTTTAAAGACTTTCAACCAAATATTCAACTAGGTCAAGTAAGGGCACCTCAGGGTAGCATATTAGAGGTAATCTTATACCTGTTGTATACGACGCAATGGTTTAAATACCAGTAGCAATATACGCAGATGATACTGCAGTGTTAGTTTGACGCATTGATCTACGCACGGCGACGAAAATACTGCAAAGAATCTAAATAAGATTGAAAACTGGCTAAAACTATGGTGAATACATTCGTATAACTTTGACCTTAAGAAACCAAACATGCTCAGGAGTAACACTGAATAATACACCAATCCCACAAAATGACAGTCTAAAGTATCTAGGAATTAATCCAAACCTGGAAGATCCATATAATGAAAAAGTATTGCAGCTAGATTTAAAGCTTCCACAAATGTACTGGTTACTAGAAAGGAAGTCCCAACTATCACTGCTCCTTTATACAGCTATCATAAAGTCAATTTGGACATACGAATTCCTCTTTCGTTTTTGGGACTCCACTCACATGTGTAAGTATTGTCCTATTTTCTATTCCGTTCCTTTCTTTTGTTTCTGTCAGAGAAATTACGTCCATTCCCATTTCTTCTATCTCGGCAAATACTTCTTGTGTCTTTGTTGCTAGTCCTTGTATATTCCAAGTTCCTATATTCATTGTCCAATTCTTTCGTTGTATTCGGCTTCCATCTGATTTCTTAATATTGAACTTTTGGCATTACTCTTCAAAGTAGAATTGCCCCTCCGTATCCTAGGGCTCCTTCCGTAATCGGAAGTGTGGATTCCACCGAGATTGTTTATTTTAAACGAATTTTTCATTCTACTTTGTTTTAAGATTTTTACAAGTAATGGGGTGCTGGCCCATTGCCCCAACCTCCAACCTGGAGGACCAGGTAATTTATTCTCAGGGTTTTCTTCCCTTAGATTGGCTATCTTCTACGGGATTCACGAGACCAATCTTCCCGCTGATGGTTCTTCCGCACTCGTATATTATGAGTCCGTTGACCGGTTCTCATCCTGTAACTCTAGGAAGAGGCCCTTACTGGGTGCTATCAGCCGGAGCCAGCTGAACCCAGGTTTTTTAACGAGGTTGATACTCCTCCCCCTCCTCACTTTCTCATCCGGGCTTGAGACCGGCAATGGCGGAGTTTGATAAAAACTACAAAACTACAAAACAACAAACGTGGGAAAAAAAGTGTAGCGAGATAGAAAGGTACATAGGAGGAAGAAGGACGACAGAGGTATGGAAATTCATAAGGAATGTAAAAGCTCCACATCAAGAAAAAACAATAATACAAAATATTCCTGCCGAAGAATAGAAACAATACTATTTACTCACCGAGAAAAGACCTATATTCCAAGAAACTACGATGACAGAAGGAAGAACGATAGATATTAACTACATAGAAATGCAAGAAGAACAAGTAATTAAAGCAATTAAAGAAATGAGAAATGGAAAGGCTCCCGGTCCAGGAGGAATCCCTGTTGAGTTGGTAAAAATGGAACACCGAAATTGTATAGGATGATAACAAAACTTATGAATAAATGCATAAATGAGGGAAATATACTAAATGAATGGAAAACAGGATATATATCTCCAATACACAAGAAAGGGAAAAGAGACATCTGCGACAACTACCGAGGAATAGCAGTTACGAGTACTTTTAGCAAAATATATGGACGAATTATTCGAGACTTAATTGAACAACAATATCAAGCCGAAGAAGCGGAAGAACAAAGCGGATTTAGGGCAGGCAGATCATGTTTGGATAACTTGTTCTGTCTAACACAAATTGTGCAGAAAAACTAGCAACCGGCAGAGAACTGCACTTAGTATTTCTCGACATATTAAAAGCTTATGATAACGTACCCATGAAAAAACTGTGGGACATAATGGAGAGCAGCAACATCAACAGTACATTAGTCAGGGCTGTGAAGAACCTATATGACAATCAAACAGCGAGAGTAAAGGTAGGAGCGGAACTGACAACAGAATTTGAAGTTACGAAAGGTCTAAGGCAGGGTTACTGTATCTCACCGACGTTATTCAAGATATATGTAGAAAAAGCACTCGAACAATGGAAAAGGAAAAGTATGGGAATGGGGATACCACTGGACGAGGACACTACATTATATACGTTGCAATTTGCCGACGACCAAATTATTATGGCACAAGAAATAGAAGGCATTGAATACATGACAAGCAAAGCTATAGAGGAATATGATAAATGGGGGCTTAAAATTAATGTAAATAAATCAGCATATCTTAATATAGGATATGAACAAGACGCTTTAACCTTAGAAACAGGCGAAACTATACCGACATGTGAAGAATACAAATATTTGGGAGCAACAGTAGGAAAACAAGGATTATATAACACAGAGGTAAAAGAGAGAATAAAACAAGGCCGGAAAGTCATAGGTGCGGTAAATGGTATACTTTGGGATGCAAATATAAGCAAAAAGAATAAAAAACAAATATACTCCGCTATGGTACAAAGTGTGGCACTATATGGAGCCGAAATCTGGCAACTCTCGGAACAACATAAAAATCAACTAAAAGTAATGGAAATGGACTATTGGAGAAGATCAGCGAGAATATCCCGAAGAGTTAGAGTCAGAAATACAAGAATACGTGAAATAATGGATACAGAAAGGGACATCTTGGAAGAAATTGAAAAAAGGCAACTCTTGTGGTACGGACATGTCGAAAGAATGGGTAACAACAGGCTTCCGAAAAAAGCAATGCAGTGGCAACCAAGAGAAAGAAGAAAGAGGGGACGGCCAAGAAGAGGTTGGAATGAGGAAGTAGGAAGCCTGAAGCAAAAGTGGGATATCCAGCAAGGCGCTTGGATGAACAGAAAAGAATGGAAAAAAATATTGAACTCCGGAAGAGCCAGATAGAGGTTAAAATACGGAAAGAAGAAGAAGAAAGGAGGGAAACGATTTTGTCAGTTTTCGGCCTTAAATATTAAAATTAAAAAAAAAACAGCAGCCAAAGAAGGAGGGTGCGTCTTTGGATACCCTTCAAATGCAAGAACAGCAGCCTCTGCAATATTACTAGCAGGACATGACTGCAAGAGATGCCCTCCGTGATGAAATTAACTCCTGTCATCATGATAGAGGTAACTCCCCAAAAAAAGGACGAAACGGCAGTGCACGTTCTTTGCGAATGTCCTGCACTTGCTTCAATGAAAGGCTCCATGTTGGAGGAGTTTTGAGCTAGCATGGTCAACATCGGCGTTACCCATTTGATGAACATCCTCAAGTTCATCCAAAAATTGGTTGGTTTGACTGATGGGTGCACGGAGAGAGGCGGCGAAAGAAGTAGTACAATGGGCTAAATCTAGGCTTAAGTACGTTTGAGTTTGTTAGCCTTCAATGTATATTCATAATTCAGAATCACAAAGACCAGAACTGTTGGACTGTAAAAGAGCATTCAGTTGCTTAATTTCTTTGAATACTATCTTTGGATATGCATATGTAGGGTCAAATGTATGTAGTCGCATTCTGGAAAAAGAGATTAATAAAAATCTGATTTTAAAAGTGGTTGGATTTAACATATCCATAACCCCGTTACGACTGAATTTTGAACATGTATGTTCATATAAGTAACTTATAACAGAATATTTTGTATACAAACATTTTTGCGTATGTATTTGAATGTCTCCAGGCTACCCCTTAATTACTACCACAAAAAACTTTTAAAAAAGGTAATAAAATTAATAACCTACATAATCAACACATTTTCCGTTTACAAATATTTCCAGGAAGTGAAAAGTGGCGCAAGTAGTGATGGTACCAAAACTTGGTAAAAATTTAGAAAAACCAATCTCACACTATCAGCTTACTGTCTGTTATATCCAAAATTTTTAAATAAATTCTTTTGCACACACTAAATCCGATAGAAACATCACACCGACCTACCAGTTTGGTTTTCGAAAAGGCATTGGCACAATAGAGCAACTACATAGAGTAACAACAACAATCAATCACGATTTATATCTAAACAGATATTATTTATCAGTGCTCCTTGATATAAGCCAGTCTTTGACAAGGTCTGGTGTATAAGATTAAAAAAAGTTTTATCTACACAATATCATTAATTAAAAACTACTTTATCAAACGAAACTTCCAAATCAAGTTTAAAGACTTTCAACCAAATATTCAACTAGGTCAAGTAAGGGCACCTCAGGGTAGCATATTAGAGGTAGTCTTATACCTGTTGTATACGACGCAATGGTTTAAATACCAGTAGCAATATACGCAGATGATACTGCAGTGTTAGTTTGACGCATTGATCTACGCACGGCGACGAAAATACTGCAAAGAATCTAAATAAGATTGAAAACTGGCTAAAACTATGGTGAATACATTCGTATAACTTTGACCTTAAGAAACCAAACATGCTCAGGAGTAACACTGAATAATACACCAATCCCACAAAATGACAGTCTAAAGTATCTAGGAATTAATCCAAACCTGGAAGATCCATATAATGAAAAAGTATTGCAGCTAGATTTAAAGCTTCCACAAATGTACTGGTTACTAGAAAGGAAGTCCCAACTATCACTGCTCCTTTATACAGCTATCATAAAGTCAATTTGGACATACGAAATCCAAATCTGGGTGACTGCCCGCATATCCAACTTGGAAATACTACAGCGATTCTAAAATAAAATAATTAGAACAATAATAGATACGTTTCCAACTGGTTTCTTCAGCAAGACGTCCTATACCGACAATCAAGCAGGAACTCGTGCTCATATAGCGTATCGCACAAAACTTGGTGCTCGTAAAAATAATCTAGCTGTGACGCTTCTAGATAGGAATTATGTCAAAAGAGTTAAAAGATACGATCCTTTAGATCGAGATAACAAGTTTAACTAGGATTTATTTTTGGTTTTTGCTTAAGTCTAGTTAACTCAAAATATTTGTTTATATCAGTGCAAAGACATAATACTAAAGAGCATTATTTTCTTATCATATATTAAGCGTAACAAATAATTTACTAAATGCTATTGTAATATAAGAGATTGTAAAAGATTCGACGAATTAAACATGTGAAAAAGGATTTTAATTTTGTTATGAAAGTGATAAATTGTAATACAATCCCATGAGAAGGTTGTTATATTAAATAGTAACAAGTAAATACTTTTATAATTAATTATAAACGCAATAGTTTACAAAATATGGAAAATGTTCAGTATTTTTGAGTGTATAGAAGTATTACGGAAAGATTTAAACGTTTTTGCTTTGACGCGATGGGAACAATTAGTAAGAATGACTCCGGCAATAAATATAGAAAATGTAAGTAGACTTGATTTACAGTTTAAAAAAATGTCAAGTTTAATGGGTGCTATTGGCACGAGCATCGGAATGCTTTCTGATGAATCTAGGTCAGAGTGTTTCTCAATGCACCGCGCAAGCCTTATACAGACGAAATGCCACCAAGACAATAACAATTTTTCATCTCCGTCCCCGAAGTGCATTTACTAATATTCAGTTATAAGCTGAAAGCAACAAAATTATAGCAATATAAAAGTGATATAATTGAAAGGAAGTGGACGTTAATTAGGCAATTTATATTAATGAGGGTTTCTACAAAGAAACAGAAATCGCTCGCGATCGAACGCGCTTGACATACTGCACAAAGGGCTGGTTGAAGGGGCCGTCCTTTATTGTCAACCAGTATACTCGAACTCCAATGTGATTATAAATGGTGAGCGTGTGTTAGCTGATCACAGCTACCCCAATTAGAACCCTGTGAAAACACCACCGAAACACTGATCGAGGAGGGTTAGCAAAGAGGGCGCTTTAGGGGCAGTACATTGATCGCCGCCAACGTGTCGTTGAAGCTGAAAAGCAGCGTTAGCAAAACAATAAGCATGCGAGCTTGAAGAACACTCCGTCCCGAAGAATTAAATTAAAACAATGCCACTAGTGCTGAGATGCGAGAGAATGAATTACAAAGTAGCGTAGAACTACTCAGGTATTTCCGGGCCGTTTGCCTGTCTCACGTAACGTAGCCTTGACTGAATTGGGGTCAAACTACCCACCACACGTGCTGTCGCACTACAATAAACTCATCAGCGCGGCAAACTCGCGCTTTCGCTTGTACGACAGCTTCAATTTGGCTCTGGCAGCTTTCGATTATTTTCTTAATCATGGGGTGAAGTGAATCGGAAAGGATTAAGGAGTGCGATATTAAAAGCAGCAGCTTAGGGAGAAACAGAAATTAGATGCGGTATCTTGCCATTTTTATAGAATTAAGGGATTAAGGATCACGATAATATGACATATTTTTGTTTCGCGTAAGTCGTCTTAATCAGGTCTTTATCTGAATTGAAGTTACACAGTGGTACAATTTACGTAATAAAGCCAATTTATTTATAGGTAAAGAAAAAAGAACTTTTGAAACAAACTTTGATTTATTTTAGAACACACAGTATATAATAATTTATTTGATAGAATGAGTTATACGAAAGGGTTACAGTGTATTGATGCATAAAGTTTCGTTGAGCGTTAATTGATTTAAAAAAAAGTTTGCTTCGTTAATGTAAACGAATTAAAAAGGTTAGTTTAAAATTTTAATATTAAAAAGATTTAAACTAAATTTAATCTGACTCAAACAACTCAAAAAAAATTCATTAAAAAATTGAGCAACAAAAAAAAACTTTTCTATAGGAATGTAATGACATTAATCCCTTAAGTTAAATTTTTAGTACAAAAAAAACTTATAATAGTTAAACATATTTCTAATTAATATTTTTTTGGGTGGAACAGATGACAATAAAAAATTTTCAATTTAGCTCTATAAAATATTTTGAAGTGAGAGATTTCTACCAAAAATACCAAGGAGAATCGAAAGCCGGTCTGCAATGACAAGAAGATTTTGTCTTTGTTAGAAATATCGGGTTAAATATTAAAAATTGCAGTTAATCTTTATGGTAAAAACAGTTATTGAATATAATAAAGTTTTGAGAGAAGTAATGTAGCATATTAGCATTTGAAAGAACAAATATAAAAAGATAATATTAAGGTAAAAAAGGAAATAAAGACGTGTAAAAAGAAAGTGGAGCTAGTAAAACCGTTTAGACAAATTAATATATTATGATGACAGAAAAACAAAAACACAAATTTCAAAGACAGATAGAGGAAGATAGTGAGAGAGGGAAAGGAGGGAGAACAAGAGAGAAAAGAGAGAGAAAGAGAAGAAACAGAGACAAAGAGTAGGAGAGGAAGAGCGGGAAATAAGCAAAGAGGGAAAGAGAGGGTGAGAGAATGAGAGGGACGGAGGGAGAGAGGAAGATAGGAAGAAAGGAAAAGAGGGAAAGTGAGTGAGAGGGAGAGAGGGACAAAGGTAAGAGAGAAAATCATGTTTTAGTAATCTGAATGTAGGTTTTGTTAATTGTTTTTGCCAATATAATAGGAATTGTAAAAATTAACATAATAGTGCTAGTAAAAATCAGTTTCATAACTAGATGAGCGTTAAATGTTGAATTTTACTTGCTTGAGATATTCTTTTATTTACAATTAACATTCTTTGAATTTAAAATAAATATAGATAAAATTTTATTTAAAAAAATCTATTAGGTAGGTGATTAATTATCTGTGGTGACCTGAAAAACATCTAAATCCATTAATTAATTAAATTAACGTTGGAAGTTTTGATAGACAAAAACATAAAACAAACGAGGAATTATTAAGAAAAAGTTATGATTTTTGTAAACATGCGTTCCTCACTAGAACATATTTCAACTTTATAAAACTATTAATGCAAGTGGTGCTGATATTACATTTGCAGCTGTAGCGATTGGTGTGAAATTCAAATGTAGTTTAAGTAATTTAACTGAATTTCAAATGCTACTGAAACTAATTTATTTTTCTGAGGTTTAGTTTAAAATTCAGATGAAATTTGCTCTGGAGAATATCAATGTACAAAATGTTACTTTACGTTAAAGCAATTTAAGCAAATCTTTCGTAGAAAACGTCCACCTGTGGTGGATCTTTTTTTTTGTGTCATTGCATATATATTATAATTTTTTTCTAAAATAAATATAAGTTGCAAAAATTATAATTGTAAAGTACAGTATAAATACTTGCAAAATTTATCTTTTACTAATTATAAAGTTTGTGGAGAAGCAGGCGTGTAAATAGCCGTGCTCTCGTGGTGTGGTGTGGGGAACTAAGTACGGCCCGTTTTGAAAAGCAACACGTTGAGGCCCAAATCGTCCCTTAAACGGCCGGCGCGAAAGCGGATGGGGGCGGCCACCGATATCAACCGATGAGTAATTGCCAAATCGCTCACCTGTAATCGGCTTCGGCTTCGGCTTCGGCGGCGTTGGTTTCACGGTGGCCACCTTGTTGCGATGTCTTCGTGCCTGGAACACGACCGCACTGGCCGGGTTGCGGGTCGGATATCTCTCGCGGGTTGGTTAAACACGACCGAATTGGCCGCGTTGCGGGTCGAATATTTCTTGCGGGTTGGTTAAGCACGGCCGAATTGGCCGCGTTGCGGATCGAGTATATCTTGCGGGTTGATTAAACACGACCGAACTGGCCGCGTTGCGGATCGAATATATCTCTTGCAGGTTGGTTAAACACGACCGAATTGGCCGCGTTGCGGTTCGAGTATAACTCTTGCGGGTTGGTTAAACACAACCGAACTGGCAGCGTTGCGGATCGAATATTTCTTGCGGGTTGGTTAAGCACGACCGAATTGGCCGCGTTGCGGATCGAATATATCTCTTGCAAGTTGGTTAAACACGACCGAATTGGCTGCGTTGCGGTTCGAGTATAGCTCTTGAGGGTTGGTTAAACACAACCGAACTGGCAGCGTTGCGGATCGAATATTTCTTGCGGGTTGGTTAAGCACGACCGAATTGGCCGCGTTGCGGATCGAATATGTTTCTTGCAGGTTGGTTAAACACGACCGAATTGGCCGCGTTGCGGTTCGAGTATAACTCTTGCGGGTTGGTTAAACACAACCGAACTGGCAGCGTTGCGGATCGAATATTTCTTGCGGGTTGGTTAAGCACGACCGAATTGGCCGCGTTGCGGATCGAATATATCTCTTGCAGGTTGGTTAAACACGACCGAATTGGCCGCGTTGCGGTTCGAGTATAACTCTTGCGGGTTGGTTAAACACAACCGAACTGGCAGCGTTGCGGATCGAATATTTCTTGCGGGTTGGTTAAGCACGACCGAATTGGCCGCGTTGCGGATCGAATATGTTTCTTGCAGGTTGGTTAAACACGACCGAATTGGCCGCGTTGCGGTTCGAGTATAACTCTTGCGGGTTGGTTAAACACAACCGAACTGGCAGCGTTGCGGATCGAATATTTCTTGCGGGTTGGTTAAGCACGACCGAATTGGCCGCGTTGCGGATCGAATATATCTCTTGCAGGTTGGTTAAACACGACCGAATTGGCCGCGTTGCGGTTCGAGTATAACTCTTGCGGGTTGGTTAAACACAACCGAACTGGCAGCGTTGCGGATCGAGTATATCTTGCGGGTTGATTAAACACGACCGAACTGGCAGCGTTGCGGATCGAATATATCTCTTGCAGGTTGGTTAAACACGACCGAACTGGCAGCGTTGCGGATCGAGTATAGCTCTTGCGGGTTGGTTAAACACAACCGAACTGGCAGCGTTGCGGATCGAATATGTTTCTTGCGGGTTGGTTAGCAGACAATCGCGTTGCGGATCGAATTGTCTGCAGGTTGGTTAAACACGCCGAATTGGCCGCGTTGCGGTTCGAGTACAGCTCTTGCGGGTTGGTTAAACACAACCGAACTGGCAGCGTTGCGGATCGAATATGTTTCTTGCGGGTTGGTTAAACACGACCGAATTGGCCGCGTTGCGGATCGAATATGTCTTGCGGTTGGTTAAACACGACCGAATTGGCTCGTTGCGGTTCGAGTATACATCTTGAGGGATTTAATCACAGCACCGAACTGGCATGCGGATCGAGTATATCTTGCGGGTTGATTAAACAGACCGATCTGCGCGTTGCGGATCGAAATATCTCTGCAGGTCTGGTATAAACACGACCGATGGCCGCGTTGCGGTCGAGTATAGCACTATGCGGTTGGTTAAAACACCGAACTGGCACCGTTGCGGATCGAATATGTTCGCGGTTGGTTAAACAGCAATGCGAATCGGTTCGAGTAAAGCTCTTGAGATTGGTTAAACATCAACCGAATCTGGCAACGTTGCATCGAATATGTTTGTACGGGTTGGTTAAAACTACACGTGATCAATACACGTTGCGGGAAAAGTATCGCCGGGCTTGCTGGCTTAGGTAGATATTCTCAGGAAACTAATTCGACAGCACTTTTAAGATCTCAAAGGTGCCGCCGACTCGCCGGCTAGCAAGCCCATCTGCCTGGTTTAGTGTTGCATAAGTTTTCAAAATGTGACGGCAGATTATCAAAGCAAGCATGCGCCACGATACCAGGCGGTTAACAAAACGCCCTCACCAGTTTTGCAATGTCGCTGTATAAATTAGTAAACAGCTACGAAATCTTGATAAAAATTTGAGAATATGACAAATCAAAATTTCGTCAACGTTGCATAAATTCTACTCGATAACTGTATTATAAATACTACACGGTGATCAATAACACGTATCGGAAAGTATTTGTTTATAAATTCTCACGTAGCTAACCAACTTTTAAAATTCAAAAAATGTTTTATTCAGCATTGCCTGAAGTTTAGTTTAATAAGTTTTCAAAATGTGAACCTTGATTAGCAACAAGATGGTGCAGCCTACTTTCAAAAGCCTCATTTACTGCTTGAAGGGTGTATCTTCCAATGGCTGAAACTTCGAGTGTCCTTGTAGAACCGATCCTTCAGGTATCCACATAAAAAAGGATTTATGTAAGACGAAAAGAGTGGCAAATTAATTTCATTATCAGCAAAATTACCGAGGTCTGGGCTTATGACATGTGTTTCAAAATTTATCCAAAAATGTGGAAAAAACTTCCGGAGTACGATGAGACCTCATACCGCCCCACATAAACTAGTAACAGTTGAGCATTTTGGCCTTCTTTGCTCCCCCTAAAAACTTCTCTTCGAGCGCCTGGCGGTAATTTTGAGAGTTCACATTGCCGTCAAAAAAATATGATCCAAAAATCTTTTTCCCTGAAATTGGACTCCAGGCGGTTTGCTTGTTAACAAAACCTTTCAAATGAAAATAAGCCTTATCAAAAAACCAAAATTTTGAAACATCAATCAAACCGACTTCCACTTGTTCAATCATCAATTGTCCAAATTGGTCTCTTCTCTCGATATCGTGTGGTTTCAGCAGCTTTGATGGACTTAATCTCCAACGTTTTTGATATTCTGTTGGGCATACCAGACACTGCCAGCTGTTTTAATCTCTGAATAAGTCTATCAGAAGCGACAAAAATTTTTACTAATTATTATACGTTTTTATTTATTTTTGTTTTTGCCTAAAGGAGACTCCTTAAAGGCCCGTCGGACTATGACACAATTTCTTTCAAATTCGTAAAATTTTTGTACAAACAGCCTTTCTCCGAAGGTGAAGTATTTCATGTTTATAATTAGATAGTCGTGTGATCAATCGTTTTGCTACAAAACGTTAATTAGCTTACTATTACGTGTGACAGGTCGTGCTGATCTACCTTCTCTTATTATGTTTTAATAGGCAAATGCTTTCCGAGACCTATTATTGATTACCCTGTATTAACATAATAACAAATAAAGGACTATTAATATTACTTTTTTTGAATAATTTATATGTTAGCTTATTTATGTTTCACTATATGTGACGAATTTAGAAGCTATATGTACTGTACCGATCGTAATTGCATTGCGACAAACAGATACGCAAGAGCTAAAAGATTAACACAATTATCGTTGCACAATGTTGCTATTTTAAAAAAGAAATTTTGTTCTTCAGATAAAATGTTTGTATATTATAGAGTCAATAAATATTAAATGGCAAAAGTAATAAAAAAAGTTATTTAGATTAAGGATTTTGGTGCTTTAGGCTGACAACTTTTTACTGGCCTTCCTCAAATTTTTGGATATTTGAGAGGTTATTAGAAAAACTACAACGGAGTTGATAGTTTAGACAAAACATTTATTTAATTTTTTAAATTTTCGTTACATACATACA
Organism: Sinelater perroti; assembly: GCA_036346155.1. Classification (NCBI taxonomy): domain Eukaryota; kingdom Metazoa; phylum Arthropoda; class Insecta; order Coleoptera; family Elateridae; genus Sinelater; species Sinelater perroti. Next base: position 7,247,432 of record JARFIY010000001.1, on the reverse strand, counting down.
TTTTAATAGAATGTTTACGTTATACATCTATGAGGAAAAATAAGAAAAATGTCAGTTTCGCATAAAAACTGATATTTAAAAATTTTTTCCCTGGTTTTCAAATTAGCGAACCTCTAGATTATGTCATCAGAAGAAAGAGTGTGGAAACTTACTCTCAGTAATGAATGTGTAAGACCCTTTTTTTCTTGTTTTAACGTCTATCTCTTAGAACTTGTTAGAGATGGCTCTCCTTTTTCACTAACTTATTGGCTGTCTGGCGTATTTTGTCATATTTTGTTCGGATGATTTTTTTATAGAGATTCGAAATTCTTATATCTGCGAGAGCGTAAAACACGACGTTTTTATCTCGTCGTTTCGGCCTCAAAACTAATACTACCATTGGAAAGCTGAGGAAAAAATACGTAAGATTATATTCTCAAATTTTTTTTTGTTAACGTTTTGAGACCGAAACGACGAGATGAAAACGTCGTGTTTCACGCTCGCACGGACGTCTGGGGTGACGCTGGGGCAGTTGACGCGTTTCGCCCCTTGTGTGTGTTGAATGCTATTGCAGGCTATCAATTCACAAAATTGATCACTTACGCATTACAATGCACTATGTGATTGCTGCACACTACGTGAGGAAGAAGTGTCGAGTTATGGTATTTTCTTGACCACAGCATCTTGCTGTTTAAGACGGTCTTTAGAACGTTCTCAGAATTCTGCTCCACTTCTTTTTTTAACAAATCTCGAAGATCTTTACCACTCATTGTTTAGCTTTTATGATAAATGAAATGTAAATTGAACGACGATTTAATTTACAACTAAACTTTATTCACAGTGGCTGCACTGCTGCACAATAATTATAAATTATAATACTAACGTAACAGTCAGCGGATCCTATAACAACACTAATTTATTTGCACTATTGTTGTTCGCTGTATGACTTCTCCTATTCGACTGCCACCAATGTTTATTTGTTGTGCCTTATATTTAAACGCGCGGTTCTAGAATGAATCAGAATGTTTTGGAATTGAAACACAAGAACACCGCTAAAAATAGCGAGGACGGTGATCTATTATTTTGAAAAAGTTCCTGAATTAGTTCTTTGTAATATATTAATTCTGTTACAATGTAAGTGTTTTTGAAAACATATTATACGTTGACGAACCATTTAAAAAGTTAATAGTTATAACCTATTTAATATTTCTCTCAATGAACTCACTTATTCGTTTACTCAACTCAAAATTTTTTGCTCCCCAAATCTTAACTCCCCTGGGCTGCAACTTACTCAAGTCTTGGCCCCGAACCTTCGAAAGCTTTCGTTGTGCAGAAGGTACGCAGTGGTTGTCCCAAAGCTTTTTAGGAAAACTCGATTTTCTGAAAATGTTGTTCATGGTAAACACTGTTCGAAAACAATTTTTTGAGTCTCTAAAATAAAAACTAAATAAACCTTGTATATTTATCTAAAATATACATGAACAGTTTTAATCTAATTGGAGGAATATAAATTTTTAGTCAAATACTTAAAAATGCGCAATATAGTAATTAGCGAAAAGATTTAGCATGAGCTCAGTCTTAAAAATATTATTTGATATCTTGGAAATATTAATATAAAATATATAAATTTGGACTGTAGTCACAAGCTTAAAATACACAAAATTGTGTTAAAGTTTGACTACTTTAAAATCCATTTAATACAAAATCGCTAAAAACGTTTTTAAAAACTTATTTTCAAAATCTGTGCTTATGTTGCAGACTACCCAAAAAGTTATTATTATTATTGTTAAAATTTAAAATGTATGTATACAAAAAATATTTCTTATTTAACTTTTTACGATTCAATGATCTTTTTAAGGGAATTTAATAAAAGGTAAATAATATTCGTTTCCAATATAATTTTCCTCAAAATTTTATTTTTAAACTCTACAAACTGTTTTTTCACTTTGCTTCTGTTAATTTAATATTATGTACATAACCTGTTCTTGTTTTCAAATTAGATTAAAACACTTCCTTCGTTAATTGCATCAGTTATGTATTAATGCAACACCTCTTAAATCTTTAAAGCCTAACATTTAAACTAATTAAACGAATCATCTACCATGTCTTTCCAACTCAGATCAGTATTTGCTAGTTTTTCAAAAGTAATGCTTAAAAATTAGTTAGACAATTATATTTAGTTTCACTGGAATGTGGAGTAACAAACATAGGCATATCACCTAATAGAGTTACTCGACCGAGTTTTTCTTATGTTAATTAGCTACTTCCACTGGACCCTTAACACGATTTCGGAAGATTGTCAGTAAATGTTAATTATTTTTTTTTATTTTTAGAAACTCTGTACCACCATTTAAATAAATTTGTTTTGATATTCAAATTTTTTTGTATTAGAAAATATTAATAAATTAATACTATATATCAAAACAGAAAAACATGAATTACCGGTACTTACATTTTAACAGTAAACAATTAATAAGGGAAAAACCTGTTATTTTGTTACAATTATTCTATATTTTGTTAATATTTCGAGTAGCATTAATAAACGTTGGTTTTAAGTCATAATAGGTTAAGACTCTCTTATACGAGGGTAAGGTGAAAGTTCTCGGCCTGACAATGAAAGACTGCGACTTTCAGTTAAAAAATGATTTTATTTTTCTACATAATCTCCCTTGACTTCAACACACTTGATCCAGCGCATCTCCAACATCAGTATTCCTTCTCGGAAGTGAGAATCTGGAAGATTGTGAAAATATTCATCAACTTCTTCATTGGATGCAAAGCGCTTCCGAGAAACAATTTTTTTTAGATCTGGGAACAGATGGAAGTCTGAGGGTGCCAAATCATGAGAATAGGGGGGATGGCCGAGCAAATTATACCCCAAATCCCGCAGTTTTCCCATCGCCAACACAGGTGCGTTATCCTGGTAAAAGATGATTTTTTTCTTCTTCAAGCCAGGCCTCTTCTCGCGAATTTTGGCATCCAGCTGGTCAAAAAGGTTGGGGTAATATTCGCCTGTAATTATTCTGCCTTTTGCGAGATAATCAGTTAACAGGATCCCTTTCGCATCCCAATACACACTGGCCACCTTTCCGGCAGATGTGATCGATTTCGCTTTCTTTAGCGCTAAACCACCGGCTTCCATCCACTGCTTGGACTGCTGTTTTGTTTCTGGCGTGTAGTGGTGGACCCATGTCTCACTCATGGTGACAAATCGCCGCACAAAATCGGTCAGATCCCTGTTGAATCGGTCCAAAGATTGCTGCGAAAATCTTTTGCACATTTGATTTTGATCGGCATTCAGCAAACGTGGCACCCATCTTGCGCAGAGCTTTTGTATCCCTACTTCTTTGTGCAAGATGTTTTGTATCGTTTCTTCCGATATCCCACAGCCTCAGCTATTTCACTCACCTTCACTAGCCTATCGTCCAACACGATATCATGCACTTTTTCGATGGTTTCCGGTGTGGTTGCGGTTTTTGGCCGTCCTTCACGTGGGTCATCTTCGAGGGTTGTGCGACCACGTTTAAATTCAGCTGCCCACTTTTTAACAGTTGACATGGAAGGAGCAGAGTCCCCATAAGCTTTTGTCAACTTCTAATGAATTTCCTTAGGGGTTAATTCATCCAAAACGAAGAATTTTATAACCGCACGATATTCAAGTTTATCCATTTTAACAAAAAACATGCAATATGTCTACTAAAAAAATTTGTGTAAACAAACTACTTGGGCGAACAAGTTGAAACTAGTCATACGAACTAATGACACATGCATCCAAGCAGGAAACATAATTTTTTGCCGATTGCAGCACCATCTCTGTATCAGGCCGAGAACTTTTCACCTTACCCTCGTCTGTTCACTCTTTCTACCCGGTCGTCGCGCACCATCTCTGATGCGAGGCCATTTTTACCCCTTGTTCGAAATAAACACAGATACTCAATTATTTCTAGTGACTGAGTAGGCTACATGCCAGATTTCAGAGTCCTCCAGGAATGGAACCCGAAACCGTCCGCTCCTCAATCATTGGATCACTCTGGCTCATAATAATAACACATTTTAATTATAAATACAGGCGACCTCAGGAAGGCGAAGGTCCATGGCAGGGTTGTGAGCAAGCGCAATGGAAACATAATTGTAGGAGGTTCGTTACAGTTTTGGGGAGTTCAAGCTCAAGAAATTTCAGTAATCTGTTTTGCGCTCCTTTTAATTGATATAAAATAAGTTACAGTTTATATTTGATCCACTCTCGTAACAAGCATTACTCTGACATTTCATGCACAGGACACCCTTACGCAAAGGGTATTTTAAATTTACTGGTCAATAATGTTGACTTTAGTAGTTAAATGTGAAAATAAGATCGAAAATAAACAACAAATATAACCATCCTTAATCCACTGTTTGGGTGCACAAACCAAACTGGGAAGAGTTATTTTAATTAAATATTTTCTTGACTACAAAAACAAATTAAAGCAGCAGGTCCGTTTTTGCTTTAACTAAATTTAACTGCTTGACTATATTCACGTGCTCATAATTATTAATTTCCCTTGGATCTTGGCAATTGCTTAACCATGTGGTCTGCAATTTTCAAAAACCATATTTGGTCACTAGTAAATTTTAAATCAATAACAATCAAAATTTGAATTTTGTTAACGTATAAAATATTAATTTTCGTTTCTAGGCTGCTCAAAACTTTTTACCCTTTTACTACATATAGATTTCTCTATTTTTACTCATGCCATATATGTTTTTGTGTATTTTTAAACATTCTAATTATTATAAAGTTTAAAATGGTTTCTGAAGAAGATAACCTGAAATTTTGGGCTTACTTAAATATAAAACATCGATCAGATAATGCAGACGCTGTATAAAAAGTACTCCACAATATCAAGCCAAAGATAGTAATCCGGTCCCGACCTATTCCAGACTGAACTGCACGTCAAATTACGTGTCATATAACATCTTCGGCCAGACATGCCAGAGTGACCTCGTTTGTTATCAAAAGCGACTGTAATTTGACCAACAATGACACTTACAAATACAGCTAAGAGAAGTTTCCATTGAAGATTTTTTACGAGGCGCTCAAGTTCTAAGGTCTCCATTTTTTTTCTCAGTAGTGAGAGTAAGTAGAAAGATGCGAAATATTGAATTTGTATAGGATGGCAACCAGCACAGTTCGAATTACCGCCATTAGAAAGTATACTTATTGAAATGTTTAGTGTTTAAGAACTACATATAATCATCCGTTTTCTCCTCTTGCGTGGTAGATCTCTCATCGAAATTCATCGCCAATTGAGTGAGACATACCAGCTGGACCGAAACCATGATTGCGCGAATGAAGCAAGTTGTTAGAAAATCCGTCGATTAGGTGTGCGTAATACCGCCTCTAAATTTGATATTTCTGTAAGATTTGTGGGGTACATTTTATACGATGACCTGAAAATGCTGAAAGTTTCTTTAAGGTGGGTTCCATGAATGCTGACCGACGAATACAAGACTGCGCGGGTGGCAGTAACTCAGGAAATGACACGTGATGCCGCACGTGCAAGTCGAAATAAGTTTAGTTAGGTTTGTCATCTTGGCTAAAGAGCCTAGGACACGAAATGCTAAGAGTGAGGTCTCTTGCCTCAAATCTCCATAATCTCAGTCTGAATTCCTCGGTATGCGTGTGTAGAAGATCGACTAATGGACGCTTCCATTGAACACGAAAAGTTTACCGAAGTAAATCTAACGCATAAATGGATTCAATTGAGTGAGTAATAAAATTCCCATATAAAATACTAAATAGTACATTGTTAGAGACATGTCGAATTTTTTTTGACCAAATGATGTGATTGAGTGAATACTTTGTCTTGCTAGATCGCTCTAAGCTATTGAAGATTGTTAGTAATAGTATGTACAAACATAAATTCGTCGTAGCTGCGTTCAGTTTTGTATTTACAAAAAGTAAGCGTAAACTACACTGCAGCTGCGTAATATAACTGTGATGTGCGCGTGTGTACACACATTTCTGTTTCGAAAGTATTTATATATACTAGTACAGTGGATACTAATGTAAGAAATCAGATATAACGAGTACTGTAGATATTTTGTAAATATTTAATGTAAAATGCTGATTTGTTTTAGGTTCAGCGACTGAGGTGACATCATGAATGCTGGACGAATACAAACTGCGCAAGATGGCAGTAAAAGACATCAGAATATGACACGTGATGATCGCAATCATGTGCGACACAAAATTATCAGATTCGAGCAAATGAAAATAAAAAATTGATAGATGAAAGAGATGGAACACAGTAACAGGAAGGAGAATTTTGAAAATCATCGAGTTGGCTAAAGCAGTCCCTTGATTTACACAAACCAGAAAATTGCTGATACGAGGTCTACTTAGGTCGACCAGAGTGAGTTTCAGTCTCATGATCTCAGTAAACTGAAAAAAACTGAAAGTATAAGAGCAACAGTATCGACAGACGAACTTCTGTATTCTACAAGAAGTAAATTGCGGACTGAAGGTAAAACTGATTTTGCTAAAGTAGTCGATGATATTACAAAAGGTAGTCATACGAAAGCTAAAAAATATAGAAGAAGTTTAGAATCCTCGACTAATACAAATATTCGTTTCACAAGTGACAAAGCTTTATCATTATTTATTGAACTAGGGTTATCACAAAGTAAATATCAGCAGCTGCGCAACGCTCATTTGGAAAATAAATCAAATATGTTACCGTCATATAAAAAATTACAAAAGTCTCAATTACAACGTTATCCCACTAAGGAGTTTTCTTTTACTGTGGATAAAGCAGAAGTAAAATTACAACCTCTACTAAATCACACACTGGAACGCATTGTCTCAATTCAAATGGAAGCCATGAAAACTTTATCAGAGAATAAAGTTAAAAATCTTACTTTGTTTTGTAAGTGGGGCTGTGATGGTAGTTCGGGACACACTGAATATATACAAAAGCTCGACGAAAATAGTAATACTGATGAAAGTATTTTTTTACGTCTATCGTTCCACTACAACTTTTTCATACTAACACTTTGACAAAGAAAACTACTGTAGTCTGGAAAAATCCAAGAACGTCATCAACAAGATATTGTCAGCCTATCCAAATTGAGTGTGCTAAAGAATCTGTAGATTTAACAAAAAAAAAACAACCAATGACGTTGAACAGCAAGTACGAGAGTTAATTCCATTCAGTACTACTATTTCCGGGAAAGAAGTATCTATTAAATATGAGTTGAAATTGACTACGATAGACACTAAAGTTTGTAATTCGTTAACTGATACAACATCTGCGATGCGTTGTTATCTATGTCATTGTACATCAAGTCAATTTAACGATATTGATAAGATGTTAGAACAGAAAATTGTTACTGATCACTTACGATTAGGCCTGTCAACTTTACATTGTTGGATTCGGTGTTTTGAATTTTTATTACATTTATCATACAAATTAGACAACCAAAAATGGCAGGCTCGAACAAAAGAAGAGAAAGAATCAGTAAAAATAATTAAAAAAAAATATTTAAGCTGCCTTCAAAAAAGAATTAGGCTTGATTGTTGACAGACCAAAAGCCGGTAGTGGAACTTCAAACGATGGAAACACTGCTCGAGGTTATTTTGAGAACTATAAGAAATCTGCAAAAATAACAGGAATTGATGAAGATGTTATATATCGTTTTTATATTATATTGGAAACTATTGCCTGTGGTCATAATATTAATGAAGAAAATTTCCGTCAGTATACTGTAAAATTAGCAAAAGACATTGTACAAAAATATTCCTGATATTACATGCCTACATTAGTCCGTAAACTTTTAATTCATGGCCCAGAAATAATAAAACATTCAGTGTTGCCTATCGGTCAAATGTCCGAAGAAGCGCAGGAAGCCAGCAATAAATTTTTTAAAATCTATCGCATGAATTTCGCAAGAAAACATTATCGTCAAAAGACAATGGAGGATGTTTTCAAACGATTTTTAATTGCATCCGATCCACAAATATCCAGTTGTCGAAAATTACCTCTAAAACCACTCAAATCTTTGTCTAAAGATTGTATTGATTTGCTAGCATCTCCAACTGTAAATAATCAAACAGAAGATGAACAATCTTTTGACAGTTCTTCTGCCTCTGAGACAGATACAGATGTAGATGATTGTGACTGTTACGAGATTGGCAATGAAAACTTTTTCATGTAATGTTAGTTCTATATAAGTTATAAATATGTTATCTACTCGTGTTGCATATTGCACTTCTAAACACACGATTTGTAAATAACTATGTTCGATTTTAATAAAACTATATTTATACTTGAAAAAATTTTTTTATGTAACATCGCCATATTGCATTTTCACCATTTTTAATTTGATGGTTGGCGCCATATTAAGTCAGCCATTTTGAATTTTCTAATTCTGATAACAGATTCGTAATCAGCGACCCCTTCGGCCGCATTATGTGCCGTCATGAATTTCCGACCATAAAGGACACTTCGTAGCTGCTCATTTATCAATCGAGCCGTTGTTGCATCAGCGATTATTCAGTGGGCAAAACACACTTTTAAAAAAGCAGCCATAGAATCTTAGCGACGATGTTGTGAAAAATGTGTACGACTAGACGGAGATTACGTTAAGTAGTAACAGAAGCTTTAAGTTTATTGGGTAAGCACTTTTTCAGAAAAAAATTTGGAGACCTTAGAACTTGAACCTACCTCGTATAATGAGGCAGACCTGGCTTTTGCATTTTGTCATTTAAAATTATACATCAAAATTAGAATCTTCACACAAAACGTTTTTTACTTGACAAGCCCGATAGTTTTAGAAGTTATAGAACTAAAGACACTCGTACGCAGCGAATCAAGCATCAGAAAATCAGCGATGGTACTATGGTTTTTGGTGCAATTAATAAAATAAAAATTAATAAAAAAAGCAGTAACAATCTAATGATTAATTATTTTTTTATATTTAGATTGTTGAGGATCGATACAATGATAAATATTTGAACAAGGTCTATATTCCATGGTGTAAACAGCAAATGAACCGAACTTAATGAACCAATAGGTCCTTATAATCGATTGGTCAACCTGCAACTTTGATTTGAGGATCATAGAGAACTTTTGGCACATTTTGTTCGAAATGGGTTACACCGAATGTTAGTTTATAGAAAAGTTTACTCTTGTCCAAAATTGATTAATACGCAAAGTAAACCTTACTAGAAACAATGAAAAGGCTCCCTTTACCATACGAGAAAGTAGAATTAAGCTTAGAATTGCCAAAAAAATGGACAAATTGTAGGATAATGAAAAAGGTCAATAAATTTAAGGATTTTTGTGTTTATGCTATTTTTGTAATGATATAAGCATGATAACATAAGTAAAAATTTTACCCAAATGGTTAGTAGCTACCGAGATTCGAGGAGGGGTTAATAATTTTAAGCGCCATTGTATATATTATTAAGGCCACTTTTTTGCAAATGTATAACATGTTTGTCAATCACTTTATTATCTGCATTATATGTAATTGGCGCACTATCTCAATTTTTTGTAAAACAAACTGCCAAGTATAATAATATATAATATTCCTAATTACAGAAGGTGACCTATTAAATCTATAAGCTATTTTTCTATAAATTTATATAATGGTCAAAATATTTTAAGAACTAAACTAAACTAACTTTTTGCAAGTGCAAGTACTAATGACGTTATATAACTAATTTTAGTACAAAGAAAACAAAACTTGAACTACTAGAAACGTTTAACCAATTCTTTCTTACGTAATCGCATTACGAGTTGTGCTCTAAGGCTCATGTTCCTAATTTAATTGACTAGGGTCTGAAATCCATTTTTTTTGCACACGAAAACATTAATACAATTTCGTAGTTGAAACCGAAAACCGACGAACTGGATACACTGGTTTAGTTGCGTACCGATTTCAAACATCCGAGGATTAAAATGGCAGAAAATAGTGGCAGTGCATTTGTAAATTCGCCAAAAAAAGGTTACTAACATTTTAATAAGTAGAGTAAATCGTTTAATCAGTATATTTATACTCTTAAATAATCTTAACAATCTTGAAACTTAAAATGTACGTGAAATCTTTAAAATACCACTTATTATTATTAACATCAATAAAACACTTGCTATGAAATGTAAAATTTTTTGTAGGGAAAGGTTGTATTAATTATTCTTAAACATGGGCCAAGTCAAATCGCATAAGACTAGATATAATACTTTAGCAAAGCGAGACATGATAATGTAACTAAAAGCTACTTTTCTGCATATACCCTCTTTTTAAGTGCACGTCATACAGCAAATGGGAAATTTTTTATGCCATATTTTTAAAAAGACATAGTTTAACCCTAGGATCATGTAATTACAAATTTCCCTACTTCATTGCTGCTTTCAAACTGTTGCCTTCTTAAGAACTTCCTTAAAGAGACCAAACGCAAGATGCTGTTGTGTATTAAATTTGCTCTAATTTGGTTTGGTTAAGAAATTAGTGAAGAATATTTTCGGCAAACAGCTTTCTTTTGACTTTACATATTCGTCTTTCCGTCGCCATTCCGCACTTGGTTACTTGAACTTATGTTTAACTATATATTATATTTAAAAGATTGTAAATTCTTTTATAAACTAACTGAATTGCTTTAATAGTAGTTTATATATTATTAGAAAATTACATAAACATTATTGTTTTAAGCAAACTTCTATTTTAAACTTTGTTTTCAACATATAGTTTTATATGGGCCACACTCTTTCTAATTAGTGGTATCGTTTGAATAGGTAAAATCTTTATATTTAACATATTAGGGTCTGAAAATGTGATCAATAAACCTGTATTGTGCGTTCATGGTATCAAGTTTTTGTTACAGACCTTCTAAGCTTCTGTATATGACTGCTGCAAACAGTAAAGATTGTGGATCACTACAGAGTAATCCTTTTTGTAAACAGAATTTGTTATGTTGCATATTTGGGTATAATATGACGTGTTTAGCTACAGTTTTTCAAGCATATTGCCGAAACGCCAGTACCACTTTTCTTTAATCTAAACCTGTAGTCGCCGCTGATAAATAGGGATATTGAAAATGTTGAGTTTGATATTCTATGGACTTGGATAACAGCATTTACTTTAAAATAAAATTTTTCGTTTAATTACCGATGAATACTTTTTATTTTCTATAAGATCTTTGATTTATTTTTAGAATAGCTATATCTTAATCCTAATTTATAAGACATGCAATTATTGAAAATTATTGAAATTATTGAAAAATGACAATTATATCTTTCCAAAAAAATTTTCTAACTGAAAACTGTTGCAAACATTAAGTTATTAGTTTGATATTAGTTATACAATTGCAAACGCTCCCCTCAAGTACTGTGAGAAGAAGTTTAAACTTTATAAAGAATAATGCATTTAACATTCATATGAAAATGTTGGAGTAAGTTTTTAGTGTGACGGTGCTGACTGTGCTTTTTTAAATGTAAATTAGTTAAGAGCAAAGTACACAGATAGGGAGAAAACTATGTCCAATTTACATTTTAACAGTGATCAGAGAACATTTCATTCTATTTGAGAAGACCAAGAACAGTTCTCTAACATATAATAAAAATTTGTAGATCAACGTTCTTCCAAAAACATAAAAACCTAGCTATATGTCACTAAAATATTTAATACTCTCACCTAAAAAGTATCATAAAAAGTGGTTCTTATGTTTTTGTAAAAATGATAATAGTTGGTAGGTTGACCTTGTATTTTACAATGGTTACAACAGTTTTTTATTCAGTTTATCCTTATTTTTGAGTTTTATGTCATCATAAATTAATTTTTTGCGTTAGATGGCTTTTCTCTACCGTTTAGCGACGGAAACGAAAAAACAGGAAGTTAGAGACGGGAAAGCAAAGAGAGAAACGGCCGTAGGGAAAGACGATAATGGTCGACTAAAAATAATAAAGAAATAGGCCACAAAATTAATTTTCCACATGCTAAAATTATTGCTTCCATTTTTCATCTCACCAGCATAATAATACGTGAGGCAATTGAAATAGAAAAACGCCCACATTGCCTGAACACAAGAGATGATAGCCAAGGTTTACCGGTCATATGAAACTCCCTCATTACCCCGCACCGTCAATTATGCAATACCCATAAACCTACAAACTTTCTCCAATCCAATGCATCTCTGTCAAGCAACATTCCCGCCAAACTTCAAAAACGAAGATGCAAAAGGAGAACTGCAACAAGAATTAATTCTTCTGTTCCGAAATAGTTGTTATAATTTGATTATTCCACATTTCAAAACAATTCATTTTTTAAAAGTTAAATCTTGTATAAAAGGCACAACGTTACCTCAAAAAACTGCTTTTATTCTCATTTAAAAGTTTAATAGTTGCTAATGCAAATTAATATAAAATTTGCTTCTAATATGTAATAATTAAAGCCCGGATGTTTAGCCACTAAAAATCATTAAAATAGATAGACAAATAGGCATTAAAAAATTCGAAAATAGACATTTAAAAAGATAAAATAGGCATTTTAAAAAACTGAATAGGCATTACTGTTTCAGTGATTTTATTATACAATTTATTATGTAGACTGCATTTTTAATTATACAATAGTAAAAAAAATATTATTTATAATAATTAAAGCTAATAATAAGATGTTTTCTTAAATTTTGTATCGTTAAGGATTGTCTCTTATCCGACAATAAATATTTTAGCTAAGAAACAGATCTCGCTACATCTATTGATGTTACTGAAGCAAATGTGGAACACGTGATTTCTGGAACATCGTAATTTACGTTTTTTATACTTGCGTCTCCAGAAAGAATACAAGCTAGATTTTTTACAACTTTAAAATCTGGATTTGAAGTAAATACAGTTTTACATTTTTCCTTAATAGTGCGTCACTTATCGAATGAGACACTCACTACATATATCTCGCATGGTATTATTTACAATATTGATGGAACCAACTACTATTGCGGTAAGAATCACAGAATAATTAGTTGAAATAAAGGCCAAATAGTTTTGTAAACTTTTCTTCTCAAAAAGTTTTACGGCTGTTTTGATTGATACTGCCAAATCTTCGTCTATTTCCTCAATTTTTGTAAAACTGGCAGCTGAATCCACATACCCCATCTAGTTAATATTGGTTGAGGTGGTAAGGATCTAAATCAGGTGCCATTTCTTTAAAAAGTCTTATCTTAAATGGTGTTTTTAGAAAAATCTTTTTTACTGAATATATGGACATACCCACGTAGGAAAGTGTTCACATATTTTCTCTACTACATGATGAATCCCATGAACAAAGCATGTTAAATGCAACATATGTGAAAATAAAACTTATATGGGGCAGCATCGCTTATGAACATAAGGACGTTGTCATAAAGAATTTTCACTGGCCAAAGTAGTGACAGGGAAGTCGTGAATAATTGTGCTATTGTAGTGCTATTTGCCCTCTCAAGAGATTCGGTATTTAACAAATAAATTTTAGATGCTTAATTTGGCTTCAAAGATCCAATAATTACATTGACGATATGCCTGCAAGATCAGGTTTTGTTGATACAGAGAAGCTAAAGTTTGCAATTTCCAACTTATCTTCCTGTAGCATCTATTGTCTCATCTGATATCTAAATATTCTTGTCTTTTATGTTTCTTCCAATTTCATCCATTGTCGATTCGTAAGCTCTGTCGAGATAATTTTTTCTGAGCGTTGATTCATTTGGTAAATTTTGTTTGGCATGCTTTTCGAAAAATGACCGCAATGACGTATTTTGTAATTTCCATAACAAAATTCCAGAACTCACAAAAGCTTTAAATAAGTCGAACAAAAACTCAGATTATCGATTGGTGTTGATACAAACGTTTTCAGTAACGGATATTTTGATGCGACTACTTCCTTTTCGATTTCTGTTTTATGAAAGAGTCCTTCAATGTGTTGAGTAACAAAATACTTTTTCTCGGAATTCACTAATTTCTTAGATTTTACAAAAAAAAACACAGAACCATCAGTTAAAAAATATCATTTACAAACTCTCGCACAAATTTATTTAATTTGTCGGTGACAGAAGAACGCACTTTCGGAATTGTGGCAGAAACAAACCTTCTTGTAAGAATTAATGAAAATGAATGCAAATCACCAAACAAAGTAGGTATTAATACTAAAGTAGGTATACATTTTCAGGTCTAATTCTCGGCAAGGGATTAACAGATTACCGGGAACAAGTAATTAACGTAGGTAATAATGAGATGGGATTTTTTTTGCTGCTATTTATTCTATGAAAAATCAAATTGATGTGAGTAAATAGGCAGTTATAACTGTTATAAGCAAAAAAGGCATTTATAAATAAAAATAGACAAAATGTGAATTTTTAGTCGTTCTGCCTGAACATCCGAGGTTTGGTGATAATCTCAGATAAATTAAGAAAAAATCAAAACCAGTAATAGCACTTGTAATGCTGTTTTGCAGTCAGCCATGTAAAAATGAAAAACTTGAATGTATTTCCCGTACAGCAACAACACAGTTTAAGGTACATTGCCGCACTATTTTACGATAATTGGAGTAAGGAGTAACGCAAAAACAAGCATCTGGCTCATTAATGTACAATGTTGATCGTCGAAAAGCAGGTAATGTGGAAAGAAATAATATTATTAAAGATTTCAGAAAACTTAAATAGATTTGCCTGAATAAAAAAGGATAAACTTTTAGAAGGACCGTGAACGTGCTTCGACCAAAATACATTTCTTCTTCAATAAAACCAATACTCAGCGAAAGAAACTTTAAATCGGCGACAATTGGTTTTATATCACAAAGCTACGAAATCATAGTAGCTTGCTTTAAATTAGAAAGGTCTTTATTGAGAATGTGGAATAAAAGGTCTATCACAAAAGTTATTTATAAATGCAATAACAAAAGTAAGATGGTGTGCATGTAGACATCAATATTTTGAGAAAAAAATAGAAATTTGGCGATTTAAGGTTTGTTTAAAAGGAACTTTTAATATAAAAATCTGTTGAATTGGCTAGTTAGGCGCAAATTAAGCAAATGATTGGTGAAAATGTTATGCCAGTCATAACTAAAAGTTCTTGATAAATCAAAAATAATGCTGAAGAAGAACTTATAATTGTAATACAATTGTAGAAGGCTAAAAGGACAAAAGAAATTTACAATTTAAACTTCCTGAAATTGCAATTTTTTAATGCTGCATAGTTCTTGAAACACCAATTAAACCAAACATCAAATTTTGACGCATTCATTAAAATGATCAAGACATTCTTCAATGATCAAAGCAAAGAGATATTTTCCTTAATAGACACAAAATTGTACTTATGAACAAAGGAACATTGCGCCAAGAAAATCATAAATTAAAACCTTTAGCTAGATCTAAATGTTATGTATCATTATGATAAATGAAATTAGTTTCCAGTACGATTTTATTTAAATTTGTTCTTTATAAACATGACAATAATTTTGAAAATATTGTTACTGTAGTTAAAATATTGCAAATCATGTTTTAAAAGAAATACACGATTAAAGATCAAAAAGATCTATCTACAAGCCTTGTTCACACCATTCTTGGTTTAGAATTAAAGAACTGACAACGCTCTCTTCTACTTTTTGAAAGTTGCTAAGTGACATACGACTAATAAGTGAGCGATTAACCGAAACAAATAATAATCCAATGGTGCTAAATTAGAATTATAGTCGGGGTAGGGTAACAGTTCGGTTTTAAGAAGTTCCTTCAATTTTTGCCGTTTTTTTTTTGGTCTGGCGTTATTTATAGTTATACCAGGATCTCGTTGTTCCAAGATAGGATACAATGCTAGCAAGCTGTTGATAATCGATGTTGACGATCTTCAAGAATCATCTCAAAGTAAATCATACATTCGCAATTTCACCAAATGTAAATTATAATCATTGGTTTTAATTGTTTTGGTTGCAAAGATGTACAGTTGCACATAAGAAATTTGATTAAATGCGCTGTAGAACTCATGGTCAACTGTTGAACAATAGCACTAATTGTGTAGCTAACGTATTAACGTAAGTATTTCTGCCACAAAAATATATCACGTGCATTTAATTGGTGGACTTTATATAAAGTTGCAAGAACCCAAAAGCATCAATTTATATTCCTATAAATTAACAATTTTACGGGGTTTACTATTACTTGGATGATCGAGCAAAAAACTCAAAAAACACTTAATTGAAATCTAAGGTAATATAAAAGCATCAGGTTAAAAAGTTTTTAGAAGGAAATACGATCCATAATGTAATTGTCGTTTACTCACAATGTCAAATTCCCTAACATCAAATCTAAAGAATTTCGTACAAAACAAGAAAGAGAAAATCTAACAG
Source organism: Sinelater perroti (assembly GCA_036346155.1). Taxonomy (NCBI): domain Eukaryota; kingdom Metazoa; phylum Arthropoda; class Insecta; order Coleoptera; family Elateridae; genus Sinelater; species Sinelater perroti. The sequence goes on along the minus strand of JARFIY010000001.1, from coordinate 7,231,106 downwards.
CTTTTATTGCTTTTTTATACAACAAAGATGCTACGACTAACGATACAAGAAAAAAATATTATAAAATAGCAAGAGCGCAAATACATGTTGGAGATAAATATTTCCCCTTCATACTTATAACTAACCACAAACTCATTCAAAAAAAGTCGAAGCAATAAGAACTTTTTCCATTTCAAAAGATATTTATCAATTGCGTTTTTAGGCCTTTGCACTAAGTACACTACAACTTGTTAAGATCTATGTGTTCGGGTCTAAATTGAAAAAAGCTTATCGATAATGTTACGAATAATGTTAGTTTTGGAAACGTACCAGTGAAGAGAAGGACGTCAGCGAGCTTCAGTAAAGCATCATCAAAAGTTAAAAAACATTGTGCGACTAGAGAACTTGTGATAGAAACAAAGGCTTTTTCTCAAACACATGTATATCGTTTATGTATGTCCGAATAAAAAATTATGTATGATTGCCTCAGATGATAGTTGTAGTTTCAGCAACTAGAAAGTAAAACAATTCTCTGTTTGTAGAAATTTCAAAACTATGTCTTTATTATTAATGACATATTGTTGATTTGCTATGCCAATAATATATAATAGCGTCTAGCAGAAAGTTGCAAATATTAGACATATAAAAAGCGTTTATGGCAACGCCCCTAAGAAATCTAATCAAAATTTAATGTGAGTTAAGTATAAAAATAAAATCATCAATATAACATCATAAACTTAATAAATATAATAAAGATTACTTACAACCAACTTCCATAGCAATATAGGACTGGGATGGCCCACTAATAATCGCTGCTCTGCTGATCTCCAGGCCATGCGATAAAAAAAGACCAATATGAACAATTCTACAATACTCTTGGCAATACATTTCTAGCGGTAGAAACTATAAAGCAAAGCATCTACACTAGTAACCTAGACTTATTATCCCAAAAGGTCTACAACTTTACTTGACTATGAACACCAACAACTTAAAACACATTTTCACTGGCAAACCAATCTATTGGCCGGCTTATAGAATTAAAATCCCTGATTACATTATAGACCAAAATTTTGCAAAAACAGCAACAACCAATATTAGGTAACAAACACGTAGACTGGGATAGATTTAAAATAATACTCTAGAGCAAATTTGACCTAAAAGTCTCTTTAAAATCGAATATTGACATAAATAATACAGTAAATAATCTGAACCAAGCTACCTAAGCTACAGTCAACACCCATACAGGAAGCTATACATAAAATAAAAGAATTGCCCAAATTAATTAAAGACAAAATACTAGAATAAAGAATAAAGAAAACATGGCACAGAATCAGAGTTTTTAAAGTCAAAAGGCATCTCAACCTGGCTGTAAGTCAGCTTAAAAGCTTATTATATAGCTATAAAAACAAAGATCTACAAAATTACTTTAAGAATTTCTGTACTACGGAAGCGACCCACTACTCGTTCTCGAAAGCGACAAGTAAAGCTAAACATACCAAATCTCCCAATCTTCCTATTTATACAGATAATAGAGACTAAGCCAAAAGCAACGAGGATAAGACCAAAGCATTTGCTCTACATCTTTCTACAGTCTGGCAACCTAATCCTGTAGTTAACAATTATGATATGAAATATAAAGTAAAAAATTATCTAGAATCCCCTATCAATTTGAATATCTTTTACCCAAATTTACTTTAAACCAAATTCAACATACAATTAATACTAAACTAACCCCTCCCCTTCCACTAAAATCGCCCGACTTCGATTTTGTTACGGCAAAAATCCTCAGGGAAACTCCTAAATGTAGGTCTACAATATATTACACATATTTACAATGCAGTCTTAATAAACAGCTATGTTCCTCCTTTGTGGAAAGTATCTCAGATAATTTTAATGCAAAACCTACCATAGAAAATAAAATCCTATAGACCTATTAGCCTACTTCCGACGCCGATGAAGCTACTGAAAAAGTTGAAAACTAGAATAGTCAATATAAACTACATATTAAGCAATGTACAAACACCAGTTCGGATTTAGGTCACAATTCACAACTATTAAGCAACTCTACTGCGTTTGTAACTACATCCGAAAATTTCTTAAAAAAGGAAGTTTTGTGTTGGAGCTTTTCTAGATATAGCACAATAAATGCTTCCTCTAAATTATTTTATAATCCTTCATTCCTATTTACAATTTACATTTATCTTGTTCAGTATCAAACTGAAACAACTTCCTTTTATCCAATCAATGCTGGCGCTCTCTAGGATAGCGCGCTTAGACCAGTTTTATATCTCATCTTTACAGCTAATCTACCTTTCTCATATGTTGATGATATAGCCGTATAATTAAGACACCTAGATCCTCTTATCGCATTGCAACGTATACAGACGAATCTCAATCAAATTCAAATTTGGCTGTCAAAGTGGTGAATGCGAATTAATGAAACAAGTCACATTTAGAAATCACAAAGACGATTGTTCCCTGTCACTATGAATAGACGCCAATTGGAGCATCGAGATAATGTCTAATATTTAGTCATGCACATCTGGAAGAAGCACATGTTCGCAAAATATAAATAGTTCGGATTAGAGCTAAACAACCTATAATGGTTAAGTGAAGCCAAAACAAAATTATAACTTGACTGTAAACTTTTGATTTATAAGGCAACTCTCAAACCCATATGGTGCTAGGGAATCCAATTATGGTATCTGTACCTAAATCTATTAAACAATTCTGGAAATGTTCCATTCAAAGTTTCGAGTTATAGCCCATGACCTCCAAATTTCAAACGTCAAAAAATAAATAACTAATTTCGTACAAAAATACGAAATTAGGCTATAAAATCACCCTAATAGTCTGGCGAAAAACTTGATGGACCTACCTACTATAAGAAAACTCAAGAAACCAGCTCCTTACAATCTGCTTCGCAAATTTTAAATTTTGGACTTTTTCCTAGAAAAAAACCACCATCGTAAACAGTGAAATTTATAGGAAAATGTTAATGAACATTTACCCTCCACGTTAAATAATTATTTTTCATAGCATTTACTTATAGCAATTCATTTTACAGATTGTAAATTAGTTTGTGAAATTAAAACAAAGAAAGTATAGCAATTAAAAATGCATAGTCGTATCTCTGATCTGCTCCATTTTATAACTTTATCTAAATATAATATTTTATTGAGTCGAAATTTAAAGTAACCCACATGTGGGTCGCCTAGTCCAACGATAAAGATTACTATCACTGGGCGGGGCGACACAGCGGTGGGTCGCTATATCGCATGTTTAATTTTTGTTGCCAACCGCGATAACGTCTCAATTTACATATGTGAATAACTTATGTTTACGTTTTGCGGGATTATACTGTTATTTTACTACAAATACATCAAAATTTTACAAAAAAAACAAAAAAAAAAGCAGATACTATAGCTATAGTGGCAAGGATGAAGTCGTGAGTGATTCGAACTTAAACTCAAATTACATTGACGAAGAAGAAGAAAATAAAGTTGATAAAAATAGCGATTGCAACCCACGAAATAAAAAATGGTTTTGCATTAGATGGAAATAAAGAAACTGATGGTAACAGATGCAAAATTAAAAATTTCGTTTACTGAATGCAACAAAGACACATAGCTATTTATAAATATAGATGTTCAGATTGTTTTAATGTCATTAATTCAAAGTAAAAGTTTAATAAAACAATTTTGTTTGCGAATGTATGCAACTTCGTCAAAAATGTAATTGCCTAAATATAATATACATATAAGAAATAATTTGATCATGGCAAAAAACAAAACTTGTTCAACATATATTGATGTTTTTGAAACAAAAAACCTTACAATTTGCCATACAGCGTCGATATGTCTGTAAAACTGATTGGTATTTAAAAGCTTGGCTTGTCCTGTACACTTATTTTGTGTAGCTAATAGGTAAAAATTACATAGAGTGAAATTTGAACTTTTTTTAGTCATCCCAGTTAGCGTCCTAAAAAATGCTTTAATAACCACGAACGTAAAGTAAGAGCAAAATGGGGTGGTGCGCCATTCTGCATAAAAATAAGGTCGCCAACGTTATGCCGTCCAAATACCGTGGACTACATGTAATCATTGAATATAGCGGTCTGCATTTATGGTGTCACAAGGTATGGGCCGCTGAGTTTTGTTGCCGTTATTCCGCAACACACAGTCACTTTTGGTCGGGTTTGCATCTTCTCAAGCGTTATTTCAGGAACGTTAGCACGTGGTTCCTAGTAATGGTAGTTACGATGATAGACGAAACCGCCGACATAGAAAACGGCTCTGTCACTCCAGAGGATATTGTCAAACTATTCAGACCGATCTTCATGCCAACTGAACATTAACTTCTCGTATTTAATTCTGAGGTTACAATCTTCAGGTTGTAGCTTCTGCACGTAATGGGGTTATCACAAGTGAAAATTTAATTTTTTATATCACCGCATTTATTGCGTATCTTGTCCGTTTTCAGAGAAACTATTAAAGAACTCTGAAAAATAGTGACAAAACTGACCTAGATGTAAGAAAAATCAGGTGCACTATTTAACGCCATTTGCATAGTGTGGAATTGTACAAACCTGTTACAGGGAGGGGATAAAAGGGGCGGCTGCCTCGGGCCTCATAATATTAGAGGCCTAAATGTGGTAACTCGATATGTTAGACAAAATATATGGAAATGCGGAGCGGAACGGGGTATGAAATTTAAAAAGTAGAACAAATTTAATGTCAACGAAAACTTGTTCTTTACTGAACAATTTGTAGCGAAAAAGAGGGAACCTACTAAATGAAGATAATAATGCTGCTAGAGTTGAAACGGAATTACAAGATTTATTTCATGACAGTAAAACACATTTACAACTCGTAGATATTTATTAGAATAATGAAAAACTAATTCCAGAAACCGAATGGAATATTAAAACCTGAATTACTTCGCATATTGGCTTACTTGATCAAAATAATCCCGGCCAATTAAAATCATTTTTGAAAAATAAGCGGTTGAAATTCTTCAAAAATTGGAAAGTGTACTCCCAAGAAAGTTTTCCAATGGCGGTATTTGTAATAGAGATTAACTATGTGGAGTTTCAAACATCAATCTTCTTCTTCTTCTCTAATCTTTCATGTCCTTCCGAGCGTCGGATGATGGTCTCTAGTTCCGTATCCATTCTCTCCACCTCTTCCTGTCTCTCGCTATTGTTTTAATTTTCTTCAGTGTCACACTTTTTTCTACGGCTACTTCTTTGATTTGGCCCGTCCATTTTTTTCTAGGTCCGCCCCTTCGTTTTTTAAGAGGAATTCCCGCTTCTATTAGTCTTCTTGCGATTCTGTTTGGTTTCATTCTTGTCAGGTGCGCATATCAGTTCAGCTGCCTCTTTTTAATTTTTATTTGTTTTTTTATTCTCCTAAGGTATGTCATCTCAATGGCATTTATTTTAACCTCGTCTTTCTTCCTAAGTGCCCATGATTCGCTGGCATAAGTTATTGTTAGAAGTGTTATCGTATATATTTTCTTTTTCACCTCTAACTCTATGTCTTTATGGCCTAGTATTATTTTATTCATAATGTAATAGATTCTTGACGATTTGTTCGCTCTGTTTGCTAATTCTGCATCAATTTTCCCATACTCTGTTATTATTCTTCCAAGGAATTCAAACGTCGATACTCTCTCCAGTTTTTTATCTTTACATTTTATGTCCTTGTTGTTTTGATCATCCTTTTGTTTCTTATTCGCAATCATGGTCTTGATTTAGTTAATGTTAAACTTTCATACTCATATTTTCTATTTCAGTCGTCCATGAATTCACCAATCTCTGCATTTTACTCCTGGTATTTAAGATTATTATCACGTCGTCTACGTAAAGTAGACGACTTAGTTTTATTGCTTCTAAATTTTTATATCCAATTAATGTGTCCAGTTGGTTGTATTTTTCTTTTATTCTATTGGTTATCCTGTCCATGATAATTATGAATAATAAAGGGCTTAAGCTGTCGCCTTGCTTGATGCCTTTATTCATTTCGAACACCTCCGATCTCTGTCCCTCCAATTGTACCTTCGCCTTGACTGTTCTATATGAACTTCTTATTGCTCCTATCAGATTCTTATCCACATTCAGTTCATTCAAAGTCCTCCAAATTTCCCTTCTATCTACTGTATCGAACGCAGCTTTCAGATCCACAAATGTTAGATACAATTCTTCAATTTTTCTTTCGATTATGTTCATCAATCAGTTTATTTATTGAGCACAATGAAGAATGTTTTATATGCTTTCATAACAAGTCAAGAAATTGCTAGCTGACTTTGAAATTTGCTACAAGAATTAAAAATGTGTGTAGCAAGGTTGCGAATGTGACAGGAGAATATAATGGTGTGCAAGCAGTTCTTTTTTGCTTGATGATAGAAAATGTACATATTTTGGCTGTAGAAATCATACTTTGTAAAGACGTAATACTTTTTGGTTCAGCAAGTTTATAATTTCAAAAAAGTCTAAAAATGTTAGACTTAAAAACATTTAAAAAGAGATCGTCAACAAGCCTAGAAGCAGTAAAGCCAGTGGCTCTAAATTTGAAGTCTTTGCGATCTCCTTTCAATAAAATCGATTTAAGAAGCCTTCCCGTTAATGCGAAAACACATATAACTGTGTTTTAAAAATTATTTGTCAAAATATAAATATGCTGTTCACAGTTTGGTTAAAATACTAGTATTATTACATTAAACTGATCTTATTATCAAATCCCGTAAAATGGTATTCGATAAAGAAAAGCATAATATCGAGAACTCAATTAAAGATATAGAAGAACTTAAGAAAACAGGGACAGAATTTGAAATAAATCGTCGAACAAATTAAATCAATAATAGATGGACTTACGCGTCGATTTCAAGCAATTCGCCCAATTTGCAATTTTTTTAAGTCCTATAAACCTTGAATAAAATTGATCAAGGGAATATTGTTTCAAAGGCAAAATTATTGCTAGAGAAATATGAAAATGAAATAAATAGTGAAATTGTAGAAAAACTAATATCCCTAAAGAGCAAAAAATTGCTTAAAGAAATTATCGACACGGGATTCCTAAACATATTATCGAATACAGTGATTGCGCTTCGAATTTTCTTGACTATGCCTGTAAGTGTAGCAGAAGATGAAAGACCATTGTGCTCTGAAAGAAATTAAAAAATTTCTACAATCGACAATATGTCAGGAGCAACTAAATGGATTGGAAACACTCAATATTAATTGCAGGCAGCGCGTATTTTGGACTATGCTGAAATAATAACTAATTTTGCTAACGTTAAAGCGCGCAAAGCTTCTGTGAAATAATGTTATAATCGAATAAGTATTAAATACCGGTGATTTTATTTGCTTACCCACAATTTTATTTTAAATTTTAAAGTGTCAAAAATATTAATTGTCTCAGGGCTCTTTATTTTCTCCGAAAAACCCTGCCCGCCACTAACGGATGGATCGGACCACCTTGACTGGAGAGTAGTTAGGAAAATGATAAAAGAGCTGCTCCGAGGTACTGGTACCGACATCCTAGTTGATTTGAAACAAATAATTGTTAAGGAGGGGGCAGTGTAATGAATTTACGACCCCCCTCCCGCACCAGAGGAACCGTCGGCTAATATTGGGGTCGTCGCCGAGTCGTAACTGTTGAGCGGCGACTGTAATGCTTTCTTTGCGGGCAGCCGCAGTGCACGTGGAAGGACCCGAATAATGCGGTAATTTCCAGATTTTTACCAGATGGTTTTTGTAAGCTCCAGAACAGACACTGATTGTATAAATGACACGGAGCGATCCAGGAAAGGAAAATCAAGTACCAAAAGCGAAACGAATTGTGCTAGTGCAACATAAATTGTGTTATAGATAAATAGAAATACAGAGTGTGACTTTATGTCAGCAATTCCTTGTGTAGTGTACATAAATATTATTAAGTAACTCAGTTTCCTGTCAGTAAAATAAATAAGTAGTGTAAATAAATTTAAGCCTGTTATTGATCACTCTTGAGCAAAAGGGTTACAATAAACTCGATATATTTAAGCATGTAAGAGCAATAGGGAGATTGCAAACATCAATTTGACAGTAGTCTTCGTCGCAGGCAATGCGTTTTAAAGAGAGATGTAGAGAATCGATCTTAAAAGTTTTAATATTCATTCAAAGCACGTACGATGGCACTTGCTTACTGGTGGCTAAAGTATTCTACGCTGTATACGAAAAGTGGAGCGGCAGATGTATGTGGGTGGTTCAATGAGTAACTTAATTTACATATTCATAGAAGGTGACAATAACAACTATACATGTGGTCAAAAAATTCCCCTCTGATAAATGAATATTCCATGATTGTAAATTATTTCAATACTAATTAGTTGTTTGACATTTGCTGAAACATAAGCGTTTCAAGCTATAGTACAAAATGTATAAAATTAGAGTTTGCGGTATGATTTAATTATTTTTTTGGAATATAATATATCCGAAAAAAAAATCGCAAAAATTTTGTGTATATTGGATAAATCAATCCTATATATTGGATTTTAAGTAAATAAATTTAAGCATTATGAAACACACATCGAAAACGCACCTGAAAGTCCAAAAACAGTTGTCATTGCAGAAATCAACCATCAAATTTATAATATGATTTTGGTCGACGGATGAGTAAAAGTGTACGAGTAATCAAATGTCACAGGCATCTTTAGTGAGTGAGTTCACTTTATTTTGCATAGCGGATTACATATAAAATAACAACTAAGAGCTGAAAAGGATTATTCACCAGTGCAGTTAGTAACTGGCATAAAAATTAGATTCTACGTCTTATGACGCTAGTAGTCTTTGTGGTTCTAATTCTGCTTTTGGTTTGATGTTCTTAATTTCTTTGTCAACATTTTAGTCCTTTTTAAAAATGTTACTAAATGCACATGTTTCTTAGAAAATGTTTTATCTAAATTAAAAACCCATTTTTTAGGGGAGATGGTACACCCTATCTCAACAATGTTAAATTTGCTATCTTTATAGCGATTTTTCTATGAAACTATCAACTCTATGGCGTTGAAATTTGGTACACAAATAGATTGATGGTTTCTGTGCAAATTGACATTTTATTAAATGTTACAAACAGAAAAAATTTTTTTCTTGAAGTGAACACTCATTTTACACAAGAGTTTATTTAAATATTTTGGATGTTTTTGAGTTAGAAACTTTAAAAAAATGTCAATATTTTCTACAGTTACCACAGAATAATTGGTAAAAATTTCATGCTAGTAGCTTACATAGTTCTTGAGAAAAACATGATTCAATCTTTAAAAAACTTAGTTGCGGAAAAAGTGAGATGAAGATATGTGCTATGTTAGTGCATCCCTGGTCTATATTCCGGATCATCTGGATCATTATCTTTATCCTCCCGTGCTTTTCTTTTGTTCCTGGTTAGTACCCTGGAATTTTTGTTGGTCACATCAGCTTGCAGATCTACTGCACCAGTTGCGTCTATTCCACCACTGACCCCAGTGTAATTACTTTTGTACTCACCACTGTCTTTATGTTGTTTCAATTTCTGTTCACAATTCTTTACATTCTCACACTTTTGACAGTATTTACTCAAGGGCTCAACATCTATGACCTTTCCTGTGTCGATACTTGTTGCAGAAACTATACCATTGGCATTTGTATACCCTCTCTTCTGCTAAAAACCATCCAGAGCAGTAGTCAAATCAGTAGAACCTTTTTGCACTGTACAAAATTATTCAATACACTTGCCAGTATTTGTATATTAATTATATGGTTCATTTGGTTCAATTTTTCATTGTCACACTCATTATTTTTCTCATAATCAGTAAAAAATGAAAAGGGGGTCGTTAACCGAACTATCATAAAGACATTTAAATCACATTTAAGATTTTAAAGATGATTTTTATAAAAATAAGTAAAGGTATATTATAAAATAGAGTATGTAGAACTATAATACATAAAAAACAAAAAAACTATTTTTGGGCCACAAAATAATGGTGTACCACCTCCCCTTAATAGCCGATTTGCGCTTTGTTGAAAAAATCGTTATCTATTTCTGTATAGATTGTTCTTTTTCGTGCTAAGTTGAGTTTCAGAGAATCAATTGCATCATAATATGTTTTTATCGTTAAAGACTGTCGTCCAAAAAACGCAACTTTCATTTTTGTTTTCACCGAAAGAAACTTCTAGCTTTCTCCTCCTTATAATGTTTGCTCTGTAAATGTCAGTTTCTCACATCAATTTTGCTTTGCTTTACGGCCTTAAATATTCATATTTGCTTCGAAAAGTGTTTATAAAAGCTCTTAAGTACTATATAGAGTAATAAATTTTGTTGTGATTGTACTTTTTCCTTGAAGTCATTTATTTACTTCTCGGAACTTCACAAGAACATTATTTCAGAAACATACCATTCATAAAATTTTAAGACTAACTTTTTCCAATATCACATTTGCTTCATACTGTGTTATCCTTAGTCTGATAATTATTATTGGTCGTGTGTGTTAGAGCATCAAGAACTTTCTGATATTTAATGATGATTTAAGTACATTCTAAAGTACGCCGAATTTCAATAGTTGATATCCATAGTTAGGGGTATGACAAAAGGATCAATATAAAAATATTTTATAAAGGAATTCAAATATTCTTTGAAAGAAAATTATTTCCCGTTGTCATTCCCTTAATATTTGTTTGTTTTTGAATTGCTGAAAAATTGTGCAATACTTATAATCCAAGTATCCAAAGATGGGAACATTTGAAGATACAATTATTGGATGTTTACTGCATGACTTTTTTAACACGTCTTAGCCAACAAAAATAAATGTCCTAAACTGTTCAGAAATAAAAACGAAGCAATAGTGAAAACTCAAAACTCTCAAATCGACAAAATCGAATATTCGACAAGTTAACTTACCAAAAGGCGTAAATTTAGAAAAAGATTTACATATGAAAATGTCCACGAAAATTATTTTGGAAAGCCTAAACCTCCACCCTCCCTCTTGCGCAGGTTAGAACCTGTTCGGTTCTGTTTGGGATTTGGTAGCGTGGAGCGTGGAACAACGCATTGTGATCAAATCCCTCGTTGCAGAAAACGTCTCGTCCGCTGAAATTTATCAACGACTTCAATAACATTATGGGGATGCAAGTCTTTCAAGAGCCCGTATGTTTAAGTAGTGTAAGTGCTTTAGAGAGCGTGTGAAAAATGAACGGCATGATCGTCGGCCGCAAACGTCCGTCACCGAGCCAAACATTAATCGTAAAAGCCTACTTATTTGTGAGAATAGATGCAGCACTATCAAGAAACTTGGAGCATTGGCATGGGTAGTGTAGAAGACATCGTGAAAAATCACCTGCACTATTGCGAGATGGGCAATTTGACGGACGTGAATAAAATGGTGCACGTGCAAGCTACCCTCGTCTCCTACAGCAGTTTGAAGACAAAGGTGATATATTTTTGAAGTTGGAAAAAAACTTCCGTTGTGTATTTGGTGGGATCAGCTTAGTGTCGCGTATTATGAGTTGCTCAAATCGAACAAAACCATTACTGGGGCTCTCTGCCGAACACAATTGATGAGATTGAGCCTAGCATTCAATGAAAAACGCGCCCATTACTGCTCCAGACACGACAAAATTATTCTCCTGCATAATAATGCTCGTCCACATGTTGCGGCGCCGGTCAAAACCTACTTGGAAACACCCAATTGGAAAGTCCTACCCCACCCGCTGTATTCACCAGACATTGCCCCTTTCGATTATCACTTTTTCCGATCGATGGCACATGACTTGTCTGAGGAGCACTTCACATCATATGAAGATACCAAAAATTGGGTCGATTCGTGGATAGCCTCAAAAGTTGAAGCGTTCTTTCCACGCGGTATCCGTATGCTGCCAAAAATATTGGAAAAAGTAGTGGCTAGCGATGGACAACAGTTTGAATAAAACATAAGGTTCTGTTCTTTCACAATAAATGCCCAATTTTTGATAAAAAAACAGCGGAGACTTATTTGTACTCCCTTTAGATGGCATCTGTCAAGCACTATAGTTGCCGATCTTAAAAAAAAGAATGGTGGAAAGTTATATACGTATCATATGAAGTTCTGAACGAGTGTGTCTACGTGGGGTGGGGGGATTTGAAGACTGAGGAGATATAAAACAAAAGCTGAAGTAAAATTATTTGGAAGTCGTGAGGTAAAGGCTTCTGTATTAGATGTATTTCTACGAAATCTACCTAAAAATTCAGTTTAGAGTTATCTTACCTTTTCTTTTCCTACATTTGTAAATCCCTTGGAACTTAAAAAGATGTTTTAACTTTTAGTAGGGATTTCTAACGTGTCACATCACACTGATAGCATACGAAAGAAAAGCTTACTCCTAAATTTTCTCGCTACAAAAATAATGCGACCGGGAACTGCACCCTCGCCCTTGAAAACCCGTGGGGCTCGTTTAGTTCTAGCAGACTAATAGGTGACATATTGATTAATATTACTATGATCACAACTTTTTAGCTTTATTTTTGTATTCCCGAATTACTTCTTTAATGCCGAAACTGCATTTTAATAAGGCAACTGGGCTTCTAGGCGCGTAATCGACACGCTTCTCGAAAAGTTCGTTATTCCGAACCACCTGGCGGAAAATTCCGGCAGGTGCTCAGAGCCGCGCGTCGGAACTCCGGCTAATATTAATACAAAATCAACCTTGGAAAGCCGTGGACTTCTAAAAACAGATCCGTAGCGAGTTAATCGTTTTGCTAATTAGTGGAAGTAATCACGAACGCCGCTCGGTTTCTGAATTTAATTACCCACCTCAAAGCCGGCAAAGGAAGTAATTAGAGTGGAGGTGGCGGCGTTCGTACGCGAGCGTGGATGTGTGGTCGTGATACGTTATCGGGCAGATTAGGGGCCTGCGGTAACGGCCGCGAAGCCTGCACCTGGATGCAGCCGGGCGAGTTTCCGTGCTAGGAAGTATGCCGAGGCGCGCGGCGCTGCAATGAAGGTCGAGCGGTAGCGCGCCAGCGAACAATCGAACATCGGCACGGGTGGCGCCACCTCGCGGCGTGCAGCGCGACTGCACCATTGACTGCAGCCTGCCGTACACCAATTTCCGAGCGAAGTGAAACCTGGGCATTCGGAAGCCATTTTATAGTTCGTCTTCAGACGAATTTTGTTCTTAAGTTTCGTCAAAGTCGTCTACGTTGGCTGTGGGCCGGCGGTTTGTGTCGCGCGAGAGTGAGCCGAATAAACCACAAATAGACATGTCTGCGTGCGGTTTTTGTTGACACAGGACGTTGCGACTCCGGTGTCCGCCGTTCGTCCAACAAAATTCTTAGTGCTTCAGGCAGAGGCTAGTATTTACCTGAAGCCCTGGAAGGTTTAAAAGTCCAAACCATGGGCAATAATGCCGCAACGGCCAACAAGAAAGTAGATTCCGCCGAGAGCGTCAAGGAATTCCTTGACCAGGCCAAGGAGGACTTCGAGGAGAAATGGAAGAAGAATCCGACAAACACAGCCGGCCTGGACGACTTCGAGAGGATCAAAACCCTGGGGACGGGCTCGTTCGGCCGCGTCATGATAGTCCAACACAGGCCCACCAAGGAGTATTATGCAATGAAGATTCTTGACAAACAGAAAGTGGTTAAACTAAAGCAGGTAGAGCACACGCTGAACGAAAAGCGCATTCTGCAAGCCATCAGTTTTCCGTTCCTCGTCAGTCTAAGGTTTCATTTCAAGGACAATTCGAACCTGTACATGGTTCTGGAGTATGTGCCTGGCGGAGAGATGTTCTCGCACCTGCGGAAGGTGGGGCGTTTCTCTGAGCCCCATTCGCGTTTTTACGCCGCCCAAATAGTGCTGGCGTTCGAATACTTGCATTATTTAGATCTGATATACCGCGATCTGAAGCCGGAGAACTTGCTCATCGACTCGCAAGGCTACCTTAAGGTCACAGACTTCGGGTTTGCTAAGCGGGTGAAGGGTCGCACTTGGACATTATGCGGCACTCCCGAGTACTTGGCGCCCGAAATCATTCTCAGCAAGGGCTACAACAAAGCAGTGGACTGGTGGGCTCTGGGAGTGCTGGTGTACGAAATGGCTGCCGGTTACCCTCCGTTCTTTGCTGACCAGCCCATTCAAATTTACGAAAAGATTGTATCAGGCAAGGTGCGCTTCCCTTCGCACTTCGGCTCCGACCTCAAAGATCTTTTGCGTAACCTGCTGCAAGTGGACCTCACTAAACGCTATGGTAATCTCAAGGCAGGCGTGAATGACATCAAGGGGCACAAGTGGTTTGCCTCGACAGACTGGATTGCTGTGTTCCAGAAGAAGATCGAAGCGCCGTTTATCCCTAGGTGCAAGGGCCCCGGTGACACCAGCAACTTCGACGATTACGAGGAGGAGGCGTTGCGCATCTCATCCACGGAGAAGTGCGCCAAGGAGTTTGCCGAGTTCTGAATGATGGGTGCGATTGTGAGTAGACTTGCCGTCTAGTTTGGCTATCGAGAGACTGCCACCATCGGCTCTTCCAGCATCTGCCCTTCGCTTACTTGGTCGAACTCTTCTGCACTTTATTACAGGTATAGTGTTGTTTGATAATATTGGCCAAGAATTCTGACACTTGTCATCAATGTAAACACAAACAATACATGTAAAGAGTTGCTAGGCAATGGGCACACTACTTTGGTTGTTTCATTTTGCTCCTTCCGTCGGCCGTATTGTTTGTGGTTCTTGTTAATTTTGCTAATTAGTGCAGTGCGCCATTTCGTTTTGCAATATTCTTAAACAACCCTGTAGCTGTTGTTCCTAGTAAACTTTATTTAGATTTGGGTGCAATATGCATTAAGTAGGAGCAGGGAACAACTGCTGCCCCATGTTATTTTATATTATTTCATTGTACATAATGTAAAAATAGCTATATTATTAGGTCTAGGTTTTTATTAAGTTCAAGTGCAGAGGGTATCGTCTCAATTAAAGCTGTGAGTTTGCATAATCAGCCCATACACACCTACAAACAATATAATGAAGACAATAGTAATCACGAAATTGCTGCTTAAGCTACCGACATGCAGTTCTGTTGTGTTTCTGATCTGTGCGGCGTCGAATTAGCGAAGTTGCTGTGAAGTCGTCGGGTGATTAGTTTATTTGGTGTGTGCGCTGAAAAGGCGATACACACCAACTACTAATTTGCAGCCCACGTTGCTGCATAATCGAAATCGGCAATAGAGGTCAATACTAATTGGAGAAACTGATCTGACCCGAATTGGGCAGGCGATTTGCCCCGGCTACGGAGGCGAATTATTTTTACAGGGATCGCGGCTATTTTCGGCGTTTTTTGTCGCGGTGTATTTTTGATGGCAGTGCCGTGACACTTCACAGCATTTTAATGATTCGGCGGCCGCGGGTCCTCATGAATTAGTAGGCGCGTGATGTTTTGCTGCCGAGCTTTAAGGTGCGCAAGAGGTTAAATTGCGACCCCGAGATTACATGCGATTTGTTCCGTTTGAGAACCGGAGCTAGCGAGTGTAGGAGCGTTTTCCCCAATGTAGTGATATGCTTTCAGTTTGGGGGCGGTGGGTTGGTTTGGGGCTGCAGCGCCGACCCGACCGTCCCTTACGTCAGCGCTGATTCATGCTGCAGTTTGTTTCTCATTTTTTGAGTAGCGCATGCAGAGCGTTCAGCTAATTTTAAATTACCTAGATCTGAAGGGTAGCTAAAAATAATGGGAGTGTTTATACATAGGTTTAATTTATTGTTTGTTCAAGTGATGCCAGCTGCTTATCTATCTAATGGCTGATAACATCTACTTACCCACCAAACTTTAATACGTAATTGCTAGTTAGGAACGCCTTTCCTCTCAAGAGTATTAAAACAGCAGCGCCAGAACGTATTCGTTTGTTTCATAGAATTAGAAAAATTCATCCGCAGACTCCCGAGTCATTAGGGAAATTTCTGGCAAGAGTCTATGTGTAATTACGTAATGATCATTAATTATTAGTCCTCAAACTACTGATCCCTAATGCTGCTAGCTTTTTTGAAAACGGTGCGAGGCTTAATTTTAGCTGCTTAAAAACACATTTCCGTATCTCATCAAAGCTGCTTTGTTAATCCGAATTACGTAAAGTACGCCGGGCCGTTTCAGTTCAAATTAGATACCCCACCCCACACCCGGTTCCCTTTGTGTCGGCGAAAACTAACTGCCCACACGTGCCGCTTATTTTGTAGGTATCTTTTTTTATTATCTTTTGGTATCGGCCGACTTTTTAAGTTGTCCCCCAAATGCTTTTCAGATTCCCCTGGAGTACCCGCTAAGTTGCGCGTCACACGCAGCAAACGCGTCGAGCGCGGCCTCTTGGGCCTGGCGGGAGAATTCGATGCGAGCCTTCAATTTCTGCTCCTGACGGCGGGGGGAAACAAATGCCGAGGCTCGTTATCCTGCATGCTCGGGATTTTTCCTTGCCCGACTGAGCTTGCGTGCGTCTGCTCCACGCTTTCGCGCTATTTTTACCGCATTGTTGGGCGCGTGGAGATTCGACTGCCCCCAAAGGCGTCGGGGAGCTGCAGTTATCAGCATTAATTGATTCTGTCGCTTCGAAGATGTATAAATAGACCTGTCTAGTCAGATAAGGCGTGACAACTGCGGCGCCCCTCATCGAGATGCATTTTCAATAGGAAAACAACAAAGGCGAATTTTTATGGCGTTGAGCCGCTTGCTTCGAGCGACTCTTAAAAATTGTTATCTATAAACAATATTTCGACGCCAAGTTCAAACACGTTCGACGCACCAGAGCCGGGTAATCTTTTTTTCCTTAAGTGATTAGTGCCCGATCGATACCTGCAAAATTCTGGCGGCCCTAATTACATTACGCGTTCGTTGGTTGGTTTAAACAAAATGGTGCAATTCTCGTCCGCAGCATTTCTCTAATCCCCATGTTCGTTTCTGACAGTATTTATTTTGCGTTCGCTGATTATGTGCCGTTAAGAGTATTCCGTTCCTGTACAATCTACTTTTCGATGAAGAAGAGCGTAACAAATCTAGATTATCGTTAGGAAGAAGTGATGTTAATGTTACTCCCACGACCCCCCGACCGGGGGCCGTGACTAATAAATAACTTAATATTTATTTGTAAATGTATAAGAAAGTCTGTTAGTAACACCACTCTGTATAGTCGAAGATTCTGTGTTGGTCCATCTGCAAATAAATTGTAGCTTAGGAGAAAGAGAAACGGGCAGATAGATATCGTATTGTTGTACATATTATTTATAAATATAATAATGTAATGGCTTTGTCTAGATGTGCGTATCTACGTATGGATGAGCAGTAAGCGATCCTGTTTTGCCAATCTTTGTTCGTGTCAGTTATAAGCGTTAGAATCCGAATGCAACTGCTTCTAGTAGAGTGCGTAAATGTCATTCATCGGCACACCATTTCATTAGTTACACCACTATTTTATTATGAATATTAGTCATAAGTACTTGTGCTTTACATTTTCCGGAATTGGACACACGCCGCATTATTATATTACCTTAGGTATAGGCCTTAGCTGTGAAGTTCGCATGACACGCACCAACAGTACGGGTAGTGCATTACAACATTGCAGATGTTCTGTCTTTCTTCTAAGAGTGTTGTACGAACCTCACGCGAACGTATAGTCAATTAGTCATTGCGTTTAATGTAGTCACATGTTTTGCAGCCAATGTGTATTATTCTGTTTGTTGTATTTTGTTATTTGTATAGTATTTTGTCCTCTACTAATATCATGTATTTAACATGTCATTTAGTGCAGTTCTTTGAGAACCAGTTTTCAAATGTTGTTTTAAACAATTAAAAAATAAAAGAAGACTATCCTAGACTCCTGGCGTTGATTATTTGCGAGCCGCCTCCGGCCGTCCCCCCACTGCCACTTCCCTTAGGCTGACAACGACGAAACCTGAAAAGAAGTGTCAACAAACCGCCTACGACGGAATATCGATCCGAAAAGGCATTCCTTGACATGCGGCTGGACAGGAGAATTGGAATGCGGTGACGCAGTAGCTGCTCGTTAAAGGACTCGGAAATCTTTTGAATCCTATAGTAGGGATTTGGAGACGTAAGTCCTTTTACGGATTTTATTGATAAAAATTGGGGTTTTAGAAAATGAAAATTAGGATCGCGAATTCTTCAACAATGAAATGGGATGTTGGACATGCGTAAGCTATTTTTTAAAATCGTATATTTTTTTATTGTTATTTTAATTTCTTGGCTAATGTTGTTATTCCTTAAATTTTTTGTAGGTTGGTGTTTTTATGCGTTCATTTAAAGTACATATTATAAATGACCTCGGTTGTTTCAGAGAAGAAAATGGCGTATTTTACAGATTAAAGTATTTACAATTTATTAAATCAAAAGAACTATTTTTAATTTGACTAACGTTTTAGAAGACTTAACAACTCTTTCCGCTTTTTTGTTCCTTAATTTTCATTCAAAAAATTTTTATTTTACAAAATTCTGACAGGGGATGATCATTCCCGTCGTGGAAATCCTCTGAGGGAAATTCCATATGATTTCAGTAACTTGCTGCAGGGATGATTGCCGTTGCATGCTTTACTGAAGGAGCTCACATTTTTACGTAGCGTCATATGGGTGGCTTAATGAATAACTTGGGTCGCATATTCGTAGAAAACAACAGCAGCAACTGCAGATGTGATCACAGGATTTTCTTAAATAAACTGTGATTACTGCCAGTTGTTTAAACATAGACCTTTTCAAGGATTCATTTTTTTGGAACGAAAAACCACAAAGGAGATAGATTAAAAGATTTTGCCTACATTGAGATCTTTCTATGAAACCGTTCATAATCAAAACCATAAAAACCACATCTTGGAAAACCAAAAGCAGCTGGAAATTATTGATAAAACGCGTATTATGGTTTTGATGGACGGGCTAATGCAAGTCAGCAGAAGCCAGTCATCCCAATCGTGTGAGCTCAACTAAAAGTAGAAGAAACCGCCAGCCGCCTGTCTGCAAACGTTTAAGAAAAATCAACGAATGTTTTGCTGTGTTCTGTGACTGTGAATGGAGGTTTGATTTACTGCTATACAAGAAGTGAACTAGTGTACCATTCGCTGAAAAAGTGATGGCAAACAGTACGCGACCCTTTTGGAGGGATTTAAGGCAATGATTGCGGAAAAATGTTTAGTAATGTCATCTCTGAACACGAATTGACCGAAGTAAAATTTAAATTTTTTACATCCGCCATTTCCTCTCGATCTGTTTCTGAAACAGAAAACATTCCTGCTTGGACTAAAATTTGAATTAAAATACTGAAAAATAAGGTAACCCTTCGTCATACTTTTGCTTTCTTACGCATGGTTTAATCTCCATGTAAAATTCAGATTTTTTTCTAAAATGTTTTGGATACACCTATAACGGACGCTAATTTGTCAATACCTCTTTAGTGTGATCTTATTGTCAAATTAAAGCTAAGCAATTTATTGATCCCAAATGATTTTCTTGCTAACAAAACTGTAGATTCCGTCTGTATCAAATTATATATCGAAGTTCGGTGTGGGTGCCAATTAACGTACGTGTGGGTGTTTAAGAAATGGATTCGATTTGAAGTCGCTATATTTGCAACCAAGAACCGCCCATGAACTCTTAAAGCTTAAAATAGAAAGACAATTTTAAATAGTTATCGCTAAGTACCTCTCCTGACGCAAGATAGGGACATTTCAAGTGCGCGATTGGTTTGCTGTTTCATTTTCAGGGACACAGCAGATTCCAATTCTTATCATCGTGTTCTCCTTATCTGTCTAATTGCTTATTTGTAGCCGGTTTTTGATTAGAAATCATTTGCTATTTGCAGTAACGTCAAAGTATATTCATCTATTCTTTAAATTTATGGCTTGCGTCCTCTGCCTTTTTGAACATGTCAAGACAATAAAATATGTGTTAGAAAATTTAAAACATATTTGCACTAACGAAATGTTTACCACTTATGTTAATAAGAAACAAATATAAATTTTGTCAACACTTTGGTGTGCAACAGACATATTGAGATTTTAATACCGAAAAAAAATTAAGTATAAAATCATCCAACTAAGATTCTGCTTTTACATAGACTTCAATATATTATAGGTTTTTAATACTTTATATAAAAAGTGTCAATTCTTATTGGAAACCGTCTTCGCTAATTTCTAAAAAGAAAATAACGAAGGCAGTTGCAGATTACCAAACATCCCTGCTGAATTATAAAATCTATGAAAATCACCACGCCCATCGACAGCAAAAAATTTGATGCAGTGATCACGAAACGAATGATTAAACATCACACGAACAAGAAAGTTTTTTAGACTTGCTAATATTTTCTCATGAATATAAGCTTTTGTAATACTCATAATAAACAGCAAATAACAACTGGCTGCTCTTGTAGATTTAGCGTGAATTGGTACGTTCCGAAGAATAAAACACGAAGTTTGGAATCTCGCCCTTTATTGGTGGTCATTCCTAGAGCAGCGGAATGGCTGGTTTCAGTAATTGCTGTCGGTTTGGATGTTGGTTGTCGTCGTCCCTTGCTGGATATTATGGGTCAGGTTTTATGAGTTATGGTAGTCGAACGCTAAGGGGATACCGCTACTTAAAGACTTATCTTTGATTACAGGTCATGGCTCACGGTACACCCGACTAGACCTAAAGAAGGAAATTTACATACGACAATATGTATTTACATCAAAATAACTATAATAGTTTATACAAAAAATATATTTATATACATATGTGGCAGTGGGTCCAAGTTATTGTCACCATTGTTAATTATAACTGCTCAAGGCTCTATACAGAGTATAGTAATGTAGTACTTATTCAAAAATTTTTATAACATTGATCTTCAACGGCTGTGGATAAGTTACACTTGCTTCGGAAAATCCTATAAGCATCACGGTGTTAAAGACATTAGGTGAGTTTATTTATTGCAGACTATAGATATATTTGGTGGCAATTATCAGCTTAGCTTACCAAATGATACATAATAATTCCTTTTCTGGTTATTCAACTACGGACATTTTTTTTTGTTTAAAGAATAAAAGCTACAATTCAAAATTCTGCATTAAATTCACTATAGCCCATTTTACAAAACGTGACATTTTAGTTCTCTAGAGAGTTGTAGAAAGAACTTAGTAAAATGAAAGAATTGTTACATTGCCAACATTATCAATCTTTTTTTATCGGAGATTGAAGATCATTACGGTAACTTTGATTTTGTTACAGGTTTTTTTGAATAATTCTCGCAGGTTTCTCAACCAGAACAGCCTTCTTCTTCCAATACTTCGCTTTTCTTTTATTTTGCCTTGCATGATGTTTCTTAATAGTTAGTATTTTTCTTTCTCATAACATCTCCCAGATACTCGAGTTTGCGTTTCTTAATAGTTGTCATGACCTCAGTCTTTCTGTAATCGTTGTAATATCTCTACATTTGTTACTCTTTTTGTCCAAGAAACCTTGAGTTCTTGTAACACCACATCTCAAAGGGCTCAACTTTCCTGATGTGGTTCTGTTTCATAGTCCACGTCGCCACTCCATACAGTAGCATGGAAAACACGTAGCAGCGTAGCATTTTTAGTTTTAAAATATTGATTTCCCGACTACAGAGGAAATTTTTCATTTTATTAAAGACATTGCTTGCGATTTCAATTCGGATTCTGATTTCTTTAGTTTGCTTGCATTGCTCCTGTCCATGTCCCAAGGTATTTGTAGTAGCTGACCCTTACAATATGTACATTATTGATGTTGAGAGTATCCCTGTTGTTTTAGCCCTTTGTTATTATCATAAATTGGTGTTGTCGACAAGGTGTTTTAGATCTTCTAAAATGCTTGGTATTATCACCGTGTCGTCCGCGTATCTCATATTATTCATTATTTCTTCGTTAATTACAATATTTCTCTGTTCTCCTTGTAGTGGTTTTTGCCAGACTTTTTCACTGTACAAATTGAATAGCAGAGGAGACAGGATTCAACCCTGATACAACAGTGGTGAGTAACACATTTATTTAAACTATAGATTTAATTTATTTATATTTGAATTATTTAATAATGTTTATGTATACTACATAAATATTTACTAATATAAAAACACACTATAACTTATTTATCTGCAAGAAAATTTATTTTGCACTAGAATAGTTTATTTCATTCTAGTAACTTGATATGATTTCCTTCGCTACTCCGCTGCATGCTATTTATACCTCCAGCTCCTGCTCTAGAGCCTTTTCGTAGTATAGGAACCATCTGGTAAAATCTAAAAATTTTCTCAGTGTTCGAATCCTTGGACGTGTACAAGTACCGCGAGGGGTTTCAACGGCGACTGTCAGCACATTGGAGCCATCATGTTCGCCGCTCGACTGTGACGGCTCGGTGGTAACCCCGGTATTAGCTGTGAATGTTGCAAAGGCTGTAGTGGCATTTGGAAATTTGCTACGATATTCTTTAACAATTAGAGTAAGTGGACAATTTTTAATGAGATAGAGAAAGTGATAGAAATTTATGACAACTATGGAGGTGGGCTAAAAGTAGCAGATAATACGCACAGTAGTCAAAACACCTTGTGTACCAACTCTGGTGATCTTACTACTCTATCCATTAGCAAAGGACTTGATTTCAAGGCAATTCTTTCCATATTGTTTTACATCGATCTAGATTTGGTGGTGGTTTTGACCTTTTGGTATATTTCTTATACAAAGTTCAGACGACTTTAATAAGGCGAGTTTGAGACACGTGCTTTATCGGACTTTTTCACCATTTTAAATTATTACTGTATTTTGTCACCAGTAATGAGTATTAATACGAAGTCCTAGCAAAACTTTTTTTGTAATTTTTCACAATAAATGGAACCAATTTTTTAATAAGGCACTCTTAAATAAACTTTGCCGGTCTTAGTTGAAGTAGTAATAAATAGAGCTGTCATTTTACCGTTCTTATTGACAGCTTGCTAAATTAGATATCTCTTAGAAAACTTGATATACGTTTAAAGTTTTAAAGTACGAAACTAGGACTTAATTCTCCTAGTTTACGGTGTACGAACCTTATTCTAGGTACATCACAAGATTGGAGAGACACGGTTCTCATCGTCCATGATTGGAATCAACTTTTGTTCTAAATATTTTCATATAATTTCATTCCTAATTATTTCTCTCTTAATATGACCAAAGTTGATGGAGTAAAACCAAGTCATAACTTTTGATGTCATCGTTTGAATATGCTCCAAAGACTGCTTAATTTCTTATTTGAAGTGTTTCCAAGCCAATTACTTGTGTCACCCAATGCACGATTTTCTAAGTAGTTCATGACGCATTCGTTGCACATGTAGTGTTGTTGCTTATTCGTGATTGACAAATGCACTCAACAAAAACTATTCAGACTGCTTAAACTAGAGTACGTATGCATAATTTGTTAATTTACGTAATTGAAATTCCGAGAATATCTTTATGTAATTACTCACATGCAAATTAATAAACAAGAATAATTTATGACTAAATTAAGTATTTAAAAATATGGAAATTCCAAAGTCATTGGAACTTCAACCTCAAGCATTTTCTGTAGTTACATGTAGAAGAAAAACTAGAATTATTATAAAAAATAGATGTTTTAAAAACATATCTGAATTTAGTGATCGTACAAAAAGAAACAAATCTTGTAAGCTGCATTAATTTGTGAATATTACTGAATTATCTGCAATACCTTCTTTATAACTGTACGTAAGAGGAAGACAGGCAGTAGCTGATTTACTAGCTCAAATAGCAGTTTTCAGTTCTTTGTCATAAAAAATCAAGTAAAGTAATTAAAGAATCATAAAACAAAACAAAAATGCCCCCATATTATCACGACGAAGCAGTGGGGCTGATAATCGACTAAAGCAGCTTATCTCCAATTAAGACAAGGTGCAAAAAAGAAATGCTGATCTTCCCTTCATATGTTATCCTTATTAGATTAAACCAAGTGAATATAATTGGCCACTTCCTACAGTATCGAGTATTTATAATAATGGTAAGGCTCTAACGCTCCACTTGGGAACACGGCATGCGAACTGGGAAGGTCGAGGCTCCCATGCGTTTGCCCACTGTGCGCGGTCGTTGTGCACCATCTCTGATGCGGAGCGATTTGACAAGCGCCGCGCGTTAGATGAGCGCCATTATTACCTCTTGTTCGAATGCACACAGGTACTCAGTTATTTTTAGTGACCGAGTAGGCCACCTACCAAGTATCAGAGAGCTCCATGAATGAACCCGGGTCTGTTCGCCGCGTAGCTTGCGTCTCAACTGTGTGACCACGCTGACAATTATTAAGTTAGTATATTACGTTTAAAAAAATAATCCTAAATTGGAACTCGACTATCATGAAACTATATTTCAGTAAATAAAATGGCTTATTTTCGCCATACTCATATTTTAGAGAAACAACCCCAAATTTGGAATCGGCAACCCCTAAACAACATCTAAATTTGAAATTAATATTCTTATATTTTGATTTTTTGGCAGATACAATCGTGATTTTCTATTGCTGTGTGCGGGTCCTGGTTGGGATAAGTGCATTGAACTTCTGGTGACTAAGTCGAAACATAAAATAAAGGATGGCCAAATTGAACGTCGAATTTAAATTTCGTGCTTTTTTTAATATTTTGACAATGTCGCCTATGATTCTTCCGATCAGTAAATATGGAACGCTATACTAAAAAACAGCGAATTATTTATTGTTACAACGCATTGAAAGTTTGGCGAAAATTTTGTGTAGACAGTAAGAAAATTCCGTGTAATTTTTGGTTGAAATAGTGGATCAAATGAATCAACTGTCCGAAGATTACAAAATTTGATGAAATCAGATTGGTAATGGATGGAATATCTTGTGAGTATCAGCGTGCGGGAAGGTTTGTTTAGAATATTACCGAAGTAGAAAATATCGAGTTGGCATCGTGCACAAAAATTAGACATTTCGCGAAGTCCCTTCGGCTAATATTAAAGATCTTCATGCGTACAAAATTCAACTTAAGCTTGCTGACCATTGTTACCGCCAATAATTTATCATATCTTTAGAACATCACGAAGTGGATTCTCGCTTTAATTGAAACAAACAAAATGGTCATATTCGGGTTTCGCGTAACTCATGAAAATCAAATGAACCAACGAGTTACTATACGGTGTGGATTTTGGACAGGTGGCGTAAAGATCTGTAGAATTTAATAGCTTATATTTGAAGTATATTACACATACAATTTATAAAGCAAAAGCTTCATTTAAAAGATAATATTGCTTTATGTATTTTTAATTTTTTTAATAGGTTACATCTGCAATTTATACTTAAGAAGATTCTGACTAAGTCACTTAACTAGGATATACTAGGTTCTCCCAATTTTTGTTCATCTTTTTCATTTCTTTGTGCTTATAATGTTGTAACAATCTTCATCGTCGTATTCCAGATGAGTTTGCAAGAAAGTGAGCTTCGAGTTTTGAAAGTGCTGGAAACGGGAACTTTCAAACTCAAAATGAAATAGGCCTCAACCCGCCATCACACGCAAATTATAACTTTCTTGCTGAAACGATTTTTACACGGAACTGATAGAGGATTTTGGCCTTTTGGAACCCACTTCTTCTGTTGATTCTGATTGACCAAAAAAGCCCACTTCTCATTCGACGTTGCAATTCGCTTCCAAAATCGGTCGTTCAATGGACTGTTGAGCAGCTGGCGGCAAATTTCAACCTTTTTGGCGGCTTCAGTGAGTTCGTGCGGATCTTAGCGGTTTTTTTTGTGGACAAAATCAAATTGCTAAAGGTACCGATGATTCTTTGATTTGCCAACTCCAAGTTCAGCGTCCAGATCTCGAGCGCTTGATGAAAGTTCGGCGTCCAAAGCAGCTTGCAAGTCACTTCAAGGCTGAGATCATTGGATTCAAAGCGCTTGTACCATCTTGGAACTTTTGTCTGTTTTACAGTTTCCTCACCTTCAGCATCATAAATCTCTTTTACAGTATCTCTTGTTAAAGGCTCCCGTTTCCAGCAATAGCGGATCTAAACTCAAAGCTCATTTTCTTTCAAACCCATTTGGAATATAAAGATGAAGGTTGTTACAACACTTTAAGCATGAAGAAACGAAAAAAATGCATAAAAATTAAATTTTTCGTAGTTGGGTCAGGACTTTTGGAATAATCTAAAAGTTATCTACATAGCCGAAATCAGTCTCCTATGGATAATAGCACAATTCCAGTAATTTATAGGCTTCTATACCGGAAAGGAAAGCCTAATGAAATTGGTGCAGACGTATGTCTGTCCGTCGCGACTTTCAACTTGAGAACTACTGAACCTAAAGACATAAGGGGAGTATCATTCGAAAGCTTCTGGCCTACCGGGTTCACATTTGCGAGCTGGCATAGGTGGGATGTCCTACAACAATGCAATAAGGGTTTTTAGCGGACCCAGCTTCCAATATGTCATTCCTTATAACTTTTGATCGAGGCAGCTTCCAAGCTGGAGATCAGCTTCTATTTCTGACATCTGTCACGCCTTGTAATTTTTGATCTGTGATAGATAGAAACGTTTTCTCAGTATTCAACTAAGGACCGTAAGTCAAGTCCAGACGCCAAAAAATCAGCTTGATCGGAAAGTCTCGAGACCGGTTGTTTATATATAAAGGGTCTTTCATTAAGTGCTTCCCATCTTTAAATTTAAATAAAACAAAGTGTGTGTGAGATATGGAAATTTTTTATTCGTTTGAAAGGCCTATCGATGCCATTATGTATGGAATATAACATCGTGGAAATGTCCGCCGCGGCTTCGCTGGCTGGTGCGCATCCGAAATGTCCAATTTTCCAAGACTCTGGCGCATAAATCTGGCTGAATTTGACCGATGGCAAGGGTTATGTTGGCTTTGAGGGCCGCTGTGGTTTGTGGCTTATTCGCATAGACCTGCGACTTAAGAAAACCCCACAAGAAAAAGTCTAACGGGGTCAAATCGCACGATCTCGGTGGTCAGTTCACATCACCTCTACGTGAGATGACCAGGCCCTCAAATTGCTCATGCAGAATGTCCAATGTGGAATGAGCTGTGTGGCACGTAGCGCCGTCCTATTGAAACCACATATTGTTGGTGTCCATATCATCCAATTCAGGCCATAAGAAGTTGATAATCACGACCTATAACGCCCGCCGTTGACGGTGATGGCCTGGCCAACGTTGCTATCAAAGAAATATGAACCGATGACGCCGTCAGTCCAAAATCCACACCAAAAACATTGACTTTTTCGGGATGCATTGGACGCTCTTGGATCTCATGTGGATTGGAAATTCGATAATTTTGTTTGTTGATGTACCCATTCATCCAGAAATGGGCCTCATCGCTGAAGATGATTTTTCGATGAATATTAGGGCCAGTTTCCAACCGCTCCAGGGCCCATTCAGCGAACACACGTCGTTGTCCATGGTTGTTTACCTTCAGCTCCTGGGTCAGTTGAATTTTGTACGGGTGCAGGCCCAAGTCACGACGCAAAATTCGCCAAGTTGTAGTCTGCAAAAGACCGAGTTCTTGTGAGCGACGCGAAATCGATTGCCTCGGATTCTCCTGCACAGTATTACGGACAGCGGCGGTGTTTTCGGCAGATCTTGCGTTTGGTTGTCGTACGGATGTTGGCTGATTGTTTACGGAACCAGTGGACTCAAATTTATCCACCACACTGCGAATAGTCCTCTCGGTACGGCGACCGTAAAATGGACGAAGCGCGCGGAACGTTGCCCGAACAGAACACCCGTTTTGATAAAACAATTTTATCATTTGCACGTGTTGTTGAACGCTATATCCGTCCATGGTGATTTGGCAAAACAGACTGAATAAGTGACAGCCAATTCGACAAATGTAGCTTCAACAATATGGCCGCTATTAACTGTCAAAGTTCGGAAGTCCCTATTGGGAGACCCTTTAGAAGCCCCGGACATTGTTGGAAAAGGAGTTCCACGTTCGTACTTGTTTATTGTCTATCCAATGACAGCGGAGTTATTGGTCAGACAATAAACGATTTGCTAAGATACCGAATATTGCATGGTAAAATTTTTAGGGTAACGATAAAGGGGTAATTTTGATTATTAATTAATTAAGATAATAAGCTTATATATGAAAACAATATCAATTTGTCAATGTTGTTTCTCATTTTTAATGTTGCATTATTGAATAATTGTTCACTTTTCTATGAATGCGGCTCTAGTCTTGGATTTGCTGCTTACACCCGTTCTTCTTCAAAAAGTCATTTGATGCTTCTTTAGTACTCCACAACTTAACGTTTCTGAACACACCCTTCAACTAACACGTCTACAAAAGCAAATCGTGTGCCATAAAAAATTCTTGCATTATATTTTTCTTTGAAATTTCTCTAATACACTATTTTAACTGCAGAGAGTCTACTATCCCATATATTTTATCACTAATTACTATGTAGGCAGATTTAATCATAAAGCTTGTGAGCCCACTTTTTAGTTGTCGCACTTTGCCTTTCATTACAGTTAGAGTCATTCTGTATCTTGATGCCTTTTTTGATGTGTCTTTTTTACTTTCCAGGAATAACTTGATAAAAACTTTTATTGCCATATTCTAAACAGAAAGATTGGAATTATTTTTAACTGTTTTAGAACCAGGAGATTTTCCACTATCATGTTTTTTTCTGTTAACAACCCTTCATTCAAGCGTCTTTAACTGTTTTATAGTTCAGTTTGTTTTCTATGTGTTTGAACAAAAGTAATTTTGGATATCTTCTTGGTCAAACGCGACTATAGTTTCCCAGTAATTTATAAGGTTTCTCAAATAAAAAAATATAAACAACAAAATGAAAAAATATCTAACGAGAATGTTGTAAAACCATAAATGAAACTTTCGACAGCGGTGTGGCGAATTAGCGAGAGGTGAAATAAACGCACGTACAAAACTCTGGTGTTCCAATTTCAAAATATTAATGGCAGAATAATGTTCCTTATGACGTGTCTGCCTTCGAATGAGGTATCACATGACATATGTTGTGATGGAAAAAAGTTTGACCTCACCGTTGACCCCTTGATCTTTCGCCGATTTGGCTGAAATTCAATAGCGAAGACGGTATTGACCTAAGGTATATGTATGCCAAGTTTGAAGTGAATCCGATGATTATAACGGAAGTTATCGTGTCTCCAGACAGACACCATGTTAATAACTTTCGCCTATACTGTTCCGCTGTCGAAAGTTAATAACTACAGATGAATTTAGGGCACATTTATCTGCCCCGAATTTATTGTGCACGATTTATATTTCAAATCAATTTAATTTATTATGTCCATTTTGTTTTTGTGGCATTGTAGCAAAGTACGACTTTTTTTCTCTTAATTGTTAATGGTTATTAACGGCATTAGCCCCTAGGTATTAAGGCGCTACCTCAGGATGGTAATAGTCCTACATATTATTCAAGATTTAGCGACTAGGGGGTCTTTACTACTTTTTTATTTTATTATAATAATCGTAAATAAAAGCATGGGTGGCGAGCATCATTTAGAGCTACAGAATCAGAAATTTTTAGTTAGCGTTAATGATAACTAATTTCTGGAAAAAGAAAGTCGCTGTCGCATTACACCTCGATTACAGAATTAAACAAAAATGCTAACACAACATAATTTCACCATATTAGAAAAACTAAATAAGATGGTTACTTTTAAAAAATAATACCAAAACTAAAGTAAAGGATAAGGACTATGATAACCAACAAAAAATTGGACTAAATGTGACTAAAATTTTTGTAACATCATAAAGGAATTAAAAATGAAATAATCATAATAAATAAAAAAAAGAAAAAGAGAGAAATGGAAAAGAGGCTAGTACTTAAACCATGGTGTTAGAGAGAGACGTGAGAGATTCTAATCCACATAACAGACACTCAGATAACAAGGTTAAAGTATTAGGTACTAGAGCCAAGTTTAAATATGGCGTCTCTTATACAAGCCTTTTATTAGTTTATTACATTTGGATTATAAGAAAATTTTACGAAAACAGTTCGCGGTAATAGTTCCAGTAATACATAACACATTAACAACTGCGCGTGTGGCAATGTCTCAGGACATGTTAGTACGTAATGCCGCCATGAATTTCCGACCATGAAAGATAAAACACACCCCCAAAAAAGTGTTCTCACCAGTCATAGAATTATGGCGACGACATTGTAAAAAATGTGTACGTCTAGACGGAGATCACGTTAAGAAGTAACACAAGTTTCAATTTAATTGGGTAAGTACTTTTCAGAAGAAAATATGGACACCTTAGAATTGGAACGTACCTCGTACAAATATATAATATAATACATAATTTTACATATGTAATGGTTATTTATTAATTTTCTCATGTAATAATTTTGGAAAAACACTGTGTCACCTTGGTGTCCTGCGTGTGTAGCTTTTTTTCAGATTTGCAAGATAATTAAAGACGCGAAACTGGGAAAAAGCAGAAGAGAGAAAATGCAGGCTTAAATTTCCAAGGCAATGTAATTTTGATGCAAGTTGTGTTTTATTTTTCATTATAATCTCTTTCAAGTCTTTTGTTACAAAATGTGGGGTGAAAGGGGCTTGGTTTTAGGACCTTCAGTCGCCAAATATACGTTCACGAAATAACGACGTGCATTTTGCGTAATTGTTTATGCATACCTGTTCAACAGCTATTTCGGTCTGCATACGGATTGCGCAGCTTAAGTGGGTGTTTGAGCACCAAATTACTTAAACAGTGGATTAAAATGTTTGGAAGAACTGGAACAACACTAAATAATCGACATAAAAGACGTCATGAAACTTTTTGAGCCAAAGAAAATATGTAATTTGGTAGGACAATCAATGCTTAAAAATTTGAGATTGTCTATTTTTGAGAGAGTATTAGGGACGGGTTTACAACTTTTAGTATTTAATTTAAAATTTAGTATGAAAGAAGCAGATCTTACATTAACATGTCGAAGTTTTTTGTGTTATAATATTCCCATCCATATAAAATTTCATCTGCTTCTGAATGGATTATAAAATTGCTAATATTGAAACTCGAATCTATACTACAGTGTCCGGCAGGGAGGTGTTGCGTTTTTCAAAATAGAAGTTTTTGATCAAATTTTAATTTTAATTTCTTTTAAGCATTGGATATATAATGCCATTTAAGATGTACAAATAAAAATAATGTAATTTAGGTGTGAAAAATGACGCCATCCAAGTGGTGGTGACCGTTCTTGTCCAGTCATTGTTGCAGGCGGGTGGAATTTTTCGAGTTATGACTTTCGAAAAAGCTTTAAGAGCCCGTGGTTTTTCTATGTAAACTTGAACTTTCAGGTAGCTTTATAAGAAATAATCACACGGTGAAAGAGGCGGTGATCAAGGGAACCACTCCGCGTTTCCGTGCAATTAAATGAGGCGCCCTGGAAAATGTTTCCTTAAAAAAGCCATGGATTCTCTTGAGGTACGGCAAGTAGCCCATCCTGTTGAAAGCAAACCCTATCGAGGATAATTGGATGTCTTCTTAATTCAGGCATCAAAAATTTTTGCAACATCGTAAGGTAACGCTGATAGTTGACCGTCACTGTGCGCATGTTTTCTCCGAAAAAGTAGCATCCATTTATGCCAAATGTGGGTATTCCGCCCCACACAGTTACTTCACTGTGTAGGGAGCTTTAATGGACTTTCAGTGTATTATTTTCCAACTAATTTGGTTTGACTATGTACGGTGTCATTTTTCTTCAGTTCTTGAACCACCATTATTTTATAAGGATAAAAGTACAAAATTCGGCAAACAGCGAGGGTTCGATCACCTCCCCGAGCTGTTCCAGGTCTTACAGTTCATCTCGTTCTGAAGTTGTTAAACCATGTCAATATTCTTGGACGAGATGGGTCGGCACCGTGGTTTACCTGCCTCAATTAATTTAAAAAATTCTCGTATCTCACTTTTTACTTCGATGTTTTTAAACTGCATGCTACTAAAAAGGTGAGCTGTTGGTCCGAACATGTAGCAGTAGAAGATAATGGGTATAGAGAAAGCGAAGTAAGAGTTTAATCGCATCAAATTTTTAGATTTTGTATTTTATTTTTTGGGCTACACGGGGAGAAATTTTATCCTGTTGTAGCAATAAGCACTTTTTATTTATAAGGATAGGGTAGTACATCAAAGTAAATAGGAAATACAGTACGGCTTATAAATTACAGGTTAAATAAAGAAAAAATGACAGGGGGTACGCAAAATTGAAGTCATATTCTGAAGTTTTTCGTTACTCTTTCGAACACGTGTTGAAGAATACGCCTGATTCCTTGGCATGTTATATTTCTTAGGATTTGGAAGCTTCTAGATGATGTTTTAAACTTGAGATATTCCCATAGGTACAAGTTAGCGGGGTGATACCCGGCCAAACAATTTTGCCAATCACGTTGGGAAAGTTCTTGTACAACTATCTTGGTACAAAATTTACCGTACAGTACGAGAAAATAAATGAACAGTAACAAGTTCACCTCGAAGACTAGTGTTCGCGCACTCCGATGTCTTCTTCCTCTTCTCCTCAGTACAGAACCAGTGTTTCTGTAGTTACCTGTCCTACGATAAAATTCTCGACAGAGCTAGAGGTCTAAGGTGATGATGAAAGCACGCCCGAAAAGCAGATGGTACTTTATAACAAAAGCTTTATATTCGTTTGTCTATGTTGGCTACTAATGGCCTTCTGAGCACAATTTCTCGCTTACCTGCGTTTTTTATCACTATCAGGTCGAAATTAGGGAGTGAGTTTTACCTCACTCTATATAATTAACAGGAACTGCTTCTTGTCTTTTATAATGTAGCTGTTGAACTATTGCATGAATACTGCTCCTATTTTGCCATTACTGTTTATTACTCTCAGTCTCTTAACATTTATTTGACGTCTTTGTTAGCTTCTTGGAGTTTCCAAATTTCTACATCAATGTTTAGAGCGGAAGAAAGGGAAGAGGAGGGAGAGGGAAGGGATTATTTTGAAGAGTAGCTAAGTTTTACCATATTTGATAATGGCACTGCCTTTAAACTACTGACAAATTTTGTCACTCATTTTGCACTCATTCGTTAATATAATGATGTTATATTATGTACTTACCTTCATATATAACTCGCCAAATAAAGAAATGGCATTCTGATGATGAGGAGACTATTTTCTGTACCAATTGGCTTACTTATCGCTTTGGTCCATTGCCTTACAAGTTACTTGATAAGATCCTAAATTCAATGGCTATTATTGCTTGTAATTTTGCGTTTTTTCTGTGCTTATAGCTATTTCCTTAACTTTTTATGCTGACTATTAATTTGTCTTTTAATAACTTTTTGTACTTTACCACGTGTAACGTGAGCTAGAACTTACACCACAATAAATAAGGAGAAATAGATAATTATCTCAAATTATAAAGTGATTACATGGGGTAAACAGATTTTTTTGTGTGTATCTGTAAAGTCAACAATTTTTCAAAAAACAATCCATTATAAAGTTTATTTATGACAAACATAAGGGTTGTCCCATTATTTTAATTGTAATAACTTCTTTTTACATCTGTGCTAAATATGTTATTGAAGAGATTTTTGTTTATTATATTATAGTCGAGATATTGAACGAGGATTGAAATTTTAATAATGTCAATTATTTATTTACAAAATAGGTACATATTTTAAGGTTGTGTAGAATCCGTTGTTAGCGACATGAAAGTCGTAGGATATTTTTACTAGCGCTTGTTGTTGATAATCGGAAGCGCTAAATTCTGGCTCTTGGATTAAGTAATAAATTTATTATTAGTCCATGTCCAGTAACATGAAAACAGCATATTCAATCCTCATCCACCTCCGCAATTTTTATTTCGAGAATATCATGGCAACAATACATTAGACCTCTACTTGACGTGAGGCTTTGTTCTGCATGTTTTCAGATATGCGCGTGACATGAGAAGGCAGAGCTTATTTGCTCAGAAGCATTAATTAACGTGTGGTGTAAGCGATATTATTTGGTGCCGTTACGTGGCGTCTCTATCGTGTATTATTATTACAGTAGAATATCTACAATTCAAATACCGATAATTTGATGTTTCTAGTTGTTCCTGCCAAATTACCATTATACAGGGTCTGACAGAATGACTTCCCGTTTTTGAATTGACCGCCGCGCGCAATGCGTGATAGACGGCGTTCGAACCGTACATCCTTGAGTAGCACAAGGCATGTCCATCGTGGCATGGAGCGGTAAACACCGTGCATTTGTATATTATAATGCAACTGCTATTTCATAGTCATTCCAGAGTAGATTGTCACAGAAGAGTCCCTACCAAGAAAACCATAATATTGTGGGTCACAATTTCCGATAAACTGGTTCAGCTTTCAAATGGAAATCACCCGGTTGACCTCGTTACGTTCGGACACTCGAGAATATCGCAAGCATTTGCGACGGTACGCAATTTACTGGACTGTAGACTTAACGAACGCGGAAATGCACCACTGTGGTTCCAACAATATAGCGGTATTGTGTACACAGCGAAAATTTTTCGATAAGTTTTGCGACAAATGTGTCCATACCGTTTCATCTCAATACATGGTGATGTCCTAAGACCGACTAGATTACCAGACCTTTATTATTAAAAGATGTTATTAGTAACGCCATCTCAGCGAAAATGACTCGGCAAACAATACAGAAATTTAAGGAGTGTAAGTAACCAAAATCTAAACCTTAGTTACGATTAGGTGTTAAGGTAGTACAAACAAAATTCCATTCAAATACAAAATACAATAAAATACAATGCAATGTAGATGTTAAAGTAGTACAAACAAAATTTAGTTCAAATACAAATTAAAATAAAATACAATGCAATATAATTCGTGCTAACTTTGAATTAACTGCAGATTCTGTTAGCCCGTTCTTTTTTGTTCTTTGTTAGTTTTTTTGTTTCATTCCAATGTTAGTCCTTTTTGTCTTAAGTTCTTCACCACTTTTTTGTCTCATGTTTTCCTTGGTCTTTCTCTGTATTTTTTCTGTTGCGATCTATACTCCCATATTATTTTTGTTGCTCTTCTTTCCCGATTCGTACTATGTGACTAAATCATCATAGTTTCTGGCGGTTGATACTTTTTATAATTACTTCTACTTCTAGTTCTGCTCTCACTAAGTTATTTCTGATTCTATCGCTTTTCCTAATTCCCTTAATGTCGCGTAGGTATCTCAGTTCCAACGCCTGAATTTTGCTTCCCATTTGCTTTGATAGTATCCAGCTTTCACTTCCATATATCAGGATCGGTTTAAAGATAGATTTGTATACAGCGATTTTCGTTTTCTTAGATATTTTTATCTTCCTTACAAATGATTTACTTAGGGAGTGGTATATTCTAGCAGCACTTTCCAGCCTCATTTATTTCGGTATCCATTAGTTCGTTGCACTGTAGCTTTATTCCTAAATACTTAGCTGTTTGTACTTGCCCGTTTAGCTGTAATGATATGTCCAGATCTTCTTTCCCTATCACCATTACTTTAGTTTTATCGGCATTTATTTTTAGATTTCTAAGCAGTAGAGCGTTGTTGCATGTTTCCAAGTAATGTTGTAGATCATGTTTATTCTTTGCGTAGACCACTAAATGGTCACCAAATATGCTTGCTGCTATTTCCACTATTTCTAGATTTTTAAAACTCACCTTCAGTTTTCTTAGTTTTCCTTTAGTTGCCTTTATTTCGTCGTCCACTACCAGATTAAATAAAGCAAAGCTAAGGACTCCTCCTTGTCTTAATCCCTCTCTAGTTGTAAATTCTTCCGATTTAAGGTTACCTGTATTCACGTAATATATTGTGTTTTTATACATGCTCTTTATACATGTAATCAACTTGTCATTTACTTTTCTTTTTCTAAGGCTTATTCTATACTATTTTTCTTGCTATCAAATGCCTTCTTTAGATCCACAAAAGCTACGTATATTTTATTTGTAGTGAATTTTTCTATTAGTTGTTTTATTACGAATATATGATCTTGTACTCCTCTGCCTTTTCTAAATCTACATTGAGAATCTTCCATATATGATTGATTTCGTTATTGTCTCTAATCTCGCAGACAATATTCTTTCATATATCTTTACTACTATATATTTTTCCTATCATTCGAGAAGTCCCTTCTGTCGCCTTTTCTATACAGTGGTAATAATATTCCTATTTCCCATTCTTTAGGGATCTTTTTGTTTTGCTATGCTTTGTTCAGTAGTATTGTTACCATTTCCAGTCTTTTTTGTCTAAATTTGTGATCCTTTTTGGTAGTAATATTGTCGTGCCTAGCTGCTTTGCCTCTCTTTAACTTCTTTACTCTATTACTTCTTCTATCTTTATTTCTTCTTGTTCTTCTTCGTGGTCTTCACTATTTTCTATATTATTTTCTTTGTTTTCTTCGTCTTTTGGTGTTTCTTGTGGTTGATCTATCGTTAACATTTCTTCAAAATACTGCTTCCATCTCATTACAATATCACTTTCGTGTCCCAATGTTCTTCCATCTTTGGCTTTTATGATAGTAATTTAGTGTGATTTTCTTTCCGCGGCGATCTGAGCATTGTATAAAATAGTTTTTGGTTTCCTAGACTGTCCCGTTCTATCTTTCTTTTTGTTTTGCTTGTTTAACCATTTCCTTGACTTTGGATCTGTGTTCTTTGTATCGATCTTAGTTTTCTCCTGCTCTGTTTCCCAAATATTCTTTCCTTTTCTGTTTCTTCAATTTTACTTCCGCTTTTACTTCGTTGCTCCACCACCTCGTTTGCTTCTTGCCCTCTATAGTTTTGGTAGTTCCACATACTTCTTTTGCTGTTGTTATTAATATTTTTGATGCATTTCCATATTACTTCAGTTTATGTTTTCGTTGTTTTTGCTCATCTTTGCTTACACTTTCACGTGATATGCTTTTGCCATCTGTTCTTTTCCCACTTTATATGTTCTAATTTTTTCTTTGACTTCGTTTTTTCTCCTTTTTTGCAAAATGTAGGATGAAATTCTAGCATTAAATTCCATTTAAAATCTATATATATTCATTAATAGTGCTGCAAATTGAAACATGATACAGTTAATTACTACTATAAATTATATGATTACCTCTAATTGTTTTTGTTTGATCACATACACTGATTTACACTATTTGAGAACTGAATAAAATATTCTCCATATAGATCGCAAATATTCTCGAAATGTTTGCAATTTACTTTTCTTGTATATCTGTTCTGGATTCTTCTCCATCGTTAATTTTTATAATTTTAGAAATTATGTCTCATAACAAGTAGTTGAGGTTGTTAAATTTGCGTGGTTTATATTGGTGTACTTTAAAATGTTTATTGATTAACTCACATCCTAATAACGAATTAGCTCATCACTGATCAAATTTGACGTATAAAATAAAAGCACTTGATATTCTTGTAACTCTTTTCCTGTAGAGTTTTGCTGAAACATTCAGAGTGATTTATAAAAAAATGGCGAGACTCTACACCTTGCGTAAGGGCAAGGTCTGCGAACTGAGAAGTTGAGGCTTTTATATGTCATATGTTTCACTGCCCAGTTGTTGCGCACTAATCCTTATACAGGATGATGTGGCAAGCACCGTGCCTTAGACGACCTATATTGTTACCTCTTGTTCGAAATGAACGCAGATCCTCAGTTACTTTTAATGACTGGGTAGGCCATCCGCCAGGCATCTGAGCTCGGGATTTAACCGGAGCCCGTCCGCATCGCAGCCAAACGCCTCACCCGCTCTCACTTCTCCTCCAAACTGCTTTAGTATCTCTAAAATATTCTTTTGAAATATTTTTGTTTTGGTTTTGATAAAAACATGTTTAGCTAATTTATGACAGAATGGCTTCGAAGATAAAAATATTTTTAATCTGAAAAGAGAGTCTGAGAGCCGTGGTGGTTTAGTGGATAGATCGCTAGACTACGAAACCAAGAGTTGCGGTTTCGAATTCCGGTCTTGCCAATTCAATCGCTGGCATTTTTACGGCCCAGCTCGACTCAGGCTGCAATAAATGAGTACCTGGAAGTCGAACTCTGGGGTAATAATAGACGGTCGGTACGTAGCGCCAGCCACGTTACTACCCTTGTGTACCGTAGGTCTAGATTGTAGCAGATCTATCCTATTACGACCCCAAAGGGCCTTCAACGTCTGTTACGGGGAACTATTATTAAAAGAGAGTCTGCAGATAGTCATTATCGGCATATTGTTAAAGAAACAATTTGCGTTTTTCCATTTGTAAATCCTAAAGAACAAAGTTTAGATCGTCATTACTTCTCTTTTCCAAAGATTACACTGATAACTTCAAATATAGAATCATTTATTTCTACCGATGGTTTTTATTTAAATTAGAATCATGTCAATTTTTAAGACTTCTGGTATCCAAATAAGGTGTCTCTTACAGGATTGTCATTTGTTATATGTAAATAAGACTGTCCTAGACTATGTGGTGGTATTCGAAATGTTTAAGTTATTTTTTAAAATGGTCGATATTAAGAGCAATCTCATTCATGTGGCGCAATGATTGTCACTAAATAGCTAAAGAATAATTTGAAAAATGCGGGTACAACTCTACGATCGCTAATTGCAGATTGTTTAACAATGGACTTCCTTTTGTTTTGATCATTTTTTTGTGTTTGAAAGGAATAAAATGTTAAGACATTACTTTGACCCGACTGTGTATTTAAATTTATTGTTAATTTTAATATTTAACTAGCAACCAAAGTTGTAACTTTTAGTGACATGTTAGCTTGAGTGCAAATGTTACTTATCAATAAGCCACTAAACTATTAATGATATAATGAAATTCCAAACTACCTGTTTTGCAATGTAAATCCCATTAACATTTCGCGTAATCGCTGCGCGTGACGCAAACAAAAATCATAAAAGGATGTTTTGCGCGTAATATTTACAGTACATATGTGCTTACGTATTTCCGATCTATTATTCCAACATGTTTAAGGTAAGGTGACTTGAGATATAAGAAGTTGCGAGCTGCGATGTAATTCCTTTACTTTACTTTGTTATGTAGGGTAATTTTGCTGTGATTTAAGCTATCCTCAAGGTTATGAGAAGTCTAATAAAAACCGCTACTGCTATGAAATAGCAAGGTCCAACAATTGTAATTCTTTGCTCGACGTCGTCACTATTTTTATCACTAAAAATTGTGTTAAAGGTCATATATGTGTTTTTTGCATTAATTATGTGTTTTATTGACTGTAGTTTACGGCTGAAAGTTGAAGTTTGTTTTTATTAAAGCGGTTGTTAGAAGACGCTATTTTTTCTTAGTACTATCGAGGTTACTTTAGATATCTCAAGTATTCTATTCGGCTCATTGAGAAAGTTTTATAAAAGTCATTTTTAGTCTGTCCAAAAATTCGATTTTTTAAAAAGATGAAAATCAGGAGATATCCGGAAATTTTTCTGCACATTTTTCATTTTTGAACAACATGGGGGGCACGTGTTTTAAAACAAATATTTTATCTTAGCAAGAAAATTTTATCAAGATTTTATAGTACTTATTAGACAAAAAGGATGTTTTTTGATTTTAAAAGCCGTTGCCATCACTCTCCTAACTGAAGTATCACTTTGAATGTTTTGATCTAATTGAAAAACTGAGTCTTGTTAGTATGGGATTTATCTTTATTGTGTGCTAGCTCTTTATAAATGCCTAAGATGTAACATTTGTGTTATTGATTTTATTTTAGTTGCCTTAACACAAGTAATGACTTGACTTATTTTCTTTCATTCCGCATCGGAACATAGGGCTTCTGCGAAGCACCTCCATCTGACTCTGTTCTTGGCTATTTCTTGTATTTATCTCCATGTTTTCCAGTTTTTCTGATTTCCACTTCTATCGTCCTTCTCAGTCTCATTTTGGACTTTCCCCTTTGCCCTTTGCCTTATAGATTCCAATTCAGTGCTTGTCTTTCAATTGCTGTTGGATCTTTTTTTTAGTGTGCGCCCGATTCAGTTTTATTTTCTTTTCTTTATTTGAGTATTTATAGATGTTTCTTGTACTATTTCCCATAGGTTACTATTTATGATGGTGTCTGGTTGATAAAATTTATATGTTCTCCTGAGACATTTATTTATAAAAACCTAGAGGCGATTCTCTGATCTGGAGAGATCCATGACAGTTTGTGGATTTCTTTGTGTGGAAATAATGTTCCTCCTATCATCATTTTATTTTCGGCGCACCAGTCTATGAGGAATTCTTCATTTTCGTTTTTATTGCCTAAACCTTGTTTGCCTATTATTTGTTCTACTCCTCTGTTATCTTT
Organism: Sinelater perroti; assembly: GCA_036346155.1. Lineage (NCBI taxonomy): Eukaryota > Metazoa > Arthropoda > Insecta > Coleoptera > Elateridae > Sinelater > Sinelater perroti. Next base: position 7,190,856 of record JARFIY010000001.1, on the reverse strand, counting down.
ATCCACTGGCGCATTTAGATCTTCTATAATCAGTATGATGTCTTTCTTTTTATTTTATATATTGTGTTTTGTAGTTGGGCATAGAATTTTTGTTTGGTTTTAATGTCTGCTACGTTTGTAGATGCATAATACTATATTATGCTAACATTTCTTATTTTCCCTAATCAGGCTGTTATGATTCTCTCTGATACTGGCTTCCACTCTTGTTATTTCTCGTCTTAGAAGTAATCCGACTCCGTATGAGTGTTTGTAGTTTTTGTTTGGATTTCCAGAATAGAGGAATGTGAAGCCATTGGGCGTTTTTAGCTTTCCGAACTCCTTCCACCGGACTTCGCTAATGCCTAATATATCTAGCTTGTACCTATTCATCTCTGTAGTTGCCTGCTGTAGTTTGCTTGTTTGTAGTAGTGTTTCGGGCTAAAAGTTAGCAATAGTTTGTCCGCCCGGCTGCTTCTTTTAGTTTTAGTAATAATATAGGTATTTAAGGGGTTAGCAGGTTATTGGCCCTCGCCCCCGATTACCCCAGTGGAGCTGCCACCTTAGGGCCAAGACACTGGTCACTTAGGCCTATGTTCGCGTGGGTGGAAGAGTATTTTCCCTCTTCCTCAGTGGTAGGTACAGTTTACGCCGATTCTCGGTCGCCATTTCCTCGTCAGTGTTAATAGGGGGCACTGCATAAAGGTTGAGGTTGGCATTTGGTTGGGAGAGGTTATGTATTGCGCGTCACCAGTTCTTACCCCCCCAGCAGCACAAGTAGTGATTCAAATAAAAAAGGAACAACTTAAAGGACTAATATTGTAACTTTAAATCGATAGAAAGTCGAAACTTAATACGAACACATTAAAGTTAATGATTTAGTTCTGTAGATTATTTGTTGACGCATATATTTACATGTATTATACGCATATATATACTTCATCGTAGTATTAATACATTTTTGGTGCATATAAATAGTTATGCTTGTACTGGTTTGCTCTAACCTTTGGCCAGATAGCAGTACGTGGGGAGTTTCTATTATATTGATTTGTATGTTATGAAAAACTTACCTATTTTAACGTATTTTGATCGTTCATAATTTTTTCTTCGCTTTTTTGCTAGTTTGCCTAGGGATATATCGAGTTTATCAAAACTTAAATTATAAATTCATGTTTTATTTAGGTCAAAATTTGTGATACAGTATATGGCAGTCAGTGTTTTGATATTATCATCCTTGGGATTTTCTTCGCATATATTTTTTGTTGTAAATAACTTTGATCACTGAAACTTTCACGAACAATGAGATGTGAAACAATTTTATATGGTTTAATAGCTCAATATTCAAAGTGTTGATTTCTTTGTGGTTTTTATAACAAAGCTACATTTGGTTCCTTTATATTTGGGACGAAGCATTTAGCCATTATTGTACAAAAACAATGTATATTAAATATATGTGAAATATGTCCACATATATAAATAAACTTTACTTAAATATAATAATGGTGAGACTCTACGGCCCGTGCAGGGGCAAGGTCTATGAACTGATTGGTTTAAATCTCTCATACTTTCGCCCTTATTGGGTTGTCGTGTACCTTCTGTGATATGAGACGATGTGGCAAGGAGCGCGACCATATTGGTATTTTTACTTAAATATACCAAATAAATTTAGAACACAACAAAAGGGTGTAATTGAATGCAAAATATATATGTATAAATGTATTTATGTGAAATTTTAACAAGTAGAAAACGAGGCAAGATGTAGGAAATATCGCGAAGGATATAAGGAAGTTGGTGTGGCGGCCTTTTCGCCCTTGAACAGCTTTATATCGCGGCGACATGCCGGGGCGGCCTTTGGACATCTGCCGCTAGGTTTTGCCGTCGCACACACAGAACGGCATATATGGGCTTTGCTCAGCCGACAAATATTCACGCTCCGCAGCTCGGCCAATTCGGTCGTGTCTTAATACCCCGCATATATAAGTTCCGCAGCGCGGCCAATTTGGTCGTGCATCAACAACCCGCTCATATTCACACCGCATCATGTCCAATACGGCCGCATTTAACATCCCGCAACATACAAGAAGACAGCGCATCAAGGTGGCCACCGTGAACCATCGCCGACGAAGCCGAAGCCGAGGCCGATTCAGGTGAGCGATTTGGCTTTACTTTCGGTGGATATCGGTAGCCGCCCCCATCCGCTTTCGCGCTGGCCGTTTAAGGGACGATTTGGGCCTTATCGGTTTACGGACCAAGAAGCGGGCCGTACTACGTGTCCCGCACCGCATCACGAGAGCGGCTATTTACACGCCTGCCTCTCCATCTTTTTTGGTCCTTATGAGCCTTATCGGTTTATCTTCCAAAACGGGCCGTACTACGTATCACACACCGCAACACGAGAGCGGCTATTTACACGCCTGCCTCTCCAGAAGTTAACTTGCGAAATCTCTTTTTTCTTTTTTGCGACCGGAGAGCTTTTTGGTAAATGAATAATAAAAACTATTTTCTTTTGGACTAATTCAAAATCTGCAAGCTTTTTCTTTCTAAGTTTACTTTTCTTTTTCGTACCCTCTGTATTTATTAATATGTTAATTTTGTGAGCTGGTCTAGAATTAATGAAAAGTACTAATATATATGTGTTGTATGAATTTTGTAGCTGCTGTCGGATAGTTCAAGCGCGATACCAGAAATAAGACTTCGACCAAGACTAGGTACATGGAAATGTATTTCATTATTTTCCACTATTTGTTTTTCTAATTTTAATTGTGCCCTATTGTGGCGGAGTTGAATTTTCCATTCGCACAATTTTTAGATAAACCTACTTCATATGGTTATAGATGTATAGAGGATGGGATGAAATATCTTGTTGCAGTGCACTAGAAAATATATGTAGAGATACGATTTTTAGAGTATGTAAATTCTTGCAGAATTAAAACTACATATGTATCATAACATTATTTAAAGGTTAAGTGGAACGACATTGACAAAATACATATCATATTTCTATAAGCGATAAAACAACCAGGAAATACGGTAACTAGGGGCTTCAACAATTATATGTACCCAATGCAGATTGTATGAAAGTTACTGATTTTTGTAATTTTTTATCCTTTTTAAAATAGATAAAAAACTCATTATTTATAATTTTATTTTGCTTATTTACATTTTAAGAAAGTTTATATAAACTAATGGAATCTTTTAACAATTTATAATTAAAGGGCCTTCAAGGCCTGTTGCGGGGAACTATTATTATTATTATTATTGGATGAATATGAAATAGCGATGGTACATGAAAAAATGATTGTACTAATTGATAATGTACTAAGTAAGTACCAAAGGCTTTCGGCTTGACTATAGTCCAGCAGTGATAGGAATAACACAATAGGGTTATTTTTTACTATAGTCTCCTTGTATTTTACCACATTTGATTGCAACAGACAAATTACATCTTGGAAAAATTCTATAAATTCTACATGAAAAATTCTTTAAAACAACCTCCTGCATCTCATCATTGTTGTCTTTTGTCAGATTTGAAAACAGATAGTAGTCACTGGGGGCTAGACCTGTGGTGTAGGCTGGATTGGCAAGCTCTTCAAATGCACAGCTCCTTGTAGTAACCTAGGAAATTGTAGAAGGCTGATAGTTTAACTCAGCATGCCACCACTCCCTTTTTCCTTGACTAAACTGTGTTTATCACTGTATACCTTTCCTTAAAGATATTTGCCATGGTTTTATTCATTGATTGAGCTACCTTTGCGTACTTTTGTTAACTCTTTAGATTATGATTTTATTTTCTTTGCCGAGAAATTTAATCACGGCTCAGTATTTGATTTTCAATATTCGGTTGCTGAAAATTTTACAAACTAGCGTTACCGCTATTTTGTTTCTATTATTACTGATTTGTAGTTACCCGAAACTTTAAGCGCTTACCTTGTACTGTCTCACTTATCTCAGTTGTTACCGAGATTAACAATCATCCGGTCTATTGCAGGATGTTTTAGTGTTTCTCCACTAGGTTGTAGTCAATTTTTTATGTTTGACACCTATTATCAACATGTAGTGGTTATAAGTACACACAATACTTAACTATGCGTTGTTTTAATTACAAATTTGAATATTGGTTACAAAAAGTATCTTTGTACTTACTGAATTTGTTCCTTGTAAACTGCTCTACTTCTTATTTTTTTATTTTAGTCTAGAGTTTTGTTAATTGTTTTATCTAAAAATGTGTAGTTGTTTACTTGTTTAATTGTTTGTCTTCATTGAAGATGTTTGAATGTGTCTATACTATTTCTGCTTATTAATATAATTTTTGTTTTATTCTTGTTTATATTTAAACTTATTCTAACGCTACTTGGTTTTACACTATCTAAGAGAGCTTGTAGATCTTGTTTATTTTTGGTTATCAAAGCTTTATTTTTTAAAATATAAATTAAAAATCAGGATGTAGAGAATGTATTCTTGTCTGATGTTTTTTTATTAATATCTCTTTATTTACCTCATTCTAGCTGCTTGCGACTATTGCAATTCTTGTATCTTGTTTATCTAATCTAATTTCGTAGAGTGTATCTATCAGTTTTTAGTGTTCAAAAGACTTCAAAATTTATTTAGCATGTCTTTGAGATTTGCTACATAATATTGCATTTTTACCTAACTATTATATTTAGCTGCTTTCCTGGTTTTAAAGCCACATCGTACATTACTTATGTAATTTTACATTTGTTTTTATTTAGTTGAACATGAGATGATGGAATATTTTATGTCCATGAGTTATCAAGTTATATATTATATATAATCCTGAATTTTGCATCTCATTTCTTTAATACATTTACAAATATTAATTGAAATTAGTTTTTGGTTAAATAGTTTCTATAATATTACAACACTGTTACTTTATATGAAGTTACTTTATATGTGTTTCATAGGGTTCTGGTAATTTTCCATTTTTAGTCACTTATATTGCTTTTGCAACTTTTGGTTCTAATGTATTTAAATTCTTTATAATTTGTTGTTAATTAACTTCTACAATTACTTTCATATTACGACCAAACAACTTCCCAATATGCTACTTTCAGGTCTCTTTCTTTTTCTTTGATTTATTCGATTTCTCTGGTGTTTTATTCATGTTTTTTAGTGTCTTTTATAACTTAATACTTAATATTCTCTTAAGTTCGCATGCTTAAACTTCCTCTTCTATTGCATTTAATTGTTTGTTTGTTATCCAAACTTATTTTTTGTTATTACTATTATGTATATCTTTTACTTTTATTCTTGTGGTTTTAAATTTTTATGACTTGTCAAATCGAATTGTTCCCCTAATAGTTTTTACGCTTGGTTTTCTGCATTTTAATTTCCAGTTAAATAATATCGATGGTTTCATTTTTAAAGTGTTTTTATTTTTAATTTTGTATGCGCTACTACTGATTTATGATCTAATTTAATATCAGTTGTGGGGTATTATCTATGCTATTTTTGAATCTATGGTTAATGAATAAAAATGATCTAGTCGATTTGTTACTATGCGTTATTGGTTATGGTGAAGTGTAGTCTAAATACAAGTTTCTCGGTGGTCATGCAAATCATATGTTCATAACAATCATATATCTATCTAGACAAAATTTGACTGATCTATCTTTTCATTTATTTTTGTTTTTAAATTCAAACTTACCAATTATAGTATCTATTTTTCTTTTCGAATTTTGCGTTATGTTGTTTTCAGTTTTTTACGAGCCCGTTTATATATTTTATCGAATTATTTATCTCTTACATTAATTGTTAGCACATATATGTATGATTTTTACGTTTATTGGGGGATTTTTTACAAGTAATATGCCGTAGCGTCGTTTGTTTTAATATATTCAGTATCTCTCCATCTGGCACTATTAATTTCAAAAATTTTAACTATTAACCTTTTTTTAATTTTTTGGCTGATCTGGATTTATATTACGTTCTATATTCCGATTTTAATTGTATTCTTTGTAATTGTACACTCAGACAATATTCCATCCTCTTCTCATTAAAGTTCTGTCAGAGATTTAGACCCATGTTTGTTTATGTTCTGATGTTGGGTTTCCTAGAGATAAAAATATGTAGGTGACTGGAGGCTTTTGTTTACGACTGTAATTAGTGAAAATAAAGTGGTGTTGTTCTCCACTTTTTGGTCTCCACTTTTATTATATAATAAATAAATCACCTGTAGAGGTGGCTGTTTGGGTATTAACAACAACCTCGCGCTAGCCATATAGTTTGAAGTAGTTAATGGTTATAGACACACGCGTGCGCTTGAACACATGCACACACAATATGCGTGTTTAGAACATATAAATAGAAGGCATTGTATAAAATTCTATTTTAGTAAATACCGTTTTATTGAGATAGCAGATGCTGAGAAATATATTGATACTTCAAAGAGTTTTGTTAGATGTATAACCAGAAAAAGGCATTATTTAAAGTCGCTGTCTTTGTTTTGTGTAGTTTTTAAATTTTTGTAATTAATTATTGATTGTGTTATTAGATATAACAAACAGAGAAGTTTTCGTGTTTGACTTATTTTTACAATTTCATATTTAATGTACTTGTGTCAGTTTGTTTTTTTGAATATTCAGTTAGTCGATTTTACTGCCTCTTACGTTTTTATGTTATTTTAAGTACAGTATGTTATTTAAGTGCATCATTGATTTCTTAATAACGAATATTTTATGTTTACAAACATAAAATATCTTATGACTATGAACTTAGTCTGAAAGTAAAATATTTGCAGATTTTTTTGTAAATCTAAATTTTATTTAAAGTAGTTTTCCTCTATCATCACTTTAGTATTTATTAATTTTGAGTAAGGTGCTCACGTGCAAATCACTCACGATACATTCACACAGTTCAAAACTAGTGAATATTTGGTGGAAAAAGTGATAAATATTATTTAGGAGAAATTTAAATTAAAGTAAAAGGAAGGTTCAAACAAAGCTAGGCTGTATAAATTAAATCAAGTGCAAATAAGAATGAAAGTGATATTAAATGAATACAAGAATAAATACACAAATTTAAAAATCTAAAATATATTGAAGTTGCATACAGGATAAAGATAGATTAACAAACAGGTAAATTAAAATTGAAGTACGTATTAACAATAACATTAATAATAAATAAAATAGTGAATAAATAAAAAATGGCTGATAAAGATACGACCTCTACGGAGGACTCGAATAAAATATGAGCGAATTATGAAAAAGAAAAGGATTTGGTAGAATAAAAAACATAAGATAATTTAAATAACTTGACAAACCGCTAAATATGCTATTTTAAATGAAAACGGATATGTGAGAGATGAGGAAGAAACATGAAATTAAAAGAAGTAATTCAAGTGGTAAATGAAAACCTAAATAAGTTAAAAAACAAATAAAACACTAGACTTCAAATAAATAGCACAAAAACCGAAAAATTATTGAGAAAATAAATAATTTTATTGAGAAATGCCTAGATATTAGAGTAAAAGATAAAACAGTACGTAAACTTGGTTATAAAACATAAGTTAGACAATTTAAGAGATAAATAAAATATTATTGAAAGAAAACAGGTAAAAAATCTAAAAGAAGTTTTCATGTTCATAAATAACGATCTAACAGAAAAAAAGTTTAATAAGAAATAAATGTAAAGACTCAAAAAGAGAATAAACTGGGAAGAACTGTTAAAACGGACTTCAATATGATAATTGTTGAAGTAAAACAAGATAACAAGAAAACTAGAAAAGTTTTATCTTTTCTAGAATTAGAACTAGAACTAGAAAAACAAACCAGGGAGGGATATAATGATGACGACTAGGCAAAGATATCGAAAAGTAAAATGAAAAAATGGGTAAAAAATAAGGAAAGGAAAAGTTTGGAAGATAACAACTTTTGGAAGCTTTAACTGACAAGGAATACAAATTAATTGAGGGTTTTGAAGAAGTAAAGAAATTTTGGACACACGAGAAACGAAAAAGAAAAGAAAAGCATAAAATAATGTTAAATGGTGAACGTGTGTTATTATACTGTGAATAGATCGGGGCGAGGCGCAAGAGGTGTAGTATGTATTATAAAACATAATAATGTAAAATATATGCGAAGTAGTATCGGTACTAAAGAAAGAATATTTAAGGGACTACGTTAATAGTAACATATGGACCAAAGGAAAATGATAATGAAAACATTTGAGATAATTTACCGAAAAAAGTAAGGAATGTCTATGAATAGTCTCTCTCTCTCTATCCAGCGTTTGTTGTCCATAGGTGAACATACGCCACCTCCATTTCCCTCCATTTGTTTCTATCCTGTGCTACGTTCATCCATCCCCTTCCTGCCACTTTCCTGATGTCATCGTACCATTTTAGTATGGGCCTTCCTGGGTTTCGTTTTTCTCCCCATGGTTTCCATTCAGTCGTTTTTCTTGTCCATTTCTTCTTCTCCATCCTCGCTATATGTCCTGCCCATCTCCACTTTGCTTGTATTATTTTGTTTTTGACATCTTCCATTTTGGTTCGTTCTCTAATCCATTTTATCGACTTTTTGTCTATCAGTTTTATGTTGAGGATCGCTCTTTCCATGTGTCGTTGGGTAGTTTGCATCTTACTCATGGTCTTCTTTGTCATTGCCCATGTTTCAACTCCGTATAGCAAGACCGGTATTACACATTGGTTTAATAGTTTTATCTTCATGTGTATCTTAAATCTTTTTCTTTACTCTCTAATATATGTTTCAATCTTCCGTACGCTGTCCATGCGAGTCTAATGCGTCTATTTACATCTGCCGTTTGCATTTTCCTGTCTACTCGCAGGTTTTGTCCCAGGTATATATATTGTTCTACTTCTTCTATAGTTTCCCATTTAGCGTAATGGGACCGTCATCTTGGTTAGAGGATCTCTTCATTATTTTTGTTTTTGTCATATTTCATAGTTAGTCCTATTTCTTTTGATTTTTCGTTCAGTTCTTCCATCATCTCCTGCAGTTCCAATCGATTTTCTGCAATAAGCACTACATCGTCTGCGTATCTTAGTGTATTTAATTTTCGCCCTTCTATATTTATACCATGGTTCTCCCAATTAAGGTTTTTGAATATGTCCTCCATTGCCAGTGTGAAGAGCTTTGGCGATATAGAGTCTCCTTGCCTTATTCCTCTTTGGATTTTTATTTTCTCTGTTTCTGAGTGTAATTTCACAGTGCTTGTTGCTTCCTTGTATATATTTTCGATGAGTTCTATGTATCTGGAATCCACTCTGCAGTTTTGTAATGAGTTTATAATTGCCCATATTTCTATCGAGTCAAATGCCTTATTATAATCTATAAAAGCTAGATATATGTCCTTGTTGTATTCTGTTGTTTTCTCGATGATGTTTCGGAGTGACTGTATGTGATCCAAAGTATTGTACCCTTTTCTAAAACCTGCTTGTTCGGTGTTTTGATACTGTTCGAATTCGCTTGTTAATCTTGTTGTTATTATTTTCGTCAGCATCTTATATACTTGACATAAAAAACTTATTGGCCTGTAGTTTCCTAGATCTGACTTATCTCCTTTCTTATGTAACAGCACAATTATGGCGTTGTTCCAATTCTGTGGTATTTTCCGTTCTTCCAAGCATTTATTTAGTAGTATCTTTAGGTTTTTTATTAATTGTTCTCCTCCGTATTTAATAAGTTCCGGGATTATTCCGTCTTCTCCCGGAGCTCTATTTAATTTCATTTCCCTAATTGCGTTTTCTATTTCGTCTGCTTCTATTTCCGGTATTTCTTCCGATCCGACGTTAAGAATATGTCTTCTTTTTATTTTATCTGGTTTTTTTTTACCTTGGCGCTGTACAGCTTTTGATAAAAGTTTTTTGTTGTGTGAATGATTTCTTTTCTATCATACGTTATTGTGTCTTCTTTTTTCAGATGGCTAATGATGTTGATATTTGTATTTATTTTTCTTCTCAGCACTTTTAAGCTTTTGTTTTCTTTAATTGTTTTCTATTAAAACCTCTGTATTTCTTCTGATATCTTCTTTATTTTCTTTCGTACAGTTTTGTTTAGTTCCGTGTATTCTACCGTACCTCGTTTACCTTGGCTTGCTAATTCTTGTCTTTTTCTAATAGTTGTTTTGTTTCGTTCCTGATATTTTTACATTTTTGTTTTTGTTGTTTAGCTGTTTTCTTTCCTGCTTGTAATATTGCATTCGTCATCTTTTTATTTATTTGTTCTATTGTGTCTTGTTTCTAATTCTGCTGTACCAGAGGTTTTTCTCAATTCTATTCTGTATTCGTTGGTTTTTCTTTAAAGTTCTCTATCTATTTCTTGTTTATTTTCTTTATTAGTTTTATTCGTTCCTTTTGTGTATTTATCCTTATATTTCCTCTTACTAATCTGTGATCACTGCTTGTTGGGTATTTGTTAATTACCGCCACATCTGTAACTAGATGTTTATGGGATGATATAATAAAGTCGATCTCATTCTTTGTAGTTCCATTCGGGGCTCTCCAAGTCCACTTTCTTCCTTCCTTCTTTTTGAAGAAGGTATTCATAATATATAGGTTTTGTCTTTCTGTGTATTGGACTAATGTTTGGCCTCTTTGGTTTCTCTGCCTTATTCCAAAGTATCCTACTGATTTCTCATTATCTTCTTTCTTTCCTACTATGGCATTAAAATCTCCAATTATGATATAGTGGTGTGTTTTGTTTAATGTTATTACGGCATTTATCTCTTCGTAAAACTGATCGACTTCTTCACCTTCGTGTGTCGATGTGGGCGCGTATACCTGAATTATTTTAAGATTATATCTGTTGGATATTTGAAGTATTAGGTATGCCACTCTTGCTGAGATAGATCTTATTTCTTTTATGTTTTGTTCTACCTTTTTGTGTATCATAAATCCAACTCCCGCTGTGTTTGTGTTATTTTCTAGTATACTTTTGGTATGATATAATGTATTTCCAGATGATAGTTTTGTACACTGTTCTTCTTTTCTTCTTGTCTCGCTTAGTCCTATTACGTCCCATCTTTTATCTTTAATTTCATTTTCAAATTCTACTAGTCGTTCTTCAGTTCTGAGGGTCTGTGCGTTGTACGTAGCTATAGTCAACTTCGTCGTCATTTGGCAGCCTTTCCTCATCCGGTGATTCTTCGCACCCTCTGGTTGTCGGTAGGATTCACCGCTGCCGTGGTGAGCTACTTTCAACCTGCCGGGGACTGAGGGCCTTTCGTTTATTTGTGTATTCATGAAGGGATTTGTTGGGTTTTCGGCCTTAACTCACCGCGCTGGCCAGACGTGTTGGCAAGTCGCAGTACCGGAGCCGTGTTTATCAGTTCGTGATAGTCGCCTCCGATTTTCTAGTGATAAACTGTACCAAAGATTTTCTTTTCCACTTTAACCTAGTACTGACATTGCTGCTGCCCTATGTCAGGTTTCACCATATCTGGCTATCCTCACCTAGTTTAGCCTGTAGGTCAATACAGTTTTCCCGGGTGTGGCACTTGGAGCCATAGGTGAGAATTGGGTGCCTCATGAGGACCAGTTATCGAGAACCACTTCCGGTAAGACCGTTGGTGTGACCGTTCCCGGTATAAAGGTACTACCTCTATGACGCGACCCCTACACCCCCTATGAATAGTAGGTCATTTAAATGTAATGATAGAGATAAAAGCTGATGAAGCAGGAGAATCAATAGAAAAACATGAAAGAGTAGTTTGAAATAATAATGGAATAAGACAAATTTGTTTCTGTATAATGAATAAAACGTAGAAACATATTAAAATACCTAAGGTTTTGGAACTGGGAATAATGTTATCCATACTCAAAAACTAATAAGAAATGTACAAAATACAAACGAATAATAGAACAATAATTAAAAGATAGTCAGAAGAGATATAGAGTGGATTTAGGAAAGCGCGGCTAGTAAAAGACCATACATTTACAACAACACAATTAATTGAGAAAAACGGAATTGGTGGTATTTGCAGACATAAAGAAACGTTTTCTCAGCGGAGCAAGGGAAATAGTTCGGAGTAGTTTTAAAAAAGAAGGAGTAGATAGTAAAACTCGGGAAAATATAATCAGTTTCTACAATTACATACGTAAGACATTACACAAAAAGATAAACTTCTTAATTAAAGAGTAAGAGAAGAACTAAAACTGGAACTATCAACGGTTTGGACAGGTAGTAAGAAAGTCAGAGAAAAGACAAGCAAAAATGATATGGGGAACACGAGCAAATAAAAAGCAATGCATAAAGTGAATAAAATAGAATATTTGAAGGAAAAAGGGCTGATCTGGAATGAAGGAACGAAAACAGTGAAAAGCAAAATAGAATGCTCCAGATTTACACATAAACAGGAAATAATTTAAATTACACCATTACACCTTAGGGTTTTACTAATTATATATGTATAAATTACTTTCGAGTTATCACTTTTTATGTTTTTGTTATATACAAAATATTTCGTTCTACAAATATTTACAAATAAATTACCAAAAATTAATAACTTGTTTATTATATTTCCATTTAAGTAATATATTCCATTAAATTGATGTGTCCCTCTAAGCACACAGTCCGATTTGAAGCAAAGTTTCTTTTCCAAATCGCGCTAGGTGCTAAGAATAGTATTTGTATTGTAAATTTTCTGTTTCCTTCTCTAGTGGACCGCGCTCACGCTTAGCAAATTGTGTTAAATGTCCTCGGTGCCCGTTTAAGAGCCATAAGCGTAAATTACTATTTCCTTTGGCGAGATTCCCGAATTCGTCTGGCCGCCCGCGTGTTTGGTAGCAACGGAAAATTCAGCTGCATTGTCGCCTCCAGGAAGGCAACCCCGGCCATTTACGACATGAAAACATCTCAGACGGGACCGATACAAATCCTGGCGCGGTTTCCACCGGCGGGTCTAAATTTAAATTCGACGTTAGACACTGCGCGGTCTAATTTTATCCACGCAAATTTCAGACGAGTGGTCGGATGAACCCACCGACAAAGGAGGCTGCGCGTTTTGCCATTATCACATTGTTTTGGCGTGATAAAATCAATTACTCGAGTTCTGCGGCCACGTAAACCGGCACTTGAGCTGCTGCGACGCCAAAATACATCTCAGATTCCATTGTAATTGGATGGTAGCGCAGCAATTGTCTGTGGGCAAAGGCGTTTTTGTTGATAAATGATTTATTTCATTTTATTTACGTACGAAGATTTTTCAAATATCGTCTTTAAAGTGTCACTGTTAGTTTACACAACTCTTAACACTACATAAATTGCTCTAGTAGCTATTACAAATTATCACAATGACAACAAATTTTGAGCTCACCATGTCATAGAATGAACCAGATATAGAATAAATCTACTGATAAGCGCAATTTCAATTAGGAGTGATTGACATTTAGAGGGCGTGTATTAAAATTTTTTGTTACACAGTGATCAAGCGTGAAACGGGTTTAGCCATATTTTCCGAGTTTAGATTTTTTTATGGTTATACTGTGGTCCAAATATTGTTTTTCGCAAATAATGCATATTTCTTATAATAGACCAAATATTTGCTGAAGCTCATATTAATTTTGAAATTCCATTTCTACCAATCGATATTAAAGTTCTAATTGACCTTTATTCCTCAATTCTTCACTCTAAACTTACCTTCTGGGATATCATTAAGACTAAAACATGGAGTTAAGAGTAAAACACAGTAAATAGGGGTAATTAAACACATTAATAAATACGACTGTTTTATCGTTGAGAAGTGCGTTACCAGCTGACATATTTGATGTATTTTCTTTTTGAAATGCAATGAAAAGTGCTGAAATATACAAGTTAGCTTCGCATGATCAACAAACTATGATTGTTGACAAAATGAGCCGATAATATAGCTGCAGAGTTGGTATACTCAAATCCCTTCGCGTCGGAAAATCGCCGACAGAAATTATTGTGTGGTTTGCCTAAAAAAAAACAATTTTATGACATCGGCAGGAAGTACAGGGAATATGACCACCAGGAGGTACCTGCTGACAGAGCATGTCACAATAAGTAATGAATTCGTCCCCGAATCGAAAGAGAAAACCATCAGGATTCTGAGCGAAGCATGACTAACCTAGAAAAAGAAATGGGTGTGGCGAGATCGACGGTCAGTCTAGTAGGACTTGCACTACAAGGTTTTTGTTCTGAGGAACCGCCAATTGTTGAGTGAGAAGAACAAGATGGACAGAAAGTAAAAGCCCTAAGCGTTGCTGAACGACATTGCCGGACCCTGGTTCTTTTCGGACTGAAAGAATTTTATTCAGGACAGGAAGATCAATCGCTAAAATGACCATTGGATCTGCCATGACGCTTTTGAAGTGCCTATCGTCATACATGCTGGGGCTTGTAAGCAGCGGAGAGGATGTCGTAGCATCCCACTTCTTCGGGAAAGGTTTGAAGGTGTTTTTTTACAGCTATATCAACATGAGGAAAAGCTCTTGACAGAGATGGAATTAACATGGAAACCGTTTGTTACAGAAGAATTTGCAGTTGCTAATTAACGTAAAATAAATTAATTAAAGGCCGTAATCAAAACGAAAAAAATACAAAAAGATAAAGTGTCTTCAGCCATAGTAAACAGCTGCTTTTAATTTAACACGTTCGGACTACCATACAAGGCTTTTCATTATTGGGATCCTTACGTTGGAGAACAAAACTATAAATTATATTAAGTATTGTTCCCAGTAGGACGACTTCACTCAAATGATTGAACAGAAGTCAATCAAATTAGTAAAACAGGATTATATAAGTTTTACGAGCGGGAAATAATGTAGTTACTTGAAAGATGACAGAAAATCATTAACAAAACGGCGCATTGATCGAAGGTACGTTGTTATAATACAAGATGACTCATCGCAAATTGACGACTCAAAATAAAACTATCAATACGAAGCTTCCATTGAATATATGTTTGTATTTTCAATGAATTCATTGTAACTTTGCAACTTTGTTAAGAAATTACACAAATTGTCAATTCTTCCAATTCGCTGTTAAGATTTATCGTTTTTGTTGCCGAAAGTATCGCTTATTTAAGGGAGATAGAACAAATGTACATAATGTTACCATTGGAATTGAAAACTATTTTTAATGCACGCGTTTGTCAGTGCAGGATATTTACGTAACTTGTCAGCATGTTCTTGTTGTGTTGTTTACGAAAGTGTCATAATCATCCTATTATTTTGCAGCACTGATGATTATGGCACTTTCGTAAACAACACAACAAATATAAATTTCGGAATTTGGCGTCGTGTTCCTACACGTGTTTTTGTGTTATACTTATTAATACAATAAAAAAATACGTTTATGTAATATACTGCGGGATCGCATTTGAGTTTCATTGCGTAAAGATGTGCTCTGTTCCCAGAATGCTTCGAGATTTCAAATTTTGTGGACTAACCGATATGAGCAAAGTTAAGCTAATTGAGATATATAGCAAAAATTTGGTTTTACTAAACGAATACACCTTTCAAGCGCTAGTTTCCGTGACCTCACTATTACAGCCAGAATCGTGTTATTACATATACCTATTAACCATGTATATCTGTGCATTATTTAATTACAGCAGCAATCACAAACCGTAGAAAAAAGCAAAAAACTTGCTAGAACGGACAAAAAGTCCTCAGGTAGGTAAAATAATCTGTTCAGAATCCCACACCGCCAAGGAGGTCAGCCCTATGGTACCTGAGGGAGCTAAGAGTTCGTTACACAGCCGCAACCCCACAAAAAACTGAAAGACTGCACATTCAATACAAATTGTTCTACTACAAGGGAGAGGGGGGAAACTCGAATAATGGTGTAGGCATGATAATGAACAAAAATTGATAAGAAATATCAAAACCACCGTTGAAGTATGTTCGAGAGTTATATATGCTATATTCACAATTAGATGCTACTCATTGAAAATAATCCACATTAATTATACTTAGCGCAGCCTAGACGCCTTAACTAAGAACGAAGTAGACTTTCCAATAACTGATAAAAAAAACAAAATAAAAGACGTAACAGTATTAATTCTCGTGGAAATGAGCGACTACCGGTACGAGCCCAACTAGAAATTTACGCTAAAGCTGAAAGGAAACAATGAATTAAAAGCAAATAATTAACCGACGATGAGGTATTACGCAGAAACAAAGTTCCTTATAAAAAAGCATGACAAGCTCATATCTTACAATTTAAGACAATAAATTATTAAACGAACAATATTATCCTATCACCACCAGTACACATAACGCCTTTAATGAAATTAAAAGTAAAAAAATAAAAAACGCATCAACAAAACAAGTTGAAGAAGAACAGAAGAGATTTAATAAAGGGGATAAATAAACACATTTAACAGGAGAATAATTGAAATCTAAGGACATAATGGTAAGACAGAAAATAAGGTAAGATGTAGTTACAAAAAATAATGGAATAATACAACAGGTCATAGAGAAAGCAAGGGACCCAAGATATTTAGGAAAAGGCTATCTATGGGCGAAAAGGATATTATAAGCTTAACCGACGAAGCGGAAATATTTACTAAACCAGAACAGACATACTGTGTTACGTAGAAACCTTCTATACAAACTTACATTTGTCTGTTACCACAGAGATACCTATCACCCAAGAGATTTTAGGACACGTTTCATTAAACATCACACGGAAGACATACTGAAAATTACAACCGATGAAATAAAATGAATATCACAACTATTCAACAGCAAAGCGCCCGAACCCGATAAAATGATCATGAATATGGTAAAATCAGGAGAGAACAAGTTAATTCCTTATCTGGCAAAAGTCTTCAATACCTGCATCGACCAAGAAAAAGCACTAAGTAACTGGAAGACTGCCAACATTATTATACTTTTTAGAAAAGGCATCAAAAAGTTATTAGAGCTATTAAACCAATCTCACTAATTTCTCACCAAGGCAATAACAAACAGAATAATAGCCAAACTTGATGAATCCAATTACCAAATCAGGCAAGCTTTAAAGCAGGGTATAGCACTTTAGATCATATATAAACAGCGAGAAAATGATGCAAAAGTCTTAGGAATACAGCTAACTACTCTATATAGTTTTTATAGACTTTTATAAGGCGTAAGATATGATCTGAGCAACGGCGAGTAACTTGAGATTTGCTGACGATATTTTATTATTTCAAATAGTATGGAGGAGATCGAAACTATTTATAGTAGAAGAACTACAACAAAGCTCGCAGCAAATGGGGCAATGAATATGGCAAAAATAAAAACTAGTGACTAATAGGAATGATGGGGGGCAGTTACTATTGAATGGACAACGAATAGAGTTGGTTAATGAAACAAAAATTGATATTTGAGGAGCCTATTTAAGCGGCGAATTTAATTTGCACGGTTGGCGTTTGGGAAAGTAAAAAATGTTTTTATAGAAACATTCACGCAGACCTAAAAAACAAATATATTCAATCAATGCCTACTGCCTATCCTAACATATGCTTCTGAGACTCGGGTGTTAACAAAAACTAACATGGAGAAACTGAAGGTTCACAAAAGGAAAATGAAAAGGGTGATGTTACGAATGAGGCTATTGGACAGAAAAAACAAAGCAGGAATAAGAAAAATAATGAAAGTCGACGATGTAGCGGAGAGAAAAGCCAAACAAAAATGGAGATGGAAATATGGATTAAAAGACGGCCTTATAGAGATCTTAAACAGGCAAGCAGGACAGAGGAAGGCCGAGAGCATGTTGGAGGGATGACATGTTCAAAAGGGTAGAAACTGAATGGGCAAGAAACACACAAAATCGGACTGAGTGGAAGAGTATTGAGAAAGCTTATGTTCAAAACTGGAGTGGAGTCTACGACGCTGTTCTATGATTATAATTATGATAACAATAAACAGTTAGGAATACGTATAGTGGTGACAATGTGAAAACCAAAATCTCTAAATCATTACCAATATTCATAGATTACAAGCATAACATTAAACAAGAGTACTATGAATGTTTTTTCAATGCCCTTGGAAGTAGATTCATCGCACTGCAATGCTAAGCATTACCACTAGATCTCTAGTGTAATTAATTCTAAAGCAAAAAAAAATATTAAAAATATGTACAAGAATAACCCCCAGGTATGATCTACTGACCAACCAATCTATTGGCCTACTAACAGAAACAAGCTGTCAAATCTTGTTGATTTCCTTGTAATAAAAAGGATATCCAGAAATTACCTCAAAGCTAAATCAAATCTAGATATATCACCAGGCTATTTTTTCAATATAATCTCACTCCTCGCCTCTCAAAGGTCTACGACTTTAAAAAATAAGATTACGCACTGGTATGGGAACATCACGCTAGAGGTGGTCCTAAAAACAAAACAAAAAATTAACATTGTGGAACACCTAACCAAAACCATACAATAAGTTACATAGAAGGTTTCACCCCTAATATATCAACATAAAGAAAATTTCGATGACAGTAAAGTGGAAAATTGCAAAGTAACGTAAGCTGAGGAGAATATGGTAAAATTCAAGAGTACCAGGTGATATACTCAATGCGGTTGCTAAAAACCTAAGAAAACTCTTAAATAATATCAGGAATAATGTGGCACAAGAATGCTTAACAAACTATCTCTATTTAAAATTGCGGAACATTTATTATGAAAAGCAACTTAAAAAGTTAAAATAAACACAACAATATATTTCCCTTTCGGACAACCAAATGAGAATTTGGCAAAAAAAATAAACGAAAAAAGGCCTATGCATTTGCTAACCACTTATCAGAAGTTTTTACTTTATAAATATCTAGCACACATTGTCTTTACGAAATGTCATCGACAAGCAATACCGGTAACGATGTGCAATCAAATCGTACCCACAGCAAACGACGTCAAATATCAAGTATGCACCTAGATAAGGGTTTGACGTGGAAAATGCATATATGGAAAAAACGAAAACAACTAGACGCAAAATTTTGTAAGCATTACTGGTTTCTCGGACGAAAATCGCAATTGTCTTTACGAAATAAACTATTAGCGTACACCAACTATCTTCAAACCAATATGGACTTACGGGCTACAGCTTTGGGGAAAAGCCTCACATTGCAACATAGCCATCCTGGAGAGATTTCAATCGAAAGTCCTTCGTGCCATAGTCGATGCGCTAAGGTTTGTGACCAACAAAGACATTTACCAAGATTTAGGAGTACCTTCCGTGAGTGATGTGATTCTAGAGTATAGTGTAAGATACTTACAACGACTTGAAGTACATCCAAACCCATTAGCGATATGTCTATTAGACAACAGCCAACAGACTATAAGGTTAAAACGAAAACGCAGTTGGCCTTCGTACACGGACAGTGAAATCATTCATAAGTGTTTTAAGTTTTTATATAAATAGGTACTATGCTACTATTGTAACCATCGTCATTATTGTAAAACCTTAGTTAAGTAAGGTAACATTTTATCATTCCATTTAAATGTTATTAGAAGATACATAAATTTAAGTATAATTAGTTTGTGATCAGTGGAACGCATCTCTACCATGTCTGAGTATCGGTCATCATGTATGCTTATTGTTTATATACTAACAGATTGCATAATAAACAAAAAAAAATATATTAGATGTCAGGAAGACGAACAATATATTCATGAATATTTAGAAACACCATTTCGGGTGGACTTACCCATCAAGATGTCAAAGTGAAAAAAGCAAAGCAATCTAATATCCTAAAACATCTACTAGATTACTGTCAGATAGACTTAATCACGTACATATTTATGGTTACATTAATAGTAAGGCTCTGACGCCTCGCGTGGGAGCTTGGCCGCCTGCGAACTGAGAGGTCGCGTACTATCTCTGATGCGGGTCGATGTGGCAAAAATCGCTTCTTAGACGACCGAAGTTTTCCTAAAAAGACTGAAACCTGTCTAAAAAGGTCTAATCCCGAATCGCCAATTTAGATTTCGTGATAAACATGCTACATAGCGTATTTACGTATACCAGCTGACAAAATGAACAAAAAAAACAAAAGATACTGCTCTATAGCTTTCAGAGATAACTTTTAAGCATTAAATAAAGTTTTGTACACACTTTTTCTATTAAAAAAAAAATCTAATAATATCTGGTATCTGATACTTTATTGTCAAATATAAAAATAAATATGCCACTTTTATCTAGCAATTCTGGGGTTTCTCAGGGTAGTGTGCTGGGTCCGATGCTATATTTACTATATTTACTGTACACTTCAGAATTTTCATCTGCAAAACTAACAGAAATAGCAACTTTTATGATAGAGCTATAATGGCATCTCATTAAAATCTGAAAGTAACATCGTGATATGTTATAAAACCGTTTAAGTAAAATCGAAAGTTTGCTTAAAAATGGCGTATTCTAGTGAATGAGACGAAATCAACGCATTTGACTTTCACCCTATGCAATAAAGCAAGTCCTTCAGTCTTCTTATTTGAAGGTCTACTTTGACCGTCAGCTCACGTGGAGAAAATATTTGAGCCAAAAGGAAACAAGTAAAGGCTAAATTAAAAAACATGTCGCCGCTCTCAGTTACCAATGGAGAATAAAGTTTTACTGTATAAAAAAATACTTAAACTGTCTGATCATATGGACAACAATTGTTGGACTCAGCAAATAAAGCGATTACGCAACAACTTTAGTCGAAAGTCTGTGTGATATTCTCAATGCACCATGGTACATACCGACTAAATTTATTCGTATAGATTTATATATACCTATAAGGGATAAAATTAAGAAACTTAGCATCGACTATTGAGTTATGCTACATAATCACCCAAATACTCTAGTAGCAAATCTTCTAGATGATGAGAAACAAACTCGTAGGCTCAAGAGGCTCAAATCAACGGAGCTACTAAATAGGTCCAGTCAAATTTTAACCCATTCTATTGGGAACTGGATATCAACGTAAAAGTTGATTTATGTATAATAATTTCCATGTTATTGTTATTTTATTAATTAAATTGCCATAACATTTAATGATTGTCGATTGATTGTAAATATTCTTAAAATTAATAAAAAGTGTTATATTGCACTGTCTAATAATAATAAGGTACTTCTTCTTATTATTATTACGGTATCTCCTTACAAAGGTTGGCGATCCATATGGGTAATTTTGTTTTGGAAACTGCTGCTCTGAATATGTCAATGGATTTGCAGTCAAACCAGCGGCGGACATCTTTTAACCAAGAGTTCTTTGGTCTCCCTAATGACCTCTTCCTCTGGATTTTTCCTTTCATAATTAAGCGGATTATTTCATATTTACTACCTCGCATGACATGCCCAAATTATTGCATTTTTATTTCTTTCAAAGTTAATAGAAGCTCTTTATCGATATTCATTTGTTGGAGTACTTCGGTATTTGTTATTCCTTTGTCCAGGGTATACGTAGAATGCGTCGGTAGATATATATTTCTAAGGATTCTATTTTTCTTTCTGTGGTGGGATCCAAAGTCCAGAATTCGCATCCGTACAGAAGGATTGGGGATACGTAGCATTGTATCATTCACAAGTGTAGATTGAGGCTGAAGTCGGATTTCATGCTTGTAAATTTTCTTCGAGCTTGTTTAATGCGCAACCGAATTTCTTTTCTGTTATCTACATTTTTATTAAAAAAAGTTCCTAGGTATTCGAAATTTAGTACTTGTTCTATTATTCGCAAAGTTACTCTAGTCTTAGTTTTTGATAGATCCATTACTTTAGTTTTTGATATGTTCAAGGTTAAACCGTATTCTTCACTACACTCCACCAATCGATCGACCATCATTTGCACCTCTGTTACATTTGTTGCCATTATAACTGTATCGTCTACATAACGAAGCTTTGTTATTCTGCAACCATTGATCACCAGTTGTAGTCCTGCGTCGTTTTCTTTCGCAATAATCTTTAATATCTCACTATGAATTCTATCTGGTCCTGTTGCGTTTCCATCTTTCTGCATGTTTGTAGCATGGATAACTTCTGTTTTAGTAATATCCGGGCCTTTGTCCCTTTCTGCGTCCTTTACGCGCTCAATTACTTCAGGCCTGTTATCATCGAAGAGCTTTTCGGCATATTTCTTCCACGTTTTAATTTTTTGTTAAAGATTTACTATGATCTTATTTTCTTTATTTTTCAGTGTTAATATTTGGTGTTTTTTGTTTTTCTGTATCATTTCTTTGATCTTTTTATGAAGGTTAAACGTATCGTATTTCTATTTCTCGGCATTTTTCCGCCATCCACTGTTGTTTAACATCCCTACACTTTCGGCGAATTAGTTTGTTTATTTGCATTCTTGGTCTTATATTTCCTTCTTTCGTTCATGAGATCTAGTATTGCGTCAGTCATCCATTATTTTTTTGGCATTCTTCGCTGTTCTTACTGTGTTGTTCTAAATGTCTATAATGTTATTCTTTATAAAATTCCAAATTCTTTTAAGTTTCAGTTTCGTTTTCTCTTTTATTAGGATTTTTATTTATTGGCGTCTTAAACTTGTCCTTAACTTCTTCTTTAATCTTTGGTGTATTGGTTTTTCGCATATCTATCCTCTTGGTTGTAGGTGTTGGCTTGACTTTTAGAAATCCGCGCATTTTGAAGTCCATACCTACTGGATTATAATCCGAGTCCGCGTCTGCGCCCGGTTAGGTCTCTACTGTTTTAACGTATTTCCTCAACTCTTTCTTAATTATGATAAAATCTATTTGGTTTCTCACATGGAGGCAGTTTGAAGAAAGTATTAGCTACAAGAAGTTGTTGATCATTGTAAAATTTGCTTCTCCTTTTAAATTTTGTACACCTAGACCGTATTTTTTTACTACATCGTCTTCCTTTCCAGCCCCTATTTTTGAGTTGAAATCACTTATAATCATTGTTAGTTCATCTTTTTTAATGATTTTTTTAGGGTATTAATTAGGTCATTGTAAAATTTTACGACTTATCGTTTGTTGGTGTGTAAACTAGGATAATATTCATAATCCCGTGGAAGGTTTGTAATCTTAATAACATAATTTGTTCATTTATGGGAATAAAGGTGAGAACTGACTTTGCTATTTGAGGTGATACCATTAACGCGACTCCATATTCATGTTTTGAGTCGTCACGCCCAGAGTAGTAAATATTGCCATTTTTGTGATTTGTTGGCCCGCTCTGGGTGATCTAATTTCGCTAAAGCTTAAAATGTTAGTCTTTAATCTGCATCTTTCTAAATCCATGTTTTTAAGTTTTCCTGCCATATACAGCCTGCGTATAGCCCAGGTGGCAATTCGTACAATGTTGTTATAAATTTGTAGTTTGACCATATCTTTATCGATAAACGACGAGGGGATTCTTCGCACCTTCTCCCCACTTAAGAGGATATTTTCGTCAGCCATAAAGATACATTAGAATAATAATAATAGTAGTACAGTAGTAATTCCGTTTGCTTTCTGTACCGCAGTACTGAAGCCATTGATGCTGTTGCAGCTGTGTCTTCCGCTATTCAACACTACGCTGCTTCGAAGTCATTATTCCCACACCGTTAATAACGTTATCGTATGCTTTTTATCATGTTCTGTAATTTATAAATGCGTTAATTTCAAGATTAGTGGTTATGAGCATTGCTTGAATACGCTTTTCTGTCGTTTGTCAAAATTATTTATTGACGCAAAATTGATGCGCCCTGTTGCACAAAAACGTAATTCATTAAATAGTGTTAATGGTATAGTAATAATTTTTGATGAATTTAATCAGCAACAATTTTCCCAACATCTTTATATTTTAATGCACTAGTCCATATGTGGAAAATTAAAAATAAATGCAATTATTTACTACACAATTGGTTAAATGCACTTTATTGATTATTTAGGTATGTTGACTAATTTGAATTATAACTAGAGCATCCATACATGTGCTTTTTGTGTAGGCGGTATTACTTGCATTCGCAATGCTGAGCGTGTTTAAGGTTAAATTACCTAGAACTGCATAACGTAGCTGCACGTACCAAGCGGGAGACGCTTATAACTTGTGACGTCAGACTCGTTTTTTAAGTTATGGTTCTTTATAGTTGATTTTGAGTTTAATTTTGTTTGGATAGTGTAAAATATGCACTTTTAACGCATTATGTTATCATGGATACTGCACAAAGGTATGCACACGTAAGTCAAATTGTAACAAATGGAAAATACCCAATTGAGAATAAGTCACTTGTTACATTGTCTGATTACGACATACTGTATAAAAACACAAACATAGTCGTCTTCATCTTGCTCGAAAACCGGAAGGCTTTCTAACGAGCAACATTTTCGCGAGAGATTTTTATTAATATAATTCCATTTTTGATAAAACAGATGAAGTTAGTTGATAAAAATAGATAGAAACTGAAAATTAATGTAGTGCCTTTGAATAGTGATTATCTAGATCAACACAAAAATGCTTGTAGTATGTCACAAGGGGTAATTTAAGTCTTATTTTAATTGCCACAAACAAAAATTTTTGTTATTTCTAATCAAGGCCTGGGTAAGATGCAGCTTGGGGTACTAGGATTTAGAAAGCGCAAAATTTTGAATTGACTGAACGACTGGCCTCAGCCAGAAAAACTTTAAATGGGTTGTAACTATTAAATTTACACATTCATCGTTTATCGATATACTTATAATAAAATTTAAAAATATTTATGTTGTAACAAAATAACATATTTTAAAGAAATGATTTAGGAATTTTCCAAAATAATCAATCACCATCCGCGCCAGTTTTAGTAGCGCCCTTGACTTCAAATTCCAGAACTTTCAGATCTGTTCTAGAATCGCGCGCTTGAATATAAAACGGGGCAACTGGAAATTCGTGGCAGCCGAACAGGAGAAGTCATACAACGAGCAACAGTGGTGCAAATAGATTTAGTGTTGTTAGAGTAACCGTTGCATTAATATTATTATAATTTAAAATTATTGTGCATCAGTAAAACTCTTGTGACTAAATATTGGTTTTGAATTAAATTTTTTTTATTTTAATTCACATTTTATTTATTATAAAGGCTGAACAATGAGTGGCAAAGAGATTTTCTAAAAAAATAAGTGGAGCAGAATTTCTAAGACATACCAAAGAGCATCTTGAATGGTAGATGCAAGATGCTGTGGCCAAGAAAATACCAAAACTAGACACCTTTTTCTCACGTAGTGTGCAGTGACTAATCTCAAATTATATTGCATCAAACGTACAGCTGCAAGAGGCTACCAGCTTATATTGTTCTAAAAATTCTCGTAAAAAGGGATACCTAATTATTAAGTGACGAAGCGAAGCTGAGAAACTTACTTACTTCATGTTGTCTGTCCGTCCGTCCGAGCAATAACTCGAGAACGGCTGGGAATTTCCAAATTCTGTTTTCACCAATCGACAGGTGACCAAAAAGGCTTGTTTGCTAGTGATTTTGAAACTGATTGGTCAAAGGTCAGCTAGAGGGATCTCAAATTTGAGAGACTGCTTCGCCACTTCGCTATGCGTTTCAAGCTTTGCAGGTTTATTTGGTTTGGTGACTCTACATTGCGGTGCGTAAATGATGAATTTCGTGAGTCGATAGACTCAATGGCATTCAACAAAACGATTAGTATGACAGACAACATGTTAGTCAAAAAACACTTTGTACCAGTCAGTTAACAACGCATTAAGCGAAATTGTTTGGTTTATTCCACCGGACAACTATTCTATGCGCCGCGTAAATTTTATGAGTGAACGACGTTGCTAGCAACTAAAAAGTTTGATGATCGGAAAAATAATTATATAATAAACACATGAGAGTGCAATTCAAAATTTATCAATAGAAGTTGCGTTTCGTAATGTAGATTGTAAAATAGCAAAACAGTATAAGGAGGAAGATTTGTATTTTCTTAAGAGTTGTTGAAGTCGTAAAGTTTTTAGCTTCTCAGGTACCACCAACTCAAGGCAATAATGAAATAGTCTCTGTAAGAAATGGTAACTTTTTTGGCTGTGTAGAACGAATTTCAAAATTTTATCCTGTTGTAGCCGAACATGTAGCAAAACTTGGAAATAAAGTAAGAGATGTTTCTTCATATTTATTAAGTACTTTTGATGTTTACTCTGAACTGTAGCCATAAAGATGTAGAGATGGCGAATGCTGTAGTGTCGACCGTTTGTAAGTCTTGGTCTAATTAAGTGTAGACGATAAAGCCACGACAATGCCAGTAACATGTTTGAGTAGTACAGACTAGAATAGAAAAAGTAAATTCTTTGGCCACATGCATCCTTTGCGCGGGTCACTCTTTACAATTAGTTGACTATGTAGCTGCGGAGAGCATCAGGTACTCTGTTGAATTTTTTTCTTTAGAACAACAAATCTATAAATTTTTTAATTCGTCACACAAAAGATGAGATATCTTGCAGTCTCAACTTTTTTTTTTTATTGAAACATAGTACATCAGCAATCAGAATTACAAGAGATTCTATGAGCTAATTTGTTGTTAAAGTTGATTGGCTTGATGAGGTTGGCACCCATTGGTGCTTCCTCGCAGTTTCCTAATCCTATTGATTGAGGATGATGGATTCACACTGGAGGATTCACGTTAGTTTGTAGGTCCCAAGGCCATTTCCGCTTTAATCGCCGAAAGTTTGGTTGTAACGTAAGTGGTTGTATAAGGTCGTTTGGATGATATGTGAGTCTATCATAGTGTCTGGTTGCCCGTTCCGTAATTACATCACGCACGTATGGTGTGTTGGAGTCGGTATGTAGGGTGAGATTTGTCACGTACCATGGAGCATCCATAAGAGTTCTTATTGTCTTGGATTGGAATCTCTGGATTATGTCTACGTTAGAATAGCTAGAGCAGCCCCACAGCTCACATCCATATGTTCAAATAGGACGTAAGATGGTTTTATATATAAAGAGTTTACTCTCGGTTGCTAAAGGTGATTTCCGACCTATTAGCCAGTACATTTTTTTTAACTTTCAGATCCATGGCTTTGCGCTTCTTCTTTATGTGTTGTTTCCAAGTTAGCCTTTTGTCCCAGTGTAATCCCAGATACGCCACTTCTTCAGATTGTGGTACATCAATGTTGTTTATGGTAACAAGAGGGCATATTCCCCTTTGCATTGTAAATGTTATTTGAACTGACTTATTTTCATTCACCTTAAGTCGCCGTTTGTCTAGCCATTCTTCTATTAAATGTATGTGTTCCTGTAGTAATCTTGTAGCAGCTAAAGGGTCTTCATTGCACGCGAGAATGGCAGTATCATCTGCGAACGTTCCCATTTCTGTGTACGGTGTTATTGGTATATCAGCAGTGAAAAGTAAGTATAGGACTGGGCCCAAAACGCTGCCTTGGGGAACCCCAGCGGTAATTGGCTGTAGTGTCGAGATTTTGTTTCCGACTTTTTCTAGGAAATAGCGGTTTGAAAGGTAGGATTGAAAAAGGAGATAATATTGGTGGGGAAACAATGCTTTTATTTTAGCCAGTAACCCTTTGTGCCACACCTTATCAAAGGCTTGTCGGACGTCCAGGAATACTACCGTGCAGTACTTCTTACTTTCAAAATCTTTCTGAATTACGTTAGACATGCGGTGGCACTGTTGAATAGTAGAATGATCTCGCCTGAATCCAAATTGGTGCTTTGGGATCCAATCATCCAGTGGTGTGTCTTTATTTAACCGACTTAATATCAGCTTTTCTAGGAGTTTGGCAATTATTGATAACAGGCTAATTGGGCGATAAGATTGCACTTCATTTGGCGGCATACCAGGTTTCAATATTACTATAATTTGCGCCATCTTTAGTTTCGGCGGCCAGTAGGTTAAGCGCAGAATTGCATTAAATAATGCTAGTAGTTGTCTTTCCCCAGTTTCTGGTAGCTGTTTAAGGATAGGACCAGTTAGCAGTCTCAACTTAAAAGAAGACTCCTTAGCTTTAAAAACTTTGTGGACAATCCGATGGATTATTCGTGCTGATACCAGCCAAGCATTATACAAATTGCACAACAAGGTTCTTGGTGCTCTGACACTCATTAACCCATATAGCGATCAGACTAATGATGCACAGTATGAAGCAAATGTGATATTGAAAAAACTTAAGTCATTAAATGTCATTAATGGTATGTTTATAAAAAAATGTTCTTCTAAAGTTTTGATACGTAAGTAAATGGCTTCAAGGAGAAACTACAGACGCAACGAAAGCCATTTTAGAAACTTTTATAAACACTCTTCGAAACGAAGAGTTTTCAAGACTAGAAAACAAAGCCAAATTGATATCTGAAACTGACGTCTAGAAAATTCCTTTTGGTGAAAACAAAGATGGAAATCTTTCATAATAGAAATATATTATTCTGAAATTGATTCTCTGAAGCTCAACTTAGTACAATCTATACAGAAATACATAAGGATTTGAGATTTTTATGGAAAATCACTCAAATGGAAAATGATGAATATAAAAGAAGGCAAATCAGCTATTGAAAAAGTACGCTTTTGATGTAGATAAAACATTGTGTGCAAAATGTGAGCATTTAGCAGCATTTAATAAAAGTATTGTCAAAGAAGGCATGGGACGCAGAGTTTACTTTTTGAAATACTGCCATATAATAGTTGAGTTTCTATAGTATTTTTTTTGATGGTTTGTTAATTCGAAAGGCAGGGAAAGAAATATTTTTTAACTAAAATTTCCAGATGCAATTTGTGTGCGAATATATATAAAAATTGTGTTGAGGTATATGTATGTAATGAAAATTGAGAAAATCAAATAAATGTTTTGTCTAAATAATTGACTTTTTTGTAATTTTTTTGATAATGTTACAAACATGCCTAGTCGCCAAAAACCCTAATCAGACCCTACTTCTAGTTTCCAACAAAACAAATTTATTTAAAAATAACTGTGGTATATAAGATACCGACATCATTGTTTATATTTTGTTGTTTGTATATTAACATTAAGATTATTAATACTAATTAGTTTGTTAATGTTACTTGAATCTTAAAACTATCACAAATGATAACATATTAGTTTGGAAAGATATTGATCTTAAATTGTTTTTAACTTTGTAAATATTTCTCAAACCGTAATCATGTTCTTTATAATAGTATGGGGTGTAGTTTACTCTTGTGAAGGCTATACATATTACTTATTACTTAAAAATTGTAAAGTTGTATGTTGTTAAGGTACACTATATAGATGAAAATATACTTTATTTTATTAATAACTATTTTATCATGCATCAACCTAAAACAGATTTCATAAAACTTGTTATTTATTTTGTTATGGTGATTTAACAAAACGTCACTACGATTGTCTTTATGTAAAAATTATGGTAAATCGTCCTAAAGAAAGTGCAATTTGTTGTATTGTGGCTAATTTCTAGAAAAAAGTATACTCTATTGCTTTTAACCAAACATCTACATGTTTGTATTGTACGTACCGGCTCCATAACTGAGCAAAATCCAACCACATCGACATGTTGTCACGGTCGACAATTTAAATCTATCTCACAGCACTCTGCAATATTCTGACGAAAGATCTTCATTTACACGCCTACAAGGTTATGTTAACGCCTGTAAAGCCAACTGATCATGCTTCTCATCATGAATTTGTTCCTTGGGTGCTTGAACAGTTGAATAAAAGTGCCGTTTTTTCCACGCAGACCTTTTTCAATGATGAACCATTTTTTCAACTTTTGTTGTCAAATATGAGGTTCCGAAAAACTCAAATTGTTTATCAGGCAGAACAACATTCGAGAAATTGAAAACGACCAAGGAAATTCACAACCGGAATTCGTTACCGCGGCATGTTTGAAAACCTTTTGTGGTCGAATTTCTTGGTTTCAATCTGAATAACTCTTGTTTTTTTTTTATAAAAATGTACGTGGTACGATCTACTATTTTATTGTTAGAAAATTGCGCGTTATACAAACACAGTGTGTTAGGTTCTCGTTTAAAGGTTAGTGTTTCCAGATTTTTACATTTTTGATATATTATTATTTAAAATAATGTACGAAGGTGAATGAAAAAGTAAAGGCAATTTTAAAATTGCGCGTTAAAAAGAAGAAAGTGTGCTGACGTGCAACACCCCACTTGCGCAAGGGATGACGTATAGCACGCAGAATTTCATCGTTTAGTCACAGTATAGAATAAAGCAATAGTTTCAATCTAGCAAGATGCAGGCGTAGCATGTCTGACTTTTTGTTGCTGAGGTGCACTTACTAACAATGCAGTCTCAAGGTATTATTGTACCTACTAACATGCAACTTAATACTACGGCGTTACATACACACATAGGCTTCCAGCGAGATTTGAACTCGTTCGCGTTGGCTAGCGAATAGAGGAAAAATGCTCATGACCACTGAGCCAATCGACGGCTCTGCGCAGGGCTTAAAAGCAGACATGGTGGCGATGTTATTTAATTGCGGTTGACTATTGATACACATCGATATATAAATCAATATTGTTACACTAAAATAATAAATAAATATAAATGTTATTATTTCTATGTTATAATAACGATTTGTATATAGATGTGTATTATAATTTATACTTGTCAAATATATAATCACCAAAACTTTTTGAATCATTCATATATAATATCGTCTTCATGTCATCCTTTATATGCTGTATGGTGACAAATTCGGAGACACTAGATCAAAGGTACCGACACAGAGTGACACTACTGCTTTACACCGTGGTTTAGCAACGAGAAGAAGTAATGCGTTTTTTGTGCGCAGAAGGGTCTAGATCTGCGGAACTCCATCGTCGAATGGAGCACGCACCATGTATCAATGAAAAATCTACGAGTGAATAGAACGCTTTAAAGAGGGAAGAATAAGTGCAACGGATGAAAACCGACTTGGTCACCTATTGAAATTTCGCACGGACCAATACATCCAAAGGTTGGATGCTTTGATTTAGCTTTTTCTGATTACCACATCTTTGGCTCCTTAAAGAATATACTGCGCAGTCACAACCACAGCTCAGATGGTGAGGTTCATCAAGCAGTGCAGGCGTGTTTTCATGAGCAATCGGAAAGCCTTTTTTAGAAGAATGGAGCTTGTCAAACGATATCAGAAATGCATCACTGTGAAAGGGGGCTGTGTTGAAAAATGGCATGTGCATTTGTTCTCCACCAGCGGAAATAAAGTTATTATACGGAAATTGCCTGTACTTTCTGATTCATCTACATATATAACATTTTATTGCAAATGGAGATTAAGTTTCTCTGACTTCTCCATTTGTTCCTAAAAATGACTTTATTAAGATTCTCAAAACAATTATCTAACCTCCATTGTTTTGCTTTTTAATTTATATATATATATATATATATATATATATATATATAAATTAAATATAAAGAGATATTTCAAATTTCAGTTTTGTACGTTTTTGTTAAATAATAGTACTTCAGTTTTTCCAAAAATATTGCATCGCATTGCACAGCAGTAATTATCACTTTTTCCTCTAGCGTGATAAACTTACATAACCAGTTTTCAAGCATTTGATCTGATTCGTGGTATCCAGTATATTGCTTTAATTATGTTTTCCATTTCACCATAACGTGGTGAAACCATGTTTGTTACATCATTCCTAATTTGTTGAGTAAATTATGAATTATTTCTTTACGAGGTTCATACTGCCGCTTCAACATCACGTGCTTCTATTCGGCGATCTGCCAAAAGCATATCATAGGTTCTATCAATTATTTTTGTTTGCTGGTCGCGTTTGGACGTTCTAAACGCAGCTTAGCAGATGCTCCAAACAAAATCACTTAGGCCTACATATAAGAAAACAGCAAGTGTTCGATTTAAATGATTGTTAGAATTAGACGCAATGGCTGAAAAATAATTTTTAATTAATTTATTATTGTAAAACTAATTTGAATTTACCGAATAATTTCGTTTGTGAAATGAAAAAATTTATTTTTGCTTCCTCCCCAATTGCACAAAAACAGAACTTTCTAATAAGTACAGCGATTTATTAATGAAAGCAAATTATTAAATATTTTATAAAGGTTATACGCACTTATTGTTCTGGAATTCCTTCAATTTAGTTGTCAAAATAAGAAATCTTTCATTATTAAATAGATATGTTTTACATTGGCCCGAGAGGCTTATAAAATACTAATCAAAATATTTGATCTACAGTTTCAGTACAACATACTTTAAATGATCTACAGTGAGCTAACAGTACACATCAAGCGTTTTAATTATGTCTCTCAATCTTCATAAATATGTTCAGCATGACCGCATTCGTAAATATTATAAATTGTATAAGTAATTAATTGTTCAGATCCATTTTCAGAGTTGATGTAAGACTGCACCTTCCACACAATTAGGAAGATTACGATGAAGATTTTCCTGCAAAGACAAATACATGGCAATTATTCATTATGTACGACTGACCCTACCTTCGATTCGTAAACGTAGAACGTCTATCGCTTTTCGATTAGATGTTGTCCCACTCGTCAGCCGCAACCAATAGAATTCCCGTATTTCCAGAAATAAACAAACGAAGTAACCTGCATACCCAGCAGTGATGTTTGGGTAATTACAATTGTAAACGTGCAGGCACGCCAACCTGAATCGATCGCTGGTCGCCTGTCGTAGCACGCGCTGTAATTAACTTGTTACCGACATGCGGCAAGAGGTCAAAGTTAAAATTAAGGCCAGTACACGCCCTGCCATCTAGTAGTCAAAATGACGTAGTAAGCGTTGTAGTAAGTCGCTTGCCGGATATAAATAGAGCAGAAATGTTTATTTAATAATGAAGAATTCGGGAGGGAGATTCAATGGCGGTGCGAAAGAATATTTATCTCATTACCGAATGACTTTATCAATACCATCAGTGTTTTATATACATAGTTTTATATGAAATAAAGTAAAATTTACTTAGAATATTCTATACTGTATTTTGTACTGTATATAGTACAGTAATAATTACAGGAATTAATTATTATACATATATATATATATATATATAAATTATTAATATTATTTTTTTTAATTATAGACATTTGTTTAAATACAACATTACTTTCTCGAAAATTTAAAAATCTGGGAGATCAAAATAGATATAATTAAATGCATGCAAATGTATGTCAATTTATTAGTTGATACTGTTAATCTGATAGAGGGTACTTTAGTCAATACTGTGCTTGCCATACAAAAGCTTGCTAATCAAGGTTAAATTATAATGACAATTTTTATTAGTAGTTTTTAGCTCCATTTATTCTTTTTAGAGTAACATTAGTTGTTTTTAAATGTAGTAGCTTTTTGTTTTTAATTAAATGTTTATATGGGCTGGTTTTAATTTTTAGATTAATGTTTAAATGACTAACATTTTCAGACATTATATTGCGAGTTGAAATTGTTAGACCTTGTGTTATAATACAGCAAATTACAGATCCGGGTTTTTGAACTAAGTCACAGCACAGTTAGATACCACGTCATTCAGTTATATGTTATAAATGAAATATAGTTAGACCTCGGTTAAGAATAAGATGCGTTCCACGAAATTACTTTGTAAAGAGAAACTTTGTTTTCATAAGTAAAAGTACTACGGCCAGAAAAGGGATACGTTCCTATGTAAAGAAAATGGAAAGAATTTTTCTAACAAATAAAAGTGTCAAACAAACAGTCAACGTGCATCCTGATGTTCTTTTGGTTGGCGGCGTATCCACTCCCGAACAGTCTGGATGATGGTGTCGTTGTCCGCAAACCGCATGTATTTCAAATAAAAATTTGAGCTTCCCGATCAGGTGAAAATCACTTGGGGCTAAATCGGGACTGTACGGCAGAACGTTCCATTTTAATTTTCATAGGATTTCCATTGTCTTGAAGGAAGGTTACCCGCTTTACACCTATCTTCCGCTTAGATCGGAACTTTTCCTTCACGTCTGTTACCAGGAGGTCCGAGTAATAAGCTGCATTGAGTATTTTGCCATCCGCTAGAAAATCTAGATGAATAACCCCCTGTCGGTCCCAGAAGAACGTTTCCATTGCTTTCCTGCAGAACGTCTTCTCCGCGCTGTCCTGGCTTTGGGAGAACTGGTATGGTGCCATTAGCGTAGTGACTGCTGGGATTTATGAATGAAGTGCACCTATCTTTTATCGGTAGTCACTGTAGACTCCAAATATGCATCACTTTCGTTTTCATACTGCTGTAGGAGACGACTGGCAGCTTACATGCTCCATTTTGTTCACGTCCGTCAAAGTGCGTGGTACCCACCGTGCATTCACCTTGTAAGAATGCACGTGATGTCCTTTACACTACTAACACTGATGGACAGCTTCACTTCAAATTTTTTGATAGTGCTGCACCTATTCTCACGAATAAGCGCGTCTGTACGATCAATGTTTGGCTCGGTAGCGGATGTTTGCGACCGACGATCATGCGGTTGATTCTCTTCTCGCTCTCTACCCCCTCTGAAGCACTTACACCACTCAAACACACGGGTCCGTGAGAGACACTCTTTTCTATAGTTCGAATATGTAATGAATTTTAGCGGACGGGACGTTTTCTTCAACGAGGAATTTGATCACAACGCAGAGAAAGAAAGAAAAAAATGTTAAAAAAATTTTTATGAATTTTTTTTAAGAAATAAGAGAAAATTATAGAAGTAAACAAATAAGAACAAAAGAAAGGAATGCCATTTTAAATAAGTTTTTTACAAATATAAAAATGGGAAGATTATTGTAAAATACGAAATTCTGAATAAATGAAAAGGGTATTTTAATTAGTTACTAAACGGGAACGACAAAGAAAGAGTAATTAGAGAATAAAAAGTAGAAGACCACAGAATTAATATAGAACAACAGTAAAGAGAAGCAACGCTTCCAAATAAAGAACAAATTAAGCAAATAATCAAAAAATTAAAGAATAATAGGGGCCCAGAAAGTGGTAGAACAGCAACTGAACTTTTTAAATATGGAGGTCAAAATGTAATTAAGGGAATGCAAAAACTATTAATCAAAATATGGGAAAAGAAGGAGCTACCGAAAGAACAGACACATGTACTGATTTGCCTCATATGTAAAATAAGAGATATGAGTGAGTGTCAAAATTATAAGAGCTTTGCTCTGCTTAATGTAGCATATAAAATTTTATCGACATACATAAAACAGAAATTCGTAAAAGAGACAGGAACTACTGTGGACCAAATTTTCGTGGCGAGGGAGATGTAGGCAAAAAGTCACGAGTACCAGAAACTAATAACGAAACTCTACATTGACTTCAAACAAGCGTATGACATGGTAAAAAGGAAAAAACTATACAAGGCACTGGAAGAACTAGAAGTCAACAAGAAGTTAAAAAACATGATAATGGTAATATTGCAGGGTACAAAGAATAAGGTGAGAATAAATAACAACACATCCGAGGAATTTAAAGTTAAAAAGGGAGACAGGGGGATCCACTATCATCGATGTTGTTCAATCTTATACTGGAAAAGTGTGAGGGCTAAGAAGAAACGTTAAAAATGAAAGAAATGAAATTATAACACTTAAAAAGAGCACCGGTGAAGTAACAAGTAACATAGACGAGTTACTATTGATAGTAAAATAATTCTATAAGGGGCTATATAGAAGTAGACAATAAATAAAGGATGAACCCAAAGAAATCGGGAAGACAAGAGGAGTAATCAACCAGGGATCTGAAGACATGTCTTAAGATAAACATAGGGGAAATAGAATACGCAATAAATAAAATAAAAAACAACAAGGCCACTGCAGAAAATGTGATAGCCATTGAAGGAATAAAGATATGTGGAGACATTCCACTACTAGAAATAAAAAACCTCTTCAACCTCTGCCTAGTACAAAACAACATACCAAATAAATGAAACGCTGTTATAATGATACTAATTCACAAAAGGGCGATTTGACAAACGTCGCAAGCTACAGACCTATAAGCTTGCTCTCCCATTTATACAAGCTGTTCACAAAAATAATAATCCATCGTATCGAAAAGACACTTGACTTTTACCAACTCATTGAACAAGCGGGATTCCATCGAGATTCTAAAGAAATAACGATTTACTTGCTATAAAAATATTAAAAGAAAAAACAAGAGATACAGATGTTTATTAAATTTAAAAAGGCATTCGATACGAATAGAAACAGCTATCTTAGCTGCTGTAAATCAAAGTCGTATCGACTGTAGATACACCCGTTTAATCCACAATATATACAAAGAGTCATTGGTATACATAAAATTACATAAGGACGTCGATAGTTTTCCATTACGAGGTGTCAGGCAGGAGACGCTTTATCGCCTAAATTATTCTCCGCAGTGCTGGAATACAAGTTTAAAACATTAAACTTGGATGAAAAAGATGTAAACATTGACGGTGTAAAACTAAGCAACTTCGTTTAGCCGACGACATTGTTATTATAACAGACAACCTAAATGAAGCGCAAGAGATGGTAAATGAATTATCTCTGGCAACACAAAAAGTATGCTCAAATATCAACAAGCATAAAACAAAAGTAATGACAAAGCTAATCAATGGGGAAACATAACTATTGAGAATAAAACATTAGAAAAAGTTAGAAAATACAAATATGTGAGACATGAATTAAGAATTGCCAGAGATAACCAAACATATGAGCTACAAAGACGAATAAACCTAGGATGGGCAGCGTATGGTAGACTAAGAGAAGTATTTAAAAGCGACGTACCTATAAGTCACAATAGAAAGTATACGATTAATGTGTTCTCCCCGTCTTGACTTATATATCAGAAACACTTACGTTAACAAAAAATGGAGAGAATTATATAAGATGTTAAACTGAGAGACCGTATCTGAAACTCTAACATTCACCAAAGAACTAAGATATGTGACATAAAAATGAAAATGGGCGGGGCATGTAGCGAGACTCAGTGACGCGAGATGGACAAAGATAATCTTCGAATGGAGACCATGTCAAGACAAACGAAGCAGAGGGAGACCTCCTGTCCTATAGACCGATGATATAAGGAGAGTAGCAGAAAATTGGATCAGAGTTGCACAAAACCGAAGTGAATGGTAACGATTGGAGAGACCTATGTCCAGCAGTGAACGTAAACGGTTGGGTGTTGATGATCACACAAGCGGTGTTGATAAGCCTGATTGGAGTATATAAAATTATTAAATAATGATTAGAGACAAGAAATGGAATTTTAAATTTTTTACTAATACAGTGAAGCTAATGAAGAAGTGGTAGTTGTAGTCAATGTTTATGTCGTATACTGCAATGCTAATGGAAAAATGCCACTATTAGATTTCGGAAGAATTATTGCTAGTTGTTACTTGAATATACACACTCAATATGATCCCAAAAATAGTGAAAGACCATTTTACTGCGTGAATTCATAGAAACTTATACTAAAAAAAATCTTCAGGGCATTATTTAAAAAGAACATTAGAACAAAGCAATTGCGCGGAAAAGTGTGTTTAAAATAGTATAATTATCTACATATCATGTATCCTGATCCCTAAATGGTAGTTTTTAAAATTAATTATATGTTTGCTTTCTATATTATAAAATTAGACATACCACGGTAAAATTAAAAATTAAAAGGGTCTGGTAAGAAATGAATATTTTAGCTGTTAAATTAATTAAGGTTTTGTTACTGATGGAAAATAATAATTTACTCAGATTCCGAAATTCTATTACATGTGTGTACTTGATGTTATTACTTCAAAGCAATGCAGTAACGGTCGAAAACGCATAATCGCCTTCATCAGTCGGTTCATTCGACCACTCGTTGGAAATTCGCAGGCAAATTTAGACCGTTCAACGTCTAATGCTGAATTTAAATATAGACGCGTCGGTGGGAAACGCGTCAGCACTTGTATCGGTTCTTGTCTGTGTTATTTTAATGGTACAGGTGGCCGGGGTAGCTTCTTGAAACAGCAGCGCCGTTGAAATCTGCCATTGTTTGCAAACATGCGGTGCTTGACACTCCAGCGAGACGACTTTTGCACTCTCTCCCAGGGAAGTGCCAATTTACGTTTATGGGTTTTAAACTCGCGAGCCGAGTACAGCGTTTAGCATAATTTGTCGCGACGGTTCACCATACTATGAAATAAAAAATTTGCCAGTAATATGTTTAAAATGTGGTGGGATATTCGCCAAACAAAAAAACATGATTAAATAAACAACCAAAACTAAAATTTCGCACATATTTATCGCAAAAAGAAAAGCGTAGCATAGTATTAGTAATTTATATTAAATTTATTTTAGATTTTAGAGAGCACAATAATATCTTTACAAAAATAATTCTCAGGAATTGTTCTCATTCTTAGTAAAAATTGTTGCATTTATTGATCATTAGTTTCACGTTTAAAAACTGTTCGGGCCCTCTTGTTTTCTTTTGTCATTGTCATAACTTCTGCAGCATACATTATGATTGTCTTGTAAATTTTCAATTTAGTGTTTTTTCGTAATAGTTTACTTTGTCATTTTTTTGTTGACATAAAATGATTTATTATTTGCTGCCATTTTCTTTTTATTTCTGTTTTCTTAACCCCACTATAAGTTATGATTATTCTTAAATATCTAAATTTGTATAATTTTTCAAGTTTGAATTTTCCGAGTTTTATTGTTATGGGGCGATCTATTAAATGTTTGTCTATTTTCGTTATTTTGGTTTTATTCTCATTTATCGTGAGGTCCATTGCACATTTCTCTGATACCATCTTCTTTAACATTTCTTCCATTATATTGCGGTTTCTAGTGATAAGAGCTATGTCATCGGTATATGCTGCTATTTGTCCTTCTTTTGTTTTATTTTATTTATTTGCAAAACTTGTTCCAGGGCTAAGTTAAACAACGTCGTTGTTTGCCTTACACCCTGATTTATTTCAAAATTTTCCATATTACTCATTTGCGTTTTTACTATGACTGTTTTTTCCAGTGTAGTACTTATCAGCCTTTTCATTTAGGAAGTATTCCTAATTAATTCAGTGCTTTTAGGAGTTTGTCTCTTTTGATGGAGCCAAAGGCCTGTTCAAAGTCAATGAAAAGCATTTCTACTTCTATTTGGTATTCATGCGCTTTTTCAAGAATTTGTTTGAATGTGTGGATCGCATTTATCATGGTTTGATGACTTTGCTGAGGTAAATCTACATTGATATTGTCTTATTATATCTTTAACACGTTTTTTCAGTCCGTTTGTACACGCCTTGCCAGAATTTTGTATGCATTCTTTAACATCATAAGCCCTCTGTAATTCTTGCGTATCTGCTGGTCTCCCTTTTTTTGTATTGTTATAATTTCTTTTGTTTCCCAGTCTTCTGGGATTTTTTCTTCGACCTATATTCTTTTTATTAACTGATGAAGTCTTTTAAGTGACTCTTTGCCTCTATATTTGCCTGGAGCCTTTCCGTTACGAATTTTCATAATAATCTTCTCTATTTCTGCTTTTGTCTCTTTCTCAGTGTCTGCATATTCTGTTAACCTTTTTTTTAGGTGCTTCTTTACCACTTAACAGCTCTTTAAAGTGTTGTGCCCAGTAGTCTTAGGATTGGCATTCATCTTCCACATTTTTTTTTAAATGTATTTTTTACGCTTGTTACTTTCTCTTTGTTTACCACATTTTGTTCCTTGATTTTTTTTAAATATCTTTGAGTTGATGTTTTTACTATCCGCTTCTATTTTCTTTACTTTGCTGTCTATACAGTCCCTCTTTGACTTTCTGTTAGTCTTTTTTGATTCTTTTCTCAGTTCTTGTAAATTTTGCGTTTTATTTATTTTATCAATTTAAATTTTGCTGAAATTTCTTCTTTAATAGTTTATGGCAATTCTTGTAAAACCAGTCTCTTTTTCTGATGCTTTGCTTTTGTCCTACTTCTGCTGTGACTGGATTTATGCAGTCTGCAATTTGTTTCCATTCCATTTGTAAGTCATTGTCGGTTATTTTAATTACAACAAATAGAAAATGTAAATATGCGACAAAACTAAAATAATAAAATTAGATTAGAAGAAGAAATTATGTACAGTGTGCAAGACTACCTAATATGTAGTATGGGAAAATTGTTGCTGTAACAGATATAAGTAAAATCATTATTGATAGAGTTTTTAGAGAATAATTTATGCACTCATTACATTTATAATTTGTTCAGCTTTAAAGTGAGACAAAAAAGCTATGATTGCTTGGTGTTAGTCAAAAATATTTTTTTTTTGTAAAAATTTGATTTTCTGATGAAGTAATTGTTACAACTAATGTAATAAAATTTTTAATTTGTGCAACACCATTGTGTTATTTTTTTTATTTAACTGCATATTTACAATTTACCCCTAAGTAGAGACCAATAATAATATAAAACGATAAACGTGTAAACCAAAATTTGAGAACTACCAAAAAAACGTAATTTTTTTTTGGCTTTGTTTTGGTCTGAAGTACTTGTGTTCCAAATTTGTTGTAATTCAGAGCTTTAGTTTTTGAGTTATCGTGATGACACACACACACACAAAGACGGGATTGTAATCTCATTAATTACCTTTTAAGCATTAGCACGCTTTCGGTAGTTAATAAGAGAGTAATCGACTATTAATAATTTTCCAAAATCTAGCACTAATACGAGGTGCGTTCAAGTTCTAAGGTCTCCAAATTGCTTATCAAAAAGTTCTTGCCCAAGAAAGTTGAAACTTCTGTTAGTTATCAACGTAATCTTACGCGACTGCTGAAAACACTTTTTTGGAGATGTGTTTTACTCGCTGGAAAATTTCTAATGCAAAAGCAGCTCAATTGGAAAATGAGCAGTCACGGAGAATGTTCTTCATGGTTTGAAATCACAGCGGCATCACGTGTCCTGAGACATTACCACCCGCGCAGTCTTTCCACATTTTCAGGTTATTATGGAAAATTGACTCCATAGATTTTGAGAAAATGCCAATTTAGAGGCGATATTACGTACACCTAATCGACAGTCTTCCATAACAACATGGTTTTGATCCGGTTGATTCATGGTGGGGGCTACTTTGATTCATTGTGACACACATTTTGACCTTCTTTAAACCACGTACGTACGCCTTCACCACACGTATAACTCAATTGGCAGTGAATTTCGATGGGCGTTTCATCACGCAAGAGGAGAAAACGGTTGATTACAGGTCGTTCTTGAACTTCAAACGTAGCCATTTGAAGTATACAAAACATTCAAAGCAATGGTAGGAATTTGATTTGTGCAACGTTCGTTGCAACGAACGCACACTTTTACATCCATAACGTCTCACTCAATTGGCGATGAATTTTGATGGGCGTTTCATTACGCCACAGGAGAAAATTGATGATTACACGTTGTTCTTAAACACTAAACGTAGCCATTTGAAGCATACAAAACAACACTCACTACAATGGCGGTAATTTGAGTTGTGTACAATGTATAGTGCTGCCACATATAATAGGTGTATAAATAAGTTCTTAGCTTCAGATT
The DNA here is from genome assembly GCA_036346155.1 of Sinelater perroti. Lineage (NCBI taxonomy): Eukaryota > Metazoa > Arthropoda > Insecta > Coleoptera > Elateridae > Sinelater > Sinelater perroti. Next base: position 7,149,545 of record JARFIY010000001.1, on the reverse strand, counting down.
TTACAGGACGCAAATCACCGTTTACATGTAACGTATTAGTCCACCCTCTTGCGGTTTTAAAGCAATGACATTTGGTCTTTCGAAACATCACGTTGGCAATCACAAAAGAGCATATTCGATTTTCTATCAACTTCGCGTGTCATCTTAAGAAAAACGCTGCTGAAGCCACCGAAATGATTTGTGCTGCATATGGTGAGAATGCTGTAAGTCATGCAACGTGCAAAAAGTGGTACCAAAGATTTTGCGGAGGAGAGTTTAGTCTTGAAAATCAACCACGCGCTGGACGCCCTCAAACATTTTACACGGATGAGCTGAAGACGCGTTAGGCTGGGAACTTTTCCCACATGCGGCGTATAGCCCAGACATGGCCCCTTCCGATTATTATTTATTCCGGTCGTTACAGCATTATTTGGCTGATACGCACTTCAAAACAGAAGAAGAAGTCCGAAAATGCATCGATAACTTTATCGTCTCGAAGCCGGTGAGCTTCTATCACCAGGGAATTCGCAAGCTACCCGAAAGATGGCAAAAGGTCATCGATGCCAACGGAGAATACTTTGATACTTAAGCTTTGTTTGATTGTTTTTAAATAAAACTTTAATTTTACAGAAAAATCTGAGAATTTATTTATACACCTATTATTACAAATTCTGAAATATTTTTCGCATTTCGCCAAAATGTAACCCTAAGTATTCCACTTTATTATTTACTGATATTTCAGTCTTAAGGATAAGTGGCGGACATATTATGCGTTTTATAGTGAAAGTAGCTTGCATTAATTAATGTTGCTATAGTAGTGTTGTTTGCTATTGGTAAATCTAAGGTATAAATCAAGAAAAACAGCAGATCTAATATGCTCTTCTGAGACACTCCTGATTCTACTTGATGATAACTGAACTAACTGGAGTTGTATTATATTTGAAAGTATTGTTCTGCTAAGACAGATAGTAATGTGGACTGGAGAAAATGTTTTTGATTTTATGAAAAAAGGCCAATGTGCCAAATTTTATCAAAAACCGGGGAGATATCTAGAAATACGCCAGTATACAGTTTCTTTTTTCGTGAGACTTTTATGATACTACTGACGATCTTGTGTGATTGCTGTACAGTTGAGTGTCATTCCTCTTAAATCAAACTGTAGTAGTTGCGAATGGATACTCGCGCCATAAAAGATAAGATAATTTTATTTTTATTTGATTGTCTAACTTTTACAATTTAGTTATTGAAAAAAAGAGATAGGAAGTAAAAGCTGGATCAGTGGTAGAGATTGATAAACAGATTTTGTAATTAAAGTATTGTGGCATCAGTTTGGTCCACAAAACATTATTGCACAATATAAGTAGATCATAAAAATCATTAAATGTATAAAATAATAGGTAAAATGTGCAATTTCCTGCTTTGTATGGACATAATTATCCATTTTTTTGTTACACATATAAAAGTAAAAATAATTTTTTTACATTGATTTGTGTTGTTTTAAATTTCTGAAAATTTATAAATGAATATGACTTTAAACTAATTTTTTTCACTTTATTTTACTGTTTAATTTTCTTTAAAATTTGGCTTATAACTAGATGTATCATAATAAATCAATGTTTTTTGTTTTTGTACTTTTTATTCTTTTATTAAGCGATAATAACTTCCTCTGTTATTAAGTTAAATTTTAATCTGATATTATCTAACCTTTCAAGTGTTTAAAATAGATTATCTTATCTGCTTGCAACATTGATAGCACATTAAATGTAAATTAACACTGTGCATTAGATGTACAAATTTGTTCGTGGTATCTATTAAATGAAAATTAATGTCCATTTATATAAAATTTTAATACTTTCTAAGATCCAACAGAATTTTTGCCTGTCTTAAAGTGAGGATCTACCAAGAAGTATTGGATAAATCAGAACAAATAAAAATTTTAAGGGGTTAGGTTTAGAGAATACGTTAGTTACTGTAACTTTTTTAACTTGCAGTAGCTTCTTTCGTGGGCCGTTTTACGTTACCGTGTAGCAGAATGATCAACCTCGTTCGCCTCGTATATGTAAAGTTGATGTTTGGGATACTAGGAAAGTTATGAAATTAGCTCATACAAAGGTTGCGTGTTGAGATTCAAACATGCACTGCAGCCGTTAGAAAAGCTTTTGAGTGTTAATCGTTATTGTTTTGTAGTAGTTAAAGAAGTTTGCAGTGCGCTACTATTTTGCATGCGTCTTAATGTCTTCACCGTAGGATCATATTCAGATGCTATTAGAATTTATAATGAGAATATTTCAGTAGGAGGGGTCATAATATTTAGCCTCGTCTGTTACGTAAGAGAATACTGTTGTTCAAAAAAGTTGCACCTTCACTTGAGATAAGTTTGTTCCTTTGGGTACCCTATGTTTTAACCGACAAACAGATAGTGTAACATATTTCACAGTACTGCGAAAAGTATTTTAAAAGATTATGAACATTAAAAGTGTATTAAATAGTTTTGCAAAACCCTATATATTTTTATAGTGATATCTCAAAGGAAATGTTTACCACTACATACCATGAATTATCTTGTTATTAAGGGCCATATTCGTTAGCGAATATTGGCTATGATCACTTTGTCGACTGCTGCTCTGAAAAGTGACTCTCTTGTCTGTCCAAATCAATGCTTCAGGTTTTTTAACCATGAGGTACCTTCTTTTTTTCCAGGTCTCTGCTTACCTTCGATCTTTCCTTGTATGATTAGGTGTAAGATGTTGTATGTGTCTGGCTGTATAATAATATAATAGTTTTTGTATTGTAATTGTTCTTATATCCTTTGTTTTTCTCATTCTTGCTAACACTTTCGTACACGATCCATCCAACTTATGTACAGCATACGGCTTCCAGTCGTTTGAAGGATGTCTCTGTTAACGTCTAAGCTTCTACTGGGTAGAGAAGAAGTGTGAATATATAGCAACGTACTAAATGCAGTCTCAGTTGTAAGTTGAGGTCGTGACCACACAACACTTTTTTAACGTGTAATTGCTGCCGTTCTATGCGAAATTTCATTTCTACTGTATGATCCCAATTATTGTTGATAACACTGTCGAGATACGTGATTTTTTTCAGTTCTTTCTATTGGTGTTACGTTAATATAAATACTATGATCATCCGGTTGTTTTTTGCTAATAATCATGTACTTTGTTTTCTTGGTGTTGAGATGGAGACTGTATTGTTGAGAAGTTTTAGTAATTTTGTCGAAAAGTATCTGTAATCCTTCTAGAGTATTCGCAATAAGTGCAGTGTCGTCTACATACCTTAGATTGTTAATTTTTAAAAATTGGCACTTCATTTATTTTTACTCCTTGTTTAATTTTATATCTAGTGCTTCTTTAATTATTCCCTTAGAATAGATGTGAAAAATTAACGGCCACAGAATGCACAGAAGTGCTGTCTCACCCCTTTGTATAGCAATCTCATCTGTTGTTTTGTTCTACAGTGTAACACACGTCTTTTGATGCCAATATGTTAGCTATAGTTATAGTGTCCCTGTCGTCAATTCCTGTATTTCTTAAGATGTCTACTATTTTTTATGCTGAATCTTATCAAAAGCTTTTTCGAAGTCAATAAATCCCTGAAACACATCCGTGTTTACGTCTCTAGATATTTGCACGAAAACTTGGATAGCAAACAAAGCCTCTCGCATTCCCAGAGCCGATTGAAATCCAAATTGTGTATTTTCAATATTTGCTTCTATTTTTCTATACACTCGTAGGAGGACTTTTTGTACATGTCTCATCAGGCTAATTGTGATCACAATTGATGGTCACTGCATTTCTTCGCCTTATGTTTTAAGGTATGGTAATAAACGTTAATTTCAACCCGTCTTATGGCATTATTTTTGTTTCGTAAATTAAATTAAATAATTTCAGAAATGTGCTCATGCCATAGCCTTGTAATAGTGTAAATAATTCGTATTTTTTCTGGCCCGACGGCTTTTTTATTCTTTGACCTTTCAATGTTTTTCAACTTCTTGTTTTGTTGATAGTGGGCTTGTTAGAGCATTTTGTACTTATGCTCCGCATTTTGTTGGTCCGCGAAGAGCATTTCTATATTCTCCTTCCATCTAATTACTTTATCTTGAATATCTAAAATTAGGTTACTATTTAGGTCTATAAGTTTGCTCTTAGTGTTATATGTTCGAAATCCGCTTGTCTCTTTGACTTTTTTGTGAAATGGATTGTATCATGTCTTCTTTCATATTCTTCAATCTTTATGCATTCATTAGTATACTAGTCCATCTTTGCTTTTTTTATCTGTTTTATTATTTTCTTATTGAGTTCGTTGTATTTTGTGAATTTTGGTTTCTATACTGTCTTCTGTCTTCTATGAGGTCTAAAATTTTATCTGTCATTTCTTTTCTTCTTCGGAGGTCTAATCCTTTTTAGATTCGAATGCCTAGATTAATTGATAATTGTTTTGAATTTTTTCCATTTTTTTAACCGTTTGCCATTCAGATTCACATGTTTTTTCATTTGCAAACTTTTTTCTACTAACTTAGACATTTCTTTTCTTGTCTGTTCACCTTTTTATTTATATAAGTCTATTTTTTTCTTCAAATGTTTGGGTTTTGTTATTCATACTTCTGCTGTGAGTAGATTATGATCTGATGGTACATCAGCACCTGGGTACGTCTTGACACTTTTTATGGCATTTTTGTATCTTTGTTTAATTGTAATAAAATCTCTTTGGTTTCAAACCACATCCATGCACCCAGGCGCAGATGCGCCTTTTTGGGAGCTTAAAAAAGATCGTGTTTATTATAGTTAATTGTTTTTGTACAGAATTGTATAAATTTACCTCCTCTGCTATTTTGTACTCCTAGTTCATGCTCATCTGCTACTTCTTTGTTTTGTCGCTTTCGACTTTTGCATTCAAATCACCCAGTAATATTATAATGGCATTAGTTTTGGTTTGTTGTAGAAGTTTCTTTAAATCATTATCACAATTTGTTGTTGGGGCATACACCTGTATAAAATTAATGTTTATAGGAGTAGCCTGTAACATTATTAAATCTGTTCATTTCTATGCTGTGCATATCTTCTTCTGCGTAATATTCCAAGTGTTTTTCCATTACAAATTTTCCTGACTGTCCTTGATGGTGTTTTTTTCTTGTTCGTACATTCCCCGGACATTCCATTTTTCTATTTTCATATTAGATATTTTGAAACTGGCTGGCCGGGAGATTCTCTCATTCAGGAGGAGTTCCGTACTCGGGATCATTGTTTAAATTTTCAGCCATAATTATGAGTATCCTGGGGAATCATATAGCGTAGCGGTTTCCGTTGCCTTCTACATCGCTGTGTAAACGCCGTATCTGTGGATTCCGCAGCCCCGTTTGGTTTCCAATATACAGCCGTTCCATAATTTCACCTGTATGCTGTATTATGAAGCCAGTTGATAATTCTCAACATTTGTAATTTGGGGAGGTCTTCTAGATGAGTAGCTTCCACTACAGTTTTGATGCTTATCACACCTTGAAAATATAAAACCATTAATCCCATTACTTAGAAGTTGCCTCTTAAGCTAGTTTTGGTCTGGTCTAGGTATTTTATTTTCCTAGTAGATAGTGACAGCAACTGTACTAGCAATTTTTCAAGATATGATGCGCTGCGTTCAATTCCGTTTTGGCACATATATTATTATTACATTTCTCTTAAAATGAAGTGAATAAGTTTCAAGATGCACTGTTGTGTATCGTAGACATCTTGTACATTAGTCATCCAGAAGAGCAAATAACTGGGTTTTGTTATATCATTTTGTTGAAAACCCTTAAAAATTCTGCTAAATAAGCGATACTAAGTGTTTCCTTAGAAATAAGAAAATACAAATTTTAGCTGAATTTTTTTTAGTATTCAATATATATTATATACATAAAATTTTATCAAAGGCACATTAGAAGTTCTTTTATGAATATTGTGGTTTTACTAGTGAGGTTGATGCTTAAGCAAGATTTTACTAGTTTGGATTGTCATAATACATCTCGTAGCTTTTATCAGCATTACTATTTTATGCTTATTACCCTTTTCCTTAAATATGGATAACAAAAACAATGCCACATTGCAGCATTTTACTTTGTTGTCAATAGTACACATGAGGAATACACTGATTCACTTTTTCAATTTTATCCAGTTTGTGCAACCTGATAAAAATAGTCTTCTGGTTAATTTCTATTTTCAAATTGTTATTTTTCAAATTATTTTGGTTATCCAGAATACAATGCTACTACTTGCATGCATTTCCTTTATATTTTTGTTAAATGGGGATGCAAGAAACAAGCAACCTCTAATGTGTTGTTTATTAAACGCTATATTGTTTGGATCATGGTAAATTATTTGATACTGTAGCAAATTAGGTAAACTCGTCGATTCCCTCTATTATTTCACTATTTATAGAAAATTGTCTTGGTGGTTCTACATTTGTGCATTGGTTTACTTTCTATTTTTCCTCCTTTATTGCATTGACCTTCTCTTAATGCATGCTTTGCATTGTGTTACAATAAAGATTTATTTTCAAAGCCACTATTAAATCTCCTTGTTGTGGTCCATCAAAGCATTGCGTAAGATATTATCTAGTCCTATTAATAACAGTATAGGTAATAATACACGACTTTGCCGCATCTCGTGTTTGATTGAAACTTTGGTGACAACATTTCATCACAGAAAAAGTAGGGTCACCCGAAAAACTAATAAATCTCATCAGGATAGGTACAACGGCTATTTTTGCAAAGTGCTTCAAGACTATTATACATGCATCCCCTTTTCAAAAAGTCAAGCTATTTCAAAATTTACTAAGATCAGATACAAGGACAACTACTTTATAACAATTCTCAAAGTGTTTATTTGATCTATGCACGACTTCATTATTATATTTAAAATAACCTACTTAATATTAGCAACAAATATTAATTTATGCACGTAGTAAATGTCAATTTGTACTTTTTGATATTGATATTTAAATATTAGTTTTATTTATTGTTGTTAAGTGTTTCAATATTACAAATCTTTTTCTTTATATTTACTTTTATAATTATTTTTAAGTTTTCCTTAAACTCTTAACTTTTATCTTTTTATCTGGGTACCTTTCTAATCTTATTTATTGATCTATATTAAAGGTTAGTTACACAATAAGTATTAATTATTTCTAGATTGCATGACCTACATTGTTTTATAAAACAGGATGTACCTTTATCAAGATATTAATAATATTTTTACTTGGAAGTTTAAGTGTGCTTTTATTACAGATATTTTCCAACTTATTGGTACTTTTTTAAGTTTATCTTATTATTACCATTGGAAGGACTATATAAAAAAGATATTTAATTTTAAGACTACACTAAAGTTTTCTATTGTAGTGTAAATTGTTTTTAGTATGTACAAGGTGGCTAAATTTTGATGTTTTTATAGGATATATCGACAACTACGAGAGATATGAAAAATGAACTCATCATTTTTTATCATTTGATACCTTTTTTTGAGAAAAAATTAATGTCGAAATCTAAAACTGATTGTTGCCTTTTAATTTCAAGTAATTCACAAAAATTTAATTTTTTGACTTTTTGTTTTAAGATGATGTTACGCTTATTTATAAAAACAGAGAAGGCAGAAGAATCGAGATTATTTTAACGATATGTATTGTGATAGGTTCATTTATTAAGTTTCACTATTTATTTCTACCCTGTACATTTAAAAATGCTAAAAATTGTTGTACTTTCTTTTTTCACACTTTTAATTTTCTATTTTTGAATTCATCTTTGAGATTTTATCTTATTTCTTATTTGTTCTATTTGGTTTCCACTAGTTTATATCTGTGAGTTTACTCAATTTAAAATTATGTCGTTATTAACAAAATAATGCTTGCGAAGAAACTGTTTAGCTATTTTTATTTTAATCTGGAATTAAGATAAAAAGTAAGATATTTAATTATAATTTTATATGCGGAAAACAAATATTTAAAAATATTTGCGGTAATATAGAGGCAGATATATCCAAATTTTTAAATTTGTTAAATGTTTGGAAGTTTATTAATAATGTAAAGGTGTTTTTATTAGATTTTATGTTATTTTATTTTTTTTTATTTGTATTTAAACCATTTATATTGCTCATTTCAATGTGCTCATAAATTGATAACGTTTTATGTTTTTTAACTTTTACCAGAATAATACATTTTCTGCACTTTTATGTACATTAGTGTTTAGCTTATTTATCACATTAAAATTTAATACAATTTAACTAGTGGTGTTAGAAAACTATTGTTTTTTAGGATGGACTTAAGTAAATTTTTAATGGTAATACATTCTTTAAGAAAATAACAATTAATTTTTAATTTACTTGTCTGCTGAAATGCCATTTGTCAAATTTGATATGGAATAAAATTGACTCTGGTTTTTCGGTTTAATTATGTGTCGTTCTAAAAAACTGACAATTTTAACTATATTTGGAGTCACTCTTTTTCTATTAAGGTGTTTTGTGATATTATGCTAAAAAGTTTAGATTCTGATGTGTTCCTAATTTCCAATTTGGTGGGAAATTTGTTAAAAACTATTTTCTATTTATGTAACCTATCCATAGATGTAATATATTTGATGTAAGTGTCCCATTTAGTATTTGACCCTTTGTGGTCACTTTTATTTCTTCTGTCATTTTTTATTTTTATTTAAAACATTGTTTATAAATACTTATTTTATTTTTTCTTTTGTATTTATCACTAGATTTAAATATTAAATTGGTTGTAGTAATATTTTTCTTTTTTATGTTGCTTAAATCTATCTGGTATAACGCGTTTTATTTGTTTTTGCATTTTTATCAATGTTGCCTATTTTTACTATCATAAAATCTTAATTTAATCGACGAGATAACGCAGTGTTTTTAAAATGTATTTTAAAGGATTTGAATTGAAGGAACTTTTCTATCTATATAATAATATAAAATAAATAAATAAATTTAGGAAAAGCTTTATTAAGAAAATACTTGTACACGGAGCAAAAACTATTTTACGTGATAATTCCTATTTTATTTTATTGCCTTTGTAATTAATGTTATATTTCCAATTTTCCTTTGGTGTGGCATCCGCCATAAACACACTATTTAAGGATAAAAGACGAAGCGTGCGTCTTTTAATAACGTTAATGTGCGCCATTAATTTTTTGGTCGTTTGGAGGGGTAATAACTTTTTATGGTATATTTCGATTATTTAGAAGAGCACGCTATTCTTCCTTGTAATTACCAACTATGAAGTGTAATTACGAAAACCGTAATTCATTTTTAATTGCAGTTTATGTAATCTCCGTGTTTTGGTGATCCTACTTTTTATTATTACCCGGTTCACATCTATTTTTCAAAATATAGACGCTGTCCTTTATTCCGATTAAAAAATGTAACTTTTAGACAACTAGTGCAGGGTATACCATTGATTGTACGTTATTAATTGTTCATCTTGTTTTAAGTAACTGAAGTATTGCGGACATGAACGCTGACGCGATCGGTCGCATTTATTTTAGAGCGATATCAGTGGGAACATTTGTAGCAATATAAACAATAGCAATCGGCTATTAAAACTTAAATTACTTGGCCCATTAGGGCTCAAATAACAACAATAAACCTAATTAACAACATCAATAAACAAAATTTAAATCATCTATCTCCACCTGTCAGCGATTTCATTAAATATATATTTGGGACTTTAAAGATTTAATTATAAATAACCCTTATTATTCTTTGTTAGGTTAATATAATATAATTCCTATATACAGCGTCATATTATCACTAAATAAATCAGCTAATAAAGTATATAATATTAAAACATTGTGCTATTCAACAGTCATGGTTGAAGCATGGAAAAAACGACATTTTTACAATGTCATAAATGTCAAAGATATGGCCATACTAAAAACAACTGTGCAGATAAGATTCGAAAAGAACCTTCTATTTGCGTTAACTGTTCCGGAAAGCATCCTACTAGTTACAAAGGATGTCTTTATTATTAACAACTTTTAAAACAACGATGTCCAATTGTGAACTCCAGATTAGCACATAAACGAATTTGTGCATTATCAAACAATGAAGCCGTAAATCCTAACTCTAATTTTAATCCTGAAATAACCAACAAACCTAACTCAGAACGATTATCTATCTTGAATTACATTCTGAAAATTCAACAACTTATAATACCCCATTTATTCCAAATTAAATCCTTTATTACATTTCACATCTTACCACACTTTTTCAATGTACAAATTTCGCAATAATCTCCAAAATATAACAATCCTCGACTAGAACGGCAATGGAATTAACTACCAACGATCAGTTTTTACATCAATGCTCTCAAGATACAACGTCGACATTGCATGCATAACTCATTAATTCCAAGGCAAAAATTTTAAAATTAGTGGATATAATGTCTTTGGCAATAATAGAACAGCTTCTACAGCTTGGAGAGGAGTAGGAATTATTATTAGAAAACAATTGCAGCATGATACACGTGTCATCTTAGGTAACGACGATATCGAAACTACTTCAGCACTTACTAACATGGCTAATAATAACAAACGGCAGATTACTACCGTTTATAGATAACTTAATAATATTCTCACTGAAGTAGATATGACCGAAATATTAGATAAGACTAAAGCATCATTAATTATTTGGTGATCTAAATTGCAAATGCACCTTTTGTGTTTGTGGGATAAATAACCCCAATGGAAAGAAACTAAATGACATTGCTGTGAAACATAAACGAATACACATATTATTCTTATAGGATAGATTACCACCCAGATATTCTTGGTATTATTCCGACTAAAAATTTTAATTTATTTATCTAACAAATAGTAATTTCTAAACTCAATTCTGACCACTTTCTTTGTCCTAATAACTTTTAATTTTACTCCTTATAAAATTTCTTTATTACCATGACTAATTAAAGGTTCTATAGACTGGAAGAAATATCAAGAATACCTCAATTCTCTTCTCACTAATCCTAACAACACACAAACCAGACATAACGTCGACGTAAATTGATTAAAGATGCCATCGAATACTCAACAAAACCACTAAAACTACAAACCAAACACAATTACAATATTCCACCTACATATATGATAGAACTTATTAAACAAAAAAGTAGAATATGAAGACAGTGGCAAGTAACAAGAGATTATTATCTTAAAAATATGGTTAATAACCATAAGTCACATACTATAAAACGTAAAATTAACAATTACACCAAGCACCTTGAAAAATTAGAACCACATAGAACAGATTTATGGAAAGCAACTAAGACATTGACTTGACAAATTAAAATTATCCCTACTCTAATACGCCACAACATTTTCTATTCTTCTGACAAAGAAAAATGCTAAATACCTTCCTTTACCTGCATTTATTCCATTAATATCAGATAACCTAACTATTGCACGTAAAGTTAATGTTTTTTTTCCAATACCTGACAATTGTGACCAGCCAACATCTCTAAAAAAAAATTGAATCCTATATCAAAGCATTGCTAAATAAAAAAGCACTAGGCTACGATCTCATCCTTAATGTAGCTTTAAAGCATCTAACAAAAAATGTTTGTTTTTTGGTCCCTTTTTAGCTATACTATTCAATATGTATATGAGTACTGCATATTTCCCAAATATAATCTTGTTTTGCAAATCATGGAAAAACAGACACGACCGTTTTGGAGCTATCGACCTGTAACACTAACCAACCTAGTCAAAATTACCAGAACAAGTAATTCATAATTGATTAATTGAGTCGTTGGATAAACTTAAAATAATTCCATCTATCCAACTTGGATTTAAGAATAAACACTACTATCCATAATTAAAAAGAATGACTAAACTATTGGAGCAAAAATTTTCTGAGACGTTTTTTTAGACATAACCCAGACATTTAACAGAGTCTATATTGGAGGATTTATGTTTAAAATTTTAAAAACATAAATTCCACGTTACTTGGTTGCTAATATTTTCTCTTTTCTGGAGAATCGAAGATTTGTAATTCGCATTAATCCTTTTATCTTTCGTACCTACAATATTTATACCAAAGTTTCCCAAGGCAGTGTTTTGACAGCTACTCTTTTCAATTTATTCATCCATATACCAATTTCTAATTTGAGTGAACTTGCATTATTTGCTGACAATACAGCAATTATCATTCAACACAACGACCTCATAGCAATTAATCTACCCCAATCAGCCATCAACATCTTAAGCTATTGGCTTGATAAGTGGTGCATTTTATTAAATTTCTCAAAATGCGATGTCAAAACATTTGAAAAGAATAATAGTTCATTCCGCATGCAAATATTTGGAGCTGACATACCTTGGTATTTAAAAACTGGAACAATTAAATATCTAGGAGTATATATGGATTGACATGGAGTCAGCATATAAATAATGATATTACATTTTGCTTATATAGATTAAATAATTATTTCCTTAGTTAACAGAAACAAATGTGCTATTTGACTGTATCAGTCGTTTTTAAACCAATCTTAACATATATTTGCATGGTATGGAGTACATTGTCAAAAATAAATATGAAAAAATTACAAGTTTTTTAAAACAAAGTTCTACGTGTAGCTATCAACTCCCGTGGTTTGTTATAAACGAGCAGATCCATAAAAAATTTGGAACAGATAATATCGAACAATTTGTTAAAAAACTAACTAAAAATTTATCACAAATTTAAAATGTAGTAACAATTAAATCGTTCAACAGCTGTGTCAGAAGAACACGCACATTCAAACTCAAACAAGATTTGATAGATTCGGATTAAACATCAACGGTGATTAAGTTACAGGAACTTTATTCTTCCCTGTTAATATATAATTTCGTTTATTAAATTTTATTCATACTATGTACAGCATTGTAAAATGTTAATCTGGTGCATTTAATAACAAAAAGTAACTGAATTATAGATAAGTGGACGAGTCAAATTTAATCAAGACATTTGACACACTCCCGGTAACACAAAACTATTAGTGTATGTGAATTTATAAGTTAATTTAACATGGGTGGTTGCTCTTCGCGTTGTTTCATTAGTCGAAACCGCAATAACTAAACGGCTCAGTATTTAGACAATGTGTTATAATAAAATTTTTAATAAGGGCAAATTTCCTAAAAATTGATTTTTAGAAGATTTTCTTCTGAAAATATCCGCTGCAGTTGCGGGCAAAACGTCAAGAGTCTCTAAATTCCTACCACGACACAGCAACATGAGAACCAACACAATGCACCAAAACCGTGAAAGCCTTCGCATTTATCTCATTCGCTATTCTGTCTAGACGTACAGTTCTATGGAGACATATTATTGTGAGGTCAGGTACTCTAATGACTTAAGATATTTGCTAAGGAAGAAGATAAGCGGCAAGTGTATCGTACAAGCGTTGCACACTAGCAACACCGAGATGAATACTGCCCGAATTCGCGAGCTTATTGAGCCACGTGGGTGTTAATAATAGTAATTTCTGGTCAGTAATTAAAAATGTTTTGAATTTTTGCAACGTGTCGGCAAAAGAAGTCTAATTTTCTTTCTTAAGGCTAAAAAAAAGACTACATGACGAGATTTTCTAAAGGCTCCTCTCTCACTACAAAGAGGAGGGAGATGGATTTCCAAATGAGCAAGAGTAGCGAACGAAAGCTTTAGGAGTTTCTTACAACAGTAATTTGAGATTAAAAAGACATAGCTCTCACTGATATCTTAACCAAATAAAACACAATTAATGATCATTGTTATTGAGATGTTTCGGCAAGGACGAAAGCCACTCATCATTTAAAAAGACTCAACTTTTTAATTAAAAATGGTTTTTACTCATTAAGTTAATGTCCGTCTCTTATATTCGAACACTGTCACTTTGGATGAATTGCAAAGCCTCATCTAATCTGCGGCGTTTTGAAGGGGACAGTAAGCTAAGAGTGGCAGAAATCTTAGCGGTAATGAGCGACAGGAACAAAAGTTATCGGAGCTCAAAGTTAAAGTTTATACTTTTGAAACTTACTTTTTTTCTTACGTATCATTGAATTACCTTTAAAATGTGATCACATCAAAAGCATAGTTGGAAAACAACTCTCACTCGCATAACAGACAGAAAGCAACGTATGATTTTTTTTCAACTATTTATTGAAAGTTTGGTTGAAGAGTAGCGCAGAGTAGCCCAAAATATACCTGTTTGCCAGCATCGCGTTTCATCCAAAGTGATAGTTTACTTATTATTTAGACCTATGATAAGGTATATACACTTTGCTGCAGCGTGCTCTGCTTTATACTAACATTATAATTTAACTAACTCAAGGGGCTGAATATTTTTACTAACTTTTATGTATTGGTGGGGTCGCTCTTTATGACTCCTGGAAAACTTTATTATAATTTTGTCTATACTGCCCACTTCCAGGTTCTGATTAAGATCACAGTTTTTATATGCAATGGAGCTCCAACTATAATCCTGAATATCTTGTGTTTGATACGTATTTGGACGTAACTTTGGTACCAGAGCTAAATGCCATAGGTTTGCACTGGCTTAAGAATCTGTACTGGGAAGAAATTTCAAATCAAAAATTAAGCAGATTTATTTGTGTTAGTTTCAAAAGCAATCCATGCCCTTTCTAAAAAAGGCCATCTAAAAGTTAGAAACTTGCTGGATCAAACACATCGTAAGATGAGGAGGGAGGTTAGCATGTGGAAAAGTGTTCTGCGTACCGCATTGTCCTATTTCGATTTAATAAAGTATTATAAAAAAATATTTATATTTAATTTAAAAAATTAAGTAGAAACTCCCATTTTGTTAAATAAACTTAATAAAATTGCTAATTAAATTTACCGTTTAAGTTTTAACTATTTTCTTTATTTTATTATCTTCATGAAAAGTTCAGGAAGGTGAATAAGTCAATTTTGATCTTTTGAATTTTTTTGTCGAAAGAAATATTTGGTCAAATAAAATTGTTTATTCTTTTTAAAATATATGATATCACAGATTTATTACTTATCTGCATCACTTATAGCTTTATAAAAATTATTAATTATACTCTTATAATTTGTATTATACTATTCACGTGATGTTTTTACATAGTAAAACTATATAGTTATAGTTTATTGTAGCTATTTTATTCTAAATAATTTTTACGTTCTTTTTTATTAGAGTTTTTAAAATAAATATTTTTAAAATAAAAGATTGACAGATTTTTTTAAAGGTTAGTACACATCTTTGAAAACGGTGTTTCTTTATTGTTTTAAACTATTTTGTTGGTTGTACACTTATTATTGTGCATTTAAAAATAATTACACTAACAGTTTTGACTGATGTTTTTCTACCATTCTTTTTATAATATCCAATACTTTTGTTTGTTTTCATTGTTGTTTATTATTATTTTTAATTGAATTAAGTATATACAAGGTGTTGCTTTGTACAGAAATTCTATGAGTAATTCTAAGCAAAAAATATTTAATACCTTTTTTCGAACTCTCAACCGTTTCAGAGATATGGAGGTTGAAAGTTGCTAACCTGCATAGGTGATTTTGGCTTCAATTTTCCGGCCTTATTGCCTACTTAATTTAGTTTTCGTCGCCTGACCTTTTTAGTTGTTATAGAAAATGGCTGTGAAAGGTAGCTTAATAATAACTAATAATGTTGATTATGTATTAAGATTCACTAACATGTCTTTTTTGTTTTCCAGCTAAGAATACGCTGATATTGTGCAATCCAAGAGCACCAAACCATCAAACCTCCACCAGTGCATTCTTATCTCTTCGTAAAACTGGATCGTTTCCCAAGCACACTTGTGAGCGAGAAGTACTTCCTTCGATGAAGTAAGAGAAAACATTAACTGGCAAAGACAGTTGGCGAAACGTATCGAGCTATGCGTTGCTGAAGGTGGTGGGCATGTTGAGCAGTTGTAGCTGTTCCCTTTGATAATTAATGAATAGTGTTCTAGTCCAGTTAAGTTTAATTTTAATATAATTAAAACTGGCTTGTGTAGTGAAGTATTAATTTGTTGTCTAGTAATTACCGAATAAAACATTAATTTTTTCCATAAAAAAAATCATCCATGCGGATTAGCAACTTTCAACCTCCTAATCTCTGAAACAGTTGAGATTTCGAAAGAAAATAATTAATTATTTTTTGCTTTCAATTTTTTATAGAACCTGTATACGAAGTTTTTCCATGAACTCGAGGGATACCCTGTATATTAAAATTATTGATCATTATAAAATGTATATGAGTATTTAACGTATTAGAATAATAAATAAGAAATTACAGAAAGTGTATATGTTTCTTTTTAAAATACAAGAAATGAGCATTCGGGGTTTTTCTAGTCTTGAGAGATATAAATACTAAATATTACGCATTACAGTAGTTTAACTTATTTAGAAGGCCGACGTATCTAAAAATAAAGCCTGTATCTTCAAAACAATGTTCAGGCGTCAAAACAACGCTTGATTTTTCAAAATATAGGCTGCTACCATTAAAAAAGGCCGCTATATTTACAAAGAGAAAGTTTATTTAACAATATCTATTTTTAATTATTTTTGTCAGTTATTAACATGCAACTTTTAAATTATCTAAAACTATAAAAGTGTATTGTTGCCAGTAAATTTACAAATAAAATACTTTAAAATTAGCAACATGGGTAGCAGTTGTAATTCAAGCCTTTTGTATAAAAACTGTACACTTCTTTATTTTTGCTTCTTGCACGAATCAAAATGTTTTTACTTTTATATGGTTTTGTATGTTTATTTGATTTGAGTTTTGTTTACTCATTACTAAAATTTTTTTTAACCAAAATCCAAGTTTTATAGAATTTCGACTTATACGACCAAAGAATTGATACAACTTTTTTCTTTATATGTTTGGCCTATTTGTTTTCGTTTGGCTTTGATGTGAGTGCTCCAGGTGAGCTTATGGTCTAGGTGTAGTCCAAAATATTTAATGTCGGTCTTCTGAGGCATCGGAGTATTGTTGATGTTGTTTAGTGGGCTTGCAATACGTCTATTTGTGAAAGTGATTTGCGAGGATTTGTCGCTATTGACTGTAATTCTCAATTTGTTGAACCAGTTTTGCAAGATGTGTAAGTGTGTTTGTAGATGGGCTGCTGCAGTTATTGGGTTTTCGTCCATTGAGAGCATAGCTGTATCATCGGCGAACATTGCAAGTACAGTATCGTCAGTTGAAGGCGTGTCGGAAGTATATAGGAGATACAGCAGCGGTGCCAGTACGCTACCTTGCGGTATTCCAGATGTAATTTCGTGGTATTCGGAAGTTGTGTTATTTATTTTAACTTGGAAAGTCCTCTGGGTTAGATATGATTTTAGTATGAGGTACAGCTGATTTGGAAAATAGAGTTTTATTTTGTATAACATACCCGTGTGCCATACTTTGTCGAAAGCCTGTTTTATGTCTAGGCATACAGTTATGCAGACGCGCTTGGTTTCTAGAGTCTCCATAATGCTGTTAACTATTCGGTGACCTTGGTAGATAGTAGAATGATGCCGCCGGAAGCCACATTGGTAGTTTGGGAGAATTTCATGTAGGTTGACAGTTTCGTGGATTCTTGTGAGGAGCAGTTTTTCGAATATTTTTGACATGAGTGGTAAAAGGCTGATGGGTTTGTAGGAGGAGGGTTGCGTAGGAGGTTTGCCAGGTTTAATAAGGGTAATGATTATAGCATGTTTCCACTGAGTGGGGAAGTGGCAGAGTCGTAGAATGCTGTTGTAGATGGTTGTAAGTAACCTTAAAATTAAACAAATGCACTGGCTTCTTGACAGACGCTCCCAACTCTCACTGTCAAACAAACTACTGTTATAAAAAAGCATCATAAAACCCATCTGGACATAGGGTATAGAGTTGTGGGGATGCGCTAAAGCCTCCCACACAAAGATCCTGCAACGAAACCAAACAAAAATCCTTCGAAAAATAGCCAACGCCCCATGGTAACGAAACCCTTCACACAGACCTAGGAATTCCATACGTAACCGCAGAGATACAGAAGCTTGCTCAAACATACACGAACCACCTGACAGGACATAAAAACCAACTAATAGAACAGCTCTCTAACCAGCCAACCATCACCAGACGATTAAAACGAAATTGTCCACAAGACCTTCCAGTGTAACTACCCAGAATAACTTAGTGTTTAGCATACTGGGAGTAAGGCGCTGGGCGGATCCCCCCAATGACATGTTATAAAATTATAAATTATAAATAATTTACTTATTACTCGTGTGAGAGTAGATTGTAAATAAGCAACAAATAATAATAATAAAAAAAATATGTTTAGCCAGTGATTGTGTCAGTTAGAAAATATGGTCCAATAATACAAAAGTAACTAATAACACATATTATAATCTGCTTTGATTGTAGAGGGCGCATTACTATGACTTGATTTTTATAACTCCCATATACGGTAATTATGTGTGTTTACAAATTATTCCAATTTATAGTAATTTTTTGAGAACTATATTTTTCTATAATTGATTTGCTTAGACCATTTGGGTCAATGTAGTAGGAAATTGATAAAACTTTCAATTGCTATGCCACCCAACAGATAATGGTTTTAAATTTTGTAAGTGAAAAATCCGGAGCAGAGATGTTCTTTTGATTTTGGACTCTTTTGATGCATTTTTCACTGATGTTGAAGTTTTTGGTAAGGTTATTGAACTCTCTTGATGTTTTTTTCAATTGTTCTTTGGCTTGGTATTCAATCATTCCTAGATCAAGCTATTCATTTTAAGGGGGACCTATACCCCTAGGAAGCAAAAATGAAGTCAAGCTTTGAAAATTTTTTGAAAAGGCATTTTAATGAAAATTGAAAAAACTTTTTTTACACCACGTAAAGTGATAACCAAATCTAGTAAAAAATATTTTTTTCCTCAAAATTTCCGGGTTCTGTTAGTAGGGGGCGCCAAAGTAAACTTCTCAATTTCGAATTCCCTGGCGGTATCCACGATTCAGCCTTTCTCGTGAGTCTGAAACCGAAAATTTAAATTTGACTATGAAAGTAATGCATAAATCCAGTCTACCGGCTATGCTTGACAGAAAATATTCAAAAATAAAAAAGTGGCGGGCTACCGAATAAAAAGTTCAAAATAAAGCCTTTTTCGCCCAGTTTTTGGCCTATAAAGTAGGTTCAGAGTTAAATTTCTCAACACCCGTAGCCCGTAGACTGAAGAATAAGTTAGTGAACTGTTTCAAGAAAAAAATTGAGTGATGTTATTGCATCGATCCCAATCGCGGACACCGATTCAAAAAACCTAGTTTCGAGAAAAACGCGATGAAAGATTTTTTTTGTAAAAGTTTTTAAACAAACGCGCCCTTGCCGAAGATTTTTACAAATTTAAGTTAAGGCTAGATAATCAGATGACTTCATCGATATATTTCATATGATACACATACACATCGATATATAAATCGAAGTACAGCTGCCGGCAAGGTAGCGCGCGCCGAATTTTTACTATAGCCTTTACAAGTGTATATACTTACATATAACTTTCTCAAGAAGACGAATTTTGAAAAATCATTTTAAATACTTGTTCTTGACAAGAATGAAAAAAAAATCGGAAAATTTTTTCCGGGTATAAGTCTCCCTTAAATTTGAATTAAAATTATAAAATTATTTTTTTAATAAGAGTGAAAAAAATATCAAGGCTTACTAAATGATTCTTTACCGGTCCATCTTTTTCTTCCACAATATGATGGTTTAGGTCGTCTCTTTGCCACACCGATATAAAAATTCTACCATTTGTATCCTTTTGAATATCAAATATTTATTATTCTACAAAGGCATTTCACGAAATTTGAAGCTCGTGTTTACTAAAAGTATATTAACGGAACATGTAAATATTGAAGAGTTTAATCGAGCGGTCTGCAAATGGCGCGACAAAAAGTGATGATGTAGACTTATACAACACCTTGTTTGCGAATAATTTTAATTTTAACATTATAAAAAAACGTTCATCTACTATAATTCTTTATTACTTGATGAAATATGAAAATCAAAAGAAAATGCGATTCACAAAGATATTAGAATGTTATACCGAAAAATCAATATTTATTTTGGCATGTAACAGTTGCATATTATTTAAAGCTGATTACACCATTTAATTGTAATATCTCAAGGTCTCAGTGAAAAAGCTAAAGTCTGAATTAATGTAATACTAGTAAAAAATAATTAAACACAATTTTCCCAAAATTTATATTTCTTTTTAAGACTGCTGACTAAAAATAGGATAATAGCAAATGTATTTATTCATGTAATAATCAAAATTACTTAATACTGTCGAATAATTAATAAATATATTTACTTGTTATGCATAATAATCTTGCTCTAATTCTGACCGTGAGGATATTAATATGCAAAGAAGGGCTTAAATTCAGATATCGCAAAATTTTAGAAATTTGTAGTCGGATAAGTTAGTAAGTTTAGCAAGTTTATCATGTGAATTGCATTCAAAATGAACTGCAGATGCCCAAGTAAACTCTAACTTACAAATTATACACAAAATGAATTATATCGAATAGGCAGAGGATGATAATAACTCAGTAACAGACACGGATTTAATTATCTTCAAACGTGTGGAGGTAGACAACGGATATTACAAAAGGTCATTCTTTTCTTAAAATACACAGATTTAGCAAAGCTTTTTTATTTAATGGTCGGAAACAATTACATGTTTAGTGCCTTTTAATAGAGAGAAGGGTATATTGTTCTATTTAAAAAATTTAAATTATGCTTAATTAAAATTTTTTATTTTTAAAATTTATATAGGTTTTACGGTCTTTAAAAAAAGTGTTTCTATACGATCAGACATGTGTTATTCATAATATAATAGTAAAAACAACTATCTATTTTAAGCTGTTCTAAGCTTGAAAACTATTTTCTAAACCCCTATAATATATTGCAATATTAATTTATATAAAAAGTTACATAAATCCAAAACAACTTATCCTAGCCCCCATCTATACTAGGGTGTTCAAGTCAAATTTGGCAAATTTACAGTGGTAATGAAAATTCTGGGAAGGGTAAATTGTCTACATTTCACAACATTTTTAAACATCTGCGGATAGCATAGTATTGTTTCAACTATGTTATGCGTATCTGGATGCAAAAATATAAATAACTTTATAAGCGAACGTATCACAAACGTGACTGACTGTGGTGCCTTCCTGGGAGAATTACGTTAAAAAATACCTTTATGAACAGTAACTGGGTTTTTAATCATTTAAAAAAAGCACTAAATGATAAATATTGTCAAGATACGATCTTCTAACACCCTTAACATTAACAAAACAAGCAGTGGCAATAGGAGCTGTTAAGGATATTCAAAGAACAGCGACAGAACTGGAGCAGTTCTAGGAAAGAAACAAAAGCACTATTATCAGTTATGTACAAAAAAAATATTTGCTGACACTTTTTTAAGAAAAACTTTAATAGAATTGGGCAATTTATTCCAAATACAGCAGTTGCATAATTTAACATAGTATATGTACTTAAAGTAAAACCTTCGATTTTTTATTTTGTTCTCAATTGAGGTAATACATGTCAGGTTGCAACTCTCTGCCGCTAGTGGGGAATTGTATCGTGTAACATGGAGGTGTGTAGCGTAAATACGAGGTGTGACAGAAAAGTAATGAGACTGGCAACACTGCAAGCGATCTGACAACGCTATGCTGTTGTCCTTGATAGAGCACGTGTATAAATACTCTCCCATAGCTCAGTGCGAGTTTCAACTCGTTCCGTTAACTACGTGATTTTTTGTGACTGCTATTAGTGAAGTTGTATTTTGGTTATGGAACAGTATATGGAACAGCGGAATTTCAGGGAGGCCTTCAACTTTAAAAACCGACGAAAACATCGAACGTGTGAACACTCTTGTGAGATCAGACCGTCGTTTAACATTAAGAATGTTGAGTGAACAATTAAATTTGAACAGATTTACCGTTCATCAAATTTTGACTGAACATTTGCACATGCGAAAGGGACCTCCAGCGCTGCTACCAACAATGGAAACAACGTCTCGATCGGTATGTAGCTGCCCAAGGGAACTACTTTGAAGGGAATGACATTGATGTTTAAAAAAATAAAAACTTTGGTAAATAAAAAATCGGTCTCATTATTTTTCTGCCGCACCTCGTAAGTCGGTGCGTGAGAAACAGCGTGCTGTAATCGAGTTTCTAACCGTAGAAAACGTGTCTCCGATTGAAATCCATAGAAGAATGAAAGCTGTGTACGGTGATGATTGTATCGACATCAGTAATGTGCGACGTTGGGTTCTTCGTATTTGTAATTAAGGAAACGGTGGTGCTAATCTCGACGTCTGTGACAGAAATCGGAGTGGACGACCGCGTAATGCAACCGACAAGACTCATCGGACTCGGTTTGATAAACCCATCAAAGAAAATCGTCGGATAACACAGACACAGCTCTCAGGTAAGTGTGGCATATCACGAGAGCGTATACAGGCCATGGTTGCAGAACTGCGGTACAGAAAACTGTGTGCACGGTGGGTGCCTCGAATGCTCACTCCTGACAAGAAATAGAGGGGATTGGACATATGTTAACAATGTCTTTTGCGTTTTGAACGCGTGGGTGATGGGTTCCTTAACAACATTGTGACAGGTGATGAAAGCTAGGTTCACCATTTTTACCCCAAAAACAAGAGAGCATCAATTGAGTTCCGCTACAAAGGATCACCGACGACAAAAAAGTTCAAGACCATGCCAAGCAGGCAAAGTTATGCTCACAGTGTTCTAGGATGTTCAAGGTGTGATGCATTTGGAATTTATGTCTAAAGGCGCCGCCATAAACTCTCCAAGGTAATGCGAGACCCTCAGAGAATTGAAAGCACAAATTCGAAGAGTTCATCCACACACGGAGCATTCTCTTTTTCAGCATGACAATGCCAGACCACATACGAGCGTTGCGACATCTGCAACAACCCGAATCCTTGGGTTTGCTGTCATCGATCATCCTCCATACAGTCCCGACTTAACCCCATCCGATTTTCATCTGTTTCCAAAACTTAAAGAACACCTTCGAGTGGTTCACTTTGATAGTGATGAAGCGGTGCAAGCACAGATAAGGTTGTGGCTCCGTCAACAAAGTCAAGCATTCTACAGTGACGGTATCAAACTGGTCTTTCGTTGAGAGAAATGTGTTCATCCCCAGAGTCACTATTGAGAAATAAATATGTAGACATAAAGAATAAAGATGTAGAATGTTAATAAATTTTATTTTATTTAAAAAGCTTGAAGAGTTTTTACATAAAAAATTCGGAAGCATACTTTTCAGCATGTCCTTGTAATTTTACTTTGAAAATATCCAATTTAGAAGATATCATTAAAAATTGCCTTTAGTAATAAAATAAATAAATTAAAAAATTTAAACTCTAAAATAAAATATAATAATAATACAGATTTACAGAACTTATAGATTAACAGTTTAAAATTCATTTATAATATTTTTCTATTTTATTTTATCTTTAGTTATCTTTTGCTATTTTTTCACTTGAAATTAAACCAGTTTTTTTCATTTTGAATTTTTGTATATCTGTGCTTTTGCCTCCTTTCTTTGTTGTTAATATTTGTATTTACAAGTTGCTTAATATTTCTAAATATTTGGAACATATTACACTTTCAAAGTTACACTTCTTATTGTTTAGTATCTTCAGCTTAAATTGGTTTATTTATTGTCAGGATACAGATTTGATTTCTATATATTTTTATTTGGTATTAGTTTCTGTTTTTTATTTTGTTTTCTGCTTTCTTCAATATTTTATTAATTTATTTACGTTCTTTTATATACATATATAATGTTGTATTGATTTTTGTACTTTTTTGTGAATTTTCTCCCCTTTTTGGTACATTTGTTTTAATATTTCTCTGATTTTATCATAAAAAATAACTTTATTTTTGCTACACAAAGTATTTTCTTTTGATAGTTACATTTTTGTCCCGATTAGATGTTTTGAGGTTGTTTTAAAAATTTCATAAAAGCATTTCGATTCCTTTTTTTGTATTTCTAACCAAATTCCAGAAAATTATTTTATGATTTGTTAGTATCATATTTATTCCTCTTGAATACTTGGATTTTGTGAATTTAATTCCAATTTTATTGTTAATTATTCATAAATTTTGTTTTAACTGTTATCTATGCCTTGTAATTCACATTTAAATTATTAAATATTGTAATATTTTAATAATTTAAATAATTATGCTATACTAATGTTAGAAATTATAATAGTTTTGGAACTAATGATAACATTAATGTGCAGGATTTTGTTAATTTTTCCGCAAATTCCGATAATAACGGTTAAAATTTTGTATTAGGTTTTTCCACGAATCATAAAAATGTGAAAATTAAATAAAAGTAATTTTTTAATGATTTTGATTTATAGCAACATTTGTAAAGGGAAAAATGTTCTTTGTAGGGATATAATAAATGTGTAAGGATTAGATAAACATAAAAGCAACCACTAACCTCCCCTTAAAACTTCCTCTTTTTGGAATGTCTGGTATTCATAAGTACAGCTTTTTTTCAATATACCTATAACAATAGCCGACCATCATATGTACAGTCCACTTTAATATTCTGATAGAAGCGCTTGCCTTGTCCTTCCGTAAAATTACCAAGATTGCCAAGAAAGTAATTTAGATGAGCATGAAGAAAGTGAACTTTGACCTTGATGTTGCAACCAAACAGTTTGTGGGATTTCAACATTTTATCGAATAGATTGGTGTAATTTGCAGCCTTCGTGTTCTCCAAAAGGTTTTGTACCACATTTTTAAATGCTTGCAATTTGCACTCTTAATGGTTTTCTATAAAAATGCCAGCTTTAACTTTTTTTCAAACGTGATTGATAGAAACTTAACAATTAAGCCATGTTTGAAGTGCAAAAGTGGCAACCGGTGGAAGTGAAACAATGTTTTTTCGTCAGGTGTGAACGAACTTTTAACTGGCTACTGCTTCCGAACTCAATATTCTGTCCTAGCTCTGGAGTCACAACACAAAAAGACAAGGAAATTTGGTGTTGCTTGATTGTTGGTCGTGCAATATTCAAATAATATTGAATTCCCCCCACACAGACTATTTATGAAGCTTGTACTGTACGCTTTCCAGTTTTATTTTTGTTATCAGCTATCCATTTTAAGTTATCTATTTCTTACACAATCATACTGTCCCCTAAGAGAACATTTTCGTACATTACATACGTTGCCATACATTAATGACATTAATAAATTATGTTTTCCTTGATTCTCTCATTTTTGTAGTTTGTGGAAAAACCTGACGTGATACGAAATTTTGAATGTGATTTTCGGGATCTGCGAAAAAATCCATTTGACACACCTCTTCATTTTAATAGAACAGAAAAAGTTGCAAAATTGCAGGTTACTGTAAAAGTTGGGGCACGTCTTTGATTTTGTCTATGCTTTAATGTTCAGTTTGCTAATGCCATATAGCTTCTAATAGATCTTTATAAAAACTTTTAGTGTTTAGTAAACGTCGGACTAAAACCAGAAATTGCATAATATATATCGGGCCCAACAAACGTTTATTTTTATTTACTGGGCGTATAAGAAAGTGACGTGAGCAAAATGAATATGAACTAGGAGGAGAACAAGAAAAGAATACAAGAAGACATGTATTGTTTTTGTTCCAAAAATAGGCGAGATAATATAAAACTATAAAACTGAAAAAATCTTTGAGGGTTGGGTGACTTGACAAATAAAAAAACGAATAAAAACTTGTCTATTTCAGTATCTTTGCTTAGAGTTATGGAAAACAAAAATACGAAACATTAAAAAAAACAATATAAAACTGTACATAGCGACATATAATGTAAGATCGTTGGCGTCAGAAGATCGACTTATGGAACTGGAAGAGGAACTTACAAAATTAAAATGGCATATAGTAGGTATATCTGAAGTCCGACGAGGAGGTGAAGATTGCCTGGAGCTTAAAAGTGGGCATATACTAAACTACAACTGTAATGAAGAAACATCATTAGGTGGTATCGGCTTCCTCATAAATAGAAACATTAAAAACAACGTGATAAGCATTGAAAGAGTATCCGCACGTGTAATATATTTAATTTTACATATAAATAAAAAATATAAACTAAAAATAATACAAGCCTATGCACCAACAACTTCAGCAACTGAAGAAGAAATCGAAAATTTTTATGAAGACCTAACCGTAGCTCTAGAGTAAACCAAGACACATTATACCATTTTGGCAGGAGACTGGAATGCAAAAATTGGACTAAAAGAAGAACCAGACGAAAGATGTATAGGTCAATATGGAATAGGAAAAAAATGAGACAGGTGAAATACTTATAGACTTCATGTTACAACACAATATTTTTGCTATGAATGCATTTTTTAAGAAAAAACAGCAAAATAAATGGACATGGAGAAGTCCGGACTGGAAATACCAAAATGAAATCGACTACGTTAATACAAATGGCAGAGATATAATAACCAGCATTTCAGTTCTAAATACCGTTTCCACTGCAAGCGACTACAGACTAATTAGAGCTAAAGTAAATATAAACACAAAAATAGAGAGACTAAAACTAATTAATAGTAACAAAAATAAAATACTAGATACGAACATATTAAAATCAAACAGTGTCCAATACGAAACAGAAATACAGAGAGAACTAGACAAAATACCGCAAAATATAGGTAATGCTAATAATATAGAAGAACTTAGTACGCAAATAAAAACAGCGATTCATAACTCTATAGCGAAAATAGACCTAAGTAAAGTAACTAAAATAGGTAAATTAAGCCAAAACACAAAAGAGTTAATGAATGAAAGAAGGAAAATGAGATCGGAGCAGAAATGGGACACACTCGAATATGTCCAACTCGATAAGAAAATTAAGATAGCTGCAAAAAATGACATACAAAAATATAAAGATGAACAAATAGGCAAAATTATAAAAGAAAATGGAATTATGAAAGTGTTGCGTAAAAACCTTGCAGTAGGAAACAAGGAAATAATACGGATGAAAAGACAGGATGGTAAAATAATAACAGATAAGAGAGAAATATTAAATGAAATAGAGGAGTTCTATAGCAACTTATATACAACACAACTACCACCTAATCGAGAAAAACACAAAAAGCAAAGAAAAATTTTAAATGCAGGCTCTGAATAAATCCCAGACATAACTATACGGGAAATAAAGAAAGCTTTGAATCAAACGAAAAATCGTAAAGCTCCTGGCGAAGGCAAAATAATGACAGAATATATCAAGAATGGATGAACAAAACTAATGTGCAGGATACAGCAATTATTTAATAAGTGCTTAATAACTAGTAATATACCAATGGAGTGGGTTAATGCAGAAGTGATATTACTACAGAAAAAAGGAGATAAGGAGGAACTGAAGAATTATAGACCGATTAGCCTCCTGTCACACATGTATAAATTATTTATCAAAATAATTGCAAACAGACTTACTCGTAAACTGGACAATTATCAACCTATGGAGCAAGCTGGATTTCGGAAGGGATACGGCACTAACGAGCATTTACAGAGTATCAAGCTGCTAATTGAAAAATACACTGAGTATAACATCCCACTAGTACTAGCCTTTGTGGACTATGAAAAGGCTTTTGATACAATCGAACTAAAATTTATATTTGAAGCTTTAGACGACTGTTGCATTGACTCCCGTTATTCACAATTAATCAAGAATATATGTGACAAAGCCACCATGCACATTAAAATGGACGGCGTAACAAATAAAATTAACTAGAAAGAGGCGTACGGCAAGGGAATACTCTTTCTCCGAAGCTGTTTACTTTAACATTGGAAAATGCTTTTAAGAAAATTAATTGGACGATTGAAGGAATCAACGTGGACGGAGAAAATATAACAAATTTAAGATATCCGGACGACATAGTATTAATAGCCAAAAACATCGAAGAAATACAAAAGACCAGAGAGATACTCAACAGGGAATCAAAAAAGGTAGGCTTAAAAATGAATAAACAGAAAACTAAGATCATGTCTAACACTCCTTGCGATACAGAAGTTGAATTAGATGAAGAAAAGCTGGAAAATCTAGAATCATACATATACTTCGGGCATACGTTAAAAATGGGAAAATAAAACCAAGAGATTGAGATTAAAAGACGTATTAAATTAGCCTGGTCAGCATTTGGAAAACTTGCGTCTATACTAAAGTTGTCAAAATGCAACCTCAAATCCAAAGCTAAAGTTTATAACACCTGTGTACTTCCGGTATTAACATATGGCATTGAGACGATGGTTTTCACAAAAAGAAATATTCGAAAACTACAAATAGCATAGAGAAGTAAGGAAGACAAGATGAGAAACACAGAAATCAGAAAAATAACAGGACTGAAAGATGTGGCTGAAAGAGCAGCAAAATTAAAATGGAGCTGGGTCGGACATGTGGTACGACAGGGAAGAGAAAAATGGTCCGGAAAACTACTCGACTAGCGACCAAGAATGCACAAGCGTAGTATTGGCCGACCACCTGCTAGGTGGAGCGACGACATAGCACAAGGAGCAGGAAAACTATGGAGACGTATAGCAAGAGAAAGAGAACCATGGAAAATTAAAGGGGAGGACTATATCCACAAGTGGATCTAAAAGTCTGAAGAAATAAGAAGAAGAAGAAGAAGAAGATGTAAAAATGAACATTAGGGTTACCAGTAGGCAATTACCATATCTTTTAAATGGTTGGATGGACGATGAACTTGTAAGCACATGTTTCAAGGAAATATATGGTCAGCATTTTGTGTAAACTACTTATCAGTATCGTTAGCGAAATTATAAAAAAAGAACTAAGGAAATGCAGTGAATACAATTGTGATCTCAAAAACCTATGCTATATATATTCAAGCGCTCGAGATTATTTGAAATAAACCGTTTTAAGATCAATTTTTAGTTTTTTAGGACAAGTCAATGGCCGATGGTACAGGTAAAGAATACATAGTGAGTGAAGACCTTAAAGCATTGTTACGATGAACAAAAGCGATCAAGGATCTTTCAAAAACATGAAGGTATAAATGTATCGCAACTTACTTTACTAGATGTTTTAAGGACGATTAGCCGTATTCTACAGAGGAACAGAAGTCAGCAAAAAATAAAACGTCTTTAAAACCAAGTGTAACAACAGAAAAAGAAGCAGAACCGAGAACCTTAAGCTAGATAAGAGTGAGTCAGGCGATAATAATGATCAAAATTAATAATATGTAAAATACGTTTGCCTATATATTTGTCTGTTCTTAATCAAATTTTAAATCAACTCCAGACTTCAATAAATATCAGATCTGTTATCCAATTTTCCAAATAAACGTCGAAGGCTGCTAATGCAAAATATTCTGTGCCAAATTACAGGATTTCTGCAAATTATGGAGATACATTTGTACGAAGTATATTATTAATATTGTTTGTTTTATTTGAATCAGCAATTGTTGATATTTTGTTATTTTAACTGCATATTTTTAAGGAGCGGAGGGGTGACATAGTCGCAATACCATTAGCAAATTTTATAAAAGTGTAAAACATAAGCAGACATTGTTCACATTCTTGGTGTTCCTCTACAGGTAGTTTCATATACTATAAACCGATTGCAAGAGTTAAGGCATAATAAATATTGCTCTGGCCGTTAAAACTCGTAGGTTTTGCAATATTATCTGAAATCCGAGTTTTAATAAAAAAAATCGCAAAAAAGTTGATATTACTCGAGAAATTTTCCGCTTGATAATAATAAAAGGATCTTCAGCTAACCTCATACGAATTGCAAAAGGATGTTATGTTACAGATTGGGACAAATGTGTACAACTGAAAATATGTCAACAACTGAAGCATCGCTGCTAGATAAATGGCAAATGCCCTTTTCGTAGATAAGAAAATTTTTACATTTGATCAGGTTCTTAACAATCAAAGAGAGAGGAATTGGCTTCCTAAGAAGTGCTGGAAACAGGGTTGATACACATATCTTTCTTTGAAATGAACTAGCAACAAAGTTTAAGATTGTAGGGGTTGTATTTACAATATTTTTGGACATATACCATTTTCGGTTTTTGTTCCTTCTAATATTCTCCTTAGCACTTTTCTCTTCCATATTTTTAATTAATTGTTATTTTTATTTGTTAAAACCCATGCTTTGCATTCGCTGGTCTTACTACTGTCCTGTATGACCTTATTTTCGCTGCTCTAAAGACTTCTTTTGACTTTAGCATTCTGTTTAATTAATCCATTGTTTTGCTTCCCTTTTTCGTTATTTTTTGTTCTTTTTATTATTGCTACGAACTGTTACTCCCAAGTACTTAAAATTATTCACTCAACATTATAGATTCTGATGTATAATCTCTCGTTTGTTGTTCTTGTTTTATAATTAGATATTTTATTTTATCTTTATTTATTTTGATCCATAAATTTTTGCAGCTTTTTTTATTTTGCTAAAGGCATTTCTAGTTCTTTCTTCGATATGGTGACTATGATACATCATCTGCATAGGCAATTACTTGTAATTTTTATTGGTATATTATTCCTTGCGTTTGTGTTTCGTTATCTCTATAAACTGATTCTAGCATTAAATTAAATAATACCCCTTGTCTAACCCCGTTCACTACTCTGAAACTGCTTGTCTGCCAGGATCGTCTTGGTTAAATTGATCAAATTTTTCAAAATCTTCATTTTTCATCGCTTGATATAGTTAGCTTTCTTCTATCGAATCATAAGCCTTCGCAAAATCGATAAACAAGATATGTAAATTTAGGTTTTGCTTGTAATTTTGAATTTTAAATTATTTTCAGTGTAAGGATCTAGTCCGTCGTTGATCTTCTCTCTTTCTCTAAACCCTCCTTAATATTCTCCTGCTAGGTTGTTATGATAGCGGCTGAATCTCTTTCTAATGATTCTTGATAGTACTTTATAAGCAACGTGAAACAGTGAAATCTTCCTGTAATTTCCGCAATTGGTTCTGTCTTCTTTTTTTTGGAATTGGACATATCAGGGCGTTTCTCCATTGCTGAGGCATTCGTTCTTCATGCCGTGTGTTAATTCTCTTTATTAATTTACTTCCTACATATTTCAGTACTTCTGCAGAAATGCCGTTTTCTCCTGTACTTTTATTATTTTTTAGTTTTCTGCATTCATCTTCTATCTCTTGATCTGTTGTTTTTCAACTCCATCTTTTTTTACCTGCCCATTTTGTTTTTCGTAAGTCCCCATATTTAAAATTTTGTCGTAATACTTTGAGTATCTATTTAATTTTGCTTCCACATGTCCTACTAATTCTCCGTCTTTATTCTTTAGGTATGGCGTTACATTTCGTGAAGTGTCTCTTGTTTTCTTAGCATCGCGGTAAAAGTTTCTTATTTTTGTTTTATAGTTTTTTCCCATTATTTTCAGATTCTTATTTATATGGTTTCTTTTTTCTTGTCTTCATACTTGCTTTGCTTTTGTTGTAAGTATTTCGTATCTTTATTTATTGTCTACTTTTTGTCTATTCAAGAATATTAATCTTTTCTGGTTTTGTTCTTCTAGTATTCTTTTACAACTTTCCGTAAATCACTTCTTGCTTTCTTTGAGATTCTTAGATCCCACGTGTTGTTGTAAACTCTTTTGCATGGCTTCTTTCATCAGGTCCCAATCGTTTGAATGTCCTCTTCCTGAGAATTTGTTTCCAAATTCTTGTTTAACTCTACATTTATTCTCTTTGAGTAATTCGTCAGTGTTGTACTTTTGTATCCTTAAACTATTTGTCTTTAGTATTGTTGGTAGTTCTTCCAATTTTGCTATTACTAATACAAGGTCGGAGTTTGCATTTGCTCTTCTGAAGTTTCGTATATCTTTAATATTTTGATGATGTTTATTTTTTATTAAGAAAATTTTTTATGAATATCTTTGTGATCGAAGCTGTGCTTCTGATTTTTAGATTATTTTCTTTTACCAATTGAATGATTGCTTTTTTATTTTCACGACTCTTCTCATGTTTACTTTTACCCCGTTACATTTCTATATTCTTCCTCACTTCCAATTTTTGTATTTATATCTCAAATTAAAATGTTTACGTCATAATTTGGTATTTTTTCCATATAGTTCACATCTCTTCATAAAATTCATTTTTAACATTTGGGTTCTTATCTTCCTCCTTTGTTGTATCATGGTATGTTTGACCTATTTGTTTTACTTTAACTCCCAAGATGTTATTTTTTTTCACTTTTTTATCATCCTTTCTTTTCCTATCTGTTTGCTTGTCCATTTTCATAGCCCGTGTTGTAATTCGCTTACCTTTAAAGTCTAATTTTTTTGCACTATTGTTTGGATAATTGCTTTCTGGAACATTTCTTTCAATTTATTTCACGCTCATTCTTTATCGTTAATTATTATCTTTTGAGAACCCATTTTTACTTTATTTGTAGCTTTTAACTCTCCCTTAGCCTTTTTAATTTTACCTGTATTTCTCTCACTTTCGGATTTATATAATCACTTATAAACACTCTCAAGTCCTTCAATTTGCTCAGTTTTTTCTTGTTCTTTATTATTTTCTCTTTGTCTCTAATGCTATTCAATTCTACTAGGTATACTCTATTAGTTAGTTTTCTTGCTCCCTTTGTTTTTATCTCTATTTGCATAGTCTTAGTTATGAAGTTTTAAATTTTATTTTAATTAAATTTTAATCATGTGTCTTTACTTCTATTCCTGAATTACTACTAAATTACAAAGAAGCTATATTAACTACAGTTTTTTGTTGTAGGTTGTAATAATTTCATTCTGTAATTTTCTATTGCATATATAATTATATCAGCAGAATAAATAGCAAACTCCTGAGAAATATAGTTATTGCAAAACTGTTTGAGTAAGTGCATGATTATGTGTCTATATCATGTTAGCTTTATCTTTCTAGGAAAATTATAATTTCCTTGAATACCCGACCCACTGTTTGATTATCAATGTCTTATTAATAAAGACTTAAATATAAAATTTATTTGATATCATAGTTGCATTTCTACTAACTATTAATTTTTATTGTAATGGTATTTGTATAATTGCAGTGTTTTTATTTGTGGAATAAATAATTCTGTTCACTATGTTATTTGTTTTTTATGTGAGTATACTCATAAATAGTTCCAGAAATGTCTGGGTGTGGGTAGTTTATTTCACGCTTTTGGCCTTTAAATTTTTGTTAAGTTTATTTACTTATAGACAATTCGATCCGTCAAGATCTGTTCCTCTTAATACCGCGAGACCCACTACCTCCTCCAAAATTTAAGTTTAAAAACTGATAATTCATACTTTATGCCGCCAATATTTCTAGTTTTAGCATCATTTTAAATAAAAATAATGAATACGCATTAAAGAAATAATAAAGTAAAGAGCTGTAGTCATTATCCATTGGAAAATCTCGCATTATTAAAAATATTTACAATTAATATTACATATGATTTTACAAAATTTGACCTAGTGTACTGTCGGGAAATTACTTCTTTATGATTTAAATTTTATTGGACGCTATGGAAAAAACTAGTTTTTTGTTTCCTCCAACCGAACGATTTACATTGCGGGTGTGAGCTATATATTATATTAAATAATATATTAGCGCGCAGTTATCAGTCACTATTTTTTTTATAATAGACTTTATTGTCAGCTCAACAATTAAAATGTTATACATGTCATGTTTAATAATATTACAAATAACTACTGAAAATGACACGACAAAACTATTTGTAACGTCTTGTTTATTAATATTGTTAATGTTTAATCGTTATGCTCTTCTACGATAACGATGTCTTGGGGTAGTCTTCGTTTTAGCCTAGTGTGTATATTTCGCTTGCACATGTTGTAATAGGTGACCCCGTCGCACGCACTCGCGTTTTGTATAAACTTTTTAACACTTTCACAGATGTAATTTTGTACATATGAAACTCTTAGTTCGTAGTGTAGTTGGGTATTACGAATAAACCAAGGCGCGTTCACTGCAACTCGTAAAATTTTATTTTGGAGTCTTTGTATTTTGTTGATGTTTGTTTTTGACGTAGTACACCAAACCTGGCAAGCGTATGAGATTAAGGGGCGTATTAGGGTTTTATACAGTAATATGGTACACTCCGGCTTCAGAGATGACTTGCGATTAATGAGAGGGTATAGCTGACGCATTCTGTTGTTGGCCTGGAGTAGCTTATTGTTTATGTGGTAGCTCCAGGTTAATCGTGTGTCGAGGTGTACTCCAAGATATTTTACCGCTTGATCCCTGGGGTTCCATGGTATAGATTTGCCATCAATTTCGATGTTGGGCGGGAAGGTGTCTCTCCTTAGCGTCGTGGCGTGTTGAAGTTCTTGTACTGCAATGTGTAAGTTCATGTTTTGCGTGATAATCGCCGTGTCGTCCGCAAACGTGGCTGTAGAAGCTCCGGTTACTGGTATATCTGATGTATAGATATTAAATAGCAGAGGCCCAAGAATGCTTCCTTGAGGAACTCCCGAATGTATACCTTTGATATCAGATATGGCAGAGTTGACCTTAACAGCGAAGGTTCTATCTTCCAAAAACGAAAATATTGTAGCTTGCAGGTAACTTGGTATATTAATGTCAAGTAGTTTTTTCATTAGACCTTCAATCCATACCTTGTCGAAAGCATTCGCAATGTCGATGAAGATGATTGTTGTATAGCATTTACTTTCAAATCCATTTTCGATTATTTCGCTAATTCTCTGGAGCTGATGGCAGCTTGAATGTCCTTTCTTAAAGCCAAATTGAAATGCTGGTATTATATTTTGGGTTTCTACAATTTTTGATAATCGAACATTAATAATTTTTCCAGAATTTTTGATAAAGTTGTAAGTAGGCTTATTGGCCGGTAGTTCTTAATATCTTTTTTATCTTTTCCTGGTTTTGCAAACATGAGTATGTGCGCGTGTTTCCAGCTCCGTGGAAAGTATCCAATGCGAAGACACGCATTATATATAGATGCGAGGTATGCTATACATTTTTTGGTCAGGTGTTTAAGGACAATGTTAGTTATTAGGTCATGGCCTGGTGACTTTCGTTTGGGCAGAGCAGATATGAATTGAGTTATTTCACTTGGTGATACAGGGTATATGTTTTCTGTGATAACTGGGCGATTGCGCTCGATATGATTTAGTACATGAAGTGCATGTGCAGTGCCACAGATGTTTGTTGGCGTAAAACGTGTTCGAGGTGATCGGCAAAAGCTTGCGATTTTCGCTATCAGTGTAGAGGATATTGGGTCCATTTGTTATGGTTGGTAATTCGTCATGTTGTTGCAGAATTCTTCTGGTAGTTTTCACATGCCGGATCTCCAGGGCTGATATCAGCAATATGCTTTCGGTATGACTCAATTCTGTATTCGTCCAGTTGTTTCTTAAGACGATGGGTGAGGCTATTTAGGAGTCTTTTACTTGGGATTTTTAGTTCTCAGCCATAGTCTCCTGGTTTGACTTTTTGTCTTGATCAGTTTTAATATATAGCTGGGTGGGTAGTTATAGTTAGCGTGTATGATGTTTCGAGGAGTTGAGACCGATGTTTTGGCAGCGTCCGTGATTGACATGGTGATGCTAGAAATTGCAGTATCAAGGTCTTCAGGGTTTTCACACCTATATGGTTCATGTAGGTTGGAGTTTAGTCGCTCTTGGAAGTTGTTCCAGTCGATTCGTCCGTTAATAAGTCTTTGAGGAGGTTGTTTAATTTGTGGTGTGCCCAGGAAGGATATTAACACAGGTACATGGTCAGAGTTAAGTTCCATTACTACATTTTGATTTATCTGTTTTGGGAAATTTTTTGAAGAACAATATCTAGTATATCAGGTTGGTGATCTTCCCGATAAGGATAATACGTATACTCGTTCGGAGGCATAATTTGAAAGCCATATGTAGTTGAGTATTGTTCGAGTTTTGTACCCTCAGGGTTAGTAGCTCGACAGCCCCACATTCGGTGTTTGCAGTTGATATCTCCAATTACTAATATTTGGTCAGTTGTATTGAATAAGGTTTTTATATCATTTTCATTGTTTTTTGTTTGGCTGCCTGTACGCGCTATAGATGATAAGAGGGCTTTGGTCATGTAGTCTCACTTTGATTCCAATTGTTTCTAAAGTAGTATTTAGTATATTAGGGATACTTGCATATTCTAAGTTTCTCTTAATGATGATGGCCACACCTCCTGAAGCTATTGTGGCGTTTCTGTCTTTTCGATATACATTGTATCCTGGTATTTTAAGATTATCGTGGTCTTGCAGATGAGTTTCAGTAATGCAGGCTATATCCACATTGCGATAAATGCAGATCGTTGATTTAAGATACCATTTGAATTCCAATTAAGGATTGTTAATTTTTCAATTGCTCTTCTGGTCTTAGGATCCATTGAGCAGCAGGGGTATCAGGGTAGTTGAAAGGAATGTTTTAATTTGGGGAAGAAAGGACGTTACAAGATCGACAATAATTTTAGTTATATGTGATAACTGAGAGGATTCGACTGGTTGTGTTGCTGCTGAGTTTGAGGAGATGTTGTTGACGTGTGGATTATTTTTTAGTTTATCAGCGTATGTTTGCGTTGGGTTGACGTGAGAACTATTGGCTATTTTTCTATTTTTAAAGGATTTTTGTTGGAATTGAACATGGTGACTGCATCCACGGTAACTCGCTGCATGATCGCCGCCACAATTGACACATGTCGGTTGCTTGGTGCACTCATTGTGATTGTGATTTCCAGCACATTTGACGCACCTTGGTGTGAGGGTGTAGTAATTTTTTGTGTGCCCGTAGCGTTGACATCGGTGACATTGTGGTAAGCTGGTTGACTTTTTTCTCATTTCAACGGTCACAACTGAATGATATATTGACTTCAAGGAGAATATCTTTTTGCCCTCATCGCTATTGGTTAGGTCGACTGCACACACAGGAAGGGGCTTTTTATCTCTTGTCAGTAGACGTGTTACATTGATGACAGGTAGTACTTGTAACTCAGTTTTGATTTCATCAGTAGTCAGTGATAACGGAACATTTTTAATTACCACTGACAGAGGTTTTAGGTTGGGGTTTTGGAATGTATGATATTCAATTCCATTTTCAGAATAAAATTTTGTGAGAGTGCGGTAGTCGTTATCATCCGATAAGTTGATGCGTAGCGAATTCGTGGTACACATTGTTGTAAACGGTTCTTTGATAATTTTATTAATATCTGCCACAAGAGCCTTGTGATTAATCGCATTGTGCAGATATATTGGCGGGATTTTAGGTCTATTAATAGAAGTAGCAGGTTCTGTAGGAGGTGTGTTGATTTTTTGCTTGTGTTATCTTCGCTATCGTTTTGTGAGGGCAAGTAGAATCTGTTTTGTGTGATTAGCTCTTCAGCTGACCACATGTATCGCTTTTGCACCTCATTGAGAGGCGGTGTTAATTCATCAAGTTTGCGCTTAGTCCGCGCCTGTAGACTCATTTTATTATCATTTAATGAGGTGTTGGCACTCTATGTATTTGTTAATATTACTATGAATACTCACAGTGAAGGTTAAATATTACAGTTTAGGCCAGACGTGTTGCACTGATAACGGAGCGCGCGCGTTGCACCCACACCGTATCAATACTCGTACTCGACTCCAAAGTCACTTTAAATCAAAGAATTTTTGGGTCATCTTCAAAATTCGACTCGAAGAAAGATTATAAAAATATACTTTTGTTCTAAATAGAATATTATAGTAACATTCTAAATTAAAATAATGGTTTACTGCCAATATTATTGAGTTGAAATATCTCGTTTTTAGACTCAAAAAGTTGGTCTTGGGTTATCACAATTGATGATACCATAATGGATGTGAGTCCTC
Organism: Sinelater perroti; assembly: GCA_036346155.1. Taxonomy (NCBI): domain Eukaryota; kingdom Metazoa; phylum Arthropoda; class Insecta; order Coleoptera; family Elateridae; genus Sinelater; species Sinelater perroti. The sequence goes on along the minus strand of JARFIY010000001.1, from coordinate 7,111,703 downwards.
TACGGCAGCCGTTGGTTTAAGTGGAAACCCAATATTTTACTTCTGTATTTGTAGATATACATTTGTAAGCACGCTTTGGGCTTGTTGGTGAATGTTAATTGTGTTTTGCCTTGTTTGCTGTTATTCTCCACTTCTTTAACCGCTTGCTTGCTTGGTTTAAATGCTGCTGAAAGTTGACTGATGTTTCGTTTGATGTTAGTGTCGCCGTTTGTGTATATATCGAGGAATGTTGTCAAGTTCTCTTTGAGTTTCTGGATCAGATAGAACTGTTTTAGTAGTTGTTTATTGTAGGAGTTGTATGAAGTATAGTGCAGGTCTATCTATATATATTTGTTGTTTTAGTGGAACGTTTAGGTTTGCATTTATTTCCAGATATTGGAGTATAAGGTCCAATCAATTTTGTTGGCGCATATTTTTTGGTATGACTGTCTTTTCAATTTTAGTCAACCTGAGGGTTATTATGGTTGGTGATCGGATGGCAGATCTAGGTTGGATCCTATTTTAGTATAATTGTCTGATAATCCACGAGTTATAGCAAAGTCCAGAAGATCCGGGAATTTATTTTGGTCACTGGATCAGTAGGTCAGTTGTCCGGTGGATAGATAGTTGCAATTGAGTAGTTGTAGGGTTGACGTAGGTTCCTTCTTTTTATCGTGGTTAAGCTAGATGTTTGGCATTCTAGCCACCACCGATTAAGCTTCTATTTCCTGCAGCAACAAGAAACTCTCGATATTCCTCAGGTGCGATTGAATACTATAAAGTAGAGATTTTAGGTTTAATTGAATTTTAGCAGCTTGTGTTTTATTTGTATGGTAAGATGGAAGTTCGTGATGAGGAAGAGCTCTTCTGATTATTAAAGCTGATCCGGTGTGGTCAAGTACCGTTAAGGTGGTTGGCAGTATAAACTGTAGTTTGAGATATTGAACAAGTTCTTTTAGCAAAATGTGTTTCGGAGACGAGCTTAAATCTACTGTATTTATTTGAATAAATTTAATTAATTCTAGTCTATGGTTAGTTTGTTACAATTCCAGGCAGTTATACGGGTGCCTGTCGCCATTACTTTAGTAATTTATTTAGAAGTGTTGTTAGTATGCTAAGAATCATGCTGTTTTGAGTAATTAACATCGCTTTAAATTTTACCTAGGAACTGGATTAGTATATCAGTTGTGTTAGTTTGTTAGAATTACTGCTTGCTATGTTTTTGTTCGCAATATTGTTATTCCATGGGGTATTTATTTGGGCATTGCTAACTTGAGTATTAGAATGGACGGCAGTTTCTTCCTGTTTTGTAGGAGTTTTTGGATCTAGCGTTTTGGAGATCTTTATACACAAAGCATCTCTCATAATTTGCTGTCGCACACGGCACATCTAGTTGGTGTATCTCTGGCTTTCTTAGAAGTAGCTGAGTTATGGACTCCGCCACATTTCACGCAACTGTAAGCTTTCATGCAGTAAGTTTTGATTTGGTTATAGCATTAACTGTGTGTCTACTGTACGTCATTTTTTTCTTAGATGGTTTTACTGTTACTTTTTGGTTGCTTATATATTAAAGTTTATATATTTTTATGTTAATAGATTTTGGTTTAATATCCGCAAAGAACAGTAGAAGCGGTTCGTTGCTTAGTCTGCATCGAATGTTGTGGATATTTAAAATCGTATGGCTTTTCTCTTTTAGTAGGTCTTTGATTTACTGTACTGAAGTATCGTTTTCTCATATCACGATTCTGTAAACCCGATCTTCCTTAAGTTGATGAGTATGGTGGATTATTTTTTCTTCTCTTGATGGCCTATGAGTGAACGATATGCGCTAGGTTCGCTTGTATTGATTTTTACCCGTGTTGTCTGACAACGATCTAGTGTAATATTGCTTTTTTTCTAATACACTCGATACAGTTTATGTCATTTCTTTAAAATTCTCAGCTCCGTAATTTATACTGATAGTAGTTTAGATATTTTAGGTTGGTTAGATTATTATTTGTTTCTTTGTCGTTGCCTTTTGTCAATAAAATTGTTAATCTGTTGGATGTGCTTGTATAACTTTGGCATTTATTAGTTTGAATTCAGATGTGGCTCCTTTCTGTAATGGTAGATAAGTCATTTTCTTCTAAAAATAAACCATTTTCCTTTAGATAAATTTTTTTAAGTTTCTATTTACGAGTTTGCTATATGTAACAAAACTGGGGCATAATATGAACATTCTTGTGCATTTTCCGCATAAAAATGCTTTTAATAAATTTACATATAGTTGCATAAAGTTGTTGACATAAAATTGTTACATCCTCCTTTTACCAGTAAAACAATTTACAATTAGCAATTGAAAAGAATGCCATAAATCATCTTCTACAATTTTATGGTAATTTTTAAACCGGTCCCATTTTTCATTATTCCATTCAGTTCACAAGAGGTTTCTAGTTTAAGTGAGTTTTGGAGCGCCTATAAGGAAGTTTAAAAAAGTGTTTTAATTCACATACCATCCTTGATAACCGTGGGGATTTTTTTTACTCCACTTTGATGCAATTAAAAATCTAAGTAGCCCATATAAAATGCTTCAGCAAATGAGCTATTAGTTGAAAAAGAAAACCACATCAAGTTTTTTTATTGAAGTGTGTCAAATGCTCAAAATTATTCTTCAAGAAAGGGTAAATTAGGCTACGAGCTCCATAATTTAGAAAAGTTTAAATGTTTTTCGACTTTAAATTTTAAGTTAGTGGCTTAGTAGTTTTCTGCGACGTGTATTAGAATACTTTGCAGAATAGCATAGATAGCGGCCTTTAATTTTTCGGTTTGTCGACAAGTGAAGGAAATCGTTTTTTTCCACTACAAAAAAGAAATTCAAGCTGATAGATTGGATAATGGTGAATTATTGATTGTTGGAAAGTAGGAAATAACTGTTGTACTGTGGATTTGATTATTTGGGAGATGTAAGTTTATATTTCCGGAACTACATATATATGTAACGCCTTGTTTTCTTAATTAGCAAATAGGTGTCGACTAGGTAAAAACAGCTTCCTGTATTAAAGACATTAGTTTAAAATAAAAAATGGCAATTCAAGCAAATCATCGATAGTGAAAGAGAGAATAAATTAATATTTTGCACCCATTTTATTTAAATATATAAACTAAATGAAAACTTTCTCCTTCATAGAATATTAACGAAGAGTTTTTTAATCTCAATTACAAATAAAAAACGTTTTTCCGATAAAAGTGCTGATGAGTTTAAATTTGTTAAAAATTTTACGTTCAGAGTCAGTAAGATGACTTAAGAATTATCAAATATCATTATTAGTATAATTGTATTTTGAACATTGTGCAACGATGGTAAGAAAATAGTTTTTTACGTGTGAATTTTCTATTACAAAAATAAGGAAAAAATTAAATAAAGCCTACGTCTAATTAAAAATTATCGGGATACCTGTTATTATATTCTTTCATGTTAGAAGTCTCAGTAATTAACAATAATACAAAATGAATTCATCTTTTACTTTGTTAAGAGTTCTGATTCTATGGGATATCAAAACCTCTTAATTTTTGCTGAAAAATTTTGGCCAAAGTATTTTGTGGTGTGGGTTATTGTGATCTGGAGCGAAGACGTCGTTCTAATTCGTACCATAGGTGTTTCGTTGTCGAAAGTTGACCTTGTTTTATAACGGGAAACTGTCATCATCAAATTATCCTTATATGGTAGATAGGACAGAAATATCTTGCCATTTTTTCGCATTAAGTTTTATGAGAAAGTTTATTTTTTGACTCAGATTATATTACTAGTGCTGCACAATTCTGGAAGGTTCAATCATTAATCACAAGTAAATCTTCTCATCGGCTGCTACATATTTACAGCAGAAATTTTTTGGTTTGTAAAAGGTTGCTCGATCATACACTTTTGATGCTGGCCCAACAATCACTGGCACTGAAAAATTCACCGGTGATATTTTGACAAAATGATTGACGAGTTTTGCTAATTAAGTTATTTAACGCTCTTTTATTGTTTGTTCGACTGTGATTTATTTGTAGTTTTCTTTTAGTTTTTGTTATGTTTGCATGAGTTACAGCTTTCCGAAAAGACAAGTAAACTCCTAAGGTTTCCAAGGGTGTATTATAACTAAAATTAATTGACGATTATTTGTTATAATGATAAAGCTGTTTTTAGTTATGGCTTGTTTCTAAACCAATAAATTATTTTACTGCCGGTAATTATTTTTTTGAAACAAATTTAACTAGAAAGCAATTTTCAGTGTATTATTAGAAATACCGCTGGTCAAAAATTCCTTGACGCCGCGTGTTTGCTTTACATCTACTGTTTTTATTTTCTTGTTATCTTTGTAATAAACTGGGTCTCATAAATGCGTGCAGCAGTGTTTTTTATGTATGTTGTAAAATACCCGATGTTACTGTTATACATATGCACCCTTTCTAGAATGTATAAATTACCACGGGTAAATAGGAAGAACTGCATTTATGTTTGCATATGTACTCCTGTTTTTTGAAGCTTGGTGCATATATTCTGCCTTGTCCGTTTAGTAATTGTTGTATTGATTCTTAGTAGTATTAGTTCTTTAATTTGGATGTTACCGGTGTTTTATAATGCAACATACTATTCCATTATATAGCACCAGCTTAAGTATGTGTTAATAAAGTCATTTTAAGACAAAAACGTTAATCGTAACAGTCACAGACCTTTCAAGCTAAACAAAGTTTAAGTTTTATTGGACAGATTACACAAAAGCGGTGGTTGAAAAATCATAATCAGTGAATAGCGTGGCTCTTAAAGAGTTTAGTTTAGTTTTACCAAAGCTGACTATCAACAATTTACATATTTTATCTATAAAATTCATATTTATTAAATTTTATAAATAGTTCTCGAGTAACAAGAACAACAATTTTTGGCGAAAGTCTGGTCTCTTATTGTTAAAGCAAGCGTTGTACAGTAGAATAACAAATTTCTAAATAATAATTATTGTATTTGTTAATTTCGCTTATTTTATGCAATTAACTGATCGCGAAGGTAACCTGATCTCTCAATCCCCCCAGCTACTACTTCTAGAGATATTTGAACAGCTTAGCGTAAGCAGAAAATCTAAGACTTTTGAATATTACTGCATTCACAGTTACTATCCTCTAGATACACTTCATAATAAATAATTATCAGTGCAATTTTGGTTAACTCTAGTAGAATATATTACTAAGTGCAAGATTAATTTTGAAAATTTTAAAAACGTTGTTTATTATAATTATATAATTGTTAATTAATTAGCTTAAAACAGTAGTTCTCAATATGGAGGACGGAGCGAGAGGATTTACAAAAAAACCCCGCCTGATAAAACATTTATTTCCATCACTTCACTTCAATTTAAATTTAAATCATTATATTCTTTACTTGCATGTCTTCTCCATGTTGTTGGTAGTTTCCATGTTTTCTCTTGCTTCTTCTTGTGTAATCTATATCATTATTAGATTTTCTCAAAGCGTGTCTTAGCCATTTTCATTTCTTTCTTTTTATGTATGATTATCGGCTTCTGCTTAGTTCGCCCCCATAAATGTTTATTTGAAATTATAAATTCAGATTATTCCTTAGACATTTATTTGCAATTTTTTTTACTTATTGCTTATGATATACATCCATTCAGTAACATGCTTTTAACTTTAAACTTAAAATGCCAATCTTATTTGCAGTCAATAATTATTATGCGTTCTAAATTTTTCGAAGTTGATTAAAGGCAATCTGGGTTTTTATTATTCTGCGATTAATATCTTTTTGGAAACTTATATTTTCCTTCAGAATCTATATATGTATAAAGCTTCATTTATTTTACTTATTTTCTTCCCTTCAATTTCCATCTCTTTGATGTCTTTAGGGTTTATTGCCATTATATTAGTATTACTGATATTTATTTACAGGCCCACATTGCTGAAATTTATTTTTGCAGAAATAAAATTTGCTTGCGTATGTGTCAAATTGTCTGTTATAATGCATACATGCAAACTCTAGATCCTTTAGATGCTGGCAATATTTTCATAAATTTTTTTTCTAAAAGATTTATTTAATTATTTAATCTCTAGCTATTAAAAGAGGATCAGTTAAAGGACACAGTCCTGTGGAACTCTATCAATTCTAATTTTATCAGTAATTATGCAGTTTTTTATGTATAGCCTCCATAATTATTATATAGTAGTTTTATTATGTGGATTACTTTTAATGGGATATTATGTTTGTCTTAGACTTTTTGACAATCTATAAAAGCCAAATATATATCTTTCTTCTATTCTAAGAGGCCATCAATAATTACTCGTAAAATCAGGTTTAGTTGATGCATTCCTGTCGTGGTCTAAATCCCGACTGATTGTTTCTAAGAATAATATCAACTGATTTTTTTTTTATTATATTTATTATTATGTGGTCTACAATTTTGCTTGTGGTGTTTAATATAATGTAATAGGTCGCCAGTTCTCGCAGCCTGGAATATCACATTTCTGTGGGAATTTTATAATTCGGTCTTCAATCTATTCTTGGGGCATATCTTCTGCGTTTCATATTTTATTTAATATAATAAGCAATAAATCAGTTCCGTACCTATTTACACTCTTGCTTTTATTAGATCTGCTGATATATTATCTTTACTTGCTGCTTTATCATTCTTTAGTTTATGTACGGCTCTTTTTGTTACTTTTGTAATTTCTTCGGTATTTGTTTAGTTCTCGACAATTGTTGTTTTTTATTTTTTACTCTTATATATATTTCCTGCTTCTTATACATATCAAGATATTCTTTTAATGTGATCAAAATGTTGTTTTCTGTCTTCAACAAGTATTCCTTTTGATGTATTATCTGTGTTCATTAATTCTGTTTTAGTCTAGAAAGTTTTTTTGTTATTTTGTATATTGTTTTAATATTTTTACCTTCTCTATTTCCTTGTTATTGCTAATGCTCTTTTTAACTTTTTTGTTCATTTCTCTATATAATTTGTGTAAGATTTGTCTTTTTCCTCATTTCTTTGGCTTGGTATTTGTAAATTTATTTTTTTCTTCAATCAACTGCCGTGTTCCGTTAGATACCCCATCTGTTATTTGACTACTGTTTTTGTAGCTGTCTGGGTCTTATAAAGTACCCAAATATTTTCAATCGTTAGGTCGCTTATATCTTCTCTTTCTCTCTTCATCTCCATCTCCATCGTCTCTCTCTCTCTCTCTCTCTCTAATCTCTCTTATATATATATATATATATATATATATATATATATATATATATATATATATATATATATATATATATATATATAATATATGATAGATAGATAGATAGATAGATAGATAGATAGATATTCCTTCTCTCTCTCTCTCTCTCTCTCTCTCTCTCTCTAAAAGGTCTTGTTGTATTGTGTATTCTTAGTTTTAATTTACATTTACTTCTCAAGAGTGCGTGATAAGATTCTATATTCGCTCCCACATCGCTCTTACATCTTAAAGGTTTCTTGTCAATCTTCTGCTTATTGCTATGTGGTCTCTTTCATTTTTAATGTTTTCCACGTAATTTTGTATTTAATCTTATGCTGAAAAACGCTACGTCCAATCATCAAATTGTTTAATTTGAGAAGAGGAAGTTATTTTAATACAAATCTCCTACTCGTTTTTCTCTATAATTTTTTCTTTTCTTTTATTAACACTCACAATATTTGCACTTCTGTTGATTTTTGTAATTTGTTATAAAATTTTTCTCTATTTTCTGGTTCGCTTTTATTTGTCGAAGCATATACACGAAAAATAGAAAAATTTATAAATGTTGCTTTAAATCTGGCTGTTATTACACGTTTAGATATTAGATCCCATTTTAGTAACGTTTTTCTTGCTAACAGTATTAACATAAATGTTTCATATTCTTGTTTGGCATTTACATTATATATAATAGCGTTTTCTAATTGTCCAATTTTATTGTGCCTTTTGCAACCCACCTAGTTTTGCTTAATCCCAAAATATCGTATTATATTTTCATTTCGTGCGCTATTTGGTTTGTTTGGCTTATTTCATTCTTATATTCTAATTTCCGATAAATATTCTGTTACGGGTATTCAGTTTCTTTATTATTATATCATTTTCATTAAGCTGTATTTGAAAGCAAGCTTTTTCTTTCTTTAGTTTTCTATTAATTGAAGTATTCATTGGTTTTTTAAAGATCGGTTCGTATTTGTGGTATTCCTTGCATATCTTATGATAACTTTGTTCTCGTGCTCTATTGAGTTGGTGGGCTTTTTAAATGTCATCTCGTCTCTTTGCTAAGAACTGTATTTCTCTTTTTTCCCGAGATCTTTTAAAGTTGACTATAAATCATTTTTTTTTAGTAAACTCGGTAATTTTATTTGTAGCTGTTGTTACATTATGTGCATTATTATAATATACAAAATATTTGAGTATTTGAAAATATCGGTAAGAAAAGCCAACACAAGAAATCAAGAAGAATTGGAAAAATAGATTTTCATATACCGATTTTCCACCTTGCAAGTTCTGCTTTTCACTCAAAAACTCTTTTAAAGTCGTTTTTCGTCTAAAAACCATCTTACTTTTGTGTAATTAAGAAAGTTTTTAGGTGAAAAATCCGTATCCACAAATTTTCCTAATATTACAAGTCTGTAAGATTTTTCCTTTGGTGGAATTTACTTTAATAACACTTTTTATAACACAATATATTTCATAAAGTAAATATTGTGACTCAACAACATCTTGGTGTAAAAAATGTAGCCATATAGCGTTTGGTAGTACTTTTTGTAATTTAACAATTATATTTTGGCGCCATCGGTGCATATAGCAACACATTTCGCTCAGATAATATCATACTTATTAATACTTTTCTATCTATCCAATCTAATGAAGTATGAAATAAATATCTTCTGTAATACCACTTTCTGTATCATTGTATTCTATAAACTGGACACAAAATTATTTACGCATTCCTCCATTTGCAATGAAAGGCGTGTGCACTTCTTAATATTTTTAACAATGTATGTTCAATTACTTTCTTTCATGTCACTTTTATTTGGATAGTGTTATTGGAGGGAGGTATTGTTTTTAACTTTTGCAGTATCTTTTTTGCCAACCATTATTTGCACCATATTAACAGCTGCTGGTAAAGTTAGATCTTCATCAATTGTATAAGTTTTACTAGTTTTTGCAGTTTAAAATGCAATTTAATAACTTGCTAGCAATGCTTTTTCTTTAGCACTGGTTTGAGATGTAAAAGTAAATTTTTCATAGTGGGGAAAGATTAGCTTTCTTTCAAGGAATTTTACAAGCTTATCTTTTGCTTAAATTTTGTTATTTAAGTATCAAAGTAGTTTTGAACAATACACTGTGGTTTATTGGAAATAGCAGTAAAGTAATGTAACTTAAGTATTTGGCATTCCACGCAGCAGTCAACAGCACAGTATAAAAGTTAGAAATGACACTTTGTCCCGCTTCGCTGCTTATATAAAGTCAAACTGAATTTTTCAAAAGACTCCATCGGTATCTGACATTTTATATAATATAATGGAAAGTTTCGAAAACACACAAGTATGGCTCAAGTAGTAACAAAGAAATAAATTTCAATATTTAGTGATGGATAACCCCAGTAATAAAGAAGAAAATTTGACTATTTAGTAACAAGTATTTCCAGTTATTTGCCCGTCCAGTCCTTGTTTTATCATAAATAAATTTGAAGACCATAAGAGGAGGTGGCCAACAAAACTTTTATTAAAAGGGAGTCCCTTTTTAGAAACATTTGAGAACCACTGGCTTAGAATGTCTGTATAGTGCTGTTTAGTTTTGTATATATTTATTAGTCTTTTATTTGCGTCTATGTATTTTATTCGATTTGTCTATCTGTATAGAATTCATTTCATAGTTTTTGAGCAATTTTTTCTGGTGACTGCAAATTTTATTTGAATACGTTTCTAGGAGTTTTATTTTTAATTTTAAAATTATATCTGTCACTTTTCATTATTATCTTTATATTGCCGCTAATATAGTTACATTGAAAAGCACATATTATTTTAGTTTCTGAGAAATGAGGTATGATAACAAATTTGATCTTTAAATATGATGTTATATTACTTGTTTTATTTAATATTCTTAAAATAAGTTTTGTCGTATTGTTTTTTATCGTTAAGCCCACATTTGATTATTTAAATGAATGTCAAGGTACCGGACTGTCAGCAAAAAAAGAATTAATCATCTGAATTGCATATTTTATATCCAGTTTTTAGGGCTTTACAGATGTCTACCTCTCAGACGATTTTAGCACATTAAAGCAGATAGTTTCAAATAGCTTAAAAAGAGTTAAAGCTTCTTTCAGGAATTAAAGTTAAATCCGCACCAGAGTCTTCGCCTCTTTACTTTTTGAGTTTTTTAACAATTTTCTTGTTTCACGTTTACTAACTCATTTAGGAACATTTTATCGAAGAATATTTAAGTTATTTTGTATTAAATATAATAATATTTTTAAGGCAATGAAAATGCATTTAATTTCTATTTCGATTTATCTTAGTGCACAATTAAAACAAACGTTGAATTTCGCTCATTTTAAACCTTTATTTAAATAAAATAAAATGGTGCAGCTGTACAATGCATACATTTATTTTAAACTACGATAACAACCAAGGAGTGCTCTAGAACTAACTAGCAAAAAGTAGACCAACGCTCCGATTCGTATTGTACCTTTCCTAACTATATTACAGACAGGAATGTTTGATAAACATGATCTACATGGACAGTAATACACGTAGCGCAATTGGGTACACACAGAAGAAAGTGTCGGGGCTCAACTCAGGTTAGGAACTTGAAGGGCGTTGAAGAGGAGTCAAAACGGTGCTGGGCTCATGTCGTGCAGGTGTTTATGCTTCCTCCTCGCTTCGGCGTCTTCGTCCAGGGCCGCCGGCGAAGTTGGCCGCTGCCAGGCCCATCAGGTGCTTGGCAGCTTGAGATCCGGAAAAGCCGCGGCCCAGGCCCAAGTCGAGTCCACGTTTTGAGCTATGAACAGGTGTAACCGTATTATGTTTCTGCGGATTAAGCTTAAAATATAATAATAATAATGTAGTATTCATTTGAATTGTACTTTTACATTGCTATGAATAAAATTAATAATTCAAATTTAAACATTTAGTGTATTACTATATTCAAATATTTACTGTTAGAGTTCAAATATTTGTATTGCATTAAAAGCAGGGTTGAATTTAGTTGTCCGGTAATTAAGCTACAACTGAAATTTCCGCTGCCAAAATAAACATCACCCATTTCAGTAATCATCAATTAGGTCTAATTCTAAAATTCACAATTGTATGATTTAACTATTACTAAAAATTGTTGATAATCATCGTGGTCGATATAATATAGAAGAAAGAAAAGAACCATCAGTTCTTTAGATATAAAATTTTTTGTATGTTTTGAGGATTACTAAGAAATTTAAAAAATAACCTTAATTACAATTTTTTAGTTTGTTTGTAAGTAGATTAGTATTCAGAATAGGCCATGTTCGTTAAAGACATTCACTTTCTTCTTTTGATGGATACTGGTAGTAATCGAAAACGTCGTGATTGATTTAAACGTGATCGATATTATGATACTATTAGATGTTGAAAACCTTTCAGTCTATGAGCGATTTGTTGTTATAAAGTATTTTGTCTTTCGATTGCATTTAAAGGCAGCTTTTTTGTTGTCTTATTTATTATTTCTTTCTATAGATGTATAGTGATTAAACAGGAGATATCTTTTAGAGTACCATAGTTAAAACGTGAATTGATACAACTGCAAGGAAAAGACGACCCCATTTAATTGAGTGTTCGAGAGTTTTGCTATTATATATGATTTGGTTTACTTTATTGCATTACGTAAATTCATTCTTTTTATAACACTTGAAATGGAAAATATCTTGATACCGTATATGTCTGTTTTTTTAAATATTCACAAGATAAACTGTTGTTTATTGAGATTGAAGAGCCATTACATATAAATTATACTGCCTTAAAATTCTTTTACTAAATTAAACATACTGTAATCAGAAAATAATTAAAGTTTAAAAAGCATTTCTGTTTGAGATTTTGTTATATTTTTTCATAGATATGAGGTCTGGGGGAAATAGTATTATCACGTATAATAGACATAAAAGTACCCTCAGCCATTTACATTTGGTACGTGTATAATAAAATGTACATTATAAACAAGTTAACAAATTTGAAAGAGGGCGTATTATTGATTTACATAAAAGGAGCATTTTTTTGAAAAAATGTACCGAAAAATTAGTTCCCATAGTAATACTGTGGCGCAAAATGGAACCAAAGGATTGAATAAACTAATTATTCGGGAAGACTATTGTCATATTTAGAAGCTTGCGATTACAAACCATACCGCGACATCAAGTGACTTAGTGCTGAGTTTTAGTGACTGACTTTTCTGCACCAATAGCCAACGGAAAGTTGTTTTTAGATACATGAGTAGCATAGTCTTTTCTGATGATTTACGATTTTGTTTAAATCAAAACGATAATTGGGTATTACGCCGTAAACGCAGTAAAAAGAAGCAAGAGGACTACAATCATATGAGGCATACGACGGCAAACTATAGGTATTATGGTATGAGAAACTATTCTTTGTGGTAGCAAGCTATCTCTAGTCGGAGTTAGAGGCAAAATTATTAGTCAGGCTTATATCAACGCGGTTTTACAACCAATGGTATTCTTTTTCAAAGGGTTCCCCAAGCTTGACCACATGGCACATAACATATTAAGTTTTTTTAACATCACTTGACCTTTCACCGATCGAAAATATATAGACTATCATTTAGGGAAAGGCAAAGCGCTATCCATGACAAGCGTGTCAATAATGAATAAAACGCGATTTATTTAAACACCATAATAATAGTCATAAAAGCCCAATAAACAGTAGCGTATTTCTTTAAAGTGTAGAGAAAGCTTGCACCTATGTTTATATAGATACTCTGCTCTTTTTGTCATCATATAATGATATTAAAAACATAACATAAATATTGAGATGACATAATTAAAATAGAAAAATAAAAAAAATAAAATTTTATAAATAAACTTACCGTTGTTTTTTAAAGAACAAAATTCACTGTTATCCGTTATGTAAAAATTTTGCGAAAATAAAATGCATTATTGAAATAAGTTAAAAAAAATGTTACCAGCTTTATTGAACCATTTTAACTAACAAAACATGGGAGATTACTAATTTTCACTTGCACTAACATTTTTAAAGTGAGATTACTGAAATAATTTACAAATGTGTGGTATGTATAAAAATTTGATATTACCTTTTTTGATATGACCTTTGTATTAGGAGTAGTATGAAATTGCTAGTTTTTAGGTAAGAATTTGAAGGCAGAACGTAAGGTAGCTAATATATAAAATATGCACCTGGTTGAGTAACTTGATGAGAGACGTCAAATTCCTAAAATAATTGTAAATACATGATATCTTTAACTTACGTAAATATTTTGAAAACGTACGCCAAAGAAATATAAATGTTTATTTAAGATTTATTTTTAAAATGTGGAAGCAAAATTACAAAACAAGATGAACTTGTCTTAAAATGTTGGTTTTTAATTTTTCTATTCTTGGTGGTAAATTTTTATATTTCTTGTTCTATGGCATTTCTAAAAGTAAAGCATGCATATGATGACAATGATTAATAAAAAATTAGGTTTTTAATTGTGTAGCCAAAGCCAATTAGTAATTTTAACAAGATAGAACCACTTAAAATAAAATAAACAACTCTAAGAAGGATTGCTCTATATAGAGCAAAAACAGCAAATGAACGAAGCGGGTAGAAGGAGACTTGTTGCATTAGAAATGGATTCATTAATGAGATCTTGTAGAGTTTCTAGATTAGAGAAAGTATCCAACGACAGATGTAACAGAAAATACCAGTCAAAATGTAGACAATAAGACAATAAAATATTTTTAAACGGATCCTTTTGAAATAAGGAGAGAAAGATCGAGTACATGGGGAAGTGTTATAAAAAAAGTTAAAAGCGAAAAAAATTTTTCAGTGAAACTATTACGACACACAAAAATAGAGGGGCAGTTTAGAGATTGGACAGCGCTGGCAGGCACTATAAAAGCGATTAATTTAGAGATAGTTATGTTTCACAAACTAATTTATTTTAATCAAGCCAATTTTTTCCATATTCCATATACTTTTTTTGTAGCCTGGAACAATTAGATTATGAGATATCTAATCGAACTTCGCCAAAATTTCCTTGGTTTTCTTGATTTTTCAATTTTTCCTCCATAAGTTAAGTAGTCGATAAAGATACCTTAAAATTTTACAGATAAAACTAACGTCTTAGATATTGCGTACGTGAGTTGATATGTAATCTATAGATTATAAAGGGCAATGACATGGTTGCGAAACTTGCATATGTGGAGCGAATTTGCATACAAGATCTATTTACAACAGCACGTTCTCGAGAGAAATATGATGAACTGGTCGCTAACATTACGAATTTGTGATAACACCCGAAAAAGATTTTGTTAAATGACAATATTTTTGTTAGCACCACTAAGATGCCACTGCATCGTATTAATTTGAAAATAATGTAAACGAAATAAGTCTATATTGTTGATTTTTATTTTAGGGTCATTTTGGTACGGTGATGAAGATGAATATTCATTTGTAGCGGCGTCAAGAGCTCGGAAAATTTGTTTACCGGGCTCACAAACTATTTTGTTGATATCTTTATATATTACTAATATTAAGACGATTGTTAAATATCATTGCACCACAAATTAAGGCAACTTTTACAATTAATATAATAAACCAATTTAAACTATTCTGCATGCGAATGCATAGGTTATGAACATGCGAGGTTTGCCCCGAAAATAACAAGCCAATGTTAATATAATGAGAACAGTTTGTGAAACCGCAAGGTAATCTGGCAGCAGATGCGAGTGGACTATAATGCGCATGCTTAAAAGCAGAGCTGTAGTTGCTAATAGCTTATTTCGAGCTGCTGCCAATGAACCAAATTTCTCAAAAAAATTACAATTACATTCGGCTCAATAAGAAATCTACTAATCTGCCATGCCCAAAAAAGTGTATGAGATTTCAAGGTACTTACTTTGACTTACGATATTTATTGTATCTTGTACCATTTTAACTAAATCTGTAGATTTTTTTATTCTTATAATTTTATTTTGTTTTATACAGCTTGATATTTTCAAAACAGACCACATATTTCGTTTAGACTAATCCAGGGAGTTTCTTTCTGTGCAAATGCAAGAAAAAATAATACAATTAATTATGTATCAATATCAACCAACTCTTTGAATTTTCTCAGCATTGTCCATGGGGCATTTTTGCAAAATAAAAATTCTTAATATAAAGAATAATATACTGGAGGTTTTCCAGGTCCTTAGAACCTACAGGTTTGGCGAAATTTTGCCCTCTCTTCTACCTTCCCGACGATCTGTTTATTTGTTTTTTTCCTACTAATCCTAAAGTGAAATACGTAAGGGTAATACTTTTCTAGTTTTGTTGTATACATATTTCACAATAATATATTTAATTATTTTTTTATTACTTTCGTTGCAGTGCTGCTAGAAGGTTTAGTGTATGTTTGTTTATAAACTAATTTGAGTGTTTAGTTTATTTTTATAATAATGTGCTGAATGTGTTTGCTTGTTTTTTATTTTTTGGCAGTATTATTTTTTTAAATATAAGTACTCAACATTATCTTTTAATGTATAAAGTTGGTTGTATGATATTGTGTAGTGGACCTTAAAAGTATAAATAAGAAATAATTCACGATGATACGATCAAAAAATTAATTAACAAATAAGTTCTAACACACAAACAGCAAAAATAATTTTACAAAGAACAAAAATTTGAAGTCTAGTTTATTTGCCTTACTGATTACAAAGCCCCAGCCCCTTTGTGATTGTCTAACTATAATTTAATTCTAATATGATTTGCAGTTATCTAGCAGCTCGTAAGATTTGGCCTTTTTTCTCCCTCTAGAAGTCCGTCCGTACAGAGAGCACAGCTTTTCGGCTAAGTCGAAATCGGCGGCTCGCTTCCTTCTGCCGGGGCCGTTGGGCGAAAAGGCAGAGTCCAGCGCCATCCTGTACTGCGCTTCGAGTGTGCCAGAATGTCCTCGTCCCATACCGAAGTCTACGCTTTTGACGTTTCGTTTTTGAACGGAGCCGCAAATCCTGCGTTGGAATTTATATTAATGCGTGCTTGTTCGCTGCGAGGGAGTAAGGCATGGCAGCGGGAGCTTATGGGCACTGGACACACTTTGCGTACAAACAGAACGTGGCACAATTGACCGAAGACAACCACATAGAACAAATATAGCACACACGACTGGAAAACGGAACGAAGTTATCCACAAACAGTATTTTGGATTAGAAATTTGAACATTTAATGGCAACATATATTGGAGTTGCTCTACAATTATTTATTATAAATAGTCTTCCTTACTTTCTTGCTATACTTTGTGCGACATTTATGTAGGTAATTTGTTTTGTTAATTTTTTATATCAAAATTGTTGTGACTAATTGGCATACAAATCGTATAAATAGATGAATGCCTCCAGAGACCACTCTTTAAATCAGCATAACATTAAATTTAAATACAGTTAATTTATTGTGTAACTACATCTAAATTAAATAAGTTTATATCCATTTAGTGCTGTAATAATGATCCACGTGAATATACTCGCTAAAAGTAATTGAATAAAAGCGAATATGTTGTAATGTATTTTAGTAATAATACAAAATGCGCTGTTTAATTATCGGCACATGAATGAAGTATGGAAACCTGCCGCATTGAATGGGTATTACACAAAGAAAAATTGTTAACGATTTAATTAACTTCTTCACAACAAACTACTTAATTTTTTAATGGTCTATGTGATTATGTTTCATTACCAGCTCCGCCTAATTACTGTCGTACAACTTTCAATTACAGTTAATTCCGCCTTTCTTTAAATTGGCCACAGCTGTTTTCTATTTTAAACAAATTAATACGCAGCAGTAGTGTCAACACTCTAAACGTATATTTACGAAGTGGTGTTGCACATATTAAATCGTAGATTATTAGAAATTCTTTTCAAACTACAGTGCGCTTTCTTCAAGTCTGAGGCCATAATGCACATTGTAAGTAGAAGTCGGAGTCATTGTAGTTGACTAAATCCTAAATGGAAAGTCACAGAACTGTAAAGCTCGTTAAAGGACTGCCTATTCTCCAAAAAATTGGATTTCTAATATCTTTTTTCCACACTCCTGCTGTTCTGTGCTCTAAAAGTGGAGCAGATAGCGCCAGATTTGGATTATCGCACCAGAAATAGATGCGATGAGCTGTTCGCGTAGGTGGTGCAGCGGGCAAATCATTTGATTATTTCAGTCACTTTCTGAAATCGTCTAAACCAGTGTTTAATCCTAAAAGCACCGAAATGCATACAAATTTATAGTAAATCTTAATTTGGAGGCTTCCACTTCTGTCAAAATAAAGAGCTTCAAGCACAAACAACAAACGTAGGCGAAGCGCACTAGCAGTTGAAGGATTACTTTTAGACATAATTAACAACCGGCCGTTTTTACTTACTTTTCCAAATCCTCTTCAGCAATGAGCGCTTGTCGCAGTCGGGCGAGCGTTTGAAGAATGTACTCCGGGTTTTGGCCTTCCAGCGACAGCGGGGAGTAATAACCGGAACTGCAATAAGAGAAAATGAGTTAATCGGTTATTTGATTAACGTGAACATACTCATTTTTAATTTTCTTGGGTATAAGCAGCTGTAATGCTGATATGTTTATGTTTTACTTTGCGTTAGTCCTAATTTAGATCTCCAATTGAGCTCTATTTTGTTCAGAATGTTCATTTTACATTTAACTTGCTACAATGCATGATTAGAAGCTATGTCCAATATAAGTGTAATTTAATTGTGGTACTATATTTTTAATTATTTTTTATTATTTTTAATATTTTGTATAAAAAACTGTTGAACTTAGTTTTGAACTACATAAAGATATTTACTTTTGATGTTTAATAGCTATTTTTACACCATAAAAAAGTAATTCAAGATAATTTTTCGTTTAAATTAAACTTCCCTGATGTACTGATGAGAGCTTTATATTTGAAGATAAAAAATTTGTACTGGTAAAGAGCTATTGTTTAAGACTAAATTACATATTATTAGTACGGTTGTAATTATTACTTTTAAAAAAATATTTCTTAAATCAAATAAGATTGATGCTAATGTAGTAAAGGTATAATTACAAAAGAAAAAATAGAAAATTGTTTTAGTAAATAAATTCTAAATAGAAAGAATATTAATGAGCAGATCACTAGTTTATAATTGACAGTTATTTAAACAATATTTAAATTAAGTGTAGTGCAGTAATTTACTTGTAAAAGTCGATATTTTTGCATATATTAAGTAATTTATAGATATTTCTTATCTCTCTATAAAAAATAAGCAAAATTGAAAGTTGCTTATAAAATTTTTTTAGTTAGAAAATTGTTGATTTTACCATTTATGAACGTTTTTTTCTAATTTCCAAAAGACTACCATAAAAATTGCTAAACAATTTCTTTCCATAGGTGAGTTACAAGTATTTTTGGGTTAAAATTTTCCTTAAACAAGTCTTCATTAAATCACTAGTATTTCTCACATTATTGTTCTTAAGAGTTTTTCTAAAAATAGTGGCTAAGAGTGATAGAAAAAATTAGTATCGATTTTCGTTTGTTACGTAATCTTTTAGAAACCAACAGTACAAAGGCAGATTATATGAAATCTATTAAGATAACCCAAAACTCTATCTGAAGTTCTAGCCACACCGTGTGCCTGGAAAAATGATAAGCGGGACTCTTATAGAAGAGCTTCTAGATAATGGTCTATTTCAATATTGCAGTCATGGAAAAGCAGTTGTGAAGGAGGATCTACAATACATTTGCTTTTACTTTTAATGAAGTTCTCCCCCAAATTAAAGAACGTTTTGCACATTAGCCGGGGTTTTCTTTCTAAATGGGAAATTCTTAAGGAACAGAATTTTTACTTCAACTATTAAGGAAGGTTATAGTTGAAGGTGATCGAATTAAGTATATATCTTAGTATTGAGACTAGAGGAATTTTACAGAAAACTTTTGCCTTTACCTTAGTTTCAATTCAAAAATTTATGTTGCCAACAGCCGCATCTGATACTCACTCTAGGTATTAAATTCTGAAAAAGTGGATTATCCAATTTTTCTTTAAAGTTCCATTATATTTTGTCAGTGAGTTTCATACAAAGTTTAGTTTATTTGCGTTTTATGAAATAAACACGATTTTTTAAAATTCATTTTCAAAGTGAGTGTATTTAATTTTGTTAGGGCCTGATTTTTCAGTTTTATTTGCCTTTTTTTGAATAACGGCGCAAAAGAATTTCAAAAATAATATTTCGTTAGAAAGGTAATTAAAATTAGTATCACTTGGATAAAAAATATAGGGTGTTCCATTTAAAAAACTAGGTGTAGTTTTACTACGTATTTTAGGGCCACCCTGTATAAGTAGAAATATTTTTAAAATATACAGCTGAGACAGTTAAAAAAACTTTAATAACGTTTCTTTTACATGTAATGTACCGTTTAGGATATATCAAACAATTACCCACTAAACGGATATATATAGTGTATATATAAAACATAAAAATTATATATTAAAATTGCTTTGTGGAAAAGCGCTCACAGGTAGCTAGATTTTGTAATGTAACGATGTGATTTGAATTTAATCTAAGACGTATAAGAATCAAAATATCTTTCCACTCTTTGATCGGAATCTCTACTTTTTGAACTGTACCTGGATACTCAGCCTTACACCTGAAGGTAGAAAGGCCTAGGACTAACTAAGTAAGTAAGTAAGTACCTGGATACCCAGGTGCAAAACTTAATCTAAAACATTTGATTAACTTCTCAATTAACCTAACAAAACCAACTAGCACCGGCATGTCCAATACAACAGTCCGCTACCTATGCAGCCATAACCGCCAACAAGACAAATAACACCCCATCGTGTATACAATCAACACCCTAACAAACAAATGACCTTACTTTAGTGATAATGGAAATACAACAAACCTTCTAAGCCCAGCAGCAGACCATAAATGAGCTTACTAATCAAATCAAACTTCTTAGGCAAGAATTAATTTTTAAAATTGGATCAAATGTATAAAATTGTTTTAGGGAACGCTAATGGTCTTTCTAACCACAAACAAGAAATCGAAATATTCTAAATTACAACAATATAGATATAATGCTCATCTCCAAAACATACTTCTTTGATAAACCATTTTTTAAAATACCGAATTTCTTCATCTCTGCGACCCATCATCCTAATGTGGAAAGGCATGAAAGAAGCGGCTCAGTCATTCTAATTAAAAAACAAATTAAACACTATCAACTACTAAACGTTAAAGAAGATTTTCTAGAAGCAGCAAGCATAATGATAGAAGACTGGAATAAACCACTGTCGGTGTCTGCTGTCTACTGTCTTACCGAACTACCACACAAATAAAAAGGGATTAATTTATTATTTTTGTTTATTGAGTAACATATTTATGACAGGTGCCGATTATAAAGCCAAACATACGTCTTGGGGCTTCGCATTTCACCTTCAGAAAGAGGTAAAGTTTTATACAAAGTCGCACAAGAACTCGAGATGAGTCACCTCTCAACCTACCAACCAAATACTGGTACACAGATTCAACGAAAAAGCCGGACCTATTCGACTTCTTCATAACGAGAGGCATCGCACTAGATTACCTCACGATTGCATCCTGCTGGGATCTACCCACAGACCATTCTTCCGTCATTGCAACAGTGAATAATACCATAATCAAAAAAGCTTTCTCATCTAAACTTTTTAACAAAAATACTTAAAGAATTAATCATAAGCCTAAAGAATAAATCTTTTTAAGACTACCTCGCTAAACTGAACGCCACATTGGTCTCAGATTACTCATTATAGGCAGCAACCAAAAACATCAAGCAGCAACTCTAACCCATCCCCTCAATTTAAAAAAGAAGACGGCACTTAGGCAAGATCAGATAAACAAAAGACGAAAGTCATTGCTTCGTACTTCAAATTAATTTTTCAAGCTCTATAATCAATCTTGTCCCCCGAAAAGGAAGCAGAGATAAAAGAAGTCCTTGATGACTTATTTAGAGTCATTGAAATAAAAGAATTAATTAAACATAACTTAAAATCAAAAAAATCGCCATGTTTCGATCTTACAACCGGACATCTTATAAAAGAATTTCTCCGTAAAGGTCTAGAAATGTTAATATTGATCTACAACGTAATTTTAAGGCTGGGCTACCGACTCAATGGGGGTTGCGCAGGTGATGAACTGTAAATGTTGCTTACAAATGATTTCAAAATTGTGTACAAATATTAAAATATCCTCGTATTTCAGAAAAAATCTAAAGAATTACCTATGAAACGGTAGGTCAAAAGCCTGGATGAAAATTTTTGTGTACTCTCCTTTTTGGTAATTGTTTTTTTCTTTGCGAAGCAATTTTTAACAATTTAAGTTGTTTTTTTGGAAGCTTTAGTTTTTATTAATAATAACTCAAATAAATAGCCTTTTATTTGAACCAGAAGAGCGACAAGGAAATTGTGGAATTCTTTGATGGAATCCATCAAAATATAGTTATGTAACTATGAAAATAGAAGAAACGAGCAACAAGGGCCGGTAAAATTCAGGATAGTCGAAAACAGCAACTGACGACGGTCATCAGCAGACTATCGTCAATGCAATCACTAGGTCAATGGGACACATTTATTAAGTAATTGTTAAATATCGCATTGATTATTAAACAAATTAAGAATTTCAATTCATTTAAAGAAAAAAATAATGTGAGAACGTGATATAGTGTTTATACATATACATTTTTAGTTATCGACAACAGTCATACGTGTTGAAATAGTACATCGCCAAACGTCTACATCAACAATCCCTTGGTAAAATAACTTCACTTTTTCGGAACCCACAACTGACTCCAGCCAGTTCAGACGATCATTTTTCCATACTTGCAAGCTGTCTATCACAGGAGCACTCGGGTCTCGTTCGATTTGTGCTGCCGTTGGACACCATGGAACAAGTCCACACTTTCTAAATCGATTCTGTAGAATTGAAGGTTGATTTATTAACTTTTCTTCAATTAACTCTTTTAATAAGGGCGCAAACGTAGTTTTCGTGATGTTTTCACCGTTGTGCATACGATAATTTCGAACTTTCTCTTGTCAATTCATTTTCAAGGTTCGAAACACCGCCACGTCCATGGGCTGTAGTAAATGTGTGGCATTTTACAGAAGAGCCACAAGCACAATGCCCTTCTCTTTGCAAAATTGACTCAATTCCACTGATAAATTAGAGACGTGCCCATCAAGAAAAAACACTACTGGCCTCTCAATTTCATTTTTCAGTAACCATGGGAAAAATATGTTTGCCATGTATTCATAAAATAGTTGGCAGGTCATCCACCCTTTTTCTGACTTTCCTATACCCCAGTCTTTTGGGGCAGTGTCGTATATCAATGAGGGCACCCTCGTGTAACGATACACAATCATGGGAGGTGCAAGTTCACCAGCGGCATTGCCTGTTATCAGGCCGATTAAATTTTCTTTTTCGTCGTTCCCAGCACATTGAAATATTGCTTTATCACCTTTAGCGGCCAAAACTTTCCCACCCTTTGGATTCAAGAAAAAAGCAGTCTCATCGGCGTTAAAAACACGCCGGGTTCCACACTCCTCAAAGATGTGGGCCACCCATCTCTCTCAAAATCGAAAAACTTCTTCTTGCCATGCACGAATTTTTTCTTGCGTCACAGCAGCCCGACTCGTAGTCAAATTCTGACAAATTCTTTCTGCAATAACAGGGTGCCTGGCCATAAAACAATGATACCATTTTTTGGAAGGTGGGTTTTCAACAAATGTTTCCTTCTTTAGTTCCTTGGCCAGATTGCTCACACTATACAGAAGTTGTGATCTTGATAGAGGAATTCCTCTCTTGGCGAGCTCCAACGCCCACTCCTTAAGTCGTAATTCTTCTTCCGCGCTAAAAACAGTTGCAGCACCCATCTTCCTAGAAATTGGGGTTATTCCTTTGAATTTTGAGCGAAGTTTTGAAAGCGGAATCCTCCACTTTTTTGCAACCATTCCAACAGGTTGTCCTTTAGCGCAGTCTTCCAGTGCAGAACGCATAGCATCCTCGTCATACTGCAATATTTTAACCGGAGGCATCTGAAATTACACTGGCTGTCAACTTAAGGTTCCCGTCATAATTACACATTTGTTTTCAAATATATTTCAGAAGAATCTACAGCACTGATGTTTAAGCACTCAATTTAAATCCGAGTAAAATAACCTATAGTGGACACATCTGTCAACTTTAGGGGAGACTTGCGGTTTATGGAATCTGAAGATGACAGTATCCTGAAATAGTACACCAAATTACGGCATTGAGTGAAATGTTCCATAAACCTATTCTTCAATATCTGTTTTTGTCGGATATGCTACCAAAACAAATAAAAAAACCATCATGTTTACATTAAACCTTAATTACCGGAACCACTTACCTTAATTTTTCCGCACGGATTCTTCAGAATTCAAGCTATTTTGCAAGTAGTATTAAAAAAATTTTTTTTTGACACACAACAAAATGGTTGGTTTTGTTTATGCTGCTTATTTGCTATCGTCAATAGCAAGGTGCCATCCTAGTAAATAAAAAAGCGCCAAATTTAAAATATATTTCTTATTTTTTCAAGTTTTAGTACGAAGTGTCATCTATTGGTGCCGTGTCCGCTATAGGTGCCGTTACCTTAATGTATGGCATTAAAATTGATTATGTAATTACGTAATCATAACATAGTATGCTAGTTTTCGGTTTTTCTCGAAAAAGAAAAAAATATTGAAATATTTTTAAAAACAAAATCACATTTATTGTTAAGTGATACATTGTGTCATCTTTGTGACCTACATAATTAGATCGAAAATAGTAAGTGATTAAATACATAAACTATACGAAAAACTTTATTTAGATTAATCTCTATTCATTCATTTCAAATACTTGTACTTAAAAAAGACAGTAGTGCTAAAATTGTAAGACAAATCGCCACTGTATTTCAATTAAACTTTTAAATAAAATGTTAGCATTTTTCTTATTAATATATCATGTGACATGAGTAAAATGTGAAAGTACAAATAGAAAAAAAAATAAAATTGTAAAGTAAAAAAAAAACTTGATGTTTTAGACTTCATTAATAAGGTATGAACGTAGAATGATTGCTTGCATCTATCATATAGAGTATTCAATAAAAACCAATTACTTATATTTTAGCAACCAAGTAAAATGTGTACGGTTTGTCCGGAAAGTATCGGGAATAATTTTTCTAGACAACCAAAAGGACTAGAAAGACGTGGTTTTCAATGTGATGGATAGTGGAGGGGGGTGGGTCTTAGGTAAGAACTGATAACCAGCTCAGCTGCCTTCGAGCCTTGAGAGAATAAGGATGGTGACGCGTCACGGACTTGTCATGCAGTATACGTTAAGCAACGTTATGTGATGAAGTTTTGTGTCAAACTCAAAAAAATCCGACATCAAGACTTTGAACTTGATAAGGGAAGCCTACGGAAATACTTTCTGGGAAAATTCTGTATTATTTCAGTTTAAATAATGAAAGTAAAGGACAAAATGTTGGTTATTTTAAGACAAATAGAGGATGGATAGAGATAATGTTAAAGAAAACATAACAAATATTGCGTACATATTACCACAAAACACTACAGTCAAGAGTACAGCAAAAAGAGTGAGTAATTTTGCACTGTGTAAAGTATGTTTATTTTATCAGGAAGAAGAAAACTTCCATATTATATTACTTCAAAAAATTAACGTCGATAATCTAAGGATAAGGTGATTATTATAAGTTATAAAGTTTTTTAATATTGGATTTTATAAAAGACCCTAAACGGAAAAGTTAAGAAGAATTTGACAATTTGAAATATAAGGCAGATTATCATTTTTAGATGTTTAAGGGTAATTTTTAAATCATTAGCTATAAGCTATGAGTTTTGTAAAAATGATTACAGTACAAAATTAGTTCTGTGAATGGGGGGCATTTGTTTCTAGCTTTAAAAAAATTTTAAATAATAATTTGATACTCGAAACATTAATAAATTTTAGCTTAGTTTTAAAGTGACAAAAATCCAAAATATAAGTATCCGATAATAAATGACTGCGATCTCTAAAACAAACATTTAAAAAAAAATCTAATACGGTTATTAGATGAACTTAACTAAAACTCATTTCTATATCGTAACTTCATTGCACTTGAAAAAGTGATAAACAACTGTGAAGTTGCACTGAATTAAGCATTAGCATTCAAAAGAGTTGAAATTTGTTGCTAACTTCTTGCAAATAATTAGGATAATTCCTTTATCAAACGATTTGTTGCACATATTAAACAAACAGTTTATTTTGTAATGTGTAAGCAAAAGTTAAATCCATTAAGGTTAAGTTCCTAAAAGCGATATGTTTGAAGTCGATGTTATGTGTTTCTTGCAACTTAGAAGGTCCTGTATACTTCAAAATTGTTTCGGATCGTAGGGTGATTGTAGAACTTTGCTTATCTAGAGCATACATATCGTTTCGGCGTACCCTTAGTTTGCTATTATAAATAGAAACAATGTTACTTTTGTAACTGAACTCTTCTTCATCAGATTACTACCTATTTTTTCTCGGTAAATAGTTTTTAAAAATGGCAAATTGGAGACTGGTACAAGCATTTTTTATTTTTAAGGACAAATCGAGATATTTTATTATCTCGCAAAATTGGACAAAAGATAAATATAGACCATAAATCGTAATCAACTATATTTTAAATTTTTTTGTTTGTTTATTTTTAAAATCTACTCTGAGGGAGTATTTAGTAAAATGTACACTTAACAAGTTGATTATATGTTATAAATCGTTAGTCTTTGTTCTTTTTAGTCGTCTGGGTGTTACCTTCGGTGAGTTGCTCCAAAGGTGGTTAGAAAGTCCAGATAGATTGGCTTAGTACTTTTTAGTAAGCCATATTGCTTCTTTTTGAATGAAGGGCACACCTAGGTCCTCATAGATGGTCTAGTTGTTTACGTATCAAGGTGCGTATAATATTGCTCTGAGAAGTTTGGATTGGAACCGCGATATATGTTTATATTGGATGGTTTCGCACATCCCCATAATTTGAATATAGAGAAAGGGATTAAATACACTCCCCTGAGGGACACCAGACTGTATAGGATAAAGTTGGGAGAAGGCGTCTTTGCATTTTACTGAATAGAAGCGGTTTTCTAGGTGAGACTTTAACAACAATTTGGTAAATGTGTTTGTAGTTTGTGTAATAGTTCAATATACCACACTTTGTCTAACACTTGGATAACATCCATGAATACCGTAGTACAATATTTCTTTTTCTAAATGCTGAGTGGAATTTGATTAACGATCCTATGAGTTTGGTGTGGCGTTGAATGTTCTGATCGAAATCCAAACCGATGAGTAGGTAATAGCAGATCTAAGTCGACATCGTTACGAAGTCTTTGCAGCAGTAACTTTTCGAACACCTTGCGTAAGTCGGGAAGCAAACTGATCGGTCTGCACGATGTTCGGTCTTCAGGTGGTTTTTCTGGTTTGGGTATTATAATTATTTGGGCACATTTCCATATAGTAGGGTAGTATGAAAGGCTTAACATGTGATTATATACGGTTGTTATCAAAACCACATATTTTTCTGGTAGGTTTTGTAGTCCTTGTCTGGTGATGAGATCATAGCTTGGAGATTTGCATTGCTCCAATTTATTGATTTCCTTTTGTATTTCAACTGGCCAAATGGGCTTGATAGGAAACGACATTTGACATATTTAGAAAGTTTTTGATTTCACTCTCTGATCTAGGGTAGATGATTCGGTTGGAAAATGGTAGAGAAGTGTTCTACAATAGTGTCAGCATTTTTTTGAGCCCAGTGTTCTTTGGACTTTTAATAGGTGAGGTTTTTAGAATATTAAATTTTGTATTTGTGGGGAGTTCTGTGGACTATTTGAGGTAATCTATTGAAGGTCCGTCAGTCTTCTGGATTGCGTGATTTTGGTATCTACTCCTGGCTGCTCTCTCTTCAGCCACAAGCTCCCGTATATACAATGGCGTATTGTCATTGTGGCGTTCTTCGGTAGGCAGCGTTCCACGCAGCTTCTTGAATGACAGTGGCTAGATGCTGTACCTCAAGGTCGAGATCTTTGGTTTTTTTTAATGCGTAACCGAAGAGTTAGGTTTGCTTCATTATATCTTTGAAAAAGCTCCCATTTTGTGTGTTTTGTAGTGAGTGTAGAGTTTCTACCTTTATTTTAAAAATAAATATTATTAATTTTGCTTCTAAATAAATTCGATAAATACAATTTTTAATTTATATTGTAAAAAAGTAATAGAATATTTGCCGTATTACTTATAAATTTGAAAAACTTTAACGTTAATTACATTACTTCCCAAGATAAGAAGATTAAATAATCTTAAATTCAAAAATATGAAATTAGATCAAAATTAGAAGATTAGGTTAAGTATACTTTATTTAACTATAGTTACCATAATTATACTATTAAGTATTTTGATATTCATTGTGTTAGAAAATTGAGATACATTTCAGCATAATACTTCGAAACAAAGTTTGAGAATTTAAACGGCGGTTTATTGCCCGAGAAAGCGCCCCTTGCCCTGTACCCAACATGTTAATGTAGCTTTAATAAACCGAGTTTAATGAGTTCGGCTTAACCGCCAACTCGGATCAGAAAACGCAACTTGGATGGATTTGCTATACAGGCATTAAATCCCAATAGCCGAGCTTTGCAACTTGTTGCAAGCAGCTGCATTATTAGATAACGAGTTTGTGGGTCAACAGCTGAATTGTAATGATCGCAGATTAAACTTGGTAGGTTCATTTTAATGCTAATGGGATAGGAGGTAGCAATTTTTGGTTCAGGGCGAAAATGAGGGAAGCTTGTAAAAATATTAATAAAAACTCCGGTCCTTGGAACAACTCGGGCGGTTGCGGCAGTGGCATAAATGTATTGCGAAGTTATCGTATAAGGCTTTTGTGATTAACTGCGCAGTTTCAAACTTTCCCGCTTTTTATCCTCTCATGAAACACGGCGATTAAAAACTTTAAGTTTGTTCGCAATAAAGAAAAGTTCCCGCTGTAATTTGTCTGTTACATTATACATCGCACAAGCGCTCTTGTTCACATATTGTAAATTACTTAATAAGGAGCGTGTATGTGTTATACTACAGCTTTAAGTTTAATCTGCAGTTAATTATTTTTATTCATAATTCTTGAAAATGAATTTATGGTTAATCCACTTAGGTAAGAGTTATTAATTTATTTTTACTCAATACGGGGAATCTCCTTTAGATATTTCTACCTACAATGCTTAGAAGCCGCAATTTCTCGGTTTACCACATGGTGCGTAATCAACAAATTTCGGATTATATATGATGTGTCTTTATAGGCAGAATAACTTTTTTTAGTATTAAAATGACTCATTAGTTTATTTTATTAGCCCTTTCCTCAAATCAGTACATCATTGACAGCAATAGTATAGTTAGAGTTGGCCTTTGACCTGTGTGACAGCAGCAGCAGCACTCATAATTTATATATACATATATATATATATATATATATATATATATATATACAATAGTAATCTGCTAATAAAGTACTATATTTTTCTCACAGCAGTTAATTAAGAGAATTCCTTTCACGTTTTAAAAAACTAATGCTATCTTATTCCTTTTCTCAATAGTTTCGCCTGGTACTGTGTTTGGATTGCTGCTTAGTTTCTGTATAATGATGAATCTAACTTTTATTAAGGATTACAAAATTTAAAGAAAATCTGTTATATACTTTCAAAATATTCTCCTATCTTCTGCCAACTTTCCTACTTGTATTCGTTTATTGGTTAAAACTATATCGATGATTTTTGGTGCAACAATCGTTTTTCGACCTCTAGAACGTAGCGAGTCTTTGAGTCTCTGTCGCGTTAGAATTGATTTCTACTGAGTTGCATAGGAAAAACATGAGTAACTCAATACTGACAAAAATATTTTATCAATTTTTTCGATGCACCTCCCATTTTCAAGATCTTTCTATATTTTGGGTTCCTCTTGATTGTATTGAATAGTCAGCTTCGAGAGTTTTCTGAACCCATTCTGTCTATATTTTATTTCTATTTGGTCTTATATTGGTTGTACTTCTAGTTTTTTAAGTGTTCGTCCAACCTACTGCATTTTTTGACCCCTGTTAGGAACCTCACTACCGGGTATTTGACTTTTGTATAATCCTTTCTTGTCAGTGTCCATATTTCGTTGCCATATAGTAAAGTGGTGCCGCCATTGTTTTGCAAAATTTTATCTGAGCCTCCTTTGTTGTCTTGTTCCTTAATGCTTTTCTTGTAGTGTCGTACATTCTTTAATTGCGATACTTTTTTTGTGTGCTTGCCGTAATGTATGCACTCTATTCCTTTTAATATTGTTTGTTTTCTTCAGTTCTTTGCAACAAATATTGCTGGTAGGCTTTGCGTTTTTTATCTACTAATAATTATAGTCCGTTATTCCATATCTTAGGTACTTTTTTGTAGCTCTTTCGTCTTTTACCTAAAGCTTCTGTCGGTGGAGCTTTTTGTATAGTTGTTTTTGTAACTTCTTCTTTGTCTATATATTTTGCTCCTTTTTGGGATAGATAGTTTGTTATAAATGTTTAATGCCGGAATTTTGTAATAGATATGTTTTATATGTTCTTTTTATTTAGCCTTACTTTTTCACAGTTAAACTACCACAAAAGGTTTCATCTTCTTCATCCAGATCCTCAACAACATGCTGTTGAGAAGCTGGATGCCCTTAATATTGATGTAAAATTGTTCATAACTTCTGACAAATTTTTCAATGGTTTGGCTAACAATTTTTATTTCTAAGTCTCTATAAAGGTAACTTTTTCTAAAATACCAAACAGACTTTAAAATGTTCCTCAGTATTTTATTTTAAAAGCATTAGATAACGCCAATTATATCATTATAGCATAACTCAACAGTTGGATATCATGTGTCCATATGGACATATATAATATTTTGTTGTAGATTGACAGGGTAAAATGTCTACCTAGAAGCCAATGGATTTTCTTATACTTAAAGCCAAGTTCTTTTATTTTCCTTTTTGACGGGGGTTTTCTAGTAGAATGTGATATTTGTGTATTATTTTACTAGAAGAAATATATTGGTCAGGTTTATTTGCGAAATTGACAAAACCGAATTTAGTTTTGTTTAATTTAATTGGCAAACGTTAATTTGATTAACAAATGCTTGGAGATTTCTTATTACTTTTAAGATGAATGCGTTTGCAAAGGTGGCTATCGTGACATGCATTCACTCAAAAATTTCACTGGTATACAGTAGGTAAAAGACAAATCCAAATACGCTACCCTACTTTTGCTTTAATTTCTTTTATTTTAGGATAGTATTTTCTTATTTAATCTTTAAGGTTCTAGTTGAAATATGTGGTTTTAGTAATTTTATATAATGTTTTCTTAATTTACACTTAATTTATGCGTGGTACAGATTGTTAAAAACTTGTGCTACATCAAGGAAGATAGTAAAACAAACTTATCTTTTCTCTAACTTTTAAATGATATCTGTTATTGTGTGGAGTGGATTTATAGTTGAGTGACTTTCTCTCAAGCCATACTAGTTTGTAATTAGATACTTCTCTTTTATAATGACTTTTAACGATACAATTTTCTGAACAGTTTTAAAATTACGAGGAATAAAGAGATTAGTCTTGAAGATAAAAAATAATTGGGTGGTTTTTTAGGTTAGGGAGCATCGTTCTCTCTGCTACTTAGTATATCTTGAGTACCTATCGCAGTCTAAATGAAGCACAGATAAAATAGGTAGGTTTGACTATAGCTTTTTTATAAAGTTATTTTAAAAACTAGTTTATTTCAATTGCAATTTCTTTTGGAGTGGTGACTCTGATTTCACTTTCTTCTTGCCTAAAATTTTCTCAATTAAACATTTTTTAAGGTGTTTAGTACATCTGTTAGCTTTCTAGATATTGTTTTTTGTTTAACTTTCATCTGTATTACTTTTTAGTGAATATTAATGAATATAAGTACAATATTAACTCTGAGCGGTATAACGCTAAAGAGTGATTTGAATTCACGCCCCGTGCTTCTTCGACAGCCATGTAGTTCAGAAAGACATTTTGAGTTATGTAAAAATTAATTATGCAGGTCTGGAGTATTCTCTAGATCTGTTGGTTAGTATGTCATTTGATAGTTATTTACATTTTCGCTGTTTTATTGCTTTTAAAAGTTTTTTTGTTTTGGTTCTTGCAATTTAGATCTTCAGTAGGTGCATTATAATCATTTCCAATAATAAAACTTTTCCCATAGCTCTTTAGAAAATTGAAATAATGATTTTTTTTTGACAGCATCTCTTGAAGGGCAAGATACTGCTGCAACTAGGATCGCATATGTTTTATTTTTAATAGTAGCAGGAATAATATAAAATTCTGTTTTATATTCCATCTCTTGGTGATGCTTAATTGACTGCATTGCCTCCTTTTGTTGGGTGTGCAGTGCAATATGTTTTATATTGGTTAAATCTGGAATTTATTGGTAAATGTATGTTAGACATGAGACATTATTTTCATTCCATTTATCGTTGTTCATGGAAGTATCTCTTTAATGCTATATTCTAATAGTATTAGATGCACATCTTTCCAGAACTTGTTGGAAAATCTGTTATTGGATGTATATAGTTCTCTTTGGCTACTAGTTTTAGTTTTAGTCTTACCAGAAGCAGGTTGGCTATAGGCTTTTTATTTTCGTTTGTTGTGGCTACTAGTTTTTGTTAATTTATTCTTTGTGGCAGTATGGGAGGAATAAACTTTTTAGCGTGCTTGTCTTTCAAATTCTGAATTTCTTTTATTATCATATATCCTTTGTAACTTGATGGATGTTTCTTTTATATTTTGGTTGAGCAGTCTCTTTAGTTTTATATTTATCAGTGCAACAAAATTTTTGCTTATGGATATATGCTTAGCACTATTTACATTAGGATAAATGTTTAGATTTTTACTCTGATACTTAATATATCAGTAATTCCGTAGACCCCATCAAAACTTTCATTATGTCTGAATGAAAGCATGAACTATTTAATGGTTGTTCGATCTTATATTTTAGTTTAACAGTTACTTCACTGAGTTTGTAGGTACGTTTTCTCATTTTCTGAACGATGTATTCTGGTTTTATTCGATGATGCATTCTATTGACCAGAACTTTAATTGGCTTATTTCGATCAGAATAACTTCTGTTTGTTTAATGTTGTGCAACACATTTGAAAATCTTTGTTGCATATTTATTGTAATATTTTTGTTGTTGTTGAGCTTAATTTGTTCGTTAAGGAAGCAATTCATCATAACATAAATTTTTTTAAATTTCTTAATCTTTCGTAAATCTACCCTGTTTTACGAGTTAGTTCCCTTTGTTGGTGTGGAATTCAACTGGATCTTTTTTCGATGTTATGAAACAGTCTATTTTCTATCTCGTTGCTCGGTTTTTCATATATAGTATTTCTTTTATTCAGTTCAATCTGGAGTTGGGCTACCCTGCTTATGGCACTTATCTTCTCGTTCTCCAATAATTTTAAGATGTTATAAATTTACTGTTTATTTTGTAAATATTGATAATTTTTTGAAAGAACTGCTATTTTAATTTATTAATATCATTTCATTTTGTGATTGTGGTATGGTTTATTGTAAAAACATTTTTGTAGCAATAATTTTGCAACTGTACTGTATAATTAAACATCACTTGAGTACAATACAGTTATTGACACTTGTTCAATGTTTAAAAGTGTGAAAAATGTTTGTTTAAATTGTTTAAATTATTAGAATATTTATTTACCTTAATATAAAATCCACCTGCACTCGGAAGCACATAATAGGCGATGCAAGGCATCAGTAATAAAAATTAGTAAAAAGAAATAATAAAAGAAAACGAGTAACTGAATTATTAAGTGGCGAAGCGAAGTGGAGTCACTTAGTAACTTCATGTTGTCCGTTCGTCTGTCTGTCCGTCCCAGCCATAACTCGAGAACGGCTGGGAATTTCAAATTCTGTTTTCACCAATCGACAGGTGACCAAAAGGCTTGTTTGCTAGTGATTTTGAAACTGATTAGTCAAAGGTCAACTAGAGGGTTCCCAAATTTGGGAGACTGCTTCGCCACTTCGCTATGCGTTGCAAGCTTTGCAGGTTTATTTAATGAAAATAATGACAGTAGGGCGGTAGAAATTATGAAAAATAAACATAAATCGAAAAGATTAAAAACATCTACAAACTACTAGAGATCATACTAGTTATGATACATCATTACATAATTATAAAATTTACTGGCAAGAAGACTGATCAACAGGCAAATAGAACTTTCTATTCGATTAAAATTCTTCGAAATCATGTCTGAAGCAATTGTGCAGTATCCATTAAAGGTTTGAAAGGAAATAAAATTCAAAGTTTCAGTATTTTAATAATACAATATTTTCTTACATCCTAAAATAATTAATATCTTTAAAGATAAAAAAAATATTTAATGATTTCATTTGGATTTGGAATGAGGGGCGAGAACTTGCGTTTAATAAAGAATATAAAGACAAATTTAAATTACTGTCTTCAACAAGTCATATTTCAATTTGTACTGTCAGATATTTATATAAATTGATCCACAAAGCCAAAAGCATTCAAAATTGGTATAAGAAGAATTTTAGCGATTTTACTAGATTTAAAGAATGGTCTTTCTGGTCTAATTTTAACAAGTAGTTTGTTTTTTAAAATAATGAGGGCTTCTACAGTAATCATAATTTAGTTTTTAAATTTACGTTTCTGCTGTTGAATAACATTTTTAGTTTAAACAATGTTGTAATGCTTCTTTGACATGATAATTTATTATAAAAAGTGATTAGAAATGTTTGATGTAAAAGATTTTTGTTGCTGTGAAGATATAATGCAAATAATTTTAGTAAACGGCAGAAAGAAGACCGAACAGGCGATAAAAATAATATCATACTGACAATACGAGGTCTAATAAACTTACTTAAAGGTAAGAAAAATGAGTAGTGAAGAAAAACTTAATAGAATTAGTTAAATAAACAATTAAAGAAAAATAGAAAAAAAACGATGAAATTACATAAAAAATATTTTTAAATCACAGAAATTATATTAATTAGTATATACAAACTTTGTCAGAAAAATTGTAGTACTAATTTTATAAATATTTACTTGTGGTATATATGTGTTATTCAATTACATAAGATGTGTTATAGACGCGGCCTTGAGCGTGTTTCCATATAAACTCACTAAGTGGTAGGCCTGAGCTTAACAACCCACTGTTAGATTTGTTGAAAGTTACATAAGTGACGTGTAAATGCGGAGTGTTAACACACCCCTAGTGAAAGGTATTATCAAGAAACCGTGTCTTTGAATAAAAGAAAAAGTTTCGAAAGGGTAAAGATTTAGCGCAAGACAATACTATGGTCAGGGTCTCCTTTCAATACCATATACCGCTGCATATATGTGTGTACTGCAAGATAGTGTCACGGAAATTTAATAAAAAAATAGTCCTTCACACACTGACAAATGTGCAGAAAGAAACCAGAACGAATAATTGCTGCTAAACTATTAGAAAACCATAGTTGTGGTAAACATTATTGTTGGAGTTAGAAGCTAATACTACCAGAATTATTCCAAAATAATACATCAAACTACGAGTGGCGAGGTCATGGTTTATCAGCCCCCAAAAAATTACGTGCCAACTTTCTGAAACAAGACTATTTGTAGACATCTGGGCAGCGGTTCTTGTTGTGCGACAATGTAAGGATTTGTACTGCTCTATCAGTTTAGGAACATCAAGCTAAGCATCATATCCTTGTTTGACTATATCTTTCATATAAGTTAAAAAATTATTTTTACGTTCCCAGCATCAGAAATATTCTATCTAACATTGTAAATTAATGTTTTTAAAAGAAAAAATGAGTAGATACAAAATATTTATAGAAGAAGTAAATTAATGAAAAGCACAGCAGATGTGGTTTATGGCAGGTCTGCAGCATCTGTACCAAAATCTGCATTGTACACCAATGTTCAGCCAATGATCATCTCAAAATACCCATTTTCTAGACTTCTTTTTGCAAAGATACTTGAAGAACTGGATGTCTACACAATGTTTTCAATTATTGGACGGCATTAAAAAATACATAAGAGGCATATTAGATTGTGCATAAATGTCTTATATAGTAATAGTAAACTAACCTGTATAATTTGATATTCAAAAATTAAAATTTGAGATTAGTAATTTGAAAATACATTCTAACTATGTATACTACTCATTTCAATATTACGCTTTCTGAATAAATATACCAAGACATCCGCCCAAACTTTGTGAATCTTATAATAAAAGTTGTAGTAATTCCTAGAAAGTGCACAAGAGACCTTCAATTAGGTGTTGGAACTTTATTGTGGAAATAGCAGTTTGTTGTCGATGAAGTAAAAACATTTAATGATGTAAAGTGTTGAAGAATCCATTGTTTTAATTTAAAAAAAATTTAAGAGAGAATTTCCTCACAGGTCCTAATTTATGCAAGAGAACATTGTCATGCCAATATCAGCGGATAACCGCTGCCATCAAATGGTTATTCTGTAATAATAATGGAACAAAACTGGTTAAAATGTTTTTGTACCCTTTTTTTTGTTTAACGAAAGGAATTATTTTTAATTTATAAAAAATATCTCCACGCTGAAATACAACTTCTAAGTTGGACTATTTGCATTACATATTATACCAAGTATTATTCACCAAGAATTTACTGCATTTAAACCTTTATGTTAGACTGACGCACGGTAAAGTGTGATTGTCACTCAAAACCATACTCTTTCAGTCATCCACAATTCATTAACGTTGTCGTTTACACTGTTATAGGCATCGCTTAGCATACAACAGAAACTTTTGTCTTATTATTTATTTCATTCGACGTACAGCCATGACGCTTGTTCAAAATTAGTAATACTGAGGAAATCTTGAGTGATTTTTTCACATTATGACTACTGATTTTTAAACTACCTTCACTGACATAAAGCTAACTACATTTTTTGCTTTATAATTATGTCGTTAACAGTTGACTTTGGCAAATTAGGTAAATCTGGAATGGTTCCAATATACTGCATATATGGCAATCGACAACTAGACCCCGTTTTTGGAGCTTCTTTGGTTTCTGTTCCTACTGTTTATTAATAAACAACTATGTGGTTCTTTTATACTTGTTAGTCAAGTTACTGGTTGAAAATAAGTATTTAGATACTTCTGATCAAATAGTACATGTGTAGTTAAGATATAATTAAAAGTAACAAATATATAACAATGACTATAATCTCTTGATGTAAACAAATTTTTGTTACGTCACTGTTGCGTTACATCCGGAACCACTTTCACTAACACAGATGTCCTCAATAAATAATCTTATATCAAGTACATCATAGTTAACGCCGACACGTGTTTCTAGAAAGCATTTAATTTGATTTGTTGTTCTCATTTAGGTGTACCATACAATTTAAATTAAAAAGGGGAGTTGCAATTGAAGTTGGGATGTGGGCGCCCTGATTTCTTTGAGGCTTGGCAGTAGTCACTCATAAAGGTGGAGCTGGTTTGTGTATTTAGGACAAAAGGTATTATAATCCGCTTGGGTCAAAGGTCGTAATTCATTCAATGCATATTTAGGTTTAGCGTTTTCGAGGGCTAGGGTTAATTTAATTTTCTCTTTTTTATATAAAGTCGTTCCCAATGACATTTCGTCCTGTAGGGGATTTTCCGTTCAGTGGTAAGTTATTAATTTAGGTGTAAATTTTATGGCTTTATGGCTGAGCGTAGTGCGGCGGCTCAAATCTGGTATTCAAATTGGCAGTTTTGCATAGGCACTGAAAGAGAAATAGTTTGTTTGGCAAGGACGTCGTGGGACTGCAGCCCGAACAATTTATTTGCGGGTGCCACCTGCGCTAATTGCGGCAAGGCGGATTTTTCAGCCGAATTTGTGTTCTAGCCCTTGCAGTTTTGCGAAATAAATTTGGTCAGCAACCCAGTAAATTTCCAACCTCGCTGCAGTAGTTTGTAGCTATTTAACGCGTGCCGGGTTACAGAACCCATTTGCAGTAAATTTATCTCCCTCGCGGTTTTAAAGAGAATGCCCAACAGCAAATGAATTTGTTTATGTTGCACTCGGAATAGTGGTTTGAATTAAGACAAAGCCTTTAACAGGTCGGAACTCAAATCTGAATGGCTTGGTGTCAGCGGAGTAATAAACTTTTAGCATATAATTTTGAAATAAATATTTAATTTGGATAACATTAATGTTTTCTTTGTATAAATATAGATTAATTAAAATTAGTTTAGTCAAAAAATGCAAAAGGCATACGTAACATGCTATAAGTTTTAAAAACCGTTCAGTACGGATTTTATAAGAAATTACTTATTGACCTAAAAATCTCGGCTACGAATCCGCTAGGGTTGTTTATTCAGTTAGAACAGACAGAAGACGGAATCTACTCGACAGGGGTCGTTACCGTTTCCATTAAGAGGGTAGGCAAACTTTAAGAGTGGTTGCGGTCCAAAGGAAGCTCTGATTGTGTTTGACGATAAAACGGAGTGACCGCTGAAATTTACGTATTACTAGCCGGGTTGCCTTGGCCCGCAAAGATCAAACGTTAATATGCTAACCTTAAAATTGAGTTCTGCAAGACCATATGGTATTTTTATTGTAGCATGGATGATTCAGCTGTTTACGGTGTATGATTTCACTTTGAAATTAAAAAAGTTGAATTTAAAAAGAATTTTACGTTTTCAATTTCGTTTAGCCTAAATGTTCGAACTGCTTTACAAGAGATGACCTACATGAAAGTTTTTATTATTTTAGATGTAAATTATTAGTGTTATTTGCAAGATAAGTTTGATAATTATGATAATACATTTTTTAGGTTAAACTTTCCTTTTCATTAAGGAAATGCCTGGAAAACTTTATAGAATTCGTTTTGTTTTCGTCTTCTCCATTTTTCTTTGAGTTGCGCCTTTAAAGAATATAAAAATGTAGTTGTTTAAACTAAATTTTATTTTATTTATTTTTTTATTAACTTTTATTTTGCTATTTTTTAAGTTTTACACATAGAAAGAAATGAAGTGTGATCTTTAGCTCCTATTTTGTAAATAGCTTTGATTGATCATCAACATTAATGTGATTTTATACTCTAAAAATTGTACAATGGGAAGACTCAACGTAAACCAAAGAATTGAAATTGCACAAACTTATTTTGAAAATAATCATTTAGTTGTTGGTATACAGAGAGCATAGTGCCCATATTTCACTGAGAAGGAAAGGTTCCCAGGTGCACCCTTAACTTTTGAAGGAAAGTTGATTTTTTGTGAAGAGGGTCGAGAGACATTCGAGTTGTCGGTTTCCGTTCTTACAGCCACAACTTTCGGCGGAAAACTGGTCACTTATGGATAGCATCGGATTTTCAATAGCGTTCAACAAGAAGACGACGGCGGCACACAGGTAGGCTGCAGGATTGTAAGACAAGTGATAGTTAGTTCGCGACCGGCTTTGCCACTCGTGCTTTTACCTCACTTTTAATCAGTGTTTGTGTAGTTAACATTGTTTACAAGTAAGGTGCGCAAATTTTTCGAATTTATAGTGTGTTTTTGGTGCTCTTCTCCCGTTTTGTGTATGTTTGCTCTCTTTTTTGGCAAGTTTTGCAGCTTTTGGCGAAACTCCAAAGCGCGAGAAAGCGCTCATTGAGGGTCTCTGGCGGCTGCTATTTCTGACTGTAAGGCCAATTGCAGTGCATGTTCAAGCCTGCCAAAGGCCTTCCTGCGTCTATTGGCGAGGATCTGCGGCTCAAAACCCGGTTCCGTATATCTTTCTCAAGGAAATATTACACGCGAGGTGACGGCGTGCGAACACGAGGGTCATAGGCAATAGGGATGACGTGGTTAGTTTTAGCCAGGTTAGATTAGATGTGGCTGGTTCAGTTAGGTGCCTGCGATTGCTCTAATTTTAATTCTTCTGACATGTTGCAATATGCTGAATACTTGAAACATTATGAACCAGCTTCAACAGCTGTTGGATCAGCTTGTTAAGAACATAATAACGATTAGGGCTACAGAAGAGGAGAAGGCAGTCGCAAAGACTCTACTCACTACACTACTGTAGTGTGCTCTGCATCCTGAGGACATTCACGAGTTTGATTTTTTGGACTATCACGATCGTGATTCGGACAACGAAACCCGCGAGGATTAGCCCAGTAAAATGGATACAAGTAGAGAAGACGTCTCTTTTAAATGCAAAAAAAGAGCAGTAGAATTTTAAATTCGGGACCAAACGGCACTCTCTCAAGACAGTGCAAGCCAAATTTTGTAGGGCGAACCAGAATAGGCTCCGAAGATGGGAGCAGGTAATAAGTCAGGGTGGAACAAAGAGCGAGAAAATAAAAGTCATAAACAAAGCAGTTTTTTTTTAAGTTTAAAGAGGCAAGAGAGCATAATCTGTCAGTCTATGATAACAACTTGAGAGTCTGGGGATATCAGAAAGTATCGTAAATCTCGCAGAGCTTCAAAGCATCGTGAAAGTGGCTAGGGCGTTTCAAACAATAGAACCAAATAACATTAATACATACATACTATATATATATATATATATATATATATATATATATATATATATATATATATATATATAATAAATAATATATATAATAATAATTAAGCGTTCCGTGAACTACTAGAATGTTGCAAAAAGCGCATTCCAATTTGTTGCAAAGAGCGCACCCGAGGAGCAAAGTAGGTGTGCCTGCAGGTGAGAGCAGTCAATTCAACAATCCACAGTTACACTATACAGGCGCTGCTAACAAAGAGTGGAAAGCTAGTCGAAAACTTGTTCATCGTGTTGCAAAAACCAGGAGGAACTTTCGGCCTAAGAGTAACCGAAGGACTGGCAGTTAACACACTCCAAAATGTCATAGTTAAGTGCAGCTGTCAAAATGTTAAAGCAGCTAGTTAAACAATTTTATAAAGAATGCCTCAATCCCGTAGTAAGCAGTGAACGATTTGTTCTTATACAAAACTCTTGCTCTGGCCAGAAAGTCGAAAATGAAGTAGAGCCATGCTTTCGAAGCTAATGCAGACCTTTAACATTTCCTCTAAAGACAACTATGCTAGTGCAACCATTAGAAGTCTACTTCTTTCGGCAATGCAAGATACTTGCAAAAGCAATGTCCGACTTTGATATGTTAAATCAACTAGAAAATATTAACCTAAACTATAGGCTAAATGTCAAACGCATTCACTCCTTCATATATAACTAGTTTCAATCACCAAAGTTTGAAAAATGCTAAGATACCCATAGCAAAAGGTTGCTTATGTAACAGAAGAGGCAATGTGCTTTGAGAATGTAAACGAGATCTGTTTCTAATATGTCAATAGGAAACCGATCTTGTTAACTTTAGTTTTTCGTATAAATGAATAAAGTATTTTGTTGCGTCAACACATATTGTCTAGTTTTCTATTCAAAGCAGCAGTAAAAAGAACAAAAAACGTCAACATCTGCGAAAACTACTAAATAGCCCACAAACATAAAGTAAAAGCAAGAGTGCCAAAGCTGGTCGCAAACCAATTGCCTCTTGCCTTACAATCCCGCACCCTATCTCTGCCATCCATAAGTGGCCAGTTTTCAACCGAAAATTGTGGCCTTAGAACGGGGTAGCCCCACAAACAGAAACCGGCAACTCGAATGTTCCTCGACCCTCTTCACAAAAAATTCAACTTTTATTCAAAAGCCAAGTGCATCTGGAGATCTTCCCTTGTGAGAGAAAGCGTTAATGGGAAATGACTATAACCAATATTATTCGTAGTTTTTAAGAACATGGTTATGCCAGAAATTTTCCTCAACTGGAAAAATAACATTCTACTTTTGCAAACGCAAACAAACAACGTGTAGAGAAAACATCCAAAACATCAATTTCGAAAGAATCAATATAATTGAGGCTATGTTAAACTTTATTTTGGAGTATTTTAAGTCACTTAAATTATTTTCCTTACAATATTCAACATAGGATTAAGAACAGCGATTGAACTTTACCATATATTTTTAATAGCTTACGAGCGATGAGGCCTATTTCTATCTGTACGGTTTTGATAATATACACCTCAAGTACGTAAAATCTTAGTCATTCACTATCGTCAGGTATACTACATGAAATATTGTGTGGTATGGGATGACAGTATTAGAATTATATCCCCATATTTTTGCGAAAATTACTATGGTAATAGAAACAATTACTATTAAAGAGCGATACCGAGAAATGACTCAGAATTATGTGCGTCATGCGATTAAAAACGGACGAGAAATATAAAGGGGGTACAAATAAGTCTCCGCTGTTTTTTACCAAAAATTGGACATTTATTGTGAAAGAATCTTATGCTTTATTCAACATATTGTTCCTTGCTAGTTACTACTTTTTTATATTTTTCTGGCAACATACGGATACCGCGTCGGAAGAACGCTTCATCTTTTTGAGGCTATCCACGAATCGACCCAATTTTTGGTATCTTCACATGATGTAAAGTGCTGCCCAGATAGGTCATGTGCCATCGATCGGAACAAGTGATAATCGGAAGGGGGTAATGTCTGGTAAATACGGCGGGTAGGGTAAAACTTCCCAATTGAGTGTTTCCAAG
Organism: Sinelater perroti; assembly: GCA_036346155.1. Classification (NCBI taxonomy): domain Eukaryota; kingdom Metazoa; phylum Arthropoda; class Insecta; order Coleoptera; family Elateridae; genus Sinelater; species Sinelater perroti. The sequence continues at coordinate 7,069,840 of JARFIY010000001.1, read as the reverse complement.
TAAGTTTTAACCGGCGCCGTAACTTGTGGACGAGAATTATCATGTAGGAGAATAATTTTGTCGTGTCTGGAGTAGTAGTGGGCGCGTTTTTCTTTGAGTGCTCGGCTCACTCTCATCAATTGTGTTCGGTAGAGAGCCCCAGTAATGGTTTCGTTCGGTTTGAGCAACTCATAATACACGACACCAAGCTGATCCCACTAAATACACATAAGTTTTTTTCTATAAATATCCGGCTTAGCTGTCGATGTTGAAGCATGGGCACGTGGTCCCCATGATTTCGTTTTCTTTGGGTTATCGTAGTGGATCCATTTTTTCATCACCAGTGGCTATGCGATAAAAAAACTTTTCGTTTATGCTTGGCAAGTAGCATTTCACATGTGCAAAATCGACGTTCTACGTTTTTCGGCTTCAGTTCATAGAGAACCCAATTTCCTTGCTTTTGAATCTTTCCAACGATTGTAAGCGATGTAAAATTGCTTATTCAGTCACTCCTAATGTAAGTGCAAGTTCTTCTTACGTTTGTCAGGAATCTTCCTTCAACAATGCTTCCAATTCCGCGTCTTCGTACATTTTCGGTCTTCCGCTACGTTCTTTGTCTTCGAGGTCAAACTCACCGTTCTTAAACTTATGAAACCACTCACCACAACTTCTCTCACTTAAAACAGTCTCGCCATATGTTTCTCCAAGCAATCGATGCGCCTCACCTGCAGATTTCTTCAAATTAAAGAAGTAAATCAAAAATTCCCGCAAATGACGCTTATTCGGCTCAAAACTCAATATTTTCGGACGAAAAAAATTATATGATGCTGACACAAAATCGATAATATTTTAAGATTATGGTGTTGTCAGATGTCCAATCTTACGACCTTACAATGTTTGGTGGTAGGGATGTAACTTTCAAGACGCGCCAGGCTAGGTCGTGTTTTTAATGGACCCCTGTCGAGTGACTCGGTAGAAGTGCAAAATGTAGCCAACGATTGAACAGCGGTACGCCATCAAATTTTGTGTTGGACTGGGGAAATCGGGTACGGAGACGTTGGGCATGATTCGCCAAGAGTTCAAGGATAAAAGCATGTTACAGTTTTTAAGTGGAACAAGCTTTTCGAAGATGGCCGAGAGAGTGTGGAGGATGAGCCCGGCGCTGGATGACCGTCGACATCAACAACTGCGTCGAAGAAGAGTCCCTAACCCTCCTACAGTTCCCGACTTGGCACCAGCAGACTGTTGCTATTCCCAAAAGTAAAATCTTCCCTCAAAAGACACCACCCTGCGACCCTAAGTGCCATCAAAGAAGCTTTCACGCGTACTCTTAAGGACGTTACGGAATTTATCTACCGGGGAGCCTTCGAGCCGTGGAAAAGCCGCTTGCAAAAGTGTGTTGACGCTCAAGGGATGTACTTTGAATACTTTTGAGGTATTGTAGCAATATCTCTAATAAATCTATTTTTCCAAAACTTTTTTCGGTACTTTTTATACAAACCCTGTATACAGGATAAAGAAAAATTATATTATATAAAAGTATAGCGTTGACCAAGAAAAGCTTCGAACGTTTTTAGAAGTGAGTGTAAAATTTCGAGATTGTCATTTTGACTAATTTAGGGACACAAATAATTTGGCTAAAATTTAATTTTGTAAAAGCAGCAAATGTTAAAACAATTTAAAAACTGTTGCTTTTGAGATTGCTTAATTTAAAAAAATCATTTGCGTCTTTTAGAAAAATACACGATATAACTTTGCAAATAAATTAATATAAAGAGCGCATTTTTTTCCTAATTATGATCGCCCAATAACACAAACTATTGTCCAATTTTCTAATTTTATAACAAAATTTTAATAACAATAGATGTTGAATCTACATTACTTTAAATTTAAATTAATATCTGTACTACCTTATGCATTTATTATTTCTTACTTCTTACTTCTCAACTTGATGATAAGAAAAAATAATTATCGCCAAATACCAAACTCAATTATGTTTTTATGTATTATGTATTAAAGAATTGATACACAATATGGGAATGTTATATAATATCTTTGTATTAATGGTATGAAAGCTATAAAAAACCAATTATAGAGAACCAAAACGTTTCAGTTTAAATAGCTTGAGCCTAATAACAAATATAGAAACGGATAATTTACTTGTTGATATAATCTTTGTCTTAGATAAATAATAGAAAAGACGTGTAGTAATCACCTTGAAAAGCTCTTAACCTTCATTAACCCTCGTTCGCACTCGTGTGATAACGTATCAAACTATAAAAACTGTTATTGCAATAATCTAATATCGAAGACTGCTACAAATATCTATAGAGATAAGAAGGAAGTTTAAAGAGTTTTTTCTGCAAAACGCCTACTTATATAGAAAATATTAGATAAGATCTTATCTAACACATACTACGTATTATTAGCTTTGCTAAGAACACTAGGCTTTAAAGTGTATTTTTTTAAATAATTTAAATGCAATCTTCTATATTCATTTATCTAATAGTGTTGCGCTGTGTTACATGTAACGGATTTATTAAGAAATTTTTTTACCGTAGGGTTATAAAGATAAATTTTAGAAAAGCTATGTAACCCATCTCTCGTTAGATAAAAAATTCTTTATTCAGAGACCTGAAAAGTGTTTGAGAAATTAAAGCTAATTTGAAGTAATTTTTTAACTATTTAAAAAACAAGCAATAAAAAAGGACACTGTAGAATTAAATAGCAAAATAGTAATGAATATAAGTAACGGTTAAGTACAGGCCATTCATTGTGTCACGCAAAGGAGTTTTTTATTGTCATGGTCAAACTTTTCAGCCAATTTGATGGTTGACGTTAGTTATAGCTTTTTTGGCGCACTTACAGGCACTGCAGCCTCAAGGGCTTATTGTGCCCACTAACATGCACTAAATTAAATGCTAGGACATTCACACACACCCATGGGTTGAGCGAGACTCGAACTCGCGCGCGCCGGCTAAAGGACAGAGCCAACTGGTTGAACCATCTGAGCCACCACGTTCCTAGTTATAGCTAGATCGATGTTTGGAGTTTTCTTTACACCCTAGGGCAACACTAAATATGGCGTCAGCTAAAACCAGCTACTCAACCGAAGAAAGGATCTTCATTGTAACCGCCTTTTAACAGAGGGGCCTAAGTGCTAGTGAAACGCTAACTGCCTTCAAGGTCAAGTCTGACAAGCACGCTATCTTGTCTGCCTCTATAATAGCAAGGTAAAAAATACCATGACAAAATTTGCTCTATAATTGGAAAGTCTGAGAAGACAAAAAATGTACTGGGTGACAATTTGTCAAGAACGGCCAAATCATTCATTGTGACTACTCCTGAGACTGTAGAACAACCCTGGCGAGCTTTATGAACAAAAGACTATAACTTCGGTCTCTAAAGGTGTAACTCAAGATTGTGGGCTCTATGCACACTATCCTTACCTAAATTTAATCTATTTCCGTATAAGGTTTAATTGTAAACGCCTCTGATCTAGGTCAATATTGGCAAAAGATTTATTTTTGGAAAATTATGGAAATAGTTAGGACTTAAAAGCACGTCCATTTTACGAATGAAGCTTATTTTCAACTAGATGGCTATGTCAACAAAAACCCACATTTGACCGAAGTTTGTCGATTTCACACAGAAAAAGTTAGTGTATGGTGTGCAATTTCTTATTATGAAATTGTTAGTCTACTGTTTCTGATACAATACGTGAATAAAGACATTTCTCGCACAGAATTTCTCAAGAAATTAATTCCAATTGTGAGGGATAGAAAACAACTAAACCAATACTGGTTTCAGCAAGATGCAGACACCGCCCATCAGACTCCGGACATCTTTGATATCCCCACAGAAGTTTTTGGAAAGCACCGATGTAAAAGTGGAAAACTAAACATGACAAAGTAATATTTATAAGAGATTTAAAAAAATGTTTAAATATGTTATACAGGGTGTCCCAAAAATTTTTTTGATTTGATTACCTAACTGCGTGAACGCGATGAATCACAAGCACCTGGGGCACATGTCAATCGGTAGTGTGGCTTTCAGGAATGTAGTCTCTATGGAGCGTTTCTCATGAGCGGATCGTGCGTTTTGTGTGCAAGAATTTTACAAGAAATAATTATTCGCTAATTATTTCATATAGAAATTTTAGTAATCATCGTGATTTGCGTAACATAAATCAAGCGCCAAGTTTCTCATCAGAAAATGAGTGCGTAAGTTTGAAGAAACCGATTCAACTATGGATAAACTTAAGTCGGGAAGACCAAGAACATTAAGAACTGAGGAAAACGCAAAGAGCGTACGACAGTCTCTTCCAGAGATTCCTGACCTATCTGTTCATAAACGGGCAAGTGTTTTTGAATGTGCCTAGATCATCATTGTACCGTATTCTATACGGTTTGTGCCTGTACCATTACAAAATTAAAATTGGTGCAAGAATGAAAGCTCAACGAAGCCAATTAGAGCTTAAAAATAAACTTTATTTTGGTACACCTTATATTATGCTTTACCAATTTATCATGCATGAGATTAAAAAACTTTTTATAGTCGATGAAACAGGTTGAGACATCTATGCTTTCATTATCACATCGCGATAACTAAATAAATCTTCGTATGTCCCAAAGTCGTTTCTGAAGTTGAACTGTAAAACTTCTATGCTCTTTTCACACTTTAAATATATTCTTGTGCGTGTGATATTCAAATACAGCTTCGCAATATTCTTTATATATTTTAACGATAGATTTTTTGGGTTATGTTACAAAAGTTGATATTAACTATTTCTGACAAATTTTTCTGTTTTGATATTTTTGAAGAAATCGATCAATAAGATCACAGACTTTTTATTTTTAATTATTTTCGACAATTTAACTTTTTACTCTTTGTATCTTTCATTACATATTTAACTTTTAACTTCATTATATCTAAGTCGTTATCAAATACATAATATTTAGGCATTTTGACAAATTGACAATATTTCTTTATTTCTCTTACTTTCTTATACCGTTGTCAAGATTTTCCCATTTTAATCATAAGTGATCTACATCTTTTATTTTTATAATATAATGCAGTTTTTTAACTTTTGTAAACGTTTCTGAATGTACTGGGTTTATCTTCAAGTTTTTCTGTTTTAGCTCATTTTTTTGATTATTAGTCTTCCTTCGCTGTTTTGATTTTAGATCATGTTTCTCTTAGTAACTTGCACTACTTCTCTTTGTCGTTGTTTTTGAAAGATTTTTTTTATCAATCAGTTGTAGAATGTCGACAATTTACCATTTTCTTTTTCATCTTTCTCTTTTTTTAATTTGTTCATATTGGCTTTATTAACTTTCTACAGCGGAGCTTATAGTAGAAAGTTAATGAGATTATCATCCTGTCTGTCTGTCTGTGTGTCTGGAGACACTATAACTTCCGTTCTATTCAACGGATTCACTTCAAACTTGGCATACACATATCTTAGATCAGTACCTTTTATGGGATTGATTTTCAGCCAAATCGGTTAACGTCAACCGGAAGTGACCGTTATGATTTCGAAAATCCATTATACTCACATATGTCATGCAGCATATCATTCGACAGCATTTTTGACACTGATCATTATGGAAACATTAATCAACATCTTAATTCCTTTTAAATGTTTTTATCCTAATTTCAGCACCGCTGTAGAAAGTTTCCTTTACGGTATTACACTGTTATTGTTAATTGCTGTTTTATTATCATTTTACTCAGATTCAACATATCAAATGTCGGCTCATTCTTGAATTTTTGTTAAGTGTTTATTGAGTTTAGGTTGCACTTCGATTCTAATAACTTTCAAAAGTTAACATAAATCATATGGTTTATTAATACATTTCTTAAGTTTATACTTTATTATGGCTAGTAAAAATTAATGATCTAACTTAATATCTGCAACAAAGTACTTTTTAGTCTTCTATACTTTAAAATGAGAAGCCTTATGTAGAAAGTAATGTCTGCTTATCCGTCTGTCCATCCTTTTATTTTTGAACTTTTGATCAAGGCAGCTTCTAAGCTGGAGACAAGTTTCTATTTCTGTCGTTTTTTATAATATTGGATCTGTGATAGATTTTTTCAGTATTTAACTAAAAACCATAAGTCAAGTCCTGACGCCAAAAATCAGCCTGATCGGAAAATCTCGAAACCGGTTTGACCAACAGTGGCCGCAAATTTTTGTTTATTTATAGAAACCCCGGACATCTGTGGAACCGGAGTTCCACGTTCGTATTTGTTTTTTATGCAGTATATGTCCACGTATTTAGGAGCCTTTTGGTAATTTAAAGTTAGTGTCGTTAATAACAATTTTTTTGACATAATTAAACTAATTTATTTACTCGTTTATGCTCATTTTTGTTTTCAACTGTTTCTTATGATTTTTTTGAGATTTTAGTTAGATCTATATTTTGTTTAAATTCTGCATAGAACTGTTGAATTTTATTATTCGATGCGTTGTACGTAAAAGCATATAGCTGAATGCTGTTCAAATTAAGTGAGCGTGACAGAAATTATAAAATTATTACACTACGTAACAGTTTACTGCTTCCCTAGCTTTCAATAATAACCAACTCAAATTAAATGTTGGCAATTTTTATTTCCGGCATAAAGCATTATGTGTTTGATAAAACTGTTTTGAGTTAGGACATCTTATTTCACCAATACTAAGAATATTAATCAATTCCAGCTGACTAAAATGGCTGTCCAAGAATGACCTTGGGAGAAAATTCTGTCTTTTATATCAAGAAGACACGAGTCTGCCACAATGCTGTGGTGAAAATTTTGTAATGGACTCTAAAGTTACAAGGTTGGTGAGGTCATGTAGAAGGAAGAGGAGATGACCATTTTATATAATGAATGAGCGAATCTAGGCACATAGTGCATTTATGAGATAAGTAATGTAGCAAAAGAATTTAAAAATTTTAAATTATTTCAAATATATATATAATAAACGACGATTGGTTACTTAGTAGAATTAAGAAAAACAAAAAAAACAATTATAAGCTAAGGAAATTAAGATTAGAATGATTAAGAATTATAAGAAACCTTATTATGAGGTTTAACAAGAAGGTTATTAAATTATAGTATAAAATTATTACCAAGGAGTCTTTTTACACTTACATAATGCAAAAAAAAAAATTTATGTGGAAAGTTTGTATAACGTGCTAAATTTATAAATTTAAATCATTATATTCAAAATAAAGACACCAAGATAGAAAAAAGGCTATTTAAGAGAATTGAAGGAAAAGTTAAAAGTGATAGCTGTAGTAAAACCAAAATAAAACAAGATAGGAATAAGAGATAAGTTAACACAATGAGTGGTTTAAAAATGAAATCAGGAGAAAAATAATATATAAAAAGTCAGGAAAAAGTCGACATTAGAAACAAAAAAAAAATAAATAATTTGAATTAAAATTAATTAAAAAATTTGTTTACACAAAACCTTCAATTGAAGTTTTAATTCTTCCTAAAATTGAATATAATAAACAACTATAGATTTTAATAATTTAGAATAATATAGGTACCCAATTTAAACTTGATATTGTCAAACATCATGAATTTGGAGGGAGGTGCTTTAATATAAACACCATATTCTATAACTGCAGCACAAATACAAAATTTCTGACGCAATGTTCTTAGTTTTTTTTAACAATTTTTGTAATCTTTTTAACATTTGAAAGCATGTTTTTGAAAGTGACAAATCATTAATAAACAATCAAATTTTCTTCACATTATCTTCATACAAATATGCTGCAGTATTGTGTGTTTTCCGTTTCATTCATTTTAACTCAGTTTTATCACATATGCGGCTATAAAAAGGCGTAAAGGTACAACTACCTCGGCAAAGAAGGGGCGGCTTCTGCGAGCAAGAACGTCCCAGCTACGAGCACCACCAGCCACATGATTCCGCTGCTGCCAGTCGTTGGGAGTTTCATTTTGTCTGCAATTAAACAGGTCATTAATATTAAGCAATTAAATGCAACGGAAGTAACTAATGGAGTGCAGTTCGGAACTGCTAGCTGATTGCAAAGGAGCCAACGGAAATGAAATATTCCGCGCAATTTCGCAAGTTGTCACGCTTGAAGAGTGCAAGTGCAATATGAAAAATGCGCGAACTGCGGGAAATGGAATAATTTAACTAAAAATACTCATTGCACTAGGTATAATTAAAATCAAATTTTACCTGTAGTAACGACATGATCTAAATTCTATCAAAGTTTATGTCTTTTTGTAGAACAGATCAGCATTAGAAGGTTAATTTGTAATGTAGTACACCATTTAATATAATTATTTGTCATAATATAAATATAATAATTATATATTTTTTAAATTTCAATTTTATTAAGTGATAAGTATGTTGTCATAAAAAGCACACGTTATTATAATTTTTATTTTTGTTATCTTATGATATTTGGTAGGTAAAGCCCGAATAAATCATAAATTTTACAACTCTAACATTAGGAAAATATTCTATGCAAACATGTTTTTCAAGACTCACAAAAAGTTAAGTGACAAAAAAATAATTGGCTTAAAATATGTTAACAGGATTATGTGCTTATTGAACATATATATAGTTATTTTCAAAATATAACTAAGATACAGGTATAATTTATTGTTGATATGCACCTTTAATTAAATAAACTTTTTAGAGCTTTTATAATAAATTATCCAAACAATTATTTTAATATTATATTAAATCAATTTGTTTTTACGTTGTATGCTTAAAAGTAATAAAAAAATTACACTCTAAAAAACATACATTCTTGAGGTTAATTACTGAGGTTCTTATTTTTTACTGAAGTCATAAGCGCCGTGTATATTTTTAGATTTTAAATGAAAACAGTTATATTTGTATTCGATAATGACAGCAAAATAGATAAGTAGATGTTTTGTTGTTCCATTACGCGCCCGTGGGCTCGCTAAATGCCTTGTTTTGAATGTATTAAAAACAACATGCGGGAGAAATCTACATTGGTTCTGCAAATGTTTGCGTCTGCTGTTTGTTTTGCATTATTGAAGTATCTATAGGTTTTATTTATACCTGAACACGACAACAAACTGGAGCGAGCGCTATTTTTTGGTGCTTTTTTAAACTTTCGGAAGAGGCGCTTTTAGCCTTTTCAGAAATAACAATTTTTATGTTTTTGACATTTGTATTTTAATGTTTATTTTATACATACATACTTATACAAAAATTTACAAACTTCAGTTTATTTGAAGAGTATTATAATAAGCGGCAGACGATCTTCTAATAATGTAACAAAGAAAATATAAAAAAAAACTGATATTTTGGCATATATTTTCTATTGGAGTTATATAAGCTAATTGCATGGCGAATATGAAATCTTGAGAATGTTAATTTTTTAAATTAATTTCGAGTCTATTTTGTGAAAACTACTAAATACTAATATAACAATCGAATAACAGAAGTCCGTTGGAATCATTGCAAACTAACGACAATTTTTTATAAAAATATCTAGGTTTTAAGAAAATGAAGATAAATATGCAACACTTTAAAAAATTAGGAGAAGAACAAAAAAGAAATTAAAATAAATAAAGGTAAACATCAAAAATGTGTCAGAAGAGTTAAGAAAAATTTAAGATAAACGCAGACGTATGTCGTTTTGAGAGAATTGCAGCTATCACTCGAGACTGAAGAAGACAAAATTGATTTAAAATTAAGGTTTGTGCTAGTTTACAAGTATCAAAGACATAGGTCTTTGTCTGAAAAACAGTGCGCTAAACCCAGTGGTAAAAGCTGATTGGTTAGAATGGAAGTTTTTGAAATTATTGATGTCGATACACAGAGTGTCGGATATCCTGCGTTTCTTCCATGACAAAATAGTGGAAGGGAGGAGAGCTCTTTAAATTAAGCGGATGTTGTAGAAAGCTTTGTACGATTGTTAGTGTAATGTGAAGAAAACATACAGAAGTGATGTAAATGTAAGTTATACAAATTGGGAAATAGCTTTCCTGCAAACTCAAAGCAACTTTGTCGTTAATGCTCATTTACTTCTAGATTGATTCTTTTTCACCGTGGACTATTTAACTAAGTAAACTAAAGCATACAAATCAATACAAAATCAAGAAACGTTCGTAACTATTGAAACATAAGTCAGTCGCTTGGTAATATTTTTGCAATGCAGTAAAATCAAAAACATGCCAATTATTGTAGATTATCAAGACTAAAACGACCCATTTTTGGGCAGCGTTGTAGAAAGATGAGTTGTAAGGTAAGTTAACACACATTAACAAGATCTCAATTAATATCATCGATAATTCAATATGGAAATCCACTAAAGGCATTAAAAAACCAAAAACCCATATTCCCCCGATTAAGGAACTTCATAGCTACGATCTGCTAAAGAAAAATCGGATGCATTTGCACATTACTTGGAAGCGTCTTCCCACCGAATTTTGATGAAATTGATGAGGAAGTGAAAGAAGAACTACAAACTCCACTCGAAATGTCGCCACCAATTCGCAAAATACAATCTGACGAAATCAATCAAGAGATAAAATAGCTAAAAAATGAAAAAAGCTCCGAGCTACGATCTCATAAAGGCAATAGTACTCAAACAGTTACCTAACCACGGAATTTGTTTCCTACAAATCCTTTTTAACAGAATCCTTAGTCTTACCTACTAGCCACTACAATTAAAATTTGCACAGATAATTCTTATCCCTGAACCTGGTAAACCTCTCAATGAAATTACTTTCTATTGTCCTATTAGCCTCCTGTCACTGGTGTGAAAGTTGCTTGAGAAACTAATTCTACGGCGTATTAACAAAAATTTACTGCAAGACATATGGATGCCTGGCCATCAATTTGGCTTTAAGCATCAGCAATCAACGATTTAACAATGCCATAGACTAACGAACATAATTCAGACTGCATTTCAATCTAAAAAATTCTGTATTGCTGTAATCCTGGATATACGACAAGCTTTCGACATAGTGGAACATAGAGGATTACTTTTCAAACTTAAGAAAACGTTGCCCCACGAGTATTATCTACTGTTACGTTCATGTGTTACTTAAAGAACATTTCAAGTCAAGCATGATAAGGAAGTATCCTAAATTAAAGACATAAATGCAATTGTACCCCAGGAAAGCGTGCTAGGACCTACCTACAACCGAACAAATTGAAAATTGGTACATTCACTGACAACACAACAATATTTACATGCAATGAAAACCCTGTAGTAGCATCAGCTTCTTTACAGACCCACTCAAATGAAATAAAACAGGGGCTAACTAAGTGGAGAATCGATGTGAATGAAAACAAATCAATATATATTACATTTACGACTAGACACCAAACCTGTTCATCCGTTACTCCTCGTAATATACCCCCATCCGGGAGATGGGTATATTACGTCAATCCAATTACGTCAGTCCAATGATGTCACATACTTGGGATTCCACCTAAACAATAGACTGACGTGGAAAATCCATATTAGAAAAAAATATAAATAAATCAACTTAAAGTTGAAGACTTGGAAGAAACTCGCCGTTACTACTAGCCAATAAAGCTATCAAGTGCATAGTTCGGCTCATGTGGACCTACGGTTGCCACCTATGGGGCTATGCAAGTCGATCAAACACTAATATACAGCGCTTCCAATCAAAAACTATCCGTTCTAGTGCAGCCGCTCCTTGGTATGTATCTAACCAAACTTTCCATACGGATCTTGATATCCCTTAAGTAACTGAGATAATTAAACAATACGCTGCAAGGCACCAAACAACATTGGAACTTTACCCCAACGAATTTGTGACATCTCTTATAGAAGACCCCCTCTTAGACACCTTAAGAGGAATTAACCAAAAAATTCTACAGATCACTGGACTGACTCCATTCGGAGCCCCCCTATTCGCGCTTGATGTAACATACTATAAGCTCATAGAATGTATACTATTTTGATTGCTTATCAAAAATTTGTTAATAAAAAAAATTATATTAACAATGGCTATTTATTTTGGGGACAAACCTGACATATTTATTACCTGATCATTTGCTTACGGATTAATTTAAGGCAGTAACAATCTAAATTGCATTATAAAAGTGCCTTTAATTTTTAGTCCAATATTATTTAACAATTGTTTTAATATTAGTAATAAAATTATTAAAAATTTATTATTATTAAAATTATATTAATATAATAATTAGTACAAAAATCTTTTTTCCTAGACATGGCGTTAGCTTTATACGTCCTTCCATATATTATAATTGTAAATGCAAATCTTGTTTCTTGTTCTACTTTTATATTACTTTACAGGGTTCTCGGTGTGATTTGCAGTAAAACCACAAATCGTTTTTATTATAACAAAAGTAAATCGACTTTTATAAAGTTTTCTAAATAGTATACCACGTTCGAAAAATCATCATTTAGCATTATGCTTACCAAAACAAATTTACAAAATGTCGGAATTTATCTATCAAGTAAACACGCCAATTTTGTATTTTGGTGCGATTGCTTTTTAAAGACAAATCTTCACAACACATGTAGCCTCTATTTTTTAAAATTAATATTATTTAACTCTATTTTCTAAAGGTTATTGAAGTTTGACTATTAAAGACTGGACCACTCTATACATAAAAGTGAAACTTTAATACATATTCACTATTTAAATTTATAATTCTATAAAGGCAACTTTGTTTGCTCAATGGTCTATATAAGCCAAACAAACAAATACACTTTTTGAGTGTATGGGAAGGTGATAATTACTAAATATTATAAACAGATGCTAAAATTAACTTATTATTTTCAAAAACCATTGCTTCCATTTTTCATTTTACCAACAGAATTATTTATGATGCAATTGAAACAGAAACAAATTTTCAAAGAGAAAAAATGATAATCAACGCTTATCTATTACATGATAATTCCTCATAATACAGAACCGTCAGTTATGCAACACAACCCAACCAAATACACCTCCTACCAAACAACATTTTCGTCAAATTGACACTTCTAGCCTTACACTAATTTATTCCAAAAGTTGTTTGCGTTTTTAATTTTTACCAACTAAGTGGATACAATTTTGCTAGCTCGTTTTCTGCTAAGAATTTTGATATACAACACATAATATTTATTTCTTAAAATACAAAATATCTGTCCCAACACACCACACCTATCTATCGGCAAACTGCTCGATTTCCTTTCAAAACCAATTCCGATCTTTTAAGGAAAAAAAACTCCCAAATGTCGTCCTTGACCTCCCTAAAGAGTTGAACCGGAACCCGCTCAAAGAGTGGATTATGGAGCAGAACAGGTGGTATTTAAATATCATTCAAAAATTCGTCGTTTGGTATGTCTTGATCTCTGTCTATATAAAAATAAACCCATTTTGGGTTGGAAATTTTTGAGGTACTGTTTTTCAAAACCACTCGGTTTCCGTCCGTCACCCTGTAGAAGTATAAGAAAGCAAAATTTTGATTTTGCATCAAAATTTGGGATGGCAATAATTTTGCTAAAGCAGAAATAAATTGAATAGACTTTTTTATAGAATTTATAGTTTAACGAAAGAAACGCTAAATGACTTTTTTATATTACCAATAAAATTTCAAATCAAATTTATAATTTTGATAAGGCTGTTTTTTAGTAGAGCAAATAGAAATTTGCTGCGGAATGAGATTCATTTATTTATTGCATGATAATTTTTCTGATAACTTAATTTAACATTCTAAGGAAGGAGCTCCATATCAGTTGGTGCGTACTACCTAACTGATTAAATCCAGGGATAAATCTTCAACAAATGTTTTACATAGTATGAACAGTAAATATTTTTGTAATTATATTACGATTGGTAACAGAATCAATTTCTCTAAAAGAAATTCTGGGCCAATTGTTTCTTTGCCATTACATTCAACTCCCGATCTTCATATTCGCAATAGAGCATTTATGGTCATTTGAAATCATATTATAGTATCGATGTGTGACTATTATTAAGTGAACTCATTTGATATTTAAAACTACATAATTTTTAAGTAGTTGAAAGTTCTATTCATAAAAAAATAAAATTATTCCAAAAGAAGAAGAAAATGATATAGGACAAAGCACATAATTTTCAAATGATTTAAGAATTTTTGTAGAATCAAACGGCCATTAACGTTATGAAATTGAAGAGTTATAATAAGGATCAAGATGCCACCACCTACACACAGTGCTTAAGATTTTTTAAGGAATTTGAAAATAATAATTTTGCAAATTAAGAGATGTGTACCCGATTATTGTGAAACATGGTACATTATTAATATGTTGCTCTTTATTATTTAGGAAAAGATTTTTAATAAAATTTATTAAATAGTTAAATATTGTACATCTATGTGCATAATAAGTTTATAAGTCAATATTTGTTTGCTAGCAAATGTTTACTGTTACCTCCTGAGTTTATTCGTTGAGATTTCTCACTTCATTTCATTATTAGTCTTTATTATAAATAAGCTCATGTTTTTCATCGTATAACTGCTGTACTATATTTTTAGTTGTTGCTAAATTATATACTAGTATATAAGATTATTTACTACAATAAGGAATAAAAAACAGATGGAAAACAAAAAATTGTAAGCTAAATTAAATTGTCATAACATTTAAAAATTTTACAAAAATACAAATGTAATAGTAGGAAAAACATGCAGAAAGGAATAACATTGATCGTAAACGATAAAACTTGAAAACTTTACTCAGAGTACCAATTTTTGAAAATTAAATATTAATGCAAAGAAACTGCATAATAGCAATTAATGTCCCAATTGCTAGATTAAAATTGTGCGCTTTTCCATATCGTTAAGCTTGTTACGTCCGTCATCTACCTTTGTTGCAATTAATCATCATGGAACACTACACGAATGAATAGCATATTGTCATTGTAGAAACTGATCACAAATGCGAGTAAAGTTACACAGGAACAGTGTGAAAACTTTAACGAATTTTGAGTTAACAAAATGCAGTGTAGTGTAATCAAGAAATTTAAGGATGCAATTTTGATTTTAAAAATAAATTATCCAAACGTTACTACACCGCTGATTTTTTGACAACATTGCTATAATGAAAAAAGTATCGTTAAGTGTCTAAGAGCACGTATTCATCACTATACAGCAGTTTAAAATTTTAAGAAATAATTTCCAGCAAACTCTCACTAGAAATCTATATATCCGGGGCTACAATATTTATATAAGCAACACAAGCATTCAAACTGAAGGGTTATTTTTAGCGCCAAGTAAAGGGTTTATCATAAAGCGATGTCACTTTAAATTTAGCACTATTTTTTATCTGATAATGATAAAAAACGAATAAAAAATTCAAGGTTTTCAATCAAATTTTGGATATAAAGAATCCAAGGCGTGCCCAGCCAGCCAGATCTGGTAGAAATTTCGCCGCTGTAACTGAAAATGTTATATGATATTCGAATTTATCAATTGCAAGGTGTTGCACGATATACTGATCAAAGATCTGGTCTTAAAGCCCAGCTGACACAAAAATATTACGGGTAGATTATGAATAACACAGCAAATGCGGTGTTAGGGTTGCAAAAAATCAACTTCCATTTTCTCAAAAAAATTATCAACTGATAAAATCTATTTTTACTTCACTTGCTACGTAAATAAGCAAAACTGTCTCATTGGAGAGGTCTGAAAATTTAAGAAAAATAGTCGAGAAACCTTCCTCTCTCCAAAGAGTTACAGTTTGGTATCATTGGTCCATATTTTTTTGAGAACGAGGCTGGTTAACTTTTTTAGTAAATCACGACTCTTTGTGATGAGAAATGGGTGCTGTAGATGAGGAAGACTTTTATTTTCAACTGGAAGAGCTACATGTTACACAAGCCGCAAAACAATTATAGTATTGAGCGAGAAATTTCGTTGGCGAGTAATTTCTCAAAGTAAACTTTAGCTGTTCGCCTAAATAATCCGATATGACACAATTACACTTTTTTCTTTAGGGGATGTCAAATATAAAGTTTACGTCAATGCTCTAGCAACGATTTAAGCGCTCAAGGAGAATATAAAAATTGTAATTTGCGAAACTGGATCGTACTTGTGCGAAAGTATTATAGCTAATTCCTTAAACGAATAGATGTTTGTAATAAGACACGAGGCGGCTATTTGGAAGATATTGTATTCCATAGTTAATCGTGCTCTTTGTGTTCCGCATTTCAATAAAATAAATCTTAATGATTCTTTTTTAAAATACAAAATGATACCTTTTAATGAAGGACTTTATGTTTGTCAATGAAATTTTGGAAAATCAATCAAAGAACGCTAATGTTTCTACGAAAATTATTTTGATTGATAAAAATACTTCCAACTAAATAAGTTAGTCGATAAGCCAATTCGTCGAATGTGGGATTTATGAGAAGTTATGGCATCCATATCCGAGAAGTCACCGTTTAGTGTGGTTTTTGGCTGGCGGAGTATTTAGGCCGTGATTTTTATAAAACAATATTTAAAATGCAGTTACAATGAATTGCGTATATTTTTGCGAGATACAAATTTTTGTGATATAGATCTGATAAATAAACAGTTGCCATTTTACTTTCAAAGCACTAAGACGTGTTCGCTGTCTAAGCGTGTGAAAGATTAAAGTGCAATTATTTAAGAAAACTGTTGCCTTAAAATAGCAACTTTAAAGTAACATAAATCGTAAGTTATTTTTTTTTAATTTTAACTAAATAACCGAAAATCTAAACAATGAAAGTCCAAGGGAAGTTCAACCATAAAATAAGCGTAAATTTGTCTCATTAACACTTCCACTAAACGAAGTGCAAAAATGCGACTCGTGGATACCAACTATTCCATCACATAACAAATACAACTTGCTAGCTAACTTAGAGGTCGACTTAAACTATAATCCCAACGATAATCATGATCAACACAACATAACACAAATGCAGACAATATAACTGAAACTTTGACAACAAAACTTAAAATACCGTCCATTTATCTTTCATAACGCCATTAATCATATAGCACTAACCTCAGATATCAAAAAATTAACAATCGGCGAATTCAAAACCTTCTATAACACAAACACATTAAGAATAAACTTAACTAAAGAGGATGACTACAGGACCTTAACTAAACACTTTAAGGATAACGAAATTAAATATCACACCTTTCAAAACCTAAACGACAAACCTCTTAATGTCGCAATTAAAGATATATCGCTATCTCTAACAGAACAAGAAATCTTTCCTAAATTTAGCAGAAACTCTGTAGCAGTTATTAAAGTTACACGCCTTCTAACTAAAAACAAGCAGCCGCTAATAGTTTGTGCAATGGACCTAAATGATAATGAAAATGCCAAAAAACTATTCTCACTAAAAAGTATTTATCATTCAATTATCACTGTTGAAGTGAGAAGAAAGCCATCTAACACTCCCCAATGTCACCGCTGCAAAGGTTATGGCCACACCAAAAATTATTGTACTCTAGACCCACGATGCGTGAAATGTGGAGGAGACCATCAACATCACCAATGCAAAAAAAAACAAATAGAAGAAGCACCTAAGTGTGCCAACTGCGGAGGCCCACACCCTGCAAGTTATCGAGGTTGTAGCTACCACGTCAAGATAATGCAAAAACGAATGAAAAACAATAGCACTAACAACCAATCTGGTATAGGACACAATAGAAATTATTTTGTCAACAGTAGCCGATCATATGCTGACCAAGTATGAAATTTTACAGCAACTAATCTTAACTATGACAACGCAAATCAATCTCAGCCAATCCGACAGTCTCACCTGACACAAATAATATAGCTAAAGTCTTCATCGAATTGCTAACCTTTACCTTCCTCTAATTAAAAATTTCGTCACTAATACTATCCTTCCTTTACTCCTCATTGGATCCTAAACCTCAGAAAGTCATAGAAAAGCTAACAATCCTTAATTAGAATGCTAACGGTATACTAATAAGGATCAATCCTTATAGCATTTCTTGACAGACACAACATAGATATTGCATGTATCACTGAAACCCACCTATCTGAAGCAAACACGTTCAAAATTTCTGGATACCAAGTTCATAAAAAAGACAGAAACGCCCCAACAGCAGCAGGATAGGTAGCTGTACTCATTAAAAATAGAATAATTCACAGTCCTATCGTAGACATTGATAACCTAACGCTAGAAACAATTGGAATCAAAATAAAACTAAACGATCAAAACCTTACATTAATAAGCACCTATAGACAATCAAAAAAGAAGTTAGTGGAGGAAAACTTAAAAGCTACTTTCAATACAATTGAACCACTCCCAATGATTGGAGATTTTAACTCCAAAAATCAATTATGGGGATGTAGAGCAAATAATCTCGAGGAAATCAAGATGGAAAAATTATGCGACAAAGTGTTTCTTCCAAATAATAGTTCATGAGAAATACACCTACTATCCATATCGCAGCGATCACTTGCCTGACATACTAGGCATTATTTTACAGAAGAACTTTGATAAACCAATATTTCTTGATGGCCAGCTGAAATACCCAACCAGCCTAAGCAATAATAAAGACATAGACAACGCAATATCCAAATTAACAACGTCAATAACCAATAGCGTGCACGAGGCAACACTAGCATCCAAAACTAATAAAAAACACAACCACCAATATCTACCAATTGAAATTACAGATCTAATTAAAAGAGAAAATCAAGTTAGGCGAGAATGGCAGAGAAGCAGAAATCCGGAAACAAAACGCCTACTCAATAAGCTAACGCATAGCCTAAAACCCGAATTTGATGAGATGAAAATCAACACATATCAAAAATATGTTGAAGATCTTCAACCAGGCGACATTGAAATGTGAAGAGGTACCAAGCGCGTACTAAAACAACGCGAGGAAATTCCAACTTTAAGTGTAGAAAATACAACACTAGCTACCGACGAAGAAAAATTAGTAGCCTTAGCAGCTCGTTATGAAAAAGTATTCACTCCAATAACTACTTGCGCTCCAAACCACACAGTATACATAATTAACCATATTGAAACTAATCTGCCAGTAATAACTAAACCGATAATTCCCACTACCCCCCAAAAAATTAAAACTATAATTAACAATCTCCCAAAGAGAAAAACCCCTGGGCGTGATCTGATAACCAACTTAGTTCTAACTCAGCTCACCAATAAATCCTTAGTCTACCTTGCGACAATTTACAACGCATGTCTCCGACAGGGATATTTCCCAAAAGCATGGCATGCCCATATACTGGTTAAAGACAAAAAGATGATTAACAGCTATAGGTCAATAAGCTCGTTGACTTCACTCTCAAAGTTTCTAGAGAAGATCATCCACTCCCACTTAATGAATGCACTAACGGCACTCAATGTACTACCACCATTTCAGTTCACAAAAACATATTCAACGCAACATCAACTACAACGGCTTTCCGAAAAAATAGAAGAGAGATCCGAAAACAAAACTACACTGTAGCGATAATTCTCGACGTAGCCCAGGCCTTCGATAAAGCAAAATACTCAAGATCTGAATAGCCAACTACCTAAAAGCAATAGTCTTCTCTTTCCTCGAAAACCGAACTTTTGCTGCAAGCATAAACTCCATAATTTCAGAAACAAAGTCCATTTAAGCAAGCGTACCGTAGGAAAGTGTGTTTGGGCCGCTGTTATTCAATATTTTTACATCAAACATCCCTACCACAGAGACAACCTTAGCTACCTTCGCGGATGATACTGCAATCTTGGCACTACACGCCGACTTCACCCAAATGTATCGTCATAATGCACAAATTATTAATAAGGCCATTAGTGCTTTATGCATCACCAATTTGGAGTAACACCGCAAAATTCAACATAGAAAAAGTGCAAAGACTCCAAAACAAAATTCTTCGCATCGCAGTGAACGCACCGCGGTATATCCACTATGAACTAGACACACCTACAGTGCGAATGTCAAAAATTCTTCAAAACCATACATAAATGCGATTGACCCTGTTCATTACAGTATAGGCAGACAAAATATCCATCACAGACTAAAACGTAAGCTATCAGAAGATTTATACCTATCTGAACCTGACAGTGATTAGCCAAGTCCGATTGTCAAACTAATTTGTAAGGAAATTACCTACTCCCATAAATTATAAATTATATTATTATTATTATTTTTACATTTAATATTAATAACAATGCCATGAATAACATTGTAATTTATTGTTGAACTAGCAAATAAATATATTTAAAAAAAGATCTGTTAAATATGTGGTTAGAGTGTCACAGTGCATATAAAATAACTGATTTACTGCTAAAAAATTCTGGTAGTGTTATATTACGCAATCGGGATTTGTGGTGCCTCCTGCTATTGGAGAAATTAAATCACTTATATGGAGACCCATAGAAAATTTCGTCTAAGACTTGTGCGTGTACAAATTATACCTTTCATTACAAAATTGTCTTGGAAACGTTTATTGAGATACCCTTTAATAAACAAAGTATAATTCTTACTTAATAGAAACGTTAACTCTCAAAACAAGATTTTTAATTTTCAATAAAAGAGCTTTCAACTAATTAGAACTATGATATATATTTTTAAGTTCTATATCAACAGATGCAAAAAACTTAAGTTGATTTCATACTACCATTTATTCATTTCTCTATTACTTAAACTTGAACTTTATTCAGTAATATTTAATATAAGGTCGATAGGAGAGTAGTGAATTCCTTCAGCTTAATCCAGAAATTTTCCAATTATTCTGCAGCACCAGCATAAAATTTATCATCAAAATTTAAATTTCTAAAGCAGTGTAAAATATTATAAACGCAATTAAGGGTAATAGAAATAAATGAGCTCGCTGAAATATATTTATACAGGAGAATTTATTTGTTCGAGAATATTTTCCTATATTGTTGGAATTGCTTTCTATTTCAATTTAAAATAAAAATTGTTCTTAAAAACAAAAATAAATTGAAGTAGATTCATTCGGTGGACTGTGTTATTTTGTTTAAATAACAAAAATACTTTTTGTAATTCCTGCTTTGTTTTCTTATGATGACAATTTTAAAACGATTACTCTTTTGAAATTACTTTATATTTATTTATAGATTATAAAAATATGTGTAATAAATTCCAGGTAAAAATGCATATCTTAAGTAAACTAATATAAGCGAAAGTAATTAATAAATTCTTATTAAGGCAGATCACCCTCGAGCGTTAAAACTTCGCAAATCCAACCACTTGTTACTTTTCCTTGTTTATCTTGAGAGGATATGGCGATTAACGAGGCAATTACAAAATTAGAGATAAAGCGCCGCAGAACTTTTTTATTTCTCCCAAAGCCACTGATCTCCCAATTTTCCTCTTGGGGAACAAAGCCGATGGGGCGGCGCTGCGAAAGGCAATCGCTTTCAAGATTTCCGAGTTCTTTTACAGGCCTGGGATGGAGCGATTTGAGCACCGGCGCTTTATGCAAATGTAATTCACTCGATATCCGCCACAGTCTTTGTTAATTAACCGCTAATTCTGCCGCCATAAAAAGCCCGCTAATTTTGACGCAAATGCAGGCCTACGCCGGAGCAGCTCCGCTCGCCAAGTTTATTTTCTCCTTCATTGCGCCCGCTTTGTTCAATGTTAATTTTATACGCCGTTTTGCTTTTTATTTTATTACTTTTTTTATTGGCGTCGTTCGCAAATTTTGCCGTAATTAGAATGTATCGCGTATCGCACGCATCGATTCAATCAGCAATAAAAATAATACAATGCCTTTGATGGGCGCATTGGCATATCAGAATATGTAATACATCGTTTACCAATTTGCAATAGTTCAACTTAAAAATATCTAAACATTATAATTGCTTAATAACATTCCCGTCCTTTTAATAGATCCTCTCACATGTTGTTTCTATTATATTATTGTAGCATTTGGCAACACAACAACTGTATTTTCCTTTACATAAATGTTGTTACTTTGAAATTCTCATATAAATTTTTCATGAACTTTATTATGTATTTTGTTTGGTTCTTGCTCTTTCGCTTCCGTTTTATGCAGGAGCAATAAAAGAGCTCTGAGACATGTTTTCCCAATAGGGGGCAAAAACCTACATAGACCAGATTTTTAATTTAACATGCACAAGTATGTTTTGTGAATGTTTGTTTTAGACGGCAGAAAATTACACCGTATAAGATTTTTGGCTTTGTATTTATCCAAAAATGGAACTGTGTAAAATTTAAAATTGAAATAAAATTTTGTTTTCAATAATGACGAGAAAGAATTTAAAATTTAAATTCATATATGTATACCATATATGCAGTGGTGAGCACAAAATTGAGATATAGTTTTAAAATTTTCACTTACACGCTTACATTTATAAATTGTAAATAAATTGTACTTTATTTCGTAGACTAATTTAATATTCAATACCGAATCAAAAAGCATGTTTTTTGGTTTTTAGGATTTACTTTGAAAAAGAAACAAATTTACATTTTAAACGAAGCTGGACTTTTTATTATTAGGGCCAATATGAAAGTATAACAATAAAAAAAACTTATTATTAATAACGTGTATTCCCCGTTCTTGCGTTAATGACTGTTTGAAGACGACGAGGCATACTTTCAATTCAGTTGAGGATCATATTTTGGCGATGTTGTTCTATTCCTGTAATATCAACTCTTTCAGCTTCTGGGCAGTTCTTGAACTGGTGTATGCCTTCGGATAAGTTGTTCTAGCTCACCCCAGACATGTTTAATGGGATTTATGTCTGTACTGAGGGTTTGCCTTTCAAACCGCCTAATTCCTACATCATCAAGATACTCTTTGACAACTCTGGCTACGATACAAGAAGAAATAATTAGGTTATCTAAGAGGCGTTTCTTGTTACATCGTTCTGGACATATAAACGTCAAAATTATTATTAAATTCGTAACGTGAGCGTAGGCTTTTGCTGTCCTTAATTTAATTATTGCTCGCCCCTAATTAGATTATAAAAAAAACAAATATTTTTGTCACGCATCATTTTATTATTATAACAATCATTATAAAGATTTGTTAGAAATTTTCAACAATGTTTGTGTTTGAATTACATCGTATTATGCGGTTCCTTATTTTTTACCTTCACTAAGCTGACAGACAATTTTAAAAACCAAACTTTACCTAACTGCATATTTTTATGATTGGAACAATACTTTTACTGTATCGTGACTATTAATACGATTCGCTTTAATAATGCAAATGTCTTTTTCCGCTTCTATCATTATGTAACGAACTTGTATTTCTACATCGAATCAATTTTTTATGTTAAATTTTTCAAAATGCATTAGTAACAATGCATTTGACGTAGACTGTTCGATTAACATAAATCATAAAAGTGAGATAGTAAAATTGAAAATAAAAATTTATGAAGACTTCTTCTTCTTCTTCACGATAATCCCTATGCTCGTTATGGCATCAAATTTCTTATATGGCTTTATATTATTTTATCTATTTCTTCCATCTGCTCTGGTCCTGAGCCATTATTTTCATCTCTTATTTGTTTTTCTCTTTTCTTTCCTCTTGTATTCAGACTAGCCATGATTTCTTTGACCTTTCTCTACATTAGTTGGCACACTTCCTAGATGTGCTCGCTAGTTCTCGGTTTTGATGTTTGCATGTTATTTTTTATCCTCTTTTGTTATATTTTATTTTTTATCATAACATACTTTAATTTAAGTTTAATTCCATTTTGAGGGTTTCAATCTTTCGAGTCCAGATGTTTACTAAGTTTTGTTTTCTGATTTTTCTCTTATAGTATTTATTAGCTTGTCTATTATAATTATAAATAATAATGGGCTCAAGCTATCTCCTTTTTACTCCAATCTTCTGTTCGAATTCTTCTGATGTTTGTTCTTTATTTATAAATATTATTAGTTTTTTTATATTTACTTTTAGATCTTTTAAGTCCACATGACACATCTTTTCATGTTATCAAATGCGACTCTTAGTTTTATGAATGTTAAATATAACGGCTCATTGGTTCCTGTATTTCTTTGTACCAATTTCCTTATTATAGCTGTGTTATCTATTGCTTGCTTGTTTGTTCCATACGCATCTTGTTTGCCCTCCAATTTACCTTCTATCTATTTACATCGTACACTTTATATCCTACTATGGATATACATATTGCTCTATAATTATTGCTTTTGTGTGTTCTCCTTTTTTGTGTATTGGCAAAGTAAGATTTTGCTTTCATACTTTTGGTATTCTTTTCTGTACCCAGGTTTTCTTGCAAATTTTGTGTACTCATATTTCTTCTATCTATTTACATCGTACACTTTATATCCTACTATGGATATACATATTGCTCTATAATTATTGCTTTTGTGTGTTCTCCTTTTGTGTATTGACAAAGTAAAATTTTGCTTTCATACTTTTGGTATTCTTTTCTGTACCCAGGTTTTCTTGCAAATTTTGTGTACTCATATTTCTTCTATCTATTTACATCGTACACACTTTATATCCTACTATGGATATACATATTGCTCTATAATTATTGCTTTTTGTGTGTTCTCCTTTTTTGTGTATTGACAAAGTAAAATTTTGCTTTCATACTTTTGGTATTCTTTTCTGTACCCAGGTTTTCTTGCAAATTTTGTGTACTCATATTTCTCCTTCTTCGCTTAGCCTTTTAATCATCTTCCGATCAATTTCATTTTCTGCGCCAGATTTTCCTCTTTTTATGATTCAACAATTTTTATTTTATTTATTTTTATATCAGGTGGTATATCGTTTTCTTCATCTGTTTTCTTATTTTTTACAACCATTTAATTTTTATTTTCTGCATAATTAAATTGTTTTGTAGAATAGTCTTTTCATGTTCTGAGTATTTTTTTATCAGTTATTACATCATTAATTTTATTTCTGATAATTCTTACTCCTTTCTTTCTTCTTCCCTTCTACATCTAAATCTACTACGAAATTTACTTTGTAGTCTTTCTGTAGCTGTGCTCCAAAATTTTGTCAGCTTATTCGTTTTCGTTCTTTTACTGTAGTTTTGATGTAATAGTTATTTATTTCCTCTTTAATTTTTACCGACCACCATTCTGTAAATTCTTTCTTGGTATTGTTTTTCGCCTCCCAACTTTTGCCTTTCGTAGATTATTTTTTAACGTTTCTGATATTTTATCTATGTTCCAATTGATTTTGATTCTCTCTATATCGATTATCTCTTAGTCGGTTTTTTTGGTTGGTTTTTCTAATATCGTTTTGTTTCATTTTGTAGATTTTTATCTTTTTATTGTACATATCTTGAATTCTCTCTACTTTATTTACTTGTATATTTGCAGTTACTATTATATTTAAACCGATGTTATATTTGGGGATCGCTAAAACCTGTTTTATTTCATCTTCTATTAAAGAAAAGCTATTACCAATTATTAATTCATTTTTTGCAGAATTCTTTCCTCTTTATTCCGTTTATATTTGCTATTTTCCGACCTGATCCACATTTTTTATGTTTTTCAATTCTTCGGTTTTAATTCCCCCATGATAACTACTTTTCATTTTTCTCTTTAAATTTGTCTATTTCTTCTTGTAATTTTATATAAAATTCGTTTATTCATGTGAATTTTTCCCTGGTGCGTATATTTGTATAAAATTTTTAGCATTCCGTAGTGACATACTTAACATCTTTATAAATAAGACCAAGAATAATTTATAACGACACTTTTTATATATTATTTCAATTTTTTTAGAAAATTGTAAATGTATCAACATTATTTTGAAGGTCTAATTTAAATTACTACCATTTATATATGGGACATAAAAGTCTTTTAGATAAAGTATGAACAACAGAATAAAAATTTTGAAATGTAAATCATTTTAATTTAATTATTGTTTAGTTGTTAATGCCCTGGTTATCAATTTTAAATTTTGGAACTATTAACAGAAGGTTACTTTAGTTCAAATATTCAGTAATTCAACGAATTTCAAGACACGAGAACGTAGATAAGATCTGAATTTAATGAGATACCAAAAACCAAAATGCAATCAAAATAGTATTTGGACACCCAAGAAAGCAAAGCCCAATAATTCAGTTGCAAAGGTGTTAGCATCAGTATTTTAGGATGCCAAAAAACGGAACAACGGTTACAAGATAATATTACGCAGTACTTTGGACAAGGTAGAACAACAATTTAGAAGAATGCGTTAAGAAAAAGTATTTTGTTTTCACTACGCACACATCTATTCAAGTGTCATCGTTCAAACAGACTGATTATGTTATATTCATTTTGTATCCACTTCGCCCATCTGATTTGTTTACTTTATTCTTAAAAGTCAAAGTATTTTTGGCTAGATAGAAATGTAGGTAAAATGAAGATGATTGAGATTGTAAATGGTTATTTTGTTAATTTTGAGGAAGATCTTTTAGGAAGAGAGATGATAGATCAACATTGGACCAACTGTATTAAGTTTAAGGAGATTCCGTCAAAGAATAATATATAATTTTCAAATTCATCTTATTTTCAGTCTAATTTCAAAAGCTTTTCAATATATCATCGTTTACATATATTTATTTAAAAATGTATTATTACTGCAATACATCTAAAAATTTTATTTTAAAATTATATTATATTTTAGTTTCTTCCTTTTGTTTGTTTACTTAATAATTTAATTTTGCATTTTTATAAAAATTATTATTAATTCTTTCTATTTTTCTCACATACATACCCACATTTCCTATGATAAGGTTGTAACGATGTGTGCGTAAAAGTTTTATTTAAAATAGAGATTCTAATAATTTTTATTAAAAATTTATTTTTGGTAAAAATAAAAATGTATGTTGAATATATTCACATAAAAAAACATTTTCAATCTACATATATTTTCAAAAACGCTAACAAATTGACATGGCTACTTTAAATCTGTGTTATAATATAAAAGATATTCACAAAATATATATAAAATTGTTGATAAATTGTCTTAAAAAATAAAGTGTAACAACGCACAGATCATTGTTTTTTACCATAATAATGTTCAAAATATAACTTTTTTAAATTGTTTTTTTTTTAATTTTTAAAACTATTTAACCATATACGTTGTCCATATTTAGTAATACTGAATATATTTAGGTAAATAAAATTTTTTCTTTTAAACAACAATATCTTGCATTAGCTAATTAAAACAAATGAAAACATTTATCATAAGAATAATGACAATATTTCCAAACTTTACTTTAAAATTTGTCTTAAATAGCAGTTCGAATATTATTAAATAGAATGTCTGTTTTATGGTGCATTTATATATATATATATATATATATATATATATATATATATATATATATATATATATATATATATATATATATATATATACATAATAATGCCGTATTTTCTTACAATTGGAATATTCTCTAACAATAGGTCTTATTACTTTACCATTAAGTCACTATTCTTGTTCAAATACGCATGCAAATTGAAGAAGAAATCAAGAATTTGCTCGTTCAAAAGAAATTCTAACAGTTACAGAGATGTTTTGATTCATATGGAAATTAATTGATCTAACTGCGCTTGATATTGTTCATTATTGATTAAGAGCTAACTTATTAAGCTTAAACATGTAGAGTTGTAGCGATTAAATTTTCTTTTTCAGACTTTTTGTCTATCGCATAACAATACTAACATAGGCTAAGTAGCAATTAGATAATAAGCTTTAAGGGACGAACAGCCCTCAGCCGTTACGAATTTAGTAACAGCACATTGCTTCAACCGAATGCCTTTGTCATTGTGGCCATCTGATATTACAGGAAAAATGCTACTAGTCATTTTAAAGATTAATGACAAGGAATGTCATGGAGTTGTTCTGCTCCGATCGTTATCAAATTTGGTATACAGTATGATATAACTGAGGGATGAATACATGTTATTGATTTTTGCTTTGTGACCCAAGAGAGACGAGATAAGGAAGGTCAAAATGACGAAACATCAGGCATACATTGTGTTATGTGTATATTGTCCATATCACTATTTTTTCTCTCGTGTCAACAACAAGTGTTCTTCTATTCCCATCAAGATGGCCAACCGCATAAATTTTCAAGCAGAATGTTTTGTAGACATGATCAAATATTCCTTCTTTAAGGCAGGATGCATACGAGAGAGACCTCCCCGATTTGAAACTCCTGTCACTGTTTGTTTCCAAGAACCTTCTAAAATTGTCAGAAGGACATCGAGGGCGAGCGATGCAATGCATTATTCCTCATCAGATGTGCTCGTTGTCAAACGTATCTTTGTGTTCAACACTTTTTTGCAGTTAACACTAATGATATTTCTCATATGCATTATTGTTAAGCGGTAAACTTTCATACTTCATATCTCTAAAGTTTTGAGTCACACAGCAAAAAGCAATAACATGTATTCATCCCTCAGACATATCACACTGTATACCAAATTTGATAACGATCGGAGCAGAACAATTCCATGACATTCCTTGTTAGTTAGAGTATATTATGATACCTATTTCATATGTTTTAAAGTAATGCTACCGGGACTATCACGTAAGAATTTTCAAAACAATTTTGTACAACATAGTACAATTTGTGGTTTATAATAATGGCCATCGGATTTTAGATTTTGTTATTCTTCTCATAAATATAGAATCTTCAATTGGTATACAGTGGCTTGTATGTTCTTTCCATTGGTGACTTTAACTTAGTTAATTATGAAGTAATAATTTTATGTAAAACAGACTATGGTTAAAATCTATGTGTCGCATAAATGGCAAATTCGCTTCTCATCCAGATTAAAATTTTTATATAACAGCATTGCAAAATTCTGAAGAATAATAAACAAAAGGAACTTTTGTTGATACGCTCTCGAAAACTACACTTCTACTAAGCGCAGCCTCTGGTTGGAAGATGGGGAAAGTCTCAGAAACGAGATTGCTGCAAATATTTATAATAAACAACTGTAGAACAACGGCCAGTTGTTTCGAGGTAACGGGGTCCTCGTCAATCACCCATACAGGTATATAGATTTAGAACAGTAATAGGAGTCCAGGAATTTGACATATGACAAGAAACAGAATAAAAGTTAGAATACAACATCCATAACAGGAAAAGAAATTTTAATACTAGATGAATGGGAAAATACAAGTAGCAAATCTTGGGAATACCAGAAACAAAAAAAAAAGAAACTGGCATAATGGATTTGTATAAAGGTGTAGGAATGATTACAGTAAGTGAGCTAATAAAGAAGGTAGTAAGTTGGCCAATAGTAATGAGAGTAATTTTAAATTTTTATGAACAAGTAGGAATAATACAAATATAAGCACCAACAAAGAATGCAACAGTAGATGATAAAGTAGCATTTTATAAAGACTTACAGAAAGCAGTACAGAAACAAAAAAAATTAAAAAATTGTAATAGTAATAAAGATCTGAATACCACCATTGGAAACCAAGAAGAATACGGCTGCGTAACTATGGGAAAGCATAGTCTAGCAGGTGAAATAAATATTAAAAGAAGCTGGATGATTGATTGGTGTATAAATAATCCGATATTAATAGGGAATTCCTAGTTTAACTATACAAATATTTATAACATCACATATGAAACGGAAGAAGTAAGCTGTGGCTCGGTGGTCAAGATCATTGTTCCTCTGTTATCGAGCCGGTGCGGGCAGTTTAGTCTCGCTCAACTCATGGGTGTGTGTGGTGTCTTAATATTAAGTGCATGTTAGTAGGCACAATAAGGCTTTGAGACTGTAGTGCCAGTAAGTGCGCTAAAAAAGCCATAAGAATAAGATTGATTGAATAACATATAATAAAGATATGAGCTATAAAATAAGTTATATAAAAATAATACGTAGTCCAGATACAGATATTAAAAAGCCGGTTAAAAGCAGATCATTGATATGTAAGAAAATTAAATTGGAAGCACTTAATCAATTAAAGGAAAAGCAAAAATACCTGGCGAAAGCAGCTTAGACTTTAGAAGAAACAGATAAAATAAATTCAAGGATATCGTATTGCAAAAGATAGAACTAATTTGTAGAATAAAAGTAAACTCAGAATAAAGAAGGATAAAATAGAGAACGACAAAGTAAGGAGTGAAGTTAAAGAAAAAAGAGGCCTGGAATAGTTCACCCGAATAAAAACAGAAAAAGATAAGTATATACAGAAGAGGAATGAAGAGGCGAAATAAGTCGTAAAACAGGCGAAAAGAGTGAGCTAGAAAGATTTTGGGCGAAAAATCTAGAAAAACTTTATAGAAAATCAAAAACAGTTTTAGAATGTTAATTAGAAACTAAATGAAAACAAAACACAAAATGTCAAGGGCGCCAAAAACTAAAACAGAACTGAAAAAAGATAAACAAGGAATTAACACTATACAGCAAAATCTTACTCATAAAGATCGAGAAAACAAAGAAATAACAAAAGAAGAAATAGTGGATTTCTTGAAGAAGATAAGAAATGGAAAGGCAGCCGGTGAGAATAAAGTAGTTGGAAAATGTTAAAGTTTGGAGAACTTAAAGTGGAATTCATAATATTTTCAAGAATCAATAAGAAATTTAAATCGAAAATTGAGCACAAGTTACAAGAAGCACAGGCAACATATAGACTACATTCATACCATAAGAGTCCTAACTGAGAAAAGGCTGAATAATAATAAAGATTCATATCTAGCATGTATTCATTTAAAAGTGACTTTTGATAAACGTAGATTAGTTAGAACTATCGGCAAAATTAAAAGGAATAGTTAAAATTATAAATGCGAATTGGACAGGAATAGTCCCTTCCCTCTATAAACAATAAGAATAGCACATAAAATAATCTGGCCGCCGGTATCCTCTGGAAAAAACAACAGCGAAAGCCCAATTTGACGTAAAATCCAAATCCGAAATTAGAAATTTGAGAAAACCAGTGCAAGTGGCCTACAAAATAACCCCTTTAAAAATTATAAGACTTGACAGATGTCAGAAATGACAGAAAAACGGACCGAACGAACCAGCGCACAAAGCGAGCTTTCCCGTAGTGCCCAATAGGTCGAGTTGGTAGCGGGTTTGCTTCGAGATGCGAGGTTTATGAGTTCAATCTCTTTGGAGGTTGCTGTCTTTTTGTAACATTGGCTACATTTAAATGGGGGAAAAGATAGGGCTTGTACTTCTTACAAGGCGCAAAGCGCCTCAACGCACACCGCTCGAAAGATTTACGATCACATGCATAGAAGTATACTTTAACAAAGCCGCGATTCGGCTTTTATTGTGTATTTATCTTGTCTCTCTACAAACAACAAGGATAGGACATAAAATTCCCTAGTCGCCGGTTCTCTCTGGAAAAAACAAAGGCGATATCCAAATTTGACGTAGAATCTGAATCTGTGATCAGAAATTAAAGAAATCAGTGTGCAAGTGGCCTAACAAATAGCCCCTTTCACATTTATATATCCAGTTTTGACCCAAGATTTGCTATACGCTAATGACATCTTATTTACAGCAACAAGTGAAAGGCAACTGCAGAGAGCGTTATTAATAAAGAAGAAGAAATTAGAAGAAACAAGTAAAGTAATGAAAGTAACAAGAAACGAACAAATATCGAAATAAACTGACGGAAAGTAGTTATTAAACGAAGTACAAAAGCAAAAATGCATTTGTATAAAACTATATACGTATCAACAATATTATATATTGTAAAGACTTGAACAATACTGGATAGTCATAAATAAAAGATAACAGTATCTGAGGCAAAACATCTTAGATGGTTGGAAAAACGAAAAGAGAAATAAAAGTATTCTAGAAAAGCCAGATTTAAAACTACTAGTAGAAACAGCTCCAATGTTATGGGAACCTAAATAGAATGACCAACATTAGATATCTCTTACAAAGATATAGTGTAAGATGTGAAGGAAAAAGACTTCGAGGGAAGCCCAGAAGCAGCTGGGAAAACAACATTAGAGATGCAGCTATGAAAAGAGGGAAGACCTGGTTCAAAACCCGGACACCGTAAGGTATAAGGGAGAAAGAAAATAATTAAGTAATTTGATATGGTTTTGAGTAGGCTAGTGGATCTGAAGATAAAATAATAATAGTTTTTGAAATTCTATGTTTATTGAGATAGTTTTAAAGGATATTTTAAACGTCGTATAATAAATATAAACATTTCTTACAAATCCAATATAAAAATTATTGCAGCGTAAGTATGTACATGTTAAAATGTCTAATAACGTGCATATAAAGTATTTATGTTACAAATGTGTGCGTATGTAATGACTATTATTAATATTTTCTCTAAACATCTTCTGATGATACATAAGATTAAATGAATGTATATTGGTGAAAGAACAACCAAACATAAATATTTACTGTTGTGACAACAGCAAGGTTGTGTAAGTAATTCCATGCCGACTTAGGTTTATAGTACTACAAAAACAAAACGAGTGTAAAATTTCCTCCATGGGAAGGAATGAAAGTGAGACTGGCGTTCAAGTTTTTGCGCTCAGACACACTTTCATTTTTTACTGTGGAATAATTGGAATAATTTTACTTCTGTAAGCGTGTCCAAACACTTAAATATTCATTTTTAGCATATTAGCAAGGAGCCCGGACAAATTTAAAAACTAAGAGCGCGCGCCGGGTTCTAATGGCGGTTGCACACTCCTCAAATTCACGCTCCGCCGGAAGCTCAAATATTTTCTTTTCATTATCAGACTGTCTATTAGATAAGGACCGTCAAGGGATGAGGCGCGGCTTGCCCAATTTTTTCGGTATTGAGTTACGTGGAACGTGCCGCGTGATAATATACGCCCTGGCCGCATCGGTTTGCATCTGCGACGCGCATTAACACGCGGGATCTAAATTACAGCAGCCGGCATGGGTGGTAATTGAAATATATGGTGACACGCGAAATGGCGAAATGGCGCTGCACAGAAGGAGGCTTAATTAGGCTTGTTACTTTATATAGCCCCAATTTATTCGACGAATTTTGGCAGGTCGCCGGAAGGAGGAAGGGGCCCGAAATTGCAGGTTTCCGTTCGGGCTATGCGATGTGGTCGGTTTCGTGCATAGATATGAGGACGTACAGATCTCGGTCAAAGGCACAGGTTCGCGATAATGCTTTATATATAACACGAGAAGTCGAGCATAAATTTTTGCAGGCGAGGAAGTAAAACATGGCAGCGGCGAAAACAGTAGTTTCAAGTATTTTGGCATTTTTACTTTTTGCTTAAAATAAAATTTGGAAACGTTACAAGACGCGCAGATATTTTTAAAAAAACGTGGGTTCCTTTAAATTGATGACATTATTAAATGCTAACGTATGTATAGAAATTTTAATGTTTTTAGTTGTATTATATATATATAGCTTAATCAATTATGTACCTATTTAGTTTTATATAGTATACTACTCAACAAATAAGGTGACCCACACGAATGTCTTTATAATGGCACAAATAATTTTAGTTTGTTATTTCAAACAGTTTATGAGTTACAGTTTATTTACATCAACTGTTTGCCTTTTTTCAATTGTTAAAATGTCTAATACTGTCTAATAAAGGATTGCTTAAAACAACGCAGAACGCATTCTGTGATCAATCTTCATCGAGAAAAACTGCATTCCTAGAGCACAAGCGGTTCAGAGAAGGTCGTATTCGTAGAATGTGAACCTCACTTTGGTCGTCCGTCAACATCAATAACCAAAGAAATATCAAAAAAAATTTAAATAAAGTAATGGAAAGCCGTCATTTGACTATAAGGGAGCTTTCTGAAGATGTTCGCTTATCAGTAAGTTCAGTATACGCAACTTTAAGTGATGGTTTGGGCTTGAAACGTTGATTAGAAAAACTCAGCAATCATTATACGTGAGTTTGAGCCAAAAATTCAACAAATATTGCTCCATAACCACCGTATTCTCCAAATAGGTCACCATATGACTTTTTCCTGTACAGGCAATTAAAAAAGAAAAATTTTGAGGAACTCAGTTTGACTTACTTGTGAATATGTAAAGTGTTTCCATGGTTGGCTTAAACGTTGGCGTATGTGTGTATAGGAGGGGATTACCTCAAAGAAGACAAAATTAATTTGGATGAATAGATAAATAGTATGTGTTTTATTAAAACAGTCACCTTGCACAAAGCAGTAGCATACTCGTTGTGTAATCATAACGAAACATCCTCTGACAATTTTACAACATACTACAAAAGATACTTGTTCTATCCATACAACCTAAAAATTAATGGTGAAAGCAACATTGTGCGGCAAGCAAAATTTGCGTTGTTTTCATAATGTAACTGAATAAAAAGTTTCGGTAAAGTTCATGAAGTGATTCTACAGCATCTCCGAGAATTAGATAAAATAGTTTAAGGCTAGAACTTTTAACCTACATGATAACAAGCGTTCTGGAAAGTCAAAAAAAGTCAAAGATGAGGAGCTAAAATAAAAAAGAAATGAAAAGGTTTGCATAAGTATTTAGAATAACCTACAAAAGAATAAATAAACGAAGAACTTAACAAATGCTCTTGCAAATACCTAATATAAAAAATCAAAAATTCTATCAATTAATTTTGAAATGAATTTTTTATTAAATAATTTTTAATAAATGCAAGAGGGGCAAAGATATTAATTCAGTGTAACGTATATAGATGTTATACACGGTTTGCCCGGAAAATATTGGAAATAATTTTTCTAGTCAACCAGAAGAACTAGCGAGTAATGGTTTTCGGCCAGATGGATGTTGGGGGAAGGGGGGTTCCTAGGTAAAGAATGCGACTCGGCTCAGTTGCTTCCGAGCCTTGAGAAACTGAGGATCGCGTTTCCTGCGTTTCTCGCCTCAAACTCAAAAAATCCGGCGTCGAGACCAAAAGACAAAATTCTGAGTGGCACACAACCGGATATTTCGCTCGAAAGCCAAACGTCGCTGCTGGTGAGGGAATTTCCGGCCAAGCACAATGAGCAGACGTAGGCCATAGACAGCATTTCAGTTTCCGCATCCCAGGAAGCCTTCAAAGCGCAGCAGGCACGCTGGAAGCGCTAATGTAGATGCACGAAAAAACTAATTCGAAGAATTTTAAAGAAATAAACCCAGGAAATACTTTTACTTTTATTGAATAATTCCCGATACTTTCCGGACAAACCCTGTAATTCTTATTGCGGGCAGTGAGATGTATGATTTCTTCCACATATTGTTCTGATTTTTATTTTTTGGGGTTTTCTTTTTTATTTAATCATCGATTTTATCCCCGCTTTCGTTGATTTATTTTTTACTTAATTTTGCTTCTATAACTGCTTCGATTTTTTTGCATTTTATTGATACAAACATCAAGTTTTATTCTAGTTTTTTTTAGTCTACTGATGTAATATAAATTAGTCATCTATCGCGTATTATTATATTTAGTTGTTTTCTTAATTAAAGTAATTTTGTGTTGTGCTATTTATTACTTCTCGAATAAATTTAATTTTATAAGCTTTTGATGCGAAACATATTTATTATTTTTTCTGCGATTTTATTATATTCGGATTGTTTTTTAATCACACACCAGAGAAAAAATGTCTCTCTAATTTCAAGAAAAGGTAACTGGCAAAGTCTCCTGGTAATGTGTTGGAAAGCATGACAAATGAAGCAGTTGCCTTTGTTGTCCGACGAAGCGCATTTAGAGTTGTCGGATTGCGTTAGTAAATAAAAATTTTCGTTACTAGAGCGATAAAAACGCATGAAATAGCTATTCGAAGGCCTCTCTACAACGAACGCGTTACTGTTTGTTCTGCAACGAGAAAAGTCGGGATCATTGGCTCCAACTTTTTCGGAAGGGAGGCCAACGTGTTACTGCCGCTCGCAGTCGATGTGTACAAAAAATTTACAACTTTTTGCACCCAATATTGGTAAATTCCAGCTAGAAAACGTTTGGTTACAACAAGATGGAGCCACAGTCCGCACAGCAAAATATTTGCTCTACATGCTGTGTAAAATGTTTTCTGAGTGTCTAACCTCTGAACACGCTGACGTCGTACAAATTCTTCCTATGGGGATATTTCAAGAACGGCATTTGCAAATGTCACTCTAAGACTCTCTTTCCCTAATCCTACAAAATATAATATTTCAATAAGTCAGGTATATTCTTTAACATATGTTGAAAGAACTTTGGAATACAACTTTAACAGTGCATTGAAAATGGGACACAAAAACTTTCTTTATTCAGCCCAAAATAAAGGTAAAGGGGTTTTATTGTGGAGTGAATTATTTTATTTAATTTAGTTTTCCGTCACAGTTGCGCAAAGCAAAGAATGAGAAAGATTTATAAATTCTTTAAGATATGAATTCAGCATGTTTCTGAAGGATGTTTGGAATCGTTTATGTCATCACATCGACGTTTTCAGAATAATCGAAAGTAATCACACAGAGAGAAGAAGAATTTAGTATAACATAAAAGGGTTAGAGTTTATTCACCTATTTAATTATCTTATTTTTTAATATTACTCGTCTACTTTAGCAGTTTTAGCGTTCCACAATTTATTATCTTTTGCCGCGTAAGATATTATAGTCAGAGATATGTTAAAAACCGATTAGAACATTATTTCAATGCATAAGATCAATACGACGCGTCCTGTGCCTAGTGTTATATAATTATTTTTAGGCGTGTCATATTTACATATATATTTTAAGATAATTTTCGTAAAGTAACAAATCTTGATACTTTATTATACAACTAGTAAATTAAAAAAGATAAGAAAAAGTGATGTTATAGAATTCAAAAAGGCAATTACTTTTCTCCATACCTTTGTATAGAGTAAAAATAACACAAACGTTTTGCAACAAGTGAAAAAACTTGTTGATCCCTACCTTATAAAGTTGTAAAATGTATATTTCTTTATTTCTTAATAATTTAAACAGAAGTAATTAGTGAAAACTGTGTACAAGTCTTGAAAAAATAAAAAAATAGTTTTCGCAATTTAAATATGACAACAAAAGCATACACTGTTGAAATATTTGTATTGTAACTTTCGCTAAGAATTTACATTGTTGCAAAAAAATGTTTAGGTATACAAAAATAATTTTTGTTAATATAAAGAGAAAAAGGTTATATTTGTAAATAAAAAATTTATATTTGTAGAATATATAATATAAACATTTATAACAAGTAATGTTTAATAACATATATCACATTTATTTAAGTATATTAGTAAATTAGAGTTTACGTTTTACCTTTAAAATGATTTAAAATGCTTTAATTAAGAGTAGGACCTATACCGTTAAAAACAAAATCTACATGTTTAAAGCAATGATAATACAATTTATAGATTTAATAAATAAGATTCGACTTTAAAATTTTAAAATGTTAACATATTTATTTTTTTATAAACTTGCTAATATTAAATGTTATTACATTTGCCATTTTATATGCCATAGAATTGTCTTGCTAATAAAATAGCAAGAATCAAATAGTTTAAAAAAAACTACAGGCCTCAACAGAATGGACCTTTTTTTGAATTGACCACTGCGCCCATGTGTTAGTAGACAGCGTTTAAGTCGTACATCCTTGAGCACCACAAGACATGCCATTGTAGTGGCCATCATGGCGTGAAGTGGTAAACACCGTGCGTTCTTGGTGGAGACTTGTGACTGTGTGGTGATTCTGTGATTGTGACGCAGAGCATATTTCGTACTAGGTCGTCACGGAAAAGTTCCGAGAATGAAATCTATAATGTTGTGGGTACACAATTTTGCACAGACTGGTTCAGTATTAAAATGGAAATCACACGGTAGACCTTATAGTTCGGACTTTCCAGAATATTACAGCAGTGAGACAGGCTGTTGTCACATCGCCACAACGTTCTGCTGCTAAGAATGCTCTCGTCTTGAGAATATCTAAGCGAAACGTGCAGAGAATCCTGCACTGCGATCTCATTTTTTATCCATCAAAACTAATGGTGATCCAAAAACTTAAAGAATACGACTGATATGCCCAGTAGTGCTTAGTAGTGAAGACAGTTATTTTTATTTATCAGGCTGCGCCAGCAAGCATAATAATACAAAAAACCTCGACAACTCCATGAATGACCTCTCCATATTATTAACTTTCTACAGGGGAGCTTATAGAAAGTTAATGAGATTATCATCCTGTATGTCTGTCTGCGTACCTGGAGACACTATAACTTCCGTTCTAGTCAACGGATTCATTTCAAACTTGGCACACACACATCTTAGGTCAGTACCTTTGATGGGATTGATTTTCAGCCAAATCGGTTAACGGAATCCGGAAGTGACCGTTACGATTTCGAAAATTCATTACACTCACATATGTCATGCAGCACATAATTCGACAGAATTTTTGACGCTGATCAGTATGGAGACATTAATCAACATCTTAATTCCTTTTAAAAGTCTTTATCCTAATTTCATTGCACCGCTGTAGAAAGTTTCCTTTACGGTATTACACAGTTCTTGTTTAATGTGCATTTGACATAATAGGGCTGTATTTGTTTGAGGAAACAGGAGGCGCGGTGACTGACATAAACAATAGTTTATGTTGTGGTGTTATACAATTTTTTACCACTGTAGTTTCAACAAAATGGGACTACCTTGTACACGAGAATTTCTTAAGTAGTTTTGGGACAGACGTTTTCATGCCACCTCATCTCTCATCATAAGGCTACACCCCATGGCCGGCTAGGTCGGCAGACCAATCTCCTTGCGATTTCTTTTTGTGGGGACAACTTAAGGCTAAAGTCTTTCAACGCAGGCCGCGAACTATCAGAGAAGTCAAGGATGCTACTCGCAATGCAATTGCATCAGTACCAGTGGAAATGTGGTTAAGGTGAGAATACATGAGTGCATCGCTTGCGCGAGAAAACATTTGGACAATATAATCTTCAAAATTAGTTGCTGACTAAATGGCGAGCATTGTTCTGTGTGATGGTGCAATAAAACGTTGGGCAAAATCTATGTTGTCTGTTTTACTGCTCTTTCGAAAAGGAGAGCTCATTCTGCCGAATCCTGTATATATAGCTATTATAAATGCTACTTTGTATATAGCTAAATAAAATTGTTTATATGTTTAAAACGTGAAATAATGTACTAACAATTTATTCTACCACTAAATGTTGTGTTAATAGCTACTATATATTGTAATTTAATAATTGCATATTAAGAACTCATAAAAATAATAAATCACATGTTATTAAATAAACTTTTGTTTGCGTAATATATTGGCCTTTTTTATCATTATTTATGACATGACTTGTGTTGCTCAAGGATGTCTACTAACACATTGCGTGCGGTGATCAATTCAAAAAGAGATCATTCTGACGCTCTCTGTAGTTTTTCTAAACTATTTGATTCTTGCTATTTTATTAGTATAAAAAGTCTGTGGCATATAGAATGGCAAAAGCGTTAACATAAACACCTTTGGTTAGCGTAAGCTCATATTACTAAGTTTATAAAAAAAGCACACCTGTTAATATTTCAAAATTTTCAAGCCGAATCCTTTTTATTGAATATATAAATATCATTATCGTTGTTATAATACAAACACTTTTATGTATGTCGTTTTTCTTAATTTCGTTTATTGATAATCTTTTATTGACTTACCATCTAAAATACAACACAAAAGTTTGTTATGTTTTTGCGCACCTACCTATTATTAATAGTGGTAGTTAGGCAACAACAATCATCGTTAGAAACGATTTATCAACCAAAAAACATCTGAGAGCATTTCTCGGGTGAAGTAATTAATATAACTTGTTATTTATGTTTAGTGTGAAGTAGATAACTTGTGGGAAAAATATAGAGAATAGGTACTAATTCGATAAGGTATCCGAATTATTTTTTTTTTAAGTTTATGTCTTTGTAAAATTATTTACATATGCTTTTTCAAGTGTTTATAAAACAACTATTATTATGGATACAAATTAATTTTTTTGGTATAGTAGTGTGTTGTTCAAATGCATTATCTGTACTGTTAGTAATTTTGAATATGAGCACATAACTCCGTAGTGACGTGAGCTTAAAATGAAAACAACCTCGGTGGTGACAACCCAAAATTAAAAAATCAACGATGCATGGGATGTGGATCACTAAAATAAATAGTCTGCAGCTCTAGAACAAATACTCTTAATAAAATACATTGGCCGGGAGCACAGAATGATGCATTTTTAAAATTTGAGTAATAAGAACCATTCCACGAACATTAAGTAATTTTAATGTATCTTCACATTATATAAAAGCAAAAAGCAAAAATGTTTACAGTTGCTGTAAAAAAGCTTAAAGTATCTGTATAGGTATACGCGCAATTGTTTTTAGCATTCAAGATTAAAAAAAAATCAAATATGAACTTGAGAGTATTATTCTTTGTTAATTTTAACATTCGCATAGGTTGCAGTCAAGAGCAATTGGCATGTTAAAAATTAT
Source organism: Sinelater perroti (assembly GCA_036346155.1). Classification (NCBI taxonomy): domain Eukaryota; kingdom Metazoa; phylum Arthropoda; class Insecta; order Coleoptera; family Elateridae; genus Sinelater; species Sinelater perroti. The sequence continues at coordinate 7,029,521 of JARFIY010000001.1, read as the reverse complement.
TGTTTTTGTATTTAATTCAAATACTGATAGCAAGTGTTTAGATTATAATATTTATGTAAATGTTTAATTGGCTTTTGGACTAACAATGCAAATTTTTAATGTTATTACATTGTATTTTATAATTAATTTTAATTAAAATTAAATTTAGGATAAATTATTGGGTAAAACGCAATGATTCTAATAAGGTATAATAATTAATTTAACAATATATATCTATGTTACAGCAAAAAACATTTGTTTGCGCTAAATACGAGCTTCATAAATATAAAAAATCATCTGAAGGTTAAAACTGATTATAATATTGGAAAGTAACATAGTGATAGCAACAATCAGAATATCTAAAGAATTTATATTATCTACAAGAGAACAACGCAGGCTTCGTCGACAAAGCCTGATCTAGACGCCAGGCAATCGCGTAGAACATTCCACATGTTTTGCGTACATTTAACACTACAAACAATAGAAACATTGGGAGGAATTTCCCTTGTAATCAAAATATTTAAATAATTCAAAAACGGTTAAAGTTAGAAGGCTGATTTTTTGCGCCGGATTAGCAAATATAGTTGTGAATGTGATGTGCAAGTTTTAAGGAAATCGATTGAAGCGTCTAGGAGGAGATAAAATTATAAGTTTAGAAAGTTAGGGAGATAAAACAAGTATTACTTCCAAAGGTTGTGCCTACTGTCTTTATATTAGTTATGGAAAGTATTTAGGGCTTATTAAATAATATGAATTATTAAAAACAATTTTTTGTCTATTTTAGTTTGTAATTGATAAAAGTACATGTTCAAAAATATATCTTAATAGAAACGAAATAAAAGAGAATATATTATTCATCTTATTATCACACAGTATATTCAAGGTACTCTTTAACGTATTAAAGATTCCAACATACTTTAATATTGGTCGTTTAGAAAGACTAGTAGATTAAGAAAATTGTACCATTTGAATACAAATTTTAATAAGTATCCATTTTTTTTTATTTAATTATGAATTTTGAGCCAGTGTACCCGCATGGCTATGGGGCGGACGGATCCTGGTTCAATACTGGGCTTCCAAAGCTTGGCGGGTAGCCTACTCAATCACTAAAAATAATTGAGTATTTGTGCCGATCAAAGGGTAATAGTGCGATTGTCTAAGATGCGGTGTTTGCCACATCGCCCTATATTAGAAGAGCTACGCGATGAGCAGGCTTTAAGGGTGAACACATAAGAAACTCAACCTCTCATTCGCAGACCACGCTCCCACCCGGGGCGTTAGAGCCTTACCATTAGTTAATTATGATTTGCCAACAACAAAATGAAATACATAACAGAGCAATTTCAACTTTTTTTTAGTTTTTGTTTGAATGAAAATAAATATTATAAATAAAGTATCTGAAACTTTTAATACAAAAGTATAATTCGGTATACTGTTTCAACTTTTAAAAATTTTCATAAACATTAACACATAATTTTTTGAATAAACATCCTAATTATCTACTGACGATATTTAATTTTTTATTTATAAGCCTATTATTTTATTTCTATTATCTATCTATATACTAATAACGTTTAAAAATATTTTTATCAAACATCTTTTATTACTTTTTATTAATAATAATAATAATGGTAAGGCTCTAAACTCCTCTCCCCCCACCGTTAAGGCACTTACGCAAGTTCGCTCTCTTTGCCCGGTCGTCGCGCACCATATCTCTGATGAGGAGCGATATGGTAAGCACCGCGCTTTAGACTACCGCCATTATTACCCCTTCTTTCAAGTGAACGCAATTATTTTTAGTGACTGAGTAGGCTACCCGCTAGGCATCAGAGAGCTCCAGGGAGCACTGGGCGAGGGGGACGCGGTGGCTCAGATGGTTCAAGCAGTTGCCTCTATCGCTCTACCCATGGGTATGTGTGAATGTCGTAGAATAAGTGCATGTTAATAGGCACAATAAGCCCTTGAGGCTGCAGTGCCTGTAAGTGCGCAAAAAAAACCTATTGGGCTACGCTGGCAATTTTTTTATTCATCTTAATATTAACTCTGTATTTGTTTTATATTCTACGTATTTTTATAGATGGCCAGATAGATTGTTTGTCTGTTTAATTTTAAGAATTTCGGGCTTTTAATTTATCTTGACGACTTTGCGTTTTTAGTTTTTTCATATTTCCAAATGCAAATTTTCTTTACAACTGTCCTAATACCTGGGTGGTTTTGGTCTTTACTTAAGAATGTTTTATCCATTATTATTTCTTCCTGTTTGGCTGTATGTTATTTCCATCTCCACTTTGCCATTGCAGTTATTTCTATGAACTCTTCTACATTAGTTTATCTTCTAATGTCTTCGTTTGTAATTCCTAACATAACACGTTATATATTGCCTGTTGAGTTGTTTTAGTATTTTTCTTAATTTTGTAGTTAGCGACACGGTTTAGACTCTATGCGCCAGCACGAGAAGTACACATTTGTTATTTGAATTCGTCTACGTATTTCGGTAATTTGATTTTCTTTGCCAAGTTCTACTGCGACCCAAATAAATGCATTTTTACGTCTTCTAAGATATCGTTACCAACTCTGAGAATTGCGTTCTATGAAAACATAACTTCTGACTTTCCATGTTTAGGGAGACGCCTATTTCTTTGTATAACGTTCTAAATTCACTTAACATTTCTTGCAGCTCTTTGTCGGTACTGATTAGGACTATATTGTCTGCAAAACGAAGGTGACCAAGGTATCGGCCATAAATTTACGACTCTTCTATCCCACTTCATTTTTTAAACCGTTTATTGGACAAGGGAGATTGCATCTCTCTAACCCACTTAACGTTTAATGGTAATTTTGTTTATTATAAGGTCTTTCGCAAATTTAACTTAAATGTACAGTATAAAATAAAAATTCAGTAGCTAAGTCATTAGGATTTTCCATAACTTTAATCTCAATATAGCATCCTGTTATCTATTAATCTCTTGATAATGAAACTGCAAACGTACACACATTAGTAATAACTATAAAAATAATCAAATAAAAAAGTTTGCAAAAAAGATTTGTTGCTGATTGCGTATAAGGTTGTAGTAGATATAATACGACATAGATTGTAATTGTACACACAAAAGAAATATGTTCCTGGAGAAACTTTTCTATAAAAATCTTCAAATTCCACAAGTTAAAAATGTTTTATTTTAATGATAGTGAGACAGTTTATATTTTGTTTCTATAACAAAATGATAAAATATTGATATAGAATATAGATATTCAGTGTTCGGTATTAATTTATATGGATCAGCGGTAATTTGAGATAAATGTGTGGGATTTCATTATTCTATTTAGTATTAGTTATTGATAATTCTAATTGTAAGCCATAAATTAAACTCTCTCTACTTATGTAGCCTCCCAAACGAGATATTAATAAATCAGAATGATTTGAGAAAATGTGTTTGTATTTCTTCTATATCTTTTAATATATAAAAACAAAGCTGAAACATATAATAGTAATAAATTTATTTTAGAAAAAAGTGATTAATAAAAAAATAACTGTAATATCTTTTTGTATATTTCTAGAAGATTAACAATTTTTTTGGCATAACTTTTCTGTAATTTCATCTACAGTTATAGGTTTTTCTTGTGATATAACGAGTTTTTTCTTGTATTTAGTAAATGTTGTACGACTTTGATGTTGAATGTTTGTGTTTCTACTATATTTTAACTTACTGGCACTCGTGTTTCTATATGTTACTGAGTGTTTGGTAAATTTTAGCAACGATAATCTTTTTAACGTGGAATTCAAAAAAAAAGGATGCTGACCAAGACAATGGTGGTATCGGCCGTTTTATACTAACACATTTCTTCTTTTTTTTTCAGCTTTTTCATTTGATGAGTTTGCTTTTTTTACATTTCCGACTACATATTTGGCTCAGTTCCATTTGAGTTGGGCAGCTCAGTTTATAATATTTTCGCATGTTCTTTGATCTTTTCATTTCTATAGATTTCACAGAAATACTACCTTATGCAGAAGCCTTCTTTTTTTATTTAGTTTTTGTTTATTTAGATTGAAATGAATTTTTTCACACACATTTATTTGGACAATATTTCGGCTAAGTTCGTTAATGGTCAAAATTGCTCAAAGAAGTGGGAAAAACTATTCAAATCTACCTACTTATTGAAGGCTTTGCCACAAAAAATGTGTACGTAGAATGGATTTGGTGCATACCCACATTTCAGTTCCATATAATGTTATTGGAAGTATACACTGACGGTACAACTGCAAGAGGTTTATTCATTTTCGTAAGATCTGTTAGCTTTCCATATGTATCCCACATTAATTTTATTCGTTTTCCAACTTCTAAAATCCTAATTTATTTTTCTCAAAGTAATTAATTGTTTTGGTTTTTTGGTAATTTAATTATAAGCCTAATATTTTCATTGCTACATTAACTTTGGTTCTTTAAAATAAGGGTATTAGGTAAACTTAAAGTAGTGTAGTCTTTATGCTGTTAATATCAATTCTGCGGTTATTTAATTCGATGTTGTTAAAAGCGTCTTTTATATTAACATAAATAGTCTTGGCGCCTTGTCATACTACAGTATAGCATTTTTGTGGATTGGCTTAATTAAATTTGTGTTTTTTAGCACTTGTTCTAAGTCTTCCTGTAGTCAAGATAGACATTTGATATTTTATATCTTTATTTTTTTTAATTCTGATAGTATGTAAGCACTTTTCCTAAACGCAGCCTGCTCTACTATTTGGTATAAATCCAGCTTCGTTCTCATTCAGTTTACAATAATATTTGTAAAGAACTTATACGCTTGCAAAAGAAGACTGATATATCTATATCTATCCAAGCTTTCAATGTCTTCCTTTATATGAATTAGAATTACGAGTATATTCGTTCGATCTACAAAAATATTTCCTTGTTGGAACGATTTATTGTAAAATCAACCGGTTACCTCCATTAATTAAATTCTGACTAGATTTACATCACTTTACTGCATTACAAAATTTATCTGCTTCCACCTTTTTATTAATAAATTGTAGTATATAAAAACTTTGCTCGTGGCTTTTCACATAGTCTTCGTACATACTTTTTTTCTGATGATTCTGTAACTATAAATTAAATACTGCAATTCTTATTAATTTTTAAGTATTTAATTAAATATAATTTTAAAATACGTTTAGAGAAACGTAGCAGTAAATTTATAAAAATGTGTTAAAATCTGCTGTACATACGAAAAGTTGTAAAATAGAAAAGTTCAAATAACAAAAAATGCTTAAGATTGATTCAGTTCATGCGTTTCCAAACATTAACTTAATTTAACCATTTTAGTTTCCTGATAACAAATTTTAATTAACACGTTTAGCACAATGACTGTAATTTATAATTGGCATTTCCATCTAAGCAAATTGGCGCTATTTCACTGGAAACCCTCTTTGTTTTAGTTCCCTGCTCTTAAAAGTTTGCTAAATCTTCTCCAGTCAGTTCGAGACTGGCAGGTAAGCAGCCGATTAATTCAGCCCCAATATCCGAGTCTCTTAATTAGCAAAATTAATTCAGCCACAAACTTCGGCACCTAAAAATAGCGACCCACGGTGCGAGGAACGCGCATTGCAGTCATGCGGCTATTTTCAGCAATTAGGTGCCCACGGCTGATTATTTCAAAATCGTGATTTATCCGGAGGCCAGCTGGCGATTTATTTTGGAAATAATGAAAAAGTAAATGTAGGGGAACGAGGGCGCGTTGAAGTAATGCGCTGCCGACTGCTGCTCAGGATGGCTCGGTTTATTTCAGGACCGCAAGCTTAAGGATGAGTGGGAACATTCATTGTACAATTTACTTCTACGTAAAGGTCGTGTTTGCACTCAAGCAGAAATTTAAAACGGTTTTTAATTTCATAAATTTCCCAAATTCCTTAGTAAAAATAAAACAATGGGTGCAGCAGTTTAAGCTATCTCTGCCCTCTTTTAGCAAGCGCTTAACCGTTGATCTTTTATGCTCAACATCCTGTAATATAATGCGCGCATAATAACTTTCAGGTAGGACAGATATTGCTTTTTAAAGCTTGTGAGCTTGTTACGTAGCCCTATTGAAAAAATATGTCATTATAAAACTTATATTACGTGCAACAGTTAGAAGACTTTAAGAATATGGTGATATAAAATTATAATCATTTTGTATGGATAATAAAATACATGATAAATTAGTTAAAAGACTAATTCGAGCTCTAAAAAGTGTGATTAATAGCAATTTTTAAATTATGTTAATTAGTTTCAATCAATTCTTTTGTTTTAGGAATAAAACTTTGTTAACCAATAATGGCAAAAGTAACAATTACAAATGACTTTTATTACGAAATACGTATTTATTTTGACGTCTTTTAAGGTAGGTTTGTAAATAAATTTTATTTTATACTCATTTCAATACATACATAGATTGAATATGAACTTACATGACATATAATTTTAGTCTAACTAAAAAAATACTTTTATTAAAAATTTGAAGTTTTTGGGAGCCCAGAACGTTGAACTAATGAAACAAATTTGGAAAACAGTTCAAATTATTCAATTTTGTAAACTGATAATAGCTCGAATTGATTAAATTTGCCGTTAAGTTAGTTAAAATAGCAATTTTTAATAAAAATGCCACAAAAAAAGTTGTATGCCCAATTATAATTATAAATATTCCTTGAGTAACACTGAATTACGTGGCTATTATTTGATAACCAGGGCCTGATTAACCTATAGGCTGAGTAAGCTGCAGCCTAGAGTACCAGCATTTTGGAGGTGCAAAATTTTGATTTAAGTAAACGAAAACGTGAGCTCAATAAGAAAAACTTTTAGTAGGCTATAACTATTAAATTTTGAAGTCATACACTCATAGTTTATTAACATATAATAAGTTTTTAAAAACATTTGTATTGTAACAGAAATAACATACCACGAAAAAATTATTCAAGAGGTCAAATTCCAGAATCTTCTCATTTGTTCTATAATTGCGGGTTTGCATATAAGGCTATGCAGATGGGAATTTGCGACAGCTGAATAAGCAATCATGTTATCTTTATCGACTTCAGTGACTTTAAACCCAAAATGTAGTGCATCAAATGTACAGATGGAAGAGGCTTCGAGCTCACAGAACTCTGAAAATACTATCAAGAAGTAAACATAACTATATCACTTGCTGACCCGGTATTGTGGTGCGTAAATGATAAACTTCGTGAGTTTGTGGTCTATAATGGCATTCAACTAAAAGATAATATGTCACTCAAAAAAGATTTTGTACGAATCAGTCATCAAACGACGTTGTTTGATTTATTCAAATCAACCGGATGAGTATTTTGTGCACCATGCAAACTCTGCAGGAAAACGACGTTCTTATCAACCAAAGGGTTTAATGTTTTGAAACAACCATATAATAAACGATCATGATAACAACTTTGAACACAAAGAGTGCATTTTAAAATGTATTAATAGAAGTCGAGTTTCACAAAGAGTAGATTGTAAAATAGGAGAACAGGACCAGGAAGAACGTTTTGTATTAGCAAAATGTTTTCTTAAGAATCATTCAAGTTGTAAAGTTTTTAGGTTCCCGTGGATTTTCAATTCATGACTATAATAAATATATATAATATATATAATAAAACTAATTTCAAAATATGATTCTTTTAGGGTCACATACGCAGCAAAATTTGGAAATAAAAAAAAAGATGAGTTTTCTTATACTTATAAAGTATAACTCTTCATGAATTCATTATACAGTTAGCGGGCCAACTTAAGACAAAGTTTGTCTAAGATTTTGTAAATGCCAAGTACAATATTATTTGATAATTGTAGACTCAACACCAAATGGTCGCACATAGACCAACTATTTTTTAGCTATGTGCTAGCTACGGTAAATAAATTTTGAGTTTTGTTGCTAACTATGACCATAAAGGTGAAGAGAACAGTGCTATAGAGAATAAAAGAAGTAAAAAATGAGATATCTTTCAGACTCACATTAAAAAAACTCCTTATCTTTAAAAACTTTGCTGACATTCCGATACAATGTTTATGTTAATGCCAAGCATTATATAAAAAAATGATAATATCGAAAAAAAATGGATAACATGGATAATGAAATTTAAGACATTTTATGAAAAACGAATGACAGATGCATGCAGTTATAAAATTTTATAAATTATCAATAGTGATCAAAAAGTATTTAACAAAATTTGAAAGCATTTTAATTTACAGTTAAGTTGTTTATGACAGATGAAATTTATATGAACGGCGGTCAATGATCAGCCAAATATAGAAAGAATGAAAAAGGAAACAAAAACGAGAAAAAGCCATAAAAGTTTCTCCATGCAGTAGATATATATAGTCTTGTAAAGCAACATCTCTGCATATAACATTTGATGCCTGAATTTCAACAAATTTTTTTATATAAAAGTAAAATGTAAAGGATACAACAATAATGTAATTCAATCAAATAATGTCGCTTATACTAAAACTCATCAATTATACGATGATCTTACAAGTGTGATATTATAGTGGATTATATAATGTAGTACAAATCATCGTACAAATGAACTCTTTATTCTCATGTTATTTATATGTTTAGTGGCAAAAAGAACAGATCTTTGGGTTAGTTAACGGCCTGATGTACTATTGGAATTTTTTGTTTAACAAAAACAATGAAATTGGATTATCAGCTCCGTACAGCACAACAGTGCTATCTCTAAAAAACCTGTGAAAAATCCCTATTGTCTTTTAGAATAAAGGCAAAATAGATAAGTTTTCAACAAAAAGTGCCCAATCGTTTTAGTGTAAATGACATCGATATCACACAATTAATGAGTTAGTCGAGGAAACAAGAATAACGTATACGGTTATACTTTTGGCTGCAGCACACTCCATTAAAATTAACAACAGGAGCTGCTAAAAATATCCTACAACTTTTCATCGCAGACGACGCTGGTGAAAATGTTGAAAGACAGAAATATTTTGAAGCACATATTTATTTTGTATCTATTGTAGATGAATAACTACCCCTATTTTTTTCATCTATTTGTTCGTCTTTTATGCAGCCTTAAGGCCGTTTTCTTCACGTATTAATTACGAGGTTCCATCGATGTTAAAATCAGTTTTTCGCACATCAGTTTTGTGTTCTGCCTTGCCGTTTTTTGTTATGAGGTTTATTATCACGTACTATGTTAATTAGTCTGTTGTCATTGGCTCTGTTTACGTCTTCATTCTATGTCTTTCTTTTTTTTCAAATCGAGTTATATCTATATTGTTATAGTGACCCCTTACGTACTTGTTTCTAAATCGTTTTTCTCATTATTGATCGTAACGTATTCATTGCAGAGTTTGCTTGGTTCTGCTAGCGTTGACGATGATTTCCACTCAATAAGCACTAATTGCTTGATTATAGAGTTTTATCTTACTATCAACATTCAAATACCTGATCTTATGGGTTACATTTTTTAATTCTATTCATAATAAGATTAAAAAGTATTTGATTTAAGAAAGTCTCCTTATTCCCATATTACATAACATACATTCTGTTAATTGGGTTCTAAATTTTTTTAGGTGTTTACAATGTTTATTAAATATGTGGAACGTTCTATTTCTCTAAAATTAAAAGTAAGTGTTACCACTGTAAAAATCCCATTTGTCTTATACAGGGTGTCCCAAAAATCAACGTCAATCCGGAAACGGGTGATAGACCAGATAGTGACAGTTATCAGAAAAATAATTAAAAAAATCTTAGTCGTGTACTTTTAAATTACAGGCATTCAAAAAAAATTGAAAATATTGACACCCTGTGATGATCTTTCATGTACTGTGACTACAAATCTTTATTGTTCTTCATTTTTTTGTGTGTGATGTAACCCCGAATAATCCTTCTGTAATTGCAGTCTAAAATTAAAACACAACTGCCTCGGGTTTAAAGAAAATATCACTTTTGTTACCCAACCGTGCACTTAAAATTATTACATCGCCCAACTTTGACTGTACTGAAAGAAAATGTACAACGCTATTTTGGCAAGTAACTTTAAAAGTTGGCGCATTGAAAAATATATTTTGATAAAAATTGCTTAGTTCGAATTTAAGTTAAAAAGGAAGAATCGATAAAAGATCAGACGTAGAAGGTCCTCTTATCTTTCATTTTATTGAAAGATACTTTTTATACTCTACAATTTTTGAAAACAATAATTCTTAAATTGGGCAATTACAGATATGTCTGTAAAGTTTTTAGGTCTAATTTTAGTTTTAAAGGTAAAATTTGAAAGTTCGACAGGTAATAGGTGGGTTTATATATTATAGGCATGTAATTTAATTTGAGCAAATACAACTCGGAAAACTTTTATAAAAGTTGAGCTTTTAATTTCCCTAAGAATGATTACAAAATTTATTTAAACAGCCACAACATAATAAAATAGGCAAAAATTCAGTATTTTCACACTTTACACGTGCATATTTAATAAAATTCAAAAATTATCTGAAATTTTTGAAATTGCAAATTTCTTATTAACACCCAGCGTTTAACCTTTCTTCTTTCTATACTTTAGTTAGTTTTAAAACTCCGACCACTGCCTTATAACCCGAGAACCAACCACACGATGCACCATAACACCGGCCGTGAAAGTCTTCGCATCTGTTTCGTAATAAGTGTTTATTTGATTACGCAGCAATCTAGATTTATTCTTGCTAATTGACACTCTTAGATAGAAATTAGAATCTTTCTAAATTTGGATGTTTAAATTTCTGTTTTAACTTTGTTAATAATATCTTCATTTTATTTAAAACATTGCTCTTATTAATTTACAGATCTTTGTCACAATTTTGTTTACAATATGTCAATTTATTTCAACTTTTTATGTAAAAAAGCTAATATAATATTAAACTTTATTACAAAGACCCATTTCTTTGTAAATGTATGTCCTTACATGGACAAATGTGAGAGAGGCCTATATCCAATAGATAGAAAACGATAGAAAAAGAAGATCCCATTACTCAAAATTATTATTTTTCTTAAATTTTCTATGTCATGTTAAATCTTCAATTTCTGTTAATATTAAAATTTTTAATTTTTTTGCAACATTGATTACGCTTTCCTTTTTCGCTTCACAGCCTTATCAATCTTCTTTCATATTTTTATCTTTTGATTTTGCAATATAACTTTGACAACATTTGATGTGATTGTACTTACTGTCCATAAATTTTTCTCTAGTTCTGGAACAAATATTACACCTTTCACTTTGTAATATTTCGTGTTGATATCCTCTACGTCTGCAGGTTTTAATTTCTTGTCTTTCTGGCTACTCTATCTACTATTAAAAGTTTTTGTCATTTATAATATGTAATAATGCACTTGGATTTCCAATCCTTTGTTGATATAAATTCTGATCTATTCTTTTGTTCCTATAGTTATCTGCTCTCTTTTTAATATCTTATTTCTAAAAAAATTCCTTCTGTACTGGATACACCGCTTTTAGACTATTTTATAGTATTTTAATTGATACGTCTGCCTTCTGAACAATTCCTTATTAAAAACAATTTTTACGCGAGTCATTTGTTTAACGTAACTAACTGCACCTATTTTAAGTTTAGCTTTCTTAGCACTTAAGCGAACTGACTGAGGTTTATTTATATTTTACACATATAATAATCTGTAATGAAAAGAATCTTGTAGTAGTTGGTAAGTTGGTAGAGTTAACTATATATTACTGACAAGTTAGTGAGCTGTTTCACAATTCGACAGATAAATGAGAGACCGTTTTTCGATGTAATGAATAATTTTTGTGCAGTTGCATCTTTTTTCTCTTCGTCTGTTCTATAATTTGTAGTTGGTGACTTCTCTTATATTTTTATACCTAAAATTTAAAATCTTTTACATCAGATAATTGTTTTTTTTCGGATTTTACTTCTAACTTGTTTTCTTGATTTTAGTTTAAAAAACTCGGAGCCCAAAACACACTGTTCTTATAAAGTCAACAGTTACATTTCACTCATATTATATATTATATAGTGAATAATTATACTTTTCGTAATAAGTTTTGTTTTGTTTAACCTTTCACTATCTCTTTAGACCAGGGATGCCCAACCCGTAGCTCGCGAGCCACACGTGGCTCGCGCGACCTTTTGATGTGGCTCGCATTGCACGTGTGATCCGTTCTCAATCTTATGAAGTCAAGTGCCAAAAGGGGAAAGATTCCAGTTATGCCACACTCAAAGGTGCAGCCTACACTCTATTTTACAGCGTCACCATGAGTCGCTTGCCGTAGCTTGTATGAAACACACGCTAACGTCCACATAACGAATTTTCGAAGTCGTGCGTGAAGTAGGTGGTTTAGTGGTTTTATACGGGTATAAAATATATCCGCTTTTTATATGCGTATATGTATGTTAATTATTAGTTTTAATCAATGATTTTGTAGTTACCCTAACCATGTCTTCATATGATCCGGAAAAAAGAAAAACATATCTACAATTATAATTTTAACGATGAATAGGAAGAAAAATATGTTTACATTAACTTTAAGAACAAACGTATTTGTTGGATTTGTGGTGCAACAGTTCTTGTTGGAAGAAGAAGGTAGTATATAAAAAGTGTAATATCCTTCTAATAGCAATCTAAGAAAATTTACAGTGAAATAATTGAAAAGCGCATGAATTGCCAACAATCAATGTTTACCAAGTCCGCAAATAAAATGAAGGTTACCACGACTGCATTATTTGAGTATGGCAACATATTTAAAGAAGCAATGCTTACTGCATCGGAGATTTTATTTTAAGAAGCTAAAAATAAAAATGAAATTATGTCAGCTATCTAAATCGTCCAATTACCCAGAAATTCCGTCACTCGTAAAATAGAACTTATGTCTGAAAATGTCAGAAAAAAAGTAGATGATTTACAAAAATGCGTTTTTAAGTTTACAGTGTGATGAATCAACAGATATCTGCGATGTAGCTTAAGTAAATATTTTTATAAGGATGGCCTTTAACGATTGCTTAGTAAAGGAATACGTACTGTCTATTTTGCCATTAAAAATCAATACACGCGGAGTGAACATGTACTAAGCTATTAAAAATCAAATAACCGAAATTAATCTCCCACTTCAAATAACTTGTGCCCATAACAACAGACGGCAGATGATTGCCATGATTGGTTCTGCTGTTGGTTTTATCACTGCATCATACAAGTTATAAACAGGTGATGAAGGTTGTTCTAAAAATTGTAAATTCTGTTCGTGCCAAATCACTTCAGAGTAGATAGTTCAACGTACTAAATGATAAACTTGATGCTGACCGTGCAACTTTAATGTTACATTCTGAAATTACATAGCTTAGTAAGAAAAGTCCGACAACGATTTTTAGAGCTTCTTCCAGAAATAAAACTGGTTTTAGAATCCGGAAACAAAACTTATGAAGAACATAATGATTATAGCTGATTATCTATTCTTACAAACATAACAACCAAAACTGATAAACTAAATCTTGAACTTTGGGCAAAGAAAATACCATTGTTGAGTTAATAGAAAGTATAGTATAAAACGCATTTAAATCAAAATTAAATTTGTGGATATCTCAAATGAAGGAATGTAACTTTTGCAACTTTACAAATTTGGAAAGCTACATCAAGAAATATCAGAAGATTAAAACAATTAAATAATCTGAAAATCTCGACGAGCTTAAAAACAATTTAAAAATTAGATTTTCTGATTTTTGTAAAATTTGATCCATTGCTTTATTCGCTTCAAATTCATTTGTTGATACTAATATATCGGAAGTATCGCAACAGATTGCAAATATGCTAAATAAAAATTCTACTTATTTAGAAATGGGAATAATTGGTTTTCATTCTGATTTACAATTAAAAACGAGACTATCACAAATAGATACTCGTAGATAAAAAATAATATCCACTCTCAAAGAAACTTTTCAAGGATTACACTCCTTCTTTGGATTAATTTACTTTTGCAAACGTGGTTTTTTAACAATGAACTTGTTAAAATCGAAGTTCAGGTTTAAGATAATAAGTGAACATCTGAATAACTGCATTAATTTAGTCATAAAATCTTGTGTACCACTCGCAGCAGACATGTAGTGCTATGTTTCACATTAAAATATGCATTTCCTGTATTTAATTTGCATCTTATTGAATTTTTAATAAATAGTCATATAAAAGTACATAATTATATCTTTTCGTTAACATATTACACCAATATACGTTTATAATTAAAATGTTAAAAGTGCAATATATAATTGTGACTTACCAAAATTATTTAAATTTTAAACTGGCTTACGTCAAGTTAAAGATTGGGCGCCGTTGCCTTAAACAGTATTGTTTTGAATGAAAATAATTAGTCACTTGTAGTTTTTTCTATAAGCATTTGTTGGGGCAAAACTAGAATAAAAAAACTTAAGGCTTTTATGTCCTTGAGCTGTCACTCAATACCTCAAATATTTCTTTCTGTCTCTAGCCCTTGTTTTACATGCTTGTATACATTAAAAAAACTGCGCGTCGAACTTTCAAGTTTGCCAATTTATTATCAGGGCGCTTAGTTGTTTTTTCACATCTCGTTTTGAATGGCTCTCTTCATAGAAACTCGTTCAGCCATTTTCGCTTTACGTCGAGAAAGGCTATCAGTGCATAACATCGTGAAAAACTTAAGGGTTTGTGCTTCGACGGTGAGTCTTATATTGCATCTCTACAGAGAGACAGTAAATTTTAGGTACCGCCATCGCCCTGGACCATCATAAGTAATATCCAATGCAGAGAATCAGTTCATAAGACTGATGAGTAAGTGAAATAGAAGATTAACCGTTCCAGATATTGCTGCGGAGTTTAACCCTGGGACGTGATAGAACAATATGTCACCCCAATAAAGAAGCGCCTCCAATAATTTTCATGGTCGTGTTGTGACCAAAAACCGTTGTACAGCGTGGTGATAGGCTAAACGGATTCAGTGGACGCATTGTTCTTGAACAATTGAACAATAGCAAAATATATTATGGACCGACGAATCCATATTTGAAATTTTTAGTCAGAAACGGAGAGTCTTCGTGCATCACTCTAAGATAATCCAGGACTGTATTGTTCCGACTGTGAAGCACGGGGGTGGGTCTGTTTTAGTGTAAAGATACTTCTCCTTGCCTGATGTGGAGGACTTTGCAAAGCCTATGGCACTATGAGGGAAGAATATTATAAAAAAAATAACAGAAAACGCCATATCACCTGGGTTGTGATTAATCGAGAAGGGAGTCGTGATGATACAAGACAACAATCGTAAACATACTTTAAAGCTTTGTAAGGACTATCTGGCAAACCAATAAGAACAAAAAACTATAAATTCCAGACCTGAATCCCATAGAGCTGCTATAGATAAGCTGAACAGAACATTAAGAAAAGAACGTCCCACGTTTAAAAATCATATTTGAAATCTTTTTTCCAAGTACCTGGAGAGAAATTAAAAAAATTAATCGAAAGAATGCTTATAACTGTATTATAAGAAGTATTAAATTCAAGTTAATTAAATTGTAGGAGGGGAAAGTTTAATATGAATTTTCATTTATAACTATTAACAGCGTGAACAATGTTTTGGCTTCGATCTAGCCAACGCTCAGAATAATAAAAGTACATTGATATTTTTATAAGATCTAATGCTGGAGTACTACAAAAAATATATTCACAGTAACAGCAAGATATTTATTTATACGACCTGTAATTCCAAACAACCCCCAAAAGGCTTGTTTTGACAGATAAGAATATGAATGAAACTATTTGGACACTTGAATTAGGAAGTATTCTTTGCTTGTTCGTTTCCCTGTATGAATCAGTTTTCCAAGAGAATTCAAACTACGACCAAAAAACTAAGGAAAGCTATGTAGGCGTGGCTTGCGGTTCATATGAGGAAAACGTATTGAAGATGAAAATGATTATGTTATAAAAAAGGTATTTTTTATTTTTAAGTTATGGGCAGTATTATTCATCATATTTTAGAAAAATTTAAAGGGAATTTAAATGTTAATATTATTGTAACTTAATTATTTAAGGAAAATTAAAAACTAATTTGCGGCAGAAATATTGAAATTCAGCAGAAACAATATAACACTTTACAATGTTTTAATTTAGTAATCATACCGAACAGGATACACATCAATACTCTGTTTGGCTGTGTAGGGTATGCCAGATACAAAAAGTTAGACAGTTGATTAAATGTTGTAGCAACAGAAAAAACAAACTAGATATAGTTTACATTCAAATATTTTTTTAAATAAACGAAACAACTTAAATAATCCGTTATATAGAAACTTAAAAGTCAAATGAAAATAAAAAAATTTTAGTATTTACAAAGCTCAGTAGTGGAACATTACGAAATAAGAGTTACAACTATATACTTTATATATACTGTAGAAGACACGTATACACGTATTGTAAAATTAAATTTTGTTAAATTGTAACAGTAAATCTATTAATAGGTACTAATTAAGCATTAAGTGTATTGTATATCTCTAATGTTACATTTTAAATATAAACTAATAAGTTAAAAATGAAATAATAGTTGATAGCAATTTTTAGTGTGTTTATAAATGTTTTAATATGTAAATATAACCTTACATTGTTAAAATGGGAAAATACCTTGTTATGAAATAACATAATTTTATTTATATATCATTGTTGTTGTATAATAAGCCTTGAAACGGTCTTATGTTTCTTAATCTATTCACGTACAATAAAAATTCATATAAATGCGCTATACATCTTAATAGTTGTATTTATCAATTATTCGAAATACTAGATGTATGCTTATATTATTGACTTACTATATATTACTAATCATAAACAGAAGAAAACTAAAATAAATTAATTTTTATGCCAAACAATTACTTCTAAAGGACAACATTTTTGTGTACTTTAAACATTTTGAAAGCAATGTTTCATTGGATGATCTGTCTGAATGAACTTTTCCAGGTGGTCTCGCCCCGTTTTAATTTTCCGGAATAACGTAAATGGAAATGTAGTGTGACGGAATCGAATGCCGTTACAAAAACATAATTGAGAGACAATCTAATATTCGGCGGGTTCGAGCTACTATGTATTGGATTTTAATCGAATTACAAAGTCACACTTGATCAAATTGTAGCGCAATTGCCGTGTCGCCCGAATTAATTAATTAAAAGCAACCCAAAGGACAACACTTGGGCTGCTGCTGATTAAAATAGTCAACACGTTATCGATACGTTGCAGTTTTGTCAGAAACTACCACTTTTTCGTTGGCAGCCGTGGCGGACTATGAAAAATTCCAAACGCACGCGGCAGCCAAAGTGTGACTTATTTAAATTGATCGCCTTGGGCTTGGCAGTATTTCATGCAGCCGTAATCTTACGTAGCCCCGAATTAACTCGTTAAATCCCCGCTTTTTAACGCTGCCCTGCAATGGTTCGTTAGTCCACAAGATGAAAATTAGCGTTCCGCCGAACCGGAGATGCAATTACGAAAAGTAGTTAGGTGGAATCGCTGAAAATCGCATCTTAAAATAATAAAAATAAAATAATAAAGCAAAACTCCAGATGTGTTTAGTTTTTTAAATAAAATTAATCGGTCGATTACATCTTCAAGTTTCTGTCATAGAAGGAGCGAGGGCGTAAGCGAACATGATTGGTTTTCTCGCAGAACATCACGAGGGAGCTTCGGTGACTAACTTTCAGCGTATTGTCACGAAACGCATTATTTTGTAAAATCCTCGGAGAGAAAATGAAGTTTATTTTAGTTTTTTGAGTTATGATCCGCTGGTAAGTGAGGAGAAATATGTAGAGTCGATAGGTGAATTGCTTGGAAATTTAATGAGAAACTATAAATAATAGGAGAATAATAAGTAATTAAAACTTTGGATAAAGAAACTACTTATTTAGATTTTTTGCTTGTTTTACTGTGGAAATCACATTGAATTTTATTTTAGTAAAATTTCCAATAACAAATAATTTATAAATGTCCTATGATGTAAATTTTGGGCAAAAGCACTTTTTAGAATATTTTGGAGTTATGTTTTTATAAGTTTATAAATAAACTTTAATTAAAATAATAAAATAGTTTATTTAAAAAGTAAGATAGTAAAGGTATGATGATATGAGGGATATCCCAAAAATAAGACCTCCAAAGCGCTGGGGTCGCAGAAAAACTCCTCGCGCGGCTGTTGACCACACTGTCGTGTTTGTGGTTTCCCCACTTTCAAAAAACCGCCGTTTAGTCTCCGAAACGGCCAGTTTTGGCTCGGTAGCCGTTCGTAATGAAAAACCAATTAAAATTCATCGCCTATTGACGAAAGTCTGCGAAGAGTCGTACATAGATGTCAAAAACGCCCGTAAGTGATGTAGGGAGTTTACAGGTGGGAGCATGCAAATTCACGACGAAGAAAAAAGCAGGAGACCGTCAATTGACAGGACAATCAGAAAGGTTGAACAAACTATGTTTAAAATTTAAAAAAATCACTCTTACTGATCTTCGCATTTTGGTTACTGCGGTTTTTCGGAGTACCATTTATAGGGCTTGAGCAAAAAAGTTGAAGTATTGGAAGGTGTGCGCGAGATGGGTTTCGCGAATGCTTACAGAAGACTACCAACGGCAACACGTTGACTCTTCTCACGAACTTCTTCGACGCTATGCAAATAAAAAGGGCAACTTTTTGGATTCGATTGTCACGGGTTGCAAAACCTGGGCGTTCTATTTCACACCTGAGACAAAATAGCAATTACGTCAGTGGCAACATTCCGCTTCGCCCAAGCCGCGAAAATTCAAACAGGCATAGTTTGCCGAAAAAGTAATGGCAACTATGTTTTGGGATCAAAAGGGGATACTGTTCACTAAGGGCGTATGCCTTTCCACGATAACGCTCGCCCCCACCTTGCCCGTAATTCTGTCGTTCTCCTGGAACAGTTTGGATAAGACATAATCACCTACCAACCCTATAGTCCGGACTTGGCACTACCACTTGTTCCCCAAGTTCAAAGATAATTGGCCGGAATGTGCTTCAGCGACAATGACGAGATGAAAAGCGGTCCGACGCTTCCTTAACGGCATGGTGGCAAACTGGCATACAAAAACTGCCACAACGCCTATAGAAATACATCGGCCGAAATGAAGGTTATGTAGAAAAACTGAGGAATATTCAAGCTTTAAAACGATATATCAATTATTGAAAATAAACTTTTTTCTATTTCTAAAAAAATAGGAGAACTTATTTTTAAAATTACTCTTGTAATTGCAAACAAAGGAAAGCAAAAGCAATATTTTTATAAGAAATACTTAAAATTAAAAGTTTTAAAATATTAGGGGCATTTGATTTTATTACAAAAAATTATAAATTAAAAAAAATTAAAATAATTTTTATATTAAATTTATCAAAAGAAAAATACAAAAAGTATCCAAAGTCACCACCATAGAGGTTTTGATAAAAATACATTAACAACTAGCAATCAATTTAAGGTCAAGATTAAAATTATCTATTGAGGACCGGTATTATTTCAAAATTAAGTTAAATCTTCAATGAAAGCTTATTTAAAGAATTAACATAAGTAGTGTTCTAGCCGATATTAAAAATTTAAAATAAAACATTAAAATAAATAAAATATTGTAAAAAAAGTATTTTTTTTAATTTCTCCTATATTAGTAACCTTTCCAAGAATATAGTGCAGAACATCATTTATCCTTTTATAAAAAATAGGAAACTTCCAATCGTAAGAATTTTAATTGAAACTGATCGATATAAATAGAATTTGTTTTTATAGTAGTTCATTTTACTTTTAAAAGGAAAAAGTTATCTTAAAAAGGTATTTGTAAAGGATAGTGACGACCCTTTCTCTTCCAAACAACCGATAAGGTTATAATACTGCGAGACGCCTTTTGTAAACTTTCTATAATTATATGCAATTTTACTTTTAAGCTGTCATGGTACGAAAAAATCTAGGAGTAATTATAATCTGTGGAAATAACTTTCAATTGCTTATTTTAGGAATTATATTTTTATGACTTTTTAAATTCTAATGTACCATTTTGAAGAAATTTGAATTGTTTAACTGTATCTAACCCAATTTTTGTAATTGTGTTTTCAAATATTCTTATATTAATAAACTGTACAAATAATTGCCCCATTATGATGGTTCAGTTGTGTTTTGACTTTAGATATGTATGGTTGCAATCTGCTCCGTTAAATGCTTTGATATCAACAAAGTCAAGGCAAGTAAAGGTCAAATACATACTAAAGAGAGTACAAATAAGTCTCCGCCGTTTGATAAAAGATGGCCCCACCAGTAAGTTATGGTTGAAATTGTCAGATATAAAACGTCATTTTGTAAGGCTACAAAATATTAGCGATTTTGTATCAGCATCACATAATTTCTTTCGTGCGAAACTGTCGAGTTTTGAGTCGAATAAGCGTTATTTGCGGGAACTTTTGATTTACTTCTTTAATTTGAAGAAATTTGCAGCTGAGGCGCATGGATTACTTGTAGAAGCATATGGTGAGGCTGCTTTAAATGAGAAAAGTTGTCGTGAGTGGTTTTATAAGTTTAAGAACTGCGAGTTTGACGTCGAAGGCAAAGAACATAGCGGAAGACCGAAAGTGTACGAAGACGCGGAATTGAAAGCATTGTTGGAGGAAGATTGCTGCCAAACGCAAAAATAACTTGCACTTACATTAGGAGTGACTCAAAAAGCAATTTCTCACAGTTTAAAATCGTTGCGAATGATTAAAAAGCAAGGAAATTGTGTTCCATATAAACTGAAGCCGAGAAACGTTGAACGCTGATTTTGCACATGTGAAATGCTGCTTGCCAAGCATACACGAAAGAGTCTTTTGCATCATATAGTCACTAGATGAATAATAGATCCACTACCATAACGTAAAGAAGAGGAAATCATGGGGACCACGTGGCCATGCTTCAACATCGACAGCCAAGCCGAATATTTCTGGAAAAAACTCATGTTGTGGATTTTGTGGGATCAGCTTGATGTTGTGTATTATGAGTTGCTCAGACTGGGGCTCTCTACCAAAGACAATTGATAATATTGAGCCGAATACTCAAGGAAAAACGCGCCCAACTACTCCAGACACGACAAAATTATTCTCCTGCATGTAGCATTAGCTCGTCCACTGTGGCACTGGTCAAAACCTTCTTAGAAACACTCAATTGGGAAGTCCTACTCCACCCCTAGTATTCACCAGACATTGCTCCTTCCGATTATCACTTGTGCCAATCGATGGCACATGGACTGTCTGAGCAGCACTTTACATCATATGAAGATTCCAAAAATTGGGTTAATTCGTGGATGAAGCGTTCTTACGACGCGATATCCGTATGCTGCTAGACATGAGGTTCCGTTCTTTCACAATAAATGCCCAATTTTTGATAAAAAACGGCGGAGACTTATTTGTACTCCCTTTATAATTTCATCTGCGTGGATTTTTGTAAATGTCCATAGCTAATTAGGAAACGGCACACGATAGCAGTCGCGCCAATTTTTACTAGTCTGCAGTATGGGTAACCAAACAATGTTTTACGGTGAAAATATGCAATTATTACACCATGTGCCCGTCTAGACATAAAATTTACAGGCAACATTCTAGTCCTCCGCTTTTTAGGGTATATATGTCTCACAAAACTCCAACAGAATAAATATAAATACCAATAGTTTATTGCAACCCACAACCTATTGTGCTTTCCTTATCCCAGGAAAAGGGATGTCATAAAATCAATTATAAAAAACTACCAAGCAAACTAAATTGCAAAATGACATGTTAAATTTCTCAATCAACACTACCAACAAATACGAAGCACTATCAATACGATAACGATAAAAACGAAAATAACATCAACGCACAGAGGATACAAAAACTGAAAAAATTCCTAAACAACCATCCATCTTAGTAAATGGAGTCAAATTAATCAAATCTATAACAGATATACAAAAGAACATAGTTAAAAATTATTATACCTTTAAAGCTCTGGAAAATAAATAAGTCAAAAAAACATACTGAATTTCACACTTATCATGTTAGACTAAAAATTCTTTTAGACCAGTTTTATACATGTATCCTTCAATGGACCTGACGCTGTTAAAGAAGAAACTAGAATGTCGTGCACATGTTGTAATGAATATAAATATATGCCAGCAAAGAACAAGATATCTTTTCCTCTTTTTCATGTTATTCTAAAACTCTTGAATGCAATTATAAAAATCTAATCTCCGTGTCCTAAGGTGCTAATAATATTACAATTTATATAGTATCAGAGATACGGGAATACTCCAAAATACTGTTATAGACAACCGCGATGCGTTAAATGCGCAGGTTATCACAAAATTAAAGCATGTGAAAAAAGGACGCAGTAATGTCAAATACATCTTATACAATAAAAATTACTCCGCTAATTATAAAGGTTGTTTGATCTATAAAGACCTTAAAAACCCACTAAAATATGAGAGATAAACTTGTCTGAAAACAGACAAAACAAAATCAACAAAAGTAAAAACTGCAACCAAATATCTCATATGCACAAAAATACAACAATAATCCATTCTGCTGAATGGGATTGCTATCTTCACACCTTATTTTTCTCTTTCCTCAACAACCGTTATCAACCAATAGTTTAGAGAACATGTTAACAAAAATGTTGGAGAAGATAAAAACAATATTAAATCTCTCACCCCTATAATCGTTAAAATGCCGCAAATATAGCATATTTAAGATAGCAGAATGAAACACTAACGGCTTAGCTGGACATATCCAAAAAGTGAAATACATGCTTATAAATCATCATATCGACGTAACATTTATCTTACAAACTCAGCTGCCTTAAAAACACTTTAAAATTTGTGGTTATATTATTTATTATACAAAGCACCTTAGCGGAAAGACCAGAGATGGTTGTGCTATAATTATTAAGAATAACATAAAACATAAACAGTTAAAGTATTCTCAACCTAATTCGCAAGCAACCGGCATAATAATTAAAAATAGCAATGGCAATACTACACTGTCTAAATCAGGGTATAAGTTGCAAAAAAAGCATTCTACCTTGCTCCACAGATGAGCCAACATATTGGGCATCAGATAAGCATTAGACTTCTGGGTATTTAAAAGCAAAGCTAAAAATCACATGATTGCCAAATCCTGTCTAGACTCTGATCCTACCTCGGTATTAAGTACGCAAAAAACCCAAATCAGCAACATTATGTAACAAGCAAACTAATTGAGAATTATTGAAAGAACCATTAAAATCTAAATGTCCTACTAAAAAATTATATGAAGTAGACGAAGCTATATGATATTTAACAATGTCACTCTAAAAAGCTGCTTGGGAAACAACTTCTGAAACAGAAAGCCTTGGAGTTTCCAGTACTTATTAAAAAAAGTAATGAAAATTTTCAAAATCTTCCAAGGATACAAATATATGCAATAGAGCTATCAAAACATTTTAAAAATTGATAACAACATACTGGATAAATCGATCGTAAGTGCATGTTCCCCCTATCAGGGCCGAAAAAGAAGACTGGGCAAGAGATAATAAAGAGAAGGCGACACCTGACAAATGTCTTTGGATTTTTTCCTCCTAATGTTACAGCAGACCAGAAGGACTTTATCTGTAATTTTTTTAAAATTCCCATACCACGTGGAAATACGAATTAAAAGATTCAGCAAATCATAACTTTGTTTGTGCTGTTCTTAAAATCCCTTTTCCAGATATATAACGAATTAAAAGATTCCACAAAAAAGAACTGGTCAAATTTATTCAAAATGACTTAAACATTAAGCAATCTCCAGAAAGTTTTAAAAAAAGTTTGAACAATGACTAATGTAGTTCTAAAATTAGATTATTACCTAGCTTAGCGGAAAATGGCTAAAATTACCGCAATTTTAAAACCTAATAAACTACCAATTGATGTAGCTTCATAAAATCAAAGACGTTCGAAAAACTTTTTTCTACGGAGAATGCTATCACTTGCTGAAGAGAAGGGACTAATACCTAGTTAGTTTGGTTTTCGCAAACAACACATCATGGTTGAAGAAGTACTTAGGGTAGCTACTAAAATTAAACATGATCTGTAAACCAAGATTTTATTCGGTTGTATTTACATAACTCAGACTTTCGACATAGCATGGTTAATAGGCTTATTACATAAAATCAAGCTAAGATTGCTGTATACCTATTATCTTATACTTAAATCATACTTTAGCAATCGAGTTTTTTAGTTGGATATCAAACTTTTAATCAGGAGTTCCTCAGGACAGTGTCCTTGGACCAGTTCGGTACTTGCTATACGTGGGCTATTGAGAATTGGCAACCCTGCATGTGTTAGATTGCATCATACAGTATGACATGTTTGATAGCATGCATACTCAAAACGTTTGGTCATACGGACGCTATTTTTTTTATTTTCAAAAATGGAATTAACTTGTGAACATTTTAGTGCGGTGACTTTTTACTACTTTTGACGTGGAGTATCTCAACAGCAGTGCGTCGATCAACCCACTTCAACTTTTGGTGATAAAGCCCCACATAGAGCCGCTGCATGCTGTTGGTTTAATGAATTTAATCGTGGCTATCCAAAATCGGCTATGGCGTCAGTAAACATTGATGCTGTCCGCGAACTGATAAAGCAAGATCATCATGTGACATCTTGAAATTTAGGCATCCTTAGGCCTTAGTATGACTAGCACACATTCAATATTGCATGAACATTTAACAGCGAAAGAGCTGCGTGCGCGTTAGATCCCGCGTCAGTTAACGATCGCTCAAAAAAGGCTCGTGTCGATTGGTAAAAAGAAATGCTTAAAAATACGATCGCGGTGCTTCAAATACTGTTTACAACATGATCACAGGTGATGAATCTTGGGTTAATGCGTATGAACCCGAAAGTAAGCAGCAGTCAACTCCATGGGTCTTCCAAGATGAGCTAAACCCAACAAACGTTGTTAGCGCTCGAAGCACTTTGAAGCAAATGTTCACCTGTTTTTGGGAAAAAGGTCAATTCTAAACCAATTCAAAACCATTAGTTTGCTAGTAGTATTTGGAGAAATAAGAAAAACCAACGCGCTACGCCGGATCATTCTCTACACCTCACACACATCGACGCAAACAACTGGCTTTTTGAGCACTGAAAACATCGAAATGATGAGTCATCGGCCGTATAGTCCCGATTTGGCATAACGGTTTCTTTTTGTTCCAACAGGTGAAGAACAAACTACGCGGACAACGATTTTCGACGCCGGAAGAGGCGGTTGATAATTTAAAACTCATGTTTTGGAGATGCCCGTTTCGCTATGGAAAATGCTATGAAAATTGGTTCCAGCGTAAGTAACAATGTATTGCTCGCCAGGGAAAATATTTTAAAAAACATTAAAAAGGTTCAAACATTAAACATTTGTTTTTGTTACTTTTTCACAATAGGAGTGCTCGTGATCCCCACTGATAATAATGGCCTTCTATTATAATCGAACAGTAGTCCCAAGATACTTACAGCAGCACTTACGCCAAATTGAAAGATTGGTAAAAACATGGCGTATTTGAAAAAAATCTGTATATATAACTTTTACAATCAAGAAAAGCGCGTGCTCTCCAGTCGAAGTTAACAATAATATCTTACCACGAAAAGTCGTGATCCAATACCTAGGAATACTTGGGGATACGCAGATTTGGTACTTTTCTCCTGAGTTATCAATCTGCAGGGTTTTCCATAAAACCAATTTGGAGAATTAAAACTCAAAGATAAGATACAGTTAACAACTCTAATCTTGCAGCGTGGTTTATACATAATCAGGTATTCTATGCAGATCTTCAAGTCGACACTGTCGAAGAAACGATTACAAAATATAGCAGTACATATCCAGATATAATGAGAAGCCAGCCCAATTTTCCATTAGATGAACTTCTGCCTAAATAATCAGTAAAGAAGCTGAAACGACACAATATGCTGCATTTACGAGAACTATTCTAAGATACGTTATAATTTCAAGTTGTTAGATATAACATTATATATTATGTATTAAGTATAAGTAGAGACTGCCATTGGGAAGTCCCACTATATATATGTCACTTTCTTTATGTAAATATGCCTTTTATTTAATAGACAATTATAAAATTAGCTTGAGGTAATTAAAAAAAATAATTAAAAAAACTATTATGGTTTAAGAAAATATAAATCGTTGATTTTTTTACTTAATGATTACACAGTAGAGATAGTAGTATTTTTTATAACAAGTTATGCAAAAATTAAATTTTATTATTATAAATTTGCGGCATTTTATTGGGCAATTTTATTTATTTAAGTCTTCAATTTTTTCAGTTAGAGCTATTTTAATCTTTAACAGCTGGAGGTGTGAGTACAGTACTACTGCATGCATTTGCACTAATTTTTCCAGATAGTTTATAAGTTTATAAGGATTGCCAAATCAATTAATGTTTCCTATCTTTATGATAATCAGCTTTCTGATGTAGTATATTATTTTAATTTATTCAACTAATATTTCATAAAACTAATGCAAGCAGTTTTCGATAACTGTTGTTACTAATATTTGTAAAGGTTAAAGAATAATTCGAAACAAGTTTAGATTTAATAAGTACATTATTGACTAATATATAAAATTGTTTGTTTAGATTGATTGGTTAATTTAATAATTTTTTGTCCTTTACTTAAGGGTATTTTAAGATTATTATATAAATATATTTACAGGAATTTATAAATAATTACTTCTACATGGCACAAATTTAACGTTTAGTGACTGTGTTATGAGATATTTTTTGTCTATTTAATGTCGAAGTTGAATTACGCCAGTTAAATTTGTGGGGCGATGCCCGCCACGAATTTAAATAGTGAATTCCAAAATCTTATTTTTTGCTCTGAATACTTCATAAAACACGACCTCGCCGAAAGCTCGAATAATCTTCGACGCAAACACCGAGACCCTTGCTTGAAATTCGAATTTTTTGCGGAGCCAGGATCGCGCTCAACAAATTGTTTGCTCTGCGTGTTAGTGGATGTCCGATATCCTAAGCAAACAGCGTAAAGAACTAAATCCGCCTAAATAGTTAAGCGAGTCTCTTAATGTTTCGGGAAACAACGCGGAAATGCGATTGCGTAAATAAATAACGCGGCAGTCGCTTGAGTAGGCCGCGGTGCGGCCGCCACGTCATTACTCCGATTTAAGAGGATTACGCCTCTTCTGGATTTGCAGATTTTCTATTTCTAGTAGTTAATCCTATTTATAAATAATGTGTGGCGCGAATATGATTTTTATTATTTAGAAATAACAGGTTAAAGTGGCATTTGCAGTCAAAACAAAAGGAGAAAAATATTTTAGGATAATGTAATCTTTTTAGGTATTTAAAAAGCTTTTTATGCGGATCAGTTTTGTTGATCTTTTTTATGGAACTGTTATATCAGATGATGCGCAAATGTTTTCATATAAGATATAAAAAAACGTTTTAATTGATTTTATAACATAAGGTAATAATTATTTAAGTAACTACAATGTTGAGTGCAAACCAAAATTTAATTAATTGTGCCCCAGTCTTACAATTATATATAGACTATCAAATTGACGACATTCCTTATCTTGACAAAACCGTACACGGAGGATCAGCTATCACAATAGAAATACAATAAAACATTATGAATCAGGCCAATACAAAGAGCAACATATTAAAGCCACAAGTATTGTTTTAGAGGACATAAATAACAAGTAACAAAATATTAAGTAAACAATTCACAACGTTCTTTAATGCACTAAGACCTAGATTTATAGAGGATGGAATATTTAACTCAAAGCACCACCACTAAAGTTTCAGAATCATTATTTCACAAGAAAGTTGTAAATTAGACAATAGTCTAGGATTCATTTACCAGCGCTCAGTCCATTTATTGGCCAACGGACAGAAACAAAACCCCAGACTTTCTCGATTTTTGTATTACAAAGACGCCAGTACACGGCTATAGCAAACCCGAGCCACGTCTTGACTTATTTTCAGAGCATACTCCAACAATCGTTACCATAAGCCGGAAGTAGAAAAATCTCTTTTTCTCTACAATTAAAGCATGAACTAGATACAATTCAGGAAACAACTAACTGAAACTCTCACTAGCCAAATACTATTAAAAACAGAGGGTCATATATGTCTTGCGGTTGAGTCTAAAAAGACATATATCAACCGCAACAAGCAGTGCCACAAAAAGCCTAATCCAATCTGGTACCAACACCTACATATACACCGGCAAACATCCTGCACCCCGTAGTGGAAAATATGTATGGAAAATGACAAGAAATCTGCAATATAAGAATAAGTTCAATAACGCAGAAAATAAACTAAAGAAACTGTTAAAAATAAATCTATACAAAACTATCTGAAGAACCTGACTGCAATCAAAGACAGTGATTACTTACTTTGGAAGATGACAAGAAGAATTAAGCAGCCTCAAGCAAGAATATCTCTTATATGTAAAACCGATGTTTGCTAAACATCTTTCTAAAGTATTTACTCCACATCTCCCTGAAAAGTTACTAGAAAATAAAGAAATATATTAAGGAGGTGCTTCAAGTCATTTACAATAGACTTAATCCCAAAAGCTCCAGGGTTTAACATTATTACTGGCAAGAGCCGTGGTGGTCTAGCGAATAGGTCACTAGACTACGAAACCAAGAGTTGCGGGTTCGAAGCCCGTTCTCGCCAATTCAATCGCTGGCATTTTTACGCCCCAGCTCGACTCAGGCTGCAATAAATGACCTGGATGTCAAACTCTGGGGTAATAATAGGCGGTCGGTACGTAGCGCTAGCCACGGTACTACCCTTGTGTACCGTAAGCTCTAGATTGTAAAAGACCTATCCTGTTACGAACCCAAAGGACCTTTAAGGCCTCTTACGTGGAATTATAATAACTACTGACAAGATATTAAAAAAGTTATGATTTAAGGCATAGCAGTAACAACTGCCCACAACCATGGAAACTGGTTCATATCATCCTTATGCAAAAACTAAGATTTCCCTGTGAAGTAGAATCGTACAGGCCTATAAATTTCCTCCCTATAATTTCATAGTTTTTTGAGAAGCTTTTTCTAAAGTGACTGCGGTCTATAATATTAAACAAAAGTAATTTAATACTTCAACACCAGTGTGGTTATTAAAGTAACGCGTAACAATTGAACAAATTCATTGAATAGTTGCTGGAATTCAATCTGACATGCAAGTACGGAGATATATTGATATATCTTAAACTTTTAAAGATTTGGTACGATAGGTTTATTTAAAAAATTGAATCTAAACTTTCTTACCTTTTTGATGATCTTTTAAAGTCGTACCTAACAAATAGGATGTTTCACGTAAAACTACATCATAGGAAGTCAAGCTTGTATAAAATTAAACCAGAAGTCACCCATGGAAATATTTTGACACCAATGCTCTACATTTTGTTCACATTAGACTTGCCCACATATGTCAATACACTACTTGTAACATTTGCAGACGACACTACCATACTAGCTTCTCACGCTAACCCCTTATATGCATCGCAAATTCTGCAAAAAGAGTTAAATGATATGTAAATCTGGCTAAGGAAGTGGCGAATTTTAGCTAACAAAAGTAAATCAACATGCATGATGTTCACTAATCGCAGTAAAACATGCCCACAAGTGACGATAAATGATAACCTCCTTCCCCTCCAAAACGATTTAGTGAAAGACCTAGGTATGCATGTAAAGAGACGTCTTACCTGGCATATGTATAAGTATATGGCAAAAATAAAAACAATTTAATTATAAATTAAGCAAACTGCACTGGTTCATAGAGAGAAATTCCAAGCTCATATTAGAAAAAAAATACTTGTTTATAAAGCTTATACTTTGAGAAAGAGCAAGTATTTCCAATATAGAGATCATTCAAATATTCTTATTGCAAGTTCTTCGAATAATAACTGCCCCGTGATATATCCACAATTTGGTTATTCTAAAAAATCTAAACATTGATTCCGTCAAGGAAGTAATTAGCTCCACCAGTGTTCAAATCAAAAGATTTGAAAATCACCCCATCTCATTAGCCACAAACCTGGTAGACAACAGCATCACAATAACCAAACTACAGAAAATCATCCCTCTACACTTTCCATACAGGTTCGACAACCAAACTTAAAACCGATAACGTCCATGCCAGTGCTTGTACAATTGCGTACTTAAGTGCTCTCGGGTCAGTGTAATGCACGACACATACTTATAGTTCAAATTGAGGCATACTGCCAATGGACAACGCCAAATACAAGACATATACTATTGTCATCAAACCATTTGCATAATATTTTAATTAGAACAAATTGTAATGTTACTTGCAAATTAAAAAAATTTTTACATTTAACAAAGAAACTTTCTTGCAATGTATTAAATGGGCAGTCATGTATGGTGTACCAAATTCTAACTGTCAAAATATTAATCATAAAATATAGAGGGTGCTCGGTAGCCAAAGAAATTTAAGAAGCAAATATACACTAAACAAGGAGGAACAAACATAGATATGAAACCAGCAGCAGACAAATAATAAAATTGAAGCAATTATGATTAAACTTATACCAAGAATAAACATTATGATTAATCTTTTTTCTTCTACTATTTCTAAATTGTCATAATAATCTAATTCTTAAATATTGCATTATAAAATGCCAATGATCTGGCGCAGCAGAGTCAAGAAGAACTGACGAATTAACTCACTGACTTTAATTTCATGATAAACTTGCTAAATTTTTTGGACATCTTGTTTCGAGAGATATAAAAGACAGTCCGATATTACCTAAAAAGAGTATAGCAAGCTTGCGAAAAAATTGCATATTATACTATTACACAGGATAGCCGCACAAATTAACTATAATTTGCAACATGAGATACATCAATTTCCAGTTTTTCTTGATATGTTTCAAGCTTTTTATAAAGTATACCATAATAAACCATTATATAACATCAAAAATGATCTGTCAAATTTCTTTAAAATATTAAAAATATATTTAAACAAGTTAAACAATTAACACGGCTTTATGCAATCCAATTAGAGATGCCACAGGATAGCAATTCCCACTCGTATTATATCTGCTGCTTACTGCAGACAAAGTAGACGACAATAGCCGCTTTCGTCTATGATTCTACAATATTAACTTTGTGCAACTATTTAAGAGCATCCTAAATATTTATAAAAAATTTAAAACAATAGAAAACTGGTTAAAGTTCTAAAGCATTAAAATAAATTTTAAAAAATCAACTCACGTTACATTTGCTTAGTGGCGAGAAATCTGTATTTCACTGAACTTAAATCGTAACTTCATTCATCAACACTTATAGTATTAATCTCCGAATGTATTTAGACAATTTAACTGGACGATGCAACTACAACTATAACTAAAATTTTGACAGCTGCACTGGTTAATATGTCGAAACTTATAACTAACAATAAAGTACAAACTTTTACTTTATTAATATACAATTAAACCAATTTGGACCTACGGTATCCAATTACGGGGAACAGTTAGTAATTCAAACTTTGCAGATGTTACAGACGAAAATAAAACTTTAAAAACCGCCGCCAACGCACCATAATATGTTCCAAATTTATTAAATTACCAAGATATTTCTGTGCCGACCATAAAAGAACAAGTCCAAAGATTTAGCAAAAAATACCACCGCGCACCAATAAACTCTAAGTTGATTTACTAATTAAATATTTAAAAGGATATTATCCGTCAACCTTTTAATTAAATTTGACCAATAATATTCAATATTTTATGTGTTTGTATAATGTTATTTATTATTAGTAATTTAATGTTATTAATGTGCAAGTTTTGTTATTTTAGAAAAGAGTGACTTCATTGGAAAAAGTCTAATGCATGTTAAAATTAGTTGTTATAATATTTGATAAATACTATTTTTGTAACAGCTGGAAATTAATAACAACAATGCTTAATTTTGTTGGTGACATAGAATTCTAAATATAGTTAATGCAATTTAGAAACCACTGCAAACGTATGTTATCACCCAAACAACGAACTGTACAAACATAGAGTATATACAAAATCAGTTTGTTAATATACTATTTTGAAACATAAGCAACAAAATTAAAACTACGCTCGAGCTTCATTCGAATAGTTTGTTTTATTACTTCTGTAAAGTTTTGTTCGCTGCTCAAAAAATAAATACGTAGCTGTAGACATATATGGTACAGTAATTATTTTACAGGTGGGTAATTGGTCCAATTTGTTTTTATTCTTTCTTTCAATTAGCTTAACAGTAAACATATAAGTAATGTTAGTTAATTAAAAAAATAACATATTAAAAATTGGAGCATGATTAGATCAACATTACAAAAATTACAATTCATTTAATTATACAAATATCCATACTACCATAATAAATAAATGTAAAAAAGTAATTTAAAAAATTACAAGAGAATTATAAGATGCAAAAACAAAACTATAAAAAGCCTAATTCTTTTTTATAACTGATTCTGTTTGAAGGCTTATCAAATAAACCTTCTCATCACTGGTCAAAGTATTATAGCCCAGAATAATTCTTTGATACCTTTGAGAAACTTCTATAGCGTTGGTGGTTTGGTTTCTAACTTAAATGTCTTAATTACTTTTTTTGTAAAAAGTCTCAATCTCGGTTGAAATATTGTTTAAAAGAGTCGTTCATTAGACGAGAAACATTCTAAAGTGACCAGAGAAAAAATCCATTTGACTTTAACAATTAGAAATGGTCTACAGAATAACATTACTTTATGTTTTGGTTAACACTTTAAAGCGCTAAATTTGTTTTTAAATTAGTAAAATATATAACGTCATTTTAGATAAATAGTGAATATATAAAGTGTAAAAGAGTAATTGCTGTCTTATTTTCCCACTTTAGACAAGTAAGTATTTCGCGTCTTATAAAAGCGTTAGATAGATACCAAAAGAGAGCGAAGGGGGGGGGGAGATTTATTAACTTTGAGATAAATGGAAACTGGTCTGACTTGCTAAATAATGACACAACGATATAATTCATTTCACTGTTGTAAAAAATTTTTAAGTCAACGCCTATTTTTCAGTACATCAGTTACAGAAAGAACATTTTTCGAAGCTTTTTCTTATAGTTTTGTTATTCTTTCATATATAGAAAAATTGTAAACATACCTATGTAAGTCAATTGAAACCGAAAGTGTAAAACCCGTTTTGTAGAGGTGTTTTATCATACATTGCTTAAAAGCAATTTGTCTTTTATTTTATTATTTTTTGTTAATTTATAAGAGATAAGAAAATTTAATTTAAAGTCTTCTAAAAATAGACACATCTTATAAATCTTACCAAAGTAAAGTCTTTCTTTCGTAAGTACAATAAAAAAATATAAGTTTGTTAAAAATAAGACAAAACGATTCATATTTGTAAAAGCTAAATTTGAGAAAGCTATAATCATATCGCCTATTGCGCAACGAGGACATATTTAAAAACACTCAAGTGTACGTGTAGCATAAACAATTTTTGGAAAAACAAAATGCAGTTAAAAATGAAGGTCAGCGTGACTGAAGAGAATATTCTCATTTTTTCCGCATTTCCTAGCATGACCACCGGTTTTCTAAAATTGCTTTTAAGGTCGGAACAAGCTACGGCAGTGCTTAAACAATATAAGACATCATATTGCATTACGACAACGTCCAGCTTTATATAACTAACTAACTTAACAAATAATACTCTGAAGTACACTGGAATACTCACTATGGTCTGATCTTATTATCATACAATTATCGTTTTTTCATTACATAAATAAACACTTGAAAGACAGTGTTTTAACAACCATGTTGCTGTGGAAGCAATTGCGCGATAGGCTGGGGTTACAATTACTTTACGGGATGAAAAAACTATCTGTCCGTTTAAAAAATATGTTCTAAGTAAGGAATTAAAAAAAAAATATGCATATTTATATTTATATTTACAATGTGGGATTGCTAGTCTTCCATCGGGCGGTTTCCTAGGTGGCGGATAGGGGAATGCCTCTCAGATATGGAGGGTACCGGGGAAATCAAATACCCGGGGCGGATCAAAACTAGCATAGTAGCGTCTGTCTTCAGAGTAACTGTTGCAAACAGCGTCTGACCCAGAGTGGGCAACTGAAATATAAACCTAGGAAAGCAATGGGAAACTACCTAGGTATACTTGTATACTTTTTTATACATTCTTCAGAATATCATTATGGCTAAAAACAAACTATCATGGCCCTCAGTTACTCATTAAGTGGTAAAAGGTGCGAAGGTCAGCCAACATCCCAAAAGTCCAGAAATCGCCCGCAAAAGAAGACCCGAAAGACGCCGAACATCATGGTTATCTGAGACAATGAACCGGAAAAACATCTGCAGACTTATTCAAAAACGCAGCCGATAGGGTGAAATGGGCCAATGATCACCAACGTCCACTGAGTATATGTCACAGAAAAAAGATTTTTATATTTTATTTAGCCGCCGCGTACCTATAAATTGTACAATATAATCAACTTCTTCAGAAAACAAAATTAAATTTGAAATAAAAATTATTTTTAGTTATTGAGTCAAACGAATATTATCGAAATTATTGCTGCCGTATTAGCATGACCTCCTAGATCAAAGTTATTTTCGGGCTGATCTATAAAATTAATTGAAATTTTATGAATCTAAATACCCTTTTTATCAAAACTCATACTCCACTCGCCTATTTTAAATTTACTGTTCCAAAGGAGTTGAATTCAATAGACTATAAGCTTCACGTAAGGGCATTTTTCCTAAATCACAAAACTTGTTTATTTCATCTCAACTTATGTATTGATTGTGATACCAACTATTGTCACCACGACCTAACGGCGGTAATAACTAGACCACCCGGTTATTGCATCAACAAGCGAATAGGATCTGAATACTTTTCAGGCTAAGCTTTAAGGTTAATTACATAATAATATTCAAAATCCGACTTAAAAAATAATTTTTTTTATATTTATACTCAAAAGTTGCACATTTACTGCTATGTTTTACAAATTAAAGATTTATGTAACACTACCCTAACGACAAGTTAACTATTCTGTGGTACTGCAGTACTTCAGATATAGGTTGCGCCTTACGTAACAATTCCGTGTTTTAAGCTGTTTTCATACCAAAAATAATCTCACTCCAAAGGGTTAAACATTATTATCCTGTAGCCGCAGCATCTGCCACAAGTACTCAGTTTAGACTTATTAAATTAGTTTATTTACAGCTCTATTGGTGGTTGATTTTCTCTTAAACCACTTTGAGAGAGCTTTTTCATGTTGGAGTTTTTGTTTGCATTTAAAATTATCTCAATGTTTTTTTTGCTTCGAAGTTTGCGTTTTCCAAAAAAAACTATTTTGTTTCTTGTCCCTCTAATAACGATTTTTATTATGCTACATTCATATTTTACAAAGTATGTGCTGCATACTAAATAAAAACAGGCAATAAGATTATTTTGTAGTTACATGAAACTATTGTTATTTTGCAATTCCAAAGAATACCCTGGTTGATTCGTTTACATTTCTGAAATATCATGTGATTGTTCGACCTATTAAGTTTTTGAAAATTTTAAAGCTTAGCTAATTAATTTATAAGTTTGTATTAACCAAATTTTTGTACCAATCATTTTTACGTAACAAAATATTTTGCAGAACAGCAAGTTTGCTATAAGTTAAAAATACCAGCAACTATAAAAAAATAATATAAATGTTTAGGTAAGCGGAAGATTGAGTCAAATTAAAGGTCATGAAGCTGTTTTTTAGGTTTACAAAGTATTCTTAACAATCATTATAAATTGTGTTACTACATAGTTTATTTTGTATCAGCTCAGCAAAACATGAAAACTTTAGGAAAAATCTGAGCACAGTGGTACACTTACAAACAAGGGAAACTTTAACAGAAAAATATTGGAATGTAATACATCATCATTTTTGATGGCCTTCGGGGATTTTGAGAATGTCGTTCGTTGATAAGCTCCGAATTTACTGAAAGCATTTAAAAATACTAAAATTAATTATAGATATTTGCTAACATAATACAAAATGGTAAAATTAAAGTTTTTCAATAAAGATGCCTTCAAAAACATAAATTAAAAGGAGAGAGAGTTAATATTCTAGGAATAATTAAATATTGCACTAACAGATATACGCATTCCTTGGAAAAAGTTAATTAAGAAATTTATTTTAATAAAATATAGCTTGTTACATGTAACATAAAGTCAAAAAAGTAAAAAGTTATTAAAAAAGTCGGTAAATAATTATTGAAAAATAAAATAAAAAACTATAAATAGTCTGTAAGACACGATAAGCCCAGTGTATGAATAATTAAGGGGCACAATAGGTAAGAAAATGTCCATTGCATTAAAAATTTACAGAAATAACGTCACCAAGGTTAAAGGCATAAAGTTGCTCATTATTGAGCAAATTGGGAAAAGAATACAGAGAACAGTCGAAACTAAGATTACACCAAGATTTTGATGAGTACAAATACAGTAGAGATTGAGTAACACAAAATGTTATGTAAAACATAGAAGAATGTGATAATATTTAAAAATTATCAATGCAAACATGTAGAAGAAGGAACAAATACAATAAATAAAATGTATAGATCAAAAGCTACTTAATATTTATTACAAATATGTCAGCAATAAAATTAAATTAATTAATATGATAGGAATTACAGTAATTACATACAAGTTAAAAACCTCAAATAATAAAATAACCAAATCTTGTATCAAAGAAAATCCCTGCACTCAAATTAAATGCAAAATTGAAACAAACCTCGATTAGAATATTTAAAAAAATCTGGTGTGAACATCACACGACTTCCTTAACCTATTATTTGGGTAATTCTGGCAAAAATCCTGGGCTTCAATTTTTTTTTCGAGTACATATTGTACCAATTTTTACTTCAAATTCATGTTTATCATGTGATAACAAATCATTTTTATTCTCTTGAATTTTTTGTATCTTCAACCGTTTAGATTCGCGACCGCTTTGCAACCGATTTTGACTTCGACCGACCAAACGACTCGCACTTGTTCCTACCGTACGACAACAGTCTTTAACTCTTACGGTTCTACGACACACAGACAGACACACGACACGACACACACACACACAGACATACACACAGACACACACACGAACCAATGGATCAAACCAACTTTTTTGTTGTCCTGAGGCTATAATTCGTCCAGAAATGTGAAAAACTGGGTAGATCAAATTTCCGCCGATTACATTATTTTCCTTATTATAAGATATGGAAACTAATAATAAGCAAAATTAATCAAATATGAAGCGTTAGATATTTGTTTATATAGGAACCATTCTCATCATGAGAATAACATACTTTTCGTAGATCTTAAATGGTCTCATAGTTCTTATTAATAGAACTATTTTATCCGGAGATTTGAAGTTAGACGCAGTTTATCTATCTTCTTTGTGGTATGCCATTATATCTTTTGTCTTGTGAGGATTTATGGCGCACTACTTTTACAAGTTTGTCTTCATTTTTAAGATACGGTTTTGTGGTTTGCACAGTGTTACTGGTTTTATGTGGCTCGTTTGTTTTCTTTTCTCGTTTCGCATTCCGTCCCACCTGGTTTTGTTAATTATCTATGTATCGGTTTTATTTTGATATTACTTAAAACTAGTTTACATCTGACTAGATTTTGCTAATACCATAGTTTTCTTTTTCTTAGTAGAGGCAACCATATTATATTTCTTATATAATTTTTTAAATTATAATAGGTGTACAACTTTGCTTTCGTCGTTTTCTTCGACATTCAAGGCTTTATTGTAAAAAACTGGTTATACATTTACGATTTAAAATATTGCCCATCTTTCGGGCAGCGTACGAATCCCGCGTCGAAGAAACGGCTCATCTTTTGAGGAGATTTACGTATGGATCAAATTTTTGACTTCTTTATAAGGACGTAAGTGTTGGTCAGACAGGCCGTGTGCCATTGATCGAAACAAGTGATAGTCAGAGAGAGCAATGTCTAGAGAATACGGCGGGTGGGGTAGGACTTCTCATTTCAACGTTAACAAGCATGTTTTGATCGACTATGCGACATGGAGTCGCGCATTGTCATGCTGCAAAATCACTTTATCGTGCTCTCGTTGTATTGTGGCTGTTCGTCTTTTAATGCTCGGCTTAAACGCATTAATTCGTTTCGATACAGATCGCCTGTAATTGTTTCAGACGGTTTTAGCAGCTCATAATACACTATGCCGAGGTGGTCGCAGCAAATACAGAACATGACCTTGGAACTGTGAATATTCGATTTGGCCGTCGACGTGGAAACATGGCCGGGAAGTCCCATGATTTTCTGCGCTTGGGGTTATCGTAATAAACCCATTTTTGTCTCCAGTTATAATTCGATGCAGAAATCCCTTCCGTCTTTGTCTTTCAAGCAGTTGTTCACAAGCAAACAAACGCCGTACAACATCTCTCGGCTTAAATTTACTTGGTACCCAATTTCCTTGTTTCTGAATCATTCCCATGGCTTTGAGGCCTTTTCAAATGGTATGTTGAGTTATTCCTAATGATCCTGCCAATTGTTCTTGCGTTTGGCACGAGCCTTCAGGGAGTAATTCTTCTAATTCTGCATCTTTAAAAACCTTCTCTTTTCTATCGCCATGCGGATCTTGGATTACAAAATTACCATTCTTGAAGCAGTAAAACCACTCATGACACGTTCTTTCATTAATACATAAGTATTTGTAAGCATTCGATGAGCCTCAGCCGCATATTTCTTCATCTTGAAGGAGAATATTAAAACCTTTCGCAAACGACGAGAATTTGGCTCGCAAACTAACATTTTCAATCGAGAATAACTTTACGTTTTGATGGGGTTATGTTGACAAATGCCCAAGCTTATTTTATGACGTCTACATCTGTTTATTTCTACCACCACTTATCACCTAAAGGCATGTATTGGAAAACGGCGGAAGTAAAGTTGTACACCTATTACTAGAAGCTTTTATAAATAATTTTAATTTTTTTGCTTTTAGTACGTCATTAGTGTAACATACTTTTTTCATTTAAGTGTTTGCTGTTCTGTATCTTTCTCAGATGTCTAGCCCTTTAATTATTTCATTTATTGTAATGTTGAATAGCGATGAACTTAATTAATTACCTTGTTGTATGCGTTGTTCAACCGGAACTGGATCATTAAATTCACCGTTTATTTTTACTATCACTTGGTTGTTCGTCTATGTACGTATCTTAAATTACAATCCGGTTGATGGATACTAATCTCTGTTATACACGTTATATTTTCTATAATAATTGTTAATTATTCGATTATTGTTTGGCCTCTATATTTAATGAACTCATATCAATATTTTCCACCTGCACCTGCAGTTTTTAATTTGTTAGCATTTTTCTACTCCTTCTTTCGTTATTTCTATTTTTGTTATTTATCAGTGTCGTTTTTTAAATAATTCAGTAAAATATTGTATCCATTTTTCTTTAGCAATTTTCGTTGTTTTATTAGTTTGTTGTTGCACTTCGTTTTTTTATCATTTTCTATAGATCCTATAGAAATTATATTTCATATTTTTGAAAAAAGCCTTGTAGTAATCACTTTTTAATTTTTATTATGGATTTTATTTAATTTTATTTAAATTCATATTTATCACTGCACTTCATTATATATATATATATATATATATATATATATATATATATATATATATATTATATATATATATATCTATATATACCTTTCTTTTCGCGAATTCTTTCACTTTATTACAAAATTAGGGTATTTTATATTCTACCTTATTTCTGTTTCGACTTATCTCAAGTATGCCTAGGAATTAATTAGCTGCTTGTCATGTTTTCTTTTATTTTGATCCAAGTTCTGTTTATACTGAAATTTTATTATTCATAATTATTTGACTTAATCTCTATCTGTATAACTCCTTTGTAGATTCATCTCAGATCGCATTAATATTAATCTTTGTTTTATACGCAAGTTTAATATGCTTTTGGTTATTGATTTATTTACTTTTAATCTTAAATTCACTGTCGACTTGAGACTTCTTACATCTAGTGTTTCGTAAGGGTGTATTATTTATTTTAGACTATATAGTTTTTGTCTTATGTTTTTTTGGATTTTTAAATATATATTTGCGTTGTTCTTTGTAGACGACAAATATTTATTTAGAATTCATTAGCTGCGCAAAATTGCGTCATTCGTTCTCCATTATCTTCCCGCACAATATAATTTTCTATTTTTTATTTTTATTACATTAAACTCACTCAACTAAAATTATTTTATTCTATGCCAATGAACCTATATGTTTATTTGTATGCTATAATTCTTTCAGATATGTAGTTGTAATTTTCTGTAGTGCTTATATCCTCGCTTTAGCTCTTGTTTTCTTCTCGACTGTTCTATATGTTAGATAGTAATTATTATAGGATATCGTTCCTTTTCTCTTCTTCTAAGTTTTAGAAATCTTGCCGATATATATATATATATATATATATATATATATATATATATATATATATATATATATATATATATATATATATATATATATGTATATATTTGTTACCTAGTATTTCGACTGTATCATGATTTTATGTCCCATGTTCCAATTTTGACCATATGATTTTTTCCAAGTTTTCCATTTCTTCCTTCTTGCACTATAGTCGGTACCATTTAATCCGTCCTTATATGAAATTCATTTCTGATATGCGTCTTTTAAATTGTTGTCGTTTTCGCATACGTTATCTATTTCTGGAAAGAAAGCTGTGCAATTATAACCGAGATAAATCTGCCTGTT
Organism: Sinelater perroti; assembly: GCA_036346155.1. Lineage (NCBI taxonomy): Eukaryota > Metazoa > Arthropoda > Insecta > Coleoptera > Elateridae > Sinelater > Sinelater perroti. The sequence continues at coordinate 6,988,708 of JARFIY010000001.1, read as the reverse complement.
TCTTATCTAACTCTTTTTTTGTGTAAAATAGAAATAAATTTACCGATCACTGTTGTTTATTAAAAGTATGTACATTAAAAATATTATACAAACTAATTTCTATTCTTTTGAGGTTATTAAACTGAGCTGATTAGAAATTAGTTTTTTAATTGTAATAATTTTTTAATGTTCTTTTTTATTGTGTATATTTGCTTGATTATTAATTAAAATCTTTTCTTCTCTCTGATACATAATGATACATTTTTTCATCATTATTGTTTATATATTTCTTTATTTACAATTTTTTATGATTGTTTCATTCCCGTTTTATTATTGTTTATATTATACATCTGTTGCTGTTTATTATTTTAAAAAGTTTTCGCAATTCTTTAATTTAAAATGGCCTTTACAATTCTTTTTGTGTTTTTGAACCATTGAATCTGTTGCTTTTTACAACTTAGCTTATGCTTTCATTTTCTGTATCAATATTTCTACTTAAATTATTTTTATTTAATTTTTTTTATTTGCCAATTGTATTTTATGAGTGTGTTTTATTTTCATTATATTTGTATTTGTTAAATATAATTTAAAATTTTAAAAGATTTTTTTTGAAATTGTAATTAATTCCTGTTTGTCTTTTGTTGTTATTTCTTATCTCTAAGATTCGTTTACTTCACTCAGTAATATTTATTACTCTATCGTTTTAAAGTTTACTAATAAAAAAGCGTGTACATTAAAATTGAAATTTCTTAAAATATAGTTTTTAAACGAATTGTTTGTTTTAAAACTTTTATATAAAATCATTTTTCCACTGAAAAATGACCAGTATAGTTGGGAAAGAACGGCTTTTAAGATGGTGAGATTATTGTTTAGAAAGATTAATAGCAAACGAAATACCTTTAAGCAGCAGATTACTTGAGATGTATCTTAAAGTACAATGGACACTTATCTGTAACTTTGAACACTTGATCTTAATAAAAGTCAATTAGATACTAAACGGAATTGAAATGCACAACAGTATTGTAAAGAAGTTATAATATAATTATTTTGACCTTAATTGTAACGCTTGTTTACGGAGGTTGTTACCTGAATATAATCTTCACTTTGAGAAACTGAAAGATTATAAACTAAAAGTAAATCCGATGAAGTGTATCTTTGTATATTTTATCAAGTTAAAATAAAGGAACTTCTTATATTGTAAAATAAATTCATTGTTTGTTTAATTAGTTATTTGTAAATTCAAATTAAAAAACTTTTAATTAAAATAAAAACTTTCCATTTCTAATCAAATAAAAAGGTTATTTTAATTAAATTTTCTCAAACATTTGGTTGTTATTTATGTTGCATAAGCTTGTATAAAACAAATACTATATTATTTACTTAAATTATTTACTTCTATAAAAATTTAATTACCTACTGAAACAATTAATTACATTTTGTAAAGTAGTTTTAAACAAATCAATTTACTTCAATTATAAAATAAATATTTATTTATTGCTGTCGCCTTACACCAATTTTCAAGTGTTTTTCTGTAATTCTAGTTTGTATCTAAAAGCTATGGTTTGGGGTAATTTATATTTTATTCTTAAATTTAAGAAATATTTTTTTTGTAGTAATTACATTGCAAAATAAATTATGTTCTACTTGGCGAGCTGCACAAAATTGAACAATTTGCACCGAACGAGGGGTGTTTATCATACATATTAGTATACTAACAATAATTAATATCATAGTCATGCAGACTAGAGCTTAATATGTGCACACTACGGAGAATCCCGAATTACTATGCATTGCAACAACGTTGTAACAAGGTTGTGGGTAAATGTTAGATTGATGAAGTTAGTACTTACTTTGGTTGTGGTTATGAAAAGTAAATGTTACACTGTGTTTGCTAACATGAGTTTGAAACACTTACCCTAAACCATTTTATCCTAATTGTTTTAACTTAAAAATTTTATAAACACAAATTTAACTTTGTTACAAAAGATACTGTTGTAGTATCATTAGTTTATCTTTATTTTAAAATCTTATCACAATTTTAGTTATGCAAACTACAATATAAATTCAAAAATTAACATATTTTGGATTTTAAATATATTTTTAAGCCACATATTTAGGATAAAAGATATATCAATTATTTAATGCATATGTACCGTCTTATTTTTGATAGCGTACTTATCCTTAAAAATGTATGTGATCTAAAAGCTATTCATAGGTACAAATCGTTCAGAAATACAATATTGATGTTCCAAAACTTGATAAAAAAGTTTTTTAAAACAATTTAAAGAAAAAGTTTAAATAAACATGGATTGAATTCTCAACCATTTTCTTGGCAACGAAAGTTACAATCATAATACTTGAAAATAGAATAAACTGTTATAACGGCCAAGCAGCCCCAAAAACCCCTAACTCGCTTCATCGAAATCTCAAAAATAGTTGAGAATTCAACCAATGTTTAATAGAACTTTTTTGCTTAAAATGTTTCAAAAAACTTACATATGAAGTCTTGGAATATCCTCGTGGCTTAATTTATAAAATAGAAAAACAGAAAAATAAATTTTGATGTAGTATCATCTGTATTATTTTATTTGGTTACAAATCTTTATAGTGACTTATTATTTCATGTAAAATTATAACAAAAAAAAATTATCCGATTTGTTTAATCTTTCATTGAATTTTAAAAATGATAATACTTTAATGTCGTGACGCTTTTGAATTGTAGTGGTACAAAAATATTTGTTATTACTTCCGTAGTTTATCTGCAACCCTTGCACTTCTCATTACAACCCTTTGAATTGTGGCGTTTTTGAATGACTTTAGCATGCTTGGAAATTATTTTATATGAATGATTTTGAGATGAGTTGCTCCTACTTACAACCAATGCATCCGATCTACAACATGATTACATATTTTCGAATCCCATTTTTGCAGATTTTTAGTGTTACACGTTTTGCAACATATTTGATAATGAGGGAGTTTTCACCGAAAAATGTGCAACACGAAAGGACTGTAAAAGCTAGAATAGTCCTGGAGAAGTGTTATAAACCAATTATGACGAATTGTACAGATTTGCACCAAAATTATCACTATAAAGTATCTCTCTAGCATACATATACATCCAACAAAATTTCATTTTAAATAGTTGTAAGAAAAGATACAGAGACTAGGAGCGAGCGTGTTTTATAAGTGATTACAAATATTTCTGTACTACAACATCTTTTATAAAATAACTGTTCTAAAAGGAAGGTAGCTTCTTATCCAATTATGACAAAGATATATGTATTAACTTATTATTAATATAGTATCTTCCAAAGATACATTTAATATAAATGCGGTATATTTAATAACTGTTTTAAGCACTCGTGTACGGTGGATAAATTATTATATTGGAATTTTTAAACTTTTGGTTAACATTAACTTTGCTTGCAACATTGCTGGGTGGATTGAGTAACTTAGCGCTGTTGTTGTCGGTCCTAAGCCCGAATAAAGGAGGAAGGCTGTGACATTTAGACTAGCAATCTAATTCACGTAAAACAACAATTTGTAGGAAGGTAATGAAACACTCGTTTCCACACTTCCCAAGGAAGGAGCTCTAATAAATACAGGGGGGGAATTCTGTATCTTTAAATGCAAAGAACTTCAGAAAACAAACCAGAAAAAATTAAGCTTAAAAAAACAAATAATGGTCGCCTCATGGAATATATAAGGCATAAGAACAAAGCAAACAGAGTTAATGACAGACATAGAGAGAATAAAACAAGACCTAGTCATATTGACTAAAAAAAAAGAAAAAACTGGCAATTATTCCCATATATGGAGGGGTGTAGCGAAAAGTGAGAGAGTCAAGGAAGGAGAATCAGTCCTAATTAAAAAAAATAGAGAAAAAATATAATAATGGGCAGAAATAGACGAAAGATTAATAAAAATAACAATGAAATATTTGGACAAACAGTTACAATAATTTCGATTTATGGAATTAATGAGGATGCAAATGTAGAAAAAAATAACTTCTTTGGCCAACTGGACAACATTTTAGAAAATATTAACAAAAACACGAAATGGTATTGATTGGTGATCTAAACTGTAGGGTTGGAAGTACAAGAATAATGGGGACAGGCTGATCGCACAAATATATGGTAGCAAATACAATCTCCAGACATAGAAATATGCATAAGTTTATTTGGGAACAATCCTGTCAGAAATTTAAAATCAATAATAAATTTGATCCTGGTCAAACAAGAGAGAATATTAATAGTAAAAGATGTTAGAGTCCACCGTAAACCAGAATATAGATAAGACCGTCGCATGGTGATAGATAAATTTATCTATAAAGGTATGCAAAAAAAACAAATTAAATATAAACAGTAAACAGCTACAAGAATAAAACAGTACTACTATAAAACAGAGCTACTACACCAGAACAGTATAAAACTGTTATACCAAACACGAAAAATTAGACTTACGCATGCAAGGATCGCCCATAGAAATGTACGACTCCATTCACGCAGCAGCCTATGGGATAGCATTAGGGCAACAACAATTTTCAACCTATGAAATTAAGTGAAAAATTAGAAGACATGATAGAAAGTAAAAAATGGCATATTACAATTGGCTAAATAACAAGACTAACGAGACAAGTGATAATCACGAAATATGAAGAAAGGTAGTTAAAAGAGAAGTAAAAAAGAACAAAATGAAACATGAAATAATCTACGCCAACACATTGATAAGATTTTAGACTATGATAGATCTACGGAAGCATGGAGAGTTATAAAACACATACGGAGCAATACAAAAAACAAAACTAACAAAACAGTAATATCGACGGATCAATGGATGGATCATTACAAGAGACTTCCACAAGATGAACGAGAACAATACCAACAGGGAGAAACCGTAAATTACGCATCGGACAACCACGAAGAAATACAAGTAAAAGATGTAAAACAAGCCTTAAAGAAGTCAAAAAATAATAAAGCACCGGGGTCAGAGTTCGTGACGAAGATCTTTAGAAAAATTGAACAAAGGGAAACAGCGCCAATGCAATTGAATGCATCGTGTATATATATATATATATATATATATATATATATATATATATATATATATTTAAAAAAGATGATAAAAAATGTTAAAAATTACAAAGGTTTAAGCGCCATCTCCTCAAATGTTTTCGGCAGAATAATTAAAAACAACATTTTGATTCAATAGATTAGGTTTAGATAACACATTTTCCCTCAGACAATTAATGGAAAAAAATAATGCCATGAGCATCGAGATGCGTGTAATGTATAGACTGAGAAAAGCATACGATAGTGTATCCAGATCTGAAATATGGTTAACTATGGAAATAATAGAAATAAAAAAAAAATTGATAGGAATAGTAAAACAACTTTATACATATACAACAAAAATAAAAAGAGCAAGTAGGTTTACTTAAAATCTTGAAATAAAAACAGGGATTTACACTATCGCCGCTCTTATCTAACATATACATAGATAAAATGGTTGAAAGTTGGAACACAAATGCGAAGGAAGGGGAATTATTACATAAAACAGAGAGCTAAAACAAATTAATGAACTATGGACTAAAAATTAACAAATACAAAACATAAAACATCTGCACAGGCGGAGAACAAGACATACGCATTAAAGATGAGACCACTCGATTTTGTCAAAATGATAAATACTTAGGCTCAATTATCTCAGCTAATGGATCAATAGAAGTCTTAAATAATAGAATCAAGCAAGGAATAGCGGTAATTAGGGTATTGCATAGAGTTCTATAGAACAAGAATATAAAAGATGTATGTCGTAGTATAATTTAAACCATATTTGTCACTAGTCTTAATTTTCAATTTTAGGCTTACAAAATTGAGTCACCCTGTATATTAAGCGACCTTTCCTTTAATTAGTTAGAAGTTTATATTCGAAATATAACGCGGACACAGCGAGCAAAACATTTGAACGATTATGGTAATTGTCAAATAAGAAACTGCAAATCAAAATGTGATAACACTACCTTTATTTGTAAAGTTTGTCCTTAACTATGTTACATTTCAGTTTCAAATATGTACTTATATAACATATATAGCTATTTTTTAAGTGAGGAAATATTTTTTAAAATTTTAAAGCAGAACAATCCATCAACTTTTACAATTTGAAATTTTTTGTTATATTTGTATATGTCATAAAAAATATATAACCTGACATTAATCAAAAAAAGGGCACAACAAGAATATATTTACATTAATATTTGTTTTCAGGTTTACACATGTTCTCTCTAAAACACTTAAAAATCGTACATCTGATATCACATTCGTGCTAAAGTATATTTTTGAGAAAGGACGTGAGCTTTAAAAGCATCTTGTGGGGTGCAAACAAACAAAAAGTCCGCCCGATTCAAAAGTTGCCAAACAGTGAGGTGTGAGGGGATAAATTTTTTGTTTCCAATTCTGCTTTGTAGGCCTGCCGGAAAGTGGCGGAATACGGGTATTGACTAGGGACCCTTCCTACTACAATGAGGTCCTTTGTGGCCGAAATTCCAGCCGCCCACAGCTCGAGCTGGCGGAATAATTTTGCGACTTCCTCGGACTCTTAGCAGACTGATGAACTTTGTTTTCAAAAAAAAAAAATTTAAATGTAGACCAGCGACTTAGTATTGTTTTACGGAATGTATGTTTCTAATTATACGCATACTTCAACTGTAATTATTTCTGGTTAACTTTCACTTTCTTTACACAGAGTAAATTTGTGGAAATTAAAAAAAATCGAACTGAAAGTTGCCGTTTAAACAGATGTAATATTGAACAATGTCAAAATTTGATAGCTAATGAAAAGTGCTCAGTACAGCAACATATATTTTATAGTAAATACTTCATCTAAACTGTTTATTTACTGGCGTTCAGTGTATTAAAAAAATGGGGTGTAAGCAACATTGTGCTGATTTTATTGTGCTACTTGTAAAATTCCATTAGTACAAGTTAATAATATCCAACCTTTAACTTGACCCAAGCCAAATTAGAATTTAAAAAATTTTGGCGAACCACAACTATATATTGCACTTTTAATATTTCATTTATAAACTATAAAATGCGTGTTGTAATATATTTAAGAAAGTGTAATTATATACCTTTTGTGAAACCTGACACTGCATTGCTTCTGTGAGTTTATTGTACTCTGGTATATATGATCTTATGGCTAAATTCGTACAGTCATTCAAATGTTTGTTTATTATCCTGAATCTGAACTTTGATTTTAACAAGTTCGTTGTTGAAAAACCACTTGTGCAATACTAAGTAGATTAACCGTTGAAATGTTTCTTTTAAGAGTGGATATTTTTTCTCATCTACGGATCCCCAAGAATTTGTTTATGATATTTTCGTTTTTAATTGTAGATCAAAGTGAAAATCAAGTGTTACCATTTCTAGATCAATAGAATTTTTATTTAATATATTTGCAATCTGTTGCGATATTTCCAAAATATTGGTATTAACAAATGGATTTGAAATAAATGAAGCAATGGGCTGAATTTTACGAAAATCAGAAAATCCAATTTCGAAATTATTTTTAAGCTTGACGGGATTTTTAGAATATTTTCTTATATTTGTGATGTAGTTCTCCAAATTTGTTAAGTGGCATAAGTTATGTTCTTTTATTTGGAATATCCACAAATTTAATTTTGATTCAAATGGATTTATACTTTTTATTATCTTAATGACGGTTCAAGATTTAATTTATTAATTTTTGTTTGTTATGTCTGTAAGAAAGGTTAAATGAGATAGTTGGTTTAGATATAATCATTAAGTTATTTATAATTAGTAAAAGTTGTTTTATCTTTGGAAGAAGCTTTAAAAATCGATCTAAGACTTTTCCTTTACTAAGACATCTAATTTCAGAATGTAATATTAAAGTTCCAGGCTTATCAACATCAAGTTCATCAATCAGAACTTTGAACAATCTACTCTGAAGTGGTCTGATACGAATAGAATTTAAAATGTTTAGAACAACTTTTATCACGTGTTCATAACGTAAAATTTTTGTATAATCTAGTACTAGATAAAAAAGTTTGGAACTCAGCATCATTCTTACATAATGTGATGAAACTAACAGCAAGTCTGTTGTAGATAAGTTTTTCTTTTTTCCAGGGGTCATATAATGACATAATTAAAGTAACTACAAAATCATTAATTAAAACTCTTGATTAACATACACACATAGAAAAAGTGACTATTTTTTATATCTGTAAGAAACCACCACACCCTACTTCACACACAACTTCAAAAATTTGTTTTGTATTTGTTGGCGTGTGTTTTATGCAGGCTATGGCAAACGACTGACAGTGGCGCTGTAAAATAGCGTATCGGCTGTGTTTTTGAGTGTGTGGTCTAACTGGAGTTCGACTTTTTCTTTCCTATCTTGGCACTTAACTTTACAAAACTGAGAAAGAACCAGACGTGCAATGCGAGCTACATCAAAAGGTCCTGCGAGCTATGTATGGCGCGCGAGTTGCAAGTTGGGCATCTCTGGTATAAATACTAACTTTAAATGAAAAAATATAACCCTTGATTACCACATGGTAAACGATTATAATCAGTCTACTATCAAATGATAGCTATTATTCTTCTTGAGTTTAACTGTTACCTGTATATAATATAAATTTTAGTATTCAAATAAGTGTTTTGTTAGTTTTACACAAATTAACAGAAAAATTAAATAGCAAGCAACACAAATTATTTTCAAAACTTTATTTATTATTTATCATTTCAGGAAAAATATGCGAAGATGAGTATTAGGAGATGACTATAAAAAAATGTAATGCTTTCTTTGTAATGCTGCACCGATTGACTACAATTAAAAAACTTTAAGCTGTTAAATAATATTATGATTATTAAACATCTACCGTCCAATATTGTTTTTTTAATGTTTTTTCTGGTTTCTTCTTAATTTCAAAAAAAAAACAAATTACTCACGCAGTTACTGTTTTAATGAAGAAAATGTATCGGGATTATAAGAGAAAATAATTGGCCGCATCTTAGAGAAGTACCGGCATTATAACTGTTGCTGAAAAATTGATTTTATCGTTCACTTCATTTTGAACTTTTGAGTTTTGTACATTGTTCAACAATAGTAATGTAGTTAAAATTTACAAACAACAAAAATCAAAATATGCTATTTCCAATATGACCAAATCAAATCGGAAAAGTTAGTGGCAACACATTTTTTAAATTTATTATGGAAGCAAAATTTAATGTTATATAAATACAAAAAGTCAAAGAAAAAGTCCAAAAATATTTTTGATAGTAGAAATATTATAGAAATGTGTAAAGAAATTTTAAAGTAATAGAATAATTAAAACCTAAAGAAAAAATATTATTATTAATTGAATAAATTAAAATTTTAAAGTTCAATTCAGGAAAATTAAGTTGTAATAAGATGTCGCATTTTAAGATAAGATAAATCTTACTTCTCAACTAACGTAATTGGGTGGTAATAGATGTCAGGGTAAAATAATTAGTTTGTACGGAACACTGATGATAATAATGTTTTATTTCTGGAAGTCGCAGATTAAAATTTATCTTATGTAGGAACACGGCTTTGTCCGTTGGTTAAACCTAATTACTCTGTGAGAGAACATATTGTTCTATTCACGTCTGCTGATAGGGCACTTAACAAATTTCATGATAACAAACTAAACATGCAAGATTTGATGCTGCTCCAAAAAATTATCGCAGTAATAAGAGGAACCTATCGTATAGTTAAATCATATCTGTACTCCTAAAATTAGCATAAGTAGCATATATAGCAAGTTTATATAAAAATGATCATTAATGTACTAGAAGTAACAAGAAAGTTCTAAATATTATTTACTTTAAAACGCATTTTATGTTTTTATTACGTTATTTGGGTACTGTATACAGGGTGATTCTAAATATATACGACAAATTTTAAGGGTTGATTTTTGAGGTTATTTTGATCACATAAGTTTCTATGAATAAATGTCCAAAACATCTTAGTTTTAAAGTTATAGGATGTTTAATAATAAATTAAGAGTTTGTATAATATGATTTTAAAGTGAAAATATTTATTTATCATTTTAATACTATTGTGCCAAAGGGTTTGTTAAAGTTTATTTCCAGCTTCTATTCTTCAAAATAAATTACAGAAATGATGAGTTGTGCGATACGCATACGGCCTTACCAATAGCAGTTTACGTGCAGCTACACGTATTTATGAAGAACGATAATCCCGTATCATTCCATATTTGCCCGTCTTCACCAACGTCTTAGTGAAACGCGAAGTTTTAAAAAACATACGGCTGATAACAAACACCCTCTCATAGTTAAAACTCCACAAGTTGGAGAAATGGTGCTAAATAAAATCGAGTAACATCCTACTACAAGCATTAGAAAAATTACCTCTGTCTTAAAAATAAATCAGCCCACAGTTTGGAGAATATTGAAGAGTCAACAGTTGTATTCCTATAACGAGGCTACTTTCTCTAAAAACGCTATTATTAATTTTCATAATAATTATATATAGATCCAATCTCAGTTAATGTGTGGGCCGGAATTGTTAAAGATCACTTGATAGGTCCACATTTTTTGCCGATGAGGTTAAATGGAGAACTATACCGCCAATTTTTTGAAGAGAAATTGCCATTGCTGTTAGAAGAAGTTCCATATCAATTAAGATTACAGATGTATTTTATGCACGATAGTGTTCCGGCACATTTCAGTTTAGTTGCTCGCGAGTTTTTGGACGGTGCATATCCAAATCACCGAATAGGGCTAGGTCTTCTTTGGCGTCATCTTAAATCACTAGTTTATACGACTCTCATTGAAAGTGTTGAGAAACTCAGAAATCGCATTGTTGCATCATCTGAGACATTTCGAAACAACCCCGCTATTTTTGAACGTGTTTGCTATTCAGTACGACGGACGACTTGTACTGCAGTTGGCGGCAATCATAATTAGCAATTCCTATAAGTCTATTCTGATTATTACCTATGCTTTATTGTATAAATCCTTAATTTATTAATCCTTAATTTATCCTATAACTTTAAAAATTAGGCGTTTTGGATATTTATTTATATCAATTTTTATAATCAAAATAACCCCAGGAATCAGCACGTAAAGTTTGTCCATATATTTGAAATCACCCTGTATATGTTACAATTTTATTTTTATATTTTAATGTTATCAAGAAACTATAGAACTAAAATAGCATGTTATATTATATAGGTAACGATAACCAAACTCACAGAGTTGGACTTTTTATAAAAAAGTCTTCTTCTTCTTAAAGCGCCTTATTCATTATTGAATGTTGGCAACAATCGAGGCAAAATTTTGTCTATCTTTAGTGTCTCTTATCAACTCATGTGTACTCATGTGGGTCCAATCTCTAATATTCTTAAGCCAGGAGCATCTCCTGCGACCTCTCCCTCTTTTGCCTTCAACTTTTCCTTCCATAAAGAGCTGCAATGTATTGTATTTGTCATTCCGATATAAATGTCGAAGATAAGCTGTTTTTCTCTTTTTAATAGTTAATAGGAGTTCATTTCTTCTGTTCATTCGTCTCGGGACCTCTTCGTTTGTGATATGCTCCGTCCAAAATATACGTAGCATTCTTCTAAACACCCGGTACTCAAAAGCTTGTATTCTCTTTTCTGTATTAGCCTTGAGGGTCCACGCTTCAGCACCATATAAAAGTATTGAGTATATGTAGCACTCCACAAATTTGTATCTGGTTGTAAGATGAAGACTGCAGTTGGTAAGTAGTTTCTTAAGCTTTTGGAATGCTGATCTTGCTGTTTCTATTCTTATTTTTATTTCCATTTCTGGGTCTCCATTTTCTGTCAGCCAGCTTCCCAGGTATTTGAATTTTTGTACTTTCTCTATTTGTCGATTATATATTATAAGTTGTGTTTGTGCTATTGGTGTTTTGCTGAAAATCATGTATTTTGTCTTTTTAGTATTTATCTTTAACCCTATTGCGTCTCCTTCACGGCTTACTGCATCCATCAACCGTTGTAGTCCTTCTAGGCTATCCGAGATTATTGCGGTGTCGTCAGCGTACCTTATATTATTAAAAAGTTTACCGTTTATTTTTATTCTGTCTTCCGAGTTTTCTAGGGCTCTGGCAAAAACTGTCTCTGAATAAATATTAAATAATAGTGGTGAGAGGATGCAACCTTGCCTCACTCCTCTTTTAAATGAGATAGCTTCCGTATTTTCATTATCTGTTCTCACTGTGGCGTGTTGGTTCCAGTATAGGTTTGTAATAGCTATTATGTATATAAATTAAAAAAAAATATATATAAAAAAATAAATCAATAAATTAGTAATAAGTTTTAGTCTGTACATTGCCTGATAGTATAAATAATAATTATATAATTAGGCTCCAATAAAGAAGACAATATTTGATTTAAATATATGCACCGAGGGCAGATAGGGAAGATGCTAAAACACAAAAACCTTACAGAAAAATTAACATGTCTTACAAAAGAAAATGCTAAAAGATAAGACGTAACCATTATTATCGATAATATTTACGTCCTGTTCAGCGTAATAAAAGCCGGAGATGCACGAAAAACTGTCTTACAGAAAGAACCGATCGCAGTAAACTAAATAATAAATTTTCTAAAAACGTAATATTAATAATAATGGCAAACGATTCTATAGATACATGAGGGTTACCTATGGATAACAAAAAGAGGATTGTGTAAAATCAAATAAGTTACATGACGATTATGTGGTTATACCTGGAAAAGCATATTTTGGATTTTACATTGGGCAAAATGTAAGACAAGATTTTTAAAAAAAATTAAATTAAAAATAAACAGACAATATAATGGAATAATAATGGTACAGCTCTAACGCTCCGCATTGAAGCATGGCCTGTGAACTGAGGGGTTAAGACTCTCATATATCTGACTTTTACTGTTTGGTCGTCGCGCACCATCTCTGATACGAGGCGATGTGGCAAGCACCGCGCCGTAGACGACTGTCATTATTACCCCTTGCTCGAGCGAGCGCAAGTACTCAATTATTTTTAGTGACTGGGCAAGCCACCCGCCAGGCATAACAGAGCTCCGGGAATAGAACCCGAGTCCGTTCGCATTGCCTCAACCGCTTAGATCACTCTGCCATAATGGAATAACGAAAATAAAAATTAAATAAGCAAAATAAACTTATATAAGACAGTTACAATGTATGTACGAATAAAAATTAATCGTACGGAGTAGAGCCAGAAATATTGAGAAGTGAGATAAAACATGGTACTAACACAAAAACAGATAAATCTACAGGGTTAGATAAGATTCTAGAATTATATGAAAATACAAAGAATAGATTGAAAAGAATAAGAAAATGTAACAGAAGTATTAGAGAATATAAAGAAATAAAAGCAATTAAAAAAAAAAAATATTCGGCTCATATTATAAAAGGAGAAAAACATCGCTATTTATTTTAAATATTTTAAATATTTTAAAATATTTATTAATTTATTTCTTTCTAATTTCCACTTTATTACTGTCATCGGAAAATTAGCTTTTCTATTTAATTGTTATTTCTATGCCGATGCAATATTATCAGTATAAAGAACTTATTCTCTGTTTAAAGGTGACAGCCCATCATTTTAATGTGCACCACAAAGGCGATTTTTCTAGAGTAAATATTATTCTCGGACATGTACACGTATTTAAAATTTCATTACGTTTTCCTGGAATTTTTTAGGGAAGTGATCAGAATAGTAATCGTACTATGCTCTCGTAAAAAACTGTTTGATTTTCGAATTTGGAGTACATTTGAAAGCCAAATTGAAGTTTTTAATAAGTTATGGCATTTCTAAAGTTTGTCGTTAGTTTTTAAGTGACGCCTACTTTCTTTTTCTTTTATATTTATTATCTTATCGATAAAAATACGTCGAATACGTTCTATAAGGAATTGAAGACAATTCATTGTCATCAGTCATAAATGGCTGTGAATTGTTTTATAAATCTTCTATATTGTTTTAGTTTTCTTGTATTGAGGGCATTAAATTTTTACTTGTAGTTTTTTTTTGTGAAACTTTCTTAGATTGATGTACTAATACCCAAATAACTGTGGAGTCTTTTACGAAGCATATACAACAAACCCAGTGTAATTAATGTGCACATTTTTACATGTTAATCGGTGATACATTATGGATTATTGTTTCGTAACAGGCAACTCGGTGTTGGGCATATTTTTCTTAATCAAAAATTGTTTGGTATTGTTTAGCAGAAGAATATTGATTGGTTCAAACAAAATTTGTCAATTTTAGAATTATGTATCCATCAGTAAATGAAATTACACGTGGGCAGACAGTTTAGAAAAACTTACTTTTATTGTGGACAGGTTAATGGTGATAAAAAGTGTATGGATCGTTAATTTGCAACTTTATATGTTTTCTTCAATTTACATTTATAATTTTATTTTTTATATGAATAACTTTAAAATAGTTCAATTATAACCCCTAGCATAGTTTTAATTTCTTATTTACCTCTGTCGGCTTGAATTTTCAGTTCTCTTCAGCTCTAAGTTTTGTTTATTAATTTAAAAATTAAAATGTTTAATAAAAATATTTGTTAGTACGATAATAATGTAAATATACAGGCGTATATCTAATTATTTTGGTTTGTATATTACGGTCTTTAAATAAAAATTTAACGAAAGTAGCTTTAATTTTACATTGGAAGGAAATCAAATAAGGGACAGTTTAACTACTTTTATACTTGAAACAGCAGTGTCGTTTCAAAAAATATTAGCTTTAAACGCTATAAAAATTTATAATCCAGATACATAAAGCACGGGGAGAGCTAAAAAATATTGCCAATAAAATTTTTAGGTAAGCAAGTAGATTTTTATAATATCCAAGGAGAACCTGGCGGTTGGATATTACATATTTGCATTAAAGATATCGTAAATGAGATTTATATAAAAATACATATACAGTGTTGTATTTACAATAATCTTCTCGCAACCGCATGTTCTTTTTCCTATTTCATTCACTGTCTGTTTTATTTACGTTTTGTGTTTTATTAAATAAACTGTAATTTTATTTTTTTCAAATATAAGAAAGCAAATATGATACATGTTAAAAAAAACACTACTGTTATTTTAATTTGCCTGCTACCTAAAATAATAATAAACTAACGCTTTAAGGAACGCGTCAGTGGCAACCTGCTGTCCATTAATAACTGGAAAATGTTAGACAATTATTATAAACCGCAAACATTTGAGTGGGTTTATACATTTGGGTGTAGCAAATTGGGCTCAACTAAATTGGGGAACTTCGAATGGGGTTAGGGACAGGATTTTCGAAAATATGCAGACATGTCGTACTGCCTAACATATCTGCTAGCTTCAAGTAATATATGGTGATTAGTAACCATTGCTGATTTCGCGCACCACAAGCCAAACCGAAATTTAATGCTTCTGTAATTGCAGAGAATTGTTTAAGCGCTGCTTGCAGATAAATTGACACGCTTTGTCTCGTTGTTTATCTTTCGTTGCTATTTGTTGTTTTTGGACAACTCCAGAGCTTTTCAATTAAGTGCAACTCGCGGAGAACTTTCGCAATTACGACTATTAAAAGTTGGGGAATGCGCCGCAAGAAGCGCTAAATTTATCTTGACTAATCGCAATTGGCCCCCAAATCCGAACTTTGTTTAAGCAACAAAGGAAATGGAATTGGCGCTGGCCTGTGCGGTTTCTAAATAAATGCTTTAAACGATTAATCTCATTTGTGCGAAATTGTTGAAGCGATATAAATTATTGTTTTGAACTTATTTGCGCCAGGAGTCGCTCAAATGTGGCACGAGCGGAAAACGAAATTTTTAGAAGATATCAGGAGCGTAACATCTTGCAAACGGATGTCGTAAAATGCTCTTTTATAGGCTATTCGTGCAGAAAGCAATTGAGTGCCGTTAATGCTGAATGCTGTGTAAAATAAAGCTGCACAATCTACTTCCACTGATTTTGATACACCCTGTAGCTGACGATTGAAATAAACCAAATTAAAACATTTACATTAATTATTAAAATGTTAGTAAAGAGGACTGATTAAAACAACAAGTTATTTCTTATTTTTATTTGTTATCAGCGCATGTCATCGTGTGATTGATTTTTAAAATGATTTTTTACATAATTTAAATAACACTAGTAAATAGAAATTATAAGAATTTATTTAATTCATAATTACAACTAAACTCTGCATTTAATTAACCGCGTTTGCATACCTATTGTTGCTACTACAATATTTGTTCTTTATTTGTAAAACTTTTTTAAATTTTGTTTTGTTAAGCTTAAACTAGTGGCAACTTTTATTAATATAATCAGATTTGATACATTTTGACACATTTTTAAATAACTTGAAGATAAAAATAAAAATCTATGAATAAGTGAATAATTTGCATGACGAAGCGAATCCGTCTGTCGAAATTTAACTAGTGACTTAAGGCATGTTCAATAAAAGAAAAACCGATTTGAGACCGACAAGTAGCATTTTGTTTATTTATTTATTTCTGGAAACTTTTATGACTTTAAGCTTTGTGTTTACGAAAGTTTGCCTCCAAGGAATTTTGGGTTGTAAATGTTCCAGCAGGTTGAGCTTTTTCTGTAAATTATAATGGAGGTTTTATATAAGGCTGTTACAGGAGCCGCAATCGTTTCGCAGGTGTGTGAACCGAGAGCGAATAAAAAATACTTTGCAGCTCTTCAGAATCCAATCTACTCGGGTTAAGCTGGTTTGCGTCACTTATGATGCTCCGCTTACAAAGGCTCTACAGCGCTATGAAAAAACGGGGGACTGAAGGTGGGTTTAATACCGCAAACGTTTGCAAGCTGTAGGCACATTAGATAGGATAAAAAGGATATTCGGTCTTAACGACCCCTACATTGAATTATGAATTTAAGAGACAGATTAAAATGTTTTTTATTTTCATATTTAATAATAATGACATTAATAAAGAGAAAACAGGCAAAAAAACAGATACTGAAATATGTGTATATTCTTTATCCAGTATACTGTAGGTATTAGATAAAACGGCGTTAGTTGCTTTTTATATCCCATTTTAATATCTTAGAAAAGGCTGCTTTTTTTGATATTGAATAGCAGCCCAATACAATATATTTTATCGAAATCTTGAATTAAATTTAAAACCTACAAAACAAAAAAAGTTGAGTTTATTTTTGCCATTATTCTATGGCAGCGTACTGTTCTTCGAAACTAAATCTGATATAAAATTTTTATCAATAAGAGTCGTTTTTATTTTTTAAATTGGTTTTTCAATATTATGACTGAAAGAAAACTGATGAGCATGTATGATGTAGTTTCTTCCAGTTTTTAGGTTGAAACTTGCTTGCACTATTTCCCACTGATAACTTTAAATACATATGTAATTATTTTCAGGTCTGTCTTTAGTATTTCCATTTGACGTTTGGTAGCAATTAAACCGTACTAGAAGTTTTATTTCATTTTCAACTCTTAATAGTCGACTAAATTTCTTTGTCCGCAAACACCTTGATAATTTGTATTGTTTTGGAATTTCACTCTTCAAAATCCTAGATATTTCTTTTCAAAACTTTTTTATTTGCTCTTCTGGAGAGAAAATTTGAGGAAATGTTGGATCATTTTTATTAAATAATTGGTAAACGGGGCTGCTTTCTGGATGAAATTTCCTGAATATTTTTTTACTATTGTAATAAGCACAGTTGCTGTTTTTAGTTGCTTTAATATTTTAATAGCTCTCCCATATGACTAATTATGATTATGTGTTACGGAGAGTTCATAAAAGTATGTTTGTATTGTCTGGCTTGATAAGTTATCGATAGAAATGCCAATTTTTCAATTGATTTATTAAATTTAATCTTATCACTTGAAATATTGAGCAGAAAGTAATATTGTTTTCCGTAATTCGAAGTAGCTAAACAAACAAATGTTTCTTATTTTCCTTCATGTACCACTATTGATGTTTTCTGTTTTTAATAGCATATTCAACTAAATTTTGTTCTTAATTAGTTAATTGTGTGTATTTTAATTGGTAAGTATATTATAAAGCAGAACTGATTTTAGCTTTTTCAATGATTGGGAGATTATAATTTTATGTCAAAATAACATAATACTTCATGTTTATTTGTAGCACAAAAATATTGTAATTGGAAATAGTATACATATTAAAATTCTGGAATTGTAAAATGTAAATTATGTTTATTTATATCTTCTAGTAATTCTACCTTAAGATAAACGCTATTCTTAAACCATTGTTAGTTTTTTATGTTACAGTCCTCTGCATAAATAAAACAAGCCCCGAGCGCGTTAAAAAATAATTCTAAACTTTTTTTCTGCAAAATGTTTCAATGAAATTAGTATAATATGAACGTCGTTGTTTGTTATAAATGTTTTGACTTTTTAGATGTGTTGCTCTCTACAATATTGAAGAATTGCGCAATTAAGCCTTTTTATATTTGTTGTTGGTTGTCTACTTGTGATTATTAACTGTTATCGCTGGCTTACTAGGCAGAAGATGTACCTGGCTGACCCAATTTCATTATTCAATTCGTTAAATCTGCAGAAGAACACGTGTTGCGTAACACTACTCTAAACTTTATAGCTTGTTTACATGGAAAAAAATTAAATAAACAGTATGGCAGTGTGCAAGGAATTTTTTGATCATAAACTCAACAATGTTAACTTAGTTTGTAAGAAAACTATTAAAAATAAATAACGAAAGAGATTGACGTCAATCAAACTGTAGTCGCTGTTGGAGATGTACATGGCACAACACGTGCGCTCCGTTTGGATGTACGAACCAAACATAGAAGAGTTCCAAGTCCTTTTATTAATTTTTTGAAATATGAGATAAAGTTTGAAATCTAAATATCACCTTCATCATCATCAGCCTCTTATTATCCACTGTTAAATAAAGGCCTCTTCAAGTTTGTTCCATGCGTCTCTGTCTCTTGCGGTTTAAATCCAGTTTTTACCAGCCGTTTGTTTGATGTCATCCGTCCATCTTTTCTGTGGTCTTCCCCTGCTCCGCGTTGTAAGTCTTAGTCTCCATTGGATTATCTTTGTGTCCCATCGGTTTGGCTCCTGCCGTGCCACGTGTCCAGCCCATTTCCATTTCATTTTTAGTATTCTTGAGATTATATCCGTCACCTTGGTTCTCCTTCTGATCTCTTCGTGATTGATTATTTCTCTGAGACTGACGCCGATCATAGCTCTCTCCATAGCCCTTTGAGTAGTTCTAAGTCTTACCATACTTTTTCTCGTCAATGTCATTGTCTCCAGGCCATATGTTGCAACTGGAAGCACACAGGTGTCGTAAACCTTTCTCTTCAGGTTAGTTGGTATATCGGTGTTTTTCATTATATGACTGAGTTTTCCAAAGGCAGCCCAACTCTGGCTTATCCGGCGTGAGATTTCTGCGATCTGATTTTCTTTCCCGATCCTGAATTTGTGCCCCAAGTATATGTATTCCTTGACTACCTCAAGATTGTTGTTGCCTACGTTGATACTCTCTTCGACTGGGCCCATTACTTTCGTTTTTTGGACATTCATTTTCAGGCCTACGTGTTCTGATGTTTTGAGGAGCTCATTTAGCATGTCTCTGAGTTGTTCTAGGTCATCGCTAATTAGGACAAGATCGTCCGCAAATCGAAGATTGCTTAGGTATGTTCCATATACATTTAGTCCCTTTCGCTTCCATTCAAGGTTTTTGAATATATCCTCCAAGACGAGAGTAAACAGTTTTGGCGAAATAGTATCGCCCTGGCGCAGGCCTCTCTTGACTTTAATTTGATTGGTTGTTAGTTCATCATCAATTTTTACTTTTATGGTGGAATTTTCGTATATATATTTCAGTAGGTCTGAATACCTTGTGTCTATTCGGGCGTTGTCCAGTGATTTTAATATTGTCGGAATTTCAATGGAATCAAATGCCTTATGGAAGTCTATAAATGCAAGATAGATGGGCATGTTGTATTCTGTGGTTTTTTCGATGAGGGATCTGAGCGTTTGTAGGTGATTATTAGTGCCATAGTTTCTTCGGAAGCCCGCCTGCTCTACCGGCTGGTAAAAATCCAATTTAGTTGTTAGGCGGTTTGTAACGATCTTGGTCAGCAGTTTGTAGAGATGTGATAGGAGGCTAACGGGGCGGTAGTTCTCCAAGTCTCCGCTGTCGCCCTTCTTAAATAGCAAGATGATTTCCGCACATTGCCAAGCAGTTGGAATCTTCGTTTCATAGAGACATTTGTTTAACAGAGTGCGGACTGATTGTAGTAAAGGCTCGCCGCCCATTTTCAGCATTTCGATGGTAATGCGGTCTTCCCCTGGTGATTTCCCATTTTTCATTTGCCGCAAGGCTGCTTTGAGTTCCCCGTTGTTAATTTTGGGAATTTCTTCAGATCCTACATTCATAATATGTTGTTGTTGGTATTTTTCTTGTGAATAAGTGTTATATAAGGATTTGTAGAAGTTTTCGACGGACTCGATTATATCTTGTTTATTTCTCACCACTGTTCCTTCGAAGTTTTCCATTTTATATATTTTCGCTCTTCCTCTGGCCATTTTCGATCTCAGGACTTTCATGTTTGCATTATCTTCAATCACTGATTGAATCATTTTTGTATTGTATGCTCTTAGGTCTTTACGTATATGTTTGTTTATGTCCTTATTTAGTTGCTTATATTCTTCAGTTTCTCGATTTAACTCCTTTCTGTGTTCTATCATTTGCAGTGTTTCTTCTTTGAGTTTACTTGTTTTTGTCTTTTGTGTGCATATCTTTTTTGCCGCTGTTTGAACAGTAGATGTGATTGTTTTTGTTAATTCGTTTATTTCTAAATTGTTTAGTTCTTGGGTGGGCGGCAATTTGTATTTGATAAGCTCTGCATATTCATGTTGATGTTTGTCTAGATATTGTGTTGTAGGAAATAGGTATAGTTTTGAATTAGTTTTTCCTTTCGACTTTGATATCGATTTTAACGGTTCCCTCACCATCCTGTGATCACTTCCCGTGTCAAACTTGTTCAGAACGGAAACATCGGTGCAGATATCTCTACGGTTTGATAGTATATAATCGATCTCATTTTTCATATGTCCATCAGCGCTTTTCCAGGTCCACTTTCTTTGGGGTGGTTTTTGTAAAATGTATTGAGACAGAATAATTTTTCTTGCTGTAAAAGTTTAGAAGCATCTCTCCCTTTCATTTCTGGATCCCAGTCCGTATTTTCCGATGTTTTGAAGATTGTCATCCTCATTTTCCCTACTTTAGAGTTGAAATCACCCAATACTATTACATATTGGGTTTTTCGTGGTGGATTGCACTTGTAATGTCTTCATAGAATTGTTCAGCTTCGCTTTCTTCAGATCTACTGGTTGGTGCATATACTTGGATTATTTGTAAGGAATACCTTTTACTAAGTTCAAGCGTTATATAGATAACACGGTCAGATATGGCTTGCATTTTTGTTACGAGATGTTTTATACGTTTATTTATTATAATTGCCACTTCCCCTAGGTGTGATTGTTCTTCCTTATTATACTGATATAGCACATGGCCTGTTTTGAGTGTCGTTGCTTTTTCACCCTTTAGTTTGGTTTCGGATAGACCGAGGATATCCCACTTGATGGCATCCAACTCTTGTTTTAATCTGGTTTGATGTTCGTCCAATCTCATTGTACGCACATTGTATGTTGTTACCCGAAATGTCTTGTTTGATGTATTTCTTGTCGATTTTCTGCCTCCCCCAGAATCCGAAATGAGGCGGTCTGATACTTGATCAGAGTGGGAGTCTGAGTTACACACTCTAGCCACCTGGGGTTTATATTTTTTGAATTTCGACATTTAGAATAGAATATCACCTTAGATTACCAAAATTAATTAACTCTTAAAACAAAATAATTATTATGGATTAATATAAGCGTTTTGAAAACGCATATACTAACTGAATTGTAAAAGTAACTGCTACCAGATTCCCGCAAATGTTTGGTAGGAATAAAAGGGAAACGACCAATGCTATGTATAACTCAGATTTAAAGCTACCTAGCAAAGATTCAATATCAACGAGAAAGTAAGGGGGATAGTTGGAAAGTAGTTATTAAAATAATAATGTATAACATTTAATTATTTTAAAAATTACTCTTTATTTTTTATTGTTTCTCTTTTCTTTATTTCTCGCACATTAACTGAACATATCAATTAGATTTTATTTGAACAGGCCTCATTGTGTATTAACAAAGTATTATGGTATTTACGTTTTTTATCTTTTTTATTTGTTTTATTACAGCGTACATATAATCTATATATTTTATATGTATATCTACCCCAGTATCTCAATTTAAATATATGTACAGGAAATATCAGTTTTCTCTGTATTGAATAAAATATAAATAACAAACCAGAAAAATTTAAGGCAATTAACAAAATTAAAAGCATTCGGTGGTCTTTTAAAAGTGTAATACTTTATCTATTCTTTTGCTATTCTGCTGTTTGCTGTAATAAGTTTAAGTAGACATTGAGGAACACTTGTCAGAGAAAAAGAAAAAACTAAGAATCGGACTCTTTACGTTACTTTTAACTTCCAAAATAAAGAGCGGACAGAAAATAATTTAGAAGTATTTGAATAAAAATCAAAATTTAAGTGTTTTTTTGAATATTTCGAAAATCGATAGAATAGCAGTTTTTAAAATATCATTACAAACTTAAGCAAATATAAGAATAACAAACTGCGTGTAACCAACTAACCATCTAGCTGACACTACTAAATCTACTAATTAACGTGATATTAATTATAAATAATTGCAAGAAAGTGTTTTTAGTTTTATTAATATAAATAATTTAAAATTTATTACCCAATGTAAAGGTTTTTGGATAATTTCATTTAAAATTATAATTATTTCTTGAAATATTTAATCACTACTTGCCGGATATACTTTTTTATTTCCCAAAAACTCAGTTATCGAAACATTTTTTGTATCTCAAAAGTCAAATTGAATAATATTATGCTTATACTGTATTTTTTAATAATCGTGGCGGTAATCAAATTTATATTAGATCTTAAGGGTCATTCATGAAAATATCCAACCATAGTTCACAAAAAAATTAAGGTTTTAAATATTAATTTATAGCCTTTATTTATAGAACTTAAAAATATTTAAGTATTAATTAAAATAATTTTAAAATAAATTTTGAATTAACATCCTACACCACAGCCCTGGTAATTTTATTTGAAATTATCTTTTAATTTTCTCTTAGTTCTTAGCACGTGTCTCGGGCAGTTTTTGCTCAATATTTTTTTATTAGTTTTAATTCAGAATTGCCGGAAGATATAAAGCCTTTTGGAACAAAATTCAAGTTTTTATAATTTACCCATTTTATTGTACCTATGTGCTATAGTGAGCCAAATCTCAATACGGTCAAAACAAAAACAAGCTACAGACTCGTTGAAGCAAATCTGGAACTTTTACAGCTTGTATTATAAATTGAGAAAGGCTATCATAAGCGCATGCTCGTATTAGGTAATACAACAGCCTAACGTCAGGTAGTCGACAACCTACGATAGTCGACAATTAACTGAGAACTCGACCGAAAAATCGCTGACCGAAATTACTGCGTGGTTTGGCCACAGAAGACTCAAGTTTACAACGTAGTCAAGAAGTACAGGAGATTTGACAATCAGGTATAGGTAACTGCTAATAGAGTAACTCACAGCGAGTGATGAATTCGCCTGGGAAATTGAAAGAGAAGAAACATCAGGATCCTTACGAGGCATGATTGACCCGGCAAAATAAATGGGCTTTTATCCTAACACAACGCCATCTGTTGAATAAGAAAAACAAGATGGATAGGACGTTAAAGACCTAAGCGCTGCTGAATGACATAAAGTACAATAGCCCTGGCTTTTTCAGATTATTTTTAACGAAAAGAACTTTATGTAGGACAGGAAGTTGAATCGCCAAAATTACTGTTGGATTTGGCAAGATGCTTATCATGGGTATAAAGTTTCGCGCTTTTGTGATGGTGTTGAGACATGTGAACATCGAAGCGGTTATTAAGGCGCACCACTTTTTTAGGAAGGTTTGAAGGTGACTGTTGACAGCTATATCAACGTGCTGGAGACAGTCGTTAAGCCCTGGATAGAGGAGGTGGCTACTAAGCGAGAATACTGTTCTTGCAAGACTTTGCTTTAGACATGGCTTTATAACAATTTATATTACCACTCGATTTGTAGCCACCCTCCAGCCTCGGCCGCAATTCCCTGACTACTACGCGTTGGTGTGATCGAGGCGAAAGTCAATAAGAGGCATCATAACACCAATCTCGGCTTAAAAGGCTCCATTATGGAGGTAACGACACAAATGGACAAGGAGAAAGTTGTGTTGGACCGGAGTAGAATTAGTTGCTTCTTCGAAAAAGTCGTAGCCACTGATAAGAGCTACATTGAATAATATGACTTCATTTACTCTGTTTTAAAAAATTATATGTAAATAAATTTAATTTTCTTATATTTTAATTTTTGTTTGTTTATTTTCCGAATTTATCTGGACGACCCTGTATTATAGGTAAGTATCAAATAAGCAGTTCGAGATGTGTTTGGGATAACAGGTAAATTTGTTTCGACTTTTACTATATTAAAATTATCATACAATCTTGAGATATGCTGGAGTTAAACTCTACAAGAAATCATCGTCAAACAAGACAATTTTTATGCTTATGTTTTTGGACATTGCGTAATGGGCTCAACTTTGAACCCTTGATCACTTCTTAAACTTTTGAACAGGTGAATGGAATCAATTCAGCTTTTTGGTCACGTCTCAAATAGAAGTGTTATAAACTACCTAGATCTTTCCAGCTAGTTTCAGATTGATTGGCTTGTTTTTACAATTCTATCTCGATACTCTTTTTGTCCTCAAGCGTTTTTCAAACTTCCGGATAACATCCAAGCCAGTAGTAGTGGACATGTCCCAGCTCTTATATATTTTTATATAATTTTCTTTGCAACATAGCAATTTTGTTGTAATTTATAGCCTTAGTTACATTCGTTCAATTGTTATGTTGACTAATAAATGTGCGACATGCTAACTAATATTTTAAAGTTGTAAGTATAAGTGTACAGGTCTTATTTACGTATAGAATATATGACCGGCATAATCTCAATTTAGAAGGTAGTTGATAACTCGACCTATATATTATAGGCGAGCAAAAAGGCGTTTTTGTGTTTTTGTGCAACTGAAATGAGCCGATGTCAGGACACGAGATTAAGCAGCAGATTCGACGCATCCTGCGCGTCTCATTCACGGCGGGCGAGCCTGCCGCCGCTGAAATATTCAGCAGATTTGCAGGACAGGCCGCAACAAAAGTGTTATCTCGCAATAACAACGGCTCCGCGCCATAATGTCGTCCCGGCGCTGGAAGATTGAATTATGTATAAACACAAAGCGCGCGGAGAGTGCGCGAATGTGCCGCGCCTTCCGCTAACCGAACGAGATAGGTGTTCTGCATGAATGGCGCGTCCCCGTTCCGCGCAAAAGTAGGCGAATTAATTTTTTACCGGCGCTTGCGGAACTAATGAATCCCAAAAGCAGTTTGTTTTTCATTTTTATCGCCCGCGCCGAAGAGCTGCACGCCTGGCGCGGCGCTAATGACGGGCCTCAGAATTAAGCAGGCGCAGTTACCTAATTTTACATGGCGGCGCCAAGGCTCCTGAATAATTTCAGCAAAACTTGTAGCAACTTTGGCAGCCTCTAAGTACTTTATTTTATTCACGCCCTGCAGAGTAATTGCAGCATGCTGTGACAGTGTAAATACTTCCAACCTTTCTCTTTGCTGATGCTAAATGGCTGCAATTAATTTTCTTCTGAACATACATATGTCGGTAATTAAATATTAAAAAGTAAAAATAATAATTTATTTTGAAGAAGTTCAATATACTGCCCATTACAATACTTCAATATAAATTTGCATTTGTTTGTATACGCGATAAAATTATATACCTTTGCAGTGTTTGAATTTTTGAACATAATTTTATCCAAGTTATAAATTCTATTTAAAAACACTTTTATTAAATTAAACTTCAGTTAAAAAAATGGACTTCCTTTTCTAAAACTTTTTTGGTCACCCTAAAGTTAATAGCAGTTTTTCTCTACATTTGAATAGGTTATGAAGTAAGATAGTGTTCAGAATAATTCTGTCTAGGAAATTATTTGTAATTTAAAAAGAACGACCTAAACACCTAGTATGAACTGGATAGTTTTAATTTCCTGAGACGGTGTAGAATCTTTCTGGAAACCACACAACTTTGTTTTGGGAAACGATATAGTTAAATGACTTAATAAATTCCCGCTGATACTTTGATATCTTTTTAGCAAAGGAGCAAATTAGTCACACTATTATAGAAAGTACTCATTTTTGTCATTTTGACCTATGAGACAAGTTGTTGTGCTTCTATATGCTTTTTATAGTTAAACATAATTCTTCTTTACACTAAGTCAATTTGTTAAGAATTTAAAACAAATTTAAATAATTTTTCATAATTCAACTTTTTAACTTTTGTGTGAGAGTTCTCTCACGGACCATAATTTTCTGTTTCTGGAATTTTCCAAAATTTTGTTTGATAGTGTTTACGTTGTACGTAGACACTCAAAAATTTTTTTATATTGTCTTTTTTATGTAACCCCGTAACCGCAACCGCTACTTTTCTTTATTTTCTTTATCAGCCCATTTTATGACAGAATCAAACGGAATTTTTATTTTTTATATACAAATGATATAAGGTAATCTAAAGTAAACATTAAGATTTTAATTGTGTCCTTTGCGTTCTGGGAACGTTGAAAGTTTGCATTTGTACAGCTGGTATCTAAGTATGTGACAAAGTCGTTCTGGCACCATATTCTGTGCAGAAATGCAATAGCAACATTTAAGTTTATTACGAAAGCAGCCTATTGAACAATGAAGCACATTTTCAAACCTTTGTGAATCGTCAAAGTTGTCGTATCTGTAGTCGTAAAAATCTACGCGCTATTCATAAAAAAAATCTATCCACAAAAATGGGGTGTTTGGTGTGCATTGTCGGCTGGAAGAATCATTTGCCCGTATTTTTTTGTGGACGAAGCTGACAATGCCGTTACTGTCAATGGTGTACGCTATCAGGAGATACCAATCAATTTTTTTTAGTAAAACCAACGATTTGAATTTTAATGACATGTGGTTTCAACAAGATGGAACTACATGTCACACAACACGCAAAACACTTAATTTACTTAAAACCAAATTTCTTGGTCGTGTTCTCTCAGAGAGAGATAACATCGATTGGTCACCACAGTCTTGCGATTTAACCCCATTAAGCTTTTTCCTCTGGATCCGGCTAAGAAGGTTTATGTGAATAAAACTAAAGTTAAATTAAATAGAAAATATGTAAAAAATCTCACTTAAAATATGTAGCAAGGACACCAATTTCGCTTAGGTATGATGACAAAGTTGCATTGGTTCAAATTTATTGAGGCGCTTAGAACTTGCCGTTTATCTAACAGCAGCATCACTCTGAAAGAGTGATAACTGGCCATTGCTCGTTAGAGTGAGAAATAGCTACGGAAAGCTAGGTGCGCACACAATCTGCAGAGTGATGCAATTATTCTAAATTTGAAAAGTTAGGCGCGGTATATTAAAAAGACCTAAGCATCAAATATCACGACATCCTAGAACCTTCATTTATGTAAAGTATATGAAAGGTAAACTTTATTTAGTATATCTGTATTTTAGTATACTATATAAAAATGCACGTTATACAAATAATTCAGTTAAATTAAGTTTAATGTTCATTCTAAAATACAGTACAATTTAATTATTATCACTTTGTTGGACAAAATCCTAATAAAAGAAAAAACACGAAATTGTTTAAGCATTATAAAAGACATTGTAAATAAATTAATATGCACAAATATTAGGAAAATTTACTAACACAAAATGTTTTTATTATTAAAATAAATTTTAATAAGTTACATGTTATAAAAGATAGTTGTAAAATTTGTAAGACATCCAAATAATGTTGACATTCTGTCAACACCGGTAGATTTAAAAAATGCTAATTAATTATTTCAAGAAAATATGTGAGACTAGAAAATTTGTGAGAATATTTGATTCGAAAAATCTATGTTTCTTAACCATAAATTTTATTTTATTACAGTAATCTCATTTGTAGTGTAAATAGCAATAAGCAACTTTATTGCATTGTAACGATCGACTCCAGGAAGTCTGGTCTTTCTGGTATGATTGCAAGTAAGTGCAGAGAAAAAAACTCCCAAATCTTTGAAATGTTTTTGGAAAGTTAGCCTTAAAAAGTTCCATTAATCTGGTCCATGTGTCGATGGGGAGACGCGGGGATTCTAGGTCAAGTCCAAGAAATAATAATAATGGTAAGACTCTAACGCCTCGCATGGGAACACGGTCTGAGAACTGAGAAGTTAAGGCTTTCATACGTTCGCTCTATCTGTCCGGTCGTTGCGCACCATCTCTGATGCGGGGAGATGTGGCTAGCACCGCGCCTTAGACGACAGCTATTATTACCCCTTGTTCAAATGAACACAGGTACTTAATTATTTTTAGTGACTGAATAGGCCATCAGATAAGAAATAGTCAAGACAGATTGCATACCCATAAAGTACAGCTTACATAATAATCTAAGTGCTGCAAGAAACAGACACCAATAAAAATAAAAAATAGTATCAGTGCTTTATTTAAGTACTAGCTAACCCACTGTAGAAACAAATAAGTCTTGTGCATTGTTAAATGATTATCAAGTAATAAATAAGTAATCAAAAATATAATCTGAGCTTGTTACGATTGGTGTCAGAAGTGAATTTATTTACCCCAATTCAAACTACTGTTTATGTAAACTACCATGTTTATGTCAAGTTATACTAAGTAAAAGTAGCAGAACTAAGCAATGAGTTAAAAGGGCGAGATCTAAAGACAACAGAGACAAAAAGTGCACTACAGAAGAAATTGTAACAAACTTTGGCGGATGAATTTGAGAATTCAAGATGTATCTATTGAAAATCACGGATATCGATGCAGAACTTTGACAGAATTACTAATAAATATTAAAAAATGGCCTAGAGGATTAAAAGAAAACCAATTTTAAAACTTTAAAACAAAAATTGAAATGAGACTTACAAGATTTCAAAATAAGTGCAAAAGATTGTTTCCAATATCTTAAAGGTAAATTGACAACAAAACGTCAAAAAGTAAACGTAGACACAAAACGAAATTTTAAAATTTTGGTTAAAAATTTAAAAGGAAATTTACAGGAAGTAGCGATATGTACAGAAAAACAATTTATAAGTTTGACCAAAACATCTGAAAAAGTATTGAAAGAAATGAAGGCAAATGTTGAAGAACGTTTTTGTATTTGGAAAAGAAAAGGTTTCCACAACAACTACTAAGAGAGTAGAAACTAGATTGGATATACTAATACTAACTAGATATTGGAATAAAAAAAATTAGCTCCATAAACCCAGTGATTATAGTTTATTGGGTATAAGGATATTTCTGAAAGAATGGTTTTCTGAATCTTGAAGAATTTTAATGGCTTCGAATTTAAGTCGCAGTTATTATTATCGAGGAGCCGAATATCGAAGGTTTTAAGTTACTTTTATAATGACTCATCAAAATAGTTTTTAATTAAGAAAACGTTCCAAAAGATTCCAGAGAGATTTACCTATGAGGTAACCTAATGTAAAAAGCCCAACGAAAAGTAGCAATGGGCGCTTTTGATCTATCTCCAGAGACAGTAGAGGTAACAAAGATACTCTTGTTGCTATGGATTATTTTAGGAATAGTTTATGGTTTACTGTTACTTCTATTATCAGAAGTATAATGTAGCACAAAACAAGTTTGTGTTTTTTTTTAATTTTTTGTGTAAAAATAAATTGTTTTATTATGTCAATTAGCAATAATAAGTCCTTTATAAGATCTGGAGAGTTTAAGAAATGCCGTAAGGTCTTAAGCTCGATGATAGAGAAACTCCAACTACACTTCCCCGTGGTAAAGGATGGGAACACCTAAGGATTGGTGGCAAACGTAGCTCTGGAGACCGAATGTGCGCCGGTATAAGCAAACAAACCTGACTCTCGGGTCAGGATGGGCACCCCATTGTCCTGAGGGTGAGAAATCGCCCTCGAAGGCGAAGGAATCGATAAGAAGATCAACGGCATTGGGATCAGGAAGGCAACGGAAAACCACCTGATTAGAGGCACAAAGTGCATTTCCAAGAAAAAATCAAGATGGCAATTGCCATCATGGTTTCCAACATCCGAAACGGATCGGAATTTTAATAATAAGAAGAAGAAGCAATAATAAATTTAGAATAATTTTAAATCAAAATCCCTCGGTTCCTAACGGGGTTATTTATCAACCATCGCCTCGAGACACTGATTGGCAATTAGTAGAACATGGAACGCAAAGAAATTAGTAATAAGGTGAATATCCAGACGAAGCAGACTAATTGCAAATTATTTGTTACACCTTATCAATCGTTATACACCGTTATAACCCACAAATTCAGTTGAAGGAGCAACAAAAATTATAACTTCTGTGAAGGTTGATCCTAAACTTCCCCCGATTTTTGTATCCGGCGTCAAAATAACAGAACCTTTAATTTGTTTGCTAGAAGCTATAATAAACATGAAATAAAAGCTCTATATAACGAAGAGGTTAAAATCATACCAAAAACCTGTCATAATTAAAGCAGTATCAACTATCAATTTAGATCAGTTAAATAATCTGCAGATGACGCTTGGACATCAGACTACTAATATATGGAATGTTAAACCGGTGGTCACGCAACTTCCGAGCCAGCGGAGAGATAAAAATAAGGATGTAAGATGTGCCAGCTGCAACGGGCATCATCCTGAAAATTACAGGATTTATTCGAAATACAAAGAGTTACAAAAAAGAATGTTTTCCCCAGAATTTAATGCAACCAAATCTTACACATGCCCAGGTAATCTTCCAGTAATACCACAGCAAACTTCAACAAACGATTTCTTCCGATGACATAGGTGAGCTCAAAAAGATTATGAAAAGGTTAAAGAGCAAATGAGGACAGTACTAAATCTACTAACGGTTCTAGTTACTAAAAACAACGAGTCAGTATTTTAGATTGACTGAGTAAAATGCCAACGGCTTGCTACACCATTGTGATGAAGTTATATCGTTCCTTACAAATCAACACATAGATGTTCTGCTTATATTTAAAACACACTTTACAGATAGAAGCTATTTAAAAATTCCAAAATATGCTGTTTATTCAACACAACATCCTAATAATAATAATAATAAATTCGATTAAACATAAATATAAACCAGATCATCTGAAAGCAACAATGATTGTTATTGAAGACTAGACAGGACCATTAACGATATCAGCCTTCCTGGACATAACAATAAAAAGGATCAATATAAGAATTTATTTAATTTAACGTTAGGAAACAGAGTTATAGCAGCAGCTGATTACAATGCCAAAAATGTTGCACGGGGATCTAGGTTGACCACAACCAAAAACAGAGAATTATTGAAAGCTATGAACTCTATTGGTTTACATTATCTATCAACAGGCGAGCCTACGTATTGGCCCACAGATCCGAGGAAACTACCAGATCTGCTTGACTTGCGCACAATTAAACGGATCAACCTAAACTACCTAAAGATCAAATCCTGCCTTGATTTGTCAGGTGATCATTCACTAATCCTCATAATACTAGGAACTAGTGTTAAGAAACATCAACTTTACTTAAACATACCAATTGGGAACTGATCAGAAAATTAATAGATGAAACACTATCGTTCGAGATTAGTTTCAAAACGGAAGATGATTTGATGGCAGCAACAGAGCGGTTTAATAAAATTGTTTAACAAGCTTGTTGGCAGGCTACTACTCAAAAAACATATTATATTACTTCGAGTTTCCAATAATAATTAAACAAACTATTGCTGAAAAACAGAGGCTTGTTAAAAGATGGTAAGTACCAAAGCATTCAAGGAACAAGCGCCGCTTGAACCAAGCAACGACTAAACTCAAAAAACTACTGTTCGATATTAAAAATCAATCCATACAAAGCTATCTTAAGTCATTGTCACCAACCGAAGTTATTGAGTATTCGCTTTAAAAGGTACAGCAACAATAAAAAGTACGTCTTCGTACAGATAACGGTATTTGGGACAGAACAGACCAAGAAAAGACACTAGCTTTTGCAGATCATTTTGCTAATAAATTCAAACTTATCCTTTCGAAATCACCAATAAAGAAAAGAGTAAAATCTAGCAATTTATAGAAGGAAACAATGTACTACAACTGAGACCAAAGTTGAAATGTTTAGCAACTTGAATCTACCAGGATATAATTTAATCACAAGCAAAGTCTTAAAAGATGATTTGACCACAGATAAAGTTTTGAAATAAATCCCCATCAAGGACTTTAGGTTTATAATCTACCTTTTTAATGCAATATTAAAGCAAGGCTTTATTCCTACGTAATGGAAAGTCACCTCAACTATTCTTATTCTTAAACTTGAAGTTGAATCCTATAGACCGATCAGTTTGCTTTCTCTACTATCCAAGTTGTTTGAACAATTTAATTGCCGATTAACAGTTTGGTTTTCGAAAACAACATGCTACCAAATAGATGCGAAGGTTTTTAAGGCCGGTGTTACGGTGCGTGGTCGTTGGTTCTCGGGTTATAAGACCGTGGTCGGAGTTCGGAAACTCTTGACGTTTCGTCCACAACTGCGGTGGAAATCTTCAGAAGAAAATCTTCTAAAAAAAATGTATAACCCTTATAACTCAAGAACCAACCACACGATGCAATATGCTACCACCACCATCAAAAAATCATAGAATTGTAGATAAGGTTGACAAAGGTTTTGAAACAAAAATATACCGCTCGATCGTAATTTTAGACGCAACACAAGCTTTAGACAAAGTCTGGTTTGCTTTATAAAATCAAAAACAAAACTTTGTCAAGCTGCTTTCTATTTATAAAATATTATTATTATTACTTTGTCGACAGAGACTTCTTAGTCAAATTTGGAGAATATTAAATCAATTTATTTTTTATCAATTCTGAAGTTCCCCAACACAGTGTACTGGAGCCGATTCTGCATATCCTATTAATTGCAGGTCTTCCTACCATTGAATCACAATGACCACAACAGTTGTCGTATTAGCTTCTCACCGTGATTTTTAAATAGCATCGCAAAAACTTTAACTTTACTTGAATACTTGTAAATATAGTTTAAGAAATGGCACACTAAGTTAATAATTCTAAATCAGTTTATAAGAAGAAGTGTTAGATATATCTGCTAGAAGGTTAAGTTGAAACGAAAACAACTAGGAGAAATATACTGCAAAATATACTGAATGCTAGGGCGTAAATTTCAACTATCTCTTGAGAATAAATTATTGCTATACAAAGGTATCGTTAAATCAGTATAGACCTACAGAATACAGCTGTGGGAAACAGCCAATAATTTAAATATTGACATCCAAATGCGATTCCAAGCTAAGATTTTGAAATTAATAGTAAACGCCCCATGGTATGTACCAAATAAAGTCATACCGCGCGACCTTAATATTTCTACAATAAATGAGGAGATTCCAAAATACAATGTGCGCTATGATTGGCTTATTGCCTAATCTAATTCGCTAATCGACTGTTTATTAGAAAAAGACAAAGATGAGTCCAGATTCAAGAGGTTTAAGCCTTTACATGTACCAAACCATTTTATGTAATTATGCGCGTGTGCGTTACTGTGAAGTTAGCTCCAGCCCAAACCATTTTGATAAACATAAGGAATGTTAAACTTTTTCCATTACGTTATGTATGTACATTGTTCCAATATTTACTTAGTGTCACCACGTGACATATTGTAAAGTTTTTATATTAAATACTGATTAGAATAACAGATTGATAAAGAATCCTATCTAGTGTCCAACTTGTGACACAGATTACATAAATACAGTAAAGTTTATTTCTTTAAAAGACAGTTATAACGTCAAAAAGATTAAAAGATTAAAAGTTTAAAAAATTTTTTTTATTGTGAATTATAATGTAGTTTCTGAAAGAAACAAAGAAATAAAAATTAACCGAAACATCGCAGAACGCAACAGTCAAAATCAGGAATAAAGTTTTCGTTCCTTATTTTTATTACCTATCTACCTCTCCAAGTCTCAAATCTTTGTTAACTTAAATAATGCCATGGTTTTAATAACAATACTTTTAAAATTAAACTTTTACCCCGGGGTTATTAATAATTTAATAAGCGTTTAAAATATTTGAAAATCCAATTAACTTCTTTATTTTAAAAATAATTCAATTACTCCAATATGATATTTGAATCTGAAGTTCGTAAGTGATTTCGCCAATTCAAACAATCAAACGTTTTGGGCCGTATCCTCTGGGGCGTTCAGCAGAGAAGTTTTAATTTCCTTTTCGACAGCTGATTTGGCATAATAATCGGAGACCTGGGACCTACGCAGGCGGGAACACGATTTTTAGATTTACGGCGAGACTGACTAATTGAGTTTTCGAATTATCCGAAAAATCGTTTAATTTATGTGTAATCAAACGCTCCCATCGAAGGCGCCCGAGATTTACATTTAAATTTCTCCGTTCCGGGCTATTTTAGTAGACTAATATTGAAGTCCACAGCTTACAACAAAGAGATCTCATAGAGATAAGCCAACGGTTACGTTATCTGTGCGAAAAGTTGCTTGATATTGGGATTTATGCTTCTGCTTTGCATTTCATTGCTACGAACGGCGATGAAGTTTTACAACCTGAATTGGTTTCTTTGTAAATAAGAGCAGGACTTAAATGTAATACTAACATATAGTATACGACAAAGTTGTGTAACACGGAAATTTATCCAAGGCATTTCGCACGCTTTTTCGTAATTATAAATAAAATGGAATTTTTTAGCTTTGCAGAATCCATTCAATTAAAATGCTTTATTTAACGTTAAACTTGATCGCTAAGAGCATTTGTCTGCGAAACTCGAGACAGGCGCCTTCGTGAAAGATAAGTCCGGGGCCTTTTGGAAGGCACAAGGTATTTGTTTTCAGGCAAAGGAGTGGAGATAAATATTTAATTACGCCATAATCAAGTGTGGGTTAAAGCAGGCTCGTGCCGTAAAGGCGCCTTAATTAAGTTTTCTATGTGTTTTTGCAACAAAGAGGCTGCCGAGCACTTTGCATAATCATGTCTGTATTAAAATCTCCGGACGGCGCAAAAATAGGCTCGCGCGCCGTAAAGGGCAGCCGCCTGACGCAGCGTTGTAATCACCTCGTGAAAAACGCACGAGTGCTAATAAAGAGAAAAGGGCTGCGGTTTAGTTTTATGCATACATAAAACTAGCGCACGAGGTGAAATAAAATTGTCGTTGGCGAAGGCAAAAATTTTTTTTATAATTTTTTGCGGAGTTTATAACATATACAGTATTTGTTATTGTTTATTACGTGTGTTTTTCAAGGACATTCTTAATATCTATTGAAAATTACTGGAAATTATAAAGTTTAAAAATTTTTGAAATTAGCTACAATATGAGAAAAATTTAAAGATTTCAGTCGTCACCAATAGATTGGTTTTTTAAATTATTTTTTGTCGTAATCTTTTCAACTAAATTAATAAAAATGTAAAATCGATTTGTTAAATAATGTATTTTATTTTCTAAACTCACAATATTTCAATATAGATGAAATGGGAAATTCTAGTGGCAGAAAAAACTGCTTTTTTATCTTACATTGTCACATCAAAAATAATAAAACCCTACAATGTCGCTCTAGCAGCCCATCACTGTCAAAAAAGGCAAACACTTTCTTATAAGTAATTTATTAACTAAACATGACAAATTGATTCTCAAAATTTAAAACCATTCAATGTGCCGGAAAGTTTATATATAAAACATATTTTGTTTTTAAATTATCATTTCTGACCATCTAACTAGGACTATACAATAATATTAGATAAGCTAAAGTGTTGTTTAACAAAAATTATATATCTGTTCAAGTAATTGTTACCGAACCGCAAAAAAAAAATTAAAGTAAATTAAAAATTCTTCTATATTTTTATCGCCAATCACTTGTGATTGTAAATAGATTTTGCTCAAACGAACATACCAACCAAGCTATCAACTACTTATTTGTCCCCCCCCCACAACAAAATTTCCCTATAAAAAACAGAAAATTGTAAGAAACATCATATTACATGCTTTGCATTTTAAAAGACTTTGTTAGATGACGTAGGTACCTATGTCTGCAAAGAAAATTTATACTCTCATTAAAATAGTCCATACATACTTTAAATCTATATTACTATTATTATCTAAAATCTAAGCCAGTTTTCCAAGATAATACAATAATTTAACATGTAAGTAATTTTAAAATTTAAATACACAAAAGAGCAGACATTAAATAATTTATATTAACCATATTAACCTATAAATAAAAATACACTTAGTTAAATTGCCACAACAACAACAATGGACACAAATTTGAGCTGATGTAATCTTCGGTTGTGTATGATTAAACACAATATTGGTCAATAACAAACTGGTTGTATTATTTTGTATAAAAATTTGTTAGTAAAAACAATAATTCTGAACCATATGTATAATGCTTGTAACAACAGCTATAAATCAAATAACGGTGTAATAAGTAAAGTTCACTGGGGCAAACTGGTCTCCTAGAATAAAATTTGAACAGGCTCCGTGTGAAAAATTTTACTATTTTTTTATTCCTATGATGTAATCCTTATAAAAATATATAAAATCGCATACATTTTGGTTGCTATTGTTAATTTTTGAGTAAAGCAGCACATCGTATTAAATCAAGTTATCTATATGAATAAAGCAATCCTTGCAAGATAATTTTTTTGTCCAAATTATGAACCTTATACGAGTTTTACAATATATAGTGATAGAAACTTGCCTACGAGTGAAAAATAAAACGTAAGTTTTACAGATCTCAAAAAAATATTTGTAAGGCTAGCATTATAACGAACTAATCAAACTAAAGCGTAGAATGGTGCACCTGGACTGACAACAACAGTGACAATATTTTATTTAAAAACTCATTATAGTAGCAATAATTTTTAAATTTCAAATCATATATCTTAATCCTTCCACTCGCATAGATTAGAAATATTTAGTAATTGGAATAGGCAGAATTGGCCTTTAAACTATGATCTAATCAAAGTTGAATTTTTTGACAATCTTCTGAAATAGTAACAAAAAAACAATAGTTGCAATGAAGCTATTTAGTAAAAAACAAGATTTTTACATAAAGATTTATTTTGATACTTCAAAAAATCTTCGGTAAATTGTATTTTTTCCAATATTTTAACAAGATTATTGTTATATATTGAATTGACTACGATTATTAATAACGGTTTTTGCCCAAAAGGACTAAACAAGATGTCTGAGCAAGTTATATAGTATAAGGAATATTCTCTTAATAATATCATTCTATGTACTAGTACTTCAAAATCCTAGTTAATACCTAGATAACTACTAAAATTTATTCTTTATATTAAAAGTATAATCATACAAAATAGACAATTATCTTTACTATTTTTCACTCAAAGTTTTGTGTTATTCGTGTTTTTGATAGATGTGATTTAGTGGGGATGACATATATTTATTTTTAATAGCTTAAATGTTAAAGCCTAAAACAGCGAAATACGTAGAATAATTTGATAAATTTAATTCGCTATTTCATAAACATTTAAACACAGCTACTTAGCTAAAACCTTTTATTTAAAATGCTCTTCGTCCCTTATGAAAGCTTAAGCCAATTTGTCTACATCCATTAATTACGGGATTTGCAACATTGTTAAAATCCAACTTTCCGCCTATCTATTTGGTCTGCCACCTTTTGTCATGCGGTTTATTAGCTCATGCTATTTTAGTGTTATCATAGGTTCTGTTTACGTGTTCATTCGATATCCTTTTTATTCTTCTAACAAATCGTATACATGATGTTACACTTACCATTTACATGCTTGTTTCTAACTCCCACTATTGTTCGTGATATATTAATTTCAATAGCACCCAGTATTTGCTTGATTTTGCTGGTGTCGAAGTGGCTTTCTGATCCACAAGCCATAATTAGTTGACTTGGTCACAGTTTTATTAATTTTTATCTTACCATCTTACATCTCTCAAGCAATTTGATACTGTTCTGCATAATGTTTAATATTAGTTTAGTCAGTAATCTAGATTATATTTAGAAGCGTTATTCATCGATAGTTCATTGGGTTATCCTTTTTCTCTTTTAAATATTTAGATTTTGGTTGTGAATTTTCGTTTTATTGACACCCTTCCTTCTCTAATAATTATATTGAATAGCTTTTGGAGTTGTTCGTTTAATTCTTGCTCTCATATTTTTATATTTTCATTTCGTCGTGTTTTTCGATGCTTTTCCAATATCTTCCATTGAAACATTGACATATTTTCTTTATTTTTTATTTATTTGGTGTTATACTAATTTCAGTTCAAATTTCTGAAGTATTCTAACTACTATTCTGAATCTATTCCTTAACATACGCCATATTTGCGTCCTTTGCAAAACTCTCCATGCATTCTTCTTTTAATTGTCCTATTCTTAAATATCAATTTGTTTATTGTGCCTATAACTGGTCTTCCGGTTTTTAGTTATTTTATATTTCATAAAAGCCTAGTTCTTATTATTTGATTTAAATTTTTGATTTTAAATGTATTGTACGGCTAAATAAAAATTGTTAACTTTCAAAATTAGTTATATTTTATTTACTTGTAGATTGATATGTTTAACATAAACATAGTATTTATTTAACTCAAAAGGGTTAAGTTGTATTTATGCAGGATTAAAACGCGAGTATTGCTCATCATACTTTATTATATGATAAAAATAAATGTTTTGTAAATTAATATTGCCAACGTATTTTGTTTTATAAAAATGGTAAAATAAAAGAAAATAAGTTTCATTTTATATATACAATATAAAATAAACTAACAGCATGGCGGTTTGCTAAACAATTTTAATTTGAAACTACAGCTTTACGCTCTTCTTCTTCTTTATGTTCCATCTCCGCTACGGAGTTTGGAAATCATCCTAACAATTTGCACTTTTGAAACTGCTGCTCTAAAGAGTTGATTGGAGCTACAGTTATACCATTCTCTAAGATTACGCAGCCACGGCATCCTTCTTCTTCCCACACTACGTTTGCCCTTGATTCTTCCCTGCATGATAAATTGCAACAGATAATAATGTTCCCCCGCATCACGTGTCCCAAATATTGAAGTTTGCGCCGTTTAATTTCATCCAATATTTCCGTTTCCTGTTTATTCACTCTGTTTAAGACATCCGTATTCCTTATTTTTTCGACCAATGAGATTCTCAGAATTCTCCTATATGTCCACATCTCTAATGCTTCTAATTTTTTCATATGATGTTTGTTCAATGTCCATGCTTCCATTCCATATAAAAGTGTGGAGTGAACATAACATTTTACTATTCGTAATTTAAGTGTTAGGGAGAGGTCTTTGCTGCATAGGACGTTTCTCATATTTAAGAATGCATTTCTTGCTTGTTCTATCCTAGAGGTTATTTCGCTGGTATTATCATTTTTATCGTTGACTATAGTGCCTAAATATCTGTATTCCTTTACTCTTTCAATCTGCTCTCCTTGAATATTTAAGTTAACGTTATAGTAGTTTCTTTTAGAGATAATCATGAATTTTGTTTTCTTTGTGTTTAGGCTTAGTCCCATTTCGTCACTAACCACCTCGATTCTTCTCATTACTCTTTCCAGGTCTTCCAGGGATTCTGTGATTATAATGGTATCATCCGCATATCTGATGTTATTGATTGCAATTCCATTAACTCCCACGCCCGCCGTTTCATTTTCTAATACTTCGTTTATTACATGTTCTGAATAGAAGTTAAATAGAACTGGTGATAGGACGCACCCTTGTCTGACCCCTCGTTTGATCTCGATTTCTTCTGATGTTCGGTTTTCTATACGTATTGTCGCTTTTGATTGTAGTAAAGATTGGCAATAATTCTGAGGTCTCTTGTATCTATATTCTTATTTTCAGCAATTTCATTAGGATGTCATGTTTTATTTTGTCAAATGCTTTATTGTAATCTATAAAGTAGACAAAGACGTCTTGGTTCATGTCAAGACACCGCTGGATTAATATATTATATGTCATAAGTGCTTCTCTCGTTCCCAGTCCCTTCCTAAACCCGAATTGTGTGTTCCCTATGTGCTCCTCTAGTTTTCTATATAATCTGTGGTGGATAATTTTAAGAAATGCTTTTAGTGTGTGACACATAAGGCTAATTGTCCTATACTCGTTGCAGTGTCGGGCGTTATTCTTTTTTGGAATGGCTACAAATGTGGAGATCAACCATTCTTCCGGAATAATGCCAGTTGTGTATATACTGTTGAATAATTCTTGTAGCGTATTGATATGTTCTTCTTCTAGCAGCTTAAGAATTTCACTTGGGAGATTGTCTGGTCCAGGTGCTTTTCCGGTTTTCGTATTTTTATGGCATATTTTATTTCTTTCTACAGTTTATATCAGGGCCACTTTCTTCTATCTTCCTTCGTCTTTCACCCGATTGTCTTGAAATAGTTTTCTATATACTCCTTCCACAATTTTATTTTCTCTCAACATCTGCTATTATTTTCCCATTTTCGTCTAATAAATACATGGTTTCCTGTTTTCTTGTAAGTCTTGTTGCTTCCCTTATCTTTTTATGAAGATTATGTGCGTCGTGATCTTTTCTAGTTTTCGATCTCTTCGCATTTTTTGTAAACCAAGCTTCCTTGGCCTGTCGAATTTTATAGCGAATTTCTTTTGTGTGTTTTATATTCGTTCTTATTGTTTTTGTTATGTCTTCGTTTGTCCATAAGTGCCAAGTTTCTTCTGTCATTCATCCCTTATTTTTATTTCTTTTCTTTTTCTGTAAATGTTTTTCTGTTGGTGTTACTAAAGAAGATTTGAATGACAGCCAATTTAGGTTGATATCATCTGGAGCTTTACGCTCACATGCGTCTAAAAATAAAGGATTAACATAGGACTATCTGATTAGAAAATGATGATATTTATGTTAAAATATAAAAAATTATATATATTAAAATATAAAAAAAATATAAAAAAAAAATAAAAAAAACTACAAGATTTTTTGGATTACACACAACCGATGTTGTACATTTAACTTTAAAGAATACACAGCAACATTTTCATAAAAAAAATAAATAATATCAGACTATATATCTAAGTGTTTTAGTTCTCTAAAACTTTCAATAAAAGAATTAAATTAATGCCTAATATTTAATATTTACTCGATCCTTTATGAGTCTGAATTACTATCTTTATTCGGTCTAGCATACTATCTATACAGACTTTTTAGTGCAATTTTTGATTGCTTCTGTAAGTATTTTTATATTATATTTTAAATTCTCAACCGCCTGATTTGAATGTTGATTGAAAATAGGTTTTGGAGCACTTTAGACATTCTATATGGAATTTATGTCAGGAAAATTTCCGGGATATAGAAATATTGATATCCTATTGTCTTCAAATATTTCTGTTATTGTTGGTAGGATGGTAAGATCTATTACAATGCATAAATCTATATGGCATTTTTTCCACCTATGTGTGAGTGGAAGGATATTAGAAACGTTTCTAATATTAGTTTGTATTATATTTGGGTCATAGTACTCTTAACAAAGTGTAACAAATCGGTTTATTAAGTTAGTATGTATAACCATATGATGATTGATGAGGAATGTCTGTCCTTGCCATGGATTTTTCTTAAAATGGTTTGGTTTTTTCCTGGCAGATCGTAGAATTTCTGTGAGAGTTTGCAATCTTTATTCGTAACTTAATATTACTTGTACGAAATAAAGAACATCACATCAGGTAAATAATAAGAAATGAAAAAAATATCTTATATATGTATGAAGTACTATTTTGCATTCTTTAACCTTAAGCTATCTGTATGCATGAACCCATCGTAAATGAGCTTTGCTCATTTTGGGCGGTATATAAGGTTTATTTCGGAATTAGATAGCATTTCATATACTCTTGGTACAGTCACGATCGCCAGTTTTTTATAGATTGTGTCTAATTTATAAGACCGAACGTATAAGTAAGTCATCTTTCCCTGTGCTCATTTTTGTAGGCTTTCCATAATGCAATCTACTGCTTCTTTGCGGAATTTTACATACAATACACTTACAAACAGTTTCTTATGTAGAGATTTATACTTGAGAATAAAAAAGTTTTTGTTTGTATTTTTCCGCATTTGCATTTTTTATACCTTCCCTTCATCTTTAAACACGCACAAACACAAAATTTACGCAGTAAATTACTTAAAACGATCCAGTTTAAGTATAAAACACATTAATTCGTCTTAGACACAACACTTTTCAAGAGTTCACGCAAATCAACTTAATCACGATATGTACAACAATACAGAGCAGGTACGTCGTGTTGTTTTGACTTATCTATGCGGCTTCAGTTATTTATAACAGAGCGAGTTGGAGCATTATTGTTTACATTTTTAGAAAAGTGATGCGATGTAAAGTTTGTATTGTTTAGTATATTTTATTTTAATTATAGCTTATATGAATTTTTAAATGCGTAGACTAATTTAATAACTAAGTATTGTAAATTAATTCACCTAAAAAGTAGGCGCAAAAAATAAATGCCAGTTCTGAGAACTCACTTCATCAAGGTTAAATGAACGTAAAAGACCAAGCAGTATGAAAACCTATCTTCTTTATTATAAAATGATGATAATACGTCGAAGCTAGATATTCAGAAATATACTAAGAAATTATTCGTTTTTTATCATCCACCCTGTTGAAAAAATTATCAGATACTAATATACTTTTATTTTACGTTTTGTGTTTTCTTAAATTATACGATATACATTTTAAATTAAATAACACCTTTAATAAGAACTGCTATTTTTCTATTTACTCTAGTATCATACTAACAAATTTTGACGTTTTTGTGAAGTAGAAAAGATATATAAAAGAAATTGCAGAAAGAGATTAAAGATTATTAAACCAAAGGTTAGCATACAATTTAAGTTTTACCAATTAGTTATCAAAGTATAAAACCTACTATATTGACTAAGTTTCTCTAACATAAAATTGAATTGAAAAGTGTTACTTACTTGCCGAGGGAAGCACTGTAATTAGAGTAGAAATTTGCATTCAATATAGCAACTATTAAAGTTTCTACAAGTAAAACGTTATTAGAATACATTCAAAAACAAGCATCTCGAACCTTTACAACGTTTATATTGCGCATTAATTTAACCAAAAAAGTAACGTTTTGAGTGCTAACCATATTCTTCACAAAAAGTAAATTACAATACCATACTTATCAGAAACCAAATAACAAATTAATATTTATATGTTTAGTTTGCAACTGCGTAACAATGGGTTAAAAATAATTATTAATCTTCTTGAAGAAATTAGAGTTTACTTTAACCAAATTAAATCATTTATTATCAACGCCCTTTTACCTATGCTTCTCACTGGATCATAAACAGAGTAAAATGATACGATATTGAATTCCTAACTGAAATGTAATCAACAACCAACTTTCTAACTAGATACAATATAAAAAAGAAATCTTGATCCATCCACAACATTTTCAATTTCCAATTATTACGTCTACCTCAAAGAGATTTCAGAGTAGCTGTAGGTGGAATGGCAATTATTATCAAAACAATATTTGGATATATCCTACATCCAGATTCCTAATCTAAACATTTAATCGATATAAATAAAGAGTAAAGTTATCTGAGCAGCGTAATAATTACTAAAGCCTACAGGTATTCAAACATAAAGTGAAGAAGATATCAGAAGAATATTTGATACGTCTAAACCAGTTCTAATCACAGTTGATGTAAATTTGAAAAATACTCTAGGAGGATGCAGAGTCACAAATCCAGAGGAAGTTAAAATAAAAAATCTTGCTCCAGTAACTTATTTAAAACCCTAACAAACTTGTCTTTCAAAGCGTTATAAGCTGATTGGATTTTGATCACCTTTCGGTAATGGTATCGTTTACCCCATTGTAATCATACAGCAATCTATTCAAAGGTTAATCAACGGCAAAATAAACTAAAAGAGCTTGGAAGGCTTACCGAACGCCATACTCTGCCCAATAAGATTGCAGACGTCAACAGCTATAAATTACTTTACTTTAACAATAGCAGATAGTAGAAAACTAGCTGGTGAACATCCAAAAAGAAGCTAGCCGATCAACTACAATTAGCCTCACAGTTACATTACTGATTTAAATAGAATTAAAATGCGAATAGCAAAGAACTAAGAACCCAAAAATTAAAAACAGAATAAACAATAAATATAATGTATCAAGTCAAAAGAGAACTTGAATCAACATATGTAAAAAACATATAGACAAATTCATTTCAGGAACTTTGGAGAATTACTAAACAAATCTTAAGAAAGAATTGCAAACATTGTCATCAGAAATCAATAGTGTTAGTTATAAGTTTACACTACAGCGTTTGCTATTCATCTCTCTTACAATTATTTGCACGCCTACCCACTTATCACAAATGATAAACAATATTGAAAGAAGAGTGAAATACCAGACGTTCTTCAAGCAACTTGAACTTATCGACATTGAAAGAAAATCTCTTAGTCACTACCAAATTATCAGTATTACTCTTAAACAACTCACAAGGAAAGCAATAGCTTGTCTAAACTCCACTTATAACGCTTGTATGGGACTAAGCTTTTTCTCACAGCCCTGAAAACACGCTAATATACTGATGTTTGAAAAACAAGGCAAAGACAAAAAGAAAATAAATAGTTATAGGCCTATAAGTCTGCTGTCATCATTATTCAAACTATTGAAAATAAAATATATTGAAAACCTCAATGTATTTCCCAAATTTTAACTCG
Source organism: Sinelater perroti (assembly GCA_036346155.1). Lineage (NCBI taxonomy): Eukaryota > Metazoa > Arthropoda > Insecta > Coleoptera > Elateridae > Sinelater > Sinelater perroti. The sequence continues at coordinate 6,943,709 of JARFIY010000001.1, read as the reverse complement.
GCTTCAAGCCATTTAACAACAAAGGATCAGTGTACTTGTCAAACGCGGATTTGAAAACAAACAATATACTGCTGCAATTTTCGTAGTGTCGCACATGCATTCGACAAAGTTGTATAACCAGTTAATGTTTGTGAATATGGCAATAAATAAAATGAAACAATTGTAAGTATAAATTCCTGCCCACTATTCATCAACAAAAAATATATTTTTACACATATTTAAATTTTAATTTATATTCTCTGTAGCTGGAATATATAATATATTTAAGACCATCACATTTTTTCCTCATACTTTTAAGGAATTATGAGTAGACAGCACTGTAGAAGATAAATGGAAGTTATTAACTAGTTATTATTGTATATCGTTAAACTTCTGGTAGAGACCTCAGACTAGTATCATTCGACTCAGATTGAAGAGTAGAATCCGAAAAACTAAGTGTCATCCTCGGGCGCTCAAAGGTTAAAAAGTTATTCATGGAGATTTGACCATAAACCACTCAATGTAGTTTTAGTCGACTACAACTGATGATTAAAGTCGTTAAAAAGAGTATGTAGTCTGGGTGCTCAAAACTTAAAAAGTTACTATCAAAAATTTACAGATATCCCATCATGAAGAGCGTAGCTTACAATTGAAAAATTAATCTTAAACTATTATTTAGGTGTAGTATGACAACACTTGTAACTTAGTTGTGATTCTTTCATACAGTAGGGATCTAAACTATTTCACTTATGTTTAATGATAAGGGAGCATTCATTTTTGTTTCAAAGTACCGGCCTCGGGACAGCTCTAACTACAGCTGGATGATGCTTCGAGCACACCTAAAATGGTTCCACACTAATGGTTTCTCAGACACTTTCGACTAAAAGAGAATCTAAATGTGCTATCAAAGGTCTTGAATGTCGGTTTTTATGTATCACATTTACATTTCTAAAGATCAAAATAGAGTACGCACATTAAGAGCACAACCGCATTTTAATATTTCTTAAAGTGTTGTCCGGTGTTTCTTAGAACATAAATAGTTAGACTTTAATTAATTGCATGCACCACAGATAGTTTGACGGCTTTCATGGATTGTTATCTATCGTTGACATTCTATTTATTATCTACAGTTCGGCATGGCGTGTAACTTGTTAAGGAAAGCGAAAGTGTTTGTGTTTTTTGTAAACGAGCAATATGTTTCGTTGTTTCCCAATTGTGCCGTGGAAAATCGCAACATTACATTTTTGCGTTTATAGTTGATCACGTTTCATTTCACTAAATTTATTTCGACTTTTTATAGATGGAACATTACGTGCCGGATGATTCGAAGCCCGGCCGGCGAATGAATGTACGTCGGCACTTTGCAGGCTCATTTATTAAGCATAGGGGGAAACTCCGCGCGCAGCACCAAACAACGCTGAATTAGCAGTTAAGGGGGTAATTTAATTGTAAGCTGATTAAGCAATTGCGCTGCACTATTGTTACATTTGGAACACAACGTCGCGGCGTGTGTATACATCTGCGTGACATGTTAAGGCACGTAACTGTCATCGCGCGAGCGTGTAGGCGCGGCGATGAGATTTAGCCGAATTCCGAATTTGTAATCTTTAAGGGGCAGATCGTATTTGCTTGTAGATTTGTGCGCAACGTCGCCGCCTTATACAATTTGAGTAGATTACAGTCGGTACTGGCTTTGTATGCGAGTGGATCATCACATGACCTCTTCAGCTTAAGTTAACGGTATACAAACATAAGTTACTTACAAAAAACTATATATATATATATTAAACTCATCTAAAAAATTAATATTAGCAAGTAAAAAATCCGTCTGCCAACTTATTTTGGAAATCTCAGTATTTCCAGAAAAATTTACTTTAAAATATTCATTTTTTTTAAAGAATTAATTTAGTAATTTAATACCATACAAAAAAATATTCTAAACAGCAGTAAAAAAATAGTAAACTACTACGTTCATAATTTATTTAAATAAAAAAAAATATAAAAAGAAAAATGTTCTATTTTTTCATTATTTGTACAATTTGTCTTTTGCAATGGGGTATATGGAAACATGAGCAAATTTCCAACAAATTATATAGAAATACAAAAATATGCAACAAGTTATGCATTGGACTGCACGGAAGCTGCTGATGAGGGTTAATATTTGTACGTTATTGTTAAAATGTAGGATACAAAGAAAAAAAGTCATAATGCACTATTGGTATAGTTGACCCATAGTCGTAGGGTTAAACGTTCATTTTTGCATAAAGTCACGTTTTTAATTATTGGTCTTTTTTACCATTTACTCTAATTCAATAATTTTCAAACGTTACAAATAATGACTAATAAAGACTTTGTTTTCGTTAGTTAACTAAAAAGCTAGTTTCTGAGGCCGTTAAATAATTTGAATTTTAAGAAGACACCAAAACAATTTGTAAAATCAAAATTTTAGAAAAGGCAAAAGAGGATCGGAATATCATTCAGATAATACTTCCAGAGCGCTATAAATAGAAACCTACATATTTAATAGTTACGTACAAGAAAAACAAAAAAGGGATTTAGATAAGTTCTAATTACATCCTTGTCCGTTACTGTAGTTTTGTATTAGGTAAATATTTCTGTAATATAAAAAGACTATTTAAAATATTAATCAGAAATAAATTTTCGCTTGCTAAACGAAATCGCCATTTCTAAAAAAATAAATAGGCCGTAAATAAAGATCCTTAACACGCTTGAAAAATTTTATGCTACTCTTTATTTTATATTTCAGACTAACAAATTGGCACAAAGTTTCATAAGAATTTTGTTGGTTACGTAATAACATAAAAGTGTGTATCGTTGGTTGCAGCCTTATGGATCCTATAGAGATTATGTTATTACTTCACGTTAGACATTAAAACTTCTTTTAATGTTTTTTTAATTGTCAATTCTTCTAAATATGCATTTTTTTAAAAAGCCATTCGATACAAACGTTTTGTTTTTTAGTTTAGAAATTCTAAATACAATTTTTTTATAAAATAAAAAAATACAAATATAAGTTCTATAAATAAAAGAAAAATATAAATATATAATTAAAGAAAATATAAGCAAGTTATGAGCGCTTGAATAGCAAGATTGTCATAAAAATTATATCTTCTGACTGCTTTTTGTTAGTAGCCCAAATAAATGATAATTATAGGACGATAAATCCGGACTGTAGATAGAATGTTATCATCTATTCTTCTTCTTCATTAGCCTGTTGTAATCCATTGTTGGATATAAGCTTTTCCCCTATTTTTTCACATGTCGGTTTTGAGCTACCCTTATACATGCTAAATTTGCTCCCATCTTCAAGTCATCCTTTCGTCTGGTTTGCGGGCGGCTTACGCTTCTTCTACCAGTCCATGGTTTCGATTGTTGTATTTCTTTATTCCATCGTTCGTTGTCCTGCTTCATGGTATGACCAACCCATATTCATTTTAGGTATGCTACATGTCTTTTAAAACCTATAAATTTTCTTTCTTTTTTAATTATTTTATTTCTTATTGTCTTTTAATTTTTATTCAACATTTTTCTTTCTGTGGCTTATTGAACTCCAGCAAGTTTTTCCATTAATAATTGTGTTAAGGTCCATGTCTGTGCAGCGTAAGCAAGTACGGGTATGCATTTGTCGTATACAAATGTTTTCAGTTTTAAAGGTATTTTTTGGTTTTCAGGATTTTATTTTGCTTTTTGAAGGCTGATCTTGCTTGGCGTATGCGTTTGTCGATGTCTAAGCTTTGATTGAATTTTTTACATACTAAATTTTTACATTCTAAATAAATATATTCTTCTACTGTCTCTACATGTTGGTTGTCAATTATATCTCTGTTTCCTAGTTGGTTAATCATGAATTTCGTTTTTTTGTGGTTATTTATTTTTAACACAATTTTTTTCAATTTGACTTTTAGTTCTTCTAATATAGTTTTTAGATCTTCAAAATAAACTTGACATGACTACTACATTGTCCTCATATGTTAATTGGTTGAGCATTTTGCCATTTATATTCACACCTTTATGCTCCCGTTTAAGGTTTTTAAAAACATCTTTCAGTGCTGTAATAAATAACAGCGGGCTCACCGAGTCTCCCTGTGTTTTTGTGCAGCTGTATTATCATTGTTGCTTGGTCATAGATGGCACGAATAATTTGAGAATATCGGTGGTCTGCTCTACTATTTTGTAATGCTTTTTTATCGTCCACAGTTCAACTGAATCAAAAGCTTTCTCGTAGTCGACGTAAGCTATGTATAAAGAAAGATCGTACTCTGTGGCTTTTCGGATAATAAGAATATGATTACTAGTGCTGAAGTTTTTTTTCTAAATCCGACTTATTCAATCGTTTGATAACATTCTAGTTTTGCATCTAACCTATGCGTTACAATTTTAGTAAAAAGTATGTATATTTAGGGGTATATTGGTCTGTAATAGTCAAGGATTGTTTTATCTCCTTTCTTGAATACAAGAACCACTAGGAAATTACTCTCGTAGTCAGGCGTTTTTTCTTCAAGTAGACATTTATTGAAGAATGTTTCCAGTGTCTTGATTATTTATTGTCGAGTCCAATCCGGAGTAAATCCTTATTTTTTTTATCGAGTTTGTACAGCTACATGGAATCTAGTATTGTTTGAAACTGGGTAATTGTTTTCAATTCAAAATTTACGCTTTTTTTATGATGTGCTAGGTTTGTTTCGTCAAAAGTTGACAGAAGTAATTTCAGCAGTCGTTAATCGGCAATGCAAATATTCTGGTTCACGCTGGTTTACCCTGGTTTTCGAGTACGTCGGTAATCTTTCTGTCATGCGTATACTTAAGTCTTCTTAAAAACGTTGTTCCGAATTATACCTTAAGTTACTTCAAAATTTTAGACGGTTCTGCTTCCTCATTATGAGAAACATTATAGTAATCCTTTGGTCAACATGAGATGTTACGACTTGTTCTGACATTATGATAATGAGTAAAGGAGCGATAGTGTAAAGTACTCTACAAGGAGAATCCTCTTTGTCTTTACCTATAACGCCCCTCTGCATTTTTGTCACGGCGAGAAAAAAGAAATTTAGATTTACATTTGATACATGACAATAGCTGTCACTATAGAGTAATTAATTATATTTAAATATATTTTTTAATTTTATTCAGATCTACTCTTCCACATATTTAAATGTGTATTAGTTTATTATAAAAATGTATCTTATTTTTTTAATTATGTTATTATAATAGCCCAACTCTTTTGAAAGTTAAAAACTTTAGAAATCGGGATTATTATACACAACTTATCATGTAGGACATTCTAGTTATTATTTAATTTCTAAATATTAATCATTTGTGATTATATTTAACCAAAATTTTAGTATGTATCTAAAATATATTAGAAAAAAATCTGATACTAAAGATCTAAATCACATACACATTTTCTTATTTTATATTTTAGTTGATTACTTGTTTTTAAGCGTGGGAGTTTCAGACAGCTCCAAAAATGAACCCGAGCCCGTCCATACCGCAGCCCGCTCCTCAACCACGGGACCACGCTAGCTTTTAGGTTATATCGTGGAAAATCCGAAGACCCTCTTATGCGTATGTACAATCCTCTGTTAGATAATACGAATACAAATAATCAACAATCTATAACTGTAGACAAAATCAGTCGAGAATATGATCATAGCGCTCATATATTCGAATCCCTTTGCGCCGGAAAATTAGTGCGCGATTTGGCTATAAAACATGACTACTAGGAGGAAATAACTGTTGAAAGTGCAACTCACAGCAAGAAATTTGATTGCAAGAGAAGTGATAAATTCGTTCGCGAATTGAAAAAGAAGATCTATTAAGATCCAGGGCGAAATATGACTGACCTGGCCAAAGCAATGGATGTAGCGAGGTCGACGATCAGTCTAGTAGTGCATCACGATCTGTACTACATGTCCCGAAGAACCGCCAAATGTTGATTGAGAAAACAAGTTAGAGGTCCGAGCGTTGCAAAAGATGTTAAGCACAGTAGTGCTGACTTTCTGAAATTCATCTCGGACAAAGAGAACTATATTCAGGGCAGAAAGGTAAATCGCTAGATTGAACATTAGATCTTTCAAGGTGCCTTTAAAGTGCCTGTATAATGTTTCGAGTCACTGTGGTGGTGTCGGGGCTTTTAAACTGCGAAGGAAATACCATGGCACTCCACACAGTTGTCAAACCTTGGGGAGGTGGCCGCTAGACGGCAGTATATGTTCCAGCAAGGATCCGTTCGCTAGGCATGGATATACAACAATTCGTATTGGTACTGGCCTCCCGATTTGTGACTACCCTTCAGTCCTGACTTAAATTCCCTTGACTACCACATGCGGCGCGTGGTTGATGCGTAGGCCAGTGAGAGCCATAATAACACCAAGTACAGCTTAACGGTCTCTATCATGGAGGTAATGATACATATGGACAAGGAGCAAGTTGTGTTGACTTACAGCAGGTTTAGGTCCTGGCTTGAGAAGATCATGGTCGCTGATGGGGGCTACATTAAATATTATAATTTTATTATTACTTACTTTCATTATATTAAGTTTCATGTAAATACATTTAATGTAATGATATTTTTATTGTTTATTTATTTTCCGGATTTACATCGATGAGCCTGTACTCAGTTAAATATTTTTATACTAATGTACCCGAAAATTTTAGTTGTCTACAGTATACTATACTTACCATGTACTACCCGAATTAAGGGTATTCGGAAAATGACAAAATCTTGAAAGACAGAAACATCGGGACAATGAATTTGATTTTTTAAGAAAGTTGCACAAAATTATTGATCACCTTTTGAAGAGTTTGTCTGCGATCATCAGAGCAAAAGAATATTTGTACAGAGTCCCATCTTATGTGAGAATTAGTTTAAATTTGAAAGGTTTAAATATCTAATGTTTTTTTAATCATTTTTTCTGAATAACAATCTTTTTGGATATTATGTATGTGCATTCTATTTTGTTTGTATATGGAAGAAAAGATTAAAATTTAGTTGTAAAAAGAGAGCTGCAGAAGAAATATCTATGTACTGTTGCAACTGTAAAAATAATAGGTGTAATAATTACAATATAATTATAAATGTGTGCATAAGATATTTACATAAAAATCGATATACTTATTTGTTAATAAAGTTATAAACATTATTTTATTTTTCTAAAAAATTGTTTATTTTAAATTTGTTTAAATAGTTCATTTAGTGGCATGTTGCTTATTTATTAATTAAAATTAATATTAGTTGTGTTGTTGGTTCTTGTATCAGTGCTTATTATCAGGTTTTATTATATTGTAATTTTTAATTTTCTTTTGTAATTGTGCTCGTTTTTGTTGATACAGAGAAACTCGTTAAAGATATATTTAATTTAATTACATTTTTTAATTGCAAATATTGTAATTTAAAAGTCACAAGTAAGAAATAAACAATCTACAACTACAACCTTTTAACTTCGTTATTGTTGATTTAAGAAACAACGTTTGAGTGGTGCAAACACGCCATTAAAGTTGTTCAAAATAAATTGAGTTTACCCATTTACTAGTAAGTACTGTTTTTCAGCGGCGCTAAAGCAGAGCGACTCACCACTCTGCGGAGTGTAATAAAAATCAAATTTGTGCCACTTTGCATATGATCGTTACTATTCCGCACAGCTGAAACCTTCAGAAGCGCGGCTTTAGCTTGTTTCATGGGTCAGTTAACGGTTGCTTAAGAGAAAAATTGTGTTGACATTTATATTAAGTTAAAGGATGCCCGTGACGCAGTGTGTAAAAAACGCGCTTTTACGTCCCCTATAAAACAAAATTTATAACGCACCATAAATTTTGATTTCTTATAAATATCGGAGTTTATTTTACTGCGTGCGGATCGTTCCGCAGGCTTGCCGTTATTGTTTAATAAAGCAGTCGCCGTGGTTATGCGCGTTGCTCGAACATGAAGGGTCAGCTAAACAAAGTTTAGATAAGGCCAAATTTAATGTAATCACATCTCTTTGAAGATTGCCTGAAAAATGTTTTATGAGATGGGAGTTTCATTGACTAATTCATTAATGTAACTATGTCTGAAAAAGGTATGCAAAAGTCTCCTTTTGATGTATTATACAGGATATTAAAAACAGACTTTCTAATCAGTTTTTATAAGTTTTGCATTCTAAACATGACTAAAAAATTTAATTTGTTTTTATTTAAAAAATTTATATTAAAATATAAAAAAAATTATCACATATCAATTATTCGTTAATGTTAAATTGTAATAAAATGTAATAAAAATATGCCATGGGGTTTAAGATTAAATATAACCAAAAGTGATACAGAAAGATATTTTGATGGGCGAACCAACATACTGAACAAATTACCGAACTTATTAGATTTCTGTAAAAATGAAATAAATACTAAACGATATACAGTTAACGCAAGTCTCTAACTTTCTTCAGACTATACATCAGTTATTTTCATAATGTGTTCAGATCAAATACAAACAATAAGACAATCAACCAAAGCTTATCATTAACATAACCAAAAAAAACATTCAAAGAAATATTGGGCAAAATTTATTGAACTAAACCTTACAGTCAGTTAAGTAAGAACGTAATCGGGTTAACATGGAATAAAATTATTTAAAAACATTTCCAAATACATAGGTACGTTGTACTCCAATAGAACAAAGATGCTATTGTATCAATAATGTGTCCAGTCACCACTGGCGTCGATAACTGCCTGGCATTCTGCAGGCATGCTTTCGACCAAATTGATGACGTATTCATCTGACAAAACCTCTGCTCTTTCTACTCAATGCAAACCTTGCTGTATGTTTGGGATCGTTGCTCTCCTGCAGGATCCAGTCCTCGTTTTTCTCGATGAACCAACGTTACCCAGTCAGTAACAAACATTTCTTATAAACCTCGAACATTTTCGGAGCATTTAGGTTGTACGTAAACAGATGCAAATCGAGTTTTGAGAAGCAGTCCTAAAGATGCACCTTTACTGAGTGTTTAACTGTCCGCTATATCAACTTGTTAGTTAAGGTTGATTAAGCTCGTGGGACAAAAACATACCTATTTTTAACAGAAGTTTTGTTCGTAAAAGTTACATTACTCCAATCTTGATTGTCCTTTGCTCAAGCGAGATGGGTTTGGATAGCTATGTCTACAACTTTCTTTTTTAATTTTGCTTTTCTTGACGTAATGTTAAGCTCGGGTTCCGCGAAAATAAGTTCACCATCTGTTTGCCTATCGAACCCGTTCCGGCAAGTTATCGACTGCTTTTGTCTCCTTATATGATTGCACCTACTTGCTGACGAATGTTTTCGACTTGTTTATGTATTTATCAGCCGTTGCATGAAACATTTTCAGACGTTTCGGGTGGGTACAGTGCAACACAGCCCGTAATACGATGTGTACGCGGCACTTATGGTGCTTTGCATGTTTTTCTAGCAAGAATTCAATGCTAATTGAGTCTTTTATGACAAAGCATCGAGGAAAATGCTTCCTCTATCCACTCGCAAAAGAATTGTGAGTTGATTTATACACATAAAGAAATCTGCAATGCCCTTTTAATTTTTACAATTTTTTATTATCCACCATCCTCTACGTACTTTTTTCTTTCTTCCCACATACTATTCATTTTCCAATTTTGAACAAAAACCTTTTCTTTATGTTTCTGATATTGGTAAAAGGTAAGAGAGGTTTGGCTATTAACTTGCCACGTTTACCAGGCGGATTCTCGAGTAGATGAAGTTGTTGTTTACTGCAACTTGAAACGCTGCCACCGCCAGGCTGTCTTTTCATCTTTTTGAATTTTATTTAGCTTAACTGTTAGGAGACTGCAATGACACTGATGACTAGAGTCAGCTGCCTGGGATTGTCCCCTCATTTAGTTTGGCCTTTGTGTCGATACAGTTTCCTGGGTGTGATCACTGTGCTCTTGTATGCATAGCTTCTAGGAATCATAACAGAGTTGGGTTTCGTTTGGGACCAATATATTAGAATGACCTCATAAAATCTAGAGGTGCCATCCTTAAATGAAAAACACGCAGTTCTACAGCATATGAAATTAATAGTCAATTTATCTGTTTTAAGTTTTATTATGGATTTATCACTTCAAACTATTAGAACGTCCTCGTTGTTAAAAAAATATTTTTATTATAGTCTGTTCTTTAAGTAAATAAAGCTGGGTGTCATCACCTAATATAGTAAAATCATTTTTAATATCTTAAGCACTTTCAGGCATTATTTAAAGTACCAGATGAATGAAACTTTTTTCACTGAAAGATGCTAATACAGAATGAGTTACTGGGACAGGAACGCCCTAGCCATAAGTCACACCTTTGTCAAACTCAAGTATCTCCCAGACAACAGTGATGTTTTCTTCTGTGAAAAACAAAAATCTAATTATAACAAATTCTATAAATCTTGCAGTTATATAAGATCTACAATGGCCTTTAAAATTTATTCTACTTGTGAATTTTGCCAGAAGATGCAAAATGGTGTCTCGGACAAACAAATTATCAGATGCAAAGGTTTTTATAGTTGTGAAATAGCCGCTAAAATTAAGTGTCATCAATTTTCAAGTATTTAAATAATTAAAAAGTATGCTAAAAATGAAAAATTGGTGATAAGCGACGTAGTGTACGCTCAAAAAATATTTTAATTTGAGATTATGTTATCCTAAGAATAATAAATTTGGTTAAAAGCCTTACTCATCTGCTATGAGCTAAAAAACATAAAAACTAAACAATACCACAGTGATAGAAAGTGCTATCCAATGATGAATTAATTTTTAATATTAACAGTCATGGCAAAATATGTATTTTAGAAAATTACTTAAAGAATAAAATTTACCAAAATGCATATTGGTGACAATTAAACATTTCACCGTTGTCATAGTATAGAGATATATGTCTGTCTAACGCAGTTGCCGACTAGCTATCATATCTAGCATAATTAATGGCACAAAGTATGTTGAAATACTATACAGCATCATGTTGCATACTGAAAAAGACTTGTCTAGAGATAAAGATTTATTTTTCAAGACAATAATGCACTTGCCATTTCATTTTGAATAAACACTGATGTGGAATAGATTGGCCAACCATTATATCTAAATATAATGATAAAATAGGAACTAATTGAGTTTGTAGTTCAAGCTTGGGATCACAATATTTTGAAAAAGAGCTGGCCAATAAAATACTAATAATAGCATAGATTTAAGAAATACGTTGTGCAATATTGGGTTAATATTCCTGTTATATGTCTTTCTACAACCACTTAAAGTACTGCCGCTTTCTTTCGTTGTAGAATAAAAAATATATATACTAATTTTGGTTACGCATTATGAGTTAAAAGTGATTGTATACTTTTGTTCTCAGCTTTAAACATTCAAAGCGTTATATCTCAATTGTCTTTAAGTTGTAGGTATAGCTAACAACAGGTGAACCAACATACTGGCATGTTTAACAGGATACCTGATCGCAAACATGAGTGGAATAGGCCAGCCACACGTAAAAACGGAATCAGATCAAAATCTATCCTACGATCACTTACCAGTGATAATAACAATCAGCACTATAGTTATTAGTAAGGAAAAAAATACTTCTGCACTAACCACATTGATTGAAATCTGCTCAAATTCTATTTGAAAGAAAATACCAATCTTATTATTAGAATAAGAGACACTTATAACCTCGACGAGGCGATTTAATACCTGACTAAATTAATACAAGCCTAGCAAGTCACGCCCACAACCCCAAATAGGCTACCTGAATCAATTAATATACATCGACATAGACTACAACTAGTATGTAAAAAACTTAGAGAAGTAGATGGCAAAAAACTAGAAGCAGGCAGGACAAAACTAACTGCTATAAACTAACGCACTAGTTACACAAAGTACTGAGGAAAATATGTAACAAATCATTTTTGAGCATTATATTACATATCTGTCTAACGAAGACCATACAATATAAAAAGCCTCTAAACAATTCAAAAGGGCCACAATTGCATTTACAACAATCAGAAAAACAGACGGAAGTTGGACCAGATTGGATAAAGAAAAATTAGACGTTTTTGCTGGACACCTCAAGCAAGTATTGACAACCCCTCAGCCTTAAGCTAACTACAATGATAATAAAGTTTAAACTTTTATTAACGCAGCGTGTCAATTACCATTGCCTGTAGCAGCCTTGTTACTAGCTAAAGTAAGGAAAGAAATAAGACAGTCACATATTCACAAAGCTTCTAGTTGCGATTTTATCGTAAGTAAAATACTAAACTTTTCCAGAAAATGTATAATAGTATAATAAGATTGTACTACTTTCCCGTAGAATGAAAATATGCCCTAATTATTATGATTGTTAAACCTGGTAAAGCACCAAAGCAACCACAGTCGTACAGACCAATAAGCTTACTGACTATTATGACAAAAATTTTCGAAAAGTTACTGCTGAAAAAAATAAAAAATACTGTGAACCTAGACCAGATAATTCCATCATACTAATTGTTGTCAATAGAAAAAAGAAAAATATAGAAATAAAAAGCATGTGTGCGGCAGTGACAAAGTATGGAACAATGGTCTGTTGTATAAACTCAAACAAAACTTACCAAGCTAGTTTTATATACTATTAAAATTCTACTTAACTGAATAAACAAACTTTCCAAGTAAAAATAAACATCTCAGTATCAAGTTACCTCAACATTAATTTCAGAATTCTGCAGGGGACTACTCTTATACCTGATATATACATCCTAGTGACAAAAATACTAATATCGCTACCTTTGCCGATGTCCAAGGATCTCTTGAATTAGCATCACGATGTCTTCAAAATCATCTCCTGTTACAAGACTGGTTTAGTAAACCGTGATAAATCTACCTAAGTAACTTTTACAAAGAAACATGTTATATGTCCTTATATCATAATAAACAATATTCCTATTTTAGTCAAGACTGAAGTTAAATAAAAATTGGACTAAAAACTCACCGGAAGTTTGCATATTAAGGCCAAAAGAAAATAATTGGACCTTAAAGTTAAACACATGTTTTGGATGGTTGGACGTCGTTCGCCGCTTTCCCTCACAAACAAGGTTTTAATATACAAAGCCATACTAAAACCTTTACGTTCTTACGGAGTGCCATCAAATATTAAAATACTACAAAAATTCCAAGCAAAAACTCTTCGAATGATGGCAGACGTACTATGATACATCAACAATCAAATCTTGTACAAGAAATCGAAACGACATACCATGACTATCTCATGGGATACCCAAACAACCTAGTAGAACAGCTTTGGAACCAGCCAACAGCCAAAAGAAGATTGCGGCGGTAACGGGCACAGGACTTACTGCAATACATGATCCAGGACTAATTTCCATGTTTTATTAGAAGAAATAGTAAGGGGTACATCCTCTTCGTCCCATATTTACTTATTACTTTTGTTAAAGTAGATTTTAAATATGCAGCTAGAGTTAAAAAAAAGTTATAAATATAAAATTATAGTTATAAAAACCACAACTTTTAAATCTTATGTTTGTGAAAAAATAATTTTTTAAAAATTTAGACTTATTTTTTATAATTTTGCTATATATACTTTAGCTCTTTATTCTCGTGCGTAACTTTGAGCGAGAAACCGCTTTTAATTTTTTCTTTAAAAGTATAATTCTTTTAGTAAGATCCAAACCTACGTCTCATATTTATATTATAAATTTAATGGAATAGTTTACTTTATATTTAGCATAATGCGGTTTAGTTATTTAATTACAAAAAACTCAATTAAAAAAACATAATTAACTAATTAGTAAACAGACATATTTTAATGATCCAAACATTTACAAAGAAATATAAAAATTCTATTTTCAGTTTGTTCAGAAAAAATAACAATTTAAAATAAAAGAATCCGCTTTAAGATTTGTAATTTCTGAGAAACACGATTTTGATAATTTACTTGGTTAACAAATTAATGTGTTTATTTAAGATTAAAAAAATATATAAAAGTTATATCAAAACCAATGGAGGAAAAGTCTGGTGTAGCGAAGGCTGTCAAACGCTGATCCATCATTACAAATTATTAGTTCGGCGGGTTAGCATCAAATAGTGAAGTACGAAGGGCTCGTTACTACTAGCACATTCTGCTAACACGGGTGCCACCATAGCAGCGGTTTATTCTGAAACACGCACCCTAGTTTTATTTTTCCCCCAAATTAAATCGGAGGGGCGAATTTAATTAGCGGCGCGCACCTGAAACGTGCACCAGTGACTTTCTTGCCAGCAAAGAAGCGTTCGCTTATGCTTGTTAAACAAATTTTAGCGCGTAAACTACGAAACTTCAAAGATAATTGCGCTTTCTTGCCTGCCTCGCCTCGGCAGCAGAATTTGCACCCGCGCCAATTATTGTTACGCTGAGGCACCAAAGTGGAGGTGAGGACTTGCATTTAAGTCGACGCGCCCGGAAAAAGCACAGGCAATCAAAGCGCTGCAACAGTTGTACAGAAAGCACATCGTTTTCTTATATCTTCCACGAACTGCCGTAGTCGGCTCAATTCAGGCGTTCAGAGTAATAGCAATAATAATCCCGGCTGGCGTTCGCTTTGCGTGAAGCAAGCCGATAAACATGAATGTAACGAAATTTGCCCGCCGATGGAAAAATAATGGCTAAGCAGTGCGAAAAGGAAAAATAAATAGTCGTTGTGCAGCTGTCGGGCACAATAAAAATTTAAGCTTAAAAACACGGAGGGCAGAGAGCGCTCGCTAAAAATGCAAATTGAATTGTAGATGCAAACTGATATTTGCATGTGCTGCAACTTACGCGCTGCCCGAAATGCGTTCTTGCTGATAAGTTTGCACTGTACGTGTACACATTGCTAGGTTTATAGAGGACAAAGCTGATGCACTCTGGCAGCTTATCGCCGATGCAAAATTTATATCCGTAAATGCGATAAGAAACATAGTAGCATGAAAACGGCTGCTTAACATTTGTTTGCTGCAGAAAAAGAAAACAGAAAAGTTGTGTAATTTAATAAATATTCATTTATATAAATGTTTTATATACAAACAAATATATATTTTCAAATTAATTGCGTTACAAGTTTGCGTTTCAGTTAAAATTCTTCTTCTTTAATAGATTTGTTTTTTAATATTTTTATGCATCTGTTTTCAACGTTTACTTCATAATTAAGAAATTACAGAGCTTTTTTTTCCACCTAGTATTTTAGTGAGTTTTATTATTTTTTTATTTTCCATTTACATCTGTCTTTTATAAATTTTTGCTTTTATCTTTTGATATATATTTAGATGGCTTTTTTCAATTAAGTTTCTTTAATTGAGCAAATCTTTCTCAGTGTATTATTTGGTGCTTTTGGTGCTCCTAAGTGCTATGTTTTCATATGCAAGTAGTAACCTCAAATAAATGCCAAAAACGGACTCTTCCTTACATTTAAGAAACTACGTCATCTATTGCTATTCTAATTGATTACATTCATGTTTTTTGTTTTGTCCACGACTGTACTGACATCATACAAATTGATTTTCTTTTGTGTATTTTAGCAACGCATGGCACTAGAATCTACCTTTATGTACACTTTTATACACGCACTGGGAAAGCATCTTAATCTACGTCACAATCGGAGTTTAAAGAGCAAAAACAATCATTTGTGAATACGCTAATTGCTATATTATATATATATATATATATATATATATACTTTGATTTATTTCTGCATTTTTTTTCTTGTTTTATAACCTCTTTCATCGCCAGCATGTGGTTGAAGCGCGGGCTGCGGCGCAGACAGACCCTAAAGGTCTTTGATGGCCTACTCAGCCACTGAAAATAATTGAGTATTTGCGTTTAAGAAGGGGTCATACTGACGGTCATTTAAGCCGCCATTAGAAACGCTGTCATGTTTTCTATTAATCCATTTGAAAACTTAAACTAGATATGGTAGTTTATTTATATATTAAGTTTTATTAACAAGCATTTCTATAACGATTTCAGAGATTAAAAACGTAGAATTTTCAGATCTAATAGTTGATCTGTTTAATCTGCATATAAATTACTGTGTTAAATGATTAAAGTACTGTTTTCTAAAATATTATTTTTCTACGTTTGGAATATTTAATTTTAAGAAAATAACGTACTGTCTAAGTGTTTTTATTTTCTATATTATAATTTGCAAAGTTGTGACCGTGCAAAATTTTTATATTACGTAG
This sequence comes from Sinelater perroti, assembly GCA_036346155.1. Taxonomy (NCBI): domain Eukaryota; kingdom Metazoa; phylum Arthropoda; class Insecta; order Coleoptera; family Elateridae; genus Sinelater; species Sinelater perroti. Next base: position 6,927,524 of record JARFIY010000001.1, on the reverse strand, counting down.
AGTATGTAACATATACGAATAAAATAATAAAACAAATAAAATAATGTATACATTATAATCTCTTTATTCTAACACGCATTAAAAGTATGTATCCGATCATGTATGTTTTCTTTCTTTTTTGTTTTTAGGTTTACGTCTCCTTTTCTTCATGCGTTAGTTTATGTTTCACTTTATGTAAATGTAAAAACCCAAGTTCTTAACCCTCTATTCTTTCATCGGTCCAGATCTCTTTTTTCTTTGAATATTAGGTCTCTTGCTTTTGATTAATCTATCGTTACTGACGGTGGTTTTACTCTTTTCGTCTTCCCTTGACGAATTTCATAATATCTGTTATGCTTGTTATAGCTTAATTTCTTATTGTATCTTTTCTTGATTTTCCTAGTTCTCATTCTTAATGGATTTATCTCTGTGGTTCTAAGCAGTTATTTTGTCTTGCTAGTACACGTGTTGTTCTTCTTATGATTCGGTCTACATTTTCCTTGCATTCCGTTCTTAAGTATTTTTTTTTAGATACCGACTCTATAATATAGTGATTCCTGTTTCGCATTCATAACTTGCTGTTCGTCTACGTGTTATTATATATTATTTCAATCGCGATATTTTTTCCTTTAGATATGTAAACAATATACTTGCTACATTATCTTTTTTCTTATTTCTGATTTATAGCGTGTGGGCTGTTTTAGGACTACCAATATTTTTGTCTTTTCATTGCACATTTAAATAACGTTAGAAAACTTTAAGAGAAGGTTCTGTAAGTTATTATCAGACTCTATTGCTAGTACTGCATCGTCCATGTCTATAATAATGGACAATATAACCAATAACATAAATATAGCCATTCTATGTTACGCGGGCAATAAGCTATTTATAATTAATATATAAGATATTTTGTCATAGAAATATATATTAGATGTTTGCTATTACTCTTATTGTATTTTTCTTAATAGTTTGTTTGTTTTATAGTATTAGTGAGCTGCTTTACATTTAATGACATTTTATTTAGTATACTTTGTTAATATACAGTTTTTTTATTTAAATCGTTCAAAACTTTTCAAGAACTGCTCGCCCCTATATACAATATACTGTAATATTCGTCGTAAGTAGATTTTTTGCTTCTTTACATTTTTATTTTGTCTTCTTTAGTGTGTTGGGCATTATCTTTACATTTCTTGTTAGTTTGTTTTGATTTTGCTTCCTTGATTTTAGTAATTCTTTTTGTATTTTTTTAAGTATATTTTCATGGTTTCTCTATATTAATTTTTAAATAAAATTATCCAAACTATGTAGTATATTTTAAAATATATCTTATTAGCTTTTTATTTTGACTTTGTTGTTAAACTTTTGTTGTTGCACCTACATCGTTGTATAATCTTTTCGTTCTTTTTTATCCTTTAGTTATTCTATTCTCTTTTTAATAAGTATGTCTTTAACACACATATATATATATATATATATATATATATATATATATATATATATATATATATATATATATATATAACACACACACACGAGAGGTTGCCCGCAAAAAAAGTATTTTTGCGTCCTAAGCTAACCATTTTTCATTCACCTTCCCTCAAATTTCGCAATATGGGAACTTATAAATTTTTAATTGGACCGGCTTTTTCCCGAATGACTTAGCCGCGGTCACTCGGCTGCAGCGGTCCATTCAACAAGGAGCTAGAGCGGCCTCGATGTGCGTACACGAACGCATAGACCTCCTCGAGTAAATCAAGTGCCCAGAACCACGCTACATTTCTTTGTTTACTTTCTGTTCAAATGTACAGATATATATTAAGGAAATGTTCTGGTTTAGAGAGTTTAGAAAATTGATTTTTTGTGTCAATAGTTAAATTATTAAAGAATGTATTTTATAAGACACAGATCTTAGAATAATAATACATCTATCAAAGTTTGGCATAAAATATATGGATTATATTGGATTAAAAAGGATTCTCAAATATTTTAAAGGCAAATTCGTATAGTGACAATTGAATAGGTAGGCACCCCCAAAATATAAAAAAAATCAATGAAAAAGAACGCTTGACAAATGTTTTCTTTAAAAAAAAAACTACCAACTTATGGCTTAACAATAAGAAAAAATGTAGATTCTGTTGTAAGAATGATAAAGGTTATCATCGCAACGTTACATAATTTTTGCCTAAGCACCATTATTGTCTTAAGGGCTCCAACAGATGGTGTCAATAGAGCAATACTGAAGCCGCTAATCAATTTGAATCATTCACTAACCATCTTAGTGTCATTTAACCGGACAGAGAAAAACATATTGTTTGGATTTATGACGATCTCTCCATGATAAAGATATATGTAAAATTAAAAATTTGTTTTGGACCAGCATTACGAGACACATCTTTTCAGCCAATTTGAGTTTCCGGCGGCGAGGCGTTTTAGTTGTTAGCTACTCAATCGGCTATTTTGCAATAATTTATAATAAAAAAGTTGATTTGCACTTTTCAAATGTTTGTTAAAATGTTTTTCAATTATTATTTCTAATAACAGATATGTTGTGCTGTTTTGTATTTTTACTAAAGAATAACCAGCATAATTTTATAATTATAATACATCTATTACTACATATAGTTAGTATATTCGGCAAATTCTTAATTTATATAATTAAAATACTTCTATTTGGCGGCAATTTTAATATTTTACTTGTATTTTTTATTTGACATGAAAAATTTTATATAGTTTTTGAGTAGAACAAAAATAAAAAATAATATTTTCTATAAATATAAAAATAGCGTCAGCAAAACAATTTACAAATATTTAATTATGTAACTGAACATCTCAAAAAACATAACACATCGTTTTTAACACTTATCCACAAATGCACCATTTAAAATTCAGCCGGTTGAGTGCTAGAGAATCAAGAAGTTGACGGAAATTTTGCTAAAAAAACCATGTTTACTGACGAAGAGGATTTCTACCTTAGTGGGTATGTTAAGGCAAGATGTGTCCCATTTGAGGCACAAAAAATGCTCTGATCATTCTGTAACGACCTATATACACCCAAAGAGTAATAGTTTGGTATGTATTTTAACCTGGTGAAGCGATTCACTGGCGAAGCTTATCGTGAGATGATAGTGGATTTTTGTGGCTGCATTTAGACGGTATTTATTTTGATGACTTGTGGTTTTCGTAGTATGATACCACTTGTTATATGACGCGTGAAGCGATTAAGTTGTTTAAGCAAACATTAATGAGCGACTTATCTCCTAAAACAGAGAAGTGAACTGACCATTAAGCTCTTGTGACCTCACACCATACAAATTTTTCCTCTGCGGATTTGCAAAAATCAAAACTTTAGGTATGAAAATAAGGATTATTTAAGTTTAAATTAAATGGGTTATCTATGGAATTGAGTCACATTTAGACGAGGAGGACATTTGTCAAATCTCCTATTTGACATTTAACAGCAATCTCTTGAAAATATCGTCATAATTTTCCCACTAAATAAGTAAATAAAATATTTTTTCTAAAATTTAATATTGCATTTCTTTTGGGACATCCTTTATCATAGACGATTTATGATTGCACAATTCCTATTTTTTTATATCGTTTCTTGTATCGCACAGTCGCTCTTCGTTTTAGTTCTAAAGTATTTTAATGTAGATATAAAATATAAAAATCATAGCATACTTATATTAGATTCTCAAAAGCCGCTATGATATTTACTAGCGTCCTTCGTAACACAACTAAATACCATTACAATTTTAAATAAGCCATCTAATTTTAAACAAATTATGGATTTGACCACATAGTTTTATTTATATTTTTTCACGCATTTTCCTTCTAACAGAAACTATTTCACAGCTGATCGAATGCTTTGTAGTTAAATATACAAATGAATGCTTCCAATTACCAACTATTTCTCAGTATTTGGGAAATGCGCTATTAAATTATCTAAAACAATTAAATTAAATAAATCTAAACATAGAATAGTTTAAAAATGTCATTCAGTTACTGAAAAAATATCGGATAACATCACAAATATCATTTATGCATTCATATTGTGAAATGCTATTTAACTCATATCGAGCTAAAATTTTAAATTTAACTTTTTTAGCATTTTTCATTCGAATAGCACAATCATGTTGCATGGAGCAGGTTCTAAAAATATGCCGTAACAGGCGTTTCTACATTCAAACTGCGCCGACGTGTTCAAAGGCACAAGGGGAAATTTAAGGAGAATGTCTTGAATGGATTACTTCTTAAATATGAACGACAAGGCACGATGAGATTTTCAGATGAAAAAAGCGCCAGTCGAGCTTTTGGTTGTGCAAAAATAATTTTGATATTCTGTTAAAATTGTTGCACACTCAATTGGTTCCGCGTCATTTTTATTGCCACATAAATAAGCAATTAAACTGCAAGCGTGCTAGACATTCCAAACGCACAGTAGAGCTCTCCTAAATAGGCCCCATAAAGTTGTTCCCGCAGAGACTATTCTTGCATCCCATATTGCGGGATTACTGCGAGTCCAGTTTGCTCAAAAGCTGACGGCATCGGGATCTTAATGACGTCACTGGAACTTAATGTAAACCGCCGAATTAAGCCTGTTTGCAGTCGCATTTGGTATCCACACGTCGCGGAGTCTTAGCGATCCCGCAAGCAGGTGATTTAGGTGTGCAGCCGGATATTGTTTAACTCGAACTAAAACTAAAATGATAAGGCGGATTTGGGGAGATTAGGAAATAACCATCTGGGGAGCACGATCGATCTGTTGATATTATCACTAATGTTGCATAAGCTCTATTTGTGTGGCGAAGTTCGGCTCCGGGCAATCCATCGGGATCGCCTCGAAATTTAAAATAATCGTCAAGTAATAAAGTCCTCTCAGGACTGAAGCCAGCAGTTGGAGCTGAATTTTGTGACGACGGAAATATTTAGGTGGAGGTGAATAATTCACGAGTGTTGCTTAGGATTCCAGTTTGGTGTACAGGTAGATTAGATGTAAATATCGGCAGAGTTGAACGTAAGCCAGTCGGCCGGGCGGTTTCGGCGGCTTTCATAATGCAAGACGGGCTGAAGAGCGCCCGGCCTAAATTTTATATAGCAGGGATAAAAAGTGACGCGTTTAAATTTTGATGTAGTGAAGACATGTTGAATTTGGAATTTTAGGGCAAATAAAACTTTTTTCTATTTGTGGTTGGTTTTAAGATGGAACTTTTTATTTCATTTTATATGTACTCCGAGCCATATGAATAGGATTAGATACCTTAGGTTGAAGTAACCACAACAAAATAAAACAGTGTACAAAAAGATGTTAATGAACATGATGATTTGTGGAATACTATTATAAATGTGTGATACTGACACAGCACAGCACAGAATCCGCAAAAAGTGGACAAAAATTTTTTTTTCAAATTGTGCATATGGTTTCTATATTTTCTGAATAGTTAAAAAGGAAGGTCACTGTATCTTTTCCTGGAATATCAAGCTCATTAGGTGAAGTCTCTACCTGCTAGAGGATCGCAAACACGACCCTTCCGCCTAGCAGGGATCGGCCGAGTTTACAGCTCATTTTGTCACTAACTTTTGAAGAAAGGCTGTGAATTGAAAACGTGTTAATTGTTTCTAGAAGCTTATTTGAGGTATGTATTTTATTTTAATATATGTTATGAAAAAGAATTTGGATTGAAATGTTGAAATAAAGTATTATATTTATGGGGTGTTTTTACAAGTCAATTTAGTTTTCTGTAGAGAAACAAAAAAAGTCTTACTTAGTAATGGCTTGAAAAAATATTTAAAAAATACCTTAAGCCTTTCTTTATAAGATACTAAAAAAACTGTAACCGCTTTCAACCACCTTTTCGATATTTATTTATTTCTTTAAAATTCGACACTCATTCATGGTTAGAATCGGCAGACCGCACGCGGAGCGCACAAGCGCTCGGTTGCTGCATGCAGAATCAATTGTAAATGCTTATTAATTTTTACAATACTCTTAAGAACTTATGATTATTATTTGTTATCAATTGTTTATCAAATATGTGTTTATTGTTTATTTGGGAAGTTTTTACTCATGATTATAATTTATAACAAAATGATTTATTAGTTCAGGTAATTAACTGCTTATTTTGTTTTAGTTATCATTCAAACTGCAACTATAAGTACAATATTGACAAGAAAACAGGTCTTCGAAATGTTATACGTGAGAAAGGGGGTAGGGCATTCTGTTCGAACGAAAAGTCTTTATAACCACCTGATCAAATACTTCGGGATACAAAAAGATAAAAATATGATGGCACGACTGAAGACGTTTAATTACAAATTCTGCCATGCAGTTTATTCAAAGATTGATAAGTGCAACCAAAAAATTCAACGCTTTTTGGAACAAAATGAAAGTTGACTCAAGCAGCCCTTTAATTTTAAGGTCGAAGGCGAAAATACTGAAGAAAGTAGTGATCATGAACAATCAAGTACATCGTCGAGCGGCGCACGTACACGTGGTCGCCCTGAAGTAAGCTTCTCTGAGGGTAGTTCGAGGACGAAGAGGAGAAGAGCTAATAAGCTTTTGGACAAGTTCGCAGTTGAAGAAATTACCTTAGCCGCTAAGAAAGGTCTGAAACAAGAGGGAAAGGGTCAAGCTTCAAAGTTGATTTCGGAGGCGGTTTTTACTACCCTCACTAGAGCTCCCAGAATACAACACCACTTACACCTGACCATGCTTTGCCAATGATGGTGGAGGCGAAAGACAGCAAACATTCTTATTTAATTCATAGACTGACAGCAAAAAAGCAATTCGCAGATATTTATCCCTCTTATCACAAGATTCGGGCAGTCAAATCGCATTGCTACCCAAGGAAGGAAGCCCAAATTATCACTGAAACTTCAGCGGAAATTCGCCTGCAGGATCTTCTTGATCACACCGAATACTAGAATTGCAAGAGCCAGTTATACAAAACCTAACGCACGATGAATTAAGCAATCTAATTTTATTGGTAAAATGGGGTTGTGATGGAAGTACAGGCCATTCTAAATATAAACAAGCATTTTCGGAATTTGGACTGGGTAATGGCGATATGTTCTTAACTTCGCTAGTTCCCTTACAGTTATATGCTGAAAAGCCGGGTAGAGATAAAATAATAATTTGGCAAAATCCAAGACCGTCTTCTACTAGATTTTGTAGACCGACAAGGTTCCAGTTTAAGAAGGAAACGACGGAATTAACAATGCAAGAATCGACTTTCGTGGAAGAGCAAATCAACAATCTTATTCCAACAAAATATAATACAGAGCAGAATCAGAACCTGTCGGTACAACATATTTGCGTGATGACAATGGTAGATGGCAAGATATGCAATGCACTTTCGGAGACTTCCTCTGCACAGACGTGTTATATTTATAAGACAACCCCAAAGCAGATGAATGTCATCAGTAAAGTTATCGAGCTACCGATCAGTGAAGAAGTACTACGGTTCGGATTATCTTCTCTTCATGCCTGGATGAGGTTTTTTGAGTGCTTGCTACATATTTCTTATAGATTAGACATTAAGACGTGGCAAGTACGAGGGAAACAAAACAAGGTGATTTTTGAGGAACGGAAAAGGAAAATTCAGGCGGATTTTCAACAGAAAATGGGATTGCTCGTCGATATCCCAAACAGTGGCGGCATCGGAACCACAAACGATGGAAACACAGCAAGAACGTTTTTTACTGCTAGCACCCAATCAGCTTCAATTACTGGGGTAGATAAAGGCATTATTAAAAGATTTGGAATAGTACAGCGTACATTGTCTTGTGAATATGCAACTAATGTACAAGCTTTTAACGAATATGCCCTACAAACTGCAAGACTCTATGTTGAAAAATACCCATGGTATTATATGCCAGCCTCAGTCCATAAAATATTGGTTAATGGGGCAATCATAATTAAAGAAGCAATGTTGCCCATTCGACAATTGTCAGAGGAAGCCCAAGAACCGAGAAATAAAGACCTGAAGCACTTTAGAGAATTTCATTCCCGTAAAAAGTCTAGAATATGCACCAATCAGGATTTATTAAATAGGCTACTTATTACGTCAGATCCGCGTATTTCTTCATTCCGGCAACTACCCCCCAGAAAAAGTTCTACAATTTGTAATGAAGGTTTATCTTTATTACAAAAGCCTTCAATAGAAACCTCATCCGAGGAGACACCTAGCTTCTTTACTCCGGCAAATTTAGAACCTACATTTGAGGAAAGTGATGATGGTGATTTCTTATCAAAAACCAAAAGCGATGTTGTGCTTAATGAGTAAAGTATTATCAATAGTATAAATTAGAGTATAAATATAAGTTTATAGTTTAAATATAGTACTATAAATAATATAGTAGTATAAATATAGTATTTCAATGAATATAGCTATATATGTACATGATAAATCTTAGATTGTTCCCGACAATAATTTGAAAATAAATGTATCCGCAATTGAAGACAGTGAATATGAACAATATTGTTCAAAAACTAATCTCTTTAATTCACGTTTATATGGTCATCAGGAGCCAGAGAAACAAAAGTGCCCCTTTCGCGCGTAACTGTCCATATACTCTGTCCAAAATTGAACGCATTTTAGATTTTTATTAATTTCTTTTTGATTCACCCTTGAACTCACCCTCTTCAAACAAGATATTTTTAAATATTTATCCAAAGAATGTTTATTCAATTTAATGCATTCCCAAAATTATAGATTTTTTAGTAATTTATTTAAGTTTCACCCCCTTAAATTCACCCCATTTAAAGTTTGTATTTATTTAAATATTTTTCCAATGAATGTCCATCTCGCCTACGTACGTAAAGGGGCTTTTGACATTTTTGAATCTAAAGAAAGAGGCAAAGCACTGAGGAATAGGCGTACATTTGGATCACCGATATATTTCCAAAGTTTCAGATTTTTGTCCAATTTTTGCGAATTCTGGTCCACTGTGCACAGTGAGACACAACTGTGCGTCCCATAGGTAGAACCATCCCATCTGAAAAGAATACTTTGTTTCTTACTCTTAATTATTTGGAATGGTATAGAATTACATAACGTCCTCAAATAGGTGATGGAAATCTCAAACCAACTTTGTTTAAATGTCTATTGTAGTTCTTGGGAGCAACTGAATTGTTTGAGAGTTAAATGAAACCTACTATAACATTTGAATATTTGTCTTTCATCCGTTCTAGAAGCTCTGGGTAATTATTCGAGTCATGCTTGCTTGTCAGTCATTAAAACAATGTATCCATTCTAGAATATGGCTTTCCATATCACGACTAAACAAACATCAGATTTCTGTTATAACAAAATCATTTTCTTTTATATAGATCATGCCAATGATAAAAAAACCCATTCGGTTGTGCAGTACAACAAAGTCTTTAAAGACGTCGTTGAATTTTTGATAGTTTTAATAGTGGACAGCTTCTGAATAGTTCTGACTGACGTACTTGTTCTCGCATTCTTTGCGACTTGTTTATCTGTTAACGGCGAATTTGATACTTTGTGAATTATACTCGATGTTTACTTTCAGTTATAACGAATTTTCTAGAAACTCTAAAATATTTTTTTATAATTTTTGAGATCTTTAATGAAATTGATTATATCTGGTGCAAAGGAACATATCCTTGTTGCAATAACTCTCGAAGAATGTCCTTTATAAAAAGCCTCAATTTTTTCAATTTCCTTAATCGCTATATATTTTTATTTTCTATTTCAGCATATAACAGTTTATTAACCATATTTTTAATTAATACTAAAGCACTAAAACCTCCATGAATATCCGTTACAGATGTACTAAATATTAGTCTAACTAAACACCATCGTCAAAGATAATTACACTTTAAAAATCTTTGACTTTAGAAATAAAGTCAAAATCATGTTGGAAAGCATAGATAACAACAGAACTTTAATAACTAGATTAATAGAAGTAAAAGTATAGTTTTACATCTACTAACTAAAAGAAGAGCGCAACTTCAGAGTGGTAATCAAGAATCTCCTTTACTCGGTTAATGTAAACTAACTGAAAGCTCTAATAGAAAGCTAAGGATGTAAGGGCATGAACATATATAACGCCAAGCACAGAATCACCAAACAGCCACACTTCAAGTTCTTCAGTGACTTGGCCTCTTGCAAAATTAACAAAAAAACTCCTGTACACAAAAGTAACAATAGAACCACCTCGTCAGAAAAACTAAATACAGATACTGCACACATCAACTTAGATGCGTGAGATGCGCTTCAAACCATTTAACTAAAACCTGCACCAAATCAAAAGAAACTTACACTCAGGCAATTACAAAATATGTCAAGTCTACAAAAAATTCCCTACACTACGCCCAAAAATATTTTCACAGATAATCCCAACCTAGATACAGCCATGTACCACTACCGTACGACCACCGATGCCACAAATTCTAGTATATGGTAACCCACCTATTCTTATTCAAATACACCTTCAAACTTTAAAAAGTTAGAAAAAATATTTTTGACTTGGCAGAAAATATAAGAATTATACTAAATCTTCTCACAACTATTATTATCAAGCTATATTAATGGATCGCGCACTCAAAATAACAAAGTGGAACGCTAACGGCTTGTCCAATCACGTTGATGAGATACGAACTTTTGTTACTAATTACAACTTGAATATAATATTAATATCCAAAACTTACTTTACCAATAGTTCCTACCTAAATATACCCAATTACATTGTATACTATACCCAACATCCGACGGAACTTAAATTCTTAAAGCATTATTAAATCGAGGAATTTGCTCAAGAACACAATCAAGCCACAAGTATGGTAGTAGAAAATTGGATTGGGCGACTTACAGTCACAGCGGATTGCAGCTTTCCATGACATGATATCAAAGAATAACATTACATCCGTTTTTTAACACTTTGGATGCAAGATTTATTGCTGCCGGAGACTAATGTTAAGTATAAGAAATGGGGCGCTAGACTAGCTAAAACCAAAGGAAGAGAGCTGTTAAAATCGCTTGGCATCAACAACCTGAGCCACCTCCCTCTCAGACAACCTACTTACTGACCCATCGATCGGGAAAAAGATTCTAAACCTCCCCGATTTTGGTATTCTAAAAAACATACATCAAAACTACCTGAAGATTGAACAATGCCTTAATCTGTCCTTCGACCATTCGTTAATTCTAATTACACTGTATTCTTTTGTATTTATCAGAGAAAAACTCTCTAGACTCAGCAACAACAAAACAAACTGGAACGCCTTTAGAGATCTAGTTAGTGAAAGAATAAACTTAGACGTTTCGCTGTATTTTGAAACTCAAGGTACCTTCTCTATGACAATAAAACAATAGCAGAAAAAAGAAGACTCCGTAGAATATCGCAGAACATTTGTCAAAAACAAACTTAACAGTGCAACACGGAAGCTGAAAACAATGCTCCACGATCTAAAAATGAGGAGATACAGAAATATTTACAAATCTCTGCTACTGAAGCACCAGGATATTTACTGTGAAAAGCTAGACAAAAGCTAAAACAACCACAGAAATCACTACTTCCAATTTAAAGACTGGCAGCACTTGTACCAGAAGTGAAAAAGAAAAAGCTAATACATTTGCGCAGCAGCTCACGAATAGATTCCAGCCCTTTCCGTCTGAGTTAAGTGCGGAAGAAAATGAAGAAATATAACAATCTGGAGGTTCCACATCAGCTCTATTTACCAATTAAAACAATAAAACATAGTTAAAATTATATTATCTAATACATTTTTGTAAGCAATTAATAAATTGTTTTTGTAGTAATTTTGACTTAAAGAGACTATATCAAGCTAAGAAATTGTTTCTGTCCAACACTTTCTTTTATTTAAATACTAATACAAATATTTTTGTTCTTCTTTAATTAAGCTGCTTTTCCATATTATTACCTTAATTAATCCCATAATTTGTCATACTTTAAACAATTTTTTGTTATTTATATTAGATGGTATGCTCATTTATCAATTTTAGAACGATTTTCTTCCTGTTTATTATATTTTTGCCTGTGTTATTTGTTTTTTTTTATATTCATGCAAAATTTTTGTTTTTTAAAGTTATATTTTGCTACTTATAAAAACTGAACATTACTAAGGTAGTTTTCAAATTACGCGATACCGTTTCGAAACTAGATTCTATAATTGCTCGTGACTGCACGCAAAACAGCTTCTATGGACAGTAACTGCTGCGTTAAATGACAGAGCAATCAACAACTTGCGGTTTGCTGCAATCACGCGGCAATACCGTTTCAGGCACACCGCCAGTTAGTTAATTCTTACAATAGCATAACTCTATGAATTAAAGTTTACTTAGAACAGGCAACATTTACCACTGCAGCAGTTGAGAAAACAAGCAAATAACTTCGCGCCTGTAGCTTGAGGAGGTAAAACGCCATCAAAATGGAGTCTCTATGTGGTATAAATAAGTGTATTTAAATGCTCTGCCTGTCTAGCTGGCTGTTACCGAAAAAAAATTGGAGCAGATGTGTACATATAAGTTAATCACCTTTTCTATCTGCAGCCGTTTAAAAATTTTAATAAAACCAATTATGATTCTCAAAACAAAGTGGGAATATGGTACGATAAATATAGAATTTCCAAAGCAAGTTATTACATTAACTGTTTATTTTGCCTAAACAAAATGACAACAAATATTTTTGTAATAACGGTAGTTTTTTGCTTTACTACAGTTTTCAGTATGTCGCTGTTTTATTGTATAGAAATTACAGACAATTGTACACATTCGGTGTGCCTATTACTTTTTTATTTTAATTCTGAAGCAATTTTTTTTGTTACGATATGCGCTGTTAAGTAAATTTAACCATCAGAAATTATGTAGAACATATTTTTTCTCTTTAAAAGCACACATACTATTAAATATATTTTTTTTGTTTTAAATAAAAAGTCAATAATATAATTAATTAATAAAGACACTACCTAATGTACAAGTGATTGGTATACAAAGGAAATACAATAAGCATGATTTCAATAGAACTTTAATGCATGAATATAATTAACTTTCATTTACAGTTTCTATTTGTTGTAAACAAATTGAATTAATTATCGCCTTTGACGAATTTTGAGCGACATAATAAACGTACAAAATTAATTCTTGTATTAATGGTACTATAATCAATTTAATACACTGGAATAAGATAACCGAATAGCGCTACTAATTGTTAAGTAACCTGTAGAAGATTTGAATATATAAAACCACCTCTGACACTACATTTATTTCAAAAATAACATTAGAGCACGCAGTTGATAAGATAGTACAGCTGTGTTTAACATTACCAAGCAAAAATGCTTTAAATATAAAATAAAACTACAAACAAGAAATTTAAAAAAAAATTGTTTTACTAATAAAGTAAAAGTAAACGTTAAATATGCGCAACCAATAAATTTTCAGAAGTAAACATTTCTTAATTTAGAAATTCGAAATTGCAATCTCGCTATTGCTTTACTGTAGATTATCCTTTTATTTATTATTTTTTACTTAGACTAAAATTACAAATTACATTATTTGCTATATCGTCAAATATATGCATAGCTGATGAACGATGATGAACGAGCGCATAAGCTTTGCATTAATTCTACTTTACGTATTACGCATTTCCTATGGGCGGCTTATGCTTACGTCCACCATGAATGGGCGTTAAATTGTTCCATGTTTCTGATCCATAAAAAAGCCGATCTAATTAAAAAGTTATACGTTCGCACTTTGCAAAAATTTGAGGGAAGGCGGGTGAAAAATTGTCAGTCTAGGATGCCAAAAATATGTTTTGGTGGGCAACTCCTAGTATATATATATATATATATATATATATATCACATACCCGCTCCGTCATTGCTAGTCCCAGGCCCGACTAAGAAAGGAAAGTAGATTCTCAAATAAGATAAGCTACTTACTTGGAGATGTTAATTAAATAAAGCTTAAATAACTAAAGATAAGTCTTAGAATAGGACTGACAAAATGATGATTAACAAAACACGATAAAGGAAAAAATTATTTTAGACAAATCATATTCGATCCATAAATTATTATAACAGTTCAGAGCCAGAGCAAGAGAAAGAGCATACTTTGATAGGCACAGTGCTTGTCTATAGTAACATTAAAACTAATTCATTATGTATTATCAGAGAAGCTATAAATGACTATAAGGACAAGAAAACGACAATTGCATGTTAAATAACATTTTAATAAAAATGCTTTAATTTAAAATTAATTTAAATCATGTCTGCACCTTTGCCCAGAAGATAACTGCAACGCACTTTTGGATTGCAACCTTATTACAAATATACGTGGCAAATTACTATACAACAAACATCTCTAATAGATTACACAGTAACGAATTATAACATCTTGCTTTCTCAGATATTAACAGTTAGAACATTAAATTCTGCAAACCTTGAAAATGCCCATTCTATGCTATTAGAAAAATTACGATTACATTTACCACACACTAAAAACTTGGTATAAACAAAGTAGAAGAGAAACTGCATATACAGTCATTCAAACAATGCAAAATATTTGTACAGAATTAAATGAAAATTCTACACACGAAGATGACAAGATAGATAAATCGTGGAAGAAAATAAAATGTTTGATATTGACTACTATCAAAGAACCCCAGGGAACAAAAACGGCCACTGGAAAAAATACACACAAAGCCTTTTTTACACATAAAATTAAACAAGCCAAGCAAACAAAGCAAAGTTATAAAGAATATAAAATTAAACGACTTACAATATAGACTACTGAGAAAAAGTCTCAAAAACTCTTGTAAAAAATTTCTAAGTCTCACAAGATGACGGATAATAAAAAAAAATAACAAGAACTAGATACATAGATTAGGTAAGGTATATCACATAAAAACCAGGAAATGCATCTCATCACATAAACTAAAAAATCACAAAGAATGCGCCATCTATGAAGAATAAAACAATAAAATGTTATTTACATGACAACATAATATAAAATAAACAAAAAAGTAAACAAAAATAGCTTTATTTTTTTAAAAATGGCGACGGTGGTCAAGAACAATTACCGACGTCGGATTGCACTTCATTTACTTCACCAAAATACCAACTTGAGTGCAAAAGATCTTGGAAAAATGAGGAAGTTGGCTAAAACTCAGGTATATACAAATTTGAAGCTATTTGGTCAAGGGGAAGGGCCGAAAAGCCGAAAAGGTTCGGGACGCAAGTCAGAGCTGGAAGCCGTCGATAGCAGCCGCACCATCCGACTCTTTCTCCGGTACCCAAAATACTCGGCCAAGAGGATTGCTCAGATGGTCCATAAGCATAGAAGTCCTCTGGTTAGCCATACGACCATTCATCAGTACCTTCGTTCTATCGTCACCCAAATATTTAAACCTCAGAAGGTACCAATGTTAACCGCCAATCACAAACAGAAGCGGCTAGATTGGTGCCTAGCCAACCTAAAACCGGAACTGGTCAAAGGTAGTCCTATTTCAAACTCTTTCGAAATAAGGTGAAAGAATGGACACAAAAACGGCCCGAAATACCAGCCCCAGCTCGAACTTCGGCCATCATGATATGGACGGCATTACCTACGCCGCTAAAATTAACCCGCAGATCAATCAATGCCAAACGATACTAGGAGATCCTAAGCGAGGGCCTGTTGGAGACCATGGACACATTATATCATGATGGTTACGTTTTCCAACAGGCCCCATATCGCCCGAAGCACAAAATAATGGTTTCTGTACTACAACATTAAAGTCCTAGAGTGGTCGGCATTAAGTTTAGGCCTCAACTCGATTGAAAATTTATAGGCAATTCTCAAAAAATCAGGTTGAGTGTCTGGACCCTGAAAACATGGGCGACTTTCAGGTCAAAATCACGAAATATGGGATAACATAAACATTGAGATGCTTTGGTTGCGAGCAGGCGTCGCCGACTTCAAGCATGTATTGAAACAAAGCGGAGCAAAATTACTTGTTAAACTTCTTATGTATAATTATATCATAACAAATCTTGTGTTAATTGAAATGTTCATGACCCTAACTATAATGGTTCAAAAGTGATTTTAGTTTTTTATGTGATATATATGTATATATAATAAAATGTTAAAGTACGGAGGTGACAGATTAGTAGAAAAAATAAATATCTTATTAGAAAAAATTATACCACATCACAGATGAACGGAAAATTAAACCAGTGTTTAGAAGGGGAGATACCTTCGAATTAAAAACAAAACTGTTAAGAAATAAGTTAAACTAAATTATACCATTACGGACAAAAAGCAGGAGTTTTGCACTGGGAGATCTTGAATTGATTTTGTAATTTACTAAATCACAGAAAAAGCAGCGTTTTATTAACCAACAGTTCGATTACTACGGCACCGAAAAGTATCTTAACAGCTAGTTAAACTCATACAAAGTCGTGCACTGAAAATAGCGCTTACATTATATTAAAGTGTAAATATAGTGCATAATACGACAAGGAGACTTTATAAGTCCATTACCATTCAAACTAATTGTGAATAAAATAATTCACACACGTGGTGTGAGGGGTTAGAAAATAAAACGGTGAAATCAGGATAGTGTGCTATGGTGACGATACTGTGTTGATACCATAAAGTAAAAAGTATATATATTTCAATCTTGTAAACTTTATAATTTAAGAATATCCAATAACAAAACAAAATGCATGACATCAATTAGCTGCAAAATAAAGATCGACGGAAACTTAATAAAGCAAACGTCAACTTTTAAATATGTGATGATTATAATAATTGGTTCAGGTAGAATTAATGTAAATTGCCAAGAATAATCAAGTATTTAACGCTATAAACGCAGTAATATGAAAAAACGTACATCTAACTATCGAAGTTAAAAGTAGATTACACAAAACTATAACTAAGACGATACTTATGTATGCAGCAGAGACATGATATGATATCACTCGCACTAAGCAGATGTTAGAAGCTGTTGAAATGAAGGTGCTAAGAAAATAATGGGTAAATTAAAAAGGGATGGATTAAGAAACGAACATATGACACAACACTGCCAAACACCAACAATTAGAAAATGAGCGAGCATTTGCTAAAAATAGAAGATAACAGAATAGTTCAGGTAGCCCAAAATAAATCACTGCGAGTCAAAAGGAATATCAAAATTTTTCAGTAAAGATGAAAGGCCTTTTTATACTTGATAAATCTGAAAAAAACATAAGTGGTGTAGCGAAGAAGATGGAATAAGAAATAGATGTTTGCCTTCCAATGCATTTTAAAACATGAGGTAAACAAACAGAAGCTCTTTAAAATAAGTGATCCCAAACTAAATAAAGTTGTTTATAAAACTAAAATATAACTAAAAATTCCATAAAGTTAGTAAAGGAAAGGAAGATACTGGAATGTCGTAGCGAATTTCAAAAAATATTTACTAAAAAAAAGGATAAATAGATTTTTGGTTGCTTTAGTTGCTGTAGTAAAAATAATGAGAGAACAATTAATACAATTGCTATATTCTAACCAAATTGACCATATAAGACGAAAAAGTTTTCTACCGATAGCATCTTAGGCGCTGCTGTAAATTATTAGATCTATCTCAGCCGAAAACATATACAGAATTTTGCGAATTTAGTACAGAATTTTATAACTTATATAGAAGCAAATGTTCAAAAACCGTAACAGATTATTTGTGGTGGTGGTTTGCTGATATCAGCATTTTGGCTCATTGTTTATTGAACAAAAATTAACTTCAAAACCTGTTTTTTGCTCAAATTGGATGGCTGATAAATTAGTGGTCTCTTGTAACCTTAGCATAAACCCTACTTTTTCAAAAAATATTTCCTAGGGGGTGATAACTTGCAACGACTTAATTAAAAAATTTAAGGCATCTTATGTAGAATATTAGCAAATAAATTATGAACTAAGGCTCGTATTCTAATATCTTTCTAGATAAATGCTATGTTACGGTTTAGTTGGACAGACGTAATGTTAAAGAACTAAACACCTCTGTATGCGGCACTGAATTAGCTTCGTGCTAAATAACATCTTGGTATCTCTTTTACTACATAGATATACGGCTTCTAAAATTTCCATCTACCAATTTATAGCATTGTAATTGTGCAAAAGAATAATAATTAACAAACAATGATTTTAACATCGATATGCAGTAGTATGGATTCTATTCTGAAAACACTATGTCCAAACAATTATCCAGATTCTCTTTAAACAACTGAAAGAGCTTAAATAGAATCTGAATATTTTTAAAATAAAAGTCATCGATAAATACCACAACAAAAATGTAATCTTCCTGTTATCATTCTGTATCTACCACATTGTGTTCTTAAATCAACAAGTAGTAGTGAAAATGACCTCACAGCCTTTGAAATCTTTAGGAAAAATAAATTATTTCAACCTTTTGAACCATACAACAATGTATATTAACCTTTGACGTTTCTAACAGGAATTATTTTTTGTTTGATAATAGCATCTTCCTCGATTATATATCTGCTTTATGAAATTATTTTCTGGGAACAAAATAAATAAAAATCGCCATATTTTTGTAGTTTAAATTAATTAAAAGTAAACTGGAATTATCGCGTCAGGCTTTGACCAGAAGACCTATTAACAAAGTCAACCGCTTTTACTTTTGATTGCTTTCGCTCTGCAAACGGCGGAACTAACCAAATTACGGTAGTCGACTTTTTGCTTTTTTTCCTTAATTTCCTCTCTGCAAACATTATTAAATGAAATTAAAATTTGGACTTGTTATTAAAAGGGGTGAATTAACGAACTCGCTTCTGGTAAATTAAGCTTCTGCAAAAGAAATACAGGTGAAACGAAACGCCCGTGCTTATTTCTTAATAAAATAACTGAAATTTAAGAAGGCCGTTGCATCTGATAACAATGTTTAATTGTAAAAATATTAAATTGTCTCTTACTCTTCCTTTGCTATAAAAATACGTTATTCAAATGATAAAAGGCATTCTTGTTGTAGTACCTCTGGTGAGATCAACTTGTTTGATTAAACCACAACACTTAACCGAAAATTAAAAATCAACAAAATAAACTTGTAGTAGCCTTACGTCTAAATATAATTTGAAATTGCGCACTCACTCGCAAATTATTTTTAATTTAATATTTAGACATTTCCATAAATTATTACTATTGGCGCTATTCAAAAGCAGGTAGAGCAAACCTTCCACAAAGCCCTGCGGAAATATTTGGTTTTGTTATTGTGAACGTCAAAGCTGTTGACTACCCTTTTTGCTCGTATCTCCAGCCTTATGTAGTTTGCAGACGCTTCCACGACAGAATTGCAAACAAGTTTACAGAAGTAAGATATCTACAATGCGCTAGTAACCGACGGGGCGCGGAGCAATTTCGGCCTTCCATAACGTGTCATATTTCGATCTATTAGGCGGCTTATCTCACCTGCAGCCGAGCTTCCGATCGCTCGGAGTTCAGCCGAAAGTAGGTAATATGCAAACTTGTGCGAGCTGCTTGATTGGCTCTACGCCCACCTAGGCCGTGTTGGCGCAACAAAACGGCGTTTAATTAATGACCACACTTGATGGGCCTGCGTGCATTCACTGGGGCTCACTTTTGTTTAAGTTGGGTAATGAAAATTCTATATGAATAGGAAGTTCGGGCGAAGTAAGGCGGGCCAGTTTTTTAGGGCATTATATTTGTTTTACTTGTTGTCTGTAGTTGGAGTTTAAAACAAAATTAATCTCACCATGAATATTAATTGCCGAGTTACAGTAGTGGTCCATTTATAAATATTAAATTAAAAAATAACTTTGTAGGATTACGTTATACAAACAACTCGAGGAAAATACAATAAAGTAAGCTTCTGCTTACCTATATGTATACAAATTTTCATAGCACATAAATCTTGTAAAAGGCGAAAAACGGTTGAAAATAAATCAGAACTTGTCTTGCGTAGATACGATGTCAAACTCGTGAATAATCGTTAATAGAGTTAATATTAATGTATGTACGGTCTACACAAGTAAGTTTAGCATCTAACAGCCAAACATATTTTAAATTAATTGTAAAATAGAAAAGTTGATAAATAAATAGAATATAGATCTTGCCTAGATACATGAAATGTAGAATTTAATCGTTAATGAGCTTAAACTTAATATAGTTAAAAGTAATTACATTAAAGTAACAATTTTAAAATTAATTTAAAATAAAGTAAAAATTGAGGTAACTAACAGTAATACGTACTCCTTGATTTTTATAAATGTTCTCTAGTAAATAATTAATCAGAAAACAAGCATTTATTTATATATATATTATTAACTAATCAAAATGAATTTCTGACAATATTTAAAATAATTGTATATAAAAAAGTATGATGATCAAATCAGACAATGAAGTCATTGTTCTACAGGATAAATAACATAAATTAAACAAAGGTCTTTAGGGAAACTTACCACTATTGCATTATAAGATAATGGGCTTAACATTTCTGTTATAAGACAAAACGCGCAAAGCACTCGCCCTGCTTATGAGGTATTTACAGAAAATGTGCCACCATAAACAATAGCGTCTTCGATAAAAAATAATATTAAAGCAAAAAGAAACTGCAATAAAATTTGATGGAAAATGAAGATACTGCACAAATCAGACAATACAATACTCAGTTTAAACGTAATATATATATGCAGAATTTACTCACACCGCTTAAAATGTAATTTAAAATTCTCTACAACCAAGCAAGTAATATTAAATAATGCAGTATTTATACAGTAAAATATTGTTAAGACGTACTAATTTATGTATTGATTATAATGAGTTACAGTCCAAAACTTTTTAAAATTTTTTTTATTTTCTAATAATTACTGGAAAAATTTTTGTTGAAATTTTAAAACCGTATTTAATACTAATTACTAAAGACCGGATATTCAGGAAAAATGCCTAAAATGCCTAAAAATGCTTATTTTGACTATTTTTATTTATAAATGCCTTTTTTGTTTATAACAGTTATAACTGCCTTCTAGTCACATAAAATTGGTTTTTCCAAGAATAAGTAGCAGCAACAAAAATCCCATCTCATTATTACCTACGTTAATTACTTGTTCCCGCTAATCTGTTAATCCCTTACCGAGAATTCGACCTAAAAATGTATGCCTACTTTAGTATTAATACCTACTTTGTTTGGTGATTTGCAATCATTTTCATTCATTCTTACAAGAAGGTTTGTTTCTGCCACAATTCCGAAAGTGTGTTCTTCTGTCACCGATAAATTAAATAAATTTGTGTGAGAGTTTAGAAGTAATATTTTTTCAATTAATGGTTGTGTGTTTTTTGTAAAATTTGCGGGAAACCAGTAAATTTCGAGAAAACGTATTTTGTTACCTTAACACATTGAAGGACTCTTCTATAAAAGAGCAATCGAATAGAAAATGGCCGTCCCAAAAACTCTGTTACTAAAAACGTTTGTGTGAACATGCAATCGACAATCTGACTTTGCGTTTGACTTATGTAAAGCCTTTGTGAGAGCTGGAATACCGTTATGAAAATTACAAAATCCGTCATTGCGGTCACTTTTCGAAAAGCATATCACACAAAATTTACCAAATGTATTAACGCTCAGAAAAAAATATCTCGGCAGAGCTTATGAATTCACAATGGATGAAATTCGGAAAAACATGAAAGATAAGAAAATTTGAATATCAATAGATGAGACAACAAATGCTACAGGAAGGTAAGTTGAAAATTACAAACTTTAGCTTCTCTGTATCAATACAACCTGATTTTGCAGGCACATCGACAATGTAAGTGTTGGATCTTTGGAGCCAAATCAAGCATCTAAAATTTATTTGTTAAATACCGAACTTCTTGAGAGGGTAAATAACACTACAATCGCACAATTATTCATGACTTCCCTGTCACTACTTTGGTCAGAGAAAATCCTTCATGATAACGTCCGTATGTTCGTAAGCGATGCTGCCCCATATATGAAAAAAGCAGGAAATGTTCTGAAAGTATTATTTTCACGTATGTTGCATTTGACATACCTTGTCCATAGGATACATCGTATAGCAAAGGAAATACGTAAACAATTTTTCGACGTGGATATGTTCATATCTTCGGTAAAAAATATTTTCTAAAAACATCATCTAGGATAAGACTTTTTAAAGAAATTGCACCTGACCTAGCTTTACCACCTCAACCAATATTAACTAAATGGAGCACATGCATTTCAGCTGCATGTTGCTACGCTACCAATTTTACAAAAATTAAGGACATAGAATTTTTTACGAAGATTCGGCGGTATCAATCAAAACAGCCAAGAAACATTTTGAGAAAAAAAGTTTACAAAATGATTTGGCCTTTATTTCAACTAATTATATTGTGATTTCTAGTGCTAGTAAGTTTAAAAGAAGAGATTTAACTTTAGTTGATTCTATCAATATTGTAAATAATACCATAGGAGACATATGTAGTGTCTCAAACAATAAGGGACGCACTATTAAGAAAAATATGAAACTGTATTTACTACAAATCAAGATTTTGAAGTTATGAAAATCTAGCTTGTATTCTTTTTGGAGACGCAAGTGTAAAAAACGTAAATTACGATGTTCCAGAAATCACGTGTTTCACATCAGTAGATGTAGAGAGATCTGTTTCTCAGCTAAAATATTTACTGTCCAATAGGAGGCAATCCTTAACGATAGAGAATTTAAAAACATCTTATTAGCTGTAATTTTTGTAAATAATGTTTTTTTTACTATTGTACAATTAAAAATGCAGTCTACATGATAAATTGTATAATAAAATCGCTGAAGCATTAACGCTTAGTCAGTTTTTTAAATCGCTATTTCATCTTTTTAAATGACTATTTTCGAATTTTTTAATGTCTATTTGCCTGCTTACTTTAATGATTTTTAGTGCCTAAACATCCGGGCTTTACTAATTACGATTTCCAAAAAATATCCCATTATAAGTTTTGGAGCAGTCTCTAGTAACTATTGCTTTATAAAATAAAATCCGGAACACCAAGACAAAAAAATTAAGTCCGCTGTTTGGAAATCACAACACGTGGATTCCATTCCCTGTAGAATAGAATTTTGGTCTTATTATGTGTTTAATAAAATACCCATATTGATTTAAATAGCCAATATAATTGGGTATAATGACATGTTATCTTTACTTTCGAAATATCATGCGATTTGGCGTTTGATGCACATAACTTTAATAATCAGCTGTATTCACGATGGCAATCACAAAAGAGCATATTCGATTTTCTATCCACTTCGCGTTTCATCTTAAGAAAAACGTTGCTGAAGCCACCGAAATGATTTGTGCTGCATATGGTGAGAATGCTGTAAGTCATGCAATGTGCAAAAAGTGGTACCAAAGATTTCGCGGAGCAGAGTCTTGAAGATCAACCACGCGTTGGACGCCCTCAAACATTTGACACGGATGAGCTGCAGACGCGTTAGGCTGGGAACTTCTCCCACATGCGGCGTATAGCCCAGACATGGTCCCTTCCGATTATCATTTATTCCGGTCGTTACAGCATCACTTGGCTGATACGCACTTCAAAACAGAAGAAGAAGTCCGAAAATGCATCGATAACTTTATCGTCTTGAAGAAAAAAGCTGAGAACTTATTTATACACCTATTATAAAAATCTTAAAACTATAACGAGATTATACATACATACATTTGATGTAAAATTTCATAGTTGCATAGCAATGTTTATTAAAAATTTACAAACATTAATGTTGTTTTTTAGGTCCAAACTGCAAAACAGCATGTATTTTTTTATTCGTTATCGCATTAAGCGTTGAGTTAATAGAATGTTCAGTATTGAAGTTTTTAGTTTCAAACTTTAAATTCCTTAATATTCACTCGAAATTTATTATATTATATAAAAAAATAAAACCGATCCATAACAATTTAATATATCATTTACAATATAGGATTATTCATTATTAAGTTCGTCAAATAAATTTGTTTCAAAGAAACTAGGCGATGAATACCGTATTTTATTAAGCTAAAGTAAGAATATTTTTCTATTTCTTTCACAGCTACCGAATGTGTCTACTTTTGGTTATACGGCAGACATCTATACGATAATTCAATTTCATCCCACGTGGGTGTCAGCATGTTAAGGTCGATCAAAGACACAGCAGTTGCGATACCATTACGAAAATTTTGAAGATAGGTGAGGATTAATGGCATACAGTTGATATCTTTATATAAATCCCTACAAGAAAATCATAACGAAACCGGGATGACCAACGCATTAATGTGTCTCCTTTTTACTTTATTCATTTTCTGGCAAATTTTGATTAAGATACACTCGCCGGTTGCTGTAGTAATAAACTAAATAGCCTCATGTTGAGAAGTGTAGCCATTACTGTTTGCATTCAACTGTGAGACCAGCCCGTTTTCCAAAGCATCCAAGTATACCATCCCAGCGAGTTCGGTATTTCAGATGCGTATGTTGTGTCTATCTATTTTTCAAACAGCTAATAAGTTGTTTCGCTGTTTAAGATGAGCAAGGTTGCAAAACCATTGATTTCAAAACTATCTTGCATTTAATTGCACAGGTTTGTCGTATTTGCTAAGATATTGATAGAGCTGAAGCTTGTAAGACTTACACCGCAGTCTCTTACGAAGAATTTTCCATGCTATTGATTGCTATAATGGACAAGGTTTTTTGTGTACAAAAAAATAAGATGTCAAAGAACTAAACACTATATTTGCTAATACTGCATTCTAGGGGCATACTGCAGTTTTGTCTTCCTATTGGTGTAAGAATAAAATACGTAGTTTGTTGATAATTTTTTGAGTGTTTCAAAAATATTAAATGACCCTGTATTTTATGATGTTTTTTTATGTAAAAGAGTGCACCAGTGTTAGATCAAAGTAATTTTTATAAATTTACATAAATTTAAAAAAACTGAAGAACATCAGGAAACACATTAAATCTCCATCGACCTCGATTACCCCCTGTTACTTTTCCAATAAAAAATCGATTATTGAGAGCCTCCAAGTCATTTAGTTTGAGATTGTATTAAATGTGTTCATTTTGAAGATCCATCTGGAGTTTTATAGATATAAGTAGTTATAAGAACGAGAACTATTCAATAATACAAAACAAAAAAATATGCAACAAAAAATCTTAAGTAACTCTTAAATAACCTCTTTCTTTGCGCACTTACAGATACTGCAGCCTCAAGGGCTTATTGTGCCTACTAACATTCACTTAAATGCTAAGATATTCACACACACCCATGGGTTGAGCGCGACTCTAACTCACGCGCGTCGGCTAGAGGACAGAGCCAACTGGTTGAACCATCTGAGCCACCGCGCCCCCGCAACAACCTCTTATATGAAAGGCAGAAAATAAAAATTATTTAGGTGTGACCCTAATCTCATTTACAATCGGTTTTTGATACTCTCCAATCGTTAACATGTCGAGCGTGATTACAACTCTTTAAATCATTCCTAAACTGAGGTTACAGATTATACATTACTGACTTTGTTTGTTGTAATTATCATGCTTTTGAATCTTTAGAAGACGTTTCTAAAAAAAGAAGGCCGAAAAAGTAGTGTACTGTTGCATAAAGATCATCAGAAATATGTTTTATAGGACCAAAAAACGTATTATGATGTGAAGTTATGCTTTGGACCCTCAAACATAGAAGAAAATGTAGGCTGTTTTGCAAAGATCTAGATGTGAAGTGAGGACCTCTGCATTAAAGTAAATGAAAAGTGTAAACATGTGGCACCCGAAAATCAAATCAGGTTTTAGAAATGAACTTGAAGGGTATTTCATCAATTATAAAATAGATGACTGTTGAAAAGAATACAAACTATAACAAAAATATAAAGTTATAGTATTTTCATAATAAAAAGCTTTTAAGATTGTGCATACCAAATAATTTAGCAGCAAATTTTTCAGTTGGGTGAAACACATAATTGTAACATTACTATAATTGAACCTGTAGTGTACAGATTTATCTAATAATTTGCATTCCATTAATCATTTTAAGCTCCACTTCCATTTTGATTAACTGCGCCAAGTCCAGTTTCAAACGAACTTGCCCGTGGAGCATTAAAACGCATCCCTATTATTTCCATTATGCATAGCTAATTTGCGCAGTTACATCATTATTAAATTATGCCGTGCAGCAATTCATGAACATTTAAGCGTTTTAATCTAAAATGCAAGGTGGAAAGTTGCTACTCGAACTGCGCGAGCTCCGCTCAGAAGTATGGGGTTGTTTAGTAAAGTATGCCGTGTTTCGCTTGCAATTATGAAAACTTTCGGCATTTGAACGGACACCTAAAGGGCTTAAATGGGTTAGACTCATGTCTAAATTTCCTTTATGGTGGTCGCGATTTAGGTATGTAGCAGGAGGGTCAAACTGCAAGGAAAACGCATGGCCTCTATATAGGTGCACTAAGAAACTAAGAAATAGCAATTCTAATAACTCAGTTTCCAGTTTCTGTTTAATCTAAAGTAAAGTGAAATTGTTAGACTGTAATTACACATTTTTCGATTTATGTAAATATGACTAATATACTGCAATAGATAAAAAGCGCAGTACCCAATAAAGAAACTTTAAAAATCCAAGCTAGGAAGCACCATACAAAAATATTCAAGAAGTTATTTGTAATGTAAATTTATAATGATATAAAGACCAATCCGTGATAAGTGTGGAAAAATTACAATATACAAAAAAGAGAAGCAACCAGACATTTAATAATCAATGTAATATTTAGTGTTTGTGCAAAGGTAAGAAATATGAGTTAAGATGACGATGGTCACAATATATTTATAAGAGAAAATATTTTGGAAACTCCACATTGAGTGCAAAAACAAACAAAAGCACCAAGCAAATACGGTAGTAGCATAAAATTACTATCTTATTCGTATTCTAACAGTAACAAACTATAATAGATATGGCAAAAAGCAAAATTATCAACAACAGCACAACAGAAAGAAAAGTAAAAAAAAGTAATAGATAAAAACTAAAATATTGAAAAGTTAAAACAAAAAAGGCTAATACTAGAACCATCAAAATATTAAAAAATGTGTAATAAAAATTGGAAAAAGAAAGAGGTCGAAGGAATTTGAATAATTTCTGTATGTAATTTAAGGAAATTGAATAGAACTGTATTTTACAAAGCACAAATAATACAGACAATAGACGATAGAAAAATTTAATAAGACAAAACCAGAAAATCACACAACTTATTGCAAACCTTAAAAATGTATGAATTTTGATGGACAATAATGTAACAAGTAATTATATACTTGGTAGCAAATCACAAAGGCATCTTTACTAAAAATTAGGAAAGAATTTTAGCGGATCAAACCATTTGTTCTTGTGATTTTTGCAACAAAAAAATTAATTGTAAAATTGCCTACAAGTATTATAAATAAACAAATAATTTAATGTGCTTGTTAAAATTTTGTATTGTGATGATTAGTTAATTTTGTTTTAAATAAGAGGGACTTAACATACTTAATCAAGCAGAAACAGGTAAAAGTGCGACAAACTTTCATTGCAAAATTTTGAAAACAGTATCCATGTAATGAGGATTAGGAAAAACCTAGAAAGTTTAGTTAACATAAGTTAAAATTTACTTGATTTGTAGCAGCCAAATTATTTTAAATTCAAATTCATTTTCTAATATAGGACACAAATTATTTTAGATAACTTTGAAAGTCGAAATTCATACTAGAAACGCACAACTAGTTGCAGTTTATACCTCTTATAAATCCATTTATGAAGCACTTTCTAATTTAACTAAGATTTTAACAAAAAATAATAATTACAGAAAAAATTTCCGAGTTTCTAATTAATTACTGATGATTATGTTAAGCTCGGTATCAAAATTACTTATAACTTTTATTTTTATTTGTTTCATACTACTACTGGTCTAAAGTTTTAGTGAATATATCTAATTATATATATAAAAAAAATTATGAGTGCTGCTGCTGCTGTCACACAGGTCAAAGGTCAAATCGTTCGTGCCTTTCCGTGCCGACCCGAGCGCCTCCGAAGGACAAATTTCGTCCTGGCGGCAGGCGCGACCGAGGTAATATATTTCCGGAACCGCAAGCGATTTAAAATTTTCGTTTGAGAGGGGGTAATAAAGCACTTATATATATAAAAAAAATTATGAGTGCTGTCGCACAGGTCAAAGGTCAAAGTTCAACTCTAACTGGGTATACGTAAATGCGTTGTCATGGCAACGGCGTACGTCAATTATGTCAAACAGAGCTTTTAATCGTGTTTTATTTATTTTAAAAACTACTATGCGAAGGGTTCAAGCATGTCAGTTGGGCAAGCTCTGCAGTCAGACCTCGTATTAGAAAAAACTGTTTGGTGCAGGCATAAAAGGCACAAAAGCATAGAGTCACACAGGCCAATCAGCCTCCTTCCAATTTTATCGAAAGTATTCGAAAAACTTCTGCCTAAAAGACTTGAACAAAAATATATAGTACGACATATAAATTCTGACATCGAAGAAAGCTCAGCTGTATTCCTTGTCGCCAGCTATCGATAAGATTTAGCACAAAAACTACTACCTCATAATATAATTATACCTTCTATTAAAATCATACTTAGAAGAAAGACAGTACTATGTTAGATATTATGATAAACAAACAAGCCCAAAGACAATCGAATCAGATATTTCTCAAAGAAGCATCTTAGGACCAATATTGTATTTGGTCTTTACTGCTGACCTTCCAGTACTACGAGATACACAGTAGCAACTTTTGCTGATGACAGTTGCATCACACAGAGATCCAGAAACTACATCTAATCTTATTTAAAGAAATATAAACAATACTAAGAAATGGTTTAAAAATTGAAGAATCAGGGTTAATAAACAGAAATTTGTATATGTAAATTTCATCACAAAAAGACCTACTTACCAATCTACCTAAACAAACAACTTATAGCTCAAAATACAGAATCTAAATACTTAGGTACTATTTTAGACAAAAGACTAATATGGATACTCCGTATAGAAACGAAAAAGGAGCAATTAAACCCTAAACCGAAGCAAATGTATCGGATAAACGGAAGAAAGTCGCAACTTACACTAGAAAATAAACTGCTCGTGTATAAAACAATATTAAAGCCAATATAGTGTTATGGAGTGCAGCTTTGAGGATCTGCAACCAATTCAAACATAGAAATATTAGAAAGGTTTCAGTTTAAGGTCCTACGTAAAGTTATCAATGCCCCATGGTACATGAACAATGTGACACTAAGAAGAGACCTACAAATACCTACGGTTAAAGAAGTCGCCAAACAACTCAGTGCGTCACACAGTGTAAAATTATCAATGCTCCCAAATCAATTAGGATTTCTTGACGAATCATATGACACACGTAGACTCGAGCGTTTCAAACCCTCCTATATGCCAAATAGGTCCCAGTAGCAGCATTCAAAATAGACTTCATCAGTGGAAATTAAAATAAGTCTTATCTAAGAAGTAAATTGTAAAGGCACGATTCAATGGATGACCTGACTACATGATATGCTTAATGTCTTTGTTATTGATAGTGTTACCTAATTTGTTTATTGTCCTTTGGACATATTGTCAATTGACTTGGAGTTACAAAAAAAGGTTATAGTCAATAATAAATAAGAAAAAACTGCAAAAACTAAAAAAAGTAATGCAAGATGATAAATTAAAAGACGATTTATAAGAAGAAACCGACAAAATTCTTTTCTAAAAGAACGCACAGCCATTTTGACATATGTCCTATTGTAATTTGAACCGTAGAAAAGATCGCCATTTAAAAAAGGCACATGGAATACAGCATGCCTAAAAGAATTTGGTTACCAGTTGTAGATCTGCACAATACCGTTGTAAAACTTAGACTAAGCGTGGAGGGCTATAGCACAACTTAAAAGATATTTTATGAAGAGAAAATAACGTTTCAAAGTGGCTACAGAAAGGAATTGAGCTTGATTATATCTCAACATAAGTTATACGGTGGCAATTTGAGACTATATAATAACAATTTAAAACCGAATCTTAAGATTAGTCTTTGGCGTTTTTTGTAATTTCTAAGAAATTATGCTTGTTATCAAAACTTTAATGTCAACACTAGCATCTAAACGACAGTGTGATTATTTTAAAGTGTAACACTCTTTGGTAATGCCAACACTAGTATATAATTATTAATAAAAAACATATTAAGGTGTAAATAGGTAGACAAAAAATTTTAATGAGAAAAACTTTCAAACGCCAATCCTGTGAATAATATAAAGAAGCTGCAAGACTCGGTTAAGGTAACTTAATTTTAACAGGAAACTAAACAAATTTGAAAGATTCATCCCTTAATTATATGTTTTAAAAATTATGTCGAGAGTAATACTTAGTTTTAATAGAAACAACAGTAAGAATAACCGTATACATAAAAACGACTACCTTCTACGCTAGTGACTTGAATGTACTAGTAGACAACCGATTAATACCTAACGCAGTTGAGAATAACATACACATGAAAAGAAAAATGTTGCGTAAAAGAATTTTGTACGTATAACAAATTTAAAATAATCAATACATTATTCTGAAAAAAACGAATTTAAAAATTCACTTGGAAATCTCGGGGCTGTTAACTCACTAATCGACTGTATTATAGACAACGACAAGGTAGCCGTCCTTGTCACATAATGGACTGGACTATGTTTATCATCTGGTAGTTCTAATAATACATAACGTGACTAAACGTAAGAAGAGTTATACTAAAATAACCTTCAGAACTGAAGTTCAGAATCAATCTACTACATGAAAAGCTTAATACAGCAGTAGTAGCAGAACCAACAGATGGTGACCTGGGAAAAATGGGAAAGTATTTAAAAAATCATAAAACAAATATCGTGTAAAACATTTAGGTAAAACATGTACGAAGAAAAAAAAGAGGACTCCGAATCTGTAGTCCAGAAATAGACCAAGCAGTCAAAAAGAAGCATACAGTGCATTTAAAATATATGCAAAACAAACAGAAGAAAACGAAGTCGAATACAAAAACAAAAGATCTATTGCAAGCTTTCTTATACGCAGAGTACCAGATAGCTGGGATAGTTATATAAATAACAAAAAGAGAGATGTACAAGAGAACAAGACTTTACATATGAATTAATAAGAACACAACAGCGACAAAAAAGAACAAGCGCATGTGTATTTACTATTATAAAAGACGATTAATGAATGAATCATTACTAGCAACTATGGTGTAGTAACAGACCTCCAATCAACAAAGAAGAAGCCACTGGTAAAGCACTGTATACGACAGATCTAATAACGATAAAAGAACTATAGGGCGCATTATAGAAAATTAAAAACAGAAAATTGGCGAGGTTAGCAGTAAATGTGGAATTAATTAAATCTGGAGTACTTTTATTGAAACCTTGATTTCAACACTTGTTTAACATGTGTTATGTGCAACTAACAAAGCCAAATGGCTAAAGCATATAAATATATTAAATTTTACGTACATTATATTCACGAGGATCTTAAATTCACGAGTAAAAACAAAAGCTAAATTTTACTTTCTGAAGTACAATAAGAATTTCACAAAGCGTGCTCCGGTATAGATGATGTCTTTACCATTCAACGAATTATTAAAAAGAATGGAGGGTTTTATATTGCAATACATATTGTCTTTATAGACTTTATCACAACGTCCAATAATGTAACTTGCGAAGAATTATGGAACTTAATAAAAACACAATGTTATTCCATACAACTTATAGAATGCCTTAAAGTTCTTGTATAATAGAACAGAAATATGTTTAATGGCTATTGCAGTAGACCCTTTATTACTAACAAAGGTGTACGATAAGAGTGTAATATTTTGCCCACATTTTTAATATGTATATTGATGATGCTCTTCGAAAAATGGAATGATATTAGTTCCATAGATATATGGAGAGACCAGGACAAATGTATTAACTATCTACTTTTGCTAATAACTTACAATCCAAGACAATGAACATGATCTTTAAAGCGCAACGATCTGACTATTTCCCCTGAAAAAACAATTCGAACAAAGATTCTCTTAAACGGCCAACCAATATAAAAAGTTACTTGCAATCAGTTAAGTAAGCATAATAATTAGTAGTTGGTAAAAGGTATCGCCCTAATTCTTCTGCGAGTCGATAGGGAAAACATTTGTCTTCGATGCTTTGTCATAAAAGCTTCAGTTAATATTGAATTATTGCTAGAAGTAAAAAGAAGTAAAACACTATGAGTATCGCGTACGCATTGCGCTACGAGGCTGTGTTCCTCTGTACTCGCACGAAAAATTTAAAAATGTCTCATGTAATGGCTGCTACGTACATGAACCAGTTGAAAACATTTGACAGCAAGTGGGTGCAGCGATATAAGGAGACAAAAATTGTCGATGACTTGGCTCGAAAGATAAAGTGTCCCCTAAGGTCTAAAAGCAGATCGTGCGGAATCCGAGCTTAACATTGCGTCAAGGAGCAGTAAAATTAAAACGGATAGGTGTAGATATATCAGAACTCATCTTTGTTCACATAATATTAAATGCCGTAGTTTGGTAAAGAAACCTTTGTTAGGTGAAAATCATCTGACGAAGCGACTCGCTTGGGCAAAAGAACCAAAATTGGAACAATGTAATTTTTACGGACAATGCTCTTGTTTGAGAATATGTTATCGTCTCACGAGCTTGGTCAATCTCAACTAACAGATTGGTACAGCAGACCGTTAAAGACCCAGTAAAAATGCATCTTTGGGGCTGCTTCTTAAAACTAGGTTTCGGAACGTTGCATCTGTTTACGTACTACCTAAATGCTACGAAAATGCTCGAGATTTATAAAAAATATTTGTTACCGAACGTTGGTTCATTAAGAAAAACGAGGACTGAATTCTGCAGGACACGACCCCAAACACCGCAGTAAGATTTGCATCGAGTCGAAAGAGCAGTCTGACATCGTTACACGTAATCGGCCGTCGCAGTAGTTCGATGCAAATGTGATTAGGAATGTGTGGGCGTACATCAAGCACAAGCTTCATGGAGAAAAGTGTTTACTTTGAAGTAGTCAACACAAGAAATTCGTTGCATTTGGAGGTTCTTGTCGGATGAATACGCCATCAATGGTTGAAAGCATGCCTGGAATATGCTAGGCAATTACCGCCGCCGGTGGTGACTGGACACATTATTGATACAATAGCATCTTTTTTCTGATAGAGTACAACCTACCCATGTATTTGAGAATGTTTTTAAATAATTTTACCCACATTAACCCGAACACGCTCTTACTCAACTAAGTATACTGCAACTGTTTGTTATGTAATGTACGATATGATGTAACTATGAAATAGAAGCCAAAACGCATAGATTAGCTATTAGAAAAACTCTCCACGGGAAGGCTAGAAAAGAATGAAATAAAATTTTATAAGGTTAAGATAATTGCTGTAAAGCTAGAGTTTCAGAACAAAAAAAAAAAAAACAAAAATCTGTTGAAAAATGTCGATAGAATCAGAAATGGCGATATAAGAGGAAATCTAGGAGCGCGACTCAGTAACAGTTGAAAAAGCAAACAATACTGGAAACTACACTTCGAAAAGATAGAAGATCATGGACTACCAAAGATAGTATACAAATATCACACTGGTGAGAAAACAGTCGTAAGTAGACCAAGGAAGAGGTAAAAATAGATGAGGTGAAACATATATTGTAGCCTAAACTTTGAGTGAAGTAAGGAGAAGAAGAAGTCATTAATGACATAGGAAAGTTTTAGTTGTCATGCATCATTGCAATAGACCCGTAATTAATAAATTAAATTTTTGCATTTATTATACCCAAGAAAAAATTATTAAAACGTGGATATTTTTGTTTAAAAACACAATATAAATATATTCATTTTTTTAAATCTTAGGAATGTTATGAAAAGGCACAGTATTGGAATTGATTCTCTTATTCTCCAAGTATTTAACCCACTCCGGCTCAATAATTACATCTAAACTTCCAAGTCTTTTACAATTTATTTTACAAATATCATTTCTAAGGTTTCGTTAAAGCTAACATTATAATGGATGGTTCACAAATTTTTATGTTAAATTTGGCTTAGTATTTATTTAGATTTTTCTTAACAGTACAATTTTAACTCTAAAGGATTATAAAGCGAAAGAAAACTGATTTTAACTCTGCTTAATAAATTCAATAATTGTTGATCACCATTTAGTAGAAAAAAGTAATTTAATGTGATAATAACACTAAAGTAATCAGTTTTTTTAATATTAAAAATTAGCGGTTGCTTTGTGATAAAGACTAAGCTTTTCAATGCTTTCGTAGAAATTTTATGATGGTCATTTAAGAATCCGAAAAGTGATTTCTGGGTTGTGGAGAGCTCTTTATCGTATTTAGAAAATTTTTCACGCAACTTTGTCATTATTTTTAGGTTAGTTAAGTTTTTGTTTTTAATTAATAGGGCACATAATAATAATTCAGCCGAAATTATGTTGGAAGATTTTATTCTCTATAGAAGTTACTCCATTATCAACTGCAGGCGGCTGTAGATCAAAGCCGCGGGATTTATGAAAGCTGCAATCCGACATAATTCCAAGGAGCGTTCAAGAAATCTCTCAATTTGGAATTCCGACCAGGCGTGCGCGGGTTGTTTGGCGGAGGGCTGAAATTAGTATCAATCAGCTGAACGAGCCGCGGCCCGCAGCTGCATATCCGCGCCTATCTGGCCGGAACGGCCCTTTGGCAGGTTTTTCGCTTGTAGCGCCCACGCGGCGATGATCAAATAAGATATATCTCAGAGGGCGGCCTTTCTAAATTTATCTCATTTTGTCATTTACGGCACCCGCGGTTTCTCGAACTTGCCCGAAACGTCCCCAGGGCCGGACGACTTAATGGGTTATGTCGCTTCAAAGGTGTAATTCGAATTCATTTTTAGTCCTTTCAGAAATGGACACTGTAGAGTCTTAGATGTTCTGTTTGTTTTATACGGATGAAAGTTTGATGTGTTAGCCTTTTTGTCCTCAGAAGAGGGAAAGTTACTTTATAAGAATAAATGGTGAGAACAAAGCGATACCTTTATCTTTAAATTTCTAACATTAAATTTCCTAATAGTATGTTTTTAAGATTCGTATTTCATATAATACAACAAAATACTCGGTAGCTTCGTATAACTCTTCCTAATATTTATTAAAAAATTAGTCATAATTTTACTTATGTATCTCAGTATTTTTTAGAACTAGAATTTTAAGCTCAAATCGCTAGTGATGCGTTAAGAGCGTGCATCATAGAAAATTTACATCAATGTCGGGGTAGTAAAAGACATTTTGACCCGAATACACAAGAGACGCGGAAGTGCCTTTGGCAAAGTCGCGAAACGCAAACTTTTAATTGCATTAGTGTGCATGTAATTGGAAGACTATACGGTCGCATGCTGCTGCTGCTTTAGAGAAAACACTAAGCTGTCCCGCGCTGCCTATCACTTCCTAAAGTTTCTTTGCCTTTAATTTGTCTGCTTGAATAGCTACCAGCTTTTTACATATGAGACGCCGCTGTTTTTTTGAACATTGGAATTGCACGTTTTTATTTTTTTCGCGCTGACGCAAACTCGTGCGACTCAATCCTCTTGACAGATTCTACCTGCAATTGCGATAATTTGACGGCTCTCCAGGAGCCAACCTGATTCCTGGGATTCTCGTTACCGTTTTCAATTCTTAACCTTAATGCGACCCCGCTGATGAGATTGTAATCAGTGGCATCTTTCTGAAATTGCGTTTCGAATTTATTTCTTTTTGGCAATTTTATGATAAAAATAAGATCTGGGATAAGGTAATATATGCTGTTGGCTCTTTATTTATTTTTTTTTGCTAACTTTTAGTTATTAGAGCACCTATTTAGAACCGAAATTAATAAAATTAGTGCAAATACATTTTGAAGTTTAATTATTTGCAAGATAATTATTTTTAGAGATTCGAATATAGAATATTTTGCTACAAGACAATTTTCAAATTTGACAAATTCATGGAAACAAGTGTATTTTGAGCATTAGTATCCTATAAAACCAGTAAAACAGAATGTATTCAAGCATAGAATTTGTTATAGTAAACTCAAAACTACCAATGATATACTCAAAATTGTCTATTGAATATTTAATTGAACGTAGAAAATTGATGTTACTAATCTTATTGTACCTTTAGTAACTTTTTACCAAAACGTAAATAGAAAAATATCTATTAAAACTTTAGAGCAAATAAAACTACAGAGAGAACATTGTGTGCATTTTCTTATACACATTCTTATTAAATTTTGTGCAAATGCTAACTCTACTTTTAATTTACTCTGTTGTAATTAATTTTTTTAATTTAATTTTAAATAAATTTAAAAACATGTTTTATATTTAATTTATCTGTCGGCTAAAATCAACTGCATATAAAAATATAAAACACAATTCCACTAAGCCTCAATATTTAAATTTAGGTAAAACTTTAAATTACCTGTGGAAGAAGTCATTTTACTATTGTGGCAACAAAAGTTAAATTACGCGCCATTTTCTGCAATGTTGGCAATTTTGTTACATGTAAGGCGGGTGTTTTGCCGATACTATGTGCAAATTACGGAATAAGAATGAAACAACTGTGAAAAAAACTATTTAAAAAGTCTTAACAAGCAGATTCGATTGCGGACAACAACAACAAAAAAAATAGGCCGACCTCGTACCAGTTGTACAATTGAAAACGTTGTTGGGAATGATAGCGTGACGGAGCGTCTAGAAACCTCAGTGCGCCGTCGGTCACCGCAACTGAACATTTCAAGAGACACCATGCAGAGGAGTTTAATAAAAAATCTACATCTGTGCATATTCAAGATTCAGCCAATCTTCTAGGAATTGAAGCCAGACGACTATTTGAAACGCCGGGTATTTGCCGATTGAGTGCAAGAAAATTTAGAGGTTCACGGCAGTTTTGTTAAGAAAAGAATTATATTTACGACGAGCCGAATTTGAATTTTAGTGGATATGTTAATGAGCAACAGAACTTCTCGAGTCATTCAAGCACGGCCTATCCATTTCCATAGAGTGATAATTTGTTGTAAATTTTATACTGCTGGAATGATTGGGCCGTTCTTTTTTGAACATGAGGGCGAAACGCAGTGACTGTAAATGGTGAACATTATCCTAAGCTAATAGTGGATTATTTGTGGTCTCATTTGTACGGCATGGATTTGAATGGCTTGTGGTACCAGCAAGATAGCGCTGCTTGCCATACGATACTTGAAACAATGTAATTGTCGCAGCAATAATTTAATGAGCGACTTATTTCAAGAAACAACAAAATGAAATGATCACCAAGATCATGCGATTTTCTCTGAAAATTCGCGAAAACATGCTACACAAATAAGAATAATTCCTGAATTTTCTAATTCAGCAAACATTAGAAGAGTTTTTGGCGCAACTGAACCACAATTATGTCAAAATAAAAAAAGTGTGAAAATATAATATTTTTGAAATATCGACTGATGTTTTACGTTTTTACATATGACGACAAATTCTTATTTAAAAGTCATCTTGTTTTTACTTTACTTGTAAAGTAAAACGAAAGCTTTATAATTATAAATACTAATTTAAAGTATTTAATTTATAATAAAATGTTACAATCTACATATATGTCATAATTCATGTTCCCACATCAAATCGATTCAAACTATCTATTAATAATAAGAACATTTAAAAAATATATAAATAAATTTTATAGTCTAAGTTGCAGATAAATGTTGAATACAAACATTTAAGTAGCTTCAAAAATGTTAAAATTATCATTATTGTACGTATGCATTTTATTATTTGGAATAATGATTAAAAACGACAGAATACATTACTTTCCGCTTTTATTTAACATTTAAGATAAAGCAATAAATGTAACGAAATCCATGAAATACAAGGCCATAAGTAATAAAATTATTAATGGGTCCTTTTGTAATTATTATAATTGTTATTTAGTAAAGATATAAATTTACTTAATTGCAGTATTCATTTTATTAAGGATTTCTCAAAATTTTCACAACACAATGCAGGGTAAAAACAAAATACATTCAATCACTTAATTTTGTACTCTCTGCTCATTTAGCTGCTGTTTAATTAAAAATCTTAACTTGGCATTTATACAGTTACAGATCAATAAAAATGATTAAAAAGATTGTTCAAAACAGTTTATTAGACTTGAATTTAATTATATTATATAAAATTATTTAAATAAAAATTTATTTGTATCTGAAGTATGATCTAACTACACAAATAAGAATAGTAAATTAAATATTACAAAATACTAAAAAGATTTGAAATCGAATAAATAACGACAATAAATAGTACACAGGCTAAGACTTAAAAGTTTTGGAAACTATGAATACAGAATTAAAAACGAAAATAAATTAGAGTAAATAAATATCTAAAAAATATAACATATATATACATGTAAATTGTATATTTAAGCTATTGCATTCATTTTTAAGAAATCTCTGTAATTTTGTTTCTTTTAGAGAAAAAAGTAGTGGTGGTTATATTTTCTAAACATTGTGGAAATGCATAAATTATTTGTTGCTGTTCTACTGTGCGTGCGCCATTAAGAACCGTATTAACCCCAAATAGAGTGCTTTCAAGCAGGTAGGCAGGAAGATTGGGGATTCTCCTTGCGGAGCATCAGCTCCGAAGTGTTCACCCTTTCAATTATTTTCGTTAAGCCCTTATGAATCGGCCCACTTTTTTAGAGCAAGTGGATTAAGCTGTAGCACAAACGGTGGGATTGTGGGGAGTTCTTATTAAGAGCAGATAGTGGCTTAGCAGCTCTAACAGTCTCATTAAGTGGAAATGTGCAAAGACGGTTTTTCTACAACGCGCGCGAACGCCGTAACGAGCCAATTTTTCCGAGCTAACGATAAAAAGTCATATTAAGTTACAACACGCGTTGCGTAATTTGCGGTTGAAATTCTTTGATGTGCCGCAAATTACATTCCATACAGTTAATAGCGTCTTTCGCGATAACTTAAACATTGCTCCAGGCTCTCGTTATATTTACACGCTGCCGGTAAAAGCGCGGCGGAAAGGAAGTTTCGGCTAAATTTCTTTGATCTGGTATCGTTTCGCCGCGCGAGGCGCGTGTATCGCGAGTCATAAGCTTTTTATTGAATCACTTCACCGTATTGCCCAAGAAAAATTGCGGAAATCTGTGCGATTGAAACAAAAGCCGTGCAAAACGTGATAAGAAACGAAAATGAGGTTTTGATTACCTAAAATAAAACAGAAACGCAAAGGTAACTTACGCTCAGCGTTCGCTCGCTAAAGGAACAAATTTGGGCCGCCTTCAATATATGGGGGCGAAACGTATCGGCATTTTTCCCGCCTTCCGGATTAGTTGCCGGCCAGCTGGGTACCGAATAATTAATTATTCTTAAGTAAATAGTGGGCGAGATGTGGCGCTCGCCGAAGGTTTAATGCAAATGAGAATATCTGAAAGCTTTTTCATTAGGGGCGTTAAATAGCCAGAGCAAAATAGGAGAAATGCAAAGTGGAGGGAAGAGAAATAAGCAAACCTTTTAGAGTCGATACTTTTTATGAGTAAATGGTTTATTTTAACTTGTTTTACTTCAATATAATATTTCAAATTTAAAGTAAACAGATAGATCAATAGATAAGAAACAAAAAATAATAATAATTGTAATACTGTGAAATTAATTAACCGCCAAATTGATTATGATATCACTATGTTGTTAAATTAGGGACAAAATATTGGGGGTAAAGTCAAACTGTTGATAACAAAACAATTTTTGTTATACTACATCAGAAACATTTTAGACAATTTAAAAAATTCTTATATTCAGAAGTGTTAAAAAAATTGCGCGAGTGGGGCAAGTTAGTAAAGCAACACGCACATACGGTTTTCAAGTTAACAAAATAGTTAACAATTCCCACGAGTATATCAAATGTACTGAGGTCATACAAATCGGCAAATATCTGGCCTACTAAATTTCATAAAGAAAAAACCACAAAATTAATTTCTTTGTGCAAACATATTGCTTCTATCTCTCATCCTACCGGCAGAATAATTCATAAGGTAAATGGAATAAAAAACACTCTCAATACTAGAATACAAGAAACGATAGCCAACACTTATCTGCCACGGGAAACGGTCATTGCTCCGAGGAATACCTGCAAATTTATAAGCTTTTTCTGCCCCAGAACATTTCAATCCAATAAGTAGTTCAGGAGTGTACACACAAGATTAGTTCCTTTGAGAGTAAATGGATTCAGGTCTCAAATGAAGAAAGAGAAAGAGTCTAGAAAACTAAATTAAACATTTTTTAAAAGTTGTGATAATGAAAACTTTTGCAGTAAATAATATTTATCCTAAAAACTTAATTATCTAACACACACAAGAGAAAAAGACTGATGCAGTAGGTAGGAATTAATTGTAAACTTTGTGGCAGTAAAAATTTAATAACTCCTAATGAACCAACACCAAAACTGTAATACATTTTGACTTCTTATAGAAAATAAAGGTTTAATCAGTTTAATAAACAAAAATAGTTTCCGTTCGAAATATGAGAAATGAAAAGATGTGCTCTTCAATACAAAAGAAAAATAAGTGTTTACACGATGACGTCGCACCCCATGCTAATGGCAATACATTCACTTATTGAAATATTCTATACGCAGGAAATAAAATATTTGGTCAATAATGTTATGTTTTACGACCAGAATACAAACCGTCTACCTTAATCAGTTTCCTTTCGCAACCAACATTCGTACAACAACCACAACAACATGTAATATATTTCATTAGAGTATAGCCAAATACATATTAAGGTCTGGGAAGTTTAAATTTATACTATCTGATAATCAATTGTAAATATTGTCAAGTAATAAAAGAATCCTGAAATAATATCAAGATACCATAAACAGTCCATAAAAATTAATTATTGGCTAGAAAATTCAATCGCAACAAGTAGCAGATAGGTTCAATTAGATGAAGAATTGGAAGATGAGAACAGGACGGGTGTCGAAAGAAATGAAAAAAATAAATAATGAACATCTTCAATTTTTGTCTCTGGACTTAAAAATATTAGACCACTAATAGATTTATTGGAGAATAATATGGCATATAGGCATTAAATTGTGAGCAGGTTAAAATACACCTTAAAGAAGGAGAAATACATAATATATTCTGAAATCTCTAAATGAAGAAAATACACAATACCTCACATATAAACCGAAACCAGACAAAACTTTTCAAGTCGTACTAAAAGAACATGTACCCAACAACAGAAATAAAACGAATTAAATAAAACTTAAAAACTCTAGGAAGCGAAGCTACTAATATATAAAACTTTAATATACAGAACATATAGAAACAGGAATTGATAATATTCTTTATTAGTTTACAACATCAAGAGATTAATAAAGACATCTGTAAGATTTTTTCATGAACTTTAAAATTAAATCTGAACCACCATGAGACAAAAGAGAAATTCCGCAGTGTATGCAATGTCAACAGCTTGGACACACAAAAGATTTTAGAAATCTATGTTGTGTTAAATGCTTAGAAAACAATTTGCTAAAGATTGTCCAAGAAAAGAAAAAGATCATAGTGTAAGATGCGTAAACTCCAAATAAACATCCAGCAAACTATAAAGGGCGCAACATTTATAAACAGTTACAGCAAAAATTCTATCTTTACTCTACCCTACAGGAAAATACAACCAGGAGTAACCTATGCTAACGCAACTATTACACAAAATCAATAACAA
Organism: Sinelater perroti; assembly: GCA_036346155.1. Lineage (NCBI taxonomy): Eukaryota > Metazoa > Arthropoda > Insecta > Coleoptera > Elateridae > Sinelater > Sinelater perroti. The sequence goes on along the minus strand of JARFIY010000001.1, from coordinate 6,885,758 downwards.
ACACAAAACGCTGACACAATTAATTAACCAAACACTACGCAGGTACTGCAACAATCAAGTACTATAACGAAACTCAAGATTATGATGAGAAATGTAATAAAACAAATAAAGCAACAATAATTTTCATTATCATCAATAAAATGTCGTAATGGTTCGAGTATTAAAAGTAGCAGTTTGAAATGCTAACGACTTGACTCAACATATTGAAAACTTCAATCATTTGCAAATAGCAATGAAATTGGTGAGACATTAATCTCTCAAACCCGTTTTACACACAAAAATACCAAACTATAAAGTTTAAAACACTAATTATTCTATGAAACTGCTCATTACAGTTCGAAATGTTATGAAGCACCATGAATTAAATAAATAAATCGGATTCAAGCAGTTACAACTGGATATGAAGAAAAATTCAACACATTTAAGATATCTGCAATATACCGCTCTCTTAAGTACCAAAATAAAAATATGGCTACAAATAATTCTTTAAAACGCTCAGTAATAAACACCGGGTCGAGGGGGTGGGGGTGGTAATTACAAAGCCAAGAATACGCAATGGGATTCAAGATTAAATGCAACCAAAGGCAAAAAATTGTTAACAGTGATACAGAAAGATAATATAAGTTACAATCGGCTGGATTTCTGATAAAAAGAAATTACCGGAATTATTGACTTTTATATTACATAAGGAACAAAATACTAAACGATGTACAGCTAACTCGATTCTCTAACTTTCTTCAGACCACACGCCAGTTATTTTCACTATGTATTCAGATGAAATACAAGTAATCAGATAACCAAAGGTTAGAAATAACAAAACCAATTGGGAAACATCCAAAGAAAAATTAAGCATACATTGAACTAAACATTTTAATTAAAACTGTTGATAACATTGATTAAGTAGTACATTACTTTACTAAATCTAAACAAATTGCAACCTGGAAGATTATACCAAAAGATAATGTATATTAAACTAAAAAAGTTTGTTCCATTATAGTTAAACGGAAGATTACGAAAATTATAAAACCAATGATAAATTCACAAAACCATAAAATATTAAGATAAAGCACTTTTGAGTTGAAAAATAAGTTCGTTTAAGATGATTTAAAAACACCAACAAAAGCAACAGATTACTCTTTCTGGAATGCCACTAGGAAAATCAAAAGACCACTACATATTTTACCACTTAAAGAAAATGACGGAAAGTCGGCTAGAAACCTCATATAAAAGGGTAATTTATTTAACTAACACCGAATTGAAGTATTTCAGCAGTGATATTACTGGAAGAACAACAGAATATTCAGAATATTAAAAAAAATCACAAAACAATCAAGAGAGTATCAAGAAAACATCAAGATTTGACTTAATAACGAGTAAAGTCTTGGAGGAAATGACAGGTAAAGGAATTAAATCATTAAACAAATATTAATTGTTATAATAAAACTATGATATTCTCCAAAGTTATAGAAAGTAACCCAAATAATTATGTTACCCATACGAATCTGCTTACTGTTCGCAATATTAAAAATTTTTGAGTAAATTATGGCCAAAAGATTAAAAATAATTACAGAAGACGGCGGACTAACAACCGCCACAATACAATTAAACAAGTTTACGCCGTAGTTAGTAATGTTAATAACAGGTTTGACAGGAAATGATACTGTTATGTTGTTTTTATTGATATCAGTAAAGCGTTTGATAAAATATTGCACGATAGCCTTCTTTACAAGCTTAAGAAAGTCTTACCTCACGACTACTTCAAGTTGTTGACATCATATTTAATAGCAATATACTTCTTAGTTAAACAACAAGATGTTTTGACGGACGTGCAAGATATGATATATTTTACTTGTTATTTACAGCGGACTTTGTCAAAAACTAGAACGACGACAACTGCAACATTTGTGGGTGACACAGATATACTTGTGTTCCACCCAAATCCAACTTGCATATTAATTTTAACAAAGCAGAAGAGTAAAAAAATGACCATTACGAGCAAACGTTTATGATGAAGAAATATAACTGCTCGCCAGTAAAGTTGAACGAGAAATAGTTAAAATATACTGACAGTTTGAAATACTGAATGCTTACCTTGCAAAAGTCATATATTTTTTGAATAAAAGTGCTTAAGTTTGAAATTTAAACAGTTATATTGCGTAATAGGCAGAAGATCTAATATACAAACTCTGAAGATCAGCTTGCAACAGCAATATAGACATCTAGAGATTTAAAAACAAAGTGATGCGTGTAGTGGTAGTTACGCCGTGGTACATGTCAAATATAGTTATACAAAACTATCTACATATACGTTCAGTTATAAGAGAAACAAAAACATAGTGAGAAATACCCTTAACGAGTGGAAGTGCATTCAAATGAACTATTATCAAGTTAATCAACAAAGATGATAAACTAAAACAGTAAAAAAATACAAGCCGTCAGAATTACCCTTTAGATTTAATTAATATACATAACTTTAATATAATAATAAATAATATAGAATAAATCTAGATTAAGGAAAGAAAAGTGTTCATAGGGACGCTCCCTGTAAGCTATCATAGTATTAAACCTACCAAGAACTTATTATCTATTGAGACAAATTGTTCAATAGTAAGCAAAAGTTTCGGAAAATATCCAAAGTAAACCAAGAACAGTCAAAGACTGTTTGGTAAAATTATATATGCGAAAGATCAAACAAATCGTAGTAGCAAAGATATGATCATAACAATTACAAGTTTGTCTTAAATAATCTTCACAGATCTACCCTCAGAGAAAAACAAACCTTAAGATAATTATTGGGACCACTATGTGTGGTAATACTATCTTTAGAGCTGCGTAGTCTTGGTATCAAAGAATATGTTTTAAACATTTAATTAAACATATTGAGGTAATCATATTATGGATGCCATACTCCAAGGGGATGGAGTACAAGGTTATTTACAAAATTAACATTTTTAAAATTTATTTTTTTTTATAGCACTGCAGGCAAAATCTATAACATATACGTGTAATAATATTATTTCATTTTTTGTACGCACATTTTTATTAAAAATGGGATGACTCATCTAGTAAACAAAATTGTAGAATAATTTACTTATAATTTAAACAAAACACAAAAGCAGAATTAAATCAAAGCCCATGTCTAGTTATAAATTCGAAATTTAATTTTCTGATTGGTAGTCATTTGGACTTGAGAATAAGTTATATATCTTATATTCATTTATTTAAATTAATACCACAAAAATTAAATACGTTGTTTGGCGTAAATTGTTTAACTACAACAATAAAATTAGAGTATCTTTTAAAATAACCCAAATATCAGAAAATATTACATCTAATAAAACATTAAAATCCATGCATGCGAATGAAAGAATATATAGGAGTAGCAAAAGATAACCCCAAATGTTTTGAGAATAAAATAAAATTAACAAAAAAGATAAAATTAATCTGAAGTGGTCTTATGGTTAGCTGAGTGATTTGAGACCTTCGATGCTTGATTGTGGTTGTTTAAGTTTTAGCATTAAGTTTCTTATGGAAGTTAACAGATACAATTTCTCCAAGGTGGCGAATAAAATAAATAATTACAAAGTACTGTTTTATTTTATTTATTCACAAAACTGAATATTTGTCTTTTAAAAATAATTACAATAATAAAACCTACTTAAAGTACATATATACCAACCAGCATTATTAGCTTTATCATGGTTTGCTAAGTAAATACTAAACTTTAGGGACAAGCAGCTACTCAGTATCTTAAGATAAACACGCAGAATTTGCAATTATTGCAAAGTTAGAGATAATGCTGTATAATTAAATTAGTTATTTAAAAGTTCTATCTTTTAAGAATACAAATTATAAAATGCGCTTTATGTAATTTTTAGCAGAAATTGGCGAACCAAATACTTAGTTATCCTTACTTTTAGGAAAACTCGTCAGCAATCCGGCCTGTCGAAGAGCAATAAATAAATAGAGCTTTATACTGAAACTCGCAGTTTTTCAGTTCACTGGTTCACATTTGAATGAACGTTAACGTTAACTGGCAAATCATAAGCTACTGAAAGGCGAATACATCGAATATGAAAAATCGGTTTAAAAACGTAAAAATTGCTGACATCTCAAATTGGTTTAACAATTGAGCCACTTCTGCATTTACAACCTCAAAAGTGGGGCATAGTTTTCACGGGAAAACCACCAATTTTTCGCCTGTTGACTTCGCTGTTCGGCGCCGGCTATTTTAAGTAAAAAAGCTGGCTAGCCTGCGTTCGTTAATTAAACAGCTCGATACTCAGGCAATGCAATTACACGCGCGGTTAATATTCGATGGGAATGTATTGTTAGGCGCCGGAATATGCAACGGTGTAGACATAAACCACGAGACGCAACAAACGTAGCCCGCATGTGTTCGTACAGGAAAGTGATGGACGAATGGACACCCGCGTGTCAATTTTGATGGTCAATTTTTTACGCTAATGTGGCGCAGAGCGAAATTTTGGCCATAACAGGAAGTCGGCCTGATGGCTCCATTTTTTGTGGGGCCCTATCGCTCTGCCAAACTGTTCATTATTCAAGCGTACTCAACCAAATGCGCGTGCACATGTCAAGCAAGTAAATGATATCAGAACATTGTAATGCTGTTGGATTTTTTGTAACAAACGATTTAATTTTCATTTATTACTGCAACTATTATATTTTACACTATTTTTCTATTTCTTATCTTTAATTAAATTTGTAATTTTAATAAGTTTTACTTAAACATCATTATAATCTCTATGTTTTTAGAGCACTTCAACAAATGATTCTGTTGTCATTTTGTAAAAAGTAGACGACAAATAATTAATTTTTTATTTATCTGCTTTCTCTAAATTATATAAATTTTACTTACAAATGAGTTCTTGTTTACTTCGGATTAACTAATATATTAATTCTAATATAACAGTTTGTTATACCGTTCCTATATTTACTTTAAATAAGTTGAGTATAACATTAAAAGTACGATAAAGTTATAAAATTATAATTATATACTTGGGTTTACACGACATTTTTGGTTCCTACCAAAAATAAGGTCATATGTTATTTTCAGTGTCATCAAATTTAAAATCATCCAAGTTGTAAATAAATTTTAGTTAGAGAAGTTTAAAAACAGTGGAACTGAAAGTATCAAAAAGTAGAACAGGTAAATAAGGTAGAGAGATAAACAGTGACATTAAACAACTTCTTCGTAGAATAAGAAATAGTGTAATAGAGAGAGGTAAACATAAATGTGTCAAAATAAACTGCAAAAATAAGTAAAAAATCGTTTAATATTAATTTTGGGCAACAACAGAAGAAAACAAAGTATTAACAGAAAAAGAGAGAAAAAGTAGTGAGACTTACTATAAGTGTTCTTAAGGTTAAGAAAAGGTACCAGATTTTATTGAATTTATAGACATTAATAAACCAAAGTAATAAATTCTTATAATCAATGAGCACATCGATGATAACGTCGCAAGAAATAAGTAAAACCCAAGATAATAAAAAAGAAGAATAGAAATAATAGAAAATATATAAACAAACCGAAACCAAATTTTAAGAAATAAAACAGAAGGAAGCGTATACTGAATATTTAAAGAAATCGATCAAATTAAATTTATAAATAAAAGTTGCATATTGAGTAGCGCATGGACAAGAAAAAGATTGTAGTGGAATAGGAACGTTAAGATGAAACATTAGTAGTCATACAAAATAAAAACACCCTAAACTATTAAAAAACAACAAAAATTACAGAAAATAAAAACAAGAGAAATAGCCCAACATATTAAAGAAAACCGTGTAGACACAAGATAATTTTTAAACCAAATTTGAAATTTTTGAAATAAAATGAATATCCGAAGAAAATAGCTAACTGACAAAAAACCAAATCAAATATAGTAGAAGAAAATTTATTTAACAGAAACCACAAATAAGTATGATTACTTTGATAGAAAATGAAGAATCAAAAGAAAAGAATTTAAAAACAATTTAAGAAGAAAGACTTAAATATTCTGAAAAAATAGTAAACAATGACAACACAATAATAGAAAAAACGGAATACTACGAGGACACTTTAAACGATTAGTACTATGTACACAACAAGGCATATTAAGCAATAAAATTATTTTATAGTTTATTAATGTTGTAAATAATATAATGCAAAAAGAAACAAAAAGATGTCAATAACCTAAGATTACAATCTGTTAAATGCAAAAGAAATAATTCAATTAAAATAAAAATTTGCTAAGATAATCACACAACATAAAGCTTACGAAAAATGGTAAAAGTATAACCAAAAATAGAAGACAAAGATATACCCCGCCCTTTATACAATGGAGGTTAAGAACAGATTAAAAAATAAAAAATATTATTTTCGTAGAATAGATAATAGAACGAAGCAAATTTAATCAAACACCGTTTAACAATATAAAACAATATGTGGGTGGTATAAGACAGATGATTATATAAAATTGATATAGAAAAGTGACAAGCTGAAAATGCTCAAAATGGTTATAAAATCTTCGGCTGTTTTCATATATAAAATGTTGGAAATATAATCAAAATAATCACCAAGTAAGAAGACAAAAGAAAATCAAAAATATTTTATAGAAAAAATGAAAGATATGAAATCAGTTAGAAGATGATACTTCTGTATTATTATTGTCTAAGTTATAAAAACACAAAAGACTAATTGGTTTGATCAGTTACAAAGACTGGGGGAAAGCAAGTTAAAAATAGACAGCAAAGGGAATATTACGAGAATGCCATTTTTAAGATCAAAAAAATGCTCTCTCCAATTTTTTGAGTCAAATAACTGAGGAATATTATAACTACACACTCATTTAAAAATTCAGTTATAAATCAAAATATAATGCTGTTAAGGGTAGAAACATAGAGTAATCTAACGCTGACATTTAATGAACGCTTGCGTTGGTTTTTATATTACTTCCGTTTTTTGTTAGTCAGCTTAAAATTAATCGCCTAAAATATGGCATATAAACCAATAGTAAGTCTAATAAATCCCTTATTATTAATGAAATGTGTCTATTGTGAAATACCTTGGTAGATATAGCGGTCTTGGTCTAAAATGACATAACAGTGGAGCATAGTTGCTGAAATAGTCAAAGAAGTTTAGCGATCTAGAATAAATTAAAAAGTCTGAAGTATCTCTCGTTTTAATGGTCAAGCCAGTGAATTTCTAACGCAAAATTTCTTATGTTGGCTCAACTTCGCGCAAGTGACATGGACCAAGTAGTCGAAGAACTCGGTAAAAAGGAAGAACAAGAAAGACAAAAAGGCAGCGATACCTATTAAAGCCACTAGCAGTCTTGTTAGCTGTTAAGAGTGCTCGTGATCTTTGGAAGTGATTAATGGTAACCTTCGAACAGCACTCGCGGGTAAGTTGAACCATGTTATTACAAAAGTTTTATTACTTATAGTATACGTCGGGCGAAACAACGCCCGCATTTATAGCCAAAGTCTAAGGGCTAGTGGCAAAAATAAAGTTGAAAATAAAGGAAGTGGAAGTAGTAACCAAGATATTTAGCAGTTTGCCATCTGAGTACGCGACCCTATTACAGACATGGGATGGGAAGCCACAAGAAAAATATACCTTACTGATATACCGCAACAAAGCATTAGCTCATACTTAATGTTGGTGTGGTCAGCGCGACGCGTGCGTTAGCAAATCTAAAGATAAAAAAATCCGCGCGCCAAAAAAATAAGAAGTTAAACTATAATTAAAATTTATAATTGCGATAAGTTCGGACCCAAACAGTATAAGCATCGAAAGCCAAAGAAGATAAAGAAAAAATCACATAAAAGATAAACATAAATTGTTTCGGTGGACTGCACCGTAATTTTAAAATTTTTAAACAAAGGAACTTCAATCAAAAAGCCAAAGCTGGAAAACTCACCTCAGGAAGCTCTGCTGCAGAAATCGGCTTCCCGTGCTATACTCCTGGGAAATCAAGGGAAAAAAGGACAAGTTACCCCAATCTTCGCTGCGGGGACAATCGGAAGCACATTTTCTAGAGTGGGTCCTCCAGCTGGTTGTGTCCGAAGTTTACGACTAGGTTTTTCTTGCTTCCTCGCCGGGGCATATACAAAGGAAATCGGATCAAGTCTTTTTACTGGATAAATTTCAACTCCCGAAATGCAATCGGCCAACAAAACGATCTCCAGGAAGAGAAAAATCCGGGGGGTAAAATATCGAATTCCGAATAAAATCACCCTTCAACAAAACAGGCACCGGGATATGGAACCTCTTGCCACCAAACACGCCGGCGAACTCTCGGTCGAAACGGCTTTGGACACGAAAAATTTAAAGACGGTTGCACCCTTTTTAAACCATCACAATTAATATTTAAAAACAAAGCGAGTGCAATCGTTGCCATCAAAACAGAGATAATAACTGAAAGGTGATGGATTACTGAAAATGCACGCGATAGGGAGCGAAAACCTATATTATATGCAAATAGAAGCGACCAACGGTTTAAGATTAAGTCATAATTTGATGAATAAAATGAAGTTTTCTGTTAGTGTTGTCAGTAGTTTATCCAAAGAACAAAAGAGCAATGACATCAAATGTGAAGACTGTCCATTGGATGAGCACACGCCCAGAAACTTTGAAACGGTCAAACATAAGCCATCACATTAAAGACGATTATAGTGGTCTTTTAATAGTGTACCCCTTGAGAAGCAAAACTCAATAAGAGGTGACCGTACGCGTTAAAGATTATATGGGTAAGTTAGAAACTAAAGCTTTGCGGGCTCTAAATTGACAATAGTCTCAAATAAGTGAATGGAAATCTGAGCAAGTTTCTCAAAGACCCATGCGTTCTACATCAAACAAGCATTGCTTTCACTCCACAACTGATTCACAGAGTGGTAGAGATGAAAAGAACCTGGCTACACGCGGTGGTCCTCTAAAGAAGCTTTGGGCGAAGCCATTAACTGGGGGACTTGTAAGGAAATCGAAAGCTAATGCCGCGAAGATGTGTTATAGTATGAAACTTTCAGTGAGATATCTTCGCCTGTTTGGGTCAAAGCAAAAAACAGTGCAAATTAAACACAAAGTCAGGCAAACATCTATTTGTTGGCTACTTCGAAACGCAATAAGAATGCCGACTTTGGATCTCCTAGCCATCTATGGGATGCGACTATTCACAAGAAGGAATTATTTTGTTAAACGCCTGCGTTGATGAACACTTGTGTTATGAATGAGATAACAGTAATCGAAGAGAAAATCTTGGTCCAATAGCTCGCGACGAAGGGCCAGTTGGCTGATTTCCTGACGAAACGATTGTCAAATAACGCTTGCGACTTGGTCACGGATTACACAGGTCCTGGGCCTTAATAATGGTTCCGACCACTTTCTGCATGGGAGTGTAAAGGATAGGAATATAGGGAGTGCTCTGACTCTGACAGTTACTGAGAGCTTGCGTTAGTTGTGATAATACTTCTCTTTCCGTTCGCCAACATGTAATAAATCGCCTAAACTTTGACCTATATATAATCAATAGTAATTGTCATCATTCTTTAATTATCATTAATAAACGGTGGATTTTCTTTGGTTTGTCGATTCCAAACGTTGGAAATGGTTATAAAGAAATATTATAAATTAGAAAATATTTTAATAAATTATACGAACCTAATCAAAAAGCGCATTAAAAATGGTAAATAGGGGATCTAAAAGAAAGGTTTTCTAATATTCCGAAAGAGTTGTATAGTACATAGAAAAATCTATTCAAATACAGTATATTTTAAATCATCGATTTATTTGTCACAATAGGGTTTCCTTAGAATTTCGTTTAAAATCGTTGCTGCGTTTTATTTTAGATTGCGATATTTACACACATATGCACAAAGTTTTCAGTATTTTTTATTCTATAATATACTTATTTAATATTAATATAATATAATAATATAATATTAATATTAATATAATAATATAATATACTTATTTAATATGCCACGCAAATCATTCGATGCAAAGAAGAAATGTAACTAACTATTAACATACTACAAATATCTTTTTTAATTAAATTTTTGTAGCAGTTAAGTTCAAGATCAAAATTTAATTTTTTATTAACCTCAGAAAAGTTTCCTTTATGCCTTAGCAAATCTGAATTCTATAATTATAATGTTGTTTTAACAAGTAGCAAAAAGTAAATTTTTTTTGCTCTAAAATATATACTTATTATAATTGTTACAAATAATTCAAACAAACAAGCTTTACCTACGTTGTGTTCGAATTTTTAAGTTTGCAGCTTTAAAGCCTGTGAAAAGCTGTAACCAAGAATTATCAAAATAAATGTCAAATTAATACTAATAAATTAAGTGGTATTTGGATTATTGGATTATTAAATGCGTTTTAAAGTAGAAGAAGCAAATATAACAATACCAATTATAATAACTCGCATTTAGCTAACAAGGGCTAAAATGATCGTGCTTGCTTAAGCACGTAATTTAGCACTAATATAATTAACATTGTATTTAATGTGGGATTGTGTGTGAAGTGTATTAGGTTCCTCAAAAGGAAATAATTTCTGTCTGTACGTGCCCATCTTTTAGAGAAAACCACCTAAAAACGCCACTCTCCCAAATTTGCAAAACAGTATATTTTTAATTTCCAACTTTTGGATATTCATAAGCAGAGCAATGCTTTTTTCCGAGAATATCTAACGCGGCTCCTTATCTCCCAGCAGCAGATGTAAGGGCAGATTTGCAGCAAAACATCAAAGTAACGGTTTAATGGAGAATGTAACTTTATTCGGGTCCCTCCTTTTTGCCCGGAATGATTATCCGGAGCAATCTGTGATTCAGAATCGCGAACGGGCGCATAATCTGCTGCCCTAGTCTTTCAGCTGGCGTATTAATAATGTAATTTATGAGTTGCTCGGAATCAGACTAGGGGACCACATTTTGCCCAACAATGTTTTAGAAATCATCCTTAAATACAATATATATATATATATATATATATATATATATATATATATATATATATATATACGCTACATTTTTAAATAAAATGCGATGTTATCCTTGAAGAAATTTTTCAAGGCACCTGCGTTTCGCGCATTTTGCCCTAAGAGGAGACATTTTAAGTGGCGAAAGCCTACGTCAGTAGGGCACAAAACTAGACAACCGTAACGTGCAGAATTAATTTCGACTGAAACATACGTAAAGCCCCGAAAATCCGCGTTTGCAGCGAGGCATTAAAAATTTGCCTTCAAATAATGCGTGCAGGAGACGAATTAATTTTTAAGTACCGCTTGGACTTGCAAAATTCATGCCTTAATCAAACATGCCCGCGAACATTCGGGAATTGCTAATCTGTAGCTCGAACACAGATTGATCTGAGGCTTCCGCCCAAAAATTATTGTTGATACAAAAGTGAAATTCCTTTAGCTGCTAGACAGGAGCATCGACTATTTCGCCGCTTTCACTTTGCATAAAAATAGGCAAAAAGAGAAAGTGGCTTAATCAGAGCTTTTAAAATGCATGCAACTTTCCGGGAAAATGCAGGGGGGGGGTAACCGAAGTTGCCGCTTTGTCTAAGCCCTCTTGACGGAACTAAATTTAATAATTAGATTCGCGGCGAGATAGCATGTAAGCTCTGCATTTGAGAATTAGCATATTAATGTTACGGCCGCTCGAATTTAAGGAGAAACTTTCTTTACTTTGAACCTGCTGCAAGTCACAAGCCCGCCGACGCTTAAGGAGGCGCCGCGGCTTCTAACTGCTGCTAATTTAGTTTGCTCAAATTATTTGCGAAATAATTCGATTCTCTGTATTTGCGCTGCGAAATTAAGTGGCGCCGGGGATGCAGCAGGTAAGACACCGGTGGATGCTCGTCAAAGTTCCAGCATCTTCCGGAAGTTTTCGAGTTTGCTTTTGGGTGTTTCATCGCAATAATTCTATTTAAGCGTATCTTTTAATAAATGGCATGACTAATTTTATCGAACTAAATCTAACTGAGTTTGGTAAGCTAATTTGTCTACTTTATATAAAGAATTATTTGTTTTTATTTATTGCAGTTGTACTATATAAATATACAAAATTAGACATAACTTTTAATTAGTTCAATATATTAAATTGAAGAATTTAAAAGATTTGATAATTTAAATTTGTTATGTAGGTCTGCAAAACTCTAGAAGTAGGACTGGCTTTTTTATGTTACGTAAATATTAGTTTTAAATGTTATAATTTTTCTTGTGGTGCAATTTTTAAATTATTAAATTTGTAATATTTCGTGCTGACGTGTCTGTTGCACAGAGCCGAATCCCGGCCTAATTCCTACTCTACGTACATGCAGGTTTAAACTCCACGAAAATTAACTTTTATAAGCCCCTTTATTGCGCTTAAAAGAAAATGTTTAAGGCGCTCTTTAAAGAAGAAATGGGCGTATTAAAGGTAATGCTGTTTTAAAAGAGACTTCACAACTTTATTGGGTTTTTAAAATCAAACGCCTAACAAGATTTCCTTCACGTCGCTTGCAGTACCATAAAATAATATTTGCAATGTAGGCCTTACAAAATAAATTTGCAGGAATTTTCGCCATTACCAAATTCGACACACAAATTAGATGTTAAAAATTGGTCTTCTGAACTGTAAAATTTGCGAAATTGCAATGTTCAAATATCATTTTCTAAATTGTCGTTCTTCTGAGGGCGTTTTTATTAAACTGAAATTTGTATTTAGATTTGAAAAGAAGTTGTTATGGAAAATTAAATCTATTTTTAGTAAAATGCTTGATAAGATTTTATATGAAAGCTGTATAAAAACCAAATTATAAAACACTACAATTAATAAAATAATTAAAATTAAAAAAATGTCTGTATCATTTAAATTGAGTCATATTAATCTAGACAAATGAACACACATACTTTACAATAATAAATTTAAAATTATTATAAAATTTTTATTACTCTAGCTTAGTAAAGAAAAATAGTGAATTCTAATTGCTAAACTAGTAAATTATAAAATGTAAATTCTCTGATAAATAAACAGCACATTAAATCGGTTTTATTATAATTTATGGACTTTACTTATGTTGTCTGATTAGCTGTGGGTAAATAAAGCAAATTTAATTCAAAAAATTTTCTGTGCAAGAATTCTTCAGCTGTTTTAATATGTAAATTCTTTTGTATAATACTAAAATAAAAATTAAACAAAAGAAAGTTTTTTTAAATAATTCATATAATAAAATAAGTAATTTTAAAAAGTCGGGCAAATTTATTTCCTTAAGTTAAAACAAATGTAGTTAACATTATAATAAAACGCATAAAATTCCCCAAATTGCGATTAAAAATCGCCGAAAACGTTCTAACTACGAACGGCTAAGCCGGAGGATGCGGACGCAAAGCACAGTCAAGCACAGCGAGGACTTACCGGCAATCACCTGTTGGTCGGTGCTGGGCGACTTCGGATGCTGTATCGGCTTTGACAGTGAGGTCCACGGCAGGAGCCCCAACATCTTTTATAGCAGACGCTGGCCCCGCTTGCGCCGCGACGCGCGTTCCGCCCTCTTAACAAGCAGCGCAGCCCCAGTGCACGCTCCGTTATCACCTGCTGATACGGCGGATAACGCGCCGCGTAATTATCAATTAATTCGACCTGGGCCGGGCCGCTAATTTCCATTTTTGGGCCTCGCTTCGGCGACTAATCGGCCGGACGCGCCGCGACGCCAAATTTCATCGGTGATCGCGCTGATTAATATCGGGCGTGTTGACTCTGGGGTTCTTGTTGGCCGGAACCGTCGGTCAACACTCCAGGCCGTGTTGACAACGTCTTAATCGGGCCGGTTTCATCAATTTGAGAGGAATAAATATTTAGAAGTCATAAATTCAGCCATTAAAGGGAATTGCGCCCAGTTTGCAACAACGTTTTAATGGTATACTTTTTTAAGGTTGTGTGATTAAACCCCAATTTTAATTTAAAAATATTCCTAAAAATAGCAGCTACTGTTTTAAATTAGATATAAGTATTAAGCCATAAAATAAATTTAGTTAACTCGATGTTTAAAAAGCAATACTAGTAGCTCTATAGATTTTAAACCAAAATCTAGTTTTAAATAATCCATTAACAACAAAACTACAAAATTTTATTAAGACATATGCGGATAACAACAATTATTTTTCATCTTTTTGTAAAGTAACAAAATCTATGAACGGAATTTTTTATTTTTTTTCTAATTTTTCTTTATTGTAGTTTTCAAATATTTAATATTTTCCATTCAAATGTTAACCAAGCCTGATTCGTTTCGTTGCTATTTTCTACTCTTCTGTTGTTTACGTAGTTAACATTAATTCGGTCAAAATATATATAATAAAAATATTTTCTAAATCTTTTTAGGTTTTTGAGCTTTTGAAGAAAATCAAATTAATTACAAAATGTTGGCAATGCTATCTTTGGATTTGACCAGAAAACTTTAAATATATAAAATTACAAAGATAATTTTTATATTTAGACAGGCGATTTCATTGCAAATTTATATTTGACTACACAACTTTAAAAAATTATAAAAATATTTAGTTAAAATTTACGGTATGCTTCAGTATGTATAACTCTTCTACCACTTTGGAACTTTAAGTGTACTAAGAAAAATAATTATATGTAAAGCTGATTAGTTTTATTCGGTTATCGTATAGTACCTGTTTTTTTAACGTTCAAAGATATTTAAATCAAAATGTCACCTTCTTCTTCTTAATCTCAGCTTCTCCCTTGGAGGTTGCTGATCAGCATGGCTATTTTGATCTTTGATATAGCTGCTCGGAATAGTTCGGCTGATGTAAGATTGAACCATTCTCGTAGGTTACGTAACCAAGAGATTCTGGAACGTCCGACTCTCCTTCGCCCAGCAATTTGGCCTTGCATAATGAGCTGCAATATCTCATATTTAGAATTGCGGGAAATGTGGCCTAGGAATTCTAATTTTATTTTCTTAATGGTAGGTAAGATCTCCAATTCTTTGCGCATCCTACCCAGAACCTGCTGATTCGTAATTCGGTGGGTCCAAGAGATTTTCAGTAGTCGTCTATAAATCCATAGCTCGAAGGATTCAAGTCTCTTTGAAGTTTCTTTATTTAAAGTCCAACCTTCTAGACCATACAAGAGCACTGGGAATATGTAACAACGGACCATTCTTGTCATTAATGCTAACGATAGGTTCTGAGCAGTCAGTAGTTTTCTCATTTTCATGAAGGCTGCCCTTGCTTGTTCTATTCTTGCTAAGATTTCTTCTCTATGTGTGATGGTTTTGTTTACTATCGTGCCAAGGTACTTGTAGTTTTGAACTTGTTCAATAATCCTATTGTCTATGACCAGCTGACTGTCTGCGGTGTTTCTTTTAGATACTACTAACATTTTTGTTTTACTAATATTAATACTAAGCCCAAATTCTTTACTTGTTTGAGATACTCTATCTACCAGTGTCTGAAGGTCTTTTAGGTTGCTTGCGATCAAAACGGTGTCGTCAGCGTACCGAATGTTATTGATACATTTCCCATTTATTATTAGTCCTGAACTTTCATCTTCTAACGCTTCGCGGAATATATATTCGAATAAATGTTAAATAACATGGGTGAGAGGATACACCCTTGTCTGACACCTTTTGAATATTAATTTCCTCGGAGAGAGTTATCCACTTTTATTTTTGCAGTTTGACCCCAGTAGAGATTGATAATTATTTGTATGTCATGATGGTCTATGCTGAGTTTCTGCAAAATATCAACTAGTTTATCGTGCTTCACGTTGTCGAATGCTTTGCTGTAGTCTATGAAGCACATGTAAATATCCTGGTTTACATCTAGAGATCTTTGTGCTAAGATGTTAAGAGCAAATATGGCTTCTCTGGTCCCTGTTCCGTTGCGGAAACCGAATTGTGTGTTTGACATTTCCGCTTCACATTTGCTATATAACCTGGTGTGGATGATTCTTAAGAATATTTTTAGTACCTGACTCATGAGGCTTATGAGTCGATACTCATCGCATCTAAACGCTCGGAATTTCTTAGGGATGGGGACAAAGGTGGAAAGTAGCCATTCGCGTGGGATAACCCCTGTTTGGTATATATCGTTAAACAAGTCAACAATTATTGAAACTGAGTGTTCATCTAATAGTTTTAACAATTCGCAGTGTATACCATCAGGTCCTGCTGCTTTTCCAGCTTTTGCGGTTTTTATGGTTGACCTCACTACATGTTATTTTTGGTGCGTTTTCTGCTGCTGTAATGCTACGTTCTTCTGCTCTTTGATCTCTAAAGATTTGTTTAATATACTTTTGCCATAAGTTTGACTTTGATTCTGTATCTATGACTAAAGAACCTTGGTCATCCTTCATTATCCTCGATTGTTGTCTGTGTGCAATACCAGTGATTTCTTTTATTTTCTTGTGAACATTGAAGCTGTCATACTTACGTTCATACTTTTCTATTTCTTTGCACTTATCATCCATCCAGGATTCCTTTGCTGCACGTATCTTGCTTCTAATAATGTTATGTATTTCTCTATACTTTATTTCATCTTTATTTTTAAATTTTCTCCTTTCGTCCATTAGCGCTAAGATTTCCTCTGTCATCCACTTCTGCTTCATCTGTTTCTTGTGTTCTCCCAAGGTTTCTTGTTGTGTCGTTACTATTGTTTCTTTTATTTTAGACCATTTTGTTTCCTTATCTAAATTACTAATATTTTCTTCTTGCATTTTATGGAAGTTTTGGTTTATCATCTTAGTTGCAGAATTTCGTATATCTGGTTGTTGTAACCTTCGTGTATTTATGTAACTATTTTGGTTTTGTTGTTGTCGTCTTTTCTTCAGTCTAATATACATATTCATGACTACAGGATTGTGGTCCGAATTTGCATCCGCACCTGGGTATGTTTTTACAGCCTTTACGCTGTTTCTCGCCTTTTTGTTAACTAGAATGTAATCTATTTGGTTTCTAATTATTTGTTCTGTGTGATCTCTCGGTGCTTTCCAAGTATATAATGTTCTCTTTGGTAGTTTAAAGAGAGTATTTGTGACAACAAGGTCTTCTTCTATACAAAACTGCAGCATTCTCTCTCCTCGTCCGTTTCTCTCACCTAATCCATATTTACCTACGTAATCTCCATAGCTTTCTTCTCCAATCTTTGCATTATAATCCCCTATTATTATTGTGATGTCACGTTTTATTCTTAATTTTAGTACTTTCTGAATTTCTTCGTAAAAAGGTTCTATTTTATCATCGTTTTTCTTGTTAGCAGTGGGGGCATATATTTGAATTAAGTTCATTTTACCTAAGTTTGTTTGTAGCTGAATCATCATAATTCTATCCGAATATGGTATAAAGTTAATTACTGCTTTACTTGCAGCTTTGTCTAGCATGATACCAACTCCATTATAATGCTCTAGTTTCAGTGTTCCTGAATAATATATAACACCGTTTTCGGTACTAAATTTCCCTGAGTTAGGCCATCGGGTTTCGCTTAGACCCAAAATGTTTAGTTTTAATCTACTCATCTCTTGTACAACGTTATCCAGTTTTCCTGCGTCCCAACCGTTTAGGTCAATATGTGACCCTCGCCTGAGATTGGTCTAAAATGGGCCTTTAAGGAAGTAAATCTTCAGTAGCCCCATAAAAGTAATGCCACAACTGCTGCCCTGTGTCATGCTAGTTTTGGTCCGCCCCGAGTATTTTATTTCCTCGGTACCACCCATCTGAGAGGCATTCCCCTATCCGCCACCTGGGGAGGCGCCCAATGGGGGATTAGCAACCCCACATGGGCAAAAAATGTCACCATGCAAGCTAAATAGCAAAGTAAAATTTGTCATACCAGAAAAAATAATTCAAGAAATCAAATGATTTCTGAACAGCTTAAAAAGAAACCTTTTAAATAAAGCATCGTGCTGTTGTTCTCCAGCTGATAGGCCGCAGTGTATCGAGCCGTGGACAAAAACAAAAAAAAATTATTTACTGCATATTTACAACTAGTCTAACTAGACTAACAAGCAAATGAGTTTTGTCATTATATAAAGTATACGAGTCTTATATATTAATTTGTCACTAAACTTTGTCCGCTTCAGGCGTCTAACTGCATTAGCATTATTTAATGTTTGTCACTAAAACACTAGGGTGATCACTAGTCCTATCTTTGATGATATCTTTAATCCGTGGGATTTTTAGATCATTATGTAATGTGGGGTTGTTCCCATACTATTCGGCGTTTTTTATTGTGCGGATTGTTTTGCTTTAAAATTGTTGTAAGATCTCGATGTCCGCCACTATGATAGTTTTATATAACACCTTGTTTGTTAGGCTGAGTTGGGATTTCCGTCCGAGAAGCCAGAACAACTGCACGCGAATATCTAGTTCTTTTCGCTTGGTCTGTATGTGTTTTTTCCAGGTAAGTTTGTAGTCGAGATATATACCAAAGTATTTGATGTCTTCTTTGTGTGATATGTTGGTGTCGTTAAAGGTTATAGAGGGCAGCTCAACTTTGCGGAGGGTGGAAACCGCCGATGCCGATTTATTGTCGTTAATTTTGATGCGCCAAGGCTTTGACCAGCTTTTGTAGGTAAATTGATACCTGAAATAGACCTCTATGTAAAAATAATACAGCCGTGTCGTCCACAAACGTAGCAATTACAATATTGTTAGTAACAACTGGTATGTTAGTCCCAGTACATTATCTTGCCTCAATTGGATAGACTGGTGAATGGCTGTCATTTACTTTAACTCTAAAGTATCTATTTTCTAGATACGAATTGAAGAGCAAATAATGCTGTTGCAATAGGGTTTTCTTGATTTTATATAGCAGGTTAGGGTGCCAGACTAGACAGAAAGCTTTGTCCGCGTCCAAGAATACTACTAAATACGACCGTCTTTCCTCGAAATCTTTTTCTACATTATTCACTATCCTATAGAGTTGTTCGAATGTTGAGTATTTTTGCGAAAACTGAATTGATGTTCAGGTATTAAATGCAGGTCTTCTATCACAGGTTCTAGTCTTCTTAGTAGAATTCGTTCAAAGAACTTAGAAAGGAGTGGTAACAACGATATGGGTTTGTAAAAAGCTAGTAATTGATCTGGTTTGCCTGGCTTTTGAATGAAAATAACTTCAGCAAATTTCCATTAAATTGGATTAGGTTCCTAAGATTGTATTATTTATCCGTGTTATATCTGCTATTCCTTTTCTTGGCAGTTGACAAAATGATTCGGATGCACTTAAGTCGTGTCTTGATGCTTTGCCAGCTTTTAAGCGCTTAATTTCTGTTTGTACTTCATTGGGTGTACGATGTTTAACGGGCAGGTGGAGTTGGAGTGGTGATTTGAGGAATTCCAGAATTTTATAGTCATTTTCTGGAGTTCGGTCTGTTTCGTGTGATTGAAAGGTTGCAGCTAAGTGTTCGCTTCTCCTTCGCTACAGCGGGCTCAAGAAACATCATTTTTACAAATAGAAGAGGTAGTGATGATAGGTTTCTTCAATTTTCTAGTTGCTCGCCATAGGGAGTAGTCATCGTGTCATCTGGGAGATAAGTTTCTCACGTAGTCGTTGAACATAGCGTTTTTCTGTTCTTTTATTAATCTTTTGTGTGATAAAAGTATTTATTTTATATTTGTCTCTTGGGTGTCTTATTTGTTGGCAGGTTCGCTTTGCTTTTCTTTTGTCGCTGATCTTCTCTCTGATTTCTAAGGAGTAATTATTAGTGTTTCTGTTACATTTATGCTGTAGTTTTATAGGCGTAGTTGCCCAAGAATCATACTGTAAGATTTGTGTTAGTTATTGCTGTCTCGATTTTATTTGCACTATTAAGTACTGCTGGAAACAACAAGTGTTCGTCGAAATATTGTCGAAAAATATCCAATCCGCACGATTGTTGCATATGCTGGGTCTTGCAAACTTTTGGATTATACAGATACCTAACGTGCATATTATAGCGGAGTGATCAGAGTTTAGGTCGTAGCAATCGGCAATATCAATGTAGTTGAGCGAGATATTTTTGTTCTAAGGAAATCTAATGCATCCGGCAGTTTATTCAGGTCGTTTGGCCAATAGGTGGGTTTACTTATGGCTACTGCATAATAGTGGTTATCTAAAACGGTTTGATATAGTTGCCTTTCCTTTGAATTAATTAATCTGGAACCCCATAAGGAATGTTTAGAATTGAAATCAACAACTGTTATAAACCTGTCTCCTAACGTTTTGAAGAAGTCTTCAAATTTATTCTGCTTTATTAAATGTCGTGGTGGGCAGTATTTTGCTAATACTATTATGCCTCCAACGTTGTTGTTAATTTTTGATTTGTGGTTTGTATATGATTTGTTTCAAACTTCTCCATTTTGTAGTGTAATAGTTTTGTGCTGATTATAATTGCATGGGCTGTGTTGTCGGGCTGACAGGTTTGATAAGTAATCAGTAGAGTGCGTGTCAGGTACCAGGAGCAAATCGACTATTTAGATGTTTAGAAACGCTTCTACTTCTAAACGGCGTTGTAAATGTTTTTCTGCGTTCCATAAAGCTATTCTTAGTGTTCCATTATTGGGATATTTTGGTTGTCAGGCTATTGAGTAGGTTATCATAGTATTCTGTTGCATTAACTGGCTGAACATAGTTTCAAATTTGGAAAGAAACTGAGACAACGAAATGTCATTGCTATTTTGATTTTAATTTTGAGTGTTGTGTGAGTCTGATGTAATGATGTGTTGTTGTCCAACAGCGGCTGCGGCATAGCTAGTTAGAAACAGGTTTGCCCTGTTTGTCTATGGTTGAATTGTGTCCGTCTTTAGAGTTTTTGGCACATGCATTCTAGGGATAGTGTAGTTGTTTCCTCCTTTAGACTGAAGCTGTTGGTATACAGAGCATTCTTTATAGTTTGCTGAGTGAGCTCCATTTCACAATGCTCATGTAGCAGAAGTGTTTTTGACTTTGTACATGTCATCGTGTTGTGATTACCACCACATTTTACGCACGCAAATAGATTTTTGCAGTATATTTTGCTGTGTCCATATATTTTGGCTGAATTATAGTGGCTTTTTTCCTTGGTTGTTCGAGGGAAATGATCATATTTAATAGAAATTTAAGTTGGTATATCTCTTTGTTGTTAATGGCAGACTCGAGTTCTACAAATAATAAAAAAAGTGGTGTCTTGTCTACTCTATGTCTTATATTTATTAAATTGCATACAGTGTGTCCCTTCTCTTCTAGTCTTTCTTTTACCAGCCCAATATCGACTATTGAATGCAGGTTTTTGATTACTACTCTGAATAACCTTTCTTCTTTAATCAGATATGTTTGATAATTTTCTCATCGTCTAGATATTTTACAAGTTTTTGGTGTGTTTTAGGATTATTAGTATTTATCTTGACGACGTTTTATGCCAGTACTTTTGAGTTATATTGTTCGCTTTCTACTACTTTTGCCGATTTGTAATTTACTACGTCATTGATGTGTACTGAAGAGGGTTTGTTAATGACAATTTGGGGCTTGTCTCTAGGTGTTTCTATAACGTTATTTTCGTGTGTCGTTTAGTAAATTAAATCTATTGTTATAGTTGATTTAGCCTTGCAATTAGAGAACATAAGCATCTTTTTCACTACTTGCCAATCGCAAACGCTCGTTTGGGGTTTGTCATCGTTTATTTTGGTCATTTTGGATGCTGAATGCTGGTTATTAGAATTTAATGGTGACCAGTGCGTAGATAGTGGGATATTATTGGTATAAGATACATATAGGACATATGTTTGACTTGATAATTGTTGCATGTGCGGGTTAGAGTTGGGCAACAAAGGCTGGTTTGCGTACAATAATTTAAAAAAAATAAAATGTTAAGTAGTAGCTATTTGTTGTTGAAAAGGAATCATATTTAAAGTAAATAAAATAAACTCACTGAATAATGCAAATGAGTGGATGCATAGGTCACGCGCGTTACGGGCACACATCCATTCGTTTGCGAGACCAGCGGCCAACCAAAAACCGAAAAATTAAATATCTAATAGCAAAATAATTGACCGTTAAATTAGTAAAATTATACCCAGATAGTCAGATTATACCAATTTAATGATAGGGTAAATTGAAAACAAAAGAAGAGTCAAGTAATAGCCGCCGTCCAGTTGTAAGTAATTGCACTTGTAGAGAAATCGCGTTATTTAAAACTAACTAGTGTTACATATTTTTATGATGGAGAAACTAGATTAAGATATGCAATTATATATATTTCGTTTTACTTTTCTGCTTACTTAATGTTCTGTTATACATGTTTACCAGGTACTAGAGAGCAGAAGTTTTAATAAATATAACCCCTCCCTTCAAAAATATAATATATATAAAACTAAATTTTTTATTTTTTGCCTATTAAATAGCCTATTTATTATATATATTTATAATATTTAGCGCAAACTTCTCAAAATAAAATTTGGTGAAGTAGTTTTTGGTAAATGTTTGGAAATTTGAGATTCAGCAAAGAACGACGAAAAAGTTCAGGTAGTATAGTAACTGCTTATAAACGCTTATAAAATTTAAGATCCTGATAATTCAAGCTTGATAAATATTTTCCGCTTAATGTCTTTCAACTTAAAATCTTGATGGAAAAAGTGCTCACGCTCAAAAAAGTATTTTTAGAAAAGGAAGCGTGGTTTTTAATTTTAAAAGCTCCAGTCTAAGTATAAAGGTTATTGGAAGAGAAAATTTTGAAGAATCTTTCAAAAAACTTAAAAAATGTAGAGTAAAAACCATAATAAAAAACAAAGTGCCGATGAATAGAGTTTTGCTGCTAATTTATCACGTTTGTCTCCTGTACGACTGCTTCTTTAAGTGAAAAACATTTGCCAATTACTTAGACCTGGATTTACCTGTACGGAAATATAACTTGTTGAGGATTGTTGTCAATAGGTATAATGATACATTTCTTAGTATGTATAAGCTTAACCTATACAAAAGCCACTTCCTCCTTGAACTATTATCGGATTATAACACTGCTGTTAAAGTTGATGCACAAGATATATTTAGCAAAACTGTTTAACGAGTCTTAATTCAGAACATTTGACTCTAGTCTACAAGTAGGGCATAGGTGGAAGTTCTAGTCACACTACATGCAAGCAAATGTTTTCAAAATAATGACCAACGAATGAGGAGTATAATTTGGAAAAATTCGCGTTCCTTCTCATTCATTTATTGTTCACTTATATTATTGTTCTGTAAAAAATCTAAAAAATAGATAGAGGAATATAGAAAATTTAAAACCTATTTTACAAATATTATGCAAAGCACAAAAATATTAATTGGAGGTCAAAAGTTTACAGTCAATTATAAATTTCATTTCACATTGATCAACAGTTATATGTTTGTAGAGCTAAGCCAGTGAACAATATAAATATGGATTGTTCACTTTATACAGCTCCATTCGTTTTTTAAAATGTTTCAAAATAGCCCTTTTTCAAAGTGGAGAGTAGTAAAATTAAAAAAAATAAAATCCAAATAACAAATCAAGGTAAAAAATAATACTGATTCTTACAGAAACCAGAAATTAATGCTTTCGGGAATATTTATGGTATAATATTCCCATGCCTATTCTCAAAATAGTCGTTCGTGGGTATGATGTTGTGTTTTAATTTGAACTACCCATTGGTAAATGCCCAAAGAATGTCTAAAAGCTAAACATAAAGAAATCGAAATGAAGTACTTGGACACACAAGAAAAATGTGAAGAACCCAATCGAATACTTATAACTTATATAAGCCAAGATATTACAAATATTTTTGAAAACGTTGTTGAAAACGTGAGTGACTCATACATGGAATAAGATAATTTTTATATCGCATTTTCTGTTGCATTAAAAAAATATTTGTTCAAATTCAAATAATTTTAGAACACAATAACAAATTTGTTCCTTTTTAATTCAAAGCAATGCTTGTATTTTGTATATCATTTAGTATAATTGCAAGTTTGTATTTTTTCTCTGTTCTACTATTCTAGAAGTTTAATATTTTAAGTTGTAACTATAGATTAATAGTGGACATGTTTAAGATGAATAAATGTCTTAAAATGAGAAGTTCTGATTGTGTTCCGTTTTGTCATATACTCGATACACTTTGTCTACAACTGCGACGGATATTTTCAAAAAGAAATCTTAAATTTTGTTCTGTGCACTTTCTTTTTTATACTTATGCGCATGTGGTAGGGATGACGTAACTGGGCTAGCTGCTAACGTAAATTAGGTCGTTGCAAGTAATATCTGGATATTTGCTAATTTTATTAGCTTTTCTACTACATGGCGGTCTGTTCTTATGATCCCTGTTAACATTATTTTTATTTTTCTAAATTTCCATCGACTTTTTGTGTTCTTTTATGCTGGTGACGATTGGACAGCTTGTAGTCCCAATATAGACTTACAGAAACGTGGTATGCAGTATACCCCTGGTGTATGCTGTGGATTTCTTGTGTCCTTGCATGTAAGTGAAAGAGTTTTTATTATTACGATTGGTTCCAGTTGTGTTTTATGTGCGCATCAGTTAGGTTTTAGTGCACTTTTTATCTTCGTTTTTGAATAGCCATTCGCTAGTAAGGCCTGTTCGGATATTTTAGGTTTTTATCCAAAACTAAAATTGACATATTTGCCGCGCCTAATCTACAAATGTTTTTACAACCTTTTTTACTTAAATGGTGATTCAACTGCTTGTAAAGGTATCGATATGTATACGTGGGTTTTCGGTTTATAATGTCCATTCTCCGTACGTCTAAGAAGGTAATCTCATTGTTCGATTCCAGTTTCATGGTAAATTGTATATTTAGGTGTATCGAATTAAGGTGTTTAAAAACCTGCGGTAGTGTCTCCTTGCTGTGCCTTTATATCACAAACATATTATAGACGTATCTTAGCCATATTGAGGATCTTATGGTAACGGATTAATGGCGAACTGTTCAAATTTCTTCATGTAGTAGTTGGCCATTACAAGACTAAGTGGTTCTCCCATTTCTACTCCGTGCAACTAGTTGGCTCTCTCTAGCCGGCGCGCGTGAGTTCTAGTTTCGCTAAACCTATGGGTGTGTGTGAATGTCCTAGCATTAAGTGCATGTTAGTTGGCACATTAAGATCTTGAGGTTGCAGTACCTGTAAGTGCACAAAAAAAGTAGCTGTCAAAAGAGCTGCAATGTATAATTAGGAAAAACTTGGCTCAGGTGGTCGAAAACATCTTGGAGCAGAACTTTTGTAATCAAGTACGTTATGTAAAAATTGACCATAAGGTTTGTTTTCTGCAGCATGACGTCTTAAAGGTGTTTGACAAAGTGTATGGAGTCTTTGATATAACTGCTGGTAAGTCTAATATGTGGTTGTAATAGACTAGACAAATATTTTGGCAGTTATTAGATAGGATTACTGATGGCACTAACAATCGGTCGCAATGGTACACTATCCTTTCGAATTTTGGAAATCCTGTATATTTTTTGGAGCAGCGTCTCTGACGTTATTCTTTTCCTTTAGGAAGTTTTTACCAGTTTGCTCGTGTGACGTAGCATCCATGCTGTGGGATCGCGTTTGAAACTAGTGTAGATGTTAGACTGGAGCAGTTTGGTTATCTTCTTTGTATAATTATCTCGTGACACTATAGTTGTAACAACAAAACGTAATTTTCAAAAGATTTTTTTCTGAAGATATCCGAAAATAAACAACACAATGCAAAGCACCGACCGTGAAATTAATTATAGTTTGTATTGAAATTATTTATAGTTATAACATAATTCAACATTCAATATCCAGACATAAAAACACTAATATATTGTCATTAATAAGAAAACTAGGCGAACGAGAAGGTAAGAACTTTCTGAATGATGAAATTGTGCAAAAAGACTCCCAAAAGTTATATTATCTTCAAATATAGAAACAATAATCTTTAATTTTTCAAAATGATTACGTGTACAATACAGAATGCTCTAGAAAAACTTCCGCGGTATTTCTCATAAAATTATGCCAAGATAAATTAAAAACATTACGTTCAATAAGTTATATTTGAAAGCATATTGTCAGTTATTCAGTCGATGTACTTAAATGGGGATTATTGCCTTTAACAAAATTATGTACCCCCAAAACTAGTGTAAAAACAATCCTAGTGTTTTCATTAGCGTTAATTCGGTCTTAACGTAACAGAAAATTATTGAGGGTTACATGCAGTCGCAGTTGGAAAATCTTAAGTAAAAAAATACAAGAAAATTCAAACACATAATGTAAAAGTTTGCAAATAAACACATGCCGAAATAGCTTTTAACAATTGCTAGGACTTTCTGAAGTGCTCATGGAAATAGAACAAAACAGAAAATGCTTTTTATGTTGCAGCTTGTTTTCAATGATTTTTTCTGTTTACAACAAATTAGAATGTCTTCTGAAAGATAAAATTGGACTGGTTCCTATCAAATTTGTTCCACATTGTGCCATAAATTCTGGGCTTGCATAAAGTGTTTTACAAAATGTCGTTATATGGAGGAAGAGTATGTAGATTTATAGATGTGACATCAATCTTCCGAATCTTCTAGTACTCAAAGCTTATATGTTTAGTTGATGTATAAAAATTTTTTTTACAAAATGTCGAATATTTAATTAAATAAGTTAAATTAAGTTTTTTAAACAAAATGCAAAAATGCAGTTAAAACTTTATTCTTGTAAAAAGAAAATTATACAGCATCTTGCTGTCGATGTTCTGCATATTTTCGAAACAACCTTAAATGAACGCTTTCATATTGCATTCCGTATTTTAATTGTATATAAAATTCAAATAGAAGAAGAATTTTTATTAGAAGTTTATTTTTCATATGAATTATAAAATACCTTTAAACTTTTTTGTACATTCTTTTGCGATAATCCATTTAAAAGCATTGTTTTAACTCAGTTTTTTGTATAAAAAATTTAAAATTGTTGCACTTTATTTATTTACACGTGAATTTACTCTTGAAACTCTTGTAAAATAATCCGAATACATTTTAAGCAGCCAAGCCCAAATTATTTCTGTTTTATTGATTGCATATTTTTCGAAGTAAAAATTAATATTGGTTTTGCAGTTTAGGTTCGATTAAAACTGATCTATAAACGTATATTGCAGTTTATTTTAGAATAATCAGAAATTATTTTCTTTTTTGGCATATTTAGGCTTTATTCATATTTTTCCGTATTAATAGCCTGTGTATCGAACACAACCATAAATTTTTATTTTATAATGTAATTATATGAAAATTTTTTACAACTTCTTAAATTTTAGTCATTTCTGTTTCTGTTTTGAGTTTAAAAAAATATTTGTAAAGTCATGCAGTTTTCAGTTTGGTACTATTTTTGAACTATTTTAATATATTTTCAATTATTTAACATACGTTTAATTGTTCCCTAGAGGAAAATGATTAGAAAGTCATAAATATTGACTACTGGTTTTATTATTGTTTCGATCTTTACTTTAAAAGTTATCAAAATGCTCAAAAAGGTACTAATATCTGACAATTCACTATAATGATATTTAAATGCAAGTTTTGTGGTAAATTAAAAAATAAATCTTTAATTTGTCAATTTAATACAGTGGAAGTTTGATTGTTTATTTAAATTAAATGGTGTGCCAGTATAAACTATTATAGTACTTACTTTTTTAAATATTTTATATACTCAATTATTTGTTTGATTTTTTAATTTGTTTTTTACAATGTTATCTATAGAAGAAACAAACGCTTAGGGTTCTTATTCAAGTGACTATGTAGGCAAGATTATTCGTCTATCACTAGATAGAATAAAGTTTTTAATGATTTTTATTTCTAAATATAGTTTCTTGAAATACTTTGGTATTAAACGAAAGTTACGCTAAAGCTACCGAGTTATAAGTGAAAGGAGTTAAATGGCGACATTTTAGTGCTCTCCACCATTGATGAACTCTTATGTCTAATTAGAGTTACGATACTCATAACAGTGGGCGTCCTGTAAAACCTTCCTTGGTACAACAGACTTTGTTGGGACGAGGTGGCTCAGATGTTCGAGTCTCGCTCAACCCATGGGTGTGTGTGAATGTCCTAGCATTTAAATGCAGATTAGTGGGCACAATAAACCCTTGAGGCTGCAGTGCCTGTAAGTGCGTCCAAAAAAATAGTGTTGTTTTGCATTTAGATTGTTTGGATAACCGGAGTTCTTTTTATATAAAATCTAAAAGCTAAAAACAAAGGTTAAAGTTGTGTAGAGAGATTGCTTTAAGTACGAAAGTCTCTATGCTAGGAATATTAATTTCAAAGAATAAATCTGGGTTGCTCTAAAACCAGAAATAGCATTTTGTGGTACGACACCAAGTCTTGTTAGTTTGCTTATTATTCACATACTTGGTATCTAATAATTTATATTTGAACTTGTTGATTATAAATATACAGGATGGTTCAAATTAAACAAACTTATTTACGATGCGTCCTATTACTACACAGCGAGTTGTTATTGTTAAAACGCATTGCAAATTTAATGAAAATTTTGGAGAGACGATACAAACACTAGGAAGTTTTGTTTAAAATATTGATTGATTACATCTAATGAAACTGAATTAGTAATGCATTCACAACTTCGCAAGTATCGGCATGGGGTAAGGTCACGTGCAAATATTGTCATAGTTTTTTGCTGTTTGTCGCTGCAGATCCGAAAACATCGACTCGACATCGTACACAACTGGACAATTCAAAAAGCTTCTTTCATCAAATATTCACTAAATATTTGCCTCTATATCTACACCAAATTTAATTAACTTAAGTTAAGCTTGCTGATTATTCCCACTGATGATAAATGGTTAATTTTTTAGATTATTATGAATGGATTTTCAGTTTAGTTCAAAAATCTTTAGTGATGACGCTTATTTTCAAATCTTAAACAAACTAACATATATTGATATTTGAAAAATGCATCTTTAATGAGTCACATGAATTTTAGGCTAGTAGCGTAACAGACAAAATGATGTGTTGTAACTGAAATAGCGATTGTTTAATGTTTAGTAACACAGTTTTTTGCACCAACTGGACAACATAGATCAGAATCAATGTGGTTTCAGCAGAACGGCGTTACCTACCATTCAACGCAAGCAACAGGCAATTTATTGCATCAACAATTTTTTCTCACGTATGTTCACAAAACGCCTACATCTATTGGCCAACAAGACCTTGTGACCATGCGACTTCTCTTAGCTACATCATTTCAGACAGATAAAGCAATATTTATCAAGCAGTTGCAATACTTATGCACATACATGTATTGCGATATACTTCTTTTTTTAATTTATTTATTGCCAGATCAACAAACATTATTTTTTATACATACCATGGGTAAGAAAACGAAATATAGTAATAACTAAGATTATAACATTGTGTGACGGAGTAATGGTTACAGTGAGGTTAACTGGTGTTAATTTAATCGTACATTTGAAATGTTAGTACTATGTCTTGAGGTGTTGGAGTCTGGTGTGAATATTCGGTTTAAAGGGTTTATAATAAACCGCACCACTACGTGCACTTGATTTTAAGAGCTTTTCCGCACATTTTTTAATAAATTGATTGATGGGTTGGATGCCTAGCTCTTTATACAGCTGTGTGTTGCGAACATATCCAAGGTACGTTTACTGCAATTTTTAGCAGCTTATTTTGGAAGCGTTAAATTTTCTGTAAGTTGATTTTTGAAAAATTGTACCAAACTGGTGACGCACATAAAGTAAGAGGTCGTAGCAATTTTATCCAGTAAAACAGTGCTTTTAATTTTGATTGGGGTATCAAAATATATTCCCAGGTATTTCACAACAGTGTTTTTTAGGATTCCAAGGTATTTTGTTGTCATCAATTTGTATGGAGGGAGGATGGTTAAGTCTTTATTTTGTAAAGATATTTGTTTGCTATTTATTTAAATTTATTATAATGTTCCAGCGTTTGAACCATGACAAAAGTTTGTTAGTTGCATTCTGATTTTTTCAACTGTTTCATTAAAATTATTAGATTGGGTAAATACAGCGGTGTCATCCGTAAAGGTAGCTACTGTTGCACTAAGTACACAAATGTGTATATGTTAAAAAGGACTGGACCCAAAATGCTGCCTTGTGGGACACCGCATCGAGTTTTTTTGGTTTCAGACAGAGTTGCATTGACTTTGACTGCAAAGGTTCTGTTGTCTAGAAAAGAGAAAATTATTGCCTTGAGATATGTTGGCATGGCAATGTACAGAACCTTCTTTTTAAGGCTTTCGATCCATACCTTGTCAAATGGGACATCAAGAAAAATAGTTGCAATATATTGTTTTTTATGGAATCCACATTCAATAAGCTCTCTGATTCTTTGAAGCTGATGGTTTGTTCAATGGCCTTTTCTAAAGCCAAATTGGAATTTGTTTAATATGTTGAGATTTCCAATTTGATAGCGTCGTCAGCAAACTTATGGGTCTGTATCTATTTTGTTTTTGCCTGGTGTTCTAAACATTAGAGTATGTCCATGTTTCCAGGATTGTGGAAAGTATCCTAGTCTCATTCACACATTGTAGGTAGAACATAGATAAGGTATTGCCTTTTTTGTGTGGTGTGGGGTGTTTAAGAATTGTACTGGTAATTAGATCATGGCCAGGGGATTTGCTAACGAGGAGTTTTTTTTATAATATCAATGAGTTTTTTTATAATATCAATGAGTTTATTAAATGAGGTCGGCTGAATACGGTCTGGTATCGGCACTCTTCTTTTAATATTGTTTATGATTTGTAAATAATGAATAGGAGCGAATATGTTTTTAAGGTGCGTTGCAAATGCAGCAGTCTGAAGAGTACATGACATTACCGGTTTCTAGTCATAGCGTTGGCAATTGTTCATTTTGATTTAGAATTTTTCGAGTAGTTTTTCAAACGCCTAATCTTCTGGGTTAGTCAGCTATATTTTTTTGCATGTGTTGGTTCTTAAGTTATCTAGTTCTCTTTTGACTCGATGCGCTATATCGTTTAATCTATTTTTGAGTTGGGGATTTTTTGTTATTTGCCATTCGCGTTGACGTTGACTTTTCTTTTTAATTAGGCAGATAATGTATCTGGAAAGATAAATGTAGTCGATTGGGAAATCGATCTCAAATTCGAAAATCGAGAAGTATCTGTTGTTTGCTTGACCTTTTCCTTCATATTCGAGATTATTCTCTTAGTTTGGGCTGCTGTTATATTACGTGGGTATAGATTTCAGAGTCGTAAGATACGTGGTCTCGTGAAGTACAATTTCGTATATTTTATTAACATCCAGAGTATCTTTAGATTGCCTTTTAAAACTAAGTCTTTCGATGACTGCTAATCGCAATTGAAGATTTTCTCTCTTGTTCTTAACAAGTTGTAACGATATGTGTGAAGATATTGTACTGTAACAGTTTACAGTGAGTGTATGTGTGTACTTATATAAAAAATAAACCAAAAATGTAGAACTTCACTTATTTGTAATTGAAAATTGAACTACTTTTTAGATAAATAAACATACAAAAATCGGTACTACTAATAGTTCCCCGTAGTAAACCACCAAAGCTCTTTGGGATCGTAACAGGATAGCTCTGCTACAATCTAGAGTCTACGGTACGCAAGGGTAGTAATGTGGTTAGCACTACGGACCGATCGCCTATTATTACCCCAGAGTTTGACATCTCTAGGTACTCATTTATTGCAGCCTGAGTCGAGCTGGGCCGTAAAAATGCCAGTGATCGAATTGGAGAGAGCAGAATTCAAACCCGTATCTCTGGGTTACGTAGTCTAATAATTTTAAATTGTCAAAATACAAAGATAGTTTGTGTGCTAGTATTGATCCCAATTGACTTGAAATTTTCATGATAACTAATTAATAATTATGTAACTGACAGGATACTAAAACAATTTATCGTCTGTATATTAACAGTAATAACCAAATAAATCTAATTTCCGTCTGTATACCTTACTTCGTTGGGTTTCCGTTGTTACTCATAATTCCTCTATATATATATATATATATTATGAGTACTGCTACTTTTTTGTATATTTGTACTCTTATCTGCACTCATTTCGAAGAATGTTTGTGAAAAATTCACTATATTTTTTCAAAATACTATGAAGATATGAGTAGAATAATATGTCATTTAATTTTTCAACAAGCACGATGTATTTATTAAATCAATTAATTAATTATGACGACTCTCATTGACCTTTGCCTCAACCATCCGTAGTAGTTAGGGGATTGTACTGGTAATACAAATTCTTGTATAGCCATGTCTGGGTCATTCTTATATTATCGGTTGGTCGGAGTCGTCTACCCAGGGTTTGCTAATTGTTTCTAGCACGTTGATGTAGTTGTAGGCGGTTACCTTCAGGCGTTTTTTAAAAAGTGGGGCGTCATGACATCCCCGTCGCTGCTCATAAACCTCAGCACAATCACAGAGACGAGAAACTTGTACGCATGCCGGTAAGTGCTTCGGAGACATCTTGGTAGATTAAACGGTCATTTTGGCGATTTTCCTTCCAATCTGGATAAAGTTTTTTTTACCGCGAAAATAATCTCAGGAAGCCAGCGCTATCGTGCTTAATGTCGTTTAGTAGTACTTGGGCCTTTAACTGTCTGTCCATCTAGTTTTTCTCAGTCAACAGTTGGCGGTTCCTAAGAACGAATGACTTGTAGTGAAAGTCCTAGTGCACTGTTACACTGACCGTCGACCTCAGAAATTCTCTTGCTCGCTCAGTCGTGTTCCGATCAGGATCGTAATCAATCTTCTCTTTCAATTCACGGACAAATTCATCACTTTTTTACTTTCCTTATCCTATAATAAGGAAAGTAATGTAATCGGCGGAAATTTGACCTACACAGTTTTTCACATTTCTGGACGAATTATAGCCTCAGGACACCAAAAAAGTTGTTCTGAGCCATTGGTTCGTGTGTGTGGGTGTGTGTGTGTGTCTGTCGGTCTGTCAGTAAACAAGATATCTTGAGAACCGTAAGAGCTAGAGACTTGAATTTTGGTATGCAAGTTACTTGTAGGCAGGGGACGCAGTTTTGGTAAAAATCGGCCGAGCCGTTTGGTCACAAGGTCGCAAAATCGGTCGCAAAGCGGTCGCGAATCTAAACGGTTGAAGATACAAAAAATTTATGAGAATAAAAATGATTTATTACAATGAGATAAACATGAATTTAAAATAAAAATTGGTAAAATAGGAACTCGAAAAAAAAATTGAAGTTTAATATACCGGGTGTTCAGAAAATGTTTCGGGAAATTTATATTAACGGATAGATCAAACCGAGACGAACAAAAAATTACAATGAAATTTTTTCATCCGAGGTCAAATAAATAAGTTATAGCCGATTAAAAATTAATTAAAAGGACCAATCACAGCGCGCTTGGTGAGCTACCGGGCCGACTGCGGGAGGACGGGGGGGAGCGCTTGGCCACTAGGAGGGAGCACGCAGGCGATAATGGCGAAGGCTGTGCGACCGAGCTCGCACGGTTACCTTCAGTGACGTAGTAAAATTTTAAGTACGAGTCAATTATTGTCTTGTACTGTTTATTTTAATCAGCTTTCGAGTGTTGGACTCGCGCCTCGTCCTTTTTTAAAATAACAAGTTCCGGGACGAGAGCAGCGCAGGGCCGATATATATATATATATATATATATATATATATATATATATATAATAGGATAAGGAAAGTCGTGTGATGTTCACACCAGATTTTTTGTTATCAGATCGTTCTCTGTGAGTTGCCCTGTCAGCAGGTAGCTCCTCCTGGTGATCAAATTATCTGTACTTCTTGGCTACGACACGAAAGGATTTGAGTATAGCTGCACTATGGTTGTATGTTCAGCTTATTGTCCAAAGCTAACTTGTTGTGTTACCCAATGAGTATTGCGCATGCAAACAACACGGATTTTTAGCTTTCCTACAAGAGCAGCTAAAATTCCAAATTGTTTGTCTCAATGTCTAAAAACAACTTGCGGCTAGTTTGCATTCTGTTCAGAACTTTAGCTTTCGTTACTTTCTCTTTCTTCTACTATTCTCACCATTAAGTGGCTTAAAGTTTTTAATTCTTTTCATTGTTTCCTTCGTTAGAACTAGTTTCCCATTCAATACATCAGAAACAGATGTTTGTAATATTGAAACATTTGCTTACGCAGATTCAAACTAATATAACGAGATGTTAATAATGTTTTTATATTTATAAAAGCGGTTCTTGCTTGTTCTATTCTTACCAGCATTTCTTGGTGATTATTCCCATTTGAGTTTACCAGCTTATCCAAATATTCATATTGTTTTACTTATTAGATGATTTCGTTGTTAACTGTTATTGCTGTGAAGTAATATGGTGTTTATTTGTGACTATCATTATTTTAGTTTTTTTAACATTAATGTTGAACTTGTATTGTACACTAATTCCAAAAGATCGTTTATGTCTTCTGCAATCATTATTACATTGTCGACATATATAATATTATTGATACGCTTTCTATTGATTTAAATTACAATATTTATATTAATTAATGATTCTTTGAATATACATTTAGCATATATGTTAAATAGAAATAGTGATAAAATGGATCTTTGAGAAACATTTTTCCGAATTTTCTATTTTAAGTTCCAATGCATGTTAGATGTATGTTCATCTAATTATAGTCATGGTTTTTAAAGTGTCTATTAGTTTATCGTGCTTGACTTTGTTGAGTCTATAAAGCATGTATCAATATCTTTGTTGTCACATAAACATCCCTGAATCAAGAACAAGTGAACTATGGTAATAAATAATAATTCTTGTTTAAAACCTTGAAGCTGCAAATAAGTTCTTTTATATATACCTAAACAATATTTTATTTATTTTTTCAATTTTTGTTTGCTTTACCGAAATTTTTTAAAAAGATTAAAATTGATCGTTATGGCCGTGCGGCATGTTAGACTAAAAAATATCCCATACGCCGAGCGGGTAGGTGGTGACGGTCGCCTTTGAGAAACACTGAATAAGTACACCATCTTTGTAAAAACGTCGTCGTTCGAGTGAAAGCAAGTAAAATGATAAAGTGCTAAAGAAGCATTCATTGGCCTTCTTTTGGCCTGAAAACTGCATTTAATTGTGTAAGTTGCGTTTAGCGATCTATCGTTTAGAGTAGACCAATCTGAATAAATGTCAGTGCCTACTAGCAGTTTTTGTTATTAATCAATAATTTTTTCTAATAAAAAAATATATTTTTAATTATCTGTAAAGGACCTTAAAAAATTATTTACCAAAGTTTGTTGTCTTGGAGAATTTCATAATAAACTTACTTTTGTCACTTGGATTTTCTTTAGTCAAATATATTACTATGTGTAAGTTTCATAAAAGAATCTTAAAGCGCATGCATTTCTTTAATAACTTCATTCCAAATTATTTACCAAATTAAAACATGAAATAAAATTATAATAAAAGGTGTGCTAAAGAAATGATCATGTTAAAAAAATACATTAGAAAATGGAAGGAAATACTTAAAACAAGTCTTCATTATCGTGCAAGACAAACTTGAATTGAAATTTTAATGTTCGAATAACTTTATTCCAAATTCATTTGCATTTTTTAAATTATTGCTGAATTTTCTCAACTGATTAGTTTAAAAGATTTTTATCATTTGACGTTTGTACAATACTTAGTAACACCACGGTATTGTTGTAAGATTGTCAATTTTGCTAATGAATAATATTATATTTTTATCACTATTTAATGATTTCACTAAATTATTTTTAAACAACAACCCCAATAAATTTTACCACTCTTTACTGTACTTTACTACAAAAGCACGTGAGTTTTAACTTTCCTATGTAAGAGCTTGTCAATACAGTACATGCCTTTAACAAGAAATTGTTCAAAACATTTTCTTAAAGTCCATTCTTACCTAATTTTATCATTTATTAAAATAACGAGCATGCTACAGGCAGTTAAATCTCACCTTTGACGTCATTAGATCGCATACTAAATCTTTCTGTTTTTTTTATTGAATTAAAATCTTGTTTTTGATTTGGACTACAGATCTAATACTATTGGTACTTGCAGAGTTTTCCTGATTAACATGTTTCGATTGCTTGTAAAAAGCTATTCTGTATTTATGGTAATTAACTTTAATTTTTGAGTTTATATGACCATCACTTTTTTTAGACAGAGAAACCAAATGGCGTTAACCTTTACCACAACGAAGTAATGCCTATTTGCCTATTGATGGTCAAACAATTATACATATTGTTGCATTGTACTGTTCGTTTTCGAGCTGTTAGACCGTGGTCGGAGTTGGAAAGCTCCTGACGTTTCGTTCACAACTGCGGCGAACACCTTTAGAAGAAAATCTTCCATAATTAAGGTACTGTTTTATGCACTTCTGCTCTTCTACTGGCATGCGTGTGCTAATATGGAAGTGGAAATCGTTGTTGACGTCATCGGGTTTATTGTTGACGTAACCGGGCCAGATGCTGATGTAAATCGATTCGTTGCAAGTAACATTTGGACATTTGTTGGTGTCACTGGTTGTATAACAGTATGGGGGTTTATTTTTTGCTTCTTAAAAGTCGTAAATTAATATGTAGGTAAATAAATATACCGTCTTCATTAAAATTATTTTTACATTTATTAATTTTCATTGTTTTTCAGTATAACTTTGGGTAATAGTTTCTACAATTAGACAAAACTTTTCTCGAACTCTATCTTGATGGCCAAGATTGTCCAATGCATATTCAGTAACAGCTAATATTTTGGATTGGGTTAGCATACATGTAGTTTGTCTTTTTATTCTGATCGTAATTATACGATCCGTAATTTCAACGTAGACCTGCTTACACGAACATGATATGCAGTATACTTCTGATGTACCCTATGTATTCTTTCCCCCTTGTGTTTGTTTAGAATTTTCCCTATCCGGGCTGTAACCCTGTTAATATAGGGCCTACAGCGACCAACTTTGGTTGTTTTTTGGATGCACATCTGCTAGGTCTTATTGTTGTTTTCATTTCCGTCCTTTAGTAACCATTTTCTTTGTAAGGTTTGTTCCAGATGTTCCTTATCCAATAACTGAGATTGACATATTGGTTGTATTCTATCTACCAATGTTTTCACAACCACTCTTTTTTGACTTAGGTGGTGATTCGACTAATATCAGTCTGTATGCGTGGATTTTTTGTACACAGTATGCTGTAACCGTCCATTCTCCGATCTCAACACCTATGACTAGAAAAGTAATCCTAGTGTTCGATTTAGGTTCTATGGTAAATTGTATATTTCAGTGTATCGAGTTATGTTATTAACTGTGTTAACTACGGCAGTCTTTTTGCATATCTCCATATCATAAACTTGTCATCGACGTGTCTCAGCCGTATTGCGAGTTTTAATGTTGATGTAGTAATAACAGCCTCTTCAAATTTCTACATGTATTAATTTGCGATTGCAAAGCTAAGTAGGGTTTCATCGTTATTCTAACTTTTTGTTCGTACTACACACTAAGTGAAACAAAGTAGCTGGATGTAAAACACTGTCATTAAGGAAAACTTTCTTCATGTGATCCAGGGCATCTTAGATAGAAACATTGGTAAATAGGAGCATTATATTAAAGCTGACCATTAGATTTTTCCTTTGTAACTGGAAGTCTTAAAGTTGATTGACAAAGTTTGCGGAGTTCTTAATGGCCTACTAAGAAGGCCAATGTGTAGTTTATATTGGCTGCACAGGTACTTAGACAATTTGTAGGTAGGGCCACAGATAGCGCTGACAACGGGTTTCAGTAGGACACCAACATTGTAGATTTTGAAAAGTCTGTGTATTTTTAGAGGCTGCACTTCTGATGTTTTTTTAAGGAGTTTTCAGAAAAAATACTTTTTATCAGTTTGCTTTTGTCATGTAGTATCCGTGCTGTGGGATTGCGTTTGAGAACGGTGTAAGCCTTCGAATTGAGCAATTCGGGCATTTTCTTTATGTAGTCCTTTTTTGACAGTATAATTGCGGCCTTCCTTTTACCTACTGTTAAAATGATAAAGGTGTTATCATCTCTGAATTTACAAAGAGCATGTAATTCCGCTCTAGGTAGGTTCTTCTTAGTACGGTGTAAGATCAAGAAAATCTCAACCCGAACTTCCTCTGCTTCATCCGGTTTTAAGTTTCATCTAGCTATGATGTATTCAACCGAAATGAATTTAGGTGCTATCACAAACCTTTGTCCTTTGCTGCAGGGATTGATGGCTTCCTGGCTAAGTTTATGTTTGGAAAGGTTTATTACTATTTATTTACAATTCAGCTGTGCAAGTGCTTCTCTAAACGCTGAAACTTCGACAACTGTCTCTTAATAGCAGTGGTTTCGTATTTTTCTGCACTGTGGAATGCAATAATGGCTGGCAGTGGTATACCAAGAAGACTGCCGCAATTGTCGACGAAACGTCACGAGTTTTCAATATCCAACCATAGCCTAACAACACGATGCAGCAAAACACCGGTAGTGCTAGTTTTAGCATTTATTTAACTATGTAATTTGACTATATATTCTAATATAATTGTTTTTAACTTTTGGAATATTCAATTGTTTTGAAAAATATTCCATTATCAATTATTTAACATACGTGGCGCACCATAACTAAAGATAGATGCACCTGTATTTAAAACCCTTTGCACTCCAGCCTATTGACTCATATAGAGATACCAGCAACTCCACCACTATATTAGTTATAAATGTAAATACATAATATAACAGAAAAATGCGGTTTCTGCAATAAAAAAAATATTTATTTCTAAATAACATTATGTAAAATAATTCCTAATTTATTTTCTTTTAACAAAATAAAAATTTTATGTTTTGAAATTACGCATGGTATGGTATCTTTCAAAGTTTCGCGTCTTTGGTCTTTTTCTTGTCTGTTGGAATACTCTCACAGTCTCTTTTGTTGCCTTTTCGCATTATGTGGAACTTTTTGTCCAACCTGGTTTCAGACGTTGAAGTTGACGGTCTTGTGTGATATTCTCGGAAGTCGCCTACCAGTTGGTCAACTAATCGCTTTACGAACTTCAAATGCGATAGTGGCTTTTCGTTTCTACTCTTTTTCACACTTTTGTATAATATGTATGAATTTATACTAGACATCGCCACGCCCCAAAAAAACATTTTCCCCCACCATTTAAGGGATTTTCTTAAAAAACAGTAACTGGAGGCGTATTGATCAGCGCGATCACCACCGCCCATCGAATTTGTATAATTCACTACAACTTTTGGCTTATTCACATCTTGTTCTTCGCCTCCTCTTAAAAATCTTGTTTTAGTCATAAATCCAGCGCTATCACTGGTACTCAATAGCGTTACTATTATTTTGTCTTTCCAAGACAATAACATCGTTCCCACTTTTATTAGCAACAGATTTATTTTCGGAAAATTTGGCTTTCTTTATCGAATCAGGTATTCTCTTTCTGTTCATTTTCAATGTCCCTGTCAGATGACATTTCACTTTCAACAATTCTTCTGCCAACGTTATACTGGTACCTGTCCGTAAACATATGATAACCTTGTGCATCTGGTACGTTGGTCAATAATCTATCATATAAATGCAACGGAATCCTAGCGCTGACCGGTAATTCCTGTTTTATAAGACTTTCGGAGGTGATACTGTCATAATATCGAAGAATATTGTATACATACCCTGTTTCAGAATCACCCAAAACGTATATTCTTATGCCCCACTTCGTAGGCTTATTAGGATTATAAGTTATAAAACTTATTTTACCTTTGAACTTGATAACCGATTCGTCTACACATATGTTTTTACCCGGTATAAAATACTCGGAAAACTTGGAATTGATGTATTCTAAAAAATTACTGACCCGTTGAATACGTGTTCGAATGTCTATCCTCTGAGGATCTATTGTTTCAAATGTAACATCCAAAATATTTGGTTGAATCGTCTTCTTGTGAATACATTTGAAAAAAATGGTATTTTAGTGTTATTGTTGGTTGACCAATAGTCCTGCATATTTGGCAAGGCATCGTGTCCATATTGAGGATGACTCCAAGAAAGGCACAGAATTCTTCTTTATTTGTATCGCGCCACGTGTGCCATATGGAATTCTTGCTAAGAGTTTTATTCCTCAATTTGTTTTTGGCGTAACTGTTCGTTTCCGTTATAATTTCGTCTACGAGATCATCCGTGAAATACAATTTGAAAAATTGTATCGGTTCGTCGATATTGAAAATTTGCGGCCCTGAAACTTTATTTCCCGTTGCATAGTTTATATTTTGTAAGGGAATATCACTTCCTGTAATATCGGTCCATCCACTGTCGTCTACAGGTACAACTTCATCTTCGGAATCCGATTCAATCATTTGAATTCTTCATTTTTTTCTCACTACTATTATGTCATTATCGTCACTATCTGTTCCTGAATTATTCCCAATATCGTCTACTAATATTTCACTCAAATTATCTCCGTGCAACACAAAATCGAGTTCATCTTCCACATCGCTTATTTCACAGTTTTGTTCAAAAGTTTCACTTTCCATCTTTACCACCCAAGGGACTACAACGTTTTGAAAAGAATCAAAAAGCAACGCATATTGTGATATAAACATAGTTACAGATAATTTAAACACATAATATAAACACAGACTGTTTCCCTTACTCAAGTGTTTTTTTACAAAAGTGCCGAATAAGCAAATAAAGCGTGTCGCCGTAGCGGCGACAGTGGATTTAAAGTTCATATTTTAAATGTCGCATATACGGCGACAACGGAGTGCAAAGGGTTAAATAACGAAAGGTACTATAACTTAGCTAGTCAGATCTCTCGATTTTATGAAGCTTTATTTCTTTTTGTGAGGGGTTATCAAAATAAAATATATTCTACTTTTTCCACTGTTTCATTTTTTAAAGAATAACAAAAAGTTATATTCATTTTTAGAGTTTTTTAATACCATAATGTGTGCTAATCAAAAAAAATAGAAATTTGTTTAAAATAATGACGTTGGCGCCATTTTTCGATACACTTGCTATTATTGAAAATATTTTTAACATAAAAGAAATATCTCACATTTCCCAAAACAACGGCGCTATGAAAGAAATATAGGACAGGAATATTTGTATTCAAAAATGCAATTATAGCTGTGTAAGGGCGGCGACGTCCCGCAGATCTTTCTGTCCCGAGCGGTCGCTCGCCCAACGCAAGTAGTTTTTGAGTCTGAAGGTTGACAGTTAATGAAATATAACATTTTACTTGCTTTAAATCTGATTTTTTATTAGAATGTACATGAATTAGCCATTTATGAACATAAAATAGCATTAGCTACAAAAAAGAGCAATAAGTTTATTGTACAAGAAAATTATTAATTATTAAAAGATAATAATAAGTACGAAACTTAGTTTTGTAAAGTTGTAATCTATAAACAACTATAATGTCGATTCTAAAATCAACAGGTCATAACATGTCATACAAAAACAATAAAAATAAAATCTTTTTGTTAAATTAAACAAATAAAGAAAATATTTATGCATAAGCATAATTTTAATTTCGCAACTTCTTTTTATGAAGGTTTTTCATCGATAATACTAAGAATACATGATAAACTGCATCTTTTAGTTTCAAGTACATACCTAGTATTCCCATAAATACTAATACAAAATTAAACTTACCCTTGCCTTATACCACATAAATATATCTATGATATTGACATACGATTGCAATTGCCAAATCTTAAAGTTGTAAATTCTATTGTGTCTTTTTTTAAATTTGGTTATCTACCAATGGAGTGTGGTGACAAAAAGAGTATTGCTGTAGTAACACTACACAGGTGTGAAACTGAAAAAAGTGCAACCCTTAAGAAGCTACATCGTCTTGGCATTAGCCGTATGTATCGGATTATAAAATTGTTTAATAAGATTGGAGGTGTCGAAAATCGTCCAATATGTGGAAGACCACCTTTAATTTGGACTATTCAAGCAATCAAAGGCATACATACAAAAATTAAACGGAATCTTTGTAAGCAGAAAGTTATGTCTAGGGAGATGCAAATTTAAAAAAATTAAATGTCTTGTACTATCGAGCAATACTTAGGACTAGCTGTTTACAAAAGACATTTAGGATATTTGCTGACAGATGCATTACAGAAAGTTAGAAGGGAAAACGCAAAGAGGTTGTTGACTAGGTACGTGAATGATAGACACAGAAAATCTATGTTTACGGTGGAAAAAGTTTTTGCAGTGGAAGAATCTTTTAACAAACAAAATGACAGGATATATGCTAGGTTATCTAAAGAAGTACCTCAGGTAGTGCCAAAGGTTCGGAGAAACCATCGAGCAGCAGCTGTAATGATTTGGTTCTTGTCGAGGTAAGCCTTGAATTTTTTAGTAGGACTCCGCACATAAAGTACGGTCAACTCAAACTTGGTTGTGCAACAATGTGCCTCTAACAATAGATGATTGGCTTTTTGGTAGCGCAGATCTAAATACATTCAATTATAAATTATGGGCAGTTATAAAAGTTTTTTCAAAAGGACGCCCTAATGTTTATTCTTTGAAGCGAGTCTAAGCGAAATGCAACCAATACTTTTTCAATTAATGTAGTACGTGCTGCCATAGACAAGTAGTCTAGAAGTCTTAAAGCTTGTGTAGAGTCTAGAGGTGGTCTTATTAAATAAATCTGTTGTAATTGTACCTGAAAATAGCCATCTAATAAATCCTGAAAATGTTATGCGGAAACAGTTAATCGTTTTATTTTGTCGTTTTGATCAGTTTGTAACAGTATTTTATTTGGGAATACTATGTAGAAACACCTAAAAGCAACAAAACAAGTATTTCTAGAAAAAAAGAACACCCAAATTGAAAGCTGGATTTAAATTTTAAATAAACATATTTTTAAATTGATTTTATGATTAGCTTTTTATTTAATATTAAAGTAAACTAATGTAAAACATTATGGCTGACAAATGACCATCCCGGCTTCGGTTTCAAATCTTGATTGTGTTTAATTCTTGAGGTCATCGTGGTGGTAAATTACAAGATCTTATTGGCCCCAGCATTTTGTGAAATTACGCGATCAGGGAATTGTTGGCGCAGTAAACTGACAATGAGTATTGCTTGAGTTGTATAAAAGGTAGTGCCATCTCGATGGAGCCGCATTTATTCCAGATTTGTTCCACATCCATGTTGCTCAGTTGATATTAAAACAACTGGATTATCACGCAACTGTGATGAGCCCTATTTACAGTTCTAACATTTCTAGCATCATATTTGAAGGAGTATCAAGTCACCTGTCTAAAATACACAGCAAACGGTTAGTCGTTGAGAGTACATTTGCTGTTCACGAGTTACGCGAAAATTTTCTGAATTCAAAACCCGACAAATTGTTTATATACAAACCCGAAGAGTTGAAAATGCGCCTCATTGTTAAAAAAATGTTCGCGTGAAAGTACGAATCTTTAGAGGGCATTCTCTGAAGAAGGTTTCTAGAAATCGGGTATTGAATTTAAGCCACATTCTATTATAACCGAAAATAATATTCAAGCACAGAATTAGGTAATGTTTTACTTGATAAAACACATTTAATCTAGATACTTCAAACCAATCGAAAAGAATATGCGCATAATTAACTACAAAGAAGCTAAAACATAACGAAGTTATAGCATAAGAAAATTGACCACTAATCTAACAGTTGGGCTGAAAAGTTCGTAGGCTAACATAGAAAAAATTTTTTTTTTGATAAAATTGGATTTTATTATTCAATATAATTGCCTTCGAGGGCGATACACCGATTATAGCGATCATACAATTTTTCTATACCATTTTTAAAATATATTTTGTCTTTAGCCTCAAAATAAGCTTCTGTTTCGGCAATTACCTCTTCATCGGCGCTAAATTTCTTTCCAGCGAGCATTCTCTTGAGGTCTGAGAACAGGAAAAAGTCGCTGGTGGCCAGATCTGGAGAATACGGTGGATGCGGAAGCAATTCGTAGCCTAATTCATGCAATTTTGCCATCATTTTCATTGACTTGTGGCACGTTGCATTGTCTTGATGAAACAGCACTTCTTCTTCAAATGGGGCCGTTTTTTCGTGATTTCGTCCTTCAAACGCTCCAACAACGCTTTGTAATAATCGCTATTGATGGTCTGGCCCT
This sequence comes from Sinelater perroti, assembly GCA_036346155.1. Classification (NCBI taxonomy): domain Eukaryota; kingdom Metazoa; phylum Arthropoda; class Insecta; order Coleoptera; family Elateridae; genus Sinelater; species Sinelater perroti. The sequence goes on along the minus strand of JARFIY010000001.1, from coordinate 6,841,680 downwards.
TTTCAAGGTGATCAATAAATACTGATGCCATAAACCTTGCTAGCCGATTATTGCGTCTTTCCACTCTTTGGATTCGGTTCATCGCGTGCAGTCCACTCGGCTGACTGTCGATTTGACTCCATGTTTCATCCGTTGTCACATATCAACGAAAAATTCGTTATTATTACCGTTGAATATCGCTGAACATTGTTCTGAATCAACGACACGTTGAAACTTTTGCTGGATTGTGAGCTCGCGCGGCACTCACTTTGCACACAGTTTTTGCATGTCCAAATATTCATGCAAGATATGTCCAACACTGTATTTTGATATCTTCAGAGTCTCAGCTATCTCGCTTAACTTCAATTTACGGTCATTCATAATCATTTTGTAAACTTTGTTATGTTTTCGTCCGTTACAGCCTCTTTCGGGCGTCCACTGCGTGCATCGTCATCAGTGCTCATCTCGCCTCGTTTAAACTTGGAAAACCACTTCAACGGTTGATTTTCCTGGTGCACAGTCTAAATAATGCTTATCAAGCCAAGCCTTGGTTTCAACGGTATTTTTTTTGCCAAAAGCAGTGTTTTATTAATACTGAAATTCCTTTTATCCATTTTTTAAAATTAACAATAGTTGCTTCACTCAAAATACGATATCTCCTAAACTAATAGTCCGACAGTTGTCAAATTTATACACGAGTCTTTTGAAGGTTAGGGTTAACTAAAAAGCACATGGATTTAATACTACTAGCGCCGCTTATGTGTCAGCCTACGAACTTTTCAGCCCAACTGTTATGTTATGAAACGGCACAACGATTGTGATGTTTTTCTGTTATTAACAAAACATTTCAACAACACTATAAAAATAATTATACCTAGTAGACTAATTCAGAAATCGGTGGCAATAATAGATTATAATTCCAAAAAATCATTATAAACTAATAATTTTTTATATATAGTTTGATGTAAGATATAAATCTTACATCAAACTAGTAGATATAATTTTGCACTCAGAAAGTTCCCAAAGCAATACAGAGAACTTTGATTCAAGTCAATTTTAGGCACTTCTCATGTGAATATATTTTTAAACTATAAAAACTGACAAATGATCCTTACCGATTAGTTGGTTCAAAATTAACTATAATTAAAAAATGCTTTTAGGAAAAACTAGATAAATTAATTAGGATGTAAATCAAATAAGAAAAAAGCCTAGCGGATGGTCCACGTCAGTCCTGTATACAGGTGCATCTTCTGTTGATTTTCATTCTCCACTTTTGAGCCAATTTTACTATTTTATATATGTAGAGTTGTGGAAGTGTGATAGCAATGATTGAATCTATGTGTTTCACCAATACTACTTTATTGTCGGCAAAAGCAGTACAGGATCTATCCGTAGATAAAAATCTGTTATGAATAATAAATACAGCAACTAGCTCCCTTGGAAAATACCTAATTTACTGAAGTATAGGTCTGTCATTTCTTGTTTATATTCGACTTTATAGTACATTTTTTCAGAAATAATATAAGGTTAACAAAGGTTAACAGTGAGGTATCAATCTTTTATGCCACACTCTATTGAAGGTGGTTTAAAAATACTGTTGTATAATAATCTTTTTTTTTTAAAGGCTTTAGAGATAGTACACTATCTTGTGCACGTGTTTTAACATTGTGTGTCCTTTTTTGAATAAGATTAGTAGTTTGGGATTAATTTCAATTCTTCTACAGTTGGCTGGAGCCTTTTTGCAAGCAACTTCTTTAATATTTTGTCTAGTAGTGGCAATAGACTTATGGGCCTGTAAAAAATCTCCTTTTTGTGGTTTGGTGGATTTTCTACCAAAATCCTCCATGTAGTCGGAGAGTACCCTAATCTTAGTACTGCGTTATATATTACCATTGACATAACTAGATACTTATGAAGAGGTTTCTTGATAAGATCAAAACCTGGGGTCTTTTTGGTATTTAAATTGTGTTTGATTCTTTCCTCAGTTTTATTAATTGTAAATAAGTCAGGAAGTAGTGACATTTAGAACAATTTTTTTAGATTTCTTCCTGCAAGGGTTACTGTCAGTAGAAAAACAGTTAAAAAACTGTTTTAAGATAAGCAAAGAAAACTTTACCTCTTTATTGCCTTCATTTTGCCCAAGAGTCTTCTTTTTTTGAATAGAAAAAATAGGTTGGTACTATCGTTTGATGTTATCGGCTGCTTTTCGCAGAGTATGGTCTGAGCATTCAGGTTAGTAAGATGGTCTTGAAACGATTTGTTTTTTGGCCTTTTTAATAATTCTCTAAGTTTCATTGATATTTTATTACAGAGCCTTTTGCTTGAAGGATGTAGTGATGATTGTCAGACTCTTCTTCTTCTTCTTTTTCAGGGAATTCTTTTTTTTTATTACCACTATACACTGTTTTCTTATACTTTTGTTTGGGTTTTCTAGAGTACTATTTCAAGCATATTTCTGAATTGATTTAGCAATGTATGACAGAACAAACTCTAAATCCCCCATTGTTTTTAGTGGAATATTTAAGTCTAATTAATTATCTAGTAATACATTACAGTAGTTCCAATAAGAAAATGGTGTTTACTGCACATATGGCAAGTGTGTGACCTGTGTATAAGTCACAATGACATTAAGAAAAACTTAAGTTCTGTTTCTTTTTCAGATCGCTGGGTCAGTAACTAGATTTGCACAGGATGGTTCAAATATGACCAGGGTTGACTTGTGTGTAAATAAACTGTTCTGCGGAGCAACTGTGTGACTTTGACAGAGCGGAGCCACAACCTCTAGCCTCGCTCCTGCTCATGTTAGAACCTGTTCAGTCCGGTTTGGGAGTTGCTAAAATGATGGGCGTTCATAAGGCATCGCAAAGCGTAGAACAACGCATTGTGATCAAATTCCTCTTCAGAGAAAACGTTACTAAAATTTATCACAGAGTCCAACAACAATATGAGGAAAAGTGTCTCTTACTGGCCAGTGTGTTTAAGTGGTTTAAGTGATTCAGAAAGGACAAAGAAGGCGTAGAGAATGAACCGTATAATCGTCTCTCATTACCGAGCCAAACATTGATAGTGCAGACGCGCTTATTTGTGAGAATATGAGCAGCACTATCAAAGAACTTAGAGAAATGCTGTTCATCAGTATTAGTAATGTAAAAGACATCATGAAAAACTACCTGCGCTAGCGCAAGGTAAATTCACGATGGGTATTTGACGGACGTGAACAAAATGGTACGCATGCAAGCTACCGGTCGTCTCCTGCAGCAGTTTGAAGACAAAGGTGATGCATTTTTGAAGTCTATAGTGGCCACTGATAAAACATGTGTGGCGGCATACCAGTTCTCCGAAACCCAAGAAAGCGCGGAGGAACCGTTGAACAGGAAAAGTAATGGCAACGTTCTTCTGGGACTGGTAGGCAGTTATCCATGTAGACTTTTTGACAAACGCAGCTTTTTATTCAGACCTCCTGGCAACAGATGTAAAGGGAAAGCGGGTATCCTTTCTTCAAGACAATGTACACTCCCATACGACCCAAAACAACAACTGTGCGGGAGTAGATACGCCTTCAACCAAAAGCTTTTTTAAAAAAGGGCATCAGAATGCTTCCAGAACGTTGAAAAAAATATGTTGACTCCGAAAGCAAGTAAGCTGAAGACTTACATATGCAAGTAAGTGTTTGGGAATTTGTTTTTTTTATAAAAAAAATTGTTTTCGGTCATATTTGAACCACCTTGTATGTTGACAGATGGCCGAGCTAAAGTTCCAACAGCATATTGTACAGATTTTTTCTCTATCAGGTGAGGCAAGTCGTGAGCTTCATAACATGTGTTTTGCGTTGTAGTCGACTCATGTCATAAATCTGTTATTATTTATTTCTGAAATTTATTCTAACACTTTGAACTAGAAAAATTGTAATTACGTAATTATAATTAGTGCTCGCTTATTTTAAATTATTCAAATATTGTCTTAAAGGTCGTGCAACTGTAAGTAATCTTTAATTCCAAATAAAGGAAGTTTACAATTTCTAAAGTTACTTCAGTATTTAACATCATATGTCTCTTAAGTTACTTAAAACACAATTTTTAATAAATTTGTGGCAATTTTTTTGTATGAGAAACATTAAAGGTAAAAACAAAATTTATAGTGTATTGGGAATATACGTATTTATAATTTATTTGGCATTAATATTTTTTTGAGTATTGTAGATACATATCAAAAACAGCCAGACGTTTTGTATTTCTGTGGACTGATATAGTAAAGTATTCTAATTGCTAAAAGTGGTAAGCAAATTAGAAATTTATTTTGACTTGGAGTTAAAACTTACACAGCTTGAACTTTTATCTGTACGTTTAGTATGGTCATGCAGCTCTAAACATTTTAAATATATTTGCCTCGTGCGCAATTTTCATTTTTTAACTAAGCCGACCTTTGGGTCGTTAATACATCTAACATAAAAGTTTTTAAAAATTTTTTGCTGCAGAGTTTCTAACTTTGTTTTAATTTATTTTGTTTATATGTTTCCGCAGAGCTTGGTTATTTTTTCATATAAATGTATTTAAAGCCATAGATATCAGCACTTCATTATAAAAAATGTTGGTAATTAAATCACGTTCTAGATATCTAATAGCAGTCCTATTTAAAAGGATTTTGATATCGATTTTTGATAAGAGGGCACTGTACAATTCAGCAAAGATCCAAAATTATTTGGTGTTATTATTATTGCCCAACGGTGAAAGATGTTAGTTGATAATAATAATTTTTCAGCTTTTTTGAAAGAATAAAATGTTACTTAGATATAGTTTTAACAAAACGATGTCACTTAATGCACAGCAAACATAATGGTCGATTTATTAGGAAAAAACTTAATGGCATGATGACATCAACTGACTATTAAGATGTTGCCATTTAATGTTTTTAGATTATATTAGCGGAATTGCGTTGTCAAATAAAAAATTGCAATATTATTGATAAACTTAAGCTAACAATGTTATAGAAAATTTAGTCTGTCATATATAAGCCATCAAACAAAAGCGAACATTTAAATAAAATTGTTATCCATGTATCATATTCGATAATATACTTTTACCTAGAAATAATATAATTTAACCTATATTGCAATTTAATTTATTTATAAATAAATATATGATAATATTATTAAGACTCCCAATATATACATTTATATTTCTATTTCTTGTAATTTGGTGTAACAGAGCAATACTATAACAATGGAATTATAGACAAACATTAACAAATGTACATAATCGGTCCTCTTCTACCTTACGGTGTAGAGGTGTGAAGGTGTACTTTCCTCCACCTACTTCGGCCTTTCGCTAATGTGTCAGCTTGTCTCCAGTTTAAGTCCTTTTTCTGTAGTGTTTTGCCTAATGCCTGGTTCCAAGTTTTTCTTGGTCTTCCTCTTTCTCTTGCCTTGACCACACCCATTTTTTATATTTTCTTCACTGTCCCCTTCTCTTCCATTCTGGTGAGATGACCCCACCATCTTAATTGTACCTTTTCAATTTTATTCATTAGTGAGTTTACTTTAAACCGTCCACGAATTGTATCGTTGATAATTCTGTCTCTTCTAATAACCCCTGCTGCAACTCGTAGATATTTCATTTCACTGGCCCGTGGCCTACTTTTAGTTCTGTCGTCATCAACACCGACGTTTCACTACCATAAGTTATAACAGGCGTAAACAGACTATTAAATATTTTAACTTTAGTTTCCATGCTGACTTCCTTTTTATATTATATATGTATATGTATATATATATATATATATTGTATATGTTGTATATTTATCTGAATACCGTAGTTATTTATTGGCTTATTCCAGCTTGTTATATTCCTTTGTAGATCATTTTCTGTGTTTGCTAGTATCACTAAATCATCGGCATAAATCATTTCTTTAATCACAACTGGTTACAATTGTCTTACCCCTACTCTGGCTCCACTTATTTCCCGTTCACATTTTTTTGAGATTTTATCCATCAAAGTAATAAACAGCAAAGGACTCAACACATCATCCTGTCGTAGTTCCCTGCTGGTTGTAAACTCCTTAGACAATTATTTGTTTTTATTACATTTCTTGTAACTTCGTAGATACTCTTAATGGCTCTCAATAATGCTGCGTTGACATTTCTTTTTTCCAAGACTTATATTTTTTCCCTTGGCGCACTATCAAAGGCTTGTTGCAGGTCCACAAAGCAAAGGAATAAATTATTATTATGTGCAAGTATCTTTTCAGCTAATTGTCTTAGACTGAATATTAAGTTTGTGGTTTCTCTCTTTGGTCTGAACCCAGCTTGGTTGTCATTGAATGTGGCCTCAACTATTAATCTTAGTCTTTCCTCCATTATTACTTCATATACTTTACTTTGTACCTCTAATATGGAGATTCCTCTGTAGTTAATACAATTTCTAAGATCCCCTTTTTTTATAGATTGGCAATATTGTTGTCACCGCCCAGCCTCTAACGATTTTTTCTGTAATTCAGACTATATTTAATATTTTATGTTCCTTCACATAAATAAAATCTGCATCCTCCTAATTTCAGAAAGTCACTGATCAAAAGGAGCAGTTTTTAAAATACCATACTATTCCGTATATTATACTAAACACCCAGACGGCTAATGCTGTCGGCAATCATAATCAGATCCGCGCTAAAACATCAAATACTACAACCATTCATAACTAATATAATTTACAACTATATATTACACAACTATAAAAGTAGAAGCTCTTTCCTGTCCTTTTACAGTAGCCCTAATATATTGTCCATCGTTACATGATACCTATAAACTATAGTAAATACCATGAGCTTTTCCAACAATTTCTGGTAGCCGGAGACTGGAATATCAAACATAAAACTTGAGGATCTAGAGTTATTACTCCTGAAGACAGAGCTTTACTAGAAGTTGTAAAACAAAACATTTTAAACTTCTTGTCGACTGATTTAAACAAAATTCTGAATCTGGTAAACTATGTCATAAGGGAATTTCAAAAATACATAGTGAAATTGAATCAAATTTTGATATGCACTCTGACCACAGTCCTATAATAATGACTCTGAGCACCAGTATTTTATTTAAAAAAGCTCAACCTTTTTCCAATAAGATGCATTGGAAACTTATTCGTCAAAATATTAATGATAACATAACATCAGACATCCGCTTAAAATATAAAGATGCCATAGATAATGTTGTCCAGCATCTTAGTAGAAATTCACTCCTAAAATCCATAGATAAGTTCAAGAAGACCATTGTTCTACCTTACATTAAAAAATTGGTTATTTACAAACGAAGAACTCGACAAAGATGGCAAACAACTAGAAACATATGTGTATATCAGCATAGTAGGCCTTTAATAAGGTGTGTCATGAGAGCCTACTTTTGAAACTAAAACAACGACTATCTGGCCAAATATTCCTTATTCTTAAATCATGCTTATCCGACTGTTTTTCCACATTAAACTCGAAGACTCCATATCCGAGTATCTGTCCATTAAGTTTAGCGTACCCCAAGAAAGCGTACTGGGACTCTTTCCATATTTCCTATTTCTGATATAACGGCTAGCAAAAATACGCTACTAGCAACATTCCTCATAACACAGCCATCCTTGATGTAGATCTTAATCCTACGAAGGTTTCTGAAAAATCACAAAATTATCTTAGAAAATTTCAAAATTAACATTGATAAATCAAAGTAAATGCTGCTAAGTCCCATCAAGTCACTTTTACTACAAGAAGAACCGAATGTCTTGACGAGAAATTAACCTGAAAATTGCACATTAAAGCCAATTAGACGTACAAGTGAGAAACATGTTTTCGCTAGTAGACCGAAGATTCCAGTTCACAATAGAAAATAAACTCGTCATTACAAAACAATACTGACACCAATCTGGACTTATGATGTCGAATTTTGGGGTTGCAGTAAACCATAAAGTACAAAAATCCTTCAAACTTTTTAATTAAAAACTTTCAGGACGTTAACAAATGCACCCTAGAATGTTTCTAACAACACTGTATAGAAGATCTTAAAATACCACTTATAAAAATCTGGTGTGAACATCACACGACTTTCCTTATCCTATTATATGGGCAATTCTGGCAAAAATCCTGGGCTTCAATTTTTTTTCGAGTTTCTATTTTACCAGATTTTACTTTAAATTCATGATTATCTCGTGATAACAAATCATTTTTATTCTCAAGAATTTTTTGTATCTTCAACCGTTTAGATTAGCGACCGCTTTGCGTCCGATTTTGCGACCTTGCGACCAAACGGCTCGGCCAATTTTTACCAAAACACAAGTAACTTGCATATCAAATTTCAAGTCTCTAGCTCTTACGGTTCTCGAGGTATCCTGTTTACTGACAGACTGACAGACACACACGCGCGCACTCACTCACGCACACACGTACACACACGAACCAATGGCCCAAACCAACTTTTTTGGTGTCCTGAGGCTATAATTTGTCTAGAAATGTGAAATACTGGGTAGGTCAAATTTCCGCCGATTACATTACCTTCCTTATTATAGGATAAGGAAAGTAAAAATGTCATAAGTGCTTACACTAACATGTGTAAAAATTGTAGCGCGAATCACAACAACCAGCTAATTAATGTACTGTTCAGCCGACTACTCTAAATAAAAGACTTAAAAGAATGTAGCCGAAGACCTAGTTAATGTAGATGAATCCAGAGAACTGTCAATGGATGGTTCCTGATTCAAACTATCTAATTTAAACGCGATTACTTATTACTTCACTTAAGTAAATTGAAAATTTTACATTGAATAAAATAATTATCGTAGATACGTATCTAGTACAAAAAAGTCTTATTTTCACCCTAATAGTTGCTTTTCTACACCTGGATATAGTGTCAACTTTCCGCGTAAAGGGTCATCTTGCAAACAACTTTCTAAACCGAAGATAGTCGTCAGTAATGATTACCTAATTATTGTACGTAGCTTATTGTATTTTCAGAAGCAATTTCAGCAATCATTAATTTGTGGTCCCCTTCGAGAAAGTAACAAATGATGCGGATATTCTCCTTAAACATGTTGGACCACGCGCGGCGTCGGTCACCTTTATTTTCTACCGCTTCGTATTCTCCAAAATATTGTGTCATGCATATGCTTAAGTATCCTTTAAGGTATTGTCTCCGAACCCAAAATTGTGGGCATGAAAAATTTCGTTGCGCAATTGACAAGGGCAAATCTAGGGGGAACATTTTTGTTTATTTCACGGCGCATACAAAAGGAATTTTGATTCATATTTGATTAACCCTCATATTTAAACCAACTTACGAGGTGTGGCAGAAAAGTAGTGAGACTGATTTTTTATTTACCAAAGTTTTTATTTTTTTCAAACATCAATGTTATCCCCTTCAAAGTAGTTTCCTTGGGCAGCTACACACCTATCGAGACGTTGTCCCCACTGTTGGTAGCAGCGCTGTAAGTTTTCAACCGGTTTTTCAAATGTTTTCTAAAGTCCCAAAATGACGTCCTTTGAGGAAATTTTTCAGTTTAGGAAAAAGGAAAAAGTCACAGGGACTGAGGTCCGGTGCATAGGGGCTGGGGAACCACAGGAATGCCTTTTTAGGTCCCTTTCGCATGTGCAAATGTTCAGTCAAAATTTGATGAACGGTAAATCTGTTCAAATTTAATTGTTCACTCAACATTCTTAATGTTAACCGACGGTTTGATCTCACAAGAGGGTTCACACGTTAGATGTTTTCGTCGGTTTTCGAAGTTGAAGGCCTCCCTGAAATTTCGCTGTTCTATTTTGCGTGACGCGCAACCAAAATACAACTTACTAATCGCGGTCACAACAATCACGTAGTTAACGGAACGAGTTGAAACTCGCACTGAGCTATGGGAGGGTATTTATACACGTGCTCTATCAAGGACAACAGTGTAGCGTTGCCAGATCGCTTGCATTGTTGCAAGTCTCATTACTTTTCTAATACATCTCGTATGTTATTATTGATTGAAGCGTTAATAGAAATACATATAAGTGGTAATAGTGAATTTTGTTTTTATAATTATCACAATTTATTTTTGAATAAAGTGTGAAATGTTTTAAATCTTTTAAATGAGAGAGAGAGAGAGAGAGGGAGAGAGAGTTACAAATGTTACAATTTACCCGCAATGTGTGGTGCTGAAGCAGCAGCAGCTGAACCTTGTTTGTATTTAATTAAAAATGTGGAGAGCAGGAACACGGATAAAAGGCGAATTCGAAAGAGAACCCCAAATATTAGAAATGCTGCCCCATAAATTAACGCGCCCTTTAATAGCATAAGGAAACAAAGCGACGTGTGCGTTACCTTATTCTTGTATTGCTTGTCTTTGCTCGATGTACAACACACAAACGGATACATTTATATGGGTATTCTGTTGTCAGCAGAACAATTGTTATCTTTCGCACAATAAATACTAACTGAATATGGTATGGTATAGTACCTTAAGAAACGAGCATTACTTCAAAATACTGCAAAATATCTTTTGTATGACTAGGAAGCCTGTAAGCCTTTTAAGCAAATTTCATCTTCATTTCTGCTTTATATTTGCCATATGTAATGTGTATCTAAAGAAAATAATTTTTAATAACTATTATTATGCATTTGAAAATGACCTTGTTTTAATTGGTTTGTTTTTTGCAACATTTAAAATTTAAAATATTTTGTAATAAATTACTTAACTTTAATATTATTCGTTAATTTTAATTTTTTTAATTTATTTGTTTACCGCATATTTAAAATCTACTCTAAAAATTAGTATTTAGTAAATGCGATAACAGGTAAGAAGTGTAAGGAGAAATCACTAAACAATGGCAGTTCCTTAGAACTTTTTTCGCGACAGGAAGCTTATAAGTCAAAAGGTCAGCGTCGGTTGAGTCTTCTAAAACGCCATTGGACAATTGTTGGTCTAACGCGTTGTGTTGCTCCTAGGTTTTATTGATAATGAATAAGACGCATAGGTCTTTATGTACCGTGACAAACCATGACTTGTCACCATTGATAAACCAATACATTTGATGAAACGTTAAGTTGAACTGCTGATGTTTGAAGTAGTTGTACCGTATAAAAAGTTAGTCAAGGCTCAAGACTGTATATTTGATTTTGGTTTTAACAGATACCAGCACATTATTTATAGTAACAGGCAACCAGAGAATAAATCATGTTTTAAAAGTCACTTGTAAAGATTTAGTTTGATTGATTTAAATGCGTTATTCGCCAATTCTTTTATTTACGAGAATAAGGTGTCATTGAAGGTTTGCAGATGATATAATAAGATCACCATGAATTGGTAAGACAGCAGTATTGTCTGAAGAGGTGGTGACGACGGTGTTTTAGATCTCTAATAAATCAGCGGTGTAGATAAGGTAAAAATAAGGGTCAAGGACGCTACCTTGCGGGACACTGGATAAGATAGGGTTGATGTTTTATTATTGTATTTACTGATATCTCTGTCGATCAAGTAAGACTTAAAAAGAAGGTAATAGAGGCTTATAAAGTAGTCCAGTATACCAAACTTTGTTGTATGTCTGAGCGATGTCAAAAAAGAAGGTTGTGCAACACTTTTTTTCTTCAAGACTTTGTGCTATTTGGGTTACTATTCTCTGCATTTGTTGAGTCACTAAGTGGTGCTTGCTAAACCTAAATTATGATCGGACAGGTATATAGATGCATCTAGGTCAGTAAATAGTTTTTTTGGAAGAAGTTACCTATTTTGCTGCTTTCTCGGTTTTGAGAACCATCTTTATCTAACATGAGTGTGTCGTAGGATTTGAATACAGCGGGCATGGTATCGTTTTGTTTTATGTGACATCTTACCCAAATACCATTGAGTTTTCACATGGAAGGGTAGATAAACTTAAAGTCTTTTAAGGTTTTTTATCTTTAAAGGGTATAATATTTCTGTTTTAGGATGATGAGATAGTAACTTTAGGGTGTAGGTGATTTGTTGCACACAGTTGGTTTGACAAGGAGTAGCTTCTTATGATGCTTCTTGAATAAGAGTTACAAGGAGCCGGACCATACGGTCTATGTCTTTAGGTTCTTTTATGCGCATTTGAAGGTATATTTTGGCCTCAACTCAGATTATTTCATTATAAAGCAGGGAGTAAGTTCTTTATTAATAGTTCGGGTACTTACTTTAATCTTACTAGCAAGATATCTAACTATAAATTTGGTTCAATCATAAACTGGATTAATAGCTATTCCATACGCTATGTAGAAGTCGAGTAAATCACGAATTTTTAGTATCGATAGGAAAGTATGTAGGCTCTTTAGTAGAGTGGTAATTGTAATTATTTAACAGAAATGTCTAAAGTTTCTGTTTTTAATGGTTATAATTCGGGTTCTTCAATCGGAGTGTTTGGAATTCCAATCGCCACCATGTTGCTTAGTGTATGAAAGAATTCATCATAACTGTCAGAGGTTATTGAATGTTGAGGAAAACGTGTGACACTACAAAAGGTCAGGCAAACGCAGGAACCTCAATATTCGTAGCTTGGATTGTTGCAGTTTCGAAAGGATGTAATTAATAACAAGAAATTAAGGTTTTTATGATGTTACGGTTCCTGCATGCGCTGCGCGAATTCAATGGTTTGTGGTTTATATGAATTAGTATTGAATATGAAATAGAATCCTTTCCGTATAATGTATTTCTGAGACCAGCATTGCGTGAATTTTATAAAAACTGAGAAAAGCGAGTAAATTTGCTTATGATTTAAAAGAATACGTGCATTATATGTACCTATACGCAATACGATAGCCATTATGATATTATTTTGTAAGTAAAGTTGACAGTAGTTTGACCATAATACTATTTTAATTTATTAGTTGTGCAAAGATATTTTTATATTCACCAAGAGTAATAAATTTCTTCTGTTGACCTGTTGATCATCAACACTGTTTGTGAGAAAGTGGAGCTACACAGCTTCAGCATAACTTAAATTGTTTGTGGATCCATAGTATTGCTGAGATGATTTGTTGAAGGAGCAGTAACAGCTGGTAGATGCATTAAGCTACTACATTGCTTTGATGCTTTGAAAGCTCTACTTTTTTTCGCTTAGGGTATATCTTCCTTAATAAATCCATGTTCACTGCAGCCTATGGCTTTTCCAGAAGTGTTCTTTAACAGTCGCATGTCCCGTGAGAAACTCTATGAGTATCTTTAGCTGTGGCCTACTTAGATTAAGGAGTTCTGCAGCTTTCTTTTGGCAAAGTCCCTTATTAAAGGTTTTGCTGAAATTATGTCCTGGTCGATTATTCCAGTACATTTGATGATGAGTGCGTGTCCTCTCATTAAAAAATATTTGGGTAGCATTTCGTGAAATTCGTAAAGCAGTTTCTAGACCGATATGAGTTTCACTAGATCCCTGCCTAGCCAATTCATCGGCTTTCTCATTGCCGTAGAAACCGCAATGCCCAGGTGCCTATAACAGTTTCACCGTGTTGTATTCTGTCAGTGCATTGAGTTCGTTGATGTATTTCCATGGCAGTCTAGATGATGCTTTAATGCTTGATAAAGCCTTTAAAGTTGCCTGGCTGTCTGATATAATATAGATCTGCTTGCTCCTGTAAGCCCTATTACGGTTTTCAAGCACACAGAATGATGTATATTTCTGTCCGAAAGACAAAAGCGTACTGACCCAGGAAAAAGTTTAGCTCTACCGCCTGAAAGCCTCATCATATATTCCAGCTTCGGTACCTACTTCGGTTTTAGAACTATCTCTGTACCAGATTAGGCTACCAGGTGCAATTGCCTGTCTAAATGTCTCGCTCAAATAAATAGAGAGTCGTCACATATTTTTGAAGTCATGTCGTCCCCCCTCCAAAATATCAATTATTCTAGTATGTGTCTTGTACAGTAAATGATGCAGCCTGTATTGCCACAGTCTTGCCTCCCCCTGAATCACTATGTGCAGAGGTGGGAAGTCTAGAAGAGTCTCCATTGTTGCAGTGGACGTGATACTCATAGCCCCTGTAATGCCCAAACAGGCAAGTCTTTGTACCTTGCCTAGTTTTAGTTTGGTAGTTTCTTGTATAACTTTGGGCCACCAGACCAAAGCTGAAGATGTAAGAGAGGGTCTAACCACTCTGGTGTACAACCAGTGCACCATTTCTGGTTTTAGCTCCCATGACTTGTCGTACATCCGTCTGACAACTGCTATAGTTGTCATCGATTTGTCGACCACTTTCTCAATATGACGGTTCCAAGTAAGTTTAGAATCAAAAACGACTCCTAGATATTTTACTTCTCCCGCTATGGTGATTTCTTTTTTGTTAAGAAAAAGAGGTGTAAGGCTCTCTAATTTTTTTCTTCACGTAAAGGGTATAATTGTGATTTTTCCGGGACTGACCTTGAGGTCTTTCTGATCAGCCCATTCAGTTACCACGTTCAGAGCCCTCTGCATCCGTTCCCCGATTGTGCCTACAAATTTTCCTTTCACCAAGACAACTAGATCATCGGCATAACCTACAGGGGAGAATCCTTTATCTTTTAAGTTCTTTAAAAGTTCATTCATTACCAGGTTCCATATCAGGAGAGAGAACTCCCCCCCCCGAAAACACCTCTCCTCTACCTGGATCATTATAGTTTCGTCATACACAGACGAATAAACCATCCTTCCTTGGAGCATGCAGTCTATCCACCTGCAGCAGGTCTCCTCCAGGCCACGCCCTCTCAGGGCCGAGGTTATGGAGTTGAAAGATGTATTATCAAAAATCCCTTCTATGTTCAAAAAGACACATAGAAGGACCTCTTTGTTTTTCAGCGTTTTCTCTACTCCCTAGGTGAGCTAATGATGTGCTGTTTCAGTCGAAAGACTAGCTTGATACGCAAATTGGTTCTCATACACTGGTTGGTATACTAACATACCTCTCCTAATGTGCTTATCAAGCAGTTTTTTCAACGTCTTAAGCAGAAAAGACATAAGACTAATTGGTCTGTAGCTCTTTGCCTGCAAATAGTGGGCCCGAACAGGCTTTGGTATACCGCTCTGGTAAGTCTTCATAATTTTAGTAAGTAGTTTAGGGCCAAACTGGCTCTAAGTACCATGCAGATCTTTGTCATTAGAAGTTTCGAGCCCTTCTGTAGCATACCAAGAACGGTTCTGCCCGGTCCCGAAGATTTATAAGCTTCAAATGAGTTTATAGTCCATTTGATTTTGTTGAAAGTTACCACTCTTCTTGCAGTCTCCCAGTGTTCGTTTAATGCTGTGTTACCAAAATCAAGGGATACCTGGTTTCTCTAGTCTGAGGGCGACTGTAGTATAATTACAGATCCAGGAAAGTATATCCGAGTAAATTCGGTCAATATTTCTTTACCTGTTTTGATGCACTCTCCGGATTCAGATTTCAGAGTACCGATCAAATTGCAGTGAGAGTTTTTTGACACATGCTGGAGTAGTTTCAATCTCCTTACAGTACCTCTTCCATGATATTCTCTTGTCATCTCTTAATGCTTTGTTATATTCAATTAGGGATGCCCTATAGTTATCCCAGTCACCTGATATTTTAGCATTGTTAAACAGTTTTCTTACTTGCCTTTTCATGGTTGCAAGGTCTTCATTCCACCAGGGGACGTTCCTTCTGGAAGCCTTTTTGTACGTTGAAATGACTGCATCAGTTAACTGATCCACAGCCATTTCAAGCTCAAGATTATTGTGAACTTTCCTTATCGTACTCACCAAGTTTTGGTCTACGTCCACCTTATAGGCTTCCCAGTCCGTTTTACGAGGATTACGATAGTTTTCTATCACTCGCTGAATCCCAGCGATTTCGAACTTAATGTATCTGTGGTCTGAATAACTCTCCTCATCAGATACTTGCCAATTTCTAACAAAGTTACTTACGAAAGAAGTACCAAATGTTATATCAATTACTTCCCTTCTTCCTTTGATAACGAAAGTTGGTTTGTTATTCTTATTCAATATGTCTAAATTATTTGCCACAGTAAATTGTAAAATTAACTCACCTCTGATGATGGTGTCGGTGCTACCAAAGCAGTAATAAATTTTTCCTGAATCAAGTCCGATTGCCCTTGATTCAGTGGAATATCTGGATAACATCTGTCCATCATCGCCATTCTTAGCCCTTTTATTGCTACACTGTATTGACTAGTCTGCTCACCACTCCTGGACTTCTTTGTCGGCTGCTTGGATTTCGGGATTGAAGAGTCTGAGTGGAGTTTCTTGGTACCCTCACTTTCCTTCTTATCCCCCTCTTTCACAGTTTTTACAAGTCTGGGTTTCTCCTTTGTCCACGTGCCTTCCCTAATCTTAGCTTCTTTTTTTGGCCCTTCTCTTTTGGGCCCCAGAAATTCTCTTGGGTTGCAGTCCCTCAGTCTTCTTGCTTGCAACCTTTGTCTGACGGTTCCGCTTCAGGCCTGACAGATGACTCTGTTTCCTGGATTGGTTCCGCCTCCACGGGCTCAATGTGCTTTATCAAGGAGTCGTTAACAGAGTCCTCCTTTGACATAAGTAAGCATTTTATGTAGATTGTTTCATCTGTGTTCATTTTCTTCCCACGGGTCGAAAAAATAATAAAAATTGATTGCTACATACAATGGGGGCACCCGGTGCCCGAGAAAGGATCCAGTAGAAACTGATCATCTAGACAGCTACGCATCCGATTGATCTGGTCTCGATACCATGGTATTTAGAATTTTTATTGAGGTTGTCTCCTCCCGATCCGGGCGGTTAAGCCAAGATCCCCGCACAGTTACCCCCCGTAATACATGACTACAGTACAGATACCCATGTATGGTGTATCGGCAGTGGCGTGACCTAAGGCTCGCCTTTTTGCCGGCATCGTTAGCCCAAGTGGAGACCCTTAGCCACGACACGACAGCTGGGTTGGGAAAAGCTTTACTTCTGACATAACATCTCTTGTAATTAACAGAGTGACTGTTCTTAAATAGGATGCATTTAGTTGGCAAGGTTTTGGGCTTTATACACATTCTTGAATCATATTGGTTTCCACATTTGACACCTATATATTGTTTGGTACAATAGATTCTAGAGTATTTATAGATATGACATCGAATGATCTTTTATGCGGTGACTCGACCTTTATGTTACATTAACAAAGGAAGTTCTATTTTATATATTTATTTGTTGCTGCTAGATTTATGTAAACTAGTAGCAATAGTTTTTTAATCACATTGTGCTTTATATTTATTACGTTCCGTATTTGATATTTACTCGATACAAATATTTGCTTTTGTGCTGGTAGATGTTAATCTCTTAAATACCTAATAACTTTGCAGTATGTATCCAATTTGTGTGTGTTGAGTTTAACTGTGTTATTTCTTAGTATTTTAATATAAAATTGTTTACTTGTACCAACTTTTGCTTCTATGATTCGCCATATAATATTATATTGGGGGTGATTTGAACAGTTTCCCAGGATTGTTATTACTATTTGTTTGCAGTTGATTCGGGTCATTGTTAGAAACATTAGCTAGGGGTTCGTGTTTATGCTGAGTATTGAGTACTGGTTGATCAGTTACTATAATATTTTCGGTTGATCGATTTAATCTATTTCTTTTCTTAATAAACTGTCACGTATTATTAGGACCTGGTGCTTCTTTTATGGCATTTTGTTTGTTATTTATCTGTTCGCTTGCTGATGCAGGGATGCGGCGAGGTGTTATCGTGTAATTATAACTAGGGATTAAAATGATAGTACTTAAAATAGACGGAGGAGTATAGGAGTTAGGAATATCAGATAAGAATACCTAGTGATAGGTGATGTGTGGTAGTTAATTATTAGTTAAATTAGTTGCATGCCTGTAAATAGCATTTAAATTTCTTATTTGAATGAGGAAAATTATGTTTCATTAGCTGGTTTAGTTTAGTTAGGTAAATTAACTTTGTTGTTAACTTAAACTTATGATTTATAGAAACAAATAAATACACACAATCGTTAAAATTTATAGGCATCGCCTCAGGTCAGCGCTTGCTCGCAATATTTGATATCTCGGAGTACGAAACGCATGTTTTTAAGCTCCGATGGTCAAATGAAATATTTTAATATTAAAAATTAAATAAATTAATTCAATTTAAAAATATTGTGAAATTAAACTTATATCTCTCACTAGATACGTAAACTTTTTACTTTCCTTATCCTATAATAAAGAAAGTAATGTAATCGGCGGAAATTTGACCTACCCAGTTTATCACATTTCTGGACGAATTATAGCCTCAGGACACCAAAAAAGTTGGTTTGAGCAATTGGTTCGTGTGTGTGTGTGTGTGTGTGTGTGTCTGTCTGTCTGTCTGTCTGTCAGTAAACAGGATATCTCAAGAATCCGTAAGAGCTAGAGACTTGAAATTTGGTATGCAAATTACTTGTTGGTAGGGGACGCAGTGCAAAACTTTTGGTAAAAATCGGCCGAGCCGTTTGGTCGCAAGGTTGCATAATCGAACGCAAAGCTGTCGCGAATCTAAACGGTTGAAGATACAAAAGATTCATGAGAATAAAAATAATTTGTTGTCACGAGATAAACATGAACTTAAAGTAAATGTTGGTAAAATAGGAACTCGAAAAAAAAATTGAAGCCCAGGATTTTTGCCAGAATTACCCAAAATAATAGGATAAGGAAAGTCGTGTGATGTTCACACCAGATTTTTTTATATACTACGACTCAAGAGAGTATAGACATTAAAAAAATTATTTATACACTTTATTGTAAGAAAACAATTTATTATAAAATATATTATTAGAAAACATGTAAAAAACAAAAATTTTATAAACACTGAAAAAAATTAATTTAAATATGAAATATTTGTTCAAAAATACTATCTTTTAATTGTTTGTAATTTATCGAATGGGAAATCTTTCCAGACACCTTAAAGAGATAATTTTTGAACGTGGAACACTACTTTCTTACTGTTCATCTACTACTAATCAGAAATTCCTTTCCGGTTGTACGCCAGATAGTATGGCGTTTCCTGTTAAAATAGTTTTAAAATGTTCTTTTCTCATAACGACCACATCAGCCAAATATAAGCGTCGGAACAATACAGTCCTGGATCATCTTTTCAGTCTTAGACCAACGCACGAAGCTTCTCCATTTTTGATTCTAAATTTCAAATTTGGATTCGTCGGTCCATAATACGTTTTGCCACTGTTCATTAATTAAGGAACGATAATTTTGCGCCCATTGAAGCCGTTTAGCCTTATTAAAACGGTTTTTTGGTCGCGATACTGCCATAAAGATTACTGTCATGAAAACGCCACTTTATTGTGCTAACTGATATTGCTTTATCATGTTCCTTGTTAAACTCCGCAGCAATATCTGAGACAGTTAACCTGCTATTTAGTTTACTCATCAGTCTGATAAACTAATCCTCTGCATTTGATGTGAAGGCCTAGGGCGTTGGCGATCCCTAAGATTTCCTGTCTCTTTGTAGCGTTGTAATATAAAATTCACCGTCAAAGCACGAACCCTTAATTTTTTCGCAATGTTACGCACTAATAGCCTTTATCGATATAAAATGAGAATAGCTAAACGAGTTTCTATGGAGAGAAGCTTTCCACGTTAAAAAACAAGTAAGTGACACAAGGTCTGATGATGAACTGACGAGCTTGAATGGGAGCTCCGGATGGCGCACAGTTTTTTTTAAATTTCAACAAACATCTACAATAAGGGATAGAGACAGAAAGAAAGATTTAAGTATTGAGTGACAGCTCAAGGACGTAAAAGTATTATTTTTTTTATTTTAGTTTTCAACACAACAAATGTTTATAAAAAAATCTACAAGTAACTAATTATATATATATATTATATAACATATATATAATATGCTCTGTATACTCCCAGAACAATTTCGGAAAATTCGAAATCGAATATCTCGAAAATTATTCGACATAGAATTTTTTCGACTTCATTTTCTAATTCAGCGTAAAATTTCCTATAAGAATCACATTTAAAATGGTAATGTCGAAACTTTTCCCGAAATTCGAAGTCGAATATCTCGAAAATTATTTGACATAGAAATTTTTTAATTTCCATTTCGAAATCATCGTAAAATTTCCTATAAGAATCGATTTACAAATTTAAAAAATCTCAAATTTTGGGACGGACCGACAGACATATAGAATTCAGTAACGAACTTTTTAAGTTCGTTGAACAATATCGCCTAAGTAGATTATAGAGGTTAAATAAAACAAAATTTAGTACGAAAAGTATAGTCATGTAAATAAATTTTAATAAGGTGTCCATACTATACATACTATAAGCGGTAGTGTATACATTAATTAATGTAATTAACAATTATTATTACATTTCACCAAATTCTCTTTAGGATTATCTGCTATTCAAGGATAAATTATTATTGTTACATAAAACGTTTTAATTTGGTTTACATCTTGCATTGTACGTTTTAGTTGGCGTTTCCATTATAATAATCGAGTTCGCCTTTAAAATTACATGCAGTATATTGTGTTATAACGTCTATTTCTTTTAATTAAGGATTACACTCTACTGTAATATTTCTTACATGTCATTATTTTCCGGATCTTTTACCTTATTTACAATAGAAAATAAACTACTCTTGTCAACACAGCTGATATCACATAGATAAAATCGACTTAAAAGCGCGATAAAACTATAACACTTTTATAGTTTGATTTGTATAATATAGCAAATTCGTAAGGAGTTTTGTGTGATTTCAACTTAAATAATAATTTGCTAGTTACTTATCTTTCTTTCATTATGATTTTTTTGTTGACTATTAAAGGAGGATGGGCAAAATCCTATGAACGCTAAGCCCTCAAGTAAAAAAATTAAAAAGTTCTAACTTGAATATAAGACGAGACTAAAGATGTTCTAAGGCCAGTAGCTTCAGGCCAAAATTAATTTTAAGTTTTGATTGCAATAAATCTTATTAGAGCCGACTGTCTTCTATCATTAGACACCAAGATCATCTCTGCACGTCTTTTTTAGCCGGTGCTATGACCTTCTTTTTAAAAGTCCTAAAGACTATATCTCAGATCGCTTTCTTGGTACCCTCTGAAACTCACCGAATTTGGTGTCGCGAGGTTCTAGGCTCTTGTTTAAATCCTCATTTATCATCGTGCGGCACTTCGTAGTTCCACTACGTCTAAGGCCAGTAGCTAAAGCAAGATTCAGTTTTAGGTTGTTATCGCGATAAATTCTATTAGGGCAGACTTCCTCCTATGATTAGACACCGAGATCATTTTACGACTTTCCGTACCGGCGCTATGGCCTATTTTTCTAAGTTCTAAGACTTATATATTTGTTCAGAGAGGTCGTATCTGGTTGGTTCCTTAGAAAATATTGCTCAGGATACTTAGGGCTTTTGATTGACATAGGTTTCGTTTGGGTACCCAAATTTTTGATTTGGGGCCCAATGTCCCCATCCTCCATTGCATCCACTTGGAAAAAGGTATTTTGTAAATGTGTTATTTGAGTACAAGACAGCAAAGATAATCATCTATTGATGCTATGCTACATAACTTACTTAACACAATCTATTTTATCTATGCAGAGAGACTTATTTGTTTTATTGCATCAGGATACATTTTTTTAGGCTTATTGAACTCTTTCCAGTTAAGAGTTGATCCGCTAGCTTATTGTGGTAAATTTTTTGGTACGAAAAAAGTTTCTTGAAATTATCCCTATTAATATATCGTAAATATTATAAAAAGTAACTTGCTTAGACTTGGTACTGTTAAAATTAATTTATCATTTACACAAAGGTCCAAGTGCTTCTAGAAACATTTGTTGGATATGTTTGTGAAGAAAAATTATAATTCTGGTGTTGTTTGTCTCTGCTACATTAAATCGGCTCCAATTGGAGCCTCGTGAGATGCCGGAGTAGATGGAATAAATATCCAGAAAGCGTGTTTAACTATAGCACTTGTCAGTTCTTTTGTCATCTTTACTTAGGTTGACAATGCAATTTTGCAATGTGCTATTTTTATAAGGACTTTTTGATTTTTGAATTAGTCCGTTGTATTTATAGACATTAGTCTTTTATGTAAAGCGAAATATTGACACTTTTGACTAAATATTTATCTGAAATAGGTGTAAACTATTACTCAGTTTCCTGAATAATATTAATAAATAGTAAACTGCTATTACCAAGATCTGTTCATTATTTCATTTCCAACTGTAGAGTTATATTCCAATTTATGTTGTTTTTCTTTAAACTATATATG
Organism: Sinelater perroti; assembly: GCA_036346155.1. Taxonomy (NCBI): domain Eukaryota; kingdom Metazoa; phylum Arthropoda; class Insecta; order Coleoptera; family Elateridae; genus Sinelater; species Sinelater perroti. The sequence continues at coordinate 6,819,506 of JARFIY010000001.1, read as the reverse complement.
TAATTTGTTTCTTAATTGTAAGTCTACTTAAAATAATTATAATTAGAAAATGATCAGAAGATATAGAATGACTTGATTTGACTATAATGTAATTGGTAAATATACCATATATTATAAAGGAAAATGTTTAGTAGATTTGTAACTAAATCTGTTAACCAATATGTTATGTCGCCTATATATTTAAAAATTATAACATCAGTGTATGTTACTATAGTTCAAATCAAATTTAAAAACTAAATACTGAAACAAGATATGGTACTAGTTAAAAATAGACATTCAGGTAACAAATGTGTACATTGTTCCGTTATCGAAGTCTAAAATTAGCCCATATTAAGTGAGCGTAGGCATATAGCATACATGAAATATAATAATATTAAGAGAAGACAGAGATAAAAAACGAAAGCAGTAAAACAGTGAGTAATTAGAATTTTGTAGAAAAAGAATTTTGGTTATTAAGGACAATTGCATGAACTAGATAATAAAGAGTGTTTTTTATAGAGGTATAAAACTTTAAGTTGGCAACACTTTTTTAACTGGCGGCCATTTTGTCAGTTGTCAAGTGATTTATGTTTAGTTTGGTTTGGCATTTCAACATAAATATACTGACGCCTGAACAACGCTTCCAAATTGTGTAAATTTATTTTAAAAATCATGGTTCTGTTCGAAATACGTATCGCACACTACGTCTATTTTACGGTCAACATAATCGTCCATCAGAGCAATTAATTCGATTAACTATGAAATGTTTTCGCACCACGTTTACTCTAAATGATAATACGCATCCACAGAGACGTCGTACAGTGCGTACAGAAGAAGTCATTGCTGCTGTAGAGCGTAGCGTAGAGGAAGACCCGAATCAGTCTATCTGCCATCGTGCACAGAAATTGGATATGTGTCCATCCACTTTATGGAAGATTTTGCAAAAAGATCTTGGTTTGCGTGTTTACAAAATCCAACTCGTGCATGAATTGAAGCCACACGATCACCTAGCAAGGCGTAGATTCTGAATGGGAAAAAAAAGATTGCCGTTGATCCCGATTTTCATAAGCGAATTTTGTTTGGATGAAGCTCACTTTTGTTTGAATGGATACGTCCATAAAAAAACTGCCGTATTTGGAGTAATGGTAATCCTCAAGGGTATGTTGAGACACCGTTACATCCAGAAAAAACTACTGTTTGGTGCTTTATGGGCTGGTGGAATCATTGTCCGTACTTCTTTAAAAACGATGCTGGTCAGAATGTTACAGTCAATGGTGACGCTATAGAGCCATGATTACTGACTTTTCGTTCATCAATTAACAACCATGATGTGCAGGAGCTGTGGTTTCAACAAGACGGTGCAACATCTCACAAGCTCGTGCCACAATTGATTTATTGAAGGAAACGTTGGTAACCGCATGTTTCACGTTTCGGACCCGTGAATTGACCTCCAAGATCGTGTGATTTAACGCCGCTAGACTATTTTCTGTGGGGATATGTGAAGTCGCTAGTCTACGCCGATAAGCCCGAAACGATTGACCGGGAGGACAACATTCGCCGCGTTATTGCCGATATACGGCCACAAATGTTGGAAAAAGTCATCGAAAATTGGACCTCCAGATTAGACTACGTCCGAGCCAGCCGTGGCGGTCATATGCCAGAAGTCATATTTAAATTATAATTCCAGAAGATTATCTTTCGAATAAAGTAAATTTCATGTCAATTTAAAAAATAATCTTTGTTTTATTCCATTTCAAAGTTCTATACCTCTATAAAAAACACTTTATAAAAATGTAACACAACACATTGTACAGCACAATAGGCAACATATCATATAGAGCCACGAGTGTGGTGGATTACAAAAATTTACAACTGGAGGGCACAAATATAAACATTTCTATACGCGACCGAAAATGCAAACGCAAAAAGAATTACAAAAAATATTTTATAAACAAAGGAAAGAAGAGGAGAAGCGATAAAGGATATAAGATGGCCTTCAAGAGAAGAAAGAAAATAATACACTCCCAAAAAGAGAATAAACCAAATCAAGATAAATTATACACAATAGTAGACATGATGGGAGTGCGCATTAAGGTGAATCAGAAAAAGTGAAAAGAAGAAATAAAGAACCTCAACCTTAAAAATGAAAAATTAAGGTAAGAAAACGTGAAACTAAAAAATGAAATTAGGTAGATTAACGACAGATTGGAACAAATGGAGAAAGAAAATAGGAAAAATAATGAACTAGTGCAGACCCTAATGGTAGAAAAGGAAAAATAGGGTGCACTACAAGAAAAAATGAAAAACTTGATGAAAAAAACTTGAGAATAGCAATGTAAATCATGAACGCAAAGAAATTCATAGAAAAAAGTTCTTGCTAGAATCGGATAGTACAAAAAGAAAACGTCGAAATCGGCCAGAGAGTGTTAGTATTAGACAACTAGGTATTTAAATGGAATATATAAAAAATAGTATTAAAGCAAACTTCGTCAAAAAAACCTAGATATACAAGATACCTATGATAAAGAGTAGGCGAGAATACGAGAAGAAATAAGTGGTAAAACAAGGAAAATTGAAACATTGAAGAATATATGAGAGAAGTTTGAAGTAGGAAGAAAAGATTAATAATAGATTACATGTTAGTAAAAAGAGACAACAGATAAGCGATAACGGACATGAAAGTGAGAAGGGGACCTAAAATTGATAGTAACGACTAGCTAGTGGTAAGTAAAATTAACCACGTAAAAGAATCCAAGGAAAATGATTATATAATAAAACAAAAGGGAATAGTACAAGAATCTGTAGAAATATATAAAAAAATAAATATCAGAGAAATATAACAAATTATTGGAAGAAAAATTGTAATAACAGTATAGATAAAGTATAGGTAATAATAATATCAAACAGATATGGGATTATTTTAAAAATATGCTGACACAGCTAAAAATGTGCGTGGAGTGACCAAAACACGCAATAAAATAAAAGAAACAGCTTGATGGACGGGCGAAATTAAAAAACAAGTGAAATATATAATAAAAAACGGTCGGAAGTATTTTTTAGCTAAAGAAATAGATTTTTGCAAAATTCACACCCAACAGACAACTACAAACAAATACATTTAAAGTTTGCAAAGGATCATATTTATGGAAATATATTTATGTGAAAGTTGAGAAAGAATAAAACATTGAATCGGCGGTAGCTGTGGTAGTCTAGGCATCCAGAGATTATAAAAAAACAACTAGTGCGTAATAATCAGTGCAACTGATGTAGATTTGATTAAGGAGCAATTGGTGCAACATAAAAAAGACTGGTCAAAAATATTTATTACTATTATTTGGCTAGAAGTATAAGCGTATATTTTTCTGATAACAATATTTCTAGTTAGTCATCCTAATCACTTTTAAGTGCTTTAAAAATTCTCGAACTAATTTTTCACAATCAACATGCTAGAATGGAAATCAATTTGAAAATGATTTACTTGTGGAAGACGCTGTTAAATATGAACGAAAAGAATATATTAGGTTCGGATTGAAAACCTGTGTAAGTTGATGATTAAAAGAATAAAATATTTACAATTAGATTTGTTTATTTATTGAACCATAAGTGGCTTCTTTCACATTAATTAAAAGCAAATACGAAAATATAAATCTAAAATTATTTTTACTTTGTTAACGGGTTCTAAAATTAATTTAATATTCTGCTTGCAATTACTAATAAATTAATTATAAAATATTAAATATTTTTAAATAATTTGTTATTGTAATGTAACCAATAGGTTCTGTTCCACAGTTTGGACGAAACGTAAGTCTAATGGATAGAACACCCTCGAAAAGCCTGACTACCTAAAATAAAATAGAAATTATAAATAAATCATCTTCGAACTCGTGCATGAATTGAAGCCACACGATCACCTAGCAAGGCGTAGATTCGGTGAATGGGCCCAAAACAAGATTGCCGTTGATCCCGATTTTCATAAGCGAATTTTGTTTAGCGATGAAGCTCACTTTTGTTTGAATGGATACGTCCATAAACAAAACTGCCGTATTTGGAGTAATGGTAATCCTCAAGGGTATGTTGAGACACCGTTACATCCAGAAAAACTAACTGTTTGGTGTGCTTTATGGGCTGGTGGAATCATTCGTCCGTACTTCTTTAAAAACGATGCTGGTCAGAATGTTACAGTCAATGGTGACTGCTATAGAGCCATGATTACTGACTTTTTCGTTCATCAATTTAACAACCATGATGTGCAGGAGCTGTGGTTTCAACAAGACGGTGCAACATCTCACACAGCTCGTGCCACAATTGATTTATTGAAGGAAACGTCTGGTAACCGCATAGTTTCACGTTTCGGACCCGTGAATTGACCTCCAAGATCGTGTGATTTAACGCCGCTAGACTATTTTCTGTGGGGATATGTGAAGTCGCTAGTCTACGCCGATAAGCCCGAAACGATTGATCACTTGGAGGACAACATTCGCCGCGTTATTGCCGATATACGGCCACAAATGTTGGAAAAAGTCATCGAAAATTGGACCTCCAGATTAGACTACGTCCGAGCCAGCCGTGGCGGTCATATGCCAGAAGTCATATTTAAATTATAATTCCAGAAGATTATCTTTCGAATAAAGTAAATTTCATGTCAATTTAAAAAAATAATCTTTGTTTTATTCCATTTCAAAGTTCTATACCTCTATAAAAAACACTTTATAAAAAAAATGTAACAGCAACACATTGTACAGCACAATAGACAACATATAGAACAACATATAGAGCCACGAGTGTGGTGGGTTACAAAAATACACAACTGGAAGGCACAAATACAAACGCAAAAAGAATTGCAAAGAATATTTTACAAACAAAGGAAAGAAGAGGAGAAGCGATAAAGAATATAAGAAGGCCTTCAAGAGAAGCAAGAAAATAATACACTCCCAAAAAAAAGAATAAACCAAATCAAGATAAATTATACAAAATAGTAGACACGATGGGAGTGTGCATTAAGGTGAATCAGAAAAAGTGAAAAGAAGAAATAGAGAACCTCAACCTTAAAAATGAAAAATTAAGGTAAGAAAATGTGAAACTAAAAAATCAGATTAGGGAGATTAACGACAGATTGAAACAAATGGAGAAAGAAAATAGGAAAAATAATGTACTAGTGCAGACCCTAATGGTAGAAAAGGAAAAATAGGGTGCACTAAAATAAAAAATGAAAAACTTGTTGAAAAAAACTTGGGAATAGCAATGTAAATCATGAACGCAAAGAAATTCATAGGAAAAAGTTCTTGCTAGGATCGGATAATACAAAAAGAAAAAGTCAAAATCGGCCAGAGAGTGTCAGTATTAGACAACTAGGTATTTAAATGGAACATATAAAAAATAGTATTAGAGCAAACTTCGACAAAAAAACTAGATGTACAAGATACCTATGATAAAGAGTAGGCGAGAATACGAGAAGAACTAAGTGGTAAAACAAGGAAAATTGAAACATTGAAGAAAATTGTTTGAATATACCAATCACAACAAAAACAAAGAAAAACGGATAAAGAATAAAGAGGATCTAAATGGAGTAAAGGATAGCGAACGTGTAGCAGCCGAAGTTGGCTGTATTATGCACAAAACCACTAAAAAAAAACAAATTTATTATTGAAAAGGTTGGTCGGAACAAGTAATTACAATCAAAATGAGAGACAAAAATAAGAATAATAAAACATATTATAGGAGTGTACAAATTAAATGAACATGACAACACAAAAAACAAAGAGAAATTCTAGAAGGACTTAACGACTATAATATAGGACGTTTCCTTGTTATGTTTGGCCAAAGCATAAAAAAATATCACCTTTTTGTACAGACAAGGAATGTTTGTATATATGACTAGATATTTGTCTGTTCGTTTGGCCTATGTACGTTCTATCACAGTCACCACAAGGTATTTCGTATATATCTTGGGATTCGCGGAGCTAACGGTCCTTAGCTGAGCGAATAAAGTCAGCTATTTTAATGCTCGTAAAGACAGTTCGTATATCTTGTTTATTCAGTATCTGACGTATTTTGTCAGTGATGCCTTTTATGTAAAGTAAAAACGCTTTAGTTTGACTGACAAGGTCATGGGTTTTGAAAGTGATATTTTTACTGACATTTTTAAAGATGTGACTTTTATATTAAAATTTTGGTAATAGTATTGATTTTAGTTTGTAGATTCCTACTATCGGAAAGTCTGAGAGATTTGGTAATTAGAAATTTTGCGACTGAGTGGATTTCAGCAAGATGATGGTTGGTTTTGGTGATTAGATAACAATTAGTAAGGGTATGTTTTCAGTAGACGGTATAATAAAAACTGTTAGAAATTTTTTTTATTATGAGTGTGCAAAAAAAAACAATTTTTATGTTCGACTTCCATTGTAAACTTAATATTGGCATGGGTTTATTAAGGTAGGAAAACTATTTGGAAAGCCTATCATGTCCATGAGACCAGATGACAAATGTATGGTCAACATATATATATATATATATATATATATATATATATATATATATATATATATATATATATATACAAGTATTTAAAAAAAGATGCAACGGCTTTTATTTAGAAATCGGTTAAGAATAAATTAGCTACGACATGTGAAAGTGAGAAACACGTAGGAGCACTATTGGTTTGGTGGTAAAACTTGTATAGTTTTCTCCCACTTTACTAATGTACCCGTTCCAGAGACCTTGCAGCTTCTAAAAACTAATCATAATTTGAAGTCGACACCCTTAAATTAATTTACCGCCAAACGAATATTTCACCTGTCGTAGCTAATTTATTCATTCTCCTACTATATATTATAGGAGACCTGAACGGTAGAGTAAGTAGGAAGGATAAATTACATAGCACACTGATTAGAATACATGGAGAAACTATAAGAAAAATAATAAAAAGAAGAATATTGATTTTTGTACAATCCAAAGTTTAATAGCAACTAATACTTTTGTTGAACATAAAGACATAAACACATATATGAGAGAAGTTTGAAGTAGAAAGAAAAGATTAATAATAGATTACATGTTAGTAAAAAGAGATAACAGATAAGCGATAAGGGACATGAAAGTAAGAATGGGACCTAAAATTGATAGTAACGACTAGCTAGTGGTAAGTAAAATTAAGCACGTAAAAGAATCCAAGGAAAATGATTATATAATAAAACAAAAGGGAATAGTACAAGAATCCGTAGAAATATATAAGAAAATAAATATCAGAGAAACATAACAAATTACTGGAAGAAAAATTGTAATAACAGTATAGATAAAGTATAGGTAATAATAATATAAAACAGATATGGGATTATTTTAAAAGTATGCTGACACAGCTAAAAATGTGCGCGGAGTGACCAAAACACGCAGTAAAATAAAAGAAACAGCTTGATGGACGGGCGAAATTAAAAAACAAGTGAAATATATAATAAAAAAAGGTCGGAAATATTTTTTAGCTAAAGAAATAGATTTTTGCAAAATTCACACCCAACAGACAACCACAAACAGATACGTTTAAAGTTTGCAAAGGATCATATTTATGGAAATATATTTATGTGAAAGTTGAGAAAGAATAAAACATTGAATCGGCGGTAGCTGTGGTAGTATAGGCATCCAGAGATTATAAAAAAACAACTAGTGCGTAATAATCAGTGCAACTGATGTAGATTTGATTAAGGAGCAATTGGTGCAACATAAAAAAGACTGGTCAAAAATATTTATTACTATTATTTGGCTAGAAGTATAAGCGTATATTTTTCTGATAACAATATTTCTAGTTAGTCATCCTAATCACTTCACTTAAGTGCTTTAAAAAATTCTCGAACTAATTTTTCACAATCAACATGCTAGAATGGAAATCAATTTGAAAATGATTTACTTGTGGAAGACGCTGTTAAATATGAACGAAAAGAATATATTAGGTTCGGATTGAAAACCTGTGTAAGTTGATGATTAAAAGAATAAAATATTTACAATTAGATTTGTTTATTTATTGAACCATAAGTGTGCTTCTTTCACATTAATTAAGAAGCAAATACGAAAATATAAATCTAAAATTATTTTTACTTTGTTAACGGGTTCTAAAAATTAATTTAATATTCTGCTTGCAATTACTAATAAATTAATTATAAAATATTAAATATTTTTTTAAATAATTTGTTATTGTAATGTAACCAATAGGTTCTGTTCCACAGTTTGGACGCGAAACCTAAGTCTAATGGATAGAACACCCTCGAAAAGCCTGACCACCTAAAATAAAATAGAAATTATAAATAAATCATCTTCGAATTCGTACATACGAGGTACGTTCAAGTTCTAGGGTCTCATTATTTTTTTTTTGAAAAAGTATTTTCTCAAGAAAGTAGAAACTTCTGTTACTTCTCAATGTAATATCCGTCTAGACGTATACATTTTTTAAACCGTCGTCACCATAATTCCATGACTACTAGGAACACTTCTTCAGGGGTGTGTTTTGGTCACTTGAAAATCATTGATGCAACAGTGCCTCGATTGAAAAATGGCATCCACGTCTTGTCCATTGTCACAACTGACGAAAAGAAAGTATCATTCGTAGCGGCATTACTTGCCAACATGTTCTGAGACATTGCCACCAGTGCAGCGTTGTGTCCGCATTCGTGGAACCCATTTTAAGTATACAAAACAACACTCATTGCAATGGCGGTAATTCGATCTGTGTAAATTGAATGGTGGTGCCATTTCCAACGTCTTTTAAAATTAACCGCATCTTTCTACTTATTCTCACTGCTAAGAAAAAAATTTGGAGACCTTGGAAATTGAACACACTTTGTACTGTTCTGTATGCAAAAAGGATTAAATACAGAGTGCCCCATTCGCTATCAAACGCGTTATTTATTTGATAACTTTAATATCAATTAAATGTGTTATTACAATCTGAAGCGAACTTATGTGTGAAATATAATGACATCATAACATGCTCCAAAAACTATTTGCGTACAGTCAGAATTGAACCAGGCACACTACGTGGGCAGTCTGAAAAGTTTTGAATCTAATATAGAAACAAGCATTTCTTCTGTCAAATTTAATTTTATTTTTTAACATAGTCTCTTTTTAGTTCGATACACTTTTTTTAGCGATACTACAAGCTTTTAACCCGTCCAAATAGTAGTTCGTGTCTTGCTCTGCGAAAAAGTTGCGATGACCTTCTTGTTTGATGAAAATCTCTGTCCTCCGAGCCAAACTTTGATGTTAGGAAACAGGAAATAGTTGCAGGAGACCATATCTACTAAATATACTAGGTAGTCAATTAATTCTAACTTCAATTTCTAAATTTTGGCCACGGCGACCGCCGAAGTGTAAACCGGTGCGTTGTCTTGATGGAAGAGTACTGTATTCTGTTCTAAATGGGGCATTTTTTAGCCATTGCTGTCTACAACTGGCCCAATAACGATGCCTAGTATAATTCCGTTATTGTTTTTCTTTTTTCTAAGTAGTCAATAAACAGAATTTCCTAAACATCCAGTCGCCATCACCTTCCCGGTCGATTAAACTATCTTTGCCTTTTTTTGGAGCTACTTCACCTTTTGCAGTCCACTGTTTTGACTGTTCTTTCGTCTCAGGACAGTCTCATCGGCAGTAATAAATCGGCTCGTTTTGCTGAAACCACTTAAGCAGAGCCTTGAAAATATTCATTCGAATGAATTTTTAGTTCAAACTGCCAAACAACAACTAAGCGTTCAAAATGGCTGAAATTTTTACAGGTATCTTTCAAATCATGTAGGAATGTAGTAGCAGACGAGTAGGGCCACCTTCATGTTGAGGCTCAAATTTTTTCAGACTACCCACGTATATTTGAAAAAATAGTTGCCAATATATTTTCTGCCACGACTTTGAATTACTTCGTTAATGTTTACTTTGAAGGCGTCTACGATTCTCTTCGAAGTGATTGGGTCTCCAACAAATTACTTATTTTCGGCTTGCTGTTGTATGACCAGTGGAATGTTGCTTCATTCCGTGGGAAATACTCAATTTATCCAAATATAATTTTTTTTTGAAATTTTACATATATCATCCGATAAAACTACGTTTCAGTTACCACGTATAGTTTAGAATGCATGAATTTTCCCGAAGATGTTAAAAATAAGTTCAAACTATCAAGAAATATATTGCTTTTTTAGGTGGTTAAAATTTATTAATACGCGTAAACCTTTGTTTTTTCCAGGCCACATATATTATTGGACAACTGTAATTTCTGCATAATTATCTATTGATTCGTTACCTTCTGGATGTTTTTTTTTCAGCCACTTATAAACGACTTCTTGGATGGTGGTCTAATTATGTCTTCTCCAAATTTTTAAAATGCCTAAATACTTAGCTTGTTTAACGAGTAACCAGTTTCCAAACTTATCCAGTTCTGCAATAAGTGCGAACGAAAAACGCTTGTTGCTGAAGAGAACACCAGTACAATATTTATATCTACACAAATACTCAATAACTTTTAAGCAATAAAAATGGTTAAATACGCTATAAAAATAAATATGCGCAAACAAAAATAAATTGTAGTAAAGTTTTAAGAAAACACAACAAATAATAAATCAATAATTTTTCATTGCAGAAACAAGTAATATGGTGTTTGTCCCAGTTTCCAAACTTATCCAGTAATGCAATCATACGAAAAAACAATTGTTGCTGAAGAGAATACCAGTAACAATTTTATATCTACACAAATACTCAATAACTTTTAAGCAATAAAAATGGTTAAATACGCTATAAAAATAAATATGCGCAAACAAAAATAACTTGTAGTAAAGTTTTAAGAAAACAACACGAATAATAAATCAATAATTTTTTATTGCAGAAACAAGTAATATGGTGTTTGGTCTATTAACGGATGTCTCTGTTAATAATGGGCTAGAAGAAGGAAAATAAATGATATCATGATATTGTCAAAATTATTACTTATCATGTTACGCAATAGCATGTTCCTGTAATATCAGGTGACCTTACTATACTGACCAAAACAACAAGTGACATAGACATCCGGTTAAAGCAACACGCTATTATTAAATTCCTAACGGTTGAGGTTGATATTAATCGACAAATAGGTGCTCTTCTGCAATAGTTAAAGAATTTCAAACTATTAGATAATGCTGAAGTGTGAAAATATAAAGTTACTACAATTATAATCTGTTGATCAAGTTGTCGGCTCTTGACAGCCACGAATGAACATCATCAAGATATAATTTGTGCTAACCTCTGAGTGAAGCAGAAAAATATCCCTGAAACTATTTTTATTTCTCTTGAATAAGGAGGTACCCAATGACTTTCTTTATCTTCAGTAATTTTTCTACGAAGCTTTTTATTTGCTTTATCCAGCTTTTCGGATCGTGTCCTCGTATTCTTACTCTTTAACCTTTCCCCATATTACAAGTCTATAAATTATTGTCTTTTCTTCTTGTGATGTGACTAATGTATTTTAAAATACGACGTTTTACTACGGTGAAAAACGACCTTGTATGTTTAATTTTTTTATTATAGACATATATGTTAATTCTGTTCATGGAATTCACAAAAGCCTTCACCAACATTACATTTCAAAGAAATATATTTTGTTCCTATCGTCAGCTTTTAGCGTCTATGCCTTTGCCCAATTGCTGCTATTGGAAATATTAATGTTATAACTAGTTTCTTCTTTTTTCTTTTACGATCTTTCCAAATCTTACTAAGTTTAACCAATATTGTTCTTGCCACAGCTATTCTTCTTCGTATTTCAGTAGAAGAATTCCCATCTCTGTTTATATTTGAACCTAAATAAATAACGTTATCGACGATCTGTATACCTTGTATGTTGCTTACGTAAGTGATTATATCTTTTCGATCTCCAATCATCTATTTGGTTTTCTGGCGATTTAATTTCAATCCAAAGTTTATATTTTTATTTTCGAATGTTTTCAACCAATTCAGACATTTCCTAATCTTCATTATCAAAGAGCGTGGTGTTATCGGCAAGCCGCAAGTTGTTTATCCTCGATGGTAATTTTGTCTTTCCAGTTATCAGCAGCTTTTTGTATAATATGCTCCACATAGATGTTAAACGGTATGGGAGAGAGTAAGCAGCCTTGATGTACATCTTTCTGCGTCTTGAAATTTTTAGAGAATTTGTCGTCAAGTTTTATTTTTGCTGAACCTCTTTCATATGGCTGTTTTGAGTATGATAAGACAGTTTCCATATTGAGTAGTATTGTCCATAGTTTTGATTAATTGAAATGGTTAAAGGATTTGTTATAATTTAAAAAGCATATGTATATAGTGGCTTTATAGTAAACTAATCTGTTTTTCTATTATTTGTCGGTCTTTTAAAATTTGTCTCCATGTGTCCTTTTTCATGGTTGTTTTAAGCCCCCATTCCATTAATTCCTTTCTTCTCTTTACTATAATCCATATTTTTAAGGTCATCCAGTCTTTTTTATTTGTGTTTTTGTTAGCTTGGTTTTCTATATTACTTAATTTTTAGCTTCCAGCTATAAACCTTTAAGAGTTTGCTATAGTTCTTCAAAATTTGAATCTACCTTTTCTTCTGTAATATTTTACATATTAATGTCTAGTGCCTGTTTGTATTATTCTAAGTAATGTGTTTTTAACAATATACTTTTTTAGTTATTTATGTTTTAATATAAATTTTGATTGCCACTATTAAGAGCTTATGAGCATTGCCACAATTTAACCCAGGATATGTTTTTGAATTATTTATATTAAATTTTTCGTCTACTCTGAAGTAAAATGTGAATTTGATTTCTGTGTTTTTCGTTTGGGGATATCCACGTGTAAAGACGTCTGCAATGATCATTAAACAAACTATTTATTACACTGTAACCGTTGTCAATACAGAAATCTAGTTTTTCTTCTGATTTGTTTCTATCGCCAAATCTAAAATATCCGGTTATGTGACCGAATTGGTTATATTTCTCTAAATTATCGATTTGGGATTGAAATCGCCTATAATAAATATCATATTCTTTCTTGGGTATTTTTCAAACGACAGTTTTAAAAATAGTTACAAAAAAATAGATAATCTCTTCTTTCTTACTACATAAATTCAGATGACGTTCAGATTACATGGTTTAGCACCTCTTTTTGTTGTTAAAATTCTATGATCTATATAAATAAAAATGTTCGTTTGTTCAAAATCTTAAATATCCGAAAGTTCTTCATCAATTGCTTTGAAATCGTGACACAACGTTGTATTCGAATGTAAAAACGCTTTTTTTGAAAAATAGCGCTATCTGTTGGACATAAAAGCAGAGTCACAACAACGCGTGGCCGGGTACAGCTAGTTTATCATATAAATTTTTGGATAAATACCCATTTTTTATCCAAATACTTAAATGAGGTAATAGTAAAAATTGTAAATTAAGAAACAATTTTAAATAATACAAGCGAAATGCTAAAGAAAAGCCATACGTGTGCGAATATACATAAATAGTAATTTAACAGTTAATAGTTAGTAGTTCCTATAGAAAGCAAAGTAAATAGAAAAACAAGTAAAGATAAGTTATCAAACTTATAATAGATTGGATAATAGTACAAATGAAATAAGGACATAAAAAGTCTATAAGCATTAGATAACAATAAAGCAGAAAGGTAAATCAATTTTTCAAATACATAGGAAGAAGACATATCCAAATAACAGGGTCTTGATCAAAGAACACAGAAATACTTTAAAGCTAATTAGGCAAAAGGAAAAATATAAAATACATAGGGAAATTAACTAAACAAGAATTAACGAATTAAGAAGAAATCATATAGGAACAATATGATGACATCAAAAGTATAAAATTACTTGAAACAGTTATAAGCAGTAATAAAAACACCAATATCTGTAATAGTTCTAGCAAGAAGCAAATAAAAGAATAGTTGGTTTAATGAAAAACTAACTTATTTTTCTAGCTATCCTACTGATTTTTTAATTAGATTTTTATACATTAATTCCCATACCAATTGTTGCTACAGTTGTCCTCTAACGCCTTTTCTGTAGCACTCATTGCCACTGGCACCCTCTAACGACTTTTATGCAGCACTTTTTTCCACCATCTCTTACCATCAGTCTCTCTTATGTTAACCAGAAATTTGGAGAAAAACTGGAAAAAGTCTATAGAATAACCGAAATATTAAAGAATTGCAAAAATAGAAAAAAATGTGTGAAGCAAATTAAATCAGAATAATTAAATAAAAAAATTGAAATAAATTCAGAATTTTTATTAACAAATAAAAAAGATAAGGGTAATATACTAGACCAACACTACATTTGGTAACGATAAATAACAGAATCTAAAAGAAAGAGGGTAAAAAAATAGAGATATAAGTGATGTTTTTGTTTTACTGAATAAAAAGACTGAATTAGTACCAACTATAATAAGAGATGAATACAAGCACAGGAATGCAGAGATATTAAAACCACCGATCAAAGGAGTTGTGATAGCAGTTATATAACAAATACATAAAAACTTATAAGAATACAGATGAGACTAAGGTTGTAATAAGTGGGGAAGATTAACTAAAAATATACGAAAACTAAAAGAAGCAAAGAAAACAGACACATGGTTAAGAATAATGCTACACTACATAGACAAAAACGGTAACGAACTAACTAATGAATCATTGCTCTGTTTGCTATAGTGTCTTATATACTAAACTAGCCGCTGCGAACCTGTTTCGCTGGGTTATACATTTTATTAAACTTGTTTTTTTTATCTAAGGTGTGTAATTTTTTTGAGGTACAAAAATAGAATGGCCATAGAGTCAGTTTCTACAGCAATTAGAACACGAGTTTCAATGGTTTAACCTTGTACTTTGTTGATGGTTATGGCAAAGGCTAGTCTAACCGAAAATTGAAGCCTTCTAAATAGAATTTTGTGAGAATCAATGGTGAGAATCTTTGGAATAAAGACTATTTTACCTTTAAATTTTTTATTGTGGTATTAGTTTCTATAGCTTGCTGGGCACGATTTAGTAAATTTTTCATCATACGTAAGCGTACAAAAGAAACTTCCTCTTTTGGCCCTGCGTACGCCCCATTTTCATCCCGTAGGACACGGCTGGGAGTTAGTTTTGTTTTTGCTGGTGGTCGCTTCCAGATACTTAATATAACTCCCTGCAGAGTTCTTTGATAAACAATTATTTAACAAAACAGTTAGTTCTATTTCAATTGCCACCATAAAAAGTAACAAGAAACATTCGCATCAGTGCATAATATAGGCTTATAATTTTGCGATAATCGTAAATATAAGAAAAATTAAATGGTACTTAAGGAATTACACGAAAAAATATGTATAAAGAGAGAAAGCCAGATATAAGATGAGAGTTAAAGAAAAACAGATAATGCACTTTCAGAAACTAAATTAATAAGAGTAATATCGTGATAGATAGTCTGTTAGAACAGCTAGAAGTAACAAAAGTTCGGGAGGAACCAATGTGCAACCAACACACAACATATAGTAATGAAACTTAAATCCTGAAAAAAAAGCAGAAATAACTGCAAACATGGGAAAGAAATATACCAGGAAGGATTTTTGTAGTAAAATAAGAAGAAACAGGCTAATGAGAGGCAACGAATAGTTACATTATTAAGCCACACACAAGACTCTTTCGCTAAAGAACAATACAAATTATATTAAGTGCAAAGTTGAAAAGTGAAAAGTTAAAAAAAATTAAGTTTTAAGACAACGCATTTAAACTGGGTACAAAAAATTGGACAGTTCTGGTAAGAGATAAAGCGTGAAAGAAATTAGTTGTAAACCAAGCCCTATACTATCCACAAAACTAGAAAATAAATGATTAAATTGCAAAATTTAGAAAAAAATACAAAGACTTACGTTATTAGAATAAAACACTTTAATAAACAAACTTCCTCAAATTAACTGAAACATGAATTTGTAACAAATAATTCGAATTTTTGAAAATTTAAACTATTTCGAAATATTATAGAAATTTTAGAAATACTTACCAGCTTTTATTTATAATTGTTTTTAAAATTTTTGAATATAAAAAGCTATAAATATTTTTTTATCAATTATAATTATCAATTATTTTGTTCTAGGGAGCTTGAAAATATTCTGTGTGAACCATTTTTCTTCTTCTTCTTCTGTCGTCAAGGTTTAGACCATTCTGCCTGTTCCGAACTTCATTTGATTAAGACATTTCTTCGGTCTTCCTACATCTCTGCGTCCTCTTGGTAACAAGCTCTATCCACCCAACTTATGGCCACGTGCCCACCCTGAAATTGCAAATTTGACCCGCAGGCAAAATGAGGGTAACCAGATATGGTAAAGAGTCTGCAACGTCTGACCCAGAATTACTGATCAATGAGCAGACACGGCTCAACAGCCTTTTGAAAATTAACGTGTCTGAATATTAAGAACTTTTGAAATCTTGCCAGGTTTATAAAAGTGGCTTACACTGTTAACCTGCAAGCTCATAACGCTTGCCAATTTTAAATTACTGGCAAACTTCATGAGAATCAACCGGACGGATCACCAAGTAGACGAAAAGGTGAACCATTTTTAATGGTATAAATTTTAGTGCTTCTGCTTCTTTTAAAATGTATGATAGGTATATTTTAAATAGAAAATGTAAAGTTGTGAATACTTCTGTTGACAATCTTGGAAAAATTAGTTACGATGAGTGCACTAAGAGTTAACCATTTGCCAAAAATATGTATGGTAAATATATTGAAGATATTTGTAATAATGCCAGAAGCAGTAGTTAGAAATTAGTAAACTATGTTTTTTAAAAACATGTATATCCACGTACAATTGGTATCATAGTTATAGTGCTCACAGACTAAAGTTACAAGCAACACTCGGTGATAAGTGAACATGACAAGTGTGGCCTAAAATCTAGTTTTATGATACAAGTAATACTGATAAACATTTTTACGCCTTAATAAATTTAACTTGTTACAATGTAGAACACATATGATATCAGGTAAATTTAAATAATTACATTTCCAAACTAATGGTAAATTACTTTCTTGCGTAATAATTTTACAACCTCAACCCCACCAACGGTACACATATTCACAACCACAAATAGGCCCCCATTTATTGAAAGACATATTCAGGCAGCTATGTGAATAAACTATTCCACTCCACTCAACTATCAACAAACAAACCCATCTATGGTGAGTACCAAAACTCCTGTCTAAGGAGCACAAAGCACATCGAATGGGTTCTGCTTTGGACTTTCTCTCCTGTTATTCCGAGCAAAAAAAACAATTCATAAACAAAATTATAACTCGTGTGACTTAGGTATCCTAGTGTTGTGCCAATGGTACTACTCTTCAAAATGCTGTTATGGGGTGGCTTCATTCTCAGAGAAAGTTTTTTGCAGAAAATTTCAAACCTAGTTATAAAAAATGGTTTAATAATAAAAGTAATGTACTGTTGTATCTGCACGTATATGTTATTGATAACTAAACGAAAATTTCTTTACGCATTGTCCGGGTAAATTAATTTTAAAGTCGTTCTTATAATAACACTGCCAAACAATGGAAATGCTTCGGGCTCAAAAATAGGTCATTCTTATGTATTTGCACCTGCTGAATTCAAAAATAACCATTTAAATTACCCATTAGCACTTGTTTTGGAGATACAGTGATATACGTAAACAATATTGCTATGACGGTAAATTTCATATTATTTCTGTTGTAATTAGTGCAGAATTTCTTGTTTTGGAGTGTTTATAAAGAGTAAAATTTGTTATATCAACATGCCACAGAAATGTGTAAATTCAGTGAACAATTTTTGTTACATTTGTAGTAGAATAACGTTTTAGTCACAGAAACGTAATTTGACGTCTTTTGTGAAGACTACCTACCAGCATTATTTTGGTATGAAGGTAGGGGACCAGGATAAGTCATAAGCTCCACATATATATTGCAACTCATTTTCAATTTTATTACGAGAATGGCTGAAAAATAAAAAAAGGTCCATGGCTTTTGCTGTCCCTATGGTTTAGCGGGAGCCTACAAACCATACAGATAACTGCTATTCTTGCTTGACTCCGCCTATAAAGGCAGGATAGTCAATGAAAAAAAGTGGAACAGTTTAATACCCAAATCTTCCATCTGCTATTCGATCTATTCTACATTCAGACAGTTTACCAGTTCTTATTCCACCCCAAAATTACAAATTTGAAGTAGAAAATGAAGACGGTGTGGAAAAAGAAGAAAAATCCAACAAGCCTTAAACATCCCATGACCTTGATTTTGAAGAAAAAGATGATTAACCGCACAGATTGAGCCAATCGGAGTTAAGCAAATTCATTCGAGACCTTAACTTGTCACAGAAGAAGACGGAACTTCTAGAATCAAGGATACAGCATTGGTCTCCAAGTACAGACAACGTCAATCTCATGAAGCTACCAATTGATTCTCCAACAACCTGGTAGTTGTACTTTCATCAATTTAGGATGTAACTGTCATTTAAAAAAAAGAACGATACACTTGTAATGTTGCTAGCACATGTAATTAATCTTTATCGTTTTCTCTGAATCCTTTAAAATAAAAAACTTTTACCTATTGTATATTCATCGGAAACTAGGCTAATAAAAATTTTTCTTTGTCATATTCGTTTTTTTCAACTCAAAACTTCACCCATGAAGTGAAGGAAATATTACATAAGTTTTTTGTTGAGTCGTGTAATTAATATTAAGATTATTATTATAAACAATATACCACTTAATTATGTTAAAAATACATGTAACTCCTACAAGATAAAATTAAAATATACAATTATCCCAGTATTTTATTAAAATCCCTGTAACAATATTCATGATGAGACTAAATAAATTAAGGAAAAAGTAATAAAACTAAATAATATTACATTTAGTTTTTTAAATATAATGTTAATGAAGCAGAGTAATAATGTGCTGGTTTACTACTTTATTGTTGATGATAACTTAAGTATTATTTGATTTACACATAACATTCAATTTAGCTCAGATAAAGAAAATAGCAAGGAATATACTCCTAGAACCTGGCTTCACTGTAGATTATAAACTTCTAGCCTTACATACAATAGCGTTAGCTTAGAAGTTACAGAAGTTAGGTGTGGATATAAGTTAGTGGCATTACAATCACACGTTCTCCTCTCATTGTTGTAACTTTCATTATGTATAATAATAACTGTCTTGTTACAGAAACTAAGGTAACTATAAATGTTTTTTATTTATGGAGGGTAAAGTTTATATTAAGTTACAACTCCTATTTAATATAAAGCAAACTATGTTTTAGTAACTATAGAAATATGATTATATTACAAAAAACTTTGGCAATAAAACAATTTGATAGACTATTATAAATACTTAATTTATAAGGCAACTAAAATTGCAACAAAACATTAAGATACTTTAATTTTTACTCGTCGAAAGCACTATTAATTAAGGAGACATAAGTCTCTGATGCAGCGAAATAATTGCGCATTCTCTAATTGACAATCTACCACATTTAATATTAGGATGCCTCCTTTTGCAAATCACCCCTTCAAAGTTTGCAGCTCAGCGGGTTTAAATAGAGACTACTAGGAAAAGGCATTTCATTATAAAGTTTAGAGTATTTGCTTTACATTGAGAAGAGTGCCGAATCCCGCTGAAAATTCTAATGTTCATTACAGAGCAGTGTTGCTTAAACGTGTAATAATAGTCGACATCTTAGCACACTTTCACAAAGTCTTTTACTCTAGCTTTACAGAAACGTGGCTCATTGGCCCTGAAAATAATCGAAGCTTTCACGCAAGCTTTATATTAAAACATAAACATAGCTCTAGCGGTTAAATAGTTATTAAATTGTGAATACCTTTTAATTAGTGAATCAAATCCTACTGTATTAATCGTATGAGTAACGTTAATAGAGGCGTTTTAATTTCTACACACTTCGAAACTTTAAGTGTGGAATAATGTAGTATTTCATACATAACTCTCTAAGCCAACACTTACTCAACATACAAAAAGCTGAAATTTTTAAAATGTTAAGCTATCGAGCTATTATTAACCGTTTTCTGACAGAATTTTATCGAATATTACCCGTAATTGCGTCAACAAGCCTTTGTCCGCTTTCAAATAAAAAAAAATTACATATTACTCTAAACTTTAAAAATAAAAAAATGAAAAGTAAACATATATGCGCCACCTCGGAGAAACTTAATTAATTGACTTGGTAAATCTAAAACAATAAACGCGATAATAAAAAATATACATTTTAAATGTGTCTTTAAAGAAATTCTTCAACTGTCCTAGATTCAGTTTTTAATATTACAAATATTTCAAAAGCTTTTACAATAAACGTTTATATCGATTTAGTGCTGATGTTTTCTATTTATTTAATTTAAACGTTAATATTATTTAAAAAATTATAATTAGGTGTATTTGAAAGCTATCAACTATCAAGTGCTAAGCTAGTAAGAACAAATATTTATTAGGGGAGCGTGGGGTAATGGCGATCACCTAAGCATAAATGGCTATAAGAGTCAAAATATTTGAGATATAAACTTAAACATCAGTGACATAATTTGTTGATATGTTTTCTAACAAAAATTGAACATAAATTTGTTTAACTTATTTGACTATTTAATATAAAAAAAATAAGTAAAAAGTGCGCTTGAGCGAGTAATGACGACCATAGTGCGGGTAATTGTGGTCATAACACAATTTATGTGAGAAAAAATATTTTATTGATATACGAATGGCTTTGAGAACAAAAAAAACAAAGGAATGATAACAACTGATAAGGCAGACAAAGGTTTTCATCAAAATTTAAATCAACATGCAAAAATTAAAAAAACAAAAAATCAAATTTAAAATTTTAAACGACGAACCGCTTGTGGTAAGCACAAAAATCACATAAGTAATTTCGTGGTGTATCTGCTCCACTGCATTCTTTATGAGTCCAACGAGCACAGTTTTTGCATCTGTACCAGGTTTCTATCTTTTTTTTACAGGCATTGCAGCCTTAATTGTGCCCACTAACATGCACTTAAATGCTAGGACATTCACACATACCTATGGGTTGATCGAGACTCGAACTTGCGTGCGCCGGCTAGAGGACAGAGCCAACTGGTTGAACCATCTGAGCCACCGCGTCTCCAGGTTTCTGTCTTGCCATATTCTTTACAAATGAAGCATTTTTCCTCGTTCTCTTCATTATTAGACTCATCGTTGTCGAGCCGCATCTCATTGCTGCCATAAAATTCATGTGTATCTGAATAAACCTCTTCCACGATTTTCTTTCCTAATGAGGTTTTTTCTTTTGCTGGATTGGCCCGAGAACTTTTTATTTCTACTTTCTCAGTTTGCTGTTATAACTCAATGAAATTACTTTTATCCCGGTCTGAGGATTTTCTTTCTTCAAGCTTTCAAGCCTTTCAAGTCTTAGTCTGCTTCAAATTGTCTTTGTTTTCGCTTTTTTCGCTGCTTTCCCAAGTAGTCCTTCCTTTATCGGAGTCGCAGTTAAAACTTGAGAATGTTGCTTCCTCGAAGAAACTTTATCCTTGTTAGAAGGCGCAGCAAAAAACGAAAAATTTCTTTAAAAGTTTTGCCTTGACTTTTTGTGTGATTTTGTTCTTAAGGAACTCACTATTATGTCTTCCTGTTAATGCTGACGGCGTGTTTATGGTTGACTTAGAGAACATGTTGATTCCTGATGTAGAAGGTCTGTTTTTATTTATATCATCTGATGTTGAAGGTTCTTCTGATGGAGCAGCTGATTTATTGTTTTCAAGATTAGCCTCTTTTTACTGTTGCAACACACTATGGGCAGGAAGGAAATTTCTTCACCAAACACACCAGACCTTATAGGAAAAATTCCTATTGCTTTAAAGCCGAAAACGGCTTTTTCAATTGTTACCACACTACAATAAGCTTTATTGAAGAACCACGACATAATGTGTAATTTTGTTAAACTTATTAGTTTTCATAAATAAATCACATTTCTTCTTAATTTTTATAAGATTTAAAAAATGTGACATCCAATGGCTGTATTCTGTGGAATGTATACGGGGGAATCAATTATGATCCCCTTGCTTCTGCAATAGTCATATATCTCAATTGAAATATGGCTGCAGTGGTTATCAAGAATTAACAAAACTGGTTCTATGGACGTTGGTTTTATTTGGTTTCAAAAATGTTTAAGCGGAATAAAAATAACCATTTGTTACTCCATCCATTTTTGAGACATTATATATGCAGGTACATCCTTTTCTAAAAATGGGGACATTCTTTGTCGAGAAAAAATAAACATGGAAGGTATCTATCTGCCTGAGACTTCCATACAATAAATAACTGTGACTGTCTTTCCTCTTTCACCACTGGTAACAGAGCCAACTCTTTTCTGTTCTTTTTCAGCCAAAATATTTTCGGCTGTTGGACATTTGAAATCCCAGTCTCATCTACGTTGTAGATTTTTCCAGGTACAAACTTATGTTTTTCCATTAAGCTTTCAAGTTGTTCAAAAAAAAGTCCAACTTCTTTTCTATTCAAGGCAGTTACTCTGTTTAAACTCGTACCTTCAGGTTTACGTTGAGCAACAGTAGAATTTCGAGATATAAAAACCAATCTTTACCCGCCATCTTAGCAATGCTGTTAAAATTGTGCTTAATATTGTTGTCCCAGCATACTCAAACACTGCTTGACGCACTTCCCAAGGTGTTAGACCATAAAACATCTTTTCCAACGTCTTCAAATGTTTAGCCATCGTTTTCTCCTTTTCAGAAGTGAATATTGGTTAACGTTCCATCTTGGAAGATGCAGGTATATCTTCCATTTATGGCAATCTAGTTTGCAAAGATTTATAAGGAATGCCATACTTTCTAGCAGCAAGACAAATTTTTGTTCCGGCTTCTACAGCGTCGGTAGCTTCCTGAAAATTTTCCCAGGTCCATTTGTCTTACGCTGGTAGTTATGGGGCATCCTAAATTAAATAAATTAGCTGAAAACGTAATATTTACGCATAATAATGCTACACAGATAATCACGACAATGGTTGTTGTTACCCTACACGATTAGCATCGGTGCAAATACAATATCCTGTTTTTCTTCCTTTTAGGACTTAACACAAATATGCATGAACTAACAAGCACAAGTCTCGACATGAACTCATGTGATTTTTCATGCACACATGCGTGTGTGTCCAAATTAACTTTTAAACTTCTATACATTAAAATGAAAAGCTTTATGTAGAGAGTAATGTCGTTTGTCTGTCCGTCTGTGCGTCCTTTTATTTTTCAACTTTTGATCAAGGCAGCTTCCAAGCTGGAGACAAGTTTCTATTTCTGTCATTTCTGACATCTGCCAAGCCTTATAATTTTTGATCTGTGATAGATAGAAAAATAACGTTTTTAGTAATCAACTAAGAACCATAAGTCAAGTCCAGACGCCAAAAATCAGCCTGATCGGAAAATCTCGAGACTGGAAGTGGCCACAAATTTTTGTTTATATATAGAAGCCCCGGATATATTCCAACTCCATACTTATTTATGTTTAGTACAGGAATCTTGTAAACTAGCGGATCTAAAAATCGTTTTAAAAAATATTATGCCTAATCAAATATTTAAAAAAGCTGATTCCGTGGCCTATTGGCCACGAGTGAATACTCCTCTGTCCGGGAACCTAACGCACAAGCGAGTTAGAACCTCGCTAACAACTTATGGATGTATATGATGTCGTAGAATTTAAGTTTTATGTTAGCAAAAGCAGTAACCCATTGAGTCCCGAGAACTGTATTTTTTAACTTTTCATATGTAATATTGATTATAGCAAAAAATATAATATGTAATATATAATATAATTAGATGTTCTTTAAAATGTGATATATGACATAAACATGTCAAATGAAAACTATAATTAGTTCTGATATCTAAAGAGTTTTTTTTGTCCTTTTTGTCCGTATAACATTTGATAAAATTAATTTATAATATAATAAAATTATTGTCTTTCCTTCTATTTCAAAACCCAATAATTGACCACCCTTGGTCATGGAAACAATGAAAAGTTTAGTGGTAAATAATAAAATAAGCAGTGTAACAAAATTAACAAACCCAGAAAAACATGATAAAAAATATCGCATTTATTTTTATAAGAATGTTCCACAAAATAATAAACAGCATTCTAAATGGTATTTTAATCGATGATAGCTGTCCTTCTAACTTAAGGTTGAGAAGGTCACCAATATGGTTGTGTTTGAGTTTTTGTTTGATCATAATTACTAGCTTTCCAGAGGCTATTTTGGCATTTTGGTCTTCACGATATGCTTTATACCCGGGTATTTTTAGAGCGTCATTTTCAGTGAAATGGGTTTTAAAGATTTACGCAATACCAACAGTATGCCTGGCTAAAAAAGTTATAAAGAGTGAGCGTTGCTTGATAATTCCGTTTGCGTTCCAGTTTAGGATTGTTATATTTTCTTGGAGTTTTAGCGGGTTATGGTACATTGAAGAGTAGAGGTATTATAGTGTTTATGGTAAACGTTTTAATTTGAACCAGATAAGATGTTATTAAGTCCATTAGGAAATCTATAAAAGTATTTGATGAAGGAGGTGTTGTTGACGGATTTAACGTGCCGGCATTATAGAGATTTTTAACTCTGTTAGCAGAGTTCTGTATTTCGTTGACGTACGCATTATATGATCTTGTTCTGTTTACATTGGTGTTGATGTTTCGATTGTTGTTTGCACGTTTTTGTTGTGATTCCTTATAGTAGCTACATCCTCGATAGCTTGCTGCATGGTCACCCCCACAGTTAGCACATGTAGGTTTGTCTTCACGCTTTTTTGGCCATTCCATATGATTGAGAATCTGCACATTTCTCGCATCTCTGGGTAAGGGCGCAGTAGTTTTTTGTGTGTGCATAGTGCTGGCATTTATGACACAGGTTTACTGACTTTTTTCTAATTTCTACTTTTACCAAAGAGTGGTGTAGGGCTGTTAATTTAAATATTTGTTTTGCTTCATCATTATTGGTTGATTCAACTACGCACACTGGTAGTCGCTTTTTATCTTTTCTTAGCAGTCGTGTTATATTAATAATGAGTAAATTCGCCAATGCTTCGCTTGTTTCTTCCTTAGTTAGTGATGAGGCTACATTTTTAATAACCACTGATAAGGATTTGGTGTTTGAGTTTTGAAAGATGTGATATGGAATTTTATTTTCAGTATAAAACTTTGTGAAAGTACGGTAGTCGTCTTCTTAAGTTAGATTTATGGGCATGGTGTTTATATTACACATTGTTGTAAACTTGGCTTTTACTGCTTTTTCGATTCTGTCACCAGGGCTTTACTGCATTATGCAGGTTATTTTTGTTTTAGCCGGTATAGTAGCGGTAGGATGTGATAACGTGTTTTCTATTTGGCTTTGTTTAGTATTATCCGTCTCTTGTTGTTAGTTAAGTTTATATTGTTTTAAAAATCTTCTATTGTTCATAGGTATCGTTTTTGCACCTTGTTTATAGGTGGTGATAGGTGTGGTGATTGTATATAAATATTGAAATGGAAATATTGTACTCACAGATAGGCTAGTAATAGCTTAGAAGGCCAAATGTATCGCGTTGATAACGGAGCACACGCGTTGCGTCCGCATTCGACTAGGATTCTAAATTTTACATTAGTTGAACACATATGCTAAGGTTAAGGTTAGCCACCCTGCCTTATTAATATATAGGTATCCAAATTTGGTTTGTTAAAAACTTGTTTAAACCTTCAGAACAACGGTATAGCTCCTTATTTATTTACTGCAAATCAAAAATCACTCTAAAATCCTTTCCCTTAAAAAAAAAGAAAAATGTAGTAACAAAAAAATTATCTCTAGCCACAGTGAACGACAGGATATCACTCTACCTCTGACAACTGAAATAACTGAATAAAATTAATTTTTAAGCATTACCTTTGTCTAATTCAGTCGACCTTTAAGGCCTAAATTTAACAAAAAACAAAAAAAACCATGAAGTACTTGAGTGTGTAATTGTTATTTTGTATAAGTACTTAGTTTTCTTTTCTTTTTTCGATTGAGAAATAACAAATACTGACCATAACTTTAAGATTTGCTATCTTATACTTTCAGCCACAGCGGTGAATGAGAAAGAAGTACTAACTTACAACACCTTCATATCAATCAAAGCATACAGATAATTCACCTAATTTTGTATCCTGAAAAGAACAGTCTGCAACTTTATCCTATCTTGGTGCCTTGGAATATATATCAAAGAGTTTCAATTAATATATACCAGAATATATAGTGTTTATTAAATTTTATTTACTGTTTCTTAAATAAGCCTTTAATAATATAATCACCACCTATGAATATTTTATTAATATTTTATTTTTTACTTTTATTGAATTCAATTGAAATTTAAAAATAAAATTACTTATGATAGTAATTAAATTAATAATTTAATGTATTTTAAAATCAAAACGATATTAAGTTTACACACGCGGTCATTCGCTGTTATATTAAAAAATTATCTGTATACATATTTACTAAAATATGTTTTGCTTATACAGTTTCTTAATGTAACAGTTGAACAGTTATAACTTTAACTGTTATTTCAGCAAATACCGGTATATTAGGATAGAATTCAGCTGCTTCAGTTTTGCAAACACATTAATCATAGGCATCGCCTTCATACATAAACTTCAGCAAAACTTATTCGAGATATTAGAACAATGTGGATTTGTTAGAATCTGCAAATTATTATACTGCAGATAAACCATAGATAGTTACTAGTTTCACGAACCGTCGAATATTAACATGTTAATTTTAAAACAAAGGCTAATTTATTATTTTGTTGGTAATTAATTTACTACTGATATTGTCCGTATTACGATTGATGCATTATATTAATACAGGGTGGCGCGTAAAAACGGGAACTTTTAAAATAAAAATTTTGGGATTTAAAGAAAATTGTATTAAAAAAAAGAATAGTACGAAATATTCACCGAGAACTAAATTATTTAATCAAATGTCCTCAATTTGTAGCTACGCACTCCTCCATTCTGGTGATCAAATTTCGTGTCACCCGCTTTAGTAGGTCGGTAGAAATCGCATCAATTTCCTGACGTATTCTCGCCTTCAATTCATCAATCGTGTGAATTCTTGTGAAGTCTTGTTGAAACCAAATGTTTTCATTCACAGGATAGTTCATCTCAAGTTTTTGGGCAAGAAAATTTTCAATAATTGTCACATATCGTTACTGCGACACCCGCATCATCATCAAGGAAGTAAAAACCGATTATTCCTTGCAAAGAAATGGCGCACCAAACCGTAACTTTTTGGCTGTGTAAAGGACGTTGATGCAACAGTTGTGGATTGGTATCTGACCAATACCGGCAGTTTTGTTTATTTGCATTCCCGTCAAGGTGGGCTTCATCTAACATCTATTAGTTTTCCACGAAAGTGCGGTCGTCGGCAGTCATCTTTAAAAACTTTTCTGCAAATGCTAACCTTTTTGCGTAATCAGTGGGCAGCAATTGCTAAACAATTTGAATTTCATAGGATGAAAGTTTAAATCACTGCACAAAATTCGGCCTAGGAAACGACAAGACAGTCCAAGGGTTCGCGCACGTCTCTATACAAAAAAAGGGCTTTGCAAAAAAGTGCCTCTCACAGCTGCCACTGTCTCTGGTGTTCTGACGGATCTTGGACTGCCTGCAGGTCTTCGGTTCAAGCAGAACCTGTTTCTTCAAAGCGTGAAACTCACAAACTGATTGCATTACGAGATAGAACTAGAGTCGGTAGCACGAAGATGAAAATTTCCTTGCACAGCTACGAAATTACCGTTTAAGTGTAATACGCTGTGCAGCGAAAGTGCGTTGTGGACCGGTCCAACGCTCCATGATGAATCGGAACATGAGGCCGAAGGGGGGTTACCCAATGTGACCACCCCACTAACCACCGCTCAAAATGTCCCGTGTTTACGCGGCAAAATACAAAATTAAATAAACTTTTTGAAATTATAAATTTCTATTATAAAATAATAAATTAATGCTTGTAATCGTATTTTGCAAATAATCACTTTCTATTTAGTCTTTTACTATTTGAAGCAATGTTGCAAAATTTAAATAAAATTTTTGTAAAAATATTTTAAACGAGCATTAAACTATTAAATGCTATTCATACCACCACTGGTTGTATACGTTTTATTATATTACTAATTTATTATATTTTAATTTTGCTTTAATATGTGCTACCAAATACTTAGAACAAAATTCTTAGATTAATTGCTCTTTATAAAATACTGGAGAAACAATTAATAATAAGTCCGTGAGTTAACTATGCATAATTTATTATAAATTTTGACGTAAAGAGCATGCACGAAAGAGCACTGTTGTGATAATTGAGACAGCATAAATAGTATCTGTAAAATTAACATTCAAATAAGACTTCCAAAATAGTTACATACTGTTTGGCATTTAATTTAACATAGTAATATAATACCTAAACTCACCAGCATTAGAATGGTTTGCATAATTGTGGTATTACATACAGAATTATTATTGCATCTCGCGCTGGAATTTGCATTAAATTTTAATGTCAAATATGAAAGTCGTGTGTATTACTATTCGATAATAATATTAAAAATATGTACAATTACATACATAATAGTAGATTGTAACCATAACACAGACGTTAGAACAAGGCAATATTTATATTTTGAAAAATTGTGTAATTAAAAATCGATTTAATTATGTACAAATATGTTTACAACAAATACTGCAATCTGAAAACTATACTTAGTTAGTAGAGTCAGTCACTTGTATTACCAGTACATAACAACGGCGTCGTTGACAAACTTTGCTTCCTTTTTTGTTGAGGTATTTAACAATACGATTTATAAATATGCACGTATGCAGATGCAGCTTAAAAGTATAGTTCTTTATTTATAAAACACAAAAAAGTGGAATCGTGGAAATGCTCAACACGCAGATAAACCACCCTTTTGTTTAATAAGGCAAAGAGACTCTTCAGTCGAATGTTATGAACAGACACCTTAATATTTTTTATTGTACAACAGAATATGTGTAATGGCCACAGTTAATTAAATATAAGTTCTAAGCAAATAATTTGGGTTTTAGATTTCCGATGTAAGCAATCATACTTTTCTAAAGCTATCGTTTCCTAGGAAAGCAATGGTATATCAGCGAACTATATTTGCGTAAAACCTGATAAAATTGTTAAAAACACGTGCAATACAAAACGTATGTGAAAATTTGTCTATCCTTGAAAGTACGAGTGCTTACTACATTAAACTATTGTTTAATCATAAAATTTGATATAATTAATAAAATTGTTGTAGATATTTACATGTGTTTCGCTTGAATCCTATACTTCTAATTCTTGGCTAATTTCAGATTAAGTAGTATTCGAGGAAAACTGATTACACAAATTGAATACCAACTGCAAAGTAACTGATGTATTTTTGTAATTTATCTGTTAAAATTAATAAAGTATTGCAAACATACTTGCTAGCTCTTTAAAGTTTTTTTATCGTCAAGTGTTATCAAGAGGAGTGTAGCATTTATCTTGAGTATCGATCGGTATTAGACAAGCGCGCACTAAAAAGTTGTGTAATTTTGGGACGACATGTAATTAAATCAAACAACTCGATATAATTGAATTTCGCAAACGTTCAGTAAGTGTCAATGGCACTAAACTTTGTTTTTATTATTTTTTGTTGTAATTTTAAGTTGTTTTAAGTTTTTATACGTTACAGTATTTTGATTCAGTTTTACGTCTCAGTATTGCTCTCCTCAAGTTATTTTAAATAAGGATTAAAATTATATATGAAAATTAAAAGTACTTATAAAAAGTTTTAATATTACTATAATTATCTTTTATACGGAATTTTCTCTTATATTTTATATTGCTACTATACATACCCTGCATAACATTTTTTTCTAATTTGTTTATATTATATAATTATTTTATTTCTTAATAGTATGCATTACATAAACTATTCTAAAAAATAGTTAGTAATAAGAAACAATATTAACAATTACTTTTTCAGTTGCATAATTGTTTGTGTTATTTATACCATATATGTATTATATATGTTATACAATAAATAATGTCTTTATTACTTATTATATTTATTATTAAACAACATTTACTCACGAGAAAAATGTTTTATCCAGTAATCAGTTAAAAATAAAACTAAGAGAAATACAGAACGATCCCCAACGATATGTGTCTTTGACAAAGTAAACTAATGCTGTGAATTGATAATTAATGCGAGTTATAAAACCACATAATTACTTTAAAACGTTTAAAAATTTTAGTAATGTTTATCTGCCAAAAATATAGCATAAAAAATTTTTATTAAGAAACCCAATGGTTACAAAATAATTAAAAATTTCAGACGATTTAAGCAATTGTAGGAAGTACATATAAAATTTCATTATTTTTTAATTATACTAGATGGAAGTAATAATATTATAAAAGTTTCTATTTTGTAAAAATTCTATGAGCTAAAGTGCTGACAGCTACTAGATCGACTAGTGGCAAATAACATGATCAGGGAGATATCTAATAATATCGCCTGTGTAAACTTAAATAAACATGGATACAATAACTTAAATTAGTTCACTGGGCCACAGCTTTTTTAATCTTTTGTTGATTACTGGTTCTAAAAGTTGTTCCATTAAGCGGATTAGGATGGTTGTTTAAGATGGGTTGGTGCTTGATGGCTTTTGGGGATATCTTCTTGTACTGTTGAAACATGTAGATCAGCATGTATCGTATGGTTTCTTACGTACCAGAAATCATCCCAAATTTCACGGAGTATTTTGGACTGATCTCTTTGAATGATTTCTATATTTAATTTAGCGGCACATTCCCATAGTTCTAGTCCATAAGCCCATATTGACTTGATGACTGCTTTGTATATCAGGATTTTGTTTTTCATAGATATCCGTGATTTTCTTCCTATCGGCCACTGTAGTTCTCTTGTCTTAATCTCTACTTATTTTCTCTTTTTTGTGATGTATTGTTTCCAAGTCAGTTTGGTATCCAAGTGTAATCCTAAATATCTGACCTTTTATTGTGAGACATGCTTACATGTGTTTATTGTGACTGAATGAACATATTTACTTCCATTATTTAGGCAGCTTTGTGTAATATTTGAGGCTATTTGAAGATCTTCGTGGCAGAAGAGAAAAGTTACTGTTGTCACATTTTGTGCCATTGGTAGATGTGACGTGTGCAAGATATATAGCAATGGTCCAAGGAGACTGTCTTGAGGCACTCTTAAATCAATAGGAAAGTAGTCGAATTTATTTATGGTTTGTGTAATTCGATGAATTTGTTGCACTGTTGAGTGTTTCTGACCGAAACCAAATTGATATTCTGGTATCTAGTTCTCTGCAGGTAGGTCTTCATGTAATCTACAAAGTACCAGCCTTTCAAGTAGTTTTGAGACTATTGATAGCAAACTTATAGGTCTGTAAGAAGAGATATCTATTGGGTCTTTTCCTGGTTTACCTATCATTATAATTTGCGCCCTTTTTAGACATTTTGGCCAGTATCCAAAACGTAAAATAGCATTATAGATATAGGTTAGCTTTAGTACCCCTTTTTGGGCAATTTCTTCACTATTTTAGCCACGACAAGATCAATTCCAGGTGGCTTTTTGGATTTAGAAGTTTAATTTCTTTTGCAATTTCTTTTGATGCCATTGCTTTACAGGTGGAATAGAGAGACTTTGTTCTATTTCTTAGTCTGCTACATTGTCTATCAATTGAAATTTTAGATTTGCTTTCTCAGCATCACTTTTAGCCCATGGTTTGATGATGCTTTTCTTATTGGTGGAGCAGGATTTTTAGGTTTTTTTGAATTCTTAATTGGCTTCCAGATGGAGTTATCTGTTTTGCTTAGTTCAGTTATATATTGCTCAAACTCAAACTGGTTTCTTACTTCTTTGAGCTTGTTTTTTAATTTTTGACTCATTTGGTTATAGATTTGTTTGTCGGCTGGTGTGAGTACGTTGCCATTTTGATTTGGTACGTCTTCTTTTGCTACAGTTTTTTTTATTTGTAATGGGTTATTTTTTTGTGTAGTTTTTGTATAGACCCTTTTGCAGATTGTTGTAATTTGTATATAAATGCTTCCGTAACAGTCTCTATTTTTTTCGGTTTTTTAATTGAATTTTTAGATCGATGCTATCATTTAATTTAGTGCGTAAAGTATCCCAATTTGTTTAAGTATTGTGTAATCTAGGTGGGAGTTGTTTGTATGTTGTAGAAGTTCCAATTGTTGCTATAATTGGAGAGTGATCAGATAACAAGTTGTAGCTGGGTATAACGTTAGTGTATGTCGAGTTGATTCCATTTATAACAAAAAAGTTTAATAAATCAGTTTTCTTTGTGGGTTAGTACACCAGTATGTTGGTGTGCCTGTTGAGAGAAATAAATATCTATAGTCTATACTCTATTGTTTTAAACAGTTCACTGTCTTTGGTTGTTATTAGACGTAAGTCCCAACTGGTGTGTTTGCTGTTGTAATCACCACCAGCTAGAAATTTATTGCCTAATGTTTGGAAATATTCTTCGAAATCTTTCTTTTTTATATTGTGACGTAGCTGCAATTGTCAGATCATAAGGTAGAGTTGATACTTTTATTGCGGTGGATTGTAGGAGATTTTTTGCTATTTTGGTAGTTCATTGGTGGATTGCATTCGTAATAAGAACTGATATGCTTCCATGCGCGGTACCATCAGGATGGTTAGTATTATATGTTACATAATTTGGTATTTTAAAATATGTTTGTTCTGTAAAATGTGTTTTACCGACTAATAAGATGTCTATGTGGTTGTTTATCAAAAAGATTTTTATTTCTTCTTTGTGCTATTCAAGGCCATTGGCATTCCACAGTGTAATTCGTAAGAACTTAGCCATTAATGAGCCAGTTTTTTAATTACCGTCATTAACATGTTAAATACCGTGCTATTCTGTTGAATTAATTGATTGGACGTGGTTTTAAATTCATTAAAAAATTGTGTCAATATATTGTTTGATGGTTCTGATATACTGATATTATTTGGTTGATTATTGTTGACTACACTGCTATATGTTTTATTTTCATTATAATAACTGCCTTGGTAAAAATTGGCTCTGATGAATACATTATTTAAGGTCTTTAGTTTTATAGCACTAGCCTTTTCTGTGTCTGATTACTCCGCATAAACTTGTGGTAATATTCGCATCCTTTATAATAAGCCGGATGGTCACCTCCGCACAAAGCACAAAGGTCTGCCGTTTCTTTAGATTTTTTACAGCTTGTTGTGTGATCCTCCGGATTTCACGCATACATAAGGTATATTGCAATAAAACTTAGAGTGTCCGTACAGTTGACATCTCATACGCTGCACAGCGTCGTCTTTGTTATTGTGGAGTGGTTTAATCTTAATGTTTACGTTTTGAAGTCTTGTTATGTTGTATACTTCTTTGTTATTGCTTGCTGGCTCGAGATCAACAAAAAAGAGATTTAAGGGCTCCTTTATAGTTCTGTGTCTAACATTTATGACGTTTCTTACTTTGTGCCCTAGTTTTGTTATTTCTTTAGTTACTTCTGCAATCGGGATGGTATTATGTAGATGTTTAATTAATACTCTTTAGACTCGATCTACTTTCGGTTGATAACTATGGTGAATACTATTTTCTTGCTTTAAGTATTTAATTAATTTTCGGCAGCTTTCTATAATATTACAATTAATCTTGATTGTGTTATAAGCTTAGCTTTTCGTGGTATACTGTTCATCCTCTAACCAGTTTCTTATTTGCTTTATCATTTTTGGATAGTCGGTTACACCATATATGTAGATAGAGGGAGGTTTGCTGATCTTTGCAGTGGGGTCAGTATTTTGGCGGTTGTTTTCTTCAACTGTTAGGGACCTGAACTTGTTATTTGTAGTTATTCTATTGTTGCCATAATTATTTGTAAATCTTGTGGTTTTCTTCCGTTTTGTACTTTTTACTTGTTGCCTTGGGATATTGCTAGTTTCCTGTGCATCATCTGGTTTGTCTTTACTGGTCTATGACATTCTTGTAATTTGTTGAAAGAGAAAGTCCCAACTGTGATGGATTGGTTGACGTCGAAGGCAGTAACTGATACTGGTGTTTGCTGAGAAAGTACTTGAGAAATCATTTGATACCCTAATTGGTGAGATATCGCATTATAACTCTTGGTATTTTGTACCATTTGTGGAAAATTATTTGGACACGCTACTGGCGTAATAGAAGGAAACGATTGCATGCACCTGTTTCGTTGTTCTAGATCTATTGCGTTTTCCGCTTAGTTGCTACAAAATATTATTTTTTACATCTTAACGGCTGTACACTTTTATTCCGCGTGGCGTAATATTTGACAACCTCGTTTTTATCACTCACGATATGATTGCACTTTATAGCGAAGTGTTGACCCGAATGTCTTTACTCTAAGAAATCCAAGTGGGAACTGATATTTTAGAAGTGATACAAATTGTGCATTATGTTTAAGCTTTTAATTAAAATTTATGTTTAAAAAGGTACTTTGGAATGAAATATCATTTATAAAATTGCTACTGAGAAAACTATTCACACTATTTTAAAAAACACAATTTTATACTAAGGAACGTATATATAATCATCTAACAACCATTGTTAGCCAAAATCAAAGAATTTATAGCTAAACAGGGCAAATATCCAAACATAATAAAAAAGAGCATCCATAGCCTTATGAATTAAGAATCTTTTTAAATGATGTCCTTAAAAATAAAACTAAAACAGCCGTAGTAGAAGGACTACCTCTTTTGTCCCTGTATTTTTGCGGAAATCAAATTGGTCTTCAGTCAAATTCTTATCAATATTCCTCTATTCTTCTGTAAATTATTTTTGTCAAAATCTTTGATACATATGTTGTCAAACTTATCGTACGATATTTTACACATTCCTTTGCTGTGGTAGTAAAATCCATAGGAAAGTATTCCTGTCTCATAAATCTTTGACGTTAGTTTATATAACTTGTATTTTGTGAACTCGCTTATGAATTTTAAGAATTCCGCGTGAATGTTATCCACCCCCAGGGCTCTTGTTTGACTTTAGTCATTCTAGTGCTGTATCACATTTTTCTATTAGAATGTATCCTATGCAGTTGTTTGTTTATTTACTGCTTCGTTCTCCATTCTTTGCGTGTTGTTTTTTTTCTTCGCTATATAGTTGTTTTAGATATTATTTCTATCTGTCGGCTTTTCTTTCATCTAACAACATATTACCCTTATTATCTCTTATTCCATTTGTTTTGGATTTTGTCTTCTGGAAAAAAATTTGACTTGTTTATATGCTTGATCCATTCTATTTGTTCTGAGGTGTTTCTCAGGTTCTTCTCTGTTGATGCTATTTCTAATTTACCGGTATTTTGTTTTACCTTTCTTTGCGCTGTTATACTTCCTTCTTTTTCCTATTAGGTCGATAACTTGTTTTGTGATCCAGGGTTTACGTGCTGGTGGGTTCTTTTGCTGTAGTATGTCATCGGCTGTTTTAATAATTTCTTTTTTAATGCTGCTTCATTTAATTTATTTCATTATCTGCTTTGTTTATTTCTATATCAACTTTCTCTAATTATTCTAATTAGTTTTCTATACTTTCTATTTGTAACCCATCTGTGAGTTTCGTTTTTCTTCAGCTTCTTGTAAGTCAGTTTATGTTTTATTATTACCAGATTGTGATCTGTATCTGCATCAGAGATAGGTTCTGCATTCTTTAAACTGGTTTTGAAAATATTGTTTTATTAGAATAAAGTCTGTTTGATATCTTCCTGCATCTCCAGGCTTTGTACAGGTATAATGCCTTCTAGGATGATGTTGAAATAATGTGTTTACTAGTACCAAGTTATGTCTTTCGCAGAACTCGACCAGCCTCGGCCCTCTTCTCCTATTACACCATTAAAGTCTTCCATAACAACAAGGTTTTCGTCTCCTTTTACTTTATTAATCATGTTACTTATGAATTTATACATACCTTCCACTCCTTAATCGTTATGTTCGCTTGTTGGCATGTACACTTGTACAATGATGATATCCTCGTATTTAGTACGTATGTTTATTATTCTTTTGTTGTATTGCCAATGTCCCCTTTATATTTAATGTGTCTTAAACCTGTATTGAGTATTTATAGTTTAATTAGAAATGTATGCATATTTTAGAAATAAGTGAAAAATCTATTATTCTAATTAATCTGCCGTTAATTATTTCAAATTATATGTATTCTACTTTAGTTAGACTTTTAACTCCAGTTATCCTAATCTAGCTAACTTAGCACTGTATAAAAATGTATTTAAATTTAGCATACCCTATGTGGTCCGAACTACATTAATACGAAAAAAGTCTGTAATCGACAATAGTTTGACATTCTACTTAAGAACTTTTTAAATTTAAATTGCATTATATAACTTACAAAATTTACTATTACAATTGTTTTCTAATGAAATTTTTAAAATTGTTTAAAAAGCACGCATATTTTATAGCACGCATTAAAAAATTGTTGCTTCTAGAAAAATTTGCTTAAATAAAACTAGTCGGAAAACAATACTTCCTTTAGATTACATCCAAACGGTGTTAAAATTAAGTATTCAATTATTTTCCAACCGCCCTTTATATTTTTTACCCTTTTCATATGCCGCTCGAGTGCACCGCACCCTCAGCTTGTGCAAGTCACAGGTGCATATTCCACAGAATGTCATTTTTAGAATCTGCCGACAGATTCAACAGAACAGGAATGTAGTATAAAGCATCCCCTGAATTAAAACACTGTACCAACATTTTTGTCACATGTAACTAGATGACATATGAAAAATGTAACTGAAAACATAACTCCAAGGACAACCATTATCATGCAAACTCAACTTGCTTATATTCCTTTCGTGAAATGCACTGTATTATAAATTACCTGTGTTTTGATGTAAATATTATTGTGCAAATCAATAAACTTGTACATTATTTACTAGTAATTTTATCATACAGCTTTGTTGTCGTAACACCTTTATTTAAAGTATACCTATAGATTATTGCACTTAAGGGAAATCTCTGCCGAAAAATTTCAATAAAATCATTTTTTAAATTTAATTTAAAATAACTCTACTTATTTGTTACTATTTCGATATATGATGAAGGTTTTCGATGTGTATCAAGTACTAAGCCTTTGCACAACTGAGAAACGTACACTTCCACCGCACTGTTTGCATATCATGAAATTTTTTATATTCTTGGACAGAAGTTCTAAGTCGATAGTGTAGTATATTTGATTCGATTTAAGTTCGTTATACATTGACAAACTTTTGCTAATTTTCGAATAAGAGGAAGAAATGTAGGAATGCCTTGATGACTTTTCTGGTTTATTATCCTGAACGGGAGTTACGATCTGAATTTGTATACATGTCTATGTCTTCTATGGCTCTTTTTTCCCTCGACGTCTTTTAATTTTTTTTTTGTACACGACATTTCAAAATCGAAAAAAAAATAAATACAAGCGCCAAACACATTGACACCTGAAGATAACAAAACTATTTCTTGGAAGAAGAAGTGTCAATAGAATCGAATTCTTCTAAAGAAAACGTCACAATGACGTCGGGTTATAGAACATCGGTTCTCCTAAAAAATTACTTTTTTTAAACATTTTTTTCTTTCAAAAACTATCTACCCAATCGGCTTTAGATTTTTATCGAATTTTCTTAGATATAACAGAAATATACTGAGTTTTATACCTGACAAATTTTAGGTATTAAGGAAGGAAAAAAATTTTGAAACCCTCCCTAAATTATATAAATAAATCATTGGATAGCATCATTTTGGTAATGGTACTATTTTAGCAGAAAGCGATAAAATAATAGGTAAATTTCTAATGTTCGAGTGAAAAACTATAAAACGTGTTGTAACGGGGTAATTCTTAGTTATACTTGTAAATTAATGAAACGAGTAACTGCTCGTTGGGTCATAACTAAAGGATGATTTAACAAGTATCATCGCTTACTCTCAAAATTTATTTTAACCTCAATATGAACAACCAGCAGGGGGCACTGATTGCAAAAATGTAGGTCAAAAGAGCTGACGATTCCTAGTTTAGGCGCTAGAGGGCGTACTCTAAAAATCTGTTTTGTAGTTTTTTCCCTTATCTTTACCCGCATGGAAAAAGTAATTACATCAGCATATGCAGCTAACATCTCCTCATCATAGGTAATTAAATAACGCAAGCGCACACATTCTTTTTCTTCTTCTTTCTCATTTCCCATTTATGCCTCACGGCGTTGGACCCCTTATCCATTCCCTATAAGGTTTCCTCTCTCTTGCCATTCTTTTTACCTTCTCCATATTTTTACTTTCCTTATCCTATAATAAGGAAAGTAATGTAATGGGCGGAAATTTGACCTACACAGTTTTTCACATTTCTGGACGAAATATAGCCTCAGGACACCAAAAAGTGGGTTTGAGCCATTGGTTCGTGTGTGTGTGTGTGTCTGTCGGTCTGTCAATAACCAAGATACCTTGAGAACCGTAAGAGCTAGAGACTTGAAATTTGGTATGCAAGTTACTCGTAGGTAGTGGACTCAGTGCGAAGCTTTTGGTAAAAATCGGCCTAGTCGTTTGGTCACAAGGTCGCAAAATCGGTCGCAAAGCGGTCGCGAATCTAAACGGTTGAAGATACAAAAAATTTATGATAGTAAAAATTATTTGTTATCATCAGATAAACATGAATTTAAAATAAAAGTTGGTAAAACAGGATTTTTAATATAACGGGTGTTCATAAAATGTTTCGCGAAATTGATATTACCGGATAGATCAGACTGAGACGAATAAAAAATTACATGAAATTTTTTGATCCGAGGTCAAATAAATAAGTTATAGCCGATTAAAAATTAATTAAACGGACCAATCACAGCGCGCTCGCAGAGCTACCGGGCCGACTGCTTGAGGACGGGGGTGCGGGTGGGGGGTGCGCTTGGCCGCTAAGAGCGAGCACGCCTCGTCCTTTTTTATTAAAATAAGAAGTCCCAAGACGAGAACAGCGCAGGGCCGAGACGATGGACCCGGTATAATATATAATAACAGGATAAGGAAAGTCGTGTGATGTTCACACCAGATTTTTTCCTCTTTTCCTAGCCAATAGCATTACATTGTCTTCCCATTGTATTCGGGGTCTGCTTTTAGTTCTTCTTCCCTCCATTCTTGTCTCCATTATCAGTTTCGGGTATCTTTCGATATCCATGCAGTGCACGTGTCCGTACCACTGTAATTGTTTGTTCTCAATTTCGTGGACAATTGGGTATTGGTTCAGTTCCTCCCTTATGCATGCGCACACTTTTTTACCATAATATAGCAGTTTAAATTCTAATAATTGCGGCAATTACAACTATTATTAGATATATATCTTTATATTATTTACTATTTAATTTTAAAATTGTGCAATCACGCCACCGTTGCCTGTTCGCCAATATACACCTTACGGTAAATTGATTCGTTAACTTGTGAAATGTAGCAAAAATACACACAATTGTAAAATAGTTGTCGTTTTGCAGTTTTTACCTAAACCCTAAATGCTTATAAGGATTTTACACAATGACATGATGAAAATGAAACGCTAATTCACGGCAATTAACTGCGCTTTATGAGTTTTTCGAACACAGTGTTTAATGAATGTAATTGACAAAACATATTTCAATAAAACCTTGCGTATAGGTAGAGAAGTTATATTGCACAACTAATGGGTTTTTTGAACGCACAAAATTATTTTTTGCATCTTGGCCGTAATTGCTACGGATGTGGAATTTCAAATCTACAATATTTCTTAAACTAAACATGTAAGGTATAAGCAGCATTCAATTTCAGTTAACATTTTATATCAACTGGTAAAAATGCTGTTAATTATAGGTCCATATTTTCATTACAGTTTTTTACAATTTTACAATGTGATCCTACATATAATGAAATTATTGTTATAAATCGATGGTCTTCCATAACACCTTTCTCCACTCGCAAAATCATAGGTACCCCTATAAGATTTAGATATTTAGATCCGGTGAGTAAGGGGGTCATCAAATACTATGTCCGTTCTACTTCGCAGAATCCAATGCTATGACCCTTTCATCAAAGCACTCCTCCAGAAGATTAAAGAGTTTTTCAGTCAGATGTGGTCGCGCACCGTTTTGCATGAATCAGTTAGCGTTAACCTTCTTTCTTAAACGTTTCAAGGTAGCGATCACTAGTTAGGTTTTATGTGCAAATCTCACACCAAACGGTTACTCGCTTGGAATGCAAGGGCTATGCTGTTGAAAAGTACAGATTTTTGCTTTTCCATGTTTTCCAGTTCTGTTTGTTTACAAGGTAAAAATTGAGCTTTGTCGGAAAACCAAATTTTCTTCGGGTTTATTAACCCTTTTTCTTTTAACTAGATTATTATATTAGTAAATAGAAATCTCTGCGTTTTCGTTAATTATCTAGTTTATCTGTATCTTATATGGCTTTAGTTGCAAGCCTTCCTTTATAATGTTTTGAAACGCTCATCTGCTAATGCCTAACTCTTGACAGGCCTTTCGGGTCGCTTACGTCTCTTCTATAAACTTTTCAACTCTTTGGATGTATTCGCTGGGTCTAACTGTTCCTTTTCTTGGTCTTCATTTTCTCAATATCGTCTATAACACTTCCATTCGAACCGTTTCAGGCGGGGGCTGGTTAACAAGGTACATCAGAATGATGAAGGTTTTGTGTTCTATGATATATTTTTCTATTGTACAAAAAATCTAGACAAAGAAGAGTAATTTTTTTAAAATCTAACTAAACTACACATTAAACACAAAATTAAGTTTTAAGGGGGCATAGTCAATTACATACTTTTTTTCTTTAACTTTACAAGACTTTTGATTAGTGAATTCGTAATCAGGTGTCAGATAACAATTTAAAATAAAAATCTCATCTAATGTACTCATTAAATCGGTTAAAATCACAAAACCTTAAATTTCGCATTTTCACCTTCGAAGCAAAAAAAGTACTGCGCTAGATGAGAAAAATTTTTAATAGTCCAGATTCGTGGTCGGGGGGTTAGGAACAACTTTTGTATTTAATATCTGTTTCTTCATATGACTGCATTTAGAGTTCTTGGTATTTGAGTATTTTTGACAATTTGGGTCAAAACCTGAATTAGTTATCGTAATCCCAAAGAACTTAAAACTTGACGCTTGTCTATTATGCTTCCGTCGTTCTCTAATTTGCACATAATTGGTATTTTGTGGAGATTGTGTTCGTTTTGTTATCAGCAGGAAGGATCGGCAATCAAGTCACTAAGCCTAGCGATGTATTTTTCATTAATATTTTTTATTGCACTTTTCACTGCTTCAATTTTCAGATTTTGTCTTGTAATTTTTTCGTGACGAACCATGGCGCGTTAACTACTAAACGCAACACTTTAGCTTTAAATCATTCTAGGATCACGATGTTTGATATTAAGACTATGCCCCACTACTAGATGCCATAAGTCCACACTTGTTTTAACAAACATTTATACAAGAGCACTTTGTTTCTAAAGAGGATTTTGAATGTGGTCCTATCATCCAGTACATCTTTTAGCTGGATTCCAAGTTCTTTTCTCTTCTTTCAAACGTGAATCTTTCAGTTCAGTTGTCTATCAAGCTGAAATCTTGCAAATTCGGTTTGTAGTATTTACATGCCATTTGGTGTTGTTGGTAAATCTGCCATTAACATTAGATATAAAATGGGACCCAAAATGCTACCCTGGAAAACACCAAATACGATGAGATGCAGCATTCTTGTAGCTTGATCCGATAGTATATTTTACTGAGGTATGACTTAAGTACTTCAAAGATGCTATGAAGCCGTTTTACTTTATATAAAAATCTCGTAGTTCAGACTTTGACAAAGGCCTGGCTGACATCTAAAAAACCACCGAACAAATTTTATTCCTCAAAATCTTTATTGATTATGCGTGCTACTCAATGTATTTGTTCCACCGTAGCGGCTTCTCGCTAAACTAAAACTAGTTTTTCTACAACCTTTGAGACAACTGAAAACAAACGTACTGGTCTGTATGAGGACACGTTTTTGGGGTCTTTTCCGGGTTTTGGTATGATTATACCTTCTGCGACACTGATGTGCCGCAACATAGTTTAGTTTAATTACAGCATTATGTAATAATGTTATATATCTTATCGTCTCTTGCGGCAGCTCTTTTAAGATTTTTTGAAATTTGCAATTTAAATGATTTCCAGTTTGTATTTTTGTTGTGCACTATAACATTTTTTTTCTTTGATGAAGCTGAGCACTTGGGTAACAACTAAAGGAAAATGATCAGATGTGAAGTCCAAGCATGACTCAATTTTTCTACACTCTATAGTAATACCTTTCATCACATAGAAGTCTATAACGTCAGATATTTTTTTTGCAATAAGTTTGCTATAAATCTACTGCCTAAAAATAATTGTTTACGTGGGCTATAAATAGCTGTAATTATGAATGGACCAGACAGTCTTCTAACGTAATACTAGTTGCCTAATGTCTTCTTTTTAAAATTTTAGACTTTAGAATTACTGCTGTTTGATTGGGGCATCAAGTGCTATAAATTGTATATCACAAAATATTTAGTTTACTTTTCCTGGTAAAATAGGTCTCGGAGAATAGTACCAAGTAAATATTATGTAGTCATATAGGCTTTGAGTTTTGGCTTCTTTGAGCCAAGTCGTAAGCATTTCAGATTCCTATTTTAAATTTTCTAGCCATTAGGCAAGCTTATTTTCTAGGGCTTTAGGTAAATTTAGTATTGTGTCTATTTTACGTATCAGATGGATTATCATTTCTTCTAGTTTGTTGTTTTGTTCGTGCCCCACCGTGGGTTGTGTGGTTGAAAAATTGCGGATATTTGCTGTTGCATGTTTGTTTGAATTACTTGAGTGTAGTTTGTGTTACGCTGAATTATTTGTTCGATTATTTTAGGTCTGAGTTTTTATTATAGCTTTTATTGCAACTATTTGCCTACTGCATACTCTTTGCAGCTTGCGGAATGATTATCTTGGCAATTCTTCGTCTTCTTCTTTTAACTTATCGTAGGAGTTTTTACCGATTCATCATCATCATCATCAGCCTTCAAC
Source organism: Sinelater perroti (assembly GCA_036346155.1). Classification (NCBI taxonomy): domain Eukaryota; kingdom Metazoa; phylum Arthropoda; class Insecta; order Coleoptera; family Elateridae; genus Sinelater; species Sinelater perroti. The sequence goes on along the minus strand of JARFIY010000001.1, from coordinate 6,776,374 downwards.
CGTCCATCGTTGGACGTAGGCCTCTCTCATTTGTTTCCATGTTTACCGATTACTGGACTTTAATTTTTTAACCAGTATTTATTCAGAATTGTTTGGTGTTTTAAATTATTATTATTTTATTCGGCGTTGCTTGGGAGTTGTTTTTTTATTTGACTTTTTTTCCAGGACTGTTCTTGCTGTACTGGCAGTGTCGAATAAGTTATGTTGTTAAAAATGGGTTGTGGTGTTTGTAATAATATATTATAATTTTAACAACAACGGTGTAATACCGTAAAGGAAACTTTCTACAGCGGTGCGAAATCGTAACGGTCACTTCCGGTTGCCCTTAACCGATTTGGCTGAAAGTCAATCCCAGGAAAGGTACTGACCTAAGATGTGTGTATGCCAAGTTTGAAGTAAATTCTTTGACTAGAACGGAAGTTATAGTATCTCCAGACACACAGAAAAACATGAATTTTCGAAATCGTAACGGTCCCTTCCGGTTGCCGTTAACAGATTTGGTTGAAAATCAATCCCATGAAAGCTACTGACCTAAGATGTGTGTATGCCAAGTTTGAAGTGAATCCGTTTAATAGAACGGAAGTTATAGTGTCTCCAGGCACACAGACAGACAGACAGGATGATAATCTCATTAACTTTCTACTATAAGCTCCGCTGTAGAAATTTAATAAACTGATATTGCGATAGTACGCATTGTTGTGCTATTTGTGTATATTTATTTCATAATAAATTGGTTGTAATATATTTTAATGTATTAAAATGTTTATCGCTATCATTACTTTCATGGTATTTACTTGAAATTAATAATAACTCGTGTTCCGTTTGTTTAATTAGTGCATTAGAGCAATAATTTGCTATTTTGATTTAGGACATCTTTATTAAAACGTTGTTTGATACCAGTACCACCCACTCTGGCATTATAATTTATTATATTAATATCATTTCATTTACAGGTAAATTACTTATTTCATTGTTTAACTGTTTATAAAACGTTTCTCATTCATCTTTTGGAGACCTTTCTTTCTCTAGACCGTACATCGAGAATACATGTAATTTTTGTTTGTTTGTCCTTATAGTGATATATACCATCTCTGATAATACATACATTTTTTTTCTATAGAGTCATTAAATTTCTCATATACTATCAATGCAACTCCCTTTTTTATTATTTTAGTAGTTTTACTGCCACTATAGACACACATATTGTTCATACAAAAGTACCTATATACTTTTTTCTTTTTTTTACTTAATATACATATATCTATCTTATTACAAATTTATATAATAATTTCTAGATATATCCAATTTTACAATCTGATATTCCACATTGCTCCTCTAATATGTTGGTTTTTTTTTACCAGCATCCTTATTCTCGCTGTGGCAATACCCAAATAAGTTACGTATTATAAATTCTTATTTAAGATAAATTTGACTATTTTATACAACATTTTTTCTCAAAACTTTTATTTATCAAAGTTTATTATAAAACGCTATCTATACAAATTTTAAATATTCTAATGTTGCTTAAATAAGCTGTAGTACTTGCAATACTACAAGTAAATGCGTCACTTATTATTTATTGAAACTTATATAAGCTATAGTATGGCCTAATTATTAATACATTAATTAACTCAACAATTAGGTTAGTTTCTTCAACATTAATTTTACATTTTTAATAATATCTCCATAAGTTTTATACTTTAAACAGTAGAAATGTTTTAATTTCAAAACAAAATGTCTTGTAACTTACCTTATAATTAATTTACTTGATCAGAGTAACGTATATGGGAATATTATAGAATTAGATAGTAATATATTAAAATCGATTAGAATTAAATTTAGGTCGTAATAATTATGGCGCAAGGCGTATTTACAACATAGGTGCTGTGGCACTTAAACCAATCTCATTACGTGAATAACACACAAAGGAATTCATTATCTAAAAATATAATTTGTCTAGTTTACGAGTTAACCAAATATTCTACACCTACGTGTTCTACCTACGTGTGCTACCACAGCATAATTAACGAATGTGGAGAAAATTGCATTATAAGGCGAATGCTCCTTTATACAAGTTTACGCTAGCTTTGCTCAGGTATACTAAAATAATTCTACTTTTATCAGTGTTATGTACCTTTACATTCATACATAAACAATATCCGCGAGCAAAATTTTTTAAGCTCTTTTCATGAAGAAAGTATTAGTTTTCCTTCTCGTAATTGACAATAGTTTTCAAATAAAGAATGCTACATGTAAAAGTAAATGGAATATATAACGTTTATTTTTGTTGTAAAGATAAATAATAAAATCGTTACGTAATTTGTTGTGTAACCATTCGGTTATTTTCAAATATCCTCGGAAATAAACCACCACACTTGCATTACTGAATATAAAATAACAGTAGAAAACACATCAGGGAATCAAGGGTATTTTAGTAATTTTTAGGTTGCAAATGTCTAATCCTTTTAATATTTTTAAAAATATTTTTAGTTACCAAAATAATATTTAAAGCTGCCAACTTTTTATTTTACATGACAGAAAAATATATACGCAAAAATCAAAATTGATTAACCATTAAAAAGTTATATTTGTAATTAACCACATAATTTTAGTGACATGAAAGAAGTTAACGTTTACCTCAATTTTTTAATGCTTTTATATTGAATAATTTTTTGCTTTGGTGTTAATTATTAATAATGCAAGAATAGAGTTGCTATTCCTTCATAAAAAACAAACCATTTAGTAAAACATATAATTTAAGAAAAATTTATATATATATATATATATATATATATATATATATATATATATATATATATATATATCTAAGTTCGCAAGAATTTTTTTAGATACTCTATGTAGATTTGTATCTATCCCTTTTAAAAATGTATTATATGAAATGTTGCTTAAGCTACTAGATAATACAATTGTGCACAACATGGACGAAATATACTTTTACTTGAATCGTTTTGGGAACAAACAGAATATTAGATTATAAATTCTAGTAGATTTGAATTTCTCTTGAATTTAACGATAACAATAAAAAAACTCCTTATATAACAAACGCTGTTGTAAATTGTCTTGAATTGACCGCCATTCCCAATAGATTGGTAAACGGCGTGGAGTGGTAAACATCGTGCGTTTGTGATAAAAACTTATTTTTAAAATGGTGAAGCCGTTATTTTGTAGAAATTTTAGAGTACGTCGTCACGGAAGTGTAGGTATACAATTTCCGACAAACTGGTTCAACATTCAAATAAAAATCACACTGTAGACCACGTAAGAATATCGCAACAGTGAGGCAGGCTGTTGTTACATCACCACAACTTACCACCACCTTAAGAGTATGTACCCGGAGCGTGCGGCGAATTCTAAACTGGAATCTTATGTTTTATCCATAAAAACTGAAACCAGGATCTTAAATATTATGACTAGTATGCCGAGAAAGTTACTAGCGAGGACATGTTAGCAACTATTCCATTTGATACTGTTGTGCTCCGTCATAAAAAACTCCTTTTTTTTAAATGAATTAGCAGAATTTTCGGTATTGGACTCCACAAAATCTTTGATAACTTCATGAGCAATCTTTCAACAATCAGCGTGTAACTCTTTGGTGTGCTGGATCCTAAACTCAACAAACATAGAAATGCACTACCGTAGTTCCAACAAGATGATGATGCTACAGCGCACGCGTCGAGAGCTCATCAGGAATATCTGAGACAAAGGTTTCCAGACCAGGGACATCCCATAACCGGTTACGATTTCCTTATGATTTCTTTCTGTAGAAATACCTAAAAATTAAATTATTTTAATTAAAGGATGCTATTCACAACACGATTACAACAGTACTAGTAAAAATGACTCGGTAAGCAATGAGGAACTTTAAGGTAAGGCTGCAGGCTCGTGCGGGCAAACATTTGGAAGATATCATCTTTAAAAATAATTGATAACTAAATGGCAAGCATTATTCTGAGTGATGGTGTAATAAATCAGTAAAAAATCTATGTTGTTCTTTTTATTGTTGTTTCGAAAAGGAGAGATTCATCTGCCAAACCGTATTTGTAAAAATTTTTGGCTACGTGTGTTGCCACAAAAATGTAAAAAAATGTTCTAAATGATTCAGTAGACTACCTCATAATCATAATATTAATTTCTGATATTTATTTCTGTGATAATGTCTAAAAAGTCAATTTCAAAAATCGAAAACTTTTAACCACGAGGACACGAAGATATCTACTACTAGATCTTGGTCAGAAGAACAAGAAGAGGTAGTAAAGATAAGAATAAAACTTATCGTAAATGATTACATAACAAAACAGAAAGCAGTAAAAGAAAATGCAATAGAGCAATTCAAATCGTGAAGACCTTGCACATACAAGCACAAGACTGATGGAATACATTTATCGAGAATAGAGGATCATATCTATAGATGGCAAAACATGGCTTTTAAAATTATGAAACATTCAAACAACAATGAAAATAATGCGACACAGATGATAATATCTAGAAAATGGAATAAACTATTCTAAAAATCTTTCCTTTTTAGAAGAACTAGTAAATGTAAATTTCGAACAAGAAATCCTAAGAGCAGATGTAGGTTCACTAAAAATTGAAAAATTGAACGATGCACTGCTTATTAAACATACGATGAAGTAAAAATGGTATATTTTTACCTATTTCATATCTGCTGCAACGCCAAAACTATTTCCCAAGAATAAAAAATAGCTAAGGTAGCTCCATGGGTCGACAATATATTTATTGCAAAATAAATAACAAATTGAAACATTGTGAATTAAACAGAGACATTCATAAGCTGTTTGTGGACCGTATTAAAGCTTTTGATAGAAACGGAGAAATGCGGTATACACATCCATTTAATTCAGATTATTCGAAATATTTACAGTACCGTAAACTGGAGTTACATTGGCCCAAAGTTTCACGTTTTTACACCTATTTGGTATAATTTTAACGAGACTATTATGTATTAGCACGTCAAGTATTTTTTTAGCTTGCGTAGAAAATTTAAGTTTTCTTGACTATCCAAATCCCCTATACAAATATTTGAAAATTAGGGAAAAAGTTGTATAGCGTTGGGGTGACTTTGGCTCACACCTGATTTTATCCCTAAATTATATATAAAACATTTATTTCGTTTAAGCAGTTTAGAAGGATTTATCTTGCAAAATACCTTATTTCAATCATAAGGAATCGAATTATTTCTTTTAGGCCATCTCCAAATATTGAGTCCTCTTTCCATGCAGACAACAGTGGGTCCTCTTCCCAAGATGCTGATAATTCTTTCAGGATACTTTCCACTGTTAAACATGACGTCAACAAAATCATTGACCACATAATCAAGAGTCCATAATCCTGGTCGGACTCTAATGGCATATCAACATCTTTTGTCGGACTTTTCGTTTGAAGAAAAAACTAGAATCTTTCTTTTTGTGGGGATGGCGTTTTGAAAGGCCAATAGTGTCTTCAGAAACTTTGACATCTTGGCGATTAATACTATTACCAGCTGCAATTTCTTTCTCCTCTACGTAGCACCTTTCATCCCTATGAAATCTAACCTTTTTCTCCAACTGATCAAAAAAAACTTTTCCGGCCAGACTTTTATCTGACTCATTTAGATTTTGAGGCAAACGTTCTAGCAGCATGTTTCTATTAATCGGATAAATTCCACAATTTCTGAAACTATATTTTAAATGATGTCCCGTGTTTGGTACCAACTGCTTCATTAATTCCTTTAACAGCGTAGGAAAGACATACTTAGAAATTGTGGTAAATTTTGAACTATTCTTTGACTGTTTCCATTTTGTCAGGATTCCACACCATATTCTCCTCATGGGGGCAAAAAAGGCTACATTCAAAGGTTGTGTAAGATGTGTAGTGTAAGGCGATAAACACACAAATCTTACATTATGCTGCTTACATAGTTCTAAGACTCAGGTGTTAATATGTGATGATAAATTGTTCCCAATCAGTACCATTATCCTTGCTCATTTTTAACAGTATGTAAAAAGAGCATTTCGAACTAGCCTTCAAAAGTTATTACATCAATCTATCCACTTTTAGTGCAATTGTAACGGACATCTTTTGAGCCGCTTTTAGTCCACGTCATCCACGTATAATCGGTCTTATAGACAACGTACTGTGGAAGACATTAAAAAACTACTTACTTAAGTTGCAAATATTCTCGACGTTATCGCTAATATTAGTTTCGTTACAGTTCGAAATACAAAATGATGGACCATCCTTTAGAACTACACTCAAATTGTCCATGTACCCGTTAAGTTGAGCTTCACCAATATTTACACACATTTTCTTAATATTAGTACTAGTTCTGATTGAAAATACCGGATGCCTTTTTAAGAAACCCTGAGACCACTCGTAATCAGGATAATTTTTCATAAACTTAACAATTGTAGCTCCTATTTTGTCAAGATACTGCTTAACCATCATTTGAGAATTTGAAGTGACAATTTGATCAGATGTTGAACAAACGCAGATTCTTATTCGGCACTGAACACGTAAATACCACTCACTGGCTTGTGGTACAGACCTTTCAACTTGTTTTTAATTATTAATATTGCAATTTTTTATTTTACTTTAGTAGTTCGTTAAGTCAGTTACCAACTCCGCCTGCATCAGTTGTTGAGTGGATTGAGTAGCTCAGCAGCTGATGTTGCCGGTCCCAAGCCCGGGTAAAGGAGGAGGGTTGATCGCAGTGGACTTGCAACCCAGCATCATAAAAACGACAAATGCTAAAATTTCCCAAACATGCCTGCGAACTATAAAACGACACTACCCCAGACGAGTAGAGCAAATAGCTCAGAATCTCGTACTGTAATCACAGTCAGCCCCAAGGATTCTGGGGGCAAATATTCGCACGTAAACAACGTCAAACAGATAAATAAATGTACCACTAAAGGAAATAAGCACAAATGGAACACCAAAATAGCCACATGGAATGTCCAAGGAATAAATAACAAAATGACAGAAGTACTTGACGAACTAAAAAGGTATAATATAGATATAGCTGTCCTTACCGAAACTAAGAGAAAGGGTACAGGAACCGAAATAAAACAAGACTATATACATATATATAGCGGAATTCCTAAAGATCAAAGAGCGAAAAGAGGGGTTTCTATAATATTAAAGAAAACACTAAAAAAGAACCTAAAGAGTTGGGAGCAAATAAACGAAGAAGTAATTAAACATGATTGGACATGAGATAGTGATAGTTGGAATATACGCGCCCAGCGAAGATGCTAATGATACAGTAAAAGAAAAATTCTATACAGAATTGATGGCGGTACTAGATGGAATTAGTGATCGAAAGGAAATAATACTACTTGGTGACTTTAATGGACGTACTGGGAAGAGAGTTAATCACCCCATTATAGGAATATATGGTGAAGACACGGTGAACAATAATGGAGAGAAGTTAATAGAAATATGCCATCAGTATGCTCTAAGAATTACAAATGGGTGGTTTAAACACAGAGATGTCCACCGCTATACCTGGACACAGTCAACCCGCCAGTTAAGATCTGTCATCGATTACCTAATTATCCGCCAAAATACAAACCTAATATGAAAAGACGTGAGAGTCAAGAGAGGCGCGAAAACTCTATATCCCTTTCAAACATTATAGCCAGCATGAAAAAGAGGAGGAACCGGAATTGAATACGGTAGATACAAGAAAACTTAATGGGACTACAAGACGAGTCGACAAAATTCCTATATAAATTAAGACTGGCAAATAAACTACGATACATAGAAGAGTCGTCAGCACAACAAATGTATGATGAAATCGAAAAGATAATTCACGAAGCAGCATTTGAAGCCCTGGGGGAAAATATAAGAACAAAAATGAAGAGCATTAATGTGTGGTGGACCCAGGAAATAGAAAACCTTGTTGACAGTAAAAAGGACGCCTACATAAAATGGTTAAACACGAACGACAGCGAAGATAGAAAAGCATACGCGAGAATAAACAGAGAAGTAAAGAGAACGGTAGCACATGCAAAAACGAAGCATGGAAGAACAAATGTCAAGAAATAAATGGATGCAGAGGTAACACAAGATCGAATGAAGCGTGGAGAACCCTGAAAGCAATACGTGTAGAGAATAAGAATAACGGAGGTATCGATCTGATCAGTACAAACACATGGAGAGAATACTATAAGAAACTACTAAGAGAAGATAGAGCAGATTTTATAGAAACAGAAAATGATGAAGTAGAAATAAATGAAATTCACTCACCTAATGATATGTTACAAAAAATAGAAATTGATGATGTAGTAAAAGGACCGGGGAATATTCCCATTGAACTTATAAAGGCTGCTCCAACACAACTGTTTAGCATTCTAGCCAAACTATTCAACAAATGCCTGAAAGGTGAGAAAGTGCCCAAAAAATGGAAACAAGCGTATATCTCTTCAATTTACAAGAAAGGTAATAGAACTGACTGCAAGAATTACAGGGGCATTAGTGTGATCAGCTCAATGTCCAGAATTTACGGAAAAATACTGAAAGAAAAAATAGAGGAAGAGATGAATGAAGTAGAAGAACAGAGCGGCTTTAGGTCTGGACGATCATGTATCGATAACGTATTTATACTAAGACAAATTATTGAAAAGAAGAGTGCACGCGGAAGACCCTTACATCTTACCTTCATAGATATTAAGAAGGCATACGACAGTGTACCTCAAAGAAGGCTATGGGAATGCATGAAAACTCCAACATTAGTAATATATATATATATATTATATCTGCCGTAAAAACTTATATGAAAAGGCCACAAGCTGCACAAAATCTGGATCACGTATGTCTACTGATTTTGAGGTGACAAAGGGACTCCGACAAAGGTGCTGTATAGCTCCCACTTTGTTTAAAATTTATCTTAACGAAGCCTTAATTCAGTGGAGAAGAAAGTGTGGTGGCATGGGACTACAGATTGGAGACGAAATACTTAGCACATTACTGTTTGCTGACGACCAAGTCATTATCACTGAAGACGTAGACGGCTCGAACTATATGTTACGCAAGCTCCAGGAAGAGTATATAAAATGGGGCCTGGAGATTAACTTGCAGAAGACTGAACACCTAGTAATTGGAGACGATGGTATGGACCTGAATATTAGTGGCGACGTAGTTCACGGTTGCTCAAATTTTCGCTACCTTGGAGTTTTATTTTAAAGCACGCCAGGAAGTGACTCAGACATTGCTCTTAAAATAGCCCAAGGAAGGAGAGCCATTCGACTGCTGAACACGGTACTCTGGAATGATAAAATTACAAAAAAAAACGAAGACAACAATATATAAGACTATAATTGAAAGCATCACCACATATGGATCAGAGGTATGGGACATTAATAAAAACCGTCTAATGGTACTGGAAATAGACTATTGGAGGCGGAGCTGTGGTGTATCTAAGCTACAACACGTGCGAAATGAAGAAATAAGACAGCGAATGGAGGTGGATGGTACGATAATCAATACCATAGAAACAAAAAGGCTTATCTGGTATGGACACTTAGAACGAATGGATGACGACAGATGGCCGAAGAAAGTTTGGAAATGGGTACCACCAGAACGTCGCAAACGGGGTAGACCTCGCCGAAGCTGGAGAGCAGAGGTACAGGACGCTATGGAATCCCGAAGATTAGAAGAAGGAGATTGGCTAGATAGAAATAAGTGGCGTTTGGGAAGCGAGACGCGGCCTCGGCCGTAATAAATATATATATATATATATATATATATATATATATATATATATATATATATATATATATAAGTCAGTTACCCAGACCTAATACTTTCCATACATTCTTGCAACTCATGCAGATTGTAATTCTTGTAAGAACGTGAGCCCAACTTTTTTGGTGACTCCGTGCCATGACTTCAAAGGAATTGTACAAACTTTTGTTAGAATTTTCAAAAAAGAGCATTTGGAGATATAACGACCATTATAAAATTGGGCCAATGTCATCCCAAAGTTATACAAACTTATACGACGTTCGGTAAATCAAACAAGGTAGAATAATTTCAATTTTCTACATTATTTACATGTTCTATAGGCATGTAGGTATAGAAATGTCACTTACCGTAAATTAGAAAAATCCAGGGTCATTTATTCATACCAAAGTTGGCAGGGTATGTTATCCGCGTCAAAAACAAATGTTTGCTTAAGTGGCGCTGTACATCATAGTTAAAATACATACTGAAATAAATACCGATCACTTGTTTATATTGCTGCCATCAACAAGACTGCTTAAATAAAGGTATTTATTGAACAACAACACCGTAAACGGATATTTTTTAGGATTTGGGCCAAAGTCATCAAGCTTGGGCCAATCTTACCCCAGTTTACAGTAACATATAACGTGTACATATGTCAACAAAAACAATCCGAAAAACACAAACCTTCTATTAAGTGGCCTCTTCGTGGCCTCGCAGTTAGTTTGCTTCGCTGTCTGCGAGTCCGGCGCAGGCGAGTTAGAGCCTAGCTCAACTCTTAAGACCTTAAATCTTTAGTTTCAGTAAGTGCGTTCCAACATAAAAAGGACAATAAGTAGGCCGTTCTTAATTTTATTTAATCTTTATATGTATGCGACACTATAAGACAATGAATTACCAACTGAACCACATATACACGTAACCCAAATAAAGAAAAATATGCTTTTACTTTTTTATTTGCAGAAGACCAGCCAGTTGTAGCAAACGCAGAAGATTAATTGCAAAGATATGCATTTGAAATTCAACAAATAAGGAACAATTACATATCCATCAATAAAATAAAATTAGTTTTCTGTAGCAAATAATCTACACGATTAAAAATCGTCCTAAATGGATAAACAATAAAACAAGTTAATTGCATTACCTTTTTGAATTGCTCAATATCATATCTCAGAGAAATAGATATTGTGGAAAACAGAAATCCAGAAAATTTTTAAAGAGCAAAGTAATTTTTGCAACAGTGATAAAATATACAAAGTTGCACGTTGTCAACGCTTTGTATATAACGAATGTTACTAAAAACTGCAAACGTACAATGATAACAGCAGAAATGAGGTTTTTACGATCAACTGCTATATACATTAGAAGAGCTGTTAAGAGAAGTCAAGATATAAAAATACAATGTAACATATTTAGAACATAATAGAAGGGCAACAATGTAAAGAGTAACTACAACAAATAGAGAATACGTAATTACGAAGGTATACCGATATATAACAAATGGAACACGAAGCATGGCAAGATCAAAAGAGAGGTAAAAAAAAATTAGAAAATTTAGTAGTGACGCAACGAAAGAAAAGAAGAAGAGACAGTTAGTGAATATATAAAACTCCAGATGGATACAGAAATAATAATACAAATTAAACGCTAAATCATATATGTTAACTATGACAGCTAAGATGGTTACAAAAGAGATGAGTACCGAAAGATAAATAGAATACTAGAATTAGAAGTGCAGAAAAAATCTCACAGATACTTTTGAGAAAGCAGGCGAACTACAAAACAGAGTACAAGCAAGGATTCAAGGCAGGACAGCATAGAAAAAATTAAGTAAGTTCTCTATAATTGGCTCGACTTGCATCTTTAATCGTTTGTCAAATCGTTCTATCGCAATTGAATTTACGCAACTTATTTTTCATAATTTGGTAGAGACATTTCAACAGAGCAATCATGTTTTTATATATTTGTTTTAGTATTCAAGACTTTTCGCAAATATTTGATTAATTCATAAATTATAACCTGCATTTTTAAAGATTTCACCCTTTAAAGCTGAGTATAACCGAAATAGACATTTCCCGCATTGCTTGTTAATGAAGTAACAATGGGATACAGTTGCTAGAGATAACATACCTAAAAGCTGTTTATGTAATCAAGAACCACATCTGCATCTCTCAGCATTTGCTGTCATTTCATTTAGTATATATAGCGACCATTTGCTATCATAATTAATAATTTATATAAATCATGCTTTTATGCTTAATTAGAGCCGACCCGAAGGCCGACTAAGCATCCAATGAACTGAAACCCATATTTCATGGAAGCGCCAAAAACCGTCAATTTAATTTGACAGAAATGTTAAGTTATTATAATTTATTATTATATTAGGTTTTTAAAATTGCAAGATAATATTTAGAAAAATAAATAATATAATAATTAAGATACAATTTTTTATTGTAAGAATCTCTACATGTATCGCCATAACAAAATAAAGAAAATAGCAAAGGACAACTTGCATAATTTACATATAAAAGGAAACCTTTAGGAACAACATAAATAAAATAACAAGCAAGAGCACCAAATTGCAACATAAAACGCTATTTTAATTCTCTGAGGTATACGAAAAAATTTTACCTTTTACCTTTTTTATGTGAAGATGCTTGATATGTAAAAGCAATGTAAAATAGATTTTTAACGTATTTCAAACATAAAAGACAACGTACATAAATTTGTGTGCCATATTTGAAATGCATCTGCCGATAAAATATGCAGAAATTAAGAATTTCCCAAGAAACAAAAGTTAAATCCCACGAGACTTCATTTTAGCTACTCCCAGCTGAGAAGAAGATAATCGGCTGCCTCGAGGATTCTCACGGGTGACTGCTAATTTTCTTTGGGTTCGATTCTCCCGCTTTCTGGCTTCGCGCGCCCGTTTAGAGCCGATAAAATATTTCTTTCGATTTTACACGCTTCCGCGCTCCGCTCACTACTTTTCAATCATGTCAGTTTTTGCGAGAGATCAATCAGTCAAAACCGTCTGTTGCATTTGTTAGTGGAGCCGCAAATAGTGTGCAGCGCGACCGAGTTCCGCCATTGTGAACATGAACGCAAATTGAAAGCTGCGGAGACGGAAGCCCGTTCGGGTTGAGCTGAAGCATCTTACGGCCGAAGTCTTATTACGACATGTTTGCGAAGTCTTATTGTCTTTTGTTTTGTACAACGTGGAACTAAGCTGCTATTTCAATCGCGAGCATGCTTTGAATTCTGCAGAAATAACGAATAGTTGTAATTTAAAATGGTAATTTTTTTGTTTAGATTACTTTCTGTAGTTTAAAAACTATAAAAATCAATACTAAGGTTGACTCAATGATTATATGTAATTTATCATAAATTTTATTTAATTAAAATTAAAATATAAAATTTAAAAATTTGTTCAAATATTTACACCACTCTAGGCCTTAAGGTTTCACAAAAATTTTTATGTTATAGTTGCAGTCTTTTGCTTCACCTAATGTTAGCCAACCTAACTTAATTTCCGTTCTATTTTTGATGTTTGATTATCCCTAAGGATTTATTAACTCATATACAAACACTTATTTAGCTGTCTACTACTGCATCTTTAACAATTTTTTATGCTTTGTTTTATCAACATTTATTTCTAAACCTATTTTGCCTCCTTTTTTCTTTAGTTTATTTAGCATTACTTTTTGGGGCATTGAGGAAAAATTTACAATCTACTTCACTATGAATGTTAAGTAAAGTAATAATGCTACCCTCCAACGATTGTGCCAGTCACGAATTACGTCTCACTCTGGTGCATCGCCGTAATGGGCGTTGACGTTATGTTGACATTGCGAAATATACAGCAACGATCGTTCGTGTATTTGCGCGTGGCTTCGAACGCGTTACTCTGGCAATCAGTACTTCTCACACGGCCGGGGACCGGGGACCGGGGACCTCCGCATTGTGCTTTAAAGATATTTGATTCCTAATACTATTGCCTGTATTGTTAGTAACGAAGTAGACTTGGAACCATTCCAAAATTGAAAGCCATATGATCTGATAGGTTTCAGTGTTGTACAGTAAAATATATTACTATTTTCAACAAACTTAAAAAGTTCATTACTGAATTCTATGTCTGTCTGTCGGTCTGTCGGCCCGTCACAAAATTTGAGATTTTTTAAAATTTGAACATGGATTCTTATAGGAAATTTTATGCTGATTTCGAATTCGAAATTAAAAAATTTCTACGTCGAATAATTTTCGAGATATTCGACTTCTAATTTCGGGAAAATTTTCGACATTACAATTTTAAATGCGATTCTTATAGAAAATTTTAAGCTGAATTCAAAAATGAAGTCGAAAAAATTCTATGTCGAATAGTTTTCGAGATATTCGAAAGGTCTTTTTAAGTTCGTTCTGGGATTCCTTACAGAGCAATCTCTTCGCCGGCCCCATGTTTAATAAATAGTTTTGATTTTCGATCCATGAGCCACTCCGTTTATCTGAAGTTAAGATGCAACTGTCCTCGTTTCGTTTTTATGTGTTTCAGTCATGTTATGTGTTCATCTAGAAGTAATCCTAGGTATTTAACATCTACTTTACAGGCACAGCGGCTCCTTTAAGGATTACAAGTCAATTCAGTAGGTGTAATAAATGTTACTTGAACTTATTTAGATTTATTTATTTTAATTTGCATTTATTGTATCAGGTATAGGTAGATTTGCATAATTTTAAAGGATGTTACTTGATCATTATCTGATAATAAGATAGTAACGTGATAACAAATTCAGCAATTGTAGTATCGTCCAATTCAGGTAAACCAACGGTATATATAGGGTGTCCCACGAGGATGTTCCAATACTTCCTATATAGATTCTTTGAAATATTTTAAGCAAAAAAGTTTCTATAAATATGGATCAAATTCTTAACCGTTTTTGAAATGAAGAAAGTTAAAAATCTTTGGGAGGTGCTTGGTAGTTCTTATCTTTTATTCTTCCTCTAAGTATTATCTTTGTAACTTTCGTTGCAAAGAAAACTAAATGTACAGTCTAGTTTCATAAAGGATTCCTATAATAGAACTTTTACTTTGGCCTATAGCTGTTAAAAATGGCATTCACAAGTTCGAGTATCCTCCTCAATTTTGCTTGCTATTCTTTCTGCCGACTTTTTTGCACGAATATTTATATCCATTTTCCCAAAGAAAAAAAAACGTAGAATTGTTTTTTGACACGGAAAACGATGATTCAGATATCTGATCCTAAACTCTCCTGGCTGCTACAGATGGGGACAAACAATATTTTTACAATAAAAACTAAACTAAACATCTTTGGTGACCATAATATTAAGTAAAATGATGACCGGTCACAAGGAAGAAGAACGAGCTAGAACAACCAAGCACTCATAAACTTGCTTCATCAGTATTTCAAAAGCAGTTGAGAATTCGACCCATTTTTATTGAAACCCTTTTGTTTAAAATTTTTCAATAAATTTGTACTCAAAGACTTGGAATATCCTCGTAGGACACCCTATATAAGTTATAGAATGGGTAGAGCACGCTACCTTGAGGAACACTGGATTGTATGGGATAATAAGAGCCAAGTGCGTCGTTATGTTTTAGAGAAAATTTTTTATCAATAAGGTCAGGTTTTAAAAGCTGTTTTTAAGTATGTCTTTAAGTTTGTAAAATAGACCCGTCTGCTACATTTTATCAAACGTTTGTAACACATCTAAAAATACTTCGTTGTTAAAAGGGTAGCCGCCTTTCGAATATTTTACTAAGGATGAGCAGTAGACTTACAGGTCTATATGATGCGAAGGCTTTCACGGCTGCTGTTTTTGTGCATTGTATGGTTGATTCTCGGGTTGTTAGGTCGTGGTTGGAATTTGAAAACTCTTGTCGTTTCGTCCACAACTGAAGCGAAAGTTTTCAGAAAAATATTTTCTAAAAAATTAAGTTACTGTCACGTGTGCTTTCACTTTTGTACTCGCTCAAATGTAGTAGAGATGGTGTTGGGGGGCCGTTAATAACGTCACCGGGTTGGTTCCTAACATAATCGGGTCAGTTGTTGACGTCAATCGGGTCGTTGCAGATAACATTTTGACATTTGTTAACATTATTCTCTTTTCTCCGCATTAGGGCTTGTTTTTGCCCCTTAAAGCGATTAACCAAAATTTAGGTAGATTGAATCCGTTAACCCTGTTAAAATTATTTTTATATTTATAAATTTTCACTCTCTCTCTGTATAATTTTGGGTAATACTTCTTACAATTAAATAAAACTTGTTTAACTAAACTCTACCTCATGAGTAGGATTTTCCAAGGCATGTTCAGCAACCGCTGAGTTTTCGGGTTGATTAAGGCGTAGATAACGTTTATGTTTCTTTATTCTGGTGATAATAGTCCCAATATAGACCTGCTCACACAAACAAGATACATAGTATACCCTGGTAGATTCTATGGGTTTGTTGTATCCTTGGCTAGTTGAAGCAAATTCCGTATCTTGGCTATAGTAGTACATATGGTTTCTACCTTGTGTTTATTAAGAATTTTGTTTATCCGGTTCGTAACCTTGTTAATATAAGGTAAAAAGCTTTGGCTACCGTGATTAATTTTGGTTGAGTTTTGGATGGGCATTTATTAGGTTCAATTGATTTATTTATCTCCGTCCTCAGTAGCTATTCCCTTGTAAGGTTTGCTCTATTTGTTTTTGTTCATTATCCAAGAATTGTGTTTGACATATTGGTTGTTCTTAATCTATCAATGTTTTCACAACAATTTTTTTGACTTGGATAGTAATTTGACTGTTTATGAAGTTACTGGTTCGTATTGGTAAGTTTTTTATACACAGTGTGTTGTAAATGCCCATTCTCCGATCTCAACACCTGTACATCTAGGTAATAAAACAGTACCGTCATTTGATTCCAGTTTTACGTTAATCGAGTGTATAAAAATTGTGGTAGTATCTATTTTCGTGTTTCCATATAACAAACGTGTTATCGACGTACCTTAGCCATATCGCGGATTTTAATGATACTGTATTGATGGCGACCATGTGGCAGTTGGCGATTATAAGGCTAAGTGGGTACTCATTGCTACTTCGTCTTTTTGTTCGTAATATATGCCTTGCTAAATAAAGTAACTGAACGTAAGGCACTGCCGAAATATCTGTAAGTTTTGGTTAGGGAAAATTTAGTTCAGCTAGTCCAAGACATCTTAAAAGTGACACTTTGGTAAACAATATTACATGAAAACTAGCCATTAGATATTCCTTCTGTAGGTAAATTTATTAAAGGTGATTGAAAAAGTGTGCGGGGTCCTTGATGTAATTGTTTGTAAGTTCAACTTATGGCTGTAACAGACTAGATAAGCATTTGGATGTACCACTGAAACTCATTGTCAGTGCTATCAGTAGTCTTACCTATAAGCTGTCACCAGCTGCCATGTTGGAGCCATTTGATGGATCAACGGTGTTTCGGCCGAATCGTGTCTTTTCTTTAATTAGCCAAAGATTTTAGATTAAATTAGGGTTTTACTCGCTCTCTGTTGGTGCTGTTTAAAAATACATATTTACATTATCGGGTATGGTGCCATGTGCAAATCCAGCCAGTTTGTTTGGTTCCGCATCAACTTGTTTACCCGCTCTATACTGTTCTACCATCCTGCTGTAAAACCAAATTTTCCTTTAACCCGGCTTACACCCTAGCTGTCCCTTTGACAAAGTCATCCTTCTGTCTGCTGTCTTTTAGCCTAAAATCAACGACACGCCCCAAAATAAGAACGATTTACACAAGTCGCTTTCAAGTCTTTCCATTAACTGGTAAAAAACGCCAACAGTTGTGTACCTTTTCTCTATTAGCGAGTTTGTTTGTGGAAAATTAAGAGGTACCATTAAGGAAAAGCTATGCCCGGAGGTGAAAAACATCGAGGAAAATGGTGAGTGTGACTTCGTCAAGTTTTATCTTTTGTAACCAGCGCCTACTACGCGTTTCAAGGATTGCGTATTTAAACGGTTTTACCATAGAGACCTGCGAGAATTTATTATGTTTGTATTGCTACATACAATCTTGTATCGTCTTTCAGCAGCAACGCAGTTAATTAATTAATTTTTTTTAATCATGTGTAGTTTGTAAATAATATCAATAAGCATAACATGTTTTATAATAGAAAAAAAAGGATCACGTCCCCATAGACAATTGTATACCACTCCATACCAAAATGTTTTGACGCAGAGGTATAGTGACGTTCGTAAAACTAATCAAACATTAAAATACAGTTAAAAAAAAGATCTTCCTCGTTTTATAATAGTTCAGAAATCTCTAAAAACTTTTATGGCTTATGGCCTTTGGTGCGTATCCACCAAATTGTGGATTCATCGAGCTCGGAAAGACTGCAATAAAAATGATAACGAAAATGGAACAGCAAATGTAAACAGTTTTATAAGAAATAAAACAATACAAAAAGCGTATACCGAACAACAACTTTAGAAAATTTCAAACATAAAATTGCATACTATAATTTAATAGTGGCTATTCAGGAAATAACATGGAAAAACAGCAGAATCCTAGAATGGAGAAAATACATGACAGCGAGTAATGCAGCAAGAAGTAAAGAATTTAGAGATAGATCTGACATAAATAGTAATTACAAACAGGCAATTTTGTAGTTTAAACCAATAAACGAGAAACTATTCGCATTAATAATAAAAGCTACATTTTCAAATATAACAATTTATAGTGCTCACATCTCACAAAAAAAACAAGAATGAGGAAATAACAAATTTTAACACAGTACAAAAGATACTTAATAAAATCTCACGACATTATGTTAAAATTTTAATGAGAGATTTTAATACAAAGGTGGAGAAGAAGAAACTAGCTGTAATAGGGATGGCATAGTTTACATTAAGACCAATGACAACAATAATAAATGTGGCAGAAAGTAATAATATGATAGTTTGCAGGTCTAACACAACCCGTATCTTCTCTGACGGATTAACGAGAAACCAAATAGATTATGTCTTAACAGATAGTAGACATGTTATACATGTACCAAACGTATGGATTTCTGGGGTTAGTGAACTAAAATTTAGTTAAACAAAGGAAGAAAATCTCAGTAAGAAAAAAATGAGAAGATGAAAAGAAAAAATGGGACAAATCAAATCAAACGGAATTAACAGCTAACTTCCACGTAAAAATCAAGGGAATTAAGAAAGAATGATGGAGGAAAGAGTTTAGAAGAAGGGTAGAAACAGATAAATATGTTAGATCAATCTAGAGTAAGTTTGTACAAGAAAAATGTGGAAAGAGTACTGGAAATGAACGAAACTGAAAGCTTTTCTATGCCATTAGAAATTCCTGGTCGTTGAAAAATCGTTTCCCTTTTAAACCATCCTTTACGTCATAAACATAAATCCAGATTTTGTTACTTGCTACAATGTTAATGACAGAGAGATTTTTCGTTTTCAATCCTATTTAACATTTCGTGGCATTTGCATGACGGTTAAAGGATGTGGTACCTAAAAGAAACAAACCTTTCTCACTAGTAATGCAGAATTCTGTGTATGGCCGATACAAAAATACTTATTTTATTTCTATTTGTAGACGTTCTTATATTAGAAATGTTTTTTCTATGACAAAAAAATAGCCCTTTTGACATAGATACATTATTCAAACTGAAATATCCTTTCCGAAATTTTCGCTATTTTTGTTAAGCATTGATCGATACTCAAACTAGATGTAAAGTTGTAGCATAAAATTGCGCAATACTCAAATTTTAACCAAAATGACACTGCGGACATTTTTTTAATGCTGTAACTCAGGAATAACTAACACTCAGTCATTTTACTGGATGCAATATGGATTTAAAGCTGCCTTAACACGCTTGAAATTGTCACAATGTAAAACCATAGCTTACCCTATACTGCAAAGTTTTTGTAATATCTTATGTATAATTGAATTTAAAAAATTTCTGGTGCCATACTATTTTCTGCTATTGAGAGAAGTAAATTTATTAATAAAATCATTATTAGTAAGAAATTACAGCTACCTTCGCAGTTACATTTAAAATATTATTATCATAATATGTAAAAGGATTCAAATTGAAGTATCCACTAATGTAAAAAAGTTTGATGCATAGTAAACATTTCTCTTTATCTTTCACTGTTTACTAGGTAATTGATTTACTTTCAAGAAGCCATGTACTTAGTAAATATTTTCTTTATACTACCATTTTTAAAATAAATAGCACAAACAGCTTCAAAAACACCATAACAATATCAAAATTAATAAAATAATCATTATGTATTCATATACATATATTTAATTATCTAGTATTTCACTTACAATATTTAATTTGGTAACCTAAAAATTATTTTATTATAAATTAACATACTTGTTCGGTACTTTTTTTTGTGGTTATAATTCTACAATTAATATTTAAAAACAATTTATTTTAAAATAAATTTCTTAGTTGCGTTTGTTTTTAATTATTTTGAAACCGACGCGACAACTTAATTCAATCTGTAATTAATTGCAAGCTTAAAATAAACCTCGGATCATTTTAAAAGGATTACGATTTCTTATAAATCATTTACTTTGAAACAAGTATAATGCCATCAATTTTTTATTTAATAACACTGTAGTACAAATTACTAATAACAAATACTGCCAAAACTTTACCAATTTATAAAAAGCGTCTATTTTTTGTAATTTAAACAACATAATTTTGCATTTTATTCATAGAAGAGTTTTGAATACGGAAGAGTTAAAATTAAATAAATAAAATTAACTTTTTAACAATTTAACGAATAGACATGCCTCCAAAAACTTTCTTACGCACTTAATTGATGTATTAGCTGCTTCGTGCTGAACATAATTTAAGTAATTAAAGTTAGGTTGACGTTTCGAAGGATTGTCTTAAATGATACGTTTATTCAGTTGAAACCATATATAAGAAATATTTAAATCATTTTATAACAGAAACTAAATCCTTCAGTGGTCACGTGTGGAAAAAGTGTATAAATTAGTGCGTTGACTTTCTTTTTTACTTTGTTAAAACTATCTGTTGTTACAAAATTATGGAGTTATTGTTCAGATCCAGGTAAGAATTTGAATTTTTTATGACTGAAATTACATGGAAAACTGAGTGAAGATATGTATTACAGTGTATAAATAAACGCAAATCCCCAGTATACGTACTAAAATCATGTGTTTTAATCTTTGTTTAGAGTTACAAATGTAGACCTATAAGAACCGGCTTTAAATGAAGATTATTCTTGTAGCTTATTATCTGTTTATTGAAGATATGAAAAGAAATATTGCTCATATTTGCTTCATTTTTGAAATTGGCAAATGTATTCATGGGGCGTGTAATTTAATATTTCTCATGTAAGGTGAATATTTGCTTTTTTCTGGATTTTATTATTTTGAAATTACCTTTTCTATATTTTCTCTTTTTTATTGTTTCAGAAATGCCTCAGTATATCAAAAATCGTTGCAATTTAGCAAAAATATTGCTAAACAGGTTTTTTTTTAATCCAGCACATTTTGAACCGTTTAAACACCGAATAAACATCTATGCCGAAAAACGACGGGCTAAAGCACGACATAAAGAGATTTGTGTCAGAAATTTTTCAGCGATATGGAAAAGCACATTTAGTTGACGCGAACCTGACCAAATATCAATATTTATTAACCAGAAATTGGTACAAATATATATATCCCTTCTATCAGAGGATATGCAAAGCCAAAGATCACTGCTATCAGACTACGGTAACAGCAAGCAAAAAGGTGCACAGGTAACACTTCAGTCCCTTTCTCATCATACATGCGTGCGCCTTTTTGACGTTGCACAAATATTAAATCACAAGCAGCTGCGCCTTATATAGATATGGGAGTGTGGAGGAAGTAGCGAGCAGTCACTACATAAACAATTTGACGATCACAATCTCAGAGATTCTAATATATTTTTAACATTCACCGTTCCACTTAAACTATCATATGTCGACGAAGAAAAGATCGTAGTCGTTCGGCAGAATAAAATAGACTCGATTTTGTAGGTCGATAAAAGACTTCATTAAAGTAAAAAGTTAAGTAAGTAGAAAATGAAAAACTTATTGTCGCCAATAACTATTAATATAACCGAAGAACAACTATTTAATATAAGCCATGAATTTTGTCTCACGATGAGTGATGGCAAAATAGATGGCTCACTTAATAGAATCTTAGAGTTTAGAGATTATATTTGCAGGGCCACTTCTAAAGAAGTAAATGATTTGATAAGTGTTAGGAATAAGAATGCTGATCCAGTCAAGTTTCGGTGTGAGTTAAGTACACTACATACATGTACAAGATTCTTTGACTGCTTAATTCCTGCACCTTACCGCCTAGACTTCAAATTATGGTAAACGCGTCGAAAGTAGGATAAGGAGGGATTGAAAAAGAGAAAAGAAGAAACCCAAAAAAAATTCAAACAAACATTTGGACTTTTGCTTGATATGCCAAAATCGTGTGGAAGGGAGATTACAAATTACGGTAACACGACTCGTTTTTTGATAAAAAAAAAAGGAATCCGGTGAAATTACAGACGTAGATCTGAATTTGATCCATAGACTTGGAACTAGCCAGTCAGTTACCGATACACGTGGTCACCTTTGAAAAATAACCGGAAGATACTACTACTTATGCGTGCATCTGTATCCATGATATTACATGTCGACATAGGGTCATAAAGTATTAATCCATAAAACTGATATCATCCAGAGTGCATTACTTCCAGATGTCGGAAAAGGCTCAGGAACCGTGAAATAAACACCTGGAATTGTATAGAATGCACCATTCAAGATGATCTTCAAGAGAAAAAACAAATAAAGATGTGTTTCTGGAGACATCAGATCCCGTCATAAGTTCATTGCGAAAACCACCAAAAGGGAACAAAAAGTAACTGCCACAAGATGAATCCGAAGAACAAACGGGAGAAATAAGTAAATAGAAAATCATTTCTTTTGAAAAAGCATATTCTTTTGTATGTCATAAATGAATTTTTTTCAGTAATTTATCAGATTAAATTAAATTCTTTAATTATAAAAAGAAATATGCAATGGTTTCCCATATATTTGCTAAAACTGAACTAACATTATTATAAAAATCGACTGAAAAATATCAATTAGTTGACTATGGAACTGCCCAGTAGGAAACAACGTACATCCAATTTTTCAAATATTTTCAATACTTCTTTCAACTTGTCTATTTAGTATTTTCACTAGAAAATGCATATCAATACTCTACATTATATTTCACAAAAAATACAGTGAGTATCCCAACTGATGATATAGAATTAACATAATCTTTAATTTTTATTAAAGTCCTCATATTATTTTTTCTTATTAATGTATTACATACGTTTTAATTAAAACATATTTTATAAAAAAATAAAAACTACTACGTATAAGCGTTTTCATGAGTTATTAATCATTATAAAAGTTATTTGGTCTATCAGCCAACATTTCCGTACTATAACTGTAGGTGGCACATTTTTCTGGAATCAGCTTTCTGGGCAGATCGTTCCCAACATCTAAATGCAAGCTGATACATTACTGCAAATGGGTAGCTAAAAGGTGCAGCGACTGAAATGTAATATCAATTGAGTTCGTGGCGGTTCGTAAACCAGCGGAAATTAGTATCCACGTGGGCAGAATCTACCAATGGGCAGATAATTAACGAGCGCTCGTTTCATAAAGATTACCTTACACATGGCCTCGGGTTCATGTACCCAGCGCGCAAATTTAGCTCATTTGTCTGATGAATTGCGTTTTTGCGATTTCGCGAGGTGCCTACGTACATTAATTCATAAACGCATAAACAGCGAACTGTTCTCGGATTATTTTAAGGCTGTCGAACTTCAACCGCCCTAATTATCGTCGTTGCTCGGCTAGCAATTAGCGAGTAGGAAACGCCACCGAATTAGGGAAATACAAATCCACGCAAATCGATACACAATAAGCAGATATTTTCCAAAATATTTGCCACAACATTGCAACTCTAAATTAAGAACAATGTAATTATAATAAACAAAATGTTATCTAGAGAAATGCGCGCAGTTGCTTTCGGTGTATAGCAAACTCCTTGTAAGTGTTCGTTGTTACATTTTAATATTAACTTCAATTCTTGTAGGGTACATCTAAGGGGAGTTTTTAGGAAACAAGGGGTGAAGTGAAGAAGAGTTGGCGTGAAACACTTTTTGCTTCGTTAAAGTAATTAATGTAGAAGTTACCGGGGCGCATAAAAAGAACATTGATAACCTGTAAGAAGTTTAATTGTAGAAGGAGTTTTATAAAACATAAGGAAATTGCTGGATAATGCCGCAATTTACTTTAAAAACCCACATTTTCCTAATAAATCTGGCAATTTTCTTGGTAAATGCGGAATTAAATAAAAATTACATCGTTATTAACTGCTTTAACGTTCTTTTAGGCCTCCGAATTACTTAAGAAAAAAATTAAATGGTAAAGTCAATTAATTCCCTATAACGTTGAATGGTTTTCTAGCGTAAGTACTGACTCACCGTAACTGTAAAAATGTTGTACTTTAACAACATACTAAGCTGCTCTAATTTTATCACGGGAAATGCATATTTAACAGGCAACAATAATAAATCCATTAAAAATGTACTAACTAAATAATAAACTTAATTTATGCAGATATATAAATAACATTATTTTATGAAATTGTTCTAAAGATTTTTTGACATAAATATTTGTTGGTTTGAATATTTACAATCTGTTAAATATTAACATTCAGTAAATTATAAACTATTACGTGACATGAGGAAGAAATTTAGCATTACTTCTTTAGACTATAATGCTTTAAAAATTAATACATACTAATATATAATACACTAAAAAATGCTAATCTTAGTCAAATTTGTTAACTAAATCTAGCGGGTCGAATCTTTCGGTCTTTTGTCATACTGTCTTTCTAGAAGTGCAACGGCTAAATTGTCGCGGTGGGTACTGAGTTTTGTTTGTTAATTGGTGCTGGCACGTTAAATTTCTTCCTCGTTCGTAGGGGTGGTTGTATCTTTTTAAAATAACGTAATACTAAATATGAGCATTAGCTGTTATTGGTTTCATCATTGTTTTGTGTGGAATATTTTTTAGTGTTAACTGAGATGTTTTCTTATCAACCAGTATATTTTATGAGGTTTTAATTCAAATTGGGACATTTTTCTTCTATATAAGACTTTCAGGTTAGGCGCCAATCTAGGTGAACCTCTACATTATCTTGTTGAGGTATTGGAGTGATATTTAATATAACTAGTTGGGGATTTCTTCTCGAAGAGTAAAAGTTACTTGAACCGATTAAAACTATTCTTTGATTTTTTTGAGGTGGCGCTGATTATTTGTGATGCTGTTTGTGGATCGCTGTGTGATTTTAGAGCTGTAGTCTCATCTGCAGATGTAGTAACTACCAATGTTTATAGGGTTTTTGGCAAGTCCGCTACTCTAGAATACATCTGCTAGGATTGTCCGAATTGATGATTGTACGTCTTTCAATTTATCATAAAAACTTTTTTTCGATATATATACTTTTAGCAATTTGTATTATTATATTGGTAGAACCTTCTTAATTTTGTTATTGTTTTGTATCTATAATATCTCAGTTAGCTTCTTTTTTATTCTAGATGGGCAAAGCAAAACTTCGAATCCTGATACGTTACTGCCAAAAGCGACTACTTTTATCTAGAGAGGCAGAAAAAATTTTGTTATGCTAGAGGTAAAGAAATAGTGAGTTACAAAACCGTGATAAGATGGTACAAAGAGTTTGATTCTGGCGACCTCGGTCTTAAAGATCAGCCATTATTGCCAACCATCTGTTCTGGGTGACGGAGACTTGCAATCCGCTTTGGATACCGAATCGTCTTTGAGCACTGGGCTCTTGGCTGAGGAGCTTGGAGCCGACCAGAAATCAGAATAGAGTCATCTTCTACAGCTTTACTTTGTCTACGAGAAGCCTCAACAAGATTCACACTAGCTGGCCAAAGCAATAAGTGAGTCAAAATTTGCTTCTAGTTGTTCAATAATTTATTGGTCATTTGTTTTTGGAAGCTTTTGGAATCTGCCTAGTTAATCACGACTATCAAAAAAAGTGGGTTCAGCGATGCCAAGGGGCTCAATCAGTTCTACGCGAGAAAGTCATGAAGTGTATCAAAGCTAGCGGATTGATACTTCGACCAGATCCGGATGCTTGCAAATCGGTGGCAAATAGAGAATATAATAACTTTTATTTTTAAGAATAGTCGCTGTTGTTTGTAAATAAATTTCTCCATAAAAATAAAATTTTTAAAAAATGTGAGAACTTTCTTCTCAATCTAGAACCTAAGAATACTGATAAGCAGTACCATTTTACATACAGCTCGTGATTAACTTTTATGACTATTTTATGCACTTTTCGAAAACCAAATTGGTGTTTTAGTACGGTATTTCGTTCTTCTAAATTTGTTTTTAATTTTTGCAGTAATAGCTTTTCTAAGACTTTTAAATTAAACGCAAGTTATGGGCCGGTATAAAACAACTTTCTCTAGATTTCTTCAGATATAATTTATATATTTTCACAGTATTCTAGGAACGTTTGTAATCAAAATATTCCACTAATTATGTAACTAATAAGATAACACTGACTTGACTTTTACTGGCCTTATAAAACAAGTTATGTCGTTAGATTCATAGAGAGTTTGATGTATAAATAATTTTTTATTTACTTGATATGATTTATCGTGGAGTTGAAATACTGAATGATCTGTAATGATCTCCTTTATCTTAATTTGTTCTTTCCTAGGTTTTGTTGTGTTTTCTAATAGGTAAAACTAACAGTTTTCATGCTCTTAGCTTTCTGGTAGCTTTCCATAAATAATAATCAGTGTCCTTAATGGGTATTAGGTTTACTAAGTTTTTTATCACTCCTTGGTATTCAAGGTTGGTTAGGAGATTTTTTAATTCACCGTCAACTTGAATTTAGTTTTATTTCTGAAATTTCTAGTGATTTGCCAAATTAATCTGAGATTTTTTGCCTAATGATCATAGGATGATATTCTATAACATGTTGGCTTTTCTATTGTGCATAGCTTTTCAATCTCATTTCTATATGATCTGATAAAGATACTCAATGGTACTGAATAGTTTTTAATAAAATACTTAGTTGTATTCTTTTTATAATTGATTTTCTAAAGTAGTTCCATCCAGTGCTTCTTTAAAATAACGTTGCTGGTTTTTGAATTTGTAATATTTCTGTAGTATATATAAAAGATCCCACTAGGGTTCAGCTTTTAAGTAGTTAAGTGTGTTTGAGTGGGTTCCTGGATAGTTTAGATTTACATTTGAACCTGGTAGGTAGCGCTGAAATCGGGTTCTAGGGAAGCACGCCGGGAGCAGCATTATATATATATATATATATATATATATATATATATATATATATATATATATATATATATATACACTATTTTTTGCTCATAGCTTTGTCATGCGGAATACCTGCCTAAGGAAATACCTAAAGGTTAAAACTATTTATTTTTTCAGTTTATACTTAAAGTACCTCTTTGTATACTACATTAGAGGTTCTGCCTTCAGGTGCCAACACGACCAGGTTTCTAGCTGAGCTCATTCTCGTGCAGGCCACGTAAAATAGCCGTACGAGAACCAATCCACTCTTAGACCTATTCCTGCTGTTTTCAGTGACTGAGCCTGAGATTTATTAATCGTCAACAGACCTTAAGGGGGAATTGCAATCTTTTAAACTCGAATTGGTACTCTGTTGTATCCGTTGTAAGTGGTATCCGCGGTATGTAAACCAATTCACCTCGAGCGCAGCCGCTAAATGTAATGGCCTGTACCACGTTTTTATGTAAAGCTTTCACGCGCTACCGGGTCCCACTGCACAACTTAGGCGGATTCAGATTTCTCAGTAGCATCATCGGCGCTCCTACTTTGAGGATAAATATGTGAGACGGTAGACCAGGTAGGTTGAGTGCATTTAGGAACTCCACAGGATAGTGTACAGCATTATCCGTATGCACTACAGTCCACAGATTTGTACTTGTATTCTGCACCTTCGAACGACCTCAACAAAATATCATTAATGGCGGAAGCCTGGTCGTTTTTAGGTGTGAGAATTGCACGTTCGCACAGCCAGTCCGTTGATTCGCTATGTAAGTTGTAAGCATCTGAATATATTCGAGTTACTAAGTCGTCAAGGGTCGACACAACCAAGGCAAGATCTGGTGGAACTATCATCATGCCTTCGGTTTCCGTATATTCTCCGTTTCTTATTTTAAGGGGGAGATCGGCGAATTGTCTAGCGCAAACGTCGCCCTTCAAGTACACTCGCATATTTTTCGTAAGGTGGAGTTTTTCGACAAAGGGCCAAAGATTTGAGGCTTTAATGCAAGCCTTAACTTCGTCAGCTCAAGCTCCTTTCGGCACTATCGGCAGAGTCTGACGGAAGTCTCCAGCTAACAACACGGTGACTCCACCCATCATGTCATCGTCTCTCTGATATCTTTTAGAGTTCTGTTTAGTGCTTCGAAACACCTTTTATTTGCCATCGTGCTTTCGTCCCAAACTATAAGTTTACAATCGCGTAGTACTTGGGCCGCATTACTCTGTTTTGAAATGTTGCAGAGTGGAGTTTCGAGATTAGTGAGGTTTAACGAAAACTTGAAGGCAGCGTGAGTTGTCTTGCCTTCCTCTAATAGTGTTGCCGCTATTCCTGACCATGTGACGGCTAAAGCGATGCCACGATTACTTCTTACTTTTGCTAATAGCAAATTGATAAGAAAGGGTTTTCCAGTGCCACCAGGAGCATAAAAAAAATTATTTCCATTTCTTTCTCTATATTACCAAGGATCTGTTGATATATGTAATTTTGTTTATTCGTCAATGACTCTTCATTAGACAACACCACTTCTCTTAGAGCACAAATTGCAATTGGGTTATACGCACCAACCGTCTCTCCAAAATGAAACAAACCTGGATAACTATATACAAACTATATACACACTATATACAGATGTCGACGAACCACAAATAACCGCCTTCTTGGGAAGGAGTGGAACAGCTTCACCGTCGGTAGAGCAGAAACTCCTCCCGAAGTTCAAATTCAAGCTACCCGAACTACGGGGAAAGTTTACCAACATAGGGTGACAAATTTTTAGACGAACTTGTTAGGCATTTAACTTGTCAAGTAGATTTGTATACATTGTCGTCTGGTTAAGCTACACAATACACAGAATTCGCTTACAACTAATCTAAAAATCATATCGAACCTAAAAATTAAAATAGCAACAAAATTATGAAATTCAGAATAACTCAATGACAAGAAAACTTTTTAAAGCTCACTTAGTTCTCAATACCTACTAGAAGAAAACAAACTATGCAAATGGCAGTTAACATGTTAGCCAAAACTAGTTAGTAATGCAACACTACTAGGTCACTACCAGCAAGTGAGAGGTGGCTTTAATTTTATGATTTGCAGCTGCACACCAAAAGAGCAGCAATGTGTGTTCTGTCTCTGCAGAACCAATTTTTGACTACTGCTTTAATCGAAACAATTCCAAAATTGTTTAATTGTTTAAAAAACGATCAAACACTTAAATCACCATCGACTCTTATTAAAAGAATAAAAGTACGAATATCTGTA
Organism: Sinelater perroti; assembly: GCA_036346155.1. Lineage (NCBI taxonomy): Eukaryota > Metazoa > Arthropoda > Insecta > Coleoptera > Elateridae > Sinelater > Sinelater perroti. The sequence goes on along the minus strand of JARFIY010000001.1, from coordinate 6,746,936 downwards.
AACAAATTCCAATTAGCTTATCGAATTCATAAAAATGATCTATTACTCTAGAAAGTTCTTGAATAATTTATTTGTGATCTATTGTTCCTATTGCAATATAAATAAATGTATTTAAAAATTTATTATACATCGATGAACGATAGATATAATCTATTCAAAGCTTTCTTAATTGAGCTAACTTTTTCGTTTACTCAATTTCAAATTTTGCGCCCAAATTTATTATAAATACTTAAGGTAGTTATAGTATTATCCACTAAATAACGACAAGAAAAAAGTGGTTATAGAAAAATGTATTAAAATCTGCAAGAAAAATGAGAAATAGCTAAAAGAATCAGTTGCTAGAAACTTTCAGAGTGGTCACTAATAACAAGAAATTTGGAAGAAGAAAAGACGAAAACAATTAAATTAAAGCACCATAATAAACTTCATAATCACAAACACAATATTCAAAACATAAACCTTGCATAAAGTTACCAAACAAAAACTAATCAGGAAACAATGTTTGCTATTGAAACAGTTAATTTGTAAGAAATATCAGAGTAAAAATGGATTCAAACGTTCATAGCAATAACATCCTATTAATAATGATAGAAGAAGTCTTTATAAAGGTAATAGAAACAAAAAAAAAATACAAACTAAAGGACTTAGCAAAAATATCAACACATAGAAAAAGAAAAAAGGGTAGATACCAAAAATTGATAATAGCAACAGAGAAAATTGAGGTAAAAACAAAATAAACAAAAAACATAAAGAAGTTAAAGATCAGGTACCAAAGGAAAAATTACAAAAATAGTTTTTGTGCACTTTACTACAAAAAGGTTTTAAAACTTTAAAGTCAAAAATTTTGGAAAGAAATTAGAAGTATCTGAAAGTTATTTTATAAACTACTAAAAACCTAAGACAACAAAAGAATAGTCTAGTATGTCAACATAAAAATAAATTCAAGAAGGTATTAACAGAGATCAACAATAATGTGAATAGATACAGAAATATGATATGCAATTACTTAAGGTACAAAGCTAATAAAAAACAGAGAAGTTAAAGAGAGACAAAAAGTAAAAAAAAAGTGAAAACAAAACACATAAGGAGACAATAATAGGAGAAGAGCTATAAAAGACAACTAGAAGAATATAATTGAATAAACCGTGCGATTATGACAATTAACTCCTGAATAATAAGTATTCTGTTACTCCAAATAATAAGTAAAGCAAAGAAGAATATGTAACAGATGTGAAAAGTAACAATGATGCCGCATATATTTAAAAATAAAGTGCGGACACCATAGAAAAATATTTAAGAGAAATTGCAATGTAGGTTTAGGCCCAAGCAAAGAGTATATAATATAATATTAAGAAAGAAACACTAAACCCATTTATATTCGCATTAATTACGGAGCTTTAATCAATGTTGAAATCCAGCTTTTCACTCTTTTCTTTAGTGGTCTGTCTTGTTGTCTTTTTCCAAGTGATTTATTGTCTCGTGTTATTTTAATGAGCTTGTTATTGACCCTATTTACGTTCTCTTCCATTTTTTTCTTTTAACAAATCTGAGTACGTCTATAATATTACATTCAAACCTTACATTCTTGTTTTTTGCCTCGTTTTTCCTACTATTTATTTCAATGGTACATGCAGCCACGGGTTTCTCTTCATAGCTCATAATTAACCTGACCATAATTTGTTGTTTCGCTTTGTATGTGTTACAATCACTAAATATATCTACTCGCAGATATTTGAAGTTTATGACCTGCTTTATTATTTTTTTTTCATTTTAAGTTTGCATATAGTCGATTCTTCAGATATTATCGTCGATTTAGTTTTATCAGCCGAAACTTTTATATTATATGGACTACAATTCATCCTCAGATTCCGCAATTAAGACTGGATCGTCCCCGTTGCATACTACAAAGATGTTTCTTTGTCCAATTTTGTGCCAGGGTAATGTTCCTACTTTACTAATAATTCTATCCATAAGTTAACAACAGTTAAAATGATAAGATTTAGAGAGTCTTCTTGTCAGATTTTTGTACTACATTTTATGCTTTCTGTCAATGTATTTTCATTTAAATCTTTTTTCTTAAATGTTCCTCCAAAATTAATAATGTTTTGCAGCTTAATCCTACAAGTAATCATTTTATACCCACAAAACGTATAAAACTGCTATTGAAGTTTTTCAATCCAATCCTGGATCTATAGCATTTATTTTTACGGTATCGCTATTCATATTTCCTAATCTTTAATACACCATACTTTTTTCTGAAAAGGTTTTCTCTAAGCTCTTTGAAACCCTACTAATATTTCTTTTAGTTTCCTTATTCTTAGATTTGCTAAATTCCTTTCTTGTATATGTAACTGGCGACCTTCCGTTTTCCAGTAGTTTTATGTCTCATAAAGACTTCCATTCGCTTTAGTGCCTTCAAGCAGCGCAGACGTGCGTGCCGAGCTATACCTGGAATATCGCAGCAGAGGAGCCGCAGCCTCGCTTAAGTGCCTTCAAGCAGACCGAACGTGCGTGCCCAGCTATACCTGAGCTATGACAACGGCGGAGCCGCAGCCGTAGCCTTGCTTAAGGTCAGGCAAATTTATATATTTATTAATTTAATTTCAACGTTTAACTCAAGTGATAACAACTGTTTCACTTTTAAAAACCTCCTAGTGAAAGTAAACATCCAGCTAGGTAATCTTTCTTTTTAAATTACCAAAATGCTTCCAGCAGGCAATGGACCTGGTTTTAATTACATATATAACCAACCATATTCACCAAATATACAGTGTCAACCTCAATTAAGTGCCCAAAAGTTACAAATTCCAAATACGTATCAAACTCAAAGTTTCATAAACAGTCAAACTCCTGCACCATACAACACACAATCACTTCAATTATCATCAGGGCCCAGTAATTATTCCCCTCCAAATCAAGAACAATTAATCACTTACCAGCCTCAAGGAGCCTATCCAACTAATAATCCCCAACAACTTGTTAGAATGTATTCAACTAGCGACGATGAAATGGAAACCCTACAACATCGAAAGAAAACTCTTGGCAAACTGTTAAGGCTATGAAACGCAGAAAAATAAGGACGAACGCACAACAAAATGGTGACGAAATTGTTACACAAACCTCCAACAAGTATAGCGTATTAACAAATACAATAGATGACACTCCACAAAGCAACACTACCAACAGCATCACTACAGAATTCAGCCAAAATACCCAAACCTCCTCCGATTTTTGTGTACGGAGTAGTAAATTTTCCAAACATGCTCACCCAAATACGCGATCATTTAGAAGATGAACAATATAGTACAAAGAGCTTAGCCAATAATACAATTAAAATTAACTGTAATACAGTTGATGGATACAGAAAATTAACAAAATACTTCAAGGAACAAAACATAATACACCACATATCAATTAAAGACGGAACGAGCATACACGAATTGTTATCAAACACATTCATCACTCAAAGAATACAAATGACATTTCAGAAGAATTAGAAAATAAAGGACATAAAGTTAGAAATATTATAAATGCGAAGCATAGAATAACAAAAGAACCCTTAAACATGTTCTTCATTGACATAGAGCCAGCAGACAATAACAAAGATGTATATAAAATTGAAAGAATACAAAATAGCGTAGTAATAATAGAACCTCCGAATAAAGACAAAAATAATATTGTACAGTGTACGAGGTGCCAACTCTATGGCCACACCAAGACGTATTGCAACAGGCCCTTCGTATGCGTCAAATGGGGTGGAGCACATAATACAATCAACTGCAAAAAAAAGCAAAGACACCCCAGCTAGCTGCGCATTATGCGGGCGAGACCGCCCAGCCAACTATAAAGGTTGTGATCATTATTAACAACTAATTCGTAGAAATAATCCACAAAGCAAGACCAGAACCTTCGCACCACAACTATCAAAAATAAATGTTATCCCCAATCCGCAAACCAATAATGCAAACACTGCAGTGCAAACAGAGTCACTGAATCTTAGTCAACATCATAAATCTTACGCTAATGCAGTAACCAACAACTCCAACCCCCTAAACAATTACAATGAGTCAACACAAATGTTAAACAACGCTCTCCCTCAGTTTTTAACTGAATTCAAAGCCATGTTTAATCAACTCATTCAACAAAATAGCATGATTCTAAACATGCTTAGCACGCTAATAAATAAACTAGCCTAATTATGGGTAAGTTTCTCAGAGGAGCTCTGTGGAACGCTAATGGCCTAACGCAACATAAAGAAGAAATAAAATTCTTCTTATTACATAACCACATAGATGTACTGCTAATAAGTGAAACACACTTCACACAACAGACTTACTTCAAAATACCTCATTATGAACTCTATCATACCAATCACCCAGACGGTACTGCCCATGGAGGTACAGCCATTCTTGTCAAGTAAACAATTCAACACCATGAAGAAATAAAATATCAGGAAGACTTAATCCAAGCCACCACAATCAAGGTACAAACATTGCCATATGAATTGACACTTGCTGCAGTTTATTGCCCACCCCGACATAATATCAAAAAAGCAGATTTTGACAAATTCTTTCTAACACTAAGTCACAAATTCGTAGGGAGGGGACTACAACAGTAAACATACTAGATGGGGCTCACGCCTAACAACAACGAAAGGTAGAGAACTCCTTAAGTCAATGGAGGACAAAAATACTCATTTATATCAACAGGAACACCAACCTATTGGCCCACGACGCAAACAAGTTACCAGACCTACTAGACTTCTTCGTCGTAAATGGAATCAATCAGGCATATACTACTGTAATACCCAGTTATGACCTAACTTCCGATCATTCTCCTATCATACTAACAATTGGGGCATCTATAGTAAACAAGAAGCTCACAACCAGATTACACAACTCTAGAACGGACTGGGCTACATATCGTAATATTCTAAGCGAAACCATAAAATTAAACATTCGACTCAAGGAATGCGAAGAAATTGAAACAGCTACTGAAGAACTCATAACAAAACTCCAGCAAGCTGCGCAACAAGCTACACCAACCATTTCACAAAAGCAACTAAACATTGACATACCACTGAAATTAAACGAATGGTCGCAGAAAAACGTCGTGCTAGAGCTAACTGGCAACGAAATCATACACCTGCTGCCAAAAACGCCTACAACCATATGACCAATAAATTAAAAACAAAACTCAAAGAAATCAGAAATGAGAAATTTGAGCTCTATGTATCTCAATTAAATCGAACTGATGATTCTATCTGGAAACCCATCAAACAAGCTAGGAAACCAAAATTCAAAATACCACCAATTAGAAAAAGCAACACCGAACCTTGGGCAAAAACGATAGAGACAAAGTCAGACTCTTCGCTGAACATCTATCCTCAGTCTTTCAACCACTTGATAGCGCACCAGACCAAGAAGTAGAGCGAAGTCTTTCCATCCCTCCTGACATACGTCATGAAATTAAACCCTTTACCCCAAACGAAATAAAATCTGAAATAAATCTGCTAAACCTCAAGAAGACCCCAGGAACTGATCTGATAACTGCCAAAATGCTGCGTGAACTCCCAAAAAAGGGCCTAGTGCTCTTAACTTATATTTACAATGCAATCCTGAGGCTAGGATATTGGCCAAAATGCTTTAAGGCTGCACAAATCATAATGGTCGGAAAACCCGGAAAAGAACCAACCGACGTTACATCCTATCGACCTATCAGCCTCCTCCCGGTGACCTCAAAGCTGTTAGAAAAACTCATACTTCGTCGAATTAATGAAGACTTACTGCCCCAACATTGGATACCTTCTCATCAGTTTGGGTTTCGACAGGCTCATTCTACCGTGCAACAAGTACACCGCATTACACAAACCATAAATAAAGCACTAGAAAACAAAAGTACTGTTCAGCTGTCTTTCTCGACATTAGTCAAGCATTTGACAAAGTGTGGCACCCGGATTACTTTTCAAAATTAAGCAAACGTTCCCTTTGGCATACTATAATTTACTAAAATCATATCTAAGCGATAGAACATTTCAGATAAAAATTAATGAAGTAACATCAGACTACCACCCTATCAACTCAGGCGTTCCACAAGGCAGTGTTCTGGGGCCTTTGCTCTATGTCCTATATACATCGGATCTACCAACGACACAATATACAACAATAGGAACATTCGCAGACGACACTGCTATACTGTCCAGACATGAAAATCCTGCAACTGCATCGGCCAACCTACAAAACCTCTTAGTACTCCTTCAACAATGGTTACACAGATGGAAAATCAAAGTTAACGAAAACAAGTCGGTACACACAACATTTACGCTCAAAAAACAGATATGCCCACCAGTCGTAATAAATAATGCACAAATACCACAACTGGAAACGGCAAAATATCTAGGCTTACACCTAGATCATAAGCTAAATTGGAAGGAACATCTCAAGAAGAAAAAAAACCAAATAGATCTAAAAGTAAAGGAACTCAACTGGCTAATTGGAAGACATTCAAAATTATCGCTTGCAAACAAAACCCTAATCTATAAGACTGTTATAAAACCAATCTGGATGTATGGAGTAGAGTTATGGGGCTGTGCATCCAAATCAAACATCGCATTAATCCAACGTACTCAATCAAAAATATTACGTCAGATTACAAATGCGCCGTGGTATGTATCCAACAACACGCTGCATATGGACTTACATCTCCCAAGTACCATGCAACCCTAGAAACTCACTCAAACCCCTTACTGGAGCAGATGCTGGAACCCAGGGTCAACCAAAGACTAAAGAAACTATGGCCAATGAACCTAGTGTGAGTGTCGTGGTATGGCCAACAAACTCGTGTGTGTGTGTAGTGTATTCCTAATATCTATTAGACTCTAATACTCTCGAAGTACAAAACTGTAATTACGTAAGTTGTATCGTAGGATGCAAGCCTCATCATGTTATTCTTATCATTAGTATCTATAATGATTGTTAACCATTTAGCTTATAGAATGTAACCTTGTTCTGATTGCTAAATAATTACATAATAAAAAAAAATAAAAACTTCCTTTTTTTTGCTATCTACTTCATTTCATTATTGAATTACAAGATTCTCAAATAATACAACTTTTTATCAGATTCATTGCATGCTACCTATTTTTAGATTTGCTTAATATAGTTTTATTCTTTGTTTTTTATAACAAATATTCTTTTTAGTTTCGTCTTTTTTATAACAATAACTGTTTTATAGTATTTTACATCTATTTTATCTTTATATGTCTATTGTTTGCAGTCAGAGCCTTGAGCAATTAACGGTTCGTCATCTAATTCCCATAATCAAGACTTAATTTGTATTTTTTAAAGTCAGGATAAGTTTTCTGTTGTTTTTTTTCAATGCGCTTGTTTTTAAAAACATATAATATTTAAAAATAATAATGATATTAATGACATTTACCCTAACCAATATGAATGCGAGTGTACATGCGTGTTTTACATTTGTATGATTTTCAACGATGTAATCTATTTAGTAGTTAAACAATTCTAAATAAAAGTTTATTTTAAATTAAACAATTCTAGCTACGTTTATGTAGATATCGTTTATGTAGATATCGTTGTATAAATAAATAATAGGTTCTAAAATTGTATATGTAAACTGTAAACATTTTTGTAAATCCAAGTGTTACCTCTTAAATAAACAAATAATTATAAAATTTAAAACAAATGTCATCAAATATATAACGTAAGTTGAAAAAAAAACAAGTAATTGCTATCTAACGTTCAATTACTCCATCAGTTCCAACGCAACTGGAATTTAATGATTCTATTAAAAACGAAACCGTGTCAAAGTTATAACAGACATGGAAAATTAAGCTACTAAAAATAGTTTAATATAAAACTAAGTTGCTTTTTATGCGTCATTTTATGTGTCACATTTATTTTTAGACATTTCGCAACGCCGAGTTGATTTCCTGAACAAAAAGCACACGTGCAAACATCGCAGAAGACAATTTTAAGAATATTTTAACGTAAATGTTGCTCAGCGATGTGAAATCTCAGTTGAATTGTGTTGAAACGATATAACTCCCAGTTAATGTTCCATTGTTTCAGCGACAATAAATGTAAACGACGTGTTTATGATCAATCGCCCCAAAAAGGCAGCAAGCGGAACACACGAGCTGCTTGCAATAGATGCACACTTCTCATTTTGGTCCTAAAAGGTTTCATATAGTGCTAACGGGCCACAAATTGAATCTCCTCGCACGTTTTAATATTGGAACTAAAAATTCCTGTGATTCTCCATAGAAGTCAAGAGAACAGGACGCTCCCACATATTCGAAAACCGCAAATTTTATTGAACCGGCGGAGTTTAAATTAAATTTCCTTGCAGTTTTCTTTTGAAACTTTATTCTTTTTGATTTTACTATTATTCTCAAAGAGCCGAGCGACCGGATGTATCCGCAGGGTTTTATTTCCAATGGGCTGGGCAGCTTTTGTGACATTGAGGGCTGAGGAAACAAGATTTACTTCGTTAAGGCACCCCTTTCCATACGCCGCGCTGTAGCACCTAATTAACAATATCGAGTCACTAAAGTGAGAGGCGGTGTGACAATCCGCTTAAAATTAATAAATGCAAAACAATGCAAATACCCCTTTCATTCTCGGGATTTCTATAAAATCGTTTTTTTGCAAAGATAGCAAACGTCATATCATATTCAAAGCAAAATTGTACGAACAGTATAAGCTAAAATCATAGATTTATACTATTTCAAATTTTAACATAAAAGCGCAATGATTTAATGAAAATAAAACATAAGATAATACAAATTGAACTTTAGGATTTGAATTGCGCGTCGATGCGTTTCTGTAAACTTTGCATTACCGTTGGTATCTAAATACATGGCAAAGTCATCATCGTGCCGCATACTGTGTAGCAACGTATCAATATCATTTAAGTTTATTATGAAAACAAGCGATCAGTTGCGAATAGGCCAAAGAAACTTTGACCACTGTGTAGACGCAACAATATACTAAGTGGGCGTGCAATTCGTGATCTAACGCAAAAGTTTGAAATAAGTGGTATTCTTATTGACAAAGTAACGATTCGATATCAACGCAACCGTCATTCAGATGCTAATATTGCTTGATTAAGTGATATTGTGCATTAAAAACCAAGCACGCCAATTCGTCGCCGTTTACAGCAATTAAAATTTTTATATGATGCTACACAACTTATTTTAATAAGGAAATTTCATTTACAGGCGTATAAAATTCAAATGACTCAAGAAAATAAAGAAACAAACTACTAGAAACGCTGTACTTTTATAAACTGGCGTTTAGACAATACGGAAGTTCATGCTCATAATGAGTGATAAAGACATTTTTTTTAAATGGCTTTATAAATCGTCACAATTGTCGCATTTGTGGTAGTGAAAATCCACATTCACAAAAATGCACTATTTCGTGTGCATAGAATCACTGGTCCATACTTTTTTGGCGGCGAATATGCTAATCAACTTTTCTTTTTAATATAACCAACAATTTAAACTTGATTGAGATATGGTTTAAACAAGATGGAAGCACGCGGCACAAGAAACGCTTATTTTACATCACACCAAATTTCTTGGTCGTGTTATCTCACAGAGGGCTGACATCAATTGGTCACCGCGGTTTTGCGATCTAACCCCATTACGTTTTTCCCGCTGAAGCTATTTTCTCTATTATATATGATCTATTTACGTTAGCACATTTTTATCTAATGGCAAATGTAGGCCTCTTTATGCTGTCTCTAGTTATTTTGATCTGCGATTTTCCTTATGACAACCAAATCTTTAAATCATTTGACCCTCATTTGTGCTTACCATTGTTATATTTTTTTGTTCTACCTGTTATCTCTCTATCAGATAGTGTGACCGACCTATCTCTCTTTCAGAGGTTTCACGTATTCTACAATATCTATTACGTTAGTTCTTTCAGCTTTATATTTGACATTTACCTTTCCATGACCGATTGTGTTTTAGCTAACTTGATATTTTTTATCAAAGTGCAAGTTTGTACTCCATATATCTGTACTAGATAAACATATTGGTTGTAAACATGTTTTTCTTAAATATAACGAAAGTCTTGTATTCTTCAGCATCTTGTCTGCCAAATTCCGATGTCAGTATTTATTTTAATTTCTACTGTTTGGTTTTTTTACACATTTTACCATCTATATATTGTTTCGTATATATATATATATATATATATATATATATATATATATATATATATATATATATACATATTTATCCTTCTTATATCATTTGATTATTATTTTAATTATTTGCATATATATTGTTATGCTTATTTGTTTTAACTGTTGTTCTAACTCACAGATCATCGTTTATGGATCTTTAAAACTTTGGAACCTCAAAAGGATATCCGCAAACATCAAATAATTTAGCATTTTCCTATTTAACTGAATACATTTTTGGCCCAGTCTAACTTTTTAAATGCGGCCTCCAAAGTTGTTATAAATAATTTTGGGCTCATAAGGTCTTGTTTATCCGCTTTTTATGATTTATTTGTTCATATCTGTAATCTACTTGACTATTTTACGTTACTTTTTTAACTGTTTATAATTTTATCCCATAAAATATCTTCTACTAATCTGTAAAAGCTAGTGCTAATCTATATTCATTTTCTTTTTCTATTAAGGTCCTTTTAGTTTGTAGGTGGTCTGAAGCCCTAGCAGAAACTTACTAGAACGATAAATTGGAAACTTTCTAATTTGTTGTTGAGTACAATAATTATTATTCTAGTCATTGAGTTTTGTAATTGGGACAATTACTTTTCAGTCTATTTTTATCATCTCTTTTATGTAACAGCATTGTTAGTTATGATATGTTGTTTCTAGACATTTAATTAATAGTATTTTTAATATTTTGGGTAGTGTTTTTTAAAATAACCAATATCTTTTCTTTATCTTTTATCGGTATATACTCAGAATTTACATTTTTTACTTTTATTTTTAATTTTTCTTTTATTTCTTCTGGCATCCTTTGTTTTTGTTTACATAGATTTACTCTTCTACTATCTTTAAGATCTTCTTCTCCCATTAATTTTAATATTATTGTTATCTTCAACTTAATTTATTTGTTATCTTCTTACTGCTCGTCTTAGATTGTTCATGATTTTTTTTTATTACTTTTATTTCAACTTTTAGTTATTTATCTCCTTTAATATATTTTTTGGGGTTTTATTAATACTCATATAAATTAAACTAATGTAATAGCCACTATTAATTGTAACGAAAAATCGAAGACTCGACAAATCTAAGCTATTCAGGACAAAACATATCACAAAATTGTTTAGTAGAATTTTATAATAAATAACGAATTAATTTATAAGGAGTTAAAACCTTATTATAAATTTATTTAATACTCCCCTGACCGAATTATAAATTATAATGTAACTGCTAAAAGACAATTTAATAAAATGATTATTTTTGATTTGGTTGTATACTGCTTACTCAGAAGGTAGAGAAACTAAATAACAAAATATACACAGGTAATGTAGGTAAAACCAATATGCAAAATACAGTATGTTAAAATATTACCAATTTGCTCTTCAGGAATAATAGTTGCCGCAATGGTAATAAGAATAACGTAACTAGAATTATTTAAATCATTAAGAACGTATTAGGGAGGTAGAAAAAATTAAGCGAATCTTATTGATAACTATAAAAATTATGTAAAAATTTATTTTTGCATCGATTATTAAACATAATAATGTGACAATAGTTTTAACAATAGAAGAAAAAAATGTTAATTCAATAGCAATATACACATCCTTGACTAAATTGGTTAATGGACAAATTGGATCAAAGCAGTGAGCGAAAACGAGTTCCAAATATTTTCAAACTTTTTGTAACTTTCACAATATTCATTAGATTTAGACTAAATTTGTCTCATGTTGTCCTTAAACATATACCTAAGTACAAACTAAAAATAGAGGTATTCGGAAGGGAATACTGGTTTGATTTATATTAAAACATAATCTACCTGTCTTTATGACCTTGTTACGAGGGATTCTTTTATAGAGAAATAATTTTAAAATGTATAAAAATATTAAGCAGCTAAAACAGAATAAAATATTCAACATTCTTTAGTAGTTCTAAATGCTTAGTAAAAGAATTCTAGGAACTCTCATCTGAGCAAAAATGTCTTTATTTAATTTAACTAGTACTTTACATGCTCGTAAAAGTTTACATAAAACAGTATATGATATATAGAATTAGGCAAAAGTTGCTAGTTCATTATTATATTGAATATACAAAGAAATTTGTTCAAGTTGTTCAACTTTATAAAACGTCTCTAATACAGCCAAGCAGCAAATTAAAAAAAATCATAATGTATTTTTATATAAATTAGTTTTTCAAATTACACTATACAAATGACCTTTCAATATGTCTGTTATCTTACTTAAGTAAAAAATGACTGAAAATTCTAAATCTATCATGACTACCGGAATGTTTTTTAGCGTATTCCAGACAACACTTACTCACAGTAAAAGTATTGATCCAATCTAAATATTCATACAACTATCAACAACAATAGGCAAAAGATATGCTCAATACAATGGTACAAATGTAATGTTCTATAAAAGAAAATTCTATGTTAATATAAATATTTCAAAATTATGTTTTATAAAATACTTTAAATAAAAAGTTAATATTCATATAACAAACTAATAGCAAACACATAAAAATTTCCCAATTATTGTATTCTTTTATACAACATTTATTTATAAAAGGAATGAGTGAATTGCTATCAAATTCCTTGACAAATATTTTACTACATATTTCAACAAATTTATATTTGTATTTATTGTTTATTTTTCTCTAATTTTTGTTAACGAATGAATTATGAATTAATTGATTCTTTATGAATTTGCAATGCAATTGAACGTAAAACATATGAGAAATATTTCCGAAGTAGGTTTGCAAACCTACAGAGATAAATAAGCAACATCTACACATCTCTAACCAAAATTATTTTTATTTATTATAAACTTAAAAGATACATGAAATTCAGGTAGCTTTGTATGCTTGTAACGCATAGTTAATTGAATTTATTTTTTATTATTATCACTACTTACTATATAGACAGTAGGTGTAACAGACGTAGTAAATAAAATTAAAAATTAGTGCCACATGTCATGCAGAAAATACTTCGGTAGATGTTTTTTCCAATTAATTAAGTACTAGAATAATCAAGTAACGGTCACGTGCATGGTTAATTCTTTCTATTATATATGAGAATAGACATTATTGAAAACTAGTTGTTACAAAATCACTCAGTGAAGCTTTTCATCCTGGGTGTTATCAATTACGTAACACGTTATGCACTAGTTCGTTGGAATGTATTTATTTATTTATTTTATTGGACATAACTATACAATCTGTCAGTATTTGACATTCAGTAAGTAATTTAACACATATTTAATTACATCCTTAACATATATACATGTTGCTGGAAATAGTCCAATAACAATTTACTTAGAGTAACTGGAGAGTAATTTGACGTATTTATACATATACACACGCACACATTCGTCATGCAAAGCGGCATGGCAGCTGCGATGGCTTAAACCTCTTCAGTCTATGTTCGTCCTCCTCGCTTTTCAGTAGATGCTCCACTAGTGTGCTTGGATAGGCGAGCCGGTCGTGGTAAGGAGTACTGAATCTTCGTATTTTTTCATTTGGTATATACCATGAAGCATTGACTAGTGAACGTAGTACTTTGGCTTGAAATCCTCTCAAAATGTCTATGTTGGAGTTACTGACCGTTCCCCACAACTGTATTCTATATGACTTTGGTATGGCTTTATACAATAGTACTTTGTTATAAGTTTAGCACCCCACTGTATATTTTTAGTATTAAAATTACCGTTTAGACGTAATCTAGCCAGCAGATTTGAAGAATTTATTAAATCTCTTCTTCTTGTTATTGTGTTGACTGATAATATATTGCCGAAATTGCTAAATGTTCATTAGTTTGTATTCTTCCTTTGATAAAGTTCTTCCTTATGTCTGCGTGTGCGTTTCCGTTAGTATTAGTGGTGTAATAAGTGTTATACCTGCGTATATTTATGTGTTAGTATTTCAAATTTCTATTTTAAGTAATGAAACCATTTTGGTAATTTACCAAATGATGTGAAGAAATTTATCAATTTATTTATAATTTGTTTTAGTTCTTCCATGTAGCTTTTTGGTTGTGCAGCTGATGTAATATGTGATTGATTACGTTGACGGCGAGGCTAATTATGTGTGCATCACGTTTTTTGTTAATTTACGTTTTATAGTATCTACAGGTAGCTGTTTATACACTTATATACACCCTCGATGATTAACTGGATGTACTTCTTTGCAATTAACATATTCACTAGTTGGATGTTTGGCTGCGCTACATGTTTAAGATTTATTGGTTTTTAATATATTTAGTTCAATTATATTCAAATATAATCTTCTATCCTATTTAAAATTAAGTATGTTTATTTATAAGTTACTTTAATATTAATGTATTTTGTTTTGGAGTACGGTTGAACTTTATTTTGTTTGTTATTAATAGTTTATGATGTAAAGTAAATCTGTCTTTAGCTTTTTCTTTTTGTAGTCCAACTAGTGAGTTTATATTTTAACACTGGTTATAAATACAAAAAGTGGTTTAGATTCGTTTTTTTTATTTGTGATTCATATTTTCATCTGCAAGTACATCAAATCTATTGGTGGTACCGCGCCAATAAACATTCTTTGATTATTGCGTATAAGTTGCACTATATTTCTATGTTTTTTTTTAATTTAGCAGTATGTAATTTATTATCTCAGGTGTTTATCGTTTATGAATGATTAGAATATGATAAAATTTGCACTGAATAAAATATCTGCTTGTTAGGTTGAGGCAAGGTGTGTGTTTTGCAGATGCTGCATTGTTACCACTAGCAGCTGCATGAATGTGAACTAGGCATGTAATTATATGCATAGGTGATGAGGCCGCGTGATTGAAGTATAAAATAAATAGGAATATTAAAAGGGTAAGTCCGAATCTTTCAAAATACAAGTGCAGAATAATTAAAAAATAATGTATAATTCTGCACGTATCCATCTCAAGTAAATTTACCGATTTTATTTAAAGCTACTTAAAAATCAGAATTCTAATATAAGCTTTTTGTTTGGCGGCCGCAACCAATAAAAATTCCAGACAAAATTGCACAAGTTTTGCGAATAAAAAGTTTGCTAACATGCATTGCTTTGGAAATGTTAGATGCCTTTATAGTTAAAAATATGCGTATTTGTAGAAACAATTTATAATAAACAATAAACTATTTTTTTGCTTTCTTTCTGTTTCTTTGAAGCTTACAATTTTACATACCTATTTTTGTTATAATTAGTTTTACAACAATAAACAATCTATAAGATTATAAATACTATAACAAAAATTTATATTTATTAAAGAATTTGCACAAAAATATCTTTATTACAAGAGCAAAAATAGAAATACAATTATTCATTTATATGATATTTACTGCAATACATTTTAAATGAAAGCCAATATTTATAAAGTATTTAATGTTTAATACAACCAAGCAACATAAAAAAATTGAATTAAGTGGTCTATTTATAGCAATACGCGTTTATGAACCTAGAAAATTTTAATTTACTTTTTAGAATACCCAATTTGTACTATTTATAGTTAAAGAGAGATAACTATATTGAAAATGGTAATACATTAATAGTGCTTTACCTTTGACGATTAAAAATAAGATAGGAATTTAATAAAAATGTCGAATTATAGAAACGACTTTACTAATATAGCAATATTTAAATTGTTGTGTAATATAATATCTATACGTTGAACACAATTAATAAAGTGTAATCCAAATTTAACTTCAGGGTGTTTTTCCCGAATAAATAAAATATTGGAACAATCCGAATTCTACAGCTATTAGTGTAAAGTACAGCCTCGGTAGAGTTAATTATCAAATATAATATCAGCTCTTCACAATTCCGCTGACATGAGGCCATTCTTTTAGCGAAGTTGTTCATAATGCTTTCCCATAAATGCGTTTCTATTTCAGCACTGACACGTCTAATGTTTTCTTTTAGCCCTAGAATCGTAGCATGTATGTTGACATAAAGCCCTTTTTTCAAATAAAAAAAAATCTAATGGGGTTAAATCGCAAGACCTCGGTGGCCAATCAATGTCACCTCTCTGATACACGAACAGAGTGACATTTGTCGGCCATCACTCGTAAAATTTCTGTGCTGTATGAAATGTAGCTTCATCTTGTTGAAACCGCATGTCATACCATTTATATATTTTCCTGTGTCTCCTGTATTAATCCATCTTAATTTAAAATTGGTTTTTATATTACTTTTTTATGTTTTATTATTCTTTAATGGTGAAAGGGTATAGCTTGCAAACTGAAAGTTCAAAAAGATCCTCTCTAACACAGGACGGTGTGGAAAGCACCGTGCTTTAGACGGCAACGTTATTACTCTTTTTTAAAAGTAAACGCACATCCTCAATTATTTTTAGTAGTTGAATTAGACCGCCAAGGATCTGGATGCAGAATTGAGAATAGGTATGTTCGCACCGCAGCCAAGCATCTCAACCACTTAGCCACACTAATATTGTGCTTTATTATCCTTTAGTGTTTTTTCCCATAATGTACATTCTAATATTTTAATTTTTTTTTCTATTTTATCTTGAGTACATTATTTTATTCTTTTTTATAAATTCTTTATTCGGAAATCCTCTCTTCTTATCTATATATTCTTTTATTGTTTCCAATTTATTCTAATAATTTATTTTTCATAAAATATACTTTTTTTAATTACTCACTACCAGAGAGCTATTAATCTCCTTAATTTAATACCTTTTTCAATATTATTGTTTTGGCAGATTCTTCTGTTTTACTTAAAATAAAAATTTAAAGCCACTGTTGTACTCCTTATTTAAATTTTACACTGCTCCTAGCACAGCATTCGTCTTCAATAGCTTACTCAAATCATGTTTTAAAGACATAATACATCAGTACCATTTTCAAAAATTTGCACTTGCAAGTTTGCGTTAGTTTTAATTCTTGAAATAATCTAACACAAGATGTAAGTGCAATTTTACTAGTACAAACAAATTAAAGCGCTCTGGGCAACATTACTAACAACAACGGCTAATCAAGGCTGCACAACATGACCCATTAAAAGATATCTTGTTGAAGGTCTCTTGCGATGAGGCTCGGTTAACATAGAGTAAATTTCGAAACAGAAGAAGATTTGCAATGTATCCTGTGTGAAAAATACATATGTGATATCTCTTTAGTCTAAAAAATCCGCTAATATAGTAGTATGGAAACTCCGAAACTCCAATTTTAATTCGATAATGCCATGTTCACTGAGAGGAGCATTAAAGTTTTTATCTTACGCCCCCGAAATTCAATCTCGCCTAAATTTACCTCAACGTAAAACATATCTATTTGAAATCAAGGCTAATTACCACAAAAGATTTTCAGCAGCAAAAGTGCTTTATTGCGACTTCCACATCACCAGAGAACCAACTCACTGCCCTACGAATCACCAGAAAAAATCTCATAACTATGTTAGAGTTGAAGAAAAATTAGAACTAACAACGAATAATTTATTGGTAGCTATGATAATGAGCAATCAGGTTATAACTAAAGAAAAACTGAGTCATTTCTAACACACAGAACAACCGACTAGAACAATTTTAAAATGGATTTGGGAGATAAAATCCTGCTGAACGTCAGACTTACAACTTCTGAAGAATTAAATTTAGGGTCTGAAAAGTTTGTTGGCTACATTCAACAGACAAGATGGACCAATAATATAATGGTTAAACAAATAAGGTGTACCACCCCACAGAAATTATTAGAATTCGTTTTTGAGAAACAAAAAGCTACGTAATTTTGGAATAAGACCAGGTTAAACCACCTAACGTATAAGGAAAGCCGCGAAATTAACAAGACAAAAAACTGAGAGAGCTTATAATAAAAAGGGTACTAATTAGTCATTATAAAGCATATCATAAGGTTGAGGCTACCGGATTGGATATATATTTAAATTATGTGAATATAGAACCTACTTCTCCAAAAAAGGTAACGACGAAAATTAAACAAACTTTAAACCAAAAATCTGGTGTGAACATCACACGACTTTCCTTATCCTATTATATATATATATATCGGCCCTGCGCTGCTCTTGTCCCGGAACTTGTTATTTTAAAAAAGGACAAGGCGCGAGTCCAACACTCGAAAGCTGATTAAAATAAACAGTACAAGACAATAATTGTCTCGTACTTAAAATTTTGCTACGTCACTGAAGGTAACCGTGCGAGCTCTGCCGCACAGCCTTCGCCATTATCGCCTGCGTGCTCCCTCCTAGCGGCCAAGCGCTCCCCCCCGTCCTCCCGCAGTCGGCCCGGTAGCTCTCCGAGCGCGCTATGATTGGTCCGTTTAATTAATTTTTAATCGGCTATAACTTATTTATTTGACCTCGGATGAAAAAATTTCCTAGTAATTTTTTGTTCGTCTCGGTTTGATCTATCCGGTAATATAAATTTCCCGAAACATTTTCTGAACACCCGGTATATTAAAAATCCTGTACTTCAATTTTTTTCGAGTTCCTATTTTACCAACTTTTATTTTAAATTCATATTTATCTCATTGTAATAAATCATTTTTATTTCCATAAATTTTTTGTATCTTCAACCGTTTAGATTCGCGACTGCTTTGCGACCGATTTTGCGACCTTGTGACCAAACGGCTAGGCCGATTTTTACCAAAAGCTTCGTACTGTGTCCCCTACCTACAAGTAACTTGCATACCAAAATTCAAGTATCTAGCTCTTACGGTTCTCAAGATATCTCGTTTACTGACAGACCGACAGACACACACACACACACACACACACACACACACACACACACACACACACGCACGCACGAACCAATGGCTCAAACCAACTTTTTTGGTGTCCTGAGGCTATAATTCCGCCGATTACATTACTTATTATAGGATAAGGAAAGTAAAAAAAAATCTCAAAGGTATGATTCAGAAAAGAAATTGTCAAACTAACCAACTTAACACTTCATTCTAGCCTAATCCCAAATTCCCAAATTCAAAAGAACAATAAATTAAGTGGCATCATACAGGCTCATCTTTTTGCTATCAGATATCTCTAAAATATATGAATAGTTACTTCTAAAAAGTTTAAAGACTATTATTTATGTAAAAAAATATTATTTTGAACCATAAATTCGGATTTAAGAATAAACATACAATTATAGAGAAGATTCATCAAATTGTCATGATCTTAGAAGGAATATCTCAAAAAAAAATAAGAAAAACCAAACATTAGTTCAAAATAGTGTAATGGTTGATGGGCAGAATATTAGGTTACGTCAACAAACAACAAATTATTGCTGTACAAGCGTATGTTAATTAAACATAGTAGACGCTCCTAGCTACATCAAAAGTAGTCATCTACATCAAGATCTAAAAATGGAAATTATGGCGGATGAAATTAGACTATTTGTTAAGAAGCACAAAAAACTAACCACACCAGTAGTAAGGCAATCCAGTTACTGTATCAGGTCAGAATAATACGATGGTTGAAGAGGCATAAAGTTTTTGAGTTAATGTCAGCCAACCTAAATCTAAGATTAAGTCCAGACTCTGCCTGTCATAAACTAGGATAAATAGGGAATAATGGAGGTGTAACCTCCTAAAAATAATCGGGGTTCAGCTGGCCCGGCTAATAACACCCTATAAGAACCCCTGCCAGAGTACGGCCCAGTTGTCCCAAAGTAACGGGACCTCTATCGTTGGGCTAACCACCCACACAAAGTACATAGATTCAGAGTAATCAAACGAGCCTCGTAATAGGACGGATTAATAGGAAACGACTGGCAAGAAATAGAATAAGATTCAGAACATGAAATATCACATCTCTAACAGGTAAAGAAGTTGAAATTGTAAAGGAAATGAAGAAATACGAAGTACATTTTATGAGTGTATCAGAAGTCAAGAAAACAGAAAACTAAATAAAACATTTAGACGAAGTACACACGCTAAGATTCTCAGGAACACCGGCGGGTACAAGAGCAACGGAAACAGTAGGAATAATACTAAATGAAACCTTAAAAACAAGAGCGATCGGATGAGAGCCTATGAATTCCAGAATTATAACACTAGAACTACAGTTGGAAAAGAAAGTAGGGCTAATACAAATATAGGCACTCATAAGAAAATGCAAACAAGCAAGATATGTTCTACAAAAAAGTATGGCGTGCAATAGAGAAATTACGATATAAGAACAGACATATAATATACTACAAGACTGGAATTCTCACATAGGACAAGACAAAAAACAAGGACATGAAACCATGGTATCACATGGAATACAGGGAGAGATAATTGACAATGAGGATATAATGCTAAATATTTCTATAGTAAATCAGATGCTCATAGAAAACACCTCGTTCCCACACAAGAACATCCACAAAATAACGTACGAAGCGGAGGAACTAGGGCACAAAAACATGATAGACTGCATAACATATTCCAAATGTTTAAGCTATGCAATACAAGACGTAAAAGTAATTAGAGGAGCAGAACCCAGCATCAAACATAAACTGCTAATATCTGACATGAATATTCAAAACTCAAAGAAAGAAAAGAGTACAAACTACACCAGAATAAAATTAGAAACACTAAATAACCCAAAAGTAAGGCAAATATACGAAAATAAAATCACAAAAAAATTAGAAAGATTAGAAGAAGAAATACAAGAACAAAATCCATGGTCACTGGAAAAGACATGGAAACGATTCAAGGAAACGTTGCTGGAAGTAGCAGAAGAAACGGTATAAAAATAGCAAGGCAAAATCCAAATATGAAAAGAACTAAGTGGCGGAACGAAACAGTAAAAAGAAAAGCCAAAGAAAAGAAGAAATCCTAAAAAAATACAAACAAATAAACAAAGAAACAAAAGCGATAATAAAGAAAGCGAAGAAGAACACTTAGAAAGAATTCGGTAGAAAAATACAAGAAAATTATAAAGACAACCAAAAATAGTTCTGGAACACAATGAAAAGACTCAAAAATACTCTATCTCAGAAGGTCAGAAATATCAAAAATAAAAAAAAAACGAATAGAAACAACAATGCAAAGAATACTAGAAGACTGTAGGGAACATTACGAAAACATATTTGAAAAACAGAAGACACAAAAAAGAGAAAAACAGGAAAATATGGGAAGAACAAAGACAAGAACCAATAACAGAAAAGGAAGTAAAAAACGCCATAAAAAAAAAAAACGGTAAGTAACCGGGAGATAACAACATAATGCCCAAAATGTTTAAGAGGAGGACCAGCCGTTAACATTTGGCTAACAAAAATTTTCAACCAAGGATGGGGCACACAAAAAATATTAGAAAATTGAAAAAATAACATTATAGTACCTATATACAAAAAAGAAGATTCTACTAAGTGCGACAATTATAGAGCGATATCGACTTTCCTCAGAAATACTAAAAATTTACGTTAGAATAATAGAAAGACGGCTAAGAAAAGAGGTGGATGAGAAATTACAAGGAGAACAAACAGCTTTCCGGGCAGCCAAACAAACACAAGATCACATATATACAATCCAAATTATAATTAAGAAGACACTGAATATGAATAAAGAATTCTTCCTAGCTTTCTTAGATCTAAAAGCAGCTTCTGATTAAGTAGCCAAAGAATATATCTAGAAAGCACTTCAAGAAATATAAGTAATAAATAAACTAATAAAAGTAATAAAAATCCTGTACAATAAAGTAAAAGAAAAGATAAAATTAAATGGACAACTATTAAAATTCCATATAGACAAGGGGGTAAAACAAGGCGATACCCTAAATCCACTACTCCTTGTCATCTACATGAACCAAGTAAGTATTAAATGTCAAAACGAAACAAGAAAAGAAAATCCAAGATATTTAAATCTAAATTCAATTATAACAAGAGATTTATTATACACAGATCATATCCTTCTAATAGCAAACAGTCAAAAACAACTATAAGGATATATAGAAATATGGAAGAACAACGTCTAACAGAAAGCAATAACCCTGAACACTGGTAAAAGCAAAATCATGCACATAACAAAGAAGCAAAACGAAATAACACAAGAAATAATAATCGATGAAAAAATAATAGAAAAGGTACTTACGAATACCTAGGCACACAAATTAATAAATATGGGCGCATCGATAAAGAAATAAGAAATAGAATCAGCAGAGCCAATAGAATATACTACCAAATCAACAACCCCCTAATATGGAAAAAAGAAATAAATATAAAAGCAAAAATTTATCAAAAATAACTTTAGTAGAAATAAAGTAGCTACGGGTAATAGAAAAAACAAGACGTGATATGATGAGAAATAAAAGCATAGGAAAAGATAGGAACTAAACAGGATCGCATAATACAAACAGTAGAGAAAAATAAATCCAATGGTACGGCTATCTGAAACGAATGAACAACGACAGATGCCAAAAGATGATCATAGAGATAAGGATAGAAGGAAGAAGACCTAGAGGAAGACCCCGTAAAACTTGAAAGGACAACATAGAAGAAGCAGCCAAAAGAAGAGAAAGAACATCAGGACAAACAAAGACTCTAGCTAATAATAGACAAGAATACAGAAAATGGCCCAATTCCCCAACACCACGGGGTAAATGGGAGAAGATAAAGTAAATAAGTAAGAACTGAGTGAGGTGCAAAGCAGAGCATAGTGCGCGTATCGTGTAATAAAGATATGAGTGGTGCCATTGGAATAAATTAAAACACTAATTAATAAGCTTAAGATTGTATTAAATTAATCTATATCATAGGTTAGTTGCAATATAACTAAGGATAATGAGGCATTTTAAATAAAACAAACTAAATTTATAAATCGCTCGACAATGCCTTCACTTGTTCTGAGCCAGGAAATTTGAGTCACAGAAATGTAAGCTTTGTGACTGATGTCGAGGTACTACGTAAAAAAGACTCCCAGGAAAAAAGTCGGGCAGCTAATATATTAAATTGTCCGTTGCAAAAAAAAAACAATTTTCATGGTTTAACTTATTTAAAAACAACTATTCTTCAAAATAAAAGCCGTCATTTTCTACAATCTTTTTCCACCGATCTCCAAGTTTTTGGAGCTGGTCAAAGTAACACTCAGGTGGATTTTAATTGACGCGCTTCTTCAACTATATCAAAATATTCTAACCGGTGACCACGCAAGAAGTGTTTCATTGTGCCGAAGAGGCCACAATCGGGCAGGACAGCATCTGGATTGGCTAACTCTTCACATTTCTCCTTGGTCTTCTTGGCAGTGTGGAGTATGACGTTGTATTATTGAAACAAAGCGCGTTTTCGGTTGACCAAGGTCAAGTATTTCTTATACTTCTTCTTAAACTCGTAAACACTGTCTAAATACTGGTAATAAAGGTCGGCATTAATAGCGCCGCCATTCGGTTTAAAATTAAAAACCCCTTTAAAATTCCACCAAGTGCAAATTATGACCTTGTAGAAACTTTAATAGTCAACCGGAATGAAGCTGAACTTTGAGACTCATGTCCCTGGAATCGAAGCGCTTCTACCATCTGAAGACAGTAGAGTTCAGTTTTGTCCAAAACCATTTAAAATTCAAAGATAAAATTTGATGCTACACTATGAACACAAAAAAATCTAATTTTTCGTAAGTGCTGCGGAACTTTTGGGATAACCCGATACGACTCAAAACTGCCACCTATAGTTACAGCAATTAATAAAAGAGAGACTACAAACTAAACATTCCATTTGTATCCTTCAAACTAAAAACTGATAAGATCTTCTGTAGCTTATCAGATGAAGTAATTTTTTCACAACTTTTATCACCTGCGTCCGATGTATTTAGAAAATGCAGAACTTAATATATTGCAAAAACTCTTCGGGTGCGCTAATTTACTATTTAAGCATTCAAAAAAACTTTTACAGATGGCACCATTAAAGCTGTGAAAAATCTCATGTAAAATAAAATACAACATGGTAACACGTTGATATGAAAATCAAAACCAGGCTGCTAAAAACTTTAGTGCAGTAACAGTACAATTTCACTGAAATGATAACTGATCATACGGAAACGTAACTATTGTTACATGACAAAACCTCAACCCACTTCCTTCTACAATCCTTCTCTATTAAACAAGCAAAAACTGTTATATCTGAGCAAAAATCAACTGATGTCAACAAACTAATGGTGAAGAAAACTGTGTTATCAAATGTAAGAATAAAGCGCACTTGGACTTTCTGATCAACAAGGAATAACCTACATTATACGATATGAAAAAGTGTAAACCAATTCAAACGCGGTGTAAGAGTAACCTAAAAAAGTGTAGTATCTCACCAGCTGATTCAAACTTAATTTGGGACGCTGCCCAGAATCAAAGCTATTGTCTAACATGTTTGAGTTTAAATAACTCAAAAAGTATGGCTCATCCCTTAGATACTAATAAGAGGTTCATATTAGTTTCGGAATTCTGTGAGCTTGAAGAGAAAGAAAAAACAACACTCTATCAAACAACATTAGATTTATTTCGAGACTTTTCTATTAGTATTATTATATTTTATTTATTACGTTACAATTTATTAATTAAAACAAAATTTAACAACTCCTAAATCTTCTTTGTATATATTTATTAGGTATCTGTTCGTCCTACTTTTGTGAATTGTTACTCATCAATACCTGGGCAGTCTGAGCCTAACATAGAAACAATTTTCTGTCGAATTCAACTTTATTTTGAATATGGTTTTCTTTTAAGTCGATACACTTTTGCCAGCGATTACCCAACCTCTTTTATTTGTCCAAATAGTGGATGTTTGGCTTTGTACCATAGGCGTCTACGGTTGCGATGACCTCCTCGTTTGATAAAAATCTGTTTTCGAGCCACACCTTGAATTTAGGAAACAGAAAATAATTGCTGAGGGCCAGATCTGGTGAATATGCTGAGTGATCAATCAACTCACATTGTAATTCGTAATTTTTAGCCATGGTAATCGCTAAAGTGTAAGCCGGTGCGTTGTCTTGATGGAAAAATACTTCCTTCCAATTAATGAGGGAATTTTTCAGCAATTGCTGCCGTTAACTGGTCCTATAACGATGCGTAGTACGATCCCGTTATCGTTTTTCCTTTTTCTAAGTAGTCGACGAACAGAATTCCCTGACTATCCCAAAAACTGTTTTGGAGCAGGTTTGCCCTTTGCAGTCCGCTGTTTTCACTGTTCCTTTGTATCAAGAGTGTAATGGTAGACCCAAGTTTAATTCTTCTTCTTAATCTCAGCTTCTCCCTTGGAGGTTGCTGATCAGCATGGCTATTTTGACCTTTGATATAGCTGCTCGGAATAGTTCGGCTGATGTAAGATTGAACCATTCTCGTAGGTTACGTAACCAAGAGATTCTGCGGCGTCCGACTCTCCTTCGCCCAGCAATTTTGCCTTGCATAATGAGCTGCAATATCTCATATTTAGAATTGCGGGAAATGTGGCCTAGGAATTATAATTTTCTTTTCTTAATGGTAGGTAAGATCTCCAATTCTTTGCGCATCCTACCCAGAACCTGCTGATTCGTAATTCGGTCGGTCCAAGAGATTTTCAATAGTCGTCTATAAATCCATAGCTCGAAGGATTCAAGTCTCTTTGAAGTTTCTTTATTTAAAGTCCAACCTTCTAGACCATACAAGAGCACTGGGAATATATAACAACGGACCATTCTTGTCCTTAATGCTAACGATAGGTTCTAGTCAGTAGTTTTCTCATTTTCATGAAGGCTGCCCTTGCTTGTTCTATTCTTGCTAAGATTTCTTCTCTATGTGTGATGGTTTTGTTTACTATCGTGCCAAGGTACTTGTAGTTTTGAACTTATTCAATAATCCTATTGTCTATGACCAGCTGACTGTCTGCGGTGTTTCTTTTAGATACTACTAACATTTTTGTTTTACTAATATTAATACTAAGCCCAAATTCTTTACTTATTTGAGATACTCTATCTACCAGTGTCTGAAGGTCTTTTAGGTTGCTTGCGATCAAAACGGTGTCGTCAGCGTACCGAATGTTATTGATACATTTCCCATTTATTATTAGTCCTGAACTTTCATCTTCTAACGCTTCGCGGAATATATATTCCGAATAAATGTTAAATAACATGGGTGAGAGGATACACCTTTGTCTGACACCTTTTTGAATATTAATTTCCTCGGAGAGAGAGTTATCCACTTTTATTTTTGCAGTTTGACCCCAGTAGAGATTGATAATTATTTGTATGTCATGATGGTCTATGTTGAGTTTCTGCAAAATATCAACTAGTTTATCGTGCTTCACGTTGTCGAATGCTTTGCTGTAGTCTATGAAGCACATGTAAATATCCTGGTTTACATCTAGAGATCTTTGTGCTAAGATGTTAAGAGCAAATATGGCTTCTCTGGTCCCTGTTCCGTTGCGGAAACCGAATTGTGTGTTTGACATTTCCGCTTCACATTTGCTATATAACTTGGTGTGGATGATTCTTAAGAATATTTTTAATACCTGACTCATGAGGCTTATGAGTCGATACTCATCGCATCTAAACGCTCGGAATTTCTTAGGGATGGGGACAAAGGGGGAAAGTAGCCATTCGCGTGGGATAACCCCTGTTTGGTATATATCGTTAAACAAATCAACAATTATTGAAACTGACTGTTCATCTAATAGTTTTAACAGTTCGCAGTGTATACCATCAGGTCCTGCTGCTTTTCCAGCTTTTGCGGTTTTTATGGCATGGTTGACTTCACTACATGTTATTTTTGGTGCGTTTTCTGCTGCTGTAATGCTACGTTCTTCTGCTCTTTGATCTCTAAAGATTTGTTTAATATACTTTTGCCATAAGTTTGACTTTGATTCTGTATCTGTGACTAAAGAACCTTGGCCATCCTTCATTATCCTCGATTGTTGTCTGTGTGCAATACCAGTGATTTCTTTTATTTTCTTGTGAACATTGAAGCTGTCATACTTACGTTCATACTTTTCTACTTCTTTGCACTTATTATCCATCCAGGATTCCTTTGCTGCACGTATCTTGCTTCTAATAATGTTATGTATTTCTCTATACTTTATTTCATCTTTATTTTTAAATTTTCTCCTTTCGTCCATTAGTGCTAAGATTTCCTCTTTCATCCACTTCTGCTTCATCTGTTTCTTGTGTTCTCCCAAGGTTTCTTGTTGTGTCGTTAATATTGTTTCTTTTATTTTAGACCATTTTGTTTCCTTATCTAAATTACTAATATTTTCTTCTTGCATTTTATGGAAGTTTTGGTTTATCATCTTAGTTGCAGAATTTCGTATATCTGGTTGTTGTAACCTTCGTGTATTTATGTAACTATTTTGGTTTTGTTGTTGTCGTCTTTTCTTCAATCTAATATACATACTCATGACTACAGGATTGTGGTCCGAATTTGCATCGGCACCTGAGTATGTTTTTACAGCCTTTACGCTGTTTCTCGCCTTTTTGTTAACTAGAATGTAATCTATTTGGTTTCTAATTATTTGTTCTGTGTGATCTCTCGGTGCTTACCAAGTATATAATCTTCTCTTTGGTAGTTTAAAGAGAGTATTTGTGACCACAAGGTCTTCTTCTATACAAAACTGCAGCATTCTCTCTCCTCGTCCGTTTCTCTCACCTAATCCATATTTACCTACGTAATCTCCATAGCTTCCTTCTCCAATATTTGCATTATAATCCCCTATTATTATTGTGATGTCACGTTTTTTTCTTAATTTTAGTACTTTCTGAATTTCTTCGTAAAAAGGTTCTATTTTATCATCGTTTTTCTTGTCAGCAGTGGGGGCATATATTTGAATTAAGTTCATTTTACCTAAGTTTGTTTGTAGCTGAATCATCATAATTCTATCCGAATATGGTATAAAGTTAATTACTGCTTTACTTGCACCTTTGTCTAGCATGATACCAACTCCATTATAATGCTCTGTTTCAGTGTTCCCTGAATAATATATAACACCGTTTTCGGTACTACACTTCCCTGAGT
Source organism: Sinelater perroti (assembly GCA_036346155.1). Classification (NCBI taxonomy): domain Eukaryota; kingdom Metazoa; phylum Arthropoda; class Insecta; order Coleoptera; family Elateridae; genus Sinelater; species Sinelater perroti. Next base: position 6,718,814 of record JARFIY010000001.1, on the reverse strand, counting down.
TAGGCCATCGGGTTTCGCTTAGACCCAAAATGTTTAGTTTTAATCTACTCATCTCTTGTACAACGTTATCCAGTTTTCCTGCTTGGAATAAACTGCGTACATTCCATGTTGCAATTCTGACTCTGTTTTTGTGTATACTGTACATATTCTCTTGATTCCCTTGATTGGCTGACGGGGAGATTCTTCGCGCCGTTTCCCCACTGAAGGGGTGCCCCGGACTAACGGCCAATTGTTTTGATTTTTCAGCCATGTGATTATCTTGGGAAGCATTTAAAACAAAATGCATTTAGTGCGGTAGTTTTCCGTTGCTTTCCGCACCGCAGCGTCCCAACCGTTTAGGTCAATATGTGACCCTCGCCTGAGATTGGTCTAAAATTGGCCTTTAAGGAAGTAAATCTTCAGTAGCCCCATAAAAGTAATGCCACAACTGCTGCCCTGTGTCATGCTAGTTTTGGTCCGCCCCGAGTATTTTATTTCCTCGGTACCACCCATCTGGGAGGCATTCCCCTATCCGTCACCTGGGGAGGCGCCCAATGGGGGACTAGCAACCCCACATGGGCCCAAGTTTTATAGACAGTGATAAATCGCAAAAAGTTCGACTCGTTTTGCTTAAGCAGGGCCTTAGAAATGCTCATTCAAATGAACTTTTTAAATGAAACGCGTTCTTTCGATATGCCCACACCCTCTGCTATCTCTCTAACCTTGATTCGACGGTCGTCCAATACCATTTGGTAAACTTTTTCGATGCTATCGGTAGAGGTCGCAGTTTTTGGCCGCCCCGAACGCTCATCATAAAGCTGGTACGTCCACGTTTAAATTCAGTTGCCTATCTTTTCACGGGGGCAAATGATGGGAAAGAGTCCCCGTCAACGCCGTATAACTCGGCTTTAATTTGCGCAAGCGTATTGATTTTCAGATGCAAGTACTTCATTACGGCACTGTATTCGATTTTTTTAATTTTTACAAAAGCACTGACATCGACTGATACAAACGACTGCAAACAACAACTAAGCGTCCAAAATGGCTAAAATGTTTAGAGGTATCTTTTAAAGCTTGCAGTAGCAGAGTACAACTTCATGTTGGGGCTCAAAACTTTTCAGACTGCCCGCGTATATAATTCAATGGTTTTATTGTGAATTTAGTGCTTCTAAAAACACTTGCAGTATTTGAAATTATTATTTCTGTTACTAGTGTGTCAATACCTAGGCTCAGTAAAATTAAGCTCAGCACGAGTGGCAATAATGATATTCCCCGTTACTTCAAACCAACATATGCCTCAGTAATAAGTAGATAATGTCGGTTTTATAATTTAGTTCACCAGACACTAATTCGTCATAATCCCAGTACTGATAGCGGAACGCAGAATTAATAACGATCGTTTGTATTATTTACCTCTATTAATCAGGGCAATGCATGTGGAAACATAAATTGCCCCGTACAGTACTGCGGCGCTTGTTTATTGCCGTCCCGATTCCCTGCGCGACCGCCTAGTATTTTCGTTCTCGCGCATCGGATCCGCTCGTGCACGAAAATTTTGAATCTGCTGCGCTTACGTTGACAAACAGAAATACTATTATCAACAGGGAGGCTTGCGTGCTAGCGCTATCTAACAGATTAACCACGTCTGGACATCTGCCAGGATAATTTGTTTCTGGATAGTCCCGCAACAGTTCACCGGAATTACAGCAGGGCTAAGCGTAGAATACACAAAGAATTCCCATCGTGAAGCTTCCAAACTTTCCTCTTGTTCAGATTCGTCAACTGGAAATAGTCTATTTAAATGTAGTGAATAATAAACATATCTTGAACATTCATAAATAATTTATTGTGATATATTTTGAATACCTCTATGTCTAGCTGCACAAACCTATGCTACATCTTAGATGTTTAAGGGGTAATGCCACTCTAGAATTTTGAAAAATCGATTTTTCTTTTTTTGGCTTAAACAATACTTTAGGGCCACAAAAATGATGTTCACTTGATTTTACAATGAAAAAACAATTTAAATAGCTTAATTCTTGATTTTGCCGCAGCATCTCGGAGCGTGCTTTGAGCACGATGGGACGTCCAGGCGGCGCGCTCGCTTTCATTATGGTTTTACCTGCTAATAAAGTAAGTGACCACATTACTTACAGAGCAAAGGGTTTTTAAAGTTTGTTAGAAGTCAATGAGGATGTGTAATTGTATAATAAAAGTGTATGTGTGTCAGTGTAGGCTCTGTTGCCGCCATTTTGTAACAAAATGATAATAAAATAATTTGTTTACACTTCAACACATGTTAATGAACTGTCTAAAAAGAAATTTCATCCCGCTTCCTATACACCCACAATAAATTATCAAAAAAGGCCTTTTTCAGTCGCTAGAGTGGCGTTACCCCTTAAATTGCCAACGAGACTGTTACGTGTTGCAGAAATCATTTCCTAACAGACCGATGATAGTTAACAAAAGAATTGACAAGTGACGTAGCAGTGATGAATTTAACAGTCTGTTAGTAGTTATTTCTGTTGTTTTGTGATAGTTCGTTCAATGTTGTTTAAAAGATTGTTAATCACTCGAAAAGCACTGATTAATGCGTACCAAATTATAATAAAATTAGAGAACAAGAATGGATTTTTTCTTATAAAACGTTTAAGTGGTTTTAATTAGTTTTTATATGCATTTATGTAAAAATAAGCATTATCTATCTGAGCAAAATATAACTTTAAATTTTTTTTAATTCTACAATTCTACAGTTTCCAAATATTCTTCTTCTTATTTTTAACCCTTTTACCCTAGACGGGTGTCGGATTGTCCTTCGGTTGGAGAAGAACTTTCTCCATCTTTCGGTAATTTCTTCCGTCTTTGTTAGTAGTATATTGTTTGCGTCTTTTATTCCGCTTAGTTCCTTTTTACCTTTACCTCTAAGTTGTTTAATTTTGTTCCAGAAAATTCTGTTGTTGTTTTTGAAGCCTTCGCTAAGTTCTTTCCCGAAATCTTCCCGAGCTTTCTATTTTGCTCTTTTAACCATTTCTTTCGTTTTTTTCTTCAGCCTATCGCATGTTATTTTGTCGTCGTTTTGTTTTGATATTTTATATCTTTTCCATGCTGTTTTTTTCTGTTTAACTGCTTCCCTTAATTCCTCGCTCCACCATTTGGTGCTTTTTGATCCTTTCCTTGTTTTTCTCGTCCCGCATATTTTTCTTGCCGCATTTAATAGTGTTTCTTTGAGAATTTTCCATCTATTTTCTAGTGCCCAGTTGTTGGATAATTTTTGGGTTTGTAATATTTTGTCTACTTCGTTTACGTATTTTATCTTTATTTTTTCATTTTCATTCGTCTTATATTGATTCTTGTGAATTCGTTATTATCTTCTTCTATCTCGATTGGTTGCTGGACTTTTGCTATTACTAGTCTATGCTTTGTGTTTAGTTCTGCGTCTCTTCGTACTGCTATTTCTTCAATGCTATTTTCCATATCTTGGGTGTGTACAATGTAATCAATAATACTCCTTGCGTTTCTCTCCTCTGCTATGAACGTGTACCGATCTTCTAGGGTACCAAAATGAATTTCCTATTTTCGGATTATTGCTGATACAAAATTCTAGCATTTTATTTCCATTTCTATTTAGTGTTAATTCTCCATATTTTCCTAAACTACCTAGCGCTTTGTTTGGATCTTTACCTACTCGAGCATTCTAGTCTCCTACCAAAACTACTTTGTCAGATAAATCTCTTGTTTCATCTATTGTTGTTTGTAATGTTTCGTAAAATTTTTCCATTGCCGCGTCCTCCGTCTCTTCTACTGGTGCATATAACTGTATGACTGTATTTTTTTCTTTTAATACGATCGTCAGTGTTATTATTCTTGATGATACTGGATTGTAATTTAGTATTCTTTTAATTACTTCATTTTTAATTATAATGCCCACGCCCTCTTTTGCTCTGGTACCTGGGGTAACTCCTGAGTAATATATAGTGTGATTGTTTCCTAGACTTTTTATTCCTTGCCCTATCATCTTTGTCTCGCTTATTCCAAGTAAAGTGACATTAAATTCTTCCATCTCTTCTACTTCTTTACCTGTTAGTGTGGTTATGTTCCATATGGCTAGATTCCAATTGCTGATTGTATTTGTTGCGTTTTTACATATGTCCTTTTTCGTTTGCCGGGTCGTATATCCTTTTTGTCTGATATCATGATATTGGGCTAACAGTTTTTTGGAATATATCTTGTGGTTCTGGTTATTTTTAGCAATTCATCTCTTCTTCGGTCATCTTCTATTGGGGATCTTTCGCTAGCCTTCCTCGCTAAATCTTTTCCCACCCTTTTACCCGATGTTCCTACCCCATTTTCGTTTTGTTGTTCTTTTTCCCATCTTTCCAAGTCTTCTATAGTGAAAGCTGAGCCGTTAACAATGAGTTTGTTATATTTGATTATTGCTTTATTACTTTGGGCTCTAGCCTCTTTCATGTGTATTAGTAATTTTTTCCTTTGTAATTGTATTTCCGTGGTCTTCATTTATTCTTCACTTTGTATTTTTCAGGTTATTTGGCTGCCTTTAATATTTCGAATTTTTTGTTCACATTTCTTAATTCTATCGTAATCGGTCTGAGTTTGTTTTCTTCCATTTTTCCTATTCTTTTGATGTCAGTTATATCATTCATTGGTGTAATATCGACCCCTATCTTGTTTAGTACATCTTTTATGCTCTGCTGCTGGGTTTCCAGGTTTTAGTTTTCGATTTCTTTGATGCCAAAGATCATCAAATTGTTCTTCCTTATTTCCCTTTCGAGCCATCCGATCTTGTTATCTTGCATGTTTATTTTATTTCTTAGTTGTTCGTTTTCTCGCTTCATTTCTTGATTATCTAGCTTTAGTTTTGCCATTTCTAGCTGTATCGAGTCCAATTTTTGTTCTATTCTCATTTCTCGTTCTTCTGATTTCCGTCCGTTATCCTCCAGCTGTGTTAGTTTGTCTCTAATGTCTTTCAGTATTTCTTCCATCTTGTTTTATAATGTGTACGTTTAGTTATAATTTGTTTTAGTTTTATTTTGATTATTTATTAAATTTCCGAATGATTAAATTTTTTTGCAACGCGGAAAGGGTTAGAGGCCAGTCTACCCGTCGGACCCTTAACTCTTATCGGTGTTTTGTATCCTAGATTTAAAGTATACTCCTTGTATAAAATATACACGGGTTTATTTATAGATTTTAAATCTTGTGTTTTCTTATGGAGCTATGCTGTTTTGAACTTGGATTTATAAAATTAAATTTTATGAAAGATAAGTGAGTAATGCTGATATAGCGCGGCGTCCTCCCAATTATCACATCGGGTGATGTCCGGTGACCTCGGCCGCCAGCTATTTACGCGTTCTCGCCGGTATTTATGTTTGCAAGCGGAAAGATTTATGTTATAAAGTAACGGATTTAAACTTACTTTTGTTTGCTGCTGCTGGAATCTCCAGTTTGTCAGTGTTTATTTACTGGTATTTGTTTCCTACCTTAATTTAATATTGATTGTTTACCCACTAAAAATATTGAAACTCAGTTTCCAAATATAAGTAAACAAAACTAGCACTAATCGTGCTTATACAGCTATTTGTATAAACTAATGTGGAAAAGTAACACTAGCCTTATTATATTAACATAAAGCATAAGATTGAATCTCTTAAAATTTTTTGATAATACAACATATTAATCATATACAAACACTTTGTCGTTTTCCATACTTTCCCAGCAAGCAACTTCGAATTGCAATTTATTGCATATTTAACGCCATTTTTATTATTGATTTCCATTTCAACAAGAATTATTTGTAAAATAAACAATCACAAATACGTAGATTATGTTAATAATACCAAATATCTTTGTAATATTTTCACACTTGATTTGTATATAAGTACTGTAATTTGGTGAAGTAATTTTTTATTACTTATCTTGTCAAGATTGGAAAAATAGAAAATCTGTTTAAATCATTTTACACGTGCATACATATAAACAAATCGATGTTATGTTTGGGTTGCATAATTTGCATTTGTCACAATCTAGTGATTTCCAATGTTTACATGCTAACTTTGTATAAATGTAGTTATTTTGTTCTTACAGTTAAACACTCTGTTAACCAATAGTAAATTGAATAACTGAAATAATTTTTTTGTATAACACACTCAATTTCTAACAGATCTTTAATTTTAATCAATTGTCAACAAACAAAGACGCTGACAACCGTTTGTACAACCAGGCATTGGTATATCTTGATACAAGGGGTTGCCCGCCAAAAGGTATTTTTTGCATCCTAGGCTGACAATTTTTTAACCTCCTTCCCTCAATTTTTTGCAAGATGAGAACGTATAAATTTTTAATTAGATCGACTTTTTTCCTTGGTCGGAAACGTGGAACAATTTAACTTAGCATCCATTCATAATAGACGTAAGCATAAATCGCCCGTAAGAATGCGTAAAGCTGAACCCAATTACAAAGTTCATGAGCTCGTTCATAATGCACTCCCGTAAATTTTACTTTTTATGTTCAAACGTAAGAAATACCTAAAGATCCCTAGATTAATGTTGGCAGTAATAAGAAAATGTTTGTTTTGGTTCTGAAATTGCATAATCTTAGTTTACTATTGTCGAAATTTTGGCTTCGTTTGTACAACGGATGCCATGCGCAACTTTTAAATGTTTACATAAGGCTTACATGCGTTATATGTATTTCTCATGGGCAACTTATGCTTATGGCCATTATGGGCGCTTACCTCCGCGAACCTCCGTTCGGTAAAAGCAAATCAAATGACCGTCGTATACACGCGGTGACAGCCGCAGCCCCCCAGAGAAGCGAGAGCGACCCCGACGTGCGTGCACCAACTCACGGGCCCTGTGTAAATTAAGCACTCAGAGCGCGGCACGCTAAATTTCATATCAGCCGTCTTTGTTCACTTTCTGATCAAATGAATAGAATGCCTTTGTTTACTACACACGGATCTCCTCGTGTAAATCAAGGGCGTAAACTACGCTATATTTCTTTGTTTACTTTCTGTTCAAATGTGTAGATAGATACTATTAACAAGTAAAAAATTTTATATTTATTATATAGTTAGAAGTGTGCCAGTGTGGATCGGAGTTCACTCCTAAAGCTCTCCCATGCCTGGTTTACCTGGATTAAGTACCTGGGTTCATTTCGAACAAAGGGTCCAATAACGCGGTGCTTACCACATCGCCTCGCAGCGGAGATAATGCGGGACGACCGAACAGAGAGGGAGAATATGTCCATGCCAAGCTCCCATGCGGGGTGTTGAACCACACTATTATTATGTAATTAAAAAAATACTTAAAGTATCAAATAAATTATTTATTTTAGTTTCTATTTTAAGATAGTTAATTTTTTGTAGTGTCAGACGGCTATACTTTATATGTACAAAGATAGTACAAAAATATTTTTGTTTTTTAATATAATAATTCTTCATTAAACATTTTAAAAGTAGCATCCAACTAAAATTCAAAATATATGTCTTGTTTCGTTTGTACCGTATTTATGGTTTGCAAATGAGACAACTTCCGGAAGTTACCAAAGCAATCAGGAGTTGCATTAATAACAAAACAGATGGTAAATTGATGATGCAACAACTCAATTCCATCAATTTTCACCAGTTTCTGCCAAGTACGGTTGCCATCTGCAACAGCATCCGTTTTTGATTGACGATACAAAGATATCATTATTCCAAGATAGCATAAATTCTGCCAGGCCGTTAACAACAAAGTTTGATAATAATGGCCTATCTTTCAGAAACCATGTCAAAGTAAATCATATATTTGTAATTTGACTAAACGCAAAACATAACTTTGCCCTCAAAACTCTTAGGTTTTTAACAGATTCTGCAGCTTGGCCCCTACTTAATTATTGGTTTACTAATAAGATAGATTCACTTTTTGTCACTGGCAACAAATCGACGAACGAATCGAAGATCCTAAGGAATATCTTGTGTTAAACCGTAAAAAATTTCTCTGTATTGTCTGTTGACTTGACCTAATTTAAGCAAGCGACGGCTTCTTGTCTGTCGAAATGGTAATTATCAAATGCTCGTAGCTGGGGATGCTTGAAGCCGAAACTAAAGTTTTTGGGTCCCATTAGAAAACTAATGTCAACACATAAATTTTTTGGACAAATTTTAAGTCGGGAGACCCAATATTGCACCTTGACCTTTAACTTTGCGGATTATTCCAGTTGCATCAGTAGCGCATCTAGTATTATCAAAGAACGGATAAGTTTTCAACATTCGGATGAAGGTTGTTTCCTACTTTGCTACCTTTTTCTTATATATACACGACGACAAAGTCAGCGCTACATACTCCGTAACGTACATACGTTTGCCGCCTTTTTTCCCTAATAAAGTCACAATGTGGTTCCACCAAATCGAGGCTCAATTAACCGTACATAGGATAGTAAAGGATGATCACAAATTGTTTCCCAGCTTTATCCAAAGTACGCAAACTAAGTTGAGGATGTCATCAACACAATATTATAAATATAGTATAAAAAATAAAACATGAGCTAATTAAACCCTTCAGATAATACCCCCCTACGAAAACTGCTCGAAAGTGAGGAAATCGGCGATCGTACCCCATCCCAATTTTTTTGATACATAAAAAACTATTTGGAAGTACCGCATAAGACGCAGCACCCCCTAACTGCCGCCAGCGATAAAAGTGCTGCGGCCTTCGCTGAGCTAGCCGACCGAATACACATGGTCCCGCATGGTCTCATCACCGCGGTTTTAAACAGCTCAAAATTAGATGTGATCAACCTGCTGGTGAAAAAAATAAAAAATGAGACTCAAGATTAATGAGTTCTTAAAAAATCCACAAGGCAAATCGCAAAATCGCAGGATCGCAACACGATTCATTCTCGTAGCAAGAGTGTTAACAGAGACTTTGTACCACCACAAATTCGCCAAAAAAAAGCCAGGGTGCAAGCAATGGAATGAGTGGCTATCAAAAAACAACCAGAGCTGTTAGTAAATGCGGCGACGGATAACGCCTCTGGGTCTCGCCGCATTTTTTTCAGTGACCGCCTTACCAAGATAACATTCCTTGTAGATACGGGCGTCGATCCATGCATATATCATCGCAGAAAACTCAGTGGTTATAAAAATAAAAGTAAATACGAACTTTTCGCTGCAAACGGCTCACGCATCGCAATCTATGGTACGATTGTATTAAACCTGTACCTTTCTCTTCGCCGAAATTTCAGATGACAATTTGTAGTCGCAGATGTTGATTCACTGATTATTGGCATGAACTTCCTCTCCCATTATGGCCTTTTTATCGACTCTCGGAACAAACGCCTAATAGATACAGTCACCAGTCTATTAAAACCGTAGCAAGGACTTAGCAGAATATTTAGACCTTACTCGACTGCGCAGATAAAACATAACATTGAGCATCACATCGAAACAATCCCGGGCCCCCTGTACACTGCAAAGCCCATCCCTTGGCCCCTAACCGGCTTAAGATAGCGAAGGCCGAGTTTAACTTGATGTCTCCACTTTACTCAAAAAAAGAACAGAAGTACACGATCTTGCGGCGACTATAGAGCACTCAATGCCAGGACAATTCACGACAATTAATCGCCATTCCACTTCGAGGACATGTCACACATGCTACATGGAAAGACATTTTTTCTAAAATAGATTTGGTAAGAGTATAACTAAACTATTTACTTATTTTGATTTACAAAATGGAACACAAACATGTCAACATTTTATGGATCAAATTACACGTTTTTGCCTACGTCGACGATTTGTTATAGGTTTATAAATAAGTTCTCAGCTTTAGATTTCACAGGACGCAAATCACCGTTTACATGTAACGTATTAGTCCGCCCTCTTGCGGTTTTAAAGCAATGACATTTGGTCTTTCGAAACATCGTGCGATTTGGCGTTTGATGCACATAACCTCAATAATCAGCTGTGTTCACGATGGCAATCACAAAAGAGCATATTCGATTTTCTATCCACCGCGTTTCATCTTAAGAAAAACGCTGCTTAAGCCACCGAAATGATTTGTGCTACACATGGGGAGAATGCTGTAAGTCATGCAACGTGCAAAAAGTGGTACCAAAGATTTCGCGGAAGCTGGGAACTTATTTATACACCTATTAATTCCGCAAAATGTATTTTCGGTGAGAATAAACTAAACTTTCTCGGCTATGCCGTCAATGCCCAGGGAATAAAGCCTTTAGGTGAACGCGTGAAATCGATCAAAAAATTTTCGAAGTCCGAAACTATTAAACCATTACGCCGATTTCTCGGTTTAATGAATTTTTATTGTCAATTTATTCCGGAAACTGCCAAAATTTTACAACCATTGAACAAAAAGTTAAAAATTCTTAAGAAAGGCGATACACCGGTTAAATGGAACGAAAACTCTAAGATCGCTTTTTCTAACGTTAAAGTTCCCCTTGCAAACGCGACAATGCCAGCACACCCAGTACCAGACGTGCCTGCTAATTTAGTGGTAGACGCTTCCGACTACGCGATAAGTGCAGCCTTGCAACAATTCATGGATAATGCATGTCAATCTTTAGGTTTTTTTACAAAGTTTTTAACTTTGGCACAGAAAGAGTACAGTGCGTACGACCGCGAATTACTCGAGATGTATAATTTACCTATCACAAGCCGCTAATTAATACTTTTAAACAAAATTTATAAAATAAAGACAGCGAGTTGCTTGAAATGTTCGCTTTTTTATTTTGTTTATTATAATTTAAAAAAGGTTTACTTTAATGATCATAATGTAAACATTTACTGTAATGTATCAAGCGATGTTGTACGCCCTTTTGTGCCAAAGACTTTGAGACGCACGGTTTTCGATTTTCTACACAATCTGTCACATCCGGGTATACGCGATACGCAGAAATTTATTATGAGAAAGTTTATCTGGCCGTCGATTAATGAAGGTTACCGCAATTGGGCACGACGTTGCATCGCTTGTCGAAAATTTAAAGTTACGTGACTTATATCAACATTCAAAAATACAAAAAAACTGTGTATTGCGTAATGCGTTTATTTTCACTAGGAACTTTTTCTTTATAAACAGCCGATATTTGATGCATCTTTGAAATATCTCATATAATATTTATAGATAAATCATACGTATTGATCCAGCTTTACAAGATTTTGTATGTATTGTTGTCATTGGTAAGGGGGTAATGTAGCAGAGCAAATACTCGAAAAATATTTCTTATAACGGTCATATTTTTTAATGGTTTTTGGGTCGGTCGGTGCGGACCGCAATTAGTCCGTGCCAAATTTGGTTTCTTTTACCTGCCAAAATTATAGGAAATATCTTCCTTTATTATCTCGAGGATGGACAAGTTTCAACCCTTACCTGCAACCGGTTTACGAACGACAAAAGTAGACAGTTACCATTCAGCTGTCGCAAGAGACACATCGGCCTGCACCAGGGTAGAAGGCGGCGAGCCGTAGTCAGATGAGCGTCTGCCTACTATAATTTTGTCGCTAGCTATTTTTCATTTGCTTGCCACGGTACCGCGTACATTAAAATATACGTTTCGCACATCGATTGTATTTATATTTACAATTCACCACTCTAAAACCTATAATAGTATACTTACAAAATAAAGAACTTTTAAACTTTTAAAGAACGTCAAAGAAATCTTGAACTAAACTGGTTTAACCCTGATGTACGGTAATACGTTCTGATAGTTCGATTAACAATTATCTGTGCATAAGTAGTATGATGTAATAAAACTATGAAGACACAATAAATAGTAAAAATAAATAATTTTATAGTTATATATCCCAGTAATTAAACCCATAAAAACTAATATAGTGGCATAAAATCGTATACAAACTACGGAAACTACGAGTAGCGTTCAAGTTCTAAAGTCTCCAAGTTTCTTTTTTTTTCTGAAGAATTACTTACCCATGAAAGTTGAAACTTCTGTTACTTCTTAATGTAATCTCCGTCTAGACATATTTTTCACAATGTCGTCGCCATGATTCCATGGCTGTTTAGAACACTTATTTAGGGGTGCGTTTTGTCCACTGGAAAATCGCTGACGCAACAGCGGCTTGATTGGAAAATGAGCGGCCACAGAAAGTATTCTTCATGATCGAAAATTAATGACTACATCTCGTGTCAACATATCCTGAGACATTGCCACATACGCAGTCTTGTGTACGTCGGTCAGCATTTGTGGGACCCACCTTGAAGAAACTTTCTGCATTTTAGCTCATCATGCAAAACGGACTCCACAGATCCTACTGTAATTCCAAGTTGAGAGGTGACATCACGCACACCTAATCTACGCCTTCCATAACAACTTGCTCCACTCGGGCTAGCATGGTTTCGGTCCGGCTGGTTCGTCGTCGAGGCTGGCTAGGTTTATTGTCACACAAATCTCGACCTTCTTTAAACTTTCGCAATCGCAAACGCATATTTATAACACCCATAAAGCCTTCATCGCATGTTTCACTCAATTGGAAATAGATTTTGATTGGCGTTTAACCATGCAAATAAAGAAAATGGATAATTACACGTTGTTTTTGAACATTATATGCCGTACTTTAAAGTATACAAAACAAAACTTACTGTAATGGCCGTAATTCAACTTGTATACATTATTGTACGGTACTGCCATCTGTATTACAAATTCAGAAATATTCCCCGCGTCTCTTAAAATCAACCTCACTTTTCAACTTAGTCTCACTGCTAGGAGACCTTTGAAATTGAATGCACTTCGTATAATAAACATCCAAGCTTAGGTGTTATACAAACAATCTATATATGCCTTATAGCAATCTTAGAAATGATTCTGCTGCAAATAAGTAAAAAAGAACCATTAGTGGTATATCATTTCAAAACTAACGCTTCAACTCATAAAAAATAATTGGTACACTTAAAATATGCAACATACGTGAGTCAATCAACTATAAACCAAACTTATATTAAACTTTGTTTGAGCATCACATAAATGCAAATATACAAAGTTATTTTTGTAGATAATTTTCTAACTTAGAGACACATTTTTACTAACAAATAAAAGTTTTTTGATCCCTGTATCGTAAGGCAAAGGTGGTTATGGCGTCAGTTAGTCGTGCACAAACGTTTCGACAGCGACATTGTCGTCAGTTTTTTTCCCTCAAGAGCTTTTTTAGTAGTCCAAAAGAAGTGAAAATCACAGGGCGGTAAATCCGGTGTATAAGAAGGGTGTTTCAGTCCAGAACACATCCCCATTTTGTTGTTGAGTTTGGGCAGCTGTATAAGAGTAGATAGGAAATTCATTTTGCAGAAACTTTTCAAAACCAATATTGTCACTTGAGTTCTCTTAAGGATATTGTTTCCAAACTGTCCCTTAAGTCTCCTCAAGGTTCAGATGGTTTTACGCCCTCTGATGAGAAACTTGACAAAAATTTGTTGCGCAATGGACAAGAGTACGGCTTGGTCTAACATCGTGATACTGGCTAAAAAATCAGTATCTTACAAGAAAAATCCTCTTATATACAACATTCAAAAACCATCCCTCTCACCGTTCCTTTTACGGTACCTAAAAAATTAATTCCGGAAATTATATTTCATTCGCACACAGAGACAATTACTTCATATGAAAACCAAATTTGAGAAACCAATTTAAATAATTAATAATAAAAACAACAAAAAAATATAGCCCCAAATTATAAATTAAAAACAGTTGTGTTACATACCGATAGCTCCGGAGTGAAAAGAAGTACAGAAAAGGCAACCAAATATCTTAATTTTATAATATAGTAGCACGAAGGTCTTTATTAAATAAGTTGCAACTCAAATTAAATGACATGTTGTTTGGTTTGCGCGTACGAAAACAAAAATGGATTAGAGGCGGAAACATTTTAATACTATGGACATATAGGCCACAATAAACCAGTGAAAGTCATTTTCATGATCTTTAATTTGTTTTGATTTATTTATAAATTTTTCTCTTTTATTTTGGTCGACCAGTACTTGAATAGAATTTTCCATTATTGTTACATTTACTTTGCGATTATTTATTATTCCTTTCATTGGTATGTTAAATAGCCTCTCCTTGCCGCCCTCCTTTATTTAAAACAATTTTATTTGCTAATCCTTCATATGTAAATACTGCCGTTTTCGAACCTTTGTTAGCTATTACTATCATTTTTATTAGTTTTCCTAGTGTACCTAAATTCTTTGCATCTCTCATAACCATATTTCTTTTTAACGTGTTCAATTCCTATTTGAAATAAATACATGTCTATTGCACTATTTCTTTCATTACATGCATTGCGTTCATAGTTCCTTTTTCTTGTCTCAATCCGTTTTGGCACTCCACTATGACCTTTTGTATGCTTCTTTTAATCTTGATAATGTCATTGTAATTACTTATAACTGATGTTCAGTAGAATTATTCGTCTATAATTTTTAACTGACTTTATATCTCTTTTCTTTGCTATGGGTATTATAATTTTGGTTTTTTATTCTTCCAACATAGTTTTATTAGTTTATATTTGTTTCGTTAACTAACGAATTCCTTGTTTAATTTTATTTTCCTTATTTTTTATGAATTCGCAATATATACAATTTGGTCTTACCGCTGCCTTTGAAATTTTGATTATTTCGTCGATCTTTGCTTCCGATGGCTTCCCCATTTCTTCTTCTCCTATTTTATACTCCATAATATTTTTTTATTTCTTTTATTTGTTTTTTCATCTTTGATCTATCCGTCTTTGCTGTTCGTTTTTTATTATTTTCGTTGCGTCTTTTATTATTTGTTTAAATTATTCATAGTAATCTTCGTTATAAAATTCTGTCAATTTGGCATTTTTTTCTCCCTTTTTCGTAATAGCAGGCAGTAATCGTCAGAAAACTTTTTTTGTAGTGTTTTTTATTATCTTTTCTGGTGCTTTCGTTACACTATTTTTTATATTATTTTTAATGTTTTCTATCTTTCTTAATTGAATTTTTAATTCTTTTTCATATTCTCTTCTCCTTTCTTCATTTTTTAGCTATTCTGTTTGCGTTTTTTGTATTTTCCTACTTTTAAATATAAATAAATAGTGCAGTGTAGACCATAAAAGATAAAACGTGGCAAGGACTCAAAAAAATTTAATGACTTAAGATTCATCAAAGAACAACTTGGTCAATGATAAGAAAATAGTTTGTTATTTCTTGAAAAAATTGGTCTAGATGGGACAAAAATCTAACAAAAAAAATATTCAACACGATTTCTTACTTGTCATTACTATAGACGATAATTCTACCCTGCGTATTATAAAGTGTTTAAGTTATAAGTAAATTATCGTATAGTAAAAATCAAACGCCTAAATACCTTACGTCTAACAATTTACCCGAAAAATTCAAAATATAATCAAAAAAAAGTTTCATCAAACCTACCCAACGCCTACAAATATTTACTTTGCTGTTATCGTTAACACTGCAGCTGTGCTTCCGTTACACAAACTTGCAACTGCGGTTTTAATTTAATACAACGTTTTCTGTTTACCTCGATAATAAATTTGTTGTAGTAATTACATCTGGTGACACATAATCCTCTGATCTGTAAAACATATGTAACGGCTAATTTGTTTATTCTGCTGTTAATTCAGTTACCATTAATTTACTGTTTTGTAAATTGGTTATTTTAATTTTATTCGAATTTCTATTTAATGAAATACAAATATCTGTGTTTTAAATATTTACTAGGCTGTTACTAATATACCTCATAAAGCGTTAGTTTCATTGCTTTATTTATATATTTATTAAAATATATACACACATACATACACATGTATTTACACGTTTCATTTAGAAATTTCACATAGTCCAGAGAAAAATTCAAATTTTTAAAATAATTGTTACTGTTTATCAGTTTATCATTGTGAAAACCTGACGTAAAGATTGTGTGTATTTTGCTAATGTGTTAAATAAGCTTGTATAGATATAAACAACGGTTATAAAGAAAATATAATCTGTTATAAACTTCCAAAATTTAAAAAAAAATAAACACATGATATAACATTCATCTAACTACATTAACTTAAAGAATACAACCACTGTATACAATTTTATCAATACAATTAAATATTCACATGTATATGTGTTTCCTAAAAACATATCCAAATTTCCACATTCACAACTTGTAGAAAAATGTTTGTTTTCATTTCACGAATTTAAAATTTGTAACAATTATAACTAACTGTATTTTAAGTTTCAAAAAATAATGTAGTGCATGATGTAGAGAAAAAAATAATATGAAATAATAGAAAGAGTGTACATAATTACATATAAGATCTAGAAACATTGAAGAATTCGATAGCGTTAATTACAGTATTTCAAAAACAATAACATAAATCTAAGTTGTTTTTCTAGAATATCCAAAAAAGTTTAGGAAACTATAATTAATTAGTCTTATAAGGGCGTCTCATAATAAACTGACATTTTAAATTTGTCGCCATTTTTTCGCGGCTAAACCAAAGTAGACCTTTTTGTTTGCCATCATTAGTAAACGTTAAATTAAGGAAATTATGGAAAGGTACACAACCAAAGAACGCGTAGAAATTGCAAAAATTTACTTTAAAAGTGGTGAAAAATTCACAGAAATTATTCGCCAATGCCGTATTTTTTTGGTCATTATAATGCACCGTAGTGATTTTAATCACTAAATTTGAGCTTACCGGTTTAGCTATAAACAAAAAAAAAACAGTGGTCGTCCTCGTATCTTTCGTTCAAATGAAATTATAGCTAGTATAAGTGAAGTATTGAAGAAAATCCTACCACATCAATCTGTCATTGCAGTCAACAATTAGGCATTTCCAGAAGCTCCCTTCAACGAATTTTAACAAAGGATTTGCATTTGCATGCATTCAAGGTTTAAATTACACCAGCATCAAAACCACAAGATCATGCAAGACGCTGCGTGTTTGCAAATTGAGTTTTGGAAAATCAAGAAGTTAATGGTGTGTTTTCGGAAAAAAATCATTATTGGCGATAAGGTACAATTTTGTCTTACCGGCTTTGTTAATAAACAAAATTATCCAATTTGAAAATTCGGGAATCCAAAAATGATTGAAGAACATCCTACGTATCTTCAACGGATCAGGATATGGTGCGAATTTGGGGGCTTGAGGTTTGAAAAATCAAAATATAAGATGTCAAATAAAAATAGATGCAAAGGCTTTCACGGCTGGTGTTATGGTCTATCGTGTGGTTGGTTCTCGGGTTATTAAGCCGTGGTTGAAGTTCGGAAACTCTTGACGTTCGGTCCACTACTGCGGCGAACATCTTCAGAAAAAAACTTTTAAAAATTAAGTGACTGTCTCGTACGTTTTCGCTTTTATATTCGTACGAGTGTGAGAAATCTTTATGGCGGGCCGTTGTTGAGGTCACCAGAATGATAGATAACGTAATCGGGCCGGCTGCTGACGTCAATCGGGTCATTGCAGGTAACATTTCAGTATTTTCTAAGGTCACTCGCTCTTTCAGCGGTCGGTTTTTGCCCCTTAAGAGCGATAAACCAAGATTTAGGTAGAATGAATCCGTCGCTCCTGTTAAAATTATTCTTCTGGTCAGAATTTTCCAAACCATGTTCAGCAACTGTTGTTTTTTCGGGTTGATTGAAGCGTAGTCTCAATGTGGACCTGCTCACATAAACATGTGCGTATATCCCTGGTGTATCCTGTGGGTTTCTTGTATCCTTGGCTGGTCGTAGCAAATCGTGTATCTTGGTGGTAGTAGTATAGATAGTTTTCATCTTGTGTTTATTGAGAATTTTTCCTATCCGATCCGCAACCCTGTCGATAAAAGATAAAAAAGTTTTGCTTACCGTGGCCGATTTCAGTTGTGATTGCGTGCGCATTTGTTAGGTTTAGTTGCTTTAATTCTTGATCAAAGCTACATATATGTGTGTGTGTGTGTGATGTTAAATGTCCATTCTCCGATCTCAATATCTGTACGTCTAAGAAAGCAATCCCATCGTTCGATTCCAGTTCCATGGTAAACTGTATGCTTCGGTGTAAAGAATTCATGTGTTTAAGAAATTGTCGTAGGGCTTCTTTTTCGTGTTTCCATAACACAAACAAGTCATCGACGTGTCTTAACCATATTGCAAGTTTGAACAGTGTTGTATTGATGGCGATCTCTTCAAATTTCTCCATGTAGTAATTGGCGATTACAAGGTTAAGTGGACTACCTATTACTACTCGCTCTTGTTGTTCGTAATATACGCCCTACAAACAAAGTAACTGGACGTAAGGTATTACTGAAATAGCTGTAAGATATCGTTAGGAAAAATTTCCTTTGGTAAACAAGGATGTTACATCGAAAATGACCATTAGTTCTCCATTCTGTAGCTGGATGTCTTGAAGGTAGTGGACAAAATGTGATGTAACTGCTGGTAAGTCCAATGTACGGTTGTAATAGACGGAATAAGTATTTGGCCAGCTTATAGGTAGGGCCACCGATGGCAATGACGATGGGTCGTAGTATTATACACAAGCAACCACACGATGCTTCAAATAAAAACTTCATAAAAACAACGAATGAAACTATAATAATAACTATGACATAACTTTAGTACATATTTAGAATTTAAATTTTAAATGATACGAGTGCTTTATTACCCGCTCTCAAACGAAAATTTTCTATCGCTTGCGGTTCCGGAAATATAATACCTCGGCCGCGCCTGCCGCCAAGCCAGAATTTGTCATTCGGAGGCGTTCGGGTCGACACGGAAAGGCACGAACATTTGTGTGACAGCAGCAGCAGCACTCATAATTTTTTTTATATATATAATTATGTATACATAAAAATTTTATAATCTACTGTAAAAAAATGCGAAAGTGTAACTATCTATGTTTGTTTGTTTGTAACTAACATTACAACTTCTCCTATAGTTATGAATCGATTTCATTCGAACCGCTTTGTTGCCAAACCTTGCATAAAGGTTTCAGATTTTTGATTTAAATCACGGTTGACCTGTTATAACTCAAAACAAAGTAATTTGACAGTTTGCGACACCTATCTGTCAGCTGTCAGCTTGTCACAAATAATAAATAGTCACAAATACATTAAGTAGAACTCCCTAGTTTAATGCAAAATGTGTAAAATAATATGTAAAATAAAGAAAGAAAACTAAAATAATGAAAACTGACAAATCATAGATGCGAATGCCAAATATAAGAAATAAAAAATAGATAAAAGCAGATAAAATATATTAAACCACAAATTTTACCTTAATTATTACCAATTTTTAGATTAGATTAAAATAATAACTGATTATTTTAATTCTTAAGTTTCCAAAAATGCATTATCATTCAACAAAGATATTTTCGAGTGCACATCATTTTAATACATCAACTCTACATATATGCACGTTCGCTGTAATTAATTTCAATTATTAATGCAGTACGATAACTCCCTACAGATCAATTCCCTATAATGCATTTGTATCTAACATGTACTGCATACATTACAGGTAGTTTACTAATCTTTAGATTGATATATATATGTATGTGTGTGTGTGCGCGCGCGCGCGCGTGTAGGCGCGCGTGTGTGCGCGCGCGCGTGCGTGTACGTGCGTGAGTGTGTGCGCGCGTGTGCGTGTACGTGCGTGTGTGCGTGTACGTGCGTGAGTGTGTGCGTGTATGTGCGTGCGTGTGTGCGTGTGAGTGTGCGCGCGCGTATGTGTGTGTGCGCGCGCGTATGTGTGCGCGCGTGTGTGTAAATTATTACAGATATAATAGCACATTAAAACCATTATATATATATATATATATATATATATATATATATATATATATATATATATATATATTACAGATATAATATTAAATGATACACTCCCAAGCTTTTCGAGTCACATGACACACGTCTAAACGGTAGTCCAGTTAAGCCCACGCTGTAGTATGTCCCCATTGATCCAATCTCAAAGTTTATCCTAAGTTGTTGACGTTAGTGGCACGTAAACTAGATCTCTAAATGTATCCTCACAGAAAAAAATGGAAACCATAAAATTGGAAGACTTGGGGGGAGGGAGGCAGCCGAATACCAAATTCGCTCTACCACATTGCCCAACCCAGCAGTAAGAAAATTGCTTATTTAGCTGGTCGCGCACTTCACCATACCAATGAGGTGGAGCCCCCATCTTTTTGGAATATAGAGTTGTTGGAATCTTCCCTCAGACAGCCATAACTGCAACATATCTAGGTGTGTTGTATCCATCAAAGTATTTTCATTTTTCTTTTGAAGACTGCGCAAAAAAACTTAAGTTTTGATGACTCCTTTTCCTGTTCCACAACGGTATAAGGAAATATCGCTTTGTTTCTGAACACATATATAATTATTAGGGCAATGTTTTGGCTAAGTTCATAAACGGAAAAAATAAGTCTGCATTCCATTCATTATTGACAAGCTCCCCTAATTCAGCCAGATTCTTTGGAGGTTATGGATATCGCTGTATCTATGCGAATGATATTTCAGATATTTTTAATAGGTCAAGAATTAGGTAATTGGGTCGGCTTTAGGAGAGTTTCCATTCTGTTTTTTTTTCGAAAAATTTTAATTGTCATGTGCCACATATCATTAAGAGTTATCATGTTAAAAGATTGTTTGGTGCTCTGTTTGAAGGCAGGGGAGTAACACAAGCTGTACTACCGCGTCATATAGATCATTAATATAGCCTCTAACTCTGATTATATATAATATATCATAATATCATTAATTGGCGTTGTATGCCGCGTACGATTGCAGTGTTCTTGCTTCTTTTCTGGGCGTCTTCGATCCACTGGTTCCATATTGGTGCCAATTCTTCGACGTAATTTTCATAAACACCCCATTCATATAGGTCAACAATAAGTCCTCTTTCAAATTCACTAACTTGTTAATTATGTACCATTTATCAACAACGAGACATTCTTATACCGTATAAATTACAAATTCTAAATCTAAATGTCTGAAAACACTGTTATGTCTATTTTACACGTAATACCACTAATTCCCCAAGACTTCATATCCAAAAAAATTTAAACCACATTTTAGGCAAACATGAACCCATAGTTCTCAAATTTTATTAGTTTTCTGATTATAGTATGCTTAATTTGATATCAAAATTTTTTAATGCAATGTAATTGTTTTTAGTGGTGACGCAATTTCAATAAGCATTAATGTAGAAAATATGTAAATAAATGCAGCTTAAAATAAAATATACACGTATATATGCATCTACGGCAGTAACATCGAAAAATCAGGTCGCAGTGACTGAATGACAGAGAATACCGCAGAAGTCTCTCGAGAGTTCCTGTAAGTTTCGACCACGATTTTAAGCAATAAGTGAGGGCTACGAGTTTTAGAACTCGGCGGAGAGGTATATAAGTATTATACAAGAAATAGTTGCGGTTAGAGCAGACAGAGACATATAAGCGCGTCTCGAAACAAGCCCACCTTTTTAGAAAAAATAAAAATATAGTGTAAATGTAATGAGTTAGTTATTATTCAAGTATGAAAATCAATAATGCAGTGTGTTGTTAGTAAATGACTCGAATTTTACATAAGTTTGTCACGGAATACAGCACTATAAAATGTTTTTTAATATCATGTTCAGAGTGGGCGAATTTCGAAGTTTTCATAAATATCCTCTAAAAACTACAAAATATATAAAAAGTAAACCCTCCATCTCCTTTTCTTTGAGAAAAAGTCTATAATAAAAGTCCAAATTGGCATCCTCTTCTGTTTTAAAGTTATTTAGAAACATTCAGGGTTTTTTGTTTTATTATTATTTATAAAATCAAAAAATAATTATTATTACATTATTCAGGCACTCTTAGGATAAAATGTAATGGCATAGTCAGTTTTTCCAGAGTTTTTCCTATATTTGAGTTACGATATAATTATGTTTGTAAATTAAAGTCGTAATCAACTGTGATATAACGAGGAAGAGGAAGAGAATTGTATAATTCGTAATATAACTAATTACACAAGTGTTGTTTTGTTGTTACAGTACATATCATTTAGTTGTTGATATTTTAATTATTGTTTGAGAATCATTTTTAAAAATTGCAAAATTGTTATTGTATACAAAAAATGTTTTATTTATACAATACAATTTAAAAACAATTCTGAATGCCCAAAATTTTGTAATTGGTCCCTACACTCAGCAAGATAAATTATTATACAGAAATGTTATTTGTTATATTATATTATATTATATATATATATATATATATATATATATATATATATATATATATATATATATATATATATATATATATATATATTGTTAACAAATTTTTAACCAATACAAAGAGTATTAGCGGTCCGACATTGTTCCCTACCGTACTGTCGATTTCCAAACTCAAGAATGCTCCGATTTAGAATTTAGGGCGTCTTATTTAACCATTTTTAAAAAAATCACTGTTGAACGAAAAACAAAATATATATTTACAGCAAAAGAGTGTAGCACGTAGAATATTCCATTTCGCTATTACGCGCTTTTCATTGCCTTGCTACAACTTTTATTCATAATAAACCGACAATAAATAATTATATTTTCTTTAATAGGTGTCATTGAAGAAATTGTTATAAAAGTTACTCTAAAAAGAAAATTCATTATTTTGGACCTAAAATAATTACTACTTTAATGTTAAAAGTTATTTCTCTTTCTAAAGTAAGAGGAGATTTGAAAATTTTTATATAAGTGTTTAGCTAAAGAACAATGATTAGAAGCCCAAAAAACAAAAATGACGTTGGGGCATATTGCATAGGCGCAACTAGTTAAAACTTTTGATGAAACACAGCAAAGCTGTTTTGTAGAAAATAATCCACTTAAGAAATTAATCAAAAGGTTACGATAATTCATCTGGCTCAAATTGAAATTTAGGCTCATAGTTCCTTAACACTATATGTAAAATATACCCAATATTGGGTGGATATAATCTCATACGTCAAAAAAGTAAAATAATTTTTCTCTGCTATAACAATTAACCCCATAACAATTTCATCGAAGACATATATTCATATTAAGAGGAAGAAACATATTTTTTCTTTGTGCGGTATTCTCACACTTAAAGTCAACGACAAATATATTAAAATTAATTCTTCCTTATCTAACACATTATGGAACTTTGGGTTATACAATATAAAGATTAATTTATTATTGGTAAAACGGAGTTTAAATAAGCTCAGATAATAAAATTTCTTTCCGTTTAAAGAATTGTAAAATATTAAATGTTTAAAAAGTAAATTACATACAATATGGGACTGGTGTGCACAAACACGGACATTCTCAAATTTAACTTTTAGTCCAGTATCATGCTAAAAACCAACAAAAAGGTAAGATCTTACGCAAAGTGCAAATAGATAACATAAGAAGTAGAAAGGGCAATTAAAATTAATGGAAATATTTCAGCAAATGTTTAATATTTTATATGTGAGGATAAATCAAATATAAGTCAGAATTTCTTTTTTACGCATCGTGAGGTAAATGGAGAGGTAAATGTCTAAATATTGTAGATGGAAATGCTCGAAAAAATTCCTTGCGTAGGATACTTCAAATTTTGGCTTCCTTAGGCGGCATCATAATGTCAAAGCAAAAAATATGCTCATTACTTCAAAGAACGTCCTCTTAAGAAAACTTGGGATACAGGCGGCATCGAAATTTTTAAAAGAACGAGAAGCAGTTGAAAATAAAAGTCACCGATATTGCTCAAGGACCAACATTACCGAGGAGAATATTTGCATTATTCGCCATATTTTCGGGAATGACCGCCAATTAACGGTTGCTGAAATTTCTTCACTAAACTTTTGAACGAAGCATATTCGCATATTGTCGGAAAAGACGCGAATTTCTAATTCGAAACGTTATCCCGCTTGACCCCATACAACTGTCCAAACTCAATCAAGAATTAAGGATTTATTCTGGACTACATGGAAACACTCTCTCATCTACTGTTAGCATTTGTTTGGATCATTAAAACAAACACAACCATATTGCTGTCGAAGCGTTTGTGTGCGATTGATTGGTGTCATTTTACGATTTTTATTTTTGTCCGTTGCGCTTATACCTTGATCCTATATTGGGTATATCGATAGTACTAATGTACGGCTATTTCTAAAGGAATAGACTAAAAACTTAAACTGGAATAGATTGGTTATCAAAGCTTTTAATTTAAAAATATATAAGATTTATATTACATGGTAATATCACAGAAGATTCAATTTTGCTAATAAAATAAAACAAATTATATAAAAACCTGCTAAATCGTTCAATAATCTCGTTAAATTCACACGGATAAATCGTAGAAGCTACAAAACGATTAAACGTATAATTGAGTACACTCAAGAATAAATCTATGTACAACTAAACTATAAGACTATTTTGCCGAACCACAAAAAACCATAATAGTTTTTTGTTCTGAAACTTCTGTAAAAAAACTGTAAAAACTAGTTAAAATAATTTTAAACTAGGAAAAACCCGTATGCATTGCGTAACACTTGATATATGAAACCGTAAAAACGAATTAAAAAAAAGTTAAAAGTCAATGACCTTCGATTGTGATATATATATATATATATATATATATATTTATAAATACACACAGTCGTCTTAAATATATGTAATTATAAATTCAAAATTTCAAAAGCTCATCAATCGGAGAGAATTATAAACTTCAGTTGGGTAAATATTAAAAAAGTGGACGATAGAATTAGTAAGTGGAATAGAAAAACTAAGCTTTAAATATTGAGAGAATGTTCTTTTTTTAAACAAGTTGCATTACAAAATGCTAAATAAGATTGTATATTCATGGTTTAAATAATGAGGAAACAAAAAAATTATGTCGAAAAATTAAAGGGAAAAGAAACAGTAAAATTGAAAATAAGCATACTAAATGTAAGAATGTTGAAATCGGAGGATAGGATGGTAGAATTAAAACACATTTAAAAAAATTACCATATATATGACTTAACCAGAGTTAGAATAGGATAAGAAAGCATTAGCGGAAGAATAACGAAAAATATTTAATACTATGAAGGTAGGAAAAATAAATATAGGGAAGAGGTTATTAATAAATAAAATATCAAAAAAAAAACATAGAAGAAATCCAAGGTTACACTGAAAGAATCAATATTAAAATTAAAGTTACACATGCAAAGCAAGCAATAGAAAAAACCAAAGTAGAAACAAAAAGCATAGCCGAAAATCACTGCTAGTTACAAGTTTTTACACAAGATTATGGCATTGTGCGACAATGTTTTGCTGCCGTTTTGTAACACTTTTGCCTCTGCTATTATGAGTCTTCTCTTTCCTTGCTTAAGTAGTAGTCACGGATAATTGTTACTGATATACGGGGTGTAAAATTAATTGACAAATAATCAAAATAATGGACCAATAAAGTTGATACATCCAAAGAACAGCATATTGCAGTAAATTTTTTGTGAAATAAGACAAAACTATAAGCACAGTGCAGCGATAAGACATTCATTTAAAATATGTAAACATTTTAAAGGAAACGCTGCATCCATAAATAATTATTTTGACCATGGTGACTTTCAGCTCGCAACAGTCATTCCTATGAACACTTACGTCTAAAAAATTAACGCACTTTTCCTAAAACTGAATATTATCATTCACAAATATTTACATTTTCAAAAAGTCGGTGCATCATTTCACTGTTGAATTGAACTGAGCATCCATGTAGTGGAAGCATAAGGACTCATCACTCATCAAACAATTGTCTGCAGGTAAAGTGGCGGAGTGTTTTCTAGGATTTATTCACGTGGATTTTCTATTCTGTAATGCTATCCACCAAGAGTGAAGAGTACATTCTAAATTATGTGTATAACCACGCCTAATAATTGACTTGGTTGATAACAAAGGGCGTCCTGCTTTTATAAAATAACGTGTGATCTCATCCTACTCACCGTAGGAAAGGTGGTGGTATTACGAAACGGGATTGTAATATAAAATAAATCTCGTGTTACATTACATGCACTTATAATAGCGTTTAAATAATGCTTCAATGTAGAATAATTTTGCAATACATATTAACAACTGTAGATTGTTTTAACGAAAGGGTCTATATGGTAAAAATTACTTGCAGCGACATAAGGAAACCTGATAACTGGAACTATCGTAATTATAACGTTTAGATTCCGTTTTGGTCCTCAGAGGCAGCAAGCGTCGGTATAACGTTGTATGTGGTTGTGTTTTCTAACCGTCAAAACTTTCGTAAGGTAAGATTCAACATTTTTTCTCGTACCTATATTAATAAATAAAATACATTATTAGTGTATCAGATAGTAATATGTCAGGGATAAATATTTAAAATCGTATTTTGTGTATTGTGATTATCGGGATAGATTGGAAAATGTCATTAGATGGTAATATAAACCATCATCGCTTGCATAAGTGGAGGAGAAAGTTTAGTCCTTCGCCCCCCCGCTTCATGATAATTTTTCTCGCACCAACTGGACAGACCGATTAGCGAAGGGGGCATTCCCGAGAGCTATAGGGAAATGCCATCCATTAGGCTGGGTGCAGTTCTATCTTTTCACCGAATGGTTTCCCATTTCACTGAGCATACAAAACCGAACTGGCCTCCAATTTTACTTCTGCTGAACGAACACTTTTCCCATATGAGGAACCTGGATGTTATCTTAAAGACCTGTTATAGCAAAGGGATTAGACAAACTCTGAGAACAGGTGGGATGGACTCATGATATTACTGAGAAGTTTGCAAAGGCATATCTCAAGATTCAAACTGGGGCAATAGGAGCCAGTGGTTTTAAGTGCACCAGGATATATCCACTAAACAAGAACGTGTTTTCCGAGACTAACTTTATTGCAGCTCAACATGAAGCACAAAATGTTGCTGACAACGGTGAACTTCATGAATGCGGCGACGACGAGGATGATGATGATAATCTGCGTCCTTCTAAATCGGAAAGCAGGGCTGTCTTGAGGCACGGCGATGAGAAAACAGGAGAGAAAGTTGGAAGCTTATCAACACCTGTAATCCACTACACGTCTCTCCAGTCCCAAGTTCGAAAAAGAAGAGAACATCGAACAGCGTACGGAAAGCACTTTCATTCACTATTATAACCTGTTCTCTATATAACGATACTTTAAAATCGTCACTTGATGAAAAAGCAACTAAACCGAACTTAAAAAAGGAGGTATCAGCTCACAAAGCAGGGGTTAGAGATAAAAACCAACTATATCAACCAGCAATCATCAAAGGAAAGACCCAGAACAAGAAAATGAAAGACGAAGGCTATTTTCCAAGATGAGGAAGAGACGGAAAGGTGTCTTTTTGGAGCTCAAACATATCAGAATATATTGGACAGGAAGTTCTAGCGAAAGATGATGCAGACTGTTTATTTTGTGGCAAGACATTTAAGAAATGAAAATCTGGAGAACTTTGTGTTCACTGTGGGATGTGCCAAGAATGGGCTCATACGTTGTGCAGTGGATGTAAAAATTATATTTTCTTAGCTTAATACTTTTTCTAATATTCAAAAAGTTTTATTAGCATCTAAAAATGTAATTCCTTTTTTACATTTAAGAAAATAAAATAGAACATTACTGTAATAATAAAAGTAATAAATAAATACAACATTTTGCATTTACCATTATACCTGTTTCATATTACCACCCTGCTCTCCAAAACCCATAGTTCGCAGTGTTTTAAGAAAATAATGTACCATGGAACAATTTCATTTTTGTCCGTAGCTACTCATAATGTATTATAAAAAGTATATTTGTAATTGTACTGATGACTAATGATGCAATAGCTACATTTAAAATCGAATATCTTGTTCAAAACAAAAAACTGGCCCATATTACCACCACATCTCCTACTACATGAAGACTATAGCAACTCGGCTGCCTAGTGTTGTCATGTCCCCTTATCTCGCTTCAAGTAATTTTTACCTTATAGATCCTTTATTTATTATCTAGAGTAGTAAATATGTATTGCAAAATTGTTCTATATTGAAGCATTATTTAAACGCTATGATAAGTGCATGTAATGTAACACGAGATTGTATGAAAACATAAATAGCAGTTTTAACCCTTAAAAATTGTTCTATTACTTTATGGGCAGAAAGACCCGCGTACTTAAATTTATATTTATAGGATATGATCAAAAAATAGCTTATCTAAGCTGCGATAAGGACGGGACGAATAGAGCCCAAGTAATGTTCATGTTACTTGGGCTGTTCAATATCTATTGTGAGTTGAGAATCCTGCGTGTGCTAGGTGATTTTTGATAGCATACGTGCTCAGAACATTTTGTCATACTGACATAAGTTATTTTGTTGTCAATAAGTTTAACCCATTTCGACTTTTGATGATGAAGCTCCACCCAGAGCCACTGTATATTGTTGGTTCAATGGATTTAATAGTGGTCGTAGTTCGCTGGCGGACGAATTTAAAATCGGCTGCGGTGCCAGAAAATATAGATGCCGCGTGCGAACTGACGAAGCAATTTCGTCATGCGAATTATCGTAAGATTCAGGCATCTTTAGGCATGGATGTGACTAGCATACATTCAATATTGCATGAACATTTAACAGGAAAAAAGTTGAGTATGCGTTCGATCCCACATAAGTTAACGATCGTCCAAAAAAAGGCTCGTATCCATTGGTCAAAAGAAAGGCTCAACAAATACGGTCGCGGTGCTTCAAAAATTGTTTACAACATCGTCACAGGCGACTAATCTTAGATTTATGCATATGAGCCAGAAAGTAAACAACAGTCTTCCAAGATGAGCCAAACAGCAAGTAATTTGCGCTACAAGCACTTTGAAGTAAATGGTCGCTGTTTTATTGCAACCATGGTTTTAGATCGTTAAATGGGTAATTCTGAATGATACACAACTATTTGTTCGGCCGAAATCTTCGCGGAAATAAGAAAAATCAACGCGCCACGCTGGATCATTCTCCACCGTAGTAATGCGAGCTCTCACGCATCCACACAAACTGACTTTTTTGAGCATTCAAAACGTCGAATCCGTGGATCATCCGCCGTACAGTCCTAATTTGGTCCCTAACCGTTTTGTTCCCACATGTAAAGAACAAACTGCGTAGATGATTTTCGAGATCGGAAGAGGCAGTCGATGTGTTCAAAACCCATATTCCGCAGATACCCAATTAGCTATAAAAAATTGGATCCAGTGTATGTACAATGTAGAGACTATTTTGAATATTTTGAAAAACAATAAAAATATTTCCAACATTAAAAATTTGTTTTTGTTAGTTTTTCATAATAGATATACAGCACACCTAACAATTTGATTAGAAGCACTACTATGTTGAGTACAGCTTTTCGTAACGATAGACATTTAAATACTAATTATTGAATTAAAAATCTTTAATTACTACATTCAAAATTCCTTCCTTTATATATTCTGTTGTAAAATTTAAGAATCTTGTCATAAAACCAGTTACTTTCATTTCGTTTGTTAAGTTCCTTAAGTACATGAATATTATATTCTATTTTCTCCAGCATTACTAAACCAGTAAATATCACTAACAAGTCCATTTTGACATACTTTAGTATGTAAATAATGTACCTTGACGAAGCTCAAAATGGTCATCTTTAATCAATGGAATGGCTTACTGGCTTATAGTTTTATCCACAATACGTGGTTTCCATGTTCAGTTCCAGTTCATTAATTTAACACATACTTTATTATTAGTTCTTCTTCGCTCCTAGGTGAAGCATAGGGCCTCGAGGTATTCGAGGTTTCGAAAATCAAGTAATTTAGAGGGTGGCTGATATACCATCTGCTCCCTGTCCTTTATCTTATGTGTTTTGCTTTTAATATTCCTAATTGAATTGTATTTCCTCGGTGAAGCGTCTCCATTCTTCCCTATTCTGTGCCATTGCTTTTACTTCAATCCACACTTTCCCATTTTTTCAGCCTTCTTCATTATCGTTCTTCTCCATGTTGTATCTGTCTTCCCTCTTCTGCGGTTCCCCTGTAGCTTCCATACCAGTGCAGTCTATGCAATATTTCCATCTTCTCTCCTAAGTATGTGCCAGGTCCATTTCCATTTTCGATGTTTGATTTGGACTCCTATTTCTTCCTGACTCATGCGCTGTCAGTTCTTCATTTGATATGAAATCTGACCATTGCACCTTGATCATCTTTCTAAGACTCTCGTTCATAAACATTTGTAATTTGTTTATATGATCGCGCGTTAATGGCCATATCTCTGAACCGTATAAAAGTACCGATTTCACATTTGTATTAAATATTCGTAATTTTAAGTTTTGCGTTATTTGCGCCGAGTTCCAAATTTGTTTAAGAGTGCCGAAACTACTTGCTGCTTTCCCAATTCTAGCTTTTATATCAAGCTTGGACCCGCCGTTTGTTGAGATGATGCTGCTTAGATAAGTAAAATGAGTAACGTTCTCGATTGTTTTTCCATTTATTTGGAATAACCATGTGTTATTAGTCCGTAATCTCATAGCTTTTGTTTTTGTTGTATTTATTATGAGTCTGATGTTTTTGCCCATGTCTGAGATGTTTTGTAGTTTTTTCTGCATTTTAGTGTAGCTCAAAATGGCCATCTTTAATCGATGGAATGGCTTACTGGCTTATAGTTTCATCCATAATATGTGGTTTCCATGTTCACTATATCTGCATCACTTTCTTCATTAATTTAACACATACTTTAATACATGTTTAAATCAGTCACGTCACACAGACATAAACTGACAAAAACTATACAATAAAATAAACATAATTTTCACAGTAATAGTAAGCACTAGAACGAAATTCTTAATAATGTTAAGAAAACCAGCTAGTTGTAATTTCTACATAAATTTCTTCTAAAACACTCACTTTTAAAGATTTTCTTAACAGACACTCGTTCATATTTATTGAAAAAGTGCACCACACCTTTAACAAATGTTAAGACAATTTTTAGGAAGTATTTATCATAATACACAAATTTATGATCATTAATAGTCACGTTATCTGTAGCAACTGCAGACTCAATTTCCAACACTCGTCAATTCAAAATAAAGTACAGAGATAAAGCAACAAAAATATGTGCTGCTTTCTTAAGCCTCTCTGCAACACTGTCAACTTGTACATTATTTTTAAATATTCTTGATATTTCAAGAAAATCTAGTACAAATCTGAGCCCCAGGAGGATCGTCAAAATCCAGCTCAAACAGCAATTAACTGAATAGATAATTCAGCTTACACTATTATTGGGAGGATGCATACAAATAAGTTAAATTGCTGCAAAAACATTGCTTCCATGGTCTCAATGGACATATAACTAAATTGCAAAATACACAATACTAAAAATCCACTATCTAGATCTAAAAAAAAACTAATGTTTGGTTGTTTCTGTTCCTTCCAAGGGCTGCATATAGCATTGCTGCAGAAGTGGATCTCAATTCTTCAGAAACGGGTTGTTATGCTTATCTACAGTAAGTCACAACATGGCATATGTAATTCTGTTGAAGGGCATAATATATTAACATTTCTATAGAACATAAAACGTTCCTTTCATACCAAGACACCGACGATGCTTTTTTATGTTCAAACTTTACTTCAGCCTTATTTGTTTCCTTATGATTCTCAACTTTTTCACTTGTATTGCATATCGGTTCACCAATTTACTTCACATTTGTATGGGTCTTAATTGCCTTTGATCCCTTTATTTATTCACATGAGTATATTACCTTATGCCTTTGTGCCAACTTTCACATCAATGCCTTTGGGCCTCAACTTTGCACAATTATATTATTATCCCTGCAACAATTATCTATTCTATAAAACAACATATTTTCAGTTCAATGTAGTCTAAATACTTCAAGGTGCATAGCTAATGAACTGCAACCAAAGCTATTATTGAAGGCAAGTCACTCCAGCTAGTTAGCTAAATTTTGTAGAAAACTGTCTAATCATTTGTTACCATAAGCAAACGTCCGAAAACAATAATAAATATTTAATAAAATCACAATTGCATACAAAACAATGGGTAACCATGTTGTCAAATAAAAATCTAAATAGTTTCTTACGCCACAATTTCATCAATTCTAAAAACCGTAGGCAAATGACTGTTAGTTTGAAACATGAATTACCTGTAAACTGAAGAAGTTGCCAAGAGTACTGTATTAAAAATTTGATGGCCCAGGTAATTTCAAGTACCTTGCATTGAATAAGCTGATTAGTATGTCCATTTATCCAAAAGAGACTATCAAACTGAGAAAATAGAAGCAAAAAGCTAAAATTGCTTTATAAATTAGGAATAGTTATGCATAAAACAATTGAAGAATACTGCAATGTATATATGTACAACCAGTGAATACATATGCCAACAAGTTTGAAACACCACAAGATTTATAAAAAAAGTATACCAAATATCCCACTTACAGATAAATTAAAAAGAGTAAAAAACCAAAAATTAGTGGCAAATTGAATATATGAACAAGCCACTGACAGCACAATTACCAATAATTAAATATTGTATAGGGAAAAACCAGATTATGAAATATAGGTTAAAAAGAATGCAGAACTTTTCAAAATTGTTACAAAATTTTCATACTCAAGGTTCTCACAACTAAACAAATAGCATTAGTTGATACTTCCATAAAACATAGATCAGCGTAATCTCAAACAATTCGGAATAGTTGAAATCAAAAGAGAATGACAAACAGTTAGCATTAGATTAACAATATTCAAAAATAAGCCGACGCATGTAATACAAAATATTTAATGGAGCATTACTTAACAATAATTTGTTCACAAATTTAAATGCAACTTAAAATACTTCGATTCTGTTGGTCATGCATTTTCCACCACCCAAAAAGAATATCATTTGCACTTAAGCAATGAGGATACATTTTCATTTTAAAAGCACAAACAAATTTGGGTTATTATAAAACAATTATATTTCCAATTTCGGATTACAGCACATTGAGAAGCTGTTTTACAGCTGTTGCATTTGCATTATTTAAGAGTAATTAATTAACATAATAAAGACACGTTACATGGGGTCTTTAAATTCTTAAATTTTGTCCAATTTAAACTAATTATAACTTCTATAAAATTAATAGGCATTCTTGTTATACACAAATGTATGCGCTTTAAAAAATGATTGCAATTTACTTTTGATTGTAGAGCACAATTAGGAAAAGTTACTGAAATACATTTAGGGAATGCAGATGAAAGTACATCACAAAGATGCACATAGTGAACCAGAATAATGCAAGCATATTATACTTTGATCAGTCATGTATAGAATACAGCAGCTTATTCCTGGTTCAATAAATATTCAATGTTGTTACTGTGAGGATAAAGGGGGTGCCACCAGTCGAGAACCTTCACATTGATCACAGGGTCCAGGACTATTGTGGTGTTGTTGCTGCCACCTGCAGCACTGTAAGAATATGCATGTACCCCAGAACCGAACCCTAACTGCAAGCGGTGATGGCGAAAACCTTGAGATAATGTGAGCGTCACAGATGTTAACGTCAGGCCCAACACAAGAGGGACAGCAATATAATGCAAGCAGGTAACTTGCAGTATTTGACAGTTTTCATCTGGATTGGCAGATACATCTTCAAGCATTTCCAGCAGATCCGGCTGATGGCGCGTCTCGCACCTTCTGGAATGGGGCAGCGTAACGTTCAAATCTTCTTTCAACTTGAAACAGTACAGCCAATTCCTGTTTTGCTTCTGGTGCCACATTAAAACACACTGCCTACGCAACAGTATGTCAGGATGCTTCTCAAATGTGGTGACAGCTTTTAATCTATTGATGAAAGGGGAATACATGTAATGTAAAGAACGGATCACAGAAGTTCGTAATCCATAGAAACGTAATATGCACTCGGGCTGCAAACGTTCAGGTAAATTGGGTACACTGTGGTAATACCTTTTATACAAACTAAACCAGAACTTTGCTGTACAGACCACTGCAAAGGATGTTTTGCATATTCCTGCAAACCGTCCTACATCTTCTGGCTGTATATACTCAGAGATTAGAAACCAAACATCCAACGGATAGCTCTTGCCATCCTCAATTTTTTCACAGCAGCTGTCGCGCGAGCTTCTTCGCTGGCGAGGCGTCGTCTTAATTACAACTGACACTGTGCCATCCTCATTCTCCTCCCTCACAAAATCAAAATCCCCATCAAAGTCGTCCTTTTCGTCCCATGCTTTATCGGTTTCCAGTTGCTTAATAATCGTTGTTACATTGCTGCTCGATTTTTTTGGGCGACTTTTACATACGGCCGAATTGGCAAAGTCGTTTATAGTTACATCTACAATACAAAAATTAAGATTGCATAATCTGATACTGGCAAGCTAACCTCCAAGACTTCTCGCGTGCTGTTTTTTACCGGTTCTTTTGCTTTTCGACATTTCAGGTATGTCGGAGTTTTCGTCAAAGTGCAATCCCTAAGCATGTTAAACAGATAAAATAAAGATATTTGAAAAATGCAACAAGGAGACCACCACTGTCAACAGCCATGATGATGGACTATCAAGGGTGCGCTTTTGACATCTGTCAATGGCAACAGTCCATTTAGGTTTGTATCGCGGCTATTTCGAATTGAAAGAGCCAAATTTTGTGTGAATCATTATATAAAGGAAAAATTATTTTTTAACGAAACGAGTATGTTCTGATTATTAAAATTATTGTAGTGTCACATGTTTATATAATAAGTAGCCTATGCGAAAGTTATCGATTTCTGAATTACCGACCGCGCATCGTACAAGATTTGACATCTGTTTCAAAATGGCTGGCTGGCCCAAAGTTTGTTGAGATAGGATTGTGCGGGTTGGAATTTGTAGGTGTGTCACTGTGTCTAGCGGACTATAATGCCATTGACTGTAAACAGCATTGGACCGAAAATGTGCTCGTGCCGTCTGCTTCGCTTGTTTGTGCGACCAACAGGGCGTCTTAGTTAATTTAAGGGACCGTGCTCGGGAGGGTTAGAATTGATTCGGGTTGTATGTGAGCACTTTTAGGGCGGCCAGTGATAACTCGAGCCAGCAGCCATGTGGAACATGATGTGCGACGTGATGCCGACCATCTCGGAGGACAGCATCAGCCAGAGGAGCTCGCAGTTCTCCGGCGAAGACGCGAACTTCGAGCAGCTCATGGTGTCGATGCTGGATGAGAGGGACAAGCTGATGGACAGCCTGCGGGAGACGCAAGAGCGGCTCTCCGACACCGAGATGAAGCTGGCCGACGTGGAGAAGGAGCGCGACTCGCTGCAGAGGCAGATCGCCGCCAACCTCCCCCAGGTAGGTGTCAAATGACAGGCGCCCCGCGCATCGAGCGGCGGCGCCGCACTCGGCGGCCCGCCGCCGGCGACGGCGACGGTTTCAGCCGCTGGTTTGTGTGGTGTGCCCGATTTGGAGCTTTATTGATTCCCCCCGGCAAACCTCCAACGCCATTTTTCGCCAGGAAACTCTGCCTGCAGCTGCCCAAGCGCGGCGTGATTAATTTCACCTTTTTTGAAGAACCTCCTCGCTAGCAGCCAGATAAATGTCATCAATGGACCCGTCACTCCGCCCACCGTTCCCTGCCCTTGCCCTTACTCCAGCCTCGTGTTTGTACAGTTGTAACCTAGATTTACAAATTGTAGGTAGGCATTACCTGCTCACAATTCTCTAATATTGTCGTGATCATTCGGTCAGCTCGCATTCATCACGGAAACGCCCGCACTTCGATTGTTTGACGGCCCTCTTCTCTCTTTCGCACTTTCAAACTGCAGTTGAATACCCCATCTGTACGTTTTTAAGCGATAAATAATTTTATAATCTAAAAACGCGTATTAACCCCCACAGAATTTTTAAACGGTGCTATGTATAGGGTGTTGTAAAAGAAATATTTGATTTTCGGAAGAGTGGTTGTAACGTTTATTTATTTTTTTAAGCATACTCCAAGTCATTAATGATATAATTAGTAAAATTAAAATGGGAACCTAGCACCTACATACATTTTTTTTAATTGAAGCAATCGAATCGCTGTTGATTAATTATATCGTACATCCATAAGTTAACTCACATAAAGAAAACTTTAAAAATAGTAAAAGTTAAGTTTAAAATTTTCAATAATTTTACGTAATATTAAATGTCAAAACATCTGCCGGAAGTTGCTTGAAGATTAGGCAATTTCATAATCTTATTTATCGTTATATGTTAAGGCGTAACATACAATATACAAAATATTTACAAGGTACGGTGCACTAAAAGCGTTCATTAATTTCTATTCTGTTCTGCTTCCCTCTTGTTACGTGCCGATCTGCTCCCCTCGGTCTATGTCAATCCTTTCTTTCTCATTATATCTTCTAATTATCTGTTTTTCTTGGTCTACCTTTGGTCGTTTCTGATGTTTGTCATTTTTTCTTTGCTGTTCTTTTTTCTCCCATTCTTACTAAATGCCCCAACCACTTTTGTTGTCGTCGGATATCCTCCTTTAATGGTTCCACTTTCAGTTTTTTATTTTGCTTCTTATTCTGTCTCGTTTTGCTATACGCATTATCGCTCTTAAATAAATCATCTCCATTCCTTGTGTTCTGCTTTTCATTATTTTTGTTAATATCCAGATTTCACATCCGTAAGGTAATACAGATTTAAAAATGGTCTTATATATCTTTGTTTTCTTTGACATTTCCTCTTTTCTTATAAATATTTTATTTATGGAGTAGTATGGCGTTGCTGTTGCTTCGAATTTGTCATTTAAGTCCGCTTCCACAGTTCTTGTTTTAGGTATTTTCATTACATGGTGTCCCACTAGGATGTTTCAAAAATTTGTGAATCGGTTTTTTGAAACATATTTTAAGCAAAAAAGTGAATTCTCAACCGTTTTTGAGGTATCGATGAAGCAATTTAGGTGCTCGGTCTAGCTCTCAAACATTGTCTGTCACTATCTGCAGCAGCAGGAAAGTACACGACCAAATATCCAAATCGTCACAAAACCATTCTACGCGGTTTTCTTTCCGGAAAAATAGAACGTTTGTGAACAAAAAAAGTGTCGGTAGAAAGAGTACTGAGGATAATCGAGGAAATGTATCTACTACCTCAACTTTTTTACCATTCAGTTTTACAGTTATTTCTTCGTCTACTTTTTGTATCACCATCACCTTAGTTTTTTCTACACTTATTTTTAAAATTCTTTCTTCTAAAGCCTTTGCCCATATATCTAAATTGTAATGTAAGTTTTATTTGTTCTTAGTAGATTATCAGATCATCTGCAAAGACGCTTTCTGTTATTTCCACTATTTCCATGTTTCTTTAGCTCACTTTCAATTTCTTGACCTTCTCCTTTATTTTCTTGATTATATTGCACATTATTATGTTGAACAAAAATGAGCTAATGACCCTTCCTTGTTTTAGACCTTTTGTAGTTACAAATTATTCAGATTTTATATTTTTAATTCTAACTTAACTCCTTGACTGAGACGCCAATGGCAAACCACTAGAGCGCCGATTGATAAACAAAATCTAAACAGGGCTGCAACTGAACTCAAACAATTACTAAAAAACTTAAAAAACCAAGCAATACAACATTATCTGGAGAATTTATCTCCCATTGAAGCGTCCGACTACTCGCTGTGGAAAGCCACTAGGAAATTGAAAAAAAGGTCTATACAGTACATTCCACCTCTCCGTAAAGTAGATGGAACATGGGCAAGAACTACTTCAGATAAAGCCCTCACATTTGCCAGTCACCTAGAAAAAGTTTTTGTACCTTACCCAGCCGAAATTACACCAGAAGAAGAAAACCAAATCCACCAATTTCTAGTGGCGCCATTTCAAATGAGTCTTCCATGTAAACCTTTTAGTAAAAAGGAAGTAACAACGGTAATTCAAAACTTAAAAAACAACAAAGCACCAGGCTATGACCTGATAACAGGCAAGGTCCTTAAAGAGTTACCGGAAAAAGGCATTACACTACTTATCAAGATCTTCAACGCAGTTCTCAGACTAGGGTATTTCCCTGAGCAGTGGAAGGTTGCCACCATAATTCTTATCCCAAAACCCGGAAAACCACCAGAAGAGGTCGCTTCATATAGGCCAATAAGTCTACTGCCTCTTCTCTCCAAAGTGTTTGAGAAACTATTTCTAATCAGACTTCAACCAATACTTAAGAACAACAATTTATTGCCTCTACACCAGTTTGGCTTCCGCGAACAACACGGTACAATCGAGCAGGTCCATAGGATAGTAGAACTAATAAATAAAGCTCTTGAAGGCAAAAGCTACTGCTCCGCAGTGTTTCTAGACGTCAGCCAGGCCTTTGATAAGGTCTAGCACGAAGGATTACTTTTTAAATTAAAAAATATTTTTTCCCGCTGACCTGTATCAAGTGATCAAGTCATATTTACTTAACAGATACTATTCCGTTAAACTCCAAGGAGACTCCACCAGACTGTACAACATAAACTCCGGTGTTCCACAGGACAGTGTTCTTGGCCCTTTGCTATATCTGTTATACACGGCAGACATTCCGACTACCGGGTCAATAACAATAGCTACATATGCGGATGACACCGTCATCTTATCGACACACCCTGACTCTCGAACAGCTTCACACAGATTACAAATCCACCTTGAAAAGGTACAAGACTGGCTAAAGAAATGGCGCATCAGAGCAAACGAGTCAAAATCCGCTCACGTTACGTTTACGCTAAAACGTGAAACATGCCCACCAGTTAGTTTAAACGGACAACAGATCCCACAACAAGAAACGGTCAAATACCTTGGTATTCACCTCGATCGACGTCTCACGTGGAAACAACATGTCTGGGTAAAGAGAAAACAACTGGGGTTGAAATAAAGATCCATGTACTGGCTATTAGGTCGAAGATAAAAGTTATCGACAACCAATAAAATTCTACTGTACAAAGCAATATTGAGACCAGTGTGGGCATATGGCCTACAACTTTGGGGCGCTGCAGCTAACTCCACAATCGATATTATCAGACGGTTTCAGGTTAAAGTGCTAAGAGCAATTATTGACGCACCCTGGTATGTGCCTAATGAGGTGATAAGACGCGATCTCCAAATAAGTTCGGTCAACGAGTTAATTACAAAAGTGAGTGCCACCTATCGCGATAAACTCAGTGCACATCCAAATGAATTAGCAAGTAACTTAATAAACAATAATGGTGAAGTGCGGAGGTTAAAAAGATTTAAACCCTCGGACCTACCCAACAGATTTGAATAGTTTAATCTGCTGACTTTCATATAACATACAACAATATTAATATTGTGAACTTAGTTTTAGGTTAGTATAGTTAATAGTCAAGAATACCTAGCTATTCTAGGAATGTTATAAAGGGAAATTGCCATTGTAGGCAAGATCCCACAAGTCATTTAGATAATCATATTAATTACTGAATGCCTCATTTATTTGGCAGATTGTAAACTAAATAACTCAAAAAAAAAAACTTAACTCCTTGGGTTGTGAAATAGTGTTTTAATGCAGTTTGTTAATTGATCGTTCACTTTTATTCTTGGGGACAACTTCCTGGGTACACTATTAAAAGCTTTTTTGATATCTATAAATACCACATGTATCTTATCATTAATGAGTTGCTCTATCAGTTTTTTTTACGAAAGTACGTGGTCTTGTCCTCCTCTTTCTTTTTTACTTTCCTTATCCTATAGTAAGGAAAGTAATGTAATCGACGGAAATTTGACCTACCCAGTTTTTCACATTTCTGAATGAATTATAGCATCAGGACACCAAAAAAGTTGGTTTGGGCCATTGGTTCGTGTGTTGGTACAATAGGAATTCGAAATAAAAATTGAAGCCCAGGATTTTTTCTAGAATTACCCAAACAATAGGATAAGGAAAGTCGTGTGATGTTCACACCAGATTTTTTACAAATACTTTTATTATTATTTGAACACACATTTAACAGTTTTGTTTTCTTTACTTATTGCCAGCATTTTTTTATTTAGTGCGAGTTCATTTTCTTTATGTTCTCCTTTTCTCTTCACATATTGTAAAACAAACCGCATTTTCTTTAATTTTTTCATATTATTTGATTAACGTGAAAAAGAAAGAGGAGAATCCATTTATTGTCTTTGTTGTTGTCATCTAAACGTAGGAGAAACTGAGATAATTTTCTTGCGAGTCGAATGTAGCTGTTTTTACGGATCAGCTGTTGAAGAATGTCACTAGAGCTGTTGTGGAGATTGGAGAGAAATTCCTTCGTATTATTTTTTAATAAACTGTTCAGTTGTGTCAGTGCCTACTTCGCTGTGTATTTGGTGATTTCTTATTAACCATGATACATTGACGGCCATTCGTAAAATCTTATTTTAGAAAGCTTTTTTTATATTCGTTTTGGAATCATATGTTGCTGTGGGGCACGGTTGAGCGACGAACAAAATGCCAACCAGGAATGCAGCCGCGCACGTTTAAGGGCTCAAACAATACGAAGTTTTCAGATGTTTATTAGATGTTTCGCGTACGCTCTGTAACTGATCCTGAATTGCTTAAATGTCACGCGGTGGAGTAGCCAAGGAAAATCAAGTGCGGGAAGCGAAACGTTCTGTGCTAGTGCAACATAAATAATATTGCAGATAAATACAGTGTAATTTTACGTTACTAATTCGATATGATGTGTAATATTAAGTAATGTGATTGCCTCTAAGCAAATTAAGTGAGTACTATTATTCACTACTGTCGAGAACAAAAACGTTCCATTGCAATTGATCGTAGGAATGCTACGTTTGGTAGTAATTACAGTTTCGGAGTAGTGGTGTATTTCTATTAATTAGTGGATATAGCGGCGTCAGTGTTATACAGCCTAGGTTCAGTTTGTTGCTGTTATGAGAGCGCTGTGTTAGTCCAGCTGCTCATATGTATTTGATTGGTTCTGTGCGTGGTGCCTATATTATTGCTGTCCCCATAATCGTGATGTTTTGGTGGGTTATGATATATTTTAGGCTAAACAATTTTGTTGCACAATTAGTAAGATTGAAAGTAATGCACCGTTTATTGTACCACGTACTTAACGTATCGATTACTGATTATAATTTATTGATTGAGCTGAAAGTCTGATTTTTATACTAAGTTATAACGGTATCAATGGCAAACGCTCATGTGTATAATAGGGATATCACCGACAAACATTTTGAACAGTATTGATCCAACTCTTACGTGTATATTTTTTGTTGACGATATGACCTCTTGATGTAAATGGCAAATTTTCTATTCTCCAGAACGTAAAATAATATCGCTACCAGATAGCAGGGTATGAAGCAGTAGTTTGTATTTTAACTATTCTATCCAGACCTTATCCAAAGCTTGGGTATTGTAAAAACGCGGCTGTAGTAAGTAAATTGCTTTTGAATCCATGTTCGACTATTTCTACTATTCCTTGCAGCTGTTGATTGGTTTAATGGTATTTTCCGAAACTGAATTCGAATGGAGAGATCTTCTAAGGATGTAGTAAGCTGCTAGGATATTATTCCTTCCAACATTCTAGATAACGTCGGATATAGCTTGTATGATTATTTTTGTTTTCCCGGTTGTGTGGGATTTTTCATTTATCCCATAAAATAGCCGATCCTCAAGCACTTATTGTATAGTGAGGCTAGATAAACGACGGTATGATGCTTAAGAATTATGTTGCTTGTTAAATCTTGATCAAGTTTTTTTCTTTCACTTTCAAATTTTAATGTTGTGAATCTGTTAAAATCTTTTTTAATCGGTAATTGTGATTTCTTGTAGTTATTAATGTTACGGAAGAAGGTTGTGTTGTCCAGGTTTGATGGTACGAAAGTCTTCTGAAGGTTGCATTTTATTAGTCAGAGTTGTAGCTAGCATCTGCTGCAACTAGAGTCGGAACGATTTTATTTTGCCATATTATACTCTTTGTAGGAAAAACATAACTAAGGTTAAAAGAATGACAAGGGACTGAAGCAGTTACAGAAAATGGATGAAGACCCAACGCTGTAAGGCATAATTGGGGAATGAGAAAGCAAATCATACTCTTTGTGGCTTTTCATAGTCCAACACTTTCGACGTGTTTTCAGTACTTGTAAATTCCCTAATTATCGATCTTTCTTTTGATACGATGCATTAAATTGTTTAATTAGGTTTTTAAAGATGGTGCTTTTTTCTTTGTCATTGTCTTCTGAATCTACTTTTTTGTTTGATCAGTTTTAGGATATATACTACTTTTGTGAGAGTTTTTGTTAAGGTTTCTATGTTTGAGTCGACATCCTGTTCACTTGCTAGTTGATATGGATTAGGTAACTAGTCGAAAATTTAAGTGTCTTTGAAACAAATCGCACTTGATATATTCTTTAATAAATTGTGGAAGATGTGCTTGTGGCGAATGTATTAGCACTAGGAGATGGTCGGAGTCTAACTCGACTTTTATTTTTTTTTTGATAGGTAGGTGAAAGTGATTAAGAGATTTAGGATGTCTGGTACGGATAATACGACTTGCAGTTCATGTAAAGAGTGGTAAAAAAACCTAATTTTATTGATTTTCAATATAAAACATGGGGCCGGCGAAGAGATTGCTCTGTAAACAATCCCTTAACTTAACTTAAAAAAACTTAAAAAAACATTTCGATTTCGAATTTCGGGAAAATTTGAAATCGAATATCTGGAAAATTATTCGACATAGAATTTCTTTCTTCATTTTCGAATGCAGCGTAAAATTTCCTATAAGAATGACATTTAAAATCGTAATGTCGAAAATTTTCCCGAAATTCGAAGTCGAATATCTCGAAAACTATTCGACATAGAATTTTTTCGATTTCATTATTGAAATCAGCGTAAAATTTTCTTTAAGAATTACTCATAAAATCGTACTGTCGAAAATTTTCCAGAAATTCGAAGTCGAATATCTCGAAAACTATTCGAGATAGAAACTTTTTGTTTTCGATTTTGAAATCAGCGTAAAATTTCCTATAAGAATCCATTTTAAAATTTTAAAAAATCCATAATTTTGTGACAGCGACAGACAGACCGACAGACATATAGAATTCAGTAACGAACTTTTTAAGTTCGTTGAAAATCTATTAACATCAAAACAATCTGTAATAAATGCAGATTCTGTAAATATATATTAAATATTAAATTACGGAAGTTTCTCTTCAAAATTCTACATCGCAATTATCAGCATTTCTTCTGGCGCAGTTGCAATTTT
This sequence comes from Sinelater perroti, assembly GCA_036346155.1. NCBI lineage: Eukaryota > Metazoa > Arthropoda > Insecta > Coleoptera > Elateridae > Sinelater > Sinelater perroti. The sequence continues at coordinate 6,675,665 of JARFIY010000001.1, read as the reverse complement.
AGCAAATCTACTGTCTGAAGATTTTGAACGTAAATTTTCAATTTGAGGTAACCTAAAAAAATAAATCGCAGACAGACAAATCTGGTGAGCTTAGGGGCCAAGGAACATCGCCGAGTAAGGGAAATAATCAATGTATATCGACAAAAACTGAGTATATGACCGATTCTTTTGGTGTTAATAAAACATTTTTTTGAGAAAAACGCGTTTTACTTCCATCATCCTGTATTACCATAATTTGATTTAATTCAGTGCCACCGAGATTCGTTACTCTGCATCTTTAGTAAGAGTTTTTGTCTCTATGTGGTCGTGGATGATTTGCATAAATTGATATCAACGTCCTGAATCATTTTATTGAGAGGTTTATAATTTGTATGTGGTTGTAGTCGGTAGTATTGATAATGGCTGTAACCGTTCCGAGCTCAACAGTATGAATTTGAATGGACGTTTTAAATTGAATTTGTTGTTTTATTATAATTGTTAGTTGTTCTGATGCAGTTGTCGATGATCTATCCTTGCGGGATAAATATATACTGACTTTATATGTTTTTCCTACTAGTGTGATTTAGTTACACATGTTATATCTACATTATAAATACTGATTTTTGAGACTTAATCTCATTGGCATTCCAGTTATGGAGTTAAGTTATGAAAGTTCTGGTGTCAGTTATCCATTGAATAGATTTGGTTTTTATTTGGGAAAATGGGGTATCATCGACTATTGAATAAATTGTAAAATGGTCCCTATAAAAGAAGAATATGGTGATTTGGTTATCTTATTGGTTTGTACCTAGATTTTAGCTAGATGGGAGGCTGTTGGATGTTTTTTAAAGTGTTGGGTTCGTTTAGATTTCAGTTTCTAACACGCTGTTTAAGAATTTCAGGTGGTGTAGACAGTCTCTATAGCTTACTAAGCGAGTCCCCTCACAATTTACACATTACCAGGAGCGCAATAAATTTGCCAACCGTCACTCCTGAGCTAATGCTAATCCTATTAAAAGCTTCAATGTTTATTATTGGACAAAACAGTTTTCGATGTGGTGTGTTAGTACTCCTTCACAAAGGTTTTCTCCGATTTTACAGAAATCTAATAGGAGCAGAAAAATGGCTCCTGACCGACGTCATCTAAAGTTGAAGAATAAACATGGTTGTCTTGTCGATTCAAACGTTTGTATTGTGTTGATGAAAAATGAAAAGTTGTAACCTGCTACGCGATTTTCATTATTCTGCAACTTAATTTATGTTTTCACACTCTTCCGCTGCATGTGTGGTGAGTGACCTTCACAAATGGTTAAGCTGTTCTCTTTCCACATGAAGGCTTTGCCACGAAATCATTTTTTGTGTCTAAACCTTTGACATTTATGGCACTATGGTAAGTTTATTACCTTTTTCGTTGTTATATAGAACTCACGAGTGAAGGAGTGTTTTGACGTTGTAAATGTATTTGACAATTTTGTTTCTGGACAATATTGCAGAACATATTAGGATAAATTCTATGTTATTAATTATGACTGGCAAGTGCTTTTTATTGGGATTTTCATATGTGTGAAATTACACTATATCATTCATATAGAATTTGGTTGATTTGTGACAGTTATCAAGTTAATAAGATCAGCTTTGAGGTTCTGAGTACTATATGCCATTCTGAAGGTTTTTTTAAATATCATTTACGATTTTTTGAAAGGCATTTACTCTGTGTAGAAATAAAGGTAAAATTTTAACTTTTGCTTGTTATTTGATTGATATCATAGCTAGTTGTTTGACTGTCGCCAACAGGTGTTTCTTGTGTTGATAAAAGATGGTATAGACTCCATGTATATCTTTATCACTATTTAGTGAAGTTAGGTGGGTAGAATTCCTTTTATTATTAGGTATGTCGTTTATATATATATATATATATATATATATATATATATATATATATATATAATTTTAATAGTTATTAACACTTGTAAATTTATGATATATTCAAGTATTTACTAGTTGTGTAGATGAGACCCTGTGTAATATAATGCTCTCAGAGATACGTAACCACACTCCTTAACCGCATTTTTGAGACTTCGATCGCATTTGCAAATTTCATATTTTACAAATTTAAAATAATTCTAATGGCAGGGATGGTAATTGGAGAAATATGAGGGGTAATCACTAGTGTCAAAACTGTTTTGGGGCAAAAAGTTGGCAACTACTTGTAATTGTACGTTCACTTTTTCTTCATATAGGTGCCAGACAGCAACCTCGTGATGATTCATTGCCATAATCCATCAACATCGATGGTGTTATATCCCGTGATTGTATCATGTATTTCTCTTCGAAGAAAGAAATTTTCATATCTTTCTCTACTTCTCGAAGTTTTTGAACTGTACTTTAGATAAAGTGAGTGACTGACTGCAATTTGATAGTGAATTGTCCGTGCAATAAGGCAAGAAATCAGCTGCATCATGTTCTTAGATTTTGAGTTTGTTTTTTGGGCTCCATGAAAAAAGAATTATTCTGTTATAGCTCTCTGTTTACAAAAGCAAAGTAATGTGAGACTGAAGCAGTATACACATGTTCCAGTTGAGCGGACAAGCTCCACAGTCACGCAACAACCATCCGGAACGAATTCAAAGTGGATGTGACTCTAAATTCCGTTAACTATGTATTTTGTGTTCAAATCTGTCACGTTTTGCAATAGATTGATATTTGCCTTGGAATTTACTGGAATTACTGTTTACGCATACTTATTGGGTTGTCCAAAAATTTTCAAGCGTTTCAATTTTTTTATCAATTTATGTAATAATTTTGAACAAAAACAACTTATTACAACTAATCGAAGTATTCTCTGTCAACAGTGATCACTTTCTCTTTTCCGGCAGCTTCATGATCTCGCGACGGTAGAATTCGGCATCTTTTGAGTCAAAGAATTCTTCAAGCGATTCTCTCATTCTCCAATATCTTTTCGCCTGGTGATCCGGGTTTTTGAAGCTGATCCATTTCTCATCTCCTGTAATCAATCGATTGGCTAAGAACGGAGTTTCATTTTGACGATCCAACAAATTTTGACTGGCATTCACCTGTTTCGTCTTTTTAGCAGCAGACAGCTTATATGGAACCCAACGTGTCTTCTTCCAGACCATATCGAACTCGTCGAGGATATTGTCAATAATCTGAGGGCTGCAATCGAAATCATCGGCCAACATTCTTGATGTCAATGATGGAGTCTCTTTAGTGGATTCAAGAATGTCGACGATCAATCTCTTTTGACGCTCAGCTCCATGCTTGTGATCTAAGCCTTTATCGCCGGCTTTGAACTCCACAAAATGCGTTCGAACAGTCGACTCTCCAACCGTATCTTCGCCCTTTACTTTATTGATTCGTCGAGCCGTTTCAGCAGCATTTGGTTTTGAATTCAACTTGTACTCGTGCAGCATTAACAATCTTTTTTTTTCGCGCGTAAGCTCCATGCTGAAACAAATATACAAATATATAACAAAATGCGCGGGAGATTGCGAGTTTTCAAATGATTCCAAAATCATACAATAACAATGCAAAAATATGAAAAAAAAGTGAAACGCTTGAAAATTTTTGGACAATCTAATATACTCTGGAGGAAGGGTCGCCCATAACATTTGATTGAATAATTCTGTACAGCGCTATATTTGTTTTAGATTTCCCGAGTGCAACAAAGTGATCCTTTGAAATGCCAATAAAGTCTATAGCACAGTTTTACTACATAGTCAAATAAAATTAGGGAAGCCTTCAGCATCTTTTACGAATAATAAGTGCAGTCTACAAAAGGAGTGCTCCATTTGTTTAATTACGGAGAAGAATTTTGAATTTAAGAACAATAACGAATTTTTAGGGACAATTTGTGATCATGAACGATACTTAAACTCATTAACATCAGAAAATGCAATAAAATCGGTATATTAGACATGATAAATTAGTTTCTTCTTCATCGCAACATCATCTGAAAGCTAGAAAAACTGTTAATACTTGGGTAGTACTGACTTTCTACAAATTAAACGTCAAACCCAGATATATTGTATTATTAGCTACTTCGTTTACTGAATTTAATTTTGTAATCAGGAACCATATGGTAAGATGCCGTATAGCAAAAATTTTTTCGGGATATGGATTTAACATAGTTCTAAGTTTTGCAGCGTACCATGTGACCACAAGAAACCATCTTTGCTTTTGAAATTTTAGTATAACAAAAATTTTACTGAAATCGTTTGCTTACCCTTATAAAAGACGTTTAATGTTCCGAATAATTCGGCAATGTCTTAAAAATTACGGTAAACCGAATTGAAATGACGCATGACTTGTCCAATAACCTGACGTCGCTTGTTTAGTCTACTAACTACTTTTATGCAAGTTAGCTGTAAGTAACTTGGTGATTATACTCACTTGAAGAAGTACACTGTAACCTTGTATTGCTACTACCACAATTTATATAATTACTAGTTAAGAAAAAATTGTTGGAATGTTGAGTTATAATGGAGATACGCATCTTTTCTTTTTAATTCTGTGCTAGCTAAAACACATCGTTCCGAATATTATATTGTGGAGGATCTATGTAAATATGAAGAGCGTGGAAAAAGTTCTTATCGCAATGTATTGAACATATCAATAATCAAATTAATTCCGTGATCTATCAATCTGTAAAAGATTCTAACCGGTTAAGCATATGCAATATGTTTCAGCATTATTTTTGGTATTCCTGTCACCTAAACATTACATTTTAATTAAAATATCCAAATGCTACTCCTTTTAGTAAGGGTCATATGAAATAGGTAGGATGTAGGCATAAACAATAATAATCATCTATTAGTCAGAAATATGTCGATGAAAATGTGGTAGGTCTCCATAAACAGTACTTCTACTGCAGAATTTAGGAAACAACTTGTGTCATTGAATAATGGACACATAGTAAATCTAAAATTTTTATATAAAAATAATAACATATGCTGGTTTATTGTGCGTCTAGTTAGAATGCTTTGCTTAATGAACTACAATAAATTGCTGACGTCAACATAAATTTTGGATAATAAAATGTCAAACGGGGTTGGAAGATAAATGAAAACGGATTAGTTTTTCAACGAATACTACTTTGAGGTATATAAATAACCATTTTAAATATTTTAACTATTTGGTTACAACGAAATGATTAATAATTTTCATTCTTACAGAAAATACACTGCTTTGATTAACCAATTACATTATTATGTGCCTATTATTACTTCTTTAAAATATCATTTGCGGCACAGGTCCAAAATTTATTAAAGTACTTTAATTTAGTTAATTTTTTTAACGACTTTTCATCAATTTGATCTTATTGCAATTTCTTGGGGGTAATATGTTTGATAATGGTGGATTATACCTAATTTTTTGCGTCATTCAAGGGGTTTTTATAAAAAACTGTCCTTTAATTAATTATGTTATATTCTTAATAATTAAGTGGAAAATATGACAAAATATCTTTATCATTTCATTTTTATTCAATTCAATCATTCTAAATAATTAACGCTAAACGTTGTCACCCTCGTATATCTCTTACTACTAGAGAGTGAAACATTTTGAAATTTCTCGTTTCTCATTGGGATACTTTAACTTAAATGCCATATTTAAGAGACAGTAATACTAAAATTGATGTTCAGATATATTGCCCTAATTACTTTGCTTAATTGGCTATACCCCTTATGAATTATTGTTTCTATTCTTTGTTATGACTGTTTTACATTTCAGATCCTACCACATGCAGAGCTTTGCAGTTGACATTGTAGGTTGGTTTGGGGTTATTTTCAATTTCTTTTTCTTGAGGTTTTAGTAGAAGGATTCGCTTTTGCCACTATAGAAATTAAAAGAAGTGTGGTATTTGCATAATATATATTAAAATAGAATTGCAGGTAATAGGTTGTTAATAATTTTTTATTATTATACATCTCTAATAGCTCTCGCTATTATCAATGGTTTAATAGAAATATTGTTCTTTTTTTTAAATTGAATCGATTAATACAATTGTGTTACTTACATTGTAATAAATATAAAAAAATATTACGAATTTTAAACGTTCTGGTAAAATTATGTTTAAGTGCAAATTTTAATAATGCAAACTTGCCAGTATTCTAATATTCTTATGTGTACAAACATAACTTTCTCAAAATTGTAGTGAAATTGTTAATTACTAATTAATAAATAAAAATTAAAACATTATTTTAGTTATTATATTTTTCCATGGTGATTATTACTCTATAGATCTCGGAAGTTCTCCTTCCGCCCAATTGTTTCTCGGGATATCAATTATATTACACTTTATGAAAAATGACTTAGAAGTATAACTTTTCCTAAAACTGAATATGAACGGACGCCTTGAGATGAATCACGACTTCTTTAAGGCCTGACTTAATCAGTGTTCTTAAAATGTATCGAAAAATTGAGTGAGTGAATAGTGGCTTCTTTTGATAGAGATTGTTTGTTTTTTCAGTTTGAGAGAATGAATTTGTTACTCTTTTCTTGTCGATACTTCAAAACCGCTTCTTTTGTTATTGCATTTTTGTTGGGGAAGATTTACAACGTCATTTTAAATTTATCCCCTCCAATCATTTATATTTTGCCATTATAAATCTGTATAGAGTTGCTTCTATTCTACGTGACCGCCATTTTTTAAGTATCATTTTGCATTAGTGTATATGGATGCGCTTTTACTTATCTGAATATTAAATACAAAGCACCTATTAGACTAGAACTATTCTAACACAAATCTTAATTAATAAGTACATACTTTTCGACTATTAGTGAAGTTTTGTCGTGTTGAAATTCTTAATGGCAGTGAAAAGAATTTTCCAAAAAGGGACAAAGTTCCCATAAGCTCCCAAGTGCTCACAATTCCATACCGTTTAACCTACTTCAAAATTGTAAAATTACGTCGAAGTACTGCTTTTATTGTTTTAATGGCGATCGTCACATATGAAGTATGTAAACGGGAAGATTTATATTTAACACTTATTTACTCGCAAGCAGATTAGACCTTGCACTGTATTTCTTACATATGGATAAATTTTTACTTTTTCATAAACTATTGTGACCCCCCCCCCCCCCCCATGAAATGTAGGGTGTCCAAATTGGACTTCAGGAAGTTATTTCCTGAATAAAACACGAAATATTGGAGCAATCCGAATTTTATTGCTATCAGTATAATGTACATACTTAGCAGTTACGTATGAAATATGATGTCGGCCAAATACCCTTCCCGATTCTGCTGATGTGCCACCACGCTTTTATCGACATTTTCCATAATGCTTTCCCATCAATGCCACTCTATTTCAATCATTACTCGTCTGATGTTCTCTTTTAGTCCTACAATCGTAACAGGTTTGTTGACATAAATCCTTTCCTTCAAATAGTCCCAGAGGAAAAAGCCTAATTGGGGACCAGCGGTGACCAATCGATGTCACTCTTTTGTAAGATAACACGAACAGAAAATTTGGTACAAAGTAAAGTAAGTGTTTCACGTGCTGCGTAACATGTCATTCAAGTTCAAATCGTTAGTATCATTGAACGAAAGTTGTTTAGTACTTCCTAATAGCATACACCATTCACAATAACAGGGTTGCCAGCTTCGTTCTCAAAGTGCAAGCCAGTGATTCCTCTAGTACACCGTGCACACTAAACAGTACATTTTTTGAACGCATTGGTTTGTCGTGAATAGCTCTACCCCAGATATTACAATTTTTACGATTTACAAAACCATTTAAAGAAAAATGAGCTTCATCGCTTAGTTTAGGATTTTTTTTTACCAAAAGCATCAACTTCTATTTATGATGGTCTTTGATGGACTTTGTCTTGTTTTTATATACCATCTATGTAAATGCAAATTTCCAACGTTCACAGAACACAAACGGCACGTAATTCAAATCCTAATGTTTAATTTGGATCACACTGTATAAAGGGTCGCGTATTTATTTAGTATGTTGCGGAGTTATTTTCATGTATGATAAATAAAACGTTAAATATAAAGAAAGATATATAATAAACATTTTGAAATACGTATAAATTACGTATTAGTTATTTTTCACTAATATAAATTATAGTTTCTTTTTTTACTAAAAAGCCATTCTGTAATACAAAGGTTTCTCATACATACATAAAAAATAGTTTTAAAATATGAAAATAATTTACAATATTAAAAACAAATTGGAATAACTAATTAATTCTTCCAAAACTCGTGCTTCTTATTTAGGAAATAACAATTTTAAACGTTTCTCTGAAACTGCCTGACTAATCATGTGAGTTAAATTTAACGCGTCTATAAATATTTTTGTCTGAAAGGTCTCGTAATGGCTGTCGCTTCTAAAACGATATAATCCGAAAGGAGTAGGTCAGTAATGTTTTTATCATAAAAACAAAATAAGAATTCAACCCTTGTACTATTAGAGGAAATTATAAATTAATCTACTACATTTTAAGGTAATACATGTAGTACGAGGATAAGGTGAAAAGTTCTCGGCCTGACAATGAAAGACTGCGACTTTCAGTTAAGAAATGATTTTATTTTTCTACATAATCTCCCTTGACTTCAACACACTTGATCCAGCGCCTCTCTTAACATCAGTATTCCTTTTTGGAAGTGAGAATCTGGAAGATTGTGAAAATATTCTTGCAGTTTTCCCATCGCCAATGCAGGTGCGTTGTCCTGGTGAAAGATGATTTTTTTTCTTCTTCAAGCCAGGCCTCTTCTCGCGAATTTTGGCATCCAGCTGGTCAAGAAGGTTGGAGTAATATTCGCCTGCAATTGTTCTGCCTTTTGCAAGATAATCAATTAACAGGATCCCTTTCGCATCCCAAAATACGCTAGCCATAAACTTTCCGGCAGATGTAATCGACTTCGCTTTCTTTAGCGCTGAACCACCGGCTTCCACTCACTGCTTGGACTGCTGTTTCGTTTCTGGCGCGTAGTGGTGGACCCATGTCTCATCCATGGTGACAAATCGCCGCACAAAATCGGTCGGATCCCTGTTGAATCGGTCCAAAGATTGCTGTGAAAATCGTTTGCGCAAGATGTTTCGTACCCTTTTTTCCGATATCCCCACAGCCTCAGCTATCTCACTCACCTTCGCTCGCCTATCGTTCAACACGATATCATGCACTTTTTCGATGGTTTCCGGTGTGGTTGCGGTTTTCGGCCGTCCTTCATGTGGGCCATCTTCGAGGGATGTGCGACCACGTTTAAATTCAGCTGCCCACTTTTTACCAGTTGACATGGAAGGAGCAGGGTCCCCGTAAACTTTTGTCAACTTCGGATGAATTTCGTTAGGGGTTTATCCATTTTAACAAAAACCATGCAACATATCTACTGAAAAAATTCGTGTAAACAAACTATTTGAGCGAACAAGTTGAAACTAGTCATACGAACTAATGACATATGCACCCAAGCAGGAAACATAATTGTTTGCCGATTGCAACACCATCTCTGTGTCAGCCGAGAACTTTTCACCTTACCCTCGTAATTTGATTTTTAAAAAGGCGTGCAATTAACATGTTAATGCACAAGCATTCTACTTTTAATTGGATGATGAATTATTTATATTTTGTGTTCGCCAAATTTTTGAGATTAGCTGACTGACTTATAAAGTTTAATTAAATATTTTATTTATATAAAGTGATTATATGTTATACTACGTAGTAATTTAAATTTAAATTAGTGACTAAATAAGAGATATATGCGGAAATCATTCAGTAAAAAATGAGGTATTTATTGAAAATCGTACTACAGAGAAGAAGCATTGCGCATAGGGCAATCGTTCGCCAGTCTCCTTCAAAGTACTTCACATGCGTCTTCCAGAGTCTTTTTACTGTTCAAGATGCTAGACACAATCCACATTTTTAAACTATCTTTGGAACGTTAATACTAGGTATTTATTTGCGTTGCACTGATTACATCGTTTCTAAAAATCTTTCGGTTTGTACGCAGGGCCTGATTAACCCATAGGATGAGTAAACTGCAGCTTAGGGCGCCAGGATTAGGAATTGATTAAACGAAAAAGTGGGCTCTAACAGAGAAACTTTGAAATCTTACTTTATCGACATATAATACATTTTTAAATACATTTATGTAACAGAAATAATAAATTACAAAGAAATTATTCAAGAACTTTTCAGAATTATCGAACACCATCTGCACCATTTCTAGCGACGCTTTTGAGTTCAAATTCTAAAACTTTCCGATTCGTTCTAGAGCCGTACGTGCAAGGAAGAAGATTTGTATTGGCGAAATTGTTCTTAAAAGTAATTGAAGTTGTGATGTTTTTAGCTTCTCATGGATTGCCAATTCATGGTAACAATGAAATATTAAGCTCTGTAAGAAATGGTAACGCTTAACTGTATAGAACTAATTTTAAAATTGGGTACTTTTTAAGACCGAACATATAGCAAAATATGGAAATCAAAGAAAATATGTTAATTATCAAGTAAAACTGACAATGAATTCATCAAAGATTGTGCAAGATATTGTAAATGGCAAGTATTTTTTTATAACTGTGGACTCAATGCCAGATGTGTCGCACATAGATCGATTAAGATGGGATATCTTGCAGTTTCACCTTAAAAAGGATTCCTTATTTTTAATAAATTATCGAAAACTGGATGATATGCCCGTGCTAATGTCAGCCAAGTATTATACAAATCGTATCAGGAAGTTGGTAATCTGACATGTATTACACATGATAGTGGTTACAGTAAGGGCACGCGGTATGAAGCAAATGTGGTATTAGAAAAACTTAAATCTTCAAATGGCATTAATTGTATGTTCCTAGTACAATGTTCTTGTAAAGTTTCGAGAAGTAAGTGAAATGTGTGATGGACAATGTACAGACAACGGTCTGTGCAATACCTTAAAAGTATTTATAAACACTCTTAGAAACGAAGATGAGTTCTCAAGGGTAAAAAACAAAGTAAAATTAATGCGTGGAACTGACTTCTACAAAACAGACATACAAGAAAAAAGAAGCCAAAAATTCTCTTTGACGAAAACAAAAATGGAAATAATGAGTTTTTTCGACGATAATCTTTTGTAACAGAAACATAGTATGTTGCAATTGGTTCTCTAAAACTCAACTTACTAGGAAAAAAACCAATCTGCACAGAAATACATACGGATTTTGTATTTCTATGGAAAATCACTCAAATGGAAAAGGGCAAATCAGGTATTGGAGAAGTATGTTTCCGATTTAGATAAAAAAGTTCTTGTGGAATGTGTGCATTTAGTAGCATTTTTAAGAATTACTAAAATTATCTACAAAGAATATGAGAATACTAAACCAAAAACACAATATAAACCACAATCATTATTAAAGTCATGAGACGTAGGGTCTACTTTTCCCAATACTGCCGTAGTTCTAAAACATTTTTTTAAATATGACAGTTATTAACCGCACTGAGAAAAAATGACGGGCCTTGTTATTTTATTTATTGAGAGTGAGCTTCTACAGTCTTCTTTGATAACATAGGCCAGCAGTTTGTTAATACTAAAGCTAGGAAAAGAAATGTTTTTTACATGTTTCAGATGAAATGGACATTTGTCTTTTTTTTTTTTGTTTATTGTATGAATGTATGTAAATATTGTATTGAAGTGTGCGTATGTAACGAAAATTAAAAAAAATTAATATATGTTTTGTTCAAACAATCAACGTAATCAACATAACGTCCCAAACATGTAAACATTTGATCGAAAGAGGTGAAAAATTGTCAGCCTAGGGCGCCAAAAATTTTAATCAGGTCCTAATTACACAAATAATTTCCGCGGATCAGTGTTCAAGCTTAATGCAAAATTTGATATACATCGTTGCTCTATTCGCGCAGTCATTTTGAATGCGCGGTTATACAGTGTACATGCTTAGTTAATGCCATCTAATGGTCATATTTACTAGATTCAAATCGTCATTGTGCGCCATCCGCATCCCGATTTACTCTTCTTAACAGCCAGATTTCATCAATTTCATGTTTCAGTTTTCGTTAGGTTATGATACAATTAGTATTTTAGCAGACTTCAATAAAATTTTAATATATTGTTTTATGATGGTCTTTGAATATAGTAAACAAATATTCATTTTCTTTAATACATGTCACAATTTTAATCTGAAATCAGCTAAACTTGTAATGATTATAAACGATACCTTTAGCAATAAAGTACCTCTTGTTTTACGTATAAAATACATATATGCAGATAGTAAAAAATTAATTATTAAAACTAGCAAAGAGGTCGGCAATGAATGAAATATTTAATATAACTACTATTTTATCTTACAACTTCTGAATTTGTACGTTTTCGTCTATGGTTAGTATTAAACACAAAATTTTAGATTAGACAAGGCACAACGAAAAAACGAGGTTTTAAAAATAGTGATCCATCCTTTCTGAAAAACCCAAAAGAAGAAATGCCATCAGTAAATAATTTGTCATTGTCTTTTATCAGAAATACTGTTGTGTAATATAAAATTTTGCATATAAACTAATGAACTCTATTTTATAATGTTATGAATATCACATTTATGGTACTTAACATAAAATATGTTTGTGTTCATTGTAACAAAAGTTTTCATTAATTTCCTGTGGTTACTTCGTGGTTTTAAATAAATTATTCATGTTAATGGAGTTTTATACTGGTCTATAACCGTTACTGAATATTAAGGTTTCATTCCGTTCACGCACATCCCCTTTACTTTAAATAGACAGTTCTTCCGCTCGTATATTTAAATCTTGCTTTGGCATACGCTACAAAAAAATTAAAATCCGTTTTTAATCATTTTCAAGTTCAAATATTCATAGAAAATATTTTACAGTTGCATAAGCACAGATATGCAATTATCAGTTAAATTCTTAACATTTGTGGAAAAACGATAAAAATTATTATAATGAACTGGTTGGTGATAACCTGATTTTCCCAGTTCTATGATAAATGTCCCAAGTTTTTTAATTTTAATCTATTAGGAGAAGAATTAAAAAAATGTAAAAGAAACGTGCATATAAAATTTTATAGAGAAATCAGATAAAAGAGCTAGAAGATGTAATTTTGATTACCATAGGCATTATTTTAAAGTTTTTACTTGATGTTTAAGCGGCAACAGAATCGAGACTCAAGACTAAACTTGTTAGTTCTCAGCTAACAAAAATTAAAGCATATTTTACCTTAAACTCTTTCGGCAGGACCTGCCAAGGTATATCTGAGAAGTAAAATTATCCATATTCTTTACCTCAAAAAGTTTAAGAAACAATTTCTTCTTCTTCCTCCTCTTTTATTGTTAGGTTTATACCTATTTGTCTTCACGTTTTAGTATGTGGCGTTTCAATTTCTATGGATGTGGAAACCTGATTTGTTAACGATCTTTTCTTTGGTCGACCCGGGTTTCTTTTCTCTTTTGGTTTTAGGTCGCTTGCTATATTAAGTAATCTGTCGTTATGCCGCACTCATTTCTTATTGTTTCATATCTTATCCCATTTTTTTAATTTACATAGTATCATTCTTAATGTGCACATCTCTATGATTCCAAGCAATTGCTTCGCCTTGTTGATATTCGCACGTATCTCCGAAGCATAAATGATCACTGGTTTTACCATGGTTTTGTATATTTTTTCCCGGTGCTCTCTGATGCCTGGCGGGTGGCCTACTCAGCCACTAAAAATAATTGAGTACCTGCGCTCATTCGAACAAGGAGTAATAATGGCGGTCGTATAAGGTGCGGTGCTTGCCACATCGCCCCGCATCAGAGATGGTGCGCGACGACCGGGCAGAGAGAGCGAATGTATGAGAGCCTTAACCTCTCAATTCGCAGGCCGTGCTCCCACGCGGGGCGTAGGGCTTTACCATTATTATTACCATTTGTATATTTTTATTTATCTAACTTTCCAGGCAGAGTCTCTTAAATATCCCGATACTCGTGCCACTTTTATGATTTGCCCCTTTTTTGCGTGATAATTATTTCGGTCACTTGATATTTCTATCCCTAGATACGTAAAAGATATTGTTTGCTTTTTTATCCTTCTTTATTTCTAATTTACATTGTGCGGGTTGTTTCAAGATCACCAATGCTTTTATCTTTTCTGTAAAGACTTTTATATTGTACATTTCAACCATGTTAGAAAACTTGAAGGTAAATTTCTGTAAATTATCTTCAGAGTTTGTTATCAGTAGTGTATCGTGTGTGTAACATACAATAGCTATGTTTTTGTTGCCTAATTTATATCTAACCATATTCTTTATTATTGATTATGTTTGTCATTATTGTGTTAAAAAGTATTGAACTTAGTTAGTACATTCAATTGTGTTAGTTAGGTCCTTTCCGGTTTGTTTTCTTGTTCATATCGACATATTCTAAAATTGTTACTTACTGTGTTAGTATCTTCTTTCCTTGTAACATAGCTATTACGACATCTAGATTGATTCGATCGAATGTATTTTTTAGGTTCACAAAACACATAAAGGACGGATCACAAATATGACGTCAGTTGTTGATCTGCTGTTCTTTCTTTTATACTTAAGTATGGCTGAAGTTTATCTAAGATCACCTTTGTAAATTGGTTTGATGTTGAATTTAATAATGTTATTTTTTTAATTGCTGGGATTACTTATATCTACTTTTTGTAAAGATTTGAGATGGTTACACTGGTTTTCCATTCCAGTGGTATTTTATTATGTTGTTAAAGAGTTATTAAAGAGCTCTCTCTTTATATTTGAACAATCTTAATCTTATTCCAGCGTTTCCGGCGGTCTTTTTATTCTTGGCTGCTTTTAAGGCTTTCTGTGCGTCGTCTGTTGTGAACAACACTTTATTAATTTTGCGATTTAGTGATGTTCTGGAACTGGAACACGTTTTCCCTCTTCAAAGTGATTTTCTCTTTGTGATTATTGATTGTTTTTATTTTGATAGTTTTGTTTATATCTGATTTCTTGTTTCGCACCATTCTCTATATTTTCTTTTGTGACCCATATAAGTCTCGCATATTTTTCGTATCTCGCTCCCAGTACATCTTGTTCAATTGCTTTATGTTTTGCGTAATTGTATAATGTTCTCGTGTATGTTGGGTCTTTCTGGGTTCTTGTTGTCTTTTTCTTATTTGTAATTCTTTCACCTCTTCCGTGAACTAAGGGGTTTTGTTGTGATGAACATGATTTGACGCGCCAATAACTTGCTTGGTTCATCGATGTTTCTTCTGGGTCATTGTTATCGGTTATTAATTTTAGGCTAATTTGATTTTTTGGTGTACTATTTTACTATTCCATTTTAAGAATTTTATATTTAACTTCTCCATATATTCCGGTTTAGGCGTTTGTTTTAATTGGTTTTTTCATTCTGATTTTGGCAAGTAACAATGTGTTGTTACGGTTAAAGCATGCTAAATTTACCATCCTTATATCTAGTATTTTGATTGGGGTAAATTTTTTGTTAGTTATGATATAATCAGTGATAAGATTGTTGATCTTGGGTACTACTGAAAGTGTATTTGTATTTATTTGTGTGTATAGTATATATATCAAGCTGTTTTAGACATAAAAGTCAGTTAATAAGTCTGTTGTCATTAGTAACACTTTCATGGAAGCGTTGTTCGACGCCGTAGAATAAATCATCTCCTATCCGAGCGTTGAACCCCCTCATTATAATGACATGGTGGGTTGGCAGGTATGTCGTCCATCAAAGTTTGCAATTCTAGATAAAGTATTTTTCTTTCCTTATCACATGTATATGTTTATTGTCAATTTTTAAAATAATTTCATAATTATTTTTTTGATATAGTTAAGTACTATATTATCAAGATGTGGCATAAACTACTTATGTAACAATATTCTCACGCCGTCGTTGCCTGCTTATTATTTTTTTCACTGTATATGAGGATATAATTTAAGATTTTTTATCTGCGAGATCTGCATGTATTTAAAATTTATTCTATAATATTCGTTATCACAGCATGCTCTTTGTTAGTTAAGGTTCATAAGTTACATGTACCAAACGTTAGTATATTTTCCTTCCTCTATCTTTCGATTTTATTTCGTTGCTGGGACGTCGTCACTTTTTCCGTTCTATTTCTGAGATGATACGTAGTGCTTTGAGCACTTAAATTAATTTGGACATCGAGTAGGTTTTTGGCCTAACCCGTCAAGCCTCCTTTATCCCGGCTTGGAACAGGCGTAACATGAATTCAGCATGAAGCCAACGAATAAACAGGAACTAATTTTTTATCTTACAAAGCCTTACAATGACGCTCCGCTCTCGTCCTTCTCCTCTTTTTAATTATAACATTTGTTTCTTTTTCGAATTATGGGTTTCCGTTTCTTGCTATACAGACTTCATGGCAAGATCAGGGCTTAAAAGTGTGAATTAGATTATTTGTGGAATCCCACATGGATTTTTTTGTTTTTATGGTTTTTGGGTTATCTTGTAACAACAATAATAGGATTAAATAAGAGATTTAGGACATAAGTCACGGCAACTATTTTTTAAAGGTAATAAATGGTATAACAATGTCATATGTCTCAAGGAAGCCGTGCATTCACAGTGTGTGTCTGCAATACAAGATGGCTCTGTGATGTTCTGTAATTGAGCAATGCTAAATCAGTTGCATGTGGCCCTAATAGAACAGCGTTCGTATATCTAAATAGCCGTTCTCCGTGGCAAAAATAACAGATAATACCACAGAGAGTTGATAGAAGCTGTCGGGAATAATGTTCTTCTATGCTGAACAGTTGCGAGGTGGGTAGCAGAGTTTTAACGAAGACACGAAGCAACCAGCGACCGGCAACGGGCAGAACTCTGAGTGTGTGGACAGATATGACACATGCAGTAATCGATCTCCTGATGGAGACCGACAGACGATGGGCATTGCTTTAGTTAGAGAAAGTTAATTTACACGATTTTGCGAAACAATCTTCACGTCCATAAATTTGCATCGAAGTGGGGACCATATATACTTACGGAGGTTCAAAAATTGATGCGATGTGCAACATTCTGCGACCACTTAGCACGCTGGCAGCAGGAAGGAGACAAGTTTCGTCAATTCTTTCCTCCTGAAATTGATGGTGATTAAGTCCTGAAGTTGATGGTGGGAAAGTGATTGTGTGCTACTTCAGTCCACATAACTTTGAGACACTTTAGAATGGAGTATGTTGTAATGATTCTGTAATGTTATGACAACTATCTTAATAAACATGTGAAGCACAATGTAGGCGTGTTGCTAAATCCTCGTACATTTCGTTCATTCCTTGCCTTTTATTTGAATACTTCAAATTTTTCACTCGCGCGTGTGATCTCGCAAAAAAAAGTTGTCACGACTTATATCCCAACCCTCGTAAATGAATGACAGCAGTTTAGAATTTCTTCTGATATGGTTTAAATTCATTGAGCTGATACTATAAATTGAAAATGTTCGAAATAGCAAGTTAATTAAGTCAGTGCTCTTACAGGCTAACTTGGGGAGTACATTTTTAACTAAGACGTTTTGTTTGGGATAATAAAAATTAGGCAATCCAATGTCCTCCTTCATTCAATACAATAAATATCAAATATAAATGCTTATATTTACCATCTCTAGGTTCAAAAGTTGATGCCTGTAGTTTTACGTACAAATCTTTTATGTCAATAGAAGTACTAAATTTATAGTTATTGTATATTATTAAAATTCACATCATTTTAAAATTAATTTCAGGTTGAAACCACGTAGGTACTATATTATCAGTTTTTTTTATTAGACATGCTCCGGAATGTTAATAATATGCTATCTTTTAAAATAATCCCGCATTCGGAGAGCACGGCAAATATTCGCGAGCAAGTTGTCATGGCAAACGGCAAATACGAAGGCTTATTTGCTCATGCAGACAGCAAAATGTACTTAAAAATTGCCGTGTTTGATAAGACCTTACCGGTACCACGCAGCGCTGTAGATCCAGGCAGATAGTTTGAACTCGTTACAAAAGCAAATAAGTTCATGATAGATGAGTTGGTGTGCCCGTCCGCCATTCCGCCGAAGTCGTTGATATTTTTATTTGAATAATAGCTTTACAGAATCGGCGTTGGCAGACAGATACATTTGGAAATTTCACTCAGGCATTCGGCTTATTTTTGGCAAATGATCGATTTCCTATGTGACACAATGGTGTCGGATGAAATGCTATGAACTATTTTATAAGCCTGACAGTTAAACAAGCATACTTCCGTTCGGTAATTATCTCGCACCAACAGACGCATGTGGCGGGTTTCGCAGACATCCAGATGGCATTTTTTTGTGTTCAATTGACTACACAGTCGCTATTTTGAATCTACAGGCGAATTAATTGGTGCTCTAAAACTTAATAAGTAGGTATTTTACTTTTAAAATAAATACTGTGGTAACAATATGGGTTGTTACATAACGCTTTTGTTGTTTTCTGTATTCTAAATAAAAGTTTTGTAAAGAAATAAAAGTAAATTTAATTCAAAACTTAGAAATAGAATATGTCACAGAGGATGAGGCAAATAAACAATAGTGCAATTTTTATCCATAAAGTACTTTTTTTAGGTGTTGTTTCAAAAAAGAAAAATAATATATTTTATTATTAGATTTGCTATTAATTTTTTAATTAACACTTAGTAAATAATTATTTCTTTATAATAATGTATCAATGTAGGTCAAATATTTTGCTAACGCATTTTAATAATATTATATGAAAAGACAAATTAAATGGATTGAGAATTTTTATATGAATTCTGATCTAGTCACTAAGCGGCAAAAATATAAAAAACATTTTATTGCGAAAAGGGATAACGGAACCAGAATATGGTACAAGTAAAAAAACTATGATCTCTAAGACCAGTCTAGTTTAGGAAGTTCCGGTACAGTAAATTTGAAAATCATATCTGAAGCTGTTCATACCAATCCGGGAACAAATATATGCAAGTTATTGAGTGAAGTTGGGGTATCACAAGCATTTGCATTACCACGTTATCGTATTTGGAAAGGCTGTAGATTTGTATTGTATGATTTGGCTCAAACATAAGCATAGTTGTCAAATTTTTACAAATTGTTATGATCGCTTCATCACACGAATTACAACAAAAAAAAAACAACTATTATTTCATAATCTAGGCGTGTACTAGATAATTTATTTTAAGCTCAGAAGAAGTGATAGTTATTCCTATTATCGTACAAATTATGGTAGATATTTAAAAAAATATCTATGCGTGAACGGGGATAACTTTAGTGGTTGGGTCAATTTAGGGTTAGACGCCGGTGAGTAAGCACATGTGTGTAATTAATGAATTTGTAATTATTGAACAAGTAAAGTAGCGAATCTATATCAAATTTGTCTATAGAAATTATTCGGGCGATTCAATGAATGCATCATGAATAAAAGCAATTTAGAGATACTCATATTTTGAACAATTTTCATTAAATAAATGCAAATTTTTGTTAGTGCACTTGTAATATTTTAAATTATATAATTTAATACTTTTGGGATACACCACGTACATTTTACGTTTTTGAATTCTTTGTATCTCCATAAAACATATGTGTATTCGAAGGAGAACATGTTTTCTTCATTAAGACGGCTCACATAATTTCTATAAAAAAATCACTTTTGGAGTAAAATTTATAAGATGATTTGTTCCTTTTGATCAAAGGGACACGCTTTTAAATTTTGAAAAAACCTTGCAGAAGCTCTCTGTACAAACATGTAGAAAATTTGTGAGATGTAAATGAGAAGAGAATAGAGAATCTGGAAGAAAAGTATTGATTCTACAAAACCACATATACAATTAATTATATGTTATATATTAATTGTATGTAATACTACCATTGTCTTTTTACTGCAATCGGCGGAAATTTGATCTACCCAGTTTTTCATATTTCTGGACGAATTATAGCCTCAGGACACCAAAAAAGTTCTTTTGAGCAATTGGTTCGTGTGTCTGTCTGTCAGTAAACAAGATATCTTGATACCGTAAGAGCTAGAGACTTCAAATTTGGTATGCAAGTTACTTGTAGGTAGGAGACGCAGTGCGCTGAGGCGTTTGGTCGCAAGGTCGCAAAATCAGTCGCAAAGCGGTTGCGAATCTAAACGGTTGAAGATACAAAAAATTCATGAGAATAAAAATGATTTGTTATCACGAGATAAACATGAATTTAAAGTAAAAGTTGGTAAAATAGGAACTCAAAAAAAATTGAAGCCCAGGATTTTTGCCAGAATTCATATTCAAAAGATCATGTTCATTGTCAGATACTCCTTCACTTATCATTTTTTGCAATCGGTTGTGATCTTCCTTTTTGCAGTTTATAATAGACATATCTAACAGCGTGTTACATTTTATCTATATACAAGGTAGGACGAAACTCCCTATCTAATTTGAAAGTACAGAGCTTGACCGGAAAGTATCGAAAATAATTCAGTTAAAACAAAAGTATTGCAGGTAATCGTCCGTTTCTTCAAAATAGTTCTCCCTTGTTTCTAACCAGTTTTCAACGTGTCTACGACATTTTGAAAACTTCCTAGAATATGGAAACTATAATACTTTTTATGGCTTTGGTTACGGCGGTTTGGCCGCTCTCCATCGATCGGGGTTTTTTCAGGCTAGATCTAGTTTTGGTAACAGAAAGAAGTCGGGAGTGGCTAAGTCTTGATTGTACGGCTGGGGCAACATTGCCACGTTGTGCTTGACTAAAAATTTTTCAGACACAATTTTATGTACTACGATTGTTAGTAAATTCAACTCCTGTGCTAGCAATCGAACACATAAACGCCGATCAGAATGCAAAAATTGTTTCACTGTCACCAAATTATCATCTCTACGACTCGTTCACGGACGTCCTTTGCGTTCTTCGTCTTTCACAAGTTCTCTTCCCTCACGAAGCAATTTGTGCCATTTAAAAATCCTCGTTTTTAGCGTAGTTTCCTCCCTATAGGCTTCTTTTATCAGGTCTCAATGCCGGATTTTTTGAATCTGACACAAAACTTGACCGCATAACGTTACTCTAACGTATGTTGCATGTCGATTCCGTGACGCGTTGCCAAAACACGGTTTGCGGTAAGCGCAATCTTCACTCTCTCAAGGCTCGGAGGCAACTGAGCCGGTTCGTATTTTTTACCTAGGACCCCCCCCCCCCTATTCATTCCTCCGAAAACCACGTCTCTCTAGCTTTTCTGGTTCATTAAAAAAATTATTCCCGATACTTTCCGAATAAACCGTATAAGTTTATGAATCGAAGGGTGGTCCGAGGGAAAAGGAAGTGATGCATTAGACATAAGTAGGCGAGATTTGCCTAGAGGGGCTCTTAATAGCCCACATGTCGTGGACGAAAGATAGAACCCGATCAATGACGCTGTTGAGGTCCCACAACGTTCTTTTCCGGCGCTCCTATTTTATGGAAAATAGGTTTTGTTGTGGGTAGGGAACTTCAGAAGTACTGGTTCCGTAGTGGTAAGGAGAGGACCAAGACCTCGGAGTGCCCCGGAAAACTTCAATGCAGTAAAACATTCCGTTTTGCAGCCTTCGAGACGATCTGCAAACAAAATACGCTCCAAGTGCTGCATAAGTTGTTTAAATAGAAAAATAATTATTACTTTTTGTATACAAAGCAATATTTAATAATAGTTTTCTATAGTATTTTTCTGTTTTGAAGTATTCCGACAAATTTAAACCATGTTGCTGAACTCGAGTACGTAACGTCTTGTTCCTTATAAAGATAATGTTAAATGGTTAAACCGATTTTAACCTAAACGACAAAGCGCTTAATTATAAATATATATTTACAAATAATTAGCATTTTAAGCAACGTTTTGACAACGTTTGCAAAACATTAGAAAAATTTTCCATTAAATAAACGAGTGCTTTATTATCCGCTCTCAAACGAAAATTTTCTATCGCTTGCGGTTCCGGAAATATAATACCTCGGCCGCGCCTGCCGCCAAGCCAGAATTTGTCATTCGGAGGAGTTCGAGTCGGCACGGAAAGGCACGAACAATTTTTGCTATATGTTGAACTATGACCTGTGTGACAGCAGCAGCAGCACTCATAATTTTTTATAAATATATAATTATGAAGTTTATAATAATTACGATAGTTGTCTTGTTTAAGAAAATACCTCATATAATTCAGTTGCATTTGTTTCTGTGAAAATTATATTTTTTATGCTACTAAATTTTTTATATAACCGTAAAATGTGCAGTACAGACAACGTTGTTGATGCATATATACATACGCTAGACATTCAATTAATTTCCATATGTGTCTTAAGAATTATAGAACAAGTGCGCATACACGAGTTAGTTTCTGACACTAGGTATACACGCCATGGTGCGCCGTCAAGGTCAAACATCATCCGTAATTACTATTACACTGATGTCTTATGTGTCTTTATGGATCACGTCTAGCTAGTACGGTGCATAATGCGCTTCCCCGAGGTCTGCCTATAAGGGCGAATGAAACGCTTTTGTATGACGATACATACATACTTCATCGAAGAATCTTTTAAAAAATTGTATAATTAAGATAGCTATTTACCAACTTTTACGATTAGTAAGTGCTCCATTTTTTATGAGAAATTGAAAAATAATTATGGGATATAGACGAAAATGAACACAACTCTCAGAGTTTTAGAAATATTTCACGTATTGAATTAACGTTAATTAATTAATTAATATGTGTACGTTATAAAACTTACTTACATGCCAACGTCACGTCAAATCTAATCAATATTTATTATTTAAATTTTATCAGCTACATTAATAGCTGTGGCAAAGTGCTAGTAATCATTTCAAATCACAGACGGTGCTCATAAGTGTTTAATAAAAACTTTTAAAATGGCTAAATCGATGAAACGACGTGTAATTGAATCAGTTCTGCTGTATGTGGGACACATAATCTTCTTACAGTCAATTAACGCGGAACCCCTAACATTGCCTAAGTAAGATAACATCAAGCTGTAGAAACTGCAGGAAATGGACAGTTCGGGTTCGTTTAAATGATGACGGCAGATTTACTTTGTTAACTTGGGCAATGGGCGTTTCAATGAATTGCTGCGCTTATTCTATGTAACATATCTTTCCCCATTAATTTAAAATTGAAAAGTAAGGAGAGTGCCTTTAGTCGCTGCTTCTGGGGGTTGCTTAAACGATAAAAGAAAGGGACAAATCCGCAATGATAATTATAACACCAATAAAATATTTCAACAATATTCTGTTGTTATTTGTTATATTACCTCTTTTTCATAAAAGTTGTCACGTTTAACAATTTGTATTGCGTCTTTTAAAAATATTTATTCAAGTTACTAATTATTACAGTGGTCAACTGTTTTTAAGAAAACTCGTATTTTATATTTTATAAAAATAGAAGTTATTTAATTTATATATTTTATCTAAATAAATTATTGTTTTGACAGTCATTCTTTTTCTGTATTATATTTAACACTGCTTTAAACATATTTAGCTCGCAATATGAAAAATATGCCTACTAATATTGACAGTAACAAATATTTGTTATTGTCAATATTATTACACATATATATCTGTCACAATCGAAGGTCATTGACTTTAAATGTTTTTAATTCGTATTTAAGGTTTCATATATCAAGTGTTACGCAATGCATACGGAATTTTTCCTAGCATAGGGGTAATAGATATTAATAAAGTAATTTCTTGTCTTAATGATAACTTTAAGTGTATTTTCTTTTAATCTTATCCTAAAATAACTGAATGATTTTGAATGAAGTATACGAATTACACAGAAATATTTCAGATTCTGGTCCCATTTATGAAATTATATACCTTTTTGTTGTTCTATTTAATTTTGGACATATACCCTTTGTTTAATAATTTTATTATATGGCACCGTCTATTTACATGTTAACTGTAATAATGAGCTGACAAAGAAGTAGAAAAATCTGGTGTGAACATCACACGACTTTCCTTATCCTGGGCTTCAACTTTTTTTAGTTTCTATTTTACCAACTTTTACTTTAAATTCATGTTTATCTCGTGATAACAAATCATTTTTAATCTCATGAATTTTTTGTATCTTCAACCGTTTAGATTCGCAACCGCTTTGCGACCGATTTTGCGACCTTGCGACCAAACGCCTCAGCGCACTGCGTCTCCTACCTACAAGTAACTTGCATACCAAATGTCAAGTCTCTAGCGATTATGGTTCTCGAGATATCCTGTTTACTAAAAGACCGACAGACACAAAATAACATGCACATAATCAACAACTGGCAATTACACTATAATAAGACGAAATTATGACCGCAGAGCGGCTACACTTGAATCTCGTTATGTTGGAAAATCACTAGAAATTATTGCGTGGTTTGATTGTGAGAAGATTTAAATCAGAAAATTTATTAATTTGACCACAAGAAGAAGGCTACTGCTGAGTGCGTGATGATAGTATGGCTTGTTAATAACGAAGGAGATGTCATGGCGCTTTATTTCTTTAAATTTGAAGATAATAATCGATATTTGCATCACTGCAGTTGTGAAGTCTTAAATAGGAAAGGTAGTCACCGAAAATGAGTACATGTTCCAGCAAGATTCACTTCTTTAAAGCTATAGGCTCCTTTTCAATATTGACTGCAATATCCTCAAATACTACATATGGTGTTAGGTCGAGATAAATGCTACTGAAAAACATTACATACTAAAAATTCTTTGAAAGCGCTATCATGCGGAAGTAATGAACCACGCAGTTAAGGTCAAGGCGATTTACAGCCGCTTGCAGTAAGTCTTAAACGATTTGCATCTTTAGGGGATCAGATGCACTATCTTTAACAAAAAAGACCTGGTCCAGGTATATTTTTTGTTTTTTGATAGGAAATTACATTTTCTGGATTTAATTTTAAGTTCATCCATTTGAAACAATTTAAAATTAGTTCAACTATTTCTAAAAATAATAAGATTATTTAAATTAAGTAAATGTATTCAAAATTGATATGCACGGATTACTAGACGAAAGCATTTTGAGTTCTGATCGTTTGGTACTACCCTCGATTCGTTATAATAATGATAATAATACAAAAATGCCCAAAAGTAAAGTACAAATCAAAATGGTAGAAACATATGCCACTTGACAATATTTTCCTTTTTATATCAAGAATTAGGCTGGATAGCCTGTTCTGCATCAACCACTGCCACCTCCTAGGTCGGCCAAGATCTCGTTTACTGCGAGGTTAATACTATAATGCAATTTTTTATACGTTGAACGTGGGCTTTTCAGCTTGATTATTTGATATTGTTAAGATAGAGGTTATTTCAAGATTGTCTCTTATGGTATCGTTTTTAATCCTATCTGCTCTGCTGTAAACTTCGAGTATCCTTAAAAATTTAATTTCTCTAGCTTGAATAGGAAAGGATTTTTTCCATTATTATATAGCAACACTGGAAGTGTCATTGTCTTATGGAACTGCAACTAAATGTCTTTTCAGGATTTATTTCAGAGCGTTCTTCTTATGGTTTTGCACATAGCTGATATCTGTGCATTTTTATATTGCTGTCGTAATCATTGTTATATCTCAACCCAGATAGTTAAAATGGTTTACTTATTTGATCAGTTAGCCGTGTATTATAATTTTAAATCTAACGGGTGAGTGAAACGTTGCACCATTGTTAAATATCTTTGGTGGTGGTAAAAGGTTTACTGTCTGGGTAAACATTTTTTTAGATGATTTGGATACCTTCAGTGTTTCATAATATTCCATAATCTTTCACGTATCATGTTATAAAAAGCTGTTATAAAATTGATGAAGTTCATATGTGTTTCTTGATTAAACTTTCTCCATTTATCAATACTGCTGCATGACTCCCCTAGACACGACCGTTCTAAGAGTAGTATTGGAAACTTTAGGCTGTCTCGTTGTGTCTTGTTAGGTGAATCATTCATGTACAATGTGGATTTGAGTCCATCATTTTGATTTATCCTATATATATATATATATATATATATATATATATATATATATATATAAAGTTTCGAATGGGGGGCGTTTATAAAACGAAAAATTATTGGAAATTCTTCGAAAATAATAACGTGTACGCTTTCGCAATAGGTACTATTTATACACCATCTACCTAATAACGAGCTTCATGAAAATTACGGCCTTGAATATTGAGTTTTCCACGTATATTGTGTTATTTATAGCGTTCTTCAACTTTCTGTAATATAACTACAATAATCCACAATAAAATTATGGTAGCATGCAATTTATTTTATGAGTTAGAAAAATGTTAATTATTGTTAATATTCTGCAGAAGAGTATTCTCAAAACTATTTGTATTGTAAAAGTTCTTAAAAACGAACTGCGATTGTAAAACGGTACATGTGTTTTATTATCCCAAGAAAGTTGTGAATAGCCACAAAAGTATGGACACAATATGAGTGAAAGCAAAAAATAAATTACCCGAAAACATTATCATTTAATATTTAGTATATCCACTACATTGCTTAATCAACATACTTGCTAGCAAGCGTTTTAAAGCCCTGAGTGGGCGTGTATGGTAGTGTTACAAGTGTATGTAGTACAGTCAGGATTAAAAGCATTTTGGCAGTGAATTTAAAATCATTACAAATTTCTTTCAAATTTCTTTCAAAATTAGGTATTTGAACCGTGAAAAACTTACATATCGCAAAAATATCATAAAATTTTACAATATGTAAGAAAATAGAACTTTATTAGAGACATTTTATTTACAGTATCCTTCAATTGAAATAAAATATGTGAAGTTTATTATAGTTATATTAGAAATTATATTTAAAATTTACGTAATTTGTTCCAAATACTGCTTCTAGTGGACCTTTTGTACAGAACGCATAATATAACAATAAAATAATGATTGTTTCTCAAAAACATAAAATAGTTATATATGTTGCACACAAACAAAAAACCTAAGAAACTTTTTTTAAAATTAAGTACACCAGATCAACATTACACAATGTTGTACATGATATTGATAAAATTGTACTTAAAATAATTCCTCTAAGTTAACCACCGTTGATGCTTAATTTGTATCAACCAAGTCTTGAGGAGGTTGGCGTTTGTGTCGTGTATGCGTGTTCTTCCGGCACAGCTGTTGGATTTAATTTTTGCTACATTTTCGATGTTATCTATTCCAATGTATTTATGGATTTGTTTGTAACAAATTATGGGGAGTTGATAGCAACACGCAGAACTTTGTTTTGGAAAATTTGCAGTTTTCTCATATTTATTTTTGATATAATCCATACAGGGCGATGAAAAATTTCTGTTAAAGGAAATAAATGTTTAAATATTGCATAAGCCAAGTTTTATTTATTATTTATGTTCTGGCTCCATGTCAATCTCGTATCCATGTATACTCCTAGATATTTAATAGCGCCAGTTCTTGAATCCAAGGTATGTCAGCTCCAAATATTTGTAATGCCAGATGATGAATTAGTCGCTTTGAGATGAATATTTTAGTATTGCATTTGATGAATTTAATGAGATGCATTATTTATTAAGCGAAAGACTTAAGGTGGCTGATTGGAGTAGTTTAATTGCAATGAGAAGATCGTTGTGCTAAGTGATAATTACTGCGAATTATCAGCGAATAATGCAAATTCACTAATATTGGGATTCGGAATATCATAAATGAATATATTTACAATATTAGGTCCTAGAACACTATCTTAGGGAACTCGGTCATGTATCTCATAGGTATTAGAAATTAAAGCATTAATGCGAACTGTAAATCTTCGATTTTCTATGAAGAAATAAATATTATCGACCAAATAATAAGGAATTTGTGTTTGTAAAATTCCAAATTGAAGTCCTTTAATCCAGAAGCTGTCGATGCCTGGGTTATGCCTCAAAAAGCCTCCAGAGGAAATTGTTTGTTTGCATACCCTTGTTCTAATAGTTCAGTAATTCTTTTTAATTATTTAGTGGTGGAGTGTTCTTTTCTAAATCCAAATTGGATAGATCAAATTATTTTAAGTTCATTCAACGATGCAATCAATTGATTATATAATAAATTACTCGCAGGAGCCTTATAGGTCGATAGCTGCTACAGTTATGTTTGCTTTTTTCTGTTTTGCAAAACGTGATTACGTGATCATATTTCCATTTATTTGGGAAATAATAAATAAACACAAATCTTCAACCGATGAAAAGCCCCAACACGAGTATTGACCCGAAGGCGAAAATAAGCCTGCTATTGTGTCTAAAGTACAAGAGATCTACCCGTTTATGAGGTACTTTCGGAAGACGATTTGTAGAACGGTGCACCGGCGGAAACACTCAAAACTGTAACGAAAGTTTGAATAGTTGAGTCTGGCGTCTCGCCCCGAAACACCTTCACAGCGGCACAAAACCGTTGAACTTGCCACCAATATCGCTTGCTGCATTTTCATCGAAGGTTTCCACAGTGTTTTGAAGATCATGGAATTGCTCGGAATCGAAATCTGCTTGCAACCCAAATGTTTTGCCACGAGCAGTAACGCGCGTGTGTCCAACATCCACTCGTCAGCAGCGAGGAAACGGGCCAGAATGGAGGAAACAGAGGAGAAAAGAAATCAGAACGAACTATTTGAAGAAGAAGAGGGTTTATTGTATGGCCCTAGAATAACTGATTAGCTGTAAGTTAACAAAAAAGACTCTTATCAACAAAATAACATTGATAAAAACTTTAAACGCGTTTTACTCGAAGCCACATTTTTCAAACTGGCGTGTACGATTGCGGTCGATCGAATTAACATAGAACATTGTTCAAATTTCAAAAAAGTTTATTTTAAGTGTTTTTTACACAGCTTCAAACGTGAAAAAACAATGGAAATAAATAACTTTATTATTCGGAGGCCACCATTTTTACGACAAAATCAACTTTTTATACTTTTTTCTACGTCAAGCTCCCGAAAATTTAGTCTATTTATGGAATATCATTTCATTTTTAATTTTCGATGAACCGTTCGGGCTGGTCTTTACACGCCAAGAGAGCGTTGCAGTCGCGCGCGCGCGCGCTACTGTTGACGCATGGTACGGGGTACCATAAATAAATTTTTGACTGAAAAAATTCGTATGTATAGTCCAAAATACGTACTATTTGGTAACAAAACCCCCAAATTGTATCTTTTATATTTTCAGTAAAAAACAGTTACGAAAGTAGGCTTATTTTCAGCTCGATTTACCGAAAAAAAACCTTAAGCGAACACTCGGACCAGGAGTAAGTTCCTGCGATTTCGAACTTCCAATACAGGTTACTTAAATCAGATATGCATAAGCATATTATGTCAAAACAAAAAGAACAAGTCAAGCTACAAAATTGAAATTTCAATATGTGTATAGGTAGATCACGTTCATGTCGATTACATGTTATTAATGCTTCGAAAGAAGGCACACCCTAGAAGAAGCCACGCACGATTGTTTAAAATTTGTGTACCGCTTGCTATTTAGTTGATGCTTTATGGGGTCAAAATAGTTAAAAGTCACGCAACTACAGATGAAAATGTAATCAAGTTTTAATGTTGTGTACCTTGAACTATGCGCGCCACATGACTAGTGTTATCATTGACAATGATAACGAGATTGTATTTAAGTGGGCACATGACGCTTGAAGAAAATCCCATAATAAGTCGGCAATCATGTTTTCTTTGTCATAGAAGTGTGCAAAAAATGATACTATGCTTGACTACGATCATGATCAGCAACTTTCTTCTCATACATAATTATTTATTAAGAGGAATGTTATATTTAATTTTATTTAGGTTGAAACTTGCCTATCTTGGGTTAATGTCCAGAGTTTATTTTAAGTATTGTGAACGACAGTAGTACTTTAAGAAATTATTGCGACACACTTTACTCCCTTGATGGGTGTAATTGGTTTACTATGTTGTCCGTTGTAATGGATGTTATTCTGAGCACATGCATGACTTCTGTATCAGTTCTGTCGTCATTGAATATTTTTCCCAGTCCTGTATCTTTTATAGCTTACAGGTGCGATCACGCAAATTTTGTTTAATTCATTTTTTATGTGACTTGCATTTATTCATTGCATTATGACAACTTTGCTGTAATTGAATTGGATAATGCCGACCAAGAATTTTAGTAACACTTGCATCTTTGACTTTCTCTAACTAGCACAGAGGTAGGCATTCTATAAGGTATAACACTTGATAAAATGTACCAAAGAGGAACTGTCCTCGAAAAACTGTTTTTATAAAATAATATAAAATTGAATGAGGGAACGCTTCACTTCATTTACTGTTAAGATAATCGAATTCTTACGAGCGAATTAACTGAAAAAATATCTGGTGTGAACATCACACGACTTTCCTTATCCTATTATTATATATTATACCGGGTTCATCGTCTCGGTCCTGCTCTACTCTCGTCCCGGAACTTATTATTTTAAAAAAGGACGAGGCGCGAGTCCAACACTCGAAAGCTGATTAAAATAAACAGTACAAGACAATACGTCACTGAAGGTAACCGTGCGAGTTCGGTCGCACTGCCTTCCCCATTATCGCCTGCGTGCTCCCTCCTAGCGGTCAAGCGCTCCCCCCCGTCCTTCCGCAGTCGGCCAGGAAGCTCACCGAGCGCGCTGTGATTAGTCCGTTTAATTAATTTTTAATCGGCTACAACTTATTTATTTGACCTCGGATCAAAAAATTTTATTGTAATTTTTTGTTCGTCTCGGTCTGATCTATCCGGTAATATAAATTTTCCAAAACATTTTATGAACACCCGGTATATTAAAAATCCTGAGCTTCAATTTTTTTAGAATTCCTATTTTACCAACTATTATTTTAAATTCATGTTTATCTCATGATAACAAATCATTTTTATTCTCATAAATTTTTTTTATCTTCAACCGTTTAGATTCGCGACCGCTTTTGCGACCTTGCGACCAAACGACTTGGCCGATTTTTACCAAAAGCTTCGCACTGCGTCCCCTACCTACAAGTAACTTGCATACCAAATTTCAAGTCTCTAGCTCTTACGGTTCTCGAGATATCCTGTTTACTGACAGACCGACAGACACACACACACACACACACGAACCAATGGCTCAAACCAACTTTTTTGGTGTTCTGAGGCTATAATTCGTCCAGAAATGTGAAAAACTGTGTAGGTCAAATTTCCGCCGATTACATTATTTTCCTTATTATAGGATAAGGAAAGTAAAAATACAACATGAATGATCATTTTTACAGCTACAAAATGACATAATATACACTTACGAGCAAAACAATCGACTCAGCAGCATTCTCGAGTTTTGAGAGAATGTGCATCCACTCCGACAGCATTCCAAATAAAATTCAGTGTACTTAAAAAAAACTTAAAAATTGTGGTTTCAAATGATACCACTTTCATTGGAATCGGACCTGTTCTCACAAAATTATGTATATAAGAATATGTGTAACACAAAAGAGTTGAAAGAGAAAAAATTAAATCCTCAGTTGAAATTAATTTAATGATTTTTTTGGATACATGGTGTTACCACATGTACTTCTAATTG
This sequence comes from Sinelater perroti, assembly GCA_036346155.1. NCBI lineage: Eukaryota > Metazoa > Arthropoda > Insecta > Coleoptera > Elateridae > Sinelater > Sinelater perroti. The sequence goes on along the minus strand of JARFIY010000001.1, from coordinate 6,644,203 downwards.
CATTTTCCAAGCGATCACGCATGGAGCGGATGACTTTTCCTATGCTGTCTCTTCCTACTCTTCATGTAACGCCGCTCTCAGTTCCATCACGCTCCCTGGTGCAAAATTTCTGACCCGGACTCTTTGCTTAAGCTTTTCCTAAACATGCTCAATTGGATTCAAGTGTGGGCTACACGGAGGTCAGTCTATTTTCGATATACCGACGTCGGCCAGGTAGGTAGTGGTCACTGGCGCAGTGTGACATTGCGCATTGTACATTAGCATAAAGTCCTCACCAGTAAATCCTGCAAACGAAAAAACATGTTCCAGAATATTCCTGATGTATCGGTCCGCTGTTAAACCTTCTCCGTGGCCTTCAATAGGCACGAAAACCAATTAAGTTTTTCGTGCATGGAAATGTAAGAGCCACCTCCATATGCGACAGCTTCTTGAATATAGTATACAGGCCTTCTATACACCCGACATCTCCTGTCGTTGCCATGCAAGCACATCCTGGATCCGTTGGTGAATAATATCTGACTGCAGTGGCCCAGGTTCCAATCGAGATGTTTGCGAGCAAATTTCATTCGCCTTTGATTTTAGACTGAAGTCATCTTAAGACATGTAGCTGCTTTTTTGGGGTAGGTTGGCTACCTTCAGTCTTCTTCTCACTGTCCAAGTGTTGACCACACCTCTGGCCGCACTCGAGCTTAACGCCAGTCATATGTCGATTTTTGAGGGATATTTAGACTAGAAATCGACCGTTTCTCACAGCCGCCTCCTTTCCGACGGACGTAGCCACCGGTTTCCTGGTACCGACTCCCGAAACAGTTGATTGACTTAGGTTTAGTCGATTTGCCACGGTCCTCTAACTGAGGCTCTCTGTCAAGAATGCAACTGCCTGGGCTGCTTCGGTGGCTGTGGTATCCATTTTCTTGCGAATCACTCAAGCACATATGTTAACTTTGGATAAGTGACCGAGATGAATTACCGGATTCCAAGCGTACTATAGGTCAATCACAGTGATCGCGCACATGCGTTCCAATTAACAAAATTCGTAAAACCTCGTTTGCGGTGAATATATTTTTGAATGCGTCATCCGATTAATGCAATGACAAAAATTTTAAGCTCAATAGTAAAGATACTTATTGCACGTTAATGCTTTTATTTTCATTTTCCTTAGATTTAAACAAGAGACGAAGATGCGCGTGCAGCTAGTGAGTCAATTGTTTTGCTCTTAAGTGTATATATTAAAGATCATTTTAAAACAAGTACTTAATGAATACACTCCGAGAAACATGAATAGGACCAGGTATACAGTTAGAATTTGTAGTTATAAAAAGTAAAATAGCGCGTTGGAGTAACCACCAAAAGACTAGATATACTTGGATATGATTTTATCGTATACAGGGTGTCCCAAAACGACCGCATAAACCCTGCACAGCTAGATTCCTCATTGGGAGTACATAAAAACTCCCCAAAGAAACGTTCCTGTACGATCCATAGTTTACGAGAAAAATACGAAAAACAAAGTATGACGTCACTGCCGGTGCAAGAAAAAACACTTTATTGAACATATCAACAGCAGTATATGCACAATTTAAAGCAGATGTTCAAAGTGTCCTCCGTGCATGTCGAGGCAGGCTTGAGCACGCCGTGGAATGGCTGTTATCACACTTTGCAGCATCGCGGGGTCCACCGAAGTACAAGCAGCATGCAGACGAGCAACTAAATCCATTGGTGATGTCACTACGTTTCGATACACCAGTTCCTTGAGATGGCCCCATACGAAAAAATCCAACGGTGTAAGATCTGGCGAACGTGGCGGCCATAGAACCGGACCCCCACGTCCGCTCCAGCGGCCGGGGTATTTCATATCCAGCCAACTACGTACAGGAGCACAGAAATGCACCGGAGCCCCATCATGTTGGAATCAAAGTCCCTGCATTGCCGCTAATGGTATGTCATCGAGGAACTCGGTTAAGACCTCATTGAGAAACACCAAGCACGACTGTCCCGAGAGCCGTTCAGGCAACAGATATGGTCCAAGCAGGCGATCTCCGAGTATGCCGGCCCACACGTTAAGAGACCAACGTTCCTGATGTTTCTGCAGCCGGATTGCATGCGGATTGACCTGGGACTACATATGGCTGTTGTGATGGTTGAATACCCCATCACGAGTGAAACATGCTTCATCAATCCACAGGATATGTGCAATGAAACCATTATCTGTGTTCTGTTGCCGCAACAGCCATTCACAGAAGGCCACGCGTTTCTGAAAGTCATCTGGTTTCAGACCTTGCACGATTGTGTACCGAAATGGGTGTAGCCTCTCAGACCGCAAAAGCCTGTGCACAGTACTTTTACTCGAAGTCATCTCACGGGCTAATGCGCGTGTGCTTACCTCCTGTCGTCTAGCCTACGGATGATGTTGACATCGGGAGGACGGCGGGACGGATATCGACGGTCATACTCCCTAGCAGTTCGTAAGGCATTTCCATTACATCGCCCGTACATCAAGTACATGTCGCAGTAGTCACGAACAGAATACATGGCCACCATACGAAGACTACCGGTAGCTGCAAGATGCAGCCTTTTAAATACCAGTTCAACGTCGGCTTAACGTCATTCATGGCGCGCGCTGTATATGTAATACTGACAAAATAAGTAAGACGCAGAAGTGCGCCTCTTGGATACAATCATACTACTAAATAAGTCTCGTCTGTATTAATAAAACACTTGTACAGTAATGAATACTTTTACCTCAAATAGTCGGTGGGAAGCTTAGACTTACTTTGGTTAAGTAATTCTTGAAAACAACTGAATTGTTTGGTAATTGATTACAATTTTTGTGACAATTTCCAAACGTTTTCTATGCTTTTGAAGTCATAGGAGAGCGACGGGCAGTCGAGAACGTCCATGTATTATTCTTGTTAAAAGATAAATGTTTGACCTGCCATAGTATTTGAAAATTTATCTTTTACCTGTTTGAGAAGCTGTACTACCTGCTTGTCAGTATTACCAAATAAACCATGACTGAACCAACATTAACTCGCCGTTGTAACAGAATCATTTTATTTTTACATACATTATGCCAATAATAGAAAAACCCATCGGGTCTGTCTCAATTGAATTTGTTTCTGCGTCACTAACAATAACACTTTGCTAGTCTGGTATCTAACTCTTTTTTTATGAACAAATTAGAGACGTTCAGTGAATTGCAATGCCTTTAGAGTAAGTCGTCATTGAATTTTTTGACGTTACAATAGTGAACACCTCTTAAATAGTTTCTACACAGCTTTTATTGATGCATTGGTTTCTACTTATTGTGATTTGTCCATCTCTTAATAGCGAATTCGATGCTTCGCGGAGTATGGAGTATAACCCGACATTTGCTCTCAGCTGTAACTTTTTTAAATGATTTTTGCGGTTTTTTATATAACTGAATATAGTTCTAAGTTGTACAAAACATATTTATAAGAACTAGAATAAAGCAATCCAATTAAAATAATAAATGGATCACAAAATTAAATTAAACTTTTTAACCCATGTGTAACTAACTATTATGTTTCTATTTTATATATATATATAAATAATAGGTTTTACACTCTGTCTCTGTTGACTTTTAGTAAATGATATAAATTATTTCACATGCAAAACATGGCAGAAATTATCCATTAACAAATTCCTTAAATAAAAAACAAACTAGTTTGATTTAGAGTTAATATAATAATACTCGCACAGTCACACAAATCTATTTGGTAGGTTCGATGTCTTAAAGCTTTTGAGTCTGGGATCTTCTTCCTCTTCTTCTAATAGATGCTCTACCAGAAAATTTGGGTGGACAGCAAGCCGCTCTTTGTAAGTAAGGTACGCTGTATTTCCTTATTTATTCGTTGATTGTGGGGATACTAAGATCCCTACGTATGATTTCGTTTGATACATATCATTGTGCATCAACTATGGATTTCAGCGTCTTAGCTTGAAAGGGTTTGAAATTACCTATATTAGGATTGCTTGCTGTTCCCCGCGCTGGTTTGAGTGTTTTTTAGATATGGAAACTTTTTTTGTTGAATCTATATTACAAAATCCTACAGGTAGTACAAGTATCATTACATATATTTAAAACGACTGTTTGCATTAATATATATGTCACAATCGAAGGTCACTGACTTTAAACGTTTTTAATTCGTATTTAAGGTTTCATATAATAAGTGTTACGCAAGGCACACGGGGTTTTTTCTACTTATAATTAATGTATGTCCTTACAAGTTTTCAGTTTCTTTATTTGTCTGGTCATTTTATGTTAATTGCTTAATATTAGCGTAGCTAAATATTTGATGTATATGTTTCGTATCATTAAATAATTGATGTTAAGAAATGACCCCGTGTTATTTATATACTCTCTGATTACACAAAAACTGTTAAAATATAAATCTCACTAGACTGCCTGGACAAAATTGCAGTTATTTTATCAATTTGTAGAAATTTAAATCTTTACGATTGTTTTTTGTAGTACAGAGAAATGCTTAATATGTGCGTATCTTTTAATCACCTTTTCATATCATAAACAGTTTTTTAATAATTTATAATTGTTGTTAGTATCATAAATATGAACATATGTGTTTATATAGAAGAATATGCTTTTTAAAAATGCACACGCTTTTACAATCATATACAGTTTTTATTATTCTTTTTAACTACTCTTTCACATGTTATTACTGATTCAATTCCATTGCATAATCCTTTCTATATAATTCTCCCACATTTTCTTTTTTTTATCCATAGCAAATCTTTTACTATGAGTAAATTAGAAAGCTTAGCAAATTTTGAGTTTTTTAAAAATAGAATATAATAATAGAATTTATTATAAACAGAAGGAATGTAATGCTGGACCAATCATGTAAGGAATGAATTCTGTCATCTAATGTTTATTGTTGTTTATTCTATTACATTTATTTTTCTAACTATATACAACTATCTACTTTTCATTCGAGCCAACAATTTAAAAAGTGACAACAAAAATAAATAAAAAATTATATGACATGTGGGGCAAAACGCGTCAACTGCTTCAGCGCTACCGCAGACGTTCATGCGAGCGCCAAACACGACGGTTTCATCTCGTGGTTTGGCCTTAAAACATTAATGAAAAAATGATTTGCGAATGCAGTCGCAAATCATCAAACGGCATGAAATACAAATGCTAAAGTTCAATTTGGATCATCCTATACTATTTAACGTTTTCGGAATTTTTCTGTTGAAATAAATTAATTTCAAATTGTTTTAATTATAAACAAAACTAAATGGTTGGCCAAAAAGCTTTTCCAATTTGAATTGATTATTGGCTACTTGTTTATTCCAAATTGAATTTTTTATTGCTGCAACCACATCACGAATGCAAGCCCAGTACCGCCTATTTTCACGGGTAGTCGTAAACTAATAGCAGAAGCGGCAACGATTCGGAATTCTCATAAACATTAATCGTACGTGTTTATGGGTGCCAGGACGAGGTCTTCGGGGCTTTTGGTTGAGTCACATACGTAGTATTTTTCCTTTGTACCTTGCTGGTAAACTGCTTGCGGGCATATTCTATGCATTGATTCAAGTGTCGCACTTGCGTGCTGCTTTTCAAAAATTTCATTGTCGCAATAAATGCAGCGGGGCTACCTCCCGCTCACATTTTAAATTTCTCTGCTGAAATAAAACTCTTTATGACGCCTGGAAAGGTGGATGATTGCACGAGAGCGCGTTTTGATCGACAACTTTCTTGGGCCACCCACTCCTTTATTTGCATTCGATATTGATATTTTTGAAATTCAAGGTTGTTTTGATTATTCAAATAATATTTGATTCAAGAAATTAAGCTGATTGTTCATAATGTGCAATTCCAGTTAATAATCCGAGAATATTGATAGTTTCATGGCTCTAAATCGTAAATCGAGATATTAATTTACACAGCGTATATTGTATTTCCATCCAGAAAATGTGCAACGAGCAAAAACCGTGTTCTATGGTCTATCGATTTTCTTCTCGTTTAGTTTTTATTCGATTCGGTAATAATGCGCGTTAATATTTCCGCTCTATTTAACCTAATGTATTTTCTTGTTTGTTTTTTTTTGTTTATTCTGCTTATGCTGATAACACTTTTTTTGGGATCCTGATTTATAGGAATATATAGTTTTAGAAGTGTTTAATTGCAAGGTTCTGTAGTTCTTGCATCTCCTATTGATATTACCATTTTATAGGTAAAAAATACTTATCATTCTTATTATTACATAATTCCATTTAATTTACATTTGTATTTGTATTACATTACAAAATTTTCAACTAAAGAAAACCTGTTACATTTTGAAATTATATTGTATAAGTTTTTAATTGCAGGAATTTAGTTAGTACACATGTGTAGAAAAATAATGGGTATAAATCACAAATCTTGATTGTATTTGGAACACATGAACAATTTGAGAAAAAGTTTCGTCTCATTATTAAAAATGTAATTAACTTATAAACATTTTTCAAAGAAGCAAATCAAAATGAATGGACACAGAATTCACAAGAATTGATATGCAAGGATATTGAGGAAAATAGTGAAAATAAACATACAATAATACATACAATTAATAAAGATAAAATAGGCATACTTAATGAAATAGCATAACAAAATTTTATTTTTGTATCTATATATTATGTTATTAGTACTATGGATTGCAAGTTGTTTCATTTCGAGAAGAGTACCGCAATATTGGAACTTTTACTTACTATTTACTTGTCGATCACATAACACTTATACACAGGGGCGTCGAGGTAAATCCGCAATTTTTTTAGGTTATATTGCCAGAAAATCGAAAGGCCATCTTATGCGCATGCTCAATCCTCTAATAGGTAACACAAACAATGGTTCACATGATCAACAACCTACGATTGTCGACAAAATGAATCGGGAATACTACCATAGAGCTGCTATATTTAAATCCTTTTGCACCGAAAAATTGTCAACAAACATTATTGCATGGTTTAGCTGCAAAAAGACTCAAGTTTACAACATAGCCAAGAAGTACAGAAAATCTAACCACAGGAGGAGATAACTGCTAACAGGACAACTAACAGCAAGTGATATGATTACAAGAGAAGGGATGAATTCGTCCGTAAATTGAAAAAGAAGGTCGATTTGCCAAAAGAAATGAGCATGGTGAGGTCAAGTTTAGCAGTTCTGAGAAACCGCCAAATGTTGACTAAGTGAAACAAAATGGCCAAGAAGTTAAAAATCCAACCACCGATGAAATACACCAATCACGATAGCGTTGGCTTCTTGAAATTCTTGTTAAACGAAAAGAACTTTGTTTAGGACAAGAAGGTGAATTACCAAAATAACCGTTGGATCTGCCAAGGTGCCTCTGAAATTTTCGCCTGTGCTATATAGCTGGCGCTTGTGAGTAGCGAAGAAGGTGTCAACTCTATTTCCTTGAAAAAGCTCTGAAGGTGGCCGCCGACAGCTATATCAACGTGTTGGAGACAGTTGTAAAACCCTGGGTAGAGGAAGTGGTTGCTGGGTAGGAGTACGTGTTCCAACAACTCCGCTTTAGCCCACAACATTAGAACCCAAGTATGGTTACATAATAATTTGGATTCATATGAACAAGGAAGAAGTTGTCCCAACTCGAGAAGGTCGAATTGAATAATATGATTCTCAATGCTATTTACTTTAATTGTGCCAATTTCATCTAAATTAATTAATTTTTTTTATTTTTAATATTATTTTCATTGTTTTTAGTTAATTTACCTTCATGACTGTGTATTATGCGTGCAAATTAATTTTTGGCTTCTAATTTCAATCGCCGATGGCATTTTTTTAAAATGTATATATTGTGCCCTTCGTATGGTTATAGAGAAGTGCCACCTAGCTGCTTTACAACGTAGTGCAAAAGGTACCTGTTCTACCAATATCATGTAAAAATTTGTGTTGAAAACAATGTTGTGCGACAACCAATATTTACGGCGCCAATTTGTTTTTCGTATGTCAACTTAAAAAAAGTGCCATTGAAGCCCGATAAATTATTATCTGGCTTCAGGAAAGGATGACGTTTTCTACAGTACCTGCAAGAAGTGATTCTAAAGTTGTGAAACGGAATGTTTGACGTGCACGATATCGAACATAATGGACAACCAAAGAAAGTGCAAGATAAGAAACTGGAATTTTTTTTAGAATAGGTTTGTTATCACACAGTCATTGTTTGCATAGGAACCTGAAGTAACAGTTCTAAGAGTGTACATAAGCTAGGGAGAATTCATAAGTAAAGCCATCGAATTCCCCATGAACTCGCAGTTGAGAACAAGAATATGATACTGCTAACGATCACGGACCTCGATTGGGAGATTTTATCACACCCGACGTATTTACCAAACTTTGCCTCTTCAGATTATCACCTTTTCAGACTCGAAAAGTTTAATGAAATTTTATCATTTTCAAGCCACACTTTTTTTCGAAATAAATTTGGTAGCTTTTCAAAAGATGGCTCAAATGCACAGAAAGTGAGCCAGAATTATTTCTAAGGTCAGATAAGCAGTTGACTTTTTGCACATTAGTATCACATTTTAGTGAAAAAAGCTGATAATTAAATTACACATAAGATATTAAGTGTCAATCTTATTTCTGATAGTGCTAACGCTACAGTGCAAGATAAACAGAGACTAAATAAATATTATAAAATTACTTACGTATAGAAATCTTATGAAATCCTATATTAATTTTCACTTCCTTAAATCCATTAAATAAAAAATGGAATTTTGACGCTTTATTTTCTTGTCGTTTGGTATGCCTGGATTGTGCTTGAAAAACGAGACTGAGCTGATTAACCTTAACTGTGGAAGTACTATAAAATTACAATTATTTCATTATTCATAAACTCAATTTCCATTTACGTAGATATGTAAAGGCAGCAGCTTATATGTGCAAACGTTTACCATTAACTTAGAAATTTACGATAAACGTTACATTAAAAGTTTGTGTAAGATCAAAAGAAGAATAGAAGAAGCCGCTATAACTTTAATTTTTTATTGAATATATTTAATATATATGAGTATATTTATATTCTCATCACATTTGGACAAAATAAAATATTCAATTGTCGATGCAATGTTTTTTACATAATCGGTCATCAATTGCCGGTGTTTTAAAGAACATGGCACAATAACATTTCTTCGTAATTATTATTTATTTGTGTATTATTCCAACTTGTATTTAAAATTTTGGGGCCATGTTTGCTATTGTATATCATTTTTGGGTTGTTTTTACGTCATTTAAGCCAATAAAAAAAATCGAAAAAAATAAATTTTCAAATAGGTGTAACTCCTTAATGGTCACACTAGTGCGAATTCGGATTTCTCAAATATTGAACCTTCATATCTTTTTTATTTATCAACGAAAATTAAACTAATTTTATGTAAAATTTGAGTAAAATTTTCCGAGGAATCGAATGGTAGTTAGTTATGTGAAGAAACAAAAATTTGTTATTAAGGAGTGCGATTGAAAACAAAACATTTTTTGAAAAATGACTGAACAATTTGTAATTTTTTTTAAATAATTCCTAAAAATAAAGTAAAACTAAGTTTTCGAAGTTGTAAATACATACTTTTAAGAAAAAATACCCCATATTGATAAAATGATATCGACGATTTTTTTCTGGTATCTCGAATTTTTTTTTGAACATATGATTTTTTATTTCTTGTTTGTCATTTGATGTTTATTTTGCAGTCTTTTGTAAAAAATATCAGTTTAAACAATATTTATCATAAATATTAATAAATATATGTTATGATTTAAATATTAATGAAAAAAATGTTGGAAAAGTTAATAACAATAAGTAAACAAAGTTTTAGTCTGCTCGACAGATAGACGGAATTGAAAAAAATCAGAATCTTACATTTCAATTCATGAGCGGACTCAGCTTTCAAGCTGGAAACTAGCTCTACGTTTGTCGGGTGTTATAACTTTTGATCAAGGCAGCTTCCAAGCTGGAGACAATCTTCTATTTCTGACATTTGTCACGCTTTATAATTTTTGATCTGTGGTAGATAGACATAACGTTTTCAGTATTCAACTAGGACCATAAGTCAAGCGCATAAATCAGCCTGATCTCGAGACCGATTTGACTGGAAGTGACCGCAAATTTTTCGGTTCCGGCCGCTAAATTTTTGCCAATATTCACTTTCATTTGAATATAAATCACTGTCATTCGTTTCAATAAAATTTCGTTAAACCGTATAGTTTATTTTCGTGCTTAGAGTCCGCTCTGCTTTATCTATAAAGCAAAGTTTCGCTTGTTTAATTTTAAGATTACTTGATTACATAATATGAAAAATAGTAAAAAGACAAAATACAATACTAGTTTTATTACAATTGACATGGTGCAATGAAAAGTAAACATTAAAAAAAATTGGACCACACTTTGTTACTAATTCGCACCGATCTAGCCTTTTCACCACTCTAGCTTGACCGACAATAACAGACTGAGGCCAGTTGTGATACGACTCGACTGTTTGGGCCATAAAAGGAATTATCGGGTGGGGGGGGCACCTCGGCAGCAGCTACTGGGAAATGCCAGCTGTTTGAAAAAAAGGTGGTGTGAATTCGCACTAGTGTGACCTTTTAGGGTTAACAAATACATGGAAATATGCTACAGTATTATATATGAAGGGTTCTTGTCGCATGTATGTTTTGTGTATCTTATATCTTTTCTTCATATTACATGACTGAGTAATTTATACTATTTAAATTTGTGCAAAGTGCTTTATCACAAAGACAAGAAAAAGTACTGTTTGTATTGGTTGCAAATTTCTCATTATCGCGCCCTGCGACTGGAGGAGCATGGTGATCCATATCGATAAATTAATTTGCTAGTGGCTGAGTACTTGGCTAAAGAGTTTTTGATATATGTTACATTATATGTGTTTTGTTACCCGCATAACAACCCTTAGCGCGGGGCGCAGTATTAACAAAGGGTATTTCTAAACTTTTGGGAGCACGCGAATAATAAAACGCAAATATGGCTTACATGAGAATTAATTTGTAATGTCTCATTAACATTTGTGCAGTATTACCTATGAATGTAAAAGAATTGGTGTTTTTGACTTCTCAACATGCTCTGGAATGAAAACAGAGAACTCATAGGATGCTTTCATTAAGCAATGATTATCTCACTTTTAGTTTAGTTATATTTCTGATATATGCGTCTTATTATGTACATGTAAGCAAGTCCTTAGCCCGATATCAACAGAATGCTTTTGCACAAACTTGAAGAGAAGTAATTAGTGCGAATATTGATATTTCAAAATTTCACTAAAATGACAGAAATATTTTGTCCAAATCTAACACTAAGTTATGAATGCAAAAAAAAACGTATTTACAACAGGTGGCGTTGTCTGTATTCAAAAGTTGTGATTGTTGATAAGTTGGTTAAGCAACCAAATAAACTAAACTGCTACCTATTTCATTTCAGGTTCTAAGGCGCTAAACACTTTTTTATTTTTACATCGACCATTTTCTTTTTTGTGTTAATGTTATTTAAACAAATGCCTTTTGGATGTCCAATAAAATTTATAGTACTCTTACCTTAATTTATTTAAAACTATTTAAACTTCCTAAAGAACATTTTTAACGTTTACTAATTTTTTGAAGTCTTATTTCCGTATTGTAATTTTTAAGACGTCAGTTCGGCTTTGTTTTTTGATAGAATAATAGGTTAACTTTACAAAAGAGATAATTGCCTCTTTCAAAGTCTATATTTTAAAACGTTGGGTCACGAACATTAAATGTGATTTAATTTAATTGCAGGAAGAAGTTGTAAACATGAATAATAGATTTGCAACTTATTTCGTGCAATAATTAGTTAATTCCGATTCGTCTTTGCTTATGTATAACAAATCAGCTTTTATATAACTGGTTTTACAGGTTTACATGTATTGTGGACTTTTGTATAATTGATTCGTTAATAAAAATTTGAAACTGTATTTAAAATTTTGAATATAGTTAACTGTATTATTATTATTGTCATCATTAACTTAACAGTTTTAGCCGCTTATACTGTGCCTCTAGAATTTTTCTGAATGTCAGAACGACAAAGTTTAGTAGAGATTTGCAGTATTTTAAGTAATACTTTGATATGAAACGACAATATGTACACATTTATTCACAGATGTGTTAAGCAACTAAATTAATAGTCGTGCCACATGTGCCGAGCACTTCAACTTTTATTTAATAAATAATTGTTAGGGCATAAGTTTAAAATCTAAAATTGTCTGTTAAATCACATGCTATTTTTTAAAACTAATATTATTTGTTATTATTTAACTCTGCACTGTGTATTACTTCAAGCAACAAAAATTTTAATCCATGCTAAATTCGATAGTTCTAAATAAATTCACGATACTACTGAAATATGTACAATCACATATTTGGTAAAAGAATATAAAAAGTGGAGCGGAACAATAAAATATTTAGTCCACCGTCTGTCATTTTGTGATTGACGAAGGTTCTGTGAGCCTGTAATGCGTGTGGGTTATTGGAAATGTTACTATGATCGATATATAATTAAATACGGCTGCTTTTGTAAAGGGCTATTGATTTGATGGCTTTCTTGAACGCCCCGCGTTAAGAATGTCCGATTTTCTATAAAGAAGAGCAGAAAACGTCTGCGGCAATTGAGCATCATAGTTTATTGCAAAAATTCGTTCCCCCTCGACAGGCAAGTTTCCCTTAACGCGGCAATGTTATTACCGCGCGGAATGTAGACTGTAAATTGGGGGTTTCTGGGGTGATATGATGTAACATGGCAGAACACGCGCGCACATATTTGGGATCAGAGGGATTAATCTAGGACACGAATGCCAAGACATTTTCCGCCGAAGCACTGCACGTGTTGCATATAAAAGCAAAATTAGCGGCCTACAAAAAGGGGAAGTAGCAGGTACCCCCCGATACCATACTGTGGTTGATCTACAAATTATCTATTGATTTTACACCTTTCCAATCAACGAATATATGTATCCAAAAATCCTATTGCCGTATAAAGACTTACGCATTTTATTAAATTTTATTTATTTGTGTTAAAGTAAACAAATTGTGTTTATTTGTATACTTGAGGAAAAAGTAGAACTCTGATATATGGCATGTTCTATTAATTTTAATTTCGTACTGAAAAGATAGATTGTAAATTAATAATTATTTAATAAAATAATTAAGAGTTTAAATTTTCGAGAACTTTATATTTATAATAAAATTAATTCTCTTTAAGTAACATTTATTCACAAAGAAGAGCCAGTACGCATATTTAATTAATACGTTCGTCATATAAGGAAGAATTAAAATGCTGATTAAAGAGCAATGCTAAATAACCCTTATGATACCACCTTACATCTTCAGAAAAAAATTCAAGTTTGTGGTACAGTTTTTGTATGACATTTTAGGGTAATATTGATTTCTATTGGATATTTTAAATCCTACTTCAAATTTGATTTTTCTGGCTTTTACAATTACTAATATTACTAAATATTTGATATTAAGTGTCCAAATGCATGTTTAAAATTTAATGTAGAAACATATTCACGATTTAGCAATTCATTTTTCTATAGTTTACTATATAAGATTGCTGTTGCCCTAATTAGCCAAATTTATAACTCATAAGAAAGGAAATTGTCAAAGGATATTTAATTTGTTTTTAAATTCTGTTTAGTAATTTTGCTTGGATATTTTAGCCTAATAAATTAATAGTCAATACATTTTTAAAACTTGTCTAAGCATTTTACAGACATGGTATATAAAAAAATGTTTTAATAATTTTGAAAATGTGTGGTTGGTTAGATTAATTTTTATATAGGGTACAAAATCCGTCCTTACTTTCGATTATTAAATTATACTAGGAAAAAGCCCATATGCATTGCTTAACACTTGATGTATGAAACCTTAAATACGTTTAAAGTCAATGACGCGTGCGTGGTGGTGTGTGTGTGTGTGTGTGTGTGTGTGTGTGTGTGTGTGTGTGTGTGTGTGTGTGTGTATGTATGTTATGTATGTATGTATGTATATGTATATATATATATATATATATATATATATATATATATATATTAGTATGTATATGTATGTATGTATATATCTTTGGGAACTAATTTAAAAGCTAACGGAAACTTAGTTTTGTTTTTTCTTATAGTGCCGACCCGTTCGAAAATTTTTACTTTCCTTATTCTAATCGGTGGAAATTTGACCTACTCAGTTTTTCACATTTCTGGACGAATTACAGCCTCGGGACACCAAAAAAGTTGGTCTGGTGTGAACATCACATGACTTTCTTTTTCCTATTATTTGTATTTTCAACCGTTTAGACTCGCGACCGATTTTGCGACCTTGCGACCAAACGGATCGGCAATGCGTCCCCTACCTAAAGTATCTTGCTTACCAAATTTCAAGTCTCTAGCTCTTACGGTTCTCGATATATCCTGTTTACTGACAGACCGACAGGGTCACGAAAAAATTCAATCGTCAATATCTCGAAAATAATAGCATATGTTTGAGTCACCGAGGGTATCTTCTTCAAGAATTTTCAGCTTCCTAGGCTTTTTAATTTTCAAGAAACAAAATATCAAAAAAACGCCATTTTTCAACTTAGAACATAGTGATACGCGGTTGGGCTTAAAATTTAGGAACGAACATCTTAAAGGAACTGATTCTCTACATATATTAATAGAAATTGTTATCGTGTATCAAATTTGCTTAGAAGCTACTAAATTCCTTAACATTGGGTGAAATGGAGTGAGCAGTGAGGTAGTCAAGTGAGGAAAACATTGTAGTACATTTAGTTGTTTCGTGTGCGTTTTTCTTTTTTCATTTAAGATTAATCATGAATGCCATGCACTTAAAAGTGATATGGTCGCATTGGTTATTAAAAAATGGTATTTTGAAGGTAAATTTCCTCTATAACTAAACTTTATATAGAAAAATTAAACCAATACTATTTTTGGTATTTTATCGATTGGTTTCTAAGTAGAATTCTACCTAAAATTAACGTCGAAGCTTTAAACATTTTTGAACATTTGTTTATGATTTTTTTTTCAAAACACTTTTTTAATGTTAAAAGATAAACTATTTATTAATAAATAAAGATGTTTTCATATGAAAACCAATTTTCCTTCCAATAGAAGATTAACTAAAATTTTGATATATGTGAAATCGTCTTTAATATTACTTTATCTTAGGACAGCTGAAGCTAGCGGGTTAGGTTAATAGGTTATTATTAACTGCCACCTTCATAGTCTGAGCGAGCATGACCGTCTTGTCTATGCTTCACAAATTGTAGCTGATTCTTTGCTTAGTGCTTTTTTGTTGCTTGAGAAAACGTTGACGACGTACATGTTGCGCAGGTCGCAGCGAACGGGTCAAAGGTGCATTCTATTAGCGTAACATAAGCTGAACGCTTTGTGCACGGCTGCTGCTAAATTTCTACAATAACGTAGAAGCAACCAACCATTGTAGTAGAATCACGCACATGGTGTGAAATACGTCTACAGGGCATTACAGAAGCATGCGCTCCATTGGAATGAATGAAGTGGCGTGATCGCGTGGAAGGTCTTGTGTGAACGAGGCTGCATGTTGTGTAATTAACGCGGTTTCATAAAACATGGTGTACACAGGTAACTAGTGTGCATTTAAATGTATCTTCTGAGTCCTGTGTGATTTCTGTAACTACTTGTATATGTATTATTTGGTTGAATGACAGAATTAAAGATATAAAAATAAATTAAAAAATAAAAGATATAAAAATAAAACTAATGTACATGAAATTTGACTTTTTTATACGAAACATATACTTACAAGGATAGTTTACAGGGATAATTTATTTTGTCTTAATGTAGAAGGCGTCGGTTGTCAAATTAACTGACATTTATTATTAATATACACAAAAAAAATTTCCAATCTTTTTGTGTGTTCAAAAGTTACTCATTTAGTTTAAATGTCTTGTTGACGAATTTAAAAAATAGAAAATGTATAAAGTTTATGGCTGCCATTCACAACGTTGGATATTAAATCTTTGAACAGCTCGCATGTTTTCACGATTTTCCCAAGTGATCTCTCTCAAAAAATTAATTTTTTGCATTAAATAGTTTGTTAAGAAGTAAGAGACAAGTATTATATTTTTTGGAAAATATTAGCTTTTTAAAAAGAAAATTAAAAGGCAGTTTTCTGTCCAAATTAAAGTAATAGAATTAAAAGCTACACACCCCATTTTTAAAATTTTAAATTAGCTTAAATTTATTGAAGGTTGTACCTGCGTGCAGATAGACTTTGCTGTTTTTTAATTTTTTATAGCTCTTCAAAGAGCGAAAAAAGTGAAAAATTGATACCAAAAATGCATATGTCCGCCATTTTTTAATTTTCTACTTTTTATTGATATTGTTGGTATAACCTTCGACAAATATTCTATACTTTATAAAAAAATTGAATTTTTGATTTCAGATAATTTTTGAAAACTCTAGAGTGATTGGTGGACACCTTTTTATTAGACGATCATGTTACGAGACCTGTAACTAATTTCCATGTCATAATTTTTTACTAAAAAATTTTTTAAGTACTTTAAGACTTATTAAACCTGTATCAATAAACTTGAGTAGTTCCTTCTATGAAAAAAAAACCAAGAAAATCACCTTATTTTCGAATCGCTTGATGAGAACCTCTCCTTAATTATAATTTTAACTTAGTTACATAAATAATTTTTTTCTGCTTAACATATGTCAGTTCGTACATATACCGTTATTTCACTTTTATTTACTTCTATTTTAGATATAATGAATGATTAATGATCTTTCTATATACACATTGAGAATAGTTTTTAAATTAGATGCTTGTTTAAGCTTTATTATAAGTTTTTTAAATGCATGTTTGAGATATGGGTACTGTTGGATCAAAAGTATTTGAACATATCTCTGATTTTTATCTGTTACTTACAGGTAGCAGTGATATTACGGGATATAAAAGAGACTGCCGTGCGCCGTGAAAGATGGTTTACGAAAATCTCCAGTTTTTATATATAAAAAAGGCTATATTTCGAAAATTGAGACTAATTATATCCAAAACCAAAAAACGCTGCGAGTATTAGGTTTTGCCAGCACCGATGTAATTAACGATATTATTGGATTGATGACATACAGAAGTTTGTGCTTAGAGCGACAAATCACACACTTTACTGCGTAGCACATTGATGGGAGGGTTTAAATATGGCGAAAAATGGAACGTTAAAATGTGTGGGGGTACGTTTACTCAAAATGGAATAGTCTCTTTGGTAAATCTGCTACAGCCTTTCAAGAAAATGATGTCATTTTTTCGGTATCATTTTGACACCCGATTGAAGGTAGGGTTTTTGTTGAAGTAATTTGTGGCATAAAGTAAGTTGGCAATTCCGAGCAAGCTTCCGGATAATTTTGATCAGGTGGTGTACCTTATGTGTGTATATATATATATATATATATATATATATATATATATATATATATATATATAATATATAGTATGTGTGTGTGTATAGGTATATATATATATATATATTCTGAACTAGAATAAATATAGAAATTTATAATTACATTAAAATCTAAATGCGAAGTAGATGTAAAAAATCATAAAATGAATGTTGAATAGATTGCGGAAAAGAACTAATATTCAAGGAATTCTTACATTCAACTTGTAAGCTACAGTTTCTTCCGCAATAAACACCTTCAAAATGATTGCTTCTATTTATGTACCTTTACAAGGCATCCTTTGCAGTTTACAATTACTGTAGTTACCCATCACGACAGTGAATTCCAAACAAGTCCGGGGAAACCTTATAAAAATTTAAAATTAATAGTGGATTAATTTTTCTCTATTAACGTTAGTTGAAATTTACTATTCTAAGGGAGTATTAAGTGTGTTATTTGAGTATAAGACATCGAAGAATATAATTATCCATTGATGCTACCTCTACGTAAATTACTTAGCATAACATATCTTGTTTATGGATAAAGAGTTTCTTCATTTGAAAGCTGGCCCAGTAGTTCATTCTGGTAGCTGTGAATTTTTGCACGATAGTTGGAAGCAAATCGCTGGATCTCATCTTGCACGAAGGGTACTCCAAAATATTTGGTATGATATGGTTACTAGCATACCAAGTGCGTTAATTATTGAACATAGGATTTTAGACTGAAATCACTGAATAATTTTTATATTAGGTTTCTTGGCACATCTTTACAGTTGAAAACCATCCACATTGGCTTTAATATTATTTTGTATAGGAGTTGCTTGTTCTCAATTGAGAATGATGACCTTCTATTAAGCAACCAATACATTGCTTGAATTTATGTTTAATTACTCTATTTTTGTATATATTTGTTTTTTGCGTTAATTTCTACTCCAAATGGGAGTACCATCCATATTAATCGGTGGGCAAATGGTAGTTTTTGTGGTGAAAGTAACTTGCATGAGTTTGCTTTTGTTGGCATTAATTCGCCAATCGTGTTAATCATATTGATAAGATTTAAAGGATTGGCTCTAATACATTGCCCCACGAGACTTAATGGAATAATAGTCTGAAAACGTGTTCATGTATTTCAATGAATAATAAACCTGCAAAGCTTGCAACGGATAGCGAAGTGGCGAAGCAGTCGAAGACGGGTTGAATGATATTCTACAAGTCCTATGTTGCTATTTTGAAAATTTGAAATCGTAAAGGTCACTAACGCTGACCTTTGACCAATCAATTTCAAAATCACTATCAAACAAGCTATTTTGGTCACCTGTCGATTAGAGAACACAGAATTTGGAAATTTCCAGCGGTTCTCGAGTTTTTGCTCGGACGGACAGACAGACAGACGGACAACATGAAGTTGGCTCGCCACTTAATAAAGGTCATATAGATAGGATTGTAATATAAAATATTATGTGCTTGGAAACGATTGTTTTTGTTTGTAAAGCAGTTCTGTACATAACACCCTATTAAGTGCTTGTGATATATTGAGGAACGCTGCCGAACAGATTTTTTTTATCTTCTAAGCTATTAGCGATATTATTGACAATTTTATTTGTTTCATGAATTATTGAACAGTTTTCGCGGAATTCGAATTGATGTGATATTACTATAGAAATTTCTACGACTTCTCTCATAATTATTTTTCTATTCGTCTACACGACGTTTTCGTTTTAGGTGGTTTACCAGGTTTCAATATCATCAGAATGCGAGCAAGCTTCAACAGGATTGGATAGTATGCAATACTCAGCATGCAATTAAATATTGGACGACAGTTTCTTTTTTAGTACTTTGCTCGTTCTGAAATTATACCCTAGAGCTTTGAACCGCTAAAATTTATTGGTTTTGAGTTTTATTTCAGGTTTTGAAAGATTATGGTGATTGATCGGAAGGGATTTAAAACAATTAATAGGTATTTTATTAATGCATCGACCTTTACTTTGTTATATTACACCTTCGCTCCTAATTGGCAGAATGTGAACCTAAGTTTTTTAGTTTTTTAGTTGCTCTTCAGATATAGTAATCTTTTTTTACTTACGCTGATAATGTGGCTTTGGAACATTTCATTTTTTGTGTCTTAGAGATTGTGTGTGAATTTTCGAGTTAATCTGTCTGAGTTTTGCGTTTTAATATATTAGTTCTCTCATATATAGTTTACTATTGTTATTTTTTAATCATCGTCTGGACTAGGTGCACACTCCCACGCAGGTTTCTGAATAAGATTGGTTAGTTACTGAACTGCTGTATTGAAGTCTGTTGTATTACTCGCAACTGTAGACCTATGTTTTCTTAAGGGGGTTTTTCGGTATAATTTGGGGGTTTTGTTATCAAATAGTACGTGTTTTGGAATATACATACGAATTTTTTCAGTCAAAAATTCTTTTATGGTGCCCCCTACCATGCGTCAACACCAGCGTGCGCGCGACTGGAACGCTTTCCTGGCGTGTAAAGTAAATTAAAAATGGAATGATATTCCATAAACTAAATTTTCGGGGGCTTGACGTAGAAAAAAGTAAAAAAATTGATTTTGTCGTAAAAATGGCGTCCTCCGAATAATAAAGTTATTTATTTCCATAGTTTTTTCACGTTTGAAGCTCTGTGAAAAATATTTAAAATAAACCTTTTCGAAATTTTTTTCCCATAAAGAATGTTCTCTACAAGTGTCTTAGACGACAATGTTTATGTTAATTAGATCGACCGCAATCGTACACGCCAGTTTGAAAAAAGTGACTTCGGGTAAAACGCGTTTAAAGTTTTTGTCATTGTTATTTTGTTTATAAGAGTCTTTTTTGTTAACTTACAGCTAATCAGTTATTCTAGGCCCATACAATAAAACCTCTTCTTCAAACAGTTCGTTCTGCTTTCTTTTCTCCTCTGTTTCCTCCATTCTGGCCCGTTTCCTCGCTGCTGACGAGTGGATGTTGGGCACGCGTACGCGACGCGACGCGCGTTACTGCTCGTGACAAAACATTTGGTTTGCAAGCCGATTTCGATTCCGAGCAATTCCATGATCTTCAGAGCACTGTGGAAACCTTCGATGAAAATGCAGCAAGGGATATTGGTGGCAAGTTCAACGGTTTTCGGGCCGCTGTGAAGGTATTTTGGGGCGAGACGCCAAACTTAACCATTCAAACTTTCGTTACAGTTTTGAGTGTTTCCGCCGGTGCACCGTTCTACAAATCGTCCTCCGAAAGTGCCTCGTAAACGGATTTGATCGCTTGTTGTACTTCAGACACAATAGCAGGCTTACTGTCGCCTTCGGGGCAATACTTGTATTGGGGCTTATCATCGGTTGAAGATTTGTGTTTAAATGCCCAGATTGCTTTTTTCATCTCTGACTGAATCAGGATGTCTTGTTGCTAAACCATAATATAATGTTACTTCTTTTATTAGCTTGTTCATCAATTTTTCAGCACCTTTTCCTCCTATGCCTTTTGTATTTTTTTTCACGGCGCGTACTCGAAATCCCATTCGTTTTTCTACGTGACAATTGGTAATGTAAATAATCTCAAAAATTATGCCATATATTGTTTAAATATATAACACATCGTTTATATACACCCATAAAATCTGTTTTACCAACTCCCAAAGCGGCCCGTATATCTGCGCTCCCAATGCATCTAATCCGGCCGGTGCAGCTATACCTTGAAAATGCGATTTTACTCTAAACAAAGTCGAATATAGAACTTTGCCTGGATCTGTTAACCAATACATTGGTTTTCTTGTAGAGGGGAAATCATAATTATTGTTGGTCGTAGTTTTTAGGAACTTTTTGCCTTTCGTCGTAGTGAGTTTTGTGCATGTGTTTAAGAGTTCCAGTCATCTCCGATAATAAATTTAAATACCAAGGACTGCAAAAGCATATAGTACTGGTTAAACATAATTCGGTGTGTTAGCAGATATATACTGTCTAAACAGGGTATTTATTTCAGCATTTGCAGCTCGAATCCGTTCGGTTTGGAACTTGTGCAGTTCACATTGAGAAATATGAGTTTTAATACGAACATCTGACCCACCATGTGCTGTATTATCAGGATGGGCTGCTGAGTAGCGTAATATGGTATACGAAGTATGATTTGTTTTGTAAAATGTGTTTCTGAAATGAGAATGATATTAGACTAAATACAAATTCTTTATGGCATCTTCTTTAATTTGATTTTATGTGAACTTAGCATGGATAAACACGCTAAAATGAATAATCCATTATATGAAAATGATTTTTCAAAAATACAAATAAGCTTAACATGCAATACATTCCATTAAACCTTTCTGCATTTTTCTTGAAAGATAACCGAGTTCAGAAATTAAAAGATCTCTTGAGGCAAAAATTTCGAGGGGAAAGTAGATTTCGCTTTATGTAAATGAAACTAGAATTTAATGTATGTTTATCATTCAATTTTCCTTGCTCTTTATCTGATTTTCTTTATTTTTTTGGGCTACACTTAGCTGTATATCTAAGGAATGTATGTTTTTTAGTATTGAAATTACTGATATTATTTTACAATACCTCAATAAATAGCACAAAATTATTGGAAATCACGATACTATTTGTAGAAGGAATTGTCACACAGACTCAACATTATTACTCGAAAACTACAAATGTATCCGTACTGATACAAAAGAACTGGTGTTGTTTCTTAGAAATGTATACATGAAAACTACTGTCAGATTTAATCAACAAACATGAAATATGTGAGCAGTGGATTACTAAAAAAAAACTTGACACAAATGTATAAAACCGACCGGAAAAAGATTTATTTTCAGATGGTAGAAAATTACCCACAATTTTAAAGTTGCTGAATGAGAAAAAACAGTGCTATTAAATTTTGTAATTGAAACGATACACACCATACATATTTTATATACGTATTTCTGGAACATATTTTTGAAAATGACAAATCAGAAAATTTATTAGATGCTATGAAACTGTTTCGTAAATACGATCTTTGACTGGAAAATATTCAACAATTAGTAATATAACAAGCATAATATGCGACATCGATATGATTTGGTACCCAAGAATAGTATAATACGTGAACAATGCTGATTTTTAATGTACTAGTCAGAAGGGGTTTTCATTGAATAAGCACGTATATTTTGTAAACGACACGGCGAGTACAACATACCACAATGTCCCACAAACTCTTTGGACGGTGTTTGAAGAGTGGTAGAAAGGTTGGAAGAAGCGTATGAGTCCACAAAGTGTCTTTTTTGAAAATAAATCTAATTGATGCTTATTTTTTGTTAAGTGGCGAACATTTTCCCATCAAATATCTATATTTAAAGTAAACGAACTTATTTATATTAATTGAATATTTCATAACCATATTTAAATCAATGTGGTTAAAGTAAAAATATATAAAATTTTGTACTCAAATATTTAGTGGATTTCAACCTTTTTGATGCACCTCCTATTTCAAGAATCGATTCGCTCTACTAATGCTACGGACCTCAAAGAAATATATTCACCCTTATAGCGTAGATACATGTTTATCCTTGAAAGCAAGGGAATAAAGATTTTGTGTGCGTGAGTTTGCGCTTAGTGTTTTAGTTTATATATATATATATATATATATATATATATATATATATATATATATATATATATACTAAAACACTAAGCATGTTTATCCTTGAAAGCAAGGGAATAAAGATTTTGTGTGCGTGAGTTTGCGCTTAGTGTTTTAGTATTATATATATATATATATATATATATATATATATATATATATATATATATATATATATATATATATATATATATATATATATGTTACTTATATTTGTAATGCACTAGTTTCTTAAAATATTGGTACAAATCCGTTATATTATGTGTATAATGTATATTGCTTTGGTAAATTGTACTTTTCGATTCCTTTGGGTTTGCCCTCTTCATGTTATAACTTTACTGTTTAGACGCTTCAGATTAAATTTATGTGACAGAAAGATGGACCCTTGTGGGAATGATGCATGACATGGGGTTAAACTTGCAATGGTGAATAAATAAAGCATGTGTCTCTCTCTCTATCTGGCTACAACAAATAGAAAGTTGTATTTTTTTGTTGGAAAAAATGATTATAAGTGATATTTAACAATTATTAACCATATTTACAAGCCGGCGCTTTTTATATATAGCTCATAATAGTGTTTTGTTCAGCAAAAGTAATTATTTTTGTCGTACGCTAATTGTGTCAACAAAAATCTGCTTACTCGCTGTGTTTGTTCTTTTCCAACTCGAAGAGTTTCCCCTTCCTTTTCTACGTCGCTAAGATGCGAAATATATGCTGGTGCCGTTCTTACAACTCGCCATAAAATACGCACTCTCACTTGCAACACTTTCCGTGTGTTTCTATGACATCCAAGATAAGGGAAAGCGGTACTAAATTAAATTAGCAATTGCTTTTGACGATTTAGAATTTGAGGTTTAATATCTATACGAAGAATAATATAAACCCTCTATAATTAGATGTTTTTTGCTCGTTAGGATGCTCAAGGGCGTTTCGTTCCCCAATAAATTTGTCGACCGCGTTTTAAACTTCCAAATAGTCGATCTTTACTGAGGATTTAGGTCTCCTATGTATTTTACGTCTAGTACACAAGGGAGTGGTTTTATACAATTGGACAAATTCCAATAAAGTCGCAACTGCACTGCAAGTGGAGCATCTGGCGATAAAAACTTCGTTCAGCTCGAAATAATCTCTACAATCCAACTTTTTCATCTCCGGTACCGCTCCTAAGAAGGATTACGATTAATTTTAATTTAAATTTTGTTGGGTCATATTTAGACGTGACAAGGTTTTCGTTTTATAGCTCTATAATTTGTAGGCGATCCAGGGGCAAAATTTTTATATAATTTAATATAAAATAACTCGCACTTTCATGAAGGCGAATAGTATAAAGTAAATTTTATAAGCAAAAACTTACTTAGGTTGCTACTTCTCAAATAATTACTGGCTTATTTCTAGTTCAATTTTTATTTCTGCTAGGTTTTTTTTGCGCACTTATTAGCACTGCAACTTCAAGGACTTATTGTGCCTATTAATATGCATTTAATATTTAGGACATCACACACACCCATGGGTTCAGCGAGATTCGAACTCGCCCGCGCCGGCTTGATGACAGAGGAACGATGATCTTGACCACCGAGCCACCGCAATATATATATATATATATATATATATATATATATATATATATATATATATATACAATTAAATATAGAAACAACTAATAAGGTGTTAATTAGCTATATCGATATAATCATATAAAGTAAAAATAAATTGATATTATATTTACGTAAAAGATTTCTTTTGCGACTTGCACTCAGCTGCACTATCTGGCGCCATTTATAGAAAGATGCAACCATATCTCTTAGATGTCATTGTCTAGCTATCATAGAATACTTTTCGTTTGTATTGAAGTGTTATGCACGTTCTTTCGTGTGCCTTTAAGTGTGGAAAATCAAAGGAAGCATTTGAGTCAGTAATATTACTTTATTTAAAAAAAACTCTACCAATAATACGAGATGTGCACTGTCCTTAGAAATGCTGCTACATTTGTTGAGTTTATATTTGGTTGGGAGATTTCGAGATGGTAATTTTTATTTGGAAATAAAGACTGCGGAGATCCCATCCACTACAGATACGGACCTCATTAAGGGCATGGTTGACGAAGATTCATGGTACATTGTTCGCGAATTGGTTGAAAAGCATTTTATGGACGACGGTACACTGTCATCTCATGAAGTTTGACTACTCCAATCGTTTTGAAATATAGATTCCGGATCAGTTGACAGAGATCAATTTTCTATTTCTACGTGTTTTGCTTTTTGCTTTTTCGGTGAAACAAGAAAGAACCTTTTTTGAAGAGATTAGTTTGGGGGGGGGGGTAAATTTTAATTTTATATGAAAATATTAACCGAAAATACATTTGGTACAACAAGAAAAAGCCGCTAAACGTTATCATCAGAAAACAGTTTTGATGTCTGTTTGGTGAGGTTAGAAGGGTGTCATTATAAACTGCTTCCACAGTGTGAAATTATTAATTATACAAAATACTGTCTCCAACTTGGACAAATTGAAAATAAATAATCAACAGACGATAACGTATTTAGCCGTTAGAAATAAATTATTAAAATTTGGTTAAGGGGTTTTCTACCTCATCTTTCAATTTCCACAGTGGTTTTCCTATATGATCTATTTCTTTTATTAAAAATTTTCCTTCGTGGTAAAACGTTTAGTTAAATTTGGAAAATGGCATTGCAGCAATATATACAGCGGTGTGAAATTTTTTTGTGCCATTCTCGTGCAATAATATATTTTCCTCATATTTCTCCGAATCTGCTTTAATTATTTGGAAATTATTATTACATTAGTAACGCTTTTGATCATTATCTTAAAAAAAAACTATGATAACCTTCTTCTTCCAGCACAAATTTTTCTTTTTATTATATCTAGAGTGATTAGTTGCAATACACGGTACTTTTCTTTCTTCATAATAAGACCGAAATAAAGGGACTACAAATAAGTCTCCTCCGTTTGACAAAAGATGGCCCCACCAGTAAGTTATGGTTGAGATTGTCAGTTATAAAACGTCATATCGTAAGATTGGACATCTGGCAACAACATAACCTTAAAATATTGGCGAATAAGCATCGTTTGCGGGAACTTTTGATTTACTTCTTTATTTGAAGAAATCTGCAGCTGAGGCGCATCGATTGCTTGTAGAAGCATATGGTGAGTTGTTTTAAGTGAAGAAGTTGTCGTGAGTAGTTTCATGAGTTCAAGAACGGTGAGTTTGACGTCGACAACGAACGTAGCGGAAGGCCTAAAGTGTAAGAAGACGCAGAATTGGTAGCATTATTGGAGGAAGATTCTTGCTAAACGCAAGAAGAACTTGCACTTACATTAGGAGTGACTCAAAAATTAATTTCACATCGTTTAAAATTATTTGAAATGATTCAAAAGCAAGAAAATTGGGTTCTATATGAACTGAAGCCGAGAAACCTTGAACGCCGATTTTGGACATGTGAAATGCTGGTTGCCAAGCATAAACGGAAGAGTTTTTTGCATCGTATAGTCACTGGTGATGAAAAATGGATACACTATGATAACCTAAACAAGAGGAAATCATGGGGACTACGTGGCCATGTTTCACCATTGACAGCGAAGCCGAATATTCATGGAAAAAAATTCATGTTGTGTATTTGGTAGGATTAACTTGGTGTCTGTATTATGAGTTGCTTAAATCGAACGAAACTATTACTGGGGCTCTCTACCGTATATAATTGATGAGATTGAGCCAAGCACTCGATGAAAAACACGCGCACTACTACTCCAGACACAACAGACTTATTCTCCTGTATGATAACGCTCGTCCACATGTTGCGGTGCGGGTCAAAACTTACTTGGAAATACCCTCCGTATTCACCTCTTCCGATTATCACTTGTTCCGATCGATGGCACATGGCCTGTGTGAGCAGCACTTCACATCATATGAAAATACCAAATATTTGGCCGATTTGTGGATAGCCTCACAAGATGAAGCGTTCTTCCGACGCGGTATCCGTATGCTGCCAGAAAGATGGAGAAAAGTAATGGCTAGCGATGGACAATATTTTGAATAAAACATAAGGTTCCGTTCTTTCACAATAAATGCACAATTTTTGATAAAAAACGACGGAGACCTATTTGTACTCTCTTTAACTTTTAAAATTTTGTTTTTAATGATTACAATTAATTGTAATTGCGTCTAACAAAATGAATTAATAGGATCTAATGAAGTTGCCAATCGCCATTGCTATTGACCCGTTAGAAGAAGGAGAATGTACTTTACGACCGCCAAAGGTGTTTGTATGATGGCCGGAGAGCACTCGATGTTTGCCGTTATTTTGACCTGGGAGTCGAACCCAGGGCCCGCCGCGCGTTAATCTGGCAGGCCGAAGCCTTTACGTCGCGGCTGTCGCGCTCTCAAGTTATATTATATATATATATATATATATATATATATATATATATATATATATATATATATATATAATGTGCATACAAATGCATTTCACAAAGCTATATAAAAAACGGTGCAGACGAAATGTTTTTTATGGTATATCCATATCGAAGCGGGAAACTAAATTTATAGTGATATTGAATGACAGATTCCACATTTGGAAACACTGAAGTGTGTTAACCATCCTCATATCTGGAAATAACACGTTTCGTATGAAGTAACTGGGCTTGAAGCATAATAAACGTGTTTGTTGTTAAGTCGAAAATGGAATGTGTTACCAGTAACTATTATCCTATTAAGTATTATTATCACAATCATAACATGTGGCTTATAATTATTTAAATAATCAGACGATTTCAAGTCTGATTGGCAATTGTAAACCTACCATGGTTTATATGTTGTTTGCTGTTCTGTTTTTCTTTCAAATATAAGGTTTACTTTTAATCGGATTGCCTACTCAAAAGTCTGATTTACATTTTATTTTAATTTGATCGGTTTTTATATTACTTCTGTATCACGGAAGTCTTGTTTCGGCGCAGTATTAAA
This sequence comes from Sinelater perroti, assembly GCA_036346155.1. Taxonomy (NCBI): domain Eukaryota; kingdom Metazoa; phylum Arthropoda; class Insecta; order Coleoptera; family Elateridae; genus Sinelater; species Sinelater perroti. The sequence goes on along the minus strand of JARFIY010000001.1, from coordinate 6,616,130 downwards.
CAATTGTGGGAGTTGTAATTAAGTTCTTTGTGAAAAATACATTCAATGACCACCGACTACATCAAACAGATAAATAACTTTATAACCAGTTCGTATGCAAATTGCGGAGCAATCGAATATCACATTTATAAGGATGATCGGTATATTGCATGTTTGGCAAACAGCGAGAGGTTGTATGTACTATTTATATACTTTCCATGCTATGCTGTATATATTCGCTGTAAATTACTCACCCGAAATAAAATTGATACTTGCTCTTAGAAACATTTGATTCTATGTGGTAGCTTGTTCTGAGTAAGAAAAATAATATTAAATTTGGTAGAATTTTGCTTACTAACGTTATTAAATTTCAGGTATGTAACCTACTCCTACTATCCTGGTTGTATACAACGAAATGTTGTGGTGAGTAATTGTTCATTTTTTCATTCGCGGAATTTTTTTAGAAATGTAACTTTAATCATATTCCATTTACTTGTATGCTTAATGCAACACAATTAAAAAGAAAGGATAATTTTTGCTGTATTGTTAGTTACTAAACACTTAATATATATAATAATATATATAATAAAATAACTTAATATATATGTGTTTCTTCTTCTTCTTATGGTCCTTCTCCTTCACGGAGGTTGGTTATCATCATTCTTATACAGATTTTGTCGACGGCCGATCGAAATAGTTCAATGCTGCTGCAATTAAACCAATCTCTGAGATTTTTTAGCCAAGACATTTTACGCCTACCAACATTTCTTTTACCCTTTATCTTCCCTTGCATGATGAGTTGGAGCAGTGCGTATTTGAGATTTCTCATTACATGGCCTAAGTACTCTAGTTTCCTCTTTTTTATTGTATTTATTATTTCACATTCCTTGTTCATCCTTGTCAAAAGTTCTCTGTTAGTTATTCTTTCAATCCAGGCTATACGCAACAAATTAATATGTTTGCAACTCTTAAGTTTCCTTGAATGTGTGGAGTTTTTGTAACTACCATCCATTTGGTTTTATTAAAATTTATTTTTAAGCCGTAGTGGTTACAGCGATCATATATATTATATATAGTATTATATATATATAATATATATATATATATATATATATATATATATATATATATATATATATATATATATATATATATATATATATATATATATATACACTTATTTTATATATATACTTGGATTAAATAATTAAGAATTGACGTGTCATAAATTGATAATTGTAACTAAAACGCTTTTTACACTGAAAATATATATTAACTAATTATTTTCAAAATATTTTTAAGATCGAAAGCTACGCATAGGTCTACTAAAATCAGTTTTATCCTTTTTTGTTATAGATTAATATGTCGTTCTTTTATACCTTTTTTAGGGATACTCTGTGGAAAGGTTAGGGTAGCATAGCCCGAATAAACAGATGCTTACAGGATATTTTATATTGCATAGATTTAAATTGCTTGATAGTAATAATTAAAGTTACGTGTATTCTACCAGTTTCCATACTATAACTATTTGTTATGCTCCACAAATGTAGATAAGGTTGATAACGGCAAGCGTATCTTAAAAAAGTAAAAGCAGGATATTTGAACGATTTTTAGGTGATGACGTGAAAATCTAAAAATGAACTGATAAATTTATTGAAGCTCTTATCAGACAGATTATACATTGCAGTTTTTAATAATCCACAGGAATAAATGTGAAACAGCTGTATTATTTTAACATATATATTACTACAATAATATGTATTATATAATGAGACGTATTTGGCAAAATAACTATTTTAGGATTAATGAATCTTAAAGAAATCACTACGGTTACTATGTTCTAGATAATATGGTATTTTTCGATTGCAAAGACGAACATAACATGGTGTGTGCTTGCACCTATATGGTTTTACTGTAGCTATATTTTGTTGATTAACTTTAGGCATAGTTAAATTTCTAACATACTAAAAAGCTAGATTAAGTTCGTCGTCTGCTGGTGCCTTTTTTTAGATATTTGCAGAAACAATTTCATTAACATTAGTAACACATTGCTTGACAATATTCTAATTGAAAATGTGTAATATACTTAGATTTTCTATGGAAAAGCAGATATAGCTCGGGTAATTTTTCGTAGATACGGATCAAATTTCAGCAAAACGAACTTATGATAACACTTTAAGGGGGGAGGCCATTTTGAAGCCTCAGAAGTGACGTAATTTTTAGAATTTTTTTAAGGAAAAATAAAGTAATTACAAAATCCAATTTATTAGCTTTATTCTATATATATTTTAAAGTACTTACAAAAATTTTAATTTATTTTTTTTAAACTTCAGCTATAGCTTTTCAACGTGCATTGTTCTGGACACAGCTAGCAGTAGAAGTGGTCATCAATTAATCCTATAACAAAGTAATAGAAATCTTCATTATCTACACGAGATTTACTACAGAAGTACACATGAACATTAAAAAAGGTTTATTTTTGAAAAATGGTGACCATTCGAAAATACTTGGCTTTCTTATTAAAAATCGCTGTCAAAATTTTAAGTGAATTGGTAACAATTATTTGAGTTTTGTTGGTCCTCTTCTTTTTTTCTTTATGATATGGCGTCACTATGAGCGTGCTTTGCTGTGTCCGTGAGTGACCACTCGGCAGCTCCAATTCGATGACTGTCGACTTTCACGTAAAAATGGTAGCAATTGGATCCTATTGTCCCAAAATATTCATTATGCATAAAATACTCATGCCATCGTTGAAAGTAAAAAACCATAGTTTTACTGCTTGATGTATTTGGAGCAATTAACCACACGACTGATAGTGAGCTAAAATTCTCGTTGTTATTCTGTATAAACTCGCTGATACAACGATTTAATAAATCGTCACTACTTAAATCTTCATACACAGGTTTTAGAGCATTGAAAACAGTATACGTGTGTATAATTGCAAACTGTGGCTTTTGCATACGAGTCTTCGCCTGACGGACAGTTATCATGGTGCGGTTTTGTATCTGTCGAAATGTATTAAAGTATATCCTACATTTCCTTTCTCATTGCTTCAATTGAATGAATATTTCTTCTTATAGCTAATCTATAAAATATAGTCAACTCGCCAATCAATTTTTCAGTAAGTTTGCCTTTGCCACCGAGACCTTATGCGTTTGCACATGATCTCTTTTTTGTTTAAAAAGAAAATTTGTATAGGATTGGCTGTCTAAAATACCTTTAAATGGCTTCCTATCTCCATCGCACAATATGGTTTGCATATTTGACATTATGCAGTGTTTCGGGGCGTTGAAATGATCGCATGTGATTTGATTCAACAACTATGAGCATGCGATTCTATCTGCTCTTCATATGCAGAAAATACTTAGACATCACTAGTGCATCGACTACATTTTCCGTGTACCATCCGATGAGCGTTATTAATTCAAAAAGTGAAGAATAGGCTCGCTTCCGCCATGACTGTTATGCCATTTATTTCTCCAATTTTCTGTCGGCTATTGCTGCTTTCTTCACAGATTTTATGTTTTACAATTTTCACATTTTAAAGCCTAGGCGGCGTTTACTTACAAAATGCGGTAGCTAAAGTCAAGATTTCCATCAGCTTCAAAACCTTTGCTGTCTTAATTTCTTCGCCGATGAACTGACGTTCTCTTCTTCGCGTTCCATTGACCAACGATTTGGTGGAAGTCTATTTGAAATCTTACTCCTCTTAGTGGCTATGGTGCTTGTTTTTGGCCCTGTTTTTGATTCATAAACCTTCTTATCACTCATGGTTGCATAGTAATAATAAATCTACTTGAGAAAAACAAGAAAATACCAGCGGAAAGGGAATCGAAACAAAGCGTGTGCATGTCGTCGCTTCAACGGTTCAACTGACTATATACAGAATTCTTATGATTTGAACTAATCATTACTCCTGATGACTTAAATTAAAACGTATATCCGGTCAGTAAGTAGCCGAGTTAGGATAATGGCGCTATACCTACTTGTTCGAGACTGCTGAAGTGCCCTTCGAGGTGCTCGGGAATACCGTTTTATAAACATCGTTAAATTCTTTTTGTTGGCATTGGGACTTCTTGCATATTATTTTGGGACCCTAAAGTTAATTTTAAGGAGAAAATTTTTTTAAGATGGCATAACCTATGAAGAGAGTTATAATAATGCCTCATGCAAAGTTATTTTGGTACCTTTTTTCGGTGCATTTAATGACATTTGCGCACAATTTCTTTATTTAATTATTGTTTTCAAACAACTGTCTTCACAAGGTAATAGTTGCAGTGTCTGTTGTATCCCTCTTCATAACGAGTAAGAAGCCTTCATTAGCGTAATGATTTATTTACCATTAAGGAGGTGGAAAACTCATCTTACCCGCCGATGGTTTTCATTAAATTGGAAAAATCTGGTAGTGTTAATTTTGACGTTGTTAGTGCAAGCGCGTTGAACGTACATTACATTTTCAACCTTGCTTACTTCGGTAGTAAACATCTGTTTGTTGATAAATAAAATATTTTTCCTACTTTTTGCAAGTAAACGCCGCCTAGGCTTTAAAATGTGAAAATTGTAAAACATAAAATCTGTGAAGAAAGCAGCAATAGCCGACAGAAAATTGGAGAAATAAATGGCATAACAGTCATGGCGGAAGCGGCCCTATTCTTCACTTTTTTATTAATAACGCTCATCGGATGGTACACGGGAAATGTAGTCGATGCACTTGTCACGAGTCACTAGACGGTCTGGAAACATTTGTCCCAAAATTTTTCGAATATCGTCGCCGTGTGCAGGGTAGCGCCACCTTGTTGGAACTACAGCGGTGTAAAATGCATAACTTCGCAACATAGCGGGTAGATGTGACAGTCACCGCGCGTGCTTCTTCCTCAAAAAATGTTGCATTATGATGTCAAATTTTGTAACAACATAACAAACAGTTACATGCTGACTGTGAAGAGGTCACTCATGGAGTCATCGAATGTTCTGCTTATTGACATACCCAGATACATGAAAATGAGTTTTGTCACTACTAAGCACAACACCATCAGTTGAAATATTTGCCAACATGTTCTCGCAAGCAGCCTGCCAGGTGGGTGTACCTGTCACATTCTTTAAGATTCAGTTTTGCATGGATGGAGCATGCTCCATCCCAAAATGAGAGCATGCTTAGTGGCTTAGTGGCCTGCCTCACTGCTGCGATATTCTCTGGTGTCCGAACGCTAGGCTACGAGGTCTACAGAATGATTTCCGTTTTAATATTGAACCAATATGTGGAAGATCATGTACTCACAGCATTATGGTTTTCTTGGCTAGAATTTCATGATGAGGAATAATATGATATGCCGTGTACACTGCCCAAAGATGTACTACTTGAAGACTATCCACTAATACATTGCGCTTGGTGATTAATTCAAAAAGGAATTATTCTACCAGACCCCGGACTCTACGCAATTATAAAATCACTCTTGTGTGAATCGTGTGAGCAAAGCAAAATACAGGAATATAAAATGAGGACGTATGGCCACCGTTAGCTGCTACAAAAATTTCGCATTTTGTTTTTTACGCAAAACATAATTTTGCTTTTTAAATTAATACTTAGGCTTTTATTGCTTGGTTCTCGCGATGTCTGCTTAATAGTTTTCGGGTTATCTAACCAAGTTTAGAATGTTTCAATTTTAATATTTGTCTACTTGTAGTGGATTTTTATATGAGCTATCTTACAACCGCGAAAGCGATGTTCTATTAATTAATATTGTAGCTGTTCATGGTTGTAATTATTGTACATGTTGAAACAGTTTTAAATGTCCGTACTAAAATTTTGAAGCTTAGAGCTAGTTGTTACAATGCAGTGCAGTTATTGTTCCCGGTTTTGTTCCTAACAGTTGTCGCAAGCAAGCTTATTTGACTTGCTGTGCTTATTCATATGCGAGTTCTAGATTGCACAAGTTCCAGTAGCGCGGTTAACTTTTCGCGTGTACTTGCAAAGAAGTCTTAGATTGACGCGCATTCAGCTGCTGTGGAAGTTGGGGTGGGTTAACGCTCCGGAGAATTTCAATTCGTACATGGTTTTGTCGCAATAAACTGCGAGGCAGTTGGACGTTATTAATATGACTTAAGGTTTTGTTCAAAGCGGAGGATAATGTGGAAGCCTGCGAAGCGCGCCTTTAAGACGCTTCGTGCCGCAGAGCGACTCCTTTGAGCACCAAACTGTGCGAGGACGCGATTTGGCTAATTTTGTTAACGGCTTTCGGGGCGCGATAACTGAAAATGGCGCGTGTGTTTGTTTTCCTGAAAGGCAGATAGTCGGCGAACGTCGCCGGGCGCTGGATTTCGTGTGTTGGCATCCCGACTAATTTTACTTTCTAATTACGTAGCAACATACTGTTATGCATGGTTGCATGAGAGGCACGAAACCTGATTCAGATTTATTAATTGAGATAGAAGTTGAGATAAACACGAATACAGAGGTTTTGTTTTACAAACTCATGTTGCTTGCATTTGATTTTTTAGTGCTTTTGCAAAAATAAAACTATCCTGACCATAAACAAAGAAGTTTTAAGTTGTACACATCTGTAAACAATTTATATTGCTTTATGATTGTTTGTTTTTTAATTTTGGTTAAAATTTATTTAATAGAAATATTTTTTAATAAATAAAATGAAAATATTGCATTTATTAAACGATATTCGGGAACCTAAAACAAAACGTTTGTATCGTGTATAAAAATTATTTTTGAATATTAGTCAGAAGTTTAAGTTTCAACAGGACATTTTTAATTTTTATAAGTTAATAACATGATTTTCAATTTTAAAAAAAATAGAGAAAATATAAAGACAAACAGTTAATTTTAAAAGATTAAGGCACTGTAAAAATATAATAGTAGCAATGAAAAGAAAACAATAAATGATGAAACTTTGAATAATAAAAGAATAAAAGAAACCACCTAATTAATCATTATAAGGAAATCATTTTGAATATTCCTTTAAATTACATCATGAAAGGAACAGTGGAATGCCGTCATGTTTACCGACGATTTGGATAGTTCAGATTTTCGTGACATAGAAGAGAAGGGGGAAAAATCTTGAAGTCCTATTAGAAAAGATGGCATAAGGATGTGAGAAGCAATTTTTTCTAGAGGATTTATACTATTGGGAATTTTAAGTGAAAAGTTACATGCAGAAAAGTGTCAACCTCTTGGTTCAACAAAACTAGATATTAATGGTGCGAAAGACAACACGATCATTCTGATAATCACATAGTTGGACTCACCAAACGTTGACTTGAACAAAATTTGACAAGAGATACATTATAAAATTGATCGTAAGTAAAAATCCACAGAAGATATTGATCTGAATTTGTATTTAATGCTATTGTAAAGTAACTTGACTGGGGATTGCCAATGTGGAAGTTAAAATAGGGATTTTTCAGTAAATTAAATTGTAATTCCAAGAATAAGTACTTGTATATATAGGTATTAAACAAAATAATGGAAATACTTGTGGAAGTCGGAACATATAGTATTAATATGGTGTTGATCCATTTCTAGCACGTAATACAGCTTGATATTCCGTGCGGAATAGACCGATACAAATCCTGAATAGTGTTGAGTGGAATTTGAAGCCATTCTTCATGTAGCGCAGCCTCCACCTCAGGTAGAGACGTAGTAGGTGAAAATTGACGCCGAACCGCAGTATATAGTATAATAGTAATTTCATTCTCGTTTTTTTTTATCTCCGAAAACGTCGGAACCTTTGATTTCGTGCTTCAAGATATGTTACCGCGTAGGCCGTAAAACAAACATGGTGACGATGTTATTTAGTGATTATACAGATGAGTGTAAATTATGATATATCGATATAGGAATCATTATTACAACACCAAAATTATGAATGAAATTGTATTGTTTGTATCAGATTGTTTTTAATATATAGATGAGTATTATAATTTGTACTCGTCAAATTTATAATCAAGGACGACTAAATAACTTCTTCAATTATCCATGTACAACATCGTCGCCGTTCCTGCCTGGGTTTGTGCGGCGAAAAATCTGGAGACACGAGATCAAAGGTGCCGACGCAGAGTGCAAATACTGCTTTACTATATACTGCGGCCGAATCCTGTTTTGCAAAACAGCCCACACAGGCTCGATGATATTCCGGTCTGGGGACTGGACGGGACAGGGAAGATGTTGAATCTTATCAGAATGCTTTTGAAACCCCTCTTGAACAGGGTTAGCGGTGTTAGGGGAGCATTATTATCCTGGAATATGGCATTCCCCTCTGGAAATAAAGTTTACACCATTGAGTGGACTTGGTTATCCAAGAGTTCTCCATACACTGCTACTATGACGCAACCGTGTAATGTGATAACGGAAGCGAATACCATGATATAATAGCGTGCTCCAGACTGTAGTAAAGCCGCCACCATGTTTGACAGTCGGACGAAGACGGTTCATAACGTATGCTTCGGAGGGTGTTTGCCGGGCAAACAGGCGACCAGTTGTGGGAAACGGGGTGATGGGTGACTCGTCCGACCAAACGACACATTGCTAGTCCTCCAACGTTTAGTTCTTGTGGATATTAGACCATGAACGTTGCCTTTGAGCATTTATGTCTGTTATTAGGGGCTTGCAATAGCAATACTTCCATGGATACTCATTTTATGTAGTTCCCGCCGCACTGTTTTAAAAGTCACTGGGGTGTTTAGTTGGTGAATAAGTTTTATAGTCACTTTATCTACTGTTATTTTCTTTTGCGACGTCACAATATGCTTTAGGGTGCGATGGTCTCTTCCTGCAGATTTGTCTTTTGACCACTATTATGCTTTTGCCGACTATTTTACCGTACACTATGTATGCGGCCATTGACTTTCGAGACCGTACCTTGTGTTACACCACATAACGTCGCTATTTTTCTCACAGATGCTCCAATTATACGAACACCCACTATTAGACCTCTTTAAAACTCCCGTCAGGTCGGATATACCGGTCACTCACCACACTCCCTCACACTACTATTAGTGTACAGTCCATACTACCTGCAACAAACAAGAATCGGTTGGTTCTTTTCAGCATTAATCTTTCAAAAAATTTAGATAGGAACCTTCGCATCTATTCGGTATAATAAAGCCTTATGAGCAGGTCCACCCGGTTTTAAAATAAGGATTATTTGACCAAATTTACATTGCACATGGAGAATACTCTAGCCTTATTACAGCATTATATTTGAGTGATAGCCATTATAGCCTTATGGGTCAGTTCTTTCAGAACTTTGGCGGTTATGAAATCATACTCTGGCGCTTTAGCCTTGTTTAATCTTAGTCACGTTTATTATTTCTATAGGTCTAAAGTGTTGAAGGAGCAAGCTTAGTTGAGAAGGAGCCTGTAGGTAGTTAAGTATCTCTTTCTTCTGTAAGCGTAGCAGCTGAGGGATGAGGTTGCAATATGGTTGATAATATCTGCTTTTTTTATCATTGTTCTTTCCCATGTGCTATTGTCTTTACGAATCGGTGGAATTGGATTTTTGAAGTGTTTGAATCCTACTACTTATTATGTTCGTAAGGAGGAAGGTTTTTGAAGGTTTCGTTTTTCCATTCATGTAGTTCCTATTTTCTGGCTCTCCTTATCGGTTAGGTATTCTCTAAACATTTCTCAATTAGTGTCTATTATAGAGTTAGGGTGTCTTTTGTTTGGTAATGATTGAAGTGCTCATTGTAACAATTACAACCTTGAGTAGTCCTTGGCCTTTAGCAGTGGTTACTCTAGATCTCCATAATGGATTTTTTTGCATTATAATCCCCTCTAGTAATTTGTGTCCTAGTTTTTCAAAACACATTTTACATTGGTATTGTATTATGTCTGGGAGGGCTGTATATAGCTACTATCACTAAAGAACCATTGGAGCTTCTGACATTTATGGTGATACTTTGTATTAATTCACTGGAAAACTCTTGGGATATCTTATTATTAGTGATGATTGCTGAGCCGGCGTAGAATATGTATAATGGTTATTAAAATATATCGTATAATTATGTATTTATATATTCTATGGAGTGGGTTTCCGAAATCAGCAACATGTCGACTTTTTGTTGTTTGAGGAGTAGCTCGACTTACTGGACGATCCATAAACCACTTCGTAATGTATTTATTATTTTAATTTGTTAATTAGCGCATTTAACAGATTCAGTATCATGCTGTTTTGATTTATGAGTTGGGTAAAGATGGTCTCGAATTTGGTCAAAAATTCCGATAATGAGATGTCGTTATTATTTATATCCTAAGTTTGGTTGTTTGTGGAGTGGGATAATGCAACCTTGCATTGTTCAGGTTTGTCAATTTTTTTGTGACTTGTGTTCGTGGGGTAACAACTGATCTACCTCTGTGTGGTTGCATTTATTAAGGAACCTAGCAACCTTTGTAATTAGCAGGATGGGGTTCTTGATCAGCACGCACGTACCATGGGTATATTTTGTTTTCTTGCAGACAACATACTTCTTTGTTATTCTATACGGGTTTAAGATCAACAAAAAACATAGGTAGGGTTTTTTTGGATATTATGTGTCCGATGTTAATGTTACGTACAGAGTGCCTCTCTTTGTGTAACTCGTTTTTGATTTCTTCGATGTTTAATGTGTGATGCAGATTTCTGGTTATCACTCTATAGGCTCTTTCGTCCTGTAGCTGGTAGGTGTAATATACATTTTTTTCGTTCTTAGATGAGAAATTAGTTTTTCTAGGAGTCTGTAGTATTTGTATTTATTTTAATTATGGTGTTTGACAGTGCCTTAATGTTATATTGTTGCCTTTCTATGATGTCGATTAGATTTTCAATCATTTCAAAATAATTGGTAACGCCATATATAAATATAGTAGAGGATTTGATTACTTTCTGTTCAGAGCTTGCAATAGGTCCTTGAATTGTCCCATTAGTGCTGATATTAGGAAATGTACTGAATCTATTTTGGGTGCTGATTTGCTTCATATTGTTTTTTTATTGTGCACGTTTTTGAGTACTTATTTTGCGTTTTTTTTGTTGTTTTTTTTTTAACTTATTGCCATTAATTCGGAAGATTTTCGTCGAATTCCTGGTTAAGTATTTTCTCCTGTATTGTGTCGGATAGTTGAGCGTAAGGTGCTTGATTAAATGCTGCTTCAGAAGGTAAATTTACCTTATCGTACGTTTGTGGTGTAGGTAAATAATTATGATATGGAGTAGCCGATACAAAAGTACTATTTTGTGGGTACGGCATAAATCCATATTGGGATGACTGCTGATTTCCAAATGTCGGTTGTTGCAAATTCTGCATATGTAGAATTTGTTGAAACATTTAATTAATTGCAGTTAAGAATTAGAATTAGGATAAATTTCTTTACCTACACATTTTGTGTTTAAATTTGGCGACTGATATCAATAACGAATCAGGGGTTGATAGCGTGCATTGGTGATAAATTAAAGAATCGCAGGTAGGCTCGTACTCAAATTTACACACGGGCACTTAATTTTCGCTGAGCGTACAGACACGTGTGCCTTTCGAAAACTCAAGCCGAAATCGATTAGTAGACTTAACCAACTTTTTTAATATTAATATTTCTGAGGTGTCGAAATTATTAAGGTTAGCAAATTGTTGAATTTTTTGCAGGTTTGGAGCTATTGATTTGGATGATTCTAGTTATTAATAATTTGTCTAATGCTACTTCTTTGAATATATTTCATATCTTGTGTAATAGACTACCTCAAGTAAACGTGATGGTTTTACGAGGAAAGTCGTAATAACAACTACGAGGGTTATTCCAAAAATAAGGTCTCCAAAGTTCTGGGACTGTAGGGAAACTTTTCTCTCGGCTGTTAGCCACACTGCTTTTCTCACTTTCAAGAAAACCATCATTTAGACTGGGGGGACGCTTAGTTTTGGACCGGCAGCCGTTCGTAATGGAATTCCCGGTTGCCGCTACCGCCAAGTGCGAAGTTTGCGGAGTTATTTAATTATTAAACGCAATAGACGCTAAACCAATCGAAATTCATCTCCAATTAACGTCTGTAAATGATGTAGACTCCCTAAATCACAGGTGGTCGCATGAAAATTCACTACGAAGAAAAAAGCGGGAAACTGCCAATTCTCGACGAGACAGTCGCGAAAGTTGAACAAATCATGCTTGAAGATCGGAGGATCATTCTTGATGATCTCTATATTGTAGTCCCTGAGGTTTCTCAAAGCACCATTCATAGGACTTTGACTGAAAAGTTGAAATTTGGTCGAAATGTGCTTCAACGACGATGACGAGGTGAAAGAAACTGTTCAGTGCTTCCTCAACGACATGGTGGTGAGCTGGTATAACATAGGCACACACAAGATGCCACAATACCTACAAAAATGCATCGGTCGAAATGGCTATTACCTAGAAAAATAGAGAAATATTGAAGCATTAAAATGATTATGTATTATGTATGTATTATTTGTTGAAAATACACTTCTTTCTATGTTTGTATGTATTATTTGTTAAAAATACACTTCTTTCTATTTTTAAAAACTAGCAGACCTTATTTTTGGGATTACTCTCTGAACTTTAACATTTTTTAATAGAATATATGTTGGTTTCTAAAATTTGTTGCTGTTTTAGGAAAGATAAAATGTTTAACTAAGGTCTCTACTATCCATCAATGTCATTTCCGTTCCGGAGTGTCTGGTCATTTATTTAGATTGTTGTTTCTGCATTGAAGCTTCCGCTTAGAATCTACTAGCCGATGCGGATCTGCTTCGCTGGGTTGTACATTTTATTAAATATCTTCTCTTTGATGTAAGGTGTGTAATTTTCCTTGAGATAGAATAGTCATAGAATCACTTTCTATAGCAATTTAGAACACGAATTTTATAATTGCACAATTCCAACAGCTTCAAAAGTTTGGACCTTATGCGTAGCACATTGTTTGTAATAATAGAATTATTATTCATTTTGTTTATTCGTTTTATAAATACAGTTACCGTGAGGTTTGAGAATTATGTCTATTTCTGAATTTGTCATGTATGTTTTATAATAATCTAAATTATAGGCTAAAAAATGAAGATATTTAAATTGGCATTTAATTGTAAAAATATAACATAAAGTTATTAAAAATGTGCTTCTTATTGATTTGTATATATCAAAAATGTCATGTGACCTACATTTTGTAGGTAGGTCTTATATAATCCACTGAAGGACCATGAATTGGGGAACTCTGATTATTCTCAAAAAAAATTTACGTGACGTTTTTTCAATTATATAGACACTTTTATACAGTTGTAACCTATTAATAGTGCAACAAAAAGCAACTCATTAAAATGACCAAAAATAAGGCTAGTAAATCATTACAAACTTTTTTTCGGAAACCATTAAAAGTAAAACATTTTTTAAAATATATCTTTTTCATGTACATAATGAAACGTTAGTTGCAAACTCATTTTGACATCTACATTTGGCTGCTTCTGTTGACGGTACACCGAAATCAGGCAACGAGGGCTGATGTATTTTGAGCGGCTCGCTAATAGATTCAAATTGATAGGGACGCTTAATTGTAATTTATGCGATGTGTGGAACGCTCATGGATACACACACCAGACAGGTTTTTCGAGTTACCTGTTTTTTGTGCGGTCAGTGACGCAGGCGCCGAGTCCTTGCAAGGCCGTACGCAGGTCACCTTCGCTGCTCGTACTACGTTAGCCTAGCGCTAGCGCCGCACCGCAAAAATTCAATTCATAACTTTATCCATGTTTCTGCATTTAGTGGTTGCTATTTTCGTTTTAACGAGCTACGGGTGCGCGTCTTACCCGCCAATTGTATGTTTTACGAGCGCTATAAGGTGCTAATGGACCGAAATTTGCCTTCTTGCTAAAAAGGCAACGTGATTTTGGAGGTTGGGATATGAAGACCACGATATATATGTATATATATATATATATATATATATATATATATATATATATATATAATGTATATGTATATGTATATGGTTATCTAAAGCTGTCAAAATGTACATTGTGGTCAAATTTTCAACTTTAATTATATTAAACAATAAATGTACTCATGCAAGCGTTAAAGTAACAAGGATATTTATTTTATTTCAGCAAAAATAAACGTAGGAACATTCAAATCATTATTCAAAAGTAGAAATTTGCAACTGCTGAAAGAACGTAAAAATTTTTTTTGCTAAAAATCAATCTAGTGCTTTGTTTTGGTCTGAAATACTGGTGTATCTAATTTGGTGTCAATCCGAGCTTTAGTTTTTGAGTTATCGTAATGACAAACACACACGCAAACGCTATTGTCAAGCGTTAGCACACATTCGGTAGTTAACAAGAATTAATACAAGTTCCTTATTATTATCAATGAATCGCCCATTTTTATATGTTACTTGAGATTTTATTTGAAAAACAAGATAAACGTAAAGAATGTATTTTGACATCATTTATAACAAAAATTTTGCAGTCGAAAGAGGCGAAATAACCAAAAGAATGTATTGGACAAGGAAACATTTCTTACTGTGTTTTATTTTGTGCTGTATTAGAATAGTGTTGCTTTGGTGGCGAGAAAAATTACATCTTTGCTAATAAATGCTTTGTTTATGTGGTTCAATTACATGTATTAATAACATACCAATTTTGGCTACATTTTACATCATATAATAAATTCTTTCTTAATTTTTTTGTTATTTAGGTTTTTATAATCCATATATTAAATGTTGTTAGGAATATACTACGATTTTTATCTGTTTCTGAGTGTGACCCTACTGTTTTTCGCATTCGTAAAATGTATATAAAAGCGGAGCAACGTTGCGCGATCAAATTTTGTTTTTGCCTTTGTAAATCGGGTTCCGAAGCGAAAGACTTGGGAGCCCGAAGATTCAACTGAGATGAGGAGCTGAAGAATGATATGCACACATTTTTCAAGAACACGAAAACAGAGAAATTTTAGAAAACGATTTCTGTTATATGGATCGAAAGGATGCGCCGATGCCTAGCTACCAACGGATAATATTTTGAGAAGGACCCAGAGATTAGTGATGACGATTTATAAGTGTACAGTTGACAATAATACAACAATGGTAAAGCTCTACGCCCCGCGTGAGAGCACGACGAACTGAGGGGTTAATGCTCTCATATGTTCGCTCTCCCAGGTACCCAATTATTTTTAGTGATTGAATAGGCCACCCGCCAGCCATCAGAGAGCTCCGGGAATCGAACCCGGGTCTGTCCGCAACATAGCCCGTGCCTCAACTACTAGACCACGCTGGCGATTGACATTGACTAATACTTAGACAGAATAACATTTGTTGATATATTGGATAGTTTCGCTAACATTTTCTCACAAAACTGAAGAAATATTGGTAGTACTTAATAACTATTTTATCCACCGATTACAATCTTTTGGGCCGCCATATTATGTTTATAATGAATGCTCTGAATACATGTTTTAGACAGTGCATTACTTCATTATTACAAGGGCAACCAAACTTCGGATGCATATCATGGCATCCGCTAAAAATGTAACAGCCTCAACAACACTCTGAAACGAATTAATAACATAACGCAAATCTCTCGAATCCAACTCAGAATATATGGAAAACGGTGGAAAACTAGAAACCACGCAAAATAGCTGTGAAATTTTTTTTATTTGCCAAAATTTTCTATTTGCAATCTGTATAATATAATAAGCAAATGTGTGATATGATTGTATGTGACGTGTAGTAACATGAAAGTTCTGATCTAATGATCATAATTTAATAAAATTATTTCTATACAAATAAATTGGTATTTTAATCTACGACCTAAATGGCAGATCTAAAACTTTGCGCCGTTTAAGTCTTGTGCATATATTTACTATTGTCTAAGAGATTGATAGCTAGATGATTTGGATGAGCTTCTAATCGGCTGAGGTATCTAACAGTGCACAGTTTCACTTCATCCTTAACCATGTTGATATTTAGGTCTGCACGTATTTTACTCTTAGGGATATACCACGAAGTATCACATAGGGTACGTAGCACTTTTGATTGGAATCTTTCAAGTATGTCTATATGAGTATTTGACGCAGTACTCTAAAGTTCTATTCCGTATTTCCACACTAGTTTAATGCAAGTTTTGTAAACTAGCAGTTTATTTTTTAGATTTAGTGGAGATTTCCGTCCTAGTAGTCATTAATTTTGTCTGAATTTATAGCCGAATTGCTTCCTTTTGTTGAATATGTGCGACTTCCATATTAATCCCCTATCTAAATGCATACCCAGGTATTTGGTAGAATCTGTATCTGGTAATGTTTGTTTGTTGAGTGTGGCAGGGGCAAAATCCCGCGACATTTTCTAAAATGTGAGCAGATTTATGGTGGTTAAAATTGTTACGCCATTTGTTAACCCAATCCTGAAGTATATTGAGATATTGTTGAAGTAAGTTTGCTGCTGAATTTGGGTTCTTGTGAGCTGTCAGGATAGTTTTATCATCAGCAAATGATATTATGTGTGCATATGTTGTTTCTGGAAGCTCAGCTGTATGGAAAAGATATAGTTAGGTGCCAAGACGCTTCCTTGCTGCACCCCTGCTCGAATGAAGTATAATTGTTTTACTTCTTGGTCATATCTGACTCTAAAGTATCACTCTTCTAAATAAGATTTTATGATTGTGAATAACGCATAGGGTAATATTGATTTAAGATTAAAAAGCAGTCCTTCATTTGTCAAATGATTGACTTTCATTAAGAAACGCAGCGGAGCAATAAAGTTTTTGTTCAAAAGTTTATTCGATGACATTAACAACTCTGTGTATCTTCTCGACGGTACCATGCTGCCTTCTGAAGCCAAATTGGTGCTTCGGTATCAGTTTTCTATTATGACTTGCATTAATCGCTTTTGTAGTAACTTTCCAATAGTTTGTAGACTGACTGGTATGTATGATGTCACTGAATTTGGTTGTTTTCCTGGTTTAAATATAAGAATTACTTCAGCTGTTTTCCACTGGACAGGAAAATGTCTCATTCTTAAAACGGCATTGATTATAGTTAATAAGACTGTTCTTCTACGGGGCAGTTCTTTTAGGAGTTGACCCGTAATTTTATCGTATCCTGAAGTTTTCTTAGAGTTTATGCTGTTTTTTATTAGGGCTTTTACTTCTGCTACAGTAAATAAATCTGGTAACGGCGACAGCTGGTATGGTGCTTTAAGATAATTCTCTATTTCATTTTACTTCTTCAGCTGTATATTGTGTTGGCATTGGCGTGAAGACATTTTCCAGGTGTGCAAATGTATTTGCCTTTTCGATATCTGTTGGAACCCATGTTCCATCTTTCCTTCGTATTGGAGAAATGAGTTTTGAAGTGTTTTTTATTCGTTTAGCGACTTTCCATAAGGAGTATTTGGTGTCTTCTGTAGCAGAGAGGTTTTCTAGATAATCATTAAAGGATCTATTTTTAATTTTTGGAAGAAGTTGTTTTAGTTCCCTACTTGCTTCCTCATAGCGTTCTTTATCCGGCGGATATCGACTGCGCTGCCATATTTTCCTGAGCCTTATTTTTTCCTTAATTTTTTGTTTGGCAAGTTTTGGACGATTCTGAGCTTGTTTTGTAATTGTTATTTTTGGGGATGCCTTTCATGCCGATTTCTGAATTATAGTAGTTATTTCACTGGGAGCTTCTTCAATATCTTTCTTGGTTTGTAGTGGGATTCTTAGATTTACTTTGTTGTCAATTTGTTGTCTGTGTTGGTTCCAATCTGCACGCTTGGTAGATAACATTTCATTTCTAGAGTATGATCTGAATACAAGTCATAACTTGATTCTATTGTCAAATAGTTGCAAGATATTCTTTTCGTGATAAAAAAATCAAGCAAATCAGGTAGTTTGTGTGAATCTGTAGCCTAGTATGTAGATAAGGTGAATAGCTGTACTTTTTCTTTAGTGTTGTTTTGATTTGTTTTTAATACATCTTCATCTTTCTGTTTCACGAGTGGTTGGAATCTATTGGTGGTTGTAATAGATTTTGTATGTTGACTTACATCAATTATGCTTTTACGTTTCTTTTTAACAGCTTGAAACTCATTTGGCTTGTCTACTACATTCTCATCACCAATACAGGTTACCACTTCACGATCAGGTTTATAATGCACCTTACTACTTCCTGGAATTTGTGAGTTTCGTGTCACTTCAATTGCAGTATCATTTGATGTTTGTGTATTTAATACATTCCGAGATAAGTGTTGTTCATAATAATGTGGTTGTGAATATAATTGTGAAATATAATTTGGCATATTCTTTGAAAGACACCCCATGGGTTGATGTAATTGTGGTCGTTGGGGAGGAAAATACTGCATTATACTCTTTTGAAGCTGCATTTGTTGCATAGGAATTGTCGATTGAAATAACATCCCAGAAGTATTGAAACCTTGTATTATTTGGGAATAGTGTGGATACCCATTAATGTTAATAAATTCGCCGCCACTGGAATGTTGTTGCATTTCCAGTTACATATTCCAGATATTAATATTTTTAATATTTAAATTTGGTTAAATTGACTTTAATTTTGTTTCAAGTTTCATTTATTTTGCTAATATGTAAATGTACGTACGTGAATGGATATAAAATCGATAAATAAATAAATACGTCTGACCTTAAGGCTGTGGCTCGGCCGTGGCGATATAGCAAAGAAAATTGGCTCGCACACGTCCACTATGCTTCAATACACGGGCCGAACTGTGTTGTGAAACTGCTGAAACAAATGAAAGTGAGTGACTATTGGTTACACAAGCCGACTACGTCAAACAGATAAGAGATTTTATTTGATGATGACGAAACTAATGGACAGGATTCAATAGGAAAAGTACTCAAACTATCACCAATATTCGTAGCAGATATAAAAAAAACAACAAACCTACACAACTGCTAAATCAAATAGCTAGGAACAATTACTACAAAATTAAAACTTTAGAACGATCAGGTACAAATTCAAGCAAAAATCCTCAATCATACTCTAAATATTATAATAAAAACGTTAATGGAAAGAAAATCAGTATTTAATATTTATAAATACAAACGACACAGTAATTTTGAAGACGTTATTCAACTGTTAGAAAAGATATAAAGAAAAGCATTGAATAACATGACATTAATTAGGAAATATATGCAAGAAAAGACGAAGAGGCATTAAAAAACGGCAGTCATTATTCTTTATTAAAATTGCATCGGATAACAACAATAAAGGAATTTATAAAATAAAACACTTAATGGGCACAAAAATAACAATTGAACCTTTATGTCATCTGTTTGATGTGCAGATACATGCACATCAAACAGATGACATTCACAAGTTAAAGAACATGACGGCATGATTTCTGGAATAGATGAGTACTATGCTAAGTCTTTTAATCACAGTTGTCTCAAAAAATTCCTTAATATACATTAATAATAGTCAAACACGGACAGCAACAAACAACTACGGACGTGGGATTCCGGTTCTACGGATGTCCGGGACTTCTCTCTCTCTCTCTCTCTCTCTCTCTCTTATATATATATATATATATATATATATATCAAACAAATCGCATGATGTTTCGACCAAATGTCATAGAAGAGGCGGATAATACGTTACATGTAAATATATATATATATATATATATATATATATATATATTATATATATTTATATTTTACATGTAACGTTATTAGTCCGCCCTCTTGCGGTTTTGGTCTTCGAAACATCATGCGATTTGGCGTTTGATGCACATAACCTCAATAATCAGCTGTGTTCACGATGGCAATCAAAGAAGAGTATATTCGATTTTCTATCCACTTCGCGTTTCATCTTAAGAAAAACGCTGCTGAAGCCACCGAAATGATATGTGCTGCGTATGGTGAGAATGCTGTAAGTCATGCAACGTGCAAAAAGTGGAACCAAAGATTTCGCGGAGGAGAGTTTAGTCTTGAGGATTAACCACGCGCTGGACGCCCTCAAACATTTGATACCGATGAGCTGCAGACGCGTTAGGCTGGGAATTTCTCCCAAATGCGGCGTATAGCTCAGACATGGCCCCTTCCTATTATCATTTATTCCGGTTGTTACAGCATCACTTGGCTGATACGCACTTCAAAACAGAAGAAGTCCGAAAATGCATCGATAACTTTATCGTCTCGTAGCCGGTGAGCTTCTATCACCAAGAAATTTGCAAGCTACCCGAAAGATGGCAAAAGATCATCGATTCCAACAGAGAATACTTTGATACTTAAGCTTTTTTTGTTTGTTTTTAAATAAAACTTTAATTTTGCAGAAAAAGCTGATAACTTATTAACTATTATATATATATATATATATATATATATATATATATATATATATATATATGTATGTATGTATGTATATAAACAAAAATTTGCGGTCACTTCCGGTCAAAGCGGTCTCGAGATTTTCCGATCAGCCTGATTTTTAGCGCCTGGACTTGACATATGGTCCTTAGTTGAATACTGAACGTTATGTCTGTATCTATCACAGATCAATAGTTATAAGGCTTGACAGATGTCACAAATGACAGAAATAGAAGCTGGTCTCCAGCTTGGAAGCTGCCTTGATCAAAAGTTATAAGGAATGACATGTTGGAAGCTGGGTCCGCTAAAAACCCTTATTGCATTGCTGTACGACATCCTACCTATGCCAGCTCGCGGATGAGAACTCGGTAGGCCGTGAGATCGCAAGAATCAACCCTGAGCGTACGCCGACGCCACGGACACCACCCAACTGCCGGCCGGGACCTCATCACTCTCGTGGACATAATAAACTGTTGTTGTAAATAATGTAAAACAAGTACGGATGTGGAATTCCTTTTCCACCAATGTCCGGGGCTTTTATAGATAAACAAAAATTTGCGGCCTCTTCCGGATAAATCGGTCTCGCGATTTTCCGGTCAGGCTGATGGTTCTTAATTGAATACTGAAAACGTTATGCCTCTATCTATCACATATCAAAAATTATAAGGCGTGACAGATGTCAGAAATGATAGAAATAGAAGCTGGTCTCCAGCTTGAAATCTGCCTTGATCAAAAGTTGAAAAATGAAAGGGCGGACGGACGGACGGATAGACAGACGACATTACTATCTACCTAAGACTTCTCATTTTAATGTATAGAAGCCTAAAAGCATTTATTTATATAGATAAAAATTTAAACTTTTAAATCTTTGAAAGTTCTTCACCGATTGCTTTGAAATTTTGACTCAACGTTGCATTCGAATATACGCGTGTTTTATAGACCTACATTATATATATGTTACACCTGTGACAGGTGAAAACATGCTTTTAAAAAAAAACAGCACCATATGTTGGACGTAAAAGCAGAACCACAGCAACGCGTGGCCGGGTACAGCTAGTATTAAATAAAAAACTAGATATTACATTTGTTATTGTGGATCAAAAACTGGCGTAATTATCAAGGTGTTGGAGAAGAAGCACTGTTTATTCATGATAATTAAAGAATGATTAAGGAATGCTCCGAAGAACACGGTACTTTGGCAGACTCCAACAAGTTAACTAAATTATGAGTACCAGGGCACTGTGAAATTGCAGGCAACGAACCGGCTGTGAGAGTACCTAAAGGTACTGTACGAAGCCGGGTGAGAGAATGAGTCAGAAAACAACACAAAAATACTGGGGAAATGCACCACTACAAAAACATGGAAAACACTTTATAAAAGGATCATCTAGTTAACGAACTGAAAAACTATTAGTAAAAAGTAGGAATCATTTACGAACTGTTATAGGTCTTCTCATAGGTCCACGAGACTGCAGTGAATTATTACAATTACTATTGGTTATATATGTCATTTTTAAGCGTTTTATTATACGCCAGCGCTCAGTAACGGTCAGAGTAAGAACATTTTATGTTTCTATCCTTAACAGTGGTTTCAACCATTATTTAGGTCACTTATGTGATATTCAAAACCTAGTCACAGCGTCCCAATGGATTCCTTAAGGCCAGGTTCTCATCTAGCATCCCAAAACTGACACGATTTTCTCGAATTTTTTTCCATGGAAGGAAATAAATGAGGAACTCAACTTTTTTGGTACTTATTTAATAGGTTTTAAGTATGGAAAAACATTTTTTATATTGAAAAATAATGTAATAATTATTGTTTATTTGTACTGAAACGTGGCAGCCTCAAAAAAAGTATCCAAGCGGGCGGCACTCTAGCGCTCGTTCCTATCATCTGCAATATGAAATCCAAAAATGTTTATGAAATATATTACATTTGTTGGAGGATGAACCTATAAAATCAACAAAAAGTAAAAAATTGGAAAAATTTTAGTTTCGTGTTTTCGCTCGTTTTTCCATTCTTCAAAGTGCTGTATATATAAAAAAATAATAATAAATATTATCATTTTTTAGGTTCATCCTCCAGTAAATTTATTCTACTGTGAAATGAAAAAAAATAATATATAGCGATATATTCAGTAGTTTTTTAGATATCGTGTCGCCCAGTTTGAAAACCGTGGTTTTGAGAAAAAAAAAGTTTCAGTACACGAACTGTTTGTATTCGGAGCACGTGGTCGATTAACACTACACGCTATAATCGTTGATATTAGTATATATAGAAGCACATCTATAAAGTAATAGCATATATTCAGACGTCTGGTGGCACTAGAGGTAGCTATACTTACCATGGTCACCCATGGTATGGTCGTAAAGGTGAGAAATTCAAAAATATTACGGAAAACACGCGCTACCTTTTTTGCTATAACTTTTTTAAAAAAATAATTTCGTACAAATAGTTTTGGGAATATATTCTACGGATAATTAGCTATGAAAAAATGCAAAAAAAGAAAAATCGATTTTTTGAAACCTCTTGATGAGAACCTGGCCTTAACAATTATTTGGTCAGATTGGCTAACTGGTCTTTCGTCATGATATGTTGGACCGACATGACTTCTCTCATCCGTGCTTCTCTGACGAAATTCTATTAAACATCCATGTTTAGTCGACAGAGAGACTAATCGCTGGAGCAATAAGGTCCAGAGTATAGCATCGCCTACAAGAAAAATCACAAGACCAATCACTGGTTGCTCTTTACGTGTCACTTTACCCTGTATAGTCTGTACCATAATATCTGGTCAATTCGAAGGCTTAGCGTATTTTTTTTTTTTTTTTTGTAGTTAAGCGACAGATGTGTAGCCTTTTTAAATATTTCAATATTTGCTTCACTTCGCGCCAATGCTCCGGTCCTAGGTTGTTAGGAATTGACGGAGTACTTCGACACTATAAAATATGGTTTGCCTGAGAAGAGACATCATGCTGTCTTGACTATATGGTATATTTTTCATCTCCTCTTTCCCTTCTGTTGTTGCCGGCAAGTCTTCTTTGAAAATCGTTATAATTATGTTTATTGCTGACTACACTGGGACGTAGACACCTATTTTAAAAAAATTTAACAACATTTTAATATAATGGCTTAGAAACAATATTAGCTCGATTCACTGGCCTTTTAATTTGAAGTTCTACATAGCAATCGGTCGACCCATTTCGCACTTGGAGGTGTTGTTTCAGTTCTAATTCTCGAGTGATTGTCGCACGTGATGTTCCGACCGTAAAACCGTCATCCTTATATAAACACTAAATATATCATCAGCATTAGAGATCTAGCGATACACATATGGATCAGCATGCGTAATATCAGATATGAATGAAACTTTTGAATCCACTCTCGTGACGCTTGCTTCAAACCATAGATCGGCTTCTTTAGTTTGCAAACGCTTGCGTTGTTGTTCCATATCTTCGAGTTCACCGTGAAGAAAGGTAGTTTCACGTCCAATTGATATAACACCATGTCCGTCTATGTCGCAAGCGCTAATAGTGTTCGAATTAACTAAATCAACTAACTTTTGCGTTTTATTAATTTTGTGA
The DNA here is from genome assembly GCA_036346155.1 of Sinelater perroti. Classification (NCBI taxonomy): domain Eukaryota; kingdom Metazoa; phylum Arthropoda; class Insecta; order Coleoptera; family Elateridae; genus Sinelater; species Sinelater perroti. The sequence goes on along the minus strand of JARFIY010000001.1, from coordinate 6,592,268 downwards.
GATTTCATCGCTTAGCACTAACTAGTGTTCTGCTTTTGAAGACTCCATCGTCATTGTCAGACTCTAAGGTTTGTCCACATGAGCTGTTATAGCGCAAGGAAAATTATTCTCGTAATGTGGTGTTTTTTTTTATCAGATTACATGCACACTTACTCAACACGTGGAGTGATGCACGAAATCCAATTCAACGAGAGTTTTTTTTTTTGGGGGGATTCTTCGCTCACATTTTTATTATTATTCCATTGATACTATGAAGGTTCGTCAAGATGCAAGCTTGTATTTATTCTTGCTATATAGAGGACGTTTATTATGGTTAATTTTATAATGCCGGTCTGGTATCTTAGATTCTATTTGTATCGTACTTTTGCCGCGCGCGTTCGATGTTTCTCTATTTTTGAATTTAATTCAGTGCGCTCCTGCTGAGACAGATGTGAAGTTTTTGAAGAAATCATTTTTTGCTGTCATATTTCGCTGGCGCCGGTGTCGCCGATGTCTCCATTTTCTAATCCATTTCCAGCGCTGGCGAATTTCTTGTTTATTTTCTTCGCCTTATACTGTTTGTGCCCGACTGCACATCAATTAATACATTTAAATTTACCATTGAACTTTCTATTCGTTTTTCGCGCGGGAGTCTTCCTTATCTTCAAAGTTGCACGCATCGCGCTGTCCACCATAATTGAGTTTAAGCTTATGGTTTGTTAAGCTAGCAGTAATTTTCAGTATGGTACATTCTTCTTCTGGCTTTTCATTCCATGTCAGTAACGGTGTCATACTGAAGTGGCAGGCAGCCAAACATCTTAGTTACTACCTCCATTTCTTCTGTCTTGACGCTGACGAAATTTAGTTGCGCACCCAATCCTTTCACTCTGTCTTACGTCTGACTTACGAGTGATATCTGTTAGAATATTGCTGTCACTCGCTTTTATACTTTACAAGCTTTGTGATGCCCGATGAGATCGAGCAACGGTGCGAACGCTTTTTTGTCTTTCTCTTAATCTACTTCTATGTTAGACGCTTCAACCACCATATCACGTGAGCGAAGCTGAGTCAATATAATGAATTTCCACGCGTAACTACAAACAGCACCAAACAATAAAAATAGACTAACTGGAACATGTAGACACTTATGTAACATGAAGGAGCAAGCAATAAAAGATTAATTATGGACATTGTCTCTTACAGATGCAACATATTATTCGTTCTGGAGAGCATTAAAGAGACTTAAGCAACTACGTCAGTATATTTCTGTATTTAGACCACCAAATGGAACTTTTGTAAAAAGCAACCGAGATAAAATGACCAATCATTTAAAAGAAGTATTTATGCCATATGCAGCTGAAATTACTTTAGAAAAAGGGAACTACAGCCCTGAATATCTAGATGACATTATTTATTAAAAAGGTATAAATTAACTAAGTAAAACTATACTTACCTAATGGAATGCAAAAGTCGCCCAGTGATGATCTGATAACTGGGAAAATTTTGAAACACCTATTAGAAATCTAATCGCATACATATTCAACGCCATATTAAAAACAGGATTATTTTGCAATATCTACTTTACTTTTAAAATACATTTTACTAACGGTGATCTCACGAGTTCCCTATTTTCGTTTATCATAACAAACTTTTTCAAAATTGTTTTTGAAACAAAGGCCTTAACCTTCTTATGATACGATATGTCGATGATATGTTTGTCATATTTTTTAACCCCCTAAACAATCTGGTTAACCAAATCTATTTTGCAACGGAAACTATTAGGTGTATAAATAAGTTCTCAGCTTTTTTCTGTAAAATTACAAACAAACAAAGCTTAAGTATCAAAGTATTCTCCGTTGGCATCGATGACCTTTTGCCATCTTTCGGGTAGCTTGCAAATTCCCTGATGATAGATGCTCACCGGCTTCGAGACGATAAAGTTATCGATGCATTTTCGGACTTCTTCTTCTGTTTTGAAGTGCGTATCAACCAAGTGATGCTGTAACGACCGGAATAAATGATAATCGGAAGGGGCCATGTCTGGGCTATACGCCGCATGTAGGAGAAGTTCCCAGCCTAACGCATCTGCAGCTCATCCGTGTCAAATGTTTGAGAGCGTCCAGTGCGTGGTTGATCTTCAAGACTAAACTCTCCTCCGCGAAATATTTGGTACCACTTTTTGCACGTTGCATGACTTACATCATTCTCACCATATGCAGCACAAATCATTTCGGTGGCTTCAGCAGCGTTTTTCTTAAGATGAAACGCGAAGTGGATAGAAAATCGAATATACTCTTTTGTGATTGCCATCGTGAACACAGCTGATTATTGAAGTTATGTGCATCAAACGCCAAATCGCATGATGTTTTGAAAGACCAAATGTCATTGCTTTAAAACCGCAAGAGGGTGGACTAATACGTTACATGTAAACGGTGATTTGCGTCCTGTGAAATCTAAAGCTGAGGACTTATTTATACACCTACTAAACAAAACAATTTTATCTTCTTCCTAAACACTCTTCTAACAAAAAATTCTTTAAACGACAACTTTCGTCATACTGCCTATAGAAAAACTGCGTATACTAATCGCTACCTAAATGCTAAGCCCCATCAACGTCCTGCCCAAATTCATTTTATTACAAAGTCCCTAATCGATCAGTCTATCGGAATTTCTGACATGGAAAACCGGTAAATACAACAACAGTTTTTGTTTTTGCGTAGTTTGCAGTTGACCACAATTTTAATGGATTTTTTGTTTTGCACATTTATTTCCTTATTTTAATTTTTCCCATCATTTATGGCAAGTTTGTCGCTTTTAGTAAAATGTTAAATTTTGACTTATTTTTTAATTTCTTCATTCCTTCATTTGCTTACATAAATGTATTTACGTAATTGTTGCACATTGATGACTTTTAAATTGATAATTATGATATGTAGGTATATTATTGCGATAGTTCCTTTCTCTATAACTTACAAAATAGAAAGTACTTCAGATACTTCATACAGCACATGCATTTCCTATATTTTTTCTTCCATTAAAAATATATACAAGATCTCTGTATTATATTTGCGCATGCGGCCTACCTACTACTTTATAGACTAGTCGAGAGGAATTTATTTATTTTTGCAGGTACTGTGGACAACATCTAATTGAATTTGTTCCTTTTATTATGTAGAACATTACAATAAAGAATTGCAACGACGTTCTACTCACTAGTAGACCGGATTGTACAAATTTAAAGTAATAAATTAATGTGGGCGCTTAAATTTCAGAGACTAAAGTGTCTCCAATAAAGCAACGTCCTCAATACAACTAATAACCGCACGGTGTTTTCTACTGCCCTTTTATACACACGTTTTGCATTCTCCGAATATAACTTGACATTAATCATTTTTCAAGTAAACATTTAATATGATTTCACACAGAAGCGGAATGTGTGATATCGCTCCAGTCAGCCGAAACCTCGTCTTGCCTTCCTTCGAACGACGACGATGTCCCCCGTTTTGAGGTGGCGGATACACTGTTTCAGCGCTCGTGAATTTAGTATTGACCCACCTCTCGCTTTTGACGAAATGGTATGGGGTCAGCGCTCTTCGCTAGATATCGACCCACACTAACTGCTGTTCTGTTCCTCGTGTCTTCGCCCTATATTTCAAGGCTGAATCATGGATGGCGCGGTCTATAATTGGCTCTGCCTTATTTGGCCTTGCCCCCAGCAGCCGCCGATAAGAATTGGGCCACATACATGGAACGGACTGAAACAGGGTAGGCCGCCGAAATTTCTTGTATTGTTTCTTGGCTTTCCCGAAAGTTTCTTTATAACTATATATATTTTATTGATAAAATCAATATGACTTTTTAAGTATTTGCAGTTTGATTGTGTATATCTAAATTAAAACAAATTCATTATATAAAATTTACAACTCACTTAATAGTCCGGAAAATTTTAAAGTGGATATAATTTTTATAACTTAAACTTTAAATTTACAATTTAGGTATTAAATTGAAAAAAACCCTGAAAAAAAGTACGTTTTTCGCAGATCATTACTCTAATATTTTTATATTGAAAGTAAATGCATTTTTAAAATTATATATCTATTGAACTTTAATATACCTTAGCTTATAATATACTCTTTTATGGCTACTTTATTTTTAAAGCTGGTTTATACACTAACATTTTTCTATTTTCAGTTACTTATTATTATATATAATGTGGATTCCAATTTAGATAAGTCGCCCTAAATTTTATTTTTGTCTCGCTAAAAATGCAATTGTAATGAGATTTAAAATAATCTACGGAAATAATTAATTTAGTTATTCTGTGAAGATTTCTTTTTCCCTTCTTTCTTTGTTATCCTCTCTCGCCTCATTTCTGTCTTCTCTTTCTTTCTTCTCTATCCTTTTCCCCCTCTGTTTTCCTTTCCACATAAATAAAATGAAAACAGGTTTTGACCTCTTCCTCCTCCTATGGCGCTACAGCCCAAATCGGGCCAAGGCCTCCTTCAGTTCTTCCCCCATCTTCTTCTGTCTGCTGCATAGGCTTTCCAATTCCGTATTTTCAGGAGGTTTGCAGCATCTTCCGCAACGTTGTCTTCCCATCTTTTCTTGGGTCTTCCTACAGGTCTTCTCCCTTCCATTTTCCCCACAAGGGCTCTCTTGGGTATTCTTGCTTCTTCCATCCTGATGACGTGTCCAGCCCATCGTAATCTGTTTATTCGTATGTATGTCTCAATTGCTGGTTCTTTAAGATGTTGGTATAGCTCATGGTTATAGCGTATTCTCCAAATGCCATCCTCACATACTGGTCCAAGTATTCGTCGTAGTATTTTCCTCTCAAACCTGTTCACCGTTTCTATTGCTTTCTGATTGAGAGTCCATGTTTCGCTGCCATAACATAGCACGGGTTTTATTATTGTTTTGTAAATTCTGATCTTTGTGTGTCTGTGTAAGTCTCTGGATTTAAAAATTGGCAACAGGGCGAAATATGTTTTGTTTGCTAGAGTTATCCTTCTGCAATTTCTGCATCTTCATTTCCGTCACTTGTGATTGTAGCACCTAGATATGTGAAATGTTGCACTACTTGACCTCTTACATATGTAATTTGAATCAAGGACAATAACTTCTTTGTAGTCTAAATAATTTGATTGATCCAAGAGAGGGTTTTAAACCTTAATGGTGTAGGGCAAAAGGATATATTATGAAAGAAAACTGAATGAATAGTTTAATAGAGAATTGGAGACAAGAATAAATATTGTATGAGCATATTACAAAAATATTTATAAACATGCAGTCCACATTGGTTTCAAGAACATCATAAGAACGTTTTCCACTGGCCATTGTTCTCACTGGTCCTTATAGAAAACTTTTAGGGAATAAGGAAAAAGAACTGCTCTTCTAAGTATTTCCAAAAGTTGGAAAGTCAAAAAGTAGTATTATTACTATAGTTTGGAATATATACAAAATGCATATTTTTGTATACATGCATATTTTGATTTTTTTTAAATAAATGTGTATGCAAAATGTTATTTTGAGTAGTTGAGGACACTCATGTTCATTTTATTAAATTTCTTGATTTTATTTACAAAAAATAGTTAAAATCCTCGTTCTGGATTTTTAAATTCTTGGGATGCTTTAGTTGCTTATTTAGATGCTTATTTCCAGTAAATACTTATAGGGGGTAGTTGAAATACCTTTGTAATAGCTTCCGAGAAGATTTATTAGATAACTATTTACCCTTCACTCTCTTGTTAAGGGATTAGTCATACCTTAAGGTAGTCTCGGATTGCTTTTCGACAAGTACACATTTTAGAATCCATTTAAAAGCAATTATGGAGCTCGACTTATAGAAATACAGAAACCATGTAACAGCTTTTATACATTTTGTTTGTTAGAATATATTTGCCAGCCAAGTGATAGTTCGATTTTATATGACTTTGAACAGTTTGCGAAATATATTCGTCTGATTTGAAGTGTTTATTTTATTTTGTGGAAACAGTATTTGTTTAAAAATGCCCAAACAAGCAATCGCAAGAAGTGTATTATTAAAAAAATATCGTCAAAATAATACAGACTTGAAAATTATAGACTCCTCTCAGATTATTTGCTCAGTTTGTGATAAAAGAGTAAGTTTTTTTTATTAATATTTGTTGTTAAAATGGTGGTAGTAGGGTTTTCAAAATTTAAAATATACTATTTCTATAGTGTTTTTAATTTAATATATAAGAAGTTTTAAAATTAAAAAACTAGATTGATTTCATAATTAAATTTTGTTATAGATAACGTGTGATAAAATAGTTTTCAGTAGATGAAACAACTGATGTTAAAGGTCGGTATATAGATAATCGTGTGTTGGGTACGTTGAATGAAAATGAACTTGGAAGAGGTTATTTGGTCAGTGTGAAAGCTCTAGAAAAAAAACCAATAATGTAAAGATAGCTAGTTTCGTTAATAAATCGTTAAGTAATTTGTATTTGCCGAATCAAATGCCAATGGATAAAATAATGTTAATGGTTACAGATGATACACCATATATGATAAAAGCATCACAAAATTTAGAAATTTAATTTATTGGTATGGAAACATGGACCTTAAAACAGACGAATATCAAAAATATTGAAGCTTTCGAAATGTGCTGTTACAGCAGAATTTGGAGGATAACATGGACGGAAAGAGTAACTAATAGGGAAATACTGTTGAAGATGGGAAAAGAGTATGAAATAATAAAAACTATACAAAAAAAAACTGGAATATTTAGACCATATAATGAGAGGAGAGAAATACTTGTTGAGGTTTATAATACAAGGAAAAATTAAAGGAAAGAGAAGTGTGGACCGAAGAAGAACTTCCTGGCTACGAAAACTAAGGGAATGGTACGGCTGTAGTACAAATGAACTGTTTAGAGCTGCTGTGATGGTTTCCAACCTCTGATAGGAGATGGAACTGGAAGAAGAATTACTTGTTTAGCTCATGGTTTAAATCGTGTTGCTTAAAACTGTTAAACTCGAATATAATTTAATTAATTGTTTAGTTAAAAATATTTTTATTAAAGCACCTCTTAGAGTTCAAGTGTATAAGGAAAAGTACCTTGAACTCCCAATACTATCAGAGCCGATCTTAACAAGTTGGGGTACCTGGTTAAAATGTGTAGATGTTCTTGCAACGAATTACACTAAAATCAAACATGTGGTATGTCAATTTGATTTTCAAAGTTCAGCTGCAGATGAAAATTGTATAAGTATTTTAGAGATCCAACAATTAAACAACAGTTATGTTACATTACATCTAATTTTGTGTGCATCGCAACTGCCATTGAAAAATTAGAGAAGCGAGAACTTTTATTACACGAAAGTATAATCATTATTGAACGCTTGAAGAGCACAATTGCTGAAGGTGGTGAAATTAAAAAAAAACGGAACAATGTTCAAATATGTCTTCATAAAAAATGCTGTTGTTAAAAATATTAACGATGTATAAGGTAACCAATAAAGTTCTTGTCGTTTTTAATGACCAAAAAGAAAATGATTTACAGAAAGTGTTTTCTATTATTAGTCCTCGAAGTAATTGCCATCGGCATCCAGCACCTTCTGCCAACGTGTCTCCAGCTCAACAATCCCTTTTCAGTAAAACTCGGGGGGTTTGGGACGCAAAGAAGTCCATGAGTGCGTGGCGCAAGTCTGCTTCATTGATGAAGGACTTTCAACGAAGATGATTGTCCAGGGAGTGGAAGAGGTGGTAATGGGATAGCGCAAGGTCAGGCGAGTAAGGAGGATGGCACAAAGTTTCCCAACCAATTCGCTGTATGGTATGCTTGACTACCCGCGCGACATGCGGTCTGGCGTTGTCATGAAGGAAGAGTACACCTTTGCGATTCCCCAGTGCCGACTCCTTCTGTTGCAATGCCTGTTGCACACGTTCCAATCGCTGCGAGTACAGGTCCGCAGTGACCGTTGGTAGCAGCTCATAGCGAAGCACTTGACGATCTGTTCACCAGACATACAGCATAATCTTGTATGGGTGCATAGGTGGTTTTGTGCTGTGAGGGACAGTATCCTGGGGTGACAACCAGTGTTTGGAACGTTTGGGAGTGTCATACAGGACCTACTTTTTGTCACTGGTAAGCACTCGATTGAATATGGATGCGGTACGGTTGCGAAAAAGCAACGACATACAGGCTATCACTCGTCTCTTGTGGACTTCCAAGAGCATATGCGGAACCCACTTGCTCAGCCTGTACGTGTTATCTGAGCGGTGCAGATGAAGTCTGTTTCATCAGAAACGTTAAAGTGTCTTGCAAGTTCACCACACGTTAGACTACTGTTCTCCTCAATGGCCGCCTGCAGGGCTTCGTCCTCCAAAGCCTGTGGTCGCCTACTGCGAGGTTCATCACAGAGGGACAAATCTTCCAACCTGAATTTTTGAAACCAATGCCTTGCAGTACGTTCATTCATAGCACTATCCCCAAAGGCTTGACATTTTGGCGACTTGATGCAGCTGCTGATAAGCCCACTTTCAAGTCGTAAAGCAAACGACACCGAACGAAATCCTTGGACACTTCCATTTGTCTTCGCTACTGTACGAAAATAATGAAAGTGCGCTGTGGATCTGCTTTTATAACGACTGATATTCCTACTCTCGCCCTAGCGGTTTTCAAACTACGTGATACACTAATTGCATACCTATTCTCCCTTCATTCAATGGCAAAGCAAAAAACGGCAAGAACTGTATTGGTTACCTTGTATTAATTGCATCTAATTACAATATGTGTATTTAAGTACTCACCTGTTACTTCTTGCGAAGCTGAACGCACATTTTCAAGCTACAAACAATTTTTAACTATTGACAATTTAGAAAAATATTTAGTAAGTTCCAATGTAAAAACGTATAATAAAAATTTAGGCTAATTACGTTTTCATGTTTATAAAATATACTTATATTTGTTTTTTTCCCGTTAAAAATGTATTTTTGTATACGTGTACGTATTTTAAGTATACGTGTAATATAGTTGTCGATATTGTAAAATAAAACTAATTATTTAAAACGTGTATTTTCGTTTTCCATATTTTAACTGTTTCGTAGTGCATATTTCCATGCATATTTTATATGTATGTATGTATGTAATGTATGTATGTTTTTATTTATTTATTTATTTATATATTTATTTATGTATAAAATGTTCTAGGTACATAAACATCCTACACTCTCTGCAATAGCACCGCGTTTTTCTATTTTTCTTGGAACTACTATAGAAGCAACTACCGATCTTATTTTTCAGGAACTTAATTTTCAGGTGTATCAATTGCCCGAATTTCCCGCATTCTCATTTTTAGCATTTTCCGTGTGTGTTCGTTCACTGTCCTTATTAACATACTTCGTCATATAAAAGAACTAGAAATATCTATGACAAAACATTATACAATATATGTTACTCATCGTTTAAAAGCTGCATTGAAGAAAACGCGAAATGAAACTTTCAATTAATACATTTCATAACAGAACTAATTTTACGTAAGCTGTCCAGGAAAATATTAATACTTTTCACTATCATCCACAACAGCATGCTACTACTGTGCTATTTTCCACTTCGATGCAAATACGCTGTAATCATAATGATAGCGAACAATAAGCCTAACCGCTAACAGAACCAGCATGATGTCTACCAATAAGCTTACTTCTATATAATGCCCAAAATATTTGAAAAATTGCTTCTAAACGGAATAGAAAAGATTGTTAACTTATACCAAATCATTTCATCACATCAAAACTAGTGGAATCATTGGAAATTAAACAATATTGCCCTTTGAGATATTAAGCAAGCTTTCGATAAACTTTGGTATATGAGTTTATTATTTCAAATTGTCGGTTTTCAAGTCACGTATATCTTTTATTGTGACAGATATTTCCAAATCAAGAATAAACAATGCCTTTTTGAATTATCAACACATTACAGCTGAAGTACCACAAGGAAGCATTCTAAGCTCCCCTATTGTATTTGATTCATAATACAGACGTTCCAACTTCAGCCAATAACGAGCTTGCTACTTTTGCTGACGATACAGCAGTACTATCTCTTAGAGATTTACTTTTACTGGCATCTGAAAACATTGATCTCTCTTAGGATAGGTTTAACAAATGGAGAATTACAGTCAACTACGACAAAACCATCTAAATTACCTTTAACAGTAAGAGTATATTCACAATTAACAATCAACACTGCAGGTATATAAAAAAAATTAAAAGTCAAATATTTAAGGATGCATGTTAACCTGAACGTCTCCAATAAAAACTAAAAGAACACGTCTTGACCTTGAACTTAAAGAAATGAGTTGATTAAGGATGGTGATCCCAGCTGTTATTAGAAAATATTCTTCTGTATAAAGCTATTCTGAAGCCAGTATTGACGTTTGACTTTTGACGTTCAATTATGGGGTTATACGAAACTATCGAATACTAAAATTCTGCAACGATTCCAGTCTACGGCGCTTTACATTATGGCAAATACTCCTTTGTACGTTAACAGCCAGGCCCTCTACGAAGATCTGGTGATTCCATATGTATCCAGCTAAACCCGAAGATTAACATCTGCCATCACTATGGTCTCGTAGGATCTTGTAAATGAACTAGCTCAAGAATCAGTCACACTAAAAAGATTAAGGCGCCAGTGACTGCATGACCTTGTCTTTCAGCCCAACCAGGTTTAAACCTTTTAGTTGGGAGTAACATCAATGGATGGACCTCCCTCAATTCTACACCACTCGCACACGATTTGTTTATTACTCATTTATATTAATATAAGGGTATATTAATAAAAGAAAAATATTTCACATTGAATTCAATATCAATATTAATTTTTGATTATTATTTAATAATTTTTGCTTAATTGGAACTTATCTGAGTTTTTAGTGTGCCTATGTAACAAGTGATATTGAGCGCTGTAACTTGAAATTAAAGGTACTTGCGAAATAATTATAGATAGAAAATCGTCTAGATAACAGATAATACTATTTAACTATACTAGATTCTCGTCGTCGGTAGTTATAAAAATACATACCGCTGGTTGGATACAGGAATCTGATTACCGGCAGGTACATACAGGCCACAATAAATGGTGTGCTCTGCTTTATTTACTTGCCTAAATATAAACTTGTGCTATTATATCATGAATATGTAGCAGGTATAAGATACATTATTTTAATATACAAGGGATCAGTTATTTGTATCGCGAGCATAGGATGTCAAAATCTAATTTTATTAAAATTATAATAAATGGCCTACACTTTAGTGTTTTTTTATTATTATTAGACGAAAATAAATGATAGTCAGAATTTCTTAATAAAGATAAAATGCCACAAATGATGGAATTTTTTTAAAGCTTCTAATTGAATTTATTGTCATATATATATATATATATATATATATATATATATATATATATATATTATTTATATTATATATATATATATATTATATAAGGTCCATAAAAGAAATGACTTTTCAAAAAAATAGTTTTATTGAGCAGATCCAACACCTCAAAATTCTTCAAAATAGGATCCTCCTGCATCAATGCACTTTTGGAGACGGTCTTCCAAGTCCGGAAGGCTTCCTGTAGCCTCTTAGGGATGTCCTTGAGGGCTGCTTGACATTCTCTTGGATGTCCTCAACCGAGTCCCAGTGCTTGCCCTTTACATCTTTTCAACCGCGGAAACAAAAAGTCCGGGAGACAAGTCCGGCTGTAGGAGGCTGGGGAACCACGCCGAGTTGAATCCGGCCAGGTACTTGGTCACGATGAAGCGTGTGCGCACACCTTCCGCATCGATAAATCCTGAAATGACTCGATGTACTGTCGATTTCGGAATGTTTAGGCATCTGCTACTTGATAAACACTGAACCGACGATCGGCGTTCAAAAATCGCGCACTCGTGCACGTTCTCGTCGGTTCGGGAGGTTGACGGTCGTCCAGACCGAGGTTCGTCGCATCTTGCCCTCCTTAAATGCTTTGTGCCACTTTCTAACTTAGTACGATAAACAATCATCCTTGAAGGCCTCCTGAACATTCCAAACGTTTCGGTAGCATTCTTGCCGAGTTTGAAGCAGAATTTAATTGCGTAGCGTTGATCGATTTTTGAATCCATCGCGCCGTGTCGAAAATTGAAAATAGACATTCACGGAAACACCGTCCTGCCGCTAGAGCTCAGAGCCGACTTGCACCGACGCGTATAAGCTAAGACCCCCACCATGCCCCAAGCGTCAGAGCACGCCGGAATGTACACTCGTCCGAAAATAATAATCATTTCTTTTGGGATGGACCTTGTATATACCACATGTACTCATTTTGAACTCGGGGAATATTTGGTTATTTGTAATGCAAGATTAAATTTAAGTGCATATTGCAAAACTAAGTGTAAGAGTGCCTCTGTTATAGGACACGCTATAAACAAGACATTCACTATATAAACAAATCAATATTTTATAGATCCACGGTAATATTACATGTTAATAATAGTTAATAAGAAATCATGTTGTTTTGACAGTTGTTCGTTTGCTTTGTTACGTTTAACACAACATTGTACATATTTAGATTAAAAAGTAAATAGTTTGTTCGTTTTAATACTTGTCACTGTTTTTAGTGAATTGCACACTATTGTATACTAGTTTTTAAAGGAACATTGCTTTATAATGAAGTGAGTTATGTCCATTAATAATAGTTTTCTTAAACTGCTAACGTTATATAATTTAATTATAGAATGGAAATTGCAATTTGCCTGTGAATGGGATAAACGTTTTGGGTGTTTATTATTCCATTTGTGGAACATACACACACACCGAGCAACATGGATAATATCAATTACATAATTGGAAATTGTAACTATAAAATATAGTAACGTGGCAAAGTAACCACACAACAACTCTATAAGATGTAAATGAATATAGTTTCTGATATACTTTATTGTAAATGTGTGATATTGACACGGTATTACGTCGTTAATAACACACTGTTTATATCTGCAGTGAATGCTATTTGTATTGTTTCTTATCATTTTAAACGGTCGGGATGGAATGGAATTAATGAGTTGTCCGGAAAGTTCGTGTCAATTATTAAGCAAAATTTAAAGACACACTTTTTATGCGTCGATATTTATTTATTTCATTTTGTATTCATGATTTTATTCAACAACCTTTTTACATCTTTCATGTAACTTGGAGATTCCATTCTTCCTGAACTTCTCAGGAAAATTTCTCAAGTTGGTTTTTCATGGTTTCCAAAGCGTTGAAATTCTTATTCTTAACAAAATTTTGCAGACTTGCACAAATGAAAACTTAAAGGTATCTTCTTCTGCTTGTGCCGTATCCTCATCGGACGTTGGCGATCAGTCTGGCCCATCTAATCTTGTTTCTCTGCCATCCTGATTTTTCTTGGGAATATAATGAGGTAGTTTCCCGTTCCTTTCCTCATCGCAGTGTTACAGCCGGGTGTATCATAATTTGATAGCCACCTGTAAGTATATGATGACAAGCCTGTTACCGAAGTCATTCTTCTGCACCCTTGACTCATTAATGACACAGCTGCTTCCTATGCCTTGCTAGTTTTGGTCCGCCCCTGGTATTTCATTTCCCAGGTACCACCCGTATCTGGGAGGCATTCCCCTATCCGCCACCTGGGGAGGCGCCCGATGGGGGACTAGCAACCCCACACGGGACTTAAAGGTATAATGTCTGATAAATATGTCGGGTGGAGCAACACATCCCAGCCAAGCATTATCCTATTGGAACACGACGCATTTCCTATTTATTAGTTTTTTTAAGACGTTTTTTTCTAAATCGTTATCTTTAATTCATCTAGTTGCGATTAGCACTTATTTGAACTTATCGATTGGTCGTTTGGTAGGAGCTCATAAACAAGATTCTTTTCCAATCTTAAAAAATGCAACGCACGACTTTTTTGGGATGGTGATTAGCTTTAAGGCGAGGTTCTCATCTAGCGACCCAAAAATGACACGATTTTCTCGAATTTTTTTTTTCCATAGAAGAGAATAAATGAGGAACTCGGATGTTTTTGGTACTTATTTAATAGGTCTTAAAGTATGGAAAAACATTTTTTATATTGAAAAATAATGTAATAATTATTGTTTATTTGTACTGAAACGTGGCAGCCTCAAAAAAATTATCCAAGCGGGCGGCACTTTAGCGCACGTTCCTATCATGAAATCAAAAAAACAAATATTTTTATTAAACATATTACATTTGTTGGAGTATGAACATATAAAACCAACAAAAAGTAAAAAATTCAAAGAATAGCGGAACATGCAAAGTTTAGTATCGCGTTTTCGCGCTTTTTTTACTCTTCGAAGTGCTGTAAAAAATATAAATAATAATAAATTTAATTATTTTTTAGGTTCATCCTCCAGTAAATTTAATCTACTTTGAAATGAAAAAAAAAATATATCGCGATATATTCAGTAGTTTTTGAGATATCGTGGCGCCCAGTCTGAAAAACGTGGTTTCGAGAAAAATGCGTTTAAAGTTTTCGGTACACGAACTGCTTGTATTCGGAGAACGTGGTCGGCTAACACTGCACGCTATAACCATTTATATTAGTATATATAGAAGCACATATATAAAGTAATAGCATATATTCCAACATCTGGTGACACTAGAGGTAGCTATGGTCACCCATGGTATGGTCATAAAGTGGGAAATTCAAAAATATTACGGAAAACACCCTATACTTTTTCGCTATAACTTTTTTAAAAAAATAATTTTATACAAACTATTTTGGGAATATATTCTACGAATAATTAGCTATCAAAAAGATGCAACCAAAAAATTGATTTTTTGGTCGGCTCTGATGAGAACCTCCCCTTAAGAGTAAGTAATGGTTGTTCATTTTTCTTATCTTAGGACCTGGCGAGCAGGAAAAGGGTGCCTTTTTGGCGGGTTATTCTTGATCAGTGTTTTGATTTGTTCATTGTCAGTGATGGAAATCGCTTAATCCTACATTCGAACAATTTTTGAACTAAAGAACCTTCCCCGCAAACAGCGCATATCTTTTCTGTTGCTTATAAGGCATTTTTGCCTTTCCGATAATATAAAAGCATTGAGTGTCTCAAATGCACTTTGTTTTCTCCAAAAGGATACAAAATGACGCAAATTAATTTAATTGCGAGGAACTTTTTTTCTAAAGACACCTTTAAGAATATGCACACAAATCATGGTGTTCTACAACTGTGACGCATTCAGACATTTTCCAACGCCATTTAGTAAAAACCTGCACGAACTTTTCCTTTACATAGCGTCCTTGAACAGTAGATGGAAGCTTAGACCAACTTTGGTTAAGTAACTTTTGTAGTTCTTGAGAGCAACTGAATTGTTTTGGTATTCGAATATAGTTTTCGTGGCAACAATTCCCAAACTTTTTCTCTGATGTTAAGGTTGGCGTAGAGATAACTAGGCAAGAACTTCCATATGTTGTTCTTCAAATCGGCGTCGAACGTTGCGTACAGAATGAATACTGGAGTTGTCTTGTTGAAAGATTAGGGGTTTGATAACCAAAAAATATTTTTTCTCAAATTTTTGCAAGGTGTGAACGTATACATACAAGTGGAACGGCTTTTTCCTTGGATCTGAAACGTGGAATAATTTAACTTAGTGCCTGTTCATAATGGACGTCAAAATAAACTGCCCAAAAGAACTGGGTAATACGTAATCAATGCAAAGCTTATGCGCTCGTTCATAATGCATTTATTTGTAGTAATTTTTAATTTTTTCCTATATTACTGCTGGCGGCAGTAACAGAATGTTTGTTTCGATTCGGAAATTGCATAACCTAACTTTAGTATTATCGACATTTTGGCTTTGTTTTTGCAATGGATAGGGAACTATTAATTAAGTTAGTAAATATGTATATGTTCTTACAAAGGCAACATAATTATACTAAATCCCTGGAAGGACATTGCTGCCGCTACTGTGTTTGAGCATGCGGAAGTAAATTAAGTGGTTGTAGCAGACGCGCTTTGTGTGTGCGGCAATGCAGCGGCCCGATGAGAGCCGCCGTCGCTTGGCCATTCGGCAAGGAGCGAGAGCAGCCTCGACGTGCGTGCACGAATGCACGGACTTCCTCGTGTAAATCAAAATCTCAGAGAAACCCCACGCCAAATTTAATGTCAGCTGTTTCCGTTCAAATGTAGAGGCTGTCTTTGTTTACTACGCACGGACCTCTTCGTTGAAATTAAGGGTCTAGAATCATGGCACATTTCTTTGTTTACTTTCTGTTGAAATGGAAAGATAGAAGATAGATACATATTTAACCTATCATAGCATTTGAAGATTTGTCTTTCACCTGTTCTGGAATTTATATATACTTACTGAGATCTGTTTGCATGTCAGTATTACCAATTCAGTGGTTCCATTTTAAGATACGGCTCTCCGTACCATAACTGGGCCAACATCGATTCGCTCTACTTACAGAATCACGTACATCATTCCAATAATAAGAAAACCCACTCAGTTCTTTTAAATTAATTTTTTTGTCAGTAAAAATAACACTTTCATTCTCCTATCCAATATATTTTTGTACAAAGAAATTGAAGACATGCAACGAAATACAACGCCTTTAAAGCAGGTCTTTGTGGAATTTTTTGATATTTTAACAATGGACAACTCTCAAGAAGGTTTTGAGTACTTCTTATTGATGAATTTTTGCTATTTTCCAGCTGTTAATGGCGAATTTGATGCTTGGCGCAGTATATTTATAAACATTTTTTATAACTTTTAGGATCTTTGTTAAAACTGCTCACAACCTGGTGTAAATGATCCTTGTTCATGGAAACCCAATTTTTTCAATTTCGTCGGCCATTGAACACTATAATTCTCCTATTTTACTACAAAATTTGTTTTGCTTTTCGAATACGCCTTGTTATTGCTACGCGTTTGTTGCATTGCAATTATGCACTGGTCGTCTAAGAGGTATACGTATAAGCTGATATTGACGCAGTATTATGTATTATTTGTTATACAATGTTGCACATAGTGTATTTAGTCAGCTTAGCAGACGAGTTCGATCCTGGGGTTCAGATGCTGTTCGACGGACAGGCTATTCAGTCACAAAAAATAATTGAGTTTCTGCGTTAGGTTTGAACAAGGAGTAATAGTGTGGTCGTTTAAGACTCGATAGTTAAAATAGCAGCGTGTATTATAGATGGTGCGCGATAATTTGGCAGTAAAGACACAAATATGGAAACCTTAACTCAAGTTTTTAGGACATACTCCCTGGTGGAATACAAGGCCATATAATTATTATTTTATTGTAGTATTTAATTTATTTTTCTACAAATTACCTTCAACAAATCAATAATCAGGATATTTGCTGTTATTTTCCTCAAAAGATAAAAAGTTCCTAAGCAAAGAAATTGTTAAGTCATGTTTGTATCACAGGAACATTTTAAAAGTAATATCCAGTTAAATCACGTTGCATTGGAGAGTAGATAGCATAGAAAACCTTCTAGCTTAACTGTATAATAATTTTTTGTACGTAACCTGGGGCCTAACATGTTCTTATGCGATCCTTGTCTACAAAAAATGATTTTGTCCTAGATTTGATGAGCCGCGTCAAGTAACCAGCATACATTTTGAAATATTCTAAGTCTTCTCTATTCCATCAGCAGTCTAAAAACGGCTGCTTAGTTAACTTCAAGCTGTTCTGCTTTCGAATTATTATTTATTAGTAGTACCAACACAATATATATCTAATCTTCAGGGAATACTGGAGCGCGGTCGGTTACTGATGTCAAATTGTACCAACACCCATAATGAGAGATGAAATTTGAGCAATTAAGCCATGTTATCTTTTTTCAACAAAAACATACTATCGCACAACAATAAAACAACAACACAATCACAGAACAAACATTCATTTAAATGTAAATGTTTTTTCTTTGTTGTGCACCTTAAACATAACATTCAATACTGGTTTATTAGAATGAATTTTATTTACTATGGTATTAAAATGGTATTTTTGTATATATTTTTGAAATATATGTATGTGATCGGTGTCATTTATAAATTAAATGAAAAACATCCAATAAATTAGTACATTCCAGTCTCAAAGAAACTATAAAAAAAATATTTTTGATTTTTTACAACGGACCCAATGTCCATACATTACTGGGTGAGTTTATTAGTAATTCAAAATCATGTTATTAAATAATTTGTTCTATTTAAATATATATATCAGTAGCTTATGCGCAAATCTCACCCCTCGAAGATGTTTCTTCTAGCGGATGTGTTTGGAGCACTCCGGTTATGGAAATAGTGGATATCCGTGCTGAAGCGGATGTCTAAGTTAAGGTCTAGACCGTGTTGCGGCTTTAGGCATCAATCTTCCCCACGACGGCATTACGAGTAAAGGATACGGTTGTCTTACACCTCGGTCGTTATAGCGTTCGCTTTACATTTCTTCGGGTGTGCCGAGTCGCTCCCCTATTACTTTTTTGAGTGCAACCTGACAGTTACAAAATTGCCAGGATGGATGTGCGGAAGCGGGCTGTTGCTTTTGCGTTTGTGTCCGCAATTTTAATCAACAGCAGAGCACTTCCAGTCTGTTAATTGGATAATGAAAAATTTAATCCATTTTTTGTGAGGAAGTAATTAGATTTTATGTAAAGTGCGCCCTTTGTGTTTTTTATTGCAACACTCGCTCTGCTTTTGCGGACTGATGTTTATAAATGTATATTTTCTTTAATTTCAGTTGTTTTTTTGGTATTTTTGCAATTTGTCATTCGGTGATATGTCATAAATTTCAAAACTGTATTTTATATACATAGAACAATTTCAGGCGCGTCCATAAACGATGTGATGAATTATTTTCTTCCATTACGTAGTTCTAAGAATGTCGATCTTCTAGCACAGTTTGTTTATAAAATAATTACTTACAGATACCAACATTTCATACCTTTTTATTTGTAGAATTATTCCTGAAGATCCATCTAAATGCAAGAACCGATTTTTTTGTTTAATCTTGTCTTTTTAACGTAAATGACTAGTAATTAGAATAAGTTGAATTTAAGGAGACATTGTAGGCAGCAAAATTTTGTTAACATATACGATAAATAAATGGGTTTAGAAAATAAAAAGAACATTTCAAATCCAACCTGTAAAAAGTTCTAAGAAGTGTACGTGTGTGTGTGTAAATGTTAATTAATTGTAGTTGCGTACTGATGAAATTGTTAAAGAAAGAAAAAGTCAAGGTAAACAGTTGAAAGTGAAACATTGAAATATACAGGAAACAATAACAATATATTGGAAATACTTATACTATGCTATTCTAATTATTAGTAATAATAAATTACTGAATAGTACTTTGGGGGAAAAGGGCGTGAAGATAATGGAAAAAAAACGAAAATTATAAGTTAAGAGATCTCAAATACAAACAGAAGATACAAACTTAACAATAGGTAAATATAGTTATAACATTAACAGAAGTCGGAAGACTAGGTAAGGATATAAAAGCAAGGACTAAAACCACCAGAAGTTACAAGGAAAACTTGAAATTAATAAAATACAAAAATTAAAAACTAAATTAATGCAAACCATTCTACAGCAATGTCAGTAAGTTGGCTAGGACACATGATACTAAAGAATCAAGACAAAACGGTAAGAAAAATATTTCAGGCACGCATTACTAAGATATAAAAGATTGTCCATTACTAAACACTGCCATTTAATAATGAATGAGGAAATTGTTTTTTGTTTTTTGTGGTTCCGTTTCGATTTAACTAAGGAAATATTTTTTTGGGGGTTTCTTAGCTTGTTTGTTGAGCATGTTTTCTAAGATTTTTGGATTTTTAAAGTTGATTGTTACTTTGTTCATTGCTTTGCGTTGAAATTTTAAGTTTATTATTTCTATTTATTTAAATAACCTTGAAGATATTTATTATATAGCAACAATAAAGTGGTTGTTTTATGATTCTAAACTCTGTAGGCGAAGCAATTATAGTGTGCTTCTTGAAATTATACATTTAAAACAGATTAGTGAACGTTTATGCTCACTATAGTAATATCAGGTTTATGATCATTATTATTATTTGAAATTGCGTTCCCCTATTGCTATTTCTATTTCCGGATTACCTAAATGCACTCTAGTTTCCTCATTTGACTGCAATCGTGCCTGCGGTGCAGCAGCAATCAGAGGTTCGAGAGAAGTTTAATATATTATCAAATTGTTGCCTCACATCCCATTTCCAGGGCGTGCTAGTCTGTCATGAGGGGTTAAGATAACGTAAGCTGCTTTATTCGCCGACGTCGTAAGGGCCACTGTTCAATTAGCAGCAGAGAACCGTCGTAAATTCCTGACTAGGTTACTAATTATGATTTTCAGTTAAAGCGAATTAAGTAATTTGATTGGAACGAAAGCTGAATAAGTATAAGCTTTGCTGCGGTTATTAAAATAGGTAACTGGGTTACTACTGCACCAACTGAAGACCAGAGTTTTTATGTGGATTTAGTAAAATTGTTTAGGCATAAGTAAACCGTGAACTGCAAATTAAATTTTAAATTTATTAGTTGCAATGCAAAGAATTTCAACAAGTGGGGTAAAGTATTTGACTACTGCAATTAACACATGTATAGTTACGTACTATATGTATATATATATATATATATATATATATATATATATATATATATATATATATATATATATATATATATATATATAATATATAAAATCACACACACACACACACACACCAGGTGTACGAGTATGAAATATCGATTTAAAAAAAAGTGGTTTATTCAAAATATGCTCCTTTGTTAGTTACACATTTTTTCCATCTTTCGGGTAATTTGTGGGTACCACGCCAGTAAAAATCTTCCCCTTTTGCCGCGAACATCTTTGAACGAACCAAAGCGTTGCTCACCAAGTGCGTGGCCCATCGATGCAAACAAGTGGTAATGGTGGTCTGGTGAGTAAGCCGCATAGGGTAGCACTTCCCAGTTGAGTAATTCCAACGTGTCACAAACCTGCTGTGTGTGATGGAGCATTGTCATGGAGGAAGATGATTTTGTGTTGCCTCTTTCGATATTCTGGTCGTTTTGCGAGTAGCGAACGGTTCAAATCGATCAATTGTTTTTGGTAGCGTTTGGTATTAACCGTTTAACCAGGCTTTAACAGCTCATAATAGACCACACCTTTCTGGTCCCACCAAACACAGAGCATCGTTTTTCTGCCAAAGCGATTTGGTCTTGCGGTTCATGTGGATGGTATGCCTCGGTTTACTCATGATTTTTTGCGCTTGGCATTTTCAAAATATATCCACGTTACATCCCCACTTCCTCTGTCATCGAGCCGGCGCGGACGAGTTCGAGTCTTGCTCAACCCATGGTGTGTGTGATATCCTAATTTAAGGTGCATGTTAGTAGACACAATAAGCCATTGTGACTACAGTGCCAGTAAGTGCACCAGTAATAATAATAAGAACGATACGATGCAAAAACGATTTTTTTTTATCGTTCGAGCAAAATTTCAGATGTGTTTTTACGCCTTTCCATCTGCCTCTCGTTCAGCTCATGTGGTATCCATCTGCCAACCTTCTGAATATTTCCCACCTCTCGCAGGCGATTGTAAACAGTTTATTGACTAACGTTCAATTGTTCTGCGAGCTGTTTTATGTCTGTGAATCGTCTTTGCCCCACAATGCTTGCATTTCCACATGTTCGTACTTTTTGGCGGTTTTCCGTCTTCCTTGTCTGTAACATCGAAATCGCCACTTTCGAAACGCCTAAACCATTGTTCACACGTACCTTGCGATGGAGCAAGTTTACCATAAGCTTCTCGAAGTAATCGGTATGATTTAGCAACAGTTTTCTTCAAATGAAAACAAAAAATTAATACTGTCCGCGAATGATCTTTATTTGGCACAAATTTCGACATATTGAACACAGCAAAACAATACTATGCAAACACTTTTCAACTTATCACTTGTGCGCGTTGACTCTTGTTAGTGGCACAACAAAATGGCATATACGTCAAATTTTTATACTCCACAGTGCATTGGCGCAACATCTGTTGTTTCAAATTCGCACTTCATACACCTGGTATATAAAAGTGTGGACGTTAAATTAAAAACAAATTTATACATTTAAATAGTAATATAATAATGTATTATATAATATATTGTTATGTAAGACGTAGAAAACAAAAAAAAAAACATGGGACCGGCGAAGAGATTGCTCTGTAAGCAATCCCAGAACGAACTTAAAAAAAAACCTTTCGATTTCGATTTCGAATTTCCGGAAAATTCGAAATCGAATATCTGAAAATTATTCGACATAGAATTTTTCTTCATTTTCGAATTCAGCGTAAAATTTCCTATAAGAATCACATTTAAAATCGTAATGTCAAAATTTTCCCGAAATTCGAAGTCGAATATCTCGAAACCTATTCGAATAAAATTTTCGATTTCATTATTGAAATCAGCGTAAAATTTCTACTCATAAAATCGCAATGTCGAAATTTTCCCGAAATTCGAAGTCAAATATCTCAAAACTATTCGAGATAGAAACTTTTTGATTTCGATTTTGAAATCAGCGTAAAATTTCCTATAAGAATGACAGCGACAGACAGACCGACAGACCGACAGACATATAGAATTCAGTACCGAACTTTTTAAGTTCGTTGAATATATAGAATACCGGAAAAAATTAACTTGAATATTAAACATTTCAGGCATTCCTTCGATTAATTTTTTTAACTTCTCGAGTGGTACGTTTCTCCAAGCACCTTGAAGAAGACTTTACAGATGACCTTGGACACGGAACGTTCTTTCTTACTATTCTGTCCAACTCATCCTATAGCAACTCTATATGGTTTAGGTCTGGACTCTGTGGTAGCCATGCCACCATTTTGAGCATTTTTTGTTCTTCTTGGTTTGCTAGATAGTCTTTGCAAAGCCTTGGACTATGTTTGGGATCGGGATCGTTATCGTGCATCATCACAAATCGTAACCTAAAGTGGTATGGCGTTTCCATTTAATTTTTTTTCCTCATAATGCCATCGACTTTTACTAACAAGGGGACCTTACGACCTCGGAAATTCAGTTCGGGATGAAATTTTGCAGGTTAGTAGTATACCTCAAGGGTGTTTACCCAGAAGAGTTATAAAGCGCACTAGCCAGAAATTTCTGAGAAAAGAGCTCTACAGTTTCAAGCGCAGCTTATATACTGGTCGATTTTTACACTATAGTAGAACAGCGACGTAGCTGAGTTGGTAGCGAACTTACTTACCATGCGGTAGATCCGGGTTCTATCCTGCCTTTTAGTAATTTTTTTAAAATGTTTTATAACAACTTATAAATAAAGTTAATGACCTAAAAATATTACCAATTGAATCATAAAAATTTTATTTTGTGAAATTACTGCTACAGCTAATTAAAATGTGAATTAAAAATAATATTTTATAAATTGTTTATTTTATAAATTGTATATTATTGTTTAAAAATTTGAATAATTTCAAATGCATTTTTAATGAAGATAAATTAAAATTTAATTACCACTATAACAAAATTTCTGGTAGAGTTTTATTTATATAAAACATTTTACAATATCGTCTTTATTTGTCAATTTTTTATTTTACATACGAGCACCAGAATGATAAGCATCATAAAAACATTAAAAACAAAAACTATTTTGACATCTTGCACAATTTATGAAGGATGATTGTTTGCACGAACAACAACATTTTTGTAAAAGATCTGTTGGAAAACATACTTCGTTTACATTCATGAAAATTTCTCTTTCATCAGAAATCCTAGAAGCGTACCAGGCATACCAGATCACTTCATTAAAAATTGGTGATGACAGTTGATGATGCACTATTGATTGTATTTTTATAAATCTTCGCGGGAATTTATTTCTCTATTAATTTCAAGCAGATGAATTTTGTATACGCTTTATTAAATTTTTACCTTTCTATAAAAATAGACGTCACGAAGTTGAACAAGAGGAGTACATTTTGGAGGAATCACTTTAATTGTAAAAGTCGGTGATTTCTCGTCATCCTGAAAGATTTCGTCATATAATTCAGGCTTTGTTTGTCCACCCCAACAGCTATACTCTACTTTTCCACGTAGAAACCTGTTCCTCAAATTTACAAAGAATATTTTTAACCTCTCTGGTTATAATATCTTAAAATTCGTAATAATATTTTTAGGTCATTAACTTTATTTAAAAGTTGTTATAATTTTTAAAACATTTAAAAAAAGTTAACCAAAGATAGGAATCGAACCCGGATCGCCCGCGTGCCAAGTAAGTTCGCTACCGACTCGACTACTTCGCCGTGCTGTCATAGTGTAAAAATCGACCAGTATAAAGGTGCCTTTGAAACTTTAGAGCCTTTTTTCTCGGAAATTTCTAGTTAGTGCGCTTTATAACTCTTCTGGGTGAATTTCCTTGAGGTATACTACTAATCTGCAAAATTTCATCTCGAACTGAATTTCCGAGGTCGTAAGGTCCCCTTGTAAGTCCCCTACACTAAAACAGACCCATCTCTGTGGTTGACAGTTGGAACAATACAGTCTTGGATTATATTTTCAATTTTAGAACTACGCACGAAGATTCTCCGTTTCTGACTGGAAATTTCAAATTTGGATTCATCGGTCCATATGTTTTGCCACTGTTCACTTGTCCACGAACAATTGGTTTTGCGCCCATTGAATCCGTTTAGCCTTATTACCATGCTGTAACTACGGTTTTTTGGTCGCTATACGACACTGAAGATTACTCTCCTAAAGACGTCACTTTATTGTGCTGACTAGGTGTGCAAGTAGAAACTCGGCTCTGAATTTAGTTGCATTAAAAAATATACTTGAACGCAGGCAATTCGCCTGTCATTTTGGATATATGTAGCTTAGTCATTGTTGTTTTTATGAAATTAGTTTCAATCATTTACAGGCTCTCATTCCGTGTCAACTTTATAAGAGACGGATGTCGAGGACCAACATTTACACCATTGCATTTTATTCTTTTTGTAAAAAATGCTGCTCAAGTTATGGAATTGATTAATTCGACTTTGTGTGAATATTCTGTTAGTCATTCAACAGTAAAAAAGTGATTTGCAAGATTTCGTGATGGAAATTTTTATCGAGGACGATCTACGTCCAGGCGTAGTAAAAATTATGAAGACGTATAACTGAAGTTTTACTGGATAAAAATCCATGTCAAACTTAAGAAGAGCTTGCAGAACAGTTAGGAATTACTTATCATGCAATATCACTTCGATTGCATGTAATGGGAAAGATACAGAAGGAAGGAAAATGGGTTCCTCATAAACTGACGGAAGAAAACAAAAACCGAAGAGTTGACATCTGCATGAATTTGCTTTCTCGGTACAAAAGAAAATTTTCTGCACAAAATCATTACGGATTATGAAGAGTGGATCTTGTTCGACAAGTATGGATTGGTCCAGATCAGCCATCAACATCAGTTTCAAAAACAAATATTCATGTCGAGAGAGTGTTGCTGTGTGTCTGGTGGGATTGGAAATGCGTTATTTACTACGAGCTTCTGAAACCTGGTCAGATTGTTACATCTGAACGTTACCAGGCCCAATTAATCGATGTAAGTGATGTTCTGGAGGGAAAAAGACCATTTACGGGTCAAGGAAGGCAAAAAGTGGTATTGCTGCATTACAACGCTCCTCTACATACAGCAAAACTAACCCAGGAACTCATCTTTTCCTTAGGCTGGCAAGTTGTCCAGCATGAAGCGTATTCTCTAAACTTCGCACATTCTTATTTTTGTTTTTTTCCAAGAAAGTTAGTGCATCAGTTTTTCCTTCAATTTTATCAACATTAAGTAAAAATGTTGTTTTATTTAATCCTTATTTGTGGCTGAACTCTTCGTTTTTCGTCTCTTTATACAAGGGAATGTGCAGA
Source organism: Sinelater perroti (assembly GCA_036346155.1). Lineage (NCBI taxonomy): Eukaryota > Metazoa > Arthropoda > Insecta > Coleoptera > Elateridae > Sinelater > Sinelater perroti. The sequence goes on along the minus strand of JARFIY010000001.1, from coordinate 6,566,367 downwards.
AAATTATGAGACTGATTTCTTTGGTGTAAGCAGAAAAGCCATAAGGGTTGGGGGATGTCAGGAAAACGGTCCGACCTTTGGATCTTTATAAAATGTGGATTGCTTTTAAAATAGACAGCTGTATTAAATATATAAACGTATCTTCCATGAAACGAGTTTTCTAGAATCAGTATTATTACTTTCCAGATGTACTTTGTATGTATCTATGACATATTATTTTTGTATATATTTTTATATGTACTATTAGACAATATTTACAATAACAATAGCGGAAGGTTTATTTCAATAATTTTTTGTACTAATTTTGTTTATTGTTTAATTATATCTAATTGTTTGTACAGCATTTTTCTCTTTACTGAATTTTTTAATTACTCCAATTAAAATCTTCGTGGATGTACATTTTGCTTATGGCTTAGTTTAACACTCAAAATTAATACTTTTTTTATAATTAAAAGTAACCTTACCAATTAGGCTCACCCAGCTCACCAGACACTGATTTATTTGTTTGTCAGCTACGGAATTTTCCAAAAATAAATTTGTGTTTATTGTTCAAACGTATTGTGTATACAAAAGAAGAATTTAAGTCGAAGCTTTCTCAATCTGTAACTAGCAAGAAGTCAATAATATCATATTTGATTGTTACATTTTATGACAGTAAAGTACTATTAACCGATGAAATTCATTTTATTGTTGAACTCTTTTGTTTGGATGATTTAAATGTAACTATGTGTGTTTGTTTGTAGCTAATATTGCAACTCCTACAGTTATAAACCTGCTTCAGTGATTCTAAGATTTTGGCTTCGGAATTTTTTCTTTTGTGATAATTGGAAAGCGCAGTTTCAAATATAATTTTCATACATTTGAAGAGTCCAACAATTAACAAAGAGTTGAACAATTAAGAAAGTTACTGTAAGCTGATAGTAATTAAATAACTAATTTAAAGTAGATTATTACTGTAGTGTAGTGTTCACTTATTCAACAATAATTCTACCTTATGTATAGACATTTTAAGCTTGTCGAATATATATGGCTTATTTGTGTGTCTTGTCTATTAATATAATGATCGGGCAAGATTTTTCAAAATACTGTCGTACTAATATCTGGTTTATTAAAATTGAATGTTAATTACCTCTAACCATTATAAAAATCAATCATTCAATGAGAGCCAACATTAGATATTAGCAGTAAAAATAACATTTTTGTATACAATTATAAATAATAATTAAATGTTAAAAAAATATTGTGCTCTATTACAAAGTATAATTTTCTATGTAGTGTTAATAGAGTTTGATTGCTAATAAAAAAGTAGAATAATTTCTTTAACTTTATTACCCTAATCTGTATAACAACTCATTCTTATGCTAATACAGGAACCATAAAGCACTAATTGTTTTTTCTTAATCTGTGCACGCAAAATTTGAATGTGACGCGTTATAAATGGTAAGACCAGTCTCCTCTTAATTAGTTTTTTTCTTTTTTCACAATCATTGTTCTTTTAGTCAAAGGTATATGACAGTCTATTCCTCGTTAACTGTAACGCAATGATATCTTAATTATAAATTCTGAAATTTACAACCATTGTTGTAAAATAAATTTCTTATTTTTATGTATTTCCCACTAATTATAATATAAGAAGTACTTTTTACAATTTTTTTTAATTAGTTGTGTGTATACGTGCTAATAAATAGGTGAACTGTTTATTAACGCTAGACTTTATAACCTTTGTCAGAAAAGTTCTAAGGTTAAGCTTTAAAAAAATAATTTATTTGACTTACCAGTTAATGGTACTAAGTCTAATTAAAGTAGTCCCTTGGGCTATCCATGCACAACTGCCATCGTTTCTGAATGTCATGGAAGAAAGTAGAGAAAGTTTTATTTGGGATGCTTTTCAGTACATTTATCATAGACGTTTCGGCTGCTGCGTGACACTTCTCTTTTAGCAGCATTTTCGCACGATAAATAAAGAAAATATTTTGTAACATGTGTGAAAATAAATAATGTGGTAGAATGAGGATGTGATCTTTGACCAGATGTTTCTGGACTGGTACAATAGTATGGTAACTTGCATTGTCGTATCATAGAAACTATAGTCCAAATTCCTACAAATCAGGACGGCCCCTCCGAATTGTTTGATGCAAATATATCAAGACGTTTTTCTTCATTCTTTTGACCGATCTTGCTCGTGAGACTCTGTGATTAATTTTGTTAGGGCCTGATTTTTCAGTTTTATTTGCCTTTTTTAAATAACTTGGTAACGGCGCAAAAGAATCTCAAAAGTAATACATCATTAGAAAGGCAGTTAAAAGTAGTATCATTTAGATAAAAAAATATAGGGTGTTCCTTTAAAAAAAAAACTAAGTGTAATTTCATCACGTGTTTTAGGACCACCCTGTATATTTAAAAATGTTTTTGAAATATGCAGCTTAAACAGTTAAAAAAACTTGAATAATGTTTTTTTACATATAATGTACCGTTTAGGATATATCGAACACACTGTGTATGCCTTCGATAGCGATAATATAAGTATTAGACAGGTTATATTGCAGAGGTCTCAAGAAAAGTGTGGCGAACATGACGGGTACGATAAAGTCTTCCAACTTAGGTTGGTATTAACCCTTTGTCTACGAAGCGGGTCCAATGGACCCGAATATGATTTTATTGTGTTCTCATTTCAAGATTGTATGCTTTTGAAGTCTGAAGCTGCTTCATTTTGTTTATTTATATGCCTTTTGTAATTTTTTTATGCAATAATTATTTTTTTTATATCAGTTTTCCATCGGGAAGTACCATCTGGGTCCATTAGACCCATAGTGTTATTTTATAGACAGTTATATCAGTTATATGCGAATGTAGCGATTCCCCGGTACAATCACACGAATTAGGGACTTCCTTACATTTTAGAAATTTACCCGCTGTTTGAGTAACAGCAACAAATAAATATAGTATTCAGTGCAATTTCGACTTCTGTAAAGTGACTAGTGTTCGTATTTTTATGAAAATAGTAAATCCATTCACTGTTTCGTTTATTGAATCAGGTAGATAAACTTTATATAATTAAGTTGAGTTTTATTAGTTCATAATACATAGTTATTTTAGTCTAAAATTCTATAAAATCGCTATGAGAAGACCATTAAAACCCGAAGAATTGGAGGCAGTCATAAATGAGATGAGTAATATTGAATACAATAGTGACAGTGAATATGTTTCATCGGATGATGATGGAGAAATAGACATTGAAATTTTAACACGAGACGAGAAAAATTCAAAAATGGACAATTCTAATGATCCCGACTCAGATGAAATCAACGACGACGAAATATTTTGGCAATATATACATTCAAAATCAGGAAGATATGGTACAAAGTTTTGGGCAATTTGTGACAGTGTTACGTCATATGCTTGGAAGTTAGAAATTTATATAAGAAAAATTGGGGAGGAAAGAGAAAAAAATCAAGGCGAAAATGTGGTGAAGAGATAGGCAAAGGAGATCGAAAACTCAAGGCGAAATATAACGACAATTTTTTACTTCATATTCACTTGCAAATTATTAGGTGGCGAAGCGAAGCGGAGTCATTTACTAACTTCGTGTTGTCTGTCTATCTGTCCGTCTGTCTGTCTGTCCATCCGTCCGAGGTCCGAGCAAAAACTCGAGAACGGCTGGGAATTTCCAAATTCTGTTTTTACCAATCGACAGGTGACCAAAAGGGCTTATTTGCTAGTGATTTTGAAACTGATTGGTCAACTTTAAATATCTTCAATTATACATTACCGCTGTCAGACTAGCAGCATATTTTTCTACTGCAAAAAGAGGAAAAATTGTGACATTACTTAGTACATTACATAATGACAAGAAAATCGATAAGGGACCCAAAAGAAAGCTAAAATAATTCTGGACTATAACAAAACTAAAGCTGGGGTCGACACCATGAATTAAAGGACAAGGACATACAGCGTGAAAAGGATGACTAGAAAATGGCGATTTACCGTTTTTTTACAATATGATCGATATAAACGTCATGAATGCATACATTGTGTGGTCATCTCTCAATGGAAATTGTGATAAAAAGTTACGTAAAAGAAGAAATTTTATTATTGAATTGGGAAAACAACTAGCGCATTATATTGAAAATTTTGAAGAACCTGTACCAAGCACCTGCACAGCATATGAACCTCCGAAAAAGAAGAGATGATGCGGCATATGTATAGCTAAAAAAGATCGAAAAACACCTTTGAAGACACATAGGTCCAATGGACCCGAGGGGTAGTTATTGAAAGTTTTTTTTGCGGTAGACTCCTGTTCTTAGATGTGAGTTCCTGGGGAACGGCCTTCTTTATGAATTTGCCTCGGTATAGACTCTTAATGCCCTAATATGTTACTTCGAGTTTCTATAGAAACTCTGACTGTGCAATAGTAATACTCTTCCAAAAGTTGTTCTAATTCCTCATATTTTACGTTTTTGGGCTGCTCATATGTTCAAAATTTCCAGTCTTAGACCGGCGAAACCATTTCTTACAGTTTTTTTTTTTTGAGGCAACATATTTCTTTAAAGTCTCACACATCATTTTCTGGGCTTTACTGGATCTTATTTTCAGTTGAAACTCAAAAAAGAAGCAGTATCACAAATATTGCTTATCGCGTGACATTGTTTTCACCACATAATTTATAGATTATGTTGAAAAGGCACCTCTTGCAGTGCGTTGTAAAACTAACCGATGGCGCATTGCTCTGGCCAGATGGCGGGCACGATATATGAATTTGTACAGGCACCATTATTGATAAGGCAGTATCTAACGTTGGCAATGAGAAATTGAGTTTTATTTCATTATCAGTAAAACTTATATTATCGAATTTTAAGCGTCAATAATGTTGCACTGAGTTGGATTTTATTTTTAGTTCAATAATTTTATCGATCTTAAATATCCTGTGTTAATCTTTATTTGTATAAAATGATTCACGTTCTTAATCAACACTAATTCATTTACTTTAAAAGGCTCTTTAAAATGCATGTATTTTTCAGATAGTATCTATTTTGAATTAAAGTTGCATTTAATTGGACAGAAACATTATTTTTCTGGGCCTTTGGCTAGTTAGCGTTTTATGAAAACAAAGCCCACAATTATTTCACTTCATTGGCTGTTTACTATTATGAGTTTAATGCTAGCATTAATCAATTAAACCTAGATTTATCCAATATTTTTACTTTATCTGTCACACATTTATAGTTAAACAAAGTTTTATGGAAAAACCAGTTTATGAAAACAAGGAAAAACAATGTTACTAACCTAAAGATTCCTTATAAAACTACACAAATCCGCTACGGAAACATAGGAAATGCTGCAGCAAGTATGTGACGAGGTTTTAGGCTTCTATAAATTATAAATGAGAAGCCTTATGTAGAGAGTAATGTCGTCTGTCTGTCCGTCCTTTTATTATTCAACTTTTGATCAAGGCAGCTTCTAAGCTGGAGACAACTTTCTATTTCTGTCATTTCTGACACCTTATAATTTTTCATCTGTGATAGAGACATAACGTTTTCAATATTCAACTAAGGACCATAAGTCAAGTCTAGACACCAAAAATCAGCCTGATCTGAAAATCTCGAGACCGGTTTGATGGGAAGTGGCGGCAAATTTTTGTTTATGTATAGAATCTTCGGACATCTATGGAACCGGAGTTCCAGATCTGTACTTGTTTAATATCATAATTAACTGCATTTTCGTTATTGAAACAGTTTTCAAAGGACCATATTTTTTGACTGCAAAGCAAGACTATTTGCGGCTATTACAATAAATGAGGTAATAATTAATACGAGGTAAGCGCCAAAAAATTCCGATTAGTCTATATTATCATAAGGGTGATAGGAATAAAATAATAATGTCATTTTCCAATATAATCTTTATGTATTTTAATACATTTATTACATCTCGAAATTAACATTTCGATGCTCTTGGAAAGTTTAACTGTAAAATTCTACTTCGAAAGTATTTCTTCATTTTTTAAAATAGATAGTAACCAGTCGGCGCTAAGCTTGAGCTGTAGGCTGGGTGGGGAAGCTCTTCAAAGTCATAGTCCTTTGCAGCAACCTGGGTAATTGAGGCCTTATGGACGAGGACGTTATCGTGCAGAAGGCGGACAGTTCGAGCCATCATACCACTTCTCTTTTTCTTAAAAACGTTGCTCAACTTACGCAATAAGCTTGCGTAATACAAATTAGCAAACTTACCTTTGCATTCAAAAATATCGTGGCTATGATCTTTTTTGGTAATTTGCTTTTCTTGGTCGTTTTTCGTCTAGTCTGCGCCATTCCTGACTCTCTTTTTGCTATAGGATAACAATACTACAGGATCATAGTTTCATCCCCCTCAACAATGAATTGAAGGACTTCTTCTTTGTTGTTGCGGCAGAGTTTAAAAAATTGTTCACAACCCGCCATTTCTTGCTTTTCTTGAACCGCCGACAAAAGACTGGGTACATATTTGGCGCTAACCTTATTCATATGAAGGTGCTCATAGAAAATGTATCGAAAAGCCCTAACCTTGCGTTTTTTTTTTTTTTTTTACTTTTAAACGTTTATCTTGCAGCATTTTGCGCTCGACCAAGGTGACGTTTTCTTTCAAAAACACTGAATTGACCATGTGATTCCTCAATGCTTTGTCGGCCTAAAGTAGTTAAACGTAGTCTTTTATAATGCAATATGGAGACGAAGATTCCCCGTGCACACTATCCAAATGTTGTTTAATATAATTGAAACTAAAACTTTATTTAGTGAGAAATTTAATTGCGGCTCGGTACTCGATTTTCAGCTTTGTCCAAATTGGCGCGGTACTACCAACTCTGTCGTTTTTGGAACATAATCAGGTCGGAAAATTTTGATGCTTATCTCGTACAATTGGCATGATTATTCAAAAAGATCGCCAATTAATACTATATAGACTGGATAATGGATATGTTGAATCTCGGGACACAAAGTATTTCTAGCCTAATGCCATAGTGTTTCCGCGAAGCGAACAAATTAGTGTAATGCCAAGCCGAGAAGCATTTCTAGACACCGGCAATTGAGGGCAAGCCTGTCAAATCACGCGATCTTTTCTAGGAGGAGCCACCCCCACGCACAATCCCTGGAGGGTAGAAGCGTACCTCGCGCTGTTCCAAGGCAGTTCGCAGCCGCTACTCGAAAACCTTCGAGCTGGCCTTGCCGCTGTCTAAAAGCTTTGGCCCTCATCGAACCGTTTTTGCCGCTAGGCATAGGATCTTGCCGAATATTGAACCACCTCCGACAACTATGTGACCGTGGCCTATGCCCCCCAGGAGGACCAGCACTAACATTGTCCGATCGACACCTCCGAAAAAATACTATCGAAACTAGTCGCGAGCCTACCGTCGAAGATCGCCGGTACCTAAACCGCTGTCCCCTCTGACATTGACACCCCAGCAGAGACCCGCCGAGGGACGCCGGGCACGGCTCTTGAAAGAGCTATTCGGTGAATCTCCATCCCTCGTGAAACCGGCAGCGGCGTCACCGACCGAAGAATGCTTGCAGCGGGTCCTGCAAACACTGTTTGGGCCACCACCGGATCGCAAGAATCAACCCTGAGCGTACGCCGACGCCACGGACACGACCCAACTGCCGGCCGGGACCTCATCACTCTCTTGGCCATAATAAACTCTTGTTGTAAATAATGTAAAACAAGTACGGATGTGGAACTCCTTTTCCACCAATGTCCGGGGCTTCTATACATAAACAAAAATTTGCGGCCACTTCCGGACAAATCAGTCTCGAGATTTTGCGGTCAGGCTGATGGTCCTTAATTGAATACTGAAAACGTTATGCCTATCTATCACATATCAAAAATTATAAGGCGTGACAGATGTCAGAAATGACAGAAATAGAAGCTGGTCTCCAGCTTGGAAGCTGCCTTGATCAAAAGTTATAAGGAATGACATGTTGGAAGCTGGGTCCGCTAAAAACCCTTATTGCATTGCTGTACGACATCCTACCTATGCCAGCTCGCGGATGGGAACTCGGTAGACCATGGGATTTCGAATGATACCCCCTCTTACGTCAGTAAGGTTCAGTTCTCAAGTCGCGACAGACGTTCGCACCGACTTCATTAGCTTCTCTTTCATGTATAGAAGCCTAAAAGCGTCTGTAAATAAAAACCATCATCATCATCATCATTATCATTAGCTTCTTCTACCCATTTACGGATATAAGTCTCTCCCAATATTTCTCCATTTAGTGCGGTCCTGTGCTAATCTGTTCCATGTTAGTCCCGCTTGCATTTTTATGTCATCCGCCCACCTCTTGAAGGGTCTTCCTCTGTTTCTATGTTCTCACCATGGTCTCCATTGCATTATTGTCTTGCACCATCCCTCTTGTTTTCTTCTGATATGTCCTGCCCATTGCCACTTAAGTATCGTTATTCTTTCTATAATGTCCTCAACCTTTGTTTTTTGTCTAATCCATCTGTTGGTTTTGTGGTCTTTCAAGGATATGTTCCATTGCATGTTGGTGTACTCGTAGTTTGTCTATCGTTGTTTTTTTTTTGTAAATATCCACGTTTCACTTGCATATGTGGTTACTGGCAGGATACATTCATTATAATAGGTGTATAAATAAGTTCTCAGCTTTTTTCTGCAAAATTAAAGTTTTATTTAAAAACAAACAAAAAAAGCTGAAGTATCAAAGTATTCTCCGTTGGCATCGATGACCTTTTGCCATCTTTCGGGTAGCTTGCAAATTCCCTGATGATAGATGCTCACCGGCTTCGAGACGATAAAGTTATCGATGCATTTTCGGACTTCTTCTTCTGTTTTGAAGTGCGTATCAACCAAGTGATGCTGTAACGACCGGAATAAATGATAATCGGAAGGGGCCATGTCTGGGCTATACGCCGCATGTAGGAGAAGTTCCCAGCCTAACGCATCTGCAGCTCATCCGTGTCAAATGTTTGAGAGCGTCCAGTGCGTGGTTGATCTTCAAGACTAAACTCTCCTCCGCGAAATCTTTGGTACCGCTTTTTTGCACGTTGCATGACTTACAGCATTCTCACCATATGCAGCACAAATCATTTCGGTGGCTTCAGCAGCGTTTTTCTTAAGATGAAACGCGAAGTGGATAGAAAATCGAATATGTAAACGGTGATTTGCGTCCTGTGAAATCTAAAGCTGAGAACTTATTTATACACCTATTATATTTTTGATATTAAGTATAGTGGTATATTTGATGATAAAACGACTTTCAATTTTCCGTAGGCTGCCCAAGATAATTTGATTCTTCTTTCAATTTCATCTGTCTGGTTGTCTCCTGTAGTTGTTACTATTTGACCCAGATATGTATATTTTCCTCTTTTTCTATAACTTTATTTACCTTCTATTATTACATCCTCTTCATTAGTTTTATCGTTTGTGCATATTTTTGTTTTTTCCAAATTTATTTCTAGACCTTTTTTCCGGCATCTTTCTGTAATTCGCTTAGCATTGTTTGTAGTTCTTTATTCTCGGCTATTACTTCCACGTCATCAGCAAAGCATAGATGACTTAACCTTTCTCCTTGTATTAGGATTCCTTTGTTTTCCCATTCTAGGCTTGTGAATATTTGTTCGAGAATTATTAAGAATAATTTTGGAGATATTACATCCCCTTGTCTTACCCCTCTTTGTATTTTGACTTTGTCTGTGTCCTCGTGTAGCCTTATTTGCATAGTTGCATCGTTATATATATATATATATGTTTTATTAGTCTACTGTATCTATGGTCAATTCTTGCCTTGTCTAGTGTTTCCATTACCGCCCACATTTCTATGCTATCAAAGGACTTTTTGAAATCTACGAACCCTAGCCATAACGGTATATTGTACTCTCTAGTTCGTTCTATTAAGATTTTTATTGTTAGTAGATGGTCTAAAGTACTAAAATTTTTTCTAAAGCCTGCTTGTTCTTTGCATAATAAGTATGGTTCAAATTTGTTGTCTAATCGGTTTAGTAATATTCTGGTAAATAGTTTATATATCTGCGATAGCAAACGTATAGGTCGGTAGTTATCTAGGTTTTCAGTGTTCCCTTTTTTAAACAGTATTATCACTTTCGCGTTTTCCCATTCCTTTGGTATTTCTCCTTTTTCCAGACATTTGTTGAATAGTCTTGCTAATTCTTTCCATAAGTTTGTTCCTCCTTCTTTTAGCATTTCCGTCATTATTTGATCTTCTCCTGGGGCTTTGCCATTTTTTGTTTTTTGTAATGCATATTTTATTTCTTCCTCGGTAATTGGTGGTATGTCTTCCGAGCCCACGTTTAGTACTTTTGTTTTTAACTATTCTTTTGGCCTTCTATCTTGTTTACGAGACTTGTAGAGTTCTTGGTAAAATTCTTGTGTTGTTTCCAGAATTTTATTTCTTTCGTTTATTGTTATTCCTTATTTGTTTTTGATTTTTGTAATTCCCTTTTTATTTGCATTATTTCTGCTAAATACTCTTATGCCTTTGTTTTGTTCCAGTACCTCCGTTACTTCTGTTTCTTTGTATTTTCTAATTTCATCTTTAGTCATTTTTCGAACTAGTTTGTTAAGTTCTGCGTAATCAATTGTATGTCTTTTATTTTCTTTTATCAATGTTCTCCTCTATTGTAGTAATTGTTTTGTTTTATCGCTGAATTTATCTTTCTTTCCTTGTGTGGTTTTTGCATATTTTTTTGCTGTTTCTACTATTATCTTAACATACTTCTTTATTTATTTCATTTATCTCTTCTTGTTGTTCTCTTTTATTTTTGTTTTTGTTGAATTCTGTTTTTAAATCCTCCCTCAATTTTGTCATATCTAGTTTTTGTTGTTTTTTAATTATCCATTGTTTTCTCTCCATTGTTTGATTTATATGTACTTTCGTTCGTACTAGACGGTGGTCGCTTCCCGCGTTGAAGCTATTTAATACGTTTACGTCTTGAATGATATTTTTATGGTCTGAGAGAACGTAGTCTATTTCAATATGTGTTTGTCCATTTGGACTGACCCATGTCCATTTCCTATTGGGTCCTTTTTTATAAAAGGTGTTCATACAGTAAAGTTGGTGTTGTTCCATAAAGTTTATTAGCATGTTTCCCTTTTCATTACGTATTCTCACTCCATAATTGTCTACAAGTTTTTCTGTTGTGTCCTTTTCTGTTTCTACTTTTGCATTGAAGTCCCCCGAGAACTATTGTGTATTTTGTTTTGTTCTCTTCTACAGCCGTAGTTAATTCTCGTAGAACGTTTCGATTTCTTCTTCTTCACAACTTGATGTTGGTGCATAACATTGTATGATCTTTATTGTAGTCCTTTTATTAAACTTTACTATTATATACATCACCCTGTCCGTCATTGGTTTTATTAATGTAATATATGGCATTATTTTCTTATTGATTATAATAGCTACTCCACTAAGTGCTTTGTCTGTTCTGCCTTTATATATCATCGTATGCCCATTTAGTAGTTTAAGGTGTTCTTCTCCTTTACGTCTTGTTTCAGATATTCCAAGGATATGCCATTTTATTAAAGTTAGTTCATGTAGGAGTTCCTCCAATCTTGCTTCTGAGGCGATTGATCTTGCGTTATACGTCCCTACTAGTAGTTTGATTTGTTGCCTATTTTGTGAATTCTTGTCCCCCCAGAATCCTTGGGACTGACTGCGGATGCAGTATGGGATTCTGTACCTGTGGTCCTACCCATCTGGGGTATTTGTGTTTTAAAATTCACTTTTTTCATTTTGAGTGTGTGTGTGTGTTTATATATATATATATATATATATATATATATATATATATATGTATATGTATATGTATATGAGAGGATTTTAGCTAATTAGAACACCGCGCTAGCCCTGCGTGTTGGTGAGTATTATTTCAGCCGCCCCTGATCAGGAGTACAGACGCTGTGAGAGTACCGCCTCTAAATTGAGGTACCGTCGTGTCTCGTGTTAGTTTTGGTCCGCCACAGGTATTTAATTTCCCTGGTACCTCCCATATCTGAGAAACATTCCCCTATCCGCCACCCGGGGAGGCGCCCGATGGGGGACTAACAACCCCACATGGGAAAAAACGGGAAATAAAAACCATATGTGAAGAATATTCGTTATACCGTCCCCACATTGAATATTTTCTCATAGCAGTATGTTCACTATTGTGTACAATTTGTTGCACAGAGAACAAGCCCGCTTACGATCACTGCTAAGATGGCTAACATTTCCTCAAAAGCGGATGTGAATGTGCCTGGTTGTGGAGCATGGCAAAACCTACAAGAACTTTTTCATTACTGGTAATCTATTATGATGTTGAGAGCACACTCAATTCTCTGACGCTGAAAAAGTCATAATTTTTCTTATTAATTCTTCAGGATAATTTTAACTTACCTATCACCAAGCATTACACAAAAATGGATACAATATCTCCCTTTAATTCGTTCCATCACATTTAACTCAAAGGGTGGTTTCCAACAAATAACGTAGTTTATAAACAACAAAAATCATGCATGTGCATGATGGTACTCTACTTTGCAACTAGAAGATACCTTTACAATTAGTGTTTTATTTATTTGAATTGAGAATATTTAGGTAGAATAATTTTTAACTCATTTTCATTATAGTATTAATATGCTTTGTCAAATCATAGATAGTGATAATGTTTGGATATTTAATTGAAATAATAAATATACCTTGTATACGTAATAGTACTTTACGCTTTTGACTTTTAAAGTCTGATGAAATAAAATTTAAATTGATAAATTGTACTACTTAATAAATCGGGGTTTATGGCTCACACCTAACAAATTCAGTTGAATGTTAAGCAATTTCCATTATACAAATTGCAACTTGCATTGGGTCATTGTCATCTAACAACCGGCTCGTTCAACTCAACTTCCTGTTTGAACTGAATTACTTTCATCTACATTAATTTGATACGATTTTTGCAGTTATGTACTGTTCTGCTTCGTTGCTATTTTATTTACTTACTTTTTTATATAAAATTTAGTCATTGTTCAACGTCAATTATTTTTTAATGTTATGTAACGGTAGGTTTTACACATTATAGTGGATAATAGAAAATACGAAAACATAACTCAGTTCATAATTACTAGATTCTCTAAAACAAGTTGAATGCCTTACAATCAAAGGCATTTTGTAATTATATTTGCATGTATGTGCACCTACGCTCTACAGTAGACATGTAATGAATATTATGCAATTAGACATGAAGTTGCAACTAACTTGAAGACATTGAATACATGTAAATTAATAGAATGCCATATAGGACACGAAGAAGTTTGTTCTGTGGTTTTGTTATTAAACTTGATTTTTCGTTTTATTGGAAAATTTTGTAATTATTTAATGTCAAATTCTTTCTGCTTTAGGATCTGTTTGTAATTACATTCCTTAATTGCTTTAGTTAGAACCTTGGATTTCACTGTCATGCTATATACTTGCTGGAAGTAGACCGCATTATACTGAAAAAATGCAAGATCATGTTACATAACTTTAATTGGCCAACTTTTGTATTATGTAAGATTATTGTTGTTGATGTTATATTTTCAGCATATTGTAAAGAATAGATAAGCATTTTTGAAATTAATGTATGTTTTATATGTAGTTACTCAAAAATATTGAAAATTGTGATTTTGATTCTCTTCATATTTTAATGCATTCTGTAAATCTTTTGCGTTAATCTAGTTTAATATGAATATTGTTAAACAATGAAAATTTCGTAGAAAGAAGTTTAATGATTACCATATATTTTTAAAAAATGATTTACAATCAAATCGCATATTAGCGACATCTGTAAGAAGGCGTTTCATCGAACTACAGTGCAGGTTCTGGCCTCAGCTACATGATAGCTATTGATATTTAGTGTTTCTTCTTGACACCTACAGAGCGCGCTAGTAGCACCGCCTGAGACCGCCCGAAACCGGCAATCTGCATTATTTATTTGGATTGGAAATTTATAACACTTTCTATTTCGCTTTACGTCGGGGATTCCTAACGTAATAGACTAAAACATTTACTCTCATTTTTACGCTTGGCAGGTTGTCCGGAATTCGGTGCTTATTCATGTAAAAAGATAAATTTATTATAACCGAAATTGATTTTAAGTTGTAACATCGTTTTATTTTAGTTGTAATGAATATTGTGTGTACATGGTGCTGCGTAATTCAGAAATTTTTACCTGGTAAAATATAGTAATTACTTTAAATTTTTTTTTGTTATACCTTGTATGCTCATAAATACTGTTATATACTGATTAGAATGACAAAATAAAACCATTCAATGTTTTTGCATAACATTTTTAGGATTTATTAAATGGTTATTGATAAGTATAATTAAAACGTATTTATTCAAAATGGCCACCCTTAGTCGCTACATGAGCTTTAAGATGTCAGGGGCTACTCGTCTACGGTAGCACGCGCTATATCCATCGGAAAAGTATTGATTGAAGCCGTCAGAGTTCGCTGCAAAGAATTAGCAGTAGGGGCTTTTTCAACAAATTATGCCCTCTAAAACTGGCTTTAATTCGTGATCTAAAAGATTGAGATCTGGGTTATCAGGAAGCACGTTGTTACTTAACCAAGTTTAAATTAGCCATTCTTTGTAGACGGGTGCAGAGTCTTTATGAAAGAGCCAAGGCTTATTTTGCTAAAGTGTCTGATTCAGAGGTTTCACTACACATTCCAAAATATTCTGTTGATAACAGCAGTAGAAGTTATAATTCTTTTTTCACAAAAATTAATGTCAATTACTCAATTATAACACACTCGTCAACAAAGCATTACAGCCGCTGGATGATTGTCTCTCTGAACGCTTGGCACTAGCTAAAATGCTTGTTTCGACGACCTAGCGTATACCCTATTATTTCATATACACGTAAAATTTTTTGTGGTCAACGTGTATTTAGTCAACAGCCTCTTTGTTTTCTGTCAGCAAATGTCCCGTATACTTTTTTTAGCAGCTGTTCTTAGTTATTGGTTAATAATACGAGACATCCAAGTTTTGAAAATTTGCATTTCCTTATACATAATCTTCTGCTTACGAATAGAATTTCATTTAATTCAGGCACTTACGGTTTTCACTCCCTGAACATCCGAACTGAACGCAATCTTCCAGACCTTGAACGATTCTCCATATCTCCAGTCTCATTAAACAATTTCATAGCCCGACAGACAAACATACGCCTAATATCGAGAGGATAAAACGTATTGAAGACTACAATTTTTTTTAGTTCCATACTTATGTAATGCTATTACAGTAATTTTTACAGTAGTTTGCTTTATCACCCTAATCTATCGACGAATAACCATAATTTTGACAAAAAAACACAATATATCTTACAACTTTAAGATTTGACAGTTGCAACCACATGCTAATGTCATAGATATTTCAATGCTATATAAAGCAAGGATAGCTTTTGCAGCAGTATTTATGGAAATACTGACTATAATGCTAGCAATGTACTAGAGTAGAAACTGTGATAAGGTGACCACCAATTTTAATTATATTTTGAAAAACAAAAATACAAAAAGTGGAATTATACGCATATGATCATACAACTTGTTTCAGTTATTTATATTTAATAGTTAAGTTATAATTGCAATAATACCAAAACTTTTATAAGAAAAAATTTTAGGGCTTAATTGTTAAATAAAATTATAATTTAAAGTGTCTGTCAATTGTTTGTAACTTTTATTGTTTTCCTATGTTCCTTTTATTTAATCCCTAATAACATCGTATTCATAGACGCTTTACTTCTATACTTAATGACATTTATAACGTTTAAACCAATGCCTTCTAAACCTTCCTGAAGAGGAATTCTCCTTGGACAAGTATTTTTAGGCAACCTTCGCTTCTTACAGTACCCATATTTATTCATAAAAAAGTAGAGGATGTGCACGGTCGAACGACTGGAAATATCTGTTAGAAAGTAGCTCATTTGTTTCTTTATTACTTTTGTCATCTCTCACCAAGCAGCCTCAATCACTTTCGAAACTTTCTATTATATTCAACAGAGTGGTGAATGACACGAAAGTCTTCTGAAAATTACTATTTGATTTAATATAAACACGAAAGCACGATGAGGCTACAATTCTAATTTATGCGCTGTGTTGTTGACTGTTGAGTACAACATTGAGAATTTAACGATGAGTTGCGGGTTATGCTCGATATTGGTCAAGTATAGATGGATTTTTAAAAGGATTACCAGAAGTGATAAAAATTAAGAAAAAATAGATTGTACAGCAGTGAATATTTTAAATGTTGTTTCATCGTTATTTTAATAAACTACAGGGTTTATTTTGTCAACAAGCACTACTTTGGCATTTAAATAGTAAACATCCAGACAAAAGACACTTCCCTGGAATTCTCTGAAAAAAAGTTTTGGTAGCTACGCTTTAGACCGATGTGTCACCGGATGGCTGACGCGCATTAATAATATAATAATCATGACGACACGACGCACGGTACGAATGAAATTTATAACGTTGAAGCGAAAAACATGCACTTCTCAATTCTTTTTGGAAGCTGCAGCTGCGGCGGCGACAACCTTCTTCGACGACAGATGACGTCTCAGCCGCTTTTGTTTTCTTCGGCTTCAGAGCCTTGGACTTCTTGGTCGGTTTTTTGCTTTTGAGGGTGATTTGGTTGCGTCAGCGACTGTGTCTTTCTTCTCGACCGCCGTCTGCATCCTTCCTACGACGCGGCGGACACCCCTGAAGCGACCTGCTTTTTACCACCTCGCCGCGTACGTCACTACTTGTTTCATTTCGATGCCAGCTACTCGAGCATCGACGTAATAAAACTATTCCAATGGAAGACGCCGAGGAACATTTTCAATGCGCTTTGGTACAAACCGTATCACTCCACTTCGATTCCAACATACAATATATGTAGGAGATAGACAGCAAGCTGCAAGGTATCACAATAGACTCTTAAAAAACCCTAACGATTTCTTTATATCACTAACGCAGCAACCAGTGTTACGAAGACTAAAGCGCAAGTAGCCGTGGGACCTGGTAGAATAACATAAAGCAACTACATTTGCCCCCTCCCCCTCTCAAAAAAAACAAACCTTAAGGTGGTGGAAGCGAGATGGCATCACTAAGTGTTCGCTTCTTTAAATGGCCTAAATTAGCCCGCAGAATTTATTGTACTAATTCATATTGTTGATGTCAATAATAATAATAATAATAAAAATTAAATAATATCTGTTTTCTCATAAACATTTCTTCCACCTATATATTTGGCTAGTTCACTTCTTACTTTTAATGCAATGTCACGTTCTTTTAGCTTTCCTATGTGTTAATTTTTGTTGTTTGTTTTCCTTCTATTTTAAATCTTACTTTTACTACGACCACTAACGAATTATGGTCTGATATTACATCAGCTGCAGGGTATGTTTTAACTCTTTAAACATATTCAGGTATCTTTTATTGATTAATATATAATACCTTTAACCTGACTTACAGGTGTACAACCGAACCTGTCGCCCCGTTCATTCCTCTTTGCTAATTCCGTGTGACACAATATATTCACCCATTTTCACTTTTCCCATTTCATCTTTAAAATTTTCCATAACTTCGTTTATTTGATGCCTAGGGGTTTTTATATAGTGATAGTTCCCTGTAAAATGTCTCGAATTGTTTATCGGTTTTATCATGTATGTAAATTATATTGATTGGCACAGGGCTTGCGGTTATTTGCAGTAACATTACTTGTTCTAAAACAAGTACATATTTGGTAAAGTTTTGCTAATGATTTTGCTACAATAACTCCTACTCCGTGTATATGTTCGCGTATCTTTTCCAGGCATACAAGATAAAATCGTTTATTTTACAATGTTCCGTACCTGGGCTACCTGACTTCACTAAAACTTATGATGCTTATGTTCTGGCGTCTTATTTCTTTAGCTGATCCAGAGATTCTTAACAATCTCTGAGGATTTAAGAGCTATTGAGGAAGGAAATCCATTATTTTATTGTATTCAGCCATGAATTAATCTATTAGGAAAAATTATACATGGTAGTTTTACTCTTCCTTCTATGTGCTGTAGCATTGCCATTAAAGACGAATATTTATTTCATCTAGACCTTCGCTGTCTGAGCTTCAAGAAGCTACAAGTTTTTCAAAACAAAGTGCTAACAATACCGATGAACGCTTCACTGCACATTTGTACTCAAGAAATTAATAGTGAATTAAGAATAGACACCATTAAAGAGTATTAGAAAATTTACAAAAAAATCCCCACATACTCTCAGCATTAGCGGTATTACTTACCTCTGTAATCTCGATCAGAAGGATCTACATATCTGTCTCAAAAAGAAACTATTCTAAGATACATCAGTCACTGCTAGTGACTATAATAACAGAGTGGATAAATAAGCCAACACCAGCAAACAATTGTTAAAATAGTAGTGAGTGACAGTTTATTAATTTTCGAGGAAGCCTTCAGTGATAATCAGAGCAAATTAACACTTATGTGCGCACCCAGCCTTTACCACGTTGATGTGTACCCAGGGTACCCTCTAGTTTAAAATATTTTGTGAGTGCAGATGTGAACGGAATCATCTAAAATCAATTAAATTAGACGAGACAATTTATCAAGTTTTGAATTCGCGAGGTAAGCATCATTTTGTCTCATAATATTTTGACTTTATCGAATTTTTGCAATATTCAGTCATAAAACTATGACTATCAATTGTAAATTTAGATTGACTCGTGCTAAGAAGAAAGAATATTTGGATAATATACGAGGCGTCCGAAAAGGAGGGAGAGATTACTAGTTAATCAGAAGAGAGTAAAAGCGAGGATACAGTCGCAGATATATCGGCGAGAGGAGAAGAAGCAAGTATAGAAAATGCCAATGAATACATTGCAAAATACAAATTGTCATGTTTGCTCCAAACTGACGATCAAAAGAGGGGGAGAAAAACCCGAAAACGCAAAACGCCTGTATCGAAGTTCATATGTCCTGATTGCATTGAATAAATAATATAAATTCATTGATTTTCTTTAAAATTGATGTAATTGTTTATTTATTAACCTGTGTCGTCCTATTAGAACATTTATTGATATTAAAACTTATTTACAGATGACTGAATCGTTTACCATCTAGTGGATACCCGGGTGCTCGCCGCGACAAATCGCACTTCAGACTTATTTTTTCATTATAATTTTTTTTTTAATGTTTAAATATGGGAATAGCTTTTCAAAAAGTTGAATCGCGAGGATCCGGAAGCTCAGATCAAAAAATATGTTTTTAAATTATCAGCAGATACGTGAGCTGGCACCCGGGTGCACAAATAAGTGTTCAACAAAATATTCTAAGATCAAAACTATTGTACAACACTGTATATTGATTTAGTTAACCTTTTATAAAAAATCTTATAATTATCATATTTGACAAGTTTATGGTAACTCTGATATAAATTTAAAAAACTACAATTTTCTTACTTGTATTGTTATAAGTTATTTTATTGGTAAAATACAATCACTAGTATTATGTATAGTCACACAATGCAGTAAATGTAGTTTTAAACTTCACTAACTATACCTTAAAGTGTATTGCATTCATCAATAACAAGGCCACAATGGCATGTCAATCATAAACCTTCCCTCTTCCGAATTCATGCCATGCATGAGAATGGTAATTTTCCGGATACTGACGTTTATAGAATTAAATTTCGGAAGAAGATTCTGCTCAAAAATCTGGAAGAAGCTCTTTACGTTTAAGTGCATTTTCCGTAGCTTAGGTATAATCAAATCTAAGACTGAAATCTAGCTATTGTTTAATCGATTGTAGTGTGCCTGCAGCCGAGTATTATTTCTTTAGTACATTGAATTTATCTTGCTACTTGGTTGACGAGAACGGCATTATTTATTAAAAATAATTTGCATACAGTTGAAATTCGTCTTGCGTGCAAAATTCTTTTTACATGAGCGGTGTACCTCTAATCCTTGTTAAAATAGGCTGCAAGCTCCGAATGCATTTGAAGTCGCGCTGTTTCAGGGGCTCTTTGTGCATGTAAATTTCACTGTTTGTTCTGGCAAATCACAAGCGCTTGTTGCTGCAGGTACTCTTGGCCTGCGCGTTCTAATTTAGCTGTGAATTTACAAATGCGAAAATTCCGTTCATGTAGTGCCCCTAGCTTGCTCCACGTTAAATTTCATTAACCCGTGCATGCTGTTTCCCACGGTACACTAACACTTCCTTTCTGTTTCAGGTACGTTTGTTCACTGTACCGGCACCGCTGTACAAATAAAGGACAGCGTCCTTCGGCTCAGGTCAGTTTAAAGAAAAGCAATCCAAAGTTGCGGATAAAGTTTAAATGCTGTTCCTACATCGTGGCTTAGGGGTGTTACTTCATGTGTTTGTTTATACTTCGTGATCATTTATTTCGGCTTCGTAGCGGAAGTTCTATGTCCCAACTTTATGTCACTTCTCATCTAAATGTAGATGTGCCAATATCGCAAAAATTCAGGGAGTGTATTTGCATGTTATATACAATAAAAGAACTGTGTATAGTTCAACTGTCAGGTACTTGTAGCAAATATCCCTATGCTTTTTATTAAACTAGATCTTGTAATATTTTGTTGACTAAAATATTTAAATTGTCTCAAGCAAAATTTAAAGATGGCATATAAAGTAAAATTGAACCATCGTTTAAATTTTGACGAGAAATTAAGTCAGCATTCTGCAGTAACCGGGTGTCGAATTTAATTTGGCAGGGTAGTTTCTAATTGGCTAAAAGGTTTTGTTATTTACTGCGTGAGGAAGGGTTGTTTGCCAAACTTATTTCGTTTTCTCCCTAAAATCCCATAGCCTTTCAGGATAGAGAAGAAAGTTGCACAAGTAAACGCATCAGACCACATCGATTACAGTCGCTTTATCTGTAAGGTAAGGCGAGCTTAATCCTCTTTCAACTTTCAGGAAAGATCAATATAATAATGGGCCGTGCGCACGGTTTAATTAGGAAACACGTTTTCAAGTCTCAAAAAATTATAATAAGTACCTTGAGTAAAGAGAAACTTTGATTTTACAGAAATATCAAATTAATTTCCGAAGCTTTTGACACTCACAGTTATCCATTTCTGTAGTTAAGTAATCTCTATATTAATTTAACACATTGTAGAAATATGAGAAATTGTGAAATCTCATGTAGTATTAAAATAATTTACAAAAATTAATTTCAGAGTTGCCAAAAATGAATGCAGAGATAAATGGACGGAGTTTTGCTCACAAACTGCCCGCAGCACTAATAAATCGCTTTTTGTTTTATTTTTAATTAGAAATCTTGCCAAGGAATGTCATTTTACTAGAATTATGCAAGAAAAAAATTGTATAAAGGTAATAAATTAGATTTTTAGCATTTTTAATTTTATTTAAATTGGTAATTCTGTAAAATATAAATTCAAAGGTTAATAAATTAAATTTGCCCAAACATTAGATATATATTTTTAATATTCTGTAGCTTTATAGCCAATAAATTAATATTTATTTATACAGGGTGATTCAAAAAATGGTGCTGGAAGTTTACTAAATAATAACTCTTATTGTTCAACAATGTTATCTACTTTTAGGCATAAAATAGGCTTGGAAATTTGTATGCATTATACATGAAAGATTACATATTTTAAATGGCCTCTACTTCCTGCTTTACAAAGACGAGCTGTTTCCAATGCATGCTTTATTATAGCTGTTACAGTCTCGGGCTGTGGTCGTCTAATTTCTGGACGAATGTTGTCTCTTAATTCTGCGAGAGTTTGAGGCCTATTTATATAGACTTATGTCTTCAGATATATTTTTGAAGAAACACATTGTGGCTTCAGCAGTATGACAAACGGCTCCATTTTGCAAGTCTGTCTTGAATTTCAGACCTTACAAAATTATTGAGTAGTTGAGGATAATGTTCCATATTTCTCGTTATTGCATTACCGGCGTCATCTTCAAAGAAGTGAGGTCCAAAAATGAACTGTGAAGAAACACCACACCACACTGTGTACTTAAGTGAGTAAAGTTCATGTTGCTGAACAACTCTTTGATTTTCCTTTGCCCAAAGTCTGCAGTTCTATTTATTACATAACCATTAAGATGGAAATGCTCCTCATCCGTCATAATCGGACTGTGAATAAATTCATTTTGGTTTCTGGTTAATTCTTCAAATTGAATGGAATAATGAAGGCATGGCTGGAAATATGCAGGCCTTAGTTTTTGGGCAATTTTAACATGTATTGCCTGAACGTCCGGGTCGTGTCGAATTCAGCAGATTTACTTCGGATCGATGTTCCTGGTACTATTCTGTTCCATAAAACGTCCAACAACCAAGAATTTGTGCATACTGCAATAGTGTATAGAAATATTGAAACACGAATTATTTTAAAATTGCATGCAAAACTACTGTTGAACAACGTTAATGCTGACTTTGATAATAAGTAGAATACTAAACCTCGTAGTACTCTAAGTAAACTATAGTAATTAAATATGTAAGTATTGAATGTTAGACAGCCAACGTGGTCCCGTGCTTGAGGGGAAGGCTGCGATGCTGACGGACCCGGGTTCAATTCCCGGTGCTCTTTGATGCCTGTCGGGTGGCCTACTCAGTCACTGAAAATAATTGAGTACCTGGGTTCGTTCACTCGAACAAGAGGAAATAATAGCGATTGTCTACGGCATGGTAAGATAAATCAGATATAATTTTTTAAATCATAATAACTTATGCTTTATACGTACTCTTCGTCTGTCCTTTCGTCCACCTCCGGTGAAATCAGAGCGATGTCAACCTTAAAGCTTCTTCCAAGATTTTGAATGGTTTTCTGTTCATATTGAAGTACCAAAAGCAATACAAACTTGTTACGATAATACTTTAAAAAAGATAACACAAATGCTCAGCGTTCTATTTATTACTGTGTGAAATTCTATCTAAAATATCTTTATAATTTTGATATTTTATCTAATAAACGAAACATTTGATAAAAACGTATATAAACAATATTACTACTTACTATATTATTTTTCACGTCACTCCGATATAACATTGAAGATGCACACGAAACAAAAACTCAAACACTTCACCGCTAGCAAGTTTCATAACAAAATGCGAAATATCATAGTTTAGCTGACGGCTTGCCATTGAGTGTAAAACCGCCCCAAACTTTCAAGTCTACCACATAGTGGCCACATTTAAGTGATCTACTGATATATTGCTAATGGGTTAAGAATGCCACAAGGGGAAAACCTAAAGGTGTTAAATGTCCTGATCTTACCGGCCAGAAAAGTATGTCTACAAGAACGTAATGGCTGACGTAATTTTGCATCACGTTCTCCAATTTAAACTATAAAATGTTTAAGCACTTGCTATTAACAGTAACCGTTTCATTCTCTTTATTTGTAAACAAAAAAAAGTTTTGTAGCACCTTGAGCAGATAAAATACTCAATTATGTAAAGTAACTGTGCTGTTCTTCAGTCATTTGAGGTTTTTCCATCCTCACATTCGATAATTTTGCTTGCCATCGTAATTTTTAGACTGGAAATGGCCCCCATCGGTAAAAATTTCCAAGATTAAGTTTTTAAGCTAAGTAATTTTTGTAGTGTATAGAGCAATTTCTCATTAAAATTTGTTCCATAGAACTACTGGTTACGTTTACTTGTTTTATATTTATTGGATTAATCACTATGAGTAAATTGAATGTAAAATCTAAACAAATAGTTCTAATTAATTAATTTTTGTTACGAATTGCATTGGCACTTAGCACATTATTGCGCCTAAATGATGTTCGAAGATTGGATGGGGTTGCTAAATTTGATGACTTACTTTTATTTAATAAGATTATTTCTAAATAATAATCGGAGACTAGGTTGTAAGATTTATTAATCAGTTTCTTAATATATATTTTACAGATGAATGATGCTAAGTCGTTTTCTTAAAATTGCTGTCTATTTCTTTACCTGTGACACCAAATTTTTAAATTGCAAGATTTCTTAAATTATTGTATAATTACAACAAAGTTGACATAGTTGTGTCACTTACCTCCCAGCTTCCAGTTGTTTTATGTGATACAGAACTTTGTATCAGATTAAACGCTAGACTGTGGGTAGCGAGATGAACTTAATGTGTTAATTGTCACGCGAAGCAGGTGCACCTCACACTAAATATTGTCGCCAAGGCTGTGTGAAGCATACTTGCTTTGTAAGCAAGCTTACGCGTTTTAATGCATTTTCTGTAGATCTACTTTACAATAACCGTATACAGGGTGATTGCGACAAACTTTAAGGGTCCTGAGGTTATTTTGATCATAAAAGTTTATATGAATAAATGCCCAAAACGGCTTATTTCACAAGTTATAGGATAAGTCGCTATTTGAATTTCGTAGAATAAAGACGTTGCAAACGGTCTGCGAGATATCATATCAAGTGCCAAGCGATTAAGCGTGACCTCTGGTCAACTTATACTTTCAACTTTAAATATTTAATAAATAAGCTGTAAGTCACTATTAATTATTAATCAATCATAAATAACTTTAAAATACTAATAAATTAAATACTTCACAGAAATGCTGCCGGCCGCCAACAGCTTTAACAGCGCATTTAACATTAACAGCCAGCAGCAAATGCATGAAAATCCTACACAATTACCGTTATTAACCAATACACAACCCCATTGTTCTTATCAACAACCACAATGTCCATTCCTACCTCCCTCAACCCCGTCATATTTATCGTCACAGAATCATCCAATTTCGCAAACATTCAGTCCACCACAATTTTACGCCTCTCACCACAACGCCGAACAAATTAATCCACCCATTCAATATACAAACGAACCTGATGATTCAGGAAACGATGAAAAATGGAAACTAACCCCGTCATTTGTTGGCAACGTGTTACAAATAATAAACGGAAACGATTAACAAAACATCTCCACGCACAAACATCTAACACTCAAAACGAACCATTAATTATAGATGGAAACAGATTTTCAGCATTAGCTGAAAACGTTGAAACAAATCAGCCGATTAATAAAGAACAACAAAAATTGAGCGAACACAAGCCACCAGCAATCTTCATCCATGGCGTTCTCGACTATACGAAGATGACCGAAAGTTTACACTTAATAGCTGTAGAAGAGCAGTACACCACAAAAAGTCTACATAATAATGTAGTTAAAATCAATGCAAGAACACCTGATACATATCGCACACTTATTAAACATTCGCAAGATGCTAAGATTGTACATCATACATATCAAATGAAAGAGGATCGTCCTTATAGAGTCGTATTAAAACATCTATATCCTACTACCCCATTAGACGACATTAAAGAAGCCCTTCAAAAACTAGGACACACAGTACGCAATATCACGAACTTAAAAACAAACAACACAAAAACCCCTTGCCAATATTTTATGTAGATCTCGAGCCAGCTATAAACAACAAAGACATATACAGCATACGCTCAATACAAAATAAGCACGTTACATTTGAACCACCAAAACCAAGTAAAGATATAGTACAATGTACTCGTTGCCAGAATTACGGGCATATTAAATGCTACTGCAATAGATCTTTTGCTTGTGTGAAGTGTGCAGGTCCGCACGATACAAAAAGCTGTAAAAAAAACCGTGCAACTCTAGCTACATGTATCCTATGTGAAGGGTCACATCCAGCTAATTACAAGGGATGTTCCATATATCAAGAGCTCCAACGAAAGTACCAGCCCCACAAACAACAGCCAACTCTCCGACCTCCAAACTTAACAAAACAGAATTTTCCTCCATTACCACACCAAAACAGTTAGTCGATCACCAACCAACCAATAAATATATATCCAAACTACGCGCAAGCAGTACGAAATCAACCCTTTTCTAGTGAAAATGTTAGTCTGAAACAATTCCTTGAAGAGTTCAAAACTATGTTTAATCAACTACTCCAGCAGAACAGTATGATACTAAATATGTTAACTACAGTCATTAACAAATTACTCCACTAATGGCTAAATACTTAAGATTGCACAGTGGAATGCCAACGGGTTACAACAACGAAAGTTGGAAGTAGACACCTTTATAAGTCTCAATAATATTGATGTCTTATTAATCTCAGAAACACACTTCACCTCAAGAACTTATTTTACAATACCAAGGTTTCTCACCGGCGGAGATTTTAACGCCAATCATACACACTGGGGCTCATGTCTGACAACGACTAAAGGACGAGAACTGTACAAACTTCTAGAAGATAAAAACTATGGCTTTCTGTCAACGGGTAGCCCAACATACTAGCCAACGGACCCCACTAAAATTCCAGATTTGTTAGACTTCTTTATTACCCACGGTATGTCCTCAAATTACATGGACTTTGTCTCCAACTATGATATCTCCTCTGATCATACGCCAATAATAGCAACTGTGAGCTCAACAATAAATACTATATGTAGAACCCAGACCTACCCTCAGTAATGCAAGAACCAACTGGGAAGCGTTCCAAGCTCATGTTAACAAATTTCTCGATACCAACCTACGCTTAACAACAAACGACGACCTCGCATATGCAATCAATCACTTAATCACAACTATACAGGAAGCAGGATGGAATGCAACACCACAAATTAATAATCTAAAATCCAATACACCAAATATTCCAACTGAAATAAGGGAATTAGTTAGAGAAAAAAGACGCGCAAGAGCAACATGGCAGCGTAGTCGTAATATTGCTGATAAAACCAGATTCAATCAACTAAACAATAAATTAAGACGTAGACTGCAAGAAATCCGCAATGAAACCTTTAAATACTGTACTAACTCACTATCTGTACATGACCACACAATTTGAAGAGCAACCAAGGGAATTAAACGACCCAAGGGACACGTACCGCCCCTACGAGATGAAGTGGGACCCTGGAGCAGGTCCGACAAAGAAAAAGCTGAAGCATTTGCAGAACACTTACAAACCACTTTTTAAACTAATTCTCATGAGCCTGATGAAGAAATAGAAACCTACCTAGCAACACCCTTACAAATGTCGCTTCCCACACGTAATTTCACACTACAGGAAATTGAAACCCAGTTCAGACTATTAAACAACAACAAGTCACCAGGCTATGACCTTGTAATGGGAATTATTCTAAAACATCTACCAGAGAAAGGTCATCGATTTATACAAATCCTGTTCAATGGAATCCTACGACTCGCGTACTGGCCATTAGTGCTAAAGTTTGCACACATTATACTAATTCCAAAACCAGGCAAACCTACTGACCAAATTAAATCCTACCGTCCCATCAGCCTGCTCCCGATAGTTTCTAAGCTGCTAGAAAGGTTAATACTAAAACGCATAAACGAAAGTGAACTTCAGGAAGAATGGCTACCAACTCATCAGTTCGGCTTTCGCATCAGGCATTCCACAACACAACAATGCCACCGATTGATCAGTACAATACGCTCGGCATTTGACGACAAGAAGTTTTGTAGTCGAGTATTTCTGGACGTAAGTTGTGCATTCGATAAAGTGTGACACAGAGGTCTCCTTTATAAAATTAAGAAATTACTACCACACAGTTATTACTTACTTCTACAATCGTATCTAACACATCGCTACTTTCAAACTAAAGTAGGTAGTGAAACATCTAAAGAAATAAAAGCAGGTGTCCTCCAAGGCAGCGTTCTCGGCCGATACTATATCTTCTATACACCTACGATTTACCGACCACAACGCAAACTCAACTTGGAACCTTCGCCGACGATACTGCAATGCTCTCATGCCACGAGAATCCAGCTATCGCGTCACAACTATTACAAGAACATCTTAACTTACTAGAAACATGGATGGAGAAATGGAAAGTGAAAGTAAATGAATTCAAATCTGCTCATGTTACATTCACCACCAAAGGTTCAACGTGTCCACCGATCCTATTAAACAACATACCTATTCCGCAGACAGATGTAGTGAAATACTTGATCGACGTTTGACATGAAAAATACATGTCAGTAAAAAACGTAAAGAAATGGACCTACGTTGTAAAAATTGTATTGGCTCGTTGGCAAAAATTCATCCCTTACATTAGATAATAAACTACTAATCTACAAGAGTATCATTCGCCCCATCTGGTTATGGCTGCGAACTTTCGGGATGCGCTAGTAACTCAACCTTAAATATAATACAACGATTCCAGTCTAAAACATTTAGAATGCTGGCTAATGCTCCGTGGTATGTGTCAAACGTAACTCTTCACACTGACCTTAATGTGCCGTACGTACAGGATGTAATAATAGCAAGAGCAATGAAGCATCACGACACCCTAGCAAATCATCCAAACGTAGCAATTCCTTCGCTAGCTGAAGCACCTCAATACAGAAGATTGAAAAGGAAGTGGCCAATAGACTTAAGAGATTAAAGTAGGGATGCCCTCATTGGATGCCTTCCTCTCATGACCTTTCTTATCGTTTGTACATAAAATTAGCTCATAGAATATTGTAAACATTCTGATTGCTAATAAAAATTAATTCAGAAAAAAATTTATAGGCTGTTTAATAATAAATTAAGAGTTTGTATAGTATAACTTACAGCATCCAATATCATAGTTGAGTCAGCAAAAAGCAGTAATTTTTGAAGTAAAAATATTTATTTGTCATTTCAGTATTATTGTGTCAAAGCATTGGTTTATTAAAGTTTATTGGCAGCTTCTGTTCTTTAAAATGAATTACACAAATGCTGAGATATACGATATGCATTTTGTTTACGGCCTTGCCAATGGCAATTCACGTATTTATGAAGAACGATACCCGAACCGTGTAATCTAGCATCATTCTATATTTGCCCGTCTTCACCAATGTCTTAGTGAGACGGGAAGTTTTAAAAAACATACGGCTAACAACGGACACCTTCGCATAGTTAGAACTCCACAAGTTGAAATAGTACTAAATGAAATCGATAAACACCTTACTACAAGCACTAGAAAAATTGCTTCTGCTTTAAGAATAACTTAGTCCACGGTTTGAAGTATATGGAAGATTCAACAGCTGTATCCCTATCACATTCTACGAGTACAGACACTTGCCAACCGATTTTCTGCAAAGAGTGGCTTTGTGTCGATGGATGCAACAGAAAATCGCACAAAATCCTCAGTTTTTGGTGCAAGTATTCTACATCGACGAGGCTACTTTCTCTAGAAGCGCTGTTATTAATTTCCATAATAATCATAAGTAAGCCAAAGAAAACCCGCACGAAACATTGGTTGTCCGTTTTCAAAACCAATTCTCAAGTAAATGCGTGGGTCGGAATTGTAGATCATTTAGTAGGTCCACGTGTGTGTGTGTGGGGGGGGGGAGGGGGTTGGTTTGTAAAATGCTATGACATTACTGGGTAGTGAAATGAGCTTGACGAAATCGAAATTGATAATTGGGTATCCACTCAGTGTCAATTCTTTTAAAGACTTACATGGGTTTCAAAATTTCAAAAAATCGATTTTTTATCTAATAGTAAAATAGAATTGACTAGTGATTTTTTTACAACTAATTTTACAAGGCTATACGTAGCGTAAATTGTACCAAAAGTTGTACTATTTTACATAAAAATGCCAAAAATTCAAATTTTAATTTTTTTAAAACCTTTGTTCAATCACGAGCATACTCATTTACTAACAAAAAAATTGATGTTTTCATATCAGATAAATCTATCACAAGTTATGCTGACTACCGCTAGGACACTTTTCTTTGATGAATCTCCGGAAACCAGAATCTATCGGCTGAATTTTTAAGATTTTTTAGTGAAAATTTTACAAAATGTTCTTTAAATTTTGCTCTTTTATATGCTTATAATTTTGATTAAAATATTTGACTTATTATATAAAAAAAATAGAGAATATGTAATTTTCTTAGCTCTTGAAATCCATGTAACCCCTTAAGTATTAGTTTTTCAAGTAATTTTGAAACAGCTGGCAATAGACTTATGGGTCGATATGATTTTGCCCTATTTGGATCTTTACGGGGCTTAAGAATTAAAATTATCTCTGCGGTTTTTAATTTTTATTATTATATTATTAGATTCAAAGATTCAAAAGAAATGTTATTTACCAGTTACTAGCTCTTAATCTTATTTATAGTTTTTCTATAGTCATATATTTACTTATCTTATAGGTTTATAATAAATATATCAAACAGTTTTGTTTCTTTTTGGTAGATGTACTTGCTAAACAATATTTATTAAATATGTAAAAGTTTATTTGAAAATGATCACCTGTTTATGGCACAACAAACTTTCAAATAGCTGAAAGATAAATATAATATGTATTCGTAGCATAACTGTTTTGTTATAGAAATGCTCAGGTCACTGTGATACATGGACATGTTACATGAAGCACAGTTAGCAATTAGCTCGATTAGTAATAAATTATCAGGGAGTATGTGTTCTAGTCGTAAATCGACGCGTATCTGAATAATGAACGCATTTTGTTTTCTACTATTTACGTACATATGTAGGTTTACCTTAAAAGCTTCAGTATATACCTACATATATCGATCGCGCTAATAAACGCATATCTTTTTTCTCTGCGTAAAAGAGTTGCACATGAAAATTCATAACAAACGATGTCTTATGTTAGGTATTCAAAATAACCCTAGTTATTTTTGGTTACGACTTGCGTTTATGAAACCAATATCAATTTAAACTTAAAGGTAGCCTGTTCCTGGTACAGGTTTCTAACAAGTTATTTTGCTTTTTCACCCCTTTATAACTTTACTTAAAATGGAATATTCACTTGTATTATCGCCTCATTCGGTTGTGTTATATTTGTTTTTAATAATAGTGGCGTAAACACATTTCAATGAAAATTTATTGTTTTATCTTATTCTTTTATGTATTGTAACATTTAGTTATTTAAAATACCACAGATCAGTTACTTAATAAAATAATTTTTATCTGCATATGTATAAATGTTGTGTTTTAAGTGATTGTATACAAGCTTTCTTTATTGCAAGCGCTTAAATGTGATAATTAGATCATTTTTCTGTTTCCCACCATCTTTCTGCGTGAGGGTGATGGAAATGCAATATTTCAGCGGTCGCACAAAACCAGTGACAAATTGGGTGTCCGACGGAAATACTGTTCGCGGTCAAAGGGGCATCAGTTCGTAACGGAAGGGTTTAGCTGCGTCAAACAAGATATTAATTTATTAGTCGGCTCTAAGCTCGCGCCACTGGATTCTCTTTAATGAAGAAGTGTTGCGCTACACGGCTTCTAAATTTTTGCAGTACATCAAATTTGTAATTACGTAGATAAGGATGAACTAGGGGGTTTCGGGACGATGCACCGGGGCATATAAATGTCAACGGCCTCTAGCTCGTACTCCACTCATCAGGGACTCGTGTTACGTACAGTTAGTGGTGTAAGCTCTAAGGATGTTTCAGAAGCCTAATTTTCTGCCGAGCGGCCCGTAAAGCAGCAAATAGTGCAAGAGTAAACTGTAAAACCGAATTAGTGGAGTTGGGGGCGCACGGTTTTGATTTCCGAACTATCCTCGGTAATAACTCAACTAATTATGTTTTAACACAAAAAGTAGAATACAAAAAAATTATTAGAGGCATGGCAAGAGAAGAGAGTACAGGAAAACAACTACGAGTCTATTACAACAAACTGACCATAAATAGAGAAACATGGATATGGAATAATATGCTGGAAACATTGATTGAAGGGCCAAAAAACCAGCCAGCACATACAAAAAAGTAAACGAGGGTTACGGGACAGGTGGAACAAACCTACCACCTGCTGCAATAGAAACTACCGAGATTTTAGAAGACCTAAATGCGCAAAGAAAATGGTAATGTAAAATTGGACTGGAATGACCAATCAATAACAGGAAAGAAATACAGCTAGCCTAAGTATTTTAAAACTTGAATACCAAAATTCTAGAAAATACTGAAACCAAAAAAGGGCAAAGAAAGAAGTTGGAGAAACTAAATGTTCTACGGCGTTTATAATACATAATGAACATTGAAGAGCAGAACTAGCAAGCATAAGATACATGGGAGTATATCAATGAAAGATGAATACGAGTTGAAATGGAAAATAATAAAAAGATCCATACAGTAATAATTATACATGGCACTTCATAAAATGACGCAAAATAAAATAAAGACCTATTTTAGGAAGGCTGTAAAAACCAACTGACAAAAGTAAAATTAGTCATAATAGACGACATTTATGGAAGAACAGGGAATAATACAGATGTTGGGAATACGATAGGAAGGTTTGGAATGAACTACAAAAATAACGAGCAAAGATTAATAGATATCCGCTTACAGAAGGATTTAGTGGCCACTAATACTATATTTCACGCCAGAGTAGTCAAAGCGGTTGAGGCGTAGACTGCGATGTGAACGGATCCTGGTTCCATTCTCGGAGCTCTCTGATGCTAGCGGATAGCCTACTCAGTCACTGAAAATAATTGAGTACCTGCGTTCATTTCGAGCAAAGGGTAATAACGGCAGTCGTTTAAGGCGCGGTGCTTACTACATCGTCCCGCACAAGAGATGGTGCGCGACGACCGGGCAGAGAGAGCTAACATATGAGAGTCTTAACCTTTTAGTTCGAAAGCCGTGCTCTCATGCGGGGAGTTAGAGTCGTGGAAAAAAATACTATATTTCAGCACAAAGATATACACCACTATACAGGAGTCCTCAAAAGCATAGCGAGAAATAATAGTTTTCGTAATAATGGCAAGGAAAGATTTTTTAAGTGTGGTTGTAAGAGTTAAAGGAGGAATAGAAGTATATAGCAAACATTTTGTGGTAGTCGCTAAACTTAGAAGGGAAAAGGAACAAAAGAAAAGGAGGTTCTGGGATTATATTTGATTTTCATAACATTTGATTTTGTAGTGAATACTTGTAATTCTCGGTGTATCTTCTACCATCCTTAAACCGGTTGTAAGGTTGTAGTCTGACTTATAGCTTCAGTAGCAATTGTTCTTACGTATCAACTCTTACTATTTTTAAATAGAATTAATTAAACAGATTAGTCTTTTAAGTCGAGCATATTTACATGATATACGGAATTGGAGTAGCGTTAAATTAATTTTTTGATCATATTAGTCGCGTCACTTAGTAGTACAGTTCTATGCAATTTATTTTAATGGATACTTTAATTATTAGAATAATTACGTGGCACGGTTATTGATTGTGTGTGAATAAAAAAAATAAATGTATGCTTAAGATTATATCTGATTTTTAATAACTGACACAAAACAAAGTGAAATATTGGTTTTTGGATAGATAACACTCGCCTGTTTTTGTTTGGGTACGGATGCTTAGATTGTCTGTCTATCTTTCTAATTTATCCCAAATTTCAACTTGTTATTGACTGTAGTTTTAATTTTGGAGTTTAAAGTGTACATTACTAATTACTATATTAATTAATCAGTGATTTTTAGTCATAGTATTAACATTTATGACAAACGAACATTTTACGTATTTACAAGTAATTTTTCTGAAGTTTGAAAAGCAAGGGCTAAATGTTTAGTATCTTATGAAAAAGGACAATTATTAAATTATATTACTTCGGGAGCTAAGGGAATGATGTTTATTAACTATGTACATAGATTAATCGGTTTTCGTTTTTAATAAGCTTGCGTTATCCAAGCATTGGAACAGATTTCTCGAGAATAAGTACATTCACAGTGTTACATCTTCTGTACATTTTAAGCTAAAATCATTGAAAAAGTAAGTCCTGTTAGAACAAAACTATTTACATAATTATAATAAAGCTTGTCCCATAAAAAACTTTGATTCCATTATATTAGTTTTTTAAGGGCGTATCGTCGGTGACTGCATTGTTATATCGAAAAAATTCAATTGAAGAACAATTACTAAATTTTAACTTAAAAATTTAAGTGAATAATTGCTGTTACTGTGGAAACTAATTCACCTTCTATGTAGAGACCCTAAATATTATGTAACCCTTATAAATGGTAATTTGCTAAATCAACAGGCTTTAAATATACGACCGGAACAGAAGTTCAGTTAACACTCCGCTACGGCTACTATTGACTTACAGACGTAACTGAAGAGCGCGCTTTTTATTACTCACGACAAAGTGCCTGCGAAATAGATCCCAAAAAAGCTACAAAACACCGGTAATTGTTACATTTGCTGGAAGCTGGGAATGCGCGATGTATAAATTGGCTACAGCGGCCCTCCTTGGGGACATGACGTTTTGCTGTCGCCGATGAAATATACGTGCAAAATGGCAGCGGTCTCGCCGATACGGGCCATAATTTAACTCGCGTAATTGGTTTCTGACGTTTTTAATGTTCAAAGAGCGAAAGCCGGAAAGTATTGGTGTGTTTAAATTAAGATTTGTCGACGTTCATATTTTCGTAATTTCATGATGCTTACGTGATGATAAAGAGATTATCGTATAGAATTTGATGGGAATTTAATCAGATAAATGAATGACCATTCTTTATCAAAGAGCTCAATAAACGGAGGGTGTCCTATAAATTTCCTGTCATTTTCATTTCCAATTTTGTTACCATTTTTTTTAAACAAAGTTGACAAGCAATGGCATTACTTAGACACTTACAGGAAAGCTAATTTATTTATGAAAAGTTGACAATTTTATTCAGATGTTATCGTCGATGATCTATTTCAAAATGAAAAGAACTAAAATGGTGTTCTGTATAGGCCGCCGAATTTGAAAATTTAATAAATCAGTCAAATTTCGTGAAAATCGTTATATTTAACATACTTGTAATCAGTGAAATCTCCTATTTAGTATGAAATACGATGTCAGGTATATTATGCATTCCTCAAAATTATTAATAATTCTCTCGCGGATGTCTGGCCCGATATTTCCAATCACGCGTATGATTTTTGCCTTCAGTTCCAGAATTATACGTGGTATGTTAGCGTACATCCATGGTTTTACAAACTTCCGTTACAGGGTGTAAAATCGATAGGCCACAACTGCTTTGGAAAAATTGTTAACAATAAGAACACGTTGGTCCATTTTAAATGGTTTCACGAGGAAAACGAACCAAAACAAACTGATGTACTGGAAAAACAATCCATGCTAAATTAATCGGAGTTATAATAGATAACAAAAATGGTAATATCAATTTCAAAACAAAAAAATGCCGCTCTTTATGGAACACCATATACTATATAAATTCAATCCTAGACACAAATTGAAAAGGTCAGTAGTCTAAAACTTTAGATGTTACGACTATGATCTCCAAAAACCTACCTCGCTCATGAATACATTTTTTTTTTATTGAGAACTGTTTGACCTCTGTCTCCGGTAGTGTTGTAGTCTCAGGAACTTATTATTCTTCTCTCATTCTCTTTAGAGCACTTTTTTCGGCATCCTTGTTTCTTGTACTTGTCTGTATAAATGATAGTTATTCTGTTCTTCTGGATCCATTGTTAGTTTTCCACAAATAGCTTTCCTTCTATTAACTAAAGCCTTACACTCGCATAGGATGCGGATGGCTGTCCCTAGTTCCCCGTCGCATTTCCTGCAATTCAATCCTTGATTCTACAATCCTATTTTGTTAAAGTGTCTTCTAAGAAAACAATGCCCTGTGACGAAACCTGTGATAGTGCGAAACTGATTATTTCTTTGTAGTAATAGTTCTTTAGTTTGTTTATAAAGGTTTTTCCATGTTTGTTCTGGTACATTTTCCCAGTGTCTTTATTTTGTTTACTGACTAACTTCCTCGCCCAACTTATACCTTTACATACTCCCAGAATCAATTGGGGATCTATACATGAAGTTGATCCTTCATGTACTTTCCATCAACGTTCTCGTTGCCTGGAATTTTGCATTACCCTGGTACCATTAACAGAGATAACTTATTGTGATTTGCCAAAGCCCTGAGTCCTTCGCGGCATTCTTCATAATAGCACTATGGATGCTACAAACTACCTCTCAATCTGTTCAAACCAACTCAACCACAAACACGAGACATATTACCAAGCGAAATTGTACTTGGAAATGTAAAAAGCTGTTAAGTTGTGACTTGACCTACTCAAGAGTACAAAAAATTATTGACATTTATTGTCGGCTTACAAATTTTCATAGTGATCACTTCATCAAAAACAACTTAATGAGTGTGACAAAAATGATTCTTCTTCCTAATCCAGACAGGCGTTAAGGGACAAACACAAATATACTCACAAATGTAACAGATTGGAAGGTATATTTGATGGAAATTTGAAAATTCGGTGTTATTTTGAATTTCCTAATGGCTTGATAGCAATTACTCAACTGAAATATATATGAGCCGTGCAGTGTCTCTTTCTAGAGTGCAATTGGAAAAATTTTAATTTTTTATTATACATCGAACGACAGCTACCCATACTTTATGAAACAGAGTTTTTTAATTGCAATTTGAGGGACTGCAATTACTAATACATTTTTATATCTAATTGTAATTTGCTTTTCTTATGTTTGAGATGCTCTATATTTACTTTGTGTAGTCATAAATACTATTACACTATTTAAACCGTCTTAAATTAAAACGATAATTCTTATTATCAAAGACAGACAAACAGATTATTTAAAATGGACGCCTTTTTTGGGCACACTTAATTTGTTTGGTCAGTTATCTAATGCAACATTCTAGACATCAATCGGAAAATTAGCCACTGATTCAGTTAATGAACTTTTTAAGAACTCAGTACTTGAACAAGTTTGGAGCAGGCCACGTTCTTCAAAACTGACCGTAGTTTATAATTTGACGGATTAAGATCGGAACTTGCCGAAAGCCAGGCTGCGACGTGTATAAAATCGGAAACATGTTCTAGCTACTTTTCAGTAGTTTCAGCATTGTGACCTTAAACAGATTTCTGTTAAAAGTTCTACCATTGATTGCGAACTTTACCGCATTCAAAGGTTTTTTAAATAAAGTTCTATTATATGTTAGTAACAGACGACTCATGACTCAGACGGGATGATAACCCTTTTGAACATTTCAGTCACTTGTGGCGCTTCTCGGAAGTTGTCATATATTTATTTTGCTTATTAAAATGTTCTTCTACGTTAAAGATCTTTTAATCTGTAAAAAGAAAATGATGTTTTTACTAGGCCTACTGCTAGAGAACACCCCGCGACAAAAGTTTGGACTTGGCGTATTTGACTAATATTCTCAGGTTATATCCTCATTATGACTATTAGGAAATCTTACAAATAGAAACATTGTTCAACAATTAAGTAATATCCAAGGAAACTCAAATTTGCTTTAAACGTTCTCAATCGTTGAAATTCGAACCTTGGGCTGGTCAATTGCTTATGTTCAGTTCAAAACACGGCTTTACAAACGATGTGCATAGAAGAGTTTTTCCATAAAGGTTTAATAGGCGACAAGCGGATCTTCAAAACTTAATACTTACTTTTACCTATACGATTGGCGTCTGATTCATTCAAAATTTGTCTTTTTTGTTCCGAAGGATCTAAAATTATCCAATTCTTATTAGTAAACAGCAAAAATCAGTTCTGGAAGTCAAGTATCGACAAGTTGAGTCTCGTTTTCTTATGATTATATTTGTATAAATAGCTCGCCATGTTTTTATTTTCGACGGCTGTCCTTGATCCAATATAAATTAAGCCTGTGACCAGATTGGACCTCAGCGACACTATGGAGTTTGACTTAGCAAAGATTGCAACCGACAGATTTTTCATACGACTCATAAGTTTGCCTGTCGTTCTTATCTTTCTGCCTCTTTTCTTCTCATTACAAATCACCTGCTTAACTGTAAAACTCCCATTTGCACTTTTTAGCGATCGTAACTTTGAAATTTCGCATGCTCTTGACGAATTTTTTGTTTCGTTTATTCCAAAATAACCTAAACTATTTGGAGTTATGTATTTATCACATAACAATAGCATTAGTATGAAATATGAAATAAAAAAACAAACCAATCATGATTATCACTTCTAGTACTGAATGAGGCATTGCATTTTTATAATGAAAAAACTGTAAATACAATTCGACATATTGCACCATATCAAAATATGAATTTATCGTTGAAAACAAATACATCAGGATTGTTGAAGGTGTTTATAGCTGGATTAAATATTTATTATAGGTTGAAGGTAATAAGCAATATTTTTTTAATAAATTACTGCATTATAAACCTGCAACCTTTAATATGAAATGTGTAAATCTCTTCAGATAACTAACTAATGCGAACTTGCAAAGCAAGATTATATTTGTGTTATTATATGATATGTGATGTAAAATTATTAGCAAGAAGTACCAAGAATATAATTTAAATAGAGATACTTTTCAACTAAATGATACTTAAATTTTGAATTGAATGTTAATAGGCTTTTGTAATTTGAATAGTTATAACGATATTCTCTAAACATATGCTAGTTAAATTATTGTTGTTAGTGAAAACAAATCCGTTTTTAAAATGTTACTGTACAATTTGCCGTTCAGCTTTTATTTTAACATATAGATCCAAATACGGTATTAACATATTCGAAGAATCTTATTCACGCATACAATAATAAAAGTCCAAATACATAATTTTTACTTCTTCCGTCGCATTGAATTGATTGTTTGATAATTTTTTATAGTTTCTACAAAATATAGCATTTTTCCATCAATATTAAATTTTTTTGTCAATTATTTTTAACTTCAGTTAATTACCCATTTACAATAAGTAATTTATAAAATGAACTTTTTCCATTTCTTTCTTCACATCTCGAGTATATTTGTGAATTAATTTTTTAAACACTATGAAAAAGGGTATTTAATGTGGACTATCAAATAGACACTAAAATTTCCCCAATTGAAACACCTTTGTTAATAAAGTAGTATGAAACTTAAAAAATGAATGGAATGTATTCTTCTCAGTTTTTTTTTTGCAAAGTATTGATATTCTAGTTCATGATTGTCAGATCAAAAATCTGACTGAATGTTATGTTTATTATGGATACTGCCATTTTCATATAAAATCCTGTTAGAAAGCTGCTATAGAATAAACAGCTAATTATAAAATTGTTACATACTTATACATCTTTTTCAAATCCACATAAAAACTATTTTTTTTTAGAAATGTTTTATTGCTTTTATATTTGTTAAAATGAGTTATAAAGATTGTTATAAATCTAATAGAAAAGATATAACTGCTGAATTTTACGACGCTTGCATTAACCAATTCGATAATAATATTTCCATTTTTGTGTGATTTGTGGAGAAAATATTCCTTTTTAATCTCCTCTGAAACTCTGAAGATGCAAACAACACCACCAAGTCGTGTTTCAAATAACTATAGCCATAAAACGTCTACTAAAAGCAGATTTCTCGCTATTTTTATTCGATCCTCCTTAAAAAATAAATTTAATTCCATTGATCCTTCTTCTTCTTAATCGTCCTATAGTTCCGTAAGAGCAAGGGGCTCCCGTAATTGTTTCTAGAACTATGTTTTTAATGACAGTACAACTAATTTGATTAATTAATTTCTGATTATTTACATGATATTATTGTTTATAAAGTCATAATAAAAAAAACTATTCTTCTTTTATTTTTTTACATTTTGTGAAAATTGACTTTATATATTTCTGCATTTTCGTTTTTTTTCTATTATAGTAAAGGACTGGAACTGCTTATAAGAAAGGTGAAAATTAGTCACCTAACGGGGCGTTTTATAAATATTTTTCGATGCATAAGATAAAGTAAGGGAAAATAGGTAAATAATTTAGTATAAACTGAATGTATTTTTACTTTCCTTACCCTATAATAAGGTGTGTGTGTGTGTGCGTGCGTGCGCGTGAGCGTGCGTGCGTGCGTGGGCGTGCGCGTGCGTGCGTACG
The DNA here is from genome assembly GCA_036346155.1 of Sinelater perroti. Classification (NCBI taxonomy): domain Eukaryota; kingdom Metazoa; phylum Arthropoda; class Insecta; order Coleoptera; family Elateridae; genus Sinelater; species Sinelater perroti. Next base: position 6,526,557 of record JARFIY010000001.1, on the reverse strand, counting down.
TGTGTGTGCGCGTGCGCGCGCGAGCAAGTTACTTGTAGGTAGGGGACGCAGTGCGAAGCTTTTGGTAAAAATCGGCCGAGTCGTTTGGTCGCAAGGTCGCAAAGCGGTCGCGAATCTAAACGGTTTAAAATACAAAAAATTCATGAGAATAAAAATGATTTGTTATCACGAGATAAACATGAATTTAAAGTAAAAGTTGGTAAAATAGGAACTCGAAAAAAATTGAAGCTCAGGATTTTTAATATACCGGGTGTTCCTAAAATATTTCGGGAAATTTATATCACCGGATAGATCAGACCGAGACGAACAAAAAATTACAATGAAATTTTTTGATCCGAGGTCAAATAAATAAGTTAAGGCGATTAAAAATTAAATAAACGGACCAATCACAGCGCGCTCGGAGAGCTTCCTGGCCGACTGTGGAGGACGGGGGGAGCGCTTGGCCGCTAGCAGGGAGCACGCAAGTGATAATGGGGAAGGCTGTGCGGCCGAGCTCGCACGGTTACCTTTAGTAACGTAGCAAAATTTTAAGTACGAGTCAATTATTGTCTTGTACTGTTTATTTTAATCAGCTTTCGAGTGTTGGACACGCGCCTCGTCCTTTTTTAATATAACAAGTTCCGGGACGAGAGCCGCGCAGGGCCGAGACGATGGACCCGGTATAATATATAATAATAGGATAAGGAAAGTCGTGTGATGTTCACACCAGATTTTTTTTTTAAATAAATGTTGTTTTCAATAAAGTTATCAAATCATTTTGATGTATTATTATATTAATAAGGAATTTTTGTTGTAAGATATTCAAAACATCGGTTTCTTTTTGCGAACTTCTTTCCTCATTAGTGTCTAAAGATTTAGATACCCTGAAATTGTGGGGCATAATGAAACTTTCCAATTTGACCTACAGAAGAACCATTCAGACGTGAGGGTTGGAATATGGAATGTTGGAAAATTGATTTCGGTTGAAGAGCTAACGAAGGTTTAATTCCAGATAACATTTCTTGGTATTTATTACTATTGAGAGTCTCTCTAATGAAAGTTAACTTTCTTGTAGACCTAATTGCTTCCCAATTTTGGTACACCAGTGTGGGTTTTGACTTGGCTTAGACCTTCTCTTTAAGATCATGGATTTAAAGCGACTTTCGTTACTTATTCTTTTGAAACTGTTTACTTCTGTTCTATTTTTTAAATTAACTCGTAGAACTCGACACAATGCAGATAATTTAAAATGATATTACGATGAACTCTGGGTGACCAGTGTTTTGCTATTTGTTCTATAAGCTCACTAGAATTCATTGTGTTATTTCTATTGACAAATTAGGCCAGTCTTCTTCTATGTTGACTTCTGATCTTCCTCTTCCAGACTAATTGTATCTTTTAGTTTAGCCACGGCTCTTTCAACTGTTCCTAAGGGCATTTTAATTAATTTGGATAACTTATAATCAATAGATTGAATTGGCCAATACAATGTCCCAACGCCTAATTTAATAGAAAAGGTTGGGCCCTAGTTGAAACACAGGCCAACAGGTAATCGCACATTATCTAAAAATTCTTCTGCTATATTCCGCTTCTAATACTGTAAGAGTGAAATCATTGCCATGCAGTAATAAATAATAATGGTGATTGGACACTGTAGTTAGTTAGAGCGTAATAATAGTTTGTAAGTACTTTATGGATTATATTTGGCTTTGTTTCTTTAAACAAACATTTCTAAAATCGACCGAATACTTTTGCGGGGCTAACTGTAATTAACTAGAAATTGTTGAGTTTTCCCTAAAAGTAACTAAGGTTTTCAAGGGTGTGATCACTAAGAAATATATAGATTCTCAAGTTAGTACTTGACAAAAAATAAGGGATATTAAAGAGGCACCGTCCGTTCTAACTGTTACATTCATATATATATATATGTATATATATATATATATATAATCAGTAAACCCTGTATACCTTTCGGTGTAGGGTCTGTTGCATTAATATTATTATATATTCAACAAGAGTTATGTTGCTGTTGTTTTGGAATCTACACCGTAATTTGAATTGTACATCAGTATCTATCAGGCTGACATACGTCGATCATAATCAAAACGAGCGATTAAACTGAAGCGGGAACTACTCGCAGCCGAGGATTATATAAGCGATGTAAACCTTGGGCTTAACCAGGTACGAAGTGGAATATTGATAAATTAAAATGCAAATTAGTCAATCGATAGTTTATTTGCATTTAAATGCAAAACAAATTTTGCATTTTGTACTTTGTAATCTAAGCGAAAGTTGGAGGAGCTTTCTATATTTTCAAAATAAATTAGAAACTGCCTTCTCTCTAAAGCACTTATTGTTAGATTTTATTTCATTAAAATAAATGAAGATCTGTAAGCACCCAACAGCACTAAATCCACAGTAAACTGAGGTTATAAAGTCATTGTAGTCGATTTTGTAAAGTTGTGATATCTTAAAACATTGATATGCATAACTTTTAAAATTTCGCATTTTGATTATCAATTTTTATAGTGTTTGTTATTTTATAATTGCTGTTTAACCAGTTGTGCTTTTTCTATCAACGTTTGTCCAAACCAAGCGCAGACTTCTCGATGTTGTTCCTCATCAGTGGAATAATTACAAATATGTTTTAGTACAAGATTCAAATTAGTGTCATTGGGCGAACACAAATATTGGCTTAAGCTTTTATCTTTATCAGATGATCGACTAAAACAAAATGGGACATTGATTGTCGTATACGCTTTTCAAATAAAATGCACTTATGTGTTAGTAACCTCTGTAACTGCAGTATTTAATACACCATCTATTATTTCTTGCTGTTTTATGTTGAAACCAGCTTCATCGCAACAGGAAAGTTTTCGGTAAATTGCTAATAGCCTTTTTTTGTTTTGATAAAATCTTGTGGTTACAAATATTATAAATAATACAATTTAACGCCAAAATAAAATTGTAGGAAGTTTCGATTAATCTTACTTCATCAGATCTTTATCTAATTGACTTTTTTAATGTTATGTTTAAATGTAAAACTATCTAAAGATGTCGTGATTTACTTAAGGAGGGGTTGTAAATAAAGTATCGGCAATACTTTGTACAAACATTTTATTAAGTTAAAATTTAGAACTTTGTCAAATCTTTTCACCGTAGTCACTAGTGACATTTTTGGAAACTGTCATCGAATACTGTCAGCGATATGGTTTCTTTCGAACCAAGTAATAGAGGGCTCTACTGTACGGAGTACGAAATAAATATTAAAAACTTTAGTTTTAATTTTTTTATTATATATGAATTAAATTGTAATCACTTGGGCTCATAAAAAAATACGGAGAATGTTCTACTCCTTATTTGTAACAAATCTGTCACAACTCCTATCGAGCGTTTTGATATTAAATGAAACATGGATTATCTCTTAATATTCGTAAACCTTATATCACATAAATGGGTACAAGTGATGCTTGTAGAGGCGTTGATGGCAAATTGTACTAACATTTTCACCTGCAGGTACAATATAACAAATGATGACAGACACCTCCATTAACATGAATATAACTTTCATCCTATCAATGATCCCCGTCGATGCATCCTTCATTTTATTGGCCTTTAGTTCAGGGTTGTAGTCCATGCCCAGGTCTCGTCAATGGAAACAGTACACTACAAGAATACATTTTATTTGTTACCTCGTAACGATACTATCTGTTAATCAGGAACGGGGGAGGGGGGGGGGAGTTAAATGCCCATTAACTGAGTCTGACCTAAACGAAACGCATCGACTAATTCTGTAACCGTCCGATTCATGAAGAGCAACCTGAATTCTTATTTGTGATTTCTGTTCATTTTGTTAACATGCTGCAGTACGGTACAACCACAACCGCGCACCACAATACCACTCACTGAACTAATAGTTTTTTTACACTCCACTAATGCGTACTAATTCCAACTAATACTGTCCACTGCTTTCACAAAACATGCGCTTATGCATTATAATGTACCGACAATGTTTCTACTATTTTATTTACAATTCTTGTTCAAAATACTTTTTCCTTTTGAAGGGGGTATTTTAGTGTAACGGGTACTTATTCATAGCATTATTTGTGAATTTTTTTCAGAAAATGGAAAACCTCGTTATGAAACCTTGTTGTCTTTATTATTTAACATTTAAACTAATAAAAAAATTGCTTATAAAGCAATACTACTGTGTACAAATATAAACCGGAATTTTTAATTTAAACTGCGCTGGCATTTCGTTGGGCACAAACCTTTTTAGTTTTAAGTTGGTAGGACTGCTACTGACACCTGTGTCAAATTTTAGGTTAATATCTTAATTAGTTGAAGAGTGACGCTCGTTTTCGTAAACAACCAAAATTAACTTTTTCGATTTTTACCATGTCAGAAAATATTCAACAAAGAAGTTCGATTAAATTTTGTGTTAGAAATGATATTTCTGCTGCGGAAACGCTCAGAATGTTGCAAAAAGCCTTCGGTGAACAGGCTATGTCTAAAACACAAGTATACGAATGGCATAAAATGTTCAAAGAGGGGCGTGAAGGCGTTGAAGACGAACCACATCAAAGACGTCCAGGAACATCAACTGACGAACAGCACGTCGCGAAAATTAAGGAATTGGTGCTTCAAAAACTAGAGAGCTTGCTGACATCGTTGGCATTTCAAATGGATCAGTCAACACCATTTTGAAGGAAGTTTTGTGCCTCAAAAAAGTCAAATCTCGTTTGGTTCCAAAAACCTTCAATTTGTTCGTGACCATTTCGCTAAGAATTCCACCCATATCGTTCCGCAACCGCCGTATTCGCCTGATTTAGCTCCATGTGACTTCTGGCTATTCAGCAAAATGAAAAGACCGCTACGGGGACACTGTTTTGACACGATAGAAGAGATTCAAGCCGAATCGAAGAAGGTGCTGAAGGCCATACCGAAACAGGACTTTTCAGAGTGTTTTGATGAGTGGAACATTCGCTGGCATAAGTGCATTGCATCCGAGGGGGATTACTTCGAAGGCGATGACATAGATTTTTAAGAATAAATAAGGATTTCAAAAATTATAACAAAATTCCGGGTTATATTTGTACACAGTAGTAGATATAAATAATGGCGTAACAGAGCTTTTAAAGCAAAGGTGACAAAAACGACGTTGGATGGTTGACATGTTTGCGGCTCTGCAGATAATGGGAGACAAAAAAAATACAAAAATTCTTAAAATATATGTTTGTGGCTGTAACCTGTTAAGTAAAAATGGTGGTCATTTGAAAATTAAATATCGATTTTTACGATATTTTTCGTCGGTTTTTAGATTGCAAAAATAAGTATATCAATGATGTTGTAGTTACGACTGTAAGCACGCATCCCCTGTCGATTTATTAGTTTCTGAGAAAACATGTCAACCAATCTTGAAAACATGGTTTTTAGAAAAACGGACGGAGAATAACTGTTTTCAGTAATGTGTGTATAACACGTTAGTGTTTATACTGTACTAAATATTATTTTTCACATACATGTGGCCGTATCAAATTATATTTAACTTTGGTAATACTTATTTGTATAGTATGGAATATTATGGCTCATAATAAATATATCTACATACATTTCTGTATTATTTTAAGTAATTTGTATTCGTATTGTACATTAACATAATAAACAGCAATTGCATCTAATTTACAAAAAGTATTTTCCAGGCAAAGCAATTGACTTCCTTGTATAAGTACGCCGTTTTTAATATAAAAGAAAGCTTTGCTTATGAATAAAACTTTAGTCGGTGTAGCTGAGTGAAAATGGAAACTTAAATTGGTTTTGACGTTGAATCCTTTAGTAGTTCTGAAATTGCTCGAGGAAGCCGAAAATCAATATACAATTCTTGCTTCCTAGCGCCAAACTATAAACATGCAAACTGCTTTAGAAGGGCTTTATTTTAATACGAAAAAATATATGTGACGCAATTGTTTCTCAGCTTTAAAACACCTATATTTAAAGTTGATAAAATTGTGTAAGTTTGATAGACAGGACTAAAAAAAGTGAAGTGATAGTTTGGAAAAGTACTAAATTAAAAAAAAATTTAAAAATACTTATGACTACATTCGGTATTCGCTCAAAGTGCTTCTTTATGCTTATATGGTTAAGGGGAGGTTCTCATCTAGCGACCCAAAAATGACATGATTTTCTCTAAATTTTTTCCATGGAAGAAAATAAATGAGGAACTCGATGTTTTTGGTACTTATTTAATAGGTCCTAAAGTAAGGAAAAACATTTTTTATATAGAAAAATAATGTAATGATTATTGTTTATTTGTACTGAAACGTGGCAGCTTCAAAAAAAAAGTATCCAAGCGGGCGCCACTCTAGCGCTCGTTCCTATCATCTGAAATAAAAAATCCAAAAATGTTTATGAAATATATTACATTTGTTGGAGGATGAACCTATAAAACCAACAAAAAGTAAAAAATTGAAGAAATGGCGAACACGCAAAGTTTAGTGTCGCGTTTTCGCGCTTTTTTTTACTCTTCAAAGTGCTGTAAAAAATATAAAAAATAATAAATTTAATTATTTTTTAGGTTCATCCTCCAGTAAATTTAATCTAATTTGAAATGAAAAAAATATATAGCGATATATTCAGTAGTTTTTGAGATATCGTGGCGCCCAGTTTGAAAAACGTGGTTTCGAGAAAAACGCGTTTAAAGTTTTCGGTACACGAACTGCTTGTATTCGGAGCACGTGGTCGACTAACGCTACACGCTATAACCGTTGATATTAGTATATATAGAAGCACATATATAAAGTAATAGCATATATTCCAACATCTGGTGACACTAGAGGTAGCTATATTTACCATGGTCACCCATGGTATGGTCGTAAATGTGGGAAATTCAAAAATATTACGGAAAACACGCGCTACTTTTTCGCTATAACTTTTTTAAAAAAATAATTTTATACAAACCGTTTTGGGAATATATTCTACGAATAATAATTATCTATCAAAAAAATACAACAAAAAAAATTGATTTTTTGGTCGGCACTGATAAAAACCTTCCCTTAAGAGTTTTTAATTTTTGTTAAATTTGTAATGAAATATATACTTTTCATTATGTATTCGCATAACTATGTAGTGTTTGCAGCTGCGTCTATTATCCCTTGTTAGTCGATATTACAAGAAAGAAGCAGTCTATATCAATAACAAAAAATAATATATTGTGTATTATAAATCTGTGGAATAAAGCAACTTTTGACCGTTTTAAATAATTCTCAAAGTGACATTTTTATTTTGCTTCTTACAATTGGTTTATTAAACAATCACAAACTTTGAATGCTTTCTTTAGTTGTCACATTAACACATTAGACGCTATTGTATGTTTTATGTCTAATGGCAAGCAGACAAGTATTGTTCTTCGTGGTATAAGATTGCTTTACACTTTAATATTTGTACAATTACACAGTAAAGTGAAAAAAAGGGGATTTATTACTAGAAATATGAATAACAATACGTGGAGAGATATTCCAATGAATACTCTTTATATTAAACTAATTACACGGATTAAACAAACCTAGCTGGTAAATCTGACGATTTAAATCTTTCTATTTTCTGTATGCTTGTTCAAATAATATGGTCGATGCGTTTAGAAGAATTTCAAGTTTATCACTGTACTTCACAGTTTTTAGTTTTTGCACTCTGTATGAATTTGGCATTCACTAAAGTCCAAAGCACTTTTGTTTTGGAAACGCTGATATATTTGAATGTTAAAGTTGCTGACTAATCCATATTTGTTTATCATTTTCCCCAATAAAAGCTTACTTTCCAGTTCTAGAGAAGTAACTAATACATCTGCTGAAACTTTAAGTCTAATTGTTTGCGTTTGATAAATATGATATTTATTTACACCAAGACATTTTTCTCTTTAGATATATACTTAAGTATTTAGTGTCGTCTGCTTGTGTTGTAGGTTTATAATTCAGCATCATTGTTCAGATATTTCGTTTTATTGTTAAAAAACTTGTGCAGACTTACGAACCAACACTGAAGATTCTTCAAATACAGTTCTAGATTGCATGATGCATATATAATTATAATATGAGGTGTTCTGTTATTTTGGTTGATACGATGTCTGATAGTATACTTATTTCAGATACATCAGAATATATTTAATACAATTTAGTATACATTTCTTGATTTTTGACAAATATGTCAAATGTAAATATTGTGTGGTAGATACTGCTTGAGTTGAGAAAAACATTTGGGCCAAATTTGTTGAATAATATTTCTGATCAATAGCATTTTCTATCCGAGTTTCCGTTAATTTTGCTGTCGGGTGTGTGAATTGGGTGGTTCGTGCTGTATATATGTCTGGATCCAAACTAACGATTCAATATTATATTATGTTTATCTGGGAATGGTTAAGTGTACTTTAAGGAAAGTTTCTTAAATTGATCTATAGGTTGCGACATTCCTAGTATTGTACGATATTTGTAACCTGTACTTAGTATGGCGTTAAATATGTGGACTATTAACGTAAACCAGTTTTTAGAAATTTGATGTAGAGGCTTATAATTAAATCAAATATTTGTATGTTTTTTAGATAAATATTTTAAGTATTGTTTCACTTTCAGAGGAGCGAAAATTTTTAGTGGTAGTACCAGCTGATGTGGAAAATTCAGGATTTTTCGCATTTCAAGTTCTTCTGTAAACGTAATTTAAACAAATTATGATTTGAATACTTGAGAAAGGTATTCTGAAAATGTAACTTCTTTGTTTGATGTTCTTACTCATTCATTATTTATTGTAGAGGTGCTGATGTAGATTAGCTACCTTACATTTTTAGGAGAGGTTAATATAAGCTCATTTTGTGCATATAAACGGTCCGCCAATAGGGACGTCAATTTGACACAGACTCCCATATATTTTTCTGTCAACGCAGCATCATTTTTTTAGTTTAAAGTTTGCCATTTTTTGCTGTGGAGTTATATTCAATTGAAAACTGCAAGAATTGGGCATTTCGGAGACCAGCTTGCACCGTATTATGCACAAATATTTGAATTGACCCCTTACAAGATCTAATTGACTAATGAACTCAAGCCAATTAATTGATCATTTTAATCGACGTGTATTCTCTGGTTGGCTCTTCCAATATCGTGCAATTGATCTGAATTTTTAATCGAAAATCATCTTCAGCGATGAGGCGTAAATCACATTGAATGTGACGATGAAGAAGCAAAACTGTCGCATTTGGGCCAACGAGAATATCAAAAACAACCAATGCTCTTTGGTCAAAATTGGACCATTTTTTTTCGAAAATGAGTAAAATGCGATTGCTGTGAATTCTGAGCGATACTACGGCATGATTAATAACTGTTTCTTCCCGCAACTGACATAAATAATTTTTATTTTCAACAAAGCGGCGCAACATATCACACAATATGTGCGAATATCGAGTTATTGCAGTCGAAGTTCGGTGAAATGTCAATTGGCCTGTCCGTTTATGCAATTTCATGCCTTTAGATTTTTTTTGTGAAGACATCTAAAAAATAAAGTCTACATCAATAAACCAGCTACTATTGAAGACCTCAAGAACAATATAATTTCCGAGATAAATGTCATTAAAGCGACTCTGTCATCGAAAATTTCGATCATCGTATCGACGTCTGTAAAGCCAGTCGTGGTGAACATTTGAGTGATATCGTTTTTCATACATAAATGACACACGCGTGTAATCATTACTGTAGTTTGAATAAGCATTTACTTTCCTGCGTCTGAATTGGCGGATCCCATATTTGTGACTTTGTGTTCACTTTCCATTATGCTTCTTTTTATTTCAGTTAGATCAGTTGTAAGATGCATTTCTTTTAGAACAACCAAGAAACCTTTGTCTTATCTTATCACAACTTCAAGAACACATTGGTCTACCTCAAAAGTATTGTACCAACCTAGTAGCCGATGAGAATGGACTGTAATTCAGGTGAACTTGTATTTTTTATATCCAAAATAAGTTATTCTTTTCATTAGCGCGTTAACAGTTACATTTGAGTCTTCGTTCCTATTGCTAGTTTATATAGATTTACCAAGTTGTTAATCTTGTTTTTTTTCGTTGTTCAACAAATTATATGTCTGTGCTTTTGTTTTATTTTTGACTGTCATCGTTATCGATTTTGCTTCTATAAGCTACAATAATGGTAAATATGATTATTGATAGTTGTAATTTTTGATTATTTATGAAAAAGTTTGTGGTTTACTCGAAATTAAAGGTTTATTTCTTAAGAAATTATTGACTATATTAGTGAAAGTGTTTCCGGCGTATATATGTATGACGCAATAAGATTTTGATGACGTTTGTGTATTTATGTTATGTAGAACGGGATGGATATAATTCAATTTGTAATTCATAAGTGTGCCCGATTTAAATATAATTGATAAATATTAAATTGTTTGCTAACAGTTCCATAAACAAATGTACATGTATTCAGACGCAATAGATCAAATACTAATTAAATTGAAGTTTTATTAAAGAATAACAACTGATTTTAATGCCGTTGGCAGTAAAATTTTTGGACAGTTACAGGAAAAAGGTTGTAAGAAATAAATAAAAATGTATAGGGCTGTTAACTAGGTTATTATAGTAAAACAGTACCTGGTAACTAAGGGAAAGAAAAATTGCTCAATAAAACCTACTGTTAGATACGTAGAAAGTAAAAAGGAAATTAACGTTCTTGCTAACACTTATTTTTGTGTAACGAAAATAATCATAAAAAAATGAAGTAGATTGTTTCTGTTTTATTAAAAAACTATGTTATTAATAATGCGCAGTAGTGTAAGAAAAATGATTGACTAAGCTTTTAAATTGTTCCTCATTTTAAAATGTGAAATACATTGTAATGTGCAAATTCAATAAACATTTATTTAAAAATATGTTATTTTATAAAACTAAGTTTTATAAATGCATAACGATCATTTAAAAATAAAAATAGAAAATACGAGATGCATTTAACTTATAACACCTCCAAATTTTTTTCTCAGGACTGGGAATAGATAGAAACATGCGGTTTGATTCAAAGTACACGCGCACACTTTGTAAATGCGTGATAGAGGTGGCAGCACTGCATGAGACAATATTCTAGCGCAGCGGCGAGAATGAGGACTGTTTTTGATACTTAAAATGGCGATGTTTTTATTACAAGAACAGCGCGTAATATATCGTTTTCTCCATTAGTGTGCTGTGGCACCGATTAAAATTCATCGCCAGTTAAGTGAGACATGTGGTGATGGATGTGTTTAATGTGCCTTTGTGGGTGCGGCAATTCAAAGAAACCAGAACTTCGTGTGACAATCTCGGCCTCGCACCAGCCGGTCTGACAACTTGATCAGGCGAGTGAAGAAACTTGTTTTGGAGGATCGCTGAATGAGTGTGGAACACATCGCCTTCAAAGTTGGCGTTTCCGTGGGATTCACGATCTTGCATGAAGACCTGAAAATGCGAAAAGTGTCCTCCAGGTGGGTGTCACGAATGTTGACAACTTTGAAGTGATTTCTCATGATCCCTGCTTACCTGACCTGGCTCCTAGCGACTTTTGACTGTTTTCAACGATGAAAAACACTGTCCGTGGTCGAAAATGCACTAGTCGTGTCGCTAGTGCAACAGCGATTTTCCAGTATACAAAACACACCTCTAAGGAATTGTTCGCAGCGGGCATGGAATCATTGCGTCGACGTTATGAAAAATGTGTACGGCTGCATGGAGATTACATCGAGAAGTGACACAAGTTTCATAGTTTTCATATGATTAGTTTGTGTTAGTTTTGACTTCGTATATCTAAAAGAAAAATAAAGCAAGTTCTAATGCCATAATGAAAAAAAGGCCACATTGAAGTTTTGAAAAGATCAAATGAAAGTAATATGGGCCCTCTGCAATAGTAAATTATATATAATAGTATGTCAAAGATTATGTTTAGTACTAGAGGTAATCTATACGAACCGTGTCCAAAAAGTTTTATGAATGGTCCAATATCTGAAATACTCGCTTCTGAGCCTCAGCGTCAGGGTAAACCTTTTGTGGGCCGTCAAACGTACTGTGAGAGGTAAGGTCACAGTGCATTGGAGTGATTAAGTTCTGCTATAAATTGGGAAATAACGACGGAAATACATAAAATCTTGGAACGGAAGTAGTAAACAGAAAATATGTTTAATACTGGTTGTAACGCTTTCGCATAAAGAAAAAAGCAACTGAAGAGGTCCATATTCGAGTCAGTCGCCGAGCAAAACCTCATACATGATCCGTCTGGCGCGAGATCGGTGACTTTACGATTGATAAAGTAGGAATTTGGAATTAGTAAAGACGCAGTAGAAATTATTGGTCGCGAAGATTTGGGTGTGCGGAAAATCTGTTCCTGGTTTATACCGCAAAATTTGACAAAGGAATAGAAAGCAAAGCGAATGGAAGGCCCTGAAGATTTCATTACTGTGTGTGACCTATCACTGTGCTACTAGTTCAATCCGAAATCCAAGCGGCAATTGATGGAAAGGCATTTACCATCTTTCTCGCGGTCAAAAAGGAGTGTCCTACAAATTTCATCGTCAAAACAATGTTGATCTCTTTCTTCGACAACGATAGTTTTGCAATTAGGTTCCTAAAGAACCTTTGCTGGCAGTTCCCAAAAGCTTTATGAACGTTACCAAAAATATATTTTGGGAGATTGCGATTGCTTTGAAGGTTAATATAAGTAATTTGTTTGAAGTTTTGTTTTGTTTGAATTCTGATTCCATTCACTGATCTTTTTAGACATGCCACATATTTATCTAACCAGCTAAATAAATAGCTAAACCTCAACAATAATATCCCCTTTTTAGCGACACTGATAAAAATTTGAATGCCTTTTTCTCTGTAGTTATCAATCTACCGATTGGTTTTATTCAAAACTATTCTTCTATCTATGGTCATTCTTTTTAACTGATTATAACTGTATGACTTCCGTCACATACTGCATTTACGGTCTACCCGGTGTGTTTTGTGCTTCAAATTTTCTTCTATAATAATATAATAATAAAGGGGTCGTTCCTCATGACATAAGATGTATCCAATCAGTAGGTCTTGTTTATTCCTATCTCTTTTATTAAAGTTCGTCTTTCTAATGTTTTCGTATTTGCTATTCTATCGATCTAGATTTTGCTCATCAATACATCTGAAAATCTTCTAGTCTCTTCATTTCATGGGTTACTGCCCTCTAAAATTCACTTCCATAGAGTGCTATGCACCAGACGAATGTCTTTAGCAGTTGTTTTCTGGTCTCAATTGAAAGAAGTCTGCTCTTCTAATTTAGGCTGATGAATTCTTTTATTTCTTTATTGTTTCTCCCATCGTTTGTCATTCTGCTGCTTAGATATAAGAATTCTTCCACTTTTTGTAGTGTGTTGGTCGAATGTAATTCTTGTTTGTTGTGTTGGTTTTCTACAAACTAGAAATTTGGTTATCTTAATGTTAATTTTATGTTGTAATATTGAAAAATACTGTTCTTTTCCGTGAGCACTTTTTTTAAGTCTTACTCGTCTACGTATCTGAGCATCGTATTTTATTTGTTTTGTATTTTGATGTTTTGCTCGACTTTCTTCTGGAGTTTATTCAATATTGATTGTATATATGCATTAAATAGTAGTAGTGATAGCGTACGAACTTGTCGAATCTCTTTTTCAATTCTGGTCTTTTTACTTACTTCTCCAACAATGGTTGTCGATATTTTATATAGTGCTAGAATAGTTCGCCTATCTCTAAAATTTACGCCAATATATTTCATTAATGTAATAGCTATGTGTATTTTTTGGCCATAGAGATTATTATTGTTTTTGTTATATCTTTTTTTATCTTTATCGCCCTGATTTAGTTCCAGTACGATTTTCTTTGCTGTTTTTGCTTTATAGTTTTTAAATATATTTCCATCTTATATGCCTACGCCTTCGCTTTTATCTCTTTAAAGAAAATTTTTATTTCTTGCTACTCCTTTGAAAAGGTTAATTACTTCTTCACACTTTTCCTTTATATATCTTTCTTTTTGTTGGCATATTTTCTATTGATTTTGTGTCACAGTTCTTGGTACTTTTTTTTAACTGTCATTGTTTCCAGGTATTTGTTTTCTTCTTTCTTTAATCATCTGGATAATATCCTTTATGATCCAAAGATTCTATCTTTCGTCTTCTTCAAATTGAAATATCTTATCTACTGCATTAACTACGCATTATTTTATAATATTCCACGTCTTATCTACATTTACCTCATTTTGTCTTGTGTGTTGTTCTCCCAAATATTTAAAAAATGTATTGTCCGAAAAATTGTTGGTACCTTTTTGTTTTAATCTATCATATACTTTACTTTCCTTCTTTTTAAGTTCTTAAATCACACGCTGTCATTAATAATTTGTGATCACTCTCCACGTTAGCGTCTGAATATGTTTGTCACAACTTTAAAATCAATATAATATCTTTTGATAGCACTAGGCATTTTCCATATGTATCGATCACATGGGTGATGGTCAAATAACGTGTTTATTATTACTAGATTGTGATATCCATAAAACTATTAAACGGTTACCATTTTCATTTCTTTCCCCTAATCGTATCGACCCGTAATTCTATCCTCCACTCCTTCGCCATAGTAGCATTTAATCTCTCATTAACATTAGGTTCGATTTGACGTACTTCATTATTCCTTCTATTTCTTCATGTGCTTTTTCACTTCATCATCGTCAGAGTCTGTAGATGGTATGTATACTTGTATTGTAATTGCGTGTTTTTCGTTTGCTAGATATTTTTACCAGTATTACTATTTCACCCTTGAAGATATAACCTTTCACTTTTTGTCCTATTTATTTTCTCATACTATCTGCTACTCCAGTTTGACCGTTTACAACAGCAGCATTTATTATCCTGTATTCGTTACTCCACGTTGTCTTCTTATAGCTATCTTACTTCACTGATTCCAAGCAGATCTATGCTATTGTGTTTTACTTCAGTTTGATATTTTCTGCCATTTGGATAACGTAGGTTAGCGGTTACACTTGTCTACCCCTTTACACCCTTCAAAACAATGTTTTTATTATTACAAAGTTATGAAAAAATATTGATCCATGATGTAAGTGATACAGCATTCGACAGTAAATATTACGGAAGTTTTGTCATGTTCCGAATAATATTTAATAGAGTAATGATACTTGCATATTAGAAGTTTGTTATTGAATCTTTGCAAATATAAAATATATTCTTTTTTATGTTATTCTTTGGAAATGAAGGTTTTCCTTTGGGATTACTACTAGTGACTTGTGTGCTAAGCTGGATGTCCGCTTTAATGCAATATGTTGGCATCATGGTATTATAGCGTAATTAATGCTAAGTTTTAATGATACTTTTTTAAGTAGAAAAATCCAACGGTATAAAAATAATATTTTGCATCTAAAATCATTTTTTATAGGACATTGTTATACTCCTCATTTCTATTATTGCTTTCATGGATATAAATTAGATTTTGAGCTTATAGTGTAAAATACCAGCTATTATGTAATAAAACTTTCAACATTTTTTAGTAAGAGATCCGGTTTCTGTTAGAAAATGCAAGGAAAAGAATAATTTAATGCAGTAATCTATTGTTATTTAATTAATATTGTTACGTGAAATAACTACAATGCAGTTACTCGACTACCTTTATTATTAATTTATAGAAGTAGTTACGTGTCTATATTGCACTAGCGTATTAGTTTGTTAGAACAGTGGTGACGTCATAACAATAAGTGCAACGCTCGTCTATAAAACATAAAACATTAATCGTAACCTTTTTGGATGACTCTGGCGATGAGTATCTATAGTTTTTGACAGGTTGGATCTCTTATTAAAGTCAGATACATTAAAATAAACAGAGATCTGAAATAACCGCCTATTGTTTTAAAATAATAGTTATGTGCTATTTAGCATTTCTAGCATTAATCTTCATCTTCACATTTATTAATAATAAGTTTATTATTTAATTATTATTAAATAGCATTTATTTGTTACTATTTTGTTTAATATAAAGTGAAATTTTAGCGAATCTTTAATAAGAACATAACTAAATAAAATACTTAAATATACAAGCCTGGTTGCCTTTGTGCTTTTTTTGACGTACAAAAAGCAAACAGTGATCCACTTTATTTCAAAGGCAACAAATTCCTTTGCGTTTATCCGCTTTACTCTTTCACTCACATGTAACTGGAGTTTATTTTCTTTCAATACACTCGTTACAAAAACACGAACCTTAATAATCAGTTGTTATATTTCGTCTGAAGCACATTATTTGCGCCTTTATATGTTATTTTGATAAAAACGCCGTTTTATAGAACGGTACTTCTTGGTTTATAGCAGATTAGCTATCAAGGGTGCGGTTTATTAGCTTTGTCGATGAAGATAACTCCAAATTTTAAGTGTTATGAATCATAACATTTTCTGATATCTTGGCTTTTAGTAGGGATGAAAGAAAGATGCTCAAATGTCTTTTATCATACTCATTTATGGGTTACAGAAAAGTATAAAATTAACAATAGCACAAACATTTCATTATTAAAATAATTTTAAAGAAGCATTGAAAATTATATATGAATAGAAAAGCTTATATCTTTTAAATAATCGATTAGTTATCAAAGATTTAATGAAAAACTTATAATTGTAGTTATTTTTATACACACTAACAACCATAAGAAATCTTATTCGAAAAGGAGAATTTCACACAACATTATTCCCAGATGTATTAACATTGATTTAAGTTTAGTTAATTCTTTTCAATTTTGACTTTTGAAGATAAGTTTACTCTTGAGAGTATATATCAAGATAAACAAGAAAATGTTTATAAATTTAAATTTAGTGTATGTTAAATTATTGCTTAGATTTCGCTATAAAGATATACCAAATTTAAATGTGGATAATATACATTATTGTCTAGTTTTTTTTTCTCTGACTGAAACTTTCAAATAAATTAATTGAAACAATAATGTACATTGCAAAATTTTATATTTATTTACAACTAGTCGCGTTCACCCCGCTTCGCAGGGGTCGGATTTTTGGAAAAAAATTCTTTTTTTAAATAAATAATTTCACCTGATTGCATGATGGTTATTACTCCATGTCTGGATGCTTAACAATGGGTAGCTTGGCTGGCGCGAGCTCGCAACAATGTAGATGCCCGCTCCCATTGCAATTAAATGGACATCTTGATTGTCAATTATCTCATCACACAGATATTCGATCATCAAGGTGTAATTAACAGAACTTTTAGAAGGCCAGTAACCATACCAAAATTTTATTTGATTCGGCTGTTTTGGTTTTATAGGTAGGTAGATAGATATTTATATTTGTATAATTTACAGAAAGAACTATTTTATAAACATTAAACTTTGTTCTATTTTGGTCTTTAATTTGTTTAAAAATGTTGAGATATTAACAAAGTATCGCCGAAATTTGTATCTATGTAACCTCTTTCTTAATTACGGTAAATTACACTATGAGATATTTTTAAAATCCATTCATATTAGTGTATCTACCTGGGGTTTTACATGAAATTATAAATATAGTCAAAAGACAGTTTGCGAAACCATTGATGGAGAAGCTACCAATATAAATGGTAAATTTGTAAGACGAACATGTCCTACCTTGCCTTAGTCAACTTTCAAATGAAAACTGCTCAATATGCCCGTCAACTGTTGGACTCTATTGTAAAGACGAATAAACAACAATAACAGTAGCAATAACTTCGATACCAACTGTAAGATGTGGGATTGAAAGGTCGCAATAGTTGATTGAAATTTTTTCGAGTTTTACAATTGGAAGTTATTCAAATGTTTATTATAATATTTGAATAATTAGAATAATCCAAGCTAGGATTCGAAAGTCAAAATTGGGTTTCGAATTCATTCAAATATTTGAAAATACTATTTGAATAATTCGAATATTATAAGTAACTATTTTAATGGAGTAAACGTAAATCATGCGATCCAAAAAGAAAATCGAGACATATGGCTTATAAATTTTATAATTAAAGTTTTGTTTTTTATATAACGACATTTACTTTTCGACTATTTCGATTAATGTATAACATATATAAAGCGTTTCAATTATTCTAATTATTTAAATTCGAATCCCAAATACAACCGTTTGGGCATTTTTTCATTTTTTTTTTTTTATTTAGGATGGAAAGGCATTCTGCAAGCTAAAAATAGAAAAATATATTTTTTATGAAAAAACCCTTGTCGAAGGAAAAAAACTTTTTGGCTCATCTGGAAAAACAAACAAGAAAGTGCCAAGAATAAGATGAGTTATCGTAACTAAGCAATTTTGCAATGAAATATGATAAAGTATTTTTGGATAAAATGTATGATAATCTAAGAGAATGAATATGAGCAGTTCTCACTGTTCAGTTATCTATTACAAATACATACATAATCGAATTCTCTTCTACCTCTCGGTGTCGAAAGTTGGTTTTAAGAAGATTGTTTTTAATAAAATTGTTTCCACTGCTTCCTATTCTTAATTAATTTCTTTGCTCTTGGCCAAGTTATTCTTATGACTTCCGTCTTTTTGATATTAATGCTCATTCCGATGTTTGTATCTCCTTCCTCCATACTTCTACACTGGTTTATAATGATTTTTCATTTTCAGCACAGATTAGCAGATCATGAACATACATAAATTCCGTAACTCTAACCGTTTCTAACCTACATACTCATACTTTTTTATTTTTTCTCCACATTTTCTTGATTTGTTATCTGTAACTAAAATGAATAATAATACACTGATTACGCCCCCTTGTCTGACTCCTTTTGTTGTTATAAATTTTCTTACGCATCGGTTTCCTGTTCGTTTTATGTTCCTTCTTGTCTTGTACATACTTTCTATTGCCTCTTTAACTTGCTTGTTTATTTTAGTTTATTTCATATTATATTCCTTTCTACATTATCAAATATTTTTTCCATACACTTACAAGCATAAAGATGTCCGTTGTGACTTTATTTTCACTTAGCTGCCTCAAGCAGAAAACAAAATATGCCGTACTTTATCCAGTTCTGAAACCACATTATTAATTGTCCTTTCTACTTCTTTTCTTAACCTTTTTTCTAGAATTTCCATGTACATTTTACTTGATGTACTTAATAAAGAAGTCCCTTTGTAGTGGTCACATGATCTCATTTTTTGTAAATGGGTACTATTATTGCAATACCCGAGTCTTTAGATATTCTTTTTAATTTCCATATTTTCTAAATGATTAATGTATAACTGCACATGCTCTTTTATCCCTGTACTTTCAGCATTTCTGCCGTTATATTATCTTTTCTCGCGGATTTCCCAATCTTTTTTTACTTCCCTTGCTTCCTGTATTGATATGACCCTAATTTCTTCAGTTTGCTTATTTTTTAAGTGTTATTTGTTTCTATTGGTGTTCAACATTTCCTTTTTATATTGTTGCTTTTAGCAGGTCTACGAAGTATTCGTACCACCTATTTAATTTTTCCTCTTTGAATAACTATTTTCCAGTTTTGGTCTATATTTCTATTGTTATTTTTTCTTTTTGTTTGCATATCCTTTTTATTATTCTGTATAGCAGTTTTGGGTTGCCTTTCCTATCGTTCGTCATTTTTTCTCCAAATTGTTCCCATGCTGTCCTTGGAGCAGGTACAATTAGCTTCTTTACTTTTTGCTTTTTGATCGAAAAATAGAAAAGGACTTTAGAAATAAAGAAATAAGAAGTGTATATCAAGGTATAAAAATAGTTAAAGGAGGAAGGCAGACAAAGACAAACTTCTGTAGGGATAAGGATGGAAATCTAATAGGATCACACGAAGGGAGAATGGAAAGATGGGCCCAATACTTTGAGGAAATACTAAACAAAAGTTTAGAAGATAATACTGAAATAGTGAACAATCAGAAATTATTAGATGTAAACCAAGAGAATAACTTGGAAGAGAAACCACCCAAACTAGACGAAATAATAACTTTAATAAGGGAATTGAAAAACAAAAGTCCAGGAGGCGTTGATATACAGGCCGAATTAATAAAATATGGAGGAGAGGAAGTACATCTAATAATACACAACCTAATAGAACAAATATGGGAGGAAGAAAAAATGCCGAAATTGTGGACAGAAGCAATAATATGCCCCATATTTAAAAAAGGAGCAAAGACTGAATGCGAAAACTACAGAGGAATAGCACTTTTAAATATTGCCTACAAAATTCTAGCCAAATGCATCAAGAGCAGTATAGTAAATAGATTAGAACAAACCTTGGGAGATTACCAATGCGGATTCCGAAAAGGACGATCCGTAACAGGCCAACTCTTAATATTGAGAAAAATACAAGCCGAAAGTTACGAGCATAAATTAAGCACACATGTATTATTCATAGACTTCCAACAAGCGTATGACAACATTAAACGAAGTCAACTGTGGCAGGCAATGACTGAAACAGGCATACCAGGGAAAATAATTAGACTAGTGAACATGACGTTAACGAAAATGGAAAACAGAGTAACAGTGGAAGGAGATTTAACAAGGAGATTCGAAGTTAAAATGGGACTAAGGCAAGGAGACCCACTTTCGGCTTTTTTTAATATAGCACTAGAAAGGGTTATTAGAGAAAGCGGCATACATCGATCACCAATGTTTACCATTTGCAGACGACGTTGCGGTGCTAACAAGAAGTAGAGCAGAACTGGAGGAGGTGGTAAGGCGCTTGGAGAAAGCAGCCCAAAGAATAGGTCTGAAAATAAATGAACGGAAGACAAAATACATGAGATGGAGTAACGACGATTTTCAAACAAATAAGTGGTTTGAATTAAGGACAGGTGAAAAAACGTATAAATTTGAATAAGTAGCAAATTTTACCTATCTAGGAACAATTGTCACAAGAAGATGAGATAGAAGCAAGAATAATGACTGGAAACAAGTGTGTGTTTGCGCTAAATGAAGTGCTTAAAAGTAAAGTAGTGTCGAGAAGGTTAAAAGTGCGAATTTATAAAACCATAATAAGTCCAATAGTTTTATATAGGAGTGAAGTGTGGACACTACGGGGGAAATAAAGTAGAAGACACAGGGGAAAGAAGAACAAATTGAGAAATAAGAGTATTGTATGCCGAACCGGTCCTAATAGGAGAAATAAAAACCAAGAGACTGAGATGGATAGGACATGCGACGAGAATGTCTGAAGAACGCCTTCCGAAAAAAGTTCTCGAAAGCGAATTAGGTGGATCTAGAACAAGAGGAAGACCAAGGTCAACGAAGGATGAACGAAAGGGACCTAGCGTTATATATATATATATATATGCTTTTTTCTTTTTTATCTCTATCTTAATGTTTTTATCCCACCAGGATGTTTGTTTGAGTATCTTTTCGCATTTAGATACTGCACAAATTTCTGCGGCACCTTGTAATATTATTTCTTTGATTTTATCCTACGTTCCTTCTACTTCTGCTGTTTCTATAAAGTTTGAAGCTTTCTCTATTTTTTTCTTTTATTCATTTCTTATATTCAATTGATATTTCTTCTTTTTGTATTTTATAGCTTTTTATACTGTTTAATTTCTTTTCTTTTGTTGCTTTATCTCCCATTTCCCTTTTAGCGACTACCACAAAATGTTTTGTACATATTTCTGTTTCTTTTTCAACTCTTCCATCCTACACCATATTTTAATTTTCTTTTGCTACTATTACAAAAATTATTGATTATTTCTCGTTTCTGCTTTTAAGGACTCTTGTATAAAGGTGTACAGCTTTGTACTAAAGTATGGTTTTAGTGAGCACTAAATTATTCTGTTTTGTTAATTTTGTCCTTTTTCGTATTCCTATATCCCTTGTATTATTCCCTGCCCTTTCATTAATGTCTTTTACGATTTACTTTCCTTTACTTTTATCGATTGTAAGTCTTGTAAGTCTTCCCAGAATATGCCTTTATTTACTTTTGTATTATATTTTGAAGGGCCATATGCAATTATTATTATGTGTATCTCGTTGTCATTTCCTTCTATTTTAGTTCCCATTAATCTTTCGTTTAGTTATCTACTAGTAAACAAAAAAATAATGCAGTTCTAGTATAATGTATTTCTCTATTGGAATCTTTTAAACAGGTTACTCTTACTTTAAGTCGGAAGAATACTTAGGAAAGCAAATCTTTTCTATGGTTATGTGTTGTTGAAAGTGAATATTTTGAGAAGAATTGCCTAAAATAAAAATTATACATAATTCACTGCGTTTTTGTGATTTTTGTAACAGTTGTGTATGTAGTTGCCATCGTATTATAAATTTGAGTTTGAAAATACATTTTCTCACAAAAGAATTTTGGGTTTATTAAAATATAAAAAAAATGTCTTAAATTATTTTAGAAGATATAAAATACTAACTATAGTAAATACTCGTATCATCATATACTAACCCCATTTTAAGTTTTCATATTATATTTAGAAATCCTCTTGCGCAGAAACAATTTCGGGAGCAAATATAAAAAGGTTATCTACTCGAGCGATTACGACTTCTTTAATCTTTTAAAAGAAGTTGTCTAATAACGTTACATGTATGGACGTTTGGCAGCGCGGCTTCTTAATGGGATTTCGGCTCAATTATGAGCCGCCCAGCGAGCTTTTACCGCGACCGTTTTTAGTTCGCGTCCGAAGACTTTCACTTTGTGTCAGCTTTTATGCAAAGTTTCACCTAGATAAAGCATCGCCTTCGGCCCACCTCCACGATGCGGCCCATCCATTACACTCCATCGTAACTTTGACAGCGGACGAAGACTAACCGAAGTTTGCGGCTTTGAAGGATAACCTCCATTTACATATGCAACAAATCGGCAGTAAATATAACCGTTTAGTCGGAGAAATTCCTCCCCCGGGCAACGCTTGCCCGAACTTCTGCAGCTCGAACAGGTGATCGCGCCGCGCCGGGATGGATGGTCGGTTTTAATCACTGCAAATGAGCATTTGAATTACGAAGCGGGAATTCGGAATGGCCTTATTTGACAATAAGCAGGCAATAAAAAGAGTAATAAAGCTCCTGGCGGGTCTGCGCAGCGCAGTTACGATCCCGAAATACATTTAAATATAAAAGCATCAAACAGCACGGGTAATTCGAAGCTTATAAAAGCTTGCATACACGGAAGCTGCTTATTGTTATACTAAGCCTCAGAGTGAGCGCAGCCCGGAGTTCATCCTGCCTGAATATAAAGCTTAAAGGGCTTTCCTCGAGGTCCGATATGCAAAACGAGAAAAAATGTGCGCGCGAAATAACGCATATGTTTTTAATAACTCCAATTTGTTCTGCCGCATGAGTTTATTTTTATTCCGGTGCTTTTCGCTCGTGCAAGTTAATCAAGCCGCGAGGTGACATGTAACGGGGGTTGGCGACTACCAGAGACTTAAACTGTCCGAAACAAAATGCATTAATGTTAGTTTCCCAGCACACAGTATGAGATCTGTGGCATGTGCTCGTGAAAGTACATCCTAATATAGTACTTTTATTATATGTATATAACCATAGCTATTACTAGCTCTGCTTTGTGAACTTTCTGCGGGATTGCTTCGTCTCGTCTGGCAAAAACTTTTTTATTTGTTGCATATTAGTCTTGGTTCGGGTAGTCAATAATACGCTCACATGATTCATAAAAAGCTTAATCTATTTTTAGACAAAAGTTTACTACGTCGAATCAATGATCTAATTCCATTAATATGAAAATTGTAAATACAGTATTCTAAGTATTCTTTCTAAACTATTTGCATTTTATTCGTCTCAGAGAATATAATGAATGCGTAATCGAATTAAGATTAAGTGGCACAGGAATTACATTAATCAAAGTATATATTCAAATTAAGTAAGTATTTGGAAGTACTAATGAAAAGTACATACACTAGTACTCAAAATTTAAATGAAATCAAAGCACTGAATGAGCCAAACAGAAAAGAACGACGTGATGGCTATTTGCTTTGTTAGCCAATTTAATCCAGATTATGATGTGCATCAGAGAAATATATTCACCTTATAATCTAAAAAGACTTGCTCGTTCTTATACTGTTACAGTGAGCAGTACAATTTTTTTAATATTATATATACTGAGCTTCCAGTAATATGGTGCATTTGTGTTCTACTTCAGAGCAGACATAAGCCGACGTGTTGGTAGCACTGAATGTGCCAGAAAATGTCTAAACCTTGGGATCTGAAAACCCATGTCCATCCTCAACCAATTATAGTTTGCTGCGCTTTTTGAGTTGGTGGTGTTATTGGTTGGTAGCTTTTCGAGAATGAAGCTGGTGAAACTGTTTTAGTGAATGGAATGTGTTATCCTGAAATGCTGACTGACTTTTTTTGACGGAAGTAGATATCCATTCTTTTTGATATCTAACAGATGGCCTATTCGGTAACTAAAAATAATTGAGTACCTGCGTTCACTTCTAACAAGGGGTAATAATAGCAGTCGTCTAAGGTTCGGTGCTTGCCACATCGCCCCGCATCAGAGATGGTGCGCAATGACCGGGACAGGCGATCATATGAAAACCTCAACCTTCTTAGTTTGCAGGCCGTGCTACATGCGGAGCATTAAAGTCTTGCCATTATTATTATGTAGATGTCATAGATGTGGACGACCTTTATTTTCAACAAAACTGCGCTACATGTGTCACACAAACCGCTAAAAATTGAGTTATTATGTAAGAAATTTCTTGGGAATTAATTTCTCGAAATTGAAATTTGAATTTGCCGTCCATATTATGAAATCTAACAGCGTTGTACTTTTATTTTGGAGTTATATAAAAGGTAAGATCTATGTCAATGTTCTAGCAACAATTCAAACACTCAAAGCCAGTATAACTCGAACCGCATTTGTGCGAAAGTATTATAAAAAATATCCTGGAACAAACAGCCGTTTCTAACCAAAGCCGAAGTAACCACTTGAAATATATTATATTCCATAATTAATTTCAAACTTTTTTAATTATATTACAAAAGTTCTAAAAAACAGCGTTTTTATAATTTACAATGACACCTCTTAATGGAGGTCCTTTATCACATACATCCAAGCGCACCATACTTTAATGATAAACTTCTTTCGTCATTCTTGTGCCCTTTTAAAGCACCGGATTAAATGATAAACAAAGAAATAAATGCAAGCCCCTTTCGTTTACTTCCTCAAACTTTTTCTAATTGCCTGGCAATTATCTCTAATATTGCTAATTGTGTGCCGCCCGGCCGGCAGCAACAACAGTAACAGGAAATTAAGTTTCATTGAAATTATAATCGGTGGCCTTTCATATAACAGCGAGGGCTCGAGCACCCTCCAACGAAAGTCAAAAATGTTCGTGTTAATAGGCTACGCCGTGCTGGGCCGAATTTTGACGTGAAATTCGTTTACGATACAGCGTATCTTGATCGCGTAGAAAGCTCTGTGCATGCTATAATGAACCTAAATGAAACATTTGTGAGCAAACAGAAATAGTTAATCTGACACGTGATTATATCCAGTTGCAACACGATATTTTCAGATTAATTTAAGCGTATTGCGTTTGTTTGTAGTAATATTGTAAAGCAGTTCGAGCTCTTGTCAAATGTTTTGGAAAGGAAAGTATATAATACAAACATGTAAATGCTATTAACGAGCTTCTGTGTAATAAATTCATGCAATATTTGTTGTTTTATTTTATTGCACTTTCTAGAAAACGTATTTTTGTTTTATATTTACGACTGATGAGAAGAAAATGTGGAAGTAATATAATATTTCATGCATAGAAATGTTTTAAAAAAGATGCCTTATTTCCAACATTTGTTGCACGTTATCTACGTTTACATAAAACCAATTTCTTTTTATTTATAAAATTACCCTATTTCTAATACATTTTAAATGTTAAAGATTTCCCTAACTCTTTGAAAGGTAATTTTATTAGTCATCCCTTTTTTGACAAACTTTTTCATGTTGCTGATCAAAGAGCAGTTCATGTATCGTAACAATTTTTTAGTAAGCGCATTTTAGTTATTTATATCAATTACATTCTCCCCGAATCCTTCATGTAAAATTTTATTCTGAATGCCAATATGGGCACAGTTTTACATCTCCTATGAGGTTTTATTTTGTTTGGTTTATACTTCTTATATCATAAATTGCTTTTTAAAATATAAATCATTAAGAATATTCAGAAAATTTTAAAGGGAAGGATGGTCCAAAGTCAAGAAAGTGATTTTATTCAATGCATAAGAGGGGCGCTTAGCCACCATGTTGTGGACAATCAAACAGAGAACTTTGCTGTCAAAGCGTTCCACATTCGGAACGATTATTCTGTTGTGGAGCAACGCGTTTTTCGGACGCGCTTCTATTTGCGCCTCAGGTCTTCATTTTTGGCAAAAACCGATTTTGTTGTGAGTGTGAAACTTTAGAAGTACTGATTCAGACTTCGAAGGATTCGGATGTCGGAAAACATGAGTACAATAATACTGTTAACAACTTTCCCAACGTAATTGGTAAAATCGCCTAAAAATATATGAAAACATCTTAGAAAGCGTGTTACATGATGCAGTTTTTACTTGTCGGGATATGCTAATAGACAAATCTTTTGTTATTAGAGTGACAAGAACCCCCGAAAGATCCATGAAAGGTCTCTCTATAGCGAACGTGTGACTGTTTGGTGTGCGATGGATAAATGTGGTGACGTCGCCTTTTGCGACTTCTTCCTAGGGGAGTGTTTCAAGGCTAAGGTTTATAAACATCGCCCTAAAATCCTGCCAAGTTCTACAAAATGCAATATGTTAAGAAATTCTTCAACACAGATTAGAAAGAGTAATGAAAAACTTCAGAATACAACTGCAATTGCGAATCGAAAATGAGGGATACCACTTAAAAAGAAAATATAGAGTTCTATAGTTTTACGCTATAAAAATATTTTTTGAATACCTTCTATCGTTTTTTCTTTAGTCAAGCTGAAAAGAGAGGGTGCTTACTATACTTTGTTTTTTATGTACATTATTAAGTGGCGAAGCGAAGCAGAGTCACTAACTTCATGTTGTCCGTCCGACCGTCCGAGCAATAACTCGAGAACGGCTGGGAATTTCCAAATTCTGTTTTCACCAATCGATAGGTGACCAAAAAGGCTTATTTGCTAATGATTTTAAAACTGATTGGTCGAAGGTCAACTAGAGGGTTCTCAAATTTGGGAAACTGCTTCGCCGCTTCGCTTGCAAGCTGTGCAAGTTTATTTGATGGTTATTGAAACCTAAGATAGCAGTTCACGTCTATTAAATAAGAATAAAAAATTTTTATTTTTATTCTTTTTATTTTTTTAATTTTTTTTCATCATTGTGGTTTAATGTTGTTGCTATGTAACAGTTTATTTGTCAATTTCAAAAATATAACTACATCATAATGTCGGTAGTTCATATATATTTATTATGACACTGACATAGCAATTCACTACAGTGTACGTAGCTCGGAACTAGTATGTGATTACATCTCTTCCCCATACAAAACTATTATGAATTATGTGTTATGTGGAAAATACCTTGATCTTGTTGGTAATCTCATTTTGTTTAGAATATAATTATATTACAGAACAAATATTTTTTTTTAAATATTTTACCAATAAATTTTAAATGATGCGAAAATATTAATCTGGTAAAACGATTTAGCAATTTAGTTATATAGTTTTGCTATATGGACATTAAACAGTTATCTTAAATTGGAAAAAAAACCTAATATTTAGTATGTTTCGTTTAATAATCCTTGTAGCAATTATTTGATTTGAAAAATAAAAACTTACTTGCATCTGATCAGCGTCGAAATAAAAATATTCGGGTGTATATTGTAATTTTGTATTGTTAATTTTTTGCAAAACTGTACCGGCGTACAGCGGAACAAACATTTCTTAATGGAGTGTTGCTGTTATCAAGCACTCATCCTACCGGCGTGAAGCTAATGAAACCGCGTCACTCTCGATGTAGCTCCTTTTATTTTACTTGCTCCGTGCTGTTAATGAAACCGTAAAAATTGACTGCACCGCCGTC
The DNA here is from genome assembly GCA_036346155.1 of Sinelater perroti. Classification (NCBI taxonomy): domain Eukaryota; kingdom Metazoa; phylum Arthropoda; class Insecta; order Coleoptera; family Elateridae; genus Sinelater; species Sinelater perroti. The sequence goes on along the minus strand of JARFIY010000001.1, from coordinate 6,498,548 downwards.
TTTCTGTGAGGCATCACCCTGTAACAGTAAACAGGCCAGATATCTTGTCTAGACGCTTTAATTATTAGCACCGGGGGCACGTTAGTAACATGTGGTACTAGGGCTACAAATTGTTATTAACTATGCTGCCCGGTGTGCCATTATTCTATCACGCAATCTTCAGTAATTCTATGGGCAGAACACCGAACTTTGAGGGTCTAATCAGGGCTGATTTCGCTTCAAAGGGGCAGTATGTGATAGGAATCGCGAGTCTGAGGCATTTTGGTGAAATTAATTATATCCCACTGCTTTAATCGGAACGAAGCCAGTAAAAATGCCGTGGGCTAAGTGGAAGTAGATGCTTCTTGAATTACGTAGACGATTGAATCCTTAATTGTTTTCTGGTGTGTTTTTTTGTTAATACTTCGTTGCTCCTGTTTGGACGGAAAAATAAACTTAGCAATCAAGCTGATTTCCGCTTTGCAGGCTTACGAAATTCGAATGCATGTAATTGTCCCAATTGAAAGTTGGCAGTGCTTTGATAAACAGATAATGGGATATTTGTGGCTAAGAGCTTTCGATTCAATAAAAATGTACGTTGGTTCAAAACGGATAAAAAGCTTTTGCAACGAATCCTGAAAAATAACAACAGTAATTAAAAGTGGTTACACAAGGAAAATGCAAATTGTTAATTCGTTGTGATTGTTAGTGAATTTTAGTATATATTTATTAGGGCTGGAATAAAAAATTATAAGAAATGTAGTTTACTTCTATAACCACTTAATGTGTTTTCTTTTACTCTTAAATAACAGGTAGGGTAGTGAAACTGCACGTTTTTAAGAGGCTTGTATGATGGGGATGTGTGTGGGAGGGGAAGTAAGCAGTGACCTTCATATTCCACACAGTTGGAAGTTTAGTATTTAGGGTACAGCGTATTTAGAAAATGGTTGAAGTTACGTACGAGCACAACGCGCGTTCCCCCTGCATTTTCATCTTCCGCCTCGTGCTCCCGTTCCAAGTAGGAAATTCATTTCTGTTTTGAATGGAATAATTGACCCGTATTTTGTCGCGGATGATGATGGCCTTGCAGTTACTGTAACATCAGAGCGCTATGTTCAAATGCTGGAAACCTTTCGTATTCCAGAATTTCAACGATTTCCTGTGAATCCTTTTCAACAAGATGGAGCAACTAGTCGCACAGTCAATGAACTTTCTAAAGAACCTTTTCCCGAACCGCCTTATCAGTAGTAATGGGGATGTTCGGTGGCCTCCCAAGATTGTCAGAAATGAGCTTCTGTGGTTATTTTTTATGGGGATATCTCAAGTCGAAGGTTTTTCAGAGTCGCCCAGCAACTATACTGGATTGAAAAGTGCGGATTGAAGAACCAGTCCATGCAATAACACCGGCAGTACTACGACGTGTTAGCTAAGAATTTTCATATGAGACTCAGACAATATGTACAAAAAAATGGTCGCCACCTTCTTGGAATGACATTCAAAAAGTGCGATTTGACTTCTCCACCCTGTATTGTGGACGATTTAAGGATTAATAAAAATAGCTCTTTTTGGTTTATACAGATATCAGTAAGTACACGTATTTTTTATTTCAAACACATCTTGTAGCACTTATCAATTACTTTAATATTATATAATTCTCCAATCTGGCTGTTTTTCAATGAGAGTATGGTTTAAATTGATTAATTGTTGGCGGTAGCGTTCTCCATTAACCGCTTCTCTAGGTTTTAGCAGCTCATAATACACCACACCCTTGTGTTCCCATCAAACACAAAGCATTGTCTTCCGGTCGAAACGATCAGGTCGTGACGTCGATGGAACCCATGATTTCTTGCGTTTGGGATTGTCGAAAAAGATCCATTTTTTATCCCCTGTTACGATGCGATGCAAAAAGCTCTTTCTTTCATGCCGTTGAAGCAGCATTTCATACTTGATTTTTCGGTTCTCCTGCTGCCTCTCGTTTAGTTCTTGTGAAACCCATCTTTCTTCCTTCTGAATTTTTCCCCTGGCTTGCAAACGCATGCTGACGATTGCTTGGGTGACACCTAACTCTTCTGCGAGGTGTTGCTGCGTTTGAGTGGGATCATCGTTCAACAATGCCTGCAATTCTACAATCTCTTTCGGTGGTCGTCCCTTGGCCTTATCGTGCACGGCTATATCGCCACTTTTGAACCGATCAAACCACCTTTCTACAGTTGTTACGCTCGGAGCATGAGTACCATAAGCCTCCACAAGCAATCGATGGCAACCAGCAGCCGATTTCTTCAAAATGAAGTAATGCAAAATAATTTCCCGTAAAAGGCCTTTTTTCGGAACGAAATTCGACATTTTCAAAAGGCTACAAAAAATTAATGCTTCCACTTTTAATGAGTTGACACATCTAGTTTTAAAAATTATTAAAAGCGCAAGTTATCGCAACAAACTGAAGTTGTTTATATAACAAAACATACAATTGCCGTTATCTGTTAACAAATCCCGCAGTTCATATTTATAATACACCTAGTATACGTATTTGCTTAACAAATGCACCTTTTTAAAGAACATTCTATCTACATTTAACATTTATATCTATTACTATGATATAGCTTATATTGGAACATTTATTGCTAATTATTGGTAGTAACACTTCTTAATTAATAAAACCTCAAATGAGCTCGTCTGATGCAATACAGTAATGAAAAAATATATGGCCGTGTGGATGGTAATGGGTGCATGTCTGTGGTTACATGAATGGGTACGTTCATGCGTACACGTACCCGCTCATATTTTACTATTTTTTAGTTTCTAAAACGAACAATGTGTAGATGAATATAATCAATACAATCCAACAAGCAACTTTATGTATCACCTATGAACAAAATAAAATTTTGAATTTTTGAAAATATTTACAGTATGCTGTACTTGAAAATTTATATTTTGAATCAGCTCATGTCTTGTAATTTGATTAAAGCTTGTATAAGTGTTATCCCTGAAGGCGAAAATCCCCACTTTTTCTATTTATACCATAAAAATGATGATGAACACAATTTCATTCTCATGTAGTTCACAATCTAATACTGAAGGAAATGTTTTGCATATAAACAAAAGTATAAAATTTTTAGACACTCTAATTTAATAAATGATTGTTAGAAATAAATATTGTAACGAATTTTCGAACGCCATCCTAAAGACAACGTTGCCTGGTGAAAATCGCGGCTAACACGGTAGTCGCTGCTGTTGCTACCCTGAACGTAATGCGAGAGTTTCTGCCGTTTAGACCTCTACAGTGCTTATAAACGTGCGAGTACTAGAACAATGCGGAAGTGTTCTAGAAGGAAGGCGCTCTGAGATGACTCCAGAACAGATGCTGAAGGTACAAATAGCAGACAGCGAAGCAATAGCGGGAAATTGAGTATAGGAATGCGAAGCGAACCGTTTTAATGCAAAATAAATTGTTTTGTAGATAATTAGAGGTATAAAGTGCGATTTCATATTAGTAAATATTTGTGTAGGCAACGTAATATATTATTCAATAATTCAATTTCTTGTAAGTAAATTAAATAAATTTAAGTATTTTATTCCCAAATTTTAAGAGCAAAAACGTTACAATGTATTGAAAAGTTAATGATATGGAATTATATATATAAAAAAAATTATGAGTGCTTTATATATATAAAAAAAATTATGAGTGCTGCTGCTGCTGTCACACAGGTCAAAGGTCAAATCGTTCGTGCCTTTCCGTGCCGACCCGAGCGCATCCGAAGGACAAATTTCGGCCCGGCGGGAGGCGCGACCGAAGTAATATAATTCCGGAACCGCAAGCGATAGAAAATTTTCGTTTGAGAGCGGGTAATAAAGTAATTTATAAAGTAATATATAAAGTATAAAATTATGAGTGCTGTCACACAGGTCAAAGGTCAAAGTTCAACTCTAACTGGGTTTACGTAAATGCGTTGTCATGGCAACGGCGTACGTCAATTATGTCAAACAGAGGTTTTTAATCGTGTTTTTATTTATTTTTAAAAACTACTATGCGAAGGGGCTCAAGCATGTCGGAGTTGGACAAGCTCTCCGGGGGGCCGCTGCCAGACCTCGTTATATTTAAGAAAATTTGTTAATTGTAATTTTCAACCTATCATGGATTATAATTTTCTTAGTTTCAATTGAAGGTCGGTCCTGTATCCAGTGCGCAGTATTAGTATGTTGTAGTTATTACTCATTCACATTTTTATGAGTGACGTGATAGATAGGTTGATTTCATTTACTTTGATTACACAACAACAAAAAATTGTGTAATGTTTCCTTCACTTCATGAGTCAATTCTTATTAATTTTAGGTTGAGAAAAACGAATATGACTAAGAAAAAATTTTATTAGCTCTAATTTCTGTGATATACAATAGGTGAAAGTTTTTCATTTTAAAGTATTAAGAGAAAACGGTAAATAGTAATTACATATGCAACACCATTAAAAGTGTGATCGTTCTTTTTTTGATGACATTTACATCCTAAATTGATGAAAGGTAGTTGGATCTACAAAGAATCAATTGGTGGCTTCATGAGATTGACGTTGTCTGTACTTAGAGACCCTGACATCATGTTGAAGAAGATGCCATTGCTGTAATATTGACCCTAGAAGTTTTGCCTTTTCCTGTGACAACTCAAAGTCTCGAGTAAGATCACTCAACTTCGATTGGCTCAATCTGTGCGGTTGATCATCTTTTTCTTCAAAATCAGGGTCATAGGATGTTGAAGGCTTCTTCCACACTGCCTTCATTTTCTACTTCTAATAGGTGTATAAATGAGTTCTCAGCTTTTTTCTGCAAAATTAAAGTTTTATTTAAAAACAAACAAAAAAAGCTTAAGTATCAAAGTATTCTCTGTTGGCATCGATGACCTTTTGCCATCTTTCGGGTAACTTGCGAATTCTCTGGTGATAGAAGCTCACCGGCTTCGAGACGATAAAGTTATCGATGCATTTTCGGACTTCTTCTGTTTTGAAGTGCGTATCAGCCAAGTGATGCTGTAACGACCGGAATAAATTATAATCGGTAGGGGCTATACACCGCATGTGGGACAAGTTCCCAGCCTAACGCGTCTGCAGCTCATCCGTATAAAATGTTTGAGGGCGTCCAACGCGTGGTTGATCTTCAAAACTAAACTCTCCTCCGCGAAATCTTTGGTACCACTTTTTTCACGTAGCATGACTTAGAGCATTCTGACCATATGCAGCACAAATCATTTCGGTGGCTTCAGTAGCGTTTTTCTTAAGATGAAACGCGAAGTGGATAGAAAATCGAATATGCTCTTGTGATTGTCATCGTGAACACAGCTGATTATTGAGGTTATGTGGATCAAACGCCAAATCGCGTGATGTTTCGAAAGACCAAATGTCATTGCTTTAAAACTGCAAGAGGGCGGACTAATACGTTACATGTAAACGGTGATTTGCGTCCTGTGAAATCTAAAGCTGAGAACTTATTTATACACCTATAACTCATAATTTTGGGGTGGAGTAGGAACTGGTAAACTGTCTGAATGTGGAATAGGTCGAAGAGCAGATGAAAGATTTATCTGTATGGTTTGTAGGCTCCCGCCAAACCATAGGCACAGCAAGAGCCATTGATCGTTTTTTATTTTTCATCCATTCTCATAATACAACTGAACATGAGTTGCAACATATATGTGGAGCCCATGACTTATCCTGGTCTCCTATTTTCATACCAAAATAATGTTGGTAGGCAGTCTTCACAAAAGGCGTCAAATTGCGTTCCTGTACCGAAAACGTTATTCCACCACAAATGTAACAAAAATTGTTCACTGAATTTCTGTGGCATGTTGATGTAACAAATTTTACTCTTTAAAAACACTCCAAAACAAGAAATTCTGCACTAATTACAACAGAAATAATATGAAATTTACCGTCACAACAATAGTGTTTACGTTTATAACCTACCCACAGGATTATTATCCTCCAAAAACAAATTTTTCCCAAACTGAAGATGTAGACTACAAAGAATATAAAATGTTTATGGTGATTTTTGAATTTAGCAGGTGAAAATACATAAATCACCTTATTTTTGAGCCCGAAGCATTTCCATTGTTAGGCAGTGTTATTCATATTCTTAGTCATTGTCAAATTTTATATAGAAGTTTATCTATAGGTTTCTTAACTCCATTGATAAATTAATATGCGAGGCTAAGACTGCTGTGTTGTCTGCACATCTTTCACTTGTAGTTATGTTTATTGTTGGCAGGTCAACCGTGTATAGCAAATATATGAAACGTTCTACCACACTTTCTTGGGGGACTCCCAATGAAATGAACTGCTGTCCTGTATATTCATTCTGTTGACCAATATAAATATATTATCAAATAACACTTCAACAGTTCATAGATATGTTGTGGGAACGGTTTAGATATTGGAAGATTTAAAACTAGACATGTTTATATCAGCAGAATATTTTTCGGAAGTGGTATCTACTTTTATTTGAGTGGCTAAAACAGAGCAAAGACACAGGACATTTATATGCAATGGTTGCACAATATGTACTTTGAAATCCTTAAATTATGTAAATCTCAAAAGGACAGGAAATTAGTTCAATTTTATTTTTATTTTTATTTGTGTAAGTTTTTTTGAAGCTATTTTAGAGGCCCATTAAGAGAATTTGAAGGAACTGTTGTTTAGAAATTCTATCTATTAAATATTTTGGACCAAATCTCTCAAAGGTGGTTTTCAAAGTTTAAATCCGGTAATTTTGATCTTTCCGACTTGCATCGATCAGGAAGGCCAACAACTTTAGACAATGACATGCTAAGGAACTGTCAAATACTCTTAACCAACTTGGATCGGCCATTCAAGAACAGAGCAGGTGTTTGGGTCCCGCATAATCTGCCCAAAGAAAACAAAGCTAACCGGTCCACCACATGCAACTTATTGGTTCAGCAGCACAATGCAGAAACGTTTTTTGATCGCTTGATCACTAGAGATGAGAAATGGGTATTCTATGATAATCTAAAACGAAAAAGGCATTAGCTCTCTCCGAATGAATCGCCACGAAGTACATCTAAGCCAGGTTTACACCTCAAAAAGGTGCTTTTGTGTATTTGGTGGAGTATTCGCGGGGTCGTTTATTTTGAAGTACTGAAAGCTGGACAAAATGTGATTGCAGATCTTTACTGTGAACAATTGGATTGAGTAAATCGGTCTTTAATCGAAAAAGTGCCCAGCGATTGTTAACAGAAAAGGCGTTATTCTGCAACACGATAATGCAACACCACACTGCGCAAGATGAACCTTGGAAAAAATGAATGAATCTGGGTGGGGGGAGGTATTGCACCAAACTCGCCCGATATTGCGCCATCGGATTTTTATTTATTCCGATCGCTACAACATTTTCTAAGTGGCAAAAATATTGAAAATTTGGATGATGTCCAAAGTGCCATCTCCAGATATTTTGCTCAAAAACCAATTGATTTTTATCGATCCGGCATTGAAAATTTGCATACTAGATGGCAAAAGGTTAATGATAACGAGGGTGATTACATCACTGATTAAAAAAAATCTGGTGTGAACATCACTTTCCTTATCCTGCTCTCGTCCCGGAACTTGTTATTTTAAAAAAGGACGAGGCGCCAGTCCATCGTCTCGGCCCTGCGCTGCTCTCGCCTAGAAATTTGTTAATTTAAAAAAGGACGAGTCGCGAGTCCAACACTCGAAAGCTGATTAAAATAAACAGTGCAAGACAATAATTGACTCGTACTTAAAATTTTGCTACGTCACTGAAGGTAACCGTGCGAGCTCGACCGCACAGCCTTCGCCATTATCGCCTGCGTGCTCCCTCCTAGTGGCCAAGCGCTCCCCCCGTCCTCCCACAGTCGGCCAGGAAGCTCTCCGAGCGCGCTGCGATTGGTCCGTTTAATTAATTTTTAATCGGCTATAACTTATTTATTTGACCTCGGATCAAAAAATTTCATTGTAATTTTTTGTTCGTCTCGATTTGATCTATCCGGTAATATAAATTTACCGAAACATTTTATGAACACCCGGTATATTAAAAATCCTGAGTTTCAATTTTTTTATCAACTTTTATTTTAAATTCATGTTTATCTCATGATAACAAATAATTTTTATTCTCATAAATTTTTTGTATCTTCAACCGTTTAGATTCGCGACCGCTTTGCGACCGATTTTGCGACCTTGCGACCAAACGGCTCCGCCGATTTTTACCAACAGCTTCGCACTGCGTCTCCTACATACAGGTAACTTGCATACCAAATTTCAAATCTCTAGCTTCTTGCGGTTCTTGAGATATCCTGTTTACTGACAGACCGACAGACACACACACACGCACACACGCACGCACGCACACACACATCTTTTTGTGTGCTGCTTCCTAATTTTGTTGTGATTATATTAACGCGCTTCCTTATATAGCTACAAATTCTAATTATCTACCTGATCTTGTTCATATTACAAGGATACGTGCATGTAAATATTCAAAGTGAAATAACTATGATTTATGTGCTCTTAAAGTTCAGTATGTAAACAAAGTATAGAAATACTTATTTTATTAAAAAGAATAGACATCCCCAGTATTTTATTTTTGATTTTATTATGTAATGCAACCTATACGCACTGCAGTTTAATTTTTAAAGTAATTGCATTGAAGTTGTATTTAATATTATATAGATTGAATATCACTCATTATAAATCAGTTGTTCATCCTATCTATGTAAATAAGCATCATTAGCGCGCTAAAAGTTCACAATTAAATAAATAACTACAAACAAGGCAATTGATTATTAAATTTCAATTGGTCAAAACAGTTTGCAGCTTGCACTGCTGCCGTGGTAGACTTTTTATGGGAGGAAATTGATCGTGCTTTGTCGGAACATGAAGTCTGAAGCATTTGTGCATAGTATGTAGATAATCTTGGTAAACTCGCAGAGAACCCGAATTTAATTGCGGCCGCGCCAAGTACCATTAGTTAATGAAGACTAATGAGCTGGTAGGTGCAATGTGTTCGAGTTCGCCGACGCTCTCAGTGGCTATCGACTTTTCCTTTTTTGCGCTCATCGTTTGCGTCTCCTCAAGAGCTGCTGGATGCCGTCGCCCGCTTTTTCGTCCAGTTTAATGCATTTCTAATAGGGACCGGAATCGATCGCTGCTGGCCTGCCGAATTTGTGTGTCAAGTGCACTTTGGCCTGGAAGAATGATGCATTGTTAATGAAGGCAATGAGAATGGGATAATCAATCTTTTTTTAGTGATGAATTATGAGCGACATTCGCTTGTCCAATATGTTTTTAGATTAATTGTGCAACTTTCCTGTAGGCCGGTTGGACTGCTTCACCTACCGTTCACGTAGAAATGAAAAATTAGCAAGCGAGATTTTGTGCCCTCTGATACACGTTCTTCACTGTTGTGCTACTAAATGGAACATGGAAAGTTACATGTTTTTAAATTAGACTATAAATCAACAAATGTATGTATTCATATCTGCCTACAATATTATATAAGTGAAAGATATATTTATGCGTCACACACGCATCTATTAATAAAAGATATTAATATATTATATTAATCACAACTAATCCTTCTTTAGTTTTTTTTTATTTAAATTAGAACCACATTATTTTTACGTAATTTGCATTTTCAAGGCTAGTGCATTTTTTAGTGTTTTGATAATACAGCTTTAATTCTTATTCCAATCTATTTTTTTCTTACCAAAGGTTGTTGTCTTATCAGTTTTGTTATTTATTTAAAAGCCAGCCATCTTTTTGGAGTTTGTTTTATCTTATTTTAATTATATACTGGTTGTGTCTTATCATTAAATATTTGATAGGCACTAATTAACTTATGGGAATTGTGTATTATTTTGAAATGTATTGTAACATTTTTGCTCTTAAAGCAGTTACTAAAATGCTTAAATTATTTATAACAACTTTTTGAATTTACTTACAATATAATTATTTAATAACATTTATTAAGCAAGTATTTACTAATATAAAATCACATTTTATAACTCTGTTTATGTACAACACAATTTATTTCGCATTAGAACACTGCACTTCGCCACCGCTAACTTGACTTCCCCGTTGCTTCTCCGCTGCGTGCCATTTATACATCTAGCTTCTGTTCTGGAATCCTCCTGTAGCGCGAGAACCGTTCGCGTACCCTCTGGAGTCTTCTGCCTCGTTCTAGTCCTCGCATATCCACCGTTCGATCGCAACGGCACGGCGACAACAAAAAAAGCGATCGCCGAATAAGCCGCGAAATTCACAAGGTGTCGGTGCCTTTATGGCAGCGTTTGAAATTCATTGCGGTATTTTTAGGTTTCTGTTTAACGTAAGGTTTATTTAAGAAGTTATTGAGAATTAATAGAGTTAAAAAATTATCAAAATGTATACTATAACAAAGAAGTGATAAATTAATAGAATTGCAAAAATCAATATACATAAAAATGCCGTGGGAAGTGTGGCATTGGTAACTAAGAATGGTTGAAATATGTAAAAGAGATTGCTTCAATAAAAAGTCTGCATGAAAGTTTGACAGAAAGATTTGCAAAAAGGCACCTATAAAATGCAAAACAAAAACTTTAGATTATGCAAAATCAGATATGAAGAAATTAAAAATTAGAAATTCAGGCTATACAGCAACATTTAAAGTTGGGGGGGGGGGGGACATTGTGACTTAAAAATCACGTTGTATTTTACGAAATATATTGTTTCCAATACTTTAGTTTGTTTTTATTTTCGAACTTTATTGTTTTTTATATCTGTATAGGACATTACTTTCGTTTGTTACTAAAATGTTTTTCATTAACCCTTTTTTCATTCCAATCTTAAACTGCATTGGTCTTCTGTTTAATCTGCTATTTACCTATTATTTAAGTATAACTATTGAAAAGATTTGCGAATACGTAAATATGATAACTAGGCTTGAAATGCATTAAAGAAGAAGAAGAAAAACTTTTTAAATATTTTAGTGTTTTGGAAAAATTGCTGATATTTTAAAAATAGGAGTGTTATTGATTGTTATCTTGTATTTATTCTTTGATCTGCTCGCACAACGTGTAGTTGAAAATGGCATTCTCTTATTAATTATTAGTCAATTATATGTCAATAGAGCTTATTTATTTTTCCGGATTTTTTTTATGTTTTTTTATTATTTACAGTAATATATGATAATCATTGAAAGAATTTCTTTGTATTGCTATATTTATGCTTAGCATATCAATAACAGACTCTCAAATCAACCAGTGTAAGATTTGAGTCTGTGTGTAAAAACTGAACAGGGAAAAGTCAGTGTACAGTGTAAGTCTAGCGTGGTTGTGAATAAATCTGTTACTTTCATTAATTTTTATTAATCATGTTAGTATGTCGTCCTTCATAAATTCTAAAATCCTTTCCAAAGGGTTTTGTCTCTAAAAGTGAATTATTGTTTTGTTAAAACTCTTGACCTTTAAGATAAAAAACATATATGTAGTTTTCTAGGTAGAAAAATAAAAAACCGGATTATTTAAGTTTCTGTTCTGTGGTAGCGGTATTCTTGTTAGTAGGGATGATGTAGGCATGTAACTTTTGACTTTCTAATTTATTTAACACATCCTTTATTTGCATTTGTTAATTATTGTAATGTTATGGAAGCATTTCTTTAGAAAAAAATTATTTTTCCTTATTTAAGGATTAATTTAGCAAGTGTTATACTATTTTGGAATCTGGACTAAATGCGCCATCTTCTCAAGTCACTTGCCAAAATAGCATTGTACATTTTCTTTCAGTACACTTAGTTAAAGTTGTAATAATTTTGAGTGCACGGTTGGGTAACAAAAGTGCTATTTTCTTTAAACCTGAGGCAGAATTGTGTTTTAATTTTAGACTGTAATTACAGAAGGGTTATTCAGGGTTATATCACATAAAAAAAATAAAGAACAATAAATATTTGTAGTCAGTACATGAAAGATCATCACGGGGTGTCAATATTTTCAATTTTTTTTTGAATGCCTGTAATTTTAAAAGTGCACGACAGATTTTTTTTATTGTTTTTCTGATAACTGTTACTACCTGGTCTATCATCCGTTTCCGGCTTGACGTTGATTTATGGGACACCCTGTGTTATATATATATATATATATATATATATATATATATATATATATATATATATATATATACATACACATACACACACACATATATCTATTAGTGACGGTACGAGCCTACAGAGCGCGCGAGCACACCGACGCCAAAATTCATATGTAACGCTTATTATAACTCGTCTGCTCATCAAAACAACACGTGTTTACGCAGTTAAAGTAAATAAAAATGACTTCTTATCCAAAACGTAGTAGAGATTTTAATAGTCGCTCAGGTCGTCCTAAAAGAAAGAAATTTCAAGGCAACCAGTTTAGTAGTGAGAATAACAGTAGCTCTGATTTAGATTTAGAGTTCAAGTGCAAGTGCTAAAAAACTTACTAATATCCATAATGATGAAGTATCAAGCAGCCCTTTGCTTGCGTACCGTATAATCGAGTTTTTTACAGTTTTTAATTTCCTGTCTAATATTTTAATCTGTCAGAGTTGTAAGCAAAATGTAAGATTCCAAAAAACATCATTTCGAGGCATGGGCTTCAAGCTCGTAGTTGTCTGTCGGTGTGGCAGACGATCCGTGGATTCAGGACCTCTTATAAATACAGGTTATGAAATAAATCGTCGTGTAGTGCTAGTGATGCGTTTGCTTGGCGTAGGAAGAGACGGTATCAATTTGTTTTGTAATTTCATGTACATTTCCAAGGGTATCTCTCAATCATCGTATGATCGCATATTTAAATATTTGTATGCGGCTAGCTCGTCTGTGTTCAATTATTGTTGTAAAAAAGCCGTAGAAGAACAGTTAGAGAATGAGAAACGAGAATTACCTCTTTTAAAACTTAAAGTGTCCGGTGATGGAAACTGGAAAAAAGAGGTTTCCAATCTTTATTTGGCATGACAACCTTAATAGGATATTATTCTGGAAAAATAGTAGATTTGATAGTTAAATGTAGTTTGTGTAAGCAATGTTCTCTTAAAAAAAACGTGCTAAATATCGAAGACTTTCTTACGTGGTACGAAGAGCACGAAGAAGATTGCGCTAAAAATCACGATGGATCTGCCGGCAAAATTGAAGTTGACTCCGTAATTGAAATGTTTCAAAGATCTGAGGAAAGAAACCTAGTGAAATATTTCAACTACATAGGGGACGCGACTCAAAAATTTTTAAGGTCTTACTAGATGCTGAACCATATGGAGAGGATCTCATCGTGACTAAGAGCGAGTGCATCGGTCACGTACAGAAAAAATCTGGTGTGAACATCACACGACTTTCCTTATCCTATTATTTGGGTAATTCTGGCAAAAATCCTGGGCTTCAATTTTTTTCGAGTTCCTATTTTACCAACTTTTACTTTAAATTCATGTTTATATCGTGATAACAAATCATTTTTACTCTCATGAATCTTTTGTATCTTCAACCGTTTAGATTCGCGACCGCTTTGCGACCGTTTTTGGGACCTTGCGACCAAACGGCTCGGCCGATTTTTACCAAAAGCTTCGCTTATAAAACATTCAGATGCACTGGACCCAGATGTGCAAAAACATTTACTACCAATCTATGAAGACCTGTCAAAAGATAAGTTGCTACATCGCTGTTTGGGTGGCCATACTCAAAATGCTAACGAGAGTTTTAATAGCCTTATATGGCGCTTGGCGCCAAAACATCTGATTTCCGGAATCAAAATTGTAGAAATTTCAGCCTACATATCATCTGGAGTATTCAACGAAGACCAATCATCAATCTTGAGAATTATGAATGCTATGGAAATCATCGTTGGCAAGCAGAGCGTGGAGTACTCGCAATTGAAAGATTCGGAGCAGATCAAAAAACAAGACGTACGGACCTCTGAAGCCAGTAAGGAAGCTTGTAAGGCTCGAAAAGAGCTTCAGCTGATGAACAACAGCAAGTACGAAGAAGCTGAAGGCCTCCTATACGCTCCTGGAATCGCTAATTGAGTCGTAAGTATCGTTTTTCAGTATTCGAAACTTAAAACGCGTTTTTCACAAAACATTTTCAAAATTTGCGACCACGATTACTCAAAAACTATACTCGGCCGGTCTTGTTAAAATTTTGATGGTATCTTCTCTATACTTATAGGTTGTGGGTATACCTAATTGTTTTTAAATTTCATGTTGCAAAATTGATTTATTTATGCAAATATGACTAAAAAATTACGAAACATTCGCTATTTTCGGAAAAACGTCTGCCAATTGTTGAATTTTTTATTTTTTTTTTTTTAGGTATACCGACAAATTATAATTATTTTTAACCTAAATTTTATTTTTGGGCTGTTACAGATGAAAATTACGACGTGTAGAGTGGTCGCAGTTTTTTTTGTGGGTCTACTTTGCGCCATCATGCAGCCGCCATTTTGTTTCAAAAAAAAAATCGTTTGATATACTTAAAGGTTCTATTATTATGTGTAAAAAGTTTCAAAATGATTAATTAAAGATTTCTTGATGAAAAAAAATATTAAAAAGCTTTTTTTTGGCTTGTCTAATTGTATTTCCCCCCTTAACAAATTAACGGGTCCATTATTAGTTATAACTTTACAATGCCTGTAGATATGTATAAATATTTAATTCCCCCTCCAGGCACATAGATGATGAATTATAAGTAAAATACGACTCCATACTACTTTAATATTTTAACTCGGAAAAATAAGTAAAATATGTCTAATGAAAAATTTATTGCTTTTCGGAAAAGCAAACGTTTCAAATTCCCATTTAGCTAACCTTTATACTAGTTGTTACAATAGTTCCATCAAAAAACTTAATTTGCTTAAGTAATACCAGTACTGAATAATATTGAATAATCAAAAGATTATTGCGTGTATAAGGGTAGAGTGAGTGTTTGGATTGATGTTTAAATTTAGATAAATTCGAAAATTGCTTTATCATATACATGTAGACTGTTGACGGCAGGTGGTGTAACAAATGCTACATAAAAGTCGTTAGAGGACAGCAATGGCAATGGGTGCTACAGAGAAGGCGTCAGAGGGAAGCACTAGTAACGATTGCTACAGAAATCAATGCCTAAGGATCTTATTAAAGAAGCAGTAGGATCGCTGGAAAACAAGGTAGTATTTGATTATATGATGGTACATTCTACATGGCACAAATTCATACAGGATGCAGTTGATGTATAAGTGAAAGTGTTGTATTCCTTGTTTATTTTGAATACAATTGTGTTTTTCTCTATTAATTAATGGTAGTTATTATTTGGAAAACGGTTTTATATATTTTCTAATAGCTATATAAATCTGGCGTATTTTTCTTCTGGTTCTTAAAATACATCCAGTTGTGTACTGGTTAACCAGAATGTTATAAATATTTAATTTACCGTTTAGTAACTTTTCTTTAGTAATTTCGGTAATATTAACTGGAAAAAACTACAGGCTTTTAGCTGGAAAACTTTTTATTAATAAAATTATTTGAATAAAAATAAATCCTAACAATCTAAAAGGGATTACTTATTTTTAATTTAAATTTAAAACCTTTTTATATTTTTCTGTCACAGCTCTTATAAGTTATAAACAAAAAATGAGAGCAATGTATTCTGGTTTACTTTCCCCATTTGTTTTCGAAAGCATTACTTTGCTTAATAAATTGTACAGTATTGGGTTAAAAAAGTTTTTCGATATTTGGTAATAATTCACTAATGAGGTCTCATAGAAATTAGATAATGTTTAATAAGAATTTTCGAAAACTACTTGGTGAATAGTTAATAAATTTTATACTTTAAGCAATGTCTAAGCATATCAAACATATTTTTATATACATTATTAGCAGATAATCCTTGAGTAGATGTAGAAAACCTTGAAATTGAAACAGCAAATTATGACTACCACATGGAAACAATAGTTTGTCGATTTGCTATTGAACGTAACTGGAATGTATAGCAACAAATGTTTGTAAATAATTATTTTTGAAAGTAATTATACAAATGGATGTTTAAAAAAATAAATCACTAGTAATTTTAATTTGGTATGTACAAAAAGTAACGCAATATGAATTTGTTATTCACAATTGACATAATTCGTATTAATAATTATTACTGATGTATAAGGGATTTTTAAAGTTTGTATAAAACTTTAGATCCACAATAATCGAATTATTTATGTTGAATATGAACCAAAACCAGCAACCCTAAAGGTATGTGCACTTTAAAAAGGCTCGTTTATTCATTATTCGAATGTTAGTAATTATTTAGATATAAATTGCGGTTATTGCTAAAACACTTAGTATTCGTTTGTTATATCAGTTTATGTTCTCCAAAAAACAATTTACATATTCCATTTGATAAACAAAAAACTATAAGATTTTAAATGTCTTGAAAATATTAAAGTTGAATTGTGTATCAAGATTCCTCTGTGACATCAAGTTCTTACTAAAGTCGAGTAAAAGTTCCAGTCCATTTTAAGAATCAACTCGGAATGAGTAATTCGCGTTGCTTCTCAGCGAAGTAAGTTTTAAATGTGTTTGTCGTAAAAACAGGCCTTATAGGCATCTGAAGCTCATCCGCAGCTCTTAATACCTAACAACTTCCGATGCGGCGCTTTTAGGGTGGCGATTTATCCCGGGAGTGATTTATAAGCGAACAGGTACTCCAGGTGGAGTCAGTATTATCACTTAAGTATTTTTTTGCGTGTCCATAAATTCGAAGCAGTGCAGTGCTACGCTGGCTCAAACAGCAACGCGCAATTCTTGACGCGTCAACGGCAGGAGTCCCGAAGGCACATTTTGCTTGCAATTTTGTGAATTAAGTGTGCTTTGTGCGCCACCGTATAGCTAATAGCAGTTAAAGTTGCTAATGAAATACTTTAAATTTCTATGGAAAAGCGACCCGATCAGATTTATTGATGGCATTATTAATAATCAAATACTTCTCTTTTGTTGGATGACAAAGACTAGTTTTCGCTATTTCCTCCAAACTGATTACCTTTTCAATGTTTTATGACTGGCGATAATACACAACTGTAATTAGCGAGTTTTAAGCTTAATTTGAATATCTAGAGATTTAATCTTGCTTTTAATGTTACTTTTCCTAGATTATGCAGGGCGTTTCTTATTTGTCTACTTTAGATCAACGAACGACTTCAACCCCGGGAAGGTGCGCGTGATATTTAACATCTATTAGGTGTATGCCGTCTAATAGAGGACATATTTAAGATATTTGTAGTGGGAAAAATTATCATAACAAATAAAAATATGTTTTATTTTATGAGTGCTAATGTAAATACACTCACCGGTATAAAAATTCGCCACCCCGGTTTTTCTCAATATCTAGTTATTAACTAATATCTTTAGGTACACTATTGAAAATGGTATCTATTTTACTATTAGACATAGTTAATGATAATAACGATCACATTTGTTAGAAAAAAATTGCTAAAACAAGCATTTAAAACAAATTCTGTTGAAGTCATTTACGTTCTAAATTTGAGCTGCCTAAAGTTTATTCTTGGGTTCTTTTTAAATCACTGTTAATTTTTTTGTTACTTTCTGTTTAATTCCTTTATTGCTAGTGTTTTTGGTTTATAGTGCATTCAAATTATACATTTGCCAGTAGAAACTGTTGCTGAATCAGTTGTATTATTTGAAAACGGGCGGAGTCACCGTTACGTCTCTAATCGACTAGGTATTCCTCGTTCAACGCTAAAAGATGCTCATCGATGATTTAGAGAAACAGGTAGCTATGGTCTCAGGCCGAGAACAGAAGCTAAACGTAAGACACCCGCTTGTGACGACCGTCTTATCATTTTGTCTACGTTAAGAAATCGACATACTACTGCAGTGGAGACTCGAAATGCCCTTTAGTGTGTAAGAAATGTCAATATTTCTGAAAAAACAGTTATATGGAGACTCAACGAAGCAAATTTGTGTGCAAGAAGACCACCACGAGGTTCAAGCTTGCTGCGGCAACATCGAGTAGCACGTTTGGCGTTTAAGCGTAATCATGCAAACTGGGAAATCGAACAGTGGAGCACCGTTATCTTTTCTGATAAGTCCAGATTTAATCTTCGTGGCTCAAATGGTCGTAAACGAGTGTGGAGAAGAAGGGGAGAATGATTTGCTCCTTGTAATTTTTCAGAAAGGGTACGATTTCGTGGAGGTTCAATTATGGTGGGCAGGGATTTCTGCTGATGCACGAACGGAGTTTGTATGTATCGAAGCAGGTTCATTAACAACAAATAGGTATATAGAAGAGATTCTACTACCTCATGTGATTCCTTTTGCTCCTATCGTTGGCGAAGATATTTTGTTTATGCATGATAAACCCCGACCATATTCTGCAAGAATCGTAACTGCCTTCTTAAATGAAGTTCAGATTTCCGTTATGGATTGGCCGGCAAATAATCCCGATTTAAATCATACAGAACATGTTTGGGACATGTTAGAACGACGCCTCAGAGCCAAACCTGGTGCTTCAAATAACCTCAACGAACTCCAAATTGCTTTACTCAAAGAATGGGCTCAGATCCCCCAAGAAGATATTTGAGAGTTGATCTACAAAATGAATCGCCGGATGTTTGCAGTGGTTCGCGCACGAGGGGGCAATACGCAATATTAGAACTTTACATCGTGGTTGTTTTTGTCGCTTTTCTTGAGTTTTTTAAAGTTAAAATAAAGTATGTGTTTTGTTGTTATCTTTATTTTCTCATCTCTAGATAACACCAAAGAATAATTTAAGTAGAAATGTGACTAATAATATAGTAAAAATAACGTAATCTGTACTAAATTCACTTTAGTTGCCATTTTTTCAAATACCATGGACGGATTTCTATGCCGGTGGGTGTATTAAATATTGTACTTTTAAGAAGTAATCGAAATTATTGTTTCTAAGCATGCTAGAAAAAAAAGAACTATATATGATGATTTACTCGTTTTTATTTTTACGTATAATGTGCATGCTTTCAACATATATAATTGTTACGTTTCACAGGTGGTGTGTAATTATGCATTTTTTCCTGTGGCATACGTAATACTTATGTTGAACATTTTTTCTCATTTTTAAGTTTATTATTATTAAGGGTTTTGCTTATTTTAGTGTCGCTATTACCGAATTAGAGTTTGTTATATCCTAAATTAATTTCTATTGCACGCTTTTGTAGGTTTCTGCCCAGGGAAGGAATTTTATATCTATTTCTTGTGTTATCTACAGTTAGTCGACAGCTAAATAAATATTTTGTAAAATTGTTTCAAAAAATGTTCCGCAATACTGCATCATCGTCTTTGCATTTGTGGTATTACCAAAGGTATTGCCCAAAAAGTTTTAACATTTTTCAAACGTATATGAATATCTGGAAAGACTATTTTCTATTAATAAAACAATTTTGTAACAAATATTTTTAATTCACATTTCTTGCTGTGGATCACAGATCTTGTACAACGTATTCTCCACTCACTACAACTATCATTTAATTTAATACTTCAAATCAGATGATAGGTAATTGGCACATAAGTTGTCGCAAATATTCTACTTTTAGATGTACGTCAAATTTTAGTTTTCTTTCATTTTCCATAACCAAGCACATTGAAGATTTTAAAAATTACCAAAACCATAATAGAGCTTCTTAATTTTGTAATTGTGGCTCGAATCATGGCATAATTATCAAGGTGTTTGATAATAAGTACAGTTTAGTGCCTTTCACATATTACAATATTCGCCTTAGTTCATGCCAATGTGATGACCCTGGGTTTTCTAGCAATTGACTGAGAACTCCGACTCTGAACGACAGGTCCGCTCTTGGTGCCGTGGATAAAAAGAGAAGTAACAGTTGGGCTGAAAAGTTCGTAGGCTAACATAGTAAAACACATTTTTTTGATAAAATTCAATTTTATTATTCAACATAGTTGCCTTCGAGGGCGATACAACGATTATAGCGGGCATGCAATTTTTCGACACCATTTTTATAGTACGATTTCTCTTTAGCTTCAAAATAGGCCTCACTCTCAGCAATTACTTCTTCATTAGTGCTGAATTTCTTTCCAGCGAGCATTCTTTTGAGGTCTGCAAACAACAAAAAGTCACTGGGGGCCAGATCTGGAGAATACAGTGGATGGGAAAGCAATTCGTAGCCTAATTCATGCAATTTTGCCATCGTTTTCATTGACTTGTAACACGGTGCATTGTCTTGATAAAACAGCACTTTTTTCTTCTTCAAATGGGGCCGTTTTTTCATGATTTCATCCTTCAAACGCTATATAATAATTGCTGTTGATAGTCTGCCCCTTTTCAAGGTAATCAATGAATATTATATCTTGCGCATCCCAGAATACTGATGCCATAACCTTGCCAGCCGACTGTTGCATCTTTCCACGCTTTAGATTCGGTTCATTGCGTGCAGTCCACTCGGCTGACTGTCGATTGAACTCTGGAGTGTAGTGATGAAGCCATGTTTCATACATTGTCACATATCGACGGAAAAATTCGTTATTGTTACGGTTGAATATTGCTAAATATTGGTCCGAGTCAACGACACATTGAAACTTTTGCTCGATTGTGAGCTCGCGCGGCATCCACTTTGCACACAGCTTTCGCATATCCAAATATTCATGCACGATATGTTCAACACGCTCTTTTGATATCTTCAGAGTCTCAGCTATCTCGTTTAACTTCAATTTACGGTCATTCATATTTGTTTTGTGAACTTTTTTATGTTTTCGTCCGTTACAGCTTCTTTCGGGTGTCCACTGCGTGTATCGTCTTCGGTGCTCATTTCTCCCCGTTTAAATTTAGCAAACCACTTCCCAACGGTTCATTTTCCTGGTGCAGAATTCGAATAATGTTTATCAAGCGAAGCTTTGGTTTCAACAGTATTTTTTTTATGATAAAGCAATGCTTCATTAACAGACGAAATTCTTTTTTATCCAGTTTTTGACAATAACAAAAGTTGCTTCACTTACAATTGTCCGACAGCTGTCAAATTTACACACGTATCGTTTGAAGGTTAGTACTAACTAAAAATCATATGGATTTAATTCTAGTGACACTATCTATGTGTTAGCCTACGAACTTTTCAGCCGACCTGTTATTCTGCAGCTTCTTTATATAATATATTGTTCATTTCTTTTTTTCTTTTCGAAAATCCTTCACGTGCTTTAGGCTCCGAAGTTCGTCTATATCAACTACCATAACACATTCGAAATTATTTTCTCACTGTAGTGTTCTATTTCTTAGATTATATGCACGCGCGTATAACAATACCTCTTCCTTATACATTCACTTCGTATTTGTCTTTCATTGGCGTTGAATCTTCTCTTTTTTCAATTACAGTTTCTTGAAATTATTCGCTTACATCTTTATATAATTGCCTAGTGATAAGTTAACGTATACGTTATTTTTTTGCAGTTAATTATTTTTAAATATTTTTAATTGCTTTACAGATTTTATTGTTCAATTAATGTCTAGAATCTTTTTATTACAATGATAGTACCATTATGTAGTGTATGTTGTTTGTAATCAGTTTAAGGTAAATTGTTCGATTGTCTTTTACATATTCGTGTGCACAGCAATTTCCGACTGTAGATAATTAGTTGATAGCATAACAGCTTAACTTTGATGAGCTTATAAATAGTTCTCGGTTCTCAAACTCATAGCAAAAATTAGTATTAATCATCGTTATAAACAACAGGCGTCTCTGCCGATCACTATATATTGGATATTTGTAATAAAAATTCGGACATAGTAATTGTTAGTCCTCAAATTTCTCACGGTATTTTCTAGTTTAACATTTCGCATAATAAACGTTGGCGTACTAGTACAAGATCGTTGTCGGGCTGTAGGTTTTAATTATATATTTTCTTACACTTTTGCCTAGCTACTCATATTAATTAATTTTTAATCGTAACTTAGAAAAATATTTAAGGGATTCTTCTAGGAATGGCCAATCTTTTTAATCGCCCTTTAAATTGGCTAAAATGCTAGTTTTGTTGTATTTTTTATAGTAAATAATTAACATTAAATTTGAAAGGACAAAATCACATCAATTTGTGGTCCG
Source organism: Sinelater perroti (assembly GCA_036346155.1). NCBI lineage: Eukaryota > Metazoa > Arthropoda > Insecta > Coleoptera > Elateridae > Sinelater > Sinelater perroti. The sequence goes on along the minus strand of JARFIY010000001.1, from coordinate 6,476,479 downwards.
AATATAAATATATAAATATGTTTAAAATACGACTTGCAAAGTTTTCTTTCATCTACAACAATCGAAATTTCACCGATAGGCTATTATTAAATTATTATCAAATTTTATATAGCCGTTAAACAGTGTATTGTATATTTTAAAACGACACAACCATTTAATGGTGATTAATCATTATAAAAATACGCCTTCAAATTAATAAAACAGCCATCAACAACAATTTATGGTGTTACTTTTATGAGCTATGTACTTCAACACCAAAGTAAAATATGGCTGCGAAAGTAAAGTTAAAGGTAAGTTGAAGAAGTTACGTTAATAAAAGTAGTGTGTAAATCAAAATGAAATATTTAGGGTATATCACACCCTTGTACGAAGTGGATAGCTGTGGGAATGGCACGTTATTACGTTTTTTGCATTAATAACAATTTAATCTTATTTAACTCGTCAAACCCTATTTGAACGTGGGTTGATTTTATCTGAGTATTTGTTGACGAATGGAGTTTTTGGCACGAAATTATACGTAAATCCTGATACCTGAAACTCGCGTGCGTAATGGAAATCTGATAAGGTCGAAGTAATTTTCTGTTGGTTTTGCCCTGCTTTTGTGGTAACATCTAAAACATTAAACGTACAGTAGCGTAAATTTGAAATTTATCATGATGCGTGCAGTGCTTCGGAGGTTCCGTTGTAAATCCATGGGCTGTTGTAGATTGTAGTTCAGTCACAGGTCCCCTTTTAAAATTGCATATTGAAGTAATTTGAGCTGTTTTAAGAACAAACTATTGTTACTAACCAATTTTAATAAGGGAATTCCCAACGACCTTTATTTTAAAAGCACAAAATTTTGTTTTGCTATTATATTATCTGTACATTTTGGGCTTTTTCTTTAATAGGACACCCTAGTAATTAGAATTTTATTAAAAGTTTAGAATATAATATTTTTCCTTAGATACTGAAGATTTCGTTTGTTTCTTTTTTAAAGTAATTGATGCTTGAATCTGATTTTTATAAGTTGCACGTTTAATGCGTAGCGCTCTCTAAATTATTAGTTTTTTTTTAATAGAAGATGATGTCTAATGAAAGCTGGTATTTATTTAAAGATCACATTAATAAGTGTTAAAATATTAGGTTATGCTTTGTAATGTTTTGCTGTACTAGTCAGAAAATTTCATTTTGTTCTAACAGTTTGATTGCGTTAAATGTCGGTTGAAGAAATTTAATAGTGAGAAATTGAGAATATTAATATAAAAACAATCAAGCGAAATCCAAGATGACACGGTATGTATATCGGGTGAAGATGCTTCTGAATATCTTTAACACTATAAATTTTCGCAGTGGATGGTCGAAAACATTTTTAAAGCCAGAAATTGACAGAGTCTATGATAAAATTCTAATTAAATACGATTTATATTGTTCCAGGGGTTGATATTAAAAGACCGGATTGATTAAATTTTAACTCAATATAAACAAGTCTGCAAGGTGGATGCCGTGTTTGCTGTTTGTGAAGAATAGATTAAAAATAAACTTTTTCAGGCTGCCTTTAATAAATTTAACAAAAGCCTGGAAAACTTTTGCATATAGTGAGGGTGAAATTTCTGGCTAAAATTATTTGAATGGATGAAAGACTAACGAGTGTAAACAAATATTTTGAAAATCTACGAAAACTACTTTAAAGAAGATATTCAAAAACGTAATGCTTTATGCTATTAATTTAAACCTATAAATATAAAAATGGCTCTATAGAAACATCTTTGAAGAGAATATTAAGTGTATACAATCTTACTGAACTAATCAGATTTTTTTCATAAAATTGAAAAGCTTGATGTGTTCTCCATTTGTTACGGCTAACTGTCTGATTCCAATTCCCTAACTGCCTAATTACAAAAGTAATTGAAACTAAAAGTAACCAAAAATATATTTATGAATTCGGCTTGTTCTGCGGATTGCAATGATGTGCAATTTTTGTATTTTCGATTAGCCATTCGCGAAATATCGACTTTATTACAATTTAGCAATGTCGTGTTATAATGCTGTCTCTAATTAATGTAATATGATATATATGTAATGAATGAGAAATCCTCAAAATAACCATATTAAGGTACTTATATGACATTTTTTAAAGGGCCATTTTTCTGAAAAATTGATTTTTTTCTATATTCATTCGATTCATTTGATATATCTGATATGTGTGCAAGTGCTCTAGTAAGGCACTGGATATTTCCCAATAGTGGCTGGTCATTTGTTCCATTCGATTTTTGAGTCTAACTTTCACAGCCCAGAGGACGATTTTTTCTAATATACCCAGTTATGAAGGATAAATAGTGTATCATCTTAAAAGCCTAATTTTAAAAAAATCAGGCTGATGTCATATGTTTCCGCGAATTTTTTGTTGAGTATACACACGAAGAGAGTGGAAGTGAAAAGGAATTGCTTAATGAGTTTGGAGCTCTGCTTCAAGTTATTGTTCTACTGGAAGCTCTACGCAGCAGAACAATTCGTCGTCGCCCAAGGCTCCATAGTGTACTTTAAGATCTCTACATAGTTAGAATTCATCATTATGCCCTGAATCCTACGCAAAGGTCCTACGTTATCTCCAATAGAAGAAGCCCCACATCGTAACGTGTGTGGTTAATAAAAACAGCCAGACTCTGCAAAAACATATGATATACAGAAAAAAATAAGCAAGTCTAGCGAACTTTTCAGATTACTTTATTGCATATTTGAACATTAAAAAAAAATTTTTTTGAGAGAAAAATATTCAAACGCAGCCGATTTTTATTCACATTTCTGCAACACCTTGTAATTGCAGTCTCCAATCGGCGGGAAATATGAAGCTCGTAATTTTCGTCTGAAAAAAGAAAACCAAAGAAAATTTTAATTTTTATATATATTTCTTCTAGATGAACTAAGAAAAACCCAAAAAATTGTGAAATTTTAAATTTTTTCTCAGGTTTGGAAAAAAATGTGCTGTAACACAAAGAAAAAATCATTTCAATTTGCTTAAAAAGTTGTTTAGAAATTTTTTTCGTAAAATATTTTTAGTTCAAATAGAAGAGAATGCAAAACTGAAGCTAACAAGCCTTGGTTTGTTTTGATTGAACGTCTAGTTTTCTTGCAATCTGGTCCGCCACTTTAGAAAAACCGTAAAAACAGAAATTCGAGAAAACGCGCTTTAAAGTTTACGATCAGAAAAAATGTTAATTTTCGATTACTTACAGTAATAATACGCTAATCAGCTATTCGTGCTCCATAAAGTAAACCTTCAACTTCCTCAAAAAACTCATTTTGATGCAGTTGCCGGTTTTCCCTCTCAATCTGTTGTGCGTCGACGTTATCCGCAAACATCTTACATAGCTGGCCGATTTATAAATGGATTTTTGAAAAAATACTCCTTCAAAAAATTGTTTCTCAGCAACATCGTATTTCTACGCATCCTGATAGTCAGCGTTGTAAACCCTAGGGAGTCTCTCTAATATAGATTTTTTCAATTTTTTGTCGCTTCGCGAAATAAGATAGTTTTTTTTTCCACGCCGAAACGTCTTATCAGTACCTTAATATGAGTATTTTGAAGATTTGTGATCCCCCAACATATGTTCAAAAATCAAGTGGCTCGTCTTGAAGTTATGGCCATGAGTAAATTTTTAAAAACTTATGACCGATACTGTATGTTTCAGATGTATTTTGAAGATTTTTAAATATTTTGAAATGGAATTCCTCACAATTACAAAATACATATTGAACGTCTAAAAAACAAATGTTAAAACTATATAAACAATATATGGTTATTACAGAAACGTGCATACTAAAATAAAACTATTGTAATGTTGATTTAGTGATATTTTTTATGAATTGGATATTTTCTTAATCTAATCTCAACATAAATATATTAAAAAATTTTTTTATTTGAATTACTTATTTTTGATTGTTCATAATACTCCATACTATTTTACAATCATTATTTAGGAGTTTATGTAATTTAGTGTTTTAAATTATAAATAAAAATAAATATTAATGTCTTTAATCGTAAGTAAACGACAAATTATTTTGCATGTGTTTTCTATTTATTTTATTATGCAGAAATGGTTATAATACTGCGGCTCAGTTTTATCTAGACATAAACCAGAGCTTCATATCAACAAGACGAAAAAGTAATCGCCAAGTGACACTTGGCCCATACCCACGTCCTTCTTCGCAAGACGCAGATGGAATAATGTCATTTTTGAATACTATTCCATTTCATGCTTTCCTAGAGCAGCGGCAGAATCACGGCTGAAATAACATGGAAGCGCTCATAACGTGTGCCGGACACGACGCTCGGCCACGACGCATGGTTCATCCCTAACCGGCGGACCTTTTGCCATCGCCCGGGCTCGTGCAGCACTCCGACGTCGTATTTAGCGTTGCAGTATCGCATTAATGAGAACTCATTATCGTGTGAAATTAGCCTAAAGAAGTAACTTGTGCTGGGCGGTGGGGGCGGCCTAGTTGGAGGGGAGGCGTCGAGACGCTTTCAGTCCGTCACCGCTACCGGTGCGTATCAGCACGACGCCTGGCAGTTTCGCATGTGTGCGCTGAAATCCTAAAAGTTCGGTTGCTGTTCTTACGGTGAGGGTAGTAAAGAGTGTAGTACTTGCATTATTCAGTACAAAAGTTTCAGGACTGTCAGATTACCACTTGCCTTACGGAGAAATTTATGAGTATTACTTGAAACTTTTTTATAGTTCAGTAAAAATACTTGCAGGTCTTCGTTTTTATGTTCTATATAATGAATAATATATGCAATATTTTCACTCTTTATCACGAAACTGCTTGGTGTATTATTAGAACTATTTTTAATAATAGTAATTTTGTAGTTTTAATGTTATTTGTTTTTGTATTTAACATTTCAGCATAGATATATATTATAATATTACCTATTTTTTTCTAGTAGCATGACTTGTATGTATTAATAATTTTTAAAATACCCTAATTATGATATGTGCACGGAATGTTTTTCTGTCATAATTGAGGACAAACTCCAGTTTCTTTATAATACTGAAGATGCTTTAATCTCCTCGATCTAGAGCAATCTCTCACAACAGGAGGCCTCCGAAATAATTGGCTGCAAATAACAGTTTAATATTTTATTGTTCCGCTAGCAATTGCGCGCCATGTTCTCCAGCGGTCGCATTGCACTGAATGCATCACCTGCTCTTCTGGGGATTACGACTTTTTTCATAACAACGACTCATGTTGATTGATTCAGTTCGCGAAACGAGAATTTCGTTTGTCTACTGTCATTTTCCCCTTTGTAATGAGTTGAAGCATATACCTGTCAATGTGTAAGCTTCTTTTTATCATTGTCGCAATTAATTTGAACAAAAGGAAGGGCACAAATTGACAGAGGATTTATAAAGTCGACGCAGCTTTAGAAAATTGACCATTAGGTAACTACTACTTCGGGGGAGAATTTTTTATTACTCTTCGGCCATATTTTCGCAGGTTTGATCGAAGACGCTTCTGTTTATTATTGCTTTTGTTAGCGTTTTTTATTGGATTCGCATAAGTTTCGTGCCGGGTTTATGATCTTTTTTCATGATCTTTTCGAAGAATAAAACCAAAAAAATGTTTAGCTTAAAATGTGCAAACTTGGTTCTATTTAATTATTTAAGAATGAGCAGGCGAACTCAAAATGTCTAAACACAATTTAATTGTATTGCAAAACTTCATCGGATAAATTTGGATTCTATTGTTATTTTAGATTTTACATTCAAAGCTTTGTAAATGAGAAAGATTCGCTTTTCAAAGAATGCTCAATTATCGTGTTACTGCCATTGTGTAATGTCCGTGTATTCTGCAGTTAAATTATTTCATCAAAATATGTTCAACTAATTTTTTTTTGTTGCTGTACTTGCTTGGGGAACGAGTGGCCTTTTTAATGTTGAACCATAATTTTTTATGCTCAATTACACGCACGCGTTAATGAATGAAATCTTCCACCCAAACATCAGACCTGCAAGTATTTGATCGCTAGTTAATTAATTAAGGCGGTGCCGTAAATTCGCTTAATTATATCGCGGCCGGCTCTAATAAATAATCAATAAAACCTTTGCGCGACATAAAAATAGACTTAATGAAGTGTATCCCTTCAACTGCGAGAAAGCCGTGCGAAGTGATGACCTGAACTTCCGCCGCCGCGCCACTAACAAGCATCGACAATGTTCACCATCGGCAACATCAATAACAATAACAACAACAACACCAACAACAACAACAACAATGCCAACAACAACTTCAACAACAACGGGAACGGCTTGCGCCTGTCCGCACAGGGGATGGAAACCCTGCAGGCATTTCTTCGCGACCACGGCAATGAATGCATACGCCAGTTTATACAGGTACGCTCGCTTGTTTATTTGCCTAACTATGATTTATGTGTGCACAAAGCTTTATTTTCTGTGGGCAGCTTTGCACCATATATACAGCTTATTTCACGGGAGAGCTTTAAAGATTTTTCGTATTTTATTAGAAGAAAATTTGTTGTTATTGTTCTACTTTTATTTTTCCTGACGCAAGATTTTGTATTTTATTAAACAACTGAAAATTTCAACTTTACGATATTATTTTATGTTAAAGTATTTTTTACAATTAATAATGAAAAGTATAAACTCTAGGTTTTGTTATACTGAAAGCACCATTGTAGTAACTCTGTTGTATATACTTACTAAGTATAATGAAAACGTAGGTTCAATAAGACATTTTATGGAGTTTTCTAAACGAAATTTTTACTTTAATTGAACTTTTTTTTAATTTGATGTTTAGTTACACATAAGCCGTTAACTACTATGTATCTAAACCAAAGTCATCAAAAATGAACTACCGCTTGAGAGCAAAACAACCGACTCAGCAACATGCTCGAGTTTTGATTGAATGTGTATCCACTCGTATAGCACTCCAAGTAAAGTTCAATATACTGTTTGAACGCTTAAAAACTGCGACTTCAAATGATACCACTTTTATTGGAATCAGACTTGTTCTGACAAAGTTATGGGCCTAAGAATATGTGCAACACAAAAGCGTTGAAAGGGAAAAGGCAATTATGAAAGGAAAAAAATGATATCCTCAGTTGAAATTAATTTAATGATTTTTTAATACTTGGCGTTGCCACCTCTACTTCTAATTGCACTTTGCAAGCGATTTTACGCATGGATCGGATGACTTTTCCTATGCTGTCTTGAGGGATTGCTTCCCACTCTTCCAACAATGCCGCTCTCAGTTTCATCACGCTCCCTGGTGCAAGATATCTGGCTCAGACTCTTCGCTTAAGCTCATCCCAAACATGCTCAGTTGGATTTAAGTTTGAGCTACATCGACTATACCGATTGGTCATTCGCGCGGTGTGGTATCACACATTGTGCATTAGCATGAAGTCTTCCCAAACAAATCCCGCAAACTCAACAACATGTTCCTCCAGAATGTCCCCGATGTAGTGGTCCGCTGTTAAACCTTCTCCGCGTCCTCCATTAGGCACGAAAACCAACTCAATTTTTCCGTGCACAGAAATGTCCGCCCAGAACATGCGAGAGCCACTTACCATACGCGACAGTTTCTTAAATATAGCAATAAGAAAATCGCTCCTCTGGACATCTATAGACCCGACGTCTCCTGTCGTTGCCATGTGGGCACGTTCTCGACTCATCGGTGAATAATATCTGATTCAATGACCGAAGTCCCCCGAGATGTTCGCGAGAAAATTCAGTTTGTCAGCTTGAGACCCATCGCTGGCTTTTTTGGGGTTAGGTTAGCTGCCTTTAGTCTTCTTCTCACTGTCCAAGTGCTGGCGACCACACCTCTGACCGCACTTAGCTCTTGCTTGTCGATTTCTGAAGAATATTGAAAAGAGAAATCGATCATCTATGCCCGTTGTCACGCGCCTACGGCCTAATTGACTCAGATTTAGTCGATTTACCAGGGCTCTCTCAACAATGCTGGGCTTTTTCGGCGGCTGTGGTCTCCATTTTCTTACGAATCAATCGAATGCATACGTCAACTTCGGATAAGTGACTGAGATGAATTACCGAATTGCAAGCATACTGTAGGCCAATCACAGTCGTCGCGCATGAGCTTTCCAATTAGCTAGATTCGTAAAACCCCGTTCGTGATGCATATTTTTTTGAAAGCGTCATCCAGTTAACACAATAGCAACAGTTTTTAAAAGCTCGATAATAAATATACTCCTTGCACATTAATGTTTTTATTTTTTTTAGACTGAACCAGGATATAAAAATGCACCAGCAGCTAGTGAGTCGATTGTTTTGCTCTCAAGTGTAATTGGACGTTATCATTACGATTTAAGCAAATTTTAAAAATTACACTTGCAAATATTAACAAAGCTAAGATTTAATGGTAGAAAAGCAATTGCCTTTATTGCAATTATACCTGTTATAATAGTTACATATTTTATATTGAAACTCTTCAGACAACAGTATAGTGACAGAATTATAACCCTAAATAAACGTTAATATTAAGATAGACAGAACAAGAAGACAAAAAAATTTAACTGAATGGAAGTAGCGTTGTCGTTACGTATAAAGACATTGATAAACAATCGCCCGCATGTGCTTGCTGTAATGGACCTAACTTTATACCCGGGTGCTTTCATTAAATTTATAAAAGCCCTAACTGTTTTCTCTCGACATTTTTACTGTCTAATTTATAGAGGGCGGCAAACACAAGTAACTTATAAAAAACTTCTAACCTTCATAAAAATTTATGTTATAGTAGGTATATCAAATACAATACTTTTAAAGATTACGTGAGTATTAAAATATATTGAAATGAGAAATGAGGGTAATTGTAGAATAATTTGAGGATTGTAAGTTAGAATGGGGTGCTGCTGTGGTCGATTGGACAAAAATGAAAGCTCTTCTGCCTGAGACCCAGCGCGCGAGCGAATTTCAGTCTCGCTGAAAACTCATTGACGTATATATCGTCGTCAGTAGGCGCAATAAGCGCTTGATGCTGCAGTGCTGGTAAGTGCGTCCTAAAATAAGTTGGAATACGATAACATCGTTTTTTTGTGTGAATCTATCTATAGGCTTAAAGTATATTTTTGAACTGTCGCTTTGGCTCATACGGACAGGACCTTTGCTCCTTTGTCCGCGAGCGGGCGCAGGCGGCGAGTTCGAGTCTCTCTCAACCCATGGGTGTATGTGATTGTCCTATTATTAAGTCCATGTTAGTAGGCACATTAAGCCCTTGAGGCTGCAGTGCCAGTAAGTGCGCAAAAAAATGTATAACTTTACACTTACGCCCTTTTAACTTTTTCAATAGAATTTATTTTATAAAATTCAGACAATTTTTTCCAAACCATCACAATTACCTCCATCTAGCATATTTTTGCATAACTTTTTATTTTATTGCGTTGTATCAAGTTGCTCTACATAATTTTTGACTTTTTTCAGTCTGCAACATTTTCTTCATTTCTGTCCATTTTTCTATCCACATACTAAACTGGCAAATTTGTTTTATTAGTGTATTTTCTGCACTAGTAGGCTAATTTTAAGTTAGAGTTGCACATTGGCAAGTTGAATTAGTTAGTGTTTAGTTAAGCTTACGAATTTTTCATCGTAGTTTATAAAAAGGAAACTTGATTGATTAGAGTTTAATAATATATTTAATATTGTTTAGGTCATCATATACGAAAAAATAAAAGCAAAATTAAAATTTTTGCAGCAGATGAAATGATTGTTTAATAGAAGAATTAAATATTTATCACGTTGTTTAGACTCTTTAGAATAGCGAAGCTTGATTTAATTCTATCACAACACGGTTACTCTCGCGACATGGAAGGAAACAGAAATGTAAAAAAGTTGTAGAATTACAACAGAACAAAGCAGAAGTCTGATATCTTAAAAAAAGGGTAAAAGATCTAAGGGTGAGTATGCAATAACGTTGCCTTTTCCAATGCTACAGAGGAGAGGAGGGTAGTAATCGAAGAATTCACCAGAGAAGTGAATACTTTTGCTTAAAATTAAGTTTATAAAATTTTATTTCAAACAATAAGTCCAACTCAAACTAAAAAATTGACAACTATGTAGATTATAACAATTAGGGTCAAGCGCGGTCGCGCGATTGTGGCGCGAGCTGCGATGCGGGTGGACCCGGGTTAATTTCTGGAGCTCTCTTATGCCTGGCAGGTAGCCTACTCAGTCACTAAGTACAAGGGGTAATAATGGCAGTCGTTTAAAGCGCGGTGCTCGCGACATCGACCCGCAGCAGAGATGGTGCGCGACGACCGGGCACAGTGGGCGAGCATATGAGAGCCTCGTTCTTCTCAGCCGCAGGCCGGTCTCACACGCAACGCGTTAGAGCCTTACCATTATTATTATTATTATTATTAATAGTTGGCAGCAATCTGTAATGCTATTCGAATCCTTTTACTGCTACCCAGTTTTTTATAGATTACAACTAATTGCAGGTTTGCCCTAATCATGGTGGTGCATTTTGTGTATGTATATATGTATATATATATATATATATATATATATATATATATATATATATATATATATATATATATATTGTGTGTGTGTGTGTGTGTGTGTGTGTGTGTGTGTGTGTGTGTGTGTGTGTGTGTTATATATATATATATATATATATATATATATATATATATATATAATATTTATGTATTAAACTTGAAAATAATAACAAACACTGAAATATTTTATAATGAATTTCCTTTGGTAATTGCCTTGTAGATGTACATGTTGATATGGCTTACCGTCAGATAGTAAACGTTCACATTATTGTGCACACAAGAGACGAAGCTTTTGTGGTGCACAGGAAATATTCGCTATAATCTTCAAAGAATATGCCCTGGGTTGTACATATACTTAGCTTCAGAAATAGCTGTTATGAGCTTCAGTTCTTCAGTTATCGATAATGCCGTTCGAACCGTTCAGTCGCCAGGTGAAAACTATGTAGAGTAAAGTGGTAAACTGCAAAAAAACTTTGTAGACATATAAATCTGGACTTGCAATTTATTTTACATTTAAGAAGTGATACAAATGTCGATTTAGGTTAAAAAGTGCCTATAACCCACCCTACGTCTGTAGTCGATGATACGTAATATATTTAAGGGTTTATGTCTATGGCACTGTGCCAAGGTGAAAAAAAGCCTATTTAATGGTAGTGTAGAAGCTGCATAAATTGTGACAATTTATGAAAATGTTAACAAGTAGGTAGCATCTGCCAAACAGCATGTAACTTGCGCGATTAATTGAGCTAACATTAACTGATTTCTCAAGGTTTATGTAAATGTGTGCTTTTGTATTTTAACCATATGCTATAATTACGCAAAAGTATTACACTATATTTTTCGTAATCACATGCAAACCTCAGAGATCATAAATGAACGACTACAAATTCACTATGAAAATAGAGTCAAATGTACTGTAAAAGACGCTCATTACAAAAATGATATCCTTATCATCCGAAGAAGGCAACGGGATACCATTTCGGATCAATTTAATCTCCAGAACATCACTATGGCGAGAAATCTGAGAATATTGTTTGCAATTGACAAACTAAACAGCACAGATAAATAAATGGAATGAATGAACATCGATTAATATGGGATAAGCGAAGAATCCGTATATATATATATATATATATATATATATATATATATATAGACACACACACACACAGTGTTTATAAATTTTTTGTATTAATACAACACTGTTGTTTCAGATCAAATAATTATTATACAATTAAAAAGTAGACATTTTAAACCGTTCTACAAATATATATGTAGAAGTATTGTGTGGTCAGATTGGCAATATCTTAAAAAGTCTAAAGATTAACGAAACTACTTCCAAAATGGTGGATTTCAATGCTAAAATATGAGATGGGCAACATGGTGAGATAGTCGGACTGCATGGACTAGAACTTTCTAACGATCGAGGATACATATTCTATGACTTCTACGAAGAAAATAACATAATTATCACCAATACTTCGTTTAGCTTCCAAAACGAAGATTGTACACGTGGAAAGCACCAAAAGACGATTCCAGTAACCCCAACTTTACTAAAAATCATACAGACTAAATTATAATCTATAAGTGCTACAGAAATGCTATTAAACGAGTTACCGCTTATCTAATGGCAAACATTGGCTTGGACCATAATCCTCTTGTAGCCTACATCAAAAGATGCACAAAAGAAACCACAATAATAAACATAATAGTTGCAACAGAAAGAAGTGGATGATAGACAATATATTCGATTTAATGAAACAAAAAAGGCTCATGAAAAACACCACGAAAATATAAGACAACTACAACATCAAATAAATTGAAAAATTTGCTGTGCCAAAAAAAATCGATGAGAGAAATGTGTGTGGAAATGTAGAATTTAATAGAAAAATATGATTAGTTTAATATACATAGAAAAGTGAAAGAGATATCCAGGTTTTTTTAAAATGTCTCATATATCAACAAACAGCGTAAATCAAGCTATAATTGACGAAAACCAATTAATAAACACATTTGAAACTTATATATTAGAACTATTCGAAGACGTCGAAGATAACCGGGTAGATGATGAATACTGCGTGTAAGGCACAGAGAAATACAATATGCCATAAAATCGAAAAGATTAAGAAAGCACCAGTACTTAACAAAGTTCCTGTAGAACTATTAAAATTAATAGACGAAAATAAAAAATTATTTAGCTTAGTCTACAATACAGAAGAAATATCTTCAGATTTGCTCAAATCAATTTTTATAGCAATCACCAAAAGACATAAAACTAGGAAGTGTTCGGATTATTGATGATCAGCTTAATGAGCCAAGCACTTATAGTATTCCTAAAGATACTACACAACAGAATCAGAAACAAATGCGAACAAGATTTAGAAGAAACACAATTTGGATTCAAGAACTCTTTAGTAGGAACCAGAGAAACTATATTTACTCTGACGGTTCTATTACAGAAGTGCAGAGACCAAAGAAAAGATGTATTCGTTTGCTTCATGCACACATAAAATTAATTAATTTGCTTCAACGCAATATTATCAGGCATATATATTGGAATTAAAACGCTAGGATTAAGATTGGAAACAAGTACACTTTACAACGATCTGTAAAACAGGGTTGCATTTTATTTCCAGCCTTATTTGTCTGATACTCTAATATCATTTTGTCTATTGGCATTTGCTTCGGCAAATAAAAATTACTTAACGATTTATTAACGAATCTAGTTATCGTTACATTATTGTTTTTTTCTAGAGCTTTTATACTGACAAAATAACCTTTTCCAGGTTCATCTTTATGCAACGTACCCAACACAAGATTACCTATGTTACGATCTTTAACCTCAGTTGTTTCATCTACTAATCCACAGCCAATGTGCTATTTAATTTCAGCTATTATTTCCTAATAATTATGTTGACATATTTTTTTATGAGATTTAGGGTAAGAACTTTTTCTTTTTGTTGTATCTTTTTTTTGTGTATCTTTATATTTTTTGTTTTTGTTTTTACATTTTATTTAAGTTGTTTCTATGATTCTTGCTTGAAGTTCTCATTGGTTATTAACTTTTCCATATTTTAGTATGTTTCTACTTTTATAATGGGAGTCACTTCTTCAGGAGTAGCATTCTTTTTTCTTTTTAGCGCAAAATTTGAGTTAGTAAAATTATTTGTAGGTAACTCCCTATCTAATCTATTATGTTTCAGTTATTAATGGAATTCGTAATTTCGAAAAAGCTCTCTTTGTTGCCTTTTGTAGCCTTGTTTTATAGTTTTAATCTTTTTAATGCGAACTTCATGTCTGGCTCAAATTACACCGCCCAATTTAAATTCATGGCTACGTTTTGCACTAATTTACTTAAGGTTGCTTCATACGACAAGGAGGCCCGCGCCGGATCGCGGCCTTAATTTTTAATGCAAATATTCTAACCCCCCCTGTTTCCAAGAACCGACTTCTTTTATTTATTTTGGTCAATTTTATGCGAACCGGGCGCAGTCCCCTGCATTATGAAAGAACCCGCGACCAGAATACCTTAGCTGTGTAAAGATTACATGAATTATGCCGAAACCGGCGGACTCAATTATTCGCTGCTACTGTGCAGTTGTCGCGTGGGCCGCAAATAGTTGGCAGCTATCCAGTACAGTTTTTGCATGCGCTCATTGTTTCGTGCGCGGTGATGACCCAGTGTATTTGCGACATTAAACCACAGCCTTTGTCGATGTAGTTAATTAACGCTGCACATTAAACGATTTGAATGTTTTGCGGGGTCTTGAAGTCCTTTGTGGAGAAACATCCTATAAACATTATATGCGCTGTAAACTAGGCCGAATGAGTTCCTTTGCTTTGGCTAGCAAAAGGCGAGTTAGTTTCAGCTTAGTTCCCGTTTCTTATTTCATAGTAGTTACAGCTTTAGTTGTTGTTTTTGTGTAAAACAAAACCTCGTCCATCATGTTCACTAAATAAAGATTAAGCTGTAACAACCAACAAAACAAAAAAGTAAAAATGTTTAAGATTAAAATTTAAAAAATTAAAAATTATGACTAATTCGATTTGGTGTGTACATATCAAAAGTTGGAAGTAATATATTGTTTACAAAATTCTACAGGCTTTTTAACTAATTAGTGTAATATTCTCCATATGTAAAGGGAGTACAAATAAGTTTCTGCCGTTTGACAAAAGATGGCCCCATCAGTAAGTAAGCTATGGTTGAAATGGTCAGATGTAAAACATCATATCGTAAAATTGGACATCTGACAACACCATAACCTTAAAATATTAGCAATTTTGTATCAGTATCACATAATTTTTTCGTGCGACAATGCCGAGTTTTGAGCCGAATAAGCCGCATTTGCGGGAACTTTTGATTTACTTCTTTAATTTGAAGAAATCTACAGTTGAGGCGCATCTATTGCTTGTAGAAGCATATGGTGAGATTGCTTTAAGTGAAAGAAGTTGTCGAGAGTAGTTTCACAGGTTTAAGAACGGTGAGTTTGATGTCAAAGACAACGAACGTAGCGAAAGGCCGAAAGTGTACGAAGACGCAGAATTGGAAGGATTATTGGAGGAAGATTCCTGCCAAACGCAAGAAGAACTTGCATTAAGAGTGACTCAACAAGGAATTTCACATTGTTTAAATTCGTAGGGAATGATTCAAAAGCAAGGAAATTGGGTTCCATATGAACTGAAGCCGAAAAACGTTGAACGCCGATTTTGCAGATGTGAAATGCTGCTTGCCAAGCAGAAACGAAACGTTTTTTTGCATCGTATAATCACTTCTGAAGAAAAATGGATCCATTACGATAACCCAAAGAGAGGGGACCACGTGGTTGTGCTGCAACATCGACAGCCAAGCCGAATATTCATGGAAAAAAACTCACGTTGTGAATTTGGTAGGATCAGCTTGGCGTCGTGTATTATAAGTTGCTCAAACCGAACGAAACCATTGCTGGGGCTCTCTACCGAACACTACTACTCCAGACACGACAAAATTATTCTCCTGCATGATAATGCTCGTCCACATGTTGTGGTGCCGGTTAAAACCTACTTGGAAACACTCAATTGGGAAGTCCTACCCCACCCACCATATTCACCAGACATTGGCTTTTCCTATTATCACTTGTTCCGATCGATGACACATGGTCTGTATGAGCAGCACTTTACATCATATGAAGATACTAAAAATTGGGTTGATTTGTGGATAGCCTCAAAAGATGAAGCGTTCTTCCGACTGTACGATACGGTATCCGTATGCTGCGAGAAATATGGGATAAAGTAGTGGCTAGCGATGGACAACACTTTGCATAAAACATAAGGTTCCGTTCTTTCACAATAAATGCACAATTTTTTGATAAAAACGGCGGACACTTATTTGTACTCCCTTTATTTCCTTTTTTTGTTATCGCTAAGTTACCAATTTCTCTGCATTACAAACTCGTTCTAGTTTTTCATTTCGAGTTGAATATCCTTCTACTTGTCTAGTTTGTTTATTCGCTTGGTGACGAGTACCAACTCGGACTCCATTATTTGGATGGGCGTCCAGGTGTCTCCTTCCTGTAGGTATCTTATCTTTAGATATTTTTGCAATTCTCTCATCGTCCACTTGTTATTCGTATTTATTCCATCCCCTTTGTCTTCACTTCGTCCATCTTATTGCATATTTGCAATTTCGTTCTTATTTCATTGTTTCTTTTTGTATCTCTTAGCGTTACTTCTGCAATTGTTCTTAACAAATTTATCTCCGTTGTTCTCATTTTCTGTTTCGTTATTTTCGTTTCCACTCTTCTTTTACTCGGATATGTGACGCCTGGTCGTCATATATTTTAACTTTGTTTTCCGACGATAAATATTTATTGTTCTACACTACACTTCTCAAACAACCTGTTATTATATACATTTCTAGAGGTATGTAAATTGTATATCTGTCCTACAGCTTCTAATTGGATTTCTAATTTACATCTTATGGAAATAGAAATTATTATTACTGTTGTCTTAGATACTGATATTTTTATATTACATTTTTTTGTAGTATTGAGTCTATGTATCAACTTCTGTAAATTATCTTCATTATTTGCTATTAGGACAGAGTAATCTGCGTAACACAAACTATTTATACTGCTGTCTCCCATTATATATCCTGGTAGCTCTTTTGATTGAAGAGAAACGGGTTTAGAGGATCAGCTTGTCTTATACCAGTTTTGATCTTTACTGGTTTTTTGTTTCCGTTCGTGGTGATTCTTTTTGCTGTGCAGGTTGTATTTAAATCTTAAATGATATGGATGGGATATACACACATATACCTCTTTTTTGTTTAATATATTTAATCTGTCTTGTTTTCTTACTAGATCAAAAGTCTTTTGGAAGTCTACATAACAATAGCGTGTTCTCGTATTCTATTAATTTTTTAATTAACCGACTTAGTATAAAGGTTGCGTCAATCATGCTTGTGTTTTTTCTTCTAAGCTCTTGTTGGTCATCTGATATAAGTATATTGTTTTGTAGTTGATTTCGAAGTATTGATATGAATAATTAAGGATTATATTTAACAAAATATTCCCTTAATAATTGTTTGGGTCTTTCCAATTTTCTTCCTTGTAGATTGATATTGTGAAGGTTTCTTTCCATTGATGTGGTACTTTTTTCTCTTGTATAATTTTTTTGAACAATTCTTTCGGTTTAGCCAGGGTGGTTCTTCCATATTTAAGTAGTTTATTGGCCATATGTCAATAGATTTCCCAACAAACTCATTGGTTTATTTAATCCCTCATGTAGTTTTTGTGTGAAAGACTACGTGAATCTTAGTTACTACCCTCTCTCACGCCACATATTTTCAAATAGAGAATAATTAATTTCATTCTAACTGTATATTATTCGATCATTTGAAGACTTATTTACCACTGTATTAGGTGCTCTTTACAATTTGATATAAATTTTAAAAACACCTTATACATTTTTTAACGCTTGTTTCAAATGTGGCCTTAAATTTTATAGATATATTAAAACTCTAAAATTCTACTTTTTTCGAACTTTCGCAACTTTTAAACAAGATGTCGTGTACCTGTTATGCCAAAGTCATTATATTTATAACAATTTGTTTTATTTCTTAAAATAAACAAGAGTAATACGCACTGACCGTATTTTTAGTTTCAATTATCAACGAACTACAAAGTAAATCACTAAATTGTGCATTAGTTTTGAAATTCTTAGTTTTAAATTTGAAAGCGTTGTGCGCCTTTTACCTGTAGTTCTGATTTTCGATGGTAACCGAATAAAACAGACAACTTTGAAATACTAAACACATCTAACAGTAGAGATCAATAATAGATTCCGAACGTCAAATAATAAATTGCAATAAATCAAACCAGGGTATCTTAAGGAAGACGTCGCATATTGTGAACCTCGTTCCCAAAAAGAAGGCATCAAAATTTGTTGCTAGAAATAATTTCAAAAATATATTAACTATTTGAAAAGGTTACTGAAATACTTTGTCTTGTTATAAGTAATTTTTATTAATGTCCAAATTTAAATGAAATATGTTAATCGTCACTTTTATTTTTTCAAGTGTTTTTTAATTTTTAAGTTTTTAAGTTTCGTTTTTTTTTATTGTTTGAAACTTTTTCTCTTGATACGTCCAATATTATTTCCTGGAAAAGCTTATCTTGTTAACATAATTAACAATTATCAATATTACTTTTTTTTACATAAGTTATTATCTATTGTGCTAGCAAGTCGCACAAATGGAATCAAAACTAGACTAAGTGAAATTACATAATAACAAATGAGAGTGCATGCACAAGTAAAAATTTAAAAAATGGAATTTACCGAAGGCTTACAAACAAAATTTTTCCCCTTAAACCAAGGGCTTGGCTTGATATCCTCATCTACAGCCGAGTAAGCAGCGGTCATACATGGCCCCCAAAGTAGATATAAATTTCTAATTTCTACACCAATTAACTGTTATAGAAAGTAATGACCGAATGGTGAATAGATGTAGCCATAAATAATAATTTAAATAAAATCTTATATAAATTTGCAATATATTTAATGGAATGGAAGCGGTAGAATGTATAATGGAAGGCCGTAGATTTTTTCATTGCTGGAGACGAGAATATTTAACAATACAGTAATGCATAAAATGTGTTGGTTTTATAAAAGATCGATAAGAAGTACGAGATAGGCCAGTAAACTTAAAATATTAAAATTATTAAATTAACAAAAAATTACTTGTAGCATTTGGCAAATACAATATTAGTTATGCATATTTTAATCATGGTATAAGATATTGTTTAATTTACGAGGTCATCATTGGATGTTATAATGGGAAATGTTATTACTCTGAGAGTGGTCAATGCACAAAGCAAATGAATTAATTGCATGCTTGGAAAACATCAAACTCTTGATGAAGTAGTCTGATTTGGAACATTAAGGAATTTCAATTCGAACATTTGAAGTAATTTAAATTTTAATACGAAAAAAACTTAAAATTGCTATTCAGTTTTATATTTCAACTAGAATAGTAAGAAAATATTTCAAATCTTTTGAAAAAAATGGTTTACATATATTTGGTCTTTTTAACACTAAAAGTACATAATATTAGGATTAAACTTTTTGTGTTGTGTGTATTAAAAATAATTTGAAGTGAAGGTCATAGGCAAATATTTAAATACAAGGGGTTGCCCGCCAAAAGGTATTTTTGGCCTCCTAGGCTGACAATTTTTCGCTCGCTTTCCCTCAAATTTTTGCAAGGTTAGCGCCACCAAGTTGCCCATAAGAAATGCGTAATACTTAAAGTTGAACCAATGCAAAGCTTATGCGCTCGTTCATAATGCACTCCCGTAATTTTTACGTTTTAAGTTCATACATAAGAAATCGGCTCAACTTTACGTATTTCTTACTTTTATTTGCAGTAATTTTCAATTTTTCTCTAGATCTATCCCTAGATATTGTCGACATTTTGGCTTCCTTGTTTTTACAACGGAACGGGGACCGTTACTTAAATTAGTATATATGCATACGTTCCTTCACCATAAAATGGATAACAGGTACAAAGGCAACATAATTATGCAAAATGCCTGGAGGGATATTCCTGCCGCTGCTTTGATTAAACATGCGCAACTTTCAAATGTTTACATAAGGCTTACATATTTCTTATGGGCGGCTTATGCTTATGACCATTATACTCTAACTCGCTTTACATTTGTATCGTTTCGTGGCGTCTATGGTGAATTGGTTTGTGGTTTGCCCACTGTCGAACTAAGATATAAACGCTCGGAGTTTCACAGACATTATATAACTTGTAATTATTATTTCGGCACAAAAAAAGTCTTTCCGATGAAATGTCTCTTTTAAATATTAGTTTCGTACTCCTACCAATCTCATCCCTGTTACCTTTAGGTAGCAACCCAAATAAATTTAAACCTATTTTTGAGACACCTTTTATTTTTAAACAGTTACATATAGATTTGAGATCATAATTTGGAACAATTGCGTAATTTATATTTGTTAGCCACCTTAACGATTGCGAAGTAACTATAAAATAACGTTAAGTAATCAGACATGTAAATTGAAAATATAGAGATAGCGTGACAATCCTGATCGAGTATACTTACAGTGTATTCAGTTTTTCTTATGTTTCAAAAATTAATTATCATGCTAAAATAAATAATCTGTAAAAACGTTTTTTTTTTGCCAACACGGTGATGAAGGTGCTAAAATTGGGGTTAAATATTGAAGATAACAGACATTTTTCTTGAATATATGGAGAATATGCATTTTTTTTATTAAGCATTGCTTTTTCAATAATAAATGTAATTTTTAAACTTTGACTTAAGTGACTAATTATTAAAAATATTAAAAGTATTTATTTGTTTATATGATTTAAAAATATGTTAATAAACTATGTTTAAAAATAATTAAAACCAAAAATAAAACATGGGGCCGGCGAAGAGATTGCTCTGTAAGCAATCCCAGAACGAACTTAAAAAACCTTTCGATTACGATTTCGAATTTCGGGAAAATTCGAAATCGAATATCTCGAAAATTATTCGACATAGAATTTTTTCGACTTCATTTTCGAATTCAGCGTAAAATTTCCTATAAGAATCACATTTAAAATCGTAATGTCGAAAATTTTCCCGAAATTCGAAGTCGAATATCTCGAAAACTATTCGAGATAGAAACTTTTTGATTTCGATTTTGAAATCAGCGTAAAATTTCCTATAAGAATCCATTTTAAAATTTTAAAAAATCCATAATTTTGTGACAGCGACAGACAGACAGACAGACCGACAGACCGACAGACATATAGAATTCAGTAACGAACTTTTTAAGTTCGTTGAAAATAAAAATTAATAGTCTCGGACTCACAACTATTGTGTTGAGTCCTAAACTCTACCACTACAACACGGATCATTTGATGTTAGACTTCTCTTAAATGTAAGACTAATTAATCTTACTAATCTTCAATATTTGACCCTCATTTTAACCCCTTTAACCCTTTAACCCCCCTTGTCATGAAGAATTTATTTTATCATGATAATTAATTTTTGAAACTAATATTTGAGATATAAGAAGAACAACTGAATACATTCCATCGTTAGAAGCAATGATAGGTAGCTTCCCGTTGTTACTGCATACGAGACTGAATCTATTTTTATTTTCGGCACTATTTGACGCAACCGTTTAGCATTCTACCAGATACTTAAGTTTTATGAGAAATTGTAAATTTAAAATTTTAATGTGTATTTACTATTATAATGTGCAAGGTATAGATTATAAATATTGTTTAATTTAATTAACTGCTTTAGTTTTAATACATTCTGCTAAGAAACGTTTTGATTTTTTATTTGAAAAGTCCGTCCAATTTTAATTAATAATAATAATAATGATAAGGCCCTACGCACCGCGTGGGAGCACGGCCTGCGAACTGAGATGTTAAGGCTCTCATACGTTCGCTCTCTCTGCCCGGTCGTCGCGCACCATCTCTGATGCGGGGCGATGTGGCAAGCACCGCGCCTAAGACGACCGCCATTATTACCCCTTGTTCGAATGAACGCAGGTACTCAATTATTTTTAGTGACGGAATAGGCCAGGCATCAGAGAGCACCGGGAATTGAACCCGGGTCCGTCAGCATCGCAGCCCGCCCCTCAACCACGGGAGCACGCTGGCAGCCCAATTTTACTTACAAGTTTAAAATGTACATTCTCCTGCATTTGATATTAGCACCTCTCAGATTAAATTTGCTTTCTAAAATTTGAAATACTTGGCTAAGTTTCCCGCTTGTTTACAATTACTTAGTATGTGAATTCATGAACATAAATAGTTTTTAATGTTTGACCCGAGGTATTTATATGTTGCAAGCTATCTCAAATGTAATAATGGAAATCTGTGCTACTGTATCTTTTGTGTTTGTAAAACCATATTTTTGCGTTATATATTTGATAAACTAGTAACTGTTGCTAGTTTATAACTATGAATGATGAAAAATAATTTAATAGTTTAAGAAATTTGACAGTTATTACCATATATATATATATATATATATATATATATATATATATATATATATATATATATATATATATATATATATATATATATATAATTTATTTATTTTTGTTTATAAATGACTTAGCGATTTTAATCGACAGTATTATTTTTAATTGTATCACAAACACTGTAAGAATTAATAACGTTTATTGAATATTTTGATATTAAGGCCAACAACTTCTGTTGGTGGGTGTGAACAAAAGGGAAAGGATACTTGGATTCAACTTATGTGATGGAATTATGAATATTATATGAATTTATATCATAAATATGTAAACAGACAAAATTTTGCTATTTAAATATTTAAAATCTTCCAAAATAATTGACACCGGAACTGTGACGGGTCACACATTGGATGCTGAAGGGTAATTTTATGGTTTTGGAATTACAGCCTAGATATATGTTCAAGAAAATTAAAAAGATTCAATTGTTAACATAAAAATATTAACATTCAAAACCTTTAACGTGTTTTCTCAAAACTGCATTTTTAAGATTGGCTAGCTAACTCAAACAATTTTTAACCGATTTACTTCAAATTTTAACAGTATTTAAAGAATCACAGTTTTTGATAAGTTGTAAACTCTTTGAGTTATTGCTCATTTTACTCCGTTTTTTCTTCAAAAAGTTATTTTTTTCTTTAAAACGCCGCCGTTTCCTCGAAAATCGATGTATTAAAAAACGACTACGTGCTTCTCTAGACATTGATGTAAGAAAGATTTAAAAAATATGTTTTTTATCTAGATAAAAAATTACGGTACTTGACTGTTAGCCGAGAATCACCTTGACAATTGACCATCTCGAATTAAGCAGATAAATAAATCGCTTTTTTAGCCGGTTACATAGGTGTTACCCCCTAATCGAAAAATAATCTCGGATAGTTTACGAAAAGACCAAATTTAGAAATTTTAAAAATCTAAACAACTTCTTGCTAGTGCCTTCTAAAATTTGTCCAACGGGCAAAAAATGTTTGTTATAAGAAGAGAACGACGCTTATAGTTTCACTCGAGTACGGGAACCCTTTTAAAAATTTAATCTAAATCTTAGAGTATATTTGTATAAATAAGTTTATGTGCATCATCTTAAAATCTAAACTTATATGTTGGGGATACATTAACGCTATACTTGCCACTAAATAAATTAATGGATGATTTTCTTCACGGATTCTAGTGGAATGTCATGTTGGATGACTTCGTTTGAAACATAGCGTACCACGTTTCGAACGAAGTCATTGCAACGTAGTGCTTTTACTATGGCACGTAGCATTTGTTTTGGAACCTCTCCAGGATGACAATGTTGGAATTACCAACTATTTGCCATAGTTTCATATGGATTTTAGGGTGACTTTATATAGTAACAATTTATTAATTGAGTATAGTTTTAATCTTCTGCCAATGAGATAATATGTTTGAGTTATTTTGAGACCTAACTATTTGTTTTAATGAATATGTATTCTTTCATGTCTTTCAAAAGTCTGAGATGTCAAGGAAGGCCGCAGCGCAATATCTTTTGGCATTCAGATCCTTGTTAATTTGTTTGACTAGTCTGCATACTTGCTCTATAGTTCCATTATTGTTGCGAAATCCAAATGTATGATCTTTTCGTCTACTTCTATTTTAAATCTCTTAACGTATGACTTCTGAAAACATTGGAAATAGACTTATAAGCCTGTAGAAGGAGATATATTCCAAATTTGAGGATCATAATGATTTGAAAAAACCTTCCAGGTGCTAGGGAAGTAGTTTATCCGCAATATTGCATTAAAGATAAAGGTTAGTTCCTCAATTGTAAATTTACAATGGGGTGAAATAGCATATCCAGGAAATCAGTTATCTCGCTTTCTTCTTCGCTGGATAATTATGATGAAAAGGGTTTGAATACTTTTTCTAGATGTTTCGAGAAAGCTTTAGCTTTTTTTATCTGGTCCAAGTATTATTGTCTGTTTTAATTGGTGGATTATTTTGTTGAGACCTATTTAGTTTTCTTGCTTGTTTTTCAAAGTGCGTATTCTGTTGTTTTATTGGTGTAGGTCTTTCTAAATAATCTTGGACACCTTGATTTTGTTTTTTCTAGAATCAGCTCTTTCAGTTCTTTGTTTGTTTTATTTAATTTTGTCGTGTTTTCTTCTTTCCTAACTTATTGCCGTTGTTTTTGCAAGTGTTTTTCTGTAATTTTACTTTGGTTAAAGATGAAATTTTATTTTTTTGCTTGAGTTGTTTTATAATTAGGAATACCAAATGACGTATATTCTTTGTTAAGTTTTTAACCGATCTTTCTACATCTAGTTCGTCTTTTAATGTTTGATCTAGTTTTTCTCCTAGTTGGAATCCATTCCAACCAGTTTTATTGTTATGCAAAAAGGGTTGTTTTTTTTTAATTCTAAATCTATGAAATGATCTGATGACAAGTCAAAACAAGATTCTGCTTTACATTTTTTCTGTGGTAGTATCTAAAAATTTTTGTCAGACAGACAATATGATGACTCACTCATTGTTATATATTATCTATTTGGATTTCGCCAACACCATTCTACCATACAATAGTGCCATCGCATCACGCAAGAAATTAACACAGCATTCGAACAGTCATCCTACTGTATAGCTGTTCTTTTGGACATTCGCCAGGCGTTTGATAAAGTCTGGCACAAAGGACTCAAACTGAAGATACATCAAATCTTACCTCCTCAATTTCATAAACTTTTGGACTCTTATCTAACAGACAGAAAATTTCAAACACGCGTTAACGACGAAGTCTCTCCAGTGTACTCAATCCAATCTGGGGTCCCACAGGGTAGCGTTCTGGGTCCCTTTCTTTATACGTTATATACCTCAGATCTTCCAACCTCCCCAACCACTACTATAGGAGCATATGCCGATGACACAATTATACTTGCAAGACACACGGACATATACCTCGCTGTGGAATATGTCCAAACTCACCTCAGCTTACTTGAAGACATTAAGGTAAATAAGTCCAAATCTACTCATGTGACCTTCACTCTTCGCAAAGGGATATGTACTCCACTACATCTTAATAACATCGAGATACCACAATCCCCATCAATGAAATACTTGGGTTTACACCTGGACAACAAGCTCACCTGGAAGGAGCACATTACTAAGAAAAAAAAACATATAGAGCTCAGATTTAAAACCCTTTACTGGCTACTAGGCGAACACTCCCCATTATCCCTCTCTAACAAGATCCTTATCTACAAAACCATCATTATACCAATCTGGTCCTATGGAATAGAACTTTGGGGCTGTGCTAGCAAGACTAACCTCGCAATCATGCAACGAAGTCAATCTAAAATCTTAAGATCTCTCGTTGATGCTCCCTGGTACATTACCAATCAGATGATACACGACGACCTCGGCATCCCGATGCTCAATACGGTAATACAGGTCAGAACCAGGAAACATCTTGAAAAACTTACCACCCATGACAACCTTCTTCTCCTAGAACTTGCACACCATCAAGTCATTAGACGCCTCAAGCGCCGCTGGCCTACAGACGTCAACTGAAGAAGACCCCACATGTGTCCAACACCTTAGCACTATTTTATAGGACGAGGACCAGTCACCGGACGGGCCCTGATCATGTCAATATATAAACCAAAATATTAGGTTACAGAAATACAATGTATTCTGATTGCTAATGTAAAAATTAAAAAAAAATTGTTATAGATTGCTCTCCTTTATTGCTTGGACTAATTTTCTTCTTTTAGTTGTAGTTCTTGAGCCCCATGTTAGATGTTCTGCATTATAATCTCCTCTTGTGAAGAATTTATTGCCTATTGTGTTGAAAAATCCTTCGAAGTGTTCTTTTTGTTGCTATGTTTAAGTGGATAATAAATGACAGATATTGGTATCCGTCCATGTTTGGTATCATTAATGACATGTTGATAATTTTTTATGAATTTCTCTTTTTTATAATGTTTGATGTTCTTTCTTATAATTGTATCCGCCATGTGTTTTGTTCTTTCGATATTTTAGGCAATATAGTTTGTATTTTGAAATTTGTATTAATGGATAATTTTTGTCTGTCAAATCAGATTTGTTATATCGATATGTCGGTCATCAATGAAAGTTCTTATTTCTTTGGCATGTTGTTGAAGACCATTGGCAATCTAAATAGCTATTTGGGTTGTACAGCCATTAAACTAGTTTACTGACGTCGGTGGTGATTAATTTGAGCATGGTACCGATCTGCTCTATGAGCTTGCTGAACATATTCGAGCTTAGTCATATTATTGACTGATTGATTACTTACTGGTGTTATTTGATTTAGAGTATTATTTGACCTTGTTGTTCTTAGCTACTCGCACGGAAGGCACGCATTGCTGTAATTACAAGATTAATGTAGAGCAAGATACAGTTTTTGCTGGAACTGTTTATGTACTAATTTCCTCTGTTGTACGAGTCCATTCTTTAGTTTCGTGTTGTCCAGAACACTTAACGTACTAGGAAATTAACAATAGGCTTTGGTCCAAATGCCTGACATCCTATACATTACGACATTATTATTTTGGTTTGCGGTGGTTCATATTTTATGATGTTATTGTCAAGTTATTCTATGTTGTATACTTGTGTATTACTTTATTTAAATTTGATATCTATGTATAACATCGGCAGTGACTTTTTTCGTAGTTCTCTGTTTTATATTACATATATTTATTGCTTCATGACCAAGCTCTAGCAGGTTTGTTTAATAGAGCATCAGTATCTATTATGTGATGTTTTTTCACTTTTTGGTCTGAATGAAGTAATTTGTGTCTACGTTGTATTACGCTTACTTTATAGATAATTATAGATCGTATTATTTTCCCTGCTTTGATTATCTTCGTCAAGTAAATTACTGAATTTGTTTTGTAATTCAAGCAGTTTCTGCAACCAATAATCACTGATTTTTGTTTGTTTTCTAGCGTTGATTATCTCAGGACTTCTCAGCCGCATTTGGTTTAACACAGTTATCCATTCTTGTAACTGTTGTTAAGAAACTACAGCTTCCTGGTGTTATGGCTGTAAGGCTTACTATTTGTGATTACTATAGGTGGTATATGGAATATTGAGAATGGGAATAGCACTTGTGGTTGTTGGTATTAACGTTGCACCATTAGTTTTGAATCACTATACTGCACTGTATAATATTGTAGGTTAGCCATTTAGCACATCTGGTATACTTGTGTTATGAATGTTTGATTCTGGATCATTTAATTTATTTATTTATTGTCGTACAATAGTCGCAGCCCGGAGCAAACAATAGCACATTCGTATTTCTCGATTCCTTATTCCTTTGCCCGTGTTCTGTTGAATAAAATAAATTAAAATATGTACAGTAAAGGTTTACAATCTTCGTAATCAATAACGTGTTTAATACAAGATTTGAATTAATTGGGACGAATAGAGAAAAACACTTGCTATTGCCTGAACACAAAATATTTCTAATGAATAAGAAGAATAGAGAAAATAATGGAGAAATCTGAAAAAGGTTTATATGTCGTTTGAATTGTGTTCCGCCAGATATTTTCGAAAACTAGAAAATGTATGAATTAGCAGTTTGTCGTTTAGAGCTAGATATTTTTTCCCAAAATTGTTTAATAGAAATGTTCATATATATGTAATGCATGCAAAAAAAATTAAAACATTTATTTTGAAATAAGTGCATCTCAATTGTATTACGTACAATCATTTATTAGTGGTACAACATTTCTGAATAACTTTATATTATTTTACTATACAATTGAGTATTAACATTATATTGTGTCGTTGCATTTCTGTAAAATGAAATGTAAAAATGGAGCACGTTCTTACACTTAACTGTGAGATCAGTTTTACACTTCCATATTATTTGAGAAATCCAATAGCATTCGTTCTTCAGCCCCTGTTTCCATCTATCTCCATATTTTATACAGATGCAGTGTTAGAATGGCCGGGAAGCTGAAAGATGCATTCCGAATTTACGATCCAACTTTCTTCTAGTTGACAGCTGGCGCGAATATTTACGCAAATTGAAAGTTTCACGCCGAAATTTTCCTGGTGATTGCGCCCATTGTGGCGCTGCTCCTTATGAAGCGCTGTTCTGGCGGAAAATTGAAAATCCGAGCGGTTTGTTATTATCCATGTTTCGTTTGAGATATGAAAATCATTTGATTACATTACGGCGGCACGAAAGAAGCGGCTCGTTTTGCTCCTTAAGCACATCCTCACCAAACGTAAATGCAAATTATACCGAACTGTAATTCTGTTTATTAAGTTTCTTTAAGTTTGTTAATTTAGCCGAATGTACCAAATGTATTCAAACTCCGATTCTCATTCTGTATGTAAAAGAGAAAGATTTGCAATGCAGAGCTACGCAGGGGTTGTTATAGGACTTGTAAATGATTTCTCGGTCGCGGTTTGTGTGGTGTGCAAATGTTTATTTTGCAAGACCGACTCTCAGAATTACTTTTAGATTTTGCTGCAAGCAAGCGCGATTTTGGTAACTTTGAGGAATGCTAAGATATTCCTAAATAACTTGCTGGGCGTTACTGCATAATGTTTGAGCGTTGTTGGCATTCTATCTAGTTCATAATATTCCACTGAAGTTCGTTAGGAAATCATTTGCTGTGTCTCTATTAACTCACCGTTAAAAAAGTAAGCAAGATATACAATGCAGTAAATTGCACGTGCAACAGAATTATGTCAAAAAGGGGACTAATGGCTATTATTTTAGTTTAAAACAGTTTATTTTGCTGTATTTTTAACTTACAGGATATGTTAGTAAAACTATTGTAGTATTACAACCATCAATTATATTGATAAACATTTTTTCTAAATTTTACTAAGAATACAAAAAACAATTCTACCACTACATAATTTCACATGGTTCGGTCGATTTCCGCAATGGCGTCCGTGAGAGCCACGACATTAAATATCCACAGTCAAGAGTATAAACACCCCTGTTCTAAGAAGTCAGTTTTTCAAAATATTGCTGAGTGCGTCCAAGTAGTTATAGCATTGTTCCGATAATTTTCTATTGCGTTGATGGGATAAAAAGAGAAAGGTGCGTACTTAGCTTTGAATTTCGGTGCTTACCACATTTTTTTGGGCAATTAACACTGAGCTTGCATCATACTTTGCTTTTGTCAATTGTCTTTCACTTCTGGTGCTTTCAACCTGTATCGTTACAAATTCATGTTTTGCAGCAAAATTCGTGAAAGTTATCAACATGTTCTATTGCCACCATTTGCGAATTATGGGGCTAGTGGTGAGGGTAATGGTGCTTAACTTAAAATTCCGACTTATGAATATCAAAATGAAGAGAAAAAACTCTTGCCTGTGGCTCGGATTAACTAAAATTTATTTACCAAAAACGACGGTTGCAAAAATCTTTAGAAGCAAATAAAATTTCGTGTTCTATCGGGAGCGCTGCATGCTGCATAAATCCAGCCAACACGCAGAATACAACGAAACCATAGTTTCTTTTTTCCTAATTTGTCACAGATAAAGCATGCCTTTAATTTCGCCTCTTTGCTTTCCAAACTCAAATAGATTTACTTTATCTCCAGATTTAAGACATACCTTTTTTCACAACCTAAGAATCTAATATCAGGAAAAGCTTCTTTTAGAACTTTCTCTATCATCGAAGCTTTGTGATTTAATTTTTCTTTTTAATATTTTCACGTTTTTTCATTCTTTTCGAAGCATATCTTTATTATTACATTTCTTTTCTCGTGCTCATCCTTCTTTTTATTTTCTTTAAGTACCTTCTTTCTTGTTGTAACAGTTAGTATTGTAAAGTGCTGATTAGGCCTTCTTCCAGCAAAGGCGATATAGCTTGCAAAATTTTCAATTAATGTCTTGGCTGTGTAGTTTGAATAGAAGAGTCAATGATAGTAGCGTTAGCTCAATTGGAGTACCAAGGAACTCATCTCTAAAATGATTGGGTTTGAAAAGGGAGATCTCAGTTTTGGAGAAGCCAGACACGGCTTTGCTCACATTGACAACTATCATGATTGCAAAGTTGACTAGGCTGGTTCTTTCAAGATCTTTTTATATGAATACTTGTCTTATAAAAATGTCGCACTCTTCAGAACGTGCTAATTTTATTTTAGTTTTTAGAATTGGTGTTATTTATTTTAGTTGATTAGAAGGCCGTCAGAGTGCAGTTTATTTCAGGCCTCTCCTTCTCTCCCTCTTTGCTTACCACCATCACTCTATGTCTACCTTCCCTTTTTCTCTTTCTCACCCCTTGTCTTTTTTTAAATACCACCGACACTAATAATCTCCTTGGCCTAGACGTTATTACACATCAATCTTTGTGACTATGACTGCCTTTCGTACTGTTTGCAATCTTTTCAAAATCTCAGTCATTTTAATACTCTCCTTCAAACCAATGTAATTATGCGCAGCTACAAACACACTATCCACAGCCGTTATCTCTGCAAATTCTAGATATGTTCCAAATAATGGTATGTCGCTCTTTAGACATTCAAGAATTATATTATGCTCTTCGTATAGCGTTCTTATATTGATTATCTATTTGTGTATTAGTCTTGTTAATCGTTTACTTTTATACATAAAAATCTTGATAGAGCCATGTACCTAAATATAAAATACTAACAGATATTTTAAGCCCACTTCTTTTCCTTCATTCTAAATAATTGTCCACAAGGAATTATTTTTTTATTCATTCTGTTATGAAATTAGGTATTTTTTCTAATTATATTGGGTGTTATATATACACATCGCCAGAGTGGTCCAACGATTGAAGCGCAAATTATGGTGCGGGCGCGCCCGGGTTCCATTTCTAGAGTTCTCTGATGCTCTGCGTTCACTCGAATAAGGGGTAACAATGACGTTCTTCTAATGCGAGATGTTTGCTACATCGCCCCGTATCAGAGATGGTGCGCGACGATCGAGCAGACAGAGCGAACATATGAGAGCCTTAACCTCTCAGTTCGCGGGCCGTGCTTCCACGCGGGCGTTATAGCCATCATATTACCATTTATATTTACAACTTTATTTAAAGAATATTAAAAAATACTGTAGTATACAATTTTTCCTAAATGTTTTCCGAGTATTGTTTAACATTTAAGCAAGTACACCTGCACAGTGTAAATTAATGGCAACAAGATTGAGAACTGAGCCTTCCGGGCGAAAAATGACGACATAAAAAGCTTCGCCGGCGTAATTGCTCCCTTCAGATTGTTCGATTAATCACTCTCCCTTCTGATTAAATTACCATCTCAAGCAATTATTCTCCAAAAAACAGTGCACGATTTTTAACTTGCATGGTGCTTATGGAAGGAACTCTGGCCGAACTCTCGTTAAATAATTAATTAAATCAAGTTGCGGAGGGTGGCTATCCTGTTGACAGTTGTTTTTAAATTCCCGTGCTTTAAGCAGTTCAAGGCGGCCCTTATATTTAAGGGGCCCAGCCTTACATTAAAGAATGCGTCATTTTACTTTCAAATCGCATTGTACTGCAGGGAACGTGAAATATAGATATGTCGAGCCATGTCACCAAAAACCTAGCAGTTTCAAATTTAAATTGGACGAACACGGCAATGATTGATTTATTAAATTCGGTGCATAAGTTTCTAAAATTTCCCATCAACGTTCTTCCTGTTTCCGTTCTCGTTTTACTAATAAATAAACCTTTTTGCGGCAAAATGAAGCGCTCGCGTTTCTTGGTCGATGGTGGATTAAAAAATTGAGTCTCGGCATTCTCTGCGGAAGATTTAGCTGAGTTTCAGGTGTTAAACTCAAACACTTTTGCAGTTTGTCCTTTGCGTGGCAGCGATTGATGTTTAAAGGGATTACTTATGCACTCTGCTCTTATACCCGAAAGTTCGCCTCTTTGTGGGTGGTTTGAAACAGTAGGCCCATTTAAACCGTAGATCCCCCTTGATCCGGAGGATAAGCATTCTGTGGCCACACTCTATGCGGGGCTGATTTAAACGTTCACGAGTGATTGGCTTTTCAGCCGGAAATTCTGCTGAGATTTACTAATTGTTTACCATGATGGCATGTTGACTTGCTTTTAAAATTGATCGTGACATGTTCGTATTTACAAAAATGAAAATTAAATCGTGGCTACCGCAGCTGATGAAATGCGTGCTCTTTGATATAGAGCGAGCACTAAATTGTTTTATTTGTAAAGCAAATGAAGCCGAGATGAGGAAAATTCCTTATCGCGATCAAGGACAGAGTGTTCTAAAGGATTCAAATAAAAATTCTTGTCCGTCCGATATTAAAGCGTGGAAGCGTATGGTATAACAGTTGGGATCACACCCGTGCAACGTCGTTCCAGCAACTAGGAATTTCTTTCAGATCATTGTATTGTTTTCATTCGTGTTACCTCTGTTATATGCATTTTCTTTGAACCAGTGCAGTTTTTTTTTTGTTATTTTTAATAAAATTATAAGATATTAAAGACGTTAAAATGTTTTGTTAAGAATTGTAGGTAAAATAAAAGCCAATAAATCAAAAAATCAAGTAAAAGGAATTCAATGTTGAAAATATTAAAGAATATGTATTACAACTTTTTTAATTCTATAAAATAGCACATTTTTGTTAGACAAATTGACTTCAATGAGTTTTCGGAAAAAAAACGCATACGGAAGGACACAGACATGCGCGCACTTGCACATACTCATATATATATATAATCCTTTTTTGTTTGCGTAACAACTCTCTTTTACATTTTCCGTCGTTAAAATTGTAGAGCTTAATTACAATCAAATATCAATTAACGAAAATAGAATTAGTGAACCCAATAAAACTAATTTTACAGATGTGGGTTTAGGAGGGTTTAAGTCGTCGTTGGGATTCACCTGTCAGAGGGTGGAAGTCTTAATTTGATTTTAGAAATATCTGTTAATTTACGTCGTCCTGTGTTCCAACAAGTTTCTCTAAATTCCAGTCACCAACGGTGTAATTTTGTTTTATAAGTATTATAAGTGAGTTTATTATCTAAGTAAATTAAATATTGTTACAATAATGACAGTAGCAAATAAATGTTTGTAGTGTGAGTACAGTAATACAATAAACGCAACAAAGTGTTAATGTTAAAATATGAATTTTGACAACATATATGTTAGAACGTAATTAGCATTTAAAGAGAGAAAAATAAAAAATCTTTCGAAACTTTTTTAT
The DNA here is from genome assembly GCA_036346155.1 of Sinelater perroti. Lineage (NCBI taxonomy): Eukaryota > Metazoa > Arthropoda > Insecta > Coleoptera > Elateridae > Sinelater > Sinelater perroti. Next base: position 6,443,280 of record JARFIY010000001.1, on the reverse strand, counting down.
TTAACTGAACATTAATCGGAGAAATATTCAGTAACTATTATCATCACTCTTTTTTTAGAAATTGTATTTGGTTTTTAAAGCGCAAGATAAGAAAAGGAATGTGTGAAGTAGGACATTAATACAGACCTATAGGGACCACTGATATTAAGCGATAACAACCTTCAGCGAGGAAGTGAAACTTTTTACATAAACATTAATATGGAACTGTACGGGAAAAAGTACACCTAGCACTAAATGTATTGCTATGAAAGAATGCTAGGTGTAAACTTGCTAATGCAAAAGTGTTGAAGAAAGTGACTGAGTTTGTTTAGTCATTGAAAAATAGAAGGAACTAAATTTGGACTTCTGTAAGGCATGAAATTAATGAACATAATAACTTCTATAAAGAAAAGAATATATAAGCAGACCTCAGACTATTTTTAGACAACTGATGAAATTAGTCGTAGGTAAAGATGAAAGTAAATTGCTGCCTTGCTAATCTACCTGTGATTTAACACCTTATAAAAGAGGTAGGATATCGTCAACGTGGTCCAGCGGTTAAGATATGGGTTGCGATGCGGACGGACCCGGGTTCATTCCCGGTGCTATCTGATGCCTGACGGGTGACCTACTCAGTCACTAGAAATAATTGAGTACTTGGGTGGTCGTCTAAGACGCGGTGTTTGCTACACCGCCCCGCATCAGAGATGGTGCACGACGACCGGACACAGTGGGCGAACATGTGAAAGCCTCAACCTTCTCAGTTTGCAAGCCATGCTCCTACGCGGAGTTTTAGAGCCTTACCATTATTAAAGAAAGGGTAATACCGCTGATTGAAGACGAGCATTAAAAATAAAAAATAAACTACCGGCAGGATAAGTAATGAACGTGAAAACCTTATAAATTTAATTTTATAAGTGTTAAAACGATAATTACTAGTACAATGTTAATTTTTTAGATTAGTAACTAAATTATGTGTAATGTGTTATGTGGTTTCTGGACACCTAGCTGAAATAGCCAAAAATATAGGCATGTAGTGGGAAGAAAGCATAGGACCACATCAGTATAAGGAAAGTTTTTGCGCAAGGAGAATAGAAGTATTTTAGTTCTAACCAATATTAAATTTACTTCTGTAATTATTATTAAATGAGCGAAATAGTACTTTAGTACTATTTCGCTCATTTAATAATAGTGCTTTAGCACTAGAATAACATCAGGTAAACTTTTAGTTGAAATTTTTGGAAGGTTATAAAAAATGTATTCTTACAATCTTGTAATTATTACTTACCTAAAATAACAGCTCTACACACTTAATTTACAAGTGAAGGGGTAAAAATGTTAAAAAATATGTTAATAGAAATTCGGTAAAGAATGCAAATGATACACTTTAAGTTAGATATATAATTTTCATTAGTTAACCTCTATTTTTTTTAAATGTATATGTTCTGTAGATTGCGCAGTCCAAGTAATTATCTATGTGGTGTTTCTGCAGTAATCCCAATGAATGTTATACAAACAAATGGGGAATAAATGTTGTTCAAGGTTATCACTTAGCAAACCTTAAGATTTTATTTATTGCGGATCCTTTTTGTCACTCATTCCGTTTAAAATGAAATGTTGAAGTAAACTCCGAAATGTTTAATTAATTAGGTGTGAAAGAAGATTATGGAATTTGATCTGGCTATTGGAAGCTTTTAACTTTATAATACGTTCTGATGAAATCAAAACCATTGCAGACTGTTCGCTTGTCTTTGAACAACAGATAGTCCTAATTTCGTGATGATGTTTAGTAGTAGGATAAAAGTGTTTTAGGTCGAGATGTAGATGGTTGGGGGTCAAGGCAAGGAATGCCAGTGCATCTTCTACGGAATAAAAAAAATTTCTATTCTTTGAGATTGTAATGGAGCATTGCCAACCGACGGAGCTCTTTTCTAAACTTTTTCTATTTGATACCTTGGTTTATATCTGATTATATATATTTCTACCACTATGTGTTTGTGTCTGTGCCTCTTGGTTGTAGTGTGTGACTCCAAGAAATGATCGAAGTTATCTATGGGCTGAAATGGCTGTGTTGTGTAACTAGGTAAAAATAAAATTTTCACATCGTTTTCATTAACAAGTTTTACCATTTCAGATGCGTTATAATGATATGTGCAGCCTTCCAATATGAAGAAGTTGTAGTCGCAGAGAATTTTTTGATAACTATTTTAAAAATAGTTTTGAATTTATGCTCGATGACTTTTCATTAATGTAAACATCAGAATCACGAGGAATGAGAATAATGAGTAATATAAGTAGAAACACTCCTGCATTGCTGGAAGCAATCATCCACCAAGGTATTAACATGCGTATACCTCAGCATTTTTTTTGTTATTACTTTTCCTGAGTTAACAATTAATTCTAGTAGATCGAGTTATTATCTATACAACATCTATCTATGCTCTGCGCTTTAGTCCTTCGACTTGCTGTGCGGACTGTTCGGAATTTCTTTTCAGAAACGAAACTAACGAATATAACCTATGTGCCTTCGTTTAACACCTAGTTTTTCTGTAAATTGTAATACAAGTTGGCAGCTGCAATACACCTAAAATGGAATAACTAAGTGTTATAATTATCATTGAACCTGTGCGATAATTTCATAAAACACATGACATCCTAAAAAATATTTTGTGGTCTAAGATAGCACTTTGTTATCTTCCTTGCTAATATTCTTCTTGTTAATATGCATGTGGGTACTCCATAGTCTTTGTCTCTTTCTAAGTCCTATTTCACCTTCTTTATGTGCACATGACATTTTATTACAGTATTTGTCTTGAAAGAAAATAATAAAAATAATTTTAAAATATCGCACCACGGAATTATAAAGTTGCCTATAAGTACAGTTTATACAGCAATTGGCATTAACCATTTGTATATGACGTGATAATATATAATATATTAATTATTTCGACAAACGTAAAGGAGATTAACAATGTCTGTGGAAAAAAAACTTGTGGTGTCTCTATACTGTATGTCGACTTTCGGGGAAAGATGCCACGCCAGATTTATTGCCATTAATAGTGGTCATTTATACTACTTTATCTTAATTATCAGTGAGAACCTATATATTATATGTAAATACAATTTTGAAATACGAGCTGTGTTCCTAAAAAAGTACCCATCCAAGAAAGTTGAAACTTCTGTTACTTGTCAACGTAACCTCCGTCTAAACATACACACTTTTCACAACGCCGTCACCATGGCTGCTGAGAACACTTCTTTAGGGTGTTTGTTTGCCCACTGGAAACTCGCTGGTGCAACGAGGCTCGATTGGAACATGAGTGGCAATGGAAAGTGTCTTTCATGTCTTGTGACATTGCCACCCGCGCAGCTTTCTGTTCGTCGGTCAGCATTCGTGGGACTCACCTGGAAGAAACTTTCAGAATTTTCAGGTCATCATGCAAAGTGGATTCCACAGACCCTACGGAAATTTCAAGTTTGGAGACGATATCATGCACACCTAATCGACGGACTTTCATAATAACTTACTCCACTCGACCTTCTTTAAACTTGCGCACCCACATTTTTAACATCCATAACACCTTCACTGTACGTCTCACTCAATTGGCAATGGATTTCTATGGGCCTTTCACCACGCAAATGGAGTAAACGGATGATTACAGATTGTTCTTGAACACTAAACGTCGCCATTTGAAATGCACAAAAGAACACTCACTGCAATGGCGGTAATTCGACCTGTGTACATCTACGAGGCGCATTCATAAAGTAAGGGCCGTTTGAATGTATATAAATAGTGGCGCTTCGAAGCACAGTTTTACCACTGCAGCGCCATCTACTGACTCATTGCGAAGCTACAGCGTCATTTGTTTTGATTCTGAAATTGTATTGTTGTCAGTGAATGCAAAGAACAATGGCCGCGAAAATCGTTGATCCCGCCAAGTGTGAAGTGCGTTCTGTGATTCGTTTCTTATGTGCAAAAGGATCGTCGGCTGCTGAAATTCATCGGGAGTTATGCCTGGTTTACGGACCTACAGTTATGAGTGAAGGAAAGGTTAGACAATGGTGCCGTTATTTTACAAATGGCCGAACAAATGTCCATGACGAAGAGCGGAGTGGCAGGCCCAGTATCCAGACTGATGAAATCGTTTCACAAGTGGACCAAGCACTGCGATCTGATCGTCGATTGACGATCAGTGGCCTGGCTGACAAATTTCCTCAACTTGGACGCACTACTGTTTACAATATTGTCACAGAAAACCTCGCATACAGCAAATTGTGTGCAAGGTGGGTACCAAAATGCTCACCGACCACCACAAAGAGCAAAGAATGTCTAGTGGACGAAAGTTTTGGCCCGTTATCAACAAAATGGAGATGATTTGTTTTCTCACATTGTTACTGGGGACGAGACTTGGGTATCCTACGCCAACCCAGAAACAAAACTGCAATCGATGCAGTGGCGACACTCATCCTCACCAAAACCGAAAAGTTTAAACAAACTCAGTACACAAGTCGAAAATTGATGGCTACAGTTTTTGGGACAAAGACGGTGTTCTTTTGGTTGATTTCATGGAACGTGGGACAACAATTACAGCTGACGTGTACTGCGAAACACTCAAACACTTGAGACGTGCGATCAAAACAAACGCCGCGGGAAACTGTCATCTGGCATAATCCTCCTCCACGATAACGCGCGTCCTCACACTGCTGCCAAAACCATTGAGAAAATTCAAGATTTTCGTTGGGAACTTTTTGACCACCCACCGTACAGTCCCGACCTTGCACCTAGCGACTACTTCCTCTTCTTGCATTTTAAACGGTGGCTGGGTGGACAACGTTTTGAAACCGAAGACGGACTCAAAAACGCCGTTGTCAACTGGTTCAACTCTCAGGCAGCAAGCTTCTATGCAGAGGGGTTAAAGAAGCTGGTGCAGCGGTACGAAAAATGCTTAGAAGTGAACGGAGATTATGTAGAGAAGTAAAGTAAGATTGTACCTAACTAAATATGATAATAAAATTTGTTTCTTATGAGTACATTTTTTTCTGTGACCAAACGGCCCTTACTTTATGAATGCGCCTCGTATATTACAATTTTAGAAACATTTCCCGCGTCTTTAAAATTAACAGCATTTTTTTTAACTTACTCTCACTTCTTTATATGCGTACTCTTCGAGGAAGAGTGTTTGCGATCTTGACGCGTTAGACGGCAGCTCTAAATAACTGCGTAGATGTTTGTCCATACCAGTTTCTTAAGTTCTTCAATCAGGATATGCATCTGCGTTCTGATGGACGGCGATCTTCAACTTTTTCTTGTAGCAATCTGTATTTAGGTTGTCTCATATGACTAAGATATTGTTATTTGGGTGTTTGAATTTTTTCAATGCATTTCTTATTGCCGACTGTATTTACCCATATAATGTGAAGCATTTTTCTGTAAGTCTATATTTCAAAAACTTTGATCCTTTTTATTGTTGTTTTTTGTTATTGGCCATGTTTCGATTTCATAAAACAACAGAATATACACAACATCTCAGTAGTCTAATTCGTATTTTTAGATGAATTTGATGTGAAAATAGTGTGGTTCTTATTTTTATAAAAACTACCCGGGTCATTTCGATATGTACTTTCATATTGGTCATTAATCCACGTTCTTAGATAGCGATAATGTGATACATTTTCTGTTATTTGGTTATTATGACGTAATATTTCTTGGGCCGCTTGTGGAATTCTACTGATTTTTAGTGTTTATAGAAAGACCAAATTTATCACTAATAGTGGAAACTAAGTTCAACATTTCTTGTCTTGTGCTGATTCTGATAGCAACATTGTGTCATCTGTGTATCTTAGTGAAATTATATTTTCTCAATTTATAAGTATTACATTCGTGTAGTTTCCGAGAGCACGTCTGCATGTTTTGTCTAAATAAAGATTAATAAGCAAAGGAGACAACACACACCCCTATCTCACCCCGCGCTTAATATCTGTCTCTGTAGTATTACGTTTATCTACCCGTACACTTGCCTTCTTGTTTCAGTACAGATTGGTTATTATATGAATGTCAGCTTTATCTAATTAGGTAGCAATCAGTATTTCTAGAAGTTTGTTGTATTTGACTTCGTCAAATCGTAATGAATAAGGAGTAGATAGGCATCTTTATTTACGTCACGGGATATTTTCAATAATATTCCTATAAATAATAGGGGCTCATGTGTACCTAATCTACCACGAAAACCTAATTGATGTTATGCGAGTTCGCATTTTCTATAAATTTTGCGATATAATAATTTTCAAGAAAGTTTTTAGTATGTGGGTCATCAGACTTATTGTACGAAAATATTTGGATTCTCTAGGTTTATTTATTTTCGGTAGCGCAATAAATACAGAGTGCCAATTTCATAGATTTGATTAAATAAATCTACTAAAACGGTGATGTTTTTGTCCTTTATAAGTTTAATTATTTCTATAAGTAACTCATCTGGCCGGTTTTTGATGATTTGACTGCTTGCACAATTTCTTCCTTTGTTATCTCTAATATAGTATTATCCTTATCATTTATTACTGGTGTCAACTCTATCGTCCATAAAAAGGTTTTCTATATAATCCTTTCATTCATCTAGTTTGTCTTCTATCAGTATAAAAGTTTCATCTTTTGTATTTCTGTTACGCTGTTTCGGTTGTTATCTTTTTACCACTTAATTCACTAATTTGCTTAGGCAAATTGCGTGCATCATGTAGTTTTTTTTTTTTTATAATTTCGCATCTATTTAACTTGCTAATTTTTGCCTTTTTTCGATTTCCTTATGTAGAATCCAGCATACACAGTTATTTAATTTTAATATTCTGCACTCTTCCATCATTTCAAGTATCTGATTAGTTATCCAAGTTGTACGTTTTTGTTTCTTTTCTGTTTTTAACATATCATTACAGATATTTGTATGAATAGGTCGAACCATTGCCCATTTACCTTTTATGTTGTCATTAATATCATATTCTTCGCTTAATTGTTTATTAATTTGTAACTTCCACATACGTCAGTATTTTTGATTTTGCTTTTATCAATTTTTTACTATAAGGTTTTTTTGTGCTCTTTGTAACTTGATTTTGTTATTGACAAGAGCCGGATTGTGGCCAGAGGTTACGTCCGCGTTTGTACCGACATAAAAGTGTTGCGGAACGCTTGTTTACTATAACATTATTTAGTTCCGAATTATGTCGTGTGAAATATCCGCAGGGGTTCACCAGATATATAATCGACGATTTGGAAGCTTAAATCATGTATTCATGATCGTTATAATTTGTTCTTGGCCGAATTGAATTAGATACTCGCCTCTCTCATTTCGTTTACCCAATCCAAAATCACCCACGATATCTTGACAACGTTGCCTACCGAATTTGGCATTGAAATAAGAACCAAGAATTACGTTCGTGTCATGTTTGCTCGTTAATTTCAAAACTTAATTTAGGTCATTGTAAAGTACTTCTACGTCCTTCTCAGCATTTTCTCCTATTGGGGCGTATGCTTGTATGATATTAATTTTGATCTTTGAAGCAATATTATTCTGTTTGGAAAAGGAGGGTAACTTTCAGCATATTGTTTAAATTTTTGTGACACCAATATGGCAATACTCTGATGGTTTTTTGTGTCGTTATCATTAGAGTGGCATATTGTCTCTTCTTCATTTGTAATTATTTGCCCATTATTAGGCCATCTCACTTCACTTAACACAAGTACTTCAATCTTCATTCGTCTCATTTCTTTTATGGTGTTACGGAGTTTTCCCATTTGAAATAGGCTTGTTACAATCAAGTAGCGACTCTAGCAGACTGGGAGATTTTTAGCACCTTGTTGACATTCAAGTTTTGCCCAGGGCTCAAGACCGTTTTGTTATTATTTCCTGACATGATTGTTCATGGAAAAATCGTAGTATGGAGAAGTTTTCCGTTGCTTTCCACATACGCAGTTCTGTAGCCATTCAAGTCATCTTTACTATGCCTGTAGATGTACTAAGTAACATCGTACCAATTTATTTGATTTCCACCGTCACTTGCTAGTTTTTGCCATATCTGACTACCCTCACTCATTGTCAGTTTGGCCTGCAGATTATTGCAATTTACCGGCATGTGTCGCCAGGTACCATAAGTGAGAGCTGAGCACCCTGTAAGGACCAATTTCCAGAAACATCACGCGTTAAAGGCAATTGTTGTAATACATTTTTTACTCTCACTGGTGAGAAAAAAATTGAGTCCTTAGAACTTGAATGCATCTCATATTACATTTAAGCACCTTTTACAATTTACAAGTCCGTAAAGTACAAATATTGAAAATTATTTGCCATCATTACACATAATTTTTAATGTATCACAACTTTCCAATAAATAAATATATTTTTTCTGTATTTTATTCTTGTTGGTACATTATTACTCATGTGTATTTTATTTTACTGTTTCCGTAAAAAATATATACGAAGATTTTTTTAATATAATTACTATTCAAAAAAGAAGAAATTAAGCAAAAGGTATAGTATGTATTAAATAAGAACGAGATTATGTACAAAACTTATAAAAGGCAAAGAGAAGCTAAAAGAAAATTCGAAACGGAATTCTGCAAAGTAATAGAGAGCACTACGAAAAATAAGGAATTATTCTAAAAGGTACTGAAATATTTTAAAGATAAGAAAGAGATAAGATTAAAGTAAGCGAATAATGGATGAAGAACCATTGTAATAGAAGATAAAGACATATTAACTGAGTGGAATGAATATTAACAAGATTTGTTGTCGAATAGCAATAAAGTTTATAAGTACAGCATCACAGAAATAAAAGAAAGAAGTAGCGTAATAATAACTAAGCATGACATATATATTACAAGAAACAAAGTAACAAAAATTGAAATCATCTAATTCTTAGATAATAAAGGAGCTACAAAATATTTACAATTTATCATGGAAGAGTAATAAGATACCCACTGAGTTGGATTGATATATAATTTATATGTAAACGGCTAACTAATATTATTATAGATGCGTTTGTTGCTGAGAAAAGCCGTCAACGTCGATTTAATGATACGAATTGAGTTTCAGCGGCACGCGCGCGATATGCTGACGTCGCCGCTGCCCCCACCACGCGACCGCTAGGCAACTTGTCGACACATTCATATTGTCAGCTTGTTATGTGATAAAATATCGATACTTAACAAAGCATACATGTAATGATAAGATTCAATAACTCTTTTACTAGGATTTCACGAAGTTTCGCCTCTTAATAATTGAAGTCGCGGTAATTTTTTAAGAAATTATTTAAGTTTGGTTCTAATTATTGTACATTAAAAATAGGCACGTTAAAGAATGCAAAGTGCCAGCTTTTCAGTTGTCGAAATACGGATTCGATTGAACTAAAATTAAAAAAGATATTTGCTTTATTTATAACCATAAATCATACTTCTTAATTAATATAGTTTTTCACTAGTTTATACATTGTTCAGAACAGACGAATATGTATACAATAAAATATGGTTAATAACGTAGTACAGGAAAGGTAGGTTATATATACTTCAGTGTTTATTTAATAGCTTGCATATTAATTCGTGATATTTCATGTGCAGTTATTAAATTAACCTCTGAAAGTTTTAATTTAGTGGCGCATATAGAGGAGCAAGCACTCTTCCATTTTTAAAGCGGTAATCTTCGCTTATGCATGCGCTGTTGCTGCCCATCTTTCAATGGTTTATTAGTAAGCATCTCTGGGTGTTTACTTCAGCGCGGACGTAATTTAATTTCACAGGCAAATGTTTGCCTTCAAATTAGACCGTTGTTTTCCGAACTATGGGGCACCGTAATTCGGTATGCGTACCTGCATCCCCGAGTTTTATTTTGTTAGCGAATTGCACTAATTTATTCTTCAGCGGAGCTCGCCTTATCTCCAGAAAAACAGCGCGCGCTTTTTCGGATAGTTTATTTCGGTATAAAGCAAATTGGTGAAATTTATACGCGGCAGTTGGGCTGCATTATGCCAGGCGCCATTTTTCCGCACTTTCAAGAGCAGCACTTGGCGTGAGAGGTGCGCAGCACAGCCACGGTAAAATATTGTACTTCAAAATAACTTTAAATTAAAACAATTAATTTTTGGGGTGTGCAAGTATTTGCATACTTGCCGACTTTTCAAAGCGTGGGCGTTTGGCGAAACGCAATATATACGCAGCTCCGAAGTAATGCCAGCTAATTTTCCCATCACGGAGCCTGGCAGATCTTTGAAAGAAGGGGGCTCTGGATATCCGCTTCGCAAATTAACGCGCCAATCGTGCGTTATTCGCCCAAGCGGGCGAATGTGGAAAGTAAAAAGCCCTTCGAGTTAGAAAAGCAGTTCTCGTTTTTGCAACAGTTGTTGATTTAGTTGGGGAAACGGTTCTACAAGTTGTAAATGCTTAACCGCCGAAGACGTGCTATGTGGGTAATCCGAACTGCCCGGAGCTTTTCGATTTGGTGCTTGATGGAGATGATAGCCAACCCTTTGCTTGTTTACATTTAAATTATGAGAACACGCAACTGTATTTTTTTAATATATTACTTTGAAATATCAACTTTCATATCGATTGCCTTAAACTGCGTGCGCTTATAAGATTACTTTAAAGGAAGCCCGCACCCTTCTTTTTTCTGAATATACGATAACGTGTCACCTAAATACATATTATATCACATGAGGTATTGGGTGTCGATCTTATGGTTTTTGGAGGCGTGCGCTGACGTATGTTAAGATTTATAAGGGTTTTGAGAATAAAGTATAAAGTTTTTACACTTCACCTTAAGAAAGCTACGTAACTGCAACAAATGTTCAGAAACTAATAATTAAATGTTTTTTGACAAAGTAGTAATGAAGTCATGTTACTATTTAAAATAGAAACGCATAGAACATAATTGAGTGTGCGATAGCTAACATAGGTATGTATAGACATAAAATATGTAGATGTACATGGTTACTAAAATTTATTTGTAATTATTACAATGTAATACAATAATTACAATAAAATTTAAGGTAAGGTGTCAACGCGTAAATCTAAATGATGAAAATATTAATATATAAAAAAATTATATTATAATAGGCGATGAAGAAATAGGAGAAGCAATAAGTAAACATGGAGAAGAAATTAATAATAATAATGGAATAAGATTAATTCATTTCTGCATAATAAACGTCGTAATTAATAACAATTATATTTTTTAAACGTAAATAAATACATCAGAGATGTTAAAATTAGAGAGAGAAAAAAATTAATACACGACAATGTAATAATTAACAACTACTACAAAAGAACAAAAAAAAGAAAGCATAAGACCGACTACCTTATGCTACGACGCCCTATATTGCTAAATGGAATGAAAGGACCAAAGAAGAAGAAGAAGAAGAAAAAGGAGAATAGAGAACAGGTAAAAGATACAAGATTAAAGCTAGTCCCAGAAAGTTACTCGACTTACCTCTCGATGTTGGAAATAAAAGTAAAAAGGAAAGTTGGATTATAAGGCAAAAGAAATAATAATGTTATTTAAGCTATAGGATATAAAGAACCAAGTTACACAAAGAAAAAGTTAATTTAGAAATAAAACCAATTAAAAGTAATAAAAATTGAAGACTAAATAAATCCAGAACAGATCAACTGGTGTAAATGAAGAAATAAAAAGGGAAATAAAGTTAAAGAAGCAGAATTAGAAAATATTTCTGAGAAACAGAAACGAAAAACAATACATGCATAGAGCAAAGATTAAATTTTAAAGAAATAGAGATCAAAACAAAAGTTGTGGTAAGAGTTTTGTGGAAAAGAGCATAGTATCATGGAAAATTAGAAATTATTTTATAGAGTTATGAAAACTCCAAAAAAAAGAAAATAACATAGAAATTAGAAGAAAAAAGACAAAAACAGAAAGATATTAGCAAATGAGGACAAGATACACTTTGGAACGTTTACATTGAGGACATGCCAAATGCGGAAACAGGAAAGTAAGAAGAAAATACAGAAAGTTATGTAGAATATAGAGAACAAGAAGATAAAAGATAGAAGAAGTAATTGAAGCAGTGGGAATGTTAGAGCAGGACACGATCGTACAGTTGAAATGGCGAAAAATTTTGGAATAATCAAACTATAGACGAATCACCATACGTAGCATTATGTTTAAAATATGCGAAAGAATAATAAAGAAAAGATTAGAAGACATTGTGGAAAGGCCGTTAGAAAAGACACAGAGTGGATTCATATAATTAATTATATTCTTTTTTTCTATTCTATGAAGAAAGCTACATATATAATACCGTCTTTAACTAAGTATCAAATGTAATATCTTACTATAGTGCTCTTTTAAGAAATGCGTAAATAATCTTATTTGTTGAAATTGATTTTAAAAAAAATATTTAGTGATCCTCTAATACTTGGGAGATTCAGAATTGTGTTTTACTAGCGATACCATTCTGGGATATATGTAACTTTTTTGTGTTGTTTATTGGGTCAGTATCTTGTTAATAGGCAAAATCAGTTAAAGAAGTGCGAGGAAAAGGCCTTCAAATGTTTAAATTTTTTATTACTTTCGCAGTTCTCTCCAAATCAAATATGGTATGATGCAATTAGGGATTGGCATGTCAGAAATGAATAGGGGCTGGTTTGGTGTAAATGTTGGATTAAATTTTAGTTGTAGATTTTGCTGAATATCGTATTTTAATTGTTGATATTGAAGTTGCTTTTGGAGATTATTGTATTCTTGATTTGTTTGTTACATACGTTTATGTTACTCGTACGAATAGGATGCGTTATGCTCCATTGATGTTAATATTTCATATAAACTTGCACACTATTTAAATAATGTAAGAAAAATATCGTGCGGTTGACGTTAGGCGAACACAATGCGCGCGATTGTTGATATCTCGAAAAATACAGTCCGCCACAGTTTATTTCTTCGAAACCCAAAGGAATATTTATTCCGAACCTAAACTTACAGTGGGAGCCACTATCAATGACTTCTCCGTGGCTCGCAACGTTGCAGTCTTAATAAACTAAAAGTTTATGACTGTCACTTTCAATTGCACATTAAGAGAAACACTTTTATTTTCCGTGTGTATAAAGCTGCACTAAAATTAAACACAAAAATTAATGGCACATAATGTACTTTAATAGCACTGGAATTTTCCATCGGCTAGCAATATAAATAGATAAGGGATTAAATAGTATTTATCATACAAATTTATACGGTTGCTTTCATAAAATACACTTTTGTATTCCTCTGTGAGAAACATTGTAAAAGATGTTTGCAATTACATAAATTTAAAAAAAATTCTTACGTATTAGTTTTATAAGTAATAAATTTATTTTCTTACAGGTACGTGTGTATGATTTATGAATCAACAATTTTAAGGGTAGTCCTAAAACAATGCGGTAAGTAAAAATATTTTAAAATTAATTGATTTGCTACTACAAAATGAAATTGTCATCTTAGAATTGGCGAAAGTTTCTATTCAAATTAGTCTGGTATTTTATCTTTTATTTTGTTTTAAAAAATGTTCTATCGAGATATGTTCTGTAAAATTTGATATTGTAGTGCTTTAATAACTGTTTATGAGTAAAATATGGTAAGTCGACATTTGTAATAGTATAAATGAGGTTTTATAACTCACCAAAAGTTTTTGTTGCTGTTTGTATAAATCTATTTAAAATGACCTGGCATTTGAATATCTTAAATATACGTATAGAAAATGATCGCTAGCGTAGTCCAGGCGTAGGCTGCGTTGCGAACGGACCCGGGTTCATTCCTGGGGCTCAGAGAGTTGGCGAGTGGTCTACTTAGACACTAAAAATAATTGAGTACCTGAGTTGACTTCGAACAAGGGGTAGTAATGTGCGGTCGTCTAAGACGCGGTGCTTGCCACATTGCTCCGCATCGGAGACGGTGCGCGACGATCGGACAATGAGGACAAACACATGAGAGCCTCAACTTCTCAGTTCGCAGGCCGTGCTCCCAAACGGGCCATTATTATTATTACGTATAGAAAATGTATGATTATTTAGTGATTTCTGTCACATTTAAAGTAGTCGCTTTATGCAGAATGTTCAATTAATAACCAAACACCTAATTTGTAGAATATAGAAACTTATCGACATAAGATACATTGAAACAACCAGAATTATTTGAAAGTGGAACACAAAGGGTAACTAATTGTGAAGATCTTTAAAGTGTTTGTCGTTACCACATAGTAGCGCATACGGACTTTAAAGATTCCTATGACTTTGCCAAGATTATCGTGAGTAAATTGCAAAAATCCATAGTGATAGCTTATTTGAACTTCTTGAGAATCTTAAGGCGTCATCTGTATACAAATCTTTGACATGTTCACATAAATTTGTAATGGTAGAATAAAGAGGCCGTTTGATAGCTCCGGGGTGATGATTAGGGTAGAGGAGAGATATCATGAGATATTCAAACTGGTCGTTTATAGTCTTAAAAACATCCAGAGTTTTATGCGGAGGTGTGCCATTTTGCATGAACCGAACAATGAATCTGGGAAAAAATCGTTTTCTACCATAATAACACTGACCTCCAGTTAACGCTCATTTTTTTGCGTTAACGTTACGGAATCACTGACTACAGTCTTGTGATTATTATACATTTTCAAATGTCTTGTTTGATGTCAGATTTTTTAATCAGGGCCTGCACTGTTGGCCTTGATGGCTTATTAAGATGCTTTGTTTGATACCAAGTTTTCAAAATAAAAACATGTGATTTGATGGATTGTCCATTTTTACAGTTAAATCAATATCTAATTTGTAAACCCGCAATCAAAGCACAATTTTAAGTACTGCTCTCTCTTGAGTATTTAAAGAGTTATTTCAAAATTAAGTGTTTGGTTATTAATTGGATATCCATTATATCTACATATTGCTTTAGACGGTGTTCTCGTTTTTAAAAATGGGTCTCAGATTTTTTTCCTGAAGTTTCTTTACCAGAATACACTAGATGTCAGTATTCAAATTGATTTTCTATTTATTAATTCCTTAATTGCACACTTTTTTTGTCATGTCACATCAAACTTAATTTTGTTTCGATCATTTGTATTTTTGTCTCCATCCCACACTATACTATTTTCAACGGCTCTAAATTATCAGCAGTATATATTCAATTGATTTTTAGATATAATTTGATAATGTGCTGCTGTAAATTTTAATAATTCTTTGTCTTCTTTAGAAGTTTGTAATATAAAAATTGCTTTTGTAGTAGTAACTAACAATCGGCTTTAGCGACTTAATATTTATCTAAATATTAGCTATTATGAATACAGGACTGTTGACTTCTATACGTGATTCAAAAGCCTACAAGCTGTTCCGAAAGTTTGACAATTTTGTCGACATCAGCAATGGGTTTTCTTGTATCAACACCCTTGCTTAGCTCGGGTCATATTCGTTTGAAACATTTGTTGATCAGCTCATACCAGAAAAGTGTGATCTTGTTTACATTCATGATATTATAGTTTTTCTGAATGTCTCTATCGAATTATTTATCTTCGTCAGTTTTAAATAAGTCGTCGAAATGTCCGGCGGAAATGAAAAGCTTTAAAACTCAATTTGCTGGTTGCAAAACTACTTTTTAGCAGAATGCATACTGTTAAGTCGGATAAATGCATTGGCTGGTTTGCAGCATTATCGATTAGAAGTAAAGCTTTGAGTTCTAGTTCTTTCATTTTCATTGGACGATAAAATTACAGGTAAAGTTAATTTTGAAATTTCTTTCGTGGCTCCTGAGGTTTAGGAATTATATACAAGCAGTGGTTTTAATTTGAAGTCTGCATTAGAGTAAAGTCAAGAAAAATATTAAACGATTTTTGCAGCCTTGCTTTTTGTTACAAGTAAAAAATGTCTTAGCATTATTTTTCATCATCACTGAAAATTAATTCTGAAGAATAATTATTTCGTTTAATTACGATTGAAAATGTAGCAGCTGCTTTTATTGGTTCTGCAATAATCTATATGTTATAAAATTATTTCTTTTTTTAAATAGATAGAATCACCCTCTTCTAGTTACAAAATTTCACTTGCTTTCTCCATTATGATTGCCTAAGTTAATGACATATTTTGTTTGACATCGTCGTCAATTCATTTCCTTAGTCACGCTGTTTTTAGAATAGACATTTCTTTGTAGAAGTCGTATTGGTTGTAATTGCGATGATACGGGTTTTGTATTTTTTAGAATTATCCGTTAAGGTTGACTTATTTGAAACAGTGTCAATATCAACATGGCGTTCACCTCGCCTGAGCACCCTCATTTTAGTTTCCAGGAAAGTGCGTAATGTCATTTTCTTTTTTTCCCTTTTACAATCACTAATTTTAAAGGTAAAATAGATAATTGTTATTTTGATTACAATAAAATAATATATTATGTTTACATTCCTACACAAATATGAACTTTGGCCACAGCAGACCTTTGTATGTGCTAATATCAAATGTATTGGGAGATGGTGTGGAGGTATCAAAGCAAGTTGTGCGGTTTCGGCGTAAACTAAAATTTTACCGTTTTTTCATACGACTAAGACGGTTTGAAAAAGCACGCTAAAATGAAAATTATAGAATTTAAAAAACCAACTTATACCGAAACAGCGTTTAACGGCATTATACTGTAGTTTAAAAAGTCCACGGTATTATTATAAGAGACAAGAGAATAAAGCTACCTAAAATTATTGATATGCACGAACGCGTAGTGTTCTTAATATTGTACATGAAAAAATTGCATGCAAGATGTGTGCTGTGATTCTGGGCTATCGATCAAAAGCGCATGGGAAAGAATATCTCAACGCAAAACTTAACAATGCTTGACTGCAATCCGGAAGACTTCTTGTGATGACCTATTATCGTAGACAAAACATCGATCCATCACTATACACCAAAGACTTAATCAGCATTCAAAACAGTCGTGAACGAGAGACGAGGTCTCGCTGATGAATGTAAAGACGGTCTTCTAGACTAGAAAGGTTTTGGCCATAATTTTTTAGGGTTCCTTAAAGTTCATTCTGATAAAATACTTCGAGAAGGAAGAGGTGCTTTTCCAAAAAGACAACGTGTCGTCGTAATGGTAACATAAGTCAGCTAAGATTCAAACTAATATGTCATTCTCTATTGTTTTAGATTTAGCATAGAATGATTCCTCTGTTTCTAAATTCTAATATCTAATGAAAATATCGCCGCCGCCGTCAACGTGTTTTTTATTTTAAACATTTGAAATAGTATTGTCATTCCAACACTGTCATACACAAACGAGAATTGGACTTTACAGAAGAAACACGTACGAAAGATATTTGCAATGTAGATGGAATTACTAACAAAGCAATCAGAGAGATAACTAATCAAGAATCAATAAGGAGCAAAATACAAAGAAGACAACTAAATTGGTTTGGCCACATGATTAGGATGAACCAAAACAGATTGACAAGTGGGGTTTGGGTAGCAAAATATCAGGAAAAGAGGAAGGCTAAGAAAAACATGATTACAGCAAATGATAGATGTGGGATATGAAAAATAATAGAAGAAATGAAGAAAATGGCATTAAACATAAAACTGGAAGAAATGAGTAGATGGATAAAAAGAACCTATTTCAAATCGAACATTCAAAAGGATACAAGGAAGGGTGAAAGAAGAAGTAAAGCAACAATATTTTTCAAATGACTTGAAAAAATTAGAAACTTGGACAATGTGAGTAGCGTTTAATGAGGACTATAGTGAGAAACAAGTTGTTTTTTTAAATAACGTTTACCTTGTTTTTTATCACAATTATAAAATTACCTTCGTACACTGTTATATTAAATTGTTTTACTGTGTATGGTACGTATTGTGAACTACTACAGAATTCTTGTAACTATTACACAATTACATTGTTATCTCAAAATAACAGATTTGTACACAAAAACGTTTTGTAATGCGATACAAATCGCACTTTAATGCGAAACTTGCACAAGTCAGTTTGCTATCGTTCTGCTGTTTTACCCCGTAGCAAAGTATTCATTAAAGCGAAGTGTAACGGCAGCAATGAGACCGTATCGTTTGTACATGCCCTGAGAGCAGCCAGAGAGTACAAGTAAGAACTAAAGAATAAGTTATTGCTCCGAATCCTGACGTCTCCGCCGAAATGAAAGCGAAACTTCAAGTGACAGCGTTCCAGAACGTTGCTCGAGCGAGCAGAGCTCGAGTTTTAGGAATGTTTTCGCTTCGAAAATTCCTTCATACTTCTTGCTCTTTGAAGCAGTGCATTTGTTCAAGGTACGGTCGATTTGCAAGCACGGAATTCATAAAATGCCGGAAACATTAAAACATATGAAGATAATTAGGTGGATAAGCAGGGTAGTAAATTTCTAGATACTGTGTGCAGTAAAATATTGCAGCTAACTGTACTAATCTGAGGTCACGTAGGGCTTAATAATTCAGAAATTTGTTTTAATTGTGAATATAAATGCTTTGAAGGATATATTCCTATTATTAATGGTGTCGTATGGGAACATCTACATAGGTGCTTTTTTATTACATTTGTTTTGGTATGTCTTTATTTTATTTTAACTATTTTATTTATTACTTGTAACAATTAAAATTAATAAAAATAACTTTTAATTTTCTATGAAATACCACGTCTACATACCAAATTTTTGGAGGAAAATATTTTCTATTCAATTAAATTTTGAAGTACAACTAAATTAATTTTTATTAATTATATATAATAAATTTATTTGGAAATATAATTGTTGTTAAGAAAAACGTATTTTTATCTGATAGTTATTTACTTTAAAAAATACTTGGTACTGGAAATAAGCAATTTTAAAAGAATAACTGTATCTTGATGTAGGGATCAATCAAAATATTTTTGGTCAAATCCACAGAATTTATTGACCATGAAGGTTGGGTCTGTGATACGACATTATGTTACTCCATAAATAGGAAGATTATACGAAACCAGCATGCAAAGCAATAATATTATATACGCTACGTGTATACGGGAAATATAAAAATTATTAAATCATGGGAAATCTTAATCACAAAATGAAACGTTAGTCTAAATGTGTGGGGAGGTAAAAACGAGCTAATTATTTTTCATTCTATTGCGAAAGCAAAGGAAAATCACACGGTACGGTCATGTTACAATTCCGAACGAGTGGTACAAAATTATCTCGTCCTATTTAAATTCAACGGAGCGTGTATGCAGACTTAATACACGCATGAGAAGAATTGAAAGTAATACGTTTGCGAAATTCGGCTTCTTTTATTTGTCAGCGCGTTGGACAGAGATGCACTCTTCCAGCGCGTGCATGAAAATTGCTTTTACAAAAGCTATTTCTGTTCCAGTTCGGTAATGTTTCTGAAAACGAAAGCTGTTTTGTCAAAAAACAATTAATCTTGCAGATCTTGAAATCTTAATTAAAAGTTGCATGATGGACGTAATCAGTAATAAGGTTGAATGTAAATGTTGTTTTGTTGCTTACATTTTCACTTATTTTTGTGCCGAGGATAGATTTCTGATTACGCTGAACTTCTAGTTGCTTTTGTGTGAACATAGTTAAGCTAGTTGTTTGTGGTCAAATATTTGAATAGGAATCTAGTTTGTTCTGTATACACTTCAGTGTTCATTTGTACAGAGAATGAATGTAGAAGAACAAACTCCTGATTTATTTACTTTTATTTTATGGAGTGGGTATATATAAAGATTTGTTGAAGTCGTCGTGTAATGTACTATACTTTGTATTTTAAAATGTAGAACACTGTATTTGTATATAGGTTTTTGCGAGTGATCGATTAATTGTACTTTTGCGTTCCTCATGTACTTCACTTTTTGTAAATGGACCGCCGTTAATTTATTGTAGAAGGGAAGCTGTAACGTTCCCGGATACTCGAGCTAACTCTGGCTGCGGGGTTGTTTCCGCTGTAGCTGTGTACAAAGTTATCTCTTTCTCCCTATTTTTCCAGCTTTAATACAATTCAATACGAATGTACTCTGAAAAAAGTAAAATATTGTACTTACCCGTTCATTTTTTTAAATAGTTCCTAATTATACGGGTGTTAAAAAAATCTGCAATTGCGTAATAATTAATAGGAATGATTATGTTTCGTCCAAGTTCTAATTATTATCGTTTACTAGAGTTTATTAAATTATGCTAGGAATACACGTTTCCCAAAAATGTACTTACTTTTAAATGACAATAAGTGCAATGTTTCTTGCCTTAAAAGCAATAATCTAGGGCTTAATTCCTTTACCTGGGCAAACGCGTGAAAGATACATATTTAATTTAAGTGGCTTAATTAATCGCCACTGAGCTTTTCATAATTCTCAGGATATTATGGAATACCGTTCGAACTTACCAGAAGTCACATCATTGGGTATCCTAGGCCTATTATTTTTTGACTGAAGTGTCGCTGCTGATGTTTACTTAAAAATGCTGCGGGAATCTGTTGGTTTACGGGTCGAAGAATTATTTGGCATTGAAGAGCAAGATGAAGCTGTTCTCCACTACTATTGTGATGTAAGATCTTATCCCAAAATGATTTTTCTGAACAAATACATGAATTGGGAAAAATATTGTATTGAATTTACTCTTTTTGGGTAGATGCAATAACGATTGAGATTGTTTAATTTCATGAACTATTTTTCTTAAAATATTTTGGAAGTAGTGTGGTTAAATTTAGAACTCTAGAATTAATATTAATTTTCTATGAGACAATTTTCGCAAGGGCTTCTTTTATGTTCCAAGTAAAATTTATTCCATTTCCCCCATTACTCTGTATCAGTTTGTTTTTGACAAAAGAAAATTGCAAACTTTTATAACTGTATCGATTTGTATGTGAATTAGTTTCTATAAGTTTTGCAATAAAAAAAGGAAATTAAGGGACTAGCCTGGTCCAGGAATTTCAAAAAACTCTTAATTCGAAGCTAGTGATTTTTGAGCGCGATCAGGTACGCAACAGTTTTCAGCCTCTTTTTCCCTTTTTTCGAGCCGCTACTTTACAAATACTGTTTATAGTGCTTGTGCAAATCATTTTATATCTGTCTTCGTATGCAGAGGCTCAGTCAACAGGTTTCACGTCAAGATATTCAGTCGGATTCTTTATCTCGTTGCACGTCATTATAGTAGACTTAAAAAGGTGGGAATATCCAAAATGTTCACACAGAAGTAGTTCAAGACCACTAAAACGTAAATTCTATGGGAATCGGTTCACAGGTAAAGATAAAGTCAAAAGGTGTTATCGCGAAAATTATCATCGACTAACGCTGAAAGTATTTCAACAAACTTGACTCATTTCTATCGAATAATTGAGTTTATCAGTGTCTTCGATTTTTTGTCAGAATTTCTTATTTACATAGCCTGTAAACATAATGTGCGTTTTGAAAAATAGGCTTACAAAGGACTTAAAAAACTTTAAAATAATTGTGACTTGTATGTGCAGGCGTCGCGAAACTTTATCTGAGCTTCACTTAAATAATAGCTATAAAATAAATCGGCGTATAGTGTTTGTGATGAGACTTATGCATTAAAAGAGATGGACTCAACTTATTGTGTGGCTAATAGATATTGGAAAGAACCGAACGCATACGATCTTATGACAGACATGCATAGTTTTAAATATCATTAAAAAGTATGTTTGATATGCTCTGTGTAAAAAGGCTGTAAATGAAGAGAAAGAAGAAAATGAAAAACATGAAAGACCCTTAACTGATTTTGAAGTGTTTGAGGATGGCTCTTGGAAAAAAGAAGTTACAGTCCATTATTTGGTTGTGATAAATAGTTTTAGTAAATTGTATTTGGAATAGAAAAATAACAACACTCAAGAATTAAGATTGGTATAAAGATCATGACGAATGCCATACTTATAATTACAAAGATTTAGCAGGCGAAATGGAAATAGACGCTGTGATGGAGATGCTCAGTAATTCGAAAGAAAAACTTGGTGTCAAATACGGCAACTGCATCGGTGATTGCGATTCGAAAACCTTTAAAACCGTTTTAGAGCTAAGTCTATATGGTGATGAGATTCAAGTTAAAAATAGTGAGTATATAATTTATGTGAAAAAAGAATGAGAAGCGGTCTACATAAAATCAGGTAAGATAAAGAACTTAAAGGAAAAGGGAAATTGTTCCACACTTTGATTTAAGAATTAACCACTTACAGTGACCCTGCTAAAAGAAAGAATTTAAATTCTTTGAAAGGTATGGCAAAATCACAATCCTGGCTATGTATTTATATATAAAATTTCCACAAGTAAGAGTCACAGGCACAAGCATTGCCCTAAAGATGTAGGTAGTTGTTGCAAATACCGCTCCTCGAAGGCTTTAGGACTGAACTATAATCATCCGACTTCACTCCTGTCCAAGAATATTTTACCAATATATGAAGATCTTCGGTGGCCATTCTCAAAATGCCAATGAAAGCTTCAATAGCACAATTTGAAAATTAGCTTCAACACGCCTTCATTCCGTTACAAAAATAGCGGAGACTGCCACTTATATTGCAGGGAGAGTGTTCAACAAAGAATACGCGGCTATTTACCCATTATGCAAATCTAGGCAACATTGTTGCAACTCTGTGCCGATCTTATGCCAAAAAAATAATCGAGGATCAGCACAAAGAGCACAAGAGGAATGTCGTAGCTTGAACAGCACCTCAAACAGACTGCTCGAAAACAATAGCGAATAAAGAAGAATGAATTGTTTGAAGAAATGTTGCACACCTAACCTATAATCTTTGAACTACAATTTCTTTTGGCTGTCTTATAGTCATAAATTAATTTTTTTCGCTTATAATAATCTTGGAGACGAAAACTAAATTAACATTTATAGTTTAAAGTTAAAAGTATGCACCAAGTTGTTAATTTTGTATCAAAAGCCAGAGAATAATGTCATATATTGGGACTTTAATTTTAAAGGATTTTTTTTATATAATAATAAAATGTTTATTTTGAAAAGATTATAAAGCACAAGTTATTCAAGGTACTCTCCATCGTCAGCTACAATTTTTTTCCATCTTTTTGGCAATAGGCAAAAGAACTCCTTGTCCTTTGATGCAATCCATGATCTTCATCGATCAATGCCTCCAATTCTGCATCTTTAAATTTTTTCGACTGGTCCGAGCGCTCTTCGTCTTCCATGTCAACATCACCACTTTTGAATCGTTTAAACTAACACTCACAAATTGAAATCTATGAAACACGTTCACCATAAGCTTCGGACATTAAAGGAAGACTTCCAGTTAGCAATTTCTTTAAATGGAAACAAAAAAATAACGCTTCTTGCAAATACGTTTTGTTGGCGCGAAACTCGACATATTCAAAGTTCAAAAAAATTATATAGTTTACACTTGACAAAATTACACATACTCAAAATTCAAGCCTAAGAATGGTGCTTTCCCGTGAAGTTGATTGCATTACGTACTGATAGTAAAAATACTAGTAACATCATCTGTTGTGAATTCTTTAAAATTAATTCGAAGCCACAATGTTTTGTTGAGGATTTCCGTAAAGATCTCTGAGAAGACTATAATTTATTCTAAGCACATTGGAAAGCTGATCGTTTGTTAGACTGGAGCCTTCGGTTATAAGCTCTTAACAGACTCGATTGATTTTGAATAATGTGACCCACCATAAAACCTGCATTCAATCCAAGTAATTCTTGCGAAAATCGTAAATCATTTTTAGCTTCTTGTTTACAAATTTTCCTTAGATTTGATGCAAACACACTGTTTGAATTTATTACCGTTACACAAATTCGTATTAAATAAATATAAAAAAATGTATAGAGGAGTAAACTGATAAATTTATGAATTTTTTACGATAAATAGTAAACTCACACCGATATTATCCATATCTTTCATATTCAAGTAATATTTACCTCATATTTTAGTGTTTATATGGTTGAAAAAAATAATAAACGCATTTTTTATGTATTTCCTACAATTGTTGACAATTTTGATCAAGACAAGAATAAATCTTTTCATTTTACGTGCCCTATCCAATACCTTTTATAACAGAAAAACAATCTATTTCCCTACTGCATCTTGTTTGTTTTCAAATTTATTCTAAACTAACATTACATTTTTCATTTAAAGGTCTAATGATCGGCTTAGTTAATCCAAGTTTAATGCCATGACGGTAATCACAGTTGGCGGGCTAGTACAGACAATTAAAGCCCTGCTCTCCCAGTGGTGGCTCAGGGTCAATCCTTATCGGCCTCCAGCCCTTATCTAGCAAAAGTTACTTGAAAATACAGCCACGTATTTTAATGCCTCATTCATTTGATTTATTTCAGTTGTATTTTTTATTTGAATACCCTTTGATTTTTGATGTTTCTCTTGATGTTGCACTTGCAAAGAATTTCATAATTAGTTAATACAGTAGTCCAAGACAAATAAATCCACTCGCTTCAGTTCATTTTTAGTTAAATTCGCCTCGATTCTGACCCTACATCAGCTCGACTTACTGCAGGTCAAACATATCTATTTCCTTATCTAACCATAAGATTATTTATTTAATGAACTGTTTATTAATTTTATAAAATTGTTATAATATTAAAATAAAGAAGTAATTAATGGAAACTAAACTTATATATTTATGTGTAATTTTAGTTTGTTTGCCATGGAAATGATAATTTATCCATTTTCAAGTAACATGTAAGCCACCTAGGCACATAACCTTCGAACTTTGATATATTTGAAAAATCGTGATAATTAGTTTAGCAGTATAAAACTTCTAATGACATACTTTAAATTGGGCTTCTCGGGGGGCTTATTAAACCTAAAACAAAAGCTACGAGTTCCAAACATGACAACTGTGATCCATCACTTTTTCTCTTGCGGTTGCTAACGAAAGGTATTTATTTAATGAATATTTTATTAAAGCTAATCAATAATATTTACCAAATCATATAATTATTAATAATGAAAAATTCAATTACACTCCATTGGATATAAATAAAACCACCAATAAGCAAAATAAAATAGCACCACTTTATGTACATGAAGCAGCAAATCATTAAAAAATATAAGACTTACGCTCTGACATTTCCAGCTTGTAAAGAAACAACGCTACGTATTGATCTTAAGAGTAATGACAATCGTTATAAGCCAATAAAGTTTACTCTGAAAAAAATTAAAATTCTCAAAATATACTAATTTTTATAACAAACGATGACATTAAAACAGAATTCGGTAAATTAAGATACCCCGTAATTAAAGTTACAGGACTTTACAACAAAGACATTTTTAATTTCCACCTGTGCAGTGCAGTTGACGAAAACTGATAAGGCAGCAGAAAATTTTAACCTTGGACGAATCTATGAACAGTCTCCAATCAGTACTTTCGTACGGAATCTTAAATTGAATCAAAGGTCCACTGCAACAATACAGAAGATTAATTCTCTTTCTTCCGAAAAATATGGAAGAAAACCCTGTTCTTTGTATCTGAACCGGGAAAATGAGGTGCCAGCTGCTAGCAGGTTCTTATCTTTAAGTCTCTAACCAAGCAATTCTGAATTTTCTTTGCTCAGGTGTAAATTGAAGGTGCAAATTGAACAGGTAGAAAGTTTTAGATATCTAGGATCAATAATCGAGAACAACGGCAAAATAGATAAAGAAACTAATGATAGAATGGAGAAAACAGGGAGAATCTACAATACTCTGAAAACAAACTTTTTAGGAAAGAAAGAAGTACCAAGAAAAATAAAAACAGAAGTAGTGAAAAAAGTGGTGAGACCGTCAATAATTTATAGTAGTGAATCGTGGTCTTTGACAGAAAAACATAAAATAAGACTAAATGCAATGGAGATGAGGTTCCTAAGAAGGATACAAAATAAAACGAAAAGAGATAAAATCCGAAATGAAACGTACAGACAAGACTTAAAGATAAAACCCATAATGGAAAAAATAGAAGAAGGACAATTAAGGTGGTTTGGTCATGTGTGTCGTATGCCAAAAAACAGATTAGTGAAAAGAGTGTATGAATCGCGAGTGCCGGGTAAAATCAAAGAGGAAGGCCAAGGAAAACCTGGGAAGAAGGAATCAGAGAGGCAGCAGCAAACAAGGGAATAAACTGGGAAGGTATAAAACAAGTAGTCCAGGACAGAAAACTATGGAAAGAAAAATATACAGCAACATAACAAACTCTTCCCACACCTGCCTTACACCTAACGGTAAAAAGGGCATAAGGATTAAGTAAGTGCAATATTTTATATTTCGAAAAATAGAATATATATAGAATCGTTAATAGTAACGAAAGACATTTTGGGGATATTTTAATAAAAATGTTTAATGTTGAAATTTAAAACAGTTTGTTATAAAAGAAGGCAATTTTAGTATACTAAATAATGAATTTTTTTATGTTTGTATATTTTTTCATTAGTGTCTGTACATTATGAACGGGTATGAAAATTAAGATGGGCCCGAAATATCTATTAAGCAGCCGGGATATTGTAAATCTTGAATAAATAAGAGCAGGAGCAGCTTCATTTTAATGCCGCATTTTCCTGTAGGTTACGAATATCTCAAAATGGAGGAAAATAGCTTTTAATTAGATCTGTCATTTTTCACAGTTAAGAAAGAAGACGTCTCAAATCGTCATTTAAATTCGCTTTGTAGCTTTGCAAGATACCACCGAGCAGCTTTCCCCCTGAAAGAATATTTGCTGGAGACTGCTTCTTAACGCTAGATGTTCCGAATCTCGCAGAAAAGTTCTATACCCACAAGTTTGAGGTCGCAGATTAATAAGCGAGAACGAAGAATTCCAATGCGATACGCCGATCCATATCGGCGATGTGTTTGCCGGCTTTTCAGCGGAAAGAACGCGGGGCAATATACCGTTGTAATGGCTCGTATCATTTTGGGTGCGCGGGTGGATTGCCACGCCATTCTGAACATAATGCCAAACAGCCATCAATCTATTCATGAACGCAACTACGAGCTGTAAAGTTTTAATTGTGAGTTTTTATCCTCGCCCGGCCCACGCTTGACGGCCGCGGCTGTTGTTTCCATTCATAAACGCGCGGCGGAATATTTTGTGAAACTCATTAGCGGCAACGGGAGCTGCAGTTTGAAGGGCAAAATGTGGCACCTTGCTATTGAAATTCCGGAGTTTGATATGGCATTTATTCTGGCGAACGCCGCTGAATTTACGGAACGTCGCCCACATATTCATGTTTTCGCGTGGTTGGAAATGAAATATAAATTCGGGAAATTTTAACTACTTATATTACAATGAATAATTTTTAATTAATGCTAATAATTTTTAATATTGCATTTTTCTGTTTATGTCATACAAATATTAGATAATTTATAAGCTTGTAAAAAAAATTTTTATTTACATATGTTAATTACATATAATATAAACTCTGGGGTAATAATAGGCGGTCGGTACGTAGCGCTAGCCACGTTACTACCCTTGTGTACCGTAGGCTCTAGATTGTAGCAGATCTATCCTGTTACGACCCCAAATGGCCTTCAAGGCCTGTTGCGGGGAACTATTATTATTATTAATTACATATAATATATTACATTCAATACCCAAAGTTTGAGTTTATCTTGAATAATTACAATTGAATAGGGTGAATCCATAACATAAATCGGAAGTGCTTTAACTCAACTGATACTCCGTAAATTAGCAAATTGAATTTCCCTAATTTGATTACTATTACATCGTCTTATAATTATTAAATAAGCTTAAGGAGTTCAATCGATACTAAAAGTCATACGTACCATCACAACATTATAAACTACTACTAAAGTAATAATTTAACAACTTAAAGTATAGAAAATCATTAATTTATTTAGAACACCGTATACATCTATTTTTTATTATTCTAATTTGTCTTTATTCGTTAAAATTCAACTTTTGTTTTAAAAGTGTTTTTTTCTACAACGCACTATACTGGGTCGTTAAGGTTAATCCAGAATTGTTGTAGGTTGTATTATGGCAAAGTCGAAAAGCCGTCTTATGCGTATGTGCAATGCTCTATAGGTGACACAAGTTAGCTTCAGTAATCAACAATCTACGATTATCGACAAAATGCAGAGATGCTATACTTGAACCTTTTCGTTCCGGAAAATCTCCGACAGAAATTATTGCGCGGTTTGGCTACAAAAGACCCAAATTGACGATGTAGCCAAGAAGTTCAGGGACTCTGTTCACCAAGAGGAAATAAATGATAATCCATAGCAAGCGACTTCTTCGCAAGAGAAGTGATGAATTCGTCTGAAAGAGAAGACTGACTTGGCAAAGGAAATGGGCGTGACGAAATCGACAAGTAGTCTAGTAGTGTACGAGAACCTGCCAATTATTGACTAAGATAGACAAGATGCTTAGGAAGTTAAAGCTGGCTTCGTCCAAGACAGGAAGATGAATTACCAAAACGACCGTTGGATTTGCCGTGGCGCAAATGATGTTTCTGTATTAGAACTATACGTGATTTGTAAGAACGCGTATTCTCCCGTAAGTGTATTAAGCCACTTTAGGATTTTCTCATTTAAGATGTTATAGTGTCCCTTTACCTCCCCTTCTCACCAAGCCCCCCTTTCTTTTTTTTTAGTTTACTTTATCCTCTCTTTTTTCTTGTCGCCCCCTCTATCTCCATTTCTCATTCCCATACCATTTCTTACTTTCACTCCCCCCTCTCTTTTTTGTCTCTTTCTTTTCTCTCCTTTTTCTGTATGGTCATCAACACCATTCTCTTTTCGTAGTATTAATACGGCTCTGAAATGCATTTTCTGATTTCAAAAAGAACATAAGTTAGACTCTAGTTAGTCCTATATAAAGATCCATCCAAGTTTCGTCAATTACCAACCTTTCTTCAGCACTTTTTTAGTCTTGGTGTTTTATTGAAAATTAACTTGAAATGGCAATATGCGATGATCCACTCTATCGGATGTTAGTTTGTGAACTACGTAATACTTCATCCATTTAGTCAATCCAAGATAGTATTTAATACTCGATAAACAACACTCTTGATGATGTTAAGCCGCTAGCTGGCTTTTCTGATGCTGGTTCTCTTCAACTCGATTATTATTTTATGGCTTACCCAGACTTTCTTTTAGCAGGTATGTGAGACATGTCTCCTAACCTTCTCACAATTAGAATATAAGTTTTGCCAATTGCCTTTTTAAGCTACTGTTTCATTATCGTTCACTGTAGTCCAAAAACTACGTTTGGTTGAGCAGATGTAACAGACTTTCGATCAAAACGATCAAGGCTGATTCTGAAATACCTGTAACATAAATCTCATCGTGGTCTTTCTATGAAGTAGCCTATTATATGATGTGTTTTGGTTTTTCAAATTATTCCTCGTGATACATTAACTAATGCGACAATTGCAACACCGATTCTCTTCCTGAGTGCCTATAATTTATCTTCTTTGAAAATTTCACTGCATGTCACCACTAAATGACATTTAGATACGGCGTGCGCATTTAATTAGAACACAGTCTTTAATTTTTTCACTGTGTGGCATAAAATGACTGTTTTAAATCATAGTAATACGAAAGTTTATAATAAAGTGTTTTTATTATTTTATTCAACTTCCGTATATTTAGTCAGTAATTTAGACAGTGTGCTATAAATATTGAACAAATTTAACTCGAAAAATACTCATTTGAAAATTAAGATCATACAAGTGATATTAATTTATTTTCCCTACATTGCACTATTGCTGTAAAGCAGATTGACATATACTTCATTGTATTTCATCATGCTCTACGTTTACGAATGGAACTTAGTGCATACCTACTTTAGACTAAGCTATAAATCCTTTGTAATTGCGGTACAAAATGCTTCTTAATTGGATTCACTTCTGATATTTTGATTTTGGAATAAAAATTAAATTTTAGTTATGGCAAAGCAATTAAGTCCTAGTGTGTGGACGATAATAAAAAATTTAATTTTTATACTTGGACTACTATAATGCATTTGTATTTCATGTGTGTTCCGGTAAATAAAAGTAAAATCATAATTATTATAAGGTCAGTATTTAAAGAATTAACTTGCAGAAGCTGAAACAATTTTTGAAAAAGGTGTTTCAAAGGTAAGCATTTTCATTATTTAGAATAAACTCTGACAAACTTAATTTTTCTAAAAATATTTATTTTGTAATGTAGTTTTATTTTTATTTTATTTTCGTAAATAAAAGGAAATGTGACGCCCGTTAAAATTAATTTATAATGAAAAATAACACTTTCTAATGTCTACTAATTTTATTACCTGATAGATAGATAGATAGATACCACAGTATGTTACATATAGAGAGAATATTACGAGAGTTTAGATTTCTTCTAAAATGAAAACCAGAACATCTACATTATTAATTGAAATGGTTATTCATATATTTTTTGTGGATAATTGTTATCGTCTGCAGCGACTGGACTAGGTTTTTTAAGATGTGAAAAATGATGCGCTGAGGTGAAAACCCATTAAATATTACAAGCGTTTAACTGTTTCGTGTCCTGTAATTTGTCTTATAGTTATGTTCAAAGTTTTCTGTAATATTTACCCAAGATATTCTTTAGCTAAAAAAAAGACGGAAGTGTTTTTAAGTAGCTGGTTTGACCTTTCTAAATTTTACTCTCCGAAATAGGAAAACTCCTATACGTGGCCTTGGAAATCTGATGTTCTCCATGTTCTACAGTTGGTTTATAGGTTTATCGATGTGCGGTATTCTCGCTCAGTGGAATGTCTATTACAAGTGCAGACAAAACTGTACAGCATTTTCCGAGGATACCGAAATGTTAATTTAAATATGTAATAAATGTGTTAAAATGTACGTAGACTATATTAATAGATAAATTTATTGTTTTATTCCTGTCACCCATGGAATATAGTCGCTTAAATCTATTGGCGCTTCCTTTGTATATTAGGAGTTATCTTGTAGGAAACAAGAGTTGACAATATAAAAGTATTTTATTTCGTTTCAGAACATCGTGTCTTTTGTATTTTAAAGATTATTATGAAATTGTGAAATAGTAATTAATTTAAGTATTCTCATGAATTTTTTAAAAAATGTGCTCTTATATATTGATGAACAGAAAATTATTAGAACGAATTTACTATTGTAACGTTTCCGAAGACACTCGTTCGAACCTTAAAAACTCATTTTAGTGACAAACGCTAGATGAGCCAAAGTCAAGTATTTTATCGTAATTAATTAATGAACACATCAAATCTGTAATAGGCAAATGACAGGCAAAGGCAACATTCCGAAAACAAACAACAAATTATTGGCTCGATAGAGCAATAGGATTTGTAAATATTGCTATACATTAAGGTAAAAATTAATAATATTTTTAAACGAGCATCCAAATGATTTTTTTAGTGGATATATATAATTTATTTACTGACACTGCCTCCTAAATAAAATTAGAAAACTAGATATTCATATATAAAGAGTCTATCGGACATATATTCTTAATTTATTTTTTTCTAATTTTGAAGCATTTATTCTTAATGTCCACAATATTAACGTGGCAGTTTTAATGTTTCTGCGGTGAAATACGGAAATCATTAAGAGTTTTAAATCTGTTTTCAGCTAATGAGTAAAGTTACCGTTGGTTCTGAAATACATAAAATAGCTGGCCGCAATTCTTTCCCGCTTAATTTGCGATAACGCAACAACGAAGTTTAAAAGTAGGAAGCTTCCGATTGGCTGCAGCAAAAGAATAATCCTCCATTCTGATTGCTCGGGATAAAATTAGTTGATAACGGCGAAAGCGTTGCTGTTCTGTTATCGTTTTTGCTCCTTTTGTTAAATCAAGCAATTCTGTTGTGTTCGGTGTCTTGGGATATTGATTTACTTGGCGTTTGCTACATTTTCTCTTGGAAGTCATATTGAAAATTTACAATTTTTTTCGCGAATGTTTGCTTCCAGCTTATTTTTAATTTCCTTGCAAGTCTGCTTTTTGTCGATCGACCGAGACAGGCTGCCTTATTCCACATTCTGCGCATTTTTACATTTTTATTCGTATTTATAACTGGTAGGCTTTTCTCTTATTTTTTCTGTTAATAAATGTGACCGTAAAAACATGTCGAATTCAAAATTTTACGACAAACGCAGTAATGTAGTATCTGAAAATATCATTTCATATATTAACGTTTATATCTGCTATGAAATTATAGACAACGTGCGGTCAATAATTCTGTAAGGAATAACATGCATTTAGTAGTACTTTACGACGATCTTTTTTCCACTTCTCTGACCCCTGAAGGGGTAAAATTCGGTAATAATTCTTTAGGGCTTACAATTTTACTGCATTTTATGACATTAATGTGCGGTAGGTACAGTTTTGGGATCGTAACTGAAAGTCTTCTGATTGATTTGTGTGGTTTTCTTAAAAGTTACGAGCACGAATCGACGTGCCACACATTTTTACTGACTTGCTGGAAAACTGAAAATATAAAAGTATTTTTTTTTTTATTTGAAATATTGATACGCATTTGCTACTTCTATAATGAGTGCTTAAGTAACAAAAATTTGAGGAAGCTACTGTTACTTGTTTCTTAAGGGGACATTTCAATGTGACGGGTTGAAAAATTCGAATTTTTTTTGGATATTTTTCGATATTTTTTACCCATAGAATTGATATCCTACAGTCGGTTTAGGTAATTCCTGCCTTGTTGACCAGTTGTAACGCTCCAAAAGAGAGGCTCACACTGGGCGCGCTCGAGTTTCGGAACAGGTATACGGATGAAACATTCGAGCAGCTATTTCGTGTTTATACCTGCGTCTATTCTTACAGGTTTACAGTAGAGACGTCCTTTTTCATGATTTTAAGTAACGGTTTCGTGAAACGACCAGTATTATTTCGTTGTGGAAAGAGCGTTGTTTTTCAGAACTTGGATAAGTAACAAGGGATAAGAATCTTCAAGGCATCCTAGTTATCCTGCTAAAAACAGAAAATTCCATGGAAATCAACAGTCAGATGATACTAGAACTGATTTTGCATTGATTAGAAGTGATATCAGCAAATAAATTGAGAGGGAGTCAAGATGACAGTTTCGCTGTGAGTGAAAATGACTTACTGTTTTCTCCAGTTCGCTCTTGTTTTCATTGTTCCAAGCTATCATGAAATATCGAGAATGTGATTCAAACATTACTTTTTCGAAATATGGTCAACAAGGACTTGGTTTTGAAATCAAATTAGTTTGCCGGTGCACAGATAGATTCATAGACTCGTGCCATATGATTTTTCATCTTGAAAAACTTTAAGCGCGTTTTTCTCAAAACGACATTTTTGCACCTGGTGCAGGTGATTTCTTAAAAACCACCGGGCGTATCGACTTCAAATTTTAACACGATATTCAGTACTATCATGGCTATGTCCCGAACCAACTTGTTGATATTTTTATTTTAACTTATAATTTCACCTGATTTATGATGCAAAAATATGTGTTTTTGTTTACAGTTTTGCAAGAAACGCCGCCATTTTGTTAATTTTCGATAAAATAAAAAAGTGGAGGTTAGGGCCATAGGTGCGATGACATAGATTGAGAAACTTCTTAGATTTTCTGTTTCAGATCACCAAATGGGCCAGAATCACCTGCACCAGC
The DNA here is from genome assembly GCA_036346155.1 of Sinelater perroti. Classification (NCBI taxonomy): domain Eukaryota; kingdom Metazoa; phylum Arthropoda; class Insecta; order Coleoptera; family Elateridae; genus Sinelater; species Sinelater perroti. The sequence continues at coordinate 6,409,738 of JARFIY010000001.1, read as the reverse complement.
AGAAAACTTTTTTTTAACATAGCTATGTTATATTATAAATAAACAAAAAAATATTTGTCATGGCCAAAAAAAAACACTTTTCGACTCTGCTTGATCATATCTTTAAGGGGAAAAAACGTTTGACCAATTATTTTCAATAATTCCCGAGAATAAAATAGTTAAAATATGTCCATTTTTGACATTCACATTGGAATGTCCCCTTAATGGTGACCTAATTTAAACTGTTTTTACACCAGATTTTGTATTTTATTAACCTTACTATCATGTGCATTACTATGTAGATATTATATTGGTATGTCTAAAAGATTTAAGTAAGCTTAATAGTTGTAAGAAATAACAAAAACGTAAACTAGATTTATTTGTATCTTGCTCTAGGATAGATGTAGTTATTTATTTCTAAATCATACTGCAAAAAAACATAAAGATCAAAATGCAAGCTCGGAAAAACTTGTTTGATGGACCATTCCATATTACGTTCGGGCTATAAGCGTCTAAACGCAGTCGGTAAGCGTTGCATTCAAAGGATATTATAATTCATTTTTTCTCATTTTGAAAACTAAAACATTCCATATTGGTTCACTTAAACAAAATAATGCTCCACGGCATATACTTAGTCATATACAAACGTGGGATTCGTGTTGTGTGCGTCACCTGCACTGACGCTGAGACCAAAAGTGTAAAGACGTTTCTTGTGCTCTATTATGCTCAACAAAAGCCACATGTAATCTGAAGTCAATTGTACTTATACTACGTGCGTACAAATTATTTTTATATATTTTATATATAAATTAATTTTATATATATATATATATATATATATATATATATAAAAGCAGCCTATGCAACTATTTATTATAATGCAAGCAACTTAAACTGATGTGCCATCCTACTACAAATATGGCATCACCACAAACATTTCAAATGCAAATGGAGCAATTGCCAACATATAACATTATCAAGATTCAAATCATCTGCCATCACAAACAAATCTAAAAATCAACAATCAAACAAATATGAGAACGGGCACGGGAGCAAAATCATCGAGATCAGCATTCAGTTTCATTTTCCACTCTGGAATTGATTATCCACCAACAACTAACTGCTTTTGTGCAAGGCCATTATACGCTCTATTATGACGTACACGGTTCCAGTTCGGGACTGGGCCGCAAAAACTTATATCGTTTTTGACGCCCTGTGGTTTGTGAAAAATTGCGGCCTTCATTGAGACGCCAACATTTCCACGTTTTAAAAATCAGCGCAAGGTCTTCACACAAGTATCCAATTCTACGAGAAACTCCATCGTTCGTATAAACTGCCTGACATAAACTCTCCAATACTATGATCTCTCCGTGAGACAGCATAGGGGTGGTCTTTACGGCCATCCACCACACACATCAGGCCCTATCAATATGACTGAAGTTAGGGGCTGGATCCCGGAACCTCTGCTTTTGCCAGTGAAGTCAACGTCAAAGCTACATATTATGTATCATTTAAAAGAGGATGACCCAGTATTCAATGAAATTAACATAGAAGTAAAGAAACACGTTTAGTAAGCTATTGTAGAGAAACGCAAACGAGTAATTTGCAAAAACGCTAATGCAAACGGTACACGAATTAAAATAACAAATAGATATTAGTAGATATCAGATACCGAAGCTACTCAAGTCTCAACTGAAGGCAAATAATGAAAAAACAAACTAATAGGCAAGAGAATATCAGACCACCGCCAATTTATATCTATGGCATGACAAACTACAATGTAATGACAGATAATTTAACTTAAGATGTTGATAACGAAACATATTTTACCAAAATAAATACATACAAGCAAAATAAATCCTCTAATTATAGATACTTATAGTGAACAAACCACCTCAGTGAAGTAAATATCGTACATCACACGTACCAACTGAAACAAGAGAAACCCTACAGGTTAGTCATGTGAAACTTTCACTACTCGATACCAATTGAAAAATTAATTTAAAAAGGTTAAAAACATAAATGTCCGACACAGAGTAAGCAAATATATAAATTAAAGTAGTAATGCAGTAAAATTCAAGTAGAGCCGTCCATACCAAAAAAAAATGATAATGCATTATATGTCAGGAATATGATTGCTCCAAAACCTAGTGCACTAAACCGTTTGACTGTGTAAAATGTCATAAATTACGCCACAGAAACATGCTAGAGCTAGTAATACGCTAGCAACACGTTTGCTGGGCAATGGAGATCACACTGTAAATTATAAAGGGTACATTGCCTATCAAGGCTTCATAAAATAAGAAATGAAGGTAACCCAGACAGATGACCAAGCGCCTCCATTTAAGTACAAACTACTGCACCAAAAAATCAACTATTTATCCAAAACTCTCTGTTAAATCCAACTCTTACCTATGTCCAAATAACAAGAACGGATAATAGAACAAACAACAAATAAAGAATTCCATAAAAATAAAAAGTAAATTTAAAAATATGTTTACCCAACTTCTCAATTAAAACACATAATTGTAATCATGCTAACCACTATCGTAGAAAAACTGGTCTAACAGTGGATTCAAGATTAAGAATTACTGCCAAGGGGCTAACAAACCGCATACAAAAAATTACTCTATTTCTACATTACAACATAGATATGCCAATCTTGGAAAACCAATCAACAAAAAGAATCATCCTAACAGAATGGCATATGCAGATTCAGCCATAATTATTAAATCTACCCTAACTTTTTATATATTACAACATTTGAAGACAAAATCCAACGTATAATATTGAAATTAGAAACACCGAATATACCTTTAACAATCACAGCTCTCTAGTCTCCCACGAGCCACAATATCTCGTTTGAAGAGTATGATTTCGCTTTCTTGTGACCGGCAGTTGAAATGCCAAACTCACTACAATAAAAGAACAGCAACTGCTTTAATGAACACAATAATTTAAATGTCTTATTCACTGCTGAACCTATCTATACGGATCGAAACCAGACCTTCTAAATTTTGGCATAACCAAAGGTATATCTGATATCTACCATAGGATAGGGTCTCATTTAGGTTTAAGCTCTGATCATACTGCAACAATAATAACACTAAGTACAAACATAACATGAAGAGAACCGTTACTTAAACTATGTACCAAAAAAAAACAAACAACGGAAGTATTCTAAAAAACCGATTAGATCGAAGAAAAGCCAAACGTATTAAAAATCTAGTGAAATCTGGAAAACTACCCATGGGCCAACATCTTATCGGCCGATAAGTTTACTACCACTATTATCTAAAATATTTTTAAAATTTCTCCTCGTTCGAATGGCGAAAAATGGTAGGTATAAATGATTTAATCTCAGAACATTAATTTAGCTTTCTGCAAAAGACTTTACAGTGCAACAATGTAAGTAAATTCAAAAAGGGACTTAAAAGAAAAAAGTCTACACTACAATGTTTCATGATATATACAAGTATTTGACATAGTCTGGCATGAAGAGTTTTTATTTAAAACTAAGATACATATCTTAGTGAACAATACATTCAAGATAAACAAAATGTTATCTAGGCATCATCTTATCAAATCTGGCGTTCCTCAAAGCGGTGTCCTCGGACCATTCCTCTATCTAATATGTACAGTCGATATACCTAGCAAAGAAGAGACTGCAATAACGACATAATAGTCTAATCATCAGATGCCAATTTTGACGGGGCTTCTAAGGAGCTGCAAAATCATTTAGATGTGTTACATAACGGGCTACGCCAGTGGAAAATTGAATAATAGGAAATCGCCACAAATTTCTTCCGCAATGAGGCAATGTAGTTGTCCCGGTGTTAATTTAAACAATAAACTGATCGCAGAGACAACGATAGTAAAATATTATCTTGGGTTTCACCTAGACTGAAAATTTACTTGGAAAGAACATCAGTAGCTCACAATTTTTGAACATTTAGGTGATTTGCTTTTTTGATCCCTACCATTATCAAGCCATCATTTCACTTTTTGTAGTGTGTTTGGCATCTCTTTACCTTGCGTATATACATATTTGTATAGTTTACAATTCTTTATATCATATTAATATCAATCAGTTTTTCAATCGCAGAAATTTCTGATATGAGTTCTCTTTTATCTAATTTTGGGTCTTTAAAATTCTTACAATAGTTTTTTCTCTGAGTTTTTGATTTTGCACACAAAGGGATTTTGGTCCACTTGGTTGCTTTGTCCTTGCCAATAAAAATACTCTTTCCATACATATCCATATCTACATTATCATCATCAGAATCTTCACTCTCGCTATCTCCAGGAACATACTCCTGCTCTGGGTCGGACTCATGGTCGCTTTGAGTAATTGTCTCTTTGTCATTTTCCAAACCTTTTTCTTCTTCGGCTGTTACAATATTTTCTTCATTATCTGAGGGGTTATTATGCAGACTGTAGTATAACTACTTCCCGTAAATAAAAAACATCTTCAAAATAATAGCAAAAATTTTGCCTTAAAGAAATATTTTTGCATATTCTGTTCTTCTGTAATATTTAAATTTTCTTATCATTTTGACAAAATACTTTTTCGTTAAATGCTTAGAATACTTTATTATTTATTGCAAAAATCAAATCATTATTATTCAGTGTTTTTTTTTATAAATAAAAGATAGAATAAACAAAAAATATATTCTTACAAGTCCAAGCTTGCGGCGTAGTTTATGCACCAAACGATGTATACGGTAATTTTTCGTAAGTATTTGTTTCGAATCATACAACAACCACTCTACAAAGACAAAGGTCGACTAAAGGAACACTGCGTTATTTGGGCGAAGATGACGAAAATCAGACATTGTTGCCAAATTTATTCGTACTAGTGCATGAAATGCCCCAATGCGCCCGCTGCCGGGTTAAACTAAAAAATGAAACAAATGTTCTGATTACTTAGTAGAAAAAAGTCGAAATCATCTTTAAAAACTAAATTAACAAAGTCGCCTTCAAACCGGTTTGGACTAAAATTGAACTTTGTAGCAAAGTGATCAACACTAAAATACTTCAAATCTTTTAAAACAGATTTCTCCGAATGATAGCAGATACACCCTTGGTTTATGTCTAACCAATCTCTTCATACGGATCTTCAAATTTCCTTCATAAACGACATATTATTGCTCTGTTTTCCAACAACTTAAAAAAAGTACTAATCATAAAACAATCAACTAATAAGTGAATTCTACATGTATAATTATTCTTTAGCAGGAGTGCGACTCAAAAGGGGATATGGCAAAAGACCTAGAGAATTGAGAGAAGATTTTTTTTTGTTTGGGGTATTTATTTACCATCTGCCTTACTACATTAAAGCATGCAGTAAATGGTACGAAAAATACATGTTTAGAAAATTGGCTAGTATAGCAATACTCTTTTAGCATCAACCTATGATATTAGACTGGATGTAACCAGGAAATAATTAAGTTAAAATAAGTATAATTACTAAATAAATTCTACCCTGTATATAAACTACACGAATCGATTATGTAAGTCTGAGGTTTTAAACCTCTTGAGCCTCCGCACATCGTCTTGATCGTTTAACAAATCATGGGCTAGTTCGTTAGGATGTGCACTGAGTCTGGCTTGATACTTACACTCATGTTTGTGATAATTTTACTAACCGAACTTATGTTGACGTCAAGTTTAGTAACTTCTTTAGGCACATACCAGGTAACATTAACAATGTCTCATAAAACTTTAGACTGGAACCTTTTGATTATGTTAATAGTGCTGTTTACTACTGAACCACATAGTTACAAGCCATATGTCCAAATTGGCTGTAGGATAACTTTGTACAGGAGAATTTTGTTGTCCCAATGTGAAGATTAGTGAGCAGTCGATAGATGGTATCTAACTTATGTTAACCCTCTCTTGCTCAGAACATTCACTTACTCTACAATATAACTTTAAAAGTAGATTGTAAATTTGTAGTAACAATAAAAAGCTATATTCTTTTGAGATTAAACCACATAACCAACTTCATTGGTTTCACGTATATTACTTCTTGTGTTTTTATTAGAAGTAAATTAATTTTAGTTCTCTTGTATATTGATGGAATAGTAATAATGCTATAGAGATACAACTATTTAGTACTAAAGCAAGAGAAATGAAATTTAGTAATGCTAATAAATAAACTAAGTGCATTTTTAGCCATAATATAATATTTCAATGTATATTGACCGAGCGAAAATGGAGAGTGGTAATTGAACTGTCAGTTGAAAATATGCTGTTTTTCAGATACACACAAAAACGAATCGACAAAGCGCTTCGTCTTTACCGGATCGTGTATAATTAATTAATTAATGGATGTTTTTGACTGAAAACGCGGCTCGCAAAACCATTATCTGCTGCAGGTCCAGTGGAGGCAGGGCGCTGTAAATTAAACTCCGCCGGCATTTTGTGGTCGGTTTATTTTAAACTGCGCCCGCCGCCGCGCCGGCAATAATCACTTTGGCAAAACTGGCGCGCGCCGAATAAATAATTCATGGCGCCTAAAATCCGCCCGTAAACTTATATTTACGTGCTAAACTTCATCTGCCGTCGAGTCGGATGCGGTAATTGGCGTTTGCGGCGAAACTTTGGCGAACTTCGAAATTGATTTTATTTTTCAATAAAAGTATGGTGATTTGGACGGATGCGATGCCGTTGGGGACAGGAATGGCACTCGGGGGGCTCGCGCATTTTCGTTTCCGTATTGGCTCGGGACTGGAGCTTGCCAAGCGCTTGAGTGTTTTTCATCCAAATATCCCGCTACCTGACCTGAATGTGCTATTTTATTTAGGTGTATGAGCGTTTGCAACTGCAATGTTTAGGGCTCTCCATTCGATTCCCTTTTCTGTTGTCTTACATATTTTAATGTATTATTCTGAATTTTGTTGTTATCGGCTGTATTATGCTGGACAACCATATATATTTTAATACTTTTAAATAACTATCTTCATTATATGGCTATTTTTGTATTTTTGCTATTTAAAACTCATTACCGTTTTTATAACGGCCTCGTTTTTATTAACTTTCTACAGCAGAGCTTATAGTAGAAAGTGAATCAGATTATCATCCTGTCTGTCTGTGTATGTGTCTGGAGACACTATAACTTCCGTTCTATTCAACGGATTCACTTCAAACTTGGCATACACACATCTTAGGTCAGTGCTTTTCGGGGGATTGATTTTCAGCCAAATCGGTTAACGGCAACCGGAAGTGACCGTTATGATTTCGCACCGCTGTAGAAAGTTGCCTTTACGGTATTACATCGTTCTTGTTTTTTATTCAGGAAGTATTGTACAGATAAAATAAAGAGTGAAATTTGTGAAGGAACGCTTTTTTTAACTATACACCAGTTTTTGTTCAGTCTTGAAATAATAATGTGGAATAACGTTTTAATTCCACAAGGGGATGCTATAATTGTATAATGGTTTCATGTTAATCTTTACGCCAAGTAATAATTCTTATTATGGTCCACCAAAAGCAAAGCGACATATTTTGTTGGTTTTGTCGTCATTGACTTTGAACCATTTGACGTTAGTGCATTTTGAAAACACTTGTTGAAAATGTAACTATTTTCCTTGTCATTATGTACTTTATAAGTGGTGTGATTCTATGAAGTAATTAGAGATAAACAAATTAGAGCACTCAAATCGTAACGAAATTGTTTACTTGGCTTCAGGTCTTTCCAAAGTTATATAATTGGTACAAATGGTTTCATCATCTACATTATATAACTGTATAGATTCTTGATAAGAAACAAGAGAGTATACTTGATAGTTTTATCTGAAAACACAAATTTTTAGAACCACTTCATCATCTCTAAATGTGGAAGACGTTTTCCTGGCATTTCCTAAAGCCTCAGTTTTTCTTTTTCTATGGTCGTTCTATCTATCTCTATTTTTTGCTATTTTAAACCACTGTAGACCAGCGACTCTCTTGGTTTTATTAATCCATCTTGTTACTAGTCTTCCTCCGTTTCTTCTCCCCGGAATCTGTTGTATTTTACTCTTAAAACATGACCGACGAAGTCCCATTTCAACTGTGTTTGCTTTTGTGACCACATGTCACTTTTTTGCGAATTTATTTGTTTTTCTTTTTATCACTTATTGTAATCCTTGACATCGATCATTCCATGGCTCACTGTGTAACTTGCAAATCTTTTGTTATTTGTTTTGTGATTGCCTATGTTTGTGCATTATATTCCAATGTTTGCTTTAAGGGAGTATTATAGTCTAGATAGCCGTATTTAAGGTGATTTTTGGGAATTTAATTTTGTTTGTACGGGTGTGGTGATTGTCGTCGTCATCGTCATCTGAAATAAACGATTCTTTTTTTATTTTATTCTGCAGACGTGGTTAATAAAAAACTAACAAAATGGCGGCGCTTGAAAGAAAACATTGAGATTTTTACTAAAAAATTTCACTTATCACACTCCAAAAAAATAGTAATTGTAAACAGATATAAAAACTAGAGGTTCGAACGATAGCTGAATATGTACACTGTATGTGTAAAAAATTAGAAGTCGATCGGCCCAGTAGTTTGTGAGAAAAATACACACCCGACTTGAAAAATGTTGTTCGAGAAAAACGCGCTTAAAGTTTTCTTCTACTGATTCTGGATTTCTTCGTATTGCCAAGCCGTAGTACGTACTTAATTATTTTATAATAGCTTCTGACAGTTTCCCTGTTCCTTTTCCATCGATGCTTTTGTTGTTTCTTTTTAGCATTGCGTAGTCTCGTACCCATTCGCTTTTTTTCAACGACATAATTTTCACCATGTACCATAACTTCCGAAACAGATTTAAATCCAAAGCTTTACATCTCGGACAATTGGACGAATTTAATTGTAAAATTTACGGACACATTCTCAAGACCCCAAACTCTAAGAAAATGCCAAATAAAAAAAAATCGATTTTTTGGACCGGCTAGATTATAATACCCCCTTAATTTTGTGAACGCTGTCCAGGCCAACCTTCTTCTCTCTATTTCTATTTCTTTGTTTTCTTTGCCCATTGGTATAATTTGTTTTAGGTATGTATATATTTTAACATTTTCTATATTAGATTCTCTTATTGTTATTTTTGATTATTCGGGGCACACTATTTTCATTTATATTTATATTTACCGTTCTCAATGCTGATTCTAGTTCTCTTAAGATTATTTTTAAATCTTCTTAGTCAGCAAATATGATAATATAATGCGCGAAAATTAGATGATTTAGACACTGTTAATTTATATTAATTTTTTTTTGTCCAGTCTAATTGTTTAAAGACTCCTTCTGAAGCTAGTGTAAACAATCTCGAAGATGTATCTTCTTGTCTTACACCTCTTTCGATCGGAAATATTTTTATAGTATAGTATAGTAATAGTCTATGAGGGTGTTATCTAGTTCTTTCATTATGGTCCAATATTCTATAGAGTCAAACACCTTTCATAATCGACTAAGGCTATATATAGCTCCAGATTGTACTCTTTTGCTTCTTCTAACACAATTTTTACTGTTAATAGATGGTCATAAGTGCTAAATCTTCTTCGGAATGCTGTCTGCTTGTTCGACTAATTTGTACTATTCCATTTCTTGTGTTAATCTGCTTGTAATAATTTTTGTTAGGATCATATATAAATGGGACAGTAAACTGATTGGGTAATAATTTTCTTTTCTAGTTGGGTCTCCTTTTTTGAAAAGTAAAATTACTAAAAGGTTGTTGCGTATTTCTGAATTTTTTCTCTTTTCTAGACATTCATTAGTTTTTGATACGGGAAGTAAAATTTCTTTTGTTTCTTTTATTATTTATATTATTATTGTCACTTTTCCCGGTATTTTGTTATTTTTTGTAGTGTGTAAAGCATATGTACTTTCTTCTTCCGTTTTTGTTGTATCTTTTCTGATCCAATATTTATTATTTTGGTTTTTGTTTGCTTGTTTTGGGTACGAGAACTATATAGTGTTTTATAATATTCTTCCATTGCTGATACATCTTTTCTATTTCTAATTTCTCTGTTATTGTTTTTAATTACTATAATTTCCCGTTTGCCATCTTTCTTCTTTAGGTATTTCACGTTTTTATTTTTTCTCATTATTTCCCATACACTGTTTCCGTCTTTTATGATCATTCTAAGTTAATTTCTTTTAGCTTCTCTATATTCTTCACTTCCGTATTTACCTTTTCTGTATAATGTTTGCCTTTTTCTATTTTTAATTTAGTTTCTGCTGTTATTTTGCTAGGTTTAGTTTTGTGATTTATATACAATGTCATATGCCATTTTTGTTTTTGCGGTAGTCAAATTCTGAGACAATTTATTTAGATTTTTCTTTATGTGTTCTATATTGTTTATTGATTTTTCTTGTACGTTTCGTCAGTATATATTTTTCTACTACTTTTCCGTTTTTGCCTTCGTATCATTCGTCGTGATGTTTTTAAGTTACTTTTACTCTTACTAAGCAATGGTCGCTTTCGACGTTAAATATGTCTAGGATTGTTACATCTTGCATTAATTATATTTAAGGGATAAGGACGTGGTCTGCCTCATTTTTTGTTAGGTTGTCTGGAGCTATTCGGGTCTACTTTTGCTGTCTTCTTTATTGAAAGCTTCTGTACTCTACTTAAATTCGTAAAGCAAACGAGCTGAAAATTAATCGTGTAATTTCATAAAGTTTCAGTAGTTTCCGTGGAGTTTCATATATCAGTTTTTTGTCAAAAAAAATTTTAAGTAAAGTAAGTCAGAAAAACTTGATATTGTCATTTTTTACATATCAGCATCAATATTAATTGTATCACATTTGTTGTAATTTGATGTACAATTGATATTTGAAAAACACGCATGTTTTTGTTTAACAGACATTCTAATTAGCATGACTGAGATTATTAGTTGGCAATTTCAGAAATTTTCTGCGTTATTCAATAGAATCTTAATTTCTAAAACTAAGAATATTCTACGTATGTATAAGGATGTCCGGAAATATTATTAAATAAAACTCAAAAATTAAATTTTTGTGTGGATATTTATTTATACAATTATGTATTTATCATTTTTTTCAACAACCTTTTTCCATCGTTTATGTAACTTGAAGATTCCATTCTTCCAGAACTTCTGAGGTTTCTGGCGAAAAACTTCTTGAAGTGTTTTTATAGCTTCCAAAGAGTTGAAGTTCTTGCATTTAAGAAAATTTTGTAAAGATCTAAATAAATGAAAATATGAAAGTGCAATGTTTCTTGTTGGATAAGGCGTGCAAGCTCTAATAATTTTTGTAGTCAAAGAGAAGTGAGGTCTAGCATTATCCTGATGGAATACTACACCCTTCCTATTAGCTAATTCTGGACGTTTTTCCTGAATCGATGTTTTTAATACGTCCAGTTTGGAGCAACACTTATTTAAATTAATTGACTGGTCGTTTTCTAGGAGCTCATAATACAAGATTTCTTTCCAATGCCACCAGAACTAAGTATGACTTTCTTCAGATATAGACTAGCTTCGAAGGCTAATGGTTTATTTCGCTTACCCCAGGGCATTTTGCGCCGAGCAATGTTGTAAATGATCCATTTTTCGGTGCTCGTCACTAATTGCTTCAAAAACGGTGCGTTTTTGTTACACAGAGTGGTACAACGCTTCACATCGCTTCATAGATAGAAATGCGATCCATTAAATTGTTTTCTGTCAAATTGTGCAGAACCCAAACATCATAGTGATTTACGTAACCAAAATTCATTTAGTGTATTTGGAAGGAGGTGTTCCATATTTTTAGTATTTCTGCTAAATCTCGTGTTGTGTATCATGAGTTATTCTCGATCAGTGTTTTGATTCGCTTATTGTCACTGGTGGAAGGTCTACCCAAACGTTTTTTGTCTTTAAGGTCCAACTAATATGAACAGTTCTTTCATCCAAAGTACTTTCTTCGTAAACACTACATATCATCTTTGTTGCTTGTGTAGCATTTTTCTTTTTGGTAATAGAAAAAATGCATATTGTTTTCTCTCGTTTTCAAAAAAAAACACTAAATGACACAAACTTCTCGCAAGTAAATTCTTTTCTAAAGATGCGTTGAAATGTCACCTTTAACAATATGCACACAAATCGAGCGTTTTCTATAACTATAATCTATTTTTCAATCCCATCTAGTGAAAATCGACTCGAATTTTCCGGATAACCTATTAAAACATTTACGATTATATTTATAAACAGCTAATAACAACTGCAATATTATAAATATTTGTTCTTCCTTGTTTAAACATTTATAACATAATTATTAATAGCACGATTAATAGGGCGGTTAATTAATGGTTCTAAATTAATTTATTTAAATAATATAAATGATGTATATATGAAATTGAAAACAGCTACAAGATATATTTACTACATTAAAATTGAGTGTCCTTGTATCAGTATGTGTGATATAGCTTAATGAAATTGTCGTACACATAGTATTATTGTTTTCGTCGTAAAACATGTTTTATGAGTTTGCAGTTCGGTGTTGGTTAAGCTTAGAATGAATATTTGGGGTTATTTCATCAAGATGAAGTCAAAGTATCTTATCGATTTTCTAGGAATGTTTTACTTAAATACATGGAGAATTATAATTTTGTTATTAATTTATAATATTACTTAATTTTGTGTTGTCACGAATGATAATTATCGAGTGGTTTTGTGAACTTCAAGTTTGCTATTATATTTGGTATTATAAATAAATAAAAGCAATATATGATTATTATTTTTCTATTTAAAAAAATACATTTACAAAAACTATAGCTCAAAAGTAATAATAATACGTTTCAGGTAATGGGTGTACAAATAAGTTTCCGCCGTTTTCAAAAGATGGCGCCACCGATAAGATAACATCGAAATTGTCAGCTGTAAAAAGTCGTATAGTATATGTTGACATCTGGCAACAGTATAACCTTTAATACCTCTGACTTTTGCTAGCATCACTTGTTTTCATCGTGTTAAGATGTTAAGTTTTGAGCCAAATAAGACGATTTGCGGAATTGCTAATTTATTCTTTAATTTAAAGAAATCTGCAGCTGAGGCGCATAAGCTACTCGTAGAAGCATACGGTAATGTTAATTTGAGTGAGAGAAGTTGTCGGGAGTGGTTCCAGAAATTTAAAAGTGGTGATTTTGACGTGGAGGACAAAACACGTAGTGGAAGGCCCAAAATGTATGATGACACAGAATTGGAAGCTTTACTGGAGGAATATCCGTGCCAAACGCAAGAAGAACTTGCGCAAGAGTTAGGAGTGACTCAGCAAGCTATTTCACAACGTCTCAAGGCCCTGGGTATGGTTCAAAAACAAGGAAATTGGGTTCCTTATGAACTGAAGCCAAGAGATGTCGAGTGTCGCTTATTCGCTTGCGAACAATTGCTCAAAAGGCAAAATCGCAAAGGGTTTCTGCATCGAATCGTGACGGGAGACGAAAAATAGATCTACTACGACAACCCAAAGCGTAGGAAGTCATGGGGTAAGCCCGGGCATGCCTCTACTTCGATGGCCAAGCCAAACATTCATGAAGAAGCTAATGTGTGCATTTGGGGGATCAGCTTGAGTAATCTATTACGAACTACTCCAACCTAATCAAACCGTCACCGGGGAACGTTACCAACAACAACTGATGCAATTGAGCCGAGCATTGAAGATTAAAAGTCCACAATATGCCAAAAGGCATGATAAAGTCATTTTTCATCATGACAACGCTCGGCCACACGTTGCAAAAGGAAACGTTGGAAGGACTGAATTGGGACGTCCTACCCCACCCGCCGTATTCACCATACATTGCTCCTTCAGATTACCACCTATTCCGGTCGATGACTCATGGTCTGACTGAGCAGCACTTCACTTCTTACGAGGAATTGAAGAAATGGGTCGATTCGTGGATCGCCTCAAAAGACGAGCAATTTTTAGACGGGTATCCACTTGCTGCCGAAGATGGTCAAAAGTAGTAGAAAGCGATGGGCAATATTTTGAATGACATTATTTGTACCTTTTTTTTACAATAAATTCTAATTGTTTATAAAAAAAAACGGCGGAAACTTATTTGTACACTTAATATATTTAATATCTATACTAGTAATTTTTTATTAAAATTATTAATAGCAACATTAGTATTTTTACATATTTGATATATCTGGAAAGCATGGTCTTTAACATAAGTGCGCAGCTATGATTTGCTAAAGAACCATATTCCACGTCTCTAGTAATGCAGTAGAGATCTCACGGCTGAGCGGTTATAGAAGGGGGCCACTTAAAAACGAACTATTCCATTCAAACAGTGAAAATTTTATATAAAAAATAACAGAATCGTATTTTTGCATTTATTTTAAAAAGTTAGTATTTTCAATAAAACCACTAAAAAGGGAGACCAACGTCTGACGTTGTAGGATAACAAGTTTTAAATACTATTAGCAGAGCAAAGAAAGGTAATATGCTAACAAAAACAGATGTGCCTAAGCTTTGTTTTAGCTAAAATGGCATTATAGCTGTCAAAAGCTTAATGTTTGTAAAAAGTTAAATAAAACCACATAACACCTACATATTAAGAGAAACTGCAATACCGACGTGTGACAATTAATTAGAACACCACTGCGTACGGCAATTTAAATGTATTCTATTTATGTTTGGATTTAAGTATATTTTATATGTAAATAAAAGCAATTTATAAATTTTACAAAATTTATTTATAAAATTATATATATAAATTTACACTTTAATAATTAAATAAATCTTATATAAAAATTTAGTTTGCAAGTGTTAACCTATGACGATTGTGGGAATGTGTACAGCAATTCACATTGTTCAACCTAGCAATCAAATTATTTATTTAATTCTAAATATTGAAAGCTTCTAAATATTGCAACACCATCAAAAGGTAATAATACAGAAGTCATTTTAAGCGTAAAAAATAATTTTTATCACATTTGCTTTATTTAGATGAATATTTGAGATTTCCTAAATATAGTTAAATTTGCCACTTGAAAATATGCTGCGTTTTGGTGTAAGTCGAGTTTGATATATAACATTAATTGAAGATAACATTCAATTCTGGATATTTAAACTTGTTCACGGGGTGTCTTGTAAGAGGTAACAACAGTTTGTTTTCAGGGCTATAATTCAAATTCTTTAAATAAGAATTAAAGCTTGCATGTATCCTTTATGTGATTTGAAATATACTGTAATGTTTTGGCCCTTAAAGTAGTAAATAAAACGCTTAAATCTATTTATTACTACCTATTTAATTTACTTACAACAGATTAATAATATTTATATACATTACACAGATATTTACTAATATAAAATCACAGTATGTAATTCTATTTATCTGCAACACAATTTATTTTGCACTAGAATAGTTCACTTTGCTACCGGTAATTTGACTTCACTCACTGCGTGCTATTTATACCTCCAGGTACCTGGTTCGAGACCTTTCTAGTACCACTGAAATCATCTGGTACTAACTGGAAACTTTTCGCACTGTTCTAGTCCCTGGCAGTGTGGCTAGACAATCCTGTAGAGTCGAATATGCGCACTGCGTCAGAGCGCTCATTGGCTGAACGGTTCGCGCATCGTTTAAACGCACTAAACTCCGTTACCCAACGCGCTAAACCCAATAACATCAAATCCAAGCACATAAATCAACAAACTCCAAGCGAGTCAAACTCAAGTAGCCCTGCTGGCTTTTTTTTTAAATTTTATTTATAAATAAATAAAGGATGGGCGAGCAGGTGCTTTAAAAATCCAAGCGAGCTAAACCCAAATAACTCTGCTGCCCTATTCTATTATCTTATTTTATTTTTTAATCATTTGTATATTTATACTCCTAATAAAGAAACGATGATAAGAACGGTTGAGGAGGCGAACCGAGGTTTTTCGTTAGCTCGTCTCGAACTGACGTCGCCGTATGACGTAAGTTTATAATTGCAATTTGCAGATGACGTAACATCAAAAAAATGCGAGCGCGAGAAAAAGCGGGTAACTGATATTCCTTGACTAACAAATAAAAAATAGAAAGTTTTAGCGCGCCTGCTTCGAGAAAAGTTTAAGCGGAAGTGGCCGCAAAATTCTCTTTATGTATCGAAGCCCCGGACATTGGTGGAAAAGGAATTCCACGTCCGTATTTGTTTATTGATAAATACAATTAAAAAAAAAGCTAGCAGGACTACTTGCTTTTGGCTCTCTTGGAGTTTTATGTTAATCTATGTGCTTGGATTTTATGTTCTTGGGTTTAGCGCGCTGGGTAACGGAGTTTGAACGGTGTGCGAACCGTTCAGCCAATGAGCGCTCTGACGCACTGCATATATTCGACTCTACAGAACTGTCTAGCCACACTGGTCCCTCCACGTGTATAAGCATTGAGGGGGTCTCAACGGTGACCATATTAGCCGCGAACTTCGCAAGGTGGGTTGGTTACCTTTATGGCGGCGTTCAGAAATTTGTTACAATCTTAAGCATTATGACTACATCGGAAACACTGCTGTATTCTCTGTAATACTATATAATTTTCCACCTATTTATAAGAACATTACATTGTTATTAATATTAAATAAGTAAGATATGTAATGTGGAAAATAGCAGTAGTTTAATAAGTTTGCTTTATAACAACAACTTGGGGAAAACGAAGTAGTCTCTATAAATACTTTAGTATTCTATATATTACTGATGGATTATTTTTCAGGCAATATTCTACATCATCCCACTGTTATAAAACTATTACGGATTGTTGTTTGCTTAACACATATTCATTTCATTTACAGTGATGTAATTTAGATGAACTCGGTTCAAAATTGTTTAAATTAAATTTATTTTGTTTTTAAAAATTTTATTGTTTATTAATATAGAAAAAAGCATATACTAATAAACTAGAAAAATATAATTTCAATACATTTTATGTTTTATTGCAAAAAAATTTATGATATTTTTTACATATTTGTTACGCCTCTAATTATGCTGTATACTGGCGCTGCTGTATATGGGGCTTTGAACTAGAACCTATTTACACCCACCCCTTTAAGAAATTCATTTATTATGCGAGCGCTCGCATAGCTTTTGATGTTACTACTACGTGTTATTACTGTTAAACTATATTACTGTTATTTGTCATCTAGGTAAAGAGTTTTCCACGCACAAAGTGCTGTTTATAAACCAAATTACATGCTTTTACAGCGATGTTGTTACAAGGTTATTACTTGAGCTTTGTTACTTTTTCTGTTGGTAAGTTTAATACAACATAGTATATACTAAAGAGATCAAAAGACTACTAAATTTGTTTTCTATTAATGTAGGTAAATACAAAATAGATGTGATAATTTAACAGAAATTGTATGTTTTAGATTTATAATATTTAAGCAAATTGTTAAGTTACATATGATGGTTGTTGCAGGGTTTGTCAAAGCTTAATCAAATAACTTTCCAGACGTTGATCTTAGAATGATAGCAAGGCTTTTTCAAATCATTACATATGTTTAAGACGACTGTTTGTATTCATATATGCCTCTCACAATCCAAGGTCATTTACTTTAAAAGTTTTTAATTCGTATTTAAGTTTCATATATCAAGTGTTACGCAATTCATACGGTTTTTTTCCTAGTAATTCTGATTTTGTTGAAACCGAAATAGGAAGTTCAAAAGCAACAAAAGTATGAAATCATGCAGTACACTAATATTGTAACGTTTTTGCTTTAAAGTGGTGGAAAACCGCATTCTAATATAAGATAGACATAAATTATGCCCTTGCTCGTTAACCACTTGACTCAACGGGGCGAAACTTGGCAGAGGTAAGCTCACATTTGTTAGCCAGTAAACACAATCGAAGTGATCGGAATGTTTAGTAACTTTGACAAATACCTGTTTATTGATATCTTTGATGAGTGACGAAGATCACCGATCTTTTATCAAAATTGGACGTATAATAAGATGATCATCAGGATAAATTTATTTGTTGTAAAAAAGTATTCCATCAAGAGCATTTTCTATCCACACCGTAAAGTAATGGGTAACCGAGATGAGCAAAGGGCGTGTTGTAATTGTAGAGGTCAGAGGGTGGGTGTATCACATGACTACCAATTAAGACCAAAGTTTGGACCGAATCAAAGCATCTTTGACGGAAACAAGATCATGGTCAGTTGTAGAGTTGGTGGTACACGTTGATGTTCCCAAAACTAGTATTTGGGGGATTGTGACTGAGGATTTGTGTTTGGTCAGAAAATTTGGAAAATGTGTCCCTTACGATTTGACAGAAAAGCAAAGGCAAGCTCGAATCGATATATGGTATGATAATCTCCTTCGGTACGACCGCCTGTTTTAACCGTTGAGGCGGAGCCTCGCCATAGATGAAAGTTTGCTACTTCTCTACCATCCCTTACCTAAAAACAAGTTGGCTCAATGGATAGGAGAAGCTGAGACTGCTCAATGAGAAGCAAAGCAAAAATGTAGGGAGAGGAAGAGGATGTTGATTATGGTAACGAATTTTAGTTGGAAACGATTTTTGGCATCTCTGCGAAGAAAGACTACCGTCAATAAAGAGGCCAATAAGTCGTTCTTCCAGACTTATGTCCCGGAATGTATGGAAAGGAAGGATGTGAACTTCCTTATCATTGTTTATGATAATATTAGACCACACAAAGCAAAGCTCGTTACAAAGTAGGTGATTGAGAAAAAGTGAGATTTAGCATTTCATTCATGAACCTATTAGCTCCTGGCAATTTTCTGTTTTTAAATGTTATCAGGATATTTTCTTCACTTAACTTCTACATGTATCTTAATGTTACTTGTTGTTTGAGGTATTTCGTTTTTCTGTTCCATAACATAAAGCTGTTTGAATTAATTTATTCATAGTCCGTTGTCGATCTTTATGGTTTTAATATACTTTTATATTTCCCTTTTTTGACTTCTTATAAATAATCGAATTTGTTTTTTGTTGTCCATATATATTGTTGGTATATGATTTTCAATAACTAGACATAACTTCCCTTATTTTATGATTAAGGTTATTCCACACCGCTTTGTATTCTTGGTAGTTCTCGACAGCTATGTTATTTATATATTTTAGGTATGCGGTTCTTTTTGATTTTGCTAGCTCTTTTACACATTAGGAGCACCATTGAGTTCTTTTTTTGTTGTGGTTATTTGTTTACTCATCTTTTCCGGAATGCGCCGGGTGCTGCTTTTATAATAATTGTTTTTAGTTTTACCAGTTTATACCTATATCATTTATTGTTGTCAATATTCAAAAAAGAAAAGGTCGGTTCTTCAAGATCCTGGGCTATCTACTAAGTGTCGTGCTCAAACTTTGGATCAGTCTCGTTGCTCGCTACAGCGGATATTATACGGCGAGTTGAATTTCTACCCGTAAAAAATCATGATTGGTCGAAAGCCGTTTCTAGAAGAAGGTGTTACAGTAACAGTGACTTTAGAGCACTATATTAACGCGCTACGTAAAAAATATGGTTCTAACAAGATGAAGCTACTACACGCACAGCAAGGGCTTCGGTACTAATTGTTCAATAAATCTTTACCCCTACACTTACGAGATGCCTGTTGATGATTTCTTTCTTTGAAGATTATCTCGAACCGAAAGTCGACAAGTAGACAAGCTGAAAGTTGCTATTCGCGAAGAAACTGAAACTGTGCTAGAAAAAATGTTGGTAAGTGCGATGCAGAACTTTGAAGAGGGGCTCCGGATATGTATACAGCAAAAAGTATTTTTCAATATTATCTTCCATAATTAAATAATTAATGTAACAAAAACAAAAAGTTTGTTGAAATGTACCTGAAAAGCAAGCTATCAATATTACAGAACACTTCAGTGCATTACATTGTACACAGTACAGGTGTGACATTCTACAATCTACAAGTTTGCTCTTTTGCAAAAAGCATAGCAGAAGTTTTCTAATCTGTTTTTGAGAAATTCCTTGATTCCTACTTCAGATGCGTCGTTGTCTTCGAATCGCACATTTTTTCAATTGGATATTATTTATTATTTATTGTTCTTTGACCAATTATTATTAATTTTTTTCAAATGTCATTGTTATAAATGTTTGTTTTTAACGAAAACTGTTTTATTTTGTGATAAAATAATATGGAAATGTTTGCTCGATAACCGCTGCGATTATATTTTTTTTTAAATTGTAAGCATGTATCTAAAACTTGTAGATTTTGAATATTTATTTATCAAGATCTGACTAAAAATACATTCATTGTTACAATTTTCCACGATTGTAGCAGTAATGGAATTTTTAATTATTCTTGCAACAGTTTACAAAAGTGTGTTAATAATTTATTATTAAATTCAGGTTTGGTTCTTTTATGATAAACTTTAATTTGCGTTCATAATTTTCATACCCCGAAACGAAAACCTATTCTAACACTGAACCCGTAACTGTTCCCATTTCGGCTAGGGTGGAAACAGGGCAGTTCTAAATTTTTAATCGTGCACAAAGGTGAGGGACTTGGTAGTGGCGTTGTCGGTAGCAGAGGTCGGTGGGAGTTGGGAGGGGGATTAATTTTTGAGCAGTTTGATTAATAAAATCGATGTGCAATTACGTTTTCGGCAACCGCTGCAAGACTGGTTTCCACTTCATTTCGCTCTCCGGTACATAAATTTATGTCACTGGCAGACTGTTCTTCGCATCGCTTAAATTACGGCTCGACTTGTTGATGGTGGCAAAGTGCAGAGTTACGGATCATCCACAGACGACAGGATATTGGGAGTCGAATGCAATTTCTTGGTGATAACAGTCACATATCCGTTTATAGAGGTCTGAAGACGTCGTCGTCATTCTGCGTTATTTCCGATACCCCACCGAACGCTCTGTCGAGCCGAGCGCTGCGTTCCAATAACGTACGTAGCTGCTATCATTCTTTGGCAGCGAACAATCTAATTTTCCACTAACAAAGCGGTTTAAAGTTACTTCATTTATTTCTTGCTGCCTAAGTTTCAAAGTTTTGTCAACTTTTAGATTGCACTGAAAATTTTGAAAACTGTCTCGTGGGATATGACGTTACCCAAAATAGCCTTGAGCTTTTATTAATAACCCAACTAAATTAATGTCTTATCTGTCGTAAGGAACGAGTAATTTTTATCTATTTTTCTAGTTCATTGCAATCTTTCCGTTTTATAATTATAAATTTAATGTGCTGTGATTTGAATGAAATTCAATTTTTTGAAAATAAGTTTAGAAGCCCAAAAATTTTATTGGTCAAGTTTATAGTAATAAATATTTAAGATTTTAATTTATTTTATTAATCTAAGAATTACTACTATTATTACATTTCATGTATCAAATAAAAATATTTAAAAAAAACATATTCAAAGCACTATATCGTGCGGGGGTATTCTACCTAATCATTTCGGAAAAGTTTTGATATGCAGGTTCTTACTGTGGAGAAAAAAATTCATATATAATTTTCTTATTATGCCCAATCTCAATATTGTTGACAAAATACTCTCTTTAATAAGTTAAAATACTGAATTCGAAATTTTTTTAGTGCAAGCAAAATAATTTTTATTTATACGTCACACTTCATTTAATTTTCATCGAATCCTACTGAAACTCAATGTATGTACTCTTTCTAGTCTGTCTTCTTTGAGCTATTCAAAGGTATTTGTTTCCACCCTCGACTGCCTCTTCATTCAGCCGAAATCTATCTCTAGTTAAGGAGGTTTCGAATTCCGAGGCCAAATGGAAAGGCGAAAAACTTTGATATGTTCAATTATTACTGAACGAAACACTTGAATGGGCGAGTGCATTGTCCTTACGAATCAACATGGAACTGATTTGCCATGAATAACCAAACCGCTGTTTTGATTATATTGCAGATTTTAGCTTCGATTGACGTATAATTACATTTTTAATCCATTGATATTTTTTATGAATTTATATTTTAATTTATTTGGGTAAAGTTTGAATAGCAATTTCCTTATTTTTATTCTTTTATGTGTTAAGCCAATGATGTCTAAGGTAGTGCTTCTTACAAGTTCTTTTGTGGATTTGATTAAATGAAATGCGTTATTATATGCATCGATAGTTCCAAAACTATGACAAGACATTGTCAAATTACAAAAAATAATGTTAAATGCTATACTGCTACATTGTTTCTTACACCGAGAAACTCTTGCGTTAAAATTTTTATCCTCTTAAATGAATTGTGTTGTGAAGTATTATAACAGTCAATACCATAAAAAACGTTGCAGACTTGTATTTTCAGGAAAATTAGTGAAGACATGGGTTCTTTACAAGTAAATCTTCTTTACTACACAAAATTAATGCCCCTTTCGCTGGGCGACGTCTTGAAAAGAGTTTTTCACTTAAAAACAGAACTCTTGATGTGCTTGCAAGGCTTGCTGGCGGATATTTTTGAATACTTATATATTTTGAATAGTAGATTTAATTTGCTTTATTTTGATCCATTTAATAACTCATATAAGGTTTAACTAAGTATAATATGATAAATTCTAAACTCGTTTTTGTAGTCATGCAAGCGAGTTTGCATAATATAAAACAACAGTCTGTGACTATTTTCCCAAAGAAATTAAAACATTTATGACGATTATAGACGGACATTGAATCTGTTTTTAGAAAATTTCTTTCAACGTGCTGAAATTTCAACAAACATGGAATGCTGAAATTAATTTTTCGCAGATTGCATATTATTTTGAGTAAAAGTATGCAAGAATAATTTGATCTGGCGAATGAACCTTTCAAGAGTTCAATTCTATTTACAGCATCGTATTTACGCGATTTATCTTGTCGATGACATCAAAAGTAAGGAATTGTCTGGAACTTGAAAATAATGTCATTGTGTGGGTGTATTATAAATGTCCAGATTTGTGAAATTTCTGAAAAACATGTACTTATGTCGTATTAATATTTTTTTACTTTGTAATTCACTTTTTTGTTTTTTAATGTTAGTGTTCTTATTTATATTCTGCTAGATGGAATCCTTTTTTTTATTTTTATTTACAATCTACGTAACAAAGGTATTCAGTAAACGTGATGATAGGTGGAATAGTAAATCGTATTTACGTTCCTGAATTTTTGACATTCATGTTTTGTAATTATGTTACGGCATTATTTTTTTAACATTTATTTACGTTTCAAATGAAAAAAATAAACGTCTTGATAAGGCTTACCCATTTTATTTTAGAAATCTTCTTGTCACCTATCCAGTTCTTTAACGTGAACCCTTAGGTGGTGGCGACTCACACTTTATGAGCCACTGTATTAAACTATATTTGAATGTGTTTCTTCTGTACTTCTGCAAGATTAATGTTATTATAACTATTGCTAATGAACATTTGTCAAGTTTTAAAGGAAAATGAACTATAAAAATGTCCATTAAGTTATCATCTATTTAACTGTCGTCATACATTGAGTTCAATTTTTATTCAATTTTGTTGGAAATAAAATAAACTTTAATAATAATAATAGGCGAAAAAGATGCATAAAAATACAAATAGCAATTTTAATAAAACTACTTTAGTTATGTATGTATATAAAGAAGAATTTTATGACTAACTTAATATCCCGCCGATACCCACAAAAGCTCACGCAGTAATTATTGTTATAGAAAACTTTAAGACAAAAGTCGGAAAAGACAGAACGACTAATATAACAGAAATTTTGGCTTTGTTTACAACAATTAGTAATCACCGATACTGGTTGAAACACTTAAAAGGCACCAGCAGATGACCAAAATAGGATAATAAGAAGCAACATTAAACTAACCCGGGACAGATGTATCGGATTACAGCTTGTTGATGGCAAAAATGTAAGTAAAACTTAAAAAGATCACATATCCGTCTAATAGGTCAAATATTAAACATATACTTACTAAGACATTAAAACATTTAGAAGAAATTTACTATCAAAATTAACGACAATCTCAAGCAAGAGATAAAGAATTTGGAAAATTTGAAAAACAAATGATATAAGAGACAACATGGAAGTGTTTTAAGAGTGTGATGATAAAAAGATGAAAAGAACTGTTTGTAAGTTAAATAAAACTTAAAGCAAATATGGATGACTGATTAAATAATATGACTTCTCGAAAAACAAAGAATAAGAGACGAATACGTAGGAAAATTAAAAAGGTGAAATAGAGTTGGATGTAAGAAAAATGCAATGAACTGGGAAAATTACAACGTAGACGACAAATTGAATATATATTAGAAAATTTACGGGAAAATTACGTAACAATCCCCTTATATACCGAAAAAGTCTGATGGAGAGCTGCTTGTATTTCATGTAAGCGGAAAGAACACCGATTGGAAAATTGTTTGATGGCGAGAAGCATAAAGAAACAAGAAACACGGTAGCCGAAACAAGTCGAACTATACTAAAAGAAGAAACAGAAAAAATCATGCAGCAAGCAAAAAACAACACCAGGTCCAGATTCAAATTTCTGCAAAATGGTTGAACGATGAACTAACTGTTTAACGATGTTTCTCAAAAAGGACAAATTCCATGAGAATGACTTCGCTCGATATGTATACCATTACCGAATAAAAGCAAAACAAGAACATGTACTGATATTAGATTTTTTCTTAGTGTGATACAAAACAGAATTTGCGCTAAATACGCATAATTTATAATCGATGAACAAATGGGGTTTAGAAAAGGCTTTGCAGCAAGGGAAGTTTTATTCTGCCTGCAGTTTTTATTATTACAATGCTGGGAAATACTCAAACCAATATATGTATGCTTTTTTGACTACGAAAAAGCTTTTAACCGAGTATACTACATGAAATATATTGACACGCTACAGCATATCGGTTTCAATGACAAAGATATTATCTTACTAAGAACTTGACGAGGTTCCCATTAAACGAGCTGTGAAGCAGCACTGCCTTTTTAATATCTATTTAGAAGTTATTTTATGACAGTACTACAGGAAGAAAAAGGGGTCAGAATTGTATGTAAAAATTTTACTAAGATAAGTTATAAGACCTCCAGACGATGTTAAACAAAGTAAACAAACAAATGATTTAAATGGAATTAGGTATGAATGTTAAAAAATCAAACTGATAGTGGCTAGTATGACTGATGTAGATCCAGTTAACTTACAACTTAATGGAATAGATATTGCAACCATTCAGATTGATGGATCAAATAAAACCTGATACACAAATGAAAGAACAAATATCGCGTCCAGCTAACTAGGAGTTTTTAAATAAAGGTGAGAATAATATTAAGCAACAATTTCCTCATCCACTAGAACCAAATTTCTTAAATGCTTTGTGTGATCTGTACTCTTTTACGACTGAGAAATCTGGACACTAAAAATTGCTATTATGAATCTTATTGAAGCATTTCTCAAAATTCGAAAAGAAAAAAAACGAATAAGTGTTAGCATCCTAAACAGGGAAAGAGAACTTTTAACAATAATAAAGTGAAGAAAATGAATACTTCGGACATGTAATGAGAGAACCAAAATACGCTTTACACTAAATGGGAAAATTCGAAGAAAGGAGTAGGTAAGAACAGCCTATTATGGGGTTTTCAACTGATTGAGCGTGTTGCTTTGGAGAATGTATCCAAATTTAAATGTAAACAATATCTTAAAAATAAAAATAAAAATGTAAGAGAATCAGGCATTAATGCGAGTAGCACGTGTTTATTCATAATCTGCAGCTCATTGACAGTTACAGTAATGATAAATATGAATAAATTAGATTGTGTAAATCCTGAATTAATATTAATAATAAAGAATATTAAATACATAGTTATATTCACAATTACAAATCAAAATTTTTGAAATAAATTGGTTAGTAGCATGTATAATCTCTCATTGATAGATTTGAATGACTAGTATAGAATAATATTAATAGTTTGTAAGTTTGTGAGTTATTAAATTTGAATTTATCTGATATTGAGTATTTCTATTCGCGCATATATAAAGTATAACTCGTTGATTGAATTGCAGTGCGTTAATAAAAATTAAAATTACAATTTTAACAGAGACTATTTCAACTCTTTTTTTGTTATGTATTTCTCTTTGCATAAGCATTGGGTAGCTGCTCACGCGTTACATGATAGAGGCAACTGTAAACATAACCGGAAGCTTCGTTCGGCTTTTGACGCTATTGTATCCTGCTACACCCATTTCCCTTTGGTGCATCCGAATGCCGTTCAGCTTAGTCGTAACAAGACAGGAACTGTGAAATAAGAGACCCCATCTCTGCAGCCCCCGGCGGTGGATTAATTAATGTTTCAATGGATTAGGTGTAAGTCTCATATGTTGATGCGGTAAGCCGCCGCATCAATTGCAGGATGTGATTACTGATTAGTATTAGTATGAGCGGGAATTTTGGTGCGCGGCTCAGAGCTAACGCCAGATTGGGAACGTGCGAATCTGCATTAATTGTAAAGTCGATTAAGAGGCCTCCTCGTCTGCAATTCAAATGCGGACCCGCAATACGACAACATTTAACTAGACAATTTGATTACTTCAAGGAGATCCATGCACGATACGGAAAGGTCGAGATGCAAATTTTAACCTCTTCAGTAGGTAAGAGACTTACATTATCTTGTTCAACATTGCAGATGACGCAGGGACTCCTTGCTGAAGAATAATTAATGTAAGCCTTCAACTGCTTCCCTATATAGCATAAAAACAAGACCGTATTGCTCTTACGATAATATCTATAAAAGGGTCGCGGCAGCTTCCGTTTTAATTGTGTTGGAGGTTTCTATTGCCTTCAACTGCAAAAATCTTGACTGTTTTCGGGAGTGGGTTCTACTTTTATGTTTACAACAATCATTACAAGAAAACCAGAAGGAGTTTTTGTACAAATACGCCCCATTAGCTCTTGAAATGCTTTTGTAGCCTTGGTAGAATTGTTTTGTGTTAGAGAAATGCTAAAAATATTTTATTTGTTGTATAAATATACGCACATGACTAGCTTCCTTATTGATACATTATCCTTTTCTTGATTAATTCATCATAATCCAGCGGCAGTATGTCTTTCTTATCATTCTCTGTATAGACCAAATAATATAATAATTTAAAAATGGAAAACGCCATTAAATATACAAGGTGGTTCAAATATGACCGGTACTGTTTTTTTACAAAAAAAAAATAAACACTTACTTGCACATGTCAGTTTTCAACGCACTCCTCTTCGGAATCAACACATTTTTTCCCAATGTTCTGGAAGCATCCTAATGCTTTTTTCAAAAAAAGCTTTTGGCTGGCGGCGTATCCACTCCCGAACAGTCTGGATGACGGCGTCGTTGTCCGTAAACCGCGCATATCTTGCAAGTTTGATTTGAGCCTTCCCAACAAGTAGAAATTACTTGGGCCAAATCAGGACGTACGGTAGATGTGGCAGAAGGTTCCATTTCAATTTTCGGAAAGTTTCCAGTGCTGTTTTGGCCGTATGGATGCGTGCATTGTCTTGAAGGATCTGTCTTTTTTCCATCTTTTTCTTTATGTCTATTGCCAGGGGGTCTGAGTAATAAGCTGCATTGACTGTTCTGGCATTCGTCAGAAAGTCTACATAGACAATCCCGTGGTAGTCCCAGAAGCGCGTTGCCATCGATTTTCCTGCCGAACGCCTCCACCGCGCTTCTTGGCTTAGGGAGAACTGGTATGTCGTCACTCGGGTGGTCACTATAGACTTCAAAAATGTATCTTCTTCATCTTTAAACTACTGTAGGCAGACGACTGACAGCTTGCACACGCACCATTTTGTTCACGTCCGTCAAAGTGATCTACCCACTGTGTGTATTCACCTTGCAATAGTGCAGCCGATGTCTTCTACACTAGCAAAACTGACGGACAGTATTACTCCAAGTTTCTTGATAGTAGCGCGCTTATTCTCACGAATAAGCTCGACACTAGGATGTCGGACAACAGTAAGTCGGATATGAGTATCTGTGGTCATCTTCGATGCCACGCAAAAGATATTTTTGGAAATGTTTGTTATAGACCATGAAATGTAGATTCTGTACAACAACCTAAACGACAAGGGAACTAGAAACAAGAAGGTGGAAATAAAAAACTTGTGGCAAAGTTCGGTTACATTGAATGAATGTATGGCTTTTTATTTGGTGGGAATCATTTTCTTTGAGCTTTTCACATTTAGAGAAAGAATCACAGTGAACAAGTACTGTGAGCTCACCAACTGCAATGTGGAACTTCATGAACAACGTCCAGTTATGACATATTCAAAAAGGCGTCAACTTCCATCAGAACAACTCTAGATCTCTCTTAAAAATTGGTTTTGTAAGGTTTATTCTAAACTACATCATTATTTTCTAAGAAACCCGTAAAACTATCGTTATTTAAAAATATGCAGTTGCTTCCTAGAACTTTTTAATGCAACTGCTAATATTTTAAATATTTTTTGCAATCATCTAATACACTTATAAGCTGTTAGCTGAGAGCAAAACAATCGACTCAGTAGCATGCTCGAATTTTGATTGAATGTGTATCCGCTCCAATAGCACTTTAAGTAAAGTTCAATGTAGTGTTTAAAAGCTTAAAAACTGTGGTTTCAAACGATACCATTTTGATTGGAATCATACGTGTTTTTACAAAGTTATGGGCTTAAGAATATGTGCTACACAAAAGAGTTGGAAAGGAAAAGGCAATTATGAAAGGAAAACAATGAAATACTCAGTTAAAATTAATTTAATGATTTTTTCAATACATGGCATTGTCACCTCTACTTCTAATTGCACTTTCCAAGCGATCACGCATGACTCGGATGACTTTTCCTATGCTGTCTTAATGGATTGCTTCCAACTCTTCAATCAACAACGCTCTCAGTTCGATCACGCTCTCTGGTGCAAGATTTCCGGCCCGGACTCTTCGCTTAAGCTCATCCCAAATATGCTCAATTGGATTCAAGTGTGGGCTGCACAGAGGCTAGTCCATTTTTGACATACTGACGTCAGCCATGTAGGTAGTGGCATTGTGCATTGTCGTGCATTAGCATGAAGTCCTCACCAACAAACGGACCAACATGGTCCTCCAGAACGTGTCCCTGATGTAGCGGTCCGCTGTTAAACTTCCTCCGCATCCTCTACTAGGCACGAAAACCAACTAAATCTTTCCGTGCATGGAAATTCCCGCTCAGAACATGCGAAAGCCCCTTCCATACGCGACAGATTCTTAAATATAGCAATAATTAATTGCTCCCCTAGACATCTATAGACCCGACGTCTCCTATCGTTGCCACGCAGGTATATCCTGGACTCGTCGTTGAATAATATCTGACTCCGATGGCCGAGGTCTTAATCGAGATGTTCGCGAGCAAATTCCAGCGGCCTTTGCTGTTGGACTGCAGTAAGGTTTCAACCCATGGCTCCCTTTTTGGGAGCCCTGGCGACCACACTTATAGGCCGCCTCCTTGCCGGCGGACGTAGCCACCGGTTTCTCAGTACCGACACCATACTCTCGACACAGCTGATTGACTCAGATTTAGTCGATTTGCCACGGCCCTCTAACTGAGGCCTTGCTCATGCAACTACATGAGGTGCTTCGGCGGTTGTAGTATCCATTTTCTTGAAAATCACTCGAGCGCTTACGTAACTTACTTACGTCAACTTCCGGTAGGAGATTGAAATGAATTACCGGATTGCAAGCGTATTGTAGGCCAATCACAGTTGTCCCACACGTGCGTTCCAATTAACAATATTCGTAAAACCCCGTTTGTGATGCATATTTTTTTAAATGCGACATCCGATTAATGCAATAACAGTTTTTAAAACCCAATATTAAGAATACTCCTTGTACGTTAATGTTTTTATTTTAATTTTCCTTAAACCGAAACAGGAGACGAAAATACGCGTTCAGCTAGTGAGTCGATTGTTTTGATTTCAAGTGTACATATGTTGAACAATAAAAAAAATTAAAAATTGTTTTAATTAGTTATACTTTACACCTATAAAAAATTTATCTAATGCAACTTCTTTTGTTTCTGATTCTTTCCATGTTTTATTTTATACGAAATTTTATAGAAAAATAATGAGATTTGGAGTACCTTGCGTGAATCGACAATGCTGCTTCCTCCTCTTTCACAAGGCAGTTAAAATAACTCATGTTGTAGATTCAATAGACATTTACGACGTAATTGTAGAAAATGCCTGGAGTAAAGTTGTATATATGAGGTGCGCTGGTAAAATGGACCAGGTAAGGCAATGTATGAATAACGTTATGCTATCAAATTTTGTTTAAATTTTGGCGAATCTGCTACTGTGACTTATGAAATGTTTTAAAAGGCTTATGGTAAATGATATATGTTTAAGGTATAAATCTTCAGATGATACAAAGTCTTTTTAGAGCCCGATAAGAAGTGGAAAAAAGAATTTCGTGCGGGAAAACGTGCAATCTTAAAAGTAGATAGCATTGTAGAAATAGGACTTTTGTGGGATCAGTCCGTCGATTAACTTTGGGAATAATCAGTAGAGACTTACATTTGATCGGGTTTACCGTCCATTATATTTTAATATAGAATTTGAATATGAAAAAATTGTGCACCAAATAATTTTCAGACGGAAATAGTATTCCTGTGGTTCTACGGTATATCCTCCCTCCCTCAGTTCTTTTTCTTCTTTTTATACCCCGGCCTGAAAAACTATTTAAAAGGATGTTGTGGTATTTTGGATAATATCTAGAAAAGCGGAACGCCTCCAAGAGTGTTACAAACAATGGGGAAAACATATAATCAAAGAAACTACGAGGTGAATTGAAGTTATAACACTTCCGAATTTTTTTCTCGGAACAGGGAACAGATAGAAACATGCGGTTTGTTTCAGAATACGCGCGCACTCTTTGTGAATGCGTGACAGAGATTACATCAGTGCACGGTACACAGGACTTTAGATTATTTTTCTTTCAAACCTCGTACCACGTATAATATTTTGTATGTCTTCTTATGAAATTTTTTTTTATTCTTCCTCTGTCACATTTCGGAGTTCAATTTGTGTTTGGGACCGGATTTCTTACATATATTCCTTGTTTGAATGAGCTCCATAATAGTTCTGCCTAGTTTAATAGTTGAATAAGGACATCATTTAAGTATTTGTCGACGATGCTAATTATAAGGACACACGCCACAATTTAGTACTAGTATTTATTAAAACAAATGCATAACAAAAGTTAATGGGCCAAGGTACTTACAATAGTAGGACTTCGGTTAATACAGCATTATAAGATATTTTGCCTGGAATAATCATTTTATCTGAATAATATCCGAAAACGTGTAATTATATGTGCCACATAGTCTATAACATTTTGCTAATTTACAATTATAAAGAGACCGCTTGGATTTGCAGGTTATAATATTAGAAATAAGGTCTGGTTATTTTATGGTTTAAATTTAGGGTGGCGATAAAAGTACCTAATAAAAATTTTATATTTCATTAGTGCACCTTGCGCGCTGAATTCTAACTTCGAGCAGTTTTGTACGTGAGGGTGGTATTTTTTTAACATTTTATTTTCATGGCAAGGTGTAAAATTACACAATTTATTATGGTGGAAAAAATAAATGTACTGAATTGCATATCTAGTATATATTTTTTTTAAGAAAATAAGTTTAACTAGGCTTTTTGATAATGCAGATTTCTACAATAAGTAGTGTACTCCGTATTATGTGAAAACTTGTGGAAAGATGTAATATTCTTATTATCGTGAGCAAAATTAATAAGTTTCCCAATTGTAACAGCCTTTTTTATGAAGAAGTGTTACTTTATGATAATTTATGTTTTGACCTTCAACGGGTCAACCGTGACCTAAATCGAAAATCTAAAACCTTTATGTGAGGTTTGATAATAAACCGATTCGAATGAGGTATTAACTTTTGGAATCGGTTCATAACTAAAGGACGAGTTACAATGTTAACTACACACAAACACACAGTTATATGTTTGTAGTTTTATAGAGTAGATATATCTACTTGTTAAAAGATACAATAAATTTTGTTATTTATAAATCAATAAAATACGAAAAAATTTAGAAAATTCTTTCAAAATACACTATAATCAGGAACCATTATATAGGTAGTCGTATTTTACGTAATTTGTTACTTCCTTTGATATAATCTCGAAACTTTTACTTGAACCGCCTATCCGTTTCGGATATTGGCGACTAGCATTTTGTCTGATTAACGGCTGCTCAAAAAAAGTAAGCTCCTAGTCAGGGAAAACTATTTCCTCATTCCCTTCCTCATTATGGCAATGTGATCCAAGCAGGAAATTCTCAGAATGCCCTACAGTTCGAAAAAGTGAGTCTTTTTTGAAAATGTCTCTGCTAACTTTATAGGATTCCATCTCAAAGAATAACTGTAAAGGCATAACAGAATAAACGAATTTTTGTTCCTAGTGTTAAACTAAGGCTTTTGAAAAAGTTAATCATTTTAGTAAATGCTATTCTTATTTTTCTGTTCTTTATTTTATCTCGACTGGGCCCTTTCATTCGATAGTGCCACTATGCCCAAGTAAGTTATATTTGATAACTCTTGTTATTGATTGGTTGTTAATTGCCATAGTTGTACCAAACCTTTACTAATGACCATATATTTAGTTTTCGTCATATTGGATTCTAGAATGTAGTAATTACTAACTTTTACCGCATTCGAGATAGAAATATGCAGACCACTGAGACTGTCCGTAAAGAAATCTCGGGTATTATTAAACCGTTCCTAGTTTAGAAGTATTTTGTGTTCTAGATCTTCCAGCGCTTCTTTTATAATTTGTTCTTAGTAAACATCGAAAATCAAGGCGGATAATAGAGTACTTTGCTTCACATTTCTTTATTATTTTGTTAGCTAGTGCTCTATTTTAACTTCATCCGTTTGATTGAAGTAGATATTACGGTTGATTTTAAAACCTGTGTCATCCAGGCCCATTTAAAATTGAGACCAGTTTATACATTCAACTTTTTCAAACTGATAATTTATAAAACACATATGTATATATATCACAGTTAATATCCCTATATTGTTGAAAAATAACTTGGGTTGCCAAAAGTGCCTTCCTAGTGTCCGGAGCATCTCTAAAACCAAACTGTGTACCAGTTCTTTATAGTTTTTACTCCATTTTTAGCCAAATTTGTGATATTATTCTTGTGTCGTAGATGATGTTGAATATCGATGTATATCAGTTTATTTCTTGATTGTTCGTGATTTTTATTTTATCTTGTCTCAATTGCTTCACTATCCTTGATTTTATTGACAACGAATTCTACATGTTGAAAATTTCATTTGGAGTACTATCTTCTCTATCGCCTGCAAACGCCTCTTCCACGTGTTTCTTCCATTCTACGTTTAATATAGGATTGTCGTCGTTATATTCAAATCCTTTGGAACGCTTAGATTGGCACAATCTCGCTGCTGTACTTTTTTATTAGGATTAAACGCATTATGTTTACCAACAGCTAAACAATATCTTACAATTCCAGTTTTTATAAACGTATGCGTCACTTTAAGTTACTATGTCAGTGAATGTTATAAAAATAAGAATTTTAATTTTATTTAAACTTTACAAATTAGATATAGCATATATGAATGTATAATGATCGAATTGTCCGAAACCCAAAAACGGGTTATTTTATTATGTACCTAGGTCATTATGATTAGTTTAATCCATTATCTGCAATACACACGTCATTCGTGACGTCAGAGAACGACTGTTTATATACAATATTTCGCATCTGCAACTAAATTTAGTAATACGTTACGTTATATTCTTGAATGAGAGTCGAACGACTACTGACATTTTATTTGCGAATGAAAATAGGTCGAGTACTGTTTCATGTATATTTGATATATTTCATATTTTTTCAAAATGTAAATTTGCATGCAGAACTAAACTTTGTTTGATTTATCTTTTTATCTTGGTACTGTTTTTCTTTTATTATTTAGTTTTATTTTATAAGGAACTCGGTTTATGGATTTAATTTACATCACCACACAACTGCCTGCAATTCCCTCTCGACCGTTTCTAACATACTCTTAAATATCTGCGCACGTGATTTCAAAAGCCTTGCGAATCCCCGTCTGCCTGCGAACTAGATTAATGAAACTTTGCTACTGCAACGACTTCCGATAATCATTGTAAACCTTCCGGCAATTATCATTTCGTGTGCTTGTCCGCAGACTGACTTCCCAGGTTCCACCGTTATAATATATGTTAAGTTATTACAGTTCATCTTTATTATTCTTAATTTTATATTGATAAACAGAAAGAATGTTTTGTTTCTTTCGAATAACACTTGACTTAAAATAGCAAAGGCAACTTATGACAGGAAAATAATACTTATATGAGACACTATCTCCTCCATTTTTTAATTTTTGCATAGAAATGCCAAAAAAACTATCTTGGACCAGATACATGTAGGTTAAATGACAGGTATAATACTGTAACTCCGATAAGACTCACTTATTACTGTGAAAAACTGGGTAGGTCAAATTTCCGCCGATTACATTACTTTCCTTATTATAGGAAAAGGAAAGTAAAAATAAAAATAGGGTATATTAAACATAGTACTCTCAATCAGAAATAATTTTCTGAATCATTAGGAATCTCGTTTTCTACATTAAGAACTATAAAAAAAGAAAAATAAAATATGGCAAACATAATAATTTAAATAACATTATATTTGATACAATTTTTACAAAAACAGACGCGTGAAATTCCACATAATTAAATCTGGACTTTTCTGCGTTACCAGGTTGACTGAATACATTTAAGCGACGTGGAATCATTTACTACTAAATTTTCGGCAAGTCATAATCTGTCACTGAAATTGACGTTGGTAAGTGGAAAAATAGGGTCATGTCTAGTTTGATTTCGAAATACGAACCCTACAATTTTCGTTGACGAATACCGTTTACTTTTTAAATTTATGTTCGACCAAATTATGCGCTTTCAAAGGAAACACATTTATAACGGATAATACTTAATCAAGGTTAAAGCTGTTTCTTATGGAGAAAATTAACAAAAATTACATTAATGCTAAGTAAACGGTTACGGGATTTGTGCAGCAAATTGTTACACATCTAGATGCATTTATATTTTAACATAGTTGTATGGGAAGAATTGTTATACTAATACTAGTTACGCCAAAAATATTGCATTTAATCTGATAGAAAATTAAATTTTGTTGAAGCTGTTTGGTTTAAACTTTTTGTACTTATAGGATTTTGAAATTTCTCCTTTGTAAATAATTATTTTTCGTTTCTACTTATGACAATGAGAATTGGGCTGCGTTATTCTAAAATAATTAATAGATTTTTTTCTGAATATTTCCGTCGCCGTTGTAGACGAAACGTCAAGAGTTTTTGAACTTCGACCCGAGAACCAACTACACGATGCACCATAACACCAGCCGTGAAAACCTATCTATTTGATATTTTTTTAATCTCAGTAGGCAGGATATTTCCATTTGGAAACCTATAAAAAATAAGAGAAATAACATTAGAATACAGTAAAAAATAAATTTATTTACATGAAACTTAGCACTTAAAGTAAATAGTATTGTTCAATGTAGTTCACGTCAGCTAGCACGATCTTCTTCACCCACGACTTAAACTTGCTACAGGCCACTACAACTTTCTTCTTTTCCATATGTGTTATTACCTTCATAGTGGAGGTGTTATGGTGCTTCTTATTGACCTTCACCTCGACCACTCCCTATACGTAGTAGTTAGGGAGATTGCAGTCAGGGCTGGAGGGTGGCCATAATTCGGGAGGCTAGTGGTAATACAAATTGTTGTATAGCCGTGCCTGGATATTCTTTGCCTTACGGGCTGGATCGAAGTCTTACATGAATATGCAATCCCGCCCAGCGGGATAGGTCACCTTCAGGCCTTCCTCAAAGAAGTGAGGCACCGTGACATCCTCTTCGTTGCTCACAAGCCTCAACATTTTCACAAAGGTTCATATGCATGACCAAGCATTGTAGAGGCATCTTAGCAGATCGAACGTTCATTTTATTTTTCTCAGCGCACTGGTAGACTGACGCCAAACCAATTTCTTTTGTCTGATCAGTCATGCTTCGCTGGGGATCCTGATCGATCGTTTCTTTTAATTTGCGGGTGAATTAATCAATTCTTTTGCGATCATAAGGCTTGCTTTAAGTTGACCTGTCAGCATTTAGCTTCTTCTAGTTTTCAGTTGCTCTGTACTACACTACGTCTTGAACTTGAAGTCTTTTTGTAGCCAAATCATGTAATAATTTCTGTCGGGATTTTATTATACCAGCTCTGCGGTCGTATTTTCGATTGATATGTGAAGCTGACCTGTGTTAGGGGATTACGCATACGCATAGGACGGCCGTTCGGCTTTCCCGCAATACAACATAAAACAATGCCAGATTTACCTTTTGTATAGAATGGCAGAGATTTTTAAAAGATGTGTATTTTTATATTTATTAAATTATATGGAAACCAACATCTTACCGTTAATACAATGGTAATTTATTAGATGGCTGTAATGAGCAACATTTCCGTATACATTCCAATTGATTGTTATTTCTACTAATTTTGTCAAAATTTTATTTAAACTTGCATGGGTGTCACTTGCACGCATGTCAATTGTCAGAATAATTTCTAGTTCACTTTTTTAATATTAAATGTAAGTAAATTCCGATTTTTCCAAAAATGAGTAATATTTTATTTTTTAGTAATATCTCGGACAAAATGGGTTATTAATGCAAAGGCTGAGTTGAATAAAGATCGTCATGCTTTGTTAAAGAATATTGGTTTGGATAATAACTACTTTTTCACCTACTATGGGTTTCCTGATTTGTAAAATATTTTTTGTAATTAAATAGAACCAGTCATGACATCGACGTACCCACCGTTTCGGGCTCATATGGGTTAGTGTGTTTCAGCGAGAATGTCACTCAAAATTATGTTAAAATTGCGTGGTTTACGCGTGTTAATCCCTCAACGCATAAATCCTGCCCTACTTCTCTACGTCTTGCACGGTTTTTATCTTCAGTTTTCAGAGAGCCAAATATTTTACGTGAAATTTAATACAGCAATTTTACATCTAACTAATGCCTCGGTCGGTTGCGGGCAAAAAATAATAAATCGTAATCGCGGAGTTGCATTTACGGCGGCAGTCACGAATGGAGAGACGGCAAAATTACTTTCTGTCGGAGGTAGATTTCATCTCGCAACCATGCCGTCTAGTGGTTAAAATTGCATTAAGGGTATAAATTTATGATTATCACGGCAACCAAAAGCTTAATCACCGCTACAAGCGGAGAGCGATGTGCGAAGGACCGGGCGCCCCGAAGTAGGAGAATGCGTCGGCGTAACAAGCAGGCCCTATAATAAAAGGATTTTCTTATAAATATGAAATGCTGAAATTGTCTGCAATGGATTCCGCGGCCCCTCGGAACGAGTTAGTAGTATTTTCAAAGTAGTATTTATCTTTCCAGCGCTTTGTTCCTAAATATTTACAGAATCTTCTGCCCTAAGTATGATAGATGCGTTCTTTAAAAATACGAATCGTAGGTCGTTAACTTAATCCTATAAGTCCATGCCCAGTTATTTCGTGCTATGAATGTAAGTCGTACTGGTAACTAAATAAATTTGTGCATTCAGAAAGTACATTTTTCAAAGTAAATGCTGCTCTTTTAAGTACGCAATGTGATTGTGGAATTTATTTTATTTATAGGTATTGTTGATTTTTTTTATTTTGTATTATTTAGATTAATCTTTTTTCGAGGTAATACTCAGACATTGTTATCTTGTAATATCCATTAACTTAAGTGGGCTTTTAGTCGTGCGTGTAAATGGCATGAAAAAGTAACCCAAACTACCTCCCTTGTTATGTTTCTGTTTCTGTTTCTGTTTCTGTTTCCTTATCACTCATTTAAGAGTAGGCGTTATAATGCGTAGAAATTAGGTAATTAGGACGACAAGTACGAGGTTGATTGAATGGAATTATATAATTTCTATGCCTTAAAATTTGCAAAATTAAATTTTATATGCGATATTTTCAAATACTCTGCAGTTTGTAATAATTTTATTAAAAAATGAAGTTTTGATTAACAGCTATATGGGTCATTGTCACGAAACGGGAGTTATTTCAGCTAACTCGGGACTGGAAAAAAATTTGGTTAAAAATGAATTTGCGGCGGGTTTTCAGAATCATTGTCGAATACTTTTATCGTATTCATACAGAAATCTACACGGGGAATTGATAGTGACATATTTTACTAGAAAATTCAAAATTTCATGGCTTCGGAGGCGACAGAAAATCACAGATTTTCTTTTTCAATGTACATAGCCGGGTTCTCTCGTGATTTCGAAGCAAATGAATAAAATTTATTATTTAAAACTTGAACAGGAGAGAGTTTTCCCATTAAATTGTCAATAAAAGTAGTTTAACATAGTTTAACAAAAAAAAAACATGAATTTTATGAAACATGAAAATGAAGTCATCGAAGATTCATCTCAGCCACAGCGGTGACGCTGAGGATGCAATACCACTTCGAGAAGATCCTTTTTTGCCCTAAAAACGAAGAAATAGTCAATAAATAAGCAACGAATTGAAAAATATCAGAGTAAGCTATCATGGTAAATATTGTTGGCACGAACCTGAGGCTCCTCCCAGGTTGGCGTTCTGCTTGATTACTGTTTTTGGGCATCGGTGTACCTTCAGAGACCGGTTTTATTTTCTGGCCTCGCCCTTTTTTCTGGGACAATTTGTATATGAGAAATCATTCAGGAAGTAGTGGTGACACTTTTCTTGGTTGTTGCACTCGAAGCAACTCAGGGTATTGAAGCGAACGGTAGCCGAATCTTCTCTGTGCCACAAAAATTGATGGACTTTCAAGGTGCCAGGAAACACCTTGCGATTTTCAGCTTGCAGGTTTTCAACATGACGAACATCATCAAGTGTGATGACATCAAAATGTATACTTCTGATCAGGTCTTGCATAACAGTTACAAACGAATCGCAGTTTGGAACATCTGTGTTATGACGCACAGCATCATCAGCCAGCCGTTTTACAGTGGCCCCGATTCCGTCCGCCGGTCCCTTGCCATGTCCTACCTCTGTATAGTTGTACGTTATAGTACTAATTTGAGGGAAAACTCGGAAAATACTGTGTTATAAGATAGTAGATCATTTTGTTTCTGTATTGCGCTGTTGGTCCATCACTTTGCAGATGTATATGATGAATATTGGGGAATCTGGCTAGATAGTGGCTCAAAAGTTTCTGCAAGTGAGCTATGACTGCCGAAGCAGAGTGGTTTAAACATTCTGAGGCTGTCACGAACCCTTCTTTGAATTTACCAGGTCCATAGAACATGCCCGTATGTAATGTGATTTGCTGCCTGCTGGCGCCGAAATGGAAAGCATGAACTTCAGTCTTGTATTTGCATAAATAGTTCTCGCTGAAGTCAAATAGGAGAGAACATTCACCATCAGCTAAGTTCTCGCGTCTTGCTTTTAAGGTATTCTGCTGATGTTCTGCTCTGAAAGTGTGTTGTAAAAATTCTAGGATCTTTTCTTTCAATAACTCGGGTACCTGGTCAGCATCTATGCTTTGTGTCTCTTTTTTTGTTATGGTCGGTGTAATTATTTTTTGAGTGGTGGCGCTGACCTTAGTTTCTTTTCTGTGATCCACTGCGGATAGGAAAATGGACCAGTATTGTTTTCGGTAGACAGCTGTAAATCTGAATATTTGCAACTGGGGCAGTTTCGAAAGTAACACTCTTGAGATAATTGCTTTTTATTGCATGTCACTTTGGCCAGAACTTGAAATGGTGTTTTCTCCAAAATAATTTTCTTTTTGTGCAGAGCGTCAATCAATAGTTTTCAAGAATCCGGCAAGCACATGTGTCTCTCTCAGTGATTGATGGTTGAACAAAATAAAACGGACGGAATCTACAGAAAGTTTTATATGATGGTTTTAGGCCAGTTTCTTTCTCGAATTTTGAATGAAAATCTCGTAAAGATCCATTTAGATAATGTTTCTGCTGCTTTTCTTTTTCCGAATTATAGTACTCTTTTTACCGGGATCGGCTTTACTGATTGCCATCAAAAATTCTTTCACTCTACTCTTCATAGTGTTTGTTCTCAGTAATTTCCGGTTATGAAGATGATTTTTGATTCCGCTTCTATTCGAGATCCCAACTAATTTTCATACTTGACTCTGTTTCTTGTATTTCTGGATGATACGACCATATATGCAGTCCTTTATTCTTTTCCGACTGGATGATTTTTCTGCAAATTCTTTACGAATCTGCTTCCTTAAAATAGCATCAAAAACCTAAAAAATCATCATATGGTAAAAGTTGTTAAAATGAAGATTGTATAAAAATGTTCGTAGAACTTTGGGCTCTTACCAGGCGGTCCTCAACCTCTTTCGGCACTGCGCGTCCCTTAAAAACTTTTTGACTCCTATTACTGGAGAAGCAATTTTTTGGCACTTTTCTTTGGCTGCATTAGCTTGCTTCAATTTCTTCTGTAGATATTGAATACGTGTTGCTTGGGCTTATGTTTTTTCTTTCAATTTCTGATTTTGATAATAGCATCGTCTCCTTAATTTTTGGGCTCTTTTTTGTCCGCTGATTGCTTGATGCGAGACAGGATTCATTGGCAAATCTGCTGTGCTATGAGTTGATATCTCAGGTAAGGTGGTTTCGCTGAGAGCAGACGAATTTTCCCGCTCTCGCTCGGCGCGCTTATTCTCTCTTTTTTTCTTTCGGAAACTCTTTTTATCTCTCCTATTCATATAAGCGACTAATTTTATTTTTCCCTCACTCTTGCGACGATGGTATCTCTCTCGTTCAGCTTTTAAGTATAATTCATATTTTGCTGGATCAGCTTTCATTTTCTCTCGTCTTTCTTTCTGGGCAATTCGTCTTTGCTCTTTTTGTTCTTCCAGTCGTTTCTTGTTGGCGCATTTCTGAAATAAAATACAACGATGAACACTCCAATATAAATAAAAACATTGTCTGACCGGGATCGCGGCCGTAAACATAAACAAAGGTTCTATGAATACACATACACAAAACATGCATATAGACACACGCACACACTCACAGTGCGCGCGCGGACGTACACAACAAACACCCGAAGTCGCACCGACAGGCACAATGAATTGAGCATGCTATACAATGTTTATTTCTTATATTCACTATACCTACTTTCTTTGTTTTATGTTCTCGGGATTTTTTCTGGCACTGTATTTTCCATTTGTGGTTTGATTGAGCGATGACATTTTTTTCCTTTCTCTGCTGCTTCGAGTTACGTGTAGTAGGTGCCATTTTTCGAAAAATACCACTGAAAACACCAGAACTTGAAAACCGAACGATAACAGATACGGAGGCGACATTTCTTATAAAAACAAGCTTCTCATTCAGTCAATAAAGCAATCACTTTTTCCGAAAATTTGCTTATTATGCACATATGGACAAACTCAGCCAGCGGGCCCCGAAGAAGATATAAACATTCACTGCAACAAACACACACGTTACAGAGGCGACACTTGATTTTACTCTTGTAGTTTCCTGAGTGTTGCTGTTTTGTTTACTAAAACTTCGCTGCCCGCACGCTTGATCAGCTCAAACTGTCATTATATCACACGTGAAGATTCGTTCTTGCTGCGTGGCGCCCCCTGAACAACTAATTTCTCCTCCGTATACGCTATTTTCTAAAATCCTAATATAATTATTGAAAACCACCGGACAAACTGTAAACCAGCAACTTTCAATCTGGCGCGTACTATACTGCATACTACAGGGCTGTGATCGGTGGTGGATCACTCCCGAATGCATTTGAGCCCCCGCGCGCGTAACGATCGTGTCGTTGGTGGCCGTAAGTGGCGTGCCGTGACGTAGAAACGGAAAAAGGACAGGTTACGGAGGCGACAATTTTGGCGGTTTTCCAGTCGCCATTTCGCTCAGGAGGATATGCCATGAAAATGCATGCAGGTGTATCTTCCTATAAACTAGAGAAAACGTTTTCAGTCCAAAAAAATTGGATCGCGGACTTTCAGCGGAAGAACGACGCCCGGACATCCAGAACCACCGTTCCGTGACAATCACCCATATAATAGAAACGCACATTTATTATTACATTTTATCTATCTAAAGCCTTCGATAAAGTACCAAGTTTTGGAAAAAAAAGTATAGATAAACGAGGTCTGTAGGGCTAAAAAAGGAATGCGAAAACCAAGAACTATGTAAGCACAGGAAATATAAAATCCATTCAGTTTATGACAGAATGTGTGAGGCAGAGAAGAGTACTAAGCCCGTTGCTATTTTTGATTATAGTGAATGATATTATGCAAGAATATACTGCGCGAAATTAAAAAAAAAACGGCTGTATGGTACAATAACCTTAAAGGGATAGAAATCAGCGAATGTATCTTTGGAAACGACATTGCAAATTTGCAGAATTCGAAGAAGCTTTACGAGCCAACTTGAAGGTATGTCACGAAGAACTTATATCAAGAAATATGAATATAAATGCCAATGAGATAAATATCATGATAATCTCTACAGACCAAAAATAAGCTTTAATAAGATTAGACAATCAAGTGTTTGAGCAAGTCGACTGTTTTCATTACCTTAGCTTAATTGTTGATGAAGGAGGTAAATCTAAATCAGCATTAAAATTGGAATTTATCAACAAAGAGAAAGCCTATAAGATTATATTAACAGTGTACAAGGTGATCTACAGACCTATTTTAACCTATGGTTGTGAATCGTGACTGAAATATAGAAGAGACTAGAAGAAGCGGACATGAAATTCCTTAGAATAATGGAAGGGTGTACTAGGCTAGATATAATTAGCAATAATGAAATCGGAAAAAGACTAAGTTACAGCATTACAAGACACAATAGAAGAAAACTAACTAAGATGATGGGAGATCTATCCCGAATGGATGCTAACAGGCAGGTTAGAGAAATATGGTAGGCAAATTCGAAAGATAAGAAATCCAGGGGAAGCCCCAAACAACATGGAATGAATAAGTAAGAAAAATACTAAAAAAGAACCAGACCGTGTTTGCACAGGCGAGGAATCAAGCAAACGATAGGAAGGAGCGAAAGAACTTCATTACCTCTACACCACCCAGGTAGAACAGGTCTGTATTATGTATGTATGTGTATGTACTGGATTGTAACTAAATTCGAAAATAACTAGCATCAATTTGAGAAAATTACATTTAAAATGAAAACATCTTAAGAAAACAGAATTTATCAAAATAGCTGCTTGAGAATTAGATTTGAAGGTTTGGCAGGTAGGAAGAAATCACAATGTTCTTTTGATTGTCATCCAACTTTATAGTTAGATATCATATATATATATAAGAAATAATCTTCTTGATCTCGGATTCGCTTCCTTCAATTTATTCTAAATAGTCTAGTTCAATATATATATATATATATATGGAACTATTGGAACTAGACTATTTAGAATAAATTGAAGGAAGCGAATCCGAGATCAAGAAGATTATTTCTAAAATAGATTCTAATTGTAAGAAGAAATCACAAAATGCATGTCGTGAGCGTGTTACTTGATAATTTTGTTACTAAATATACATAGATACACTTTATTAATAAGCTCATATTCTATCGGTCACATTTATAGGCGCCTTAAAGAGATCTATTGCTGTTGAAAAAATTGAGAAATTGGAAAATTGTTTTGTGCTCGTCTTAACACTTACCTATTTGTAGTCCCAAGAACACTCGACACTCAAGGCTATATTATTACGATTTTGAAAAATCATATTGCACCTACTACGTATGTTTTAGATTCTACGTTACTTTCTTTGCACTCTCCTTCAAGACCGTATATTTTGCACATGGCCAGTAACTTTTTTCTAAACCACGGTATTTATGTACTGATCTACATTACCTTCTATCCACAGCCCATTAAGCATGTTGGGGGTAAATAAATCTAAAGTACTTGGGGACCGGCTTAACCGCCAAGGCTTTAGCTATCAGAAGAATCTTAATAAAAATAGTAATCTCATTAATGCATGATTGTGTTAAAAATTTTTGTCCCTTTTGCGATAACTGTCTTAATAGATACATAAACTTTATAACTAAGTTGTATATTTTTTATAAGTTTGGGGGTGTCATTACTACTGACCATATCAAGCCTGATCATGTAGACTTGTAGTGGTTGGATTTTTTCTTTGCACACTTCTTGCCTATAGTCTGGCAGTATATAAGCGTTACCATTCCTCGGTGAATGTTATTGGACTCGCAACGCGCAGGCGTTAGAAACTCAATAATAACACAATTTTTCAACCGAATGTCCTCTTTACTTGTTATTTTGGTCACTACAGTAGAACTACTTGATATGATGTTGCAGGGAAATACTACTGAATATGAGTTAGAGAATGTTATGAT
Organism: Sinelater perroti; assembly: GCA_036346155.1. NCBI lineage: Eukaryota > Metazoa > Arthropoda > Insecta > Coleoptera > Elateridae > Sinelater > Sinelater perroti. The sequence continues at coordinate 6,365,424 of JARFIY010000001.1, read as the reverse complement.
ACCGATTACATGTTTTCAAGACACCGTTCAGGTATCGTACTAGAAGGCACAAGGAGAATATAATGCTTAAGTAGCGGTAAAGCTTGCTACGAGGATGGATTAGAATATTTTCGGGGTGATTGCATATATTTAGAGTGTTATGGTGATGCTTGTGAACTTATATGAATCACAAACATTTTGAGTTACGATATAACTTTCTTAGCGTAAAGACGAGCTATTTCCGCTCCGCTGGCTCGAAAGTGGAAGTGTCACCAGTTATTGCATATTTTTAAATTTAGGCCACTCACGGCTAATACTAATAATATTGCTTTTCATACAACAAATGTAATAGTCTAGCCGTAAGTACTAAATGTATTGCAGAACCCCCGCGGAGGCGTTTGGAACCATCATGAGCAATAATAAAAGAAACATTGGCGAACTCTCAGCATCAGACTATACACCGAATAAAAAAATATCTATTCGAACCGCAAAATTTAATCCCAAAAAATAATTCTATATAAATGAAAAGCAAATTGAAAATGTTGGCAAAATTATCTATCAAAGTAAACACGCCGCGGCAATCAACGCAATGGATACTTCTAATCAGTCACAATACACACCAGAACTCGCTGAAAAGAAAATAAAAATCCCACCTGTATATCTGCATCATGCTGATAAACTTAAATACCAAGAAATATTTGTGAAACTAAAAAATAAAACCAAAACTGAGTTTTCAACAGTTTACAAAAACAATCAACTAAGACTAAATCTAACAAGCATAGAAGATTATCGATGCATTACAAAACACTACATTGAAATGAATCTAAGTTATCACACTTTTAAGGACCCGGAAACTAATAATATATCGGTAATAATTTGGAATATTTCTGTATCATTGACTGAAAAAGAAATAGAAACTGAACTAGAAACCCTAAAATATCCCATTAGAAAAATTACGATTGTTTAACAAGAATAAATGTCCAATACCACTGTGCGCAGTGGATCTTGAAAATACAATCGAGGTTGAGCCGAGAAGAAAATTTGTAGAAATTCCGCAGTGTACAAAATGTGTGAAATGCACAGATGGCCACCTATATATTAACTGTCCTACATTGCGTTAATTGCTTGGAAAAGCACCCTGCAAGCTATAGAGGATGCAGCTACTTTCTTAAGATAAAGCAATCAACAACTAACAGCTACAGAACACCGAACAGATCATATTCACAAGCAACCACTACTATACCCAAGTAAACCAGCCATCTTCTCCTAGTCAACGCCAAGGAGTCTTACCTCAAGCCAACACCAGCACTGCTGACGCTTCCCAAAGCACAACCGACATCGTCACAACTATACTAACAAAGTTTGTTGCGCTGCTTTTCCTACATCTATCGCCATTATTAGCATCCATACTTCCTACCTTACTAATTCCAAATCAGTAAATAGTTACTAAATTAACTTTGACTAATTGGAATGCCAATTTAAAATGCAACAACGCTCAATTTTTATTGACTTCTTAACTCGCTATAACATAAACATTGCTTGCGTAACAGAAACGCACTTTATTAATACTGAAACTTTCCGTATCTCTGGATATCAAGTGTACCGAAAGGACAGAGAAGCTGATAAAGCCTCAGAGGGAGGGGTAGCGGTCATAATAAAGAAAAATCTAAAGCATCGCCTACTTCATCGTACTGATAAAGAAAGCTATCTCCATACAATTACACATGAGAAACAATTGCTCCCTTTAATTAATATATGCGTACAAACAACCCAACAAAAGATTATTAGACCACGATATAAAAAAATTGTTTGACAGTACAGAGCTCACAATGCTTTTAGATGACCCAAATTCAAAAACTATATGGGAATGCCGAACTAATAACTCTGAGGGCATAAGGCTACATAACATCATGGCGAACCATTGCATACATATAGCAGCCCCAATTGAATTTACCTATTACCCGTATAGGGTTGACCATCAGCCTGATACACTAGACTTTGTTACACAAGAATTTGCAAAACCAGTTCAACAAATGCTAACCAATGAACTAAACTCCGACCATCTTCCCGTAATCATGTCCTTCTATGACGTACCTCTAATAAAAACACCTACACCTAAACTTATTGATGGAATAACTGACTGGAAGACCTCCTAAAAAACGCTTGACCCAAAGCTAGGGTGGACGGGACCACTTCAATCCCCTTTGAGCGTCGATGAAGCATTAACACAATATACAACTGCAATACAAGAAGCCATAACATCGAGGAAACAAAGAAGTACTCCTTCGTACAATATATAATAAAGCTGAAAAATCAAAAAATAGGTATAGAAGACAATGGCAAATGACAAGGTCACCTTATTACAAAACATTACATAATAAATTAAACTATCTGGTAAAACAAGAGCTTGATAAACTTCGAATAACAAACAAGATATAATAGTTACTTAGAAGAAATACATCCTGGCGACTCAACCATGTGGACGAACCATGTAACGAAAAGATTGCTGATGCGACCAAGCGTCATCTACCCATTAGTAGCAAATAACACGACATACTCATCTGAAGAAGGAAAATCAGAAATCTTGGCTACTCACCTAGAGAAGGTTTTTACTCTTAATACAGACGAACACGACCTTTTTCTTTGCTACTAAAATAGCTGACTTCCATTTGCGGGATGCCACTGATATAACTCCTGTGTCCGCTCAAGAAATTAGACTATACATACGACCACTTCCAAAACGCAAGTCTCCAGGGCTAGACTTGATAACCAACGAAATTTTAAAACATCTATCTAAAAAATAATATCCTACCTAACCTTAATTTATAACGGCTGTATGAGAATAAGATACTCTCCCTTGTTGTGGCGAACTGCAAATGTATTACCGATTTACAAAACTGGAAAGGACAAACACAACTCTGACAGCTATCGACCTATTAGTTTATTGTCTACATTATTCAAGCTATTGGAAAAGGTGGTTCTCACTCGACTGCAAGATTTTGTACTCCAAAGTAAAGTCATATCGCTTTATCAATCACACTCCACAGCTGGTCAATTCATTAAACTAAGAGAAATAATCGAGGTGTTCGAAGTAAAGAAATACACAAAAACAATTTTTCTAGATCTGGAAAGAGTCTTGGATATGGTTTGGCTGAAGGGATTCTTGTATAAAATGATTAAGCTAAACATTCCGGACTACATAATAAAAATCATAGACTCCTTCCTTAACAACAGAATGTTTAGAGTAAGGATCAACGCAACACTATCTAGCAACAAAACACCAAGAGCAGGAGTTCTCGAAGGGAGCCTTTTGGGACCAACTTTGTTCAACTTCTTTGTACATGACTGGCTCACAGCAAATAATTCAACAATAGCCATGTTTGCTGATGATACGGTGATACTAACATAACACTGTAATCGGAACAACGGTAGAACATTGCAAAATACAGTAAACATAACGTATGACTGATATAAAAAATGAAAAACAAAAATCAACGCAACTAAAACCCAGGCAAAGATGTTCACACTTGAGCGTCATACCCATCTTCCAACTATTAGATTGAACAATGATAATATACCATGCAACCCTAAGGATGCTGCAGTAAAGTACTTACGAGTTCACCTAGATACAAAACTTAACTGGGAACATCACCTAAACAGAAAACTTAATGAATTCCACACAAGATTCATTCTACTATACCCTTTGATCAACCTAAATCTCACCTTAGATCCGAATGTTCGCTACTGAATTATAAGGCAATTCTCCGACCTACACTATCTTATGCATGTCCAGTTTGAAATAACGCATCCAAAACATCATTGAAGAAACTTCAAACCATGTAGAACAAACTGCTACGTTTTGCAATTAACTGTCCTTGGTTAATATACAAGAGCCAAATACATCAAGACTTAAACATTCCGCTAATCACAGACTAGCAATTTCTTTAAAAAGTGGATGAAATTAAACCTCGGAAAAAAGGAGCATACACACAAAAGTTTTACGTAAGCTATCACAAAACTTATTCTAAATTACTTAATCTTAAATAGTATTACAACCTGTAATGTAGTCAGCTACAGGTGTGAACACATTCACTTAATCCTCTCTCCAAATTGATGTACTCCTAGTTATAAGTATCTTTATTATACCAAAGCCGTGTATTGCATTTGTTTTGCAGAGCTAGCTATAATTATTTTTTTAATATTACGGCTGTGATTAGTAACCAAGGTGAACTATTTATTATTTTATTTATATATACTTTAAAATTTGGTGTAGAACTTAATTGTGCCACCATATAGAATATGAGCTTTTTATAATATGTGTAATTAACAACAAAAAAAGAATATTTTTATTATTAAGTATCATTTTTGAATTAGTTTATTAGCTTGTTTTATAAACACTTAATTTTGTTTTGTTTCAGGTACGTTTGCATTTTTGGTTACGAGTTTGGAAGCGGAAGTTGTAAAAAATGTGGTAAGTAAAAATAAAACGTACCTGTAAATTTACTTTAATGAAAATTCTGCAGCTTTACTGGGGATGCATATTTTTTTTATTAAAAACTACCACTATTCATAATCGAAAGATAATAGTGTCTAAACGTGTGCAGGTTTTTCATGGGTTATTCTTTTTAGATTAGGTATTATAAAATAATAATTTTTATTATAGTTTAAATTAAACAGATTAGAGGATAATTGTGTATTATCTTGTACTAGCCTTGTTCACCCCGCTTCGCAATGGCCAGATTTTTGGGAGAAATTTCTTTTTTAAAATAAATACTTTTACCTGGTTTCCTGGTGGTGGATGCTTAAGAGTGGGTAGCTTGGTTGGCGCTAACTCGCAACAATGTAGATGCCCGCTCTTATTCTTGATGGTCGATTATCCAATCACACAGCTATTCGACCATCAAAGTGAAATGAAAAAAACCTTGAGAGGACCAAGGCCAGTAATCGTACCAAATATCATTTGATTCGGTTTGGCCGCTCTGGTGTGATGTGCTGACATTTATTGTTACATTTTGTTTTATATACACACACACACACACACACGCACACGCGCGCGCGCGCGCACACACACACACACACACTTGAGAGCAACAATAGACTCACTAACTGCACGCACATTTTCGTTTCCTGTTTCAATCTAAGGAAAATTAAAAGAAAAACATTAACGTCCAAGGTGTTTCTTTATTATTGAGCACTAAAAAACTGTTCCTATTCCATTAATCGAATGACGCATTCAAAAAAATAATCATCACGAACGCGATTTTACGAATCTTGCAAATTGAAACTTACGTACGCGACGACTGTGATTGGCCTACAGTACGCTTGCAATCTGGTAATTCATCTCAGTCGCTTACCCGAAGTTGACGTAAGTAAGTTAGTGACGTAAGTGCTCGAAAGATTTGTTGTAAGCAAATGAATACTGCTACCGAAGTAGCCCAGGCAGTTGCATTGTTGAGAGAGTGCCTCAGGCAGAGGACCGTGGTAAATCGACTAAATCTGAGTTAATCAGTTGTGTCGAGAGTGTGACGTCGATGCCGGAAAACCTGTGGTTACGTCCGCCGGCAAGGAGGCGGCCCTAGGCGCGTGACAACGGAGAGAGACAATCGAGTGCAGTCAGAAGTGTGGTCGCCAGCGCTTGACAAGTGAGAAGAAAACTGAAGTGAGCCACCCTGGCCCCAAAAAAGGCAGTTACGGGTGCCAAGCTAACTGTAGTCCAAAATCAAAGGCGACTGGAATTTGCTCGCAAACATCTCGATTGGGACCTCGACCATTGGAGTCAGATAGTATTCACCGACGAGTCTATGATATACTTGCATGACAACGGCACGAGACGTCGGGTCTATAGATGTCCAGGGGAGTGAATTGCTTATTACTATATTTATAAAACTGTCGCTGTAGTTGAAATGGCTCTCACATGTTCAGGGCGGGCGTTTTCATGCCTAGTAGAGGACATGGAGGAGGTTTAATAGCGGACCGCTACATCAGGGACATTCTGAAGGAACATGTTTTTCCGTTTTCGGAATTTGTTAGTGAGAACTTCATGCTAATGCGCGCGATGCCATACTACGCCAGTGACCACTACCTATCTCTCTGATGTCGGTATACCAAAAATGGACTGGCCTCTGCGTAGCCCAGACTTGAATATAATTGAGCATGTTTGGAATAAGCTTAAGTGAAGAGTCCGGTCTAGAAATCTTGCACTGTGCAGTGTAATAGAACTGATAGGGGCGTTGATTGAAGAGTGGAAAGCAATCTCTCAAGGCAGCATAGGAAAAGTTATCCGATCCATGCGTAATCGCTTGGAAAGTGCAATTAGGCGTAGAGGTGGCAACACCATGTATTGAAAAGATCATTAAATTCATCTGAGGATTTTATTTTTTTCCCTTTTGTAATCACCTTTTCCCTTTCAACTGTTTTGTGTTACACATATCCTTAGACCCATAACTTTGTCAGAAGAGGTCTTATTCCAACCAAGATTGTATCATTTGAAATCACATTTTTTAAGCTCTCAAATAGTACACTGAACTTTACTTGGAATGCTAACGGGGTGGATACATATTCTTTCAAAACTCGAGCTGAGGCGACTGTTTTGTTGCTAAGTGTCGAAGATTTTTTATGGGTGTCTTTAGGATAATTTTATTAAAGACACCAATAGCAATATGCCATCTTTCTTTAAGCTTAAGACCTTATTTCTACACTCCATAGAAATCATTATGAATATCCAAAAATACAAGAACTGATAATTATGTCTATAGAAATATTTATTTATTTTTATGTAATGTACAAGTACTTTCGAAATAAATCACAGTACGATCTAATAAGTTTTTATTCCAGAATAAAAATCATTTTCCGTAAAAAAACACATAATACATTTCACTTCCTTTCGTGATCGCTGAAGATCTGAAGGTTTTAAAAAGTCATTAGGAATTAAAGAGAACGAAAAAGGGATGTTCCAATGGTCATTCGGTTATTTAAAAAAGAATTTCAAAACAAAATCTGACAATGTCATGATTCAAGCCAAAGACATACATACCGCTTTCACTTGTAACATTTTCATTACCTTTAGCTAAAAAAATCAGTGATTTGGCTTTCCTAACATATTCTTACTGCTTAATCCTCCTTTTACTTAAAAAAGAACTTCGATTTTTGTTTCAGGATACGTAACTTTTCATTTTCTGGTTTTTGTTTTATTCATGGAATACTAGCGCATTTATTGGAAAAATTGTATTTGTAAAATCAAGATGATTACGGATTATTTTGATCAACAAAGAATTTTAGGTACTATATGTATTGAAATTTTGCATATTGTTTATACTTTTTTTTATTGGGGACACTGGTTAAGAATAAATTTTTAAATGATTGGTTTTTATCTTTTATTGATTTGAACTTTGGAGAACTGTTCGGATGTTCTGGTCACCAACAATATTTTTTACGGATTTTACCGATTCTAATTATCACGTACAACCGAGAGTTAATTTAAATTTAAATTCACTTTTTGCTCCTTATTCTGTTTTACTATCGACTAGTTTTATACAAAAATAATTAGCTGCAACTTCCTACTATTAAAAGATATTTCTATTCTACAGAAAAATTATTTCAAACCGTTTTTTATATGCAGAATACGAAAAGGTGGATCTGGACTTTATCTGTATAATATAATATTCAAGAATTATGCAGCTAACTAGATATATATTATGCCGTGTAAGTCACGAAGTTTGGTGATATTCCCGCTACATTTACGGAACAAACAACGGTATCATAACTTTTTGTGATATACGCGGGGCACTGTTTCTTGTAGCGTGCTTCATACAATTTATCGCTCAATAAATTTTTCGTCTAATTTGGGCTGTAAAATGGTCTTGATGTTTCCCATGTCCGATGCGAAACTCCACCTTTGGCATGTGTGACGGAGTTTGCCTGTTCCTGATGGCTATAAATCGGGCTACGCTTCAATGCGCTGTTTTAAAAATGGAAGACAGAACGAACTTTTATAGTTAATGGGGCGCAGTATTCAAATGAGTTCGGAAGTAAATTACTGCAGACATTTAATTCTGCTTGCACCTTTTCTGCCTAAATTGTGACAGATCGATGTACATGCGATTATGAGATGTGCGTCTCTTCATGCAGCTAACTTATGTGAAATTGGCAACTTCCAGCAATTTGTATTCACATAGCGTGCTAGTGCCGTGGAGTTCTGGCCGTCTGATCGTCATTCGCTTTACACTCTGGGAGGGTGCATTTCAGCAGTAATTACAGCTACACCTTGTTTCCGAAATTGAAATTCCATTTCTGGAAGCCCTACGGGGCCCACATTTACAATGAGCAAATCGGACGGACGGTTTGATTGGCTGTGGGGGATTTATTAGTTTTGATTATTACAGTTTCCAAATAGTTGCCGGAAATACCACCGAGTGATCAACAGCGTTGTCGCGAATTGTTGTTTGCTTAATGTATCGGCCGGAATTTGCGATCGCATTCCTTCGGTGGATCAAACAAGCCAAATTTCGCCGATTTATCGCAGCTGTGCAAAGTCGGCCTTACGTTCTTTCCCGCCAGCCCTAGAAGAGCACGCTAAACATTTTCCATGCAATTTAATTAAGCAGATGCGGACCGAGTGCATTCTTTTAATTCCTCTATGCTCACAGAGGCCGTAGCTCTTTCTGCGAAAGCCTGAATGGAAAAAGGAAACGGCCTTTGCCAGCACTTCGGCTGAAAAGTTCCTATTCGTTGTTTTTCTCTTTGCGAAGCCGGCCTGTTCTTCTCGTAGAGATTTTGCGATCTACCGCTTTGAAGTGCCGCCACAATTTAATTTCTAAGCACCAAATTAGATCCGGTTGGTATTTTCAGTTGTGAAATAGGGAACGACATTCATTGTTTAATGGTAAAAACGAATCGTTTCCAAATAGATTGCAGGCTGCTGCATTTCAGAGGCTTTAGCCACCCCAACATATTGATTTCGTAATTAGGATGACGTATAAACATTGCGGTTGTTACTTTAATTAAATTTTGTAGCTGTTAAATACATGAAATTATATAAGAATTTACAAACCGTGCATTTTTGAATTTCTAGTATTTTAAGCATTTTTTAGAATTTGTTTTATTTTTCTTTGCTCTTTGTTGAACATATAATCAATGTTTGCATTAACCTTGTCTCACTCGGAGATGACCAGAGATTATTGCCGGATCGGAAGAAACGACTCCGGCCATCTTGACAGCTTCTCTGGCGGGAGCATCGGTCGATGGAGGACCGAGTTGTTGGATAACCAGATGTAAAACAACGCCGGGATCAGAGGACATGACTGGCGGGAAAAATAGAAACGGGGACTTTTATATCCCGTGCAAGTGAGATCAATCTTACAGGTCAGAACCAGTAAAAAAAATGAAAAACTACACTTGACCAAGCAAGAAAAAAAATGAAAATAAAATTGCACTAGATGGGAATCGAACCCTCGACCACCGGATTACAAACACGACGCCTAACCGGCTGAGCCATTCGCTGACTTGTGCAAACGTCAGTGGAGCATGCATAGAACATTTGGCATGAGGAGAAATCAAGAATAGAATACGGGTCGACTTTCCTGTGCATTCCTTACACTTATTTTAAGCTACCGTAGCTCCGAGGGGTTCGGAGCTCGGCAGCTAATTCTTTGAGGGATATACATGAAAAAATCCCCTCTTTAACGTGGCAATAACCGTTTCTTCCGATCCGGCAATAATCTCTGGTCATCTCCGCGTTAGTTAAATCTCTTGTATTTCCTATAAAAATAGGGCAAGTATAACATTTAATTTATCATTATTCAAATTTATATTCAATATTTGTAATCAAAGCTACAACTTCTTAGTTAATAGTTAAATCTGAAATTGATTTGTTTTGAAATCTATAATTCGCAAGCACAAACCTGCCAATAAACGCAATAATACCGCTTTAAATGATAAGCTATCGTTTCAAATGACCGTCGCTAGATACCTCTTCCATTATAACAGCCGTTAACTCCATGAATGTTTACAAAAGTTTATCCAAAGGAAGGCCAAGATTATAAATTACAATTATTGAATTATTGAAACTGTAAATAAACCATTGTTTATGTTTTCGCTATAACGGTACACAACTTATGTTCTCATAATTTAAAACTTGTATTACTGTAAAAATGTCTATAAAAATATATATATTCTATTTTGTTTCAAAGCAATTTCCAACAAGAGTAACTTCTATTTTTGTATTCATGATTAAAATAATGGGTTACAAATAAATAGGCAAATAGATTTCAACCACCACTGATTTTACATACATTCTTATTGAATTGAATTTTGTACACATATTTATTTAGTAATTGTCTGGCTAAATTCATAAATGAACGACATCGAAAACGAGTGGAGATAAACGAGTTTTGATTTTTTTATAACATCCACCATTCTTACCAGATGTAAGTTACATTTTTAACATGTTGTAACGGACTTCTGTCATCGCCATCGTGGTCACCGTCACCTTGCGAAATTCGGCTAATCGTGAACGTGGTACATCACCTTTGGTCTGCAAGCCGCTGCAGTTGAGACCTCACAGTGTACGAGAACTAGAACAGTCCAGAATATTCTAGAAGGAATGCAAAATTTCCAGTGTGAAAAAACTCCAGAACAGATGCTGGATATATAAATAGCATGCAGCGAATCAACAACCGGAAGTCAAGTTACAAAAAATGATGTGAACTAGTGCAAAATAATGTTGTAGATAAATAGAGTTCTAAAGTGCGATTTTATAATACCCGTGTTAGTGTACATAAATTTTATTAAATAATTCAAATTCTGAAATAAATAAGTAATTTAAATAAATGTGAGTGTTTTGTTTACCATAGTTAAGAGTAAAAACGTTACAATTCCTTATGCATACAGCTGTGTGTATTCTAAAAATGGAAGGAACTGGACGATACAGTTAGGGAGACCAGGTTATAAATATTTTTGATACTTACGCGTAACTAAAATTAAATTCTGATTAGCTTTACATCAAATCAGTACATTACGAAATCCACTTTGTGGACTATGCCATAAGAGACTTTTAACCACAACAATCCACGGCAATATAGTTCAGAAACTTTAATGTCGAAGATAGATATGAAAACTTGAAATATTGGGAATAATTTTAATCAGCTATAGTGATGAAAGAATAATGGAACTTAAAGGTACTTTGTGGTTTAAAAAGTCTGGAAAAAATTACAAATCGGAAACTAAAATCTTAAAAAATACGCCGAGGTCGACAAAATATAGGATTTGTGGTGAGCAGGAATGTATTTCGCCGAGGTTAACTAAGATACTGTAAAATGGGAAAATGATCAAAACTGGTTACAGAATTGGAGAGAGACTTTCGTAAAACACGCTATATTCAACTTAAACGGGATTTGTATGGAAACCAAATAAATTTAATCAAGCTGCGCTTTGCCTAGATGAAATACTGAAACAAATTAAGATTATCATGCATCAAAACACTTAAGCCATAATGATGATTTACAGAATCGGAGAAAGGCTATGCTATGATACGTCAAAATTAACGTAGTGCAGGATATACGCTGAGACAGTATGAAATGCTATGAAGAATAGATAGCTCTTGTTCGGCGGCAGTAATTTTGTTGTGTTGTTGGTTTTTGTATTTTTCTTTTTATAGAACTTCTGAGTGCACATAGTTATGTATACATCACATTTAATTTAGTTTTTCTTGTCTGTTTGCCTTATATTTTTATCTTCTTTTTGTGTATTTAATTCCCACGTTCTGAAAAAAGAGAACACAATAGCCGCGAGGTAAAGTCCTCGGCCTACCACACTAGCGCGTAACGAGCCTGGGTTCGATTCCGAGGTCAAAAGCAACGGCAAATATCAAGTGCTCTCCGGCCGTCATACAAACACTTTTGGGTGGTCGTAAAGTATATTTTCCTTCTTATAAAGGATTAGACTAGCCACCTGCGCGGGGTACGCCCAACATGGCTCATAGTACTACACGAAATGTGTGGTTAAAAACAGGCTAATAGCCTATATAAGAGTAGAAGATTCTAAAAAAAAAATGACACTTAAATCTAACCATATAAAATTTGAGTTTTTGGAGTAACGCTACACTACTTTATTAAAAATCTGTTGTGCTGTTTGTCAATTGTTATTTATCCTTTTGATTTAAAAATAAACTGTTGGTGCTTCATGAGAAATCAACCAAGACCTTCAATGAAGTATGCTACCGTTTATTTACTATTTATAGTCTGCAGCTTCAAACTTTGCTAGTGGTAAGTCAAGTTTTTGTTTTTTCTTCCATGTGCGGCCAGTAGGAATTGTATCTGTGTAAAACAATTGTTCATTGCTTAATCTTCCGTGTATTTCTGTACAAAAACTTCACAAATGTATTCCTCAAATTGTTCCCAGACATGGAGGATTATTAATTGTGCAAAATATCAACAACACTACAAAAAGCAAAGGTAATGTGCTCCTATTTTTTGTCATTTTTTAACAATGTCAGAGATAATTTAGTTTCTTTAGATGTATTGCATACCACACACCGAGTTTTCAAATATAGTAACACACACATGAACAAATCGAATTTATTTAATTGGTAGCATAGATCATGTTAGTTATATTGCTCGACCTTTTCGCTACTACTTTCACGTTTGATTTATTTGATCGTAAGTGTATTTCCACGTAGGGTATATCTTTGGCAATGGGGTTGAACTTATTGAGGCGAAACTAAGGTGTCAAACTTGTATCACTTTTTTTTTCTATTATTTGCTCTTTGCTCTTCTACCAATGTAAATTAAATAACTTGCTGCATAGAAACATGTACATAAAGGCCAAAAATACTGTGGAACATCTCGTTCATTTTTAAGCAAAATGTTTAACCAATACGTTTTGGAAATGACCATTTTAAAACTATACAATAGTCAAGAAAGAAGCCAGCTTAAATCTATTTCATTTAAAAGCAAGTTTCAAAATTGACGGTGTGGGTACCAACACTTTTGTGGTTTCTCGGTTAAACGACTGTGATTAGAATAATATTGGTTAATAAGATTAATTTGTTATTAATTCTCTCTACATTTTATATACACCTTATACACATTATTATATAACAAAAAAATCTTTCGTAGAAGAATTTAGGTATTGTGTGAATAAATCAGTTGTAGGTTTTGATCGACAAAACAGCTTTTTAAATTTTGTAGAAAGAACTAAAAACCGAATTAGTTTAGGAGTGATGGTGGTAGTGGAATATAGATACACAGTGTACAATACTGAAATTTCAATGAAAATGTTGAATTACAAATATCACAATTTGATTTCACTGAAGAAATGTTCAATATTTAGTTTCAGATTGTACAAGTGTTGTATTCGAACTTAATTTTAGTGTAGTATATTTTTTCTTCTAAAGTTGGTGAAAACGAAAGTTTACTTAAATAAGCAATTTTCAAGACTTTACAGATATAATTGTACTGTAATTAACAAGAAATTTAACAAATATATATATATATATATATATATATATATATATATATATATATATATATATACACACACACACACATATATATAATTAGTAAACCCTGTATACCTTTCGGTGTAGGGTTTGTACGTATTAACAGTAGTATATTTTGTACAGCATTTATTTCTTATTTTGAAATTACACATAAATTACCCATTCTTTTTTCTCATTTTCCTTGTTCTTTTTGTTGCAGCATTTTCTCGCCTAAAACACACGTGTTTTTTGCTCTGATAGCTGCTTTATCTCGAATGCTACCTAAAAGACAAATTTGTGTAAAAGGATAAATAAATTTTCTGCAAATTGCTTCTTTAGTGACAGTTCACTCCAGATTCTGGAGCGCTATTGGGCGGTCGAAGGAAAATGGAACGCCGTCAAAGGGAATTGCGAACTGTTTTCGCGCATCCCGTAAAACCGCGAGCAGAAATCGCTGCAAATCTGAATGTTTACGTTGTGCATATAAGCGAACGTGCATTGCATAAATCACATGAATGCCATTTGCTCTGTTTATGGTTCATTCATTCATTCACATGAAATTAAATGGCGTTAGCGGGCGCGTTTGCTCTAAATGTAGAGTCCAAATAGACCCGGTAATTGAAAATGATTGGGTTTTTGGCGTTTTGTTGGCCTGGCAAGTGCATTTGTAATAACAACGCGTTTGTACACCGAAGTTAATTGCTGCTATTTAGGTTGGTTGAAAGTAAATATATGCATGGTAAGTCTTATAAAACGCGATAATGGAGATTAATTGCGTTTGTGTAAAGCAAATATTTTAACTGAATATAGCTAATGTTAAACGAATTAATTGTTTAATTGAATAATAACTGTAGAAATAGAATGAATTGCAGTTAAATGGAACAATAGTGAACATCGATCTAAATATCATAAAGGAAAAATAAAATGAAAAAATCTGGTGTGAAGTTCATACGACTTTCCTTATCCTATTATTTGGGTAATTCTGCCAAAAATCCTGGGCTTCAATTTTTTTTCTAGTTCCTATTTTACCAAGTTTTACTTTAAATTCATGTTTATCTCGTGATAACAAATTATTATTACTCTCGGCTCGGCCGATTTTTACCAAAAGTTTCGCACTGCGTCCCCTACCTACAAGTAACTTGCGTGCCAAATTTCAAGTCTCTAGGTCTTACGATTCTCGAGATATCCTGTTTACTGATAGAGCGACAGACAGACAGATACACAGAGATACACACACACGCGCGCGCGCGCACAAACACACACACACACACACACAACATTACGATGGACATGGAAAAGCCTAGATGGCAAAACTCGAAACGAAGTAGATTACATCATTACCGATAAAAAATAAATCTTCAAAAATGTCGCAGTGCTGAAGAAATTTACAACGTTCTGTAATCATAGGTAGAGATACATCTTGGTACAGAAAGATTGATCCAGAGAAAAACTAGATAAAACTGTAACGCGGAAATCGTTGACAAATATCAACAGTATATATGACACATGTTCGAAACCAAAATTACATCAGATTCAAACATCACTGTCTTAAATGACCAAATCTTGATTATAATAAAAAAGGCTCAGAAAAGATAGTGATTAAAATTTGGTCGAAATAATTAGTCACGAAACAAAAACAATAATGAAAGAAAAACTAAAGATAAGAAGTAACAGAAACGGAAAGCCATTTATAGCTATGACGCAATATATTCTAAGATATAGAGATAAAGCAATAGACAAACTATTAATGAAAACAAAAGCCGCAAAAGTAAAAAGTTTAGGCAAGGTTTTGGCACAAACGTTCACTTTATATGTATCAAAAAAGTAAAAAAAGTATTGGATACGATAGACCGCTTGTCTTAATATTTATTGATTTTTGCATAGATTTCGATGCCATCGAAATGAAGAGCAAGTTGTATTAATTACAGATATACTAAACTTACAGATAACATCTACGAAACTACAACTGGTGACATATGACGGTTACATGAAGAATCTAAACCTATAAAAGTAGAACGAGGAGTCAGGCAAGGTGACACGCTATCACCCAAACTGCTGTCCTGGAACATGCTTTCAAAATAAGGATACAAGAGAGATATCAATAGGCGAGAGCAGCTACATTACCTTATATTTAGGTTAGGAGATTATGATATCGCGAGTTAACCAAACTGCTGAAATACAGCGGCGAATAAATTTAATCTGAGTAGCGTATGGATCCTTAAGAGATATATTTAAAGGTAACATCCTCGTAGACCTCACAAAAAGTATTTGATTAGTGTGTGCTCTCAGTGCTATATATGGAGCGAAAACCTCGATACTGACAAAAAAATTTCTAACAACTCAAAACAAAATGGAAAGATCAATTATTTAAATAACACTTAGGAATATAATGAAAAATGAAGTATAAAAAAGAAGATGTTACTGAAATAATAAATAACCTAAAATGGAATTGGGCAAGGATGAAGAATGGAAAGTGAACACAAGAATATGCTGGAATGGAGACAACTGACAAACGAAGTGCAGGAAGACCACCTGTACGCTGAATAGACTATATCAAAAGAATAACAACTAACTGGATGAATGAAGCACAAAATAGAATGACAGAAAATTTTAGGGGAAGCCTATGTTTAACGATAGACGAAAGATGCTGAGTAGTAATAATGACGGTAGGTAGGTTTTCAGTTCTTATACCTTTTGGTATTAGTCTTTGACGTCACTCATTTAACTATAGGCTAATTCAAGTTAAACTTTAGAATTTGAGTTGCGAGTTGTTTGAGTTTTGTGAACGTTGGTATTTTAAACTTGTACAGTTCATAAAGATCACCATAAACATCGTACAGTTCATAAAGATCACCATAAACATCGTACATTTATGAACTGGATTTTAAAACCATAGCAGTTAATGCTTTTTGTAAAAAACATATTGTGTGATGAAGCTCATTTTTCTTTAAATGACTTGTGAATCGTCAAAATTGTGGCATTTAGGTAGTGAAAATCCAAGTGCTCTTAATTGAAAATCGATAAAAATGCACTTTTTAGTGTGCCCGTACTTTTTTGAAGACGAAGGTGGCAAAGTTATGACTGACTGCTGTATGTTGGGACGCGGTGGCTCAGATGGTTCAACCAGTTGGCTCTGACCTCTGGCCAGCGCGCGCGAGTTCGAGTCTCGCTCAACCCATGTGTGTGTGTGAATGTCCTAGAAAAAGTTCTTGTTAGTGGATACAATAACCCTTTAAGGGTGCAGTGCCTGTAAGTGTGCCAAAAAATGCTGTATGTTATCAGCAGATGCTAAACATGTTTTTCAATGAAATCAACGATTTGAACTTGAATGACATGAGGTTTCAACAAAATGGCATTATCTGCCATACAGCACGTAAAACACTGATTTGACTACAAATCAACTATTTTGGTTGTGCTATCCCACAGAGGGGTAACAATAATTGGCTACCACGGTCTAGCGATCTAGTAAATCCTACTAGACTTTTTTTTTGGGAATATTTGAAAAAAGAACATCAGATATGTAAATAATGAAAAATAAAGCTGCATTTATAGAAAACTTCATTAAAATGAAGTCAGATGAGTTGTGGATAGCATTTGTCTCGACAAATTTCACAGTTAACTACCAAGCCTGTGCTTTACACTAATAGCAATGAAATATGGATTTCTCCAAGATTTTTTGTTTTATCCAGGAAAAACATTCTATCTAGTTTGGATCATCCTATAATTAAAGTTTGAATTTTTAATTACCGAATTTGGATAATTCGAGACATTGTAATTTTCATCGAAATTGACCTTTTCCGATTCTTCGAGATGCGAATGTTTCAGACGTGGAAAACAGATACAATTTTCATAAATAAAATTGGTAGTAGTGAAAAAGTTCTCACCTAAGGTTTACTGATTTTCTGTTATATAAAAAAAAATGTCTTACGTCTCAATACTTTTATATACACGTCATAAAAGATCAAAATGAAACAATTCGGGAGGATAAATACTTTAACCTTTTACTTATGTTTGACTTAAGATAGTTTTCATTTATTGATTTCATGTGGGTAACAAGTAATATTTTATTTTTACCTTTAAAGTTTGATTTAATTTAAATCTGCAACAAGATTTTTGTGGTTAATCTGTAACTTTGTTAATAATGTTTGTCTACCATAGCAAAGTGTAAACTATTGTTTGCTACTGGCTCGATGAATTTTTCTTGGCGACTTGAAAATTAGAAACCGACTAGGAAAAATATTACGTTTAAAGCACCCCGTCTTTCGAAAATTACAAGAATTTAATTTAACGTGCAATTACCATCCGACTGCTGTGAAATACATTACGTGCAAGAGGGAAACTTTTGTCTTGCACATCACACTTTATAGTGAATTTCTTTAGTAATTTATGGCGCTTTTTGCAGATATACTTTTCTTGCATAATGAATAAAGTGCACTTCGCTGCAGGATATCAAACTGGGATGTAGTAGCGCGGTCTAAACTTCGCTCGCTGAAAAACTTCCAGCGGCTAATAGACATTTACAGCTCTGAAATCGTATTAAATATCTATTTTGCGGATCCCTTTGAAATTAGCCGCCAGCTCACGTACGCCATCGGGTCTATCTTTTACATAGGTAAACAGATGCGTGGGTGCGTTTGAATTTGAATTAGGGCCGGGGGTTAGCTTGTCGCCTGCTCTAAAGCATCGCGGTAGGCCAGGACCTGCTAGTAAGCTAAAATGATGAAATATGTACACAATATTTAATGATATTAGGCATTTAAAGCGCAGGGGTTATGTAACGGCTTAACCGGAGAATATACTCTTTTAATGTTTAATTGCGTTCCATGTGACCGAATAAATTGGATTTTTTTCAAAACTTTTTAGGCGCTGCTTTAATTAGTTTGTGCCGCCTTTTTGCGTTAATTATTAAAGCATTTGGCCACAGTTTTTTTTGCCTTCTGGCAGATTTAATCCGGGCGTTTAATTTGTGCCAATGATTTGCAATTGAGTAAATCTAAAATTTATTAACGCCCGAACCGTTCGAGCTGCAAAATACACAGAGCTAAATTGGCTGTGCTTTTTATTACAAATATTTATCTGCTAGGGTATAGTCTGAACATTTGGAGAGATTTTTTTTATTGCATAAACCGTAAAATACTATGTTAATTAAATCAATAAATTCTTAGTTTATATATCATAAGTATTACTTTTAATGATCATATGAAATAGTACGATATGCGAAAGGCAAATTATAGTAAATAAAATTGAATATGTTATTACATCATTATTTAATATATTTTTTATTTTAATTCTTATTTTAGAGATGCCTTTATTGTCTACTTTGATAACATTAAATGTTGATTTTTTTATATTCGTAGGGTATTTTATAACTTAACAATGTATGGATTGATCTAGAAGTTTATGTAGTTTTTTTAATACAAACTTGAAATCTAATTTTTATTTATAATAATAATGGTAAGGCCCTACGCCCCGCGTGGGAGCACGGCCTGCGAACTGAGAGGTTAAGGCTCTCATACGTTCGCTCTCTCTGCCCGGTCGTCGAGCACCATCTCTGATGCGGGGCGATGTGGCAAGCACCGCACCTTAGACGACCGCCATTATTACCCCTTGTTCGAAGTAAACAGCAGGTACTCAATTATTTTTAGTGACTGAATGCGCCGCCCTCCAAGTATAAGACAACTCCGAAAATAAAACCGGATCCGTCAGCATCGCAGCCCGCCCCTCAACCACGGGACCACGCTGGCTGTAATTTTTATTTACATTTACTAATTAATAATATATTATCTTATTATTTTCAAAGTTCTCGGTTTTTAATTTTACACCAGAAAAAATTAAGTAGTTTGAATATGCAGACATTATCAAATACTTTTTCAAGAGCAGCATCTTTATTAAAGAAAAGAAAATTTGATGCAGTAGAATCGAAATTTTTAGATATCAGTTTTTTAGTAACACTAGCAGTATTTAGACGTGAGGATAAACTGTAGCTTTCGTAGGGTACATTGTGCTTTTGATTCTTCATAATGCATCGGGTCATCTTGTCATAGAACACCCAAATATGCAATTTTGTTTTCTGCCGCCCAATATCACATCATTGCTACAACCTTTATATCAAAATATAATTGTGACTTTTAGAACATGTTATGTCACATGAATTGTGTAAAAAGGGATTTAGATTTATTACATTTTTTGTAAACAACAAAAATAATTCAACTGACCACCGACATCCTTTTGGGTTAAACTCAAAAAGAATATGTGAGACATGTTCACTTTTTATATTTATCAAACCATTTTCATACAGTTGCATTTAATAAAACTGTAACTTTTCACTCTTTACGGTGGTGACTAAGACGTGAAAATTTACGAAAGCTACTTATTTATTTTACTTACAGACGATTAAAATCACGTAAGACGATTTATGTATACAATACATACGTAAAATTACACTGTATTTATCTACAACTATTTATGTCGACGCGCGTAGATAGCTTCACGTATTTGAATTCACTTCACTTTGCTGCCACCACATTCGAATTTCCTGTGGTGCGATATTTATGTCTATTTAAGATCTATCAGAAAGGCCGCGGAATTCCTGGAAGTGCCGGACTGGAACCATCTGGAAGGTTCGCCTTGTTAAAATCTGCGAACGTGTCCAAGAGGCAGCTGGATTCCTAGAAAGCATTATGTTGGCTGCCTGAGTGTGACGGGGTGCAACAAAAACAGTTCAGAAATTCGTTATAATACATTACTACGGCATTAAAATAATGTAACATCATCAATTAGTTATGTTTCCCAAACACTTTAACTCTAAAAATCAAAAACGCTTCCAACTTATGCATCCATTCATTAGTTTGATCTTTTAATTTTTTAATATCAACAAAGAAAATGATTGTACTGTTAAAACGCTGTTTAAGATCACAACAGCCGATTGTACTCAAAAAATGAAATGTTCTCATTAGATAAGTATAGGAAAACAAACGCATATTTTTGGATTTTGTGAAATTGTTGAGTAAAAAAATTAAAAACGGTTTTCCACCTAATTTAACTTAAAAATAGAGTTATATGCCCTATAAATGGAAAAAATAAATCAACATTAATGCAAAGGTAAACTCTAACGAACGGCTGCAAAGAATAATCCGCGCTCGTAACCTATTACGTCACTAGCAAAATTAAATTGTTAACTTAATTACCTCAATAATATTAAGTCATTTCTATTTGAGCTTTGTCAATTTACCTAATTACACATCTATTTTTCAAAACCATTATTTCCAGAAACTTTTTATTTTTTATGAACTGGTCGATTTGTAATACGTTCTGCAAGGGTAAATTAGTTCTGGCATACAAAAACGCATGAGGAAACTACGTGATCTTCAATCATTCTAGATAACTCTATTGATACAACATGTACGTACATAAGTTTATAACAATCCCAATTTCTCTAAGAAATATTAACGCGGAGAATATAAATGGAGGATGTTTGAAACTGATATGAGGAAGATGTTGCAAAATTGATTGACTGTTTGCATATCCATCACTCGAAATATACTGCTCGGGTAAACTGCCGGATGATTAACAATCCGTCGTTTAGCAGCAAACTGTGTTTAGGGTAAATAGAGCAACGGATTTGGATGTATTATAAGAAAAATGTCTTTGCAAATTGCTTTACTAAAACAGGGCCGTTTATACTTGTCACGAAAGCATCAGAACTAGGGAACTCCTGAGAAGAAAAAGTAGTCGTTTATTTTATGGATTTATACGGATAAATAAATACAGACTATTTTCAGTTGACAAGATAGAATTTGTCAACGCGTACATTATTTTCGATAACGATTAACTAAGATGTTACTTTATTTCCAATAATGTTTTTGTAAATTAGGATTATAGTTTTGCGTATTTTCGTAAATGGCTTTTAAAATTGTTACGAACATTAAATGTGACGGCGTACTAATAATGGGTGTGTTTAATAAAATATAGAAAGTTAATTTCTTATGTTTACTATAGAAGTCGAAATTAACCCATATATTTGATGTGAACCACAAAATTATATACAAATATTTGCTATAGTTACTAAACAATATTTATAAAGAATTATTTAAGTAATATAAATCAAATTAAGCTGTTACCTGTTAAGGATATACATGTTTTGTGAATAATTCTTAATAATGTCTTTTTAAAAATAAAGTCTTTGTGACATCGACATAAATCCTGAATATAATATTAAAATACAAGAAAAAGTAAAATTTATTTACATGAAAATTATCACAATTAAAGTAACTAATATTAAGAATCGTACTATTTAATGTAGTTCCCATCAGCGACGACGACCTTCTCAACTTTGTTTATATGTGTCATTACCTCCATGATAGAAACCTTCAAGCTCTCTTTGGTGGTGCGATACATGTCATTGTTTTGCACCTCAATCTTCACTCTTGCTCAGCGGTCACTTTCTCTAGCCAAAATTTAACAACTGTGTCCCGGGTGTTAATATAACTGTCGGCGATCACCTTCAGGCTTTCCTCAAAGAAATGGGGTGCCATGACATCCCCTTCGCTGCTCATAAGTACCGGTACCGTGGCAGAGACGAGGAACTTTGTACTCATGACGCTAAGCATTTCAGAAGTATCTTAGCATATCCAAGGGTCATTTTGGCAATGTACCTGCCTGTCTTGGATGAAGTTCTTTTCGCCCGAAAGTAATCAATAATTGACAGTTTCTCTTAGTCACTACTACCCTGACTGTCGACCTCACTACACCCATTTCTTTTGCCGTATCATTGATGTTCCACTCGTGATCCTGATCAAATTCATTATTTCTCTTGCACTCAGATCGGTTGCTATGAGTTGCCCTGCCAGCTGTTATCTCTTCCTGGTGATCATATTTCCTGTAATTCTTGACCACTTTTTTTTTGTAGCAAGTTACGCAATAATTTCTGTCGGCGATTTCCCGGTGCGAAGGAAATCGAGTATAGTAACTTTACAGTGGTATTCTCTGTTTATTTGGTCGAAAATCGTAATTTGTTGATTATTTTGTGAAGCTAATATGTTGTTACTTAATGGCATTGCGCATGCGTATAAGATGGCCTTTCGAATTTCCCGCAGTGTAACCTAAAAAAACTGGATTTTTTTATTTTTATTTTTTAATGGTACTGACTATAGTTACTGATAATGGTAATTTATTTAATATCTTAAAAATCGTAGCCCGTAAACTGGTTATTAATGGCGAATAACTTTTTTATATAACCTTTTGTAAATGTGGCATCAACTAACGCCAAATTAGAGCCACCGCTGTGGCTCAATTGTCAAGCGCATTACTGCTCTGTCACAGGGTGTATGTGACGTCATAGTATTAAGTTAGTTAAGTGCATATTAGTAAGCACAATAAGCCTTTAAGGCTGCAGTGCTGGTACGTACGCCTCAACGAAGGAAAAAAAGTCAAATTATTTGCTCTTAAGTGGAGTACAGAGCTAAGATGAGAATCAGGTTTTTTGTCCCAGGGAAGGAGATTTTATAAAAATTCGGATAAAAATCAACTCTGGTAACGTACTTAGAGGATATGTGAACTAGAATTTCTTTAGACCACATATATTTTGTAATGAAATTTTGGAATAATTCTTTCATGCCTTGCTTGATCGCCCAGTTTCGAATAAATTCAATGACCTTTTCATAAGCCGGCATCATTCATTTCACTGATGACCAAGATCCCCTATATCGATCAACACTACGTCCAATACTACGACGCAGCAGTCGGGTCGTCCGTACTCTTGATGTGCCGAATTTAGTCAATTTTCTGAAAGAATATTGTTGAGTGAATATAATGACATGATACCTTGCCAGATAAGTCTAATGTATTATCCGTGTATTTAAATAAGTTTGCTATAAGCATGTAACATTAAAAGTAATTTCATGCGCCAAATGAAAATTAAAAAAAAAGTTTGCAAACAAATGAATGTAACTTTATTGAATTATAAATAACGGCTCTTATGATATGTTTCAGATTGGTATATCTGGCATGACAAAATTTCTGGATATATTACCTTATTCTAATTTATCGTAGACTGACAAAAATTTTAATAATTTATTAACTATAAGTGTATTTTTAATGAATATAGTCACCCTTTTATCTAACCACTGTTTCCTACTGTTCAGGTAGGATGGTAATTTCCTTCACTTTGCGAACCTTTCAACATCGCGTTATTGATTACTTCAATGAGTAAATTCCATTTTCGTAGCGAATCCCAAATATTTGAGCTTTTAAAAGCGCAAAACAGTTGAAGTCACATCGGGTGTATAAAGGAGATGTAAAAAGTTTGGCTATGTGTGATCTTCCTTTCCATTTATTCCAGAATATAAGAGGAATGACATAAACTTCTTTAGTGTTCATTTGGCATCTTTCTTTCCAAAGATCCAAATCCTCAATCGAAATCCTATAAAGATTAGTTTTGGGAACGTCAACGTGTATGACCAGTTTAGCAACTGATCAAAATATTCTTTCAACAAAATACACTTTGGTTTTCTCAAATCTTTTGTTTCTATAGAGAGTCGCAAACACATGGAGATGAGAACTTTGAAACAAATTTATAAGAGCTTAAAAAGGATCGAATTTATTTCACGTTTTCTTATATGTAAAATATTTTTTATCTATTAAATTATACTCCATTGTGGACTATTATTTTTGAACAAACTGATACTTCTATAAAGGATATTTTATGAACTAATGAAAAATTATTAAAATAAAAAAAAGTTTCTTTTCCAAATTTTAAACTTTAAATATAAAAGATGTTTTAAAACTTTTGTTGATGTGTGAAAACAAGCTACTTGATTAAAAAATTCTATCATCCACCATACATACACGTAGAATCAATACTGCTGCATAAATTGTTTTTATGAAGAAAATTCTCACAAAATTAAAAGTGAAAACAATCGTCCCTATTATAATTTTAAAATAGAAACTTCAAGAAAATATACCTTCTCTTTTTGAAGTTTTCCAAAAACTTTTGATAAGCAAAATATAATATTCCACTGAAAAGTAATAAACGCTTTTGTTTTCTAAAAAAAGAACGGTTGTGGTCTGGGCAGCTTTGAAGAAGAAAATTGCCAGAGTTTTGTTTTATCTATACATGGGCGTGTTTCTTCTACAAAATTCACTGAAACTGATAAATTTAGTTTTATTACTAGCAACGTCACTGCCATTTATAGTTGCTCGTACTGGCTACTATTGTTTTGCACTTTTGCACACGGATGATGCTTTTTTAATAAACTCTGTGAAGCCCATTATGATGAAAACTTTATCCTAAATTTTTTAAATATGAAACCATATTTAGCCATTAGGTCGGATTTTTTTAAATATTAAAAAATTGCTGCAAAAGATTTTGTGAAAAGGAATAAGGCACTCATGGCTTGACACAAGCACCTAAGATATTAAGACTTTCATATTAAAGTATTCTAATTTGCTAAAATATAAAGAAGAAAAAAATCGGCTGTCCATCTAGTTTTTGCTGCAAAGAGCGGAACAAATGATAATCTGTTGGAGCCATAGCTGGACTATATGAAAGGTGAAGCAGAACTACCCAGTCAAACTCCTTAATCTTCTAGCGTGTGATATTTGCGACGTGTGGTCTGGCATTATCTCCATGAAGTATAAGACGCTTTCTACTGGTGATTGCCGACCGTTTCAATTGAATAGCTTCCTTCAAACGATCCAATTGTTGACGATAGAGATGCACATCAAGTGTCTCGTGTTCGCTCACAAATTCATGATGGACAATTCCATTTATATCCCACCATACACACAGCATAATTTTTCGGCTACTAATTGTCGGTTATGACCTTTGCTTAACCATTCTCCCCGTTTGCTGACATTTACGAATAACACTCACTTTTCGTCACCGGTAATCAAATGGTCGAAAAACTGACAGTTCGTAACTAAAATGTGATGATATTAAGTAAGCAATGGACATTTTAAATTGTGTTATTTACCTTTCTGTTAGTCTATTACTGATGCTTTAATTATGATCTCTACCATATATAACAATTAACTGTTGAGCTGGTAAAACTTCCAATTAAAAAAAACGCATTCGTACTTTTTTGAGATTTTTAATTCTGAATTTTCTTGCGATATGTTTTATACACGTATATACAACTGTTTCGAGCTTTTTTCAGGAACAGTTAAATTTTTAATGTTACATAAAAATCTTATTAATGAAAATATGAAATGGTAATGAACTTTTGTGTTTTTTGAGCTTTTATTGCGCATAACATTTTTAACTATAAACTTTTTCTTATGGACAAATTAATAAGCATATAATTTTGCGCTGGAAGATTTGTCACGTTTCTGTATTTGTGCAAATGTTCATTAGGATGAATTCAGTGACCATTTGCTTATAAATTCTTTTCTCGAAAAGCAACCAGCGTTGAAAATGGGGCTACAGGCAAAATGGAAGCGGAAAAACGTAATAGCCGTGTGATGTGTTTGCGACGAGAAATTCCCGAATGCCACCTAGCTAGTGTGAAGGTTCCTGTTTTACAGCACGACACAAATAATCTGATCGAGTGCCGATACAGCGCGCGTGCATTATCGCGGTCTTTGGGAATGAGGACTTCTCGATACTGCGTTATCTGGGTTTTTTTGCCTCTGTTAGAAATTCCGGTCTCCATCCATTACCTGCCTTTGTGCAATCTTGTTAACTTTGATGTCGCCAACAGGATGAAATGCAACAGAACGGCTGCAGAAAACGAAGCCGCTATCTCCGTTTGATGTTGAAGTTTCTCTTGAAGTGCCGTGCAAGAAAACCGAAAAGTATTCCTTGATTAAGCAGCTTTTCTTATTTTAGAAGGGGCTTATGCTTAGATTAAATACCATTATAATATATATACTCTTTGGCAAAAACGCGAAATTTTAGGAATATCGATGAATACGTCAAACGTATTGTATAGTTATAAAAATCGGATATTAAAAAAAAATACTATTAATACTATATTTTATTCGTAGCATGTACGTCTGTCATTTTACTTCAATAACCTCTATTATAACGTTGAAAAATACAAATCAGTTCTCAGCTGTGAGATGTCATAAATTCTGTTTAAATAAAATATATTATTGTATATATCTTAACTGTTCATAACGCGACTTCGTGTTGAACGTCGCAGCTAATTTCGGAGCTGCCGTGGAGCCGTTTTTTTTTTTAATTTATTATCCGAACACACTAAGCTCCATGAGGTAATCTGTTATTATTGTACAAATAAGATATAGATAGTGATATCCAAAGATGTTCCGTCAAAATACTCGATAAGAAGTGAATATTTAGATATAAATTGCAAAATATGAAATATTTTCATTACTGTATCACGAGGTCATGTTTGTTTTAGGTTTCTTTGATAGGTTTCGTCAAGTAGAGGTTGAACGAGCCTCGAATTAAACCTTTAACATAAAGAACTCTGAGGTCCGTATGGAGGGAACAAAAGCTGCCGGGTAGCCGATACATTTTTTTGTTTTTATGTCTAATTTCTTTCACTTTTTTAATATATGAGACTTCCAGGTAAGTTTTTGTTTAGATGCTTTCCAGATATCGTGCTTCCGTTGACGCAATGTTATTAACTATCACCGGTGGGCACCCTTGACGTCGTAGGGTAAATGTAACATGGACAGACTTATTTTCTTTAATCTTAAGTTGCTGTTCGTGCATTTAATTGCAGGTGGTATTTAAATGTTTTTTATGTAACGAGCGGCGATTGTTGGATTTTCATCACAATGGAATGGCAGTATGGTCGGCAAAGGTTCCTGTTAGTGTTAGGTGTGACAGTAACAAATCTATGTTATAGAGGAAGTAAAGGAGCGGGATTCAGTATATCACCTTGTGGAACGCCGGACTTAACTTCCTGGTAGGCTGAGATTGCACTGGCTGATTTAACTTGGAAGATTCGATGAGTCAGATTTGATTAATAAATAGTGTTGGTGTGGAAATGAAGCCTTTACTTTATATAATAGTCCCGAATGCCACACTTTATCAAATTCTTAACGAGCGTCTATAAATACAGCAGAGCAGTATATCTTTTTTTCCGGAGTCTTATTGATGGTGTCATTGATACAGTGGCATTGTTGAATTGTGGAGTGGACCTGATAGTAGTAAAATGGAAAGAAAACTAATAGGAAGATATTAAGTTGATTCGTTGGAACCTTGCCTGGTTTTAATATCATTGCGATTTGAGCAAATTTGAACTATACTGGCCAACAACTGAGTCGAAGGATAGAATTGAATTAGGTGATTAATAAGGTAATAGCTTTGTTTGTATTCATTAGAATTTTTGGTGTAATTAAATTATAGCCAGGAGTCTCGTTAATTTTGAGAACTTTTATTTCGTTCTTTACCTCATCAAGGGAGAAGACTTTTATTGGAAGTGACAGCGGCAAGGGTGCATCAAGAAAGATGCTGTACAAATTCTTCAGCCTTTTTATAATCTATTCTAGCCCATCCACCTGTTCTATTACGCAGAGGTGGGATGTGAATTTGCGGACAAAAGTTTCTTTGTGGCTTTCTATAGAAGGTTATCACATCTAAAAAGATTTCAAGATATTGACGGAAACGTTTAATTTCGAGCTTCTTTATTTTGTTTGTTTTTTTTTTGTTTTGGGTTGTCTCGCGATACAATTATGCTTTCTTCTATCATCGATGGGGCGCGTAAGTTGCCATTTTGGCAAGCTCGAGATCTGCATTTCTTAGCAACTAGCTTTTTTATTAGTAGTGGAACATTAATGATATGGTTTGTCGTAGGTTTTGTCCTGCTTCTTGGATAGTCATAGTGAAATGATTCATGACATCTTCAAGTTCCTCAGGTGTTTTCAATCTTATTTTCGTTATTCTAGAAACGATCTAAATAATTCCCAATTAGTATTTTTCATATGAAGTCTTGATCAAACTTCTTTTATGATGGTTGCACTTACTCTAAGAATTACAGGTGAGTGGTCGGCTGAAGGATCGTAGTTTGATTCCATTTTAAATAGAAAAGCTCAATTGATCAGGGATTTTATTTCAATCCATCGGCCAATATGCAGAAGATCCCGTGGAGTAAGGGATATAGTTTTTTTCAGTGACTGTAATGTACAACATTGTTCCTCTTGTTGTAACCCGTGATTTCCAATACCTATGCTTAGCATAGAAAATGAGAATATAGAAAAGCAAAGAAATCTATCATGTTCGCCTTCGTGAGTTGGTGACGAGGTGGACAGTAGCGGACAGATATAATTAATAGTTTTGGTAGTTTGTTTAATGATAATGTTGTAGCTTAAAGATAGTTACATTTATAATTAGGTAACTGATGGTGTTTCTTATAATTATTGCTGTTCCGTCGAGATACTGGATATGATAGATGTAGTGTAGGATTTTGAGGTATGTCCTTGTAGTAAAGTGGCTTCGAGTACTAGAACTATATAAATTTTGTTTGCGCGAAGAAATGTTATAACTTCACCTTTGTGCTGTTGAAGACTATTAGCGTTCCATAACGTTATCCTTAGAAAAGCTATTATGGCGCAATTTTGTGTATTTTGTATATTAGTAGGTCTTGGAATGGTAAAACAGAAAAATTAATTTGTTTGAGATATACTGCTGCTTATGATTCATATATTTTTTGTTCTGATGCTAAGGTTTGCTTTTAATGTCCGGTTCCTTTTGTACCTATTTACTTTTTGACAAGAATTATCTGTCGAAGATTCGTCTTCTGTGTCAGGATGGTCAGATAGTGCAGCACTGTTGATTGTTTCGTTCTGGTACTGTGAGATTTGACCATCAGCATAACTGACAGCAAGTATTATTTTTTGTTGCATCTACGCGACCGGTGGAGCTAATAATTGTTATGAGTATTAAACACATTTGTGGATATAATTCGAAAACAAGGTATATGTAGATCCAGCTACCATGCCGCCTTAATAGCCGGGGCCTAAACCGGCTGACTGCATGGTGCGGTTATTATGATTTGTAGTATTTATAATATTGTTAGTAAAAAAGTATTTTTAAAAGTTAGGTTTAGCAGGCACAAGAAATTGGGCATATACGTTAAATTTTTATGCTCCACACTGCATTGGCGCACCATCTGTTGTCTCAAATCCGTACTTTATACTTGTACACTTTGTAAATATTATTAAGCAATTTGATTTCCTGTAAGTAAAATAAATAAGTAGTTTTCAGTAAATTTACGCGTGTTATTTACCTCCATCCAGAGCAAAAACGTTACAATAAGTTAAGTAGCTCTTTGCTTTTCTCTTCGTAATTTGAAGTATTACTCAAATATAGACTGTTTTCGTGGCCTCGCGGCTAAGACTTTGCTGCGCTGTCCTCTACCCAGCCCAGACGAGTTCAAGTCTCGCTCAACTACATGGGTATATGCTAGAATATTAAATTGATTACTCAAATTTTCATTTTTTATCGAAGGCTGAAGGAATTTGTGTTTGTCATTGTTTGAAACTACATACGTCTTTGTCAAAACGATAAAGTTTTTAATTTTTTTTTTTTAATATTTCCTGAACTAAATATTTGCTGTTCGGTAAATATGTTCTTTTGTTTCTCTACCCATAAACACATATTATCAAATGATTACTGTATTGAAAAGGTAGCTTAACATACTAATTAACTTCAATAAATAAATGGGTCATAGTTCAATGATGACGAAAAAAATTGGATGGGGTTCTACACAATATTGACTTATTTATATATATATATATACTTTACCGTGATCGTAAAGTAACATAATATATATATATATATATATATATATATATATATATATATCAAGAATGGTACGCTTCTTGAAACTACAATCATCATTGCATAACCAATTAGGGTATTTTATTTTAAACATTCATGTATGCCATATGTTATTACTCAAATGTTTACCACGACTGTCTTTATAGACGTCGATACGATGATCGAAATTTTCGATATTTTCACATAGAGTCGCTTCAATGGCAATTATGTCGGCAATTATGTTGTTCTTGAAGTCTTGCATGGTGGCTGGTTTATTAACGTAGACTTACTTTTCAGATATCCCATAAAAAATCTAAAGGTGTCGAATCGCACGGATGAATTGACATTTCCATTTCTCGAAATTAAACGTTCACCGAACTTCGATTGCAATAACTCAATATTCGCACGTCTTGTGTGATATGTTGCGCCATCTTGTTGAAAATGTTTATGTCAGTTTGATTAAGTTTCTGAAAGAGATAGTCATTAATAATTCCTCGGTATCGCTAAAAATTCACAGTAATCACCTTTTTACAACAGAGCACGCCAAAAAGTCACTTTTTGAGGATGCATTTGTTGTTCTTGATACTCTCTTGGATTCTCGTTCACCCAAATGCAACAGTTTTGTTTGTTCACCGTCTCAATCAATGTGAAAAACGCCTCATCGCTGAAGATGAATTTTGATGAAAAATTAGGATCAATTGCACGATTTTGGAGGAGCCAATCAGAGAACATACCTCTGTTGAAATGGTCAATTGACTTAATTTCTTGAGTCAATTGGATCTTATAAGCGTGTAAATTCAAATCTTTGTGCATAATACGGTGTAAGCTAATCTCCGAAATGCCCAATTCTTGCGATTTGCGCGTTATCGAGAGTTTTGAGTCCTCTTTTACACTCTGCTTCATTGCAGCGATATTTGCCGGTGTGATAACGCTTTTGGATCGTCCACATTTTGGCATATCACCAGAACCAGTGGCCTCGAATTTTCGCACCAAACGACCTATGCTGGTTTCATTTGGAGGGTTATGACAACGAAATAATCGCAGAGAGCTCGATAGGTGTTTTTTTTTTCACCATATTTGTAGTGTTCATTAGTCACTTTAACGTAGTCTTCAATCGAATATGACTCCATAACAAAAAATTGTAAGCCTTAAACAAAAGAAATGACGTTCTGTTGACAGAAAAAGACATGGCGTTTGTATCACATTGACGTTTACTTTCCTGCATCCCTATTGGCGGACCCTTTATAAAACTCATTGATGGTAAAATTGTTATAAAATAACTTGAGAATTCACACACTTTTCTTAGTGTTTTCCACTGTTCAATACATTCTGCGAAGTCCTGTGTTGGAATCGTAAATAACGACCTCGACGTATTCATCCGAATCTCGTCGACGATCTAGAAGATTTTCTCTTCTATCTTTGGACACAATTTAATGCAGATTCACTAAATTCACATAAATACAACGATTACGTACTACACGCACTCACTCACTAACCGGCGGTTAACTTTTAACTGATTTGGACGGAAGTCTACTTTCAGTTGCCATGTCATATTGCAATCGTTCAAAATGTTTTAGGGGCAGACCACGTGTGAGACGACAAATTGTGAGCAGTTAGGTTCACATTGATCTTCGATTCGGCTTTAGAGTTCAAATATAATTTTCAAACCTGCTTAGACGACCAGTTCATTGGAATTTTTTATCTTATATTGTTTTTAATATGGGTTCCATTTTTAGTCGTTTTCTTAATTCCTTATTCCTTACTTTATCCCTTCTAGTAACGCCGGCTACTTTGCGAAGATGCTTCATTTCCACAGCCTTTATTTTGTTCTTCATAGTTGGCGTCAGAGCTTACGTTTCACATCCAAAAGTGAATATTGGTACAAACACCGTTTTGTATACTGTTATTTTGGGTTTTTTTATATCTCCATTTTCGCTATTAATGCATTTCTGAGGCTATGGAATACCCTAGACGCAATATTTCATTAATTTCTGCATTGTGATACCCTTTGTTGTTTATGTTTGCCCCTAGGTATTTGAACGTCTCTACTTGCTCTAGTGTCTTTCCGTTTAACTTGATATCTGCTTGAGCGTTTTCTCTGCCTCTTGCCATTCTTTTTGTATTTTTCTCGTTAATTTTCATGTTTAATTCCAATGCTAGTATCATACCTTCAGGTTTTTTTATGGGTCTTTTTTGTATTTTCCGAATATTACTAGGTCACCTGCGAAAGCGCATTCGTTTATGTACATTGGTTTCAAGTGTCTATGTCCGATGTACATCATTATCGTTTTTCTCTTACATCTTTCATTGCGTCGTCTAAAACCGAGTTGAAGAATCTAGGATTCAATACTCCTCCCTGTCTTAGACCACTCTTTACTAGGAATTTTTAAGGGGTTGCCTCTTGTTCGTCCTTACATAGTTCTTATTTTCTTCGTAGAGCCTCCTTATAGTTGCTATTAGGTTTTGTTTCCACCTTTCTTTTTCTAGTATTTTCCAGACTTTGGATCTCTGGATTCGATCGAAAGTTTTTTGTAGGTCTATGAACGCCTGGTACATTTCAATATTTCTTTCTAGGGATTTTTCTGATTTGCTTGAATGTGAATATATGGTCATTTATATTACGCCCCTTTCTAAAGCCACTCTATGATTTATCAATTTGTCTTACTAGTTTATTTTCCAGAATCTGTTCGTAGACCTTCAATGATATGCTCAGTATGGTAATCTCTCTGCAGTTTTTACACTCCCGCTTATCTCATTTTTTGAAAATTGGGTCTAAGATACTAATCTTCCAATCTGATAGTACTCTCCCTTCCATTCAAGCTTGGTTGTATATTGAAATCAATAACTCTATTCTCTTTTGGTTCACATTTTTTAGTATTTTGCCTGTTATTTGGTCGTACTCCGCTGCTTTTTTTTCTTATGGCTTCTATCACTTCATCTATTTCCGCCATTTGGTCTGCTACTTGAACGTCATCTATATTTTTAGGCTTCTATACATTAAAATGAGAAGCCTCATATAGAGAGTAATGTCGTCTGTCGGTCCGTCCGTCTGTCTTTTGATCAAGGCAGCTTTCAAGCTGGAGACAAGTCATTTCTGACATCTGTCAAGCCTTATAATTTTTGATATGTGATAGATACAGACATAACGTTATCCGTAATCAACTAAGGACCATGAGTCAAGTCCAGGCGCCAAAAACCAGCCTTATCGGAAAATCTCGAGATCGATTTGACCGGAAGTGGCCACAAATTTTTGTTTATTCATAGAAGCTTCGAATATCTGTGGAACCGGAGTTCCACGTCCGTACTTGTTTATTTATATGTAAGTATTTTTCCATTTTTATCCCGAAGTCTTCCCATACCTTGTTCTTTGCTAAGCTTACGGCATTTTTGGCTTTCTTTCTTTATTCCTTGTATTCTTTGTATCTATTCTGCGTTTCTTTTTTTAAGTATCGTTTCCATTTGCTCTTTTTGAGTTTTAGCTTATTTCTAATTTGTTCAGTCCACCATGCTGTCCTATTCGTATACTTATTTTTGTTTATTCGGGTTGTACCACATACCGCCTTGGCTGTATCTACTAATATCCTTTTATACCAGCCCCACCTTATGTTCGACCTCTCCTTGTGTATTACTCCGTGTTACTGCCAGTAGTTTTTCTACTTTGTCTATATTTTTGTGCTAATTCTCCATCGATTAGCTTGTACAACTTTATTGTGTTGTTTTGTGTACCTATATTGCTTTTTTTATTAGTCTCTTGTGTTGGTGTTATCATACTTATTTTACTTTTTATACTTTGCTTCTGTCGTTTCTCTGGCTTAGTATGTAATCTATGATTGATCTTTCGCCTTTACTTTGAACTTCTCTTGTGTATTTATGTTTATCCTTATGTTTGAAAAAAAAAATTATTAATTACTAGGATATTATTTTGGATGCAGAAGTCGATCATTTTCTTTCCATTATTATCAACGAACTTAAAAAGTTCGTTACTGAATTCTATATGTCTGTCGGTCGGTCTGTCGCTGTCACAAAATTATGGATTTTTTAAAATTTTAAAATGGATTCTTATAGGAAATTTTACGCTGATTTCAAAATCGAAATCAAAAAGTTTCTATCTCGAATAGCTTTCGAGATATTCGACTTCGAATTTCGGGAAAATTTCGACATTGCTATTTTATGAGTAATTCTTAAAGAAAATTTTACGCTGATTTCAATAATGCAATCGAAAAAATTCTATGTCGAATAGTTTTCGAGATATTCGACTTCGAATTTCGGGAAAATTTTCGACATTACGATTTTAAATGTGATTCTTATAGGAAATTTTACGCTAAATTCGAAAATGAAGAAAAAATTCTATGTCGAATAATTTTCCAGATATTCGATTTCGAATTTTCCCGAAATTCGAAATCGAAATCGAAAGGTTTTTTTAAGTTCGTTCTGAGATTGCTTACAGAGCAATCTCTTCGCCGGCCCCATGTTTTTGTATTGCTTTCCAATCACATCTTTTGAACTACCGCCCTGTCTGCCGACTCTGCCATTTAGGTCTCTGAGCATAGTTATTTTCCCTTCCATGTTTTTTACTATCTCTGTAGCTCTTTCCCAGAATTCCTCCTTGGGTTTTTTCAGAATTCTATGTGAAGTACACTCCCAATAATGTACTTTTATTTTCATTTACTAGTAATTAGGCAGCCCACTCCTCCTCAGGCTCTCTCTTTCTCTCCTGCTCCACTCAGTATCATTAAATGTCCACCATCTATTTGGATTTTCTAACTACCTTTGTTTTTAATTTTTGTTATCGCTGGAATATCTAGGTCAAAGCTTTCAAATTTTTATATTAGTTTTTTTTTTTACTACTTGTGCTCTTAATATTCCACGTTGCTAATTTAAGTATCTTTTGCATTGCTTCGGTCGTTTTCCAATTTTTTCGTTCTTTACATTTTATTTATTAATCATTTTTTGGGGGTCTTTTGGTTGGTTTACTTCGCTCTTTATTGTATTTCTCCAGTTTTTTGGGTTTCTTGTTCCAGTTTCAGATTCCCTCTTCGCTTATCAACTTCTAGTAACCCACTACAAACAACTGCATAGAATACAAAAGATAATGAACACAGCAAAGATCTTTTTATTCAAAACTTAAACATATTTTTTAATTTTCTTTCTGTGCGATTGGCCTATACCATTTATTTTTCTATTTATTTAAATTGTTTTGTTTGTATTCTATATGTTTGTAATTTATGCGTCGAAAAAGACATAAAAATGAGTTTCTTAAATCTATTTGGAATGTTTTAAATATATAAAAAAAGTTTCAAAAGAAGAACTTTTGAGACTATTACTTGACTAATTACTCTTCTTGTCTTTTAGGAATTTTATTACAGCCCAATTTTAGAGTAATTAATAATTTTAGTTTCTTGGAGCGCAATTCTTTCCGCAGCTTGCCTCTAAAGTTTTTCCATCAAACAACGGATTGCTGGCGAAAATGAGCACACGGATTGCTGAAACTCATTAGTGTTCTTCACAGCTGATGCTGCCATTGTTCAAAATTACCTTTATTTGCATTTGCGCCGTTTCAGCTCCTTTTTTAAAAACAGTTCGTTTACAAAATTAGGGCGACGCGATGGCAGCTTGTTTTGCGTTTTGATTTATTGCCTGTTGTTTTCATGCGTGCATGAGGCCGCCAATTTGCCATGCCTGTGGTTTAATGCGACTATTGATGTTGTTGCTCACTCCTCCATGCAAGAAGCTTGTTTTTATTTTACTGAATGCTAAGTTGAGGCGCTGTGCCATTTTTAGCCCTTTGCTTCCACTTGACAGCCCAGAAGCAACAAACAACGTTTGTTGTCTCTGCCTTCCCGGGATTGAAATTCGACGCTTCAGTGTATTGACGTTTTAAAGCTTTTACGCTGCAGCTTCTCGCTGCATACATTCTGTTGCTCTTGTTTCTCTGTGTTTTAGTTTAGCCAACATTTATTTTCCCAAAACGAACCCTAATCAATCAATTGTTCAGATGAGCTTCCGCCCCCCGGCCTCGCCTTTTTTCAATTTAGATTTGAATTAGTTCAATATTTCGTCTCTTACATAACGAAAGGGAGGCATTAGCCAGAATCTGTGTTTGACAACCCTTACGCAGTTAATAATTTCATTTGCAGTCGAATAAATGGCCACGCCACTTGCTCCGGGCAAATTAACTTAATAACTACTCCGTCCAAATTGCCTTCATTATTATTGGGTTATATTTTAGTAGGAAATGTCACTTTATTTGCTGGCGCTAGCCCTTATCGTATTTAAGTAACGACGAATGGCATTTAATTGTTCAGTTGTTAAGTACAAGTGGTAGATTAAAGTGTACATTTCGTTTCCTTTATAATTCATTTGAAGCCTTGTAGAGCAATAGAACTTGTCTTTTTATTTCAAAAAGCGTTACGTTATATTTAACAGTTAACGTTACTTTTTCAAATGCAATTTATTTATTAATGTTTGGACAATAAAACATATCATCTTTAAAATGACAATAAATTATATGTCACTTCTCAGTAAGGGCTGTATAACAGCAACAGCAGTAAGCGTCTGTATATCAATTGGTTATATAATATCGTTGCAAGGACTTAAATTTTTAAAAATTTAACTAGCTGATATATAAAACCAGACAATATATCACGATTTTCAATCTCCCCTTTAAAAAAATATTTACAAGGTGCGAAGGGAATATCTTTATATGAATGTTGACAATAAATTGATAATAAATTATATTTTATTTTTAATACATGAAGTAGGCGGGAAAGCTTTTAATTCGATTTGATATATAGCTATAATGACAGGATTTAGTCAAATTTTTTGATTTTCGGTCTTGGCGTCTGTAACACGTGATTTTAGTATAGATCACACATATTGGATAACTTTGAAAGTGTTTAGAATTATTGTAATAATCGATCGAAAATCATGGCTCGAAAGAATCATGCTGATTTCCCCATTTAAGAATATATATAAACTTAATGACTTTCGGGAGCTCTAAAATATATAGGAAGAATTTTATTTCTATAAGCTTAGCCATTGAACTTTTCACTTTATAATTGATCTGTAATGGTTTGGCTACATAACTGAATTTTTTTGCATGAATCCATAAATATCGAGTATAGAATAATTTCGAATCTTGCTAAGTGCATGAGTATTGTGACGTATGATTTTCTAGCTTATTGATTACAATATAGCCTTTTGAAATAGTTAGGAATATTTGACGTTCATAATTTAGCTTAGGAGACATACCAAATTAGCTCAGTGGTCTGCATTATTATTTGTCTAATAACCTACTTATATCACTTTAAGCACTGTACAATATTATGGTTGTTTTGTATTTTAATAAAATCGCTTCTGCAAAGAACAGATTAATATTGAAAATCCGCTTTTAATTTTTAACTGTGTTATGTTGAAATGTAGGCAATATTTTACACTAAATAGGAGATTATAATTCCATAATTTAATCGTCTCTCATTTTTCATCAACTTGTTCAACAGTTCTAAATTTTATTCCGATAGGTATTGTTTATTTAAGAGTTCCTATGTTATTGAAGTTAAACAGTAAAAGCTAGGCCTTAATAGTAGATAATATAATAAGCAACTTTCCTTCTATATATCGCACAATATATTCTTTTCAGCTGAAAGTGAACTCCAAGCAGTAAATAGTGCATTGTGTAGTCCAAGCAAAATCTGTGTAAAAATTAAAAATATTTTTAGTCGTATTCCCTTATTCGATTTTTTAATTATTTAGTTATACCTAGATATGTACATAAGAAAAATATATGGCAATTTTGATATCAATTTAAATTTCAAAAACGTTTGGAGGTTATTTTCTCATTTCTTTGATCAATTTTGCCAGTTAACGAATTTAGCTGACGCCAATAAATGTGTGTGCAAAATTTCATTCAAATCTAATATC
This sequence comes from Sinelater perroti, assembly GCA_036346155.1. NCBI lineage: Eukaryota > Metazoa > Arthropoda > Insecta > Coleoptera > Elateridae > Sinelater > Sinelater perroti. The sequence continues at coordinate 6,327,322 of JARFIY010000001.1, read as the reverse complement.
AATTACAACAGTTATCGTGTCTATAAAAATTTCTTACGTTCCATACGCGCATGTGCATACTATATTGAAGGACGAGTTGAGAATATAAAACGAAAAACCACGCTAAACATTATTATAAGTCGTTGCTTTAAGGATTCCTCAAGCTATAATCATGTTTGTAATACACCGTATTATTGAAAAATGCAATAATTTTCTAAAAGTAATTCAAAATTTTTTTAGAATATTAATGTCTACGCTTTTCCTCAATATCGAGAAGATATATGGTAGTTAATTTATTATAATTTTTTTTTCATAGATAGTCAGTATGAACCTTTCAGGAAAGTTGACTATCAAACCAATGCCCTGGTTCGTTGTAAGGGTTTTAATTGACCAAAACATCTTTCTGTCTAAATACGATCATATTAGTTTTTTCTTTGTTCAAATTTAGTTTGCTGTCCTAAAATCACTTTAGAACTGATTTGGTATTTCATTTCATAGATTATGTTAGAGACTTTAAGTTTTGATCGTTAACCAAAAGATTGGAATTGCTATTAAATTGGTATACAAAGGCTTTATCATTTATTTTTACTGTTAAGTCATTTGCGAACAAAAAAAATAGTCCGAGTATTGTACCCTGGAATATCTCGCAGTTAGCCACCAAAAATTAAATGCATTACCACGTACACCATAAAATTCCAGTTTCTGGGCCAGGTTCGACTGAGATCGTAGTCTACTAATAAAAACTTCAAATACACGAAACATTACAGGTTGATAGTAACAGATCAGAGTTTGTTTTTTACTTATTTATGAATAGATATAACTATATATACATATAACTTTAACAAATTTAAAGAACAACTATTTGCAAATGAACACATTGTGTTCTACATGTTTAATCACTTTAGTGCTCAAATCTTAATAATCCTTAGGATCAAAATTTTTGCATTCTTTATATATTTATGTGCTTTTAGTTTTCTTATTTCATATATTTGTTTTATTAGAATGAAGTCTTTATTACGTTTGGTAGTATATTTTGACACTAGTTTCATTTGGAACGTTTTGGCAAGTCTTTCATAAAAAATCCACCAAAAATTTACCAGGTATGATTTTCATCAAAGCAGCTTAACAAGCCACTTAGTCTTTTTTGGTATGAGATTTTAATGGATGTAAAAACTATTGAACCGGACATGAAATAGATAGAATCAACCTCTAGAATTTTATGGATTTGAGGTTATACGACTTTGTAAAAAATCGGCGAATAAAGCCAAATATTAAACAAAAATGAGTGATAAAAACCTAGAATGATTGTATCTAACGGTTGAGCTCATAAAATAGCACAGGTTAGAGTCACAATATTAAAAATGTAGTGTGAAACGTTAAAGTCACAATTATTATAATAATTCATCATTATCTCAGGGAAGAAAAAAATTGAATTGTCCTGTTTCTCTTTAATTAAGAAAGTGTAATGCATACATTGCAAAACTGCATTAGATGTCATTACTTAAATACTAGGCATGAAATACATGGAGTCTAAAACCAAGTGATGTATTGAATATACACCATGATGCACAAAGCCATGATAATATTTGCAATTTTGGTATGGTGGACAAAGATAACGCAAAGAACATATATAATCGTACTAAGTAAGATGCAAACACTTACTTGTGTTGGGAATAACGGTCGCCATAGAAACATCAATAATGGCAATGGAGGCATTTCCTCCTTTTTAACATCATGGGTGTAGCAGAAATGTTTATTTATAGTATTCGCAACTCATTCATTCGCAGAAATAGTATAGATGTGGAACATCTGGAATTTGTACATACGGGTGGAAGCACATTGGATATTAAGGTAGATCATAATTCGGATTCAATTTGAATTTCGAGGTTAATGTTATAAATGAAAATTAATGTACAAACTAAATGAACAGCAGGAACAGACTTGGAAAAATTATTTGGTATACAGATTTATCAAAGTTTGGAATGGGAACAAACATATACTGTGAAAAGTGAAACTTGCACTAGTAAAATATGCATCGGTTGTTTTTCAAGCGGAAATCTTTGCTATACTGCAATTAATCAGACATACTAATTTGAGGGCTTATTGAAATAGGCGAAGCATTAGGGAATCCAAAGGTAATATTCAGGTTGGCATGGAAATGCCTCATAGAATTCAGGGCTTTGGAAAAGCACAATAAGTTAACTCTCTTGTAGATACCTGGGCACTGCGGAATTATAGGCAACAAGAAAACTCATGAGCTAGCACTAAATGATCATCAACTCCACATACAGACGCCGAACCGACTCTGGTAGAGCCTAAAAGTACAATACGAAGTCGGGCGAGAGAATGGGTCAGAAAACAATATAAAAAATACTGGAAAATGTTATGGGACAAGGACATTGAAAAACTGTTATAAAAGGACTCTCCTAAACGAACTGAAGAACTGTTAGTACAAAGCAGGAATCAGCTACAAATTATTATAGGTCTCTCCACAGGACATTGGTTTCTCAAAGGACATCTTAACAATACAGGACTGTATTGAGTTGCAGAAAATGTGACAGGTAACCAAAGACAACCATTCATATCTTGTGCGAGTGTGAGACTTCAGCTCATAGGAGGCAAACTATTTATGGAAAACCAATAATGGATTCAGAAGAATGCAACAACTATTCATATAAGGGGATTGTACAAACTGGTGCAAGGACTAAGGGTACTGGAAAATGTGCTTTAAATAAAATAAGAGTAGTACAATAAGTTCTTGATGGTGCAGTACTACCAGAGACATAGATCAAATAGCTCTTAACAAACAAAAATTCATTTCCAAAAAGTAAAATGTATGCAATACCCTAAAGCATTTAACGTTTTAAATATATGCAATTCTGAAATATATGACAATCTTAATTAATCTAAAAGTTCTTCTTTATAGAACAATCCCCGTCTTCACCTAGTCCGTATTAAAAAAAAAATTTTATGGAACTGTTAAATAAATTTGTTACAATAAAATATTGTTTGCGACAATTTCTTTATTTTTAATGGACGGACAAGTAATGTTTCATTTTATTTTGATTTGGAGCTAATGTGTAAAAATATTTGTAACTCTATCGTCGTTGAATCCACTGTAGTTCGAGTAATAACAGTCCCCTTTTAAACATTTTTCGTATTTTATTAGAAAACGAAACAATTCCACAATTACCCCAAGTTGTTGAATTTTCTGCCCCTAAAATCGTTTTATACGCCATATTAAGCAAACGACCTACACAAAGCAGCAGTACCGCCTCAACAGTAATGCTAAACCTCCGAACATTTTTCAAACAACTTCACACCAAACCCAGCTCGCCGCCTTGTACTTAATTTATCAGTAACGCAAAAATCATCCGTCAGCAACTAATCCTTCCACTATGCGCAGCCAAGATCGTAGGAAATTCCTTCACATAGTTTAACGAACCTCGAGCTCCGCGTCGAGATTCCTTCTCCGCGGGGCGGTACGTGGTCTATTAAATTTTCATAAAACTCAGTTGCAAGCAAAATTCTTCACATTTTCCTTCCTCTCTCCGGCCACTATCTCGCGATTTCCATAATTTAAGCGGCCAGCCTCAAATTCGGGTGCGTTCAGTTTTCTGCAAATGCGCTCCTTTGACATCTTTAAACGTTTGAAATTTGGAGAATGTGCTCTGGCTAGAATTATAACAACTGTGCTAATTATATGTGTCAGCACAATGCGGACGATTTGGAACTATTTCTAAAGCAAGATATTAAAAAAGCAAAGTTGCAACACATCAAAGACTATAGCTTACGTTAGAGAAGCTGCAAACGATTCGTCACTGCGCGTTAGCCAATTCAAAGAGTCCATAATTTATTAGCTTAAAGATTTAAAAGTTGCTATATATATATATATATATATATATATAACGATTCGTCACTGCGCGTTCTACAACATCCGAAATTCAGAAGAAGTTATTTTATAAACATGTTATTTACTTGTTATATACTATGCTTTATAAGGTATATTCAATTTATTACTAATTATTTATATATTATATATATAACTATAATATATGGGTAATTCTCTGCGAAATCGAACACCTCTACCCACCCATTTTTTAACGCACTTTTATAGGTCGATCCTTAGTACAAATGAAAGCTTGAACTCAACTTTATGATGCCGTTTGGCGCTTTTTTGTTCAACTCGATATACATGGTCAAAAACCGGAAATAAGACCGGAAGTCGGAAAAAAATTGACAAAATGAAAAAAAAATAATTGAAAACAGCTTTATTTTAAATTTTACTTTACTGCATCGTTTCCTACGTGAAAAAATACACAAAAAATTTCCCTTGTATTTTTGTGAGTGAGTGGTTGGCTGAAAATTCAAAGTCAAGTTTTTCCAATTTTTTAAACTTTGAGCCGTTTTTCCGGACGAAAGAAGAGGTTTAGGAAAAAATTAATAAAAACAAAAGTTGTTTAATTTTACTCAAAGATTCAAATCGATCCGACTTGATTTAAATTTTTTTCGAAAACCTGGACCAATAACGCCAAAAGTGACAACCAACTTATCGAGTGCAAAGTGGAAAGGTCTTCCTTAAGTGTTTCTGAGATTTTCAGGAGCCTAGTAAGAAAGATTATCTTATTTCCATATTTTTTCAAAACAGCTGCATTCACACAACAGTTTTCTTATTGCTCCTAATTTTTCAAGATGAGCTGCTTAACATTATGTATTTTGTATAGATGGAACTTTAAATCTTTCTGAAAAAATTGTTTTCAATAGTTCACGACTCAACCGTAATTCACTTGCATATCTTCAAACAGACTAATGCCTGTCCCACCCTTACAATATTTTCAAGCGTCCTTGCAACTTATGAGGCGGGGCCTTGTGGCGTCCTATTTGTAATATTTACGGTTTCCTTGAAATGTTCAACCTGCCTGAGGATCGTGTTACGACTGAGATTGGCCTTGTTTCGATCAACATTGAATTCTCGATGAAACAGCTGCATTGCTGTGACAGACTTACCACTTTTAACAAAGCTGTCGTAAGTAATCAAAGGATGTTAGTACGTTCACTGCTCCATTATGGCTGAATTTTAAATCAGATGGAGGGGAGAGGCCGTCTAATTCTTAACCCCCATTACCCTTTACCATGTATTACTTACTCTAAAAACGCCAAACTCGCATTTTGTTGATTTTTATGTCTCTTATATTCCGCTTTCGAATAACTTCCATGTGTATACTCTGCGACAAAAGTATAATCGGGCATATTTAACATGCATTGTAAGTTACATAAGAGGGCACTAGGTGCATGTATTAAGTGAATACGTTATTTCTGCATAAACACACACAAGGAAAACGCACACGCCTTACCACGCGCGGGTGCATTCACTTACACGCGCACGCACACCTACATACATGCATGTACGTACTTACACAGGCGTGCATACACACACAGCCTCATACACAACACGCACTCGTAGTGAAAAATATGTAAAAAGGTGTCACAAATATTAAAAATATGGACTCACAGGATTTCCATTAAAATGGACAGTACTTTTTAATTAAAATATGAACGACCTAAGAGAAAATGTTACATTGGTTATAACATGTAGTATTAGGAGAATATTTAAATCGTCAAAATGGCTCGTCACTTAAGTCTGGTCTACCCTAAGATAAAATATAGCGGAATATTTCTTCTCATAGTTTTGATTTACTTCTTATTTACTACCGTCTTTTCATTTTTCAAGGGAAAAACTTTGAGTAATATCTAAATCGCTTTGTAGCAAATATATCGTATTGCCTATGTCTGGGTATTAGGTCATATTCTAAATTCAAAAATTATCGGTCTTGTCCCCAACCGCAAGAATATATAAAGAAGGAGTATTATCTCTCTTCTAAAAATGTCTGTCGCAGCTATGATCAGTAAAGATTAAAAAAAAAATGGATGTAAGTCCACTAACGTGAAATTGCCACTCATAGAAAAGATTTTTTATTTTTTTTTAGCTTTGTGAATAGCATTCGCAATATTCTTCATATGAAACCCTAATATTTAAATCAGAATTAAAGTAAAATAATTTTTATAATTCAACAAAAAAAAATTTATGCAATTTTTTCAAGCGTTGGCATTACAAACGTTTTTTTTTTATCTTCAACTCCTCAAATGTTACATATTATTATACTTTTTTTCACACAGATAATTAAGGCAATTTAATTTTTTAGTAATACAAAAATGATATTGTTTGCAACATTCCATACTATGTACTACTCCGTTATTTAGAGAAATAAATTTTGTGAGTAGTACATGTTTCCATAGTTTTATAAAATTATTAATAAATGGTTCTGTGGTTGTGCTTTTGTAGGGGACCGGACATACTGGTAAAATCTGTATCCATATCGTGATTCAAAGGAATAATTAACCGATTCCTTCTAGTTTAAGAATTGTTTGACGACCTTAATGTGGTTTGGTTTTGTTTTTGTTTTTTAATATTCTGTTGCAAGTATTAACTGTCATTAATAAAATTTAAAGAAACTAATTGTAATAGCTTATTTCATTTGGTTTTTTCATCTAAATTGAAATCTGTCGTATAAATCTTTAAATAACATGCGCGTTTTATAGAAGTATTTTTGTTGTTGTAATTTATAATGTTTGGATAATAACAACTGTTGTAGTAATATAAAAATTAAATAAGAAATACAATTTTATGCAAGCACCCAAATCAGGAGGTGTATGATTTATAATTCCATAAACATACTGTTAGTCCAGACATAATTACATTACGTGCCCAACACTTTAATAACGATAATTAAGGTTAGGCAAATAGATGCTATCGCCCCGTAAGGCCGTACTAATTCTCTATGCTTAGCAGCCATAATAATATGTAACTTTAAATAAGTTATTAAGCTGTTTAATATAATAAAAACAAACAAACTGCAATTGGCACTGCTGTTACCTTGTCTTAGCGTTTTGTTGAAAATGGATCGCAAGAATTAGGAATACATATTTTAAAAGTTTTCATCGGGAAACATATCAACTCCGTCAGACGTTGGCAAGATTGTTCTATCTCAGGTGCACTTTATACTTTTCTATATCCAAGCATTTCAATTGCAGTCTTCCTATAGAAGGGATAAAGGCAGCTTCTCATCGGGTATTCCCTACTCACACATCCCAGAGTTACTCATCTCGCGCTAACGGCTTCCGTACATCAATTTCGTCCCCTTTCTGCCCGATATTGAGTTTTGCAGTCTGCCTCCTGCCGGCGAAATAAAGATGTAGCGGTTCATCGTCCTGTGTTTCTGTCATTCAGGACTCCTGTTTGAGCAGTCAACTTTCGGCCAATAATGCGAGGGACGCCTCCACCACGTTTTTGTCCGGGCATTCCATCGGAAAAATTAATTCCTCACCAGGGTCTTGGGGCACCGGGCCCTTTCGCACGACAGACATGTGCTTTCAGTAAATAATAGAAACGGGGCGGAACGTACTCTGTTATTAATTAGAAAAGTTTAGCTGCGCGAATTAAAGCCGGCGGCAACCTTTTATTCGCATATGGCTGTGAAGGCTGTACATAAAAACATAAATCATTTGTGTTTTTTGTAGTTGTGTGACAGGGAGACCTTCGTGTAGCATTAATATTTTGTTTGAAGAATTCTATTTTAGCCCATCTAAAAATGTGTTTTTAGATTGTTTCAATTAGGTATACCTAAGTAAATAGTAAACGAGAAAAATTTAGTTGTCTTTGTTTTGATAAAATTTCAGATTAGGTGTAAAGCTCCGGTAATAAGCGACACGTGGTTTTTTGTAATATCGTTGAAAGAAAGTTTGGGGGTTCGAAGTCTAGGGATGAAATCATATTTTGTTTAATATCTCGAGAACGGTTGGAAGACGTATAATACGAAAGTTATTTGGAGAAGGGCTTTTTCATGGTACACATATAAGCGTAGTGGTGGCCCGGATAGGGGACGAACAGTATAGAACGAACACATATTATTAAATCACCAGACTTCTACAAATAAGGGTGTTTTATTAAACCATAACAAATGTCTAGTCCGGATATATAATGCAGTGCCCCATGTATTTTTTTAAGGTATAGTTAAATAAATATATTTTTAAATGTAACAACATGGTTAATAACTAGTCTTGATATATTTTTTAATACGTATTAACATTCTACGCGAAGATTGAATAAAACGGTATCGAAAAAGAGTTAAATTTAATTATATGTAACATTAGCATAATATTGTTTTTTCGAAATTCTAAATTAAATATAGAATTTCCATATACGTTCTCTGAGAAATTTCACAAAGAAACTATAAATATAAAGAAATTATGAGAACGGCTTGGTCAGGCTCATAATTTTAGAATCTCCAGAAAAGCTTATTGGTCCACCCAAAAGGTTTTTTTTCAGAGTTTTAACTGGAATGCTTCATCTTATAATTTTGATCTACTTTTTATTGACTAAATTGAAAACATTTTTGAGGGAAACACTTTGAATGTGATGAATCGAAATCGCTTTATATAAACTTGTTAACGAAACTGTATATCGATCAGAGGTATGATAGGTATATAATCTTATAACTTAATATACGTACCTATTATTAATTTTTTGTTACTGTTATTGCTATTTTGTAATTAATTGTAAAACAAGTATTAATAACTGCATTTATTCAGAAGTTCACCAAACGAACTAAAAATTTTAATATGGAAAAATCCACACATTATACATAATTCTATCCTTTTTTACTTTCCAGTATAGAGATAGAATATTAGTATAATGTAATAATAAATACGGTAACAATTTTTCATTGCCAGACTACAATTTCAGTTTATGCATTTGTGATTGCTGATTAGTAATACCTGAACATTAGTATAGTCAATTGGTGCCATTTACATATTCTAACAGTATTTCAAATTCAATTCCGTTTACGGCTCGCATTTCCTTTCCAGTTCTCTCTAGCGTCAGTAACCCACAGAACTAATAATTCATTACCCAATCAGATATAACCGAATTATCCTCCGACCTCACAGACGAGCCAATTGAATGGTATCCTAGGCAGCTAAATGTGTCTCAACCCCTTCTAGAAAGATACGTCTGCTACGATTACCTGCTAATTACATCATACAAAAAAGCTCTTCAAGCTCGGATCGATGCCGGGTTGAAGAAAATTCACTATCCACCTCCTCTTTAACGCATTTTATCCTACTCGGCTGGTTGTAAATGACACAAGATTACTCAACATCTTTTAATAAGGAGGAACCATTAATTATGGGGCCCCGTTTTAGACGCGTTTATTCCTGTTCTGTTATTTCTAAAGAACTATTTGGAGAATTAAGGAGAATCTGCAACGAAACAGCAGTTAGAAGGAGCAGCAATTGTTATGTTTTATTTATTATCGCAGTTGTCAAAAATTAAATTATATGTTTTACAAGTAGTAACACAAATAGGGGAATTAGCATTCTAGTTACGAAAGGAAAGTTAATAATTAATTTGTGTTTTGAATATTCACTTCATTGTTTTAGAAAATTAAGATTCCTGTTTAGAAATGCATACATGCATTCTTATTTTTTGTGTGAAGACAATTAAATATTTGATATTCACGTAAAATGTTTTTCAAGAAAGGAAAAGAACATGTATTAATTGTATAATATATGTGATTATAATGTAGCAAATGATAATGTGAATAATTTAAAAATGTAAGCACAAATGTACATGATAATCTGAGGAAAATAGATGTATTTATGAATAATGAAGTGACTCGAAAAGTCTAAGTTTTATTTATTTTCTAATTTAAAATTGTCCAATTTTTATTATTGCACAGTTTTAGAATTGAATGTTAATTTGTAAATTTATACACCACTTACGCTCTACGCTTAAGAATTTGATGATAAAATATCGTCCTTCCTATATGTACTTCAATCAATTGCGATTATATTTAAACTAAACTTCTTTTAGTTTGTTAAAAGTTAATAAATTAAAATACTCTACTGTTGATATAATCTTAAAACGTAATAGTTGTTTGTAGTGAACAACGCCATCTAATAGGTAATATGTCCGACATTGCATGTCTTTTGGGTTTTAAATATTTCAGCTATATATAATGCTAGTGAGGCCAAGGAAATTATTTGTTGAGGCTTTTTAGGAAGATGTCATAATGTTCGGCATGTGTAAATATAGTTTCAAAGCACCCGAAAAAGAAATTACAATTTTATAAATGGTGAACAATATGTATTTACCTAAAAATCTGGAGAAAACCGAAAAAGTTTCTATTATACTCTCTCCTAGCAGAGAGATATTGTTATGTATTGTTCAGGAAAATTGGGTATTTGTAGGATACCCTAGCCTCGACTTTAATTCTAAATTCAACAATGAGTTAAGGCATGAAGTATGTATAGCGTTATGAATTACTTAATCTGGGAAAACTCACTCCTGGACATTATCAACATTAACTTCTTAACTGCGAAATGGTACAATTGAACGAAAAAGTCCGTTAATTGTTATTGGAACTAATAACGCAATACTACATAGTATATACTGTGTGCTTAGAAATTGACAGTTTATTTGAACATTGACATTACATTCTCACCATGCGATTCAACAATTCTGTGATAAATTTAACTAGCTACAACTCTGCTGTTTAGAGTGTGGGAATAGCAAGCAGCGTTTCCGCTAAAAGAAATTGTTTTATTTTCCTTAGTACAGAAACTTGACTTACTTTTTGATCTACCCTAATAGTTACAGCAGGATTGGCAACCCATTAAAATTATTGTTATTTTAGTACACAATAAGTGATACAGAGTTTTGTTTTAATTGATTTATTAAATTTTATTTTTAATAAATTTAATATTAATTTATATTACTCTGTTCAAAAAGTAACGTGACTGTTTGAATAAAACGCATACAATTTATTCATCCCAATTTAATTTTGTTTCTTTTAAAGTAATTTCTTTCCTTTGCGCTGATTGTGGAGCAATAATTGTTGAATTTTTGGCATTAAACTGACAAATAATGATTGCTGAGTTTTGCTAACAAACGTTTCGATCCCAAAACATCACTTAAAATTTCGTGTGCTGAACCTATTGATATGCCAACATCTTCAGCAAGCTCTGTTACAGTCAAATAACTATTTTCTATTATTTTATTTCTAGTTATTTTAATATTTTATTCGGTTATTGATGTTTATGGACGTACAGAACTAAGTTCTTTTACGGATTCAGCACCTTCTCTGAACAGCTTTACAGTTGAGCTGAAAAGTTCGTAGGCTAACATAGTAAAACACATTTTTTTGGTAAAATTCGATTTTATTATTCAACATAGTTGCCTTCGAGGGCGATACAATGCTTATAGCGGTCATGCAATTTTTCGATACCATTTTTATAGTACGATTTCTCTTTAGCCTCAAAATAGGCCTCACTCTCAGCGATTACTTCTTCATTAGTGCTGAATTTCTTTCCAGCGAGCATTCTTTTGAGGTCTGCAAACAGAGAAAAGTCATTGGGGGCCAGATCTGGAGAATACGGTGGATGGGGAAGTAATTCGTAGCCTAATTCATGCAATTTTGCCATCGTTTTCATTGACTTGTGACACGGTGCATTGTCTTGATAAAACAGCACTTTTTTCTTTTCAAATGGGGTCGTTTTTTCGTGATTTCATCCTTCAAAAGCTCCAACAACGCTATGTAATAATCGCTGTTGATGGTCTGACCCTTTTCAAGGTAATCAATGAATATTATATCTTGCGCATCCCAGAATACTGATGCCATAACCTTGCCAGCCGACTGTTGCGTCTTTCCACGCTTTGGATTCGGTTCATCGCTTGCAGTCCACTCGACTGACTGTCAATTGTACTCTGGAGTGTAGTGATGAAGCCATGTTTTATCCATTGACACATATTGACGGAAAAATTCGTTATTATTATGGTTGAATATCGCTAAACATTGCTCCGAGTCAACGACACGTTGAAACTTTGATTGTGAGCTCGCGCGGTACCCACTTTGCACACAGCTTTCCCATGTCCAAATATTCATACACGATATGTCCAACACGCTCTTTTGATATCTTCAGAGTCTCTCAATTAACATCAATTTACGGTCATTCATAATGATTTTGTGAACTTTTTTTATGTTTTCGTCCGTTACGTTGATTTTCCTGGTGCAGAATCCGAATAATGTTTATCAAGCCAAGCTTTGGCTTCAACAGTTTTTTTTTATGATAAAGCAATGCTTCATTAACACACGAAATTCTTTTTTATCCGTTTTTTTTACAATAACAAAAGTTGCTTCACTCACAATGCTATATCTCACGAACCAATTGTCCGACAGCTGTCAAATTTATAAACGTATCGTTTCAAGGTTAGTACTAACTAAAAATCATATGGATTTCAATCTAGTAAGACCATCTATGTGTCAGTCTACGAACTTTTCAGCCGACGTGTTATACCATTGGAACACAGTTTTTCTTAATAAGAATTGATTGCTGAATGCTTTCTGTGCTATTTTAAACGTTTCAGTAACAATTTTATTTTGAACATAAAATTTAATGCAAGTTCTTTGTTCAGCAATATTGGACATTTTAAAAATCGAAATAAAAGGCAAAAATCTGTTGTAAATAAACTGCTGGAACTTATAAACTACTTGATATATCAAACTGAAATCATGTGCGAATGTCACTGGAGGTTGTGCCAACATAAGAAAAGAAGTTTTTTGATCTTACGACTTTTGCGCAAGTTTCAATTTAAAGAGCATCTTATTTTTTGAACAGAATAGTATTTGCTTGCATTATATCTAAAGGATTTAATACACAATATTGATTTTAATATTTAAATACTTTGAAATAAATAAAAAAATTATCATAAAATGTAAGCTTTCAGTTTTTATAATAAATTATAAACGTCCACTTTATGAAAAAACACTGCAATATCAAATTCTATCCTAAAGTTATTCACGGGTCTGGAATGCTTAACTAGCTTTACATTTCGTTACGTAAGTGCGATAACAAAGTTTGTGCGAGGTAACCTGGGATAGCAATATAAATTTAATAGAGTTGAAACAGTTAGCCCGAAAACAGCACATGTGCAGGCCCAAGGGTATTACGGCAGCAGATTTTAAATGCGAAAGTACGACTGTTTAGTGAGCACTGTTTAGAATTGTGTGCGTGTGGTAGAGTAGCTGCACTGCAACTACATACTCAAAATCAAATGCGCCATTTTACTACTTCCCTTGCAAGTAATTGTCGCACATTGTAGTGCAAATGAAATCAGAGGAATCTCTAGTTGCAATTGCTCTGTTTATTTTCGCCTGCATGTCATAATGATTCTGTAAAGTGAATAATAAAATTATCAAAAATATACATTAATATCCAAAGTTAGGTATATCCAATTGGAAATAGAACTGAGCATGTTAAAGATGAGAGAACTGAGAGATCATTTGTTTATTTAGCTCGTTAAAGTAAACGAATCTTTGTACAAAAATAAATAGCATGAAACGTGTTACATACACATGTCGCAAAGGAATTTTAATGCACAAAAGTGTTGATTTTGATAGTTGCTGAATATGTAGAAATATATCACAAAAATAACATTTGAAAAGGTTCTTATAATGTAGAATTATAGAATGCTTTAAGATGTTCACGGCATCAATTTGTTATAAAACGTAATATTTAGACTTTAGCGGCTATTGTAAGAGATAAGAAGTATTAGTCGATAATTGTTGCCTGAGTTGTAATTTACCAACAAGTGCTCCTCAGGATCACGAGTTTCTAAATCGACTGAGACTCGAAACACCTTTTATTTATGTCAGATATTTATTTTGTAATATGTGTTTCATTCACTTTGTAGTGTAACTAAAATTGAAAAAAGAAAGTATTATAATTTTGTCAGTAACCTGGGTTCCGGCTACATGACTATCTAAAAAGAACAATTTGGTAGGACAATGATGGGGTAGATGTATTTATTAGTGGTGTTGTTATTACAAATGCCATTAACACTCAAAGATGCAGAAGTGAGATGTTGAAATTACATATAGTGCTTTTCAGGGGTGTATAAGACACAAAATTCATATTTGTGGATAACAGGTGCATTGTTACACATTAATACTAATAAATTAATTTTTCGAAAATGTATGACGAAATCATACGTGAGGTGTCAATAATCACAAATAATTAATAGATCTGTAAAATTCTTCTCCTAACGGGCATATGATTTCTAGTCTCGTCTTGTACCGTTCTTAGAGATAATCCTCTCTCTTTAACCTTCTGTTATTTGTATTTTATATTTGAACCACAAAAGTTAGAAATCAATTTCAGCATTTATATCTTCAGTATTATAAAACGTATGCGCATGATATGCTTATCAATTGTACAGTATTTTATTGCAAACCAACCATTGATCTGTTTATAAAATTCCTTAAAAACTTTGTTTTCAAAAGGTTTATATAAATCCTGTTTAGAAGGTAACTGAATAGTCTAACAATAATCTTCATTTTCGATTTGTTAATTGCTTTCTTGTCTTATTATTTTTTAAGCTAGAGTTAGTATGTGTTGTTTGCTTTTTTGCATAAAACGTGCAAAAACGTTTATGAAAACTTAATGAAGATTAAAACAAGTGCACGACATATTTTTCAGCCGTACTTAGTGTTATTAGTGGTTTACCTGATTTAAAGATGGCGGAAAATTTTATTTCAAAAATCAAATGATTGTTCTCAATTTTGCTACTCTTCCGACCAATTGACTTTTTCATATTTTTAAAATGGTACCAATGTTAATAGGAAATCGCTTTTATACAACTTACGGGAACTGCTTCAAGTCATGAAGACACCCCTGAGTGAAGCGTATCAGTCTTGGAGAAGATTACTTCAAAGATAACTGGTGCGGCCGGAATAAGTGGACTGTATAGGTAATTTTGAATTTTGAATAGAGAACTTCAAACAACTGTAAAATTAAAAACACTAACCCGTGGAAACGGCGCTTCCCGCAGATATCGGCTCCCTGCTGTTGGTTCTGGGGCTTCCAGAAGAAAAGGAGGATATGGATAAAAATTAGGACAAGTTACCCCAATCTTCACAGCAGACGAAACGGGGGCGTCTTCCTGGTATAAAGGTTCCCTCGTCGAGCTGATAATTTTTCGGCAAGAGCACAGCGAAAAAATGCCAAATGCAAAAGCACGAACAAACGCAAATGCGTAATGCCGCGAAAAAAAATGCGAAATGTAGGTTTTAATAAAGCAAAAGTATAAAGTCGCGTGAACTTAACCTAACTGAAATGGCCAGTTTAAAATGAATAAAGCAAAGGCTTAATGTCGCGCGAACTAAACGAAACCAACATGCCAAAGCAAGTGCTAAAAGCCAATTGCACGAGCGCGGCTCGCGGCCTTAATCGCCACGCGCGCTTGCAATCAATTGGGCCGATAAAACAAATTTCACATATATGAGAGGGAATCAAATTATAGCCGGCCCTAATTTAAAATTTCAAAAAATAAATATTATTAGGAGATTGGGGCGAACAATAACAAAGACTAATAGTCCATAATTAAACCCAAAAAGATTTAAAAAATGAAGTTTTATTATTTTTTATAAAACTGTATATAATTTCGTTTCATCAACTGAACATACCCAAAATTACGTTAAATATGTTCACTCTATTAAAAAACTTACAAACGATGTAGAGTATTTGCCACAGTAAAGTAACAACATTAAGGAACTATAATATCAGTCACCGATAATTTAACTAGAGAACTTATACTTGAGGAACGAAATCATATGTAATGCTACCAATAAACAAGGTAGATTCCGAAGGGTAATTTACAATTTTAGTACCTATCTTTTTTAGGTAAGTTGGTGTGGATGCTTTAGTGGGATTTGACATTTAATCTTTGTTTTCTTTCTGATTAATTGTCCAACAGTCATGATTTCTCATATTTGAATTACAAATTGCGATCTGTCATTTATTAAACATCCTGTAAAAATGCACTCTATTTTATATTATCTGAACGGGTGTTTTTTTGAAGGTATTAATATTTACAAATAAATGTTTTTCTTTCTCGTGTAACAAATTATTAGGGTATTAAAATAAATTCTTAACATCTCCTGTCATTCCATTAAAAGCTATCTCATTCTCTTTATGGGAAGACTGATTGTTTATGTTGTAGCTACATATTATTAAGTAATCAAGAAAGTTATGTCATTTTTGAAATTGAAAAGTTATTTTGCAAAAATAAAACTGTTTTGTTAATTTACCAGTGCTGATTGTTTTTGTTGCAAAGCTTCGTACACTCGTTGCTGTTGTTCACTACAAATGTTTGTCAGGAGTTTATCACTAACTTGAAGATATTTGGAGAGGCAGGCGTGTAAATAGCCGCTCTCGTGGATGCGGTGTGGGATACGATACCGATGCGGCTCGTAAGGACCAAAAATGGAGAGGCAGGCTGTAAATAGCCGCTCTCGTAGTACGGCCCGTAGTGGAAGGTCAGCCGATAAGGCCAAATCGTCCCTTAAACGGCCGTCGCGTTAGCGGATGGGGCGGCTACCGATATCAACCAATGAATTGCCAAATCGCTCACCTGAATCGGCTTCGGCTTCGGCTTCGTCGGCGATTCCAAGGTGGCCACCTCTGCGTTGCGGATCTGGTATCTGCGGGATGTTGAGACACGACCAAATTGGCCGAGCTGCGATGCGTGAATATTTGCGGGATGCGAAATGCGAATTTATGCGGACTGAGACACGACTGTAGTGCGCGCTGGGGCATGAATGCCTCGGCTAGCAAAAGCCCATGCCGTTGTGTGCGACGGCAAAACGTAGCTGATATCAAAGGCTCGCATGCCGCCGCGATATAAAGCGGTTCAAGGGCGAAAAGGCCGCCACACCATACTCCCGCCTTGAAAGGTCCTGAGCTTTCAAAAATTCTACTTTATCAAGGAGCTATTAACAGCGGTTTGAAACAATATTGTCATTAAATTCCTGAAATTAACTGTTATATTTCAGGTGCGTTAAATTGCGGTTAGATTTATATCGTAACAAACTATATATAAATGCCCTATTAATACACTATCTATATATACATGAATCAGCTAAAATATTGTTTATTGGGTTGGCAAAGGATATAGCTTGGTGACAGGACGTTTGTATGTACCTGACCCGGTTTTACTGAAGCTACGCGGATTACACCATCCGATCCGGGAAAAGTCTCTGTTATAACGCCTAGTGGCCAAGTTAAAGGAGGTACATTATCTTGACCCAAGAGAACAACAGTACCGATCTCTATTGGGCGATCGGGTGATCCCACTTCTGCCGAACTTGCAGCGTGTGCAAGTATTCAACTCGCCATTTTTCCAATAAGACAATACAAGCTGATCTAAAAGCCTTTTGCGGTTTGTTAAGTTCAAGCTTTCTTCTGTCAATTCAGAAGAAGGTAAATACTTGAGGACTGGACATTAAAAATGCGCCGGAGTGAGCACATCCGGATGCGGATCTGATGATAAAACACTAAGTGGTCGAGAATTTAAATACCTTCCACTTGCACTAGCACGGTCAAAAGTTCTCATAAGTGAGCAACTGCTTGCCCATGACTCGATACAAGTGTGTCTTAACGGTTTTAATGTTAGATTCCCAAATGCCTGAAGTGGAGTTTAACAAAAGAATAAATTTCGCCGAGCTGTGCCTTAGCTCCGACAAAATTGGTGCCATTGTCTGAGTATATAACAGACACTGGACCGCGGCGGAAATAAACCTTTGAAGGCGGAAAGAAACGCATCGGATGTAAGTCCGATACAAGTTCGATATGTATGGCTTTAGTAACCATACAGACAAACAAACATATGTAAACTTTCTGAGCGTTGACCTACGGCGAGTAGGTATATAAGCGACAGGTAAATTATCGTGTATTTAGCAATACGATTGCTGACAAAATAGACCACCTATGTGGCGATGAGTGGATCCACGAAAGCGCTATTGTAGAATCCGAGAAGGCGTAAACACCTGTAATAGGTAAACGAGCGGAAAGTTTGTCGCGGACCACGCGAACAAGCTTAGACAACAGCAAAGCGGCGACAAGTTCTAATCGAGCTAGCGTTGTTATTTTAACTGGAGAAACCTTTGACTTTGCACATAAAAGCCGGACGGTGATATTACCTTCAGGATCAGCGATGTGTAAATAAACACAACAACCGTAACCACTGAAGCTCGCGTCACAAAAGGCTACGATGTTCACTACGGCTTTTCCCGCAATGACAATATGGCGCGGAATTTTTAGAGAAGAGAGTGCGGAAAATCGCGTGCAAAAGCTGAAAAGCGACTGATGATGGATTCCGGAGGAACCTCATCCCAGTCTATTTTAGCTAGCCATAGTTCCTTAATAAGAATTTTGGCGTACAGCACAACTGGAGCTACAACGCCAAGTACGTCGAATAAGCGGGCAACTAGCGATAGAATCGTGCGCTTTGTGCATTTATCTTCTACAGACTGTTGTTAAAGAAAAGTAATCGTCAGCAGGATCCCAGGTTAAACCAAGGATTTTAAAATTGTAAATATCGTTACCCATGCCAGAAAAATTTACTGGTAAGCGGTGAGACTCGGAAGAACCTCCAATAAAGCGGGTGAATTAGTGGCCCATTTGACAAGGTCGAAAGAGCCTAATTTAAATAAATCGATTAATTCGCGAGACAATCGCATGGCAGTCTGTTCATCGGGAACCGAATCGACATAATCATCCATGTAAAACTGAGTTTCTACCAGTTTAGAAGCCTCAGGGAAGCGGTCACTATGCTCGCACGCTAAGTTGCGTAACGTACGCATAGCTAGGTAAGGGCTAGGCTTTAGCCCGAAGGGTACGCGGTCAAAATTGTAAGTGCGAATAGGTTCGTTCCTACTGAAACGAAATAAAATTCGTAAGTATTTACGATGGTGCTCGTTTACTCCGATGCGCAAAAACATTTGTTTTATATCAGCGGTCATTGCTATTGGGAATGTACGAAAGTCGAGTAACAACGAGAACAAGTCGGCCTGCAAATTAGGTCCGACATGCAAAATGTCATTAAGTGACAGCCCTGAGTGCGTTTTAGCACTAGCGTCTAAAACGATACGGATGCTGTCCTTATCTGGTCTGACAACGGCGTGATGCGGTATGTAGTAACCTCCTCTGTCAATTCAGAGTCAGGCACCTGGGACAAATACCCTGCGTTATATAATCGGCGATAGTTTTATTATAATTTTCTCGTAGGGTTGGCACGCAATCGAATTTACGCTCGAGCGCAAGTAGACGACGGTGAGCCAGACCGCGTGAATTACCCAACTCCGAGGGGTTTCGAGAAAAGGGTAAATCAACAAAATATCTGCCGTCTTTAAATAAAATCGAAGAGTTAAAGTTATTTTCGCAATCTAATTCATCTGGACTAATAAAACGTTGAGATGGAATTTCCTCTAACTCAAAGAACTTCCGTAAACTTGACTCAATGTCAACGTTAGCAAGCGCGGTAAACGAAGATGTAGTACTATGTAGGCAGGTTGCATCATAATGACATGCAATATCTCCCATAAGCACGTAACCAAAGCTGGTTAATATAGCGGGTGGTGCGCGGTTACCAGAATCGACCCTATCTCCCAAATAAATATAAGGAAACAGTTGAGCACCAAGAACAACGTCAATTTCTCCCGGTACATTCCAGGATAAATCGGCAAGCGGTAAATTATTTAAATATGACATATCTTCATTTAATGTAATGAAATTTGCGGGAAGTTTGTCTGTAATACAGTCAACTACTAAAGCACGAATGTAATATTTGTTGTTAGGATTAATTCGTGATTCTATTGCGAAATTAATAAAACCGTGTACAGGTCGCGAGGTCATACCAACACCTTGTAAAGATGAATTGCGTAATTTAATTATGGGAATGTTCAAGCGTTTACAACAATCCATAGTAATTAAATTATTTTGCGACCCGTTGTCTATTAAACACCTGACGACGAGCGTATTTCCGTTTTTACCATGTGCATAGATCTGTGCGGTCGATAACAATATAGCCGAACTTGAAGCCGCACTAAGCGATACGGAAGACGTGTCGTGAGATTGTGATACTGAATGCGTTGATATGGGCGCACGGTCACCTGCTTGCGGTCCAGCCGCCAAAGACGGCTTATTAGGGCGATCATCCTTTAAGTTCGAAAAATGCAGTATAGAATGATGCGGTTTTTTACAAATTTTACAAACGTTCAGTGATTTACATTTAGTTAACGAGTGAGATAGACTTAAACAGTTTATACAGCCGCGTTTCGCTTTAGTTAACTCGAAACGCGCTTGCGGTGATTTCATATTTTTAAATTCAATGCAGCGAAATAGTTGGTGTTCTCTGTCGCATAGCGGGCAACGCGTATTAAAAATCTGTTCACTCGACACAAACGACTTGCAGGCACCTTGTGCGCCACGGCCAAGGCTGTGATAAGGTAAACTGAAATTTGCGCGCGGCTTGGTCTGCGAATTATTAACATGCGAGCGCTCGAGTACTTTGACATAATCTTGCGTAAATGAAATAAATTGTTTACAGGAGGGTAATTCTATTCCGCTTACACTATTTTCGAATTGTTGAAGCGTTTGGGGATCAAGTTTTCTTAAACCACTATGTAACAAGACAAAATCTAATAGGTCGGGAATGTCTAACTGTTTTAATGCCGCGATGGACGCGGAATATTTTTCTATATATGTATTCAAACTAACAGCATTACCGACGCATCCTTTGATGTCCAGAATGTTATTTAGATAATGACTGCCTAAACTACGTTTATCTTGATACTTTTAACAAGACTATCCCATATAATATTATAAGTATCCCTGTAGGAATAATACCTGCGGTTAATTTTAAAGCGTCATGAGTTAATTTACTAATCAAATACTGCACACGCTGCGCGTCAGTCAAATTGTATTTAAATGCACATTGCTACGAAATATTTCGTAAAATATTGGCCAGCTCTCAGTCTTGCCATCGAAAGAAGGCAGTTCAATTGGCGGTAATTTTACGATACCTCTTTTGATCTAATGTAAATGTTTTGCTGTTTGACAATATAAGGTTGCGTTTATATTTAATACTCGAATATAAATCTTCAATAGAATTTAAACATGAGTAGTCTGGAGGAGTCTGATCAATTTCAAACTGCAAATTGTTAATTTCTTCAATTATTGTTTCAAACCTGCTGTATAATTCACTAATAGATTCAGTTTGAGATAAAAATAATTCGTTTGAGCGTAATTCATAATTTGAAATATTTTTGATATGTTATATAACGATTAAATCGTTCGAAAATCGCCTCTTTTTGGCAGTTAACTGAACTAATTTTAATTCAAGCTTATCCATTATAAGGGAACTTTACTTGAATAAAGCGTAATAAATTGTATCTGATACCGATCTGGCTCGTAAGGACCAAAAAATGGAGAGGCAGGCGTGTAAATAGCCGCTCTCGTGGATGCGGTGTGGGATACGATACCGATGCGGCTCGTAAGGACCAAAAAATGAAGAGGCAGGCGTGTAAATAGCCGCTCTCGTGGTGCGGTGTGGAAACGTAGTACGGCCCGTAGTGGAAGGTCAGCCGATAAGGCCAAATCGTCCCTTAAACGGCCGTCGCGTTAGCGGATGGGGGCGGCTACCGATATCAACCAATGAATTGCCAAATCGCTCACCTGAATCGGCTTCGGCTTCGGCTTCGTCGGCGATTCCAAGGTGGCCACCTCTGCGTTGCGGATCTGGTATCTGCGGGATGTTGAGACACGACCAAATTGGCCGAGCTGCGATGCGTGAATATTTGCGGGAATGCGAAATGCGAATTTATGCGGACTGAGACACGACCGTAGTGGCCGCGCTGCGGGGCATGAATGCCTCGGCTAAGCAAAAGCCCATGCCGTTGTGTGTGCGACGGCAAAACGTAGCTGATATGAAAGGCTCGCATGCCGCCGCGATATAAAGCGGTTCAAGGGCGAAAAGGCCGCCACACCAATATTCATGATGAATAGTTGCTTTTCAAGCCCACCAAACACAGAAAATAGTTTTTCGTGATGACAGGGGATCACTTGATGATAGCCAGTGCGGAGTAGGTTTATAGTTAAAATACATAATCCATTTTTTATCAGTGGTCAAAATTTCATCCAAAAAATGTGGTACCTATTTATTTATCACCTTTTTCCTAAATTGTGCAAATGCTTCTGTTTTGTCTCGTCCCTTACTTGGAACAATTTTGTCTCTAATTCATCGATACTTAAATTTGATGGTCTGCCTGATCTGGTTTTGTCTTCTAAGGTTCATCTCTTGAAAAAAAATTCTAAACCGTCACTTCTTGATGTAACTATTTTTTTTAAACGTAGTACACATTTTTACAGCTCCTATATCATTAGTTTCAAGTTTGAATTGGTAAAGTAAACACCCACGTATTACACTATTTTATACAGACATTTTTAAGAAAGTTGGAATTATAGTTTAAATTGAAATGAACAGTTCGACATTCAGTAAACATACGCTAATATAATTAAGAATAATCAATTCTTGGAATTTTGTCTGATCACATGCGTAAACAATTTCTTGGTTACGTGACATTTTTTCATATGACGTGTGTAAATTTTTAGATTGAATTAAATAAAAAAAATATATAATACAAATTGAAATGAAACGATGAACATAAAACAGTTTTTGTACACACTACTACTAAATAGTCTGCAGAGATAAGGATTTGTGGAGTTTAATTAAATTTGCATAGTTTAATTGAATTAAATAAGTTTGTCCTGAACATAGGACGTGACATCTTGCAGTTTTACTCTTGCCTTTTATACACAGTTGCAGTTGAATTTAATTTTGGTAATATGGAAGAAAATTCATTTGAATTACTTCTTTCGCAATTGCTTTAGTATATTCAAGGGAATAAATTATTAGCTAAATAACTATTACTTACATGCAAATGCGTTTTAATTACTTTAGTTGAAAAATTGTCAAGCACTCAATAAGTATCCCCAATAAATAATTTTTTTATAATTCTATAAATAAGAGGGTTTACATACTCTTTTCGTGTATTTGGACCTATCATGAATTTTATCGGTTAGGTATAATCAGTGATTTTTTTATTTTTAGAAACATTCGGTTTAATCGAATAATACGTCAGCGTAGTAACGTGATGAATATATAAAGTGAAGTTATGTATTCAAATAATACAGATGAACTTTAATTATATATATAAAAAAATTATGAGTGCTGCTGCTGTCACACAGGTCAAAGTTCAACTATTGCTGTTAATTGTTCGTGCCTTTCCGTGCCGACCCGAACACCTCTGAATGACAAATTCTGGTTTGGCGGCAGGCGCGGCCGAGGTATTATATTTCCGGAACCGCAAGCGATAGAAAATTTTCGTTTAAGAGCGGGTAATAAAGCACTCGTTTAAAATAAAATCTAAAAGGGGAGGTCTAGTTCACATAACAGTAATTTTGCTTCAAAATCAAAACTTCTTGGCCATTCTCTGTTTATTTTTTACGAATATTTGTTACGAATCTGGTCTCTTTGATGGACTATTCCACAAAAAAATAAAAGTTTCTGGAAATAACAGCTTTTAAAAATATACAGTAAATTAGCATGT
This sequence comes from Sinelater perroti, assembly GCA_036346155.1. NCBI lineage: Eukaryota > Metazoa > Arthropoda > Insecta > Coleoptera > Elateridae > Sinelater > Sinelater perroti. The sequence continues at coordinate 6,303,779 of JARFIY010000001.1, read as the reverse complement.
CAAACAGTTAAAAAGTAAGTATTTAGGAGTATTTATTTAATTGGACTTTATAATTGGAATTTGTTAAAGACAATGGGATAAAACCCCGTATTATTGATATGCTATTTGCTTATCTTTTTATTGATATTGCTTTCTTTTCCACCTAATTGTTTTATACCTCTTAATCCTATAACGTCACTTTAGGCAGGAAACCGCTTTGTAATTTTTTTCTCGAAAATGATAATTCTTTCAGAAAAATGCTAAAATACCAGTCTTTTATTTTTTAAAAAGTCTATCTAATGTAGAAATTTAATTTCTGGTTGGAATTATTCATTTCCATCGCTTCAAAAACGAGTTCTTGGATGTACCAATAACGATGTTATTGAAACTTATAATCTCTGGTTCAAAAAATAATTAATACGGAGTATTGCAACGCTTGTTTCTTTATCATAAAACAGTAAAACTAGCTCAAGCTTTATTTTTCTTCCGTTGTAAAATTTTGAGCTAAAATAAGTTTATAATTGTATAATAAAAACTTATTAATTTAAAAATTACTCTCGTAACACAATATTTTCTTTTTTGGCTATATGATTGCTTTTACTTTGACGTATAAAATTTTGACACTTTTTAAAGAACGAGGGTGTTAATATCTCATTTTCTTGTTAAACTTTTTAAAGTATTATTTTATAAAATTAATGTGATATTTTACTTAAAGCGAAGTACATTAAATTTGTAATTATTGAATATTCGAAAAAATTAACGACTAATAACTTATTATACATTTAATTCGAATTATTGCAAATGGTATTCCATTAATTTAAATAGTCTAAATTGAGTAGTATATTGAACGAATTGGAACGGTGGCAATAGAAATTGCGAATGCCATTTTCAAATAGTCGGATTTATTCAAATACCAATTTAAAAAACTGAAACAATTAGAATACCATATTTGAATATTTGAATATTGATTCCAGCCGACTATTCCAACTAATGAGTATTCAAACTGCAAAACTCAAAAGATATTAATTATGATATATCAGTGTGGACTAATTTTGTCATAGAACCGCATCTTAGCCATAATAACCATTTGACAATTTTAGATTTCAACAAAAGAAATTATTTGATATTTTTCAGTCTGCTTATATCCTTATATTTAAAAAAAATTACAAGTTTTTTCAACAACAATGATTTACGAGAAAGTTTGCTTTAAAATTAAAATTCCGATGTTTCACTTTAATGTACACATATGCATATAGTCACTAACAAATCAAATTGGAGCAAATGTCAAAATATTATTTGTATGTAATAGGGTTATAACAAATAAATGTCACAATCTCACTTTGTAAGTGACAGAAATGAAAATTAGTCATTTTCTATAACTACTTCTAATTTTTCACTACAATCAAAAGTCTATTAGAACGAAAATAATATTCTTTTGTATATTTACTTCTCCAATCACTAAAATAAAGGGAAATGCCCACGTGTAAAATATGTACGCTATTTTTGAATCGAGGGTGTGAAATCACTCTTTGCTTATTTTATATCAGACGGCTCCCCACAAACAACTTTTTTACAGTTCTAAACTAAACATTGTTTTACATATCCCGTCCATTAGGATTATAAATCTGCATGGGCTAATTACTGTACATGAATTTTAACAGTTTTCTTGTCGTCGGTAGGCTTTAGAGTTTTTGGGGAAAGAGAATACGATTCCCAAATACTGTTAGGATATTGCAAAATAATCCCTAAATGTAAAACCCCGTATATTTAAATTTATAAATCAATGATCGATGTCGCCCCCAGATTTTTCTAATTACTTTCTTTTCCTCTGAGAGCAATGTTAAGAAAACACATTTGAGTGTAAGTTGCAAAAACACTTTCGCTTTTAATAATAAAATGTATAAAGGCAGCGGCTTATAAAGTACGGACCTTGAATCTCTGAAAAAGTTAAGGTTTAAAATTACTTTCTGCAAGGCGCGGCTGTTAAGATCTTTTTATTCTCCACCTCTAATTTCGTGGGCTTTGAACAAATCTAATTTTGTTTATATCATCAGGCGGCTTTCTGAGTTATTCTATTTTAGTACGAAAAGTAATCCACTTTATAAAATTATATTTTATTATTTAAAATTAATATATGGTAACAACTAGAGTAAATAAGTAAAATTTTTATTGAATGTTATTTTATAAATAGAAACAGTTAAAGCTCTTGCGATATTTTAGGAGAATTTGTTTTAGAAAGCAACTCTAAGCAAGAGTCAAAACGCGATGGAGTTAGGTAATCCCGTAGAGTATTTATTTTAGCTGATTATCATAATTTTAGCGGCGGCCGCAACACTGAAATGTGTCGGTTTTTCAACTCCCCTAAATTTCAATTTGCCCCGTAATTGAATTAGTCTTCATGCAAAAAGGTCACATTTGCAGGCCTCCGCTGCATTTAACACTACGTGCTTTCGACGGGGTTATTAAGTGTAACGGCTCTCGCACAAAGGAATAAAAAGGTTATGTGGAATGGGAGTGGGGGTGAAGTACTCTTTGTTGCGAAGAAAGGATTATTGCGGTCAGAGATTTAAGCGTTGCTGTAGTGCAACTGTAGGAAACAAAGAAATGGAAGATTTACAAAGGGCGCAATGCTAAGAAATATAAACTGCCTGAAAATGTATTCATATTAAAGTTAACCAAATTTGCCTCCGGTTTACGACTGCATTTCACCAGCCCCCTTTGTATATTACTAGGGACGCTGGTTTTATAACTTATATTGTGAAGTGTGCTAAAATTACAATTATTACGTCCAATCTGCAAATTAGTTCGTTTTGATATATACTTCTAATAGACAGGTTTTATGTAAAATGTTTATAAAAGGGTTTATTTAAAATGAAAATAAGAAACTAATGGAGTTTCCAACATATGCGTTAAAATTTTGAATTCTAATTCGAAGAATTCGCACTCTTTATTTAATTTAAAGTCAACCTAATATACCAATAAAACACACAATTGATGGAATAGTACGAACATTCGCAGCCAGTAGTTCAGTTGCTTATCAACACATTCTACTACATCAATGTAGTGCAAAAGATAAAGATGCTGTTGTGATGGAAGTTTTATTAAAAAATTTATATTAATCGATTCTACGTAGGTAAATCAGAGAGTAAAGGCAATTTCCATAAAACAACTTTATTTACAATGGTAGAGAACAAATGCACATGCTACTTTTCGACAAGAGTTACCCTGCACAGTTATGCACTTCTTCATCCCTTCAAAAAAGTTTTCGGAAGCTACGTCTCCACCGCTTGCTGAACCTCACCGTTCCAGCTGAACTTGTGACCAGCTTTCGTCCATTATACTTGTTCTTCCTTACTTGAAGTATTATATCCACCCGTAGATCTTTCGTTCATACAAGGAACGTGTTCTCCATATTGTGCCAACATCAGGCCATGTATTTCCGCAGATTGCAATTACTGAGCGGCTATACTTCCCTACCCTCGTTCTTTGCTATGTGACTAAACCATGGAATGCTGTACACGGCTAGCTATCCTTCATCCTTTGAGCATATGTGGTATTGTGCGTCAAGGTAGCGCACCTTCTTGTTTTTACTGCGCGATTTTAAAATTGCTATTACTTTTTTAATTGTGTTAATAGGTCACTAAAAAAGCTCCCGGCCTTTCAAAATTATAGATTAAAAAACTTTATTTGTGTGCCAAATACATTCAAACAAAAGACAACTTAGTAGTCGAAGTAGTCGCCGTTCCACTCAATACAATTCGACCACATTTCCAGTAGCAAGTAGATGCCACGATGATAGAACTCAGGGTCTTTAGAGTTGAAGAAAGAAATGAGCGAGTTTTTCCCATTTCGTTCGAGTCTCGGAACTTTTTGTTGCGCAACTGATGTTCTAGAGAACGGAAGAGATGGAAATCGCTCAGTTGCAAGTCCGGTGAATACGACGGATGCTCAAGAATCTCTCGGTCAAGCTTATCAGAAACCTGTTTTGTTATCTTTGCCGTGTGTGGACGTGCATTATTTTGAAGAAGCACGATTGGCCGGCAATTACCCAAAGGACGCTGAACTCAAAAAAACAATCACCATTCGCTTGTCCTTTCGGAAGTTTTTGACAGGAGTCGAGGACGACATCTGACCTGACGACCTCCATTCATTTTGTCGGTGCGGATTGTCGTAGGCAATCCATTTCTTACCGCACGTTACAGTGTTGTCCAAGTCCAGCTCATTGTTGTTGAATCGGTCAAGCAAACGAGTTTCGGCGGCCACCGAAGCGTTATAGCCCAATTTCCATTAAAAATGCAGTAGCAAGCCTTTTTGCTCTCTGGCCAGCTTCATCGTAAAACAAGTGTAGGCAAATTATGTATCAAAATAATCGGGAAAAACAGTACCAAAAACATAAAAATGGTTTAAAAGCGAAAAATTTTGATCTATAATTTTTCAAAGACCTACTGTTTCGGTTATGTATCAACTGACTAGACGTTTTAAATTTCTAGTACACTTTCTGACATGTTCTCCATGAAACATCACTAAAAAGTTATTCCAAAAATCTTCCAATAGTTATACATACACAATGGTAACCAGATCATTTAAATAATTTTAGTTTTATTGAAAATGAGTTGCATTATCATTTAACATTTGCATGTGGGTTGTCTTTAACCCAATTATCACTGTTTGGATTGTTACTGATACCGTAACGGGGGAAGATTCTCTTATTGATGAACTGTATATTTGCTAACAATCAACGATGGCTAATATCAATCGAAAGAATTCGAGTCGCATTGAATCGCCCAGCTACGGTATTAAATACTGTGGTGATTAAAGTTGGATTTACTCTTGCGTATAAAATAGTCAGATATCTGCTAATTTATCGTATAGTCTGTTCAATAATAAAGTGGACGCCGTTATCTTGAGAAAACATAGATCAATTTTCCCCTTTTCTTGAAATATAAATTATAAATTGTTGGACAATTTTGTCATATCTGATCCAATTGTCTCAATTACGAATTATAGCTTCACATCTTTTTCAATGCTTTCGACGAGGTTTTCTGTAAAATCATTAGACAAAGGTCAATACACAGTTTTCTATGATGTTTAAAGCCATTGTCTTCTTGCAGAACCCAACTTGTTCTGCAAGAACAAAAAAAAAAATTTGGAAACTTCAGTAAGCATTTTTGGTAGATGATGCACATTGTCTTTGAGTTTAAATTGTTCGTAAACAGAAATAGGCAACGAAAACCGTTCCAAAAATGGACTTTTACAGGATGTTTCATTGTGCGCTCAAAAATCCTATACTCTACGCTTTTGACAAGAAAAACCATTCTCAGAAAGAAGAATCGCTCGTGAAAATAACACTTTCCCATTCTCTATCCAAACTTTTTTTTGCCCACGCCGATCGTTTTTCCACGTGCTTTTATTATAATATAAGTTTTTTTAAAATTGATTGAAAACAAACGTCTTTTTTCACACAGGCGACTTCGAATCGTATTTAGAGAAACCCGAATTTATTTCTTGCGGAGTTGCATTTGGGTACAACGCAACGAAAGACCTTTATTGTTCTTCATTGTTGTAACGCGGGCTATTTTCTTCTTCGGTAGATTGTTAACATTCCCAATCTTCAAATATCACTTTACCCAAGCCTAAACAAATTCCTCCAGCTTCTGCATATATTTTACAGCCGCTTTACACTCCAGTTTCGGTCTTTTTGCGTTATTCACTAAAAATATTGTTTCGTATTGCTTCAAGAATTTTGCACTCATTGTATAAATAAAAATTCACTGACCTCATCAACACAATGTGTTGATAAACTATATATTGTGCAAAAGAATGCGTAATAAAGATTCAAACTATTTAACATGGATGGTGTTGCGGTGCCTCCTTATCAATTGACAATGGTCACTTGTCATACAGACTGTAATTGCTGTAAGTTTTTGTTCCCTTTCTTATTTGCTGAATGTTGTCTTCTTCGTTTAGATATTCTGGATGGGGAGCTAACATTAGGAAGCATATCTTTTACGCAAATTTTCTAAAACTGATAAACGTCAATTGAAAACTCTCAAGATAGTAAAAGTGCTCCAATTTGTAACTTTAGCACTTCTATCGCAAAAACTACACCCTAGCTATCAATGTATGTTATATACATAAAGATTTGAAATGTTAATTTGTAATATATCATCGTTTACAAACTAATTAATTGTACAGGATATCTGTTGTCCTTCCATTGGGACAGAAAAAGAGACCAGATGTACATTGAAAATTATTAAAAATAATAACCAAATTTATGTAAACGGCCCCATACTAGAATATTTTTCTCTTTTCTTTAGATACCCTGAATGAGAGTGAAATTCTCAGCTTATTTGTATAATATATTATAATATTTTTCATTTGTTGCTCATAGTCTTGTTTCCTAGGAAAAAACGCATTGCAATTTTAAGAAATTACATTAACCATATATTATCTATTTTTTCTATATTATCAGGCATAGAATATATCGAACGAATATTTAAAAAAGTTTCAAAAGAATTATAAGATTATTCTTCATGTTTTTTTATCCAACATAAAGCAACTTTAAAATTTTTGCGTTAGAGGCGGTTACTGTATCCTTGTTTATTTAGAATTAAAGCACTAATGGTTTAATTAAAGACGAGCACACGGAAGAAACCAGCTGTATACAATAATAAACATCTATATACAACTAAGGAAGAACGATAGTTTCGACATGTAGGAGACCAGAAACCCACAACACTGTCACATAGATCTAATTAACTACTTCATATATACTTTCGTTAGTCGGTAGTTTAGTCCTTAATGGTTAAAATAAATTGTAATTAGTAATTGATTTCTATATAAACGACTCTCTTCTAACGATTATTATCGTATTATTGGATTGGTAGATTCTAGTAATTCTCTGAAGTGCGTGGTGTTCCTCGCGAAATGCCTTAAATACTAACTGCTTTCCGAACTTCCCCAGAAGTGAATTTTCCATTTATGTAGGCACTTAATTAGAGATGCACACTATTCGCAGTAGGTTCTTGTAGTTTCGGGATATAATTAAAATGGAAATATTACCTCGTGAGTGGGGCCTTGTTTGCGAGGCTTTAATTAAGAATTTTGCGGTGTATGGCACGGGAGATGCAGGGGAGCGCGAGTATCGATTAAGAGATTTTAATAGTCATCCTAGGGCTGCGGGCTAGGTGGCTTCGTGCACAGTCGGCACTCTAATCTGGCGTTCTCTAAAGTGCCCCCAGATACAGAAGATGAGCTAATTGGCAAAATGGAACTGCCTTTAATTGTGGATAAGAGACTCGCCAACCATTCGCAGAGCCATAGCGAAACTTGCAATCGGGCATCTGTTGCTTGCCTTAGTACGGTGAGCCGACGATTTGGAATTGAAGCGCAACCGGACGAAAGAGCTATGCTAATTTTGACATTTTGTTATATAAATCATATCGTTCTCGAGATTTACTGCAAGACGAATATATAAGTATATTTTATATGCAAATTTGGCACGTAAGTCGCTAGGAAAAAGTTCGTTTGATGCTACGGATACTTCCGACATATTTTCGAGCATCGCATTTAAATGTTTAATATTTAGGTGAGCTTCTTATGCATTGCTTTTTCTTTGCGTTCGGCGCTTTCGCTCTTGTCGCAAACAAATCACGTTACGTTAGCTGTTTTTTTTGGCAGAATATGGTTGTTCATAAAGACGGTGAGTAATTTAATACGTTTATTCTGCACAAATGTAATTAAGGAAAAAGGAATCTCCAACATTTGTAATTTTTTAATTTTGTGTCAGGCTTTTAACTTCTAAAATACAAAAAGAAAAATGTTTTGTTACCCAGGCACGAACTTTTTTATTTAGTATCACGTAATGTTAAGTGGTTCTTTTTTTATTGTATTATTCTTTTTGGATTAAAAATTAACGATTAATATTCTATAAGGTACTAATAAATTAATGGACAAAACAAGCAGATTAAAAAGTCTAAAATGCTACAAAAAAATAGAAGAGTTAAAAAACAACAGTCTTAGTAAGAACGCGACATTAACAGAAAATTATTCGAAAAAATTTCATATATACATTATATATTTCAGTATTTATATGATAATTACTAATTTTTTTAAATTTAGTTTAAATGTCAGAATTAGCAGAAGAAATAATTGAATGAATGGTTTTGAAAAATAATCTTTTAATTAAAAAAAAGTAATTCGTTTGCTTTTTAAAGAATTAGAAACATGGGCGGTATTTTGTTTGTCGTTAAAAATAATCGAGCGCGTTTTGTTTACCAAAAGTAAAGTGAACGGATATTTTTATTTGAATTATTTAACATGCAACTTTGTACTAATTATTTTTAACATCAATTGAGCATTATGATTTCTATACATAGGGATAATATAAACGCCGTTTGCGTATATATTAACAAATCTGCAATTAATAACCGGTAACAACCTTACAACATCAACTAAACCCAAGCTTTATTCCAAATGAGCCCTTCTTAACTTCTAACGTGGCAATTTTTGCAATAGCCCATATTTCATCATCGATAAATATACAGTTTAATATTAGTGAACATGTACAACAAAAACCTAAGATAACAATCATCTCTAGCAAGTTATCAAGAAAATGAGAAGATTGAGCAGATCTTCGGAAAATATACAAAACAATCAATCATAAAGTTCGATAATTGTAAAGAGAGTACAAATAAGTCTCCGCCGTTTAACAAAAGATAGCCCCAACAGTAAGTTATGGTTGAAATTATCAGATGTAAAACGACATATCGTAAGGTTGGACATTTGGCAACACCATAACCTTAAAATATTAGCGATTTTGTATCAGCATCACATAATTTTTTTCGTGCGAAAATGTCGAGTTTTGAACCGAATAAGCGCCATTTGCGGGAACTTTTGGTTTACTTCTTTAATTTGAAGAAATCTGTAGCTGAGGTGCATCGATTTCTTGTAGACGCGTATGGTGAGGCTGCTTTAAGTGAGGGAAGTTGTGAGTGGTTTCATAAGTATAAGAACGGTGAGTTTAACGTCGAAGAAAAGAAGGAAGGCCGAAAGTGTACGAAGATGCGGAATTGGAAGCATTATTGGGGGAAGATTCCTGCCAAATGCAAGAAGAACCTGCACTTACATTAGGAGCGACTCAAGCAATTTCACATCGTTTAAAATCGTTGGGAATGATTCAAAAGCAAGGAAATTGGATTCCATATGCACTGAAGCCGAGAAACGTTGAACGCCGATTTTGCACATATGCAATGCTGCTTGTCAAGCATAAATGGGTTTTTGCATCGTTTAGTTACTGGTGATGAAAAATGGACCCACTACGATAAGACAAAGAAGAGGAAATTATGAGTACCACTTGGCCATGCTTCAAGATCGACAGTCAAGCCGAATATTCGTGGAAAAAAGCTTGTGTATTTGGTGGGATCAGCTTCGTGTCGTGTGTTATGAGTTGCTCAAACCGAACGAAACTATTACTGAGGCTCTCTACCGTATATAATTGATGAGATTGAGCCGAGCACTCAAGGAAAAACGCGCCCACTACTACTCCAGACACGACAAAATTATTCTCCTGCATGATAATGCTCGTCCACATATTGCGGCGCCTGTCAAAACCTACTTGGAAATACTCAATAGGGAAATCCTACCCCACCCGCCGTATTCACCAGACATTGTCCCTTCCGATTATCATTTGTTCTGATCTATGGCTCATGGCCATGTCTGAAGAGCACTTCACATCATATGAGGATACCAAAATTTTGGTCGATTCGTGGATAGCCTCAAAAGGTGAAGCGTTCTTCCGACACGGTATCTGTATGCTGCCAGAAAGATGGGAAAAAGTAGTGGCTAGCGATGGACAATACTTTGAATAAAACATAAGTTTCCGTTCTTTGACAATAAATGTCCAATTTTTGATAAAGAACAGCGGAAACTTATTTGTATTCCCTTTTTGTAGCATAGGTTATTAGAGTACGTAGTAGAAACTCATCTAAAAAATCATTTGTAGGAAGCAATTGGCGAACTTGCTAAAACCATTAAAGATGTTAAAATTTTAACGATCGTAACAAAGGGGGTGAGACGTTTTTTGATTGATGGCTTTTTCTACTGTATTTATTTCTATAAAATAACTGATTCACGTGTGTCTAAATACTATCTAATTACCCAAATTTTAACCCATAAGAGGCACATGTTCGTAACGTTGACAATGGAAGCCTATGTAATTAAAAACATATTAATTACAACGTTACCCCAAAGAATGTCGCGAGAACCTCCTTCTATAGACGCACATAGTGTCATTAATTATAATACAATATATAATGGTGTTTCAAAAGTTGCTAAAAACGACCAGTAATTTAATAAAACATATAACTAATATAATATTTTATACTTAACTAAAGAAAAGATAATTTATAAAACTAAAGAATAAGGATTATACAAATTAACAATTAGCCATCTTCGTTACTTATGCCGAAATAAGACATCAGATATAAATTAGGACAACGTGATCATAAAGTACACAATATAATGAATTTTTGACACGAAGTAAATTAAGAACACCCTCTACTCTTCTGCGTGAGATTTAGCCTGACATAAGCAACACACATAATTACAAAATATAATTTTTCTATAAAATAAAAATTTGGGGCTCTGGATAAAAAGAATAATAACATCTATTGTTATGGTGTCTTAGAACTACGCTCAATCTAAAGCATATTTTTCATGCAAACTTAGTATATTCAAATTAAAACGTTAAGATTAGCACATTCTCTTGGTGTTTATTGTCGTTTCAGACACACTATTTAGTGATAATGGATACCTTCTTTCCGTGACCGTAGGAAACAAATTTCTTGCTGCAGGCGATTGCAATACGAAATTACGAATATTAAGCTAAGAAAAAATTTAAATTTACTTTGTTTTCTTATGCAAAATAACGGTAATTATAATTCTACTGGCGAATACAGCTATTGGATATCATTATCTACCACATTAATTGTGGTACAATCTACTACCATTTGTCATCGGACCATGTACCAGCCATCATTTAAACTTGTCTTAAAGCCAATAGGTTAGGATGGATATCAGCAGTGTATTTATACGATAAAATAAGTCCTAAACTGCACATGTTTTAAAATCTTGGACGCGGCAGGCAATTGTCATTTAAAAGACCACATGGAAGGCAATATTCACTAAACCTAACAGAGTACATACCATTTTTAGTATACCTCTATACATAAAAATTTATTTTCTGGGAGCTAGGGTGAGATGGTAAAGAAGTCGTAACATTGTCAATAAACTTACTTATAACTGTGTTACTAAAATATTGCGTACCTTCCTACGGCAAGTCCAAAATGATGACTTCATTTAAATCTATCACAAACCTAAACCACATTATTTAGAGAGTTACTAAGAAATTTAATGCACCTCAAATTGCCATATAATCCATCAGATACCATAATTGCCAATGCAGTTACTGGTGAGATCGTGCCAAATATCTCTATTTATTGCACCTCGGCAATACCTCACTAATAGTGTTTCAGCTTGGAAAATTGAACGAACGCAAATCCTCTAGCTGTGACTTGATAACGGGTAAAGTATTGAAAATGCTACCTAGGAAGACCGTCGTTCTACTAACTACAATATTTAATCGCATGCACATACTCTCTTATTATTCAGTTATATGGAAATACCCACATTTTAATGGTGCCTGAATTTGAAAAAGATTTAAGTATTATTCTATCGACTTATTAGTTCTCGACGACGGATCGTGTTTGAGAATCTTTCCCTCAAAAGACTTAAGGCAATACATAAATTGTTTTACATGACTGCTACAATAGCATATACAATACTAGTTCGAGTTTTGCGACCATCAATCAACTATACTCAAGCATTCAGTATTGTCAGTGAAATATTAACCTTAAAAAACTGCTATCCGTGTTTTTATGTCTTATAAATATATGATAAAGTTTTGCTCTATAAATTAAAAACGACATTACCAGCTTTTAATGCCTTTCGCCTAAATTCTATTTGTCAGATGGAAACTGCAGTAATGATTTATTTCTCTACTGTTCTATTTATCGGATCCGATATTATTCAGGGCAGTGTTTTTGATCTAATTGATCTCTCATATAAAACTGACTACCAGAAATCTATCCAGATTATTGTTCTTGCAATTCTTACTGGTGATAAGTAGGGCGCAAGAAATTAGATCTGAAGTATAGATACATATCCTGGCTGTTAGACAAGAAGCTTTAATCGTCACTAAGCAATAAACTATTATTGTACAAAACTATGCCTAAATCAATTTGAGCTTATGGCGTTCAACTACGGAGATGTGTCAAACCATCACGATAGAAAACCATATAGCATTTCTCATCTAAGACACTACATGCACTAATGAACACATCATGGTAGGTTTTCATAAAAATGTACACGAAAACGTCGTAAGATTTCTAACGAATTACCACCAAAAGCTTCTCGGGCACAGCAATAAGTCAGTACAACTGCTGATTATTTACCACTACAATGCATTCAGCAATTATCATCGCTGGATGGTTTCTAGCTACATTGTTTTCTCACAACATATGTATTTAATACTTCTTTGCAAAGTAGATTGTAAATAGCCATTGAATATAGGAAAAAAAAGAAAATCTAATAATCATTTGACTTTTTGTGAATGCTTATTTTACATTCAGACAACTGATAAATAAAAAATCAAGTGCATAAGGACTAGTCTATTTTTGAAAAAGTTTTTTCTATAACAAATTATTTTACAGTAAAACTTTTTTAGGGTAAACTGAGAACTTAATCTCAAGAATGTTTCGAATCGTTGTTTCTCTCTTTTTCTTACTAAATGGTTTGCGATTCACTTATAGTTTATTTTTTTATTTTTATTTTTTTAGCAAATTTAAATTAATCTTGATAAATTTAAAGTATCACTGTATGAAGAGATAATCAGAAGAATCACTGAGAGTAATTGCTTTCCTCTGTTTCACTTCTTGTTACGCAAAATTTGAAGAGATGCATCTTCTAGGATGGGGTGACGACAGTTTAATTTATAGCAAGACCAAAAGTTAATTAGCTCAAATTTAGTCGCAATAAGCGCTTTACCATAAAAAAGTATGTTAAACGAATAGACTCCTATGTATCTAAGCCGCTAACAACAGTACTTTTAATTTAAACACTGGTATATTTTATCAAATCATTTGCTGTGCTATGTGGCTCTAGCATTTATTATTTTTTTACCGTTGTGTGTTTTCAAATGAACCGTAATATTTCCATCGTATAACTAACTGTAACTTATATGTTCGATGAGAAAATAAGCATAGAAAGGTGACGTCATTTTATGTTGTTTTCTAAATCCTGGACAAAGGATAATAACTATTTAGCAAAATTAGATCTTTAGCCAAACGTTTCACGTGGTGGATACAACGATAAAACCATTGAGTAAAGGGATAATGTTGGACTAAACCTAATTGTTAACACTTCTAATGCTTCTAATAGTGCGTTTTATTATTGAAGTCTAATTTAGGTATGAAAATTATCGAGAAAACATTTTCGTTAACATTCATACAATTAATTACGGTGATGAGTCTTACTCTCTCTGTAGACATAAAAGAATCCATTTCTTTTTTTTTTCGTTTAATGGAACTGCCGAGTCTATTTTGACTATACTACACTAAAACCACTTTCACCGATTTTAAAAATCCGATTTTATTTTTTAGGAAAAGGAAAACAATTTTTTACTGAATTTCTTATTTTGATTTAAAAAACCTTCCATTGAAAATTAACTTCAATTTAGTTAATAAGGCCCTTCTTTTCTCTTGTGACATTTTTTGTCTTAATAAAATACTTGGATAATGGACATCTTATTACTACATCCCGCCTTCTCTGAGAAAAATTTAACAATTATGAGGAATTTTCTAAATAGAGAATGTAACTCAATTTTATAACTAATTCAGCCTCTATAACTAATATATTGTAGTTGTCAGCTAGTATGAAAAAAACTTTGAGAAAAATTTTGAAGAACTTTTTAAACGATTAAATATAGGCACCTTTATTTTTTAGTTAAAGAAAGTATGCTAACTGCACACATTCTACGTAGCATGTTGGAGATATGGCTATTTTATTTTTTAATAAATTATAGCATTTCTCTTAGAAATAAAAGTCTGGTTTATATTACACCCTGAAATCGCAGATGTTCACGAAACGAAAATAATATGGGCTAAGAAATAATAAATTAACAGCGACTATCCATAGCTTGTTGTTTTCTATTAATATTAATTGTTAGTTTTAATTTATTAAGGGAATCAATGGATTTGTCAAAAACCATGTATTATAGCATTTATTAAAGGAACATACCCAGTCCCATAGTTTTCTCCAATAGCACATTAGTTAAAGATTAATCAAACAAATATTTACTTGCCTAACATTTTAGTTTTTTAAATTTGTTTTTATTATTTTTATTTAAACATATAAAAAAAGAAGTCGCCGTAATTATTTAATATTTTTCTTTTTTGTATTTAAAAAAAATAATATTCTGAATTTAAACTTTTGAATTGTGTCTAAATTTAACATCCGGGGATATTATTTGTATTTCATTTGTGATAAGAACAATCTAATCTAATTTTCTTTTTTGCTGCTTTAGTTAACCTTATTGGATGATAAGTCATGTAACAAAAGGCTAAACTTACCTTATTCGGAAATATCAAAGAATTTTGCAAATTAATAGTTTGGTATTCTAAACAAAACTTTGTTCTTAATGAGCATCAACTCATCACACTACATTGTAATAAAGGTATCCAAAATCAGTTTTTTCTTACAGATTAGAAGATAGTGGTTGTCAAAATTGCAAAATATTTTTTTATAAACCAAATAGGAATAAGGAATCGTCAGAAGATGGTACTGTGGAATTTATATATATATATATATATATATATATATATATATATATCGGTGACCGTATATTCTTATTATTAATTATTAACACATTTGGAACAATTTACATTTGTTATTTCCGTAGCTTGAATAATTCTGTTTAATTTTATTGTTTTTAAAACTCTGATACTATCATGTTAAAGGGTCCCACCGATTTAAGATAGGCGAAATACCCCTAGACAGACTTATAGAATTCAGTAACGAACTTTTTAAGTTCGTTTAAAATGTATAAAAACGACCTTTATAATATGGAATCAGGACATATACATGCAATCATATGTAAAAAAGGCCGTTAAAGCAAGAAACTTTTTTATGAAATATAGGATGAGCCAAATTAAACTTTAGGATGTTTTCCTGAATAATACAAAATATTGGAACAATCCGAATTTTATTGCTATCAGTGTAAAGTATAAACTTACAATTAGCAATTATGTATGTCGTATGATGTCGGTCAAATGTCTTCTTATGTCTCCATAGATATGCGATCATTCTTTTAGCAAATATTCTCATAAATGTAACTCTATTTCAGCAATTACACGTCTAATGTTCTCTTTTAATTCTGAAATCATAGCAGATATGCTGACAAATCATTTAGTGGAACTAGCCGCAGAGTATAAAGTCACATGGGGTTGCATCACAAGACCGCGGTGACCGATTAATGTCAACCCTCTGCGAAATAATGCGAAATTTGATTTGAAGTAAGTGTAGCTCCATCTTGTTGAAATCACAAGTCGTTGGTTTCATTAAAAAACATCTATCGGTAGCATAGCATACACTATTGTCAGTAATATCATTGCCAGCTTCGTCTTAAAAAATGTACGGTCCGATAATTCGTCCAGCCAGTAGTGCATCTTTATAAATTCATTATTTTATCGTGAATAGCATTTTAATTTTTACTACCCCAGACGCGACAACTTTGAGACCATTCACAGTCATTTAAAAATATAAGTTTTATCACTCGATAACTTGTTTTCATAATAAAATTGATATGGCTGTGTTGCTGCACAGTATCACTGGATAATAACGATTTTACCATTTGTTTATATAGCAATACAAACTGAATGGTATATTAAAAAAGATTATCAAGTACTCATGAATTTCTGCAATGGGAAACAATGTTTACACCAAAAACGAAACTGTTGTGTATCCGTAACTTTTTTATTTTGTATACTTTCCGCATTTACATTCCATTGATTTACTATTAAGACGGCATATTATTAATGTTTTCACCTCACAATATTTGCTTTCTGTAATGCACCACATATAATTTCTCATGTGACTATTTTAAATTAATTTATTTAATTCAAATAATAAATTCAGTAGCTAATACTGCATCGCTAATTTAAAAGTGTACCCGGCGAAAGCAATAAAGTTAAAATGAAATGTGCCATAATTTATGCCCTCCCATTTGAACAGTTTAAAGTTTTGCTATCCATTAATGTAACCAAATGTACTTACCGCACCCTGCGAACTTTTACAATGGCGTATTAGAAGGATGATCGGTCACATTTCACTTTCAGCACTTTCGTTCCGACCAGTCGGGATGTTCATTTAACTACGACGCAAATGAGTCCATTAGTCGCCAGGAGTAAAATGGAACGACCGAAGCTTTACCTGTCTATCAAGTCCCAAGTGATCGCAAACTCTCGCTAAGTTAGTCATCAGCTGAGATAATCAGCGGCGCTTCGCCCATCGTTGTTTTCTACTTCGATTAGTCGGGACAAGACTGAAAAATGGATGAACGTGTTTTTAGTCCATTATTATTTTATACACTTATTTAGAATTATTAATGTTGATGTGTTGTACGTTAATTATATGCTGTGCTTTTGTAAAAAAAATTACTCTTATTTACATTTACATTTGCATTCAATATACTAACGTATACGCGTGCAGTATAAAGAATGGGAATTTCTAATAATAAAAAGATGGTAAAGCATTTTTTATCGATAGTATATTTAAGGCGCTTCATATGACGGCGGTTTTTACTGTAAACAAATTCAATCGTATGCATTTCTACACTTAGGTCGCATTTTATTTTAGTGATTTGAAAAATAATGGTCTGATAACCCCAAAAGACGACATATTTCTTATAAATTTATTCTTATTTTGTATATTTTTTTGAAGATCATTTTAATTAACTCAAGATCAAGTTATTAAAAATACACTTTATGGGGTTAAAAACATTCGTTTAAAAGGTTTCAACTCTGTTTATTGAAGCCTTAGTACCAGTGAAAACCACGATATTTTTTGTTTTATTACATACTCCTATTATGTTAATGCAGTTTTCAGTAAACCGGAACGTATCCAATTCTTGGCTAACGTGCTCGCTGCGCTATTTCCTGCACACTTTTATTTTATCGCCGTAAATTGCCGAAAGCTTTCAGGAGTTCAAGAACAGCAGCCTAGAAAATTCCTACCAATAAAAATATACAAAGGCAGTGGGTCTCCTTCAGCTCGAGGTGTTATTAATTTATTGTTATAAATATTCCATAATTCATTTTGAACTCTCTTGCTATTACAGTCGTTGAAAAATTACCGAAAGTTGTTGACTTTTTGTTAAGTCTTTTCAAAAGTTTTCGTGCATGCCTTTTGTACATGAGAAATTATTTATTATGGGCATGTTAGAACATTAAATTCAATTTAATCAAATTATTTATGAGCAAATTTAAATTGAATCGTTGGTAAGCATAAATTGTATTTCTTAAGTTTTGAAATATCTCTTTTCTCTTTTTTTCTTTCAATATTAAGCGGTAAAAAGATTGTTAGCTGTTAATCTATTTCTACCACAAATTCGAAAAGAACGAGTCGTTGTTAGTTATGAATAAATTAAAGTATGTTACAAACAGATGTTTTTAGCATCAATATCTAAGTGCTGTGCAAAAGTAAATGTTAGTATCTATTTTTTTAATATAGTTTATTGCCAGATCAACAAATAATGTTTTGTTGTACATAGCAGTGATAATGTAATATAATAGAATAACTAGACTATGAAATACTGAGAATAATTAGCAGTCTCTTAAGGTTACAAATAATAACAGTAACAGTAAGCAATAGTGATTGTAGCAATTGATTTTATTCGGGGTTTGGCTGAATGATATCCTGCGGTAATTTGCGTTTCAGTGATGTGAATGTTGGATTGAAATAAGTTGTAGTGCATCGCACCATTAGCTTTTTGGTACATTTGTTGATGAAATCTTCCACATATAAGACGCCAAGCTCATGGTGTAGTTGGACATTAGGAATATACCAGGCTGCGTTGACTGCTATTTTTAACACCTTGTTGTGGAGTCTCTGTAGAGATATGCATATAATGCTAGGGGTCTTATCAGGCTTTTGTAGAGTAGTACTGTGCATTCTATTTTTAGTGTTGATTTACGGTTTATTAATGGATACAGCTGTCTTAGTCTGGTATAGCATTGCATTAGTTTGTAGTTGACATGGTATTTCCAGCTGAGCCGTGTGTCAAGATAAACTCCTAAGTATTTCACTGCGGAGTCTCTCGGGTTCCAAGGTATTATGCTGTTGTTGATGAATACATTTGGGGAATTGTTGGTTTGTCGCAGCGTGAATATCTTGGCTTGGCACTTGTCGGCGTTAATTGTCAAATTCCATTGCTTGAACCAGGAAGAACATCTGTTTGTTGTTCGTTGTAATGCCGCCACAGCCTCCTCGAGTTTGGGTGCCGTATCGTCGGCGAATGTGGCTAGAATACCGTTAGTTTTTGGAATATATGACATGTATATGTTGAATAGAATAGGCCCAAGAACACTGCCTAGGGGAACGCCTGCGTGGATGTTTTTGGTTTCGGAAGGAGAAGAGGATGGCCTTGAGGTTGGTGGGGGCATGTCTATGATCAAGATCTTTTTTTTTGAGGCCTTCGATCCAAACCTTGTCGAAGGCCTGTACGATGTCTAGGGATAGTCCTATGGTGTATAATTTGTTTTCGAAGCCCCATTCAATTAGTTCGCTTATACGCTGCAGTTGGTGACAGGTTGTATGTCCTTGTCGAAAGCCGAATTGAAAGGTGGGTATTATGTTAAGTTTTTTTATGCTGTTTGTCAGACGTTTGTGTATGCCTTTTTCTAAAAGTTTCGATAATGAAGTTTGGAGACTTATTGGTCTGTAATTGTTTACTCTTTTTTTTATCTTTGCTTGGTTTGGCGGACATGATTATTTGTGCATGTTTCCATGTCTTGGGAAAATGGACCTGTCTTATGCAGGCGTTAAGGTTGTGCTTAGGTAGGCAAGTGCTTTGATAGTTAAGTGTTGAAGGATGGTGTTTGTGATGAGGTCGCAGCCTGGAGATTTTTTTTGGGTAAGGTGGTGATTATGCTTTTAAGTTCGTTGGGAGAGGGTATCTAAGTAAAAGTTTTAATGAGGCGAACTTTTAAAAATTCATTTTTAAAGATACAAAATCTAAATTACAAAACAATATTTATAATATCCCTAAAATACTGAAAGTGGTTTCAGAGAATTCTATTAGTTTTTTTTATTTATTTTTTTTAAGTTGATCTTGATCATTTTGAATTCTTGGAACTCATATTTGGAGATTGTTCTGTTTCTTGGAGCCACCTATCAGCTAATAATTATGCGTTTGTGATAATGCAAATTTGGCCATGAATAAGTTTGAGGTTACCAAGGATAATTTATTCTTTCATTTGAATTACTACAGCATGAGCACACTGTCTTTTCAGGCTGCTATCAAAGACCTTTATGTGACCAAGCAGAACACATAGAACAGTTATGCCATTTTCAATGCAACATAACGGGTGTTGCAAATTGCTTGGGTATAGGCTATATAAAAAATAGGTTTTATAATCTATCCCTAACCGTACTATCTATTAGTAACGGTAGTAGGTTTAACAAACTAATTAGTATGTTTTTTTAGCAGCATCAGTGGTTTACAGGCTTGGAATATTTGGTTGAGAAACAACATTAGAGGGCTTTACTCTGCATGCAGCAAGTATTACGCCTGCATTTTGTTGAATACATTTAATTAAATATTCTTTATCCTATACTTAAGGCTAATTGAAAATTACTTTGTAATTGACTATTTTATGTCATTATTATTTATAGTCATTATCTCGAAGGGAGTACTGCCTTGAGAAGATATGCTTTTGAACTCGTAAAATTTTTATCAGACTCTCTGAACCTCGAAAAAGCTCTATTGACAGATTCCAATTTGTCTAGTGTCCTTAAAATGTTGTAATTTTAATACATCAGTATTTTTGTTTGAATCAATAAATTAGCATTGCTATTATTTTATCAGATTTGTATTTTTGAGAAGAAAGGAGACATCAACTAATTAAAGATTTCAAATAATTCATAAGAAATTGGCATAATTTCCAAAGTAAACTTGCACAAAAAATATGCGTCGTGTTGAAAAATAACAAAGGACTTGTCGACTTCAGTTTCAATTATCTATCGAGTGGTGGAGAGATTGGGCAATAATTTCTGAACACTTAGTATATACCTAGTATTCCCATTGTTACAAAATCAAACGTACCGTTTCTTTATACAGCATAGAGATATCCGAAACTTTAACATATGGTTGCAATTGTCGTTGTAAGTTACATTGTTTTTCTCGTTAAGTTTGGTTATTTACTAGTGGAGTGGGATGACAAAGAAAAGCGCATTGTTATAATAGCATTATAAAGTGTGGAACTGAAAAAAGTGTAATTTTGAAGGACCTGAATGAACCCTCCCAACATTAGCCGTATGTTTGTGTATCGATCTTTAAAATTGTTCATTAAGACTGGAAGGTGTCGGGGATCGTCCAAGATCTAGAAGACTACATACAGTTTGGACTGTTTACGCAATCAAAGCAGTAAGTGTCTACACGAAATGCTCTTCGTAAGCAAATTATATATCGGTAGATACAAGTTTCCAAAACATGTGTGTCTCATATTATTAAGCAAAACCTAGTACTATCTTCTTACAAAAAACATACGGGAACATATGCTTTAAAAAGTGAAGTTTCTGTGAAAACGTCGCTTTGTTACCTGACTAAGTCCCCTTCCCTTGCGGCGTACGGGGAGCGGAGGAAATTTCAACTAGTTTACTTATGGCCTTCAACACTGCCTTCCCCGTTGTCCTGCATACAGTAGTTTTCTAGTATTAGTCGTTTCAAACTCGACCGTTTTGGTGTTGCTCATAATTTTAGAATGAGATTCAGTATTCGTATCGAACTTAAAGACGTTTTCACGTCAAAAATAAAGAAATTGTTGACTGTATACGCGCATGATGACTACAGAAAATCTCTGTTTATGAATGAAAAACAGTTGCAGTGGAGAAATATTGCAATAAACAAAATGATAAGGTATACGCTAGGTTGTCCGAAGAAGCATCTCAACTACTACGAAAGGTTCAGAGAGACCATTATCCATCAGTTCTAATGGTTTGATCGAGAGTGTGTTATGTATAGGCCGTATAGATATTCATTTTTGTGAAAGGCCCACTGTGTGTCAACAGAATATTTTGGAAGCTGTAGTAAAACCTTTGAATTACACGCTTTTTTCGAGGCGAGCCTTAAATCTTTCAGCAAAATTTGCCACCCACCCACAAAACACGGTCAACGCAACTTGACTAAGCCATGTGTCTCATTTTCTAACAATAGGCCAAATCTCAATCTATTACATTACAAATTATGAGCAGTTTTAGAGGGCGTAGTTTTCTCAAAAATACACCCCAATGTCGATGCTTTGAAGCGAACTTTGACGGCTGCAGTCAATACTTTTTCGATGGATGTAATACGTACTGTCTTAGACAAATGACCCGGACTTCTCAAAGCTTGTGTTTTCAATAAATTCAGTGTAGTTACACTTTCCATCAATAATCATTTAATAAGTCCTGAAAATATTATGCAAAAACAGTTAATCGCTTCATTTTGTTGATTATCAGTGTGCAACAGTATTTATGGACATACTATGCATGTATGTATGTCTCTATGTACACATCTTCAATTTTTTGCGTTGTTCGAGTAAATAATTATTTGTTATTTTTATTTGTAGTATGTTACATATTTTCTCTTCAACAAATAGGTTATATTTTTCTTGTTCTTATACACTTTTATATTTACACTTTTTTCTTTTTATTTGAATTTTTTTCTAACTAAAATGTTCTTTCTCTAACATATATAGTTAATTAAGTAATTGTCTACATATCGACGGTTTCTTTTTAAATATTATTCTTTTGTCATTTATATATTTCATATTTCATATTCAATTTTTTAAACAACATATAATAAACAGAAAATACTTAATAAAATATATCATCTAAAACAATTCTATGTGATATGTAACTGATATTTTCTTTTTGCTTCATTTCGGTTTACTTGTAGCGAACAATTCCTTTAAATTTACGGGGCTCGCTTCTATTTTATTTTAGCCGGCTCTAATACAGCAGCATCAATTTGTTTTGCGCTTTATTATCCGGAATTTTCCTACCGGGAATTATATTTACTCGACTGAAAACTAACCGAGTTACTTTATTTTTTCGATTGGTTTCCCTGCAAGGAGTTTATATTGTGCCCGGAGGCGTCCCCCGGGAACCGCATTAAAAAGCTGACCCAATTGAAGCTAATTCGATTGCGACCGTATTTGCGGTGTATTAGAGTAAATAAATATTTGATGCCTTCCGTTATTTCCGCGTTTTTTATTTATCGGGCGGCGAGAGTGTATCGCTTATCGGTCGCAATTTCGCGTGTCCGTATTGGATTATCGGACGACTCTTAAGCTGTTTGCCCGGATTATTGAACCGCAGGAAAGATGACTGATGTGTATTGATAGAACGACAACATTTGCCGATCCGCCGGTATACGATCTCTGCTTTTTACCGGGCCATTTGTAGAAACTCTAGACGTTGGCGCTCGAGATTGTGTCAGGAGTCGCATCAGTTACTTGTGGGTTGGAGGTTGCATTTATTGGGATTCATGGCTGGTCCAATTTATTTTCGGTGCTTGTTGTGGATGGACTTTGTGTGGCTTACGAATTGAACGATTGATATATGTTCGCCGAAAATCATTTTGTTCTAATGAATAACTCGATTTTTCAGGATCAATGTTAACAAACCCCTTGTTACCAATAGAGCTTTCCGAAGATATCACAATATAACAAAAGTTTTTGTCGATTTCTTTAATACAGTTTCATATTAGTAATTTAAGTTCCTTGAATGCGAACATGAGAACAATAAATACGAAATAACACGTAATTTATAAAAAAAAAAAAATCACATATGCAAAAGTAACGAAGATTTTTGTGAACTAATAGGTTAAATGCACCTAAGAATAAAAAAATCTGTTATTATCTAGTACCAGTTCTAAGTTAGCTTTGATAACAACAATATTTATTTTAAGAGCCAATTTCAAGCCAATTGTCATGCAGTAAAAATATATTTAATGAGAAAAAATTCTAGAGCCATGCTTTACTTCTTCTTCTTCTTCGGGCGTTATCACAAATTCATGATATTAGAGACCGTGCTATTATTTCTACTTCTAGTCCGCTCCAAGTACGCAAGTTTCGTATTTAGTCTTTTTCACCTCTTACGACATGCCCGAAGCATTATGCTTTTCTTTATTGTGAAAAACAACTCTCTGTCTTTAATTATTCTATTAAACACCTCCTCATTTGTAATCCTGTCAGTCCAGGAGATTCGACACATTCTGCGATACATTCACGTTGCAAAGACCTTTAGTCTGTTAATCATATAAACTTTAAGTGTCCAAATCTTGACACTATACAGTAGCATAAGCAATATGTAACATTTAACCATACGCTATCTGAGTTGCATTAAGGTTTTGTTGCACAGCAATTGCTTCATTTTTATAAAAGCATTTCCTACCATTTTTATTTTTATTTTTATTTCTTGATCCCATTTGTGATTTAATTGGCAACAAAGGTATTTATAACCTGAAACTTATTTCAACTTTCTACCCTTCAACGTAATGCGAATATCGTTTTGAGGAGTTTTGCTTACTGTCATTACTTTAGTTTTCTATACGAGGTGCATTCAAGTTATAACACCTCCTATTTTTTTTCTCGCAAACTAACCACACGAAAATTGTGAAACTAGTATCACTTCTCAACGTAATCTCCATGCAGCTCTACATATTTTTTACATCATCAACGCCATGATTCCATGGCTGCTGAAAACACCTCTTTAGAGGTGTGTTTTACCCACTGGAAAATTACTAATGCAACAGCGGTTCGATTGGAAAATGAGTAGGTATGGAGAGTGTTCTTCTTGGTCGAATATTCATGACGGCATCATGGTGTTAACATGTCTTATGACAGTGCCACCCGCGCAGCTTTCTGGTCGTCCGTCAGCATTCGTGGCACCCACCTGGAGAACACTTTTCGCATTTTTAAGTCTTTATGCCGGATTGTGTGCACAGATCCTACGGAAACTCCAACTTTGGAGGCGATGTGTTCCACACTCATTCGGCGATCCTCCAAAACAAGTTTATCCACTCGCTTGATCATGTCGTCAGACCAGCTGGTGCGAGGCCGAGATAATCTTGATTTCTTGTCATAAGACGTCCTGCCTTCTTTGAACTGTCGCACCCACAAACGCACATTAGACACATCCATAACACCATCACCACATGTCTCACTCAACTGGCGATGAATTTCAATCGGTGTCACACCACGCAAATGAAGAAAACGAGTGATTACACGCTGTTCTTGTAATGAAAATGTCGCCGTTTTAAGTATCAGCTAGAGTCCTGTGTGTGGTGCAGTGCTCCTATCTATGTCACGTATTCACAAACTGCCTGTTTCTATCTGTTCCCAGTCCTTCCGAGGCGTTATAACGGGAATGCACCTCGTACATAGATCTTTCCTCACTAACTTTGTTGACAAGATAGCGTAAGTCTTCAGGTGTTTGTACAATTATTTATTCTAATGACGGCATTTTGTTTCGAATATAGTTCTCTAATCATGCATAAATCTTTGAAATCAATTTCCTTGCTCTCTAATATCCAAATAAATTCTCAATGAATAACTTTGTTAATTGCTTTTTCAGCATCTTACTAAGTATATATGCATCCATCTCGAAAACGGCTTCACATTTTTCTAAGTGTTGTATTAGTAGTAGGTTAAAAAATTATTTTTTATGCGCAATTAATGTTAATTTTGCTTTAAGAATTTGTAAATACGCCGTAGTTGTTTGTTGTACAGCTCGGCATTTACGGCTTTTCAATTTAAAATTATTTTGATCTCTAATTAACCAGTGCTTGAAACGATTACAATTAACAAATCAAACCTTTGAAGCATCTTTTGTTAACAGTTCCCGTTTCCAACAATAGTGAATTAAAACTTTAAGTTCAATTTTGTCCATTTCCAACTGAAATATTGAGATAGAGATTGTTATTACACCATAAGCACGAACAGCAACAAAAAATACATAAAAATAAAATTTTTGGCACATGTTATTATTATAACAGTTCGTTGACTTCGAGAGAAATTGTTGCGCGACATTCGTGCTGCAGTTTTAAACGTAGCATTCTAAATAAACATATAAAAATAATTATTATTATTAAAGGATTTTTGTTGTTATGTTGTTAATAAATACATAAATTGGCAACTTAACTTAATATGGTTAGTTAATTACTTTGATTTTAATTTAGTTGAAAAAATACCAATAACCTTTCGATTAGAAAAATTGTAAAATTATGAAACTCCAAAAATGTAGAGCATTTATTAATATTTTTTATCTGAAAAACTAAAATTAGAACTTAATTTTTACATATAATGTTTGTATGAATATATATTATATTATTGCAAATTACATTAAATAATAAAAAACTGCATTCTTAAAATTTTTCGATTTTTTAGCCTTGGAATATCATTCGATGTTAATATAATTTTACCAGATACTCTAAATATACATTATTGTACACTTTTCTACAATACTCTCTTTCAGCTTTTCCTATAAAAGCTCAATTTATTGTTATTTTTAAATAGGTACGTTATCAAATGAAAGCCTTTTTTACAATTACTGACTACAATATTTGTATCTGTTTATTCAAAGTAAAAGAATATCCGTTGTTTTCTATAGTTAGGGCGATTGTAAATTTACAACTTTGTTACTTCTGATTTTATTTTCACAAATTCACAAGAAATGACAAGTTAGCTAACAACCATATCCATACTCATATTCATAAACAAAGAGGCAGTTCACACCCATATACTTATTTAATATTAAATCTAATTAATATATAGATATGTGTACAATTAAAAACGATAAGAAACATAAGCAACGAATAACGTAGTTGAGCGAAGATGTTAATACGAAAAGAGGCATACTTAATATAGTTGTTGGCGTGGCTTGGCAAGTAAACTTTCATTGTCTACAGAAATGTTATTATGAAAGATGATGTCCTTTGATAAAATTACGAACAGTACAATGAAAACGTCGAGGTTTTCCTGCGGGTCAAAGGTACACTTCTGCAACAATGTTGTACACAGTCCTTGACATGACGTGCTGCAATTCATCTTCCGCGAATGTCCTTAGCGTGTTCGATAAGGTTTAGATTGGAATATTTTGATTAATTTACGAGATGCGCTCGATGACATGGTGTATTATAATCAATTAATTAGAATTAATAAATAGAACATCAAATTCCATTGTCATTTTCAAAAGATTAAAATATTCCAGTATATAAAGGTAACATGGAGGTGTATAAAATAATTCAAAATAATACCAAGCTACGCTAGGCAATCAACACCTTCAAAAAGATCTCGTTCACGAATCTTCTCTTGGTATATAAACTTTTCCGTGTCTTTATTCAAGAAGAATCTGTACTTGTTCGTGAACACAGCACAATTGGTTATATATCCCAACATAATGTTTCTTATCGGGCGCCAATAGTTCAGGCCTGCCGGTACACCATTTTCCTTCAGCCTTAGAGTGATAGTTTGCCTGAAAATACGTATTTCCATAACTTCCACAAAATCTCGGCTGTGCTTATCCCTTGGTGTACTACGCGGTTGTCTTGTGCCAATGTATTTCAAATAACGGTCTTGTAAATCTTGCAATATCACAGAAAAACTGGTTCACTACTTTTTGAGGCGACAAAAAATTCAAATTTGTCGATCATTACATCTCGTAAAACATCACCGATATGGGTACAAAAAAGTCAGAATATGTTTTTATATATAGCATTCACACCAACAATACAAGCACACGAAGCGAAGCGTTATAAAACCTTTTATAAGCTACGATAAATCTGAAAGTTACAAAAAATATTAGGCGAAAATCACGTCATTCATAGAATATAATATTGTTCATCGTCTATGTACCACAATAAACCAAAAAAAAACATTGTAATTATTGTTTCTTTTTTTAATCTACTGTTGTTCTTTTTAATGACATTTTT
The DNA here is from genome assembly GCA_036346155.1 of Sinelater perroti. NCBI lineage: Eukaryota > Metazoa > Arthropoda > Insecta > Coleoptera > Elateridae > Sinelater > Sinelater perroti. Next base: position 6,276,493 of record JARFIY010000001.1, on the reverse strand, counting down.
ATTTGGTATCCAAAAATGTCATTTATTTTAAAATGCATAAATCATTTATATCGGAACTCAATCCTGCGTATTCCATTAATTACAGTTTGGGCTGTAGTTGGTCGAAAAGATGTGCTAGTTCCTGATTATTTTATATTGAAATTATATCATGAATTTTAGGTAGTTTACGAGTTTAGATTTCAGTTAAAAACTTTTTGTTTAAAATAATCCCGCATTATTACTGGAAATATTCCACGTTTATTATTACTACCCTAAGTACTCGGGTACTTTGCTCACATTGAAATACTGATGAATCGCCGCGAATAGAATTTTTCTTGAGATATAATATTACCAGTCCCCTCTGTGCCAGAGTTTCCCCAACCGATCAGTGGCGTATGAAAACCATTTTCTACGTGTTTACAGTTTGAACTGTGAGCAAGTACAGTGTAGATGTGTTTTATACGTAGTGTTTCAAATGTATATCACGTATATTTCAAAAATTGGTTTATTTGATTTATGCTTTCAGACGGTCAATCTTTTACTGTTAGAAAATGAGGCACTTTGTTGCTCAGCCAAGTTTAAATTGACCGTGCTAAGTATGGTCCATATGTGATACAGAATATAACTACTTATTCACTGGCCAAATTTACACCGGATATTTAGCATTAGATTAGATCGAAAACGCAATAAATAAAATGGGTTGTAAACCATTATCTGCTCTTTTAAAAAAAGTCTAGAAGATATGTATCTATATAAAATTTCTTCACATCTCTCCTTTTAGCAAAACATCTTTTGTCTTGGAATTGGACTATCGTTAAAACACTAAAATGAAACAAATAATATACTTCAGCAGAAATAATAGAGACAAAATCTTGAATCATTAATTCTTCTTTATTTGGTTTCCAGGACAACGGGACAATATGCTCATATATACCAAAAAACCGTCTAAACCCAAGAAACTCGGATAGTAATAAGGGTTAATCACTTTTGGGTAATTTTTTTTCGCTAATGAATAACTAGTTTTTTTATTTCTAATCATACCACGTCACCTGTACTAAGTGTTACAACTTATTGCTTCTATTTTAAGGAATTTCTTAGAATTTCTACTAGAAAAAAATAGCTAATAATTTAATTTTGCAAAGTTATACAGTACATGTTAACTGCCAGTTGCTCTTTTTATTTTTTAACTTTTACTTTCGTTCACTTTTGGATATTTACGTGCTGCTGTTTTAATTTACCAATAATTTCAAAAAAAACTCTATTAGAATTTTTCATTTTAATTTTTAAACATTTATGTTTATACTTTAATTTACTTAGATAAAGTATCTCATTATAGTGAATATATTTGTTAAATTAAATTTAAAAAAAAATAATTATTTCTTATCGACTTAAATAACTGTTTAGTACGAAAAACTTATATAGGGTGTGTTTAACCCATCTACAAATGACTCATTTTATCAAGTCGAATTATGTCTTGGGGTCTTGTACCCTAGTCTACTAGTCAACATCATATATTGCAATAAATGCCACCCTATTATATCTCAAACGAATCTAAAGTAAGCATAACCTTTCTTTAGAACTAGCGCTTCATATCATAATCTTACGAGCAAGTACTGTGTAATGCTGCTCAGGTCTTTGACTTACTTGACTGAAGTCATTATAGTAATACCAGTTCAAATTATATTTGTTAGAAAATACCATCAAATTCTATTTTTGTGTTCAAAATTTTTGTTTGCGCTTCTACTTCAAATGGGTTAGCTTGACGGTGTTCCCTAATTGCTCCATTCGATTTCAATCAAACTCGGAGACTTATTTATATATGTCCTACTCGTTGTCATCTATGATGCATCCTAAAATCATTCCACACCAATGCCTGAGGGGTTAGTTAAAGCGTTAATTTTTTTCTACGGCATGTTGTACTCTTCTGTTATGACTCTTCTTAGAAAGATGATTCCGAATACATCTGCAATCGTAATCATTTATATACCTTTTTTATGTCTACATCCTATCCAAATGTGGACGTAATGGCTGGATGCCTCATAGGTGTTATAATGTCTTAACTACCAATACATTATCTTATATAATTGGATCCTCAAATTGAAATGACATAAATTCTTATGTTGTTGAACAGAATTAGTATGCAGCTTGCTGTGACTTAAAGATGATTAAAACATCTAAAACTTTGAATTACTGATATTTTTGCAGCGTATAATGTTACCTCAATTTTTGGAAAATAGTGTTTCCTTCAAATTTCATTAGTTACACTTTTACTGCTGTGTAGATATCCACAGAAGTACTGTCGATTTCAGAACTTAACTAATATTTATCTGTTTTCTTGTTTGTCTAATGTATATCTCGGTATTATTCATACCATTAGAAATCCAGTTAGATATAAGTCGATTACGATTTCTCTTTCAACTAGTCTATTTGTTATTTTTACATGAGATTCTTCAACTCAACATCAAAATTTTATTTAGAGCAAAATTCAAATTGGTGTCCCCGCATAATCGCAACGAAAATTATGTATATTTATTTTAATGTCTTCGAAATTTACGATAAAAAATTAGAAAATTATAAACTTTTTGTAAACCTGATGATTAAAATTTAAAATATGAGGTCGACATATTGACTAAATAGAGCAGTAACCAACTAACTGTATTTTCTTAACAAAGTGCTGCATAATATAAGTTTTTGGTAACCGTAGCCAAACAAAAGGAGTGAAGGTTGCTTTATTTAAAAAATGTGCAAAATTCTTTTATAAATTATTTTTTACTTATTTTGTTTGCATTATTACATTGCCTTCAAAAATAGAATTGTGAGAAAATGCATACAAGAAATTGTATGAGAAGACACGTGCTTAACTAATAGGAATATTATTTTATGAAATTTCTGTTTAGACACCACGATAAAAATCACTTAAACGGAAATCTTGGTTGACGATGGTATTAAAGAAAACCTAGAATTAATTTTATTAAACAAATGCGAAAAAAGTAGAAGAAAACGAAGTTTATTTTAAATAATGATATATTTATTTTTTGTTTGATTTGAAAGTGATCGTTTCTCCTACAATTTGAGTTAATGCATATTAATGAAACTTCCCTGATAATTACTCGCTCGCTATCAGTAGCTAAGAATGTAATGATAACACAAACCCATAATCCCGTTCGCCCTATACCCGTACTACTATGTAATTAATTCAATATTAGCTGCTGTCATATGAATAATGTATGGATTTTCGATTTAGCCGAACCTGATACCATATGGAGCTGAAATTGGAGTCCCGAAACTATGCACCAGACCGTAGCTGGGAAGCAAATATGTGACTGCTGTTTATATTTAGAACCGCCATTTTTATTATTTTCGTGCATGCTATGTAGAAATTTGAGCTGCTTTAAAATATCGTAGTTCTCACCGCTTTGTTAAAATAACTGACAGGTCTACATTTTCTGACATAAATTACAAGTACGGGAACAGCGAAATGCGCAGAAGCTTTCTAGTTTGTCCTGGAATATTCAGATATGTGTTGTAGGCAGCAGTTTTTTCGTTTTTAAATTTGCCTAGTCTGTCAATTAACTTCATCTGGAAAAGGGCAGCTGTCCGGCGATTTCATTTGCGGATTGACAAGTGCTGAATGTTAATGTGAAGATCCCATTGGAAGTTGCGTGATTTTTTCAAACAGCGCTACTTATGCTTTCACCTAATTATGCCTTTATGAACTTGAAGTGGTACGTGACGCTGCATAGAACCCTGATATTCGGCCCCGCATTTTTGTTGAGAAACTTCGCCGATCCTGGTCTGCGAACTTGCCCGATTTGCTCTGTTTGCAGATGGAATTAAGTGCTTGGAGGGATTCGGTGTTCCCAATTTATTTAACAACAATGTAGAACCGCCATAATGGATGTAGTGTAGTGTCCTTGCTAAATTCAGCTTTGTTTCAGGAATTTGCAACGCTCACGAAGGAGCTAAATGCCGCCAGAGAACAACTTCTGGAACGAGAGGAGGAAATTGCTGAACTTAAGGCTGAACGAAACAATACTCGGGTAAGTTGTAAATTAGTGAGTTATGGCGCACGCAGGCGGGGTTATTGGAAATTTAGTTTAAGATAACGGCCCTTTAGAATGTATTAGGTGTTGTTAAGTGCGCACTTTTCTTTTATTTTTTGCCCTAATGATTATCGAGACCGCTCTAGGCAATTACTCGACATATAAATCTAAACCTCGGTTTACAACTCTATTAGAGCACGGGTATAAAGTAATTCAAGCATACACAAATTCTCATTACCATCCAATAACTTGCCTGTGCTGCGATAAGGAGCGTTCATCACACCCGACACTTACCTAACCTAAATGCGGGGCTCTCTTCGTTCTAAAAACTGATAACGTTTTTTGATGGAATTGCTTACAAAGGCCGTCAGCTTAGCTCATACGTCCTACCACTTTCAGGATTACGGAAATATCGACATCCTCTCACCATTAGTTGCACATATTCCCGGACTGACATTACACCGACACTCAGTTGGCCGTGTTTAGGGATTAGCTAAATGACGTGCAAGTGCGCAACGGTGGATACATGATTAGCAAAATGTCGTTGCTGATGGAACGGGAAATTAATAACACGATATTCCGAGATGCAATTCGCATACATACATCTTATCCTAACGCTGCAGCGTCAAGGAATTACAGCGGGGATGCAGAGCTAGCTATGGATGAAATACCAGTATTAACGTATCTTCTACATTTTGTTTAATTAAGTACCTTTCTTGAAGAATTAGTAATATGAAATGATTGTAAGGATTGGATCAATTCAGAATAAAAAATATTTCTATATACGAAATTCACTAATATTTTGTATAACATATCTTAAATTTGCATTAATTTTAATAAAATACTTTGTTTTGTTTCAAAGAATATGGGTTAGAATTAAGAAATATAATATACAATAAGATATAATAGTAACAAAAAGAAGAGATATATAAGAAATGAATAGTATTAAAAGAAACACTATTAATATGTGATATTTCTATAGTATACAGGGTCTTTGAGGCCGTAATTTTTTTATATTGTGGGAAAGCTGAAAGGCCGTTATACGCATGCGCAATTCCCTGTACTCAAATTTTTTAATGTCGGATTTTTTTATTTACAGAAATTAGTAATCAGAATAAAGTATTCTATTTTCTAATAAGCTATCATAGGACGGTAATAGTAAATGTCCTTATACGGCATGGCGAGAACTCATCTAGCGAGGAGCTTTCGTAGTTGCCACCTGAGATCGACTAACCAATATCTTTTCAGTTTTATGTTATCATGTTGATTGGATATATACCATGGATCGTTTACTAATTTACGGAGAATTTTAGACGATGGTAGTATTGGATTTGCTGACGAACCCCTTAGTTCGATACGATACTTTCATATGGAAATTATAATTATCTTGTATAGTAGAAGCTCGTCTTCAAATGACAAATGTGATCTTTATCCAAATAGCCAGTATAACTCTTTAAATGTCAGATCAGTTAGCTTTCGCTTCCTTAGGATGTGATCCCACCAGGTAAGTTTTCCGTCAGGATGTAATCCTAGAAAAAGGTTTGTAGGATGACCGTATTATTTATAAATACTGACCGTCAGTAATTTCCTTAAGGTGAAAATTATTTGCATCGATTTGGAGCTAATTTTAATTTTCCACTTTATTAATTCGGCTATGTAGAACATTCAGATTTTTAAGGCTAACGAGAATCGCTGTATCGTCGGCGAGAGTTCCGATTAGGCTATTTGTTGTACTAGGTCTGTATAAAAAGAGAAATCAGGGGCCTAATACACTATTTTGTAGAATTACAGATTTTATTTTAAGAAATCTGAAACTTTACTATCTACTTTGGTTCTAAACTGACAATCACTTAAATATGACTTGAACAAATTGAAGTATGGTGACAAAAAATCTTAATCTTGTACCATCGTGCCTTACTTGACCTACATCCAGAAAAACTGAAGTACAATACTATTTCATATATATATATATATATATATATATATATATATATATATATATATATATATATATATATATATACAACAAAATATGGCTGATAATACGTTTGTAGATCTATACGATGAGACGTCATTTTGATTTTTACTAAGCTTGGAAATCATAGTTATTTCTGCCAAATTTAGCTCTTTGGGCCAATACTATCGTCGTAATACAATGTTGAAAATATAAATTAGCAACACAATACCTTTCTTTAAGAGTTCTTTTAACATTTTTGGCGTAATTTAATCTGGATTGGATGATTTTTTGATATTTAAACGAGTGATTTCTTTTGGAGTAAATAGGTTTTTTTTTGGAAATCTTGAATTTCTTTGCGTGAAACGTCATCATTAGGTGTAAATACTTCAGTTAAGTGTTGGCCAAAGAAATTCGCCCTTTCTTTAATATTTCTCTTTTATTGACGAGACGGTTTACAGGAAGTTTTAATCGGTCACCATAGTGAGTTATCATAGCGATTGAGATTGGAAATATCATCTTGAAATAATCTATATTGTGCTTCTTTTAATATGTATTTGAGTTTGTTGGCGAGCTGATTATATGCGCTTTTATCGGCTGGTGTGTGATTATGATGCCACCTTGATCACCAGAAAATCACCGATAGAAATTATTGCGTGGTTTGGCTACAAAAAAAATATATCTAAAGTTTAGGACATGACCAAAAAGGACAGAGAATCTGACCACCAGGAGTAGGTAACTGCTGACAGGGCAACTTACAGCAAACAATCTAATCGTAAGACAATTAGAGAATGAATTCGCCCACGAATCGATCAGATTTCTGGTAAAACCTGGTAAAAGAAGTCTAGCAGTGCATGAGAATCTCTGCTTCACAAGTCTTTTGTCCTAAGGAACCTTCAACTGTTGACTAAGAAAAAGAGGATAGACATGAAGTTAACCCTTGGAGTGCACACATGCTATTTGTAACACTAATTGCACACTGGGTCTAGCGGACCCAGCCATTTTAAATATGCGATTGCTCGCCCGAATGACAATATGAACTTTTAAAAAAAATTAGACATGTTTTTTGACCATTTTTCATCATGCTGCATAATTTTAACGTTCAAATTTTAATTTGATTCAGAGAAAAAAATTGTCAAATTATTTAAAAAATTGGGGTTTTTAACTAAATATATTGCACGTTCCTGGGATTGTATTTTTAAAGGCTCATATTATGGAAAATGATAGTTTATTAGGTATACTGTAACCTAAAAAAGACTGAAAATGAATTAATTCCAAAAGTATATTTATTTTGGCATATGAATGTGACCGTTTTTTGATATTTCAGATAATTACTTTCACACGACTCCTATCTTGAGAAAAATTTAAAAAAATCATTTTTATTTATTCAAAAACGGCAGAAAATTACATATACATATGATAATACATTATAAATTATCAGTAAAAGAAAAAATTATTCTGTGCAAGCAGAACTTGGAGCGGTGATCCATACAAATAGCTTGTAGGCACGAAGTACACTGATGAGTTTTTTTATCCGCTTTTGAAGGACACATTTCGCATCTTCTTTTTTTCAGCATCAACCCAGCCTCATCTTCATTTGTCAGGTGTCCACGAGGTTCTTTGAGCATATTCTCAACGGCGTTCTTCAAACTTATCCTGAGTTTCGGCACTTTTTGTCGCTCAGAAAGCCACGGTTTTACAAGGTGGCAGATAACTTTCCTCATACATTGTTTAACCGTAACTTTTTGCTGATTTTCGGCGATTTCCAGTTTACATTTCAGAAGAATTCTCGCATTCACCATCGCTTGATCGAGCATGGCCCAAAAAATACGTAACGATCATCTTTTGCTCCATCTCGTCGCCGTGTAATTCTTACACAGCATGTCGAATGTGTCTGTACCGCCTTTCGTTGCGTTGTAGTGAAGAATAATTTCCGGCTTTCCATCAACTATTTTTTCAGAGTCCATTAGCGACGATAGAAGCAACACGATCTTGTTTTTTTAGGGCTGAAAGACACAAGAGTTAAGCCTTAGCTTGAGTGACAAAACTTGCTGTTTGGCGGATCTTTTTCCGCCACCTTCATTTCCAGAGGAATTTCTCTTTTGTTCTTCCTAAGTGTCCCAGTCATGGTCAGTAGGTATGGTTCTGCTTTCATTTGTTCAAATAGAGCAGAGGCTCCCAAACTTTTTTTTTTCATAGACCACTTTGAAAGTTTTGCTAGTTCCGGTAGACCCCCTGCAGCTACATTTCTACCATATTCCCAAAACTCGAAAAAAATGTGAAGATTAGATCTAACTATAGAAATTTGCGTTGCGGCTGAGTTATTGGTTAATTAATTAATTGATTGTGCTGTGAGTGGACGTCAAAAAAGTAAAGTTAGCCAATCAAAAAAGTCATTCCATCCAACTTTACTCTTTGACATCTACCCACAACACAAGAAACCAATCAATTCTCACATATTTTATTTAGAAAACTCCCCATTCAGTGGTAAAATAAAAAGAAAAATAGTATATTTCCTTGTGTTGTATTTATTCAAATATGTAATTATTACACTATTAATTATTATTGTTATCATATTACAATGTAATATAATTAAAATAAAATATTAATAACGTAACGTAACGTAACTTCTACAATGACAATCACAAGATAGTCATAATTTTAGTGGGAGGGATGTACTTGATGGATTGACAGCAAATTATCAATATTTGGCTTCAGTTTTGTTAGGAATAACCGCAGATCTCCCCGTTCTGTGATATTCAATCTGATCCTTTTTTTTGTTAAAAGGTTTGTAACGACACTAAAACTTTTCTCGACAAGATATGACGAGTGAAACGCTATCAAAAGCTTTCTCGCAATTCCCCACAGTCCAGGATATTTTTCGGGTATTTCTGCCTGCAGCCAAAATGTTTGACACCCTCTTTTAAATTTCACCTTCAGTTCCTCATTAGTGCTAAGCTCGAGTAGCTCCTCTTGTAATATCACATTCTCCACTTCCGTTTCATCAAGGCATTCTACCTGTGACAAGTTTGAAAACTGGAAAAATTCGCGCCGACTAATATTTTGCTTCATAAATTTCAATTTTCCAAGAAAAGCTAAAATTACACCCTTTGTTTTTATTAAACTGAGGCTGTTCCCTTGTAATTGTAAGTTAATGTCATTAAATTTTTTGAACAAATCTGTCAAATACGCGATGTCTGATTTCAAATTGATCAGGTTTTCTTTTAAATCTGGATCTTTACTTTCCAGAAACTCTAAAACTGATTCAAAAAGTGAGAAAAATCTTGTTAAACATCCACCTTTCGACAACCAGCGTACCTCAGTATGTAAGAGCAACCGTTGGAAGTCTTCATCATTATTCGATGCATTTCTTCTTATTTTGTTAACTGGATTAATCACAAATTGAAGAGATTGGTGCAATTTAGCACTCAAATTTTTCGCTACTAGGTGTTGTCGGTGGATGACACATTGAATTGCAGTTACCTCTAGTATAATTCTTTTAAGATGGCTTATAAACCCACGACATCGCTCGGCCATGGCAGGAGCTCCATCTGTTGCCACCGAAATAACGTTTGTGAATGGAATCAATTTTTCCTTAAAAAAATCACTCAGGACATTAAATATTGATTCACCTTTAGTGTCCGTCTCCAAAGTTTTCGCGAATAGTAGCTCTTCGTGAATTTCTTCGTCCATAACAAATCGAACATATGCCAATAATAATGCTTTGCTTCATTACCAGGTAAAGTTCACACGTCCAGTTGAATAGAAAAATGAGTTGTTTGCAGATAATTACACAAGAAACTTTCAATATCAGAGCTCATTTCATCAATACGTGTTTTACAGTGTTGTTACTCAAAGGAATTCTTTTGGGTATGTCAAATGGAGATTTGTGCAGAACAGTTTTTAAAACCTCTTCAACAGCTGGCAAAATTAACTGTTCTCCAATGGTGTGCGATTTTCCAGATTTCGATATAAGTAATGAGATATTGTAAGATGCCCGCAAGCCATCATCGTTACTTTCCGACGTTGAAGCGAACATACTGTGCACGGTGGGTCTCTTTTCATATTTTTCCTTCAATGTTTGAAAATTTTCCAGAATTTTTCAATCGTGTTGCAGTTAGCAGCGTCGTGGATCGGACCAGGTTTTATGGCCGGAGATGGTGTATTTATTCGATCTGAATTTCGTGTTGGCCTTTTCATTGTCCACCTGTACCCATTTTTTCCATGAAGTATGCTCTTCGGTCTGCCTCTTTGGCGTGCTTCTTGCGCTCGTGAAGATAAGTCAGCGTTTTCTACCAAGTCGACGAATTCCGCGTCGGAAATGCGATCTTAGTCATTAGAAGAGTAATCGGATCCGTATTCAGAAGCACTGTCTTCTTCGAATTCTGAATCATCGTCGGTGCTGGACATCAAATCATCTTCGAGCAGTTGAGCAGCAATGGGCAAACGTGTGGAATTTCTCGCACGGCCAGACATGTTTACAAACTAAAAAAATAGGAAAATGTTAAGTACACTTGAAAAAAAAAATCTGTTCAATTTGCAGCTTACTTACGTAGGTCTTCAAAAGAACGAGAGAAAAATGATTAGAAAAAAAATTAAATTATCACTCAAAATAGACGTTAACTGCACACTGTGTCTAGCGGACCCGAGAAAAAAAAACACCTTTTTCGATTGGCAGCCGTGTGCGTACTGACGCTCCGTTACATTTAAAAATAGTTTGGGCGTATAGTAAATATCCAAAACTAATAACAGATGGCGTTTTTGCCGCGTTAATTACAATTTAAACTACCGAAAACTGAGATTAAAGTCGAAGTCTGGATCCGCTGTGCAGTGTTAAAAGCATGAAAACGCTGACTTCCTGAGATTTTTTCGGACGAAAAAAACTTCATTCAGTATAAGAAGATGAATTGCCAAAATTTGTCTGAAATGGCTTCTGTTGTCACGCATACAACCTTTTACGCCTCGTGATAGTGCTGAGTGTGGTGAGCAGCGAAAAGGATATCATAGCGCCATATTTCTTTGAGAAAGGCCTGAACATGGCCTCCGACAGCTGTATCAATATTCTAGAGACATTTGTCAAGCCATGGGTGGAGGAAATGGCCACTGGACGGGAGTATGTGTTCCAGCAAAACTCTTCACCGGCTTCACAAAACAAGAAAGTTTTAGGCATGACCATGCAACAATTTGTATCACTACCAGTCCCCAACTTATAGTCATCCTCCAGCTTCCACTGCATTCCTCTTGACTACTACATGGTGGGGCGTAGTTGAGACGAATGTCAATGAGAGGCATTATAACACCAATGGTAGCTTAACGACCTCTTTTTTGGAGGTAATGATTCATATGGACAAGGAGAAAGTTGTATTGGCCTGCAGCAGGTTTAGGTCCCAACTCGACCGCTGTTGGGGGCTACATTGAAATGATTCTCAATACTATTGACTTCAATTATACTAAGTTTCATGTAAAAAAAAATTATCTTTCACGTATTTTAATATTATGTTCATTGTTTATTATTATTGTATATTATCTAATCAATTAAATAAATGTCGCCATCAGTTTAATTTTACTGATTGAGTAAATGTATCAATTATTTTGACACACCTCGAAATACTCTATAATAAAACTAATAAATATAGTTTACTTTAAAGCATTTGTGTTGATTAGATTCAAGTCATCTGCAGATTATTTTTCTTGGTAACTATGACAAGAATTATATGTATTTTTAAAACATGTAAGCACCATCACAGTATAAATTGGGGATTGAGTTGTACAAACCACGTAAATGGCAACAAGCGGAGTATATTTATGACAATTACACTTTTTCAAATCCTGCTGTCAACGCTGTTCAAACCATCCACCCAACATTTCATTAATCTCTGCTCTGTTATGCATTTCGCATTCCTGCGTGGACATTCTCTTTTGGCGCGCATCGTTTGATCTCTAATTTAGATGGTAGCACGCTAAATTCGTAACAAGTTCATCGCACGTTTTAATTGCAAGCACATAGGCGGGCGTTTTAATGCATCCCGGCCTGTGCACGAATCTCTGGCAAAGCAGGTGACGACGATGTTCTTCCAGGCGATCGCGCAGAACGCATTACGGACGATCTTTTCTAACTCAAACTTCCATAAAAGTTTAAAAGCTGTAACGCCTAAATTGCTGAAATCTTAATTTGCCGCGGCAGATTCCCAGTTCGACAAGAAAGCGTCTTCAATATTTTAAACGCCGGATTATTCCGAATGAAAGGAAAACTGCCAGAATTCAGAGAGTAATTTTCGCATTGGAAGCTGCAATTGTTCCTGATGTTTTTGAAGTGAAATTCGGGCTTAATGGCAGAAGAAAGAAAAGCGCAATTTGTAGGATTTTTATTGCTTGGTTGAAATAAAGTTACTCTAATGTGCATTTATTAATATTAACCACTGCTCAGTAGGATGAAACACTATAGAATTCGTTCAAATTATCAATGTTCTTAGTTTAAAAATTATATAATTAATATTATTTCCGAGAGCAATTGAAAGTAAAAAAAAGCGCAATTACGATTTTCGAATACTTCTTGTCAAAGTGAATATAGCAAAACCTCTGTAAAACTTTCACTGTTGATTTTCTTTCTAATTATATTTCAAATATTTCAGGAAAAAATAAACGATGGGTATACCAATACCCGCTCAAAACCATAACGGATTCACCACCTAACACCGGTAGTCTTAAGAATGTTCTATATGCTGTTTACAGTAATTATAGTGTTTGTAACATATGAAAAAAATTTCATACACCCATACTTTTATCAAAAAGTGTACTTAAAAAAATTTAAAAGTATAAAAAAGGAATAAAAATTAAATATGAAAAGAACATTTCAATAATTAAAAGAACTGTTAAAGGAAAAGGCAGGTGAACATTTTAGAAATTAAAAAAAAAGTAAACCGCAGAACACAAAAAGTTTGAGGGAGGAATTTCAAACATTAAAGATAAACGTGGAAGAAAATTCGAGAAGTTTGAAGGAATAATGAATACCAAACACAGAAGAACATTAGAGAAGATTGACGAAGGAATTACATGAATTTAAAATGAACGCAAATGACATGTTGAAGAAGTTCTATTCAAAGTCACTAACTGTGGCTAGAGAAGGATTGGGAATTGCAAAGAAATATATGATTTACGAGTGGTGACTATTACAACTGTTACAATAAAAGCGAAACTTATTCTGGAACTGAACATAGTGCTATACTATAAACGCCAAAAAGGAAGAGTACGTTATTGGAATAAATTCACGTTGAATCCAGTAGTAAAAGCATATTGGGCTCAGTAGGATTTCTTGATATCATAAGATATTTTTTAAAGAGGCACTGAATTAAGGTGTTAATTGTTGGTACTAAAAATGAGTATGTTGTCATATACATGATTAGAAAGATTACTACAATAAAAAAAATTATAAACAAATAATAAGAGTTTCTTATTTTTCTCAATTCTATTATGTGTTTCATTTTCTAGTTGACGCTACGTTTATATTCTTCGTCGCCATCAATTCTGCACAGATACTAAGTTCTTCTAATTTTAGTTCTCAGTTTTCAACTGAGTAGTTTTCACAAACGATTCTCAGTTTTTAATATACTTTGATCATTTTTTTACCAATAGAATTACCACGAAACTTTATTATATAAAATGTATCTGTATGTATAAGATTCTTTAAATGTCTTATTAGCTGTAATGATATGCTTAGAATTTTAACATCAATGATAATTCTTTCAACCTTCTTACTATTGATACATTTCTGTCACTACCACTATGTAAAATAATATTTTTTCGCAACTTTTAAACAATGCTAACTTAAATGTTTTACCTTCCTATGGAATTAGTAAATGTTTATTGATTTTATTGATATTTTATATTTTTATTTTTATTTAATGTTACCTTTTTTATATTTGCTATTCCTGAAATTTTCTCCCCGATTTATACTATGATAGACTCTTTGTTTTTCTTATCTTATTTAATGTTTAATTTCATTTCCAAGTTCAATGTTATCATTGATGTAATTCTGGTTTGATTTTTAAAAAAAGAAAGCAAAACGAACAAGTTATTTTTAAAAACTGTTTTATATGTTTTACGATAGTGTTTTAGCAATCTATAGTATTGCTTCTTTGTCTATTTATAGAAATAATTATACAATTTACTTAGAAAAAATCTCGTTTATTATTAATTATATTATTAATAAAGAGAACCCGTTTTTCAGAATACTCCCACCATTAAGGGAATAAACAAAAAGGTATAAACAAAACAGTGGCCACACTTTAAAGGTAATTTCCTAATTAGACAATTATCACGTCAGAAAAAAAATAAAGATTTTGTTGTAACGATTTTACTACCAATTCTCAATTTTCTTGCAGCTCCTCTTTTTCACATTTTACAAAACTATCAATAATTATAGATATTAAAAACATTTTCCCAAATTAACAGACACATATTTAGAAAATGTCCCAAAGCATATGTGTTCTGAGACAACTGTTTCGATAACTAAGTGTTTAATTAGAATAACACATTATTTACCTGAATTAAAATTTGAACTTGGGGAGAGGTCATTGTTTTATTCGATGAAATTAAAAAATAATGAATAATAAGCATAAAACTGTTAATTCTTGAAATATTTGACTTTTAGGAAAAATGAAGTAAAACAGTAATATCAGTTATATTTTCAAGAAACCTACAAGCACAAAAAGTTCATTTAACTGAAGTTATTATTTAAGAATTTGTATATGATTGGCAAATTTCGGTGTTTTCATAGGATAACTGGATAAGTGCAAGAGAAATGAAAAAATGAACCTGCTATCTCGACTGCTTTCTTGAAAAAAAAGGCAATGGTGAATGCTAAAGTTAGGTTCTCGTCGTTCCACAAATTATTTATACCACACATACGCTTAAGTCTTCTTAAGTGTTATGTCCTGACTGTGTCTTAAGTCTTAAAATTTCGTAAAACATCCTTTTTTTATTGAAACGAATGAGTTCCCGAAAAAAAAGTTGAAAAACACATTTTCTCAAATCAATTAAGTCAATACGGGAATAAAAGGGAAGCGAAAAAAATTAAGGAAAATACGGATAAGCAGAGGAAAATTTTAATTAGATTAGAAACGGCTAAAATGTGATGAGGCAAAAAGAATTATTTTAAAGTTTATTTGATACATAAAAGTAGTATAATATGCAAAAATGATAAACAAAGACATCAAGTATAAGCGCAGAATTAATAAAGGTATGATACAGCATCTTAGTCCACAACAAATCAGAAGCCTTTCCAAACAATTTTAAAGAAAAAAAATAGGAAAATTATAATAACACTAATAAAATAAAATGAAAGTGTTAACTAACGACAGATAATAATGTAGAAAGGATGTCTATAGAAAAATAAAGCAAGTACTCAATTTTAAAAATGCTTAGAAAATTATAAAAATTAAAATTATTTTATTAGATACAGATATTAAAATGTATACAAACGAACATTAGGTCTGTAGTAAAAAAAAACCGATAAAATTATGATCTTTATAAACTAAGCATCATTTAAAAAGTGAGACCTGGCAACAAGTAAAACTTAAATTTTAGAAAAAATGTACAGAATAATATAGAATACTGTAACGAATTTCTGAACGCCTCCCCGTAGCGCGGCTGATTGACATCTGCATTGCATCACTCTCAGTTCCTCCGGCCCTTCTAAGGATGCACCTAGCGCGCCCGGGTTCGCGAACCTTCTCCGACCTTCTCGAAGTTTTCTCGGCTATTCGAGTACATCGGGGAAACAGGAATAAATAGCGCGCGGCGGCCCATGGGAGGGGATCCCAAATTCAGACGCCGATTCCGGTTTTAAGTGGAGCAAGCGGGCGAATCCAGGCGGGAGCTGTGTTTATATAAATAATGCGCAGTTAATTGTATATACATAAATGATGGTATAAATTTGCATTAACTGTAAGTACAATAGATAAGTAGTTTTAAGTAAATTAGTACGTTTTATTCATCATTGCCAAGAGCCAGAAACGTTACAACACAAACAGTGGAAAAAGAAGACTGGACTGTGATATAATACTCCACCTAATATTGCTACAAAATGCAAAATTATATATTACTTCTTCAAGAAACTAAAACTATTAGATTTAGGAAAATATTTTACAAAGAATAGGACTTACTATACTTTAGGAACTACAAAATATACAAGAAATGATTAGAGATTAGTTTTATGATTAACCAGATCATTTTTACTACATGTTATTAAAATACAATGCAAAAATCTTATTTAGAAACAATAATGCTAAATTTGGTCAAAGAATTAGAGATAGGATAATAAATATTAAAAATGCATGTAGTAATAATTACAAAAAAAATTAGAAATGAGCAAATAATAATACATTTTATATTAAATAATAAAATAGAACTTTTCAGTATGTAAAGAAATATATAGCATGGTATATAAGAGTCTAAATGAAAAAAATAGTTTTTTATAATAGAAATAGTATATTGTAGGGAAAATATAACAAATGGAAAAGAGATTAAATTGATTCGGAACGTCATTTGATACAAAATGAGAAAATTAATCAATACAAAAATAAAATTAAATTATAAATATAATTAGATAATTACTTAGCTCTAAAAGAGCGAATAAGTATAAATTAAAAAAAATTAAAAAAGAGAAAATTAACCGATTGATAATCACAAAAATATAATATAATAAAAAGCACATAACAATTTTAGCGATTATAAATACTAGATTTTTGAAAGTCTCGCCATTACTATCGTGCTTTATTGTTAACAGCTATCTTAAAACGATGTCCTGTTATGGTCAACAGGAGACGAGTGTTGTAGACCACATTTGGCCAAAAAAACTCTAAAGAATTAAATGGAATTGAACTATTACCCTACCCCGTCTAGTGCTATCGGATTACCATCTGTTCTGATCAATGATTAACTTTTTGGGAACACGCCACTTTTCCAACTTTCAGGAAATTGAAGAAGGATGTCGTCAGTTCTTTGATTCCAAACCATAATAGTAATATAAATAACGAAGCATATAAGCTCGACTTGCTTATGTTTAAATATGTTGCTGAACATATATTTTAATTTTTTATTTTGTACTTTCTGTATCCCAACTAAATCATTTTTATTTAAACCCGTGATGCGCTTAGGATTCGTGTTAGGGTGATATTTTTATATTATATATTATTTATATTATATCGGAATTCACCACAAGTCTATGACCTCACTTCATCATATTTGTTCTCCACAGGCCAATGATTTCACTTCACCATACTGGAACGAAAGAATTGAAAAATAAGGAACAACTAACAATTTTGACCTAGATTATCTCAAAAATTATTCGGTCACGCGAAAAATGCCTTTGTTAAATGTAGCCGCGGATGTGTAGATATGTCCACCCGACGAAAAAAAGCTTAGTTTTTCTTTAATCGCGAAAACCAAAGTAACCCATTTTTGAGTTGCATTGTTTTGTGTTCCCGAGGGTCAAGGAGTCCACACTGGTGTGGATATGAAGTACTAGAAAAAAACCTATGACCCACGTGATGGGCATTTAAGCCATTGGACACGGTGGAAAATTAAAATTTTTAATTTTTGGGCGAAAAAATTCTAGCCCGTCTCACTATAATTTTAAACTCCGTCTACACATAGTCAATTGACACCATATTTTACATTTCTGCATTGATAGGCTTTTAAAAAAGAAAAGACGCGTATGTACTTTTTGAAAAGAGAAAAATTAAAATGTGACATGATTAACAGCTATATGCTCCATAAATGGAAAAATAAGTAACAGTAGTACATCGGTAGGAAAACGGTTGCAACCAATAATGCGCGCTCTTATCTTATTACGCTACTAATGAAATTAAATTACAATCTCTTTTTTATTTTGCCCATTTAGTTAGTTATCTATTTGACTGATATTTCCAAAAAAAAATGTTTATTAAATTAAATTAAACATTAGAAAAATATGCGGCAAACAGCTTACCGTTGAAACCTTCGCAGTACTTTTAAACGTACGAGGACTAGAACAAGGCGGAATATTTCAGAGGGTATGCAACCGGTTTCAACAGTAGGGGAAAGCTCCAATACAGCACGTCCTATGGAGGTTTTTAAATCTGATCTAGTGCATTCAATTATTTTTACCTTAAATTTGATTTTTGTTGTGAATCGGGAACTTTGAACAATTTAACTTACAATCGAAGCTCTCCTCGGCGGAAGCAAACCAAATGGCTGTGGCAAATGCGCTTTTTGCGTTCGGCAATGATTGCGTGTGCGTTTGCAATTCGCAGGCCGCCCAATTGTGCGTACCCAGCTGAGCCACTCAAATATTTAATACGCATTTCTTTCTAATGGACAATGATCAAAACCAGCGGCCCAATGACTCAGCCGTGGCCGCTGGTGTAAATTAAGAGCTCAGGCCACGTCACATTTATTTGTTTGCTTTCTGTTTAAATGTATAGATTTTGAATGAGAATGAAAGACATATGGAATCATTTAAACTAAAAGTATAGTAAATTGCAGCTGATTTTTTTTATAAATTTAACGATATTTGCCCTGTTACTGTTCAACATATAAAATTAAAATGTAATCAGCTGTTTATGTTCATTTTATATGGCACCTTTAGCTTGTTCAAAATACTGTTCCCTCTCTTGTGTTTTTCAACAGGCAACAAGTTGTAAAAACGCCTAAACTCTCCACGGGGCCATCGAATGCAAGCAATCCCTTATTTATGCTGCCCTCCTTATCTGGCGCTGCTGTTTTAATAGGAGAATTGACGGCCGCTTCGAGACTTTACAATCGGTACGAAGTTTAACTGTTATTTATTGGCGTACGAGGGCATGCAGTTCTGCTCTCAATGAGGATTGATGGATGCTTGGGTGGTTTTATTGGTTCGATTTACGTGCTCCAATCGCCGACACTTTTCGACAGCACCTACCAAATATCGGAGCAATTTGGCGATAAAATGGTCTACGCGCAGCAAACGAGCTTTCTTGTCCGAATAAATGCTCGCCGCTGTCGTTCACTCCCGATTCGGAATTTTAAACTTGGTTCGATTATTGGGAAATGCAACAAAGTGGTCGAAAACCACTCGAATGCCGTTCCTCTTTTATTGTGTCGTTAACTCTTAACAACTAGATTGATACCCGGGCAGTACTCTGATTTTTCTTCTAGTCAAAACCGCTATTTACACGTTTTATTGTACGGGTTTCGTATTCTTTCAAGAATTTGATCTGCATTTAATTTAGCTTAAAATAGAAATCGAAACAGACCGCAGTAAGTATAAACCAAAGAATTAATAACGTGATCTGCAAGTAGATGCTTAAATGTAAAAAGGACGTGAGAAGACTAAAAAACCCTTAAAATATACATAAATTACAAATCTACTCGCGGTACAGGCGGAATTTGAGATGAACTGCCTGAAAGCTGCGGCATTTTCAGAGAGGTTTCTCTGATCTATTTACATGAAAACCAACACCGCTGCAAAGTTTTGGGAATTACGCTTGCGGAGTGGTGTCTGCACCTTATATTTGGAGAAATTAACTTTTTTTTAATTGTTACTTCGTTGAAAAAATCTCTTAAAAAGATTTTAAAATGTTTTATGACTTTAATATTTCTCTGTTTTCATATTGAAACTTAAAATCGCTTCACGGGTATAAAGTTAAAACAAATAAATCGTTAAGCAAGACTAAAATTTGAAAAAGCGAGCGGAATTATTTCAGACGTGATAAACTTCTTAAGGGGATTATAAAAGTAACACTCGTGTCATGTGATACTGAAAATTGTCAAATATTAAACAACGCGTTGTGGTGAACAAGTTCGGGAAAATGTTCTAGCAGGTGCCGGATGTAGTAATTAAAAAAAGGAAACATGGTAATACACAATGAAACAGATGGTGCCAGCTAAAATGAAAAAAGGATAATGGAACAAAATAAATGATAATAATATTAAACAACGGATCACAAATAATAGACGAAATTAATTTTTATTTTAATTATTATGAGGCTTTATGTATTAGAGAACAAAAAGTAATAGTAGTAAAGGTTAATTTGTTTGATCTCAATAGCTTTTTCGAACTCATTATTGTTTTATCTGTATATCCGTTATCTTTTATCTGTGTTTTTAAAATGTTTTGCTATCTACGCGGTATATATACGAGGGTAGGGAATAAGAATTAAGGTAACTATTTTTTAAGGTAAGGGGGGTGAGCTCACAAAATGTCGTATGTCTCAAGGACGCTGTGCGTTCACAGTGTGTGTTTACAATACAAGATGTTCTGTAATGTTCTGTAATTGCACAGCTAGCAATGCTAAATCAGTTATCAGCCAGCAGTCGTCCCTTCTTGGTGATCTTGCATGTCACCGCTCTGCGAACTGACGTTTGAGCTCTGGTTTATATGCCCTGGGTCCAAAATTCATCGATAACGATGCTTCTTGAAAGGATGATGCTTCTTGTTGCCAGCGTGCTAAGTGGTCACAGCATGTTGCATATCGCATCCACTTTTGAACTTCCGCCCAATTTTATCTTTTCTCTATTTCGTTCTAACTCAAGCAGCGTCTATTATCTGTCGGTCTTCATTAACTGATCGATTACTGCACTTGACATATCGGTCCGCACACTCGCATGTCGTCCTGTCCGTTGCCAGTCGTTGGTTGTTTCGCGTCTTCGCTGAAATTCTGCCACCCACACCTCACGACTGTTTTGTATGGAAGAGCATTATCACCGACCACTTTTACCAACTCTCTGTACTAGGCTCTAGCATTTCTACCACGAAGAACGACTATTTTGATATACGAACGCTGTTCTACTCGGGTCACATACATCCTGTACAGCTTTTGTAATCTATCGAGACATAACAAAAATGATTAAAACCGCGCCACTCATCCGTTTTCATATGTTTTAAAATTAGTTAAAAAATTGGTTCTTTTTTTGTTTATATATCATAGTATATCGAAAAATAGTGAACAAATTTATGTTGTGTTAATTCGTTTATTTAAAGGATGAAAGTGCCCTCAAACTAAGCCGCCAAAATTTGATTTTTTAGAATGTCTCCAAATTTACTCTTAATTTTTTGTGTGAAGCCAAATTATTTTTATATAAAAAAACATTTATATAAACAGTATTTTCATTATAAAGAATTACAACTCGTATCTTTTTAAATGTAAACACTGTTTTTTGTACTGCTATCAATGTTATTTTTTTATTATTTGTATTAGATCAAAAATAGTTCTGTTGTAAAAAAACATCAAACATGGAAATTTTAGACTTTTTGAAAAAACATTTTTTGGGGCAGCTAGGTACCCCTAAATTAAATTTATTATTTTTCACTGGGAAAAAATGTTATATCGGTGTAGTTTTTAGAGTTAATTATAAAAAAATGGAACCAAAAAAAGACAGGCCTGCTTTTAAAATTATGAACAACTCCCTTTGCATTCTTATTAAACTGTAAGTGAAAAATTTTATTTAGATTTGATTTTTATAAGCTTGTAATTTATATAGGTAACTTGTTAAAATGTATGTATTTAACAATGAACAAGTTTATAAGATTTAGCTGTTATATAAAAAATATATATTTTTGTTTGAGTATACTAGAATATATTTATAACATAACTTTTAATGTCGTTTTATTATTTTAGGATACATTTAGATTGAATATATGTGAATATATATTGAACTTTAAATTTAGGCTGAACCGATTTTTGCGTTACATCAAGAGATAATATCTCTACAAATACAGTTGCAAATTTATCATTGGTTGGAATTTTTCTAAGATCTTTAAATTATTTAAGTTTTTAATGCAAAATTTGTTTAAATCTTTCTTAATTTATACTATTTATGTTATTTTATGGGTTCTAAGAAATAAAGTTAAATACATAGGCTATTGGGATACCAAATCTGTTCGTGGATGGTAAACTTTGGTTACTTCGGCCAATTCATTGTTGAATACTAAGATTATCTGGCTATTATAAATATAGTCTAAATTTATGCACCCACTGTTGGCAATGACCAGATGAAAAAATTGAGAAGCAGTTTTACGAACATTTAAAAGGAATTCTGAAAGCACACAAATCCCATGAAATTTCGAAACACCCCACCATAGCATGTGGGCTAGGTATCCACGGTCATAGTTTTTGTTGCGTTCCGTCGCCTCGGCGACCGACCTGGTGGCTACCACACACGCGCGCGGTGAACCTTCTAAACGCTTCCATGCCAGCGTTTCGAGATATTTTCGATTTCTGCCTGGAATGCCCCCGGAATGGACATAAATAGAACGTGGCGGGACGGCCTCGGCATTTGAATTCGAAGTTGCTACAGCGAAGCGAGAGAATCTAAGAACAGAAGCTGTGTTGACATAAATAGTATGTAATGTTACATTATGTATTATATGTGTTGTGTATATAAATAGTGTCGTGAATTTACATAACCTGTAAGCAAAATAAATAAGTAGTTAGAGGAAATTTTCCCGTTTTATTCAAAGTTGTAAAGAGCAGAAAATTTACAATATAAAATATATAGCAGAAGAAATGATCATACAATTTTAAAAAGCAAGAAAATTTATTATTAAAAATAACTTCTTGGAGATACCACATGAACGACTGTACACCTAGAGGTCGCCCCTAGGCTTAACATAGTGCGCAACCAAATAGACTTCTTCAGCTCAGTAAAAATAAGATAATGAAACTTGGAATTATTTAAAGGCGGGCATTCAAAAGGCAATCGAGAACATATTTGGACAACAAATGAGAGATAAAAAAACTTTGTAGGACAATTGAAATTCTTGGTTTAATAGAAACGCGTAGAAATTTGAAAACTGACAAAAAATGCAAATTTATAAAGAAATAAATAATAACATCAAAGGAAAGGTTAAAGAGGCAACACAAAAATAGGTGAATCAAGAATACAAAAAAGCTAAGATGTTACATAACCTTTGTTATATCAGTTTTCTTAGAAAAAACGAGGAAATACATATAAAATAAATATGTATATAAACAATAACAGACAAATTACATATTCTTACTAAATGTAAAAAATATGGAAAACTATGTAGATATACTATTTGGTAACCAACGTAAACTCAAAACTATCTATTGTGAGAGTGAAGAATTACCTGAACCAAACGTATTAAAAGCCAAAGTTAAAAAATTTATTAATTCTGTGAAAAAACGCAAGAGTCATAGTCACATTAACATTTATTTTGAAGTTCTTCAAACTTAGGAAGATAGAACAACTTACAAACTTATATAACAAGAAAACATTCCCAACGATCGGCTAAGATCAATTTTGTGCCAATACGGAAACCATGTGAAGATTTTAGGTTGGTCAGTTTGTTGAGATATAGATATTCAGTTTCAGAGTATATAATAAATGTGAGGAAATAAACGGACAAACACACTTTGATTTCACCAAGGGTGTCGCAACAAGAACTCTATGATGATTCTGGCTCAGAAATCCATCGATCTATAGAAACCACTTTTTATATGTTTAATTGGTTATTGAAAGGCCTTAGACAACTATTATTTGCTAGCCCAAGAAAGATAGGAATTGTCAGAAAAAGACGTAAGAATAACAGAAGATTTATTGGTGTCAAATAGTAGCTATTCGACTTAGAAATGGTCTTTTTACTGAAACCTAAATAACTAAAGGTAGTATCTAGGATGTATTTTATTCTCCATTTTTTCAATGCCCAGAAAGTTTTTAAGTAACACTTGTAGACAAAGGAATTAAAGTAAACGGATTTCTGATTAACAGCTACGCCGATGATGCGGCTGTTCTGGCTTGGAGAATCTTCAGAATATGTTAAATCGTCTTAATCAAATAGACCAAAGATACGGTGTAAATGTCCAGTTATCCAAAACAAAAATGATGATAAGTGGACAATAAATCACCAGTCTTACAGTTGATGGACAGATCACGGAAAGGGTGTCTTGTTTTAGATATTTCGGCTCAATATTTAATTAGAAATGG
This sequence comes from Sinelater perroti, assembly GCA_036346155.1. NCBI lineage: Eukaryota > Metazoa > Arthropoda > Insecta > Coleoptera > Elateridae > Sinelater > Sinelater perroti. The sequence continues at coordinate 6,252,550 of JARFIY010000001.1, read as the reverse complement.
GATTGTGATGAAGAGGTGAAAGTTCGGATTAGAATCGCAAAAACAACTTTTACAGAACTAAAGTCATTTCCGTAGCACGAAAGCTTACTAATCTATTTACGTACGTGTCTGATAAAGTATTACTTGTGGCCTATCTTGTTATATGATGTGAAAACGCGATTCTTAAATTTGAAAACTCTTAATCGAATGAATTCGAGTTGTGACCTTGGGAAGAGTTCTGCATACTCCTGGGACGGGACGTGTACCTAACACTGAAGTTTTATGAAGAACCGAATTAGAGAGTCAGCCTTGGGATATCGTAAAAATATATAGTGCACATCCTAAGAAATCGCAAATACGCAATACCGAAATTAATCTTACAAGGAAAAATAGGGGGGCGCTGTAGATTAGGCAGAAAATAACTTTCTTGGCTACATAACGTAAGGGACTGGATGAGGGTGCGAGATGCGACGATTTTGTTTAGAAAAGCCGAAGAAAGTCCCCTTCACTTGTTGACATGATAATGAAAAAGAAAAGGATTGCTAATTGGCTATGAAAAAAAGCATATGGCACTAAAAAAAGAAGATATGGTTTTAAGACTTATATTTAGTTTTAAAAAATCTCTTGTGACAAGGCCATCAAGAGGCAGGTAAATTTCACCTGGCTTTATCCAATTTCCTTTTTGGAATCGACGTAGGTATGTTTATGGAATATATAGGGTGTTCTACGAGTTTGTGCAGAAACTTTGTATATAGATTCTATAAGCAAAAAATATTCAATAATTTGTTTTCGAATTGTCAGCCTATTCAGAGATATGAAGGTTGAAAGTTGCTAACCCGTATGGGTGATTTTGGCTCCTATTTTGGGGTCCTGGAGGCATAAAACAAAAAACTACACGACAATTAGAAGTCGTTACTTAGGGTGTCTGCATTTGTTAGTAGGAACTGGTAGCACTAGTAACAAGGCATTGGAAAGGGACAGAAAGCAGTAAAGGAGTATTCTAAATATGTTAATAATACTAAGGCTTTAACGTTCCGCGTGAGAGCACGGCCTGCGAACTAAGAGGTTAAAGCTTTTATGCTCGCCACTGTGCCTGATCGTCGTGCACCATCTCTGATGCGGGACAATGTGGTAAGCATTGCGCCTTAGAAGATCGCCATTATTACCCCTTGCTCGAAGTTAACGCAGATACTAAATTATTTTTAGTGAGTGAGTAGGCCGCCACAGAGGTTTCTTGTTTTACCATGTCTTCTTTAAAAAGTATAAATTTACTTTGAAACCAAGCTTGCATGTTAGTTTTTTCTGCAGAAATTTGGGATTTTTTCCTAGTTTTTGCTATGATAAGGAACATTGTCCATCACAATAACACTGTTTTCTTCTAATGTTGGATGAATTGGTTTGAATCAATTTTAAAACACCTCACTATTCACATCTGCATGATAATCTCCACTTTTGTTCGACTTATAAATAGTAACAATCCATTTTCCAAAAGACCATCTTCGCAACCACTGTAAAGTATAATAAGACGTTTTTCTTTACCCAAGAGATTTTTAAGCTTGTTTATTAATCCACTGGCAAAGGCTTGCCTCGCAGTTTTAATTTGTGTATCCATCCAAACATATTTAACTGTACGGCCAGCATTTATCCATGTCTCATCTAAGAAATAAATTTTCTTTCTTTCACTTCTCATCTTTCTTATTTCACGCAATTTTATCATTTTCTTTACGCATACTCTTAGTCGCTTTTACGGTAACTGCAACATAGAAATGACATGTATGTTTAACAAATAACACGCTTTATTTACTCACTGAAAACCAATTTAAAAAATGGCGCATCTTCTTTTCATTAACAGCATCGACGTTTGTGGTTTATTTCGTAAAAAAATGAATGTACAATTCACTTAATACCATTTATTACTTCTTGATCTATAGTATCCAAAATATTTCTGTTTCGGTGACTGGAACGTACATTGTGTACGATGCTCTCGAAGAATATTGTAAACACTGGCCACTCCAACAACTAAAATAATTGTAGTAATTGAAAATCTTTTAATCATTTTGTTTATTATACTTATTTGAAAGTAAACAAACCTGCTTCTTTTGAAGTAAATTACACAATTTCGCATTGATTCTTTTTTGGATTCTTATCTTTGTGCGATTTAAAAATATTTAATATACTTTATTTATAGATGACAGTGAAGTGATTTGATCTATGTTATTAGGTGACAATAGACCCATAATTAAATCATGCTACAACTAAAATTGTGCTTTGAAACTTTATTAGAATATATATGTTTCTATAAGATTTGTTTAAGTTGTAAGGTTTCAATTTTTTTTCTGGAAAGTATTTACTCAATTAAGGGAGTTGTAACTTTTGTTACTTCTCAATGTAATCTCCGTCTAGACGTACACGTTTTTTGGCATTCACTGCTCATCCATTATCACAACTAACGAAAAGAAAACACCATTCATGGCAGCATCACGTATCAACATGTCCTAAAACATTGCCACCCGTACAGTCTTGTCTTCGTCGTTTTAAGTGTACAAAACAACCCTCACTGCAATGCCGGTAATTCGACCTGTGTAGATGGTATAATGCTATTTGTATTACAAATTTTAAAATGAACTACATCTTTCTATTTACTCTCATTGTTGAGAAAAAAAATTGTAGATCTTAGAACTTGAACGCACCTCCTACTTATCGCCAAAGTTATTACTGCAATAATTGAACTTGAAAACTATTTATCGCCAACAGCTGCACCTGTAAAACAAGTAAATCACATTAGTTGGCATTAAAATACGTAACTTAAAAATGTACTTTTAAATTTTAATAGGATTTGTAACAACATTTTATATTTACCTCTTTACTTTAAGCAGACGAATTAAAATTTAAAAACTCGGTTTTACAATACACGCTGCCATTAATAGTCGAACAAGAAGTGAAATCATCACTCCTGACTATACTAAGTTGGCCACACTACTACTAACACAACATAAATGCCCAAAAATTAGTCAGCATGTACCTGACTATTGAAATATCTGCACTTTTTCAAAGCGACCAATAACGGAGGGTTATTTAAAACGAGTGGGAATTCTTGTTAGTTTTATTATTATGTGTTCGGCGAACGTATTTTAGTAAATAATTTAGAAATGGTTTCAATTAGTACGTATTTACTGATGAAGTCTATTACAATTAGATCATTTGTATACTCATAAATTAATGCCCTTCCTACTTATTTGCTTGAATATGACATCCTGTGGCGTATTAAATCTGTTATTAATTAAATTTTTCTGTTTCAGTTACTTCTAGAGCATTTAGAATGCTTGGTGTCGAGGCACGAGCGATCGTTGCGGATGACTGTGGTTAAAAGACAGGCCGCTGCCCAGTCGGGGGTGTCGAGCGAGGTAGAAGTCCTCAAAGCACTTAAAAGCCTTTTTGAGCATCACAAAGCACTAGATGAAAAGGTAAATTACTGCGTGCAAATCCACTTAATCGCACTCCCCAATAATGCGCCCATTCCAGGTTCGAGAAAGACTGCGGGTAGCACTAGAAAGAAATTCAGTTTTAGAAGAGGAATTAGCTTCAACCAAAGAAGAAGTAAGTGCCTATCTGTACGGAGTGGATTGTTATATTAATTATGTCAATGGATTTGTTTGCGCAGTTGCAACAATATAAACTCGGGGGCCCACCTTCAAATGTACCTGCGATAGAAGATAAACCCAAAGAAAATGGCCAAGCTGAACCTGGGGACCAAGTCACAAGTTCTAATAAGGTAGGTCTCGTGTCGAGTCGTGCAGAAACGCCGTTTCTGGTGTAGACAAGGAAAAGGCTAATAGGAGCGATCAAATGAATATTCTTTTAGATATTGTAACTTTCGCTGCATTACTGCTACGAATTTCAAATTACATAGCTGTGCTTTATTAAGGTTCTCGCCAAATGAACGGCCTGTAAACCCCTGCAGTAGCGGTAACTGCAAGAATGGCGCTAAGGTAAAACGGGTACTTCTGTTTGTCTTAACAAAGCGAAGCGCTTCTCCATTGTGATAACGAACGTGATTTGTGTGATATGATCTTCTAGTAGTGCAACTATCAATCAGTGCAGTTGACAACTTTTATGTTTTTGATGGAATTTTTATCAACAAATGCAAAGCACCGGCAAACTTTTCGTTTTCCGGTTTTTTAGATAAACGGCGTTCTAAACCGAGATCGCGTACACAGCGAGCCATTTATCATTCTGATTTAGCAACTAAAATGTATTCTCTCTAAAACAGTTTTACATCATGTGTGCTTTTGCTGCCGGCAAATTAGCCTCGCAACGTCCAGCATTAACCCGAATAAAAGTTGTCAGTTTTGCAGGATAATCAGTATTTATTAATTATTATTGCTTTCTCGCTCGAATTGCGAAAATGCAAATGATTTTTTTATGCATACACGTTTGTCTTATTTTATATGGAAATATGAAGACAACAATAAATTAAATGTTTTATAATTAATTTTTGATTTTATATTCGTAAAATGCTAAATTAATTAATTATTAATAGCTCCATTGAATTTTAGAAGAAATTAAAATTTTCATATAAAGTGGTAGCATTCACCTGCACATGTACTGTTGGGTCGTAAATACTGTCTCAAGTTCATTACAAAATAAAGAAAATAAAATTATAATTAAATATAGTGAAAAAATATGGATATGTAATGCCATTTTTATTCCACATGATCTCCGCTAGCTGACGTCCAAATTCGAACAGTTCTATTTCTAAACTTACTACTTCCAACAATATTTTTAAATGGTCGAATTTTGGATAACATATAGCACAAACATTTTTTTTAATATGACCAGATTTTTAATCAAAATTATTTGAGTGTGATGTACTCAATCGGGGAGAATTTACAAATCAATTTATGATGAAAAGACGGACGAAGACCATTACACGACATTAGCATTATATTAATGAGAGATTGGATCTAAACCATCTGAAGTAGACCGAGCTGCATTTTGTCATTATTAGACTTTTCTTTGTTGTTAAGACAACAATTTGAAAATAGTTGTTGGTATAATTTATTATACTTGTATAAAGCATTTAATAACACTGGTTATGAGAATTATTTAAGCAAAATTTGCAATAGTATACCAAAGCATAACTATTGCACTTATTGTTTTATGATCGATTTTCAAATAAATATTACCTTACCGAATGTTACTAACCCTCGTAACCTTTTCATAGTGAAAAAGTTATGTTTTACTATGAAATTGTTTGTTCTATTAAACATAGGGACATGTATAATTATACAGTCATAATATTTGGAGTACTTTTAGCAAAATATAATAACCTGCTCATTTCAATAAATTTGGGTTGGTTAAAATTATCCCATTACTATGAAGATTTTTTTTTGTATTCAATTAAATAAAATTACTCAGCGATTGAATAACATATGCTGGCTTACCTTGTATGCTAAAAAAAATTTATTTCAATACAATAACCCTTAATAATTAATAAGTACTGGTGTTATCTTCCTTTATATCGAGAGCGCTAAATCTTAAATATTTATTTTGTATAGATCTGCAGAGTTGAAATTAAGGCTGGGTTTTCATTGTATGTAGATCGTATACATAACCGCTTTCGGTATATAATTTGCTTTCACTGGATTTCACCACTGATTACCCAACCCTAACTGTTGAACTTGCATTTCTTTCATCGACTGCTGTATTTCTTGTTAAGGATAAGCTTATTTCGTTACAATTTTCTGATTGCTGCATGCTATACATTAGATGTTGTGATGTACGCATGTTTATGTCGTGGCACAGGCAGCGCCGAAGCAGCGACTAACCAATGGTGGCATGGAGGAGACGGACTCCACAGCGCGGATAGCCGACCTGCAGGCCGCTCTAGAACAGCAAGTAAGGATCCGCTTATACTCTCATTACATATATACGATATAGATCTGTTGCCCGCCGGAATGTCGTAATTCTGCCGCTTTGATTTGCTAGACTGGAGAGATCAGCACCTGGCAGCGGAGGGTAGCCGAAATGACCAATAGAGTAGGCGAGTTGGAGGAAAACCTAGCCAAAGCACAAAAGGAACTGTTGAAAGCACAAGACTCCAACTCGAAGTTGCAGCGCGACTTGCAGGAGAACGTGGCGCAGAAAGAGGACCAAGAAGAGCGCATCACCACCCTCGAGAAGCGCTATCTCAATGCTCAGAGGGAGTCCACCTCCTTGCATGACCTAAACGAGAAGCTGGAGCAGGAATTGCAGCACAAAGAAGCTCAACTTAAGGTAACTTTATTGAAAAGTACTAATTTTGTAATGCACAGGCAAAATTTCTGTCTTTTTGACTTTCCACTGACTTGTTACCTACATCCTAATTATTGAAATTTTAATCCCTTTATATATTTTAGTATCAATATATGTATAGTAATCTGGGTTTCTGAAATCTCGTTGATAATACGTTTTGTGCTCATTTTTATTGTAAAACCACTTTTGAAAGTATAAAGTGTTAATTGGTTTTAAAGTAAAAGAGTGGAAATAGTTCTTTCAATGATTATGCTCTTGTTAGAAACATTTTTAGAATTCTGTTTTGGACATAGTTCAGCTGGGATGAATACATAATATCTTTTCACGACTCAAATTAGGTCCGTTTCAAAGTAATTTTCAGGTTGTGCAGAAAAAGTATGGAAGAGTTAAGTATAGTCAGAAAACTCTAAATGAGGTTTATAGAATAAATTAGTATATTATTATAATGCTATTGCTCAGTCCACACATTCTGCAGTAAATTAAATCTGATGATTTTTTGTATCTTAGGACATTATGAGGACAACAATATACCCCTAGATGGTACTTTTTGGTAGTACTTTGATCTTTTGATACCTACTTTTGCTACATTATCACATAAAAATAAAAAAGGTCAATCACTTTGACGTTACTGTAGTTTTTCATTACTAGGTTTTTTAGGGATAGTGCCTGCTGAATCTTCTAAGTTGTTTATACTTTCATATTACGCAAATTTTATTGAAATTGTTATGTTACTTTGTGCAAAATGAAGCCTAGAGACAATAAATCTCTTCGTTTACCAATTGACAGCAAATGTATTTTTTTATATATGGGAAAAAATTTGTGCAACCCTATGAAGTTTTATTTTAGCTCATCTTCAGAGAGTACCTCTCTTACTATATTTATTTCTGATAAAGCAGTTTGTTTGTTAGATACTTTCTGAACAACTCATTTATATTAGTTATGTAAGTTTAGGTCAAGAAATTATAGTTGCATAGAGTTAAATAAAATAATGTTGACTGTTAGCCATCATTTTTAAGGAACGCCACAAAATAATTAATGGTGGTAACCCAGTAGTTAGAAACAATTTCTGTATTGTATTTGCATTTTTTAGGGTTCTCTTAGAAATATAACTTACCTTAAGGTTAATTTGAATTTACTGTAGTTAGGTTGAATAGCAAACTTTTTCTATTGGTTCAATTTCTACAGTATTGGACAAAAGTAATTGAATTTTTTGGAAATCACTTTAGCTTTCTAATCAAGAACCGACCGCAACTGGTACCAAGTTGCAAATAGCAAATAGGTAACAACCCCACACAAGAACAGCGTCACTAGGCGCCAAGTTCCATAGCAAGTACCAAGTGAACGATTTTGACCGCGACAAAAGTAAATGAATTTTACCATCAGTTCAAAAAAATAACCAATAAACCGGGACAAATAACAAAAACTAATATTTGGTAGCATAGCCATTGTTTTTGATCAGATTCATACAACGTTTGGGCACGGAAGCCATCAATAAGTCAATCACATTTGACCCAATCTTCTGCCATTCTTGTTGAAGTTGCTGGAATTGCTCGTCGGCGTTTTCCTTCCAAACGACGTCCTAGCTCATCCCAAAGATGCTCAATCGGATTCAAATCCGGGACGTTGAAGACCAGGGCAAAACGCGCACTTTCCACCTCCACGTTTCACAGTCGGCTTCTGGTACTTCGGATTGTTTCTTTTGCTCACGGAACTTTACACCCACTGCACGCCATCGGATCCAAACAAGCAGAACTTGCTCTCATCACTCCAGAGGATCTTACGGGCGGTTCTTGATTAGAAAACTAGAGCGATTTCCGAAAAATGCAATTTCTTTTGTCCGAATCTGTATATAGTAAATCTATGCCAATTTTTGTATTGCATATTGTTTATCTCCTAACACAGAAAATATTAAATTTTGCACTAAAGGTGCAAACATCATGTGAAATTGCTTCCATTGATCTTATGCTTGCATAGGCTTGAGTTACTGCCATTGTAGGAAAAAGCTGTGATACTGTTGCTTTCAGAACTATGCTACTAAATAATGAAGGAATTATTAGATCCTCTAAAGAACTACATTATTGCCAAAGATAAAACTAAAATCAAAATAATTCATATAATACTAAATACTAAATTTGGATTGAAGATAATTTTGAAGAACATTTTTAGTTATAGCAATGTATTTTTTTATTTTATTATCTACATGCTTTACAGCTAGAATATATTTTTACTTCTTTCTCTTTTCAATTTTTTTTACGATGTACATATAGATTTTTAGCGTTTTTTGACTAGATATATAATAATGTGAAATACTTTTTAAATGCTTAAGTGAGATCAAAGCCTAGAATCTCATTTAAACAAGAATCATCAGAAAGAATATTTTGGCCAAAACAATCTGACCACCACTACCTGCACTATAAATGAACTTTTGTCATTAATTTATAAAAAGTTTTATCATCCATCACAAGATAAATTTAGAATCAAAACTGGAGCCCAATCAAACTTATGTAAACACGATCTAAAAAGAGTAGAGCTTGAGCAGATTAAGAAACGGAGTGCAATATGTATCTACACAGTGTATGCTCCACTCTGGTTTTTTTTTTTTGCAAAAAATTCTGTAGGTTATATAATTCAAGAAATATGGTAAAAGCTGATTTGTGTTTACAGTTACAAGAAGAAAAGATAGCGGCTATCCAAGAGAAGTTGGAGCTGGCCGAGCAGAAACTAGCACAATATTCCAAGTTACCAGAAATGGAGGAACAGCTGAAGCAGCGCATGGAAGCTCTGACGCAGGTGAGACCCCAGGTACGAAACTCCACGCTCACTTTTTATTCTGTTTGTCTATGTCTTGGTATATTCTATGATGCACTACTGAAATTAATTATAACATCACAGATAGCTGTTTAGTATGCATGTTTGGTTGTGGCATTACACTTTAGAATGGTGTAACATTACTATTCACAGCTTTGTGTTAGCTGTACTTTCTTCAAGTACAGCAACACGTAATTAAAATACACGTAATAAGCACTTTATCTATTTTTGAAAGTGAAATATGTTCAAGATAAGTCTTTTGTTTAATTTTGAAAAAAAAATGAACAAACCTAGAAAATATGTGGTGCCGCAATCGACATGCATATTATTTGAATTTGATGTACTTACTGCTTTCGATGTATTAGTTGACTAAAAAGAGAATGGTTAAAATGTTGATAAATGCATATTTGTATGAAAGTGAGCCTCGAGTACTACTTGTATTTCATTCACGCCATTACTATTATTATCCATTCTCATTGATCTAACAGCGTAACATGTAATTTATCGGTATAGGCTGGCATGATAGACAGCAATTACAGAACCAATTATACAGAGGTATACATTGTTATTATCATCATCAATTCTATTAATATACTACTTATGTAATATTTTAGCAACAGTGTTGGTGGCAATGAATGGCTCTTTGTATAATTGAACTTTAGTTTTGATTGTATATCATATATTACTCACCAAATTGAAAACTAATTTTATATTTAAAAAAACATTTTTGTGTTATAGGAGTGCGTTTTTAAGTAATTAATGCATATTTAACTCATTTAAAATATTGCACCTTTTTTAGAAACGCACTTTATATTATTTTTAAAAAAAGTATGGTATGGATTATACTCTAAATAAATTTTAAACTTTAATTAATCACCCATCTAACAATACAATGCATGTTGTAGTTTTATCAGTGTCCCTTTTACACTAAACGTCACATTTACTAAAAATAAAAAATATATATTACACAAATGCTGTTATCTTTCTCTTTTGCTTTGCTCTAGGCTCAAGAACGTCATGGATCAGCAGAGGATCGAATACAAAGATTAGAAGCAAACTTAGAAGAAAAGAATGCTGAGCTTGTGCGACTAAACCAAAGACTTAAGATGAACGAGGATCATAATAGTAGGCTTTCTGCTACCGTAGACAAGCTGCTGTCTGAATCAAACGATCGTCTCCAAGTCCACCTTAAGGAGCGAATGCATGCTTTGGAAGAGAAAAACAACTTAACCCAAGAGTTAGAGAAGACAAGAAAGATAATGGAGGAACTTGAGATACAAAAGACAGAAATAATGAAAGAATTGGCCAAGTCCAGACTAGAAATTGATAATGTGAAACGGCAGATGCTGCAGCAAGAAATTGCCTTTAACATTCAACAGACAGATGCTCTAACAAGGAGTTTGTCTCCAAACACTACAGACCCCAATAATTTCACAAGAAGTGCTAGTCATTCCAGTTTTGATACTCATTCCTTACCACGACGAGGGAACAAAACACGTACCCCTGTAGATGAAGACCCCAATAAAGTAGTTCCATTTGCTGCTCGATCGATGGCTGAGCAAGAATGGGAGAAGCTACAGCAAGCTCATGTTTTAGCAAATGTTCAACAAGCTTTTGATGTTTCCAGTGATGCTGAGGGAGATGACAATGATAGCTTGTTTAGTACTGCAGACATTTTGTCACCATCAGGCCACACGGATGCACAAACTCTAGCTATGATGCTGCAAGAGCAGCTTGACGCAATTAATAATGAAATTCGACTAATACAGGAAGAGAAGCAGAATACTGAAGCAAGAGCAGAAGAGCTGGAGTCTCGAGTGGGAAGCATGGAGCACATGAACCTGCTTGCAAGAGGTCGGAGCCTAGAGCGTCAGAGTCCCCCTGTAAGTGGGAGGTCAACGCCAAAGTCACATCACTCGCCTCAACGGGATTATCTTCACAAATATCATACAGTAAGTCTGTTGTCAAATGGATTGTCATTAAGGAAGTTTGATGCATATAAACAAAAGCAAATTTGTTTTTATTTTTTAAATTTAATTAAATCATAAGTATTTTGTATAAAATGAACATAGCCATCTCTTATTTTAAGTGCTTTTGTTTTAAAAAAGCAATCAAATTCCTTCAAAGGCATGCTTGACAGTTTTAGTGCACGTAAACATGTTCATTAATACACTCTGTGAATGGAATGTTAGGTGTGTGACGTGTGATGTTGTAGGCGCCTGCGTCTATGTCTCCAGCACACCTGCAACAGTACCGTGCAACTATGAGTCCCGGTGCCCTTTCTGAGTCGCTACCCTCTAGTCAGGTTTGTCTGCCATTAAGCATTCAGTAAGCCCTGCTGGTGAAATACCGCAGATGCGGTTTGTATAACAGGCCCGGATTAAGTAGTAAATATATTTTATTTGTGTTATATATATATATATAAGTTATAGTAAAGAGCAAATGAAGTAGAATTTAAAATTTTCTAGTGTGGAATTTGAGCAGATATTTTAAAAATTTCATATTAATATATTTATTTCTGTCTTTTTGTTATTACAGGATTGTAATTTGTTTGAGTTGTTATCTTTATATACTCCAGTTATAGTTTGTTTGAAGGAATGGTTAACACCAGACTGAAAAAATCAATGAAAGAGAGAACACTACATTTTTTTGTTGCACCACCAGTTGTTATGCTCATTTCTACAATAAAGAACAAATTACAGAAAAAAGATATTAGGTTTAAAGTGGTTACTTAAATAAGAATTTATATAATTACAAGATCCTTTACAGAATAGTTAATAGTCTCTTCTCTGCTTCTCATATCTTCTAGTTTATTTGTAAAGGTGACTTTTCCTGGGACTCTACTATTATAATGTTTCACTACTCTAATGTAGGAATGGGGAATATTTTAAAATTAGGCGGCAGTAAGCAAGCCATATGTTACTGTCTTTTTTGAAGTGGTTTTTGCTGTGAAACATATTATCTTCAGATAACTCAAAAATTTCATTTGTTATTTATGATGCCTTTAAAACACCAACTAGATGTGGTTCAAATGGAAGTATGTTCTTGAAAGTGAGAAATATATATATATATATATATATATATATATATATATATATATATATAGATGGAATTTGGTATGTTAAACATTTCAGTAAGAGTTTTGTATTAGTATTAGCTGTAGTATTTAGTGCATTCTTTTTTTGTTTGTATACGTTGTTGGGCTAAAATCAGTTTTAGATTATTGTATATTATTTTAAAACTATTATCACTACAGATTATTAGTTGTGAACCATTTCGTTTATAACCAATGACCAACTGTTATGCAATCTGGTTATATATACTTATAGCTTTTTGTTCTATAACCCACATACATTTTTTTGTTTTTCTTTTCAGTTATAATTAAATGTACTATTTTCGAAGGTAGCTAGTAGTAAATTTTCAAATGAAAACTGTTTATTTATGCAAAACTAAAATACACTTTAATTAATAAAATATTTTGAATAGATGACTGTGGATAAAATGATGTTGGTTTAGAATTTATAAAGTTATGCATTTTTTGACCTCTTTAAATATCTGAAAATCCAGATGTATCAAATAGAACCAGAACAGGTACTATGGAAAAATTAATAAAAAATTAAGTATATTTTTTGTTGATTTTGCCACATGGTTTTATCATGTAGCATAATAACAGGTTCAGATTTATGAATGATATTGTATTTAATTTTGTCATTTTAACACGAAAATTTATATTGCTATTGCTCAGCCATATTAATTTCATCCAACTTTACAAGTTATAAAATGCTATGCAATACACAAAAGTAGTTTTTTATTGTGAGTGATGGGTTTTGTGATAGAAATTGAAGATTCATATAGATTAATTTACTATTTCCGTCGTTTTAATACGTCCACTTTTCACTGTTATTTTATGAGTAACGTTTTTTTCCATAAAATCTAAATGATAAAGATATAGCTATGTCTTAATATTTCACATTGTTTTTAATGGCGTAAGTTGATGCAGATGATTTGTTGGGTAACTCTCAATGCTATAGCTAATTTTACTTGAATTTTCTATGAATTTTTGTCTAATAACTTCGTCAGATTGTTGTTTTCAAACATTTTTTATTTGTCCAGGAAATTGTCATTTTCCAAGTTTGCACTTCTCATTTTTGAATCATAGAATAATTTTTTGCACATAGTAGAAGACATCATTGTTCCCCAATACCATAAAAATCGTTTTCTTTACTTTTAACGTTCTTTTCTTTAATATAAATGTAGAGTAAATAGAGCCTAATATATTGCTTATCACATTCTTAAATAAATGTTGCATTTGAATTAATATTAGGAAAAGTAATTCATTTGTTATCTATACAGACCAAGTGCTTAAATATTCTCCTTTTTTATATTACAACCACCAATTTATGACAATCTGTGGGTCTTGTTGAAAGATTCAGTACTGTAGTAATACTTTCATTGCTATATTCAATATTTATGTCGAGTAGTGTTACTTATAGAAGACACAGCTGTTTACCGCATTATTATTGCAGATAAGCGATATTTAGGCTTTATATTGAAAATTATAGGGTTTTAAATGCATTTATTTTGTGTTTTAAAAATAATATTTTATATAATATTGATCTTTTTGTGGTCATCTACAGCATGATAGTGACAGAATCATTTATGAGGTCATGTATGAGATGTATTTTTACTATAATCTTTAACATTTAATTTATAACTTAATTATTTCATGCAGTATAAAACTTTTCCTAATTTTTATTATTGAATAAGCATGTTAGCTGATTGATGTTAAATTTTTTTTAAGTGAAATTATTGAGTGTGTGCAATATCACTTTTGAAATTATTTTTTATTATATATTTAAATCAGTGAGATATAAAGGAAACAGATTAAATTTTGTAACAGAAAATATTTCACATTCATGTCAATGTGTGTTATTACAAATAAATATAAAATATTTGGCTATAACTTCTGCCCTCGAGATTTTGGGAAGGTGAAATAAGTAACAGTGGGAAAATAATTTGTATTATGTGTTGTTTAGTATGCAACACTTAAGTCCTAAATAGGTGGAAGTAAGTGAATAATGGGCGGTACTAAACTAAAGAACAGATACAGTTAGCTGAATGATAGATAATACTAATTGGATAATGTAAATAATTAAACAACAGTAGGTAGAGTGTTTAAAATGACACTCAAATTGAGATATGAAATAATAAGCGAGGACTTGTTAAATATAAGATTTTTAGGCAGTGCATTAATAGGTGTGTTTATATTGTTGCATGGACAGTTATTTTAGCTCTTGAATTTGTATTAATAACTATTGTGGAAACTTGAATAAAACTTGTGTTAGTTTAATTATGGCTGCCGATGTCACATTCATTTATTGGATAAAGTTAAAATTACGATTAGGTTATGTTTTAGGTTAAATTAGATCAGATTTAAAACTTATAAGAAAACGCACTACCCATTGATTTTTAGTGAACACAATGTTCCTATAGATTTAACCTTTTTCTTGAACTAAAACTGGTACCATTATTCATTAACAGGTTGTAGGTATTGTAGATCTTTGCCTATTTTTGTGTGTGTGTGTGTGTATATATATATATTGTTTTTGGGGGATGCACTTACTAGCACTACAGCCCCAAAGTTTTATTGTGCCTACATGCCACCCTAAATACTACAACACGACATACGTCGTAAGTTTCCAGCGAGACTTGAACTCGTTTGCACACTGTGTTCTTCAACCGAGGAGCATTTGCTCTTGACTAGTTGCCCAAGCAGTGACCCATATCTCTCCGTTACTGTTACTTCTCTTTTTTCATTTGCAAGACATAATTTCTATGTTATTGTGTCACTTTAGGTGGAAAACGATTATTCAATTATTTCTTGAAAATGTTAATTCTTTCAAAAAAATGCAAAACACCTGCCTTATTTTTTTTTAATTATTGCAAAACCATCAACATACGTAACTGGGTATTATGTGCATTGAATAACCAAAGAACTTTTAGTGCATCTATTAAACAGATTCTTAAGTAAATTTTATCAAGAATACTTTCAACTGAAACATTAATATCTGACATCTTTCATAACTACTTTTTTGATCTTTGAATAAAAAACTAATGGATTTAACGTAAAGAAGAATTTTATGGTAGTTCTAGCTTAAATATATTCTTTAGTAGTCTCAATTCTATACAATCTTATAAAACGTTTCTGATTTTTTAAATATTTTGTGCATAACAAGAATAGTTGTTTTAATCATTTAAATATTTTATGAATTGTATTTTTTTTATAGGCAAAGTTGAATTTATAAAACCATTGTACATCAATTTGACTCAACTTTTGAGAATTTTTAATAAGATATTTTAACAAAAACACTTTCTGTATCAAATGTATAAGGTAATTCTATATAAATTTGATTTTGTGTAGTATCATTGCTAGAATAAATCTGGGAATTCTTATTAATAATAAAATGCATAAATATATGTAAAATTATTTACTAAGTTTGCAAACAGTAATGGATATGCATTGTGAAGTTAGCATAGTAATAATTGATTAATGACTATTAGAGTAGTTTATAGTAATTCCAATTATAACTTACGCGTCAATGAATTAGAGTTAAACATAATTAGAGTATATTGCTGTATGTAAATTTTATATAAATCAAGTAGTATTAATCCAGGCCTGTTAAACATGACTTGCTAGATAAGCTAAAAATTTGTAAGAATATAAGTGCCTACAGTAGATGTGCTTTAAATAAAAATCTCAGTTCCTTTCTTAAAATGGATAATTCCTCAAAAGCCACTTTTTGAACGCATGGAGAACTGAGATCGCTATTACAGATAATTTAATTTGTACTGTGCTTACTAACTCATAGCTGTAGTTACACTAATAAAACTCCAGCTGTGTACATTTTTGGTAGATACAGCAGCATTTACTTGAGTAAACATAATGCTGCATTCACATTCATTTCATGTTGTACATCAGAAGTAAGTTAAGTCTGTAACATTTGCCAGACATGGGTTTGTTTAAAGGCTTCAACACATCACACGCACACCATACCAGTGTACGTACCTAGTAGCTGCATGCTCTTATCTAACATTTTCCGTTAATACTGCTGTATATATTAAGTTTTCTTCTCCAGCTGCAACTTGCACCAGTTAGTTCGGAAATGTCAAGGGAAGAACTTCATATGGGTGACAGTAGTAGTGGTGGTGGAGCATCGCCTCTTACGGCACGGTCACTAAGACTAGAAAGAGTTGCGCAGGCTCTGGCTCATAGTCAGGAAGAATTGCGCAGGTTAGTGAATGTTGTAATTATTACTAACTGTTTGTCTTGTTTGAGTATTCAATGAGCGCCATGGGTAGTTCAAACTAACCCTTTTGTGCTGCCAATTTTAATAACGTTTAATTGTATTGTTGTGTGCTTTTGCCATATAGAAGGACGGGTGCAAGCGGGTTACCTCCTGGAACAGTTACTTACAGGTTATTTGCTTGCTTACTGTTAGATGGCACCGCAGACCTAGATGCACAGTTCTGTTTTATTTTTTATGTTGTGATGAAAATATTTAAGTAATTAATGAGCGCAATTTAAAAATGATGTTAGTACAGCTAAATGTTTTTTCGTAAAATTTTTGTTGTTAGGTGACGATATTTTTGCTTTACATGTTTAAGTTTTATTACAATTTGAATACTATAGAAACAAATATATAAAATTGATCGTTTAACGTTATATAATATAAAATTTTGTTGGTTATATAATACCAATAAAATTTATGTGCAAGAAAATCATAAATTTCTGATATAAAATGAATCTCATTTGAATTTATTATACAATTTTTGTATATTGAGCAACAAAAAAAATGGTCACTTTGTACAATACAAAATAGTAGGATAGTTACATTATAATCGCAAGTGATCATGTTAAATAAAATGAAACATTTGGTTTGTTTATCATGTTTAATTAAAAACCTTAATATTTAGTAACAAATTACATTTAATGAAAAATATGACGAAATAATCTGACCTGGATAACTGATAAAAGTTTTTAATTATGGAGCCTTACATGTATGTGCTTTGACAAAGATCTAAATATGTTATGGATTTTGGCATTCAAATGCGTTTTGAGCTCCAAAAAAATTTCTATTTATATTAGTTGTACTTTAACTGTGAATTGAAATCCATGTTCAGCATGTTGATATCAATTTTCGAGATATGTTGTCAATATACTTACAGCATGCAGTTATGTACATGTTATTATGCATTAGTATAAAACTATTATTAATAAAAAATCAATTAAAACTACAGCTTCTGCTAGCACATCTGTCAGTTGATAAAGAGCTCTCAATAAAATTAAATTCCTCTTACTACACACAAATTACAAAATTGACAAAACAGAATGAGGCAGCATATTTTGACTTCACAAATGCTGAAGAAAAATCTTTGGAAGTGATTAATAAACTAGTAACTACTATATTCTATTACATTAAGAAAGTAATATGACCTTGCACCCGATGGAAGTCAGAAACTGAAAGTAAAATACAAATAGTAAATTTTGAAATCTTCCACCAACCTCTAGATTACTCTATCACTGGGATTTGCCATTAATTCTATTCACCATTAAATTCAAGTAGGCCTTAATAATAAGGAAATGAATGCAAAATTCAGAATTGAAAGATTTGTAACTATTTAGGTAACAAAACCTAGGTATACACATAAGCAGTGCAAAATATTAGTTAGTGAAATACGCAAATACAAGGTCTCTTGTCAAATTGAAAAAAACTGATGAACTCCAAACTGAATTTGATGGCTCTTGATATATATATATATATATATATATATATATATATATATATATATATATATATATATATATCCATTCAAACAACAGAAATCGTATTTACGCAGTTTTTCCTAGAGGTGGTCATATTTTTGTTATTCAGAATACATTATCTGTAACAAGGGCGCCTAATTAAAACCCTCTTGCTACTACTTTAAATTATTTAAAGAGACAACTACTGAAATTTACTAATTTTGGCAGAATAATATGATAGTAATGTAATTTGCTAGAACTGATCTTCATTCACCTTTTAATTGTATAATTTTCTTAAGTTAACACTACAACACATACCATTTTTAAAGTTTTGGATAAGTATTTCTGGAATAATTATATTATTTGCTTACTTATGCTAATTTACATGGTTGCTATAAATAATTCATGTTTCAAGTAATATTCGTTCAAAAAATGAATTGTCTGTTGTATTTAATAAACTGCTTTATTAACATACGTTTTTTGTGATAAATAAAATAAAAAAATTCTATTTTTTGTGTAAGTTTACTGCTTTGAAAAAATTAAATTTTTAAATAATCTTTAGTTCTGATATATTAGTTTTTTTTGTCTAATACTAAATAGTATTTTTGTCAAGCATTTAAGGGTATCTGGTGCATTATAGTTTAAAGAGTAAGACTTTTATATGGCTTATGATCGAAATTATTTGGTTTAATTATAATCATTAGGGCATTAGTAAAGTCCGTTTATTTCCTTATTTAAGAGGTTTTTTCCATTTTGACAGCTAGAGTATTACAATTTGAATGGCAAAAATTTTTGGACTATCACTTTTTTAATAGCAGGAATTTAAATCTTATCTTAGACCTATATATAATAGGAGTTTTATTGTACCTTTGCAAGTAAATGCAGAGCAGAGCAAGTCATCTATTGTGGCCTGTAGGTACCTGCCAATAAGCAGATTTGTGTATATACCTGCTAATAAGCATATTCCTATATAATTCAACCTGTGGTTTGTATCTTTATAACGTAAAGAACAGGCTAAGGGGGTGCCTGTTTTCGAAGACGAGAATCTTCTAGATTCTACCAGTAGTTCTATGCAGAATATTCAATTATATTGTGGTAGCCAACCAATATTTATGTTTCTATTTAAATATGATGTTAATCAAATTTTTCTGTGTATTGATTTAGACTTGAGAGTTTTGTTCAAGATAAAACTTAAAAGACAAGTTAGGAATGGTGTTGTTAGAAGTTTAGGAAATTATATATAGGATGATTTATACCAGGAGGCGAAAATGAAAAACTTTGAAAGATATAATTTCAAGTTTCACAAAAAACTTAGAGTAGGCCACATAAGCACAAAATGATTTCTTTTGTTTAGTCACTATTTTGACAAAAACTGAAGTGGTAGGTGAAGGAAGCGCGCTGGTGCTACCCATCGGCAACCGCGTGAAACTTGAGAATTTCCTCTTTCTAACAATACAATATTCGATCAAAACGGATTAAAAGCTAAATGCCACTGCATGCTGCAAGGGTTATATTAATGGAAGGTGGATGAGTAGACGCAGTTCACTTCAGTGGCCTACTAGGTCGCCATATCTAAATCCATTAGATTTTTACTCCTGGGGGCACATAAAACATCTAATTTATGCAGAGGAAAATCAAAATGAAGAGCAATTAAGAGAAATTGAAAAAGAACAAGATTTTGCTGCAGTTTATAATTCAGTGGTTTTACATTGTGATGCTTACACCGCGGCCGGCCGCCGGCGGCAGACTTTTCGCACATGAATTGTAAGTTAAAGTATTGCTTTTTATTTTTATGTAACTGTTACAGTGATTAAATCAAATTTTTATGTGGTCTACTATTAGTTTTTTGTGAAACTTTCAAAAGTTTGAACTTTGATATCTCCTAAACAAAGGCCGATTGGATAAAAAAAATATTTCGTACTTTTTGCTTCCAATCCAAATTTTCGCCTCCTGGTATAAATCACTCTGTATATTTAATTTGCTTTAAAATCCATAATAAAGATCTTCATCACTTGGTCAGTGATCAATTGAAAACAATTAAACACTCTTGCTATGATTAGTGGAAAATGTGTCACAAAGGATTCCAAAGATTAAAAATCCCTGGCAAATATTATTCAAAACTTTGTCACGTAACATAATTATAATTATAATAATGCATAGCAGAATATGGTCTAAATGATGACCATTTGCGATTTTTGAAATTCACATTATTTGGTAGATCATTTCCAGTAATACTGTTACACTTATATAGTATCTTTTAACTCGCCAATGGTTTGTAGATACTATTTAAAGATCCCTATTTCGAGATGGTTCCAGAAACAAATATTGAAATTAATTAGGCTAGTATATAAATTACTGAACATCATATAACGAAATTAAGAAACATGAAAACAGTTCCCTCAAAATTTTCAATGCTCTCGTGACCCCATCTATCGAAATCGTAGATCCGAATTTTCTTGTTCCAAAATTTTGTACTATCTTCACATATGGATTAGCAGTTGTAACTATAGGCTTTCCATTTCAAAAAGAAGGTTGCGGATGTCAACATCTGTAACAATATACCAAACTGTGGTACATCAGTTATGCAGAGGTGTTTTTGAGAGGCTTTTTAAAACCAATTTTGCTCATTAACAACAATTCTACCTATTAATGTAGTTAATTAAGCTTTGCTTTATGAACAAAACTATGTAATCAGTTTCTTAACAATCAATTTTATATAGTTGAAAATTAAGATTTGTGATTATAACGTTTGACACCTTGAAATTTCTAACGCATAGCAATATGGCTTTTCAATTCAGAACCTCCAATTTGTATCATAATCACAAATTTGTTATTTTTGATGAATGCTTTAATATTGAACATGTGCTTTTTGTATCGGCTAAATAATAATAAGAACCGAAAATGACAAAACTGATACTACCAACATCCTACTATGGGAATATTTTGCATATCTTATATAAACTGTAATTTATTATATCTATGAATTTTCTAAATTCCTACTAAGCCAACAATTGTTTACTTTTCTAATTATTGCTCGTATTATGACAAATGGGAAATAGGTTCCCTATCTGCAATATCAAAGGGTTATAATTATGTAACTATTATTTAAATTATTTAGGTGAGAAAATAAGGTATTTGACTTTGCATACAAACAAGCCAACTCATACTAATTATATATTGGTTGATAAACTGAATCCTAAATTGTACTATCAAAAGAAACATTGAATGTTGTGTTTATTGTTTTTGTTAGCCTTATTTATATGTTATTAGGACATTAACGATTGTACCAAACCAGTCATATAAATGAGGCTAATCTCACCTTTTCTCTGCATGTTGCTTCTAATTGCATGTTTAACTAGAGATAGTCTAGAGTAGTAGTGCGTAGTGTGTTTAGGCAAGGCCAGACGCACACACCTCCATCACCTCTATCCTCTCGTCATAGCAGTCAAGACAGTCTGCATAAAAATACAATTGCGGGAGTGCCCAGAGATGTGTCCGCTGCTGCTGTGGCTGCCGCCGCCGCCGCCGCTCAGAAGAAGAAGGGGATCAAGTCTTCGCTTGGCAGGTTCTTTAGTAAGAAGGAGAAGGTGAGACGTTCATTTAACTGAATGTTGGATACTCTATTGTTAACAAATTTTTATAATCAAAGTGCCTTTGTAATTACATATTTTTTATCAAAACAAGTTTATAGTTGTAGTGGGAAAATAGTGTATAAATATACAACGCATTTAAAATATGTAAGTTCCCAAACGTTTTTACATGAATCTAAAAAAGACGATTTAGTTTTCTTATACCAGTAAAACTATAAAGCAATTAAATAAATGAGAAAGAAATAAAAAATAATCATTTAAAGACTTAAAGATAGTAATGAAGTACTTTAAAAACATCAAAATAAAGGACTTTTGGATGAAAATAATACTAAATACTCTTAATAAGAAATTGTGGACAAATAAGACAAATACATAAGATGTCAAGATTTCCAATTCCTTTATAGTAGCGGATTTCGTCAAGGCCTTTAATAGGTATATTCATTTATGCTCTGTATTAATTTTTGGTTTTACTTCAATTTTGCCCGGCTAGGCAAAATTTAGTTTTGTATTATGTAGATGGTAATTCGAGGGAGCTGAAATATATAAAAAAATTAAACCTTAGTTTAGTCAATTTTTTCTTGGTAACACGTTTTAAATGGTCTGGTGTGTTATTATAGTGGAACAACATTTTTTTGGTTATTGCAGGATGTTTTTCGCGATCATCAATAATGTTTTTTCAAGAATAAATGTTTTTTGTTTTAAAAAATTGACTCCCATCACCTTTCCAACAGATGATGTTTTTCTTTTTGTTGGATTATTTTTATAAACTTGCAAACAGTTGGCTAGTGTTGTCGTACGAATTTGTTTTTGATTTTGAAATAAGCAGACGCACTTATCTTGGAAAAAATTATTTTATATATATATAATTCATTATGCAAAATGAAATGAAGATGCTTATGACCAGTGTTGTTAACTCGCACATTGCAGATCAATTTCTAATTTTATCCATTTTCCACTCCATTGAAACTCAAACCACAAATTAGCTTCATAATGATTTTGTAACCATAGAATATTCATCTATAAAAAGGAAACAGTGGTTTGCTCTTGTTCTTGTAGTTCAACATTATTGTAAAGTATATTAACGTTACTATACATATCCAACATTTGCAATCAATTTCAAAATTGTTTGTTTGTTACAATTTATTTTAATAAGGAATGATAATAACTAATGATATGTGGATTTCATACTTTTATTCAGAAACAAAAATTTAATTTAAGAAGCATCATAAACTGGGAGACTACTTCTGTTGATGTCAGATTTCGATTACAGTATTTGAGACTATAATGGAATAATCCAAATGGAAGCCACAATCAATACAGGGTATTATTCTAAATTTTGGTCAATAGCAACTAGTGCTCTTCAAAAATCAATCAATACTACAATAGGATAATACAGTCTACTATACATTCAGCGAATATATATAGTAATAAATTATGACACACCCCTGAACTGCCCCTGAAACTCAGAAGGATGTTTACAATGTAGCATTTATAATAATATTTTACATTTACATTTACGTTAAACAGATAAATCAAAATTTAACAACTCACTTTTGCAATACTATCATTAATAGTGAGATACAAATTAAATCGCCACTTATAACCGCAACAAGTTAGCCGCAACAGTAACATACGAGTGCCAAAAAATGGGTCAGTGTATGCCTGACTACTAAAATACCCGCATTTTTTTAAAACGGCTAATAATGGATAGTTTTTTAAAATAACCGGAATTTTTTGACAGTTTTATTACTATATGTATTCGTTGAATTGATTATAGGTACATACTATTTGCAGAACTGACGAAGTTTGAAACGAATCGCGTTGAGAATTATTTTCACGTCACCTTGTTCTTCTAATCTAGTATTTAACAACCATAAACTTTTTTAGAGTTGATAGATATCAAAACTTAACTTTTTGGAGACTGGTTTAAAGCACTAATTTTATATTAGAACAGATATGTAGTTATTTAAAAATTTTATTGAGAAATTGAAATATAGGATAATGAGAATTATTAAATTAGGAAATTGTAATATAATTTAGGGAACCTCAAAATTTTTGACGTAAATCGCTTATAGTTTAGCTTTTCACATAGCGTAAGATTTCATGTGAAGAGCATTAGACAAAAAATATATTAATGCATTCCATTTCTGTTGTACACAGTTTATTCTATGGAAGGTAGCTAATGTTACTTCACTTAGATTTAAATATTTAAAACCTTTTGTACTAGTAATACCTTTGGGAGTGTACATGTACTTATTTACTGCTTATAATACTGGTATTAGTAACTTCTTTGTTTGGTTAATGTGTTTTTGTTGTCTTAACACTGATTTACTTTTATTTTCTAGTATTGTTTTATGCAACCACACTCAAGTTGCATTATTTTTGTAGGTGAAGGGCAAAGAAGTTATTGGCACAGACAGCAGCTTAAACATTAACCAAGGAAGTATGGGACTGCCTGATGGAGACATCAGTGATTCAATCAGCGTCTCTGGAAAAATAGGCCAGAAAGGAGACTTTGACCGAAGACAGAAGAAGAAGTGGGTGTATGCTATATTTATATTATTTATATTAATATTACAATGGCTAATAGATCTCATGCTTTCCTTCAACTTATTAAAATGGAGAACTTTCCTTTCAGCTTATTAAGTGGCCATTAAAGAGCCTTTGCTGAATCGAAATTTGATAACGGTTGGGTCTGTGCTTGCTCTTAAAGCTGATAATGGCATTTGCTTTGGAGCTTAAAAGCATGTTCAGCTTTACTTACACATCTTGTATATCAAAATATGTTCTTATTGTTTCCAAAAATAATTCATCGATGGAAACATAAAGATTAATGTTATTTATCTACAAAATTTTATGAGCAATATAAAATTTATATTGATAGTTGCTTTTCTTATGAGAATTCATTGTGTAAAATTCATAAAGTAAGAATGATTGCAAATTAATGAGAGTTTATTATAAACTTTATTTTTTTAGAATATAGTGTAGGGTAGACATAATTTCTTAGTAGGGTTTGCCTACAATTTTTTATAATGTGCTACAATTTTCTTAAGATTTTGCAGTAGCTATCACATTGAATGATGTGATCCTAAAACAAGCAATCAACCAGAAAGATGTCTAAAAGACTATTACGGGAGCTTTCATGGTCTAAAATACTCTTTTCATTTTTAATTTGGTTTGGTAACTGGTGGTATAATGTTGAACAAGTTGGAAGATTTACTTACACCTTCGAAGACACACTGTGTATCCATAGGTTAAAAATGCCTGATTTTAATGACATTTATAGTAAACGATCCACATTTCACCTCCTATTACTATATGGTTCATGAATCCATCTTCTATGTTGAATATTTTTCTCTTCTTTATGTTCTTATGTTGATAATTCTGGAGCAAATCTTGTACAAATATTGTAGTAAAAGTTTTTTTGCACTTTTAATATTTTCAGTTAATAATAAATGGCCTTCAAAGTGTAAATTTCATCTAGTATTATCTTGTTCAAGATTTCAGTTTTATTAGCGTCATATGTATTCTCTGTAATTTTTTATTTAAATTAAGCTACCTGCAATTCAGTCATTTTTGAGATCTCTTTTGTTTACGTCTCTTGTTTTCCATTGCGCTTAAATTTGCCCAGTCATTCTTTGGAGTCTATAAATTTTTCTTGTTGAAGTTTTACTTTACTTAATGGTCCAAACAAAGAAAAATTATTCATATATTGTTTTATCTCCATTTTGATCTACAAATACTTTAAAATTCACAATGAGAATGGAAGAAATTTGTATATCTGTTTTTGGGGGTAAAAAACAGTAAAATAATCATTGAGAGGCAGGTAGCATTCTAAAAATAGCAAAGTAAATAGAATATGATATTCTATTTGGAGTTTTGTAAATATTTCTCTATTTGAATATTATTTTTGTGAGTTTTATATACATATCTATATATATTTTATGAATATGCTACACATAATAAAATAAAAATATTTTATAGCATAATAACCTATAATGAATTTCAGTATCATATTATTATAAAGAAAAAATTAATTGTATAATAAATTTTGCGTATGCTTCGTTTAAAAAATTCTGTGCTTCACATGCAGCTCTTGTCCATTTTCTTCAATCTGTTTACAATTAATAATGCATGCTAGCATAGATTAACATAGATCCCTAGAGATGTGCTTATTAACTTACTGCAATTTCTATCCTCTAAGGGAACGTGATTACAGACATGAATTACTGGCAGAGGCCATGAAGGCAGGTACGCCATTTGCCCTGTGGAATGGACCGACCATTGTGGCCTGGCTTGAACTGTGGGTTGGCATGCCTGCTTGGTACGTGGCTGCATGCCGTGCCAACGTCAAGTCTGGCGCCATCATGAGCGCATTGAGCGATACAGAGATCCAAAGGGAAATAGGCATCAGCAACCCACTGCACCGGCTGAAACTCAGATTGGCCATCCAGGAGATGGTGTCGCTTACTTCGCCGTCAGCGCCGAAAACCTCAAGGACTACACTTGCCTTTGGTGATATGAACCATGAGTGGATTGGTAATTCATGGTTACCTGCTTTGGGGCTTCCGCAATACCGTACAACTTTCATGGAATGCCTTGTTGATGCACGCATGCTTGATCACTTGACAAAGAAGGATTTGAGAGGGCAGTTGAAGATGGTTGATAGTTTTCATAGGTATGTATTTACTTACATATTTTTTAAATTGTCTTCAAGAAATTGTAAAGGTGTTACAATAATTTTTATTTTATTGTTTATATTAGCACCGAAAACGAATTGTAATAGTCGCAGATTGCTAATGTGTTTTGTTGTCATTTTTTTATTAAAACGATATATAACAATTCAATAAAAAAGGATAATTTTATATATACTTCTCCTTTTTGATTGAATTAATTCAGCAAATGGGTTAAAACTTGGATTGATCTTGAAGCCATTTGCATACGAATTTTTCTACTTTATTTTTGCTTTCAAATCACTGCTCTTTTAAGGTAACCTTGAAAGGTCTGAACAAATAACAGTTTCAAGGACTCAAGTTGGAACTCTAAGGAGGATGATCCACTGTCGTTCAATCCAACTGCTCAAATTTGACTCCAGTTAAGGCGGCAGTGTCTTTTATTTATTTATTTAGAATTGGAGGTGTAATAATCAAAATCAAAATCTCATTGAACAATAATATCCAATGTAAAAATTCGTTTTTATCATATTTGTACCAAGTGAAGCGTCTCTGAAAGATATGATGTTGTGCAGCATTTTGTTCGGCATTGAGGAGGCTGGAAATCCATTTTGCATGCACTTATAAAATTTCAACTTGTTTTTGAGTATTGGCTGGGCCTTATAATGATTAATCACCACATAAATGCATATTGTATCAAATTATCAACCATTAATTGCCTTTAACAAGTTCATAATAAGCACTGTTTGCCTTGTTACATTTTCGACTTTGCTTTATTCTGTAGGGAATACCTTATGCCCTTTGAACTCATGGCTTCTTACTAATGCGACTCTGATGAACCGTCATTGTAGTCAGAGCAGAATATTGGTTGTTTTAAGATGTTTTTTCATTCAAAAGCCTTATTATAATGTGTTGTACGAGGGGTTGCTCACAAAAAGGTATTTTTGGGTCTCAGGCTGACAATTTTTCTCCGCCTTTACTTAAATTTTTGCAAGGTGGGAACGTGGAACAACTTATTTACAAATGTTAACCTTACGTGACCTTACGAGAGTAACATATGAAAAACGATCCTGAAGATAGGCAACGAAACGTATGCTCAGAGCTCAGTCACGCCACATTTCATATCAACTGCCTTTATTTACTTTCTGTTCAAATGTATAGATCGATAATGACACTAGGCGCTGACTGTTTAGTTATCTCAATAACTATTGATAAAACAAGATGAAAAGGTGACCACACATATCAAACTATTCTACACACATGCAGGTGCTTGCATACTCACAAAATTTTTTGATCCGAGGTCAAATAAATAAGTTATAGCCGATTAAAAGTTAATTAAACGGACCAATCACAGCGCGCTCGGAGAGCTACCGGGCGGACTGCGGGAGGGCGGGGGGCAGCGCTTGGCCGCTAGGAGGAAGCACGCAGGCGATAATGGCTAAGGCTGTGCGGCCGAGATCGCACGGTTACCTTCAGTGACGTAGTAAAATTTTAAGTACGAGTCAATTATTGTCTTGTACTGTTTATTTTAATCAGCTTTCGAGTGTTGGACTCGCGCCTCGTCCTTTTTTAAAATAACAAGTTATGGGACGAGAGCAGCGCAGGGCCGATATATATATATATATATATATATATATATATATATATATATATATATATATATATGTATGTATGTATGTATAATAGGATAAGGAAAGTCGTGTGATGTTCATACCAGATTTTTTTAATTTGTTTGTTGCGTTTCTCGTATTGCTATTTTTTGTACAATTATTTGGAAAATTATAAGACTCTTGTATATTATATATATTTTTACAGGACTAGTCTTCAGTATGGCATATCATGCTTAAAACGGCTAAACTATGATAGAAATTTGTTGGATGAAAGAAGAAAGAATGCAGAGAATGCCAATGCTGACGTTTTAGTATGGAGTAACGATAGATTAATTCGATGGGTAACTAGTATTGGTTTAAAGGTTAGTACCTGCATTTGGTAGCTTATGTTGTGTTATATAAATTAATTTTATTGTCATTTCAGGAATATAGTAACAATTTATTGGAGTCAGGCGTCCACGGCGCTTTAATCGCTTTGGATGACAGCTTTGATGCAAACAGTATGGCTCTCGCTTTGCAAATACCAACTCAAAATACACAGGCGAGTAAAAATATTTGTATTCTATTTAGATACATTTTACTATTATTATTTTTGCTGATGTGGCAATTGTTATTACAGGGAAGGCAGACGTTGGAGATGGAATTTAATAACTTGGTGCGCACAGCAACAGATCGACGACCAGATGAGATGTCTCGCTCTTGATACGACCCTGTCAATTGTTGAATGACCATGTAGTGTTCCACTACCTACAAATTAGTGCAACCCGTGCTACTTCCTTTTCTTCTCGAACATAATGCTGCAGTTGAGTTTGTAAATAATTCCGACTTTATTATGAAGAATAACAGAAAGCTTTAATGAACTTATCTGTACCATAAATAACTGATAGTATTATTAATTGTACATTGAAGTTGTTGTTTATCTGTTGGATTACCAGCGAGTATATTGTTATGATGTGTGAATGTGGCAGCGATAGTCAGTATTACCCCGCGCGTGCCTACACTCGGTGCTGCCATCTGTTAAGCTTCTAGACTTCATTTGCCGATTAGCTAGTACAAATACTGGTGTCCTTGTAAGGCTTATGGATGTGGACAGTTTGTATCCAACTCATACTCGGCTGTTTCACATCTTAAGTAGCGAACCCCTCGGTGACAGTTATTTCCGTTACTCTAATGCCATCCCGTCATTACATACCGTTGCAGTAATTAATAATTAGTTCTATACTCTGTATATATTATACAGGAGACGTAATTTGAAGGTTTTATTATTACATTTAGTATGTTTTATACAACATTTGTACAATATTTTTACTTGTTATTTATTTTTTAACCTGAAAATACTATTGTGCTTAAATCTTGTTATAACTAATCGGAGTTGTATTGTGGACTCCGGAAATGATTGTCATTATTCGTATATGATCTAAAATAGTGTTAATTTATGTACATTGCATTATATATAAATATAACGAGACTCGATCATTTACTTTTTCTGCTGTTTTGCCCACTTAAAGATTTGAGGTATTAGTGAAAAGTAAACTTACATACAAAGTATGTATCTGATAATGATCCGAAATTTATTTACCAGATTACAGCTAATGAGTTTTAAAAAAAATTAATATAAAGTATAAAAAAAATAACTAAATAGTTTATATTTGATCTAATGAGACTTTAGAAATCTAAATGTTTTGTGTATTTTCAAAAAACTGTTCAATTTGTACAATGAACATATATGAATAATATAATATATAATAATAAATAATTACTGTACTATCCATAAAAATTTACATTTTTCACTAAATATAGGAAAGCTGTTTGTTTTTTTATTATTTAATTTTTAATTTAAAATGTGGAGTCCATTAATTGTTTTGAACGGGCATTTTTTAAATTGTTTGTGCTATCCCTAATAGATATTCCAATATAAAGTCATAATGCTACAGTCTTAAGAAAGCAGAAAATAGAAGAGAAAGGTTATGCATAAATTAATATCAGGCATATGGAAAAATGAAAAGGTACCTGGAATATTAAAAAAGTGTGCAAAAAAAATTGTAGATGCGTGTAGCAACTATAAGTCTTGAATAAAATTTTTTTTCAATTATTACATATAATAAACTGAAACCTTACAGTGGGAGAGTTATAATGTGCAATTGAATACTAAAAACAGAATAGAAACTAGCTTATCAGCACTAATATTTGATGTAACATTAGACATACCATTAAAGAAAATCTAGTGGTAAATAATATGATAAGAAAACAAGCACAATTAATTAACAGAAACAAAGTAGAGCTTCAATAAGAATTTGCTATTAAAAATGATCAAAATAATTTGGAACAAATACTGCAAATCAGAAATTTGGTATTTTAAAATAGAAGAGGGGCAAGCTCACCCAGTCCTCTTAATATCTAAAGTGTGAATAATAAGTAGGCAATGATAAAAGATTAAGAAGCAAATGATTTGTACAGGTTTAGATAGATACAAAGCACATGTTGAAGTAAAATAGTCAGAGTTTTGAAGACTTCTACAGCCTTTGTTTTCTACCGATTACTCATTTCTCACCCTACATTATAAAGATTTCCATTCAATTTTAAATAAAATCCGGTCCAAAAGTCTGAGATAAAGGTTTCACCTCTAATTATATGTACTACAACTTTTAAAAAGTTGATAGAGTATTACCATTTTATAATCATTTGATTAAAATTGTGTAGCGGCTTATTTGTTTTCAAAAACCTACCTAGTTATAGAAAGAGAGGTAAATGTTTGGCGAAAGGCAGAATAATGAGTATTTCTATTTGCATCGGTATGACTTAAGAACATCAAAACATGTAATTTAAAACGGAACTAAACATGTGTAATTTACAAAGAGGTTTGTTTGAGAGTCTGGGAACTAATTACTTTTATCTTGGATGGCAAAATATGTAGATCTAGCTCTGTTGGAGATTGTTTTTTAAAATTTGGCATCAATTATTTTGACCACTTTAATTTAATATGGTTTTTTCTAATTCAATGAAAATAATTTAGCGTTTGAAGCGTTTCCATTAATTAATGCAATGTGAAATACAACGCAGTAACCTACATGTAGGATCCATCTATGAGAGCATGATTTTTATTTAAGCAAGGTGAATTACAGCTTGATAACTGTAAGGGAATATTTAAAGTATAAGAACTTTAGTGTATTACAAGCACAGACAAACTAACAAGACATAAATACACATAAGTACCTAAGCGAATTTAGTAGATCAAGAACACAAATTGTAACATCCTTGTGATATTACGTGAACAACAAAAAAGAAGTAACCCAGCAAGTTTTTAAAAGGCTGAAATTACAATTTGAGCATTACAATGAAGCAATAAAATAGGATACCGTAACAGGGGCAAATTTCAACAATTTAGGCAAAGTGATAAGTGGAAATGTGGGCAACACAAGTATGCTGGTAAATATGGTGCAATTACAAAAAAGAATAATGGATAAACAATTTGTGGTTTTTGTACACTGAAGAAGATGGTAGTAGGCAATACAATTTAAAGACATACATAAATATATATATATATTTTGGAGATGCAAAATAGGAATGACATCAGTAATTGACGTTTTCTTAATAAAGAGAAATAAAACAAATCAACAATATCAAAATAAGAAGACGTTATAAGGAACGAAACTACTATTATTTAGTTGTAATAGATATGAAAATAACTGGAGGTAAAAATAGAAGTAGGAAGTGTACAGCAGCAAAACAGTTTAGAGCATAGAAATGTCAAGGCATATAAGTTGGATGAAGAAAAAATTCAAAGGATTTACTAGGAAAAATTGCAAATAAAATTAATATTAGAAAACAGAAAAGTACCAAAATTAGGAATAAAAGTGTAAGTTTAAAAATAAATAAAAACAGTAGCAGTAGAAGTGTGTCTGTAATTAAATGAACAAATAAAAAAAATGCTAATAAAAAGAAAAAAACATGAAGTATAACAACCAAATAGGAAAGCTAAAGTAATGAACAAAAGAAACAAAATTAGAAAGGGGTGCTGTAGAGAATTCCAATATGTTATATTGCATGCAAAGGTTTTCGAAAAAGGATAAGAAAATCCACTAAAGAACATACAAGATAAATAAGGGAAAATTATTATGGAAGTAGACAATATAGTAGCACAATGCAGAGAGCATTTTAGCGAATTAATGAAGAAACGAGAAAAACGGAAGACCCAGGAGGAAAATATATTCTACAAGTAGAAAGGGCGATTAAAAACTTGAAATAGATAAACCCCCCAACATATATATTAGACCAAAATTGATTAAGTTTACAGGAGATGAGAGGAAGAAGGTATAGTACAGAATCATACAATTCATATGGGAAAGTAATAAAATACCAAGGGAATGGAGAAGAGTGGTAACAACACCAGTATACAAAAAAGGAGACTATGCATACTGTAGTAATTACAGATGATTATCATTATTATGTGTTTTCTATAAAGTATATGAAAGGGTTCTAGAAGAAAGCATTATATAAAAAATGGAAAATATATATAAAAAAACAAGCTGGATCTAGAAGTGCAAGATTACAAACAATTGGATCTTTACACATGGGCAAATTAAATAGGCGAAAAATTATTTGGAGCAAATAAAAAATTGTATCGGCCTGCTACAGATTTAGAAAAAAGCTTCATCAACAGAGAGAGAATAGAAATATGGAAAATGAAAAAGAAAATCAAAGAAAATATAAAATTTATATTTTAAGACAAAACATAGTAAGAGTAGGAGGAAGTTGGGGAAAGTTTGTGGGTGTTGCGTAATTGGCGGTGCGGAACAATAAGGGACTTCCACATGACAGGCAAACGCTGGCTGTCATCTCTTGTGTTGAGGCACTGTGGGGGTTTTTCTATTTCAATTACCTCACGTACTATTCTGCTGGTAAAATGGGAAATGGGGGCAATGGTTTTAGCCCCAGAGAAATTAATTTTGTGGCCTGTTTCTTTGCTGTGTTTGGCAAGTGCCGAACCATTATCGCCTTTCCGTACGGCCAGAGAATGCTCGCATATTCGGCTAGATATTTGCCGATCTGTTTGACCTATGTGTAGGTCCTTTGGCAGTCTCCACAAGGTATTTCATACACTCCTTGGAATTCATTGGGACAGTGATCCTTTTCTGAGCCAATTAGCCCAGATATTTGGTTGTTGGTCGTAAAGACCGTGCGGATATTTTGCCGCATTAGTGTGCGGCTTATTCTATCGGTGATGCCTCTGATGTAAGGTAGGAATGCTTTTTGTTGGTCAGGAAGGTTTTGGGATTGAGAGTTAGTGTTTTTATTTATATTTTTGATTATATTAGTTAAGGATTTGTTGGAATATCTATTTTGCAGTAGGGTGGTGGTAATGGATTTAATTTCTGTTTGGCGATTTTTCGTACCGGAAAGTCTGATGGATCTGGTTATGAGGGATTTTGCAACCGAATGGATTTGGGCAGGGTGGTGATGGGATTTGGCATTTAGGTAGCGGTTAGTGTGAGTGGGTTTTCTGTAGACAGTGTAATAAAAGCTGTCATTAGAAGGATTTCTTGTTATGAGAGTATCTAGGAAGGGAAGGGAATTGTTATGTTCAGTTTCCATGGTAAATTTGATATTAGTGTGGATTTGGTTGAGGTGGGAAAGGAATTCTGGAAGGGTATCATGTCCATGAGGCCAGATAACAAAAGTGTCATCGACATATCGTATTCAGCAGGTAGGTTTAAGGTGAAAGAAAGCAAGGGCTTTTGTTTCAAAATCGGTCATAAAAAGGTTAGCAGTGACGGGATGAACCGCGTCTATTTTATATATATATATATATATATATATGGAGAGAGAGAGAGAGAGAGTGTGAGTCTTGACTTTATGTAACCTCTTTTATTATTAAATAAATAATAACTGGTGGCGGATATCTTCAGAAGAAAATCTTCTAAAAATTGTCAAGAGTTTCCAAACTCCAACCATGGGCTAACAACCCAAGAACCAACCACATAATGCACTCTTTTTGTCAAAAAATATTTAGATTTTACTTTATATTCCAATTAAGAAACCAAATTTCATTTTGACAATGCCTGTTACAACTGCCACTAATATATAGACCCGGGGCTCTTTGTAGATTCATATATCTGTTGTAAGATTTTCTGCTTTTCAAAGTTGATTTTTCTATGAAGCCATTTTTTATTGAATTTTTTGATATACATGATTTAGAAAAATTCCATGTGTTTGATGCTTTTAAATGGATGTAGCTTCCCCTTATTCTTTTTTACTTTCCTTATCCTATAATAAGGAAAGTAATGTAATCGGCGGAAATTTGACCTACCCAGTTTTTCACATTTCTGGACGAAATATAGCCTCAGGACACCAAAAAAGTTGGTTTGGGCCATTGGTTCGTGTGTGTGTGTGGCTGTCTGTCTGTCTGTCTGTCTGTTTGTCGGTCTGTCAGTAAACAGGATATCTCGAGAACCGTAAAAGCTAGAGACTTGAAATTTGGTATGCAAGTTACTTGTAAGTAGGGGACGCAGTATGAAGCTATTGGTAAAAATCGGCCGAGTCGTTTGGTCGCGAGGTCGTAAAATCGGTCGCAAAGCGGTCGCGAATCTAAACGGTTGAAGATACAAAAAATTTATGAGAATAAAAATGATTTGTTATCATGAAATAAATATAAATTTAAAATAAAAGTTGGTAAAATAAGCAACTCGAAAAAAAATTAAAGCTCAGGATTTTTAATTAATATACCGGGTGTTCATAAAACGTTTCGGGAAATTTATATTACCGGATTGATCAGACCGGGCTTGGCCGCTAGGAGGGAACACGCAGGCGATAATGGGGAAGGCCATGCGGCCGAGCTCACACGGTTACCTTCAGTGACGTAACAAAATTTTAAGTACGAGTCAATTATTGGCTTGTACTGTTTATTTTAATCAGCTTTCGAGTGTTGGACTCGCGCCTCGTCCTTTTTTAAAATAACAAGTTCCGGGACGAGAACAGTGCAGGTCCGAGACGATGGACCCGGTATAATATATAATAATAGGATAAGGAAAGTCGTGTGATGTTCACACCAGATTTTTTTCTCTGGTTTGAACATTTTTCTTGGTTTTTGTCATAATTTCTTTTACAAAGGTCATTACATTACTAATACTGAAGTACTCTTGTAGTGTTTTCTCTTTAAATATGGCAAATAGATTTTTTAACCAAACCTTATTGTTCTCAACAAATTATATCGACTTTGAAAGGTCTTGTGGTAGACACTATGATTATATTTTTAATAGGTTTGGAAATTGAAATTTAAAAGAGTCAAACGTCAGTGATCTCGTACATACTATTTTATAGGAAAATTATGTTTACTCATTACAATCATTCGAAAGGCTAAGAAAGAATATATAAGAAAATCTAAATTGAGCGCTGGATTTAAACTTGCCGGTTTTTTTTTCGTTTTTTTGGATAGGTGATTCTTATAAGTTCATCCTCCTGATTGCTAAATATAAAAAGTTACATTAAGGAACAGAGAATTATTATTGTTAAAATGCGTGGAATATTACGTGAAGATTTTCTGGTCAAAATAGAGCTCTAAATAATTCAACTGTCTGAAAATTGATTACAAAATTTGAAGCTGGCTCGGTAATGGATGTAAAACTTAATCTGTTGAATTAGCATAGGATAAGGTTCCGTAAGAATATTGCCATAATCCTTGTTGCTGCAAATCTGAAAACATTTACTTTGCACCATGCACAACAAAGACATTGTGAGAAAATTCCTTTAATGAATATTTGCCAAAAAATCTCTTCATTTAAAATTTAAATCTGGCTTTCAATTTAGGTTACATACATACACACTTAAAATTTGAGAAATTGGATAAACGATTGATAAATGAATGAAGGACATCTACGTACCTCATATTTCAGCCAGTAGTCATGTTTAGCTCAATAGCTGGAAAAAATTCGATAATCTAGCACATAGGGGTGCCTGAAGCAAACTGACTTGTCTATATATATTTAGCCATCATATATCTGATAAAACTACTGGGATGACCCAACTACTTGACATATAGTGTTCGGCTCTGAAAAGTACTTTTGAGCGTTGGTACTGGCAGAAACTAATTTAGCAGTATGGGTGCCTTGCGCTGGGCACTCACTCAATTTTGTAGTGCAGGCTACTGCCGAATGCTGTAAGCTTTTTTGACTTTTTGGAAGAACTTGATGTAAATTTTACAGTATCAACTAATAGATATAAAATTCTAACCGATTACTTAAAAAAAAGCCAAAACCTACAAACCCAATCTTGTGCCAAAGAGGACAACTGTTGGTCATACCGAGTAGATGCTCCTTGGAGGCTATAAAGAAATAAAAAATGCACTTGTTGAAATTTCTGAAGACAAAGAAGATCCAGGAAAATCACTCAGTTTGCATAACAAAATTTCAAAGATGGAAACGGGGCTCTTCACAGTATTTTAGGATGATATCCTGGGTCAAGTAAACAAAACTAGTGAAAATCTGAAGAATCCCAAATTGGATGTGAACACAGCTGCTTCATCACTGATTTCGCTAACAAGCTTCATAGGAACAAAACGGAATAGCTTTGAAGAATATGAGGTGCAAGCTGCTGAGTTAACTGATTGCACTGAGTATGAGAGTGAATCACAGCGCAAGCGCAAAAGAAACGTGCGTTTAGCACCTCTTGACTGTGTCCAAGCACTGGAAGTTGAGCTGACCCTATCAGAAAAATTTCGAACCCAGAGTTTCCTTCCCATCATAGATCAATTTGAATCTTCAATGCAGCAGACATAGATACCCATTTTGGGTTCCTCAACAAGTTGGATACACTCACTAATGAAGAGAGAATTGCAGCAGCTCTAAACTTAGTAGAAACATATAACAATGACTTAAACGATCAATTGGGAAATGAATTGATTCAATTCAAAGCTTTTTCCACAAGCTTCAAAGAAATGATAAGAAAAATGAAAAAACCATGTCACGAGAGGTGGATGTATAAACTTCTCCTAGAAAAAACGTCAAAGATTGTTTTCATGATATCAAGGTCGCTCTAAGAATGTACCTGTTACTTATGCCTACAAGCAGCAGTGGAGAAAGGTCATTTTCAAGATTGAAGTTGATTAAAAACGGGCTCCAACCTTCGATGTTAGGAGACAGGCTCAATGTTTTGGCTTTGCTGAGCAATGAAAGTGATATTTTAAGACAAATAAATTTATTAGTATTAAGTGTCGGCGCAAAAAATTAACCACTAAGCTTTCAATTCTTTCTCCAATTTATTGTTGCGCCTATACTTAATACTAATAAATTTATGTCTTAAAATATCACTTTCAATACTGAACCAACTAAGGCCAAAACATCGGTGATTGCTGAACAACAATAAATTTATTGTTAACACTTGCAGAATGATTGTATAATCAAAACTAGTTACGTGAATATAAAATATTTAGTGCAATTTTTATATGTATTTATTTAACCTAATCAAGTAAAATTTGCTTGTCTGGTCCTTTTGTCGTCTTGCATTTGCCTAACACATTTAGTTAAAATTACAATATGTTATCTTATGTATTCTATACACACCTCTGGTTTAGCCTAGAGGTCTGCAGATCCTAAATCCAGCTCTGGTGATAGCCAATGCAATTCAGAAACAATGTTTTATATAGCAATATATTATAAATAGTTGAAAACCGTAGTTTCTGTCCTCTAGAAAGCATTGACAATTGTATGAAAAGTTTATGTTTGTGTATTGTAATATAAAACAACAACAACATCTGTGTATTTACGTTTTCTGTTGTAATTATTGTTAGCCACTTTTGTAGCTAATCATTACCAATTTTAGACTACAAAGTTTGTCTACAAAATTAACCTATTCTAAATTAAATCTAATGACTCAATGACATTGGTTCTTTATATGTACATATACAACTTTTATTGATAGTGAATTTGAGTATATACGAGGGTCATTCAATAATTAAAGAGACAAATTGGAGTGGGGAAAAGACTGTTGGTGGTACAAATTTGATACATTTAGGATCTTAAGTTGGCCTCACTGGGATGAGTTTTAATCAGCTGATTGATCAACATTGCTATGTTTATAACCTTAAAATTAAGTTAAACGATGTCGGGTCTTCTTGAAAACTCCGTTGGTTGAACAACCTTCTGTGATTCGTTTTTTGATTGCTGAAGGTGAAAAATCAACTAAAGTATACTCTAGAATAACTAAAGTGTATGGTGAAAGTTGAATGAACCGTGGAAATTTTTACAAGTGGGTAGAACAGTTGAAAAGTGGTCGAGAATCAATGTCTGACGAACACCGTTCTGGCCAGCCTATTGAAGTTTCAACTTACTTATTTGAAACTCGAATTGATGACATTATTTTTAACAGCCAATACTAAGATATGTTTTTGAAGTAGGTGAAGCCAGCCATGAGAGAGAAATTTGTGGGAAATTGGCTCCGACACCAAGACAAAGAGTTCTTTGCAGCCGGTATAAAAAAGCTCATAACTCATTGGGACAAGTGCATAAATGTTGATGGGGATTACGTTGAAAAGTAGGAAAAGTCTTATTTTGTAGAAATAAACAGTTTTTTCTCCACGTCAGTTTGTCTCTTTAATTATTGAATGACCCTCGCACTTTCAGGATTTAAAAAATTGATTATTGATATTATTTACACGTACTGTAGCACAATTGTCGCGACGAAAAATTGCTTATTGTGCGCGCGCGGTTAATTATAATTATTAATAATTTACACTACGTTGGTCTGTACAAAATTTATAATTTTATTTAATAGTAATAGTAGCATGTTGAATTGTTATATTAAGGTGAACTTTGTAATATTGTACTCTTCAAGGAAGTTTTCATACAGTATGTGATGGAAAACTACAAGTTTGATAGTATCTCCCACAACTTTATTCTTCTCACTATAGAGATATCAAAGGGAACACATAGCGTTTTCTTTTATTGTTTTAAAGAAAAATCGTATTAGACAGAATATTATTTTACTAACCCTGTCCATATCAAAGATGAGAAAGACTCTTTCTTTCACGAGTTAAAACGTGAATTTATCCACGTTAAACCGTAAACTTTGTTAATCAACGCGCACATAAAAAACTTGCTAATTAAGTAAATCTTAGAGCAGGATAGCATCATTTGGAAAATCTACATGGCCAACAATAGATCAGTGTGGTTCTGGTGCAACATTTTTTCCTTTACTGTTTATCTATGTTGTACACATTATTGTTAACAACACTGTTGTATATGCTAACAATTTGAAGTATTATTATAACTGTATGTGTTAGTCAAGTGGTTAAAGTGGTTGGCATTGGTGTACATAGGTGGATTTGATCCTGCAATTTCCAGATACGTGGCAGATGGCCCACTTAGTAACCAAAAACAGCTAAATATTTGCATTTAATTTGAACAG
The DNA here is from genome assembly GCA_036346155.1 of Sinelater perroti. Lineage (NCBI taxonomy): Eukaryota > Metazoa > Arthropoda > Insecta > Coleoptera > Elateridae > Sinelater > Sinelater perroti. Next base: position 6,213,396 of record JARFIY010000001.1, on the reverse strand, counting down.
GGAGTGATAATGCAGTCATCTGAAATGTAAAGTTTCCACATTGTCTCATATCAGAGATGGTGTATGATAACTAGATAAGCAATAAACATATGGAAATCTTGATCTTTCAATTCATAAGCTATATACTGCTTTAAACTACTTTAATCGAAGAGTAGAAGTAGGATCGTTTTGGAAATTATTTGTAGATTAGGGAGAAGTTAAGGAAGTCTTAAAATTTATTTTTCCTTTAGGTCTGATTATTCTTTAAAAATAAATAACAATTATTCGTTTTCTCATCTGCTATGTAGATAAGTTCCAAATAGTCCAACACTAGCTTTTAAGGACTGTTCTGTGAAGCCAACTTATTTAGGAGTTTATCTCTATTTTAAAGTCTATAACAGGTTGTAGAGCGACAAAGAATCTTAAATTGATGTGGGGGTTTTTAAACCTACGCGTTAGATGACAAGCATCTGAAGATTCGGCTTTCTTGTGTGATATTAAAGGTGTGATTTACATTCGATACTATTTGCGTTAGCTTGTCATATATCTGAGTTGACTGAATAGGACATAAATTTGTTATAATGACAAGTACTGCTTTAGTATTTTTAATATTAATGATTAAAATACATGTTTTTACTTTTTTTTATTTTAATACGTTTAAATATTACGCCTATGTGTTAAACAACCTTTTTATGTAATTTACAATGCAAATAAATCATGTGAGAAGTACAGAGTGGTCGTAATTAGAAAAAGGACCTGTGGACGGAGCTAGGGGTGAGCTAATCTGCGCGACCATGAATTTAGTTACAACGATCAGTGTCGTACCGTGTAAACCAGAAACATACCATTTGGGTTCGAAATTATGAATAAAACTGACCAAATACGAAAATCTGTTGATTCTGCAAGTAGTTCGATGCAGTTTTTGTTGGCAACTTGCAGTTAACATAGCCAGCCGAACAAGTTTAGCCAAATACGCACAATAACATGATCTGATTTTGAGGTTAGAAATTAACTTTAGCAAAATGCACATTTCTGACTTGCCAAAACAATGTAACAAAAAATATGTAATGTCTTTAAAAAGACAGATTTTTGCACTGGTTGCTTTCTTTTAAGCCCTTGAAAACTAAAATAAACAAATGAAAATGTTGAGACGCGATTCCCCTATTTTAAGCGAGTAGACTCGTCCAAAATAATTTCCAACATCGCGCATTGCCGCGTATTTCAAACGGTGCTCACGTGAGAGGTCTTTACAAATTACGACACTCCACTACTATACTTAACCTTGGACCGATAATGTAGTTGTTGGCGCTTATCAGCTCTAAAAAAATCTTGTTGCAGTTCACATAGGTCATTTGCTGCTAACTTTTACAGAAGTAAGATGGTGCGTGCCTGGTACATGGACAATGATCCCTGCGATCAAAGGCTGGAACATCATCGTAGCCCCCCAAAGTTCGTTTCCATAGAAGAGCTGTTTAAAATATGCGGCGTTGAGTATTTTCCGGTAAGCATCTTATCTAGCACTCTAAAATATGTTGTACAATCAAATTCTCTCATTTGCAGTTGAATGTTAAAAGCTATACTACAGACGGTGTACTGGACAAAGTTAAAAAGAGCCGGGGATATTCATATGAAGATGAAATAGTCTGCTCCAAGGATTGCCTTCCAAACTATGAGGAAAAGCTGAAGCACTTTTTTACGGAGCATCTACACACGGACGAGGAGATTCGGTTGGTGGTGGAAGGCTCCGGTTATTTTGATGTTCGAGATGGGAATGATGAGTGGATCCGCATTGAGGTTGTGCCTGGGGACTTGATTGTAATTCCTAGTGGCATCTATCACCGATTTACTTTGGACAGCAAGGTAAGTTTGTCTTTATTATTGGAGAGTTCGATATTGATGAAAATGAAATTTTTAAATTTTTTTAGTGTTTTGTGAACAATTTTTTCTAATGAATGCATATAGAAACGTCTGCATTATTTTTTAGATTTGAGGGGTCACTCATATAACTAGTTTGTATTGTAATGGGAAGGAATTTTTTGTAAATTTCATTTGTAAAATTTTCCAAAAATCTTATGGTTCTTATATGTGCTCTAAATTTTATAATAAAAATCACTTTGTTTGATAACATTTTGGGCCTGATTTTTTTACTTCATCTTATAGGTTGTCAATGGCACCTTGAAAGTGAATTTACTTTTCTTTATTTTCAACAATAATCATTGTTGTACACGAGTTAGTTGATAAAACAAGAGTTGTATGCAATTATAAACCTAGGAATTAGTAATTTTATATTCTGCTTTTGTGGGTTTTGTGGCAGTGCTAGATTGTAATTGCTGATTAATGCAGCAATATTGCTATTCTTCACAATGTTCTCTAGGTTCTCGAATAATTTTATTTTGTTGGCAATGCACGCAGAAGTTTAATGGATATATAGTTATTGAAGTAGATTTTATTTTTATGTGTAAGGTTGCATTTATTAATAAGTTTTTTAAATATCCATTTCTCAATTATTAGTTACAAAAAATTCTAATGGTTTCATTGATTATTTCATATGAAACGACATTATCTTAAATGCATTTTCTCTTTATCTTTTTTAATGATATTGTTGGATTGTTCAGAATCATTCCATAGAATTTAGTTCAGAATAGATGAGGGGGTTAAATTCATTTTGGACAAAACCCAAATGGCGTTATTTATTTAATTATGTTTGAGTGAGGTCAAAGCTGATCAAAATAGAACCAGTTTAGGTTTTTATTGTTACTTATCCTTCACATTTTTGTTAAATGTTGAATAAAAAAGCATTTGCTGTCTAGAAGATTAAAATTTAGCAAATGGTGATAGGCACTAAAAAGGGTTAGGTTAGGTTCCGTTTGTTTTAAATTATTAAAATATGTGCTGTTAGTAACTTTAAAGTTTTTCAATTTTTTATGCGATCCTATAAAAGGTTTATTTCATGTCTCCATATTCTTCAATTTTTTTAAATTTTTCTTATAAATGCCCTTAGAAGCACAGATGGATTTCTTTAGTGTTTAAGTCTGTGCTCTTTTCTATTATGGTCTATTTTTTTATTTAATATTATAATATAATTAATTTCTGTGAATAGATTTGATTAAGTTAGAAGAATGGTAAAGTTCTACAATTTATTATGTGTTATAGGCGGTCTTTATGACTAACTTTAGCAACTGATATATAATTAATTGCTTAACTTTGTTTGAGTGCAAAATTTATTGATCCTAAATGAATAAGAAGAACCAAATTTTTTATGATTCTTAACAATTTACCCTTGATAAATTGAAAGAAAATGACTCCGGGCAGTTTTTTTGAGTAGGGAGGATTTGAGCAGTTTTATGTAGTTGCAAATTTAATTTATGCATACTCTATCCTCAGTTTTATGCGAAATAACAGCTTTGGTTCTTTTTTTACCTCTATTGTATATAAAGAGGTCTTTTTCACATGAATGCATATTGTGACCTGTTTTTTCAGTATTTATCCTTCTTTCCTGGAAACATTTCGACCTACTACTTTTTTTTTTGGTACGGTTGCTGACTAATTCAGCATTGCAATGGTTGGGTGCTTCATCTCTAGCACAATCATATTTGGTTATTTAATTTTTGTAAATTATTATCTTGTCATCATTTTATTACGGTTTCTGCCAGATTTCTGACATTTTGAGTCACAAATCGTTAGCTCTTCATCCCACTTATGTTTCAAATCTTATTAGCTTTATTTAGTTCAGCAAAAGTTCTACAGTTTTTATCGTTACTTGAATTTCATTTGTTGTAGCCTCCTATTTCACCAGTCACCTTCCTCAATTTCACGTTTTTTTATGGTCTGTTTCACTTCATATTTCCATGTTTTTCATGCCCTGCCTTTTCTTCTTCTATTGGTAGATACGTGGTCTACGGTTTTTTTTACTCATCATGTGATTGACATCTACATAGCATATTTTACCATATGGGTCGGTGGAATTCAATTCCATCTGTTATGCATTGCTTAATAGTGGTTTATTCGCCCATGAGATCGTTTTCCATGTGATCCAGTTTTGAGATCCCGTAGGACTGTCTTAAGAAATCCATTTCTACGGCATTCCGTTTATCTTAGTTTCTGTTTTTAAGCTGTTAATATTCTGCTCAATATGAAGTAATAGATTTCAAGATGTCTTCAATTGAATGCTTGTTGACCACAGGATAAGTTGTTGGTGGACTGCAGTACGTACATACCAGAGTTATTCTACTATGTATTTCTACATCACTAGTACTGCTGTATGTAAACAGATTGTCGAGATATATGTGTTTATTGCAACGCTTTATAACACCATTTGCTAGTTCTTTGCCTTCAGGTTTATCTCCAACTACTATATATTCAGTTTTATTCAGATTTACTTTTAAACCTCATTATGTTCTTCTATTAGTTTTTTTGTCGTAAAGGATATGCCCTCTTAATTATTTGCTAATAACAGTCGTTAGAAAATAAAGGGGTATAAAGACTGTCTTCTGTAACTTCTATAGTTATTTGGCAACAGTTTTGCAACCATTTTGACATATAGTATCTTTGTGTAAGGCCTTTGGATGTTTTAAAAGGCTTTGAGATGTACTTACTCATTTTTATTATATCTATATACTTATACATGTTTTTCATCGTGTTTAGAGTGGTCTTAATTTGTAAAGGACCGGTCACGTGAACGCTGCTTGAAATGTGCGGTGTCGGAAATTATTTTGGACGAGTTTATTCTCCTAAAAGAGGGAAGTCGCTTTTCAAAATTATCGGAATATTTATGGGCTCAAAAAAAATCAGCCAGTGCAAAAAAACTGTTTTTTAAAGACAACATTGCATATTTTTTCTTGTATTGTTTTGGTAAGTCACTAATGTGCATTTTGCTAAAGTTAATTTGTAACCTCAAAATCAGATCATGTTATTGTACATATTTAGCTACACTGGCTCGGCTAGTGATGTCAACTGCAAGTTTCCAACAAAAAACATAAAAAGCAACATCGAACTCTCTGTAGAATCAACAGATTTTCTTATTTGGCCAGTTTTATTCATAATTTCGAACCCAAATAGTATGTCCCTGGTTTACACGATACGACACTGCTCATAACTAAATTCATGGTCGTGCAGATTAGTTCAGCCGTAGCTCTCATAGGTCCTTTATAAATTATGACTACTCTGCTCATATTTAATACTTTAAATAGCTTACTCACTGGGATAGCATCATATGCCTTTTCTTGGTTGACAAACATTAAGTGGTGGCACACCATTTGTGGCCAAAAAAATATTTTTTTTGTTATTTAGGTATTTTTGTATTTGAATGCCTCCTGGTCCTGTTCACTTCTTATTTTTTTGGTGCTGTCGTCTAGTTCTTGTTAACTTACGGGGTTTATTTATTGATTAACTTCAACAACATTGTGATTTTGGATTTACAGAATTCTAGCTTCCTCTTCGTGAACAAAGCTTGGTAATGGTTTTCCCAGTCTTATATTGTTATAGGTGTAGTTATGTTTGTATATTTTGTACATCTTTATAAGTGCCTTAAGGTTTTCCATATCTCCAATAGTTTTGTGTGCCTCCTAGACGTTTATAAAGGGTTTTCAAATAGGGGCGCTCGAACTTTGACAGTGTATAGCGGCTATGTTGGTGGAGCTACAGCTGTCAAGTTTGGAGATTATAGTAATTATTATTGGGCAAATCACCATGGAACATCATGGTTGCAGTGTTGAGCAACTCGTGCAAATAATTAAACTTCAACTGTCAAAATTAGTGCTCAGATCGACCTACGTTCCGTCCTTAACGTGATTTTTATGGTGCACACAATCGTTTTGTTGATTTGGCTATTCGTCGTTTGGTGGACAAATTCGAATCGATTGGTTCAGTAAACAATCAAACACTCGTGAGGTCTGTAGAAAACATTGCTGCAGTGAACGAGAGTGGAGGATAACCCGAGGCAGTCAATTCCTCGTTGGTCCAATAACTTGACCTTTCGCAGACCTCAACTTGGCGAATTTTGTGTCGGGGCTTGGACCTGCACCTGTACAAAATTCAATTAACCCAGGAGCTGAAGGTAAACGATCACAGGTAGCGTCTAGCATTCGCTGACTGGAATCTGGAACAGTTGGAAGTGGACTCCGTTTTCGGACAGACAATCATCTTCAGCGACGAGGCCCATTTTTGGATGAATGGTTATGTCAACAAGCAAAATTGTCGCATTTGGGGAGATAACAATCTACATGAGACCCATCAGTTGCTAATGCATCTAGAAAAAGTCACTGGTTGGGGTGGATTTTGGTTCGGTGGCGTCATTGGCCACTACTTCTTTCAAAATGAAGCTATCATCGCCATAACTGTCACCGGCGAGAGGTACAGGTCGATGATAACTAATTTTTTTGGCCTAAATTGGAAGATATGGATCTCAACATGTTGACGGCGCGACGTGCCACACAGCTCATGCAACAATGGATCTTCTGCATGACAAATTTGACAGCATGATTATTTCGCTTTTCGGCAACGTCAACTGGCCACCAAGATAGTATGATTTAATGTCATTAGACTTTTCCTTGTGCAGCTACGTTAAATCTATGCGAATAAGCCGCAGACGATTGATGCCTTTAAAAGTCAACACAACCGATGCGATCAATGATATCGAGCCCGATTTATGCGGTCGAGTAATTAAAAATTGGGTCTCTCGGATACACGCCGTCCAGCGAACCCGCGGCAGCCGTTTGGCGGATATCATATTCCATTTCTTCTTCTTTAAGTGCATTATCCGTTCCGGGTGTTCGCGATCAATATGGCAATCTTAACTTTGTTGACGGCTGTTCGAAAGAGGTCTGCCGTTGTCATTGAGAACCAAGATCTTAAATTCCTTAGCCAGGAGATCCGCCTGCGTCCGGGTCCTCTCTTTCCTAGCACTTTACCTTGTAGTATCCGTTGAAGTATCCCACAACGTTGTTCATTCCTCATAATATGTCCGAAATACTGTAACTTTCTGATTTTTATAGTTTTTACGATTTCAGTTGTTTTATTCATTCTTAGTAGTACTTCAACATTCGTCACATGGTCGACCCAAGATATTCCCAATATTCTCCTGTACGTCCACATCTCAAAGGCCTCAAGTTTCTTCATTGATACTTCTGTCAGCGTCCAAGTCTCAGCTCCATACAACAGGACAGAGAACACGTAACATTTTAATAGTCTAATTTTTGTATTCAAGTTTAGATCTCGAGACTTAAACACTTTCTGCATGTTTACAAATGTTGATCTGGCTTTCTCAATCCTACACTTTATTTCTTTAGAGTGGTCCCATTGACTATTTATCGACGACGTAGGTAATTTATTGATGTTATTCTTTCAATTGGTTGAGAGTTAATTATTAAGGATTTGGGTGGAATTGTATTCTTACTGATAACCATGTATTTTGTTTTTTGTATATTCATTTCAAGTCCGTATCGTCGACTCACCATTTCAATGTTTAACATGAGTTCTTTTAAACCTTCGAAGCTGTCCGCAAATATAATCGCATCGTCCGCAAATATAATGTTATTCATTCTAGTTCCGTTTAATAATATACCAGCATCTATACCTTGCAGAGATTCGTTAAATATTTGCTCAGAATAAATGTTGAATAACAGGAGCGACAGAACACATCCCTGTCGCCCGCCTCGTCTTATCTCTATCTCGTCTGAATTATTTCCATCTATTGTAATGTATGCAGATTGATTCCAATAGAGGTTAGTTATGATTTGAAGATCTTTGTCATCTATCCCAATTTTTTGCAAAACATTAATAAGTTTATTATGCTTAACTCTATCAAATGCTTTATGATAATCTATAAAGCAAGCCTAAATATCGACATTCACATCTCTGCAACGTTGAAACATAACTTGTACAGCAAAGAGAGTTTCCCTAGTGCCCAAGGCGTTAAGGAATCCGAATTGAGTTTCACTTAGTTGTACTTCACAGAGCTTATATATTCGTCTATGTATTATTTTTAAAAAGATTTTAAGAAGATGTGACATAATGCTAATCGTACGGTAATCGGCACAGTATTTCGCTCTTGGTTTTTTTGGTATGGCAATGAAAGTTGATTTGAGCCATTCTCTGTGTATTTTTCCTGACTCATATATTTGATTAAAGATGCTTGTTATCCGTGTTATAGCATCATCGTCAAAAAGTTTTAAAATTTCGGATTGGATTCCATCCTAGCCTCCCATTTTTCCATCTTTCATAATATTTATTATTGCACGTACTTCGTCCTTTGTTATATATGGTTCAGTTACACATGCTATTTGTTTCGGATCACCCCTCTCTTCGTCCTTGAAAATTTTTGTAATATAGTCTTTCCATTGTTCTATTTTTGCTTCTTTATCTATAATGATATTTCCTTCCTCGTCTATCAATCGTGCAACTGATTTGCGTTTGACCATACCTGCCGCTTCTTTTACCTTACGATGGGTGTTAAAATGGTCGTGTTTCTTTTCTAATTCCTCAATTTCCTTACATTGTTCTTCTAACCACTTTCTCTTAGCTATTCTTATTTCTTTCCGGATATTTCTTTGTATTTCTCTATATTTTTCTGTTGGTTCTCTTATATCTTCTTCTCTCGTCCATCATATACAGAATCTCGTCGGTCATCCATTGATGTTTTTTAGGTTTAGTCGGTTTCAAATGGTCTTTGTAAATTTTTTCTATTGTTCTGAATTCTGCCAGTTTTACTTTAATATTGTTACTGGTATCTATGTTCGCAATCCCTTTCTTCAATGTAGCTGCTACTTGCATTTTGATGTTGTTGTCTTTTAATTTCGTCGTGTCGTATTGTTGTTTATGATTGTTTTTCTCTACTTTTTTCAGTCTTAAGTTTATTTTGGCTACCAGGGCGTTATGATCAGATCCTATGTTAACACTTGGGCAAGTTTTCAGATTGTATGCTATTCCTGAATCTTTTGTTTATTAGTAGATAGTCAATTTGATTTCTGACCACATTTCCAGCTTTTCTTGAGGCGATATCCAGGTATACAACCTCCTGGCAGGTAGTTTGAAGAAGGTGTTCATGATAGCCAATTGGTGTTCTTGTGCAAATGTAGTAGTCTATCTCCTCTCTCATTTCGGTCTCCCAAGCCATAATCACCAATTAACTCCCCGCTCTTCCCTTTTCCAATTTTGGCGTTATAATCTCCCATTATGTTTATATCTTGTTTTGGGAGTTTTCTAACAAGATCGTCTAATATTCTATAGAATGATTCTATTTTGTCTTCGGTTTTTTCTGTTGTTGGCGCATATACTTGAACGATATGGCATTTAATTGGTATTGTGCTTAAAGTAACTATTAACATTCTTTGATTAACTGGTACAAAATTCTCGATGAATTTCATTTCTTTGGACACTATAATTTCGACGCCGTTTTCATGCTTATTTTCACTGTTGCCAGAGTAGTAGATTGTATGTTCCTCAACTTGGCATTGACCTGTTCCCGGCCACCTCATTTCACTGATGCCCATGATGTCGATAGATAGTCATTTCTCGGATAGCGTTATGGGTTTTCCAGCCTCATAAAGTGTTCTTACATTCCGCGTGCTTATTTTGAATGTCTTCCCTTTTTTCTTTTTAGGGGTGCTAAGTTTACAAGGATTTCTCTGGATGACGACCAAGGGAGCCTGGCATTCTTTCGTGACCAGAACATTTATCAATTCTAAGCTTATCTGCCACATTGATGTACTAGGAATGTCCTTAAGACCTTTAATGCATTGGGTTTCCGTGTCCTGCATTCGCATGCCGTTGACCAGTGGTGATTCTTCCGCCTTTTGGGACAGTTTCCCATCCCGAGGGCAAGAGATTGCCCTGCCTGTATCATACAGGGGGATCGCTTATACCGGCGATCATTCGGTCTGCTTGGTCGGGGGACTGCTTATTCGTCAGATAATCTGCTTATTTTGCAGTTAACCTCTATATCTAGAGGCCATTCACTATCCGCCACCTGTGACCCCGCTGGTAGCCTGCAGCCTTTCCAAACGTCATTTTTGCTTTTTGTGACTAACTTTTTTATGTCCTCATTCAAGTGTGCATAGATTTTCTGATCTTTACTAGCCTTTGAATAAAGCCAATTCTGATAAGCTGCTGTTTTAAGCTTGATTAAGATTTCTATTTTGGAGGACCACCAGTTTTGGTTTCTATGATCACTTTAGTTATTTTATGGATATATTTTTCCAATTGATTGTATATGTCTTCAGCTGACCCCACTCTAAGTCTTTACAATTTATGTTAATCTCCATCTATATGGCGTTGATTCCAAGTTAAACTTTGGATATTCTATGGTTTCTCGTAATATTTTTATTATTTAGTGATATCCTCACGTTCGTTTCCTCCTATACAGAATGAACACTTTCTTCTTTAGAATAAAGTGATCCGATCATTATTTTGGCCCTCTACACAGATTTGTGTCATTTATTTTCAATTTGACTGTTTTGATATACAATAACATAATCATTTATACTTTTGAAGCTCCTTGTCAGCTGATGTCATGTTAATTTGTGTTGAAAAAATTTATTGTTAGAGAGAAATTTTTAATAAATCGTTAAACGCTGCCATTTCTGTCCTTGCCAAACTTACCTAGGATTTCACTATTTTCTGTCTACGAGAGAATTGAAGTCACCATTAAAATATTTCTTTTTTGATTTGTGTTTCATCAAGACTATCGTCATCTTATTGTAAAACTCTTGTTTTACTTTCAAATTAGCCTCATTGATTAGAGTTCTATGGTAATTATTCTCCCATTTATTTCTTCCTAGTTTTTTATCTTTTCTCAAAATTTTATGGACTGCTACGTGGGCTGCAAGGTATCTAGAACGAATTGAGAACCCTGCGTGTGCAGATGTTTGCAATATACATGTTGACATTATTTTGACGGTATGCGTACACAGAATGTTTTGTTATACGGACGCTATTTGTTTTCATTAAGTTGTAAATTTTCTCTCCACCAAAAAATGGAATTAACTCGTAAACATTTTTATGCGATGATTTTTTATAACTTTTGACGCGGATTATCTCGACAACAGTGCGTCGATTCACTCACTTTGATTTTTGGTGATGGAGCCCCAAAAATAGCTATTGTATATCATTGGTTCAATGAATGGTCGTAGTTTACTGGCGGATGAATTTAAAAAAGGTCGCCCGAAATCGGCTATGATGCCAGCAAACATCTATTCCGTGCGCGAACTAATAAAGCAAGATTGTCATGTGACTTCTCATAAAATTCAGGCATTCTTAGGCATTAGTATGACTACCATACATTTGATATTGCATGAACATTTAACCGTGAAAAAGCTGTGTGCGCAGTGAACCCCGCATAAGTTAATGAACGCTCAAAAACAGGCCCATGTTGAATGGTTGAAAGAAATGCTCAAGAAATACGATTGTGTTTTTTAAAAAATTGTTTACATCGTCACAGGTGACGAATCTTGAATTTATACGTATGAGCCCAAAAGTAAACAGCAATCGATTATATGAATTTTCCAAAATGAGCCAAACCCAGCAAAAATCGTAAAATAGAAAGAAAAAAAATTCTCCAATATTAAACATTTGTTTTTATTTGAATAGATATGGTATAGCCCATTTTTATCCACCTTGCTATAGAAACGGATGCAATCCTCCACTCTTTCATTTTTCTTCTTTTTAGTTTATCTGAAGAGTGTTACATTTGCTTTTATTTTTTGGTAGTTTTTCAATTACTTCTTGTTGCTTAGAAGCAATTTCTTGTATATTCTAGATAATCAAAGTCAGAATCCGTTTTCGTTGTAATTTTCGTCTTGATCCGTCTGTATTCGAGGCCTGAAATTCGAATTTTTAGTTTCTGAAAGTTTTTTTTGCTGAAAGTCATTATTTTAACCCCCAAACTGGAAGATCAGAATTTTTTGTGGGGGTTTATTTTTTCAGTTGAAATGTTATAGTATTGAGGCCCTAATATCTTGCCTTCCACCTTTTCACGTCTGCCAAATAAAACACGCTCACAATGCACCATATATTGTTCAGAGATTACGTGTGGGTAGCATTTGTTGGCAAAGCTGATTTGAAACTAATGGGCGTTTCTCAGCATGTTAAGTGTCCTGAGCAACCCCGAGATCCATACTAACTTTTAATCCCCTATTTTAGCTCTAATGAATTATAAAAATATTAGACTCTTGTAATTGATTTTTAATTATCCACAAAAAATTTTTGCTATAGCCTATTGTGGCTTTTATAAGATCTGTAAATAAAACTGATCGAGTCAGCAAAAAAAGTTTCGTATTGTACAATTTAATATGAGCATCTGTTTGTTTTTATGTAATAATGTCTTTCATGTCTCTTTGGGGAGCAAAATTTATTATTTGTGATTGAGTATTTAGAAACTCGGTTAAAACGAATAGGAACGAATCCATGGAAAAATAAATTAGTTAAAAGTATATTTTATTTGTCAGTACATCAAAAATGTATTAAATTTTGCAAAGATCAGTGTTAACCTATAGTGACATAAGTTTCAAGAATTGCCTTATGAATTATTTATTTTATTCATTACAAATAATTGTTTACCACGTAGCAGTATTTTCGATTCTGAAAACAGAGCTAGTCGCTTGGTGAATGTAGAAGTAATTCTAATGTGATTAGTTTTAAAATTGCTTAGTACAGCGAGTCATGTCACATCTTGCTTTACTTTATTGCAATAATAGTTGGCGATTTACTATTCTAAGTAAGCTTTTGATAACACTTGTTGAAATGAATTGAACAAAAGAAAAAAATATTTCTATACTATAGCTACCCCTAGTAACTGAGTCACCAAGATTATTTTGTTACAGTCCAAAAATATAGTAATTTTTGCTTTATATACTTTAAATGAAGTGTTTTTTTGTTCACACCATTCTTTATATTGATTTTCTAATTTTGATTTAATCCTGAACGATTTCAGATGTTTTTATGCGTCTTTTTCATAGAAAGAAGAGAGTTTACAGTGTTTTCTATAGTTGCACAATTAATATTTAAAGAGTAGGTTTGTATTTACCTTGCGGTTAAAGCACATCGATCAACGCTAACTAGAATTGTTGGGAAAACCTACTGTGATATTTATACATGAAATCGCTGGTTGCATTGATCAGTCGTTACGTAATTCCTAGAATTATGTAAACATCCTACGTATAAACAAAGTATTTTGTAGTATTTATGGGAGTAAGTCAAATGAAAACTAAATATTTTTATTTTATATTTTCCTAAAAATAATTTAGGTGTGCGTACTTACAAGTAGCGTATACTTGTTTTACGTTTTAATGAGATTTAATATTTTTCACTTTTTTTGAGTAGCCCAAGTATGTAATAACTGAGGGCAATAAGTGTTTTATAGAGACGTCAATATGTTACTGCTATAAGTGTAAGCGATAAACGTGTTACTCCAGGTTACTTAATAGTGTGCGCCTAGAAAAGGAATAAATGGCCATTATCCTTTCGTGTAGAAACATACCATATGTTAAACCAAATCAAACAATATACAATCAAAATACATTACTAATGTCTGCCAATATAATAATGTTTACAACCAACTGTACTACAGCAACCTCTATGTCAACCTATAACTAGTTAAATTCAATACGAACCTAATATACAATTGCTAATCTAACCACTATTCTATTCATTACAATAGTTTACTTTGCTACAAAACCAATTATAGACAATTTATCAATATGTGAATTGGACTCATTCACTTTATAAAGACGTTTGGTGGTTCCTATTATGTCATGTCTGTTGTAACTGGCTCTGCAAGTTAACTTTGTCAGAATCTGCTAATATTTATAAAACAATCTATCAAAAGAAACGGCAAACCTCGGAAGTAAAAGTAGCATTTTGTGTTGGTATTAAATTATAATGGATGTGTTAATTGTTGCGAGCAATCAATTGGTTGTTCTGCATTAGTTCTAAGAGAAATTTTGTTCGTGCGTGTTCTATTTGTTGACACGCGATTTTCCATTTATTTTATTGGAATCATGGTTTTATGGCAAAAAATCTTGAATAGTAGGTCCAGTTTTCATTTTTATATTTTTAGAACCTTTCCATCATAATATCAGATTACTCTGCAAAGTTTCGTGATAATTGTATACACGGTCTAACCTTAAAAAAAAGTATGGCATATATAACAAAATCCACGTAAACTTTAGTAGATAATTGAGCGAAGCATATTTTTTGAAAGTTTTATGTAAATTGAATACTAATAGTTTAAGTTAGACTACTAGCCAGATTGCAAAACGTGGTTTCGAAAAAATCGCATTTAAAATGTTTTTTAATGATAATATATATGAGGCGTTTTTGAAATTCATTGTAAATTTATTTACATACACACAAGTATTTTGCTTATGTATATTTTCTTTTAGGTAACATTTCTTTACAATTCTTCTGTGCTTTTCCTCGCTCTACAATGTCTTGCCCTAACGTTTTGGAAGTTTTGCTATTCAATCTAATGTAGGACTTGTTCAATTCCCAAATGGTTTGGGTGACCGCTTCATATAGTTCTTTCAGAAGATGAGGTTTTTAACTTTGGGAATAAGTTACAATTTAGTGGATATTTGTACTTCTAATAAATAATTTGAAAAAAAAAAACTGACAAAACGGCGGCGCTATTCCGATTTTTACTAAAAAATTTCACTTGTTACGGTCCGAAAAAAATAGTAATTGTAAAGAGGAGATGTAAAAGTTAGAGGTTCGAACGATAGCCGAACATGTACACAATATGTGTAAAAAATTAGAAGTCGATCGGCCCAGTAGTTTGTGAGAAAAATGCCCGGCTTGAAAAATATCGTTTCGAGAAAAACGCGTTTAAAGTTTTTTTCTACTGAGTCTGGATTTCTTTGTGTTGCCAAGCCGTAGTACGTATTTAGGTATTTTCTAATAGCTTCTGTCAATTTCCCTGTTTCTTTTCCATCGATGCTTTTGTTGTTGTTTTTTTCAACGACATAATTTCACCATATACTATAGCATATATATACTATAACATATTTAAATCTAAACCTTTATATCTCGGTCAATTTGACGAATTTCACTGTAATATTTTATGTACACATTTTCAAGACCCCAAACTAAGAAAATGGCAAATAAAAAAAATTTTTTTTGGACCGGCTAGACTATAATACCCCCTTAATTTGATTCCAAGTGTTCACGAACTCTTTTTCTAATTTAGTTGATTTTTGTAATTGTAGATTAAAGTAAACGAATAACAAGTATGAGTTTTTTTATAGTCATTGCAGCAATTAAGTAAACGTCCGTTTTTTGCAGAATTTCATTAGAGCCAAGAGATTTTTTGTTGGAGAGCCTGTGTGGACTCCTCATAACCGCCCTGCCGATGATATGGACTGCCGCAAGGAATATCTTCAAAAGCTCACCGAAACCGGATTTGTTCAAGTATAGTTTTGCGGTTTTTTTTCTATTTTATATCAATATTCAGTTGTTTCGTTGCTGCTATATTACTCATGCCTTATATGTAATGTTATATGGTTTTATGGGTGCTAACGTATGAATAAAAATAGTGTAAATAAAAATTGTTACAATAAAACATTTTCATATTATTGGTGATAGTATTTATTGTTTCACGTTGGAGTGAAATACGCTATTGGACAAATATATATATAAATGTGATAACAAGCCTTTTTAAATCTGAGCATTAATATATGTAACTTATGAACAAATAATTTATAGTGAGCACACAAGAAATGTAGTGCATTGAAAATTCAATCTTAACATTTTGAAGAAATTTATTTCTTTGTAGTTCTTTTGAAACTCCAAATGTAGAAAATATTGATAAAGGTGTTTTAAATTTTTATCACTCACAATGTTTAGTAGAAAACAGCTTTGTTATTTTAAACTAATTTTTACCCTGAATCATGACGTGATGAACATAATACGGTATCGTTATATATAAATAATTTTTTTAATTTAATTGATAAGTGTCATATGAAATAAGAGTTTATAAGTTTGCTAATAACCTTTCCAAAATATCCAGTTGCATTAATATGGCGTCCGCTAATTCAGACCCAGGAAGGCAAACACTTATTGAAACTGCAGTAATGATTGTATAATCAAGTAGGGTATTTTTTTTAAACATGTATGCCATTTATGTATGAAAAATAATATCACTCAAATGTTCATTACGACTGGTTTTACAGATGTCGACACAATGGTCTAAATTTTCACATAGAGTTGCTTCAATAACATTTATCTCGGCAATTATGTTGTTCTTGAGGTTTTAGATGATGGCTGGTTTATTGACGTAAACTTTACTTTTCAGATATTCCAACAAAAAAAGTCTAAGGCCTCAAATCGCACGATCAAAGAGGCCAATTGACATTTCTATTTCTCGAAATTAAACGTTCACCGAAATTTGACTGCAATAACTTGATATTCGCACGTGTTGTGTGGCATGTTGCGCTGTCTTGTTGAAAATAAACACCATTTATGTCAGTTTGATTAAGTTTCGGGAAGCAATAGTCAATCATGCCGCGCTATCGCCAACAATTCACAGTAATCGCATTTCTAGCCATTTTCGAAAAATAAAATGGTCCAATGACATTTTTGACCACAGAGCACACCTAACAGTTATTTTTTGAGGATGCATTGATTGTTCTTGATATTCTCTTTGTTTCTTGTTGACCCGAATGCGACAGTTTTGCTTCTTCACCGTCCCATTCAATGTGAAATGCGTCTCATTGCTGAAGATGATTTTCGATGAAAAATTCGGATCAATTGAACGTTGTTGAAGGAACCAATCAGAAAACACGTGTTGGTTGAAATGGTCAATTGGATCTTGTGACCGTGTACATTCTAATTTTTGTGTATAATACTGATGTATGAAATGCACAGTTTTTGCGATCGACGAGTAAATGAGCGTTTTGGGTCCTCTTTTCCACCTTTTGCCGCAGCGATATTTGCCGGTGTACGAGCACTTGGATCGTCCACTCTTTGGCATATCACTAACAGAACCAGTGGCTTCAAATTTTCGTACCAAACTATTGATGAGGCTGGGTTAACAGAAAAAAAAATATGGCGTCTGTATCAAATTGACGTTTACGTTCCTGCATTCCTATTGGTGGACCCTTTAGTTATCTGAATTGATTCACTTCTCTTTATCTGATTTTTTGGGCAGTCATGGAGATGTATCTCATTGATATAGAAGAAACAATGATTCGTAGGCCACATTCTTCTTTTGAACAAGAAAACAACATTATTTTGTTATTATTGAAATTTGCTGACGTATTTTTTCAAATTTTTGTTATCTATAGTCAGTAATAATCTTTATTATTTGTAGCGAAGCTGGCAAACAATAATTTTATTTTTATCTCTAAGATTCTTATGGCGATGACAAGAGCGGATCCAACTTTCAAGTCAGGGGATCATATAGTCGAGGTCTAGGCAGGACAGGCTCCTATTCGATTACAAAAATAAATCTAATTAAAAAGTAATAGTATTTTATTGTTATACGTCAATATAATTTTAATCAAATAAAATCAATTTTTCTCTTGTTTTTTCGCGAAACTAGTCGACCTAGAACCAGTCCCGGGGGAGGGGTTATGACTCCAATGACTCTCCGCCCTGGATCCGCTCTTGGGAGATGAAACTGGATTTACTATAATGCGGAGACACAACAGTCACGATGGAAGAGCCCTTATTCGCTAAGATAAAAAAATTGCTTATGTTGAATTGCAATTTGTAAGTTATAAGATAAAAAAGATTCTGGGCATTATATGACAAAGCACATATCTATATTATAATTTCTTACTGCATAACATTTCATTTGAAATTGTAAATGTTATACGGGTTTTAAGAGCGTTTTTATGTTTTTAAGACGTAAGCAGTTATTCATCTATACAAGACATTTTCTTAAAATAAAAGTACCTTTAAATTAGAAAAAAACTAACTTTTTATATGAATATGTTTTAGAAATCTCTAAATGTAATCAATGGGTGATTTAAGCGGGAGATCTATACGTGCGGATATAAGCTGTTGCGTCTCAGGAGTTGTAGTTGAAGATTGTCAAACGCCGCTCTTTTTGGTACTTCTATTACTTCACTGCTTTGTTTTTTTTTGCAGCCGTCCTACTTAATATCCTGGTATACTTTAATAGTGAGATTATTCTTGTAAATTATAAATCCTCAGGCAGTTTTCTCTGTAATATGTAAGTTTAGTATTATTAAAATGGATACAAGAATTTACTTCAGTAGTAAAAAAGAGTGTAAGTATTGTAAAAGCCTGTAACTGCTTCGTTGACTTTTATTATATTATGTTGTAGGTACATTTTTAATGTAGTTTGAAAATATAATATTAATTTTAGTTGCTGAGAACAGAAAATGAAGAGATAACAGCAATGGGAATGATCAAGAAAAAACAAAAACTTTAGCAGGTAACGTTCAGTCTTGTAGAAGATTTTAGCAAATGGAGAAAAAGAAGTTTTTCTGTAGCTACAGATCAGAAGAATGCTTTAAAACACTGTTGGACACCTCCAATTTATTACAGTTTTGTACAGAATGCTAGCTGTCTTCAAACCTATGTACCATGAGTAATAATGTCTAAGAGTTTTAAGTGAGCTTCAACAACCAAAGTGTAACGTTTTGGGTTTCTTCAAAACTGTTTCTTCAGCACAAACACATTTATAAATTCTGTGAGTATTCTTAACACCAAGCAGCAATAAAAGTAGTCAAAACATACATAGCCAAAGTTCGTGATATGCAAATGGTGTTATAAGAAGTTGGTAGATGAAAGTCATAAAATTATAGTTACAGTAATCTTTTCCGTCACTTTTTGACAAGATGGTCTTAGAAATATAAGGATGTATTGATAGTCTGCAATAATTTTCTCATAGAGAGTTGGGGAAGGGGGGAATGCCTGAATATTTTTAAATAGCATTAGAAGGAGAGGAAAAGTTAGGGAAACGATAAATATAGGAACATGAAATGTGCAGGATATGTGCTATGAAGGAGCACTAACAAATCCGGAAATGGAATTGAGAAGGTACAAAATAGACACTAGCTGTACAAGAGTCGAAGCAAAGAGGTTTGGATATAATTGAGCTGGAAGATTATATTTTCCTCAAGAGTGGTAATAACGAGAAAATTTTTGGTGTGGATTTCATAATGTCTAAGAAAATGAAGCAGAATACAATAGATTTTCAACTGTTATAAGAAAGAATGTCAGTGCTAAAAATAAAAGGGAGCTAGAATAGGATAAATCTAATAAATATTCACTCACCAACAGAAGAAAACGGATGAGGCAGTAAAGGACTAGGTAGCAGAGGTGTATGATAAAATCCCCCCAAAAAAAGAAGTTACGATACAAATCGGGACTGGAATGCAAAGATCTGTAGAGAACAAAGGTACTTTCCAATGGTAGGCATACATAGCAAACACGAGAGGAGCAATGAGAATGGGTTAAAACTAATTGGCTACGCAGTCGGTAGATGTTGTAGGATAGTAAGCACCTGGTTCCTACATAAAGAAATACATAAGAGGACTTGGAAGTGTCCAGGAAGAAATATAGTAAATCAAATAGACCATGTGTAGTACAAAGTCAGCAAGCATGGTTAATTAAAAATGTGAGAAGCCAAAGGGGAGCTGTTATGAACTCAGACCACTACTTAGTTAAAATAGTTTTGAACGAGCAACAGAGAGAAGAAAATAAGCAGAGACAAAAAAGGACAACAAGATATAATGTAGAAAAGTTAACGCAAAGCGAAGACAAGCAAAAAGAGTACCAACAAATAATATACATGCAAATTAATAGTACAACAATACAAGAAAAGTGGCAGAAATTAAAATCAGCAATAACAAAAACGGCGATGGAAGTGATAGGCAAGAGAGCAAGTCAGGAAAAGAAGACATGCTTCAATGAGGAATGTAAAGAAGCAATTGAAGAAAAGAGCGAAGCAAAGCAACGACAGTAGTGAGCTAAAGTTTGTTGAACATCAAAAAAAAGAAGAGGTACCAAAAGGATATGTAGAACATCCAAGAGAGCATTTCTAGACGCAGAACTACGGAAGGTAGAAGAAAGTTGCCAAAAGAAGATCAGGAATTTCTACCAACAGCTGAAAAAACAAGGAAAGGAAACTTATAAAGAATTATGATATGCAAAGACAAAGAAGGAAGAATAATAGGAGATAAGGAAAAAATAATAGTTAGATGGAAAGAATATTTTGATAAGATGTTGAACCAAAACGGTGTGGGAAAAGAAAGGGGGGAAGAGAAGTAGGAATAGTGGAAGATAATGAAGTAGAAATAGCCGAACCAACGAAAGAAGAAATAAGCAAGATAATTCAAAACTTGAAAAGTAGAAAAAGTTCAGGGAAAAATAATATCAAAGCTGATGTATGGGAGAGAGACAATGATAACAACTACATGAAATAATAGTGGAGGTGTGGAAAGCTGAAACCATGGAAGAAAAGTGGCACCAATGAATATTAATATCGTTATTTAAAAAAGGAGACAAAATTCAGTGTGAAAATTATAGAGGACTAGCTTTGGTTGATGTGGCTTATAAGATTCTAGCTACAGTGATTAGAGATAAGTTGCAAGCATATATTGAAAGTCAAATAGAAGAATACCAAGCTGGATTCCGAAAAATAGATCAACTATAGACCAAATATTTACGCTTCAAGAACTACAAACAGAATCCTATGAGAAAAAGGTAGAGAAACATACAGTTTTTAAAAGGGCTTATGACGCTGTGTTGAGGAATGAATTATACAAGGCATTGGGAGCGATTAAAGTCCCAAGTAAATTAATAAAATTAACAAAAATGACCTTAGAGCACTCGATTAGTATGGTAAGAGTTAATAATAAATTATCACAAAAGTTGAGCCTAGAGAGTGGTCTGAGGCAAAGCGACCACATGTCTATGAAACTGTTTAATATAGCCCTGGAAAATATAGTAAATAAAGCAAAAATAAATCGAAAGGGGACAATACTAATCAAGTCACACCAATGCATGGCATATACTGACGATGTCTTATTAATGGCAAGATCAATAAAAAAGTTACGTAAAATGACAAAAGCTTTAGTAATAGAAGCAAGGAAAATGGGGCTAGAAATGAACGTAGAAAAATCAAAATACATAAAAATGGGTGGAAAGAAAGCTGAAAGGAAAAACCCAGAGATATGGATAGGCAATCAAGAAACAATAGAACTGGAAAGAGTAGAACAGTACGAGTATCTAGAGGTGGTTATAACAGACGATGGAAAGAACGAGAGTTAAATAGAGGCAAGACTCATGAAAGGTGATAGAAATGCGGGTATGTTAAGAGCAGTGCTAAGTTCTAAGCAAATTTCGCGAAACACGAAAGTGCGTATATATAAATCTGTGCTAAGACCAACTGTAACTATGCTTGTGAGACGTGGGTCCTAAACAAAAGCGAACGGGATAAGTTATAAATATGGGAGCGCAAGATACTCAGAAGAATATTGGAGGTGAAAGGACAGAAATGGGACGGGAAAGAAGAAGTAATGAAGAAGTTGCAAATCTTTTTGGAGAAATGAATATAACAAACTACATAAAAGAACAAAAGACAGGATGGCTAGGCCATATCAGTAGAATGCATGACAATAGACTGGTCAAAAATATATGACGCGCGAGTGTGTGGGAGAATAAGAAAAGGTAGATCTAAGTAGATATAGATTAAGAGAATTGAGAAAGACCTACAACTAAAAGGGGTTAAAGAGTGGAGGAGATAAGTGTCAGACCAGGCAACTTGGAGAAGAATATCCAAGCTATGGGCCTAACGGCCTGTTGGAAAGCTTATATATAATATTTTCAAAACCAAATTTACAAATAATTTTGATAAAGAACAATGTTCAAATCTCTAGTGGTACTGGATCTGGGTTTTTATCAATGAAACTTGAGCTAACTTATAAAGCATAGAGTACTGGTCAAAATTATCACCGCTCTCAATTTCATACTGTTGTTGAGCTGAGCTAGAGGCCTAGAACTTGTATTATTTGGTATACCTGGAGCTCGGCTCAGAAAAGCTCAAACTAACGCCAATCCATGAAGTTTAACGTGCCGATTGGGCTTCTTTGCATAAGTCATTGGTGGTCTTAGTTACAGGCGTTGAATGTTATAATAGTCTGTCATGTTAGAAGTATGTTATTTAACATTTTTCTAAACACCAATTGGATGTGCTCCTAGTTAGTTTACTTTTATGTTGTGCTTTTATGCCAACCAATTGCTTAATTTGAGCCAGCAAAAGAGATGCTGCTTCTGCTTCTTAGAAGTAAAATTGCTTGGTAAATCTTATTGCTGCAGAAACTTACAAGGGGAAAGAGGCTGAAGACAAACCCGATAACGACTAAAACATACAATTGTTCTATTTTTGTTCTTAGTTATGACTAATTCTGAATAAAAGGCCTAAATATGTAAGTCAAGCTCACTTCCATGTGATGTATCTTGGATAACGCAAATGGGCCTCCGTGAACGTATACTCTACCATAGTAAAAACCGTAATGACTTCTAGTGCTTTACACATTGACACTGTTTAGTAAGTTGAGGGTTGTAGGTTGGTAATAGTTTGAGTTTTGAGCATTTTCTTTGAGCCAAGATCTACTAATACCGTATAGCCCAAGATCTAAGGCCTGTAGCTCAGCTCAATAACGGCCTACGAAGTTGAGTTCAGTGGCACAATTTTGATCACTGTTTTATGCTCTATAAGTTTGCTTGGGTTTGATCGGTGAGGGCCCCAGATCCAATTTGAACATAGTTTTTGTGTCATATCATGTCCATTCTCTTTTTTTGGGGCGGAAGGGGAGGTATTGTTTACGCACGCCCACAGGGAGTGTGTGGAAATTCCTTTTAAGATAGGGACCTTTTCTCCTGTTATTTGAAATCGCTTTCGTGATTCTTTCTGCCAAGGATTACAATAGGGTAGAAGGTTTAAATATTAGTTTTATTTCCTAAATAAAATCATAGTTACAGCATTTTAAAATGTAGCAGATATTTTAGAATTGCTACACGTTTTCAAGGGGGCATATTTGAACAATCTTCTGCTTGTGCCGTATCCTCGTTGGACGTTGGCGATCAGTCTGGCCCATCTACTGCCATCCTGATTTTTCTTGGGAATATAATGAGGTAGTTTCCCGTTGCTTTCCTCATCGCAGTGTTACAGCCGGGTGTATCATAATTTGATAGCCACCTGTAAGTATATGATGACAAGCCTGTTACCGAAGTCATTCTTCTGCAGCCTTGACTCATTAATGACACAGCTGCTTCCTATGCCATGCTAGTTTTGGTCCGCCCCTGGTATTTCATTTCCCAGGTACCACCCATATCTGGGAGGCATTCCCCTATCCGCCACCTGGGGACTAGCAACCCCACACGGGTATTTGAACAATAAAGATGTTTAAATTTAAATAACGAAAATACTCATTTTCTTTTAGTACAACAGCTGATATGTAGACAGTCAGCAGTAGGTAAAGTTTACACTGATCTTATACTTTTTTTAGAACTTCAACTTAACATTTTTTCTAAAAGGCATGTAACTCTTATACAATGTGTAGTTTAATGAAAAAACAATTAACTAATAAAGAAAGTCAGTATGTTTACGGAAGGGAGGACTAAAATATATTTACTTATGCATTTAATTACTATGTAAACAAGCCTTAGAAGAATATTTTAGTCTTAATATATAGCTGTGGTGTCCATGTCGCTCAAAGTTTAAAGAAACAACTAAAAGGTGAGGAAGCATAGGGGCAGCATGTCAAGTTTTCTTTTATATTCTATATTCGCTTTAATTTTGAATTTTAACTTTTAATTGTCCGTGCAATAGTATAAGAAGTGGGAATAGAAAAGTGTCCCGTTTTGTTCTTAGCTGGCCAAATTGCAGTCACGGTAAATGACCCATACGGCTTATTCACTATGATCTTTAATTTAGTGGAATGGTGGTCAGTCCTGTACTTTACGCATTTGAGACCTGCATAACAGCAGACGTTTTTGCGATTAAATTGTAGCAATAACGATACTAACACTGTATTTTATATATTTTTCTCTATTTGTACGAGATTGGAGAATCTCCCTTGGTTCTTGGATTTTAAGGGATAAAAATGGTATTAGGACTACCGGTACTAGATGAATATAGAATAGAAGGAGAGATAACATGAAGATACAATTGGTATATTTTTAACTATTATAAAGTGGACGTGATAGTCGTTCTGCATTACTTTAGAGCTCTACAGTGTTTTAAACATCGAATTTGTTAAAAAAGATGTCACTGTTGTACAGTGACTTGACGTAGCTAGTGAATTATTCCTATGCTGTCTTACAGAGAAATCAAGTTGCGATGGGCATATTTATCTATCTTCTAGTTATAAAGCGCACAAGTGGAGGATTTAGTAAGCTTCTCGATGATTAGAAAGGTTGCATCAATACGCAAAAAAAACTGTTTTACATATTACACAACGACAATGATGGTCCTGTAGGTAAGTCGTTCTGGCATATACCCACACAAATATTGTGTAAATTATGAATCGCTAGAGAATGTTTTTGTGTGAAAGAATAGGCGATTTTGGAATAAAAAGTGTAATATTGGTATTAAAAAATATGTTTTGGTTCAAAGTTGTTAATGGTTTTGTTGTTTTTTGTTTGCGCACTTACAGGCACTGCATCCTCAAGGGCTTATCGTGCCCACTAACATGCACTTAAATGCTAGGACATTCACACACACCCATGGGTTGAGCGAGACTTGAACACGCGCGCGCCGGCTAGAGGACCGAGCCAACTGGTTGAACCATCTGAGCCACCGCGTCCCCTATTAATGGTGTTAGTTTAGCACATCAACGAATTCGTTTTCTGGTGACGATATAATCGACGACCTTTATTTTTTGTGGACTACTTTGTTTTTTATGTTGTTTTCAAATTATCACCAAATAGGGTTAAGCAAGTTTGGTAATACTTTTGTGTCGCCTACAAATAGGACCACATTGTCATGAAGAATGTTGTTATTATATTCGTTTTTAGATAAAATTATAAATAGCAGTTTGGATAAGATAGGAAATATCGGGAGATTTAATTTAAAGACCCTCCTTCGATAATTTTACGTGGTTAAACTTGTTTAGGAAGATTTAATTATCGGAAGCAGGATAAATGTTGAAGTTATCTTTAAGATATGGATGTAGTATGCTTTATTGAAGGATAATAAATTTTTTAACAGTAATTCCTTCTACTCAAAGTAGTTGGTGGGTGGTAGAGTGATTGGAATAAATACAAAATTTTTCATTGCTATCTCTAAACATATGTAGATTACTTCTTTCTTGGAGATAGCTAATAGGACGGTGGCCTTTTAAGAATTACACTTTTAATAGTGCCAGATGTGACAGGGGGAGAACTGTGGTGGTAGTGGGAGTTATATAATTGTTTTTTACCTGAAAACTTGAAAGTGCTGTTGAAGGTATCTGCTTGGAAGGTCTTATATATTTTTGTTGTATGCTGCGAACAAGGCTGCAGTAAAGTCTTATGTTGTTACTAAAAAATTGAGTACGTTCCTAACTTTGTAGATGATATTCTTCCTGCTATAGGTGGTTGATACTTAGGAAGGACGATTTTCAGGACTCAAATTAATTCTAATCACACGGGTGGATGAAAGCACATAGGGTTTTAATGTTGGTATTGATTATTTCTCTTTAAGTTGTTTAAATCCTTGAAAACGCCAGCAGAATTGCTTTAGATAAACATTTTTATCTTGTTTAGAAAGTGTGCTACTTTAGCAGCAGTGGTACAATTACGTCGTGTTTTAACTACGGGACATATTGTTTTTACTGTTACTATATAATTGAGTATTATTTTATTGCTTTCGTCTTCCTTACTATCCTTTTTGTATGAGATTTCTAAGTCAAGGTCATATTGAGATATTTAACTTACTGTTTGCAAGACATATCTTGGTCAAAGATATTGATTTTGAACCGAGTCGTCTTGTTAATGAAAATTTGTTCTATTGATGAATAGAACCGCAATAATTTTCTTAGCATTTCTATTGGCAAAAATGTCCAGTTGTTTACATTATTGCTTTTTCTTTCTCAAACTGATAACCCTGCAGAGTCTAATAAATAACTGTTTAGTGCGAAATAAAACGTCTATTAATTTTTTTTCATGTTTCTCTATTAGATATACATACAGAAATTATATAAATTATTCTTACAGACGATGAGTAATTCGTTAAGGTTACAATCGTTGTAGGTATTGAATATTGAAATAGACATACATCCATTTTAATATTACGCAAACCTAAACTTTTTATTTTTACAATACTTAAATTCAAGAAGCTATTCATCAGAACGTTTCCATTTGTGTGAAGACACATGCAATTAATTTGACGAGACATGATTAACAACACTCGGAATTTCTTGGTTCCCACAGTTAGGGCATTCAAGTTCACCTCCACGGGGTCTCATGTAGTTAAAGTCATAATAGCATCTCGGATGATAGGTAAATTTACATTCGTTGCATGATAGCAGTCGATCGCATTTGTGCACGAGACCACATGAAACGCAAACTTTTTTTACAACGGGCATGGTCCTCACGTGTTCACCGTTGTAGTTCCTGTGTACTTTAATGAACTGAAACCCAATGAGATCTATAGGGCAGGTATTGGAGATCTTCGTCCATTCCACAATGCAGTCGACGCAGAACCTATGATTACATGCTTCCAGACTCCCGACCTCCTGATCCTCGAAGGAATCAAAGCATATGATGCATCTATCTGTTTGACTGCCAAGTTTCTTCACCGCTGGGGAGGACAATTTGCTTTCTGATAATTCGCTCATCTTAACACCTGCTTGTACGACAGCATTAATCACATTGCCGCAAAATTAACAAACTTTCATTATCTCTTGCTTACCTGCCGTTATCTTACATTCATATTGCATGTTCTCTGAAGTTGCAGCTTATATTTGGTGCTAAATAAATTATTCTAACGAGAATAATTTTATCAATAATTCAAAAACGTTTCTCATTTGAACAAATTAATATTTTATAACAAAATTACAATACAAATTGAATAAAACACTTAGATAATAGCCACATCAATTTTAAAAATATTTTAAGTTGTATGTATACCTCGCAAAATTATTAAAGCGGCAACAACGCAAACATAAGTGTAAGGTCGCTGTTTTGACCTTGCAGGTAAAAGTTCATGACATGTGATAGCGCCTGCAATAACTCATAATTGTTTTATCGCCCCTTTGAGAGGAATTTATTTACTCGTTCAAGATCCTTACAAAATGTTAATGATCAATTATTGTGTTCAAAACACTTCTACATATTTTAATGAAGAAATGGTAAATGCATTTTAAACTGAATATAACAGTAAAATACATATAAATGAATTCGTTTAGAGTTTTTCAATAAAATCATTAATAATGTTGAGCCTGATTTCTGCTTAACGACTATAATTGATGTCTGCTAATTTTTTCTTGGGTATGATTGAGCTTACTTTTTACTGCATACCATAAAAATTAATCAGTTCTATTAGACATGGGCAAAGTAAAATGTATTCTGTAAACACTTTTCTATCGTTTTGAAGAGAAAGGGGTAATTTTTGCATCTTCAATAAACCTTTTTAGCACTAATTGGACGATTTTCAAAAATTATAATGAAAAATCAAGAGTTGATTTATGGTTTTATTGTACAAGGGCAATTCGGAAAGAAATATTTATTATAACTAGAAGTCCACAACAGTACATTTCTTTTCGGCGTAACCGCAATCCAAATTGAGGTATTAGCCATAACATCTTATAACGTTTGAAATCCCTTCTACAAAAAACTCTCCCACCCTGACATAAAACCACATTGTGACAGCATCTTGAAATCTCGGTGTCATCGTCAAAGTGGTGCAAAGCAAGTTATCGTTTCATGTGTCCAACGGTAACTACAGGTGGGCGGGCATTTCTTTAGATACGCGACCCCAATGACGTACAACATTATGTTTGATTAGGTTTCGTCCAAAAATATTACACAATTTAGCGAGAACGAAAACAATAGAAAAAAAGTGATCCTAGAAGAAGAGCAGAATGGCTTTCGCAAAGACGATCCTGTATACATGCTGTTCTCACCTTGAAGCAGATCATAAAAAAACGTAGAGAACGTAATTTGTCGACTTCACTAAAGCATTCGACAAGGTCACAAGAACAAAGCTATGGTCAATTTTAGAAAAAAATTGATTTTTATATCATCTGATAAACGCAATAAAAAGTCTTTACTGCAACACCAAAATCAGTGTAGAAAACGATGACGAATGCAAAAGCCTGACATATACAGAATCAAGGTGTAAGACAAGGATGTGGCCTATCACCCATTCTGTTTAATATTTATATTGACGACATGATAAAAACACGAACAAAAGAAGCACCAAATAAATACAAATACATATGTTAACACAATACTGTTCGCAAACGACTAGGCTATAATCGAAAATTCAGAAGACAATTTACAACGAGCAATCTACAGATTAAACAACATATCAAAAGATTACAACTGCCAAATATCAACAACTAAAACAAAAATTATGGCTTTTTAAGGGAAACAATCCATAAGATCTAAAATTATTATTAACAACATCAATCTAGAACAAATACAAATTTCAGATATCTAGGTTGCGATGTTTCATACAACTATAACCAAGACATCGACAAAATAATAGCCACATTTCAGAGAATGTGCAGTACTATAAGAAGAGCACTAAGAAACAAAACAAGAAAGGAGACACAGATAAAATTTT
Source organism: Sinelater perroti (assembly GCA_036346155.1). Taxonomy (NCBI): domain Eukaryota; kingdom Metazoa; phylum Arthropoda; class Insecta; order Coleoptera; family Elateridae; genus Sinelater; species Sinelater perroti. The sequence goes on along the minus strand of JARFIY010000001.1, from coordinate 6,184,679 downwards.
ACAAAGTAATGGCGGTCCCCACATTACTATATACTACAACAATGGACCATAGGAAAATCCAGTCTGCAGAGATGAGGGTCCTACGAGGAGTCAAAGGATGCAGCCAGTTAGACAGATTTACTAACAAGCACATCAGAACCTAAATAATCAATTATAAGATAAGATGGAAGGAACATGTAGACAGAGGGCCTAGAAAACTCCCAAAATTAGCAATATACTACAACTCAACAGAAAACCAAAGATGTAAAAAGGGCTCGGAAACGATGGATCATTGAACCGGAATACTGCACGTACTTTACATTTGGCGAGATTTTCTATGACAGCGTTCATTTTCATTTAATCTAGACGAGTAAACTACAACATAATCTTCTTCGCACTGCTTACTGAACTATGGTGTACAGTGCCGCATGATGGGCGTCGCTATGCCCACCTATTTCTCGCACATGAGTAAACGAAGTTTTTTCCGAGTTGTCCTAGTATATAAAGAGAAAATGTTTTAATAATTATTATACATATTTTATAAATACTTTTTATTACTGTTTTTATTATTATCTAGTTATCAATATTTTTTTTAATTGTCAAAGGCTAGTGAGGACGTGAACATAATGCATTGCGAATATTTACTTCAATGAGGCGAAGGATCCATTGAAGGTGCGGTGATTTAATTGGTTAGTTGCGACATTACATACAAAATTCGTATATAACTTGCGTACGATCATTTAGTCCGTACCCATTTTAGAGGCTATATTTTTTCTAAATTTTCTTTTTAGAACTTAAACGCCAAGTCAATTTTTTAAGAATTAGTAATTATAAAAATTACATCGAATCCAATCGTATAACAAATGTTAATGAACATACATGCACAACTGCTTACAGTGTGCAAGTGTAATACTTGTTGGGATTTGCGCTTAAACTTTATCTATATAAGTTCGAGTTTCAGACATTCTAAATCGCTATGAAACTTTTTTGATGTTTGATTTTAACTGAACGATGAAATGAAAAATTTCTAATAAATATGTAACAAATACGAAAGTTTCAGACTTTATAAAACAAGAGAATATATTTAAGGCTGGAACAAAACACTTTTGTGTCTTAAAAATCGAAGGTCTTTGTTTTTCATCGCAATGATAGGTCTATTACGAGCAATTGTCAGTAAGGTTTGCATTCCTAGATTTATTGTAAATATTAGAAAGGGTTAAATGTGCAAAAAAAACAAAATGAAGAAGCAGTTAGTTGATGTTTCTTTTTTTTAATTAATAGTAACTTAAAATTGTCTGACAAAAAAAAAACATCATCAGATTAAAAAAATACTTGAACCATATGGTGTTAATGTTTCTTTTAATGCCATCGTCGTAAAATTAACAATATAATTTTTAATTATGACTATTGTAGTTTAATCACAACACTTAGTGTTTTCAATTATTTTTACTAGCTTTTTTCTGGGAATTGACATAACATTAGAAACGTTTTCCTTTCCAAGTTTTACACAAAACACCTTTTATTACACTGATGGGAAAGGGTGGCCCATTGGGTAAGCCGGATTTAATTTTGAAATGAAACACTGTAAATTATTGTTTAATTGGGCCTTTTTTTATTGATTTATAAAGTAGACATGTTAAGATTAATGATGGAATATGATGTCGGCTAAATTTCATCAAATGTTTGAAGACTATTTCCACGTCAGTTGGCTCACTTTCAGCAATAACTCGTTTGCATTTCTGTTTTTAGTTTAAGAATTGTTTATAGTTTGTTAGCATAGACCTTGGACTTTACAAAACTCCAGAGAAAAAATCGTATGGTGTCAAGTCGCAAGATCTGACCAGGAAAACGTTGTCTTGACAAATGGATGGTTTCTGTTGCTGTATTGCATGTGGCACCACCCTATTAAAACTACATTTCTTTGAGGTCCATATTATATATACAAAAAGTTTGGTATCATGTCACGATATCGTACTCCATTTACAGTTAAAGCTTGACCAAACCCATTCTCAAAAAGAACGATCTAATTACACCCCACCTCATAATCCGCACCAAATAGTGGCTCTTTGTGAGTGCATCAGTTTTTTATGAATAGTAAAAGGATTTTCATTTATTTAAATACGACAATTCTGCTTATTAACAAAATCATCCAAATGAAAATGAGATGCATCACTAAATATGATGTTTTAAAAAAAATGTCATTTACTGTTTGGTTTTTCATCACTCAGTTAGCGAATTCTCTTTATTACAAATGGTCTCCTGGCTTGAGCTCTTGAGTTAATTGACCTTTGTTAGGGTGGGGGTAAAGGCCTTTAATGAGAATTTGTTGTAAATTGGTTCTGCTAATGTTCAATTGTTGAGAACGATGACGTGTTGATGTTCTTAAATTCTCACCGATATCCTCACTGACGACTCTTCGAACGGTTGAACTTCCTAAGTGAATTATGGATACCAAGAATTCCACGCACTTTTCGAACAGTCTCCACAAAACTTTCGCCAAATTTATAATGCATTTTAACAATAACAATACATTGTTCTTTTGTATAGCGATCTATTTTTAATAACCTTGACGACTGCAGATGGCAAATCTTAAACATTAGGGTTGTCAACTTAAATGTAAAAAATGCTGTGAAATTTAAATCCAGCGTACCCGATGGGCCACCCATTATAACAGTTGGCTCATCTAAAAGAACTTTAAACTATAATTGTTTTGTACAGAGGACGACTATAGTAATGTATTTGATGTTTTTGAAGAAAATTAACTTCCAATTTTAATTTCATTTTAAAAATTAATATACCAACTAATATTGCCTTTATTCGCAAATCTCAACTAGTCATAGTTTCAGTATACTTATAAATAGTACAGAGTGGGTGAAAAGTAACTGAATATTAAAAACTGGTTATAAAACTTGTAAAATGTGTTTTTTAAGCCCGATAGAACTTACGAAAGGGTTAACTGTCAAACGAACTATCATACTACGCTCACTTTTTGACACTTAGGATCAGTATACTCTGGCAAATCATCATGAATAGATTGACGCTTGAACAACGCTACCAAATTATCCAGATTTACTTTGAAAATCAGTCATCGATTCGCGCAACTTATAGACGACTTCGTGATTTTTATGGCGCACATAACCGTCCATCTGAGCAAGCCATCCGTTAAACTGTAGATAGATTTCATACCACATGCTCTCTAAATGATTCAATAACACCAACACGTCTAAGGAATGTGCGTACTGAAGAGAATATCGCCGCTGTAAACGAAAGTGTTGAAGAAGATCCAAATTTATCGATTCGTCGTAGGTCGCAGGAATTGGGGCTCTGTTCGTCCATTACGTGGAAAATTTTGCGCAAAGATCTTGGTCTACACCCGTATAAGATCCAGCTGGTGCAGGAATTAAAGCCGCGAGACCATCATATGCGTCGTTCTTTCGCCAATTGGGCTCTAGAGCAGTTGGAAACTGACCCGATGTTTTATCGCAAAATTGTGTTCAGCGATGAGGCTCATTTTTGACTTAACGGGTTTGTTAGTAAACAAAATTGCCGGATATGGAGTGAAACCAATCCACAGCAGACTCTACAGACTCCATTACATCCAGAAAAATGCACCGTTTGCTGCGGTTTACAAGCTGATGGCATCATCGGACCTTATTTCTTCAAAAATGAAGCCGCAGCTCGCGTTACGGTCAATGGAGATCGTTACCGCACCATGATCAATGATTTTTTTGTTTGAAAATATGGATGACATTGGTCCGGGCAAGATGTGGTTTCAACAGGATGGCGCTACGTGCTATACGGCGACCGCAACCATCGACTTATTGAAATCAAAATTTGGTGATAAGTTGATTTTGGAGAAATGGACCTGTCAATTGGTCTCCAAGGTCGTGCGATTTGACACCTCTCGATTATTTCCTGTGGGGCCACGTGAAGTCACTGGTTTATGCTGATAAACCAGCAATAATTGACGCCTTGGAGGCCCACATTGTTCGTGTTATTCGTGATATACGGCCAGCAATGCTCGAAAAAGTGGCCCAAAATTGGACGTCCAGAATGCGCTTCTTCAAGAACAGCCGCGGTGGCCATATGCCCGAAATCATTTTCAAATGTTAATGCCATGTATTGATCTTTCGAATAAAAAATTTTTTTGATTAAAATTTAATTTTTTGTGTTATTTTTTACAATTTCAAGTTCTATCGGACTTAAAAAACACCCTTTAGTATCACTGGAGTTATGATAAAACCAGTCTCTAAATAGACGATAGTAAATAGGATTTTATATTTCTCGTGTTGATAGTACATGTATCAGCTGCGAGGTATAGTACCTGCAACGTAGACGTATTGTGCGCTACATTCAGATGCTTAAAGATTTGGCGTGATCCATGATATCCGGTTGGAATAACATTGGTGAGCTTATTTTTATACAGGATAATGCACCACTCCATTTAGTTTTACTATGTGTGAGTAATTTATCGTGTTGTCGTTTATATTAATACGACTTTAAGAACTGTTAACTTTCCAGCACAATGAAAAGTTTCTTTGTTTACTGTTTGTCAGATAAAAGCGGTGGTTTTGAAAAAACCACAATATTTATTTTAAAAAAAATACTTTAATTGTTCAGATTTGACCTTGCTTCCATGTGAATTCATCAGTAACGCATCTAATCTCCACCACATCAATTATTGTCTGGCATCTCCGAGGCATGTTTCCAACAAGATTTTCTACGTATTCGACAGGAAATGACCTCCAAATTTTTCGAATTTGACGCGAGAGCTGATCCAAATTGCAGGTCCGATTCTACATAGTTTCATCTTAATGTAAGCCCAAACATTCTCGATAGGATTGGCATTGGGCGACTGAGCCAGCCAGCCCAAAGTGAATTCATTTTGTTCCTTCCCGAGTTATATTATCAAATCAGCACTTTGCAGTCGGTAATAAAGTTTTACAGTAAATTTGGTTCATTTTTCCGGTGCCCAAGTTGTCGGTGCTGTTTACCGACAACTTGAACGCCGATATCCTTTGTAACACACCCCCAAACATGGATCTTGACCTGGTGTTTTACAGTCCGTTGGAGCAATTTGTCTTTCGATGTTATCTAGGAGCGTTTTATGATAGGAAATGCCCAAAAGGATGCTTCGAGAAAATTACGTTGTCCCAGCCACGGTCTGAGTTCTCTTGCGCCTACGCAAGACGTTTCGCGACCTGTTTTTGCATAGTGTTTTGATATAGTAGATCATAAGCACGCAAATGCACACGAATAGTATTGTACGATATTTCGACACTTTTTTTGTGTAAAACACCTTACGGAGAGTCAAGTTAGGATTTTTTGAAAACAAAGTGAAAATTATTTTTCGACGCTCTTTCAGAGGACTCATTATTTGGAAAGTTATCAACATTTTGTACTGCCAAATGCCGGTTTACCCACTTGCTTACAGAACTGCCGCGATTTTCCCATATTTTGCTGTGGCTATATGAGTCACTTTTGAACCCTTGGAGTGTGGGCACGAAAATACAGCCTCGCAGCGCGAAGCGTAAGCGATACTCATTTTGTTTAACTTGCCAAAATCTAGCTAAATCAAGTGAATAGTTGATTTCTTTTACGACAAAGGTTTTCTGTACGTTTACAAAAACAAGTACAAGGCTACGATTAACGTGTTTTCGATAATCACCGCCACGCTTTTATCTGACAGACTGTAAGTTATTGGAAATGTTGTTACTTAATATTCTTGATGGTTACTGATCCGATACTTTTTAACAGTTTAATTAGGAACACTTTGACGATATCGGCGATATTTAATACTTAAATAGCCCGGCAATAATATAAATTTAAAGTGGATTAGGCAAGGTAGTAGTTTTGTTTAATTCTTGGTGTATCAGTATTAATTTAGACGAAAGCTTATTGGGGTTCCTCATCAAGAACATGCTACGATCAGTGGATAACGAATAATATAGGATGATTCAAAATGAACTTTAGAATTTATATTGTGCGTCGTGTGTTCTGTAAACAGTGGAAGTTTGTCTTTGTACAGTTGGTATCTAAACACATGGCAAAGTCCACCAAAAACTTATTTTTCTTTACATTTTTTTGCACTACAATCTGTCACAAATTGACATTTAGTAGTTAGTTTAACAAACATGATTGTGGTTCTATACTGAATGCCATTTGATCATATGCCCTTGAGCATTGTCTTGTAAAGGAGTAATTTGTTCTCCAGAAATAGTTGTGAACGACGCCCTATCGGCCAATACATTTTTTTTAAGTTTGAGACCTATTTATTTGCGTTTTGCCTAGATGTGCGTCCTCCAGGTCAGTTTCCTGTCCAAATGTATGCCAAGATACTTGGAACTATCGGCTTTTAAGTATCAGCGGTCGGCAGTTGCCTCTCCTAAGTGAATGTAGCTTGAACTGATTTGCTTTTATTTATTTTGATTCTCCGTTGTTGGCACCAAGACTGAACTGCATCTAAGTGAACTTTTAAGTAGTGAGGAGTGAGGGTCGGCGTGCGAAGAGAGTATCGCCGTGTTGTCCGCAAATGCGCCAATTATATTTCTAGGTACTGTTGGGAGATCTGCCGTAAATAGGAGGTACATAATTGGTCCCAGTACGCTTTCTTGTGGAACACCGGAGATTATGGGATAGGTTGCTGTTACGGCGCTGCCTTATCTGACAAGAAAATGTGGATAAAGGCGACAGATTCATGTTATTTAGTGCTTTTAGCATTTTCTGCCTTTGATGGTAGTTATCCTGGAGTTCCAGTGGGTGTGCTTGGCGTTGTAGTTGCCTCCCGAGATAAATCTGTTGTCTAATGTGCGGAAATAGTGTTCGTACGTTTCTTGTTTGTTGTTATGTCTGGGTGGGCAACAGACCATAAATATTGTGTGAGCCGTGCCAGTCTTAAATAACTATTGATGTGGATTGTAGTTGTGGTTGGCTATAGTTGGGTAGTGAGTAATGTTTAATTGAGTTCTTAATGATTATGGCAGAATCGTCATGAGCAGTGATATCCGGGGTGTTGTGTTCTAAAAATTGAGAATTTAGGTATTATGAAGTGTGTTTCCGAGATTAGTGCAATGTCAAGACAGTAATTTGCAATGAAGGCGGTGAGTTCGTGTTTGTGATGTGATAGCCCATTGGCGTTCTATACCGCTATTTCAAGGCAGTGATTTATTAGTTGTTCTAGTTATAATCGTGGTTAAAAGATTTAGCATTGCAGTTATCTGTTCCACATTAATTGTTTTGGTATGTTTTAGTTCAGCTGCTTGCCGGTGCAGAGTTATGTTGGGGGGGAGTAGTTGTATTGGAGTGTTGATTGTTGTTGTTTACTGCTTGAGTGTATGGTAGTCCTGGATGATAAAATTTTGTGTTCGGCAGAGTCTTTTGTCTTAATGGGGGAAACTTTTTTTGATGGAGTTTGGTGTGGCGGCCTTTTCGCCCTTGAACCGCTTTATATCGCGGCGGCATGCAGGCCTTTGATATCTGCTGCTACGTTTGCCATCGCACACAAAACGGCATATGGGCTTTTGCTCAGCCGACAAGTCTGCATACGCCGTCGGCGGCACCTTTTGATATGAAAGGTGCTGTCGAATGAAAATTTTCCCGCAAAGACCTACCGCCAAGCCAGGCGCGAAGCCCGGCAACAGAAGCATTCCGCAGCGCGGCCAATTCGGTCGTGTCTTAACACCCCGCAAATAAATACGCATTCCGCAGCGCGGCCAGTTCGGTCGTGTCTTATCAACCCGCAATACGCGATCCGCAGCGCGGCCAATTCGGTCGTGTTTTATACCCGCTACACAAGAAGACAGCGCAGCAAGGTGGCCACCGTGGAACCATCGCCGACGAAGCCGAAGCCGATTCAGGTGAGCGATTTGGCAGTACTCGTTGGTTGATATCGGTAGCCGCCCCCATTCGCTTACGCGACGGCCGTTTAAGGGACGATTTGGGCCTTATCGGTTGACGTTTCAAAACGGGCCGTACTACGTATCCCACACCGCACCACGAGAGCGGCTATTTACACGCCTGCCTCTCCAGAGTTCTTTGTAGGCGAGGCACCCTTTGTAGGTGGCAAGGTGATTTTCATTATAGTTGAGATACATGACATCTCGATATTTTTTTTTGTGTTAACATTGTGGTGTGGAATGCAATCCAGTGCACTTCACACAGCGTGAAAATTTGTTGCAAAAATTCTTAGCGTGGCCATGTTTCTGGCATCTAGAGCATTGGGATATAATGCGTTTAGCGACTGGAGTCTGGAACTTTACTATAGAATGCATAAGTATGTCGATGTTATATATTTATTTATTGTCATCAGTTGATTTCAGGTCTACAATAAAGAGGGTAGCTTTTTTTTGGTGCGCGTTTGTTTTACATTCTGTACATTGACTGTTTCATGACCAAGTATTTGTAGTTCTTCCTTAATTCCAATAATACTTGTAGATGGGTGTAGGTTCCTAAGAAAAACTTGGAAGCTGCGTTTTTGTTTAACTTAATGTGTGAAATTTGGTGTTTTCTTTTCTATTAAACGTTTGGTTATTAGTGAGTACTTTTCCGGTGCTTTAGGAAATATCTTAATTGCGTCGTTTATTAGCGCCTTTAGTGAGTACTAATTTTTAGTCATCGAGTCTAAAAATGTGATTAGAGGTTCAGTGGTCTTAACACCCGAGACGAATATCGGAGGAGGTTTTGGATCTACTTTTTTAGCGGTTGTAGACTATTGCCCTTGCGGAGTCTCATAATTAAGTGGGCTAAAATTATTATATGAGTCCAGACAGTAGGTTGGAGCTTTTGGTTGCTTGTCTCGATTTGCCTGATTATCATTGTTTTCTAATCTGCCGCGTTTTTTTGTGGTTTACTATTTTTATTCTGTATTGTGTGATGTTGGAGGAAATTGATGCGGTTGATAGAGCGATTGTGACTGATATGATGCTATGTTGAGAGATTTAAATGTATTTTAAACGGGTATGGGTGTAATAATTTGATTGGGACTTGGAAAATGATTGGGGTACTGATAATTTTGTTGAGCTATCTGCATCGTCTGGGGTTGTTCTGTTTGCCTGGGTATGTGGTATTGAGCATTCGACGTCAATGCAGTTTGACTTTGATTATAATAGGCCATAATGTCCTGAGAGTAATGTGGGAGCAGTTAAATTAGAATTAGAATTTCTGTTTGAAATATATAGAAAATTATTCGGAATTCTAATATTAAAAGAAAATGGAGGCTTAACCTTAATAGCAGTTAGAGCGTTTTTGGCACTTATATATCGAAGCGCGGTACGCGACCGTGTGAATAGTCAAAATTATCACACGTGTATAGTAAAATCCACGTGCTATTCCCGAAAAAACAATGCATCCATAAAAAAGCATATTTTGAATAAATTGTGGGCTGGAGAAATCACCGATCCATACATTTTAGGACGAAATTGGCAACTTTTTACTGTGAATGGTATACGGTATCGGGCGGGATAACGTAGATTGGCCATCGGGTTCTTGTTATCTGCCCATTTACACGTTTTCTTCTGAGGTTATTTGAAGGAAAACGTTTATGTCAACAAAACTCAACAAACTTGGTTAATTGACCACATCAGACGTGTAATAGCTAAAATAGAAGTGCATATTTGCAAAAGCGTTATGAAAAACTTTGCCAAAAGAATGGTGACATATTAGCATAGTCGTGGAAGACAATTGGCCGGCATGATATTTTATGCGTAACTGCTAAATCTGTTCTTTACACCGATAGAAATAAAGTTTGGATTGTTCTAATATTATTGTATTTTATCGAGGAAAAATACCTTGAAGACCAATTTGGATTACCTTATATTTTAGCGTAATCAAAAACACCAAATTTATCTCATTTATTTATATAGAACTCTTTAGGAATGAAAAAAATTAATAATTTACAAAAGTATTAAGTCGTTCCTTTAAAGTGACTATGTTGGCTACATGGAGAATGGAGAATGGGAAAAAAATTATTTACCAAAGCAGCTTCGTAACCTTTATATAAGAATGGGTTAAGGCTTACATCATTTTTAATTAAAAAGGATTTGTATATGTCGCTAGCTTTAATATTAACAACTTGACATATTATTAGTCTAGGCAGTCACTCCTAACTACATTTCTGCCACTTTTCTCTTTAAACTTGATTACTTATCACGAAATCTATAAATTTTCATCGGAGTTTGCACACAGCAGACTTCAATTATGAATCCATAATTAACAAGTTCGAAACAAAATTTTTGCTTAAAATAAAAAGTGCTCGGTTTGCTTCAGACAGCTCACTCTTTTTAATTAAGTGTGCAAGTGTTTAAAGCCCCTGCCTCGGGTTATACCTTACTCCCGCCACAGTTTCATTATCGGAAATTTTGTTAGACGGTCTGCTGTTTTATTAGGCGCTTTCCTTTATTGGGACCGTAATGGTCATTACTGAGCGAACAATTGATGGGTGGACATTTGGACATAATTTATTTTTTCTATAGGTCATTTTTTACCTTGAGTTAGTCGCATGCGTACATAGACGAATTATTACGTATGGTTGTAATACACTGAAAAAGTTAATTACCTTTAATTAAAGTCTACAAGAGACTAACTATTTTAGTTTCTTGGATTCATAAAGTAAATATTTTAGAATATTAATACTATTTTGGGTGTCCCAAAAGAAAGCTTCGATTGAATTGGCTCGGGGCGCATGTTAATCGGTAGTCCGACTTTCGGGAATGTAGTCGCTATGAAGCGTTTCTTGGGAGCGGACCGTGCGTTTTATGTGAGAGTATTTTACAGTAACAATGATTCGGCAATTATTGCACAGAGCAAGTACAGTAATCATCATGATTTGCGTAACATAAATCAAGCGCCAAGTGTTTCTCTCATCAGAAAATGGGTGCGTAAGTTTGAAGAAACCGGTTTAACTATAGACAAACCTAGGTCGGGACGACCGAGGTCATTAAAAACTGACAAAAATGTAGCAAGTGTACAGTCTGTTCGCAAAAATCTCTATTTATCTGTTCGTAAACGGGCAAGTTCATCATTACACCGTATTCTGCGCAAATATTTCTATCTAAGATTCAACTGCAAGAATTAAAGTCCAACGATGTCAGTCAATCCGTTAATTGTGTAATTGAGCATTTCAGTTCATTTAAGAACATTTTGTTTTCAGGCACATTTTTACCTCACGTTAACAGAAAAAACTGCCGTTACTGGAGCTCTACGAACCCACAATGCGAGATGAGAAACTCCTTTGTTCACCAAAGTGACTGTATGGGCTGCAATGCCCGTACTTCTTTGAATATGAAAGGGGCCGCGTTTTAATAGTGACTTCAGAGCGTTATGCGGAGGTGCTGAACCATTTCTTGGTACCTGAACCGCAAAATTTTGCTGTTTTTAATAAAATAACATGGTTACAGTAGGAATGGGCAACATCGCACATTTCTAAGATGTCTTTGTCATGAGTTCGTGAAATTTTTCCCAAAAAATTGATTTCCAGAAAAGGTGATATAAAGTGATCTCCACGCAGTCCTGATTTCACTCCTATAATTTTTATCTTATGGGTTATCTTAAATTATTATATGATTGGGAATCATATTATTAAATGTGTGTCATTACTTCTATGATAGAGGTAGGTCCTTAAGCTGTCCTTGGTATTATGATGCAGTCGGGGCTGGCGGATGGCTACAAGTCAGGGGACCAGTGGTCATACAAATTGCTGTATAGCTATGCCTGGATGTTCTTTGCCTTGTGGGCTGGGGGGAGTCTTGCTGAAACATGTATTCTTGCCCAGCGGCCACCTCTTCTATCCAGGGCTTAACAATTGTCTCTAACATGTTAATATAGCTGTCAACAAACACCTTAAAGTTTTTATCAAAAAAATGGAGCTCTGTGCCATTAAATTCGATACTTACATGTACAGTAGGTACTTTAGAGTCATTTTGGCATATCCAACGATCATTTTGGCGATTTATCTTTCCGTCCTGAACGAAGTTCTGTTCGAACGAAGAAAATCTCAGGAAGCTGACAATACCGTGTTTTAGTCCTTTAGTAATGCTTAGGCCTTTAATTTCCGGTCTATTTTGTTTTTCTCAGTCAACAGTTGGAAGTTCTAGGCACTGCTAGACTGACCGTTATTTTTGCTACGCCCATTTTTTGCCAGGTGAATTATGCTCCGTCTAGGATTCTGGCTGATGTTCTCTCTTAATATGAGGACGAATTTATCAATACTCTTGAGATGGTGGTCAGATTTCATGTACTTATTAGCTACGGCGTAAACTTGGGCCTTTCAACTGTCCCGCAATACCAGAAAGTATATTATGAAAATTCTGTTAAATAAATGCCTAGACTTTTTGCTTTTTATTTCTTCAAGAAATACCTCACTTAAGATTCAAGTTATAACATCTCCGATTTTTTTTCTCAGGACCGGGAACAGATAGAAACATGCGGTTTGTTTCAAAATACGTGCGCACTCTTTGGGAATGCCTAACAGAGATGGCAGTGCTGCACGGCACACAAAACTCTAGTGGCAGCGGCGAGGGCGAGGACTGTTTTTGATACTTAAAATGGCGACGTTTTCATTACAAGATTAGCGTGTAATCATTCGTTTTCTCCATTTGCATAGTGTGACATCGATGGAACTTTATCGCCAGTAGAATGAGACATGTGGTGATAGTGTTATGGATCTATTTAATATGCGTTTATGGGGGCGACAGTTCAAAGAAGGCAGAACGTCGTGTGACAACAAACCAAGACAATTTCGGCCTCACACCAGCCGGTCTAACGACATGATCAAGCGAGTAAAGAAACTTGTTTTGGAGGATCGACGAATGAGTGTGGAACACATTGCCTCCATAGTTGGCATTTCCGTAAGACCTATGCACACAATTCTGCATGAAGACCTGAAAATGAGAAAAGTGTCGTACAGGTGGGTGCCACGAATGCTGACAACTTTGAGCGACTTTTGGCTATTTTAACAATTAAAAACATTGTCCGTGTTTGAAAATTCACTAGTCGTGCCGCTATTGCATCATCAATTTTCCAGTGGTCAAAGAAGACAACCAAATAAGCGTTTGCAGCGGCCATGGCGTTAACGTTGTGAAAAATGTGTACGGCTGTAGAAAGATTATGTCGAAAAGTAACACAAGTTTCACACTATTCTTGTGATTAGTTTACGAGAAAAAAAATTGGGGCTGTTATAACTTGAATGCACCCGTATAAACAGATTATAGCAGGGTAGGTTGGAGAAGTAGATGAAGAGTTATCTGTGAAAGCAATGTTGAAGCAGAAAATAATGGGGTTGCTGAAGAAAAATTTGAAGCAAATAATGATGATTTAAATTCAAATAATGACTAATAGCGATTAATGTCATCACATTCGTGTCTCATGATCCGAGAGTTTCAAAACTATTTAAATGTTATGTTGTTTCGACTGGAATGAGTAAAGTTTTGTGCATGTTATTTATTGTGGTCTCAGATCGATAAGAGAACACGCGAGTTATACATATACATATATAAAGAATTATTTTAATTGTTTATAACAGATGCACTATTGAAAACCGTATCAATTTAGATGACAAACGAGTAACGCGATGTAATAAAAAGCAGAAAACTGTTTATTTACTAGAATTTACTGTTTACTTATTCAAACTGTTTAGATGTTTTGACACGGAAATTCTTTTCAAGTAAACTTGTTAACGCCATATATTGAGTAAATAGGTCAATTTTCCTGTTCGGAGGAATAAGGAGATTAATGGGAGATAATATTAAAAGAATTACTAAAACAAGCTTAGAAACTGAAAAATTACCGATGATACTTTACATATCGATATTGAACAGATTAAAACATTACAATAAAAGAACAGTTTATCGGCCATTAAGGTAAATGCAAATTTATAGAGTATATTATCAAGATATTTTGGATGTGCGAATCTAGCTACACATATCCTATAGATTGTATGGTTTAGAATGACGATCAGTCTAGCAAACCACGGTTTAAAAATGCTTAAAATTGTTGAGTTATTAGTGAGTAATGTTTATAATTTTACGATAAATTTTATAATAAATTTTACTAATATTTTATTGCGTACATATCTCGTGGATAAGGATATTGTAGTCGGTCAAATCAATCCAAGACATCCTTAAAGAACTAAAATTTTTCAGAGATTGCTAGGCTTTTTCTTCGAAATTATGTTTTAAAAACAAAATATTACCATGATAAGCTGTGGGATCAAGAAGAACAAGCAACATGTACTACGACAACACAGTTAGTGATAGTGCTAAGAAGAAGTACAAAATAGTTTGTTATTATTACAAAGTAAAAGGCTAGGTCCATACACTTGCAAGAGGTAAACTAAGCGACGACCGTTGTTCTTTTTTATCATAATTAATGTATTAGCTCTAAGGCATCTGTTTTTTTGCAAATAATAGTCCAAATATATAAGCAAATCAAGATTATTCTTGACTGACTTGGCCGGAAATCTGTATGCGTATTGCCGCACATACAAAGATCTACAAATTTTGTATTATGAAGTATTTTAGAGTACACAAAGCATTTTGTTTTCATTCTTAGTTTGTCAAATGTGCAACTAGTAAATGAAGCTAAAGAGGGATATTTATTGTGTTCTAGCAGTACAGACAAGATTTGTAAAGACAATATTGTAATTAACGCAGAATTAGAGCATGTGCTCTAATAAAAAAAAATTTTTAATAGCACTTTTGTGCCTGTAATTAAAACTAGTCTTTAGAGACTAACCATTAATTTTACTCTAATAAATCTTAAACTATATACTTAACGACTAGAGTCTATCCAATGATGTCTTCTAAGTTTCTTCTAGACTATTTACACTTCACTCGCGCACTGTGCTCTGCTTTTGTACACAACACATTACACAAGATCAGCAGGTTTTTCCCTCTTCAATCTTCGGACTTGATGTTGGTTGTCCAGTAGCTGAAGAGCCTCTGCGTTGGCATGTAGGTGAAGCCTGGCTTCATGCTTTCTAGCAAACCTTTTAATCTCTTCCTTGACGGTTGGAATCCGGAGATCTCTGTGGATATCTGAGTTGCGTACATACCAGGGAGCATCTAGTATGTTGCGCAACACTTTTTTCTGAAATGTTTGTATGCTCTTTATTTTGGAGTCACTAGCGCAGCCCCATAGCTGAATACCATATAACCATACTGGTTTTAGAATCTGGTTGTAGATTAGTACTTTGTTGGAGATTGAAAGTTTTGAGTTTCTTCCTATCAACCAATAACCCTGCTTGTATTTTAAGTTTAGTTCAGTTATTTTCTTTAAGTTTGACGTCCAGATTCATGCCGAGATATTTTGCAGTAGTCGAATATGGTATAATTGTTCCATTAATATCTAGCAGATGTGGGTCGGCTATTTTCTTGTTAGTGTAGTTTACCTGTACAGATTTAAGCTCGTTAAGTTTGATCCTCTGTTGCCTGGTCCAATCAACTATCGCATTGCTTGCTGTCTGTAGCTTACTAACTGATCTTTCCTGGTCTTGATCCACTGCGAGAAGAGCAGTGTCGTCAGCAAATGTAGCAATGACTGCTTCTTCTAACACTGGCAAGTCTCTGGTATACAGTAGGTATAGAATGGGCCCAAGTACACTGCCTTGTGGCACCCCTGCTTTGATCTCCTTTAGGTCAGAGTATACGTCCTCTTGTTTGATTCTGAATAGTCTCTCTGATATGTACGATGCTAATATGTCAGCATGTTGTTTTGGTGACATTTTGTTTAATTTGTGTATTAGTCCTTCGTGCCATACCTTACCGAAGGCTTGTGTCACATCTAAGATTGCCGAACAGACTTGCTTTTCTTCTAGCGCACGTTCAATGTCAGTTATTCTATGTACTTGGTCTACTGTAGAGTGCTTTTGCCTGAATCCAAATTGCTAATCTGGGATTAGGTTATTATTTTCTATTATTGGCCTCAACCTCTTGAGCGGTAGCTTCTCAAAGAGATTGGTCTATATGGTTTGACATCATTAGGTTGTTTTACTGGTTTTGGTAACATAATTACTTCTGCAACTTTCCAGCATGCAGGCACATGTTTTAATCTAAAAACTGCGTTGAATAGGTAGGTCAACATAACTATACCCTTTCTGGGCAGGTGCTTTAAAATTTCTCCAGTTATGAGGTCGTATCCTGGAGATTTCTTTGGGTTCAGGTTAGTTTTTATCTCATCTGCTACTTCTTTTGGAGTAACTGGTGTGTTATTTTCAGTTCTTTGATTTTCAATATTAGTGATGTCTTGATTTACTTGTCCTGGATTAGGAGTAAATATTTCAACCAAGTGTTCTGCAAATAATTCTGCTTTTTGTTTATTGTCTCTGGCCCATGGTCCATTATTGTTTCTAATTAGAGGAGTAGAGGTTGCAGGTCTTTTAATCTTTTTGGTTGCCTTTCACAGCGAGTAGTCTGTTTCTTCGTATGCTGATAACTTTTCTAGATAGGTTCTAGATAGATTCTTCTTTAAGTTTTTGGATTTCTCTTCTGAGTTGCTGACTCTTGTTATTGAGTATGGTTTGATCTGTGGGATCCCTTGACTGTTGCCATCTTCTTCTAGCTCTTCGTTTTTCTTTGACCAATTCTCTGATCTCAGCTGGATAATTTACACCTTTAGTTATATGTGTAATCTCTTTGGTGTTGTTGTATGCCGTTGTTTTGATAAAGCTGGTGAATTTTTCAGCTTCTTCTTCTAGTTGGTCAGTTGTTCTCAGATTGATGTTCAAGTTGATGTTCTGAATGTCAATCTGAAAGCTCTCCCAATCAGTAGTTTTGTTTGTGAGCGTAGCTCTAATTGCTCTTTTTATTATCTTTTCGCTTAGTGTTAGTATAATAGCCGAATATATAATAAAAAAAAATGAACAGAAATACTCTTGACTTTTAAATGGTTATATAAAAATATAGTAATATATTTCTTTCGTAAACATATATGAGTTTTATTAGAGGTAATATATACAATTGAGTATAGTGATCAATTGTACAATTAGGTCGAAACTTCTGACCACCTTTTTTGAACTCCTCATTAAAAAGTAGAATAGGAATGTCTCATAAACCCGACCCATTGAAACACCCCTAAGGGGGGTTTTCCCGCTTTATTTATTTTAAAGTGACATATCTCATGAACGATAATATATAGAGTGCTGAGACCTTCATAGTTGATTGGTTGGTCTAAGTTTGATTTTCCAAGGTGTTTCAACATTTGTTTATATTACCGTTTCGCCCCCTGATCTTGTGAAGATGTTATAGTAAATGCACACAGCTACAGTACAAAATAAGATTGGATTTTCTAGACTTAGGTTATGTAAATCCGTATATTGAACACGTTCTGCACCTTATAAGTTAAGTACACAAACATACGTTTAAGATGTAAACTCTTGTTGAAAATACAAGTGCACCAGGAAGTCGATATTTTATGGTTGGAGGGATCTCCTACATTCTAAGCGCTTTCTTCGGATTAATATAGTTATTTTAGTTTATTCATAATAGGAGAGCATATCTGAATTATTCGGTAATACTTTATACACACTCATATTTTTCTTCGGTGATAAATGTAGACTGTTTATTTAATAATGAAATACATTTTATTTTGAAATATCTTACTACATTTATAGATACCTAACAGTTTCTTGACTTTTTACATTAAGTTTTCTTTCCCGTTGCCAAACGGGTATTTTACATTTATTGTTTATAACATGTTTCTTCAATATTAATTAAGGTTAAACTAAAGATTTTTTTTAATAGAATTTGTATCTGCTCAACAATAAACATTGTTATACAAGATGTTTCTAACATGGTAAAATGAAAAAACTTGAATGGAAATTAATAACGACTTGAAATAAAACTAACGTTGATAATCATAGATTTATCGTTTGATCATTAGAATTAATTTGAAAGTTAATTTGGCACTTAGTTATCACCATTATCACTTAAGTATATGTCTCTGACCTAATTCGTAAAAGTTGGTACTGTTACAGTTGGTAAGATTTTCGGGAAAAATTTTAGTCACAATGTGTTCTTGAATTGTAGGTATGCCTAGTTTGTAGTGAAGCTATTGATTAGAGTTGACTGTCATTCGAAGGATTTTATTTTGTAGGATCTGGGTTCGGTTCAGATTGGTTTTGAAGTGTTGGCTTATATCACATACCTGCAAAGAATTAAAGGACGCATGAGTGATTTGTTGATAGAATCATGTATTTGACTTTCATGGAGGACGTTCCTGCTTATGATTGGGTAAAGTTGGATTAACGTTGTTAGTATGTGGTATTTCCATATAAGTCAAGTATAGAGGTAGATACCCAGATATTTTATGGGTTCATTAGAGACATTTCACTGGATAGGATGACCGTTGATTGTAATAAAGGATGGATTTTTGAAGTTTTTAGGTGAAAATATTTTTGTGACACACTTGGAATGATTAATTGATGTTACAATATTTTTTAAATTTTTTTGGAATATCGGCGTCAATTGAAGTTTAGTGATTGCTTGTCCTAAATGCTAATTTCTGCTTAGCACGACCGTATCGTCTGCAGACATTGCAAGGTCTGCATTGAGACGGAAAAGTCAAACATGAAGATGTTGAATAAGATGCGGCCTAGTATACTCCCTTGTGGGACCCTGCGTAGTAGTAGATAAACTTACATGTACTTTTATGACGAAGGTACGATTTTCGAGGAATGAGAACAATAAGGATATAGCACACTCGAGTAACTGAAGAAGTGCAATTTTGCATTTTAAGCCATCTGTCCGTCCATATGCGATTGAATAAGGCTTGACCTATCTCTAAAAATAAGGTTGTTCAATTGAAAAGTTGGGAGAATTCTGTTTTATACCTCTTCATTAAGTTGTAGATAAATGACTTTTTCAAAAACTTTGAGATGGTTATTAGTAAACTGCTAGGGTGATAGCTGGAGACATTTTTCTTATCTTTGTTTGGTTTGGGAAACATTAGAATGATTGCATGTTTCCATACATTTGTAAAGTAGCCAGTTCTTAAACAGGCATTAAAAGTTGATGCTAGGTATGCTAATGCTTTTTTATGAGTTTTTTTTAGTATGCTTTGGATCTTTTATCACATACAAGTGATTTATTTAGCAAGCTCTCTAGGTGACGTTGGTTTGAAGTTTGCTTCTGCGATTGGCTGATGTGTTTCTACGTAATGTGTTGCTATATTTCTAAATATTGGATCTGCGTGGTTATTGGAGGTTAGGTTATTCACCAAATTTTTGGTGTTGAGGGGTTCCTAGTTCTTTGCCATTCTCTCCGCAATGTGCTTTTTTGCTTAATTAGGTTCACTATATGTTTAGGTAAATAATGATCGATGTTTACATTTACACGTGGTCGTGGTGGCCGTGTTAATAGTATTAGAGATGATTTTGGTTATATGTGTGATTGTTTGGTCTATTTGGTTTGAGGTATGAAGGTCATTGGAATATTTAAGCTTTTGGTGTAGCATGAAAGATGTCCTAATTAAATAGTCCATTTATTAACTTCGGCTTAGGGATTTGTTTTGCTGCTGTTAGTATAAACTAGTAAGTAGTCTGAATTAAGTCCAGTGAACACTTGTTGAAAGATTAGTTTGTTGAAATTCTTGTAGGCAACTATGTCAAGTATATCTGGTTTATAGTCGTTTCTATACGGGTAGTATGTGGGTTAATCGGGAACTTCTATTTGGGAAGCGCCCGTAGGTGTTAAAGTTACAAAGTTCTTTTCAGGCCGGACTGGCTGTTCTACATCCTCATCTTGTATTTTTGGAATTTATGTCTCCTATAAGAAGCCTGGGTTCTCTGGTATTAAATATGCTGGAGACATCTTTATCGAGAAGCTGTTTCTTAGATTGTTTATAAACACTTACTATGGTTACAGTGGTACCATTACTTAGTTTAATTTTGTTTCCAACTGTCTTGAGCTAGACACTGTTAATTTTTTGGATTACACGATGAATTAAATTGCGTTTTATGATGATGCGAATTTTAAGTTTGTCAGAATTGGTTAGATGAGTTTCAGATGCGTATGCTATGTCGATGGAATGTCCCACAAGAAATGATTTAAAAAGAGTTAATTGTGTTTTGATACCGTTGCAATTTTAGCTAACGAGTTTTATTAATTGAATTAGAGTTATAATTTTGTGATCCATTAAAAAGGGAAGGAGATTTGACATGTAAGAGAAACGATAGGATAGTGTTGAGTATGGGCGAGGTCTCCGATAATTCAGAATTAGTTTTTGAAAACCATAATAAGTTGGGTAGAAAAATGTTGTTTGCATTGTTTATGAGAGGAGGGAGGTTTATTATATTGTTAGGAAGTGCAGACTAATTATCCAGTTTTATTGTTGCAGGAATTAAGTGTTGGGGGCTCTTGCCTTGGGAATTCCTTAATAAAAATTACAAGGCTTTTAAACAAAGACAAAACATCTATGCCCGTTTGTGAAATACTTCTTATACTAAATGAAAAAACAAACGAAATTTACTAATATCAAAAAGATATTCCACAATAGCTATTGTACAGACTCATAAAATTAATCGTAAAACTTCCTAATGTCACAGATGCCAACGCATCGGGCATACAAAAAAATTACTTCAGACTATAACCAAGATGTGTAAGATGCCAAAGAAATCATTTTATATTAACTGTGATAAATTAGTATGCACTAATTACTGAGAAAACCACTTTGCTAATTTTAGGGGATCAAATATTTCCTTGCATCAAAGGGAGATCGTAAGCTGCAAGTACTTCGTCCATGTCTTTTTCGGTTAAGGAGGGAGAGACGTTTTGAACATCTACCGAAGAGGTTTTGTTGTTAGGGTTTTGGTATGTATGGAACTCGATTTTGTTTGTCATGCAATGCCTAACAAAGTTTCTGTAATTATTTTCGCTTGATAATGTGATTTTCAATGACGATCAGCTGAGGGTTGTCCAAAACTATCCCTCGATATTGGTTTTGATATCATTTACAACTTTTTTATGGTTGACTGGACCGTGTAGAAGGATAGGCGGTATTTTTATTTTGGAAGGTTCATTGGCTTCTACTTTACTTGAGACAGGTGGTTCAAGTAGCCTTTCAGGTTTCTATTGGTATTTTTTTTTTGTAAATCGTTTATAGGTGGGGATAAGTGATCAGATTTTCTTTTAAGAAAGTTTGGGGATGATAATTAATAATTAAAGATGTTACTTCTTCTTCTTCTTCTTCTTCTTCTTAGCCCGTTTCGGTCCATAACTGGACGAAGGCCTCCTTCATTGACTTCCACTTGGTCCTATTTTGAGCTTCTTGTATCCATTTAAATCCGGCCACTTTTTTTATATCGTTGTACCATCTATTGGGTGGTCTTCCTCTGTTTCTTCTATATTCCCACGGCCGCCACTGAAGCATTGTTTTTGTCCATCTAGTTTCTTGTGTTCTGGCAAGGTGTCCGGCCCAACTCCATTTCAGATTTGCTATTGCTTCAATAACATTTGTTACTTTTGTTTTCTCCCTAATCCATATATTAGTTTTTCTGTCACGTAGTGATATGCCTAGCATTTTTCGTTCCATTGCTCTTTGAGTGGTTGTTAATTTCTACAAGTGGGTTTTTGTTAGGGTCCAGTTTTCGCTTCCGTAGGTCATTACAGGTAAGATGCATTTATCAAAAACTTTCGTCTTAAGATGTTGGGCAATATTTTTGGAGTTCAAAATAAAACTAAGTTTACCATAGGCTATCCATGCTAATCGAGATCATCTTTTGATTTCAGTTATTTGGCTATCACGGTCAATCCTGAGTGTTTGTCCTAAGTATATGTATTCACTAACATTTTCAATCGTTACATTTCCAACTTTTAATGTTTCGTCTATGTCCTGATGTTCTGGCATCATTGTTTTTGTTTTGTTTAAATTCATTTTCAGACCGATCTTTTCTGCTTGTTGTTTTAAGTCTTGTACCATATACTGTAGGTCGTTTTGGTTCGTAGCAATGATAACGATATCATCTGCATAGAGTAGGTGATTTATTTTTCTGCCATTTATGTTTACCCCATAGTTTTCCCATTTAATTTTTCGAAACATATCTTCTAACACTAGCGTGAACAGTTTAGGAGACAGACAATCGCCTTGCCGAACCCCGCGTTTTAACTCAATCGGTTTTGTTTCATCGTGTAATTTGTAGGTAGCAGTAGTTTTATTGCTGATGTTGTTCAAGAGATTTATGTATCTTTGGTCAATTCCACCGTTTTTAAGTGCTTCTGTAATTGCCCATGTTTCTACCGAGTCGAAGGCCTTTTCAAAGTCTATGAAAGCCAGGTAAAGAGGTATGTTATATTCATTGGTTTTTCAATTAATAGTTTCATTGTAAATAGGTGATCTCTGGTTCCATAGCCTTTTCTAAATCCGGCTTGAGTTTCTGATTGGTATGCGTCCAGTTTGATGGTTAATCGATTTGTTATTATTTTTGTCATTAGCTTGTATAATACTGATAACAAACTTATCGGTCTGTAATTCTCTAATCGCGTGTGATCTCCTTTTTTGTGTAGAAGAATGACAATGGAATAGTTCCAATCTTGCGGTATAGCTGTTTGGATCAGACATTTGTTTAGCATATTTACTATTTTTCGTTTTAATTTTGTCCCCCATTTGATCAGTTCTATTACGACGCCGTCTTTCCCAGGTGATTTATTTGCTTTCATTTGCTTTAGTGCGTTCTCTAGTTCGTATTCTTCTATATCGGGCAATTCTTCAGAACCAACATTTTGGATTTTGGCAGTTTCTTTACGGGTTTCTTGGGTGTTTTCGATTCTTATTACTTTCGATTCATATAGTTCTTTATAGAATTCCTGTACTATTTTAGTATTTCATCTTTATCTCTTATTATGTCCCCATTTCTGTTTCGTAATGCACATATTTGTTTTTCCCGAATGTTGGTCGTAGTACCTTCATTGCTCCATTTTGCTGAATTATTTTATTTATTTTCTCTTCTTGTCTTTTGATTCTGTTTTCTTTGATTTTTCGTTTAATAGTCTTACATAAGTTGCCGTATTCTGTTGTATTTCTTTTATTTTCACTAACTAGTTGTCTTCTTTCTCTTAAAAGTTGTTGTATTTCGTTTTGAGTTGGGGATTTTCCATTTACTTTCTTTGTTATTTTTGTTATTTTGGTCCCATGGGAGATAGCATCTAAGATTTCCTTGTGCAATGTTTCAATTTTATTATCATTATTTCGTTGTTCGAGATCGTTTAGTTTATTTTCGACTGCTTGTTCATATATTCCTCCTTCTTGTTTTCTATGTCCTGTATTTTAATATCGGTGTCATTCTTTTTAAATCTTTTTAGGCGTTCCATCTTTGTGTTAATTATTACTTTTGCTCTTACGAGTCGATGGTTGCTTCCTACATCGAAACGATTTAAGGTAGATACGTCATGAATGATGTTTTTATTGTTACTTAGGATGAAATCAATTTCATTTTTTACTTTGCCATTCGGACTTATCCAAGTCCATCGTCTATTTGGTTTTTCTTGTAGAATGTATTCATTGCATATAATTTATTTTCATTTAAGAATTCAATTAATTTGTCCCCTCTTTCGTTTCGATGTCCTAATCCATGTTTTCTCCAATATTCCTCTTCTGTTTTCTCTACACCTAATTTTGCATTAAAATCTCCCACGAGTATACTGTATTGTTTTTTTCCTTTGACAGGTTCGTTTAAGGCGATTCTAATGTGGTCGTAAAACTCTTCTATTTCTTCTTCTTCATGAGATGTTGTAGGAGCATATATTTGAATTATTTTTAATACACTTGTTTTGTTCAGTTGGAATATTATATATGCTACACGATCTGATATGGCTGTAAAGTTTTGTATGCGATGTGCATGTATCTTCCGAATTATAAAGCCTACTCCATTCAAACTTTCGTCCCTTTCGTTCCTTTGTTTAGTAGTATATTGCCGGAATTTAGTGTTAACCATGTTTCTCCTTTTCTTTTTGTTTCACTGAGACCTATTATATCCCAGTTAATTGTTTCCAATTCGTTTTCTAGTTCTGTTATGCGGTCTTGTACTCGTAATGTTCTTATGTTTTGAGTTCCTATCCATAGTTTTGTGGTTTTCGTGGTTTTCTGGTGATGGCTTTCGTTTAGACTCCGGGGATTCTTAGCACCCTCTTTGCCGTTCCATCGATGGTCGCCACCTTTTTGCTGTTTAATCCCATCGGTTTTCCGGCTGCCGGAGACTGAGGGCCGGTGCTTGTTTTGCATTTCTTCATGAATGGTTTTTTAGCCTTTAGAACCCCACGTTGGCAAGACGGGTTGGGGAGCGTTCAATAGTCTAACTTACTAAGACTTTGGTAGCCGCCGTTGACTATGTTAGTTCATCCGCCGCCTTTCCATAAGGAGAAAGCCTGTTCCTGCTTTCCCAAATGATGTTACTGCTGCTAACTATATATAAATTTATTACTAAAAATAAATAATGTGGGTATTACTGAGATTATCATAGGCACCAGGCGTTAATGAGCCGCACTTACACTCGAGTTGAGGAGTGTACCTATGTACCTCCTTACGGTTTGAAAGTTCAGCGAGAACAAACTAGAGGATTTGAAATGATGACATTTTAACTGGAATTTGAAATTTAACGAAGATAGAATCGAATTATTCGCTTGTAACTAATTCATTTAATTATACATAAGCATATTTAAGTATTGTAATCATTTAGACATTTTTGAGAGAAAAATTATAAAGGTCTTTTAACCTAAATATGCTTCAGTATATTATAGGAGAGAATATTGATTCAACCTAAAGCTGAGATCACTAAATTTATCCTTCACAGCAAGTACAGCAAAATAATGGTTTTAAACTCAACAAATTGCCTTTCGAAAAGTTAATATCGAATCTCAACCAATATTTTGAATGGGAACATGAAATATGAATTAACATTATGAACCTGAAAAGACTCAGAACACAATAAAGGAAATGAAATGCCTAAATATAACTACCTCACTAATAAGTGAAATGAATTTTGACAGGAGTACTGAAACTTCTTGAGGTTTTAAGAAAGAATGCTTTAGTAAGGCTATTGAAGGAAATTTGGACTCGGGAAACATACCAGCACTGGCTCAAATCGACCTTTATAATAATTTCAAAAAAGCCTTATCTCCAAATGTAATAAATACATTAATGGCCTAGGCCTAAAAAGGTTTTCCTTCGTATAATTCGTTTTAGTATATTTGGGAAGACAAAATATTAATACTACAACTTAGGAATACGAAAGGCTGATTTTAACATCCAGGTTCTACTACAACGCACTAGGGATGTTAACAGAAATGTATATTTGTACTTTGAAAAGTTGCTTGACAAAGTGGGACACCACAAAATAATAGAAATTCTCCAGAGTAATGGAATTGTTGTTAAAGATCTGTGCATCTTAATTTTTTTTTATAGGCACTAGCCAATATCAACGTAGGGGGAAATGTTTCGGATGTTGAATATAAATGTGGTGTGAGACAGGGATGTATCCCATTTTCATTGCTTTTGAATCTCTATTCAGATGCTATTTTTCAAAAAACACTCAGATTCCTCGAACGATATTAAGGTTAGTGTTGTTCTAATAAATAAGCATATACATGTTATACTTTGGTTGTAGCCAACAACGCAGAAGAACTACACTACCTTATAGACAACGTAAAGGATACATCCAACGAATATGAACTGAAGCTTAATCATAATAATATCAAATATACTGTCGTTAGCAAAGAACCAGCAATAAATACATCTAATGCAGTTTACGTCATAAATCTACAGAAACTCGATAATATTACATGTGAAGGTGCAGTTTTAGTGACAACTAGAATATGATTAAAGAATTTATAATCTGAATAAAATAGGAAAGGCCAGCGTTTTTTATATTAAAAAATATACTAATAAGTTGACAACTAAAAATTGGATTGATAAAATGTTATATATTTTCGATTTATCTGTATGGTTTTCAAAAACCGACACTCTGCTTAAAAGGTTAGAATCATTTGAAGTGTGGATCTATAGAAGAAGTTGGACGGATACTTTTATATATACCTGCTGGTAAGTAGATTTCTGCATAGTTCAATTGGTCGTTTTAAATTTTTATAAGGTAAAGAACAGACTAGAAGAGCGTCAGTTTTCGACGACGAGAATTTTCTGGTGTTTCTAATTGCAAAATCTCTATTTAGTAGTAATATTAGTATTTTTTTCGAATTGACCATTGTATTTGTATGTAATTAATGTGAAATTTTTATTACTTAACTTTTACTGATAAAGTACTAATTGGTAATCGTGTTGCTATTTAAATAATTTTTTAATAAATTGTATTTTAGATTTACTTGTATACAAGTAATCTAATTTACTTCTTATTTTTTGGTTTTTTGTAAACGATTTTTTTAACGACAGCTGAGATTTGAAAGCTACCTAAGAAGAATACGTCTTGATGAAAAAACTTTAAGTGACTATCGTAACACATTCCTAACTTGCAAATTTTAGTTTCTTTAGTTATGGATGTTTTTGAGATTATATCAAATCATATGGTAACATACAATGATCAGATAATACATAGGTAAATAGAAAAAATATGTTTCTATAAACTAGCAGTTAGTTCCCAATCGAGGTTTCTCAAAATTTTAATATTGAGTTGTCCGTAAAGTTTGGCCTATTATTAAATAAAATTTGAAGACAAAATTTTTATATGGCGACATTTATGTATTCAGTTATGTATTTGCTATTTTGCTCAACAACTTTTCCTCATCTTTCATGCAACATGAAGATTCCATCTTTCTAGAACTTCTTAGGTTTCTGGGTGAAAAATTTCTTAATGTCTTTTTTAAGGTTTACAAAGAGTTGAAATTCTTGTTGTTAAGAAAATTTTGCAAATACCTAAATAAATAAAGATTTAAAAGAGCAATATCTGGGGAATATGTTGGGTGGAGCGGCATATTCCAGCCAAGCTCCAACAATTTTTATTGGACAACAAAAAAAGAGACATGAGGTCTAACATTATTTTAATGTAATACGACGCCCTCCCTAATAGCTAATTATAAACTTTTTTCCTGAGTCATTATTTTTAATTAGTCCAGCTGCAAACACTACTTATGTGAATTTATCGTTTGGCAGGCGTTCATAATATAGGATTTTTTTTCAGTCCCACTAGATACAAGCACGCCTTTCATCGAATGGAAACCGGCTAAGAGGATAGTTAATCGTGCTTCATCTCACTTAGTTCAGGACTTTTTTCCTTCAACATTGTTGTAAATGATTAACTTTTTATCGTCCGTAGTTAATTACTGCAAAAAAGAGCGGTTAGTAGTCAGGACTACGAACGTGAGGTTTCCATGAAAACTTTGCATTGCCCAATTAAATCAGAAATATTGTTTCTAAACTAACATTTATTTAGGCACACAACAGAAACTGACGTATCATGGCAAAGAACCCCCCTCCCCCCAGTAGTACACCGAGTTCGGTATTAACTTCAAGAAAGAAGGATATTTTTCTACGCACTCATCCAGAAATTGATGATCTACCATGCACCAAGTGATATCATCCGTTGAGGACACGCAGCGGAAGGTGTTGCGTATACCATCCACGACAGGCAACCGCAGTAAGTTTATCGCCGTATATAAGATGTGCTTTGGTGTAACGTCTCGCCTGTCACTGCGACGTATCTCGCTAGTTGCAATCATATACGGTGTAACGCTGACGTTCAAGTTACGTCTCGGTACACCGTAACAGATATTAGGGAAGGACAAAGTGAACGTCGTAAAGGATATTGAATGGCGTATTTAGTTGACCAGGGCCTATTTCAAAACATTGCTCTGGTAGCATGGTATGCTGCCTCGCTATCGGTGCCTCTGACTCCATGTCTATTAATGTTTCTATCGTTTCCAAATCGGCCATCATCGTTGCGCATTGGTACCCGCAATGTGCTTGTCATTACCGTTTAACGCCGTAGAAAATCTAAAATTATATTATAACTAGTAAAAAGGCCTGTCCCAAATACGGGCCACATAAAACAAAGCATGCGCCTCCTGACAGTTGATAGATAGGTGATGACGCAAACATTGGTGAGGGCGCCGACGGCACCAAATACTATACAGATATTTGTATAGAGGTTGATTTACGAAGTATCTCAGCCATTGCTTGACAACTGCCTTTTTGACGAACCCACTGAGGTACGAGGGCTTGTATATGAGGTGTTCCTTAAGATTTACGTTGAAGGCATAGTCGTCGTCTAGCAAGTAAGGCAACTGATGTACCATATTATTAACGTCGACCGGCACGTTTGTAATTTGATCAACTATGCCTTCGTACCTTAGCCTCCGTATTTGCATGCCTTGCGCATAACTTGAACGATACCGCATCACTTTCAGTAAACGCTGATCTTAATGTACAGTAGTGTTTCTCCTACGCGTTTTTTATGGCAGACTATAACCACAAACGATCACTTACAACGTTTCGAAACAAATGTCTTGTTGAAGTGCGTATCAGCCGTTTTCCAGTAGGACAATCTAATATGAACGCTGTATTTCGTCTGCCCCTGAGGTGTCCGCGATGACCTCTAGGCCGACCATCTAGGGGGACGTCGGATTATTTGGAATAGTCTTTGTTTATTGGAGGCTGTTCTATTGCTGTAAATCCGTCCACCATACCTGGACTTTTGATGCCATTTATTAACGATTGTAACAACTTCATTTCTTCATATGGCCTTTTTGCTCATATTTTTTCCTCAATCGGTAGCTTCAATATGCGTTCTGTAGGTTTCACTTTATGTTCATGTATTGCGACATTTTAAACTCCATTACGTCACAGTTTTCCCAAATTTAATAGTACATAGCTCTGAATAGCGTGAAATTGTTTGCAGTACTTGATTCTATACAAAGCAGTTATTTATTTTTCTCAAACCATGCTACAAACAATGACACGCGTTCTCCAAGACTATTCGGCGTACACTGACTTCTCGTTTCATTGCCCGACCAAGTAATCCAACCCTCTGCCCTCCCTTGTGTCATACGGGGGGGGGGAAAGTTTTGGCTGGTCTGCTTATTGTTTTCAAGCATCCTCTGTCGAACGTTGTGTTCCACGCTGTCCTCCCTCTAGTAGTTTTCGAGTATTAGTCGTTTTAAACTGGACCGTTTTGGTGCCGCTCATTATTTTGGAATGACACTCAGCATTCGTACCAAACTTAAAGACATTTTTACATCAAAACAGTACGTTTTCCTTGCCATTGTATAGCGCGTTACAGATGGAAATACGACCTTATTAAATTTTTCTTGGTCAAATTGTACGGAGTCAAAATATCGTGGTGATTTACGTAACCAAAACGACATTAAACTGTTTTGGACATTTTTGATACTTTTGGTATGTCTGCTAAAGTTTGTGTCGTTTATCGTGGTTTATTCTCGATCATTGTCAAGATCTGCTTCTTTCTACCCGAGCGTTGTTGGTCTTTAAGGTCGAAATCACCCGCTCTAAACCTAGCGGACTACCTTTAACAGTTTCTTCAGCTATAGAACTTTTGTTTTTCTGGCAGCAGAAAAGCATTAAGTATCTAAAATGCATTTTGTTTTTTCCGATCTTCAAAAGGGTACAAGAATGATACAAATCAATTTATTGCAAGGAATTTTCCACGTATAAGATAAAGTATAAAATTGGTATACATTAACACTCTGACTTACAAGTAAGGTTTTGTGCAGATGTGATAATTTTTTTAATTGTTAAATCACAATTAATGATGTCCAATATATCAGACTTTTGGAAAAATGTCGGATGTTTATTTTCCACTTTGTGATTCAAAATTAAAAATATAGGTAATGATCTTTGACTTATTTTTATAACCATTATTTTAATAAGTAATTACAATATCAAATTATTGTTGATTATATTAGTAACATACAATATGTTACCTACCTTATTGACCTTTGCTTTACTAAGTAAATTACACTGACCCATATAAATAGAAAATTCATTATTTAGTGCATTAAAATTACCTCACGTAATTTGAGTATGATGAGATCCCGAACTAAATATCAATAGTTAGTTGAAAGTTGTAGGTTGATTGAAATTGCATTTTATTCGATCTCGGAAAATTTTAAATTGCAAGGCCCCGCAAGGAATTAATAACACTTACCATTAATAAAATTAGAGTAAGTAATCGAAATACCAAGCTGGAGGATGCTCGCGGCGCGGTGCTTTGGGAATTGATCCTGCATAATTTATTCCAGGTAGCGCCGCGGAGTATTGGGTGTTAACTGTTCACACAAACGGCTGCCGAATGAGATTGAAGGTTTTACGTTGTTTTTACCTGCACGTCCGAAACTTGCACATGTGGTTAAAACAAGGACTTCCATAGTTTATGTTTTACTAAGCGCCAAGATGTCATTGAACTTATAGTTTTTTTTTGTTTGCTAAGATATCTCATATAAGGGTAGTTTTTTTCTACTGAAGTCTAAAATGTGGTTCGTAGCCTGTAATTTACAATTGCCAAGTTCTATAAGTAGCGTTTTGTTATACACCTTGCAATACAAGGTCATAAAGGGTCCCACCGGTTAAGATAGGCGAAATGCCCCCAGATTCGGAATTTCTAATGAACCTAATAATGTTTTATCTTGAGGTAAAAATTATACGCGGACATAGTTCATATGGTCCCAACCCCCTTCTCTCTCCCTCCTAGGGTCAAAAACGGTTATTTTTTGTTTTAATTTTTTTTCTATTGATGTGTTTAATGCAAAATTCTGAAAAAATTCATCAAGGTAGGTTATGAATAGACCTATCAGTAAAAATTTTTTCAATGTCATCCAAGGTCATTTGGTATTTAAAAAAAAAAAAAGCAAAATTTTTGTTGCTTAAGCTAGAAAGCGTTGAGTTGCACGCAGTTTTTTTTCACTATTTTATAAAAGTCCATTAATTTTACCTCTAACAGGAACTTTTAACACATTTCGTGTGGTGCGCCACCCCTAAAAATCCAATTTTTCGCATTTTTTTCGATTTTTTCGATTTTACAGGTAAGGGTTGATATTTAGCAAAAAAACTAATTGAAACTTTTTTATAGCATTTTATAAGACAAAAATTTCGTTTTTTTTAATTTTTTTCTAGCTCTAATATTAAAAAAGTTATGACTAATTAAAAATTTTTTTCTACTTGATTTCGATATTTTCCAATTATAACGGCGCAGGTGGATATTTAGCAGAAAACTCATAAGACATGTTTTGTAGCATTTTTCAAGACGAAAATTTTAGTTTTATTTACATTTTTAGACTTAATACAAAAAAATTATGTGTAAATCTATTTATAAGTTTCTAAAAATTACATAGTTCTTAATTTGTGATTATAGTAAATTGAATTATAATAATATATAATATATACGTAAACTACATTGTTAATCTTCATCACTGTTTTCATTAATCACTGGTACAAAGTTATCTATATCGAAAATATTGGACAGCATTTCGGCGGGACGTACTATTTTTGATAACCATCGGCCGTAAGAAAGATGATATATCAAACTAGCCACGTGAGAACAACATCTAGCAGTGCGTAGTCCATTAGCACAAGTACACCAGTATTGTTGTATCGCATCGATACCTGCGCCTTCTTTGTTGTATTTTATGTAGCATTTGTATTCTTTCGATTTTATATGACGTGATCTTACGTCAAACCTTACAATGCCTGGTTCCTCTTTAATGAATTTTAATATCAGTATTCCATCCTCTGTAATCATTTCTCCTAAGTAAAATAATGCTTGAGCGAGTTGGTATGAACCAGTAAATAAAACTTCAAGATCTTCCAAAGTCAATTCAGGAAAATCCATACGTTTTTCTGAAGTTGTACTTTGGAAAGGAACTGATTTTTTATTCAAGTTTTCTGCAGCAACTTTTTCAGCTAAATCGTTGACCTCCAGGTATGTCAATTTCATTCTATTAACTATAATATTTGTCTTATTATCCGTAAGGTTAAGTCGTTTTCCGAATTGATTTTGTAGAAAACATGCAATTCGACATCACAGCCCAGTAACCGGCAACATGCTGTTTCGAAATTGGTTGTGCAATAATCGGTATTTTTGGCACAAGATACCGTGAATCGCTTCGATTACTCAACGAAGTTTAGTGACAAATCTCGAAAAGTTTGATTTTTTAGCAGTTAGTTGATTTCTTTTACCTTTAAGAACTGGCATGAGGACCGTGAATCCTTTATTTTTCAAATGGTCCACAACATCTCGAAAACTTCTATCCAAGATAAAAATATCTCCAGATTTAAGAATTTTGCTGATACCATTTGGGTTATTTAATACGCTTTCTAAGATTTGAGCATCGTTAATATTTGCGTTAAATGGTCCAGGTGAATCAACTACATATCCATTTGAAGTGCAAATTGTAAAGGGCTTGCACAACGGTGCCTTTTTTTGTCCTGAATATGACTTTTTTTTGATAAATGTTGTTACTGCTTTTTTCGTGTCGAAGATAGGTTCCATCACATATTAATATTAATTTATTATCACCAATATCGCGTAGTAATTGAGTTATTGGTGCTGTTTGACTAAGAAAAAACTCTCTGCTCTTAGTATCTACTCCAAAATATTCTGGTAGAACTTCTTTCTCAAAACAATCCAATAATGAATGAATAGAATCATTTACAACTCGCTCTTCAACTTCCATCACAGCTCCAATAAGGTTATCTGAGTTTCCAGATTTTAATTTGAATAAAAAAATGATGAGAGCTTGAAGTAGATTTCGATTGCTAGAATCCCGCATTGTCCTCAGCATTCTACGTAGCTCAAGAATATCTTTCAACGAATGACCAGTTAATAACTTTATTCTTTCTTTGACATATTTAGATCCGCATATTTGTCTATAATACGTAAATCTGAAGTTGATAATTTGTCCAGATATTTTTTAACTTCATCAATTTCAACATCGGATTCGTTAGAATAAACACTAATGTTTTTGAGTTCGTTCTCATAAAAACGTGAACCTAATAAATGTATTTTACAACATCGGTTTCTTTTGGGAATAAAAATTCGTTTTTTTTTACAAAAACTTGGATTCTTGCTTCAAAAGGTACATCACACATATTGTATCCTGAAAAACAAATGAAACAATATCTTTTAGTCAAAATTACGCGGTCAAACAGCATTGTTACAGTTTCTGGTTTAGAGATTAACAATGTAGTTTACGTATATATTATATATTATTATAATTCAATTTACTATAATCACAAATTAAGAACTATGTAATTTTTAGAAACTTATAAATAGATTTACACATAATTCTTTTGTATTAAGTCTAAAAATGTAAATAAAACTAAAATTTTCGTCTTGAAAAATGCTACAAAACATGTCGTATGAGTTTTCTGCTAAATATCCACCTGCGCCGTTATAATTGGAAAATATCGAAATCAAGTAGAAAAAAATTTTTAATTAGTCATAACTTTTTTAATATTAGAGCTAGAAAAAAATTAAAAAAAACGAAATTTTTGTCTTATAAAATAATATAAAAAAGTTTCAATTAGTTTCTTTGCTAAATATCAACCCTTACCTGTAAAATCGAAAAAATCGAAAAAAATGCGAAAATTGGATTTTTAGGGTGGCGCACCACACGAAATGTGTTAAAAGTTCCTGTTAGAGGTAAAATTAATGGACTTTTATAAAATAGTGAAAAAACTGCGTGCAACTCAACGCTTTCTAGCTCAAGCAACAAAATTTTGCTTTTTATTTTTTAAATACCAAATGACCTTGGATGACATTGAAAAAATTTTTACTGATAGGTCTATTCATAACCTACCTTGATGAATTTTTTCAGAATTTTGCATTAAACACATCAATAGAAAAAAAATTAAAACAAAAAATAACCGTTTTTGACCCTAGGAGGGAGAGAGAAGGGGGTTGGGACCATATGAACTATGTCCGCGTATAATTTTTACCTCAAGATAAAACATTATTAGGTTCATTAGAAATTCCGAATCTGGGGGCATTTCGCCTATCTTAACCGGTGGGACCCTTTTCAATTGTTAAAAAATCAAAAACAAGAATAAATTTAAATTAATTACAATACGTAAATGACTTAATATAATTAAAAAAACCTACAGAAAGCTGCCCTATGTTACTACAATTTTAACAATAAAATTATTTGTATCTTACAGATTTAAAATGGTGAGATAATATGCATCGTCTGAGTCTACTCATTACTTGTCGCCTTATTATATTTTTAGTTCCGTTTTGTTATGATGATTTCTTATTTTTTCCATATCTTTGGAATTAGATTATTTTTCTTTCATAGTTTTTACTTGGAAATCTTGATTAATGAAATGATTTGTCATGTGTTATTATAATAGCAAGTATTTTTGGTTGGAATATCTTTAAGTTTTTGACATTTTAAGTAAATTAGAACCTCTTAGTTGTATTCCATAGCTACAAACGTACTTTATTGCCTTGTGCATTAACAGTTTATTTAGGATCGACAGTTTTGATTTGCCAAGTAATTAATCAACTTTGCTAAGCTTCAGTCTCAGATGTTTTCCTTTTGCACAGATACGATTTCTTAGGGTTAGTCTGCCAGCGAGAAGCATTTATATGTATTTGACATCTTATTTTTGTTGATAAGCCTAATTATTTAGTGATAATAGAGAACAATTGCCTTTGAAGCTGGTGAAAATAATGTGGACAGATTTATTATTAATTATTTTGAAGCGCTTGTCCTCACCATAGCTGTCGAGGCGCAATGCTCGTATTTTGGTTAGACGTCAGTATAGCGGTATCATCCACATACTTCCTAGTAATGACGTTTTGGATTGTGGGCAAGTTCGCATATAGTAAGTACCACAAAGATCTAAATATATTTATCCGTGAAATTTTTGAGTCTTTAGCTAGAATTGTTGTATATTGGTTTCGATATTTAACTAGAAATTAGCAATTTTTCAGATAGGACTTCAGAATTGCTGTTATTGCAAACGATTCTTATACTTGCGTATAGAGAACCGGTGTGCTGAACTTTATCAAAGCGTGAATTATATTTGATGCCGTAGAATAGTTTTTTGTCTAGTTACTCAGTATTTTTACTTATTGTTTTAAAATTTAGTTATTTTGAAATATCCAAATAAATGCAAAAATGTACTCTATACCTAGTTAATTATTTATCAAATCTATTAATATATTTAATTCTAATTTGAATAATTCAACTGAATTTTAATAAAGCAATTTAGATCGATTAAAATAAATATGTTGTTGTATTTTCTATTAATTACTGAAAATGATTGATACTGAAGGTAAAGATTCTTAACATTATGAACAAAATAGTCCAAGATGACGAAAAATAAATTGTTTATTATTTTGAGAAACTTCTGAACATATAAATGAAATTGTATCAATTGTATTCAAAAACTAGTCCTACAATTATCAAGATGCATAAAGTTTAAGATGAAAATGTTTCCATAATCTAATACTTTAATTAAAATGATATTACGTGTTACTTCCATTTTAGGCTACTTTTGTAAGTGTACTACAGAAGCCCAAGCAATGGGTTGTTATTCTCATACAAATGCTGTAATTTTTTTTAGTTGTGACTGCTATAATATGGAGCTAACTGCAATAAAAAGAGATGTTTATCAACATATTATGAATGCGATATTGTTAGATCAAAGAAGAGTGCACAATTTTGAAGAAAATTAAGTAACAAAGAAAATATGTAACCAAACTAAGTTTTTAAATAATCATATATTAATTGTGTAACTTATATTAATGTCGCAGCTGTAATATTGACGGTTTTTTACCGTTCAAACAAGGATATATTAAATAATTTCCAAAAATAATGTATTAGTTAAGTAAACTATTAAACTAACAATTAAATTCATTTAGTAAATGGTGATGGGGATAGTTAGCTTCACAACCACATACTAGTATAGTGCTCAGTTATGTATTTTGCAGTCTCTTCAACGAAATCTTATGTATCCAATTGTTTATTATACGACATAAAATTATTAAAACATATTAAAGCAATAAAATTAACCCGTTTTATTAATGTCTCGTTTGGTTCAATATGGTTTTGTTCAGTAATTTCCGCAATAACAATTGGAATTTTAAAGATCAGCCTTGATTAGAACGAGCGTTGATTGTTAGTATGTATTAGCTGCAAAGCTAGTCAAAACGAATGGCAGACAGGCTTGGAGTAAACTCTAACAATGTGCACAGACATATGCACGAGTTAGATTATATATTAATGCTGAACCAATGTTTTGGCGATTAACGACAGCTTGTGCTGTTTGGAAGTGCTCGTTTATTTTGTTTATTATCTATAGCCACACTAACGCCAGATTAAACGAGACGTAAACATAGTTTTATATGGAAAGGATACAAGCAAAACAATACAGATAGCCACAGTTCCAGCTAAGACGAGAATTACACCCGCAGGTTGTACTCCGCTTTTGGTGAAATTTACCAGACATTTTTCACTTCAAGCTACAATTATAAAGCATCAATGATATGCTACTGCCTTCAACAGATCGTTAAAAAAATTGCAAAGTTCACCCTTAGGAAAATAAAGTTTAATTGTTTGAGCGAATCAGCAAATACTTATTATATCATACAAATTACTTATGTTTAGCTGAAAAATTCTGCTTTACACTTCATATACTTTGTGCTAACGAATTAAAATCTTTTCCGAGTACTAAGCAACTTCTTGTGGAGTTGAATAACAAAACAAAGTTTTATTTATGGTATACAGTTTTTTGTATCCATTCGACGTTTCATAAAGCAAAGCATGTTACTATTGTAGAGTGACGAGTTTTAACATGGCAATAACGACGTGAAAGATCTGCTAGCGACAAGCACCTTAATTAGTTAAGTCTCATAATGCTTACGCAAAAACAAAAAGAACACGGTATGCTAGTTTATTAAAAGTTATTAAATCAATACAGAATTAAAAGTAACAGTTTCCTAATCATATACTTAATACCGGTGATACGACATGGTTATGACCTCTACAAGTCAGAATCAAAACTGTAGTTCATAAAGTGGCGACGTGAATTTTTTTATCTAAGAAAAAGATTTAAGATGCAGTTACGAACAAATAAAGTAATGGTCAAAAAAGAACACAGTCTTTTTGGTTATATATATTACATATATAATCAGTAAATCCTGTATACCTTTCGGTGTAGGGTGATTAACCTATCTACTAAAGCTATTAATTGTCTTGTTTAATTTTTATCTACTTAAACTAATTTATTCTTAATATTTTCTTCAAAAAATACGTGTTCTTAAACCTAGCTTAGCAGAAATTCCTTTAGCACTAATTTTCCACACCTCACTATTTGTCTTATGTCTCACTGTGCACAAATTTTGCGTCAGTGCTTTCGCTTCTTGCCAGCTTCTGTTTCACTTTCTTAGGATTTCAGCTATTACCTCGTCCCATTTTTTCCTTGGTTTTCCTCTTGTTCTCTTTACGATTGTTCTAGCTTGCAATATAGTTTTGGTTTGTCTGTTGTTTTCCATCCTATTCAGGTGACCGAACCATCGTAGTTGTTGTCGTTCTATGGTGTTCTTGATTGGCTCTACCCCTAGTATTTCCCGTATTTCTTCATTTCTTAACCTATCCATTTTCGTTACTCCCAGGATTCCTCTTAGAAATTTCATTTCGCTGGCTTGAATTTTATTTTCTTGCTGCTTAGTAATCGTCCAGCTTTCTCACCCAAACGTTAGTATTGGTGTATAGACTGAGTTATATACTGTTAGCTTGGTCTTTCTATTGACTTCTTTTTTCCTAATGAAGGAATTACTTAGGGCGTAGTATAATTTGTTGGCACTCACTATTCTGTTGTTAACTTCGGCTTCGTTTCTCCCATCCTCCTGTATCGTGATCCCTAGGTAAAGCTGTCTATTTGTTCTATTCGTTTATCATTTAGTTGTATATTTGTTTGTATATTGTTTTTTCCTATTACCATTATTTTCGTCTTATCTGTATTTACTTTTAGTTTGCGTGTTTGTAGAGCACTATTCCATATTTGTAAGTTTTCCTGTAAATCCTTCTCGTTTTTGGCATATATCATCAAGTCATCCGCAAACGCACACTCTGTTATACATATTGGCTCTAAATATCTATACCCCACATACACCTTCTTGCTGCGCCCTTTAACTTCTTTTGCCACATCGTCCAGTATTATGTTAAAGAGTGTAGGGCTTAGGACTCCTCCCTGCCTCACTCCTTCTTTTGTCACAAATTCTTCTGATTCTGTGTTATTTGTCCTGACATAGTTCCTGGTGTTTTCGTACAAACTGATTATGTTTTTCCTCAATATTTCCCCTATTCCTCTTTTCTTTAGGCTATCCCATAGTAATTGTCTTGGTACACTGTCAAAAGCCTTCTGTAGGTCAATAAATGCCACATATATATCCGTATTGGGGTGCTTCTCTATCATTTGTTTGACTGTGAATATGTGATCTCCCTTTCCTGAATCCACTTCGTGATTCCTCCATTTGTGTCTCTATTTTTGCTTGCAATCTTTTATTTAGTAACCTCTCATAAACTTTATATACGTTACTTAAAAGTGTGATCCCTCTATAATTGTTGCAGTCCCGTTTGTTGTCTTTCTTAAATATTGGTAATATCGCTCCCAGTCCCCACTCTGTTGGTATTACACACTCCTTCGAGATTTTGCACAACAATATTGTTAGCGTCTCTATTCCATTAGTCCCTAACAGTTTTAGCATTTCAGTGGTTATGCCATCGTGCCCTGCCGCTTTGCCTCTTTTAAGTTCTTTTATGGCTTCTCTTACTTCCTCTGGTCTATATTCTTCTTCTTGTTCGTTGTCCGCCTCCTCCCCATCTATATTTCCCTCCCCCTTACCTTGGTCTTCGTTTAGTTCAGTGTTTAGTAAGTTTTCCAGCGTTTCATTATGTCAGCTTTCTCTGTTAATATTTCACCTTCCTTCGTTGTGATGTACTGACATTTGTTTTCTTTACCTGTCTTCAACATTTTCAACATCTTGTAGAACAGTTTCTGGTTCCCCAAACCATTTTTTTCAATTTTCTCACCGAATTCTATCCAAGATTGTTGTTTTGCATTTTTCACCAGCTCCTTGACTCTTGTTCTCTGTTCTTTATACTCTGCATAGTGTTCATTGGTTCTACTTCTTAGGTATTTTTTCCATTTTATTTTATTTATCTTTATTTCTGTTTTTACATCCTCGTTCCACCAGTGTGTATTCTTTTTGTTTTTATTGCTGTTTGTTACTCCGCATGTTGATTTGGCTGTTCTGACTAGTGCTTCTTTAAATTGCGTCCATATTTCTTCTATTTTGTGGATTTTTACCTTTTGATTTATTTTCCTCATTTCTTGCTCTATCTTTTCTGTATATTTGTTTGCAGTTTCTTCTTCTCTCAGCTTCTAAGTTCTTAATGTTATCTTCTTCTGTATGTCCATTTGTGCTTCCTTTTAGTTATCTTTTGTTTCCATTTCAGTTTTCAGTTTTGATACTACTGGATAGTGGTCGGTATACAATTCCGCTCCTCTTCTTTCTCGTGTATCTTGTATCTCTTTTCTGAATTTTTTATTTATTATTATGTAATCTATGATCGATTCCTCATTTCTACTCAGTACTTCTCTGGTATACTTGTGTATATCTTTATGTTTGTAGAACGAATTTGTTATGACTAAGTTGTTAATTAAACAGAAATCGATTAGTCTTCTTCCGTTGTTGTTCCGTCTTTCTTCTCTATGTTCACCTATTGTTTCTCCTGTTTCTTCATCTTTCCCCTCTATTCTTCCGTTCAGGTCACCCATTATTATTATTCTTCCTGTTATATTTTCTATTATCTCTGTTAATTGTTCCCAAAACTGATCTTTTAGTTGCGTTCTGTCATCTGCTCCTGGACCGTAGACTATTACTAAGGTTGTTTTGATTGACTTATGTAGTTGCATTTCTATCTTGAGTATTCTTTCTGTAACAGCTACCCATTTTTTAAGGTGTTCATAGTTTTCTCTTTTTATTAGGCATCCCACTCCTTCTCTTGCCCTCTGATCCTGTTCCACTCCTGCGTATATTAGCACGTTTCCACTTTGTAGCATTTTTTCTCTTTTACCTTTCTTTTTGGTCTCCGTTATTCCCAATATATCTAATTTTGCCTTGTTAAATTCTTCATCTAGTTCTTGTTCCTTTCCTGTTATAATTCGTATATTCCATGTCCCTATCTTCCATGTTATACTTTTTTGTTTATTTTTCGTTTGTTGTTTTAGTAATTCATATCCATTATCTTTGCCATTTTCGTCTTTACTAGTGTTAGTTGTTACGTCTGCCCTTAGTAGTTTTTTGTTGTACGTGTTATATTACTTAGTTTCCCCTCCAGCCCGCCGTTTGGTGACCTTCCACTTACCGTTCTTTTGCTACTGCTGCTGGTCCCCATTTGCAAGCTTTCTTTCTCTCTTTCTATTTTATCTTCTCCTTCTTCTTTTACCTCATATATTTCATTGTTGATTACCAGTTTGTTATATTTCAGATGTGCTCTGTGTCCCTGTTTTCTGGCCTCTTTCATCGTTGGAATCAGCTTTTTCCTTTCTTCTATCGTTTCCTTCGTATAGTCCTCATCTATCCATATGCTGGTTCCTTTCAGTTTGTTGGTCTTGCTAAGTATTTCGCTTTTGTTGTTTGCCGTAGTTAACTTCACTAATATTGGTCTTTGTCTATCTGCTTTGTACTTTCCTATTCTCCTCATTTCGTCTATATCTTCCTTGTTGATTTGTATATCTAATTTTTGTGTTACTGTTGTTAGCGCCTGTTTTGTTTCTTCACCATTTTCTTTCTCCTTGTCTTCTACCCCTCTAATTATAATACTTTTCCTTCTTACCTCGCGCTCCAGCCATTCTATCTTTCGGTCTTGAACCTGTACATGTTTCTTTAGCACAGCGTTTTATTGTCTCACTTCTTCGTTTTCTTTTATTAGATGCTCCAGTTTGTCGTTCATCTTTAATAGGTTTCCGTTTATAGCTTCAAACATATCTTCTATTTTCTTCATTTGTTTGTTGTCTATCTCCTCTGGTTCCATTTTTGGCCTTTGTCTTAGTGGCTTCACCCGCTATTGTGCTCTTCCCACCTTCACTTCTTCTGTGCAATATTTACTTCAGCTGCTCATTCATTTCTTGGTGTCTCGACGATTGCGGATTGCGGCGTATGATGGGATGCCTATCCTAACGACTTTGGCAAGCCGTCCGTTGAACGTAGCTATTGCTTCTTATCTATTCTATAGCATGTAATTTTGTTTCCTTAACCTATAAATTTGCTCTTATTTATATCTGTTTTACTCACTATTCTATTTTCTGTCTTATTTTTGTATCTCTCCTATTTTGAAGTGCAGGCTTCCTCCTCTATTCCTCTGACTTCTGTATTCTGAAGGCTCGATTAGGCCCGATTTGGACTTTAATTTATCGGAGCGCTCAAAACACATGTATTTCACTTCAATAAAGCATTCAATCTTTTTGGTTATATAATAATAAAAAAATAGTAGAGTACATATTCAATCTCGGTTGCAATGTTCTGCTATACTTATCATATAATTTAGATAGTACCGGACTAGTAAAAGATGATGAATTTTGTGAGCAATGACAAAATCATAAAGGATGTGAAACACTAAATTATGACTCTGTTAGAAAATAATATTTTTCTGTTCTAATAAAATTGTATTATTGAGTTCTTTACAGTTTTTAAAAATTTACTTTTAGAGGGACTTCTGTATTTCTTTTGAACAGAATTATGTTTATATTAACATGAGAAAGTTAGTTTGAATTAAAAAAATATATAATGTTGTACTTCTTGTTTTGTTATTTATATAGGAAACAACAGAAATGATCAATATCATTGGAATGGTGTAGTAATAGTTGTAAAATCGGAATATACCAAATATATTGAAAATTTTATTCCAATTTTAGATAAACTTAGGTTATTACAACTACGAGATCAACTCTTGCTTGGGAGAGCGTAATAAGAGAGGAGAAAGGTTTTATTAGTTTTGCCAGGAACAGCGTATGGTGTGTGCAAATAATTGGTATAAAGTTCATAAGAGGAGTGGATCTTTCCGCAAGATAATAAAAAAATCGGAAGACCTATAAGGAATCAGATCGACTAAATTCTCATCAAAAAACACTACAAAAACTGCATCACGAAGACATAAGATCGAATCATAATCCTTTTCTGGTAAATGTATCATTTAGGATGAAAAGAATTATTAAAATGAAATGAGATTTACTAGTAGAAGCAAACAAACTGAAAAATAATAACGACGATTAGTATTACACAGAAGTAGAGACATTATGTCAAGAACTTAAGAACATTATTCAAAAACTTCGGAATGAAAATCTTAAACCAAATAGAAGAATAAAAAGAATGAACTGGATGAACGAGTATATTATGAAATTGATGGATGGATGCAGGGAATTTAAACGCAATGATATTAAATATAAAAGGAAACAGAGAAAAATAAGGATAGCATAAGAGAAAAAATGTGTAGAGATGGAGGAAATCGAAAGATAGCACGGCATAAGCGGAATGCACAAAAAGCTGAAAGAAGTAGCAGCAGAGTTGCACAATAAACGCACACAATTCTGGTTAATAAACGTTGATAACATACTGTTGTTGTAAGTAAAGAATAAACAGAACATGTGGTTCAATTATATCCGAGAACTATTTCAAGACTAAAGCTTATAAATGGAGAAAGTTTTAATGTAGTAGTAGAAGTCAGTATTCATTCCTATACCAAAAAAAAAAAAAAAAAAATCGGTTGCCAAAAATGTAGGGATTACTAATTAATTAGCATAATGAGCCATATATTGAAAGTTTTTCTACGATTAATACATTAACAAATTAGACGAAAATTAACATTAGGGCGACACTCAGTTTGACTTCAGGAATGGTTTCAGTACAGAAGCATTATTGGCAATTAAAGTTCTTTGACAAAAATGTCGAGATTAACAAAAATATATGCTCGCTTGTTTCATTGATTATGAAAGAACATTTGACATACTGACATGCAGAGTTGATAGAATTAGCTGGAGTAGACAAAAAAGATCTTCGAATTATCAAAATCCTATATTGGGAAAAAAAGCTTCAACACAACTAGAAGAAGATTTGCCAAACGAAGTGGAAATTGGCAGAGGAGTGCGACAGAGTTGCATCCTTTTTCTCTTGTTGCTTAATTTATATTCTGATGCTATATATAAGGCAGCATTAAGAGGGGAAGAATTTGGCGTGAAGATTAATGGTGTACCGATTAATATTAGATCTGTGGATGATACTGTGTTATTTGCAGACACCATTGAAGATTTAAAACGACTCCTAAATAAGGTTCATACACACAGTATCGACATGAAATTAAGCATTAAAATTGAAAAACTAAATTTATAATTTACACATAAGTAATAACCAAATAAAACGAGTTAATGCTTTCAAATATCTAGGCTGCAATATTTCAGAGGATTTTATTTCAGTTCGCAAAATTAAGAGAAGCAGAGAAATAGCTTGCACTACCTGTAATTCGGTGAAAAGAGCATTTAATAATGTAGTGAATCTAAAATCTCGACAACGGATAACAAAATGCTACACGTGGTCAGTATTGTTATGGAATGTTGATCATTTAAAATGAACACGATGAATAGAATACAGGCGTTCGAAATGTGGTTACACAGAAGAATGTTGAAGATTCTATGGACCGATCATTAAATCATTAAATCATTAAATGAAAAAGTATTAAGGAGAGCTAACACGGACAGAGAATTATTTACCACCATCAAACAAAGGAAAGTGGCTTACCTGGCTCACATATAAAGAGAAATACCAAGTACTGCGGCTAATTATTAAAGGACAAATTGAAGCCACATAGGAATTGGAAGAAAGCAGATATCATAGATGAAGAATATAAGAGACTGGACAGGTTTAAGACCTATAGAGTAAATTTGTCGCAGGACAGATGACCGTGATCGCCAACGTCTGGTTAAGTGGATTTAAAGAAGAAGAATTATTTATATAGTAACAGCATTACACGTATCTATTTATGTTTATGTAACATATTATGTTTACGTTATTTAGCAACAAAACTGACTACATAGGTGTAGTTACTGTCTTAATTTTTTCT
Organism: Sinelater perroti; assembly: GCA_036346155.1. NCBI lineage: Eukaryota > Metazoa > Arthropoda > Insecta > Coleoptera > Elateridae > Sinelater > Sinelater perroti. Next base: position 6,140,634 of record JARFIY010000001.1, on the reverse strand, counting down.
TTTCTTGCCTATCGGCTATATTCTTCTGTTATCTTTAATTGATGAGGTATGGTAGTAGTAATGTTACAGTTATTGTTACATTTTTAATTATACTTGTTTACTTATCTTTTGCTTTGCGCAGCATGTTTTAATGGAAATTCAGCTAGAAATAGTGTCTTGCGTGATCACAATTCTTTAATTATGATTTGTTTAAGGAAAGTTTGACGTTTTTTTTGCATTTGCAACCTTTTAATTTGCTTTCACACTTTCTTAACACTGGAACACTACCAAGGGTACAGGTGTGCCCCAGTCTTGCTTCAAAACTTCTGAAACTGGTAGCACAAAATTGTGGTGCCTGCTAATCTTTTATATCAACACGACAGTTGATTTGCTACAGTCGTTGCAGTGACACGTGTTTTCGTTTGATGTAAAATCTCTGTTTGAGATAAAGGTGTGCCCTTGGGTAGTATTAGTGTGACAAATTCATAATTTTACGTAATCAGGTAGCGTTATGTTTATTTATTATTATATTACATTTTATTAGTTAAAGGTGTTTTTTAGCGTTTAGTAGGGCATGTAGTCTCTTCTAGACCACTTACTCAAAAAGAAATTGAGGCGATCATTGAAAAAAAAACTGATTTAGAAGAAGACAATCAATCAAGATCTGTCAGAAGAAGATGTAGTAATAGAAGACTTTAGAGATGATTTTGCAAGCGATTCTGACGACGAAGAATATTGTAATTTTCCCCTATCCTCGCTTCAACAAAAATTAAATGCAAAATGTCGAAGTGATACAGCCGGAACCAGCGGCAGTTTGGTAGAATATGAAAACATAGAACAAGAAATATCAGCACAAAATAATGAAGAACAATCTGCAAATGATAATGACGTACAGAAAGACAACATATATTTGCAAATTGAAGATGTATCGACTAAACTGCGTGGAAAAACGGGTTTAAATGGAGTGGTAAACTAGGAAAATAGACATTTTGAACTACTGCTCGAAATTTAGTTTTCAATCTTCCTAAAAATAAAGGATCTGCTCGTGATGTGTCTAGTGGACCTGAAGCATGGTCATAGTTTTTCATGGAAGATATTTTGAACTTCATAGTTACGTTCACAAATAAGGAAATTTTGGTTCAACGAAAGAAATGTGCAAGCGATTACCCCAATGATGTTAAAAATGTAGCAAATACAAGTGTGTGTCCATCCTGGACCAGAGATACTAATTTAATCGAAATTAGAGCTTTGTGTGGTCTGTTATACTACGCTGGTGTCATGAATATGAACGCTGTTATTACAAAAGAACGTTTCGACAAAAATACAGGAATCACCTTTTTTCGTGCTACCATGAGTGAAGCACGATTCAGTTTTTAATAAATTGTCTTCGATTTGATAATAGGGACATCAGGTAGAATGGCAAATAATTATCGTTTTCCACCATTTTGTGATATGTTTGAGCCCATTATTTCTAAATGCTTTGAACTTTACACGTCACCTGAGTATTGTAGTTTAGATGAACAATTAGTAAGTTTCAGGGGACGGTGTCTATTTAAAATTTACATACCTTTAAAGCCAGATAAATATGATACAAAAATTGTTACCTTTTTTCCTTTTTAATGCTGAGGTGTGTGTTGGTAAAGGCTCAACTCCAGAAGAGTTCCTGTTGCTGAATATTATTTATTCAATTGTACTAAACCAATTCATGGTACTAATCGCAATGTTACCATAGATAATTGGTTCACATCAACTGATACTGCTAGAAAGCTTCACAACCATCATTCTGTAACCATAGTTGGAGCACCAAAGAGATATAAAACTGAAATACCACAGGCATTCGTTTAAGTTAAAGACAGAAAAAAGAATTTGGTTATGTTTGCTTTTCACGATTTTAATACTATACTTTCTTATTGTCCTCCAAAATCAAAGCAAAAGAAGGTTGTTCTTCTGTTGTCTACTGATAAACTAAATTCGACACATCTTTCCGAAATTGTTAATTTTTACAAGAAGACTAAGGTAGGCATTGATTCTTTCGATCAATTGACTCATCGTTATACCGTTGCAAGGAAAAAAGGCGCTATCCACTGTGGATGTCTTACAGCCTTCTAGATTTAATCACTCAACAGAAGAATATATTTGAAAAAACTGGCCATAAATCTGATAATACCACTTATAAAATAACGCCTACAAATATCTACTTTATCCGCAGAACTCTGAGCCGTTATTTAGAGAATATTAAACTTGGAGCCAGAAACCAATAATCTTAATACCTAGACTGCCATCGACTAGCAGATGTTCATTTTGTCCCAGAAAAAAAGATCGCAAATCCCCGATTTCATGTAGAAAGTGTAATAAGTACATATATTTAGAAGCTCAAACCAAAGTTTGCCCCGAGTGCTCAAAGTGACTCATTGTTGGTAACATTCATTAACTTAGAGCCTAAGTTTGTTACGAGATATGTTTTTAGTATATAATAAAAGTTTATTTTCTCTGACTTTTTTATTGGGGTGTACCTGTACCTCAGGGTAGTAAAATAAAATATTTTTTGATGGGTAGTGTTCCAGGGTTAAAATGGTCGGCTATCGCTACCGGTTGGAAATTATGCACCCACTAAATCAATCCGATAAATTACTTACTGGATCTTAGAGTGAGCGGCCGTAATTGAAACGAATGTTTCCCGATTAAATGAGCTGCGAATCTCCATTGTAAATCTTCCCGACAGCCAATAGTTCGCGTTCCATTTGATGGGAATCCGGTAGCTTTCCGCTGTAATACTCACACCCGCTCGGCATTCTACTTTTTGTTGTCGAATCAACTGATTTCGCGGGCGCCCGCTCGAATGGAAAACAGCTTTGTTTTGCGTTATCCCCGAATTAAATGTCGGATTTTTAACGAAGCCATCGCGGCTTCTGACAGAACAATGGCGTCCTTGAGAACCCTTCGAAATCCGGGCGATCTGATAAATCTGTTCTGGAAAACGGGCTGTAGAAGAATTGCTGCTGGTTTTTAACAAGCCCAGCTAGAGATAATGTTCATTTGTTTACGATACAGTGTGATTAACAATAATTGTTATTTATCTTCTTAGTTGTATTTATTTACAAATTGATAAATTTTAAAATTAAAAGAGAATCAATAATGTTAAAGCGGGGTGTTCAAACTGATGCAAGCAAAGTTGTTATATCGAAATTTACTCTACCTTTTTTATTCATGCATGTATGCACTTTTTTTTTATAAATCTTACTATTAATGGGTAGTTTAATTGGTGCGCTGAGAATTACATATATGTAAATATTACATCTTGCGAAAAACGTTGTTAATAGCTATTATAAATAAATAGCTTATGTACATGGAAAAATTGCTGCAAAATATTCATGGATAGCTTAAATTATAAACTGCAAGTTAGTGCAAGAACCTTAAACTAGTATAAAGCAGTCTAGAAGTTTTCTTGAAGTGACTATCTTTTTCTTAAAAAATTATAGCAACTATATTGATATTACTGGTATGTACACTTAGAGCTAATTCGAAAATAAAATGTAAGTATGCATATAACTGAAGAGGCTAGGAAATTTATATGAATTTATTTTACAACCTATAAGAAAAAACTAGAAGTTGTAACATGACAGTAAATCAGTATTTGGGCTGATATAATATATAAATCGAATATAAATTTATTGACGCCATGTTACTTGTCGTTTATTTGAAGACAGTAAGGTTTATTTTGGAACTTTCATCCAAAAATGTACAAGATGCTATTAAGGCTCATTAAATTATTATTAATCAAAGAGATAGACAGCAGACAACTAAATAGCTTTTGTTTTAAATTAAATATGCAAGGTAAGATATTGTAATTAAACTAAATTAAGGCAAAATAGCTTCGAGTGATGCGAATGGTCTCTGGGGAGTCGGTTTTGGACTTGGCGCCTATCGCAAAGCCATAGTGATAGCGGTTAAAGTAGCCTAGGGGCATATTAAAGCCTATTTGTTTGTTTAAAAGCAGACACTGATGGACACTGTAACCGTTTGGTATTTCTTTTCTGTCCTCTTTTTTCACGGAATTTTTTCCAGAGCCCGATAATAAATTTAGAAAAAAAAGTAGAACGGCGACTGTACTAAATTTAATTAATATAATACTTAATACAAATTTTAGCAGTAATTATTAATGGAAAAATTATTAACAAAATTAATGACAAATTTTATATGTTAAATATCTCAGATGCAAAAACCGAACGAATGGACCCTAAATTAGATAATATCTAAATAGGAATATAAATAGCCAAACCAGAAAATGTAATCTCGAGAATTAAAATGAGAAACTCTTAGAAGAAATTGAAAAACAAAACAATTGAATGGTATGGCATAGAAAAAAACAAAAAATAAACCGGAATTCAAATTAAAAAAATTAAAAAAAACTATTAAGAGACATGTGAGTTATAATTTGGAAAGGAAAATTCAGGGGAGAAGAATAGTAAGAAAGTTGGAAGTTACGTCTGGATCTTAGAGTGGGTGGGAGAGCTTTTCAAAGCTTTTTGCATTAACCTAGGCAGTTGCGGCCTTATGAACAGGGATGTTATCGTGTAGGAGGCGGCCCGTTCGACCCAACATGCCACTCCTCTTTCTATTGATAACATCGCGCAATGTATGCATTTAGCTGGCTTAATACCCCTTGTTTACCAGTGTATTCCTTTCCTTAACATAAATTATGAAAGTTTTTTTTCAATTACAAAAGAACATTTTTATGATCTTTTTCGTCTATTGAGCCACCTTGCTTTCTATATCTGATTTTAGCTCAGTTTGCGTCATTGCATTAGCTTTTTTTGTTAGAAAATCATAGGACCAGATTATGGTTTTACCCCCTCTTACAATAAATTAAAGAAATTTTTCTTTGTTGTTGCGATAGAAATTTAAACATTGCTCACAACAATGTCACATATTGCTATTTTCCAACCCCTGAGATAAGTCGGTGGACCTAGTTGGCACTCAGCATATTTATATGGAAGTGTTCTTGGAGAATGGGTGGCATGAATGTACCAGAAAGCTCTACTCTTACTGATAATTCTTTTACTTTTAAACGCCTGTCTTCCGAAAGCACTCCAATTCACTTTCGGTGCTTTCTTGGCTTAAACAAAATGTTTTGCCCATCCCTTTGCAGTGAAATATGAATGCAAATGTTTACTGTACACAGTAACCAAATTTCGTTTATATCACTGAGACTATAGCCGTTTCTAGTGAGAAATTTAATCATGGTTTGATATTTAACATTATGCAAAATGATGTGGTACCTAACAACTCAAGTGACTGTTGCTATGCAACTGAGACAAATCAGTTACTGAAATTTTTACGAACCTGTAACCAAATGTGGTGTTATTTGGCGCTGCCGTTATTTTGTTTCTATTATTACTTTAACATAGGTGGGCTAAGATATATACATATCTTCCAGTTAAGTAAAGTTCTGTAATCACGCTACAAGTAATTGAAGCAAATTGAAAATGTACGAAACGTTTAAGCTCTGCCAAATATATAACATCAAATTTTATTCTGAAACTACACTATCATGCCTGATAGCGTGGTTTCATTTAGTAATGTCATAGTTTCCATGCGCTTTTGTATCTCTACGATCAAGTTTCAATTCGTATAAAGAAAGTTTTCGAATCAGTTTTAAGGATTTTTAAATGTATTAGTGACGATAAACTGCAGTGAAATTATTAGATTATTGTAAGTAAATGATTGAGCATTCAAGTGTTATAATGTAATACTATTAAAGTTTGTTCTATTAAAAAGAATTGACAACATAACTAATTATTAAAATGACGAGGAATTTAAAGGATACTTTTTGTATTTTTCTACATAAACAGAGCTGCTCGCGGTTACCTTTCTAAACAGTATTATAATTAGTAAGTATTTCACTTCTATTGTCGTTTAGTGATTTAACTCTGCTACAAGAATGTAAGCTTTTGTTCCCAAATTAATTCTTAACTTGCAAATGCGGAAATGAAACTGTAAATGATTCTTGTAGTTGTAAGTTACTAGTAGTAAAATCCTTAAAATATTTGCCCTTTTCTTATAGAGTTTATTATTTACAATTTTGGTATAAGTAAATCACAAGATAATTTAAATATAACAATTTGAGTTCTTGGAAAATTTTGAAAAAACTTTTTAGCTAATTTTCCTGATATAGAAACATTTGTGTAACATTTCAATTACCTCATTTTTTTATAAAAGAACAGCATAAATATTCTTTGATTATCATAACATAATCTGTTGGTCAGATGAAGTTGTTGATAAGTAGCTTGTCAGAAGTTGAAACCATTTTAATAGTATAAGCAGAGGGCGGCGCAAAAGTTATCACTAGATTTCCTCAGGCAATAATTTTGTAAATAACGAGAATTGGTTCTGTTTGTTGATTATGTTTATTTAAACGTTTAAATTTTTTCTATTAAGTCACGAAGATAATAGCGGTCGAGTGGCCACCGCCAGCGTTGATGCATATTCGGGCTCGTTTCACAGCAGTTTTCATGACATTCTCAAAAGTTTCTTTCCACTTCTTGTCGGATGTTCTTTTTTTAGGGCTGTCGAGGTCTGTAGCTTGTTTGTATAGACCCGTGACTTGAAAAAACCGTAAAGAAAGTCTAGAACGGTCAAATCGGGCGATCTTGCGGGTCAGTGCAACTCGCTAAAACGAGAGATTAAGCGGCCGGGAAATACTAGTTTTAAAAAGCGCCTCGTCGCTCATAATGACTTCCAATGGAAAGTCATTCTCATCGTGGTCGAGGTTTAGGAGGGATTGGCTGAAATTTACACGCGATTGGCGGTCTCCAGGCAACAGCTGATGAACTATTTGCACTTTTTACGAGAATATATTTAAGTCTTTCACTAAAATTTGCGGTAAAGACTGTCTATTGATGCCCAATTGCGTAACCCGTCGTCAGGGTTCTCTTGGACATATGTAGCCACAGTAGTTATATTCTCAGCCGATCGGCTGCTCTAGGACCGGCCACGTCTGCTACTGTCCTGTGTTGAGCCAGTCTTCTTGAGGCGAACGGCTAAACGTCAGTGTTTGTTCAGTTAGTGCCACACGACCAGGGAATCGACGACGAAATTCATGGCGAGTCAAAACTACTGACCGATTATTTGTCAAAAACCCAATTATTCCGCGTTCTTGAATTGAATAGTGATTCATGGTTTGTCTACGTGTATTCTGCTTCTGTTTACTTTACAAAGTCTCCATGACATGAAACGCCATTTGCAAAAATGAGAGCATCTTCCTATAGGGTGATGACTTTTGCGCCATCTATTACAATCAAATATAGTATACTGTATTGTATGTGAATACAAAGTTATTAAGCAATTAAGTGTCTCTAGACATTTGTAGATATTCATCTTGACGAATTGATAATGATTAGTTTTTTTATATTTTACAAGGTTGTAGAGTAAGCCTTAAAACTTGAGTTTTCCTTAGTCGCCTATTGTTGCTAATTTTGTTCAATCTTTTTAAACTTTGAACATATAGAATAATAACACAAGATGTGCAGATTAAATTATATTATCACACTTAAAAAAATTGGCGTCTCTTTAAAGAGTTTCCGAAAAAACAAAATTTTTTTATTGACTCATTATTATTTATCATATATTTTATGTAGCTAGATATTTAGTAAATTATATATCATAGAATTAACTTTAACAATAATTAACAATTAAGTTGTACGGTGGTATTTAGTGATACAGGCGTATTGAGTAATATAGCAATAAATAAATAAGTTATAATCGTAATAAAGATAAACAAGTTTGAACTACATTTAAATGAATCTCTTGAGTCTACGTGTTCTTCCTTCATCATGCAGAAAGGCCACTGTCACCATATTAGGGTAAAGAGACAACCTGTTTTTGTATTGTAGACTGAGCTTGATAATTTCTTCAATAATAATCTCAGGTGCATGCGGATCTCTTTTCTTGATTAATGGGGATTAGGTTAGTTAATCAGTGACGTGTTGCTCTCTAAATCCAAACTGGTGTTTTGGTATTAAATTTAGAAGAGCAGGTTTAATTTTTTTATGAAAATTTTTCAAAACGCTTTTGACAAGGTAGGCAAGGAGACTGATAGCTCGGTATAAAAATGTCTTTCCGTGCATTTTTATAGGTTTAGAATCACTACTATTAGTGCAACCTTTCAATGAGCAGGAAAGAATCCTGTACTTAATATGGCATTGTATTTATATATACAATGACATATTAAGCACAGTGAAGACAATATAAGTACCCTTGGATTACTTGCTTCTTCATCTTACATAAGAGTGATTTCAACTCTCTACTTGCCGCATTTAGCCTAACATTACCATTTGGTGCTCTTATTTTATGTCATGTTCCCTTAATTTAATTTAGAAATGTAGGAAGAGTTGGATGGTTGCAGTTAAACGTTTAATTAAGTATAAAATGTTGTTTTCAGTTTTGAGTGATACATTAAGTGTGACTTTTCTATCTAAGATTTTTTAAAATTCCAGTTAGTCTTCTTGTTGCATAGTGTTGGAGGTTTGTAGCAATTAAGCACGTGAGCACTGAGCGCAATTGTGATAGAAAAATAGTCTGAAGATAAATATAATTTTGACCATAGATAATTTTAGGATATGTCTGGTTCTATGCAGAATTTAATGAGATCAAGTAGTTTGTTGATATATGTATGTGGGATAGCAGGTTGGTTGACCAGTTGACAGAAAATAAGATTGTTCTTTTTTATTGTTTTTAGCAGTTCTCTTTCTTTCGGTGTGGTCACTTGGGATGTGGTGATGTGTAACATTGTAGTCTCCTGCTAAAATAAGTCAACTTCTGAGAATGTTAAAAGAGTGATTAAATTGCTCTTATTTTATAATGTGTCTAACTGGGCAATATAGTAAAAAATTGCAGATAGACGTTGAGGTTCCTAGACACTTTTCTATGTTTATTCTTGCTGTTTATATATATATATATATATATATATATATATATATATATATATATATGATCATATCTGTACTTCGGTAGTGACGTGTGTTTAATTGAGCTCCGTGTTATAATAACAGTATCAGCATGTGCAGCACCAACGGAGTGAGATATATAGAGAAAGTAATTATGATTTTGTAGGTACGAACGTTTAGTGAATCGGGTTTTGAGTATTAATGCAATATCTAGTTTGTTGTTTAATATAAAAGCTTTTAATTTCTGCTGATGTTGAAAAGTCCATTGGCATTTCATTCCACAATTCCTAATATTTATTATTCTATAAGTCGTGTAATGTGCAGATGTACGTTATCTATACATTACCGGTAGGTTGGTTATTTCCTCTGACCATTTGGGCTCTTATTTTTTCTGAGAAATTTTTGGAAAAATCGTTATTTGTTGTTTAATTAGCGTTTATTTGTTTTATTTTTAACGTATATCTTTACAGTTGTTTATGCACTTGATTTTTTCTATGGTTTGCATATCTTTAATTATTTCTTTCCTTCGATATTTAGTACTTAAATAATTACCTGCACATTTTATATAGGGTAGCGTTTTGCTGCCATATCAGAAAACTATTAAAGCTATGTTTATGAAACATTTAAAGATAAGGAACGATTTTAATGGTAAGCTACAATGGGTTTTAAAGTAGATGTATATATCACTTTTCTTTGTAATTTGAAATCATTTTTGATTTTTCTTAAACGTTTCTATAATAATTAAAATGTTGGTATTTTGAAATTCTAACAATATATTATGTAATTGTTATTATTTTATTTAAGTTAGAAGACAGCTGCATTTTTTAACATTTTATAATGGCAAGAAATTTAAATTTGCACGAAAAAACAAAGGCTTTTTTATTACCATTCAATTTCTTGAAACTGTTTTTATTGCACATGAAACTTTTTGTTTACAATAATTACCTATCTTGATATACGCAATTTGTTGTATATATTTTTAAGATCTCGCACATGTTACTTTAAGGACATTAGATTTTGTCAGAATATAAAATTTTTATGTTCAAACTATTTCAGATAGCATTTTATTACTTAATATGTAATTTTGCATGCTTTAAATAATATATATTTAGAAATACGTAAATATCAGATTTATTCGTAAGATAATTAAAGAGCAAATCTCTGCCTGAATATAAGAGACGATCGCCAACGATTACTTCTTACTTATTATTCCTAAGTTATCACTTACGCAACTCTTTCAAACCAAAACAATTTTTCCAACTCCCGTCAAACTTTCAAAGACTTGTGGATGCTTTTGGAGTGTGTAGTAGATTGAGCCTCCAAGTGAAGAACTAAATATTCTTGTTAATGGTAGTGTTAAATAAATGTTGAAATATCGAGAATTTTTTGATAATGGACCTTGTTCAACTTTTAAACCAATTTATAAATATATACAACTATTAAATATTTGTTGCGCGCCATTTTTATACTGTAAACATTAAAAGTTTACATTTGAATAGTTGTTATCTAAACACATGGCAAAATCTACCAAAGATCACCAAAAATGTTTGTAAAATGAGTTTTAAAAAACAGAAATTCAAACTACTTTTTGCAAAAAAAAACTTACACTGAGTGATGAAGTTTATTATTTAAAATGATTTTGTGAATCTTGAAAACTGCCGCATTTGAGGTAGTAAAAATCCGAGTACTATGAACGAAAAACCAATGTATTCACAGGAATGCACTGTTTAGAGTGCATTGTGGACTGTAGGAACCATTGATCAGTACTTTTGAGGATGAACTTGGCAATGCTGATACTGTAAATGGTGTACAGCGTTGGGAGATACTAAACAACTTGGTTTTCAATGAAACCAACAACTTGAACTTAAATGACACGCGGATTCTACAAAATGGGGGCACATGTCACAGCATGTCAAAACACTTATTGTATTTTTAACTAAATTTCTATTCGTATTGTCTCGCAGAGGGGTGACATCGATTGGCCACCGCGATCTAACCCAATTAGACCTCTTGTTTTAGGGATATTTGAAGGAAAGAGAGTTTTTTTTAACAAACCTGCTACAATTCTAGGGTTAAAAGAGAACGACAGACATATAACTGCTTAAAATAGAGTCGCATCCATGGGAAAGCGCTATGGACAAACTTGCTAAGAAAATGGTTGCATGTCAACGGAGACGTAAAGGGCATTTGACCGACATCCTACTTTATATCTAACTGTATCTTTGTATTTTACACTGATAGCAATAAAATTCGGATGGCTTCATTATTTTGTGTTTTTTTCAGAGTATGCTGAAGTCTAATTTGCATAATCTTATATTTTCTTACTTTAGAAGCTTCATTGACCAGACAAGCTGCTGATTTCGACATCCAATTATACAGTTTGATGTAAAATGTTATTCTGAGATTCGATATGCATCTTGAAAAAGTTTTTTATTATAATTTTAGATTTTTAAATTATCTCTTAGTTTGCAGTAATCGACACGTCATTACATTAGGATCTGTAGATATTATTTAGTCATTAATTTATAAGTTGCTTTGAAGTGTTTAGCATTCGCTTGGGTTGTCGGAAAGTTTTCATAATCACATTTAAATACATAGAAGTTCGTAAAATTACCAATGCAAATAAGTACAGCCACGTTTTGGTATCTGTAAGCATTCGCGCAGTTTTGCTCTCGAACAAAGCCAGCTCTTTTCAAAACGTAGGGTATTTAACGAACTGCCTGGCAACTTTAGTTGCATAGTTGTACTCTTTAAAAATAGAGCACTGTTTTAACTATTTAGTTGAAAACGTGATGTCTACGATTGTAATTTCTAGATGGATCAGTTAGAAGGTCTAATTTAATCTGACTAGTAAGCTTAAACTACAGTCCCAATTCACAACCAGTGCGATTAATAGAATCCGCATTAATATATGTAATCGCTTACTGAAGTGCGCTTTAAGGAGTTGTGCTGTCATTCAAATTGCTGTACAACAGTTGTGCGTCGCCTATGTACACTTTCGCATTATGAACAGCGTCGAACGGAATTTAAGGCGTTGGATGGCAAATAAAAGTTATATCTGCGTATACATTTTTAAAAGGCATTTTAACTAAACAAAAATATTTTAGCTGAGTTTAACCCAGAAAATTTTCACAAGAATACATTTTAAAAGCGTAGTAAATTAAAAAATAACAAAACTTAATTCGATAATTTAGAATCAAATTACAAAAGGGAAGTGGAAGGACTAAGTAATTCGATACGGTATTAAATAGCAAAAAGAAAGTGAATACGTTTCATAATAAAATTCAAATTTAACGTATGTACATGGTTTGATATTTGATATTTGCGATGGATAGATTTAATTGGGAATATTTACTTTTAGTAAAACTGTGTTTTACTGGAAATAAGTTAGTATTTAGTAATAAAATGGTTGAGGTCAATCTGAATTTTTTAGGTTGCATTACGTGAAATCTCAAGAGAATGTTGTGCGTATGCGTAATATTAGTCAACACAATAAGTTAGCTTTACATAAGCAACAACCTATGATTGTTGACAAAATAGGCCGAGAATACGACTGCAGAGTTGATATACTCGAATCCCTTCAAGCCGGAAAATCGCCGCCAGAAATTATTTCGTAGTTTGGTTGCAAAAAGACCTACATTTAAGACGTAACCAAAAAGTACGGGGAATCTGACCACCAAGAAGAAGGGAAACTCATAGTAATCGATTTGATCGCACGTTAGGGATTAATTCGTCTGCGAATTGAAAGAAATGATTGCTCTGAATACTGGGTGAGGCATGAGTGACCTGGCAAGGTTTACGGTCAATTTAACAGTATACAGTATACAAAGACCTGTACTATAAGTCTTTCGTCCTAAGGAACCGCTAACTGGTGAGAGAAAAATAAGATAGACAGGAAGTTAAAAGTCCAAATACTGCTGAAGGACATCGGCCACAATAGCGCTAAGTTGAGATTCTTTTTGGGCGAAAATAGCTTTATTCGGAGCAGGAAGGTTAGTCACTAAAATGGCCACTGGATTTGCCAAGATGCTTTTGAAATGCTTATAGTTACGTATAAAAAGTTTCTTGTCCCTGTGATAGTGCTGAAGTTTGTTAATAATAAAGAGAATGTTATGGTGTTCCACTCCTATGAAGAAGGTTTGACCGCCGACAACATACCAACGTGCTGGAGAGAGTAGATGGCCGCTGAACGGGAGTACTTGTTCCAACAAAAATTCGCCTCAGCTTGCAAGGTAAGAATGATCCAGGCATGGTTATACAACAATTTGTATCAGCAATGGTCCTCCAGATTATGGACACCCTCTAGCTCCGACTGCAATTTCCTTGGCTATTACCTGTTGAGCGTGGTGCGAGTGAAAGGCATCATAATACCAAGGAGTGCTTAAGACCTCCATTGCGGAGGAAGTTGTCTTGATTTTCAGCAGGTTTAGTTCTCGACGCGAGAAAATCGCGGCCGCTGATGGGGGCGACATTGAATTATATGATTCTCAATACTTGTTTACTTTAATTTTGCTAAATTTCATGTAAATAAATATAATTTTTTTGTATTTTAATATTATTTTTGTTATTATTTATTTTTCGGATTTAGCTCGACGACCCTATAGCTGATGTCGTACGATTTTTGGTTGCCTATATGTATGATTTTTATTAGAGCTACCCGCATCACTTCAAATAAATAGCACGTTTTTTTAAATTTATTTTAATTTTAATTTAGTTAGAACAATATTTCTAAAGTTAATATATAGTTTATTTATTGAAATTTTTTAGTTGCTTTGCTCATGATCGATTTCTTCTATTACTTAAAGATATTTCTCTCTACTGTACTATTAGTACAGTCTGAAGCTGTATAATGGTTTTGTTTATAATTATAGAAGTGACCTCTTTGTGGAGTTTATAGAATAGAAACGCATTATCGTCTAAGCTGAGGTTGCCCAAAATGTTAACTAATACTATTTGGTAGTTTATCGATGTCAATATTTTTGCGATGTAGTTATTTGTCGCCTGTTGTTGTTTGAAGATGTACTGTTGTTAGAGAAGTTTGGATGTTGTCGTATAATACTTATTGATGTGCTTATGCCAATAAATAAAGGAACTGACAAATTATTGATGTTGCTATACATACAAAATGATTGTGTTACCTAAAATCATAGCGTTGATGGTAACTAATGAGACTTTTGGTTTTCCTAAAATGACAATTACTACTTAGTTCTTGATGACTTTTAAAAATTTTTCGGAATGTCTTTCTGAAATATATTTATGCAAAAATTTAAATTATTCTTATGCGTTTGACTTCAATTCTATACTTAAACATCTAGATGATTATTCTCTGATTATTTTTAATTTGTAATTAAAAAATTATAATGAATGCTATTTAGTATACTTAAAATGGTGACGTTTAGTGTTCCTTTTCATGGTGAAACGTTCATCGAAATTTATTGCTAATCAAATGACATGCGGCGAAGGCGTTATCGATGTTAAAAATGTGCGTTTGTGGATGCAAAAGTCTAAATAAGGTCGAGAGTTGTGTGACAATAAACTGGAGCAGCCTCGGCCACAAGCAGCTAGACCAAATCACAATTGTGCTAGTGGAGCAAGTTGTTATGGAAGACTGTCGATCAGGTGTGCATGATATTGCCTCTAAACTTGGCATTTTCGATGGATCTGTGGAATCAATATTGAATGATGACTTGAAAATACGTTTCTTCAAGGTGGGTCCTACGAATGCTGATGGATGACAAATTGCGTATGGTGGAGAGGCAGGCGTGTAAATATCCTCTTAAACGGTGTGGGGAACAAAGTACGGACGTCTCGAAGTAAGACGCTGCAGCCCAAATGTCCTTAAACGGCCGGCGTGAAAGCGGATGAGGGCGGCTACCGATATCAACCAACGAGTAAATTTGCTAAATCGCTTACTGTAATCGGCTTCGGCTTCAACAGTGTTGATTTCCTGGTAGCCACTGTGAAATCAACGCTGGTGTCAAAGTACTCGAGCGCTCGCATGTTAATAATTCGCAGCTTATCACAGCCTTTACAGTGGCACGAAAAGTACCTGCAAGTCATTTATATCGAGTGAATCGGTTTTTAATACGCGTTGCCCGCTATGCGACAGAGAATACCAGCTGTTTGGTTGCCTTCAATTTAGAAATATAAAATAACCGCAATCGCGTTTCGAGTTAATTAAAGCGAAACGCGGCTGTGTAAATTGTTTAAGGCTATCTCATTCTTTAACTAAATGTAAATCACGTAACGTTTGTAAAACTTTTAAAAAACAGCATCATTCTTTATTGCATTTTTCCAACTTAAAAGATGATCGCCTTATTAAGCCGTCTGTGGCGGCTAGATCGCAAACAGGTAACCGTGCGCCCATAGCAGCTCAGCCAGCGGATACGGTAACACAACTCCACGATTACACGTCCTCCGTATCGCATAGTGCGGCAATCTCGTCGAGTTCGGCTATATTGTTATCGACCGCACAGATCTACGCACATGGTAAAACCGAAAATACGCTCGTGTCCCAAAATAATTTAATTATTATGGATTGTTGTAAACGCTTGAACATTCCTATAATTAAATTACGTAATTTATCTTTACAAAGTGTTGGTATGACCTCACGACCTGTACACGGTTTTATTAATTTCACAGTAGAATCGCGAATTAATTCTAACAATAAATATTATATTCGTGCTTTAGCAGTTGACTGTATTGCAGACAAGCTTCCCGCAAATTTCATTAGATTAAATGAAGATATGTCATATTTAAATAATTTACCGTTTGTCGATGTATCCTGAAAGGTACCGGGAGAAATTGACGTTATTCTTGGTGTACAACTGTTTCCTTATATTTATTTGGGAGATAGGGTCGATTCTGGTAATCGCGCAACACCCGTTATATTAACTAGCATTGGTTACGTACTTATGGGTGATATTGCATGTCATTGTGATGCAACCTGCCTACATAGTACTACATCTTCGTTTACCGTGCTTGCTAACGTTGACATTGAGTCAAGTTTACGGAAGTTCTTTGAGTTACAGTAAATTCCATCTCAACGTTTTATTAGTCCAGACGAATTAGATTGCAAAAATATCTTTAACTCTTCGACTTTATTTAAAGAAGGCAGATATTTTGTTGATCTACCTTTTTCATGAACCCTTCTGAGTTGGGTAATTCACGCGGTGTGGCTCACCGTCGTCTACTTGCGCTCGAGCGTAAATTCGATTGCGTGCCAACACTACGCGAGAATTATAATAAAACTATCGCCGATTATATAACGCAGGGATATTTGTCTCAGGTGTCTAACTCTGAATTGATAGAGAAGGGCTACTACATAACGCATTAAGCCGTTGTCAGACCAGATAAGGACAGTATCCGTATCGTTTTAGACGCTACTGCTAAAACGCACTCAGGGCTGTCACTTAACGACATTTTGCATGTCGGACCTAATTCGCAGGCCGACTTGTTCTCGTTGTTACTCGACTTTCGTACATTCCTAATAGCAATGACCGCTGATATAAAACAAATGTTTTTGCGCATTGATGTAAACGAGCGCCATCGTAAATACTTACGAATTTTATTTCGCTTCAGTAGGAACGAACCTATTCGCACTTACAACATTGACCGCGTACCCTTCGGGCTAAAGCCTAGCCCTTACCTAGCGATGCGCACGTTACGTAACTTAACGTGCGAGCATAGTGACCGCTTCCCTGAGGCTTCTAAACTGGTAGAAAATCAATTTTATATGGATGATTACCTCCATTTGGTTCCCGATGAACAGATTGCTATGCGATTGTCTCGCGAATTAATCGATTTATTTAAGTTAGGCTCTTTCGACCTTGTCAAATGGACCACTAATTCACCCGCTTTATTGGAGGTTCTTCCCGAGTCTCACCGCTTACCAGTAAATTTTTCTGACATGGATAACGATATACACAATTTTAAAATCCTTGGTTTAACCTGGGATCCTGATGACGATTACTTTTCTTTGACAACAGTCGCTGTAGAAGATAAATGCACGATTCTATCACTAGTTTCCCGCTTCTTCGACGTACTTGACGTTGTAGCTCCAGTCGTGCTGTACACCAAAATTCTTATTAAGGGACTATGGCTAGCTAAAATAGACTCGGATGAGGTTTCTTCAGAATCCATTATCAGTCGCTTTTCGGCTTTTGCAAGCAATTTTTCCGCACTCTAAAAATTCCGCGCCATATTGGCATTGTTAGAAAAGCAGTAGTGAACATCGTAGCCTTTTGTGACGCGAGCTTCAGTAGTTATGGTTTTTGTGTTTATTTACACATTACTGATCCTGAAGGTAATATCACCGTCCGGCTTTTATGTGCAAAGTCAAAGGTTTCTCCAGTTAAAATAACAACTCTAACTCGATTAGAACTTGTCGCCGCTTTGCTGCTGTCTAAGCTTGTTCGCGTGATTCGTGATAAACTTTCCGCTCGTGTACCTATTACAGGTGTTTACGCCTTCTCGGCTTCTACAATAGCGCTTTCGTGGATCCACTCATCGCCATATAGGTGGTCTATTTTTGTTAGCAATCGTATTGCTAAAATACATGAAAATTTACCAGCCGCTTGCTTTAATCATGTGTCCAGGAAAGAGAATCCCAGCGATTATTTTTCACGCGGCATGCTGCCTTCTGATTTAATTAAACACTCGCTGTGGTGGAATGGCCTTGCTTGGCTTCATCAGGCTAGGAGCAAATGGCTTTTAAAATTCATCCCGACTGCGTGTGAAACTTTACCGGAGTTCAAATAGAAGGCGTTTGTTGTTAAAGCCGCAAATTTCGAACCACATGTTTTTGACACTATAGTCGCTCGTGTTTATTCGTGGAATAAACTGTTGCGCATATTCATGTACATTCTCAAATTTGCAAGCAAAAAACGTGATAGTGATCAATCTGTTAAAGGTATTTAAATCGCTGAAAAATTTGTTATTCAAATAGTTCAAAGTATTTACTTTTCTAACGAATTAAATTTAATTAAAGCCGGCGAACTTTCGTCTAAGAAGTTGCGCAGTTTGTCTATCTTTACCGATGACTACGGAATCTTACGCATCGGGAGCAGACTGTCCCATTCGGACCTGCCTTACGAGGCCAAGCATTCCGCGCTTTTACCTAAGCGTGACCGCGTAGTTGATTTAATTATTGATCACTACCACAATACTTACTGCCACATGGGCCCCGGGCTATTGTTGTCTATTATAAGACAGCGGTTTTGGATATTGGATGGTAGGACAATGATTCGGTCCCGCTGCCGCAAATGCAATAGTTGTTTCCGTTTAAATCCTGCACATCCAACATCTGAAATGGCTGAACTGCCACGATATCGTGTCCGCGACGCTAAAACAATATTTTAGCTGACTTATGTATATAGATAGTGTATTTTATTAATAGGGCATTTATATAGTTTGTTACGATATAAATATAATTGCAATTTAGTTTAACTTAGATTCAACTTATACTGCAATCTAACCGCAATTTAACGCACCTGAAATATAACAGTTAATTTCAGAAACTATTTAATGGCAATATTGTTTCAAACCGCTGTTAATAGCTCCTTTATAAAATATTAATTTTTTGAAAGCTCGGGACCTTTCAAGTCGGGGAGTATGGTGTGGCGGCCTTTCGCTCTTGAACGGTATGTGTTTCGGGCGGTGCGAGTGACTTCGATGTCTGCCTGCAGGAATTTTGCTATCGCACACAAAAAACAGCAGATGGACTTTTTTCGCTCGGCCTGCGAGCCTCCATACGCCGTCGGCGGCACATTTTGAAACGCATGCCCATAAGTGCTGTCGAATCAAAATTTCCCGCAAAATAATCTACCGCTAAACCAGCCGATTACAGATGAGCGATTTGGCAAATTTACTCGTTGGTTGATATCAGTAGCCGCCCCCATCCGCTTCCGCGCCGGCCGTTTAAGGAGGATTTGGGCTGCAGCGTTTTACTTAGAAATGGGCCGTACTTTGTTTCCCACACCGCTTAACAGGGCACGGCTATTTACACTCCTGCTTCTCCAGATGGCAATGTCTTAGGTGATGTTGACACGTGATGCCGTGAATTTTTAACCACGAAAAATACTTTTCGTGGCCGTTTATTTTTAAATCAAGCCTCTGTTATATCATCAATTTTTTAGTGGGCAAAATACATCCATAAAGAGGTGTTTTCAGCAGCCATGGAATTATGGCAATGACGTTGTGAAAAATGTGTACGTCTAGACAGATTACGTTGAGAAGTAACAGAAGTTTCAATTTTATTGGGTAAACACTTCTTCAGAAAACAATTTGGAAACCTTGTAAGTTGAACACATCTCGTACTCGGAGGAAGAATAAAATTTTGCTTTATTGATATCTCAAAAACTATTGAGAATTCTACTCATGTTTATTGCAACGTTTTTGGTTAAAATGTTTGGAACGTCCTTGTGGGGCGGCTTGTATGTTACAAAATAAATTATATAACGTATTTTAAATGAATAATGAAAGTCAGAAGCAAAATATATTTGCACAGATTTTATGAAGCAGAAATAATAACGTTTGATTTTGTAATGTAGCGATTTGATACAAATCTAATCAAAATTTAATGTATTACGTGTAAAAAAGTTTTAAACGAAAGGTGGTTATAAGGTGTGGTGACATGAAATTTTTAAGAAGTCATAACATGAAGAATGATAACATTTGCGTAACACATGAGTACTATTTTTACACATTTTTCACCTCAAATTACACTTAATAGAAAAGGTCACATTTCTAAATTTCTTGAGACACGATTCTAGATGGATCTACCTGTTAAGTCGATTAGAAAAGGAAGTTTTTAAGTTAACGCAAACTAGATTAAAATTAAAGAACTCTATGATTTGATCTGATTATTGGAAAAATGCTAAAATAACTTCCAGATGGGGAAATCAAAATGATCAAATGATTTTTAATGCTATTCTAAGGTTTGAATACTTTTCTGCGTAGTGGAGAGTAGAAAAAATTCTAATATTTAAACCAGGCACACTTTCAACCAAAGTGGAGTCGTATAGAGCTATCAGCCTACAGCCAATAATATTAAAGATATTTGACAAACTCCTATTGCAAAGAATGTTGTCTCTCATCGATGAAAGGTAATTAATACAAATGAGTTAATTCGACTGTCGATGACAATATTTCACTGTCGAGTAGATACATTAAATTTCTACTAAAATAAAACATGACTGAAACCCCGAAAGATTATATCACGGCAGCCAACATTCATAGATTTAATGCAGGAATTCGATAAAGTGTGGTATTTAGGCATTTGAAAGAAAATCAAACTTAGCTTACCACACACATTACTTGTAATTTTAATTTTAGATCACTAATAGACACTTTTTGGTGGAATATGATGTCGGCACATCTTTGTTGCCTATCACACATTTGTAGTTTTTCAGGTTAGTGCCCTGGGCCCAGTGTTATATCTTATATGCACAGATAATCCACCAATAATCAGAGATACTTGTTATTTTTTCAGACGAAACGATTTAATAGCTTGTTGTTCCGAGATATTTACAAAACCATTTTGTTAAAATAGAAGATTAAACCAAACTATGTCGCATTCGAGTCAATGTGCATACAACTGTTCAGGTGTCATTTAAAACTCGAAGAGGAACATGTCCTCCTGTTCAGTTAATTGGAATTCTCCTTCCTCAAAAAGGGGTGATCAACTATCTTGTTACCTGTCTGGATCAGCGACTAACATGGACTTTATACATAAGGCATAAGAGACTAACGCTAGGCCTCATCCCTAGAAAATATTACTGGATTATGAGACGTAACTCACAATTATTTTTTTAGAATAAGCTGCACGTACAAAGTTGACATCAAAGCCATTTGGTTCTACGCGACCTAAATATACTCCCACTAGAAAAACTACAGCGCTGCTAATATAAAGTACTGTAACTAATAAGTGACGCCTCATGGTTCATTTCAAATTGGCTTCTACGTACAGATGCTCAAGGAGATAATTTCAAAAGACAAAAAAAAACATCACTAAATATCAGGTAAGAATTAGAAATTACCTAAATCCTTTAGGAATAGAATTATTAACGCTCCAATCGGAAAGAAGACTGAAACGGCATGGCACGACTGGCTGGATCTACCACAATACTTCCAAGTTGTCATAACTAGCATATTTTCTATTTTGTATGTATATTGTTTTTTAAACGTACGTAGAGTTGGCCACACGATGTACTGTGACGCGTTCTTTTTTGTAATTACATCTTTTAATTAATGAAAAATAATCTTGAAGTTAGTTTCATAAAGTGACTTGTACTGAACCTTTATCTGTTTAGAAAAAGTTATAGCATGAAAGACAACGTTAATCTTCTAGTACGATTCGGAAATAAAGAGATAACTCTAGCATTAAAAATGTTATATAACAGAGAGATTAGAAAAGTTAAAAAAATGCTGGAAATGGTAATTGTTTTCATTTTTACTACTGATATTATTAGCGTGGTCATGATTGAATGGTTACCATTGATTGAAATACTTACATAGCAATATTATATCAAGCTTTTCTCTGAACTCTAAAAACAAGCGAGGCAGAAGAAAGCAAGAATAAACCTGCAAAGCTTGCAGCGCATAGCGAAGTGGCAAAGCAGTATCCCAAATTTGAGAAATCACGTTTCCGGGTTAAAGGTCACGTAGTATTTCAAAGTTTTATGTTTAAATTAATCAGTGTTCAAAGACGAGTTGAATGATATGCTACATATCCTATGCTGCTATTTTGAAAATTTGAAATCGTAAAGGTCGCTAACGCTGACCTGTGACCAATCAGTTTCAAAATCGTTAGAAAACAAGCCTTTTTTGGTCACCTGTCGATTGGTGAAAACAGAATTTGGAAATTCATAGTAGAAGTATCATACTAATTAAAATTACAAATGTATTTTATGCACTTTTCAGTGCTCGTGAGTTTTTGGACGGTGCATATCCAAATCGGTGGATAGGGCAAAGAGGTCCACAACCGCGACCGCTTCAGTCTCCAGATTTAAATTTTCTAAATTTTTTTTCTGGGGTCTCCTTAAATCACCAGTTTATACGACTCCGATTGAAAATATTGAGGAACTAAGAAATCGCATTGTTGCATCATTTGAGACAATTGGAAACAACCCCGATATTTATCAACGTGTTTGCCATTTAGTACGGCGGAGAACAGAAGCCTGTATTGCACTTGGTGGTGATCATTTTCAATAATTTCTATAATTTCATTGTGTTTAGTACCAACCATTTATTGTATAAATTCTTAATTTATTATTAAATTTTGTATAAATTTAAAACTAAGCCATTTTGGATATTTATTTATATGAACATTTCTGATCAAAATAACCTCAGGTTTTAAAGTTTGTCGCATATATCTAGAATCACTCTGTAAGTATATATATATATATATATATATATATATATATATATATATACATATATAACTTACATAAGAAGTTAACGGTGATCTATTAGTGTAATACAAATGTTAAATTATGTTCAGGTATAGTTATGTAAATTAAATGTATTTTAAAATTTCATTAAGTGTATATTAATGCTAGTCAACAAACAAAAAGATCGTTACTGAATTCTATATGTCTGTCGGTCTGTCTGTCGGTCCGTCACAAAATTTGAGATTTTTTAAAATTTGAAAATGGATTTTTATTGGAAATTTTACGCTGATTTCGAATTCGAAATTATAATTTCTATCTAAAATAATTTTCGAGATATTCGACTTCGAATTTCGGGAAAATTTTTGACATTACGAATTTAAATGTGATTCTTATAGGAAATTTTACGCTGAATTCGAAAATGAAGTTGGAAAAGTTCTATGTCGAATAATTTTCGAGATATTCGATTTCGAATTTTTAAGTCTTAAGTTCGTTCTGGGATTGCTTACAGTGCAATCTCTTCGCCGGCCCCATGTTTTATTATTTGAATACATTATTAATACTCTTTAAATGAATTTAATTTTAAATTGAACTAAATTTAGTTGTCCTGCGCGCGAGGTATTTTTTTTGCCATTACTATTGCTATTGTTATTCACTTCTTTTGCAGGATCAATTCTATTATCATAAGGCTCTTCAAAGTCTCCGCTCAATATGAAAGCTGGTTTTAGATGATCGATGGGCACTCATTTTTATTGTTAATTTTAACAACATGTTGTCGCGTGATGCTACTTTGAATTGCTTGTTGTAAAGAGAATTCGACGGGCTTCTAACAGAGAGTATACATACAAAAGGCGCAGTTTCGAGGTTCTTGTAAATGAAAAAAATGTTTGTACAGCGGCTAGAAGCAGAGGATGGTTTTACATATTTTATGTTTTCTTTTAAGCGCTCGACAAATTAGATGTTTACTTCGACACCGCTCATTGTAAGGAATTTTACAGATAGTCGAATACGGCTACCGTAGAAAATTTCAGCTGCACTCGCATTCAAGTCTTCCTTACTAGCGGCGCGTATACCTAATAATACTATAAGGAGAATTTTGACCCAATTTTTGGTATTATTTCATTTTATTGCTGCTTCGAGTTGCCGGTGCAGTGTTTCGATCATACCGTTGGACTGTAGAGGGTAGGCTGTTCTGATGTGGTTAGAGCCCAACTATTTACACAGTTCGTTAAATAACGCGGATATAAATTGACGTCCCTTATCTGTAGTTATTCGTATAGGTATGACGAAGCGAGAAATCCAAGTGTTAATAAAAGCGAAAGTTACGGTTGATGCTTCTATATCGGTGATAGGTATAGCTTCAGCCAATGAAAAAACGTAAAACAATACCGATGAAGACTATATGTCGAACTTGCCGTTAAGTACATTTATCTAAATTTTGTTTAGAAATATAAATTAGTGAATTGTGATTGGTAAAAATTGTAAATTTTCTATCTTCGATAGTGTGTTTCAAACGTTTTAAATCGCGAACAATTTGCTACGGACTATTCTTTTTCTGTGCTGAAGTTAAAGACTTTGTGAAAGAAACGAAGGTTGCCAAGTATTGTTGACGAATTATTGCAAGGCTGCACTCCTCGCGTAATTAGAAGTATCTACAACTAAACTAACAGGCGCGTCTGGCACTGGATTTTGGCAAACATTTTCACGTTTGCAAGGGCAACTTTTACGTTTGAAAAAGTGGTCTTAGCATTCTCCTTCCATTCAACTGGTGTATCGCCTTTCTTCAGATCTTTTAACTCATCGTTCAACGGTTGTAAAATTGTGGCTTCACCCGGAATAAATCAACAATAGAAATTCATTATGGCGAGAAATCGTCGTAATTGCTTAATAGTTTCGGGTTGCGAAAATGTTTCAATTGCTTCTACGCGCTCAGCTAAAAGTTTTATTCCTTGTGCCGTGACGGTATAGTAGAGAAAGGTTAGTTCATTCGCACCCAAAATATATTTTGCGGGATTAACAACAATTCCGTATTGGCTTAATCGATCAAAATGCAATTGAAGATGTTCTAAATGCTGTTCTTTGTTTTCTGATGCAATTAACAGATCGTCGAGGAAGTCAAAAACAATTTTGAAGAACGAGTCTTTTGATCAATAAAATGTTGACGTGTTTGTGCTTCGTTTCGTAGCCTAAAACTGGTAAATAGATATTCAAATATGCTACACGGAATTATTATTGCGGTCTCTTCTATGCCAAACTCTCCAACTGGTATTTCACGATACGTTCTTACCAAATCTATTTTAGAAAAGATTTTTTTTTATGTAGCGATGTCTTCGATGTGGGGTGGTGAATAATTGCCGTGAATCGTCTTCGCATTGAGTGCTCTATAGTCACAGTAGGCTGATATATTTTCTTCTCTCTCTGGAGTAAAGTGGATGGGCGGATTATTCTTTACTCCAACACCAGGTCAAACTCGGCTTTTGCTATCTTAACCTGGTCAAGGACAAAGCCACCAGTCTTGCAGCGTAAAAGCGAGCTAGTAGTTGTCTCAATATGATGCTCTATGTTATGTTTTACTTGTGTTCTATTTAACCCTTAAGGTCAAGATATTTTGCTAAGAGCCGATGATGCATTGAAAATAAATAGATAAAATTTCGACATTTGTTAAACTACCACATGCAGAGAGACTGCCGATTGTCTCTATTAAGCGTTTGTTTCGAGTATCGACAAGAAGGCCGTAATGCGAGAGGAAATCCACGTCAATAATTGGTGTTTCAACATCTGCAACTATGAATTGTTTTTTGAGATCTCGGCGAAGAGAAGCGTTTACGTTTAACATGATCGTATCGTAGGTTGCAATGTGTAGCTTTTAGCTAGGATATACGCATAGATTAACGCCCGCATGCACGAAAATTATATCTTAGTAAGGCGATCACTGACAACAATGCGGCGAGATCCAAAATCGTTATTCGTCGCTGCATTTAATAACGTCGTTTTTTTAATAGCCACTCGTTTCATTTATTGTACCCTGAATGACAGATTCTGACCTTTTCGGCTAATTTGTGGTGGTACCAACATCAGTCTCTGTTAGCATTCTTGCCGCGAGAGCGATTGGTGTTGCGATTTTGCGTTTGGTTGTGATTTCGTGATACGTCTTTCTCCTGTGGGTTTTTTAAGAGCTCGTTACTCTCCAGTCTCATTTTTACATAAAGTAATGTAATCGGCGGAAATTTGACCTACCCAGTTTTTCACATTTCTGGACGAATTATAGCCTCAGGACACCAAAAAAGTTGGTTTGGGCCATTGGTTCGTGTGTGTGTGTGTGTGTGTGTGTGTGTGTGTGTCTGTCTGTCTGTCAGTAAACAGGATATCTCGAGAACCGTAAGAGCTAGAGACTTGAAATTTGGTACACAAGTTACTTGTAGGTAGAGGACGCGAAAAAAATAGTAAAAATCGGCCGAGCCGTTTGATCGCAAGCTCGCAAAATCGGTCGCAAATTCATGAGAATAAAAATGATTTGTTATCACGAGGTAAACATGAATTTAAAGTAAAAGTTGGCAAAATAGGAACTCGAAAAAAAATTGAAGTCCAGGATTTTTGCCAGAATTTCCCAAATAATAGGATAAGGAAAGTCGTGTGTTACACCAGATTTTTCTTATTTCTCCCACAAGCCAATTAGTCGCATTTAAGTTCGAGCTGTTTGGAGCCTCGGCGATGCAACTCTTTTTGGGCAAGACCTCGTGTATTCGGTCGGCTATCTTAGCAAGGGCCGCAGCACTTTTTCTTGCTAGTGACAGCTAAGAAGTGCTGCGTTTTATGCGGGAGGCGGTTTTTTCACATGTTGACGACAAACTTTTCAGGCATGGTACTTTCAGCCATTTCTTATTTATAGAAAAATTTTGAATGGGGTACCACCTCCGATTTTTACTCATTTTCGAACAGTTTTTGTATGCGAATATTGTCCGAGTTTGATAAGCGTTTAATTAGCTCATGTGTTATTTTTTCGTACCTGCTCTTTGCCGGCGGTTCAGTGATAACATCCTTAATTTCGTCTGCGTACTTTAGATCCAGCTAAGAAAACGTGACTGAATTTGTACGGCGAATTCAGCCTCGATCTGGTGGAACCACGTTGTAACTTGTATGTAACACCGACTTCGTCGTTGAGTCTTACGCGATTTTTTTATCATTTTACACAATTTTTGATAAAATAAATTGCGCATTTGTGTATAAAAAAATGTACCGCACTCTTATGCACTGGAGTACGCTCTACACTAGGTTGCACTGTTTTCTTTACACGTTCTCACTTTCAACCACTAAACCCTACATATTTTGACAAAAATACTACGCCGGGGTCACCAGTTGTAGGTATTAGGATGGCGATTCGTAAATAAAAACGCAACCGATGGATAAATTTTAATACACGCGATATCCGTGGCAGGTATACATCAACAAACTTGGCAGAAGTGCGCATTACCACGCCTAAGCACGATTTGACAATGTTGTTTTTTAATTCGTCGAAGGTAAGCATCGATCCTCAACAAATATTGGTAAGTGTAGATGAGGACAAATATTTCTTATAAACTTGTCAGGCAAAAGAAACCAAATGCCCAAATATTTTGCCACGAAGTAATAGGTGTAGAAATAAGTTCTCAGCTTTTTTCTGAAAAATTAAAGTTTTATTTAAAAATAAACAAAAAAGCTTAAGTATCAAAGTATTCTCCGTTGGCATCGATGACTTTTTGCCATCTTTCGGGTAGCTTGCGAATTCCCTGGTGATAGAAGCTTACCGACTTCGAGACGATACAGTTATCGATGCATTTTCGGACTTCTTCTGTTTTGAAGTGCGTATCAGTCAAGTGATGCTGTAACGACCGGAATAAATGATAATCGGAAGGGGCCATGTTTGGGCTATACGCCGTATGTGGAAGAAGTTCCCAGCCTAACGCGCCTGCAGCTCATCCGTGTCAAACTCTCCTCCGCGAAATCTTTGGTACCACTTTTTGCACGTTGTATGACTTACAGCATTCTCACCATATGCAGCACAAATCATTTCGGTGGCTTCAGCAGCGTTTTTCTTACGATGAAACGCGAAGTGGATAGAAAATCGAATATGCTCTTTTGTAATTGCCATCGTGAACACAGCTGATTATTGAAGTTATGTGCATCAAACGCCAAATCGCATGATGTTTGGAAAGACCAAGTGTCATAACCGCAAGAGGGCGGACTAATACGTTGCATGTAAGCGTCCTGTGAAAGCTAAAGTTGAGAACTTATTTATACACCTATTAATTACGGTCTGTGCGGACCGGCCCTAAAACAATTGAGAATATGACCGTTGTAGGAAATATTTTTTCCAAATGTTTGCTCCATCACACTTTAGAGTTTTATATACAAGCTCTTCTAGGATTTTTGATGTTATAAATAAGAAACTAAGAGCAGCAATATTTGACTTTACTAGGAACATTAGTAGGTTTTAGGGTTAGTACAATTCAAGAAACTTGCGCAATTGAGGCCAGTAGGTTAATATATATATATATATATATATATATATATATATATATATATATATATATATATATATATATATATATATATATATATATATATATATATATATATATTGTATATTTAAACGTTAAATTCCATCGTTTATCTATTTTTTTTGTGAAATCAAGAAATTAAAAAAACTAAACGATTAAGGAAAGACAAAAATAATGATATTTATCTTATTTCTATAGTTTTACTTATGTAACTATTTTTTTTCAAATATTGAATATATAAAAGACCGATATGCACCTGTTAAAATACAGTAAAAAACAAAGCCAGTTAAATTTTAATAATGTACATTAACATTCTTTATAATGAAAATAAGTAAATACATTTTAGTTTTAGCATAATTTGGCACTAACTGAATTAGTTTAAAGGATAGCCTGATATTTTAGAGCACTATTAGTAAGAAGTCCAGTCTCCTTTGTTATAAACAATAGCTTGATTCTTAAAGAAAAATTATTATTTTATATTATAAGTTTAATTAGATACATTGTAAGAATTCTGTTAAGGAATTCTAAAAATAAAACGATTAGATATTTTTCCATAATAATTCTAGGCTTTACTAAACGATCATTGGTAATAGTGAATATAAAGTATTTAATGGAAGTAGCGGTCTTCTACACAAGCCTCAGGAGATTTGGAATTATTGTTATTGGTAGCATTACATCCATTGGAAAGTTGTTAAATGCAGTTTTTCAATTTTGCTTTAAATAATCATTACTAGGATGTTTACAACCAATTATAAAAATTGTTCGTACTTTATAATTAAAAAATTAAGGTATGGACAGCCAAAAGCCAATGCTTTATCTTTAAAAAGGATTTAAGTTGTTACACAGTGGGATTTTGCTGGAAGGTCTAAAGCTTACCTCAAAAAATCGTGTGATTTAAAAATATTATTACACTTTTTAAAACATTCTGTTAGAACGCAGCGGTCAAAGTGTTGACTTTTTTCACAAAAATAAATAATGGCCACTCTATTGTACTAGATTCCTTATGACATAGTTACAAACGTTGAGTGATGGTGTCTGTGAACCCTTTGTTGTAGCCATCATGTGTGTATTTAGTTAACGACATGTTTGATTTATTTTTGTTACTTTAATTACAGCATATGTATATAAATATTCAATGTGTTATTTGTAAGCATCTAATTCTAGGTTTTTTCTTGATAATGTGCGACATTAAATTTTTAGAAACTTGCATCTCCGAGACATTAATCTTCTATTTACGAAAATAATTGTGTTTAATTCTAGTAGTTATAGCTTTAACAGCTTGAGTAATCTGAATTGAATATGGCCTTCTAGATATCTAACAAATATATATTATCTTATAGATAAGCGTATGTTTAAAAGGTAAGATGCAAGTTTTTTTATATGGACTTACGTGTATGGCGGCATAAATAAATCTGTATTTTTAATTTACTTTCAGTTAGCAAATAGGTATTTTAAATACTGTGCATGTTTTTTACTACAAACTTGTATGTTGGCTCTGATAATGCTTGTTGCAATGTATTTGCATAAAAACGGCACTTCAAATTGATTAGAGAAAGCAGTTCGGTGAAATTCAGTTCAAGCAAACTTGGATGGACTTCTTGAACTTAAAGGAGAGATGTCGCTCTATCTATACGTTAAGCGTATTGTGTTATGTTTACAGAATTATGAGATTTAAGAGCGCTATAGAGATTTTTACAAAATTGAATTTTGTGATCTTTACTTTTGTTGTTATTTATTGGTGTTGGTGCTAGCGTCTAAATTGTTAGGCGGTTGTTTCAAAGTGCAACACTTTGGGGCGGCATTAACCTTATTTTAAAATAGATGGAGGATATATCAAGGACTATAACTATCGTTAACAAATTAGTTGCCTATACTACCTAACAACTCACTAATAATTTTACAAGATACATGCCCATTGATTTGATTTCGGCAATACCACAGAAATAACACGTGAACAGCGAAGTAGTACAGCACAAAATTTTACCATCATGCGTGTACATTTGAGTTGTTAAGTGTGCTACGTGTGATCAAAAGAGACTTATGATGTATCCAATAAAATTAAAAAATATATAAAAAACCAATAAATTTATCTGCAAACGACATCGGCAGAATAGTTTATATTGCTGATGCACTATGGAATGATCCCACTCAGAGGATTCTTAATTATTCCTAGAATTTAAAGTACGAGTATTACTGCTATTAATAATAATTTGAAGGATAGTTGAGGTTTAAATAAACAGCCCTTCCTAGGCTTTATTCATCTACGGAGAGAACGGCGTTGTTCACAACTTCATACTTTAATGAACAAACATGAACTTTTCACGTAGTGCTGGTACTAGTGTTAGACGATAAGAAAGTTATCTTAATTTGAAATATTTTGAGACGGTGTTAAAATGACATAAAATTGGTAGCGGATGGTACGAAGAGCTGAAAATTAGTGGCAAATCCGCTTTTTATTTAACTAAGAGAATTTCAATCACTGGCTCTGCCCATTATATTAATAAAATTTACTACAGAAGAACTAACAGTAAGATTTAAGCAAAAGAACTGTATCTTATGTTGGAGTGAAGTTTGTTGCCGATATAGTGGTATGGAGATTTGCATCGCTCTTTTGTGATAATATATTTGAATTCAGTACTGTATAAAGTGTTTTTTACTGCTCTAACTTTCCGTGTAGGAGCTCGGCCTACGAATTTAGTGGTTAAGAACTCTTATATGTTCGTCAATGTGCCCGGTCGTCGCGCACCATCTCTGATGCGGGGCGATGTGGCAAGCACCGCGCCTTAGGCGACCGCCATTATTACGCCTTGATCGAGTGAATGCAGGTACTCAATTATTTTTAGTGACTGAGTGACGCATCGCAACCCGACCCTCCACCACAGGACTACGCTGGCTTTTACAAAGTGCTATTAGTAATGAATAATATTAATATCAACAATTTTATGCTAAAAAATTGTACGACATGTTTTTACTTAAAAGAAATTATTATGTATTATCTACACAATTAAACGTGATATAAAGTTACTTAACTACACACCGAATTTGAAAATAATAAATGCAATAAGATGAAGTCTTATAAACTAAGTTGCACAGTGCAATTTTTGAAATTTTAGTTTTATGCACAATTTAAGACAAACGATGGCAGACCTCATAACTAAATAGTAGATGGCAAAATAAGTTTTGCGAGTGATTTAAAAGCTAAGTTTATAGACCAGAAGTAATTTTATGACTCATTCGCAAAACTTATTTTTCCACTTCATAGAAGCCCAAAATAAAACGGAACAGATCGAATTTTTTGTTCAAAGTTAGTACAAAGGAAGGGGAATTTAAAAATAAACACTTTTTTAGGTATGTGGTAAATATTCGACGATATTGATTTTTAAATTTTTTCGTTTATTAGTGTTTCCAATTCTAAAAAATATTCATATTCATATTACATAAAGAATTGTTTTACAAGTCTTGTAAAATTTTCCAAACCAGTAATGTAAGGTGATATTAAAATCATAGAGTTTTGGACTTCTTTATTCCACAAAAGGTTTCAGTACTGCTTTGATATTTCATTACTTTTCAGTTTTCATGAAATTCTAAAAGCTTTGTTTCCAAAATAATCTTGACCATTATGATTTGGGAATCAAATCTCTCCTTTGTTTCACAAATGCAAGTTCTAAGTAACCGCCTTTAAGAAGAATATTTTTAGCGTGTTTTGTTTTTGGTGGATACTTTTGGTTAACAACTTGAAAATTGGTAGACACAAAATTAAAAATATAAATAACAATTAGGTACGTGGGTCCTAAATTGTCAATCTGTTAGCTACAGAGATATTGTAAATGTGATTATTTATTAAGTCTATTACTGGACCTCAAAAGAGAACTGGCGAAATTTGTTTCAAAAATACATAAATTGGTATCAAAATTAAAGGTTGACCATTCAAATATTAATAATAGTTTAGATTTAGGTAACACATAGTGCAAGAAAACTTTTTCATTTTTTTATTAGTTTATAACAGATTTTTTTATTATAACAGATAATAGATTTGGTTACCAGTTATAAATTCTCTTATAAAATTATTGCAATTAACTACATGTATTTTTAAAAAGTACAAAGCGTCATATATTAAGAAATACCTAAAATATTTTGAATTGTATTTAAAATTATAGTAGAAATTTAGTTTTGTAAGAATAAACACGTTGTCTGTACATTTATAAAACCGTACGTAAAATAATATATTTCAATTAATCCATGCTCCCAACTGGAACCGGCTACGGTTTTGGACCATCTGGTTCCGGATCATTAGTGGTAAATATTCAAATCTCTAGAAACAAATACGGATATATATTTAACTTTCCTAATATACAAACTTTTCCAAACGTATAACAAAACCAATATAACAATTAACTAATTCCAGAATTTACAACTGTAGCTTTAAATTAAACATTAATACTTCCCTTTTATTTAATTAATTTCTGCTCAATCTCGTACCCCTAGACAAACAGGGTTGCTCAACAAATTTCGGAAAGCGTGATCAACAGCTCCTGCCCTCCCAAAAACTGAAGCACTAAATCTTAACGCGATAAATCTTCCTAGTTTTGATGGTACACCCCAAAATTGGCCAGGTTTTAGCGAGTTATTCACCACTTTGGTCCACGACAATCCAAATTTATCAGATTTAGAGAAGGTGACACTTTTGGTGTCAAAATTACAAGGTTCGGCCTTAAAGATCTTCCAGGGGCTTATTGCGACAGCAAGTAATTATAAGGTAATTTGGGAAGCCTTATTTGATCGTTTTAATGATAAAAGGTCGCTGGCAAACAATTATAAAACTTTACGTGCGGAACAGAGGTTTTAAATAATTTTTGTGCGCCCATCGTGGCAATTAAACAATTAGGTTTGAAGGATATCGGATTTGTGTTTTTGAATCGAGGGTTAGAAATTTTAGACCCAATAACAAGACGTTTCTTTGAAGAGGCACATCGCAACAAAGATATCCCCAGCTACCAAGATTTTGTACAATTTTACAAAAGCAAATAAAAACTATGCCGTTCGTTAATACCTCGGAATCACCAACACCCAAGACTTCGGAGAAAATTTCACGTACCACGCATAATTTAATTGTGAATCCAAATTCTCGTACGAACGGGAAAATTTGTAATTTTTGCAAAGGGAAAAGTCATTCTCTCGTGGATTGTCGTAAATTTTTCGAGTTATCCCCGTGGGAAAGGTTTGAATTTATAAAAGGTCATCATTGGTGTTTCCTGTGTTTCTCACCCGGTCACCGAGCTCCAGAATGTAGACAATGCAATCCTGTAACAAATGTAACTTACCTCATCACCCCCTCTTGCATTTCATATTTTCGAAAAGGAGTAAACCTACAGGCCGGTTATCGGAGGTTAAAGAGACGGCTTTGTGTTCGCTGGAAAATCCGAAAACTTCCAAGGCGTGTCGGTGTTTAAACTTGCTAATCGAGCGCCTGAGGTCTTCGGTTTTAAGTTTTGGAGGAGGCCCACAAACAGTTTATGGAAAAACCAATTTGACTTTTTCGTCTCGTTTTGATTCCAGTATTTCCTTTACGGTTGAGCCCCTTATTGTGAAAAAGATCGTCGACAAACTGCCGCCGGCGGAAGTTGATATTTCCCAGTTGGCTTATCTTCGAAATCTGGATTTGGCAGATGAATCTTTTCATATTCCGGGGAGAATCGACGGGATTTTAGGAGCTGAGTTTGTTAGCCAGATTCTGGGAAACACGACCATTAGAAGTTCACCAAAATTTCCGGTTGCTATTTCAAGCCCCTTTGGGTTTGTTGTTATGGGTAGTGCTCCCGGGGTTGTCTAAGGAGACTAATCCTATAAGTTTGGTTGCTATAAATAAACCGGTCGAGATACCTCTTCAAAAATTCTGGGAAGGCAAGGACACTTCTAAATCAAGAAAACAATGTTTGTGAAAAATTGTTTTCTTCGACCATGAAAAGATCGGGGTCTAGAAAACCCATAGTTTCTTTGCCTTTCGGGAACAATCCACAAAAGCTAGGGAACTCCTACGATTCTAGCCTTCACGTTGGATCTTTCACCCCCCATTTCGGCGTTTTTAAACCGCGGAGCGTTTCTACTCCGCTTCGCGTAGTATGTGATGCAAGAGCAAAAACGAGTCTCGAACATCACTTGGAAATCCGATGTTTCCCGGGAGAAGATGTGGTAGAACTTTTAACTCTCCTATACAAGGGCTAGTTGCAAATTTGATTTCATAATTAGTGAGAGGTTGTGTTTCTTAACGGTTCCACTGCAAGGCAAATGCTGTGTACATACACGTCTAGCATTTGGAAGTTTCTTTCCTCTAGCCACTAGAATATTTCTTTTGTACAGTCGTTTTTTTATTTTCCCATTCGGATTGTTTTGAGTTTCGGATGGCAACAGAAGATCGAGGATGCACCGGGCGGCATGTGTTGTTTACAGCTGCGTGTGTTTGTTTTGTTGGAGTTTTGACTCCGACTATTTATTCGCCGTTATGTTAGAGTGGGGCAGGAGTTTTTTCTGCCGACCAACGTTTTCTTATCCCTGAGGTCGTTTAGGCCTATCGGAAATTAAGGATTGTGCCGGTGGTGAGTTTCTGGTTTTGTCGGGAATAGTAATCCCTGGTTGGTTCGTTTCACCGATTGGGATTTCCAATGCCAGACGGGACAGTTGTGGAGCGGTAGTTTATAGGAGGGTTGTTATGGGCAAAGTTAGTTGTTCATCTCGTGTATGCCGACTCCAAGGTTTCGCCAACAGGGGTGTTGTCTGTTCCGCGACTTGAAATACACGCGGCTTCGTCGTTGTTAAAGTTTATTGAAAGTGCTTGTCCGGTTTTGCAGTCCAGGATTACAGTGTCCAGTGATCACATTTTCCGATTCGGGATTGTCTTGGGCTGGTTGAGAGTCCCTGTCGATCGTTGGCAGATCTTTGTTGTCAATCGGGTAGTTGAAATACAGTAAAACTCCTTGGTTGATTCGTGGTTTCACATTTGAAGGGGTCGAATTACAATTGTAAAATAATAACACACTGTTTTTGGAAAAAAAATTCAGTGTAGTATTTGGCAGATTGTTTTTTAGGCCTGTTTACGTATGAGTCTCATAGTGGAACCTTTATGATTAGTTTGCAGGCGTGATCTTACCAACATTTGAACCAGATGCGAAACGTTACTCGTTCTGTTCAGTTTTTATTTCAAAAGGCAAATTACTTTGAATTTACTAATGTTTGATGTTTTTGTGTACATACTTTCGTCTGTTTATGGTTATTTATCTCAAAGTAGTTCCGTTAAACTGAACTTGATAAGCTAATTGGAATTTGTTTACAGATATTCGCTCTTTTATTCTTTTATTAAACATCGATGGTGATTTAAGTGTTTGAACGTTTTTCAAACAACAAAACGTTTTTCATTTTGAAATTGTTTCGATCAAAGCAGTAGTCCAAGATTAGTTGTGCAGAGACAAAAACATCCATTGCTGCTCTTTTGGTGTGCAGCTGCATTTTGCAAAATTAAAGCAACTTTTCATTTGCTGGTAGTGCCTAGTGGTATTGCATTACTAACTAGTTCTCGCTAGTATGTTAACTGCCATTTGCATAATTTTATCTGGTAGATATTGAGAACTGAGTGATCTTTAAGATGTTTCCTTGTCATTGAGTCATTCTGCATTGTTCATAATTTCATTGCTGTTTTAATTTTTAGGTTCGATGTGTTATAGTTAAGAAGTTCACTGCCTTTTTAGATTAGTTGTAAGCGAATTTCTTGTATTGTGTAGCTTAAGCAAACTTGATACAAACCTACTTGAGTAGTGCCTAACAAGTTCCTCTAAAAATTTGTCACCCTTTAATGGGAAATTTGCCCCGTACTTCGGGTAGTTTGAGTTTTGAACCTTAGGAGTTTCTGCTCTACCGGTGGTGAAACTGTTCCCACTTCCTTCTCAATAAGGCAGTTATTTGTGGTTCATCGCTGTTTGTATATAGTTATCCAGGTTGTTTCTTTGTTTATTTAGGGAGAGATCAGGTTAGTGCGTATAACCCAATTGCATTTGTTGTATTCCAATTTTTTGGGTCAAATTCGAAGTTTGATCCATCCCTCGCAGTAGTAGTTGGTGCTGAAGGCCGTGGCTTCAGAGGCGGGGTAATGTTCGCGCCAATCTCAAAATTATATTTATTTTTTAATTTTTAAATTAGGGCCGGCTATATTTTTTGATTCCATTTTACACATATTTGAAATTTGTGATATCGGCCCAATTTTTGTCCGAACACGCGTTGCGATATGGCCGGCGGTCTGGGCCGCGGGCCGCGCACTTGCATTTCGCATTTAGTTCGCGGTATTAAGCTTTTGCCTTTGTTCGCGTTTGCATTTGGCCTTTTTGGCTATGTTCTCGGAGCAAATGTTACGTAAGACGAGAACATTTTTCTTTCTAACCGAGAGTTCGCCGGCGGCTTTAATTGATAGCAGAAGTTTTAATTTTCTGTCAGGCCTTTCGTTAAAGGCTAATTTTTCGGGGTTAAAATTTTGCCGGTAAAAAACTCGGTCCATTTTCATTCATCTGGCTCGACGAAGGAACCTTTTACACCAGGAAAGACGCTGCCCTTCGTCTGCTGTAAAGATTGGGGTAACTTGTTCTATTTTTTATCCATATCCTTATTCTTAGCCCCAGGACCAACAGCAGGCAACCGATATCTGCGGGAAAGCGCCGTTTCTACAGGTTAGTGTTTTAACTTTAGATTTGTTTCAAGTCCTTTATTCAAAATTACCTATACAGTCCACCAGTAAACATACAACAGTATAACTAAAAAATTAGTAATAAAAAAAAAGTAGTAATAAAATAATCTCCCAATCAGAAACCAAGAATGGTTATCCTAAACACGGCTCTGGTAATCAACACACTACCGGGGTACATCTATGGAGTTAACAATTATAATTAGATAATTAACAGTATCGCCTCAGTTATGCAGATAGAACAATATTATCCAACAGCATTGGCCAATAACACAGTTAAAGTCAATAATATAAGTTCAGACTTATACAGAAAACTTATGATACACCAATACATCAATCATACCATTTTGAGGAAGAAAGGACGTACATAGCAGCTATTTGAAATCACCATTACACCATCCTAAGTCAACTAATCTCAGATGAGCTAACTGTATTAGGGACAAATTATGTGATATCATAAATACACGTCACAGAGCTACAAAACTATCACTGCTTCTGTTTATAGTTAATTTAGAGAAAAACTAAAAACACAAAAAGATATGTGACCTTAAATACTTAAGTAATATAAAAGTCTTGATTGAATCGCTCAGGGAAAAACACTATATCACAAAACTATGGCTATACTAAGACGTACTTTAATAGTCTCTTTAACTGTGTTAAATGTGGTGAAGATCGCAGCACTACTGTATGTAAAAAATTACAAAACATTCTAGATAAATGTGCTTTATCCCAAGGAAGTCATCCCACTAGGTACAAAGAATTTATATAAAAACCTTTAGAGACTTTCAGAGATCTAGAAGTAAATTATTGAAATGACCAACACGCACATAAAACAGTCACCTCCAACCGTAGTTTGTTTCTCTCCCTTAAATTATAAAATAGGCAACATAAACAGTGACACTATGTGTCTCCTCAAAAGTAAAGTATGCTATCAGTAAATACTCTTAAAACCAAATAACATTATAATGAGTACGACATCAGTATTAAACACGATTTCTACAGTTCTCAATAAAATATCTTAAAAATGTCGATCTCAATACGAATTGCTATCTGGAACGCCAATGATATCACCCGACAGACCCAGTAAATAATTACGTTTTTACAACTTCAGCAAATTGATGTTATTAATTTCGGAAACTCACACAACCACGAGAACAGCTATTAAAATACCTCATTTTACAACTTACCTTGCTAACCACTAGGACGGCACGACATACAATGAACGGATTGTAATCGTTGCAAAGGAATTTTTTTATAAACTAGATGTGCAAAATAAAAATAAGAATACTCCCGCACTTTCTGGTAAATGCGTCTGTCTACAGTCTACCTAGACATCTCATGTCCAGTGAGGAACATGATACTGAAAATAATTGGAATTCCAAGCATACATATTGGTGTTTAATCATTACCACCTCCAAAAGGACGCACTCTTCTAAAAGTAATTCAACCGTCTCTCGACCGGTGAGCCAACTTATTGGCCTAATCAACAAAATAAAATATTTGGCTTAACTAACCTCAATTACATTTATGTCTATTTTTCTATCTCCAGTCATTATAAATATCAGTTCGACATGCCATCAAGAAAAAACTCCCTTTAAAGCTGTATACCAAATATACTCACTGGAACCATTGGAGTCACCTATAAATCGAAACCAACACTGTCATCAGAATAAGAAATGATCAAGAAATTCACCAGCTAGTTTTACTTACCGATAAAGCCATATTTCACTCACAGAACTTATGGAGTTCTACTAAATAATGCAGTATCAAACTTCCATTTCTGGAGTTTTAAAAGACAGCATCATAACCACACAACATACTGTATTAGATACATTTGTGTGACACAGTTATCGTGTCAGTCAACCGATTATCTGAAATAGCAATCGAACACCTGCAGAGGCATCTTAACTCAATATTAAACTAATTCCACGAATGAAAAATTACGGTTAACATGGATAAATCTGCATAAATCGAGTGTATATTGAGATATGTCGAATGCCCGCAGATCAGTATTAACAACGCTCCGATCCCGATAAAGATCGAGATAAAATACCTCAGCATGCACCTTGACCAAAACTCGTTTGGAGTTCGCACGTTAAAGTTAGAGGAAACAACTGGACTTGAATCTCAAAAATGACCTGATCACTTGACAACTATTCTTATCTAACAAACTGCTACTCTGCAAAATCATGCTGAAACGAATTTGGTGCTATCGAATTGTGGGGCTGAACTAAGGTGTTCTATACTAAACTTTTCTAGAGATGTCAATCACAGACCCTCAAAATGCTGACCAACGCTTTCTGGTATGTAACTAACGATACCCTTTATTATGATCTAGAAGTTTTCTATGTAACCAGCGAAATTAGGAGACTTTTTCCGAAATACAATTATAATCTCTCATGTTACCTTAACAATATCATCGAACAATTCACTAACCAACCAGCTGTTATAAGGCGGTTTTAATAACAATGACCACAAAACCTATTAGTGCAACCAAACTAGAACTGATGTAATCATCAAGGAGACTAGAACTGGTTAGAGCTTCTCACACGACATTTATAATTCATGATATTTATTTAATAGTGTTAAAAATATGTTGGAAATCGGTACCTTAAAAAAATAAAAATTTTATTTTTCTCATGCCAGACTATTTCGTAAGATTGATGTATTTTCAAATGTTTGATAGAAATTAAGCGGTAGAAAATAAATGTTTTTGATACCAAAGGTCGCGCTTTATAATGGCATATCAAATGTACTGACATAACATTTGCTGTTTAATGTGTAAATGCTTTTAGCATTTTAGTAACTTTTTATTTTTTATGCTGATTGAAGAAATATATTAATTAGAGTTTTATATATTTTTATTTTCAAAATAAATATAAAGCTCATTATTACTTTTATTATATGAAAGAATTTGAACTGTTCGAATAGAAATGTATTGAATTTTAGTTATTTATAACAATAGTTAGATTTTATTTTTTATTTTAAGAACTGAAGTTTTTAATATTATAAGAAAAATTATTTTTTGGAACTGATTATATGAAAATGTATTGTTATAAATATTTTATCATGCTTACAAATTAATTTTTCACCTTGGTATGAAATCATTAGAATAGTTATTTAAAAGATAAGTTTTTGTGCTAACTCTGAACAAAGGCAATAATGTAACCACAATATTGTTTTCATTGGTTCAATTGCCAATTTACAATTTATTCTTAGTTTTACAGAGTAATAACTAAATGTTATGATAGGGTTGCTGGGTGACATGTCCATTAACAGGTCTCCAGAATTTATTCAGTAAGGTCTTCTAGCCATAGTCTATTAGGTTTTCTAACTGGAGGCTGGTGAGAGTAGAGGTCTGGAATGAGTTCATTTGTGTGGTTTAGTGTACGATTTTTGCTTTTATTAGCATGATTTGTGATGACTTCTGTGATGAGCGGAATGTTGAAATCGTGATGAAGGGTTTAGTTGCTGATGTACCAAGATGTTAACCAACGTACGCAATGTCTTTAATTGGAAGGATTGTAATATCTTGGTGTTTGATGGCTTACTGCATTCCTATAACTCGATTTCGTAGGACCAAACAGGTATTATAATAGATTTGTAGAGTAAAGTTTACTTTCTAGGGTCAGTTGCGATTTGCGTCCAATCAGCCAGTACATACTTTTCGTCTTAAACTGTTGTTTTTTAGCTTTTATGTGGGCTCTCCAGGTCAGCCTTTAGTTAAAGTGAAATCTTAGGTACTTCACTTTAGTTTTTATTGGGATGAGTTGATTGTATATGGTGACTGGAGTGTTTAATGTAAAAGTAATTTGCGTTCATTTGTTGCTGTTAACTTTAATGCGCCACTGGTCGACCCAATTTTCAAGAAGATTTAGGTGAGATTGAAGTCTTTTAGATGCTTGATCCAGATTGGTATCAGATGACATTATTGCAATATTATCTGCGAAAGTGGCAATTAATGTGTTCTCTGTGGTGGGGATATCTTCTGTACAGAGGAGGTACAGGAAGAGACCAAGAACGCTTTCCTGCGGAATGTCGGAATCAATAGCTTGGTAGGTTGAAAGTACACCCTCCAATTGAACTTGGAAGTGTCTGTGTTAAATAAGATTTTAGAATGAAGAATTTTTGGTGAGGCAACTTACTTTTAATTTTATATAACAATCCTCCGTACCATATCTTGTCAGAGGCCTGTTTGATATCCAAGAATACTGATGCATACAATTTTTCCCCTCAAAGGTATTTCGATGTGGTTGACTATTCTATGGAATTGCTAGATGGTTGAATGTACTTCACGGAAGCCAAATTGATGAGTGGGAATTAGCTCTTCTAGAAGTGTTATATCTTTGATTTTGTATAGCAGCAGGCGTTTGAATATTTTGGATAATAAGGGTAGCAGGCTCTTGTGGAGGTTTGCTAGGTTTAGCAATCATAGTAATTATGATGAATTTCCATTGAGTGAGCAAATAGGAAATAGCAAGCACGCGGTTGTATATTGTTGTTGATAAGAACTACCGCTTTAGGAAGGTGTTTTAATGTATTTCTTGCTATGAGATCATAGCCGGGGTTTTGAATAAACTGGTCAATTTTATCTCTTTATGTATTTCAACTGGTGAAATTGATTTTAAGAGTAAAGGTAATTGCCCAGGCAGGTTGAGATCTTCCTCAATTTCTTTGTTAAAATTAATAGTATTAGATTCAAATGAGGTGAAAACTTAAGCCAAACGTCACCCGAAGGTGTTTGCTTTATCTTCATTTGATCGGACCCATCTTCCATCAGGTTTTCTTAAGGATGGTTTTTAGGTAATGGGCCTTTTAAACTTTTTGTCACTTTCTAGCTAATTTCTATAGTAATTGAATGTTTCTGTTTTCTTGGATAGCATCATAAAGTCGGCGGGTTAGATTGTTATAGTCTTGTGTTAAGGATTTCTGGTTCTTTATCATTTAGCACGGACTCTGCGTTTTTCCGCTACTAACTGCTTTATATGTAGCGATATGTTATTGATTTCGGGTGTAGATTTGTGGTTTAATTTGGTAGCTTTTCAGAGAGCTTTTTGGATGAGTTGTGTAAGATTCTCAACAGTTTCATCAATTTCGCTGATAGTGTACATTTTATGCGACAATCGCATGTTGTTATTGTTGAAAATACTCTCAGTTCGTTGTAGCACAACAAAGCCTTGGTGGTGAAGTTTTCCATATAATACTGGCACTTAACGTTGTTATTATTATGGGGGAGTGATCATAATCTAGGTCAAAGTTACTTTCAACTATGTTGTATATATTGGAATTGATTTTAAGAAAGTCCATTGGCCAGTAGGTTGGCTTGCCGGTTGACAAGTATTTTAAATTATTCTGTTGTATGGTGGCAAAAAGTGTTCGTCCTTGGGGTGAAATTAATTTGAAACCCTATGCAGTGTGTTTCGAGTTTCAGTGTCTGGCTACTAGAAAGCGCTGTTCGAGTGGGAGTAAAAGTTCTTGAATTTCGTCGGATGAAATGATATGGCTAGGTGGGCAATATATAGCTCTAATGATTAATGGCCAGCGCATCACGTTTACTTTTACCAGAGCGTACTGAATTTTGTTTGTTATATAAGATGATAACTAGTAATGATCAATTGCAGATCTAATTATAATTGCTGAGCCTGCGTGTGCTGTTCCGTCCGGATGATTTGCATGGTACAATTTATATTGTGGTATTTTTATTTCTATGTAGGATGTGGAGTGGCTTTCAGAAATAAGTAATATATATTTATTTTGTTTGTGTTTAAAAATAGGATTACTTCATGAATATGGTTTTTAATCCATTTGAGTTCCACGCTGCTATTTTTGTAGAGTTAGCTATTAATGTGTTAATTTATTAATAACTGTGGTGCACATGTTTAATATCATATTGTTCTGATTTAACAATTGCGAAAATTTGTTTGTTATTGTTAGTTGCTTGATCTGTATTCATATTTTCATTGTCATCACTATCATTATTATGGCTGGTTTGAGTGGGTTGAAAGAATGCTTTTGTATGCGTATTACTAAGATTGGGAGTGTTTAAAAATGGAGTTTGAGGTGGGTTTTGCGTTGGTGGATATATTGAGATTTGATTTGGTACATGGGAGGAAAATGTTGATTAAATTGTGTTTGACTTATCTGATTTAAGAAGTTGGCGGTTGACGGTGGTTGACTCTGCATCAGTTGTGGATTGTTCCAGTTGTTCGAAAGGTTGCTGTATGGACTGGGAATAGTCCGGACAGGAAACATTTTATTGCATTAGAGTCCGCAATATTATTATGAATTTAGTTTCGATAGATTTTTTGTCTATATTAAACTTAAACTTTGTGACCGCTATATCTATCGCGCGCACTCAATGTGCGCTCGCAACTCGGCCGGCTCCTCCGATAAGAGAGCGGCGATTGACGCGTTCTTATTCCGTAAAAGTCAACTGAGTACTCTAACCACAACATACAGTTTACATAAGCTAAAGCAGAACTAGCTGCAGCGCGGAGAGTTATTTATCAACCATTTACGCACGGTTACAAAAGCTAGGTAATATTTAAAAAGAATGTGCTACATTGCCAACAAAGCAATACTTTGCGACATGGCTTTGTCTTTGTGATCCGAGTTTTAGAGTAAGGATTTCATGCATAAAATAGTGATCGGTGTTAGAAGGTAATTAGAATAATTTTAAATGGCAAAAATCATACATTAATGTTGGTGAGTCATTAACATCTATATCAAAGGATAATATTCATAAAAACAAAATCCATATTTGGTGGGACTTTTAATAATATATGTATATTAAGATTTATTAAAACTGGGTAAATTTTATCGTTAAGAATTACAAAATCAATTTTTGCGTCTACGTAACAAAATCAAGCGCAAGAGACTTTTTAGAAGCACAAAGCCCAAGCCGGTTATTTTGGTACAAACACACGCGAGAAAGTCGCTAAAGACATGTTTCATTTGTTGGCCCGGGAAATTTTTCCACATTCAATAAATTCAACAGACCTAGCCCTGTCAGATTTCTGCTTGTTACGCTTAAATGCTATGTGGTAGATTTTACTTGTAAACATATTATAGGGTTGAAAAATGCATTATTAACTTTTAAACAAGCGTTGTTTTACGGTTGAGGTATTGTTCACCTGTCCGAAAGATGGCAAAA
Organism: Sinelater perroti; assembly: GCA_036346155.1. Classification (NCBI taxonomy): domain Eukaryota; kingdom Metazoa; phylum Arthropoda; class Insecta; order Coleoptera; family Elateridae; genus Sinelater; species Sinelater perroti. Next base: position 6,096,910 of record JARFIY010000001.1, on the reverse strand, counting down.
TTATCTTAATGCTGCTGGAAATTACATACCCGAGTAGAAAGACCGATATCTAATTTGTACATTTGATTTATCTCTTATTATAGAGAATAAATTTATATCCAATTTTATCAACATCGAAACATGTATTAAGGGTACATACTTGTACGCTACATTTATATAATAATCTACGAATGGAATCTATAGAAAGACTAAATTTATTTATTACTGCTTGTGTAATCTAAATCATATAGTGGTAACTGCAGATACGGCAAACTTTATAATAAATTGCTGTTGATTGTTTCACCCATTATGGAGCTCTCTTGGTTTCGCAATTTCCTAGCAGCGTTTTATTGCCGAAGTCGGGTCAACTTGGCTTGTCCTCAATTTGGACAATAACTTCTGTAGCAATAAAGCTGCTTCTTTAATTATCATCTAATCTCTTACTTGCCTTTTCGCTTTTGTAACGTTGCGATTTCATTTGGAAGCTAAATATGAAAGACGGCGTGCCGGAATTTATACAGAGAAACGTGACTTTTATAAAAAATACGCTTTTGAAGTTATAAAGCTCTAGAGATGCTAGTTAAAATTGGTACAAGCGCATTAATTTCCTGTAATAAAATTTGTTATGTTGTAACTTTTGGTAAATATTTCCTATAAAATACAGGAAGACGAAAACCAAATTAATTTTTTAAATATTAAAAATTAGGTCATACATTAAGTTATATAAAACGTTTTCATTGAAAAATAACAAATTACAAAGACAATGACCATTTATAGTTTTATTTTGATTTATATTTCTGCAGAAGAATTTAAATAGCCACTGGATTAGCGTATGTAGCCAATCACATACAAATAACAACTTTAAAGCTACTCTGAAATCAGAAAATGACAAAATAATTTGATATGCTACTACTAAAATGTACAGCGAGTTTGTTTGTAGCAAGCTGTAAACTGTTCGACATTTCTCCAGTACGTGACTAGAAATTATAAAAAGTTACAAAAGTTTAAAATTAATATATTTCCAGACAAAATTCCTGTATGGGTTACATATCTAGTGGCAGATAAAAGTTAGTTTATAGTTTTTTTTTGAACTGAGAAAAACTGCATAAAGGTTACTCTTTTTTATATGAATGTAGTAAAGAGCACTTTAAAATACAAAAAATTTAATTTTAATTGTTAGAGTGTTTTCTGGGCATAATGAGTTTCCTGCTTCTCAAAGAATGCTTGATTTAGATATGAAGGTCTAATTTTCTAGAATAGGTGTTAAATTTAGAAGAAAATTATTTGTTAATATGCATAAATTAACACTTAAAAATGAGTAACAGCGTACTGGTTATCTACGTGTTTATAAAATTCTGTAAATCAAACAAGCCATTGCAGATTAATAATATAATAAATTTTATAATAAAATGTATAAAAGCTACAAGGTACATCACCACGTAAACTAAATTGCCTTAAAGCTAACTTAATAATTTATTTGCCAAAAGACAATTGTTTATCAAACCAATTGTTACGATAAACAATAAATTTTTACGTGATTTTCACATAAAGGGTGAACACAGCAAGATTGAAGCACTAGAAATTAAATATAACGTTGTAAATACAACAGTTTATGAGATGCCTGACTTTCCAGTCAGTGCAAAAATATCACTGAACTCTAATTTGCAACTACTGAAAGCTTTAACTAACATGATGGATAGCTTAGTTTTATATATATATATATATTCAGAAAGATGCACTGGATTAGAAAAAAATTGATTAATTTGTGTTATTTAAGTGAAGGTTTGTATCTCTAGTATTCATCCAGTAAAATCGATTCTCCATTTCGGCCGACTGGCAAATAATTCTGCTAGTAAAATAAAAACTAAAAACTAAGAACTATATATATATATATATATAAACATATAGTTCTCAGAACATTTTAAGCTACTCGCTGTAAATCAAAATTATATTTTTAATTGTATATAAGAACATATTTTAAACAGAATTAGTAACAAAAAGTACAAAAGAACTTTCTATATAATAATTACTTACTGGTAGATACGAAACTAACTGTGATAGTCGATAAACAAATTTGCTTTGTGTTTATTTATTTCAACAAAAGAATCCTTTGCAATATATGATGCAGAAAATTTCTAGCAAATGATGAAAATTATGAAAGTATTGTGCATAACAAAATTGACTTTAAATGTTCTTTAATTGCGTTGCATTGCAAGTTTACTGAGCACCATTTTTATTTTAAAATTTTATAACACAAGTGCGTCGTTGGAGGATACTGTCAAAAATGACAACCTTTGAGGTGCATTTTCACACGACGGAAGAGGAAAAAGTTACACAAACTCAAGTCGAGAGGATAAGGGGACGGAGGAGCTACAGAAATGTTTTTACTGTGTGACAAGGCACATTGTCTTGATGTAGGTTCCAATTATTCTTGATGTTTGGTTGTACACGCATGACTCATTTTCGCAATAGTTCAAATACCGTTCAATAGAATTGTTGGTTGATCGTGTAGCCTTGAGAAACAAACTTTTTGTGAACGATTGTCTGGCTATCAAAAAAGCAAATCAGCATGCTTTTGATACTCGACTTGTTATTTTTGGCCAAGGTGAGGTTGGAGCGTGCCATTCCTGGCTCTACGGCTTCGTTTGCACGGTTGTAAGGAAACAATCAAGTCTTGTTACCGGTAATGACACGTTCCAGAAAACGAGGGTTCTTTTCAGTTCGCCCCAAAAAGTCAAGGCACGTGTTCTTCCGATTGCCCTTTTGTTCCAGCGAAAGGTTTTTCGAAATAATTTTCACACAGATTTTCTGCATCTCCAATTCGTTGGTCAAAATCTGATGAACGTTGGTCTTTGTCAAATGCAACTCTTAACCGATCAGATGCAGATGGTGTTTTAATTGGTTCTGTGTACATTTAGAGTCAGTTTTCCGTTATTGTGTTTCTTTCCGTGATGATTTTACGTATATTTGCGCTAGTAAATTTAAATTTTCTACTTTTTAAATATTTTTAATCATTTCTTGTTTATTTAAAGTTTTAAGTTGTGTTCTAATATTTCTTTTTGTTTCTATATGGGACTTTCTTTTGGATAGAACATAAAAGCTCCTTTAGTTACTGTATTTTATTTTTTACTCCTTTGTTTTCTTTTTTTTTGTGTGTTAGGTGTTCTCTAGTACACTCGATGCTTTTTGGAGTCAAATAGTAATAGTAATTCACGTTTGACTTTTGCATCGTAAGGTTGTGTGTTCTTTCATGAATAACGCAAACGTGTCATAGCAGATAAAAGGTAAGCTATAAATTTTATTTACATTTAATAGTATTTAACGGAAATAAGGTGCCGAATTACGGGTGTCAGTACCCGCAAAATCAGCAACCTGTGACGTACGGCCAACAAATCAACCAAGGTACATTTCAACAAAACTTACAGATATAGCAACTACAACAGCCATAGTTGGTCTCACAATCGAAAACTCAGCCATAAGTTTAAGCAATGCCGCATTATTTCCCAATCTATTCATCGCAAAACGTAAATCAACATTTAGCAAACACTACAATGCAAACAAATAATGATTTTTGGCGAACGCCATATCCAAAAACGATAAAATGCTTTGATACTGACACATATACTGATACACATCGCCAGTATAAATATATAATAAAAAAAAATAAATAAAAGCAGACAATTACTGGTTAAACGCTTCACGGAAGAAGTACGACCACTACCAATATTTATTTACGAGGTTAATAACACCCTTATTAACATGTTAGAAGAAAGAGTCAAAGATTAATACACACTCAAACTGATAGGAAACACGCAAATTAAAATACAGCTTCACAAAGCCAAACATTGCAACATCATTGTTAAAATATTAAAAGACAAACATACAGAGTACCATTCGTTTCAAAATAAAAACTATAGAAAATATAAAGTGGCACTGCGGAACATGTACTCCTCAACCGACTTCAAAGGACTAGCGGCAGAAATTGCAAGCCACGGACATCAAGTATTGAACATTATTAACATTAAACACAGGATTACAAAACTTTCGCTACCCTTATTTGTAGAACTTCAGCAAATCAATCGTCCAGATAACACTGCTCACGCAGGAACTGCACTTACAGTTAAATATATTTTAAAGCACTATGAACTTCCCAAATATTATCAGGAACACTTACAAGTCACCACCATCGTTGTACAAGAACAGAACAAGGAAATGGTATTCTCTGAAATTTACTGCATAAACATAACCAAACAACAATTCACCGACTTCTTCCAAACGCTTGGACCCCGCTTTATAGCAGGAGGAGACTATAACACAAAACACCAATCTTGGGGATCTAGGGTTATGGTGACCAGAGGAAGAGAGCTATTAAAATTTATCCAAGATAACAATCTTCAATACCTATCAACAAGTATCAATAACTATCAGCGCATCGATCGACAAAATCTTCCTGATCTCCTGAATTTTTGTCTGATCAAAGGAATATCTGATAGATACACCAAAGCTGAATTCAATCTAGATCTTTCGTCAGATTGTAATATACAGCGCAAAAGTACTAACAAGAAGTATCCCTCTCACTCTGTATAGTAAACGAAGAAGCTGGTAGTATTTTCGAGAGATCATCCAAGAAAAGGTGAAATTAACATTTCTTTGAAAACGGGCATAGATCTATTCAATGCAGTGAAACATCTTGACCAAACCTTACAGGATGCTGCCTGGGAAGCAACTCTTGACAATGAAGAACAGGGTACACTAAACCGCTGTCCTCTGATTATTAAACAGAAAATATCTGAGAAACGAAAACTTCGACGTATTAGGCAAAACAGTAAATACCCACGAGGCAAAACTAATTTCAAGAATGCTACCCAGATTTTAAAAACTCTCCTAAAACAGCACAAAAACTAAGAAATACAAAATTACCTATCTAGTTTAACACCTTAAAAAGCCACAAATGCCTCACTCTGGAAAGTAACGAGGAAATTAAAAAAAAACAACTACGTTTATACCTTCAATCAGACTCCCAGACGGTAGCTGGACTCGAAGCAACGAAGAAGCATTTTCAAATAACATATCTACAGTGTTCCAGCCATTACCCAGAACCTGCACAGTGGAAGAAGAGCATACAATTTATCACATATGAGCGCAACCACTTGAAGCACAATCTCATCTAAAGCTCTTAAAAGTCAAACAAGTAATAACTGCTGTCAAAAGTCTTAATTCGCATAAAGCACCAGGATATGATTTACTCACGGTGGGTTTATTAAAACAATTAGCAGAAAATGGCTATAAATTAATTACATATATATTCAATGCAGCTCTAAGACTTAAAATATTACCCGAACAGTAAGTTTCCCAAATACTAATGATTCCAAAGCCCGGAAAAAAACTTAGAGGACATTACCTCTTACCCAGCAATTAGCCTGCTACCTATAGTTTCTAAACTATTTAAAAAACTGCTTCTACAAAAAATACAAACTATGCTTGCAGACAGGATTATACTTCTATTACATCAGTTTGGCTTCAGGGAAGGACATGGCATAATAGAACAACTTCATCGGATAGTGACAAAAATAAACCCCGACTTAAATCTTAAAAGATACTGCACTACTGTATTCCTCGACATTAAACAAGTCTTCGATAAGGTTTGGTACAAGGGACTAATATATAAAATTAGAAGGAATGTTCCACATATATATGAACTTATCCGGTCATACCTAGAAAGACGAACTTTTAAAATCAAACCAAGGAAAGTATTGATTGATCTCTATCCTTTATACTCAGGAGTGTTATAGGAAAGTATATTAGGAATAGTTCTCTACGTTATATATACACAGCCACCTTCGTCGATGATACAGCAGTGGTAGCATCACACTCAGATCCTCGTGTAGCTTCTAACTACCTCCAAAGCATCCTTAATAAAATACATACCTGGTTACAACTATAGTGTATACAGGTTAACGAAACAAAATCCGTACAAACAACCTTTACACTACGGACAGAAACCTGCCTATCAGTGGCCTATTAATGGAGAACCTATTCCACAATAGGATAACGTCAAATACTTGGGAATTTATCTGAACAGACGTCTCACATGAAAAACACACATAATGAAAAAACGAATGCAATTAGGGATCAAATTCCCTACAAATGTATTGATTAATTGGAACAACCTCCTTCTTATTCCTAAAAAATAAGTTGCTACTATATAAAACGATCATCAAACCGATATGGACATACGGACTCCAACTCTGGGGATCGGCCAGTAATTCCAACTTGGAAACCCTTTAACGCTTTCATAATAAAAAGGACGATAGCTAACGCTTCACGTTATGTTCCTAATTGGGGTTTTTAACAGGATCTTCCTCTCCCAACCATACACGAGGAAATTCGCAGAGCTAGTACAATCTATCTATTAAAACAGTGTTCACCCCAATACCCTGGCAGCAAATTTGCTTGAGAGACAGTGTATTCAATGTTTAAAAAGATACGATCGATTAGAATTAGAGGTACGATTTCATTGAACAGTGTGGTTTCTGACCTCTTCATCATCGACGCAGTTCGATTTTACTAAGCGAGAATGAAGTCAGTGGATTTATTCTTACAGGATATTGCTTGTCTATTAGCCAAAATATTTACTTATTGTTGATGTTCAACAGATTGTAAATATACAGTATTTAAAATTTAAAAAAGTATTAGTATTTAGATCGCCCCAATATTTAGTAATTAAGACATTTATTTGCTTTACATTTAACGAGTTGAAGTACAAATGCATTTCTTGATTTTACTAAAAATTGTGTACTCTAGAACTTTTTACTATTTTATTTTAGCTCTAAGGTAAATATTGGTAAGGATATTTTATTAATTTTATGATTAATTTGGGAACATTTATTACGTTCTATTCGTGGTTATTAATTTTTTCTATTTAGTTCTTGTAAGCTGGCTTTGGGATGTGCCTGTACCAAATTTGTTTTAATTTATCTAATGTGTGTTTTTAAACACTGATTTTAATTTGTAAAACATGAAAAGTCAGCTGGTATTAGGTCGGGGGAAAAAGAGCAGTCATTTGATTATCGCACAAAATTCTCGGTCATTGCGAATGAACTGCCTCTCTGTAGCTGTCTTATGATTTTGGAACACTCAGGGGCCTTTTTTTGTAAGTTCCGAAACAAACAATAAGTCGTCGAATTTTTTTAATTTTCCCAGTTTTTCCGACTTTGACACTTTTCCGCAGGTGCATCTATGCTTTTGTAATTGATATTCACCATTTCCGTTTAAAAAAATTATTACAAAAATGTGTACAAGTACATAAGTATGAAACAATTACCATCGAGGGTGCACTTGGGAACCTTCCCTTGCAAATGAAAATTATATTAGCATTAATTCAAGAAAATACCACATGGAGCATGAATAAACATAAATTCAGCCTATTTGCAGACCACCACTGATTTTTGATAAGATAATTTTCACAGACGAATAACAACTACAATGAGGAACATTTACCAATAACCTATGAATGTGAACCTACTTTGTTAAAAAACTGGAAAATTAATTTAAATTACTATCAGCAAAGAAGGTTTCTAGGCACGACGCTATAACAAATCGTTATATTGTGCTTAAAAACTCAACAAAAAATTTGCCCATGTTTTTATGTTTCACAAGCATTGAAAAGCTATAAAAAAAGTCTGAAAAATTATTCCATGTTTTCTACTAACATTGTTTAAGTTATTGAGAAGGTATTCATTTAGTTTGGATATAATAAAGGTTTGTTAACTATACAGCAACTTTATAAATCACATAGGTAAAATAAAAATGCTATGAAAATAAACAGTATATAGTAGATGCCTTTATAGATAATACAAATATAATGGCTTTCATGAATTGGGCTGCCGCTCACACACGTGAGGGACACGAACATTTTAGGCGTTGTCATGACGGCGTTTTGAGACGTTTTCGAGTCTCTTCTGATGGATTATAAATAGACATAAATATTGCGCAGCAGGACGGCCGCGAGGAAACAGAAGTAGCGACAGAGGAGTAAATTTAGACATCGAAAGTTGTGAGTATGTGTAACATAAATATTGCTACATATAAATGTAGTGTAATTTTACGTTACTAATTATATGTGCTGTATACATAAATAGTAAGTTTGACCGCCTGTAAGTGAAAAAAAATAAGTAGCTCAAGTAAATTTGCACGGGTTTATTCACCACTGTGGAAATCAGAAACGTTACAATAGCAACACAATATTTGATAAGTTATGGCTAGAAGGACCTAAACATAAAATACACTAAATATTATTAATTTTGAAAAACCAGACGTTCTCTATTAGTATTAAAACTTCTATGCCTGTTGTGAATAGTATACACAGTCTTCCAATGCAACGTATTTGGAACAATATTGTTCAAACTGTTCTCTCATGATATTCAACGAACTTAAAAAGTTCGTTACTGAATTCTATATGTCTGTCGGTCTGTCTGTCGCTGTCACAAAATTATGGATTTTTTAAAATTTTAAAATGGATTCTTATAGGAAATTTTACGCTGATTTCAAAATCGAAATCAAAAAGTTTCTATCTCGAATAGTTTTCGAGATATTCGACTTCGAATTTCGGGAAAATTTCGACATTGCGATTTTATGAGTAATTCTTAAAGAAAATTTTACGCTGATTTCAATAATGAAATCGAAAAAATTCTATATCGAATACTTTTCGAGATATTCGACTTCGAATTTCGGGAAAATTTTCGACATTACGATTTTAAATGTGATTCTTATAGGAAATTTTACGCTGAATTCGAAAATGAAGAAAAAATTATATGTCGAATAATTTTCCAGATATTCGATTTTGAATTTTTAAGTTTTAAGTTCGTTCTGGGATTGCTTACAGTGCAATCTCTTCGCCGGCCCCATGTTTTTATACTAATCATAAGTAGTGTTGCACTTTTTGCAATTAATACAGTTATTTTTATACATTGTGAAGATCTACGTGTGGTAATCTCTTAGCTCTTATTAAGCAAATGGCTTTGCAAGTGGTGTATACCTCTTAATCCTAAAAAATAGAATAGTTATTTATAGCATATATTAATAATGCCATGTATAACATAAATGTTTGTTGATTTGTCAAATAAATATTTAAAAAATTCTAACAAAGGAGTGACAAGACTATTTACACTTTAACGCATTAGAGAACACAAAAATATTATTACAAGTGGAACGGAAATTATCTTTTCACTGATAAATCGAAATGCACTACTGTGACACAATTATGCTATACAAGATACTTCTAAGATTGATTACCTTAATTTTAAATAAATATATTGCTTGTTGCAGTATTGTATAAAGAAAAGTAAAAGAAAATAAGAGCGAGGAAATCAGAAAAAGAAATTATAAAATGAAAAGTGCGTGGATTTAGGATCGGCGTTATTAAATAATGTTAATTGTATTTCTTATTAAATCAGATTAAATAAAATATTTACTATATACCGAAACACATTAAAAACAATTTTAAAAAACTATAAGGTTAATTACAAGATGTCCCTAAAGTAATGAGACTGATTCTAGGCTTAATTGAGTTTTTCAATCTTAGCAAATCTCATCACTACGCTGCTGCGCAGCTTTTCCACCATAACATCTCTTACTGCTAAGTTCAAAACATCAGTCGGAGCTGAGCTGTAGCCCCATTAACATGGCCAACATGACTGATTCTCTCGCCAAGTGCGAGTTGCGCATTGTTTCAAGACTATCTATCTCGGCGGAAACCTTCTATGAAAAGGGTATTGAAAAACTCGTCTTTCGATATGACAAATGTTTCAATGTCCATAGTGACTATGTTGAAAAGTAACATTAATTGTACTTGACTCCTGGAAATAAAACAATTTTGTTGTTCACTCTCATCTTCATTTAATGCCCCACCGGAGGTTAAAGAAAAATAGCCCTTGCATGTTTATAAAAGTTTAATATTCTTTACGTGGTTGCTTTTACATGTTATAACTCGCCTGAAACTCTTAAATTGGATTCCCTTTCAGAGTTTTTGTTACATTACGCTGCATATTTTTATAGCACCTTTTCAAATTGGATTAGAATTCTTACTAGCAAAGATGCAGTTGACAATCTATTCGGGTGATATATATTCTTTAGAAACAACACATTTAGAGTAAAAAAGACAGTGACCATTGTCGTCATCTTTGATTTGCTCATTCGAGCGATCATTCTTTGGTCGAGGAGACTTAGAAATATGCCATTCAGAGCTACGTCTTTTCATCTCCGGATCGTACTGAAAACCCACTTTTTATTACCAGATATCACTTTCTGTAAAGAAATAGGATCACTTCTTACAGGACCTAAAGTTTATGAGAAATTGATGCATACTTTTTCTTCTGATTGTCAATCAAAATCTTAAGAACAATTATTTCAGCAAAAATTTTCTGCATTTGCACTTCCATCATGATGATTTTATGAATAATAGATTTTGGAAGTTTCACTTCATTTGATATCACTAACACTAATACTTAGACGTCGGTCAGAGTCTATCACTCTTTTTATCTTAGCCACTCATCCTCAACGTTTCCATTTTTTTTCTGAACATTCTGTACCACTTAAATACTTGTGGTTTCGATGAAAAATCCGTGGGATTTCTGTTGTGGATCTTTTGAGTTCAAGGTAAAATTGTATCATTGTATACCAACTGTTGAATTTGAAGACTCTGCATCCAGAGACTTTTGCTTGGATAAAGAAAATTAGTCCCATTACTTTTCGGTTGTACCTCATATGTTATCATCGCAGACGATTAGTAATAGTAGTGCACGTATTCATTTTTTTTTAAAATACTTTATAATATTTTTTTATCATATTCTGTTTTACATTTAAAGAAATTAAAAATAATTCTAACGCAATATATTGTGTCAACGCACTTATAACATTCAAAGTTAGTACACATACAATTCATAACATTATCATAACTAAGTCAGTAGTTTTCGCAGTCTCTTTTTAAAGTTGTAATTTTTATTTCAAATATGACTTGAAATTTTTGTACCAAAATGTATACACATTGAGGAACTATTAATGGCTTGTGTTGATTATGTACATGTAGTTTCAGTGATTTTTAGTTTTATGGAAATTTTCTGTTATGAGACGCCGTGACACTTATGAGTTAAACCCATCCGGTCTGGAGCGCATAAGCCCCACTGAGCCGTCGCTACGGCTTTTTCACTGAGTCTCTCATTATTTTTGCAAACGGGTTTGTTTTTGTAATCGGTCGCTATACAGATTTCGTAAAAAACATTTTATTCTTTTTCGAGCTGAAGTTATTGCCTTCGTTTTCAAAAAAGTGCCAGCTATTTTTAGATAATTTGTCAATCCTTATTTCTATTTTGTAGTCATAATAGAAGTAAATTTGAGAAATCATATTAATTAATTCAGTTTTTATTTGAAAATGTTTAAAAATAAGACACACGTCTTAACTCTTTTTTGCGATAAAATACCTAAATTAATGATCGATGCGATTAATTCAACGTGTCAAAAGTAAAATTTCACCAGCATAGAAGACTAGCTTAAATTAACTAGTGTTTTAATTTTACCCAAAAATTTTACAAGTAGCGAACGTCACAAAGTTTATTAAATAGAGATAAACAGACAAACTCCGTATGCGCAGTCATGTTAGCAAGCAATGACTCTTTTCAAGAAAACTATAATATTAAAACTTTATTTAATTATTACAGTAGAACCAAAAAAGATGTTGTGTAAAATGTAGCAATAATCTCCTCGCAAACGCATGCAATAAGAAACCAGTCGAACCTTTCCGTATTCATTACTGTGGAGTTATTTCCGTTAGTTATCGAGGACATTTTCACTACAACAATTTTTGTAAGCAATATTCTGTAATTATAATTTAAATTTTTTTAAATTATACTAATAATTATTTATTTACATTATTCATTACACAAATAAAATTAAATTTGATATAAAATATACTCAATATAATAAAAAACTTTGTAATGAAGTTATATTTCCAAACTAAATATCCATAATTTCATGACCTATTTCTTAACCTATTTGTTTACATACTGCCTCATATTTTTAATGTAAGTTTAAAATATAACAATTCTTAATCGGAATGGTAAGAGAATTAGATACCAGAAATTATAGTTTATTGAAGTTTTGGTTGGATATAATGTTTATTATAGAAAGAGATTACAAATCACTCAAGCAACTGACTTTAAAAGATTTATTTGATATATCATTGCCATAGTTGGTCATAAGAAATCTAAATAAAAAAGAAAGTATTGCAGATGTTATGCAAGCAATTTATGTATAATTAAATTAATTGACGTTGTTACAAATACACCACACTTAAGGAACTCACCTACTACTCCTACCAAATTGAATATGAGTTAGACGTATTCGACAATGTTGCCAAGAACTTTACTCAACTAATACATCAAAAAGTAATCTAAGAATATTTATGGCCTCATAATTTTGTCTTCGATTTATATTTCTTTAACAAAATTAACAAATGACTATATAGACTGAGAAAATTCTAGAAAAATATAAGTAGTCGACTAATTAATTAACAAAATCTTAACTACCCACAAGTATAATATCAATGCGTACATTGAGAATTTTATAGAATCCATCGGGAAAGCTATTAAATCGTTGAGTAAATCGTTTTGTTCAAAAGGGCCAATCTGAATATCTCTTCAACATATATCTTGCAAATGATCAAGCAAAAAATATATAATTATAAAAGAACGCAAAGAACGGAAGTTTTTCTTCTTCTTTTTTTCAATCCCCACGTACTACTACGGCGTTGGGTTCCCATCTATTCATTTTCAGTACTGAACTCGATCAGCTGTCAGTATCTGAACTTGTTCTTAGTTTTTACCTTGTTTCTTTGCTTTCCGTATTGAGTTCTTTTCCCATTCTTCCCTCAGCCTGCCTCTACGTCGTCTTCCCTCTGGTATCGCTCCTAACATTTTTTTGGGCATCTTTAATTACTAATTCTAGTCAGGTGTCTATATCATTGCAATTGCCTCCTTTTAATTTCTTCAGCTAGCGGTTCTACTTGTAGTTATTCTCTGGTTGTCATGTTCTGAATCCTATCTCTTTTGGTTTTGCCACAGATGCCCCTTAGGAACTTAATTTCGCTGGCGGTTATTTTATTCCTTGTTTTGTCCCGTATGACCTAGCTTTTACTACCATAAGAAACTCGTAATTTTCTAATCTTTTAAGATGATTTCCGGTAAGTATTATTCTGATGTTTCCTTCTGCTTCTGATTTTGTTATGTTCATTACTTTACCTTTGTTTTCGGTTATCTTCATGCCCCATTGTTCTATCACCATATTCCGCTTGTTGGCCGCTTGCTGCAACTTCAATCATGATTCTGCTACAAGTACAATGTCGTCTGCATATAGCAAGGATTGTATTCGCATTGGTGCAAGATTCCAGTTCCTGCTTTTATTTTAAATCTGTTCTTCTTGGATTCTTCAATAATCTGGTTAATAACTGCTTTAAACAAGGAGTCTTTTATTTCTTTGTTTATTTTCTTTGTTATTTGCTCCTCTTTCTAGAATCCCTTAATATATTTTCTGTATGGTGAAGGATAGGCGTATTGCTCGGTAATTGTTGCAATATTTGAACCTCCTTTCTTGTGTATTGAGATTATTATGTTTACTTTCCAATCATTTGGTATTCTGGTCTCTTTCCAAGTTAGTTGGCATAAGTCTTTTATCCAATTGCAGAGCTGTTCTTCTCCGTATCTGATCATTTCAGGTGTTATTCCGTCTCTCCCAGCAGCCTTGGCCAGTTTGATCTGGTTTATTGCTTCACTTACTTCTTTCATTTTAATATTGTTTTGCAGTTTTAATTTCATGTCATAGTTCTTCTCCGTTTTGTAACGTTTTTATTCTCAGTCTTTTTCTATCTCCTACTGGGTTGTCTTTCTTAAATTTGTTGTTTCTAATGCTCCTTCCATGCCTGTAGAAAGTAATTCCAATTATAACTAAAGAAATTACTGACTATCTATTTTATGGGGATAAAAATAACTTAATTGAAAAATATTTTTAAGAAATCTTCACCTCAAAAATTTCTGTAACAAACAGATTATTTCCTAAAGTCATGAACATATTGATACTATGGATAAAAACAAAAAATAATATAACTTTAAAGTCGATAACGATCACCAATTTAAAATAGGCTAATGTACTTAAATGCAAGGACTAGCATAAACTTTCTGATACAAATTTAGAAATTAGTCCGCATTTGTATTTCGTAGAGTAAAGACGCTGTGAACGGTCTGCGAGATAACAAGTGCTGTGCGATAAAGTGTGACCTTTAGTCAACTTATGATATCAACTTTAAATAGTTAACAAACTGTAAGCGAACATTTTAATTTAAATTACTTTAAAAGGATTTATAAATAATAACAAAAAATCTAATAAGTACCTACCAACAAAATGCTGCCGGGCGGAAACGGCTTTAACGGCGCATATAACATTAATAACCGACAACATATGCATGGAAATCCTCTACAAATTCCCCAATCACCGTTTTTACCCAACATACAACCCAACTGCTCTTATCAACAAACTCAATATTCATACTTATCACCCCCTAACCCATCCTATTATTTACCACAGTATCAATCAACGTTAAACCAGCCACAAATTTACGCTAGTCAGCATTACAATACAACAATCAATCAATCACATCAAGATAAAAGTAACATAAGCGAATTTTCTGAAGACGACGAAGAAATGGAAATTAATTCCGCTAATAATTGGCAACGCGTTTCGAATAATAAACGAAAACGGTTAACAAAGATTCACACACAAACTACTAATACTGTAAAGGAGCCAGTAACCACAAATAAAAATAGATACTCAGTATTAACCGAGGAAGATGAATCAAACAAACAAAAAAACGAAGAACATCAAAACGTAACTGAACATAAACCACCACCAATTTTTGTACACGGTGTTTTAGATTATGGTAAGATGATCACAAACTTACAAACAATAGTGGAAGAAGAATACACCTCAAAAAGCTTACACAATAATGTAGTTAAAATAAATGCAAATACCCCTGATACGTACCGTAAACTTATTAAGCACATGCAAGATACTAAGATTATACATCACACGTATCAAATGAAAGAAAATCGTCCCTACAGAGTTGTATTAAAACATCTACACCACACTACCCCGATAGATGATATCAAAAATGCCCTTCAAAAATTAGGGCACACAGTGCGTAACATTATGAACGTAAAAAACAGACAAAACAAAGATCCTTTGCCAATATTCTTTATAGACCTTGAACCAGCTACAAACAACAAAGATATATACAACATACATTAACTGAAAAATAAACGTATTATAATTGAACCACCAAGGACAAACAGAGATATTGTACAATGTACTCGCTGCCAGAACTATGGACATACAAAGTTATTGCAGTAGACCTTTTGCTTGCGTGAAATGCGCGGGTCCTCATGATACAAAAAGTTGTCAAAAAACCCGAGCAACTTTAGCTGTATGCATTTTATGCGAAGGGCCCTACCCAGCTAACTATAAGGGGTGCTCCATATATCAAGAGCTTCAACGAAAATACCAACCCAACAAGCAACAAATAACCCCAAGACCTCCAAACCTAACAAGAGAAAATTTTCCATTCTTAAAAAGCCAAAATAATCAACCTTAACTAACCCTAGCCAGCCAACACATACACATTTAAATTATGCGGAAGCAGCTCGAAATCAACCCTCATCCTCAGAAGATGTTAGTCTTAAACAGTTTCTTGATGAATTCAAAAATATGTTCAACCAATTACTACAGCAAAATAGTATGATACTAAATATGTTAACTACAGTCATCAACAAACTCATCCAATAATGGCCAAGTTCTTAAAAATAGCACTGTGGAACGCTAACGGACTACAACACAGAAAGCTAGAAATTGAAACCTTCATACGTGTTAATAACATTGATGTGTTACTAATTCCAGAAACACACTTCACCTCAAGATCTTATCTAACAATACCTCAATACTCTGTACATCACACAAAGCATCCAGATAACACCGCGCATGGTGGCTCAGCTATAATAGTACGTAGCTCCATTAAACATTATCAGTTACCTTCATACAAAACAGACTACCTGCAAGCCACTATAATAGAAGTTGAGAAGTTGCCAGCACCTCTAGTGATAGCAAGTGTTTACTGTCCACCACGTCATAACTTAACTAAACAAATGTTACAACCCTTCTTTGAACTACTAGGACCTAGATTTCTAACTGGAGGAGACTTCAATGCAAAGCATACACACTGGGGCTCACGACTAACAGCATCAAAAGGCAGAGAACTACTTAAACTAATAATAGATAACATATACGGTTTTCTATCAACAGGAAGTCCAACATATTGGCCCTCAGATTCCAATAAAATTCCTGATTTACTCGATTTCTTTATTACTCATGGTATGTCAGCAAACTACATGGATATTATTCCCAACTATGATATTTCATCTGACCATACGTCTGTAATAGCTACAGTGAGTGCAACTATACTGTACCAAGAACCAAAACCTACTCTTAGCAATGCCAAAACCAACTGGAAAGTGTTCGAAGACTATATTACTGAAAATCTAGATACAAATATAAGCTTAAAAACAAATCAATACCTGGAGCACGCAACAAACCACTTTACATCAACAATACAGGAAGCAGGATGGAGAGCAACACCACAAACAAACAACTTAAAATGTAATACTCCTAACATCCCCACCGAATAATGGAGCTAGTAAAAGAAAAAAGAAGAGCAAGAGCAGTTTGGCAGCGTAGTCGGAATACTCAAGATAAAAATAGATTAAATCAACAAACTGAGTCGTCGGCTGCAACAAATACGGAACGAGACTTTTAAATACTATATAAGTTCACTTTCTGTAAATGACCAAACAATTTGGAGAGCAACCAAAGGAATTAAGCGACCTAAAGAGCATGTTCGGCCCTTACAAGATGAAACGGGAACATGGGTAAAAACAGAAAGCTGAAGCATTCGCCGAACATTTACAAAACACCTTTCAACCAAATTCTAACGAACCTGATCAAGAAATTGAAAACTACCTAACTGCTCCACTACAGCTATCGTTTCCAATACGTAGATTTACACAACAAGAAATCCAAACTCAGATAAAACGGTTAAATAGTAAAAAATCACCAAGTTATGACCTCATAACCGGAACTGTTCTAAAACGTCGTCCCAAGAAAGGAATTCGATTTTTACAAATATTGTTTAACGGAGTTATTACAAAATTACTATCTACTTTTACGATCCTACCTAGCAGATCGATATTTCCAAACAAAAGTAGGCAGCTAAACATCTGAAATAAGAAAAGTAAATGCAGGTGTCCCCCAAGGCAGCGTCTTAGGGCCAGTAATGTACTTACTATACACGTTCAACCTTCCAACCACACTATATACAAGTTTAAGCACTTTCGCTGACGATACTGCCATACTATCATGTAACGAGAACACAGTGGTAGCATCAGAGTTGCTACAAGAACATAAACTTACTAGAAACAGGATGGGAAAACACTCAACATTCCTCCCGGTTACACTCAACAACATGCGCATACTCCAAGTAGATGAGGTCAGGTACTTAGGTCTACACCTAGATCGACGACTGACATGGAGTACACACGTTAATAAAAAAACCAAAGAAATGGACCTACGTTGTAAAAAACTATATTGGCTCATTGGCAAAAACTCAGCCCTTACGCTAGATAACAAGTTAATAATTTACAAGTGCATAATCCGTCCTATATGATCCTATGAATGTGAACTTTGGGGATGTGCCAGTTCATCAACTCTAAACATTATTCAACGTTTCTAATCCAAAACACTTAGAATGTTATCTAATGCCCCGTGGTATGTGTCAAACATAACCTTACATAATGATCTCAACATTCCATATGTAAAGGATAGAATAAAAGCAAGAGCAGTAAAACATTACCATACTCTGGAAAGCCATCCAAAAGTAACAGTAATCCCATTAGCTGACGACCGCCAAACCAGAAGATTGAAAATAAAGTGGCCAATAGACTTAACGGATTAAAATAGGGGCGACATTACTGGATGCTTCCCCTCACGACTGTATCAATTTACATAAAATTACCTCATAGAATATCATGTAAATATTCTGATTGCTAATAAATAAATATTTAAAAAAATTTAGTATTTAACGATTAAAAAAAGTAAAATTTATCATTGATCAATAGAAAAACTAACAGAGAAAATGATATGTACTCTAACAGACAAGTCGGAAACATTTTACAAGTTATTTTTGTGTTGGAGAAACCGTTTTTCATATAACAGAGATTGTATTCTAGTAGTATAATAATTTGTCTTTTTTGGTTATTATAAATTATAATAAAAAAGTTACAATTAAAGCAGGTGTTCAGAATGTCATTCCTCTGTATACACATAGAATTTACATCTTCGTTTAAAAAACCCGTATGTTGCTTGGATTATTTGACAACAGTGTTCTATTTGTTGTTGCAAATATAGAAGATCATTTATAGGTGTGGGGTAAACTAAATATTTTAAATAATCTCAAAATAAAAGCCTAAAGAAGTTAAATTCCCTTTTAATACATATATACAGTTTGCTTTGATAAATGTATGAACTAAAATAAATACACACTCCATATAAATACAATCCTTAATTTATTATTTTGTTTTCTGTGATGAGTTATTGTCGAGTAATTAAGGTATCAACCGAAAAAGTCTTTGTTATCTTGAAATTTGATTTACGGATCTATGCATGTAAAGAATTATTTTAGATCATGCTACATGGTCTATAAATCTTTTAACGTTGTTTTGGAACATCCATTCAGTAACACAATTCTTTAATGCAAATAAAATTTATTATAAAAGTTATTTTATATGCAGCTTGGCGACATTTGTAATTTACAATATTTTTTAATTGGAACTGGAAGTGAACACATTGGAGTGGTTTTATTAGTAATCATATTATATTATATAAACAGTATTATTAATTTTGTTTTATACTTATATCAATTATATTGTGTTGCTATTCCAAGAAATTATTTGCAAAACTGACAAAAATACGTTTTTTTGCTCGTGTACTGAGCTACTGATAAGCAGTTCGCGCAGTTTATGAACCCAAAAGGCGTTAAACCAAATGGAATTCATCACCAATTGACAGAAGTGTATGGAGAGTCGTGCATGGATGTCAATAACGCTTGCAAGTGATGTATGAAATTTAGAGGTGATCGCATAAAAATTCACGACAAAGAAAAAAGCGGGAGACCGTCAATTCCCGACGAGACAGTCGTGAAGGTTATCTGTATTTTGATTATTGAGGTTTCTCAAAGGAATTTCATAGGAATTTAACTGAGAAGTTGAAATATCGGAACGTGTGCGCAAGATGGAATTTCTTCGGCGCTATGCAGACGAAAAAGATAATTTTTTGAGTTTGATTGTCACTGTAACAAAACCTGGGCGTTTCACTTTACACCTGAGATCAAACAACCATCACGTGAGTGGTGGAATTATTTTTTACCCAATCCGCAAAAATTCAAACAGCACAGTCTGCCTGTGTTTCAGGATCGAAAGGGGGTATTGTTGGTCGATTTTATAGTACATAAGACGACAGTAAACGCTGACAGGTGTGAGACACTCAATAATTGAAACGGGCGATTTCAAACCGGAGCAGATAAATATTTAGAAAGGGCCTTCTTTACGAAAATCCCCCCCCCCCCCCCCACGTCGCCTGTACGACTACAACGACCGTACAACAGTTTGAATGGAACATAATTATCCACCCATCCTATAGTCCAGACTTGGTACCTAGTGACTACTACTTGTTCCCCCAGTTGAAAGAACATTTAACTGGAATGCGCTTCAGCGACGATGCCGAGGTGAAGAAAGCGGTCCAATATGACAGAGGCATATAAAAACTGCTACAACGCCTACAAAAATACATCAGCCGAAATGGCAATCATGTAGAAAAATAGAGGCATATTTAAGCTTTAAAATTATGTATTAATTATTAAAAATAAACTTTTTTCTATTTCTAAAAACTGGAAGATTTTATTTTTGGGATTACCCTTGTAATATGTAACAAAATAATAGTAACTTTATAATAAATTAAAGAAAATGATATACTATAGAACTCTCAATCATTAGACGCTCTCACTATTTTTTGTTACGCTGGTGAAGGTATGAGTAAGTAAAAGATATTCCAGATAGAGAACTGGGCTACTAGAAGACCAATCCTCTACTGTTAGAAAATGAAGCACATTGTTGCTCAACCAAAGTGACCTAGGCTTAAAATAGAATTATACAGCATAATTACTATGATCAGACCTTTAGGTGGCTGTTCTTTAATTAGCTAACTTGTTATTAAATCATGTCTAGAAGCTTTTTGGGTTTAAATTTCACTTTACTGAATTTTTACATTCTTTTATTATAAAAAGTTTTATAAGCTAAGTGACTTGGTGAGATTATTCTAAGGAGTTTTGAATTTGTAATTCTTCAATTATATTAATGTGTGATGGTATTGGCTGGAAGAAGTTCTGTACGTGTTCATAAGCTGTCTCTTTTTTAAGGGGAGGATTGAATGCTTTATAAAGTGCATAATTTGTGTTTTTTGTGTCACCCAAGTCGGTAAGGAATTCATTGAAGCTCTCATTTACTAACTTTTATCTTTTATTTTGATAGATTTTTCTAAGCCGCATTTCTTCAACTATTTCTCATTTCACTGCTAACGGACAAACGTCTTGCTTTTTCTTATTTGAGATTTTGGGTATTGCTCCCAAGCTACGTCTTATGTAATTTTAGTAAATTTTTAAAGGTCATTTAATTTACTTTAGTGTGTGAGAGATATTTGCATTTCAAGTTGGTGATAAATTATTAATCTATAATACAACCAGTTTGTATTTTTGTTAGATAATCTTCACGTTCTTTTTTTATGTTAGTTACACTTATGGTTGCATTAATCGTGGTGTGGCACATGGACAAATTTCATGATGCTATCTTGATATAATTTGTAGCAATTCCCATTTGTGTTGTTTCATCAGCATAGCAGTGCCACATCTGGCTTGTAGATTTGCAAACTGGGTGGTTTGATAATTATGTATCTTGAAATTCATTCTGCTGCAAAAATGAGTTTTGGATATAAGAAATTATAATATGTTTAGGAAGTGTTTAAATTTTATTTTTGTGATTTAGGAGCCCATTGGCATTAAATAGTGCTACTTTATATATTGGAGCTATTTTTGTTGCTCAATTCTTCTCGCAATAATTTGACTTGTATTTTTGTTCCAATGATATTTTTATAGGTGTCAGATCATTAGGTTGTATAACTGCTTGACTATACAATTTTTGATAAGAGTGAAAGCTTATCGTTTGATTTTGCCATTGCGTTTGGTTTTAGATTGTAATAGAGGAGGGTGTCGTGTTTGATTTGTAGGTTAAAATAACTGTTTTTGTTTTCTTTGTTATTAGTAGTATTGACATATTAAGACCAGTGTTTACTTGATTTGGTGATCTGCTAATAATGTTTAAATATACTGTACAGTATTTATAGTTGGCACCTCCCAGGAGTGTTTTCATTTTCGTAACAGTGTCTACGGGAACTGGTGATCCTGGGGTCCCGAAATGTCATTTTTGCCATTACAAAACCACTTTGCAGTCTAAAACTCTATGATAGACCTTAGTTTGTCAATAGGGCCGGGATTGTTAGGGACATATGATGCTGTTCTGTTTACTTATTTTCTATATTGTTTCTCAAGCAAACCTACAAGATATCGTTCGTGATTAGTGTGTACTTGGAAGGAAAAGTTGATCCTACCAATTGAGGGAAACCTTTACCTGCGGCAGAGGTGGACCAACACATTGGGTTTGGCTACTGATTCGGCTATGGATGCACGTGATATACTTATGCACCGGGTATAGAATCGGATTCTTTACGTTCTTTGAGAAACCGGGCATAAATCATAAATGAGGGCCTCCTGTACAGTATTACTGACGATCGCACTGGTTTGGGGGTGTTAATATCCCTTTATGGGGCTATGTGGAGGGTGGCGAGCTGTCAAGTGTTTATACTAAACTTATATATGGATATAAGTACCCCCCCCCCTTTTTCACTTAAATCAAATGCCCTCGAAGCGACACTCCCAAGATTTGTTTTACTCAAAATAAAATAAAATGTGCTAAGAACTATATATTCAAACAAAAAGACGGCACAACTTTCAGACAAGTATCACGTTTCTTTATCAGCAAGGGCATAGAAATGTTCGGTGGTAACGTAAAGAGTACGAAGAAACTACGAGATGGTACTTTGTTAATTAGAACCTCTAGCAAACACCAATTAAAAAAATTCCTCAAAGCTGCACACCTGGTGGATGTAGCAATCGAAGTAGAGCTTTATAACACACTTAACTTGTGCAAAGGTGTCATATCCTGCTTCGATTTGCTGAACTGTGAAATAGATGAGATCAAAAAAGAATTAGCTTCATAGGGTATAATTGATGTACGTAAGATCACTAAAAAGAGAAACGGGGATATTAAAAATATTCCTTTTTTTATACTAACCTAATGTACTTCCTTGAAGTAAGACCTTACATTCAGAGTTTATTACGGTACTTCAACTGCTAACGTTTCGGGCATACGTCTCAAAACTGTGGTAATCCACAAATGTGCACCTTCTATGGTAGACAACTCACGAAGGCATCGACTGTCAGCTTTTATTGAACTGTATCAATTGTCAAGGAAAACCCAGTCCCAGATCCAGAGATGGCCTCACTTTCAGGATAGAAACCAAAATCCAAAAGTTCAAAATCTTGGAACGGCTTTCCTATAACGAAGCTCGTAAGAAACATAAAACATCAGCATTTAGTGTATTCTGCGTTTCAAAAGTTGTACCTCCCAAGCAAATGTCATCTGTTGCTATTCAATACAACATGATTGACAGCAGTTGCTAAACGGATTTTACTCAAAAAAGTAATACACCAAGAACAATACTAAATAAAGACGCAAATAATAAGGTGGTGAGGAAATCGCCACTTCACCAAAAATCTTAACTAAACTCACGGTGGCCCGATCAACAAAAGAAATCAAGAAGGCCCAATTAAAGAAATCCGCTGTTTCTTCCCCTGTAGAATCCAAACCAATATCAAGAGAGGAATCGACGAGCTCTATCAGGTCGTCGAAATAAAGTTTTTCCCGGAAAAGCAGAATTTTGAAGGCTCCAAAACCAATAAGTCACAAAGCCATACTGGCTGACATGGTGCTAGACGAAATGGTCGGCGCATAACTCAAAGAACTTCTGGGGCTTGGAGTTAGCAAAACTCACCCTAATTAATATTATAGAGAAAATTGTATAATGGAACTGCAACGGTTACTTTGTCTATATTTGATGAAAAAATACAAACCAACTGTTATTGTTCTACAAGAAACTCATTTTAAGAATATTTGCACCCCATATTTACGGAATTACTCTATCCTCCGAAAATATATCACAGGCGGTCGCGCAAAACATGGTGTAGCCATTCTTGTTAAGAACACCGTGCTTCACTCTAATGTCCATCGTAAATTAGATCTGCAATGTATAGCGATTAGAATTCACGCTAGTCAACCATTAACGGTATGTTTTATTTGTGTTTCACCCGAAGAATATCTCAATTGCAATAAATTAGGAAATATACTATCTGCTCTTCCATATCCTTTTTTTTCGGCGGAGATTTTAACCGTTATAATATCCTTTGGGGTTCTACCAACACTGACCGTACAGGTCAAGTAACTGAGAACTTTCTGAACAGCAGCGAGATATCTTTATTGAATACAGGATCACTTACGCATTATTCAGATGCATATGGAAGTTCTCTTGCATAGATTTGACTCTGTGTTTCTCTTTTACTTAATCTTCAATGGACTCTACATGATGATTTGTGCGATTCTGTTTTTTCCAGCAATCATCTAAAACTAGAATGCCATGTTGGAACCTTTATGAAGCCGACTGGTCAGGTTTTTCTGGCGATGTTAATTTTGAAATAATGGCATTCGATGATGTTGGACTAGCAGTTCTACACCTAATTTAGAATCATATAATCCCGAGTTTACGATGGAAGAATTGAATTCTGCATTGAAGGACTGCCACGATACATCGCCTGGGCCGGATAACGTCCATTATCAGCTCTTGAAGCATCTACCTCATCATGCACTCCAATATGTGCTTCAAGTATACAACCTTATTTGTCACAAAAGTTAGATTCCTAATCCCTAGCATCTTTCTATAATAGACCTCTCCTTAAGCAGGATCTATCTAGTTATCGACCGGTTTTGCTTATGAGCTATTTTTGCAAACCGAAGGCTTGTTTGGTATTTAGAAATCAACAATAATCGATAATCTGTCTCAACTACAAACAGCTGTATGTGATGCCCTTCTGAGAAAATATCATCTTGTGGCGGTGATATTTTTGAACTCACTATTGTCCTGAAAGTAATTCAAGATACATTTCATTCCCTTGTTATAAAAATCCACCAACTACTATATAAATTTTATCGATAAAAATTGCGAGTCAAAGTGGTTTCGGTTCCAGGTCATATAGGAATCAGATGCAATGAGCATGCAGACAATGCAGCGAAGCGTGCTGCTCAAAACGGAACTGATCTGAATATCATAATAGCTGACGATATGAAATCCTATCTCAAAAGCAGAATATTTGAGAAATGAGCTAATTATTGGAGGGACTTTTAAAACAATAAGCTTAGCGGTATTAAAGAAGATATTGCAGCATGGGGTTCTTTTAGATGTGAATTTCGCAGACAGGAGGTCGTTTTGACCCAAATTACCATTGGTCATTGCCGAATGACACATAGATATCTACTTTTTGTACATTTACTTTTAGAATGTGTGCAATTTAGGGAAGAACGTCGGGAAGTTGTCATAGATCAAAATATCTCATCGATTTCGAGGGACAGCTCAGATGGGGTTGACATTCTATGTCGTTTCTTGGATAGGGGCGACCTCACTCGCTTCATCTAGTCATTATTTTAGTTATTTGTTGAAAATATGTTTCTGACTGCATCTATTTATTTTAAAATTGAACATTATTGTTGTTTGTTCTTCACTGAGTATCTACATAAGTTTGAGGACTGGTTTGATAAGGTCACAGAACTGGTAGCACTTTGTTCATGGGGTCTAAAGATTCGAAGACTAGGTGTCTCTTATTATGGAGTTATCTACTGATCTGTAAGCAACGTTGAATGTGGTCTCTATATATATAATGCCTGGGTTGCTAAAATATACTGGAATTTAAATGAGATTGAGTGATATTTTGTGTATTTTCTACCATGGAAATATGGAGAGACTTATTAGCACATTTATTGTGGAGTCTACAGACACGACGGTTAGGTTATGAAAGCCTCTTAAAATTGAAACAGAATGCAGAGTCTTTATTTATTTGCAATCGTACGGGTATTTACAAACCCGTACTTAATCGATTATTTTTGTCTTCCTGGCGCTGATACCCCTCTCTCTATGGTCGGCAGGGTGTTCGCCTCGACATAAGACACATTTGGATGGTTTTCGGTCATGGTGGATTTTTGTGCAGGTAATCATGTAGTTCGGAACATTTGACATATGTAGTTAGTGAATCTGGATTTTTCTGGTGTCTTTGAATTTTATTGTTGCATTTCCCCGATATGCATTATTTTGAAGATATATTTATTTTCTTTGCATTTAAGGGTAATGCCTGGTCATTCTATTTAATACATTCAGACAATTGGAAAGTTTTTCTTGGTCTAAACTATAGTTATCTCTAGCTACTTTATTGGCGTCAGGAATATTCGTTGCTTTTTATAGACTTCTGTTGTAATTCTGAAGTTTTAATTTATTTTTTGTACGGCCTGATAATTGTAATTTTTCTTAAAAATGCTTTGTTCTGTTAGTTTTACATAATTTCAGTTAATCCACTTAAACTGCAGTTATGTAATGAAGAATTAAAGGGGAAAGTTGGATTTTATTTTGGCTTGTGCTTTGATTTGATTCTTGTTTGTTGCTGCTAATTTCATCGGATGCTAGGAATTGTTACTTATTGTTGCTAGGTGGAATATATCTAGTACGTTTTGTTGTATTTTGTGTTTTTATCCCTTAAAAAGCCACTTAGAATAATTGCCTGAGAATTATCCGACATCTTATCATTATTTTGTTCTGAACCATTAGAGCCTGGAAGTAATGACGTCAAATGCAGTTATGTAAAGAAATCGATTTGAAGTGTCGATAGTTCTGTAGTTCTTCGACTGTCACTGGCAGAAAAATAATCTTGGATGGATGATAGCTTTCTTGTAGTTGGTTTGGCAAAAACATTATTAATGTAGAAGGTTGTTGGAAATTTTGTTGACATTGTGTTTGCGGAAGATTAAAGAAATAATTCCCATATTTTGTGTTCTGCATATTAAAGTCTGATTAACAGCAGAAAATTTCAAAAACCTAACCGGTTTTAATATATATTTGGTTTTATTTATCTGGAAACGAAAGATCAATGGTTGGCCTCTTTAACGTTTATCGTTCGTTGGCAGGTACACTTGTGAATGGCTTACGTAAGGCTGCGGTAGCAAAATAGTCTTTATTGAGAGCCAGGCAATAATTTTCTTCAGACAGAAGGGAACGTCTAAGCAGAATAGGTATAGTTGGTCTAATTTATGGGTTCGTCATTATAAGTCCTAACTAATTATAATAAATTTAGAATAACAAACAAAACAAATAATAGTATAAAATTGTTGACATTTACAAAAAATATATCTTTTAAAAAAATTTATTCTCAAAAGTTATGATTTTCATGTATATGCTAAAAGCTGGAAGAACTGAGATGATCTAAGAAGGCTAAAGAAATTGTTAAATTTTGTGCCTTGGTTAAAAACACATAAAAATAAATATATTGGAAGTACGCCATCGTTTATTTAGAAATTACCGAAATATCTATTGATTTGTATAAAGTGGTATTATTTGTCATTTGTGGCCCATAAATGCGATAAATTCGGTTTTAGTGAATTTTTATTTAAATAAGCGATGCACGGAAGGGTGCGATCACGTTCGAATTGATTGGTGTCGGAAACGACCTGCCGTTAATATACATATTGCGCGTTCCGACGCTATAGACTATAAGCGTCTTGAAATGCGCGAGTTTCAAATAGGGCGTCGCGGCGGCGGTTCAGGTGCCGGTGGCGTCGCTCAGTTTCTACGCGGCTCGCTCGAGCGCTGCACGCTCGCCCCCCACGATGAGTTCTTCAGCGCTGATGTGACATATTTCGCCAGGAAAAACGATGCCGAGCGTCGGCCCGCGCCTCCTGCATTTCCGCACGAATGCACCAGACATTCTTTGCCCTGCCGCCTTCAGCACTTAAGCTATCGCGCACTTTACGAACTTTCTGTAAAGTCCCAACTGCGGAGCGCGAACCGACCCAGTTCATGCTCAGGGGTGAGTTAACTGTTAAGTGCGCTTCGATTTTTTTTCTTCGCCATGTACGCCGCTGGTAACTGCACCAAACTTTGCGAAGTCGCATACGCCCGCTTAATATTTTAGGTGGAATAAGGTGGTTACGGTGTGCATTTATTGGTTTCCTGCTTTCTTATCCCTTGAATTTGGAACGGCGAGAAAGTGCTCAGTAAATATGCAATTAAGGAAATGTAAATTTCAACCGACGCTTTTTGCGGTAACAGGAAGCTCAGGTCTAATGAAATCTGTTTATTAAGCCTGGAAGTAATGCCGGCAGCTCTGCAATAACATTGAAACAGAGAATTGATTTAACGAAGAGGACGTTATTGAATTCTTGAGTGAAATACGAACACTATTGACGTGCATACATATTTAATTGGTGCTTTCGGTTGTACGTTTCAGTTAAAATTCAGGGTTATCTTTTGTTAAATTCCATTTCAGAAAGCAAAAATGTGTAAAAGCTTAACCCAACAATTAAACAAATAAAATCACCAAAAGGGCGTTCTTGGAGTTTATGCCTCTAAACGTTTTACAAAATTTATAATAATGCCGACGTTCCTCTTGCTTGCTTAATTTTATTAAATTGATTAAATGTCTATCTATTTAATAATCGAAGGCATGGAAGTCCGTTTGAAATTTTATTAAAATAATTTAATTAGCACTAAAAATTAAAAACTGTTGTAGCTAAATCTAGCAATATAAATTATTTATTTAAATTTTTGTTTTAATTATTAGTTTGAATAAATATAAATGAAGGTAAAAGTTGTACCTAGAAGAGAGAAGCTTAATAATTACAACATTTGTGATCAGCTGCAAATTAAAACTACATGTAGTATTAGTTCTTATTATGTCGCGTTAACAAGCGTTTTTATCTACAACATGGATGTTATTAAATTTTTTCTTTAAAGTAAATTAAAACTGCACGACTATCATTTATTTCTTATTTAAAACTAAAAATGTAAATTATTGATTAATATTAAACGGTACTAAATATTTTTTATTGTAATTTTAAATATAAATTGCCATTAAAATTTATTACTTTATATGCAATTTAAAAGTTTAATATACAAAACAATTTGTTACAGTATTGTAAGTAATAGTTATTTATAAACGCTCAAATTAAAAATTGTAATTTCAATTAAAGGGGAAGATTATTAGGAGCCTAATATAGATTTTATAATATCAAAAATAACAAAAATAAAGCGTAGTAATTTTTTATCATTTGGAAAATTTGCTGGCCTGTTAACTTTAGTTTAGAGTTACAAAAGTTGTATCAATTACCAAACTTTGTTAGCTTTTATAAAACTCGTTTTAATTTAATTTGATGATAAACTCCCAATGCTCGTCAAAAATTTATTTTGATCGATTTAAAAAGTTTTATTCTTTGCAGTTCTTATTAAATGTAACATATTTAGCTTTATTTAACACAGGTTTCTTTGGTAACAGCATGACGAGGCATGTATTATTGAAATTCTTTCTATCTCAGTTTATACGTTTAAGAATAACTTAAGTCAAACTTTTAGAGACAGATATCCGTAGTAGCGTAAAACTAATAGAAATTGATTGTGAACTTTCTAAAACTTCTGACAACGGCGTTATGGATGGGTTAGCAGGGAACTGCTCTCTTGTAAAAACTATAGCTGAACTGTTCCCAAACTAATATATTACGAATGCTTGAATGCCCCATTAACAGGTAAGAATTTGACAACAAATTTATATTATAATTAAGTTGCAGTTGTAGATGCAAATAATATATAGAATAAGATTGAAGTAAAACTAAAATTATTATCAACATTGTTATTACATTAGCATATTAACTTTAATTTATTTATTTGGAATAACACCAAAACTTGTTTTCAATTCAGAACTAGTAAAACACTTTAAACTATTAAAAGCTTAAATAGCCAACATAACTGTCCATTGTTCGCAATGAAAATTTGCATTAGAAGCGCTTTTGTTTAAGATATTGAAATTGCAATTCTACGTGTGTATTTTAGCTATTATATTTAATTTTTAGAAATTCTTATTCCAGCTCGCCAAGAGTGATAAGAAAGTGTTTTTGTTAATTTTAAAATATTCTTTTTTTATGTGTTGCAAGATTCTTTTAAGTGAATGGTTTATCAAAAAGAATACTAGTGTATTTGTGTTATAAAATGTTAACATGGTCTCGTATAATTTTTGTGGCTTTTTAGAAAACAAGATACGTTCTGTTTTTTGTAAAGAAAATTAAAGCATGTTCATTAGGTTTATTGTTCCAACGAAGTGAGTACAGATTGCATAGTGTTTATGTCATTAACATATAATATCTTTTAAAGTTTATTATTTTTAGGATATCGTTGACGCGATTTTAAATAATGTTACGCTAATAACAGTACCTTGAAGAGCGCTATTTTATAGTTTTTGAGAAAAAGAAGTATAACAATTCTAAATTATTTAAAATTATTTATTTTAAGAGATTTTTTATGAATGCGAGTATCTTCTCGTTGAAAAGCAAGTTTCAATAAAATAATATATTGTCAAGTAATATTAATAGATAACATAATATAGCGAGAACATTTTAGTCAGTAAAAGCTTCACTGAGCGATATTGATGGAAACCACAATGCACGTTTATAATATGTTGTTGGTTCCTAAGAAACCAATATAATCGTTTGTTGAACATTTTTTCTATAGTTTTACACATAGCCCAAGCTAATGATTTAGAGCTGTGAAGAGATCGATTATTTTTCGGCTCATTAGGCTTGCGAATAAGCAGTTGATCCTATTTGCAGCAATCTGGCAGTGCTGAAAAGAAAACAATTTTAGCAAAACTTTCTTTGTTGGAAGTTTTGTTTTAGAAATGCAGGTAGAATGTAGTCGGGTCCTAGAGTAGAGTTTATACATTCTGAAATAGCTTCGATAAGTTATAGTGACGTCATTGTTTAAAACATGTTCGTCTACGCTTTTTCCAAAAATTTTTCCTTCAAATTAGCTTTTTATAGGCAATAAATATAACCACAAGATACCTTGTGAAGCAAGCAGTAAGGTCAGCGAACTGTAAGGTCAAGTCCTTTATATATTTCATCTCACTGTCTAGTCGTCGCGTACTATTTCTCATACGAGGCGATGTCGGAAATACTGTAATTTAAATTGCATTATTATTCAATTATTTCTAGTGACCGAATGAGTCAGCTATTGGGCTTTTGGGAGCCAGCGACGAACCTGGATCTCTCCGAACCGCACTTTAATTGCGCGGTTACAGATTATCTAAAAAAAGAAATTGTCTGTTGTAAAAAGTTTTTGGTAAAGCTGAATCAAATTCGTTAACAACAAATTTGAATGTTTTAAGTTGATGAAAGTTTGACTAATAAATTAAGTGGTTAGGCATATGCGTATCTCTTATTCTTTTAATTTTATGCCAGTCTTTTTTATGATAGATGAAACATATTTTTGCCGTAAACGTTTAAATTCAACAGATTTCTTAATTATTTTGTAGGATTAGTTTAGTTAAGGCCTTTTTGCTACCCGTTATTAAATTTTGTCAGTTTTGCTTCTATCAAGATATAGGAATAAAACTTGGAATCAAGAGTAATCTAATTAAATTTTTCAAATAACGGTTCTTAGTTACCTGTCGCTTCCAGATGTTTCATTATATTTAAATATTTGAATATTATTTAATTACTTACTAAAAGGTGTCCCAGAATTAACGCAAGATTTGAATTAAATAGAAAACACAGTTTTTAGTCTTTTGATTGTAATTTTTTTATTGAATCATAAAGTACATAGGTTAGGATTATTTATGGAATAACACATCGGGCAAATGGCCTCCACGGCTTTGCATACACATACGCACTCGTTTGTCGAAATTTTCCATGACCATTCTGCATAAATGTGGCTGAATTTCGTTGATGTAACGTTGAATCTCCTCCTTTAATGCACGCGTGGTTGTGGGCTTACTGACATAGACCTGTGATTTTAAATAACCCCATAAAAAGAAATCTAATGGTGTTAAATCACACGATCTAGGGGGCCAATTCTGATCACCGAAACGAGAGAGTACATGACCTGGAAATGTCTCATGCAGTAATTGAAGTGTTTTGTAAGCATGGAGACACAAATCTTTAGTGAGTATACGCTGTAGAGAGCTTCTTGAAATTTGCAATTCTTGTCCACGACGCCGAATTGAGGTTCCTGGATTGTCACCGACACTCTCACGCACTGCTTCGATGTTGACATTTGAACGACTTGTTTTTGGACGATCAGTGTGTTTGGCGTCTCCAACGGATCCTGTCTCTCGAAATTTTTCAATTAATCTCTTCACAGTTGACGAAATTAAAACACTATTCCGATCATATTTTGTATGAAATTTTCGAACAGCGGCCGCCAAGTTTTCATTATTTTTGAAATATTGTTCAATAATGAAGACACGTTGTTCTATCATGTCACGCTCCATTTTTACTAACCCTAAACTGTCAGCTGTCGATTTGTTTTTGTTTTAGGGTTGTCAACACTTTACTGCATAAATGGCGGCAAATTTAAATCTTGCGTTAATTTTGGGACACCCTTTATTAGCTTGCATTAATTTATTATGTCCTGTTTCTGTTTCCAAAATATTTAGTTTTGATGATAAAATGATAGTTGTGTAAGAATCGCAAAACAGATTTGTTGTAAGCACTCTAGTGTAATAGTAAAACTTGTTTTTTATCTGAGTATAAAATTATCATATTAGTATTTTTCAAAACTGCTCTAAAATTTGTGCTTTTGTTAGATATATGCGATTTCTACTATTAAAATCAGTAGCGGGTTTAGAATGATATTAAAATTATTAATTGAGATTTATTTATTATTACATACTAAGATTAGTTGTTATAATTTTAGTATTGATTATTTTAGTGTTTTTGTAGGAATTTATTCTAATTCATAGTCTTTATTTATGTAGATAGCTGCTTTTTTTGAAGCAATGTTTTCCAAAGTTTGCTTTTAGTCGATAACACGAAGGAACTTTGAAGAGTTTTGTCTGCTTTGCAACAACTGTTTTCATAGATAAGTTACATTTATTTTATAAGCTTGGTATGTTCTCTATTAAACTTTTCTACGTAATTACGACCCCAATTCATACACGCATGCCAGCACTAAACACATTTTACTGGAGAATAAATTAGGTTCATGCTGGTTTAAGAGAAATTACAACAATTTCAAATATATATTTTTTGTCTACATATGTTTAATCTTGTTTATCTATGTCTGTAAAGAATTCTTTCTTGTCCGCCGCTAAACAGTATTGACATCTACATAGTCATCGTTGTAGTCAGCATATACTAATTTTTTCAATGGACCACTGAAACACAGATACGACACTGATTCTGCAAATTAATTGCCGCCATTTTAGTTTACTCCAACCTAGAATGAATTTATTGTTTGTAAAACTAAAACACTGTACATAAACTTGCATATGTGACAATGTCATGCAATTTTTAGCCTAGAAGCAAAACGAAGGCCATATATACTAGCCTAAGTAAACGGCTGTAGCAAAATTTTAAACCTTATTAGGTTTGTTAAGGGTAGTACAAGCTACATGAAGTTCGCAGAATGTTGTTTACGTAGCTTCATTAAGCTTTCTGGTTTACTCCTTCGTGGAGTTCTCAATCAATAACATCGCAAGAGCCACTTATAATACTGAACGATACAGTCACTTTGATAAAGTAGAGTGAAAGTTATGTATTTATGATAAGACTTCAGTGCAACTATCAATTTAACCCTTAATGAGTGATTAGTCGTTTGTGAATATCACTGTTGCGTTTCGAAGTGACTTCTAACGAATCTATTCTGCGGTAATTTAAAGTGGAGATATTTTAAAGTATTTTTGATTTTGTTTCAAATAATATACTTAAAATATATGTACGTAAGATATAAACTTCCACCGGTAGCTTTGGAAAGTAAGCAAAAAAATAAGTTAATTTAAAGAAATTTTAAATATTTATCTTTATCACTATAATAAAAGTTAAGTTTTGACACAGATATGTTACAGCATTGCAGCTATTCCCATTTGTATGCAACAAAAGTTATGATCTAACGTATACAGTATTTCTACAATCAAATATATATATATATATATATATATATATATATATATATATATATATATATATATATATATATATATTTTAATCCAGATTTAATTGTAAGAGGAAATTTTAAAAGGTTTTTCTGAGAATCATCTAAATCTAATTCTAGAGATGCATCTTATAATGCTACCATTAAATAAATAATTTGGCGAAGATTACAAAATGTAAAATTAAAATTTTAATCGATAACCTTGGAAGTGTGGAAAATAATTGGAACTATTAAAAATGTAATTTTACGTATGCCCGGAAACATTTAATATTAGTACGAAGTAATATGAGAATTGGATTGCCCACTTAACACTATAAATTGATACAAATAATATCAATCACAGAATTAATTTAAAAGTTATAGGTTATCTATCAAAACAGTAGTTAGCGGCTTGAACTGCAAAACAACGATTACTAAAAATTACAAATTACATCCTCGTTAGATGAAAATCTCAATCCTCTGAGCCAAACTTTGAATTTAGGAAACAGGAAATAGTCACTGATAGTCGGATCTGTTGAATGGGCTCGGTGGTCAATCAATTCAAACTGTAATTCGTAAGTTCTGGCCACAGCAACCGCCGAAGTGTGAGCTGGTGCGTTGTCTTGATGGAAGAGCACTTTATTTCGTTTTTCAGTGATTGTTGTCTTTAACTGGTCCAATAACAATGTGTAATACGACCCTATTATTGTTTTTTCTTTTTGTAAGTAGTATATGAAAAGAATTCTTCGACTATTTCACTTTTCCGGCGACGAAATCGTCTTTGCCTTTTTTGGGGCAGGTTTTACCGTCGTAGTCCACTGTTTTGACTGTTTCTTCGTCTTAGGAGTGTAATGGTGGGCCCAAGTTTCATCGACACTTATAAATCGACGCAAAATGACCTACTTGTTTCACTGAAACCGCTTGAGCGAGGCCTTGGAAATATTCATTTGAAAGAATTTTTGGTTCAAAGCGAGCAAGTGCAGGACCCAACATTCGGAAAGATATTTTTTTATATGTCCACAGCCTCTGCTATCTCTCTAACCTTGATGTAACGGTCGTCCAGTACCATTTTTTTTAAATTTTTTGGTGTTATCGGTTGGCCGGCCAGCCAAGATGGCACGACCACGTTTAAATTCAGCTTCCCATTTTTTCACGGTGGCAAATGATGGGAAAGATTACCCATAAACGGCGTCTTTAATGTACGTAGGCATATTGACTTTCAAATGCAAGTGCTTAATTGCGACACGGTCTTCGATTTTGTCTATTTTTATAAAAGCATCTCAAATGGTTAAAATTTTTACAGGCATCTTTCAAATAATGTACAATGGTAGTAGCAGAATTAAACTATAATTAAATAAGTAATTAAATATCAGTTTAACATATTTTAAATAGGGGACAAACTTGCCAATAGAATATATAAATATTTATAAATTTCCGAAATCCATTATAAAGAGTTAACATTAGTGCCATAAAGTTGCAAACACAACGTAGTGAAAAAATGGGGGTATATAAATTTTTTACAAAGTGAGAAATTCTAAATACATCATAAAATGATGTCAAGAAAATACAAAATAACGTATTTAAGTAGTTTCAGCATTTACTGAAATGGTACTGTAACTCTTAAAAAATATATTATAACTGAATTAGTTGTCACTAAAAACATTTAAGTAGCTAAATTTTTAAATGTATTTATATCTTTAGTTAGCATTGATTTTATCGGCGCTTCTTTTAATTATATAATTAGATAGAGGAATATATATTTAATATTATTTACTAATTTTACTTGTGTAAGTAACTACTAAATACAATGTCTAAATAACAGATAAGTAAAGAAAACGCAGTACAAACGTATTTCCGAGTTGTTTAATGTTGTGTAAAGGTAATTCAAGTTTATTTAGTTTCAAGTTAAATAAACTTTGCGGATAATTTATTAAAGTTGCACTCTACAAGTCTAGAATTGTTATTAAATCTGAACAGAATAGCAGACGGCTTCAACACACACATAAATTGTTTAGTTTTAATTAGATCTCGGAATACCAGTGGTTTATAGAAGTAAATCTAAATATTTATTAATAAAACGCCCTGGAGTTGTAAATTTGTTATATTTAGAATTTGTATTAATTACAAATATTTGGTTTTTGTAATAAAAATTAATAGAAAATAGGCTGCAGAAGGGTGCCAAATGAGTCTTCTTCAGCTTAATCTCCAAAGTTGTTCATTCTATTTGTTCAGCTTACGTAAAGATATTAAGTTTTATTAAAAATATAATAAAGAAAATTGACCGCCATCTTGTTTTAAAATGCGAATAGGACTGAAAAATATAATCAAAAAGTAGTTTTGTTAAAGAAAAATATGCAAGGAAAAAGTTTAATTTGTTTTTTGGTCCATTTAACTCCTTACAATCTGTTATATACTAACATTCAGTAAATAGTATGATGGTGTTCATAAGACATGAATTTTATTAATTAAACTAAAATATTTTTTATTAAGTTACACCCTACATATCACTCAAAAGGCGTTGGGACGCTTGAGAACTTAAACCGTTTGAGTCGTGGTTTTTCTATGTTTTTGTCCATTAGATGTTCCACACGTTGGTTAGGTAGATATCGATCCTGTCCTTGTAACGTACGCTAAATTTTATAGTTTTGTGATTGCTGGATGGAATGTCCAAATCTCGTTGCATAACCTCAATTTGAACATACTGCGGATCGAACAGGTTAGATTGGAATCGTATTACGCTATCATCAATATATCAGTTATTAATAGTATCTCACAGTAAATATGACTTACGAAAATGAGCCAGTACGTGTTCTGTGTTTCACTTTTTCCCTTTTTGTGTTTCTTCCAGGTTAGTTGTCTGTCTAGAAGCATTTCTAACTACTTCACGTAGTCGGTTTGATGTATATGTTGATTATTTAACTGAATTGAGGGGCAATAATTCCTTTTGGTAATGAAGGTCACATGAGCCGACGTTGTTTCGTTTACTTCGATGTGCGATTTCTTACATTAACCTTTTAATCCATGCATATGAATTTATTATATTCAGATGCTATGTTGGAATGGGGCTGATGTAAAAAGTAAATGCAGGGTTGGGTTCAAAATATTGTTTTGGAACACGCTTATAGTAATAGGCTATAAAATTTTTTGAGCTTCACCATGTTTGACAAGAAAGATCCTATAAGAAAGGTATGATTAAAGTATCAACACATTAAGTTTATGAGGCTGCCAGAGACATAGATCAAACGGTTTTCAACAAAAGAAAAATATCTGGTAGTAGTCAAGAGGTACATTATTTTTAATTTTGTAGAGCAGTTGTTGGTGCCATACCTTGTCAAAACCTTGTTTCATATTTATAAAAATTGGCAAGTACTATGGTTTGGGTTCAAAATCTTTAAATATTATATATGCTACTTTGCGTATTTATTCTATTGTAGAGTGATGGATTCGAAAACCAAATTGTTGGTTTGGTAAGAGTTGCTTGTCTACGAGTATTGGTGTAAGTTTCGTAATAAACAATTTTTTTCAGTTTAGCCACCTCAATAGTTTGACAAGATATTCTAATCAAAAGACCACATTGTATAAATAATATATTTGTAGCTCTTAGTCATTTCTAAGTCATGAGTTATTTTTTAGAACAAAGGTGTATTGTACTGATATCGTCTGTCAGTATCTTAATATCTTTCTAATGTGAATAATTGGGAGTTTATGGAGCTAAATTTTTGGTAACATAAAGAAGAGCTTCGAGTTTATATTTTACATGACTAAGAGCTCTTTTGTCGTTTGAGTAACGTGTAGTTTGCTATTTTCTGCAAAGTTTACATTTTTATTTTGAACAATAGGACAGTCAAGATTTACATTATTCTGAACTTTCCTAGAATTAGTTTTCTACGCAGCTGGCCGAACTAGTTCAGTAAAATTTTTAACTACTATGAGTTCTTGTTCGATTTTTGAAGCTATTTTTAGTGTGGCGAATTTATTAATAAATTCCTTAAAGAATTCCCAGTTTGTATGTTTTGTATGAAAATTAGAACTGGCTTTAAATAGCATTTGCGTGTACACTATTACTATAATAGGAAGTGCTCATCAGTAAAAATTAAACAGGATTCTGTTTTGAGATTATGTGTGCTAAAATTAAGCAAATTTGGCATTTCTGTTAAGTCAGAAAGCTAGTAGGTTGATTTGCCTATGGTTATACGTTAAGATTCATTGTTTATTATTGCTTTAGTAATGCTTAATCTTAAGCCATCTAAGATAAATTTGTTTCCACGTAAATAGTGTTTGTGATTATGTCGTAAAAGAAAATAAACCCTTGAAATGGTTAGCTGACCATTTTCGTTTTCTGATATAATTTAAAGATGTTCAAAATTCTATTTCGGAAGTTTGTACTGACTTAATGGACTTTTGGCAACTATAGCTGTGTCAGCAAAGATAGTGAGTTGTATAGACTGCTTATTTCAGCATTTTTAGGTGGCTTTCATCCATGCATTGAGATTCACATATTAGAATTATATCAATGGAGTGGTTTCAGATGGAAGAGATTATTTTATCTTTATAATTCGTTAAGTCATTGGGATTCCAAGTCATCGTTATTTTTAGAAATTAATTAATAAGTTCTACACGGTTTTTATTTCTTACATTAGACTATTTAGAAATTTTTTTAGTTAATTTACGTAGTAAGTTTCATTTACTGACGTGGATTGTTATTAAATAGAAATTAAATAGAAACATCTTATGCTATAGTTTTTTTAAATTAAACAACCTTTGTAATTTTCAATATAATTACGCTGACAGTTCATATAAGTAACTACATTATTTCTTTCTTTACGTTGACATTGAGATGTAACATGATTGTCAGTATACTCTACAAACCTTGGGTTTCTATTGCAGAAATTTTTGGTATGTCTAAATCTTTGCCAGTTTGCGCCTTTTTCATCTGTGGGTTGATTTGACTACTGAATGTGCTAATCAATATGTGTTATAACAATTTTTATTATTTCTTGTTGGCTTTAATTTGCTAAAGAATTGGGGTAGTGGAATTTTGGTTTCTTGCCGTTTAATATTTGCAAGAGCATTTCCTTTTATTTTTAGTTTTTGTTTCAATTTTTCTAGGTTAGTAGAAAGATGTGTGAGGCGAACTTAAAGCTGTGCTTCTCTTTTATTTTACAGTTAATTAAAGCTTTAAATATTTCTAAGTATTTTATGAAAAATTTTGGTAATATTTTAATTTCTTCTTTAGCATTTTTATAGCATAATCGTTGTTCATTATTAGTTTTTAACGCTGTATAAGGCTCAGTTACACAAGAAGTAAAGACTGGTGGTAGTTTGGGAATTTTGCTATTTGGAGTTGTATTTTAGTTTTTATCTGAGTAACTTTTATTTAAGAGTTAGTAACGGTTGATAGGATTAAACCAGTAACTTGACGTTTTAATTTATTTGGATTGTGGCAGTATTACCTTTGCATTTATGCTTTTTATTTTTACTACTTTCTAATCTGATTTTTGAAGATACTAGATTTGTTGTAACGGCTGGGAAGTATAGTATTTTGTAAAGACATGCTTGAACTTGCAAAAGATGTATTCAGTGTTTGCAATACTGGATATAATTTGTTTGTTGGCGCTTGCTGTAAATATTAGTAATCTTGTAGAAATCATTGCATATGCTAGTTTGGATCAATTTTTATAGAAAAGTTTTGTGTAGGTGCGGCTTGACTGTAATAATAAAATATTTTCTAGATAAAAATTAAAATTAACACGCAAATGCGACTGACTTTTAGCAAGGTATGCTCTGGCTTGTAAATATTTACGTCTGTTTACCTTCCATACACGAGCTAAACTGTGGGGTTTGTGTGACTGCTGTTTTATTTAAAGGTGGCGACCGAAGTCTAGGAGTAGTTTTTCGGGGTCTTCATGAATAGAAGAATAGAGGAACATAATGCATTTTCCGTTTTCAAATTGATTATGTTATTTGCCCGAAATAGAACCATCATTTTTTAAAACGGACGGTTTTGAAGAAAATATCTTAATTTTTGGAAAAAAAGCACGTTTGTTGTGCATTAAGTAATAATATTGTAATTTTTAATTATTATATAGTGCTACTAAAAGTAGCAAATCATAAAAGTGCAAAAAGATTAACTACCACAAAATTCTACAGAATGTGCAAGGATAAACATACAATTAAAATAACAGAAATAAAATTAAGAATTCTATTATAATACAAATCTTCAAACGAAAATATTAAAAATGTCGCGGCCACATGGAATAATAACGTATTAATAAACACAAATGAAATATTAAGAAACGAACGGAAAGATGGGTCAGTTAGACTTATAGAAAATTAATCTTCAGCAAGTGCAATCACATGATTACTGAATACTATGAATAAATTGTATATGTAACAATGGATATCAAACAGTTAGTCGTGTTTTGTATATTTGAATTGTAACAAATAAAGATATTTTTTGGTACTTTAACTTTATCCAATAAAACAATGATTGACAGATAGAAAAAATGATATTAGAATTATAATTAAAACAGAGTATGACGGAAAATGTTATGAAAAGACATATGTAAAAATGTTATAGTAGTAGATGCAACAAAGATGAGATGAGAGATGTCCAATAAAATTAATTATAGAAAATAAAAAATCAATATACAATTGTGTTATAAATAAAACAAATTAAATGGCTTTAATAATTAAAGGCAAGATATTTTGGATTGGAATTTTAGCCTCTTAATATTCTTTCTGATGCTTTTACATTAGGATTAACTTCTGATGCAAAATCGCAAGTGGTAATATTTTAATTAAATTTATTTTGGAAAGAAAAGCATCTAACTGTTTTTTATCGATTAATACCAGGAAGAAAGTTATTTCAAATTTATCTTAAATGCTCCACGTTTTCTTTTTTTATACAAAAATTGATCTAAAACTTATTCTTAAATCCATTAGTCACATGACCCGATATTTAGAGAGAGAAGATTAAGCAAACTCTCTAAATATTTAATAATTATTGTTTATTTGGTGATTTTTTACTAACTTTCTATTATCTTGGTAGGTAAGTACACTATTTTAGTATTTCTATTACTAAAAATCGAGGAAAAGTGATTTTAAATATTTTTAAAAATTTGTAAATCCTGGTATCAAAGCAATTTAGTCTCTGTTTATATTTAGAAGTATTTGAATATTGTTTATAAAGCCCATTATACGACAAAATTGGAATTTGTGTAAGGCACGTCCTGGAATTCATAATTAATCTAAAATTATTTTAAGGTGTAGTTATTCTTGTACCCTGTATATAAGCAGGATAATATAAATGAGTGTAAAAACTACAAGGGAATAGCACTATAATACACCACATATAAAATTCGAGCTGTATTAATTAGAAAACAAATTAAGGAACTTTCGGAAAGCATGTTGGGGGATTATTAGCCGGATTTTAGCTACTGGCGGGCTCTTATAAATTTAATCTGGAGCTGTGTATCTTATTTATTAACTTCAAACAAGCTTGTAATACAATCAAGAAATATAAATATTACGATATTTTGGAGTACTTTAGCTTTTATAAGAAAATTGACAACTTATGTTGTCATGTCAAATAATACAAACAGTAAGATATTAACTGGAAGGAAGGGTTTCAGATAGTTTTAAAACCAACAGAAGGTTACGGCAAGATGACTCACTATTTCGGTTGTTCTTTAATTTAATATTCGAGGAGGTAATGCGAGAAAATCGGATATGTACGAAAGGTACTATATAACACCATAAACATCAATGTATTGTCTATGGTGACGATTTAGTGCTTCTAACTCGTACAGCTAATGAGTTAAAAGTATGGAAATAAATAAATAAAAACTAAATATGATACATGATAATGAGAGGCAATGGCGATCCAGTTGGTGTAGAGTAAGAGATAATATATAGGGAAGGAAAGGAATACATCTTTGAAAAAGTAAGAAGTTTCGAGTGTAGGTCTAAGAAACAAAAATTAAGAAATGGAGATAACTGATAAGAGATTAGCCAAAGGGAGCAAAGGTGTGAGTATCTTAAGAATTATTTTCAAATTGAAATAGGTAGCGAGAAACACAAAAATAAAAGTATATAAAACTGTTAAGCGATCAACAATACCATATACATACATGCAAAATATTTATCCTTTATAAAAACGTGCAGAGAAAACTGGAAGTATGGAAACGCCAGCTGCTTCGAATAATACGTGGTTGTATAAAGGAGGGCGAGTTGTAGCGGAAATCTACAAACCAGGAAATTATAAAAATTTTTAACAACCAATATAACCAACACCAACAAAAGTAATGAACGTTATGCTGGAGCATGAAGTTGGCATAAAACGTAAAAGAGAACGACCAAGAAGGAAGTAGATGGAGTCAGTGAAAGTGGATCTACAGAAGTGTAAGATCAAAGAGTGGAAAACGCTGATAGAGAACGACGAAAATGAAAGAAGACAACTGAAGCCTTGGGCCTTTAAGGCCTGCAGCATTCAAAAGATATAGTTGTTGGATTATCTACACATTGCTTTAGATAAAATTTAAATGTTAGATTGTAAAAAGTTTATTATTTTGAAAAAGCGAACGTTACCCTATTCTAAGAAATGCGACTATGGAGTAGTTTACAAGAGTAAAAATACGTTTACATGGAATTCACACACAAAATGACTTGGAAGAAATGTTTATAGGATAAAGTTAGTATACCTAAATTAGAATTAATAGAT
Source organism: Sinelater perroti (assembly GCA_036346155.1). Lineage (NCBI taxonomy): Eukaryota > Metazoa > Arthropoda > Insecta > Coleoptera > Elateridae > Sinelater > Sinelater perroti. The sequence continues at coordinate 6,054,627 of JARFIY010000001.1, read as the reverse complement.
CATTTTATTAAAACATGCTTGTGTGTATGTGTGACTTTTTCGTAACTGCGCATGTACTCTGGTGTATGTTCGCTTTATAGTAGATTATTTATTATTTGGAAATTATAAAACATGAGTCGATAAGAAGTCGATAGAAAAGTATTAGGTATTCACAAATGCTTAATGAAAGTCTTAGTGACGTCGGTGTTTACTTCAGGACTAGTCCAGGAGTGAGTGAAAACATTATACGAAGATTGAGCGACCAGTGAGTGTTGAGGTAGAATACACAATATAGAGGAAAAATGTAATGAACGTATTCTTGTAGCGAAAGATCTAGAGCAACAAGGAGACTGGACTGTCGTTGAAATTTTTCGCTCACTGTGAATTGCTGCAGCAACTACGCCGGGTTTTAAACGAACTGTATATTCAGTAGTTATTATACATAGTAAATTTATGTATATGATTTTCTTATCGAAAGTTTCATTAAGCAATTTTTAGTTATTAAGAAAGAAAAAATATCTTCAATTTCTGACTCTCGTGGTGTAGGACTTTTTTAACTTGCTTTTCCACGATGTCCAGCCGTATAAAGCAGGCATTATTTTTTATTTCACTTGAAATTGATTATATTATTTTGCAGATGTTAGCTTTCCCTCATTTTCTACAGGCTAAGACAGTTGACATATTTTAATATGTTCCCGAAATAGTTAGATTTCTACATTAGAAAGGAAAATTTAAGATAAAAATTACAGATGGGTGTTTCAGGAATGCACATTAGGTGTGTATTGAATACCATATTCGTGTGAATAGGTCTAAATTGGAACTATGGAGTGTACAATTACCACGAGAGTAAAGGAACACTAATGGTTCTAATCAACCTGAAAAAACTGGTTGGTGAACGAACATACCTTGGAAAATATTAGCCACGTTATAGGGTTTAGGTAAACACAAGTTTTGTGTAATTGTAGGAAGTATTACTCGAGATTATATAGAGGGGCGGTGGAAATTTATAAATATATTTTTTAAATTTATTTAATAAGTAGTGTGTGGTTTGTTACATACTAGGAAGCGTCTGAAATTTGAAGGAGTATCTTGGATTGACTCCTTTGAAAGATTTCTATATTTGATTTGGAGGCACATTCCCATAGTTCTAACCCATAAGCCCATATTAGTTGATTACTGTTTTCTATAGATAGCCATGATTTTCTTCCTATCAGCCACTGTAGTTCTCTTGTCTTAATCTCCACCTGTTTTTTTTGTGATGTGTTGTTTCCAAGTCAGTTTGGTATCTAAGTGTAATCTTAAATATCTTACCGTTTGTATCTGTGGTATCCGTACGTTTCTTTGCGGAGGGTAAAAGTAATACGTGGTAATTTATTTTTGTTCACTTTTATTTTCCATTTTCCAGTCATTGTTGTAAGTTATTTAGATAGTTTTGTGTAATGTTCGAGGCTAGTTAAGTATCTTCGTGGCAGGAGAGAATAGACGTATCATCGGCAAAAATTATTGTTGTCACATTTTGTGCCATTTGTAGATCTGACGTGTGCAAGATATACAGCAGTGGTTCATGGACACTGCCTTGAATTAATAGGAAGGTAGCCGGATTTCTCGACTTTTACCTAAGTTTGAAATCTTTTCTTATTCAAATAAGATTTTAGAAGGTTGAAGTAGGCTGGTGGAAAAGTACACTTTTTTATAAAGTAATCCAGAGTGCCACGCTTTATCAAAAGCCTGACTGTTGTCGAGGAAAACTCCACTACAATATTGTTTCTTCTCAACAGTTTTATTTATGGTTTGTGTAATTCGATAAACTTGTTGTACTGTGCTTCTGACGAAACCCAAATTGATGTTCTGGTATCCAGATCTCTGCAGATAGGCCTTAATGTAATCTACAAAGTACCAGTTTTTCAAGTAATTTTGAGATTAGCGACAGCAAACTTATAGGTCTGTAAGAGGAGACATCTGTTGAATCTTTTCCTGGTTTACTTATCATTATAATTTTCATCGCTTTTAGATATTTTGGCCAGTACCCAAGTCGTACAATAGCTTTAGTATCCCTTTTTCTTTATCATTTTAGCCGTGTCAAGATCAATTTCAGGTGACTTTTTTGGATTTAGGAGTTTAATTTCTTTCGCAGTTTCTTTTGTTGTAAGTGCTTTGAGAGGCGTATGTATTACAGATGGAATAGAGACTTTGTTCTATTTCTTGGTCTGCTACATGATTTATCGATTAAAATACGGAAATCAAGTGCAAATAAAAATTTTTTCAGCATCACTTTTTGCCCATGGTTAGTTGATGCTTTTTTAATTGGTGGATCAAGAGTTTTAGGTTTTTTTTTTGGTTAATTGCCTTCCAAATGGAGTTATTTGTTCTTCTTAGTTTAGTTATGTATTGCTCACGCTCTTGGTTTCTTACTCTTTGAACTTGTTTTTTAATTTTTTACTCATTTGGTTATAGACCCGTGTGTCGGCTGGTGTGTGAGTACGTTGCTATTTTGATCCGGCACGTCTTTTTTCTGATGCGGCCTTTTAGATTTGTAATAGTATATCCCGGGTTATTTTTTTGTTAAAGTTTTTTGTAGACCCTTGTGCAGCTTATTGCAATTTGTTTATAAATACTTCTGTAGCTGTCTTTAAGTTATTTCAATCGAATTTTTAAATTTACGCAAGAAGTAATTTTGCTAGAAAACACGGGTTTTCATTAAAAATTGTAATTTTTATTGATTCATAAAATATACAGTACAGGGTTACGTATGGAAGAGAATGTCGGGTAAGTAGCCTCTACGGCTTTTCTGGCACATGCGCACTCTTTTGATGAACTTTTCCATAACCGTTTTGCACAAATGTGGCTAAATATCGTTGATACAGCGCTTAATTTCCTCCTTCAAGGCGTGGGTGTTCGTGGGCTTGTTAACGGAAACCTTAGACTTCAAAAAATCCCAAAGAAAGAAGTCCAACGGCATTAAATCACAGGATCTGGGCCAAGTCCGATCACCAAAACGGGAAATTACACGACCAGGAAATGACTGATGCAGTAATTGAATTGTTTTGTGGGCTGTGTGGCATGCGGCACCGTTTTGTTAAAACCACATATCGTCTACATCCATATCTTGCAATTTTGGCACAAAAAGACTGGATTATCATGTCGCGATAGAGAGCACCATTAACTGTTATTGCCTGATCATGCGCATTTTCGAAGAAGAATGGTCCAGTCCAAAATCCGCACCAAACAGTGACACGTTGTGCATGCATTTGTTGATCAACAATTACTCGTGTATTTTCTAAACTCCAAATGCTACAATTTTGACGATTAACAAAACCCTCAAGATGATAATGAGCCTCATTGCTGAAAATAATTTTGTCCGAAAAATCAGCGTCCACTTGTTGTTGTTTCATAATATATTCAACGAAGTCTCTTTGCTATGTGTGGTCAATAGGCTTTAGTTCTTGAGTCAACTGAACTTTGTAACTATGAAGAAGCAAATCGTTTGTGAGAATACGCTGTAGAGAGCTTCTCGAAATGTCCAATTCTTAACCACCCTGCCGAATTGATATTCCTGGACTCTAAGCAATACGCTCACAAACTGCTGTCGATGATTGATTCAGTCTCCCTGAATTTTTTAATTAATCTCTGCACATTTTGTGAATTTATATCACTATTCTGACCATATTTTTAAAATATTGCTTAACAATGAAAATGCGTTGTTCTTTCGTGTAGCGCTTTATTTTTAATAACCTCAAATGTTAGCTGTGACACTGTCTTGTTTTTCCGTTAGCAACACTTTACCGCACCAATGGCGCGAAATTCAAACCTTGCGTGAATTTTAGGACACTTAACATTTCTTCTTTCGGTTGTTCAAGGCCATCATTGGCCATTTGTAATTTCTAAAAACTTAGCTATTAATGGGCCAGATTGCTAATTAGTGTTGTTAACATGTTAAGTATTATGCTATTTTGTTAAATTAGTTGATTGAAGGTGGTTTTAAATTAATTAAGTAATTGTGACAGTATATTGTTTGATGGTTCTGGTGTATTGATATTATTTGGTGAATTAGTTAACTACGCTGTTATATGTTTTATTTTAATTTTGCTAATTTTGTGTGTGTGTGTGTGTGTGTCTGTCTGTCTGTCAGTAAACAGGGTATCTCGAGAACCGTAAGAGCTAGAGACTTGAAATTTGATTTGCAAGTTAGTTGTAGGTATGGGACGCAGGGCGAAACTTTTGGTAAAAATCGGAATAGTCGTTTGGTCGCAAGGTCATAAAAGCGATTTCAAAGCGGTCGCGAATCTAAACGGTTGAAAATACAAAAAATTCATCAGTATAAAAATAATTTGTTATCACGAGATAAACATGAATTTAAAATAAAAGTTGTTAAAATAGGAAGCTCAGTTTTTTTAATATACCGGTCGTTCATAAAATGTTTCGGGAAATTTATATTACCGGATAGATCAGACCGAGATGAACAAAAAATTACAATGAAATTTTTTGATCCGAGGTCAAATAAATAAGTTATAGCCGATTAAAAATTAATTAAACGGGCCAATCACAGCGCGCTCGGAGAGCTTACTGGCCTACTGCGGGAGGACGGGGGGGGGGCGCTTAGCCGCTAGGAGGGAGCACGCAGGCGATAATGGGGAAGGCCGTGCGGCCGAGCTCGCACGGTTATCTTCAGTGATGTAGCAAAATTTTATGTACGAGTCAATTATTGTCTTGTACTGTTTATTTTAATCAGCTTTCGAGTGTTGGACTCGCGCCTCGTCCTTTGTAATTAAAATTTTGACAGCCAAGACTTTTATATGACGAGAGCAGCGCAGGGCCGAGACGGTGGACCCGGTATAATATATAATAATAGGATAAAGAAAGTCGTATGATGTTCATACCAGATTTTTATGTTTGATTTCCCTGAATAAACTTGTGGTAATATTCGCATCCTTTGTAATTGATCGGATGGTCACCTCCATACAAAGCACAAGTGGCTGGTGTTTTTTAGATTTTTTGTAGCTTGTAATGCTGTGTGATCCTCCACATTTTACGCATACATAAGAACTATTGCAGCAAGATTTGGAGTGTCCGTATACTGTCTCGTACACTGCACAATATCATTTTTCGTTTTGTGGGGTAGTTCAATCTTAATGTTCTTACTCGCATTTATCTATCTTACTCTTTTTTTTTGTTTTATCGTTATTAATGTTTAACAAATTAATGTTTGTTTGTAGATTTTGCTTTTAGTACTTTTTATATTTGTAGCTTGTTTTTGATTAATATCTAACTTGTTTTATCAGTGAGACAAAAATTTAAACAGTGGTTGTGTCGGTTTTGGATTCCAAAGTAACCTTTTAACAAACTATATAAGATTTATTTTAATATTTATTTAGAAAGTTTATTATTATGCAATAGACCTTTAAAGGGTAATTTTCTGGCTGATGTTAAAAAAAGCAACTTAAAGACAATTTACGTATAACGATTAGTAAAAAGCAGCTGATACCAAAATAATTGGATAGAGTACTTATGTAGAAACTTAACGTCGGTTGTAATAAGCGCTAATTGTTTGAGAGGACGGAAAGAATTTATGTTCTGTGGGAATACATCTTAAAGTTGATGGACAGAAAACAGAGCGGTAAAGTAAATAATGGATATGGTCATTTCAATGTTTATATTTGATATGTATATATATAAAGCTGTCGTTGGTTTATGCATAAATTATTTTTTTTCAAATTTTAGCAATTTTAATAATTTGTTTTTACTCCTTTTATTAGGCTTAAGCATGGCTATAAAAGTGAAAGCTAGAATATCTTATTACAATATTTATTTTAAGTTGATTAGATAATAAGTGGTACTTTATATATTTATTTATTATATTATAATGCAAAACATTCTGTATCTTTGGTTTTAATTTTAGTAAGTTTAATTGACATGTAAACAATTCCTATAGTTTGCTGGTATGCTATTTTATTTGTACCTTATTTATTAAATTTAAATTACAAGTTGGTTTTTGATTCTTAATTTTTAGCCGATCTAAAGTTTAGAATTTTATTTTGGAATTTTTAATTGGTTGTTTTTTTAAAGTGCATTTAAGTAGCATAATGCTTCCATTTGTACGAAGCTAATAAAAATTGCAGCCACTTGAATAAAAGTCGAAAACATCAATTTTCGTTACAATGAATTGAGAAGAACTGGCGGATTACTAAAATTTGAAGTAGCATCGCGCGGGGTTACGCACACCCGAAGTTAAAATATTGCCTTAAATCTTTCCCTTTGTCTGGATCCAATCTTCTCCAACTGTTTCCTACTAAAAACAAATTCGATTTTTCTATTTGTTACCTCTTCCGACAGTGAATGATCATATCACTCCAGTGGTTTATGTGCTCAGTTATGCGACCCCGGCAGGTTCCCACAGAAATGCGAATTATCAATTTTCTGCCTTACGCTCGCGATTTCGTAACTGCAGACTGCGGCGAAATAACATACGTAGTTATTGCTTGTTAGCAGTCCAATGTTTTGCTAGAGCCGTTCGGCTTTTTGCTTTGGTCGCAGCTATCGCATGAAAATGCCGTACAAAACATAGAAACTGGGTTGAGGAATTTGTTCACGCCGATAGGAGTTACAAATCAAGATCTGCATTTAATTCGAGGGCTGGTGTGCTACCCTGCAGATGTAGAGGTAATTTTAAGCGGCACGCAATGGTACTCTTTCATCACGTTTCCGCTGAATGCAAATCTAAAATTAAGAGCTTATAGTTACCAGTGTGCGATTACAACAAATGTAACGATAACTAAAAGACATGATAGATGCCGGGATATTTCCTTTAAAGATGATACAGGATGTCGGAATACTTATATGCCTTCTTTATTATCTAGGACTTTTTGTCTTATTATCTAGATATTAATTATCATCAACATTTACTTGCTTTTTCTTATTTTTATATATATTTTAGTATATCTGTTTATATATATGGGGTAGTCTGATGGGTATGCTTGACTACAAATTTATTTATAATTTTTCCTTATCTAGCACGGTATTTAAGATTTTAGAAAAAAGTTTATTTAGAAATTTATATTTGTAAGTGCCTATGTTAACTTAAACGGACTTTAAAATTTCCTACTATTCTTGATAGCAATTGTGTTATTAATTAAATTAAATTAAATTTGCTTCGTGATTGCTTCTTTGATATCCGCTACTAACTGAATTTGTTTTCTGTACACGTTGTCATTTAGATATTCCCATAGGAAATCACAGGGACTTAGATCTTGAAGGTTATGTAAACAAACAGTACTGGAGGATACGGAAAACTGGAAATTTACTCTTCTCAACAGCAAATTACTTACATTCGAAGCGGCTAACCGTTTGGTGTGTGATTTGCGCAGACATGGTAGTAGGGCCTATTTTTATGGACAGAAACATAACTGGTGATCGCTTCTTTGAAATGCTCAAGAAAGAAAATTTTCCGTACTTAAAGAGCTTGGGAAAAGTTAACGCTAATTGGTTCATGCCGGACGGTACTCGACTACATCACACTCAAAAAATCTTTAATCTTCTGGAGAATTATTTTGGAAAAAGAGTAAATGCATTGGATTCTGTAAGGTACAACAGACATGGTATTGAGTGGTCAACCTACTTTACAGTAAAAGTGAGCTTCGTCTGTAAACCAAACCTTCTTTGGATTTTTCTATTGACTCTATCATTAAATTAACAAATGGAAAGCTGCATTTTCACTAATTAGCTGGTTTATCTGTATTTCATAAGGCTTCAGTCGTTAATCATCTTTCATCATCTTTTGAAATAATGAGTTGCTAATGCTCAACTGTTGGCAGGCTTTTCGGGTCGCTACCATTCCTTTCTTCTCTTTTACTAACTCTTCAACTTTTTGGATGCTTTTGTTTGTACTAACTAGCCTTTCCATTGTCTTCATTCCTTTAATATCACCCAGAATACTTTTAGTTTTTAAAATTTTTTTGCTTCTTATTAGAGATAATAATTAAAACAAGATAAATGTACTTGACAATTTTACTTTATCTTTTACCAGTCATATTGTCTAAAGAATGACGGTTATCAAACTATTTCTTGAATTGACGAACCGTTTTAGCCGTGGATTGGTTAATTTGATACATCAAAGTAATAAAGGTTTCCAATGTATATAAAATTCAGGTTAGAAGGTTAGGCACAACCATTTAAAATAAAAATCTCATCTAGCGCATCTATTAGAACACTCTGTATCTATTGCTTTATACCTTTTAAATTTATGAACTTTTGCAACTACTTGACCAATTCACTTCATATTTGGTCAGTAGACCCCTTAGCTCGGTATCTTCTTCGGTATTTAATTTCAGACCTGTAGTTCTTATTTGCTTTGCTTTCAAAAGTTGTCTTTCCGGGTTTGCTATTAACATTAAATCGTTAGCGTATGCTATGCATTGGTGTCTTTGGCTGATTATACTTCCTGTTCTATTTATTTTAGTCTTTCTTAATGGGCATTCTAGACTTATATTGATAGAAGCGTTGACAGTGGGTCTTCTCTCTCTGATTCTGCTTCTTAGATAAAAATTTTCTAACAAACTCTTTCCCATATTGCTTGGTGTGCCTTGTCTTCATTTACACAAATTTAAAATTTTTGTTTAGTATACTTAGATTTGCTATAGCCTTATATAATATTTCTCAGTTTTGGATATCATTTCTTATTTCGCCTGTCGGTAATTTTGTATTCTACGCTTAATTATATATTTTTACTAAGTGTATTCTTCCGTAGTTTCTCACTTTTTGTTCTAATTCTTGTCATTTTCTTGGGTTGTGATCTCCACTCCGTTCAGCAGACCTTAAAAATGTTTTTCTAGCCCTCAATTATTTGTTTTTTCTCACTTATTTTTTCTCCCTTCTCGCTTTTAAATGCTGTTGGTGATTATTGGTATTCTTTTTTGGTTAGCTGAATCAGAATAGATATTGTGTTAATTTATTTATGTTAATATATTTATTTAGTGCAGTTGTCTAGGTTTTATTGTGGATAACGCTAAATTGCTATTCAGTTTATTGTTATGTTAGAATTTGTTGCTTCATTACACGTTTAATTTTATTTTCATGTATTATTGTTAACTATATTATATCGACTAAATCATAAATAGATTTTATATGATAATTTTGATGTTAAGTAACTCGAATATAGTTAGCATGCTATGCTTATGCAAACACATTTCTGCAATAATGCTTGGGAATCAATAACCCACAATCTAGCCACTTTCTTGAGTCCATTTTTATATGAATGTAAATGTTTATTATAAATGAATTGTTTGACTTTTTGTGATAATCGTAATGTACGGCAACTTTTTATTTTAATTTGTATTTATTTTTAATTGTAGAGTCTCGTATTTGTGGTATCTTGTTTTACCAGAGTTGTAAATAAAGCATGTAGAAGTTTTTGTGACTACAACCTTTATTTAGTGCTGAAGAAACCTCTTAGAGATATCCGGTTTTATGACATTCCATCAACTGTTTCGCGGTAACGCTCATAGATTTTGTGAAAGGGGTAGCAGCTCGTTGAAGGCATGTTATAGAATTTTTCATTTAAATTCCATAAAATGTTTATATTATCCATGTTCCCACTTTCATAACTATTAGTTATGGTTCTATACTTGTTTTAATATTTTTTATTATACGAATAGTTCATAGAACTTGTCAAATTTTGCAATTTATCTAAAATTTCAAAAACTGTACACTTATTTTTGATTCATTTATGCTCATTAATGTAACTATCTTAAATTGATGTCAGTAACTAATTTTAATTTCTATAATTTTTGTTAGTTATAGTAGAATATTAAAAAAATTGAACTTAACCAAAAGGCAAAAAGAGTAGGAGTCAGAGAATTAAAACTGAAGAAAGTGTTGCTGTTTCAAAAATCAATCGACATTTAAAGAAATTAAAATAGCCTAGCAATTTGGGTCATCACAAATGTGTAGTTTTGCATATTGCAGCTTTTTTAGCGGTGATTAAACGAGAAGATATTTGGAAGACTCCGCTTGTGCACCTGCAGCTTTGAGCCCCTGTTTGAGCAATGGGTAGTTCAGATCGCTTTGCGGTTCGATGACATCATATGGGTCTTTGGTTTCATCGGAAGTTGGCCGCACGTGGGCGACGGACCTCTAGATCTTCGAACTTTTCAACTGGTTGCTTAACAATGGAAATAGTCCAAATGTTTAAAGTGTCTCGGGTGCTAGATGAAGTCATAGGTCTTGGTTTTCGGTTCCGACGGCAGTTGGTTGTACATGGGTGGGAGATTGTCTGAGCTTAAGAATGATTTTAATAACATTCCAAAGTATCAGAGCAGCGTTATTTGCGCGGAGGATACTTTTAAATCGGATGCAACACTATTCGTGTCGACTGGGAGAAGAGTCAGTTTTCACGTATATATGTAATATGTAAAATCTCTACAAAATTGACTTTTCTTTATTTCCATATTTACACATCATTAGCTTCGTTTTAATGAGTGCCCTACAATTTGTAGTCCATTTTAAGTTGTAGAAAAGAAATATTGGCCAGGCTTGACAAAGGCAGATTAAAACAAGCTTCTAAAACCTGCGTTTGTTAATTTGTCTAGGAGAATAAACATAATTACACAATGTGGATTCTTCTAATAAAGTCGTTTACGATACGAAGGCGGCTTCAAGTAGTTTTTAGATTCATATATAGAAAGGCCAGCGCAGGACACACCGAGCAGTACAGATCAAATTTTTAGAATAGGAAGGTTTAAAAAGGTTTACGCAGAACTGTATTATTTACAGCTACCTTATGCAATGTTTGTGTTACAGTTTTTGCCCGAGTTTACTACGAGTACATAGTAAAATTTATTAGTTTTTATTATTATAAGAAATAAGAATTAATTAGAGGATTGCGTCACAACCATTCTCTTTTTTGTACACTTGTAGCCTCTAGCATTTGGGTACGTACAAAAACGGATGGTCATTAGAAATCAATAACAGGCAATTATCTAGCAATTATTTTTTTATAACCAGATGTTTATTTAAGGTTTATTCTGTTGACTATGTTCTATACGAATTAAAAAAGAAAGCAATAGATAAAAAATAGCAGCGGGCTAAACGTAGCTTTACTACTCTTTATTAATTTTGGTTGTTATTATTCTTCAACTTCTAGGCGATCGAAATTCTTTCTTTTTCACTAATACCCATTTTTCTGTAAAATGTAGCTTTGAAGTAATGCATTAAATGATCCTTGACATTAACGATTCCATCTGTGATCATATTCTTTGAAAGATTTTTGGATTACTTTTTGAATAAAACACCCCAGGTTCCAAATGATGTTGGATAGTGGGTACAACTATCAGTGCTCATGTCATATTTTTAAGTTATGTATTTTTAAATGAAACTGACAACAGATATTTTTAGGTATACGCATGTAAGTTGATTATCTATTTCTCCATTTTGGGAATATACGATAAGCTTAAAGCTTTTACTACTAAAAATGCCAATCAAATAATTTTTTCGTACTCAAGGTTTTGAAAAAAACATTATTGTTTTCAGTAGGTTGAATTGTAATCATTGCCATGATATCAAACTACAAACATTTTGTTCAAGGCAATATGTATTGTAATATAACATTAAGTTGTTCGGTTTTATGTAATTTTAAGTAAAGATAACTAAATCGGCGAGTTTGTGCTTCCGGTCTTTCTGGAAATATATTGTTTTTATTCTTAATAAAAAGAAATTACGCTCATAAACTTGCAAAGCCATCCTACACTGACAATAAAGCAATATTCTCGCTTGGATTTATTTTTAATATGATTAAATACATGCATCACTTTTACGAAGATTGTTTTTTAATATAAAAATATTTATGTCTTCGTGGAATAGTCTGCGTTATATTATCAATCGTTTATGTTTATCTTTTATTTTTGAACCGTTTCTCTATATTTCTTTCCTGTGTTCCCGCAGTAAATTTTCAGGTTATTTCAACTTTCATATAGTTTACTACTGTTCATCTACTGTTCAAACAGCGGCAAAAAAGATATGCACACAAAAAAGACAAAAAAAAAGTAAACTCAAAGAAGAAACACTGCAAATGATAGAACACAGAAAGGAGTTAAATCGAGAAACTGAAGAATATAAGCAACTAAATAAGGACATAAACAAACATATACGTAAAGACCTAAGAGCATACAATACAAAAATTATTCAATCAGTGATCGAAGATAATGCAAACATGAAAGTCCTGAGATCGAAAATGGCCAGAGGAATAGCGAAAATATATAAAATGAAAAAGTCCGTCGAAAACTTCTACAAATCCTTATACAACACTTATTCACAAGAAAAATACCAACAACAACATATTATGAATGTAGGATCTGAAGAAATTCCCGAAATTAACAACGGGGAATTTAAAGCAGCCTTGCGGCAAATGAAAAATGGGAAATCACCAGGGGAAGACCGCATTACCATCGAAATGCTGAAAATGGGCGGCGAGCATTTACTTCAATCAGTCCGCACTCTGTTAAACAAATGTTTCTATGAAGCGAAGATTCCAACTGCTTGGCAATGTGCGGAAGTCATCTTATTATTTAAGAAGGGCGATAGCGGAGACTTGGAGAACTACCGCCCCATTAGCCTCCTATCACATCTCTACAAACTGCTGACCAAGATCGTTACAAACCGCCTAACAACTAAATTGGATTTTACCAGCTGGTAGAGCAGGCGGGCTTCCGAAGAAACTATGGCACTAATAATCACCTACAAACGCTCAGATCCCTCATCGAAAAAACCACAGAATACAACATGCCCATCTATCTTGCATTTATAGACTTCCATAAGGCATTTGAATCCATTGAAATTCCGGCAATCTTAAAATCACTGGACAACGCCCGAATAGACACAAGGTATTCAGACCTACTGAAATATATATACGAAAATTCCACCATAATAGTAAAAATTAATGATGAACTAACAACCAATCAAATTAAAGTCAAGAGAGGCGTGCGCCAGGGCGATACTATTTCGCCAAAACTGTTTACTCTCGTCTTGGAGGATATATTCAAAAACCTTGAATGGAAGCGAAAGGGACTAAATGTAGATGGAACATACCTAAACAATCTTCGATTTGCGGACGATCTTGTCCTAATTAGCGACGACCTAGAACAACTCAAAGACATGCTAAATGAGCTCCTCAAAACATCAGAACACGTAGGCCTGAAAATAAATGTCCAAAAAAACGAAAGTAATGGGCCCAGTCGAAGAGAGTATCAACGTAGGCAACAACAATCTTGAGGTAGTCAAGGAATACATATACTTGGGGCACAAATTCAGGATCGGGAAAGAAAATCAGACCGCAGAAATCTCACGCCGGATAAGCCAGAGTTGGGCTGCCTTTGGAAAACTCAGTCATATAATGAAAAACACCGATATACCAACTAACCTGAAGAGAAAAGTTTACGACACCTGTGTGCTTCCAGTTGCAACATATGGCCTGGAGACAATGACATTGACGAGAAAAAGTATGGTAAGACTTAGAACTACTCAAAGGGCTATGGAGAGAGCTATGATCGGCGTCAGTCTCAGAGAAAGAGTCAATCACGAAGAGATCAGAAGGAGAACCAAGGTGACGGATATAATCTCAAGAATACTAAAAATGAAATGGAAATGGGCTGGACACGTGGCACGGCAGGAGCCAAACCGATGGGACACAAAGATAATCCAATGGAGACCAAGACTTACAACGCGGAGCAGGGGAAGGCCACAGAAAAGATGGACGGATGACATGAAACAAACGGCGGGTAAAAACTGGATTCAAACCGCAAGAGACAGACGCATGGAACAAACTTGAAGAGGCCTTTATTCAACAGTGAATAATAAGAGGCTGATGATGATATAGTTTACTCCATTATCTTGCCTGCTTTTTATTTATCCCGAATTGGCAAACCGCATAATAAGTTTAAAGAGCTTTTTAACTTATCGTTCATTACAATCAAATAACACTAAGACTCGGTAACTTACGTTGCGTGTTTTGCAAAGTACTAAAATGATCTTGCTAGTTACTAAAAATGACAACGAAGAGTGGGAAATCTCCGTCTGAAACGAGGAGCCTAATAAAAATATACGTTTGTGGGAGTCTATTCGAAAATATATTGGTTTTCATCTTCAAAAACTATTTTGTTATTTGAGATCTAAATCAGAATGAGAACTTATCGACGAGGGAAGCTCAGATATTTATGCATTTTTCTTTCAACGCATAACTGCACTGCAGTATGCGCTCACATTGCGCCCTTAATTTGCCTGCAGTCTTCCTACGCTATGTATTTGCGTATAGTTTGCGTCTACCCTAAGACTTTTTATAGGTCACATAACTTATTTTAAAATTTTGTTACATTATATATTACAAAGGCGATATTTAGTGATACATTGATGATTTTACTGTAAGACAATGCTATAAAATTAAATACAAAATTACTAACAAAAAAAACCCTGCGTGGGTAGCAAAACGGCACTTATTATTGTCCAACAAATAAGTAAATTATCTTGATAGAGCAGTGAAATGCTTATTCTTGTCCTCTCAGCGTTATTGAACTCTCTTTGTTAGCGCTAATCGGGTAAGTTAGGGCCAACACTATTTATTTGAGGTGAAATTACGGGCAGAGAATGAAGCCATTAATTTAGCTGTCAAGGAGCAGCATAAGCTACGCAGTTTAATTAATACAGCTTAGTTTGAGCAGCTAATATTGGATATAATTACATAATTTAACTTGGTGTCAAGAATGCTTTTGACTGCAAACTCATGTAAAATGTAGACACTACATAAACTATTTCTATTAGAAGCAGCTGTTATTATATATAGCTAAGTAATTCGCCAAATAAAGGCGATTCCGTTGTGCAGATGGAATTTTGCAAATTAATCGGCACTTCAATGCGAGCAGTTCAGAAACGTTTTGCATATTGTCTGCCCAAAAGTGATTGATAAAGCTGGAACGAGTTCTGAATACAAGAATGAGTGAACTATTTCCTTTTAGGCATTTGCATTCCGAGAGTGTTTTGGGGGCTAATAAAACCAATTTGTTCGAACCGATAATTGATGATTATAGATTATGAAATTTACATATTTTTAGATCGGCGTTCGGTTTAACCCCAATAAATTAAAAGTATTTGAATAAATGAATATTTAGTTTAAAAAACTTACTGAGAGTTTTGCTAGAGGATAAGTAGGAAACATGCTACTGTAATCGCTGTTTATAGAAGTAGTTGAAATTATTCACTCTGAAAATGAATCAAACAGCTTTAACAAATACATTTTTATAATTGAGGATTATTTTTTTAGTAACTCACCGACGCTAATTCAAACATTTGTGACCAACAGAATTACAAGTGTTCATTTAAATTGTTAAAAGTTAAGAGTAAAGAGACCATTATCTCTTATTAGTGGTAATTTGATAAAAATCTAATCCAAGCTATATTTTTGTAAACAAAGCGTTAAGTTACCAAAAAAATGTATCGCAAGATAACTAATATTTACATGCTAATAGAGTTTACAATTGTATTAGAAAGTTTTAGTTTCTTATTTTTCTGTTTGACAATTTTTGTTTGAGTATTTTCGTAATTGTTTCACAATTTAAAATTTAAATAAGATATTTTAAAATTTTGAATGTTTTGTTGCCTAAGTCGCCAAATCATTTTTTTAAATACGGGGTGATTCAAAATGTGGCTGTATTTCCTGAACTATACACTTTATGTAAAATATTCACATAACATTTTACAGATGACGTTCTAAAATTTCGATTACTATCACTACAGTATTAGGTTCCTTGGATTTGTGAGTTCAGTAAAACAAAGTTGTTGTTGGAATAATTAATTTGATCTGACTGTTTGTGTAAAGATAAAAACATGGACCAACCACGTGTCTCGTAGAAAAAAGTCAAACAAATTTGGGAGAGTTTAGAATGTAGCTCAATAAAACCAATTCGTAGAGTGAACTTGGACTGACACAAACAACTGTTTGGCGTATGTTGAAGCGCCGTTTCATGTTCACACCATACTGCCTGTAACTGGTATAGGCTAAAGCGTGTAAAATGTTCTAATGGTGTGCTTGAAAACATGGAAGATGACACTTTTCTGCCATGTTTAATTTTTAGCGACAAGGCAACGTTCTACCTAAGTGTAAAAGTGAACCGATACAATGTTCGGATATGAGGGCTATAAATCTTGAGAAAATCTCCGAAAGTTAATGTATTCTATGCCGTATCAAAAGCAAAGGTTTATAGACCTTTATTTTTTTATGATAGCACGGTTACTGGCGATGTTGCACAACTGGCTTCTTTCTCAAATAAATTAAGATTTAGAAAACTTTATTTTCTAACAAAACTCAGCTCTACTCCATTGGCACCGGAATGTTGGGTCTTTTCTAAACTAATCTTGGCCTTAATAATGGATTAGACACTTACGTTTTGGCCCCCGAAATCTCCTGATCTCACAACTTCTGACTTCTTCTTGTGGGGGTTCGTAGAAGAAAAAGTTCATGTATCACTTCTATCAATAACTTTAGACAACCTAAGAAACCGTATCACAATTGTGGTAAATGTGAGTACAGTTAGTTGCAATTTACATCATATTTGTCACTAGTCCTAATTTTGTACTGTTTACTTATAAAATTGAGCCTATCACTTCGAATCACCCCGTATTATTACTTGAGGTTCTGTTATAACTTATCAATTAATATCTAATAGCTTTTCCGTATTTATTATTTGTACTGTTTTAATTTCTCTATTATGTTTCACAACATAGTCTTTGCAGATTTGCGTTTTGTTGTTTTCTCAAAATTATAACTAAATTAGAACTTTTTGCTTCTATTTGCATTTTAAAGTTTAATGATAAAATTATATACCTCCAGCAGAGTTGCGAACATTTCGCGTGGGTTGCCGATACAAGAAAATGTGTAAGCTGTTTGCTTGTGCAAATTTTGTATTAGCAGGGCTTAAGCGTTTCCCTAAGCTGGGAAAGCTGTTTTAACTATAAAATATCTAATCCAAGCAACTACAACAGGTCAGTTTATCCTTATATTAATGAAATAATTGATTAAAAGGTTGTTTTGAGAATGGCCATTTACGTTATATGTTGTACCTATGCATGCAAACATTATTTGTATTAAAACTTTATGTGCTTTAGGTACTTTAACAAATTAAATTTGATGGTTATGGCTGACTTTTAAAAATATTGCTCCTTGGTGCATTATAAAAAGGGAATTACAAAAGACCGTGCACTTAATAAGAAAAAAGTAATAAAGTCTCGAGTATAATCTGTTCTAAAACATTATTTATTGTTTACTTCTTTACCTAATTATTATAAACTTAAACGTTTTCGTTTTGCAGATTAATTTCTAAAAATTAGAAGAATCTCTTAGTTTGTTGTACTTTTACGTAGTTCATACAAAATAAGATTTTATGAGTATTGCGCAAGAACAACGTTAATTTAGAAGCCACGAATAAATTTTGTATTTTGGACTACTTGATAAGAAGTAGTGGTGGATGAATCGGTCTTTCAACTTATCATCGCAAGTTGTAGAACGCATTAGGTAAAAATCTAGTTGTGCGCATATTTCATATCATTGTTTCTTTTTCTTCAAATGGAAGTGCCATTTTGCCTTATTCAGTAGTCTTTGAAGATTACATCAATGTTTGTCGTCTTGTTAGAGAATCCAATATTAAAAACTATATTTGATTTTCAGTAGTAAGTTCGGGGAATGGGGTGATTCTTTAATCACTTTAGAAAGTCATATAATACTCAAAGCAAAGTTTTCTTATCTAATATAATTCTACCTTCCAACAATTTTATAATAAGCCAAGATTTATAATCGACAATCCTATGACCTGCAGCTAAACTGTCATCTAATGTTAAGGATCAAAGCCGACAAAGTGGCGGAAACCAGTTTGAATAGAAAAAACAAATTCTGAACAGTTCTTTTTATGTACGATCATTGAAACAAACAAACAACTTGGTGTAATTTTGCATCGCCAACTAACGTATGACAAAAATTATGTAACATCAATTATCTTCGGTTCTTGTTTAAAAAATCAGGCTTATCTCCATATTGATGTGGATGCGCTGTCTCCATGACAATTTAAGGGCCTATAGCAATTTTTAATGTTTATTGATTGAATATTAAGTACAAATTACATTGATATGAAGCAAATATAAATAAGAAAATGCCACGAATTTTGGAACACTACACATAGTAAATTGTTAAACAATTTTATGGAAAACATAAAAGATGTTTCTTTATTTTTTGACTTTTATAGAGTGAATTTTATAAATGCTCTTTTTTCATCATATTATTGTATTATGTTTTAAATATTCTCTATGTTTATGTATTTTAAGTATTCTCTATGTTCTTGAAGGATAAGCAAATCCAGGCGGATTACCTTCATAAAATGAAATTTATCTTATAATAAGGCTTACCAGATATTCTATTTTTGGAGTCAAAAATAAGCTTTCTGATATTTTGTTATTTTCCATGAAGATTCTAAAACATAATTATGACAAAACAAATTTTATTCTACGCTGACAACTGGAAAAGTTTTGATGGTGCAGATTTACACTCGTACGTTGATTTTAGTGAGTGTGTCGAAATTGTATAACAAATGAACTGTAGTTTTGTGGGACTCTAAAAGGAGGTTAAATATTGAATAGTAACAATTGATGTAAATTTTAAAAAATCGAAGCTGGCAAAATTTAGTAATAAAGAAACAAAATATTAAAGAAGATATCGAAGATATGGCACAGCTTTTTCGATATTTTGTAATACGTTTACATATGAATGGAAAATCTAATCTTATGTTAGCAAATCACGCAACGAAACTAAAGAGAAAAATGGGAGCATGGAAGTCGCTTTGTGCTTATGGTAAGGAATAAATTGCCATAACATCACTTGTAACAATTTATGAACTTGGACAAAATATTACAATAATTGGTATCGCAAAAAAGGAGAAAGCTTGTATTCTATCAAGATTAATAATATATAAAATATATTATTGATATTTAAGCACGTTCAGAGATAATTAAAATAAACCCATTATTATTGTAAATTGAAATAAAACAAAATGTTCTGCTGATATCATGAACAAAATAGTCTCAGGTCTGCACAATATAATACAATACAAATCACTGCCTTT
The DNA here is from genome assembly GCA_036346155.1 of Sinelater perroti. Lineage (NCBI taxonomy): Eukaryota > Metazoa > Arthropoda > Insecta > Coleoptera > Elateridae > Sinelater > Sinelater perroti. The sequence goes on along the minus strand of JARFIY010000001.1, from coordinate 6,035,506 downwards.
ATAATGTTTCTTAAATTATTTTTGATTAAGCATATATAACGGTTTTTTTTCTTGACAATTATTAATATTATACTGGTAAAGTTATACATTGAAAGAGGGTCTTACCATTTGCAAAACCAAAGCTGCCAAAGAAATAGTAAAAGTGATGAAAGAAGTTAATGCATAAGATGATATGACCCTGACAAAGTAGTCTAGAACAACTTAACCAACTTTGTTGTACTTGTGTCACTGTATTAAGTTTGGGGTTGTCTTCTTTGGATGTTCTTGGGGTTAATTGTAAGTTTATGAAAAATTTTATTTACTACCCAGAAATAATCAGCTTTGTAGTTACAAACGGCTGTGAGGTTCTCATGAGTGATGCATTAAGATGAAATAGAAGCCACAGCGTTTCTTCCAATACCAAATTTTTCCTAGCAAAATATTATTTATGCATTTTTGATAATGTTAATTCTCTGTACAGTTTGTAGAATCCACATCAAATGTTATTGAGCCAAAAATTTTTGTTAACAAATTGGGATGCGTTCTGCAATGGAGCAAAGACCATGACCTTCAAATAGCTTCATCGTAAAAGGTCCTACAATCTAAGCTACTACCACTAAGTGCCCCGTCATAATCATAAATGCATAATGGTGACAAAAAGGAAACGTTGCTTGGTATTTGACCAAGTTTTATATTAAATTAGATCTTAGAAATATTTGTTTAAGATATATTATGCGCATTTAGTTTTTAAAAGCTCTCTTTTAAGGTTTACTTCCTTATTGGTATTTTCAAGTTGTTCTATCAACATGAGTTTCAGAATTCTATTAAATTTTATTAAACATTTAAAATGGTTAGGTAATTCTAATGTTTCTATATTATTGTGCTAATAATTTTTTTGTTATTTTTCTAAAAACCAAATTTTTTCTGCTTTCACATGACTAATTTTACCGTTTTTAGATTTTTACATTAATAATACATTTATATCATCATTTAGTGGTGCTATACTTTTTGCTCCTCCTAATATTTATCTTCGTCTTTATTTCACTTTTTATGATTGTCTTTCATGTTCAAACATGTATTTCTTTACTATATTTTACCTCCACCGTCTTATTTTTTGAGTAAATGATTTAGTGCAAAAATATATGTGTAATGTTAATACTGCTGACTTCTCTTTTTATATATTAATATGACATTATTTTAGTACACTTGTTTTCTTATTTTTTTATCCTTTTTAAATTTAATACCCCGCCCGTTTTATTAATAGATTTTTAATATTTCCTTTAGATGTGCTTGCTGAAAGCGATCTTTTATAAAATATTAGTATATTATGTTTGTATTCTTTTCATGTTATTATGTTTCTTTGCATTGCTTGTTATAGTCATAGTACAAAAAGTTTACACTTTCTCGCCTATTATTTTTTTATTTAATTTTCTGCTGTCGATTGTTTTATAACTTATTTCGTTAATTTATATTTCTTTAACTTTTATTTCTCTATCTGTTCCGAAATTTTTTAGTTTTATTTGTGTGGTTTCATTCCTTGTTTATTATTTTCAATTTATGAAAATCATTTTGCAACTTCCATATAATGTGTGGTGGTGTTCTTTCTAAAAATTGTTTGTTTAAATTGTAATAAGATAAAATAATCTACGCTTGTGTTGACAACGTCGATAATTTCTAAAATTCACATATCTTTATGTAAACGATTTTAGCATTTAGGAATTTAAATGGTAAACAGTATTTTGTTTGGGGCACACCTGATTTTCTTTATATATTTTTTTGTAATTTAAAAAAATTGTAATTATGCAAATTTTCTTCTGATTTGTAAACAATACTTGTACGGTTTTCATGATTTTGTTGCCAAACAATAGTTATTATATGTTCTCGTCTAGTCTGATAATTTTAAATTATAATCCCAAAATAATTTTCATATCGTTCAAATAAGATTAAGGACAATTGGATGTATGTAATTTATGTTATATCGGTCCCTAATACGGTCTTGTCTTCAACTTTTTTTTCTTTACTGATAACGTATAGAAACAGAAGAAGCAATCGCCTTATATTTAAATGCCGCCAATGAACACCAAATTTTAATGATCAGTTGTAACTAAAGGTATGACATCGGAACTAACACGAATGGGCTGTATCAAGGTGGTCAAATTTTATTTTGAAGATCATTTTCGAAATATATTTTTCATTTACTTGTTTGCTTTATCTTTGTTGCGTTTACACTGTAGCAGTTTATATAAAAGTAGCTGAACTTTTTGGTACTGCTTTAATTAATGTATTTGCAAAATTAAATGTTTAAAATTATTTAACTGTATATTTAGAGTGCCGTCTAAATCTTTACTCCAGAAATCATGCCTGGTGTACATTGCTTATAATACAATTAATGTTATTTTTGTAAGTTAATTTATTTATATTCTTTATAATTTTACAAATTGAAATACATATAAGCCTGCTTAACAATTGTATAGATATTTCAAGCATTTGCAGGAATTTGAAATTATAAATGTTTTTTATAATTATTGAGAAGTCGTTATATATCTAGTAAGTTTTAGTTCTGCTGCAATAATTGTGTACTGCGACGTCTTATGTCCAAGATACAGAGAGAGAAATAAGGAGATACAATGTAATAACAGAAAAGTAATATATATATAGTAGGTTTATTTTGTTATTTTTGAGATAATTCTCAACGTTTCGGCATTAAATTAATGGCATAGATATGTCCTTAACTCAATGATTTAATATGCTTGCTCTCCAATGAGAGCTATGAGTCTTTAAAGAAGAGTGATCTTTTATGGGCTGTGTTTACTGTTTCTAGAGGTAGAAGTGAAATTTTGGTATGTTGTTTGGTAGAAGATGTTCTGGGTAGGGATATATTTATTTACGTGTTGTGTAGCTGATGATGCAGGGCAACGATGATACGAATAATTCTACTGGTAGGATAAGAAATAGAATCAATTGCACGATTAATTTTATAACTTGTTTCTCTATGATGTTTGGCAAGTGCTGAATCATTATCGCTTTTTCGTACGGCTATGGAGGGCTCATTTATTCTTAGACTTATACAGATCCTTTGGCCGTCTTTACAAAATACTTGACATAGTTCTTGGAATTCATTTGTGCAACGATCCTAGACTGAGTGAATAATTTTTCTAAAATTATTAAAGATATTTTCGTCACTATAATTCCAGATTCAATTATTACTTGTCAGCCTTTTAAGTCTACTGGCAGACTGGTCATGAGCAATGCTCCTCTGTCCTAAAACCCAGCACGCTGGCGAGTTCAAGTTTTGTTGAAAACCCATGGGGATATGTGACGTTGTATTATGTAAGGTGGTATAAGAGTAAAGACAATAAGTTCTTGAGGACGCAGTGCTGGTAGGTGAGCCTCAATGAAAAATAAACATCCAAAAGATGTTAATTGTTTTGCTTAGCTGAACAGAATTTATATATTCTTTTTTTTCGTCGGGACACACTTACTAACACTGTAACCTCGAGGGCTTATTGTGTCTACTAAGATGCAACATTACATACTAAATGTCACACACACCCATTAGTTTTCAGCGATACTAGAACTCTTGTGCACCGGGTTCGCAGAAAGAGAAGGGAGTTCTGTAGCAACGACGTACAAGTGCAAGTTTACATTTGACATTTAGTTATTTTAGTAACAGAATGAACTTTTCAAATTCATCTGGTTTTCTGTAGCTTTTCTGGTCCTTTCGGTTACAACGCTCTAGTATCCAATTTGCTATGCACACAAATACATTTTTTATATATTTGCATACTCATCTTCTTATCTGTAAATAGCAAAGTAAAACTCAGTTTCTTGGATGCGTGAGACAGATAATGTTGTTCAAAAATAGTGAAAAAGATCAAAAAAAGTCAAAATAAAATTAAATAAAAGGTTAGTTGCAAAAAGATATAGAACTGAATATAAAAGTGTATCACCGGTTTAGAGTTTATAGCTTATAATTAAAAATAATAATTTTTGGGTTTAATTACTAAAATTGATACTGCTAACGAAATTTATGGTTCTATAAGTGATCAGATAGTTTTAGTAGTATTTAGTTTAAAAGGTTTAGAACTGGAAATTTTAATTTTGCCGTAAATATACACGGATATGCTGATGTAGTTAGGCATAATGCAGTAATTTACGTTTCGTTGCGCGTGTTGCAGATTAATGTTTACCATTAACTTTGCTAATAATGTGAGTATGTTTGTTAAATAATGATAACAAACAACTAAATGGTTAGAAATAGGAAGACTTAAACAACAACAATATTTATTAAACCTTGTTTATTGTACAATAAAAACAAAAAATATAGGAAAATGTCAATATTTGCCAGAAATTGAGTTAATTAGGTAGATTTATGCTTTTTTATTTTTTGAGCGGTTAGTTAGCTTTACTCACAGAAGTTGAATTTAAATTTAAGTCGAGTGACTGACGTAGCCACCCCAAAATTTGAATTCTTTCTTTGATGAGTTAATTCCGTATATATTTTTTATAAGAAACCATGGTGTTTTAAAATGTCAAGATATTTGTTTTTATTCATCATTCCTTCAATCTGAAGAAGTACATCAACGTCATTTTTAGTAAAACATTTCTACAGTATTGCTGACCCCTCCATTTAATAGTTGACAAGTGATGTTTAATATTGTATTTTTACTCGCAGAATATCTAAAGTATGTTATTCCATCTGTTTTAACGGCCATAAACTGTGATTAGTTTAATAGTTTTCTTTTCAGTTAATTGCACTTTGGTGCAAATCGATTCTTCTCAGAAACTGATAGCTTCTTTACGCCACGTTTGGTACGTAGGCGACGCCTAACAGTGTAAATTGAGGGATAACATGTGGCTAGTTTGGTGGTTAAGCAAAGGCTGGGCAGAGAAAAATGAGGAATATTTTTATTAAATAAACAAAAAGTTATTTGAGGTCTATTGGGACTGTATTTACTAATAATCTTATCATTGATAGCTACACGATCTAGAAATCTCGAAATATCTGAACAAGAAACCCCGAAGTGCTCATAGAGGTCCGACTGCATTCTATCTTGCTGAAGTCTTATAACAATGGCTCTCTGAAAGCTCGCGGAGTCGATGAAAATATTGTAAAGAAGAAAAATTTACAAAGCTTTACAAAGCTTAAAGTACGTAAATTTTACATGACGACTGTTGTTCTTATCATTAATTTACAGAAATCGAAAGAAAAAACAGAATAAAGCATAAGAAGATAAAAAGGGTTATGGAAGTTATTACCAAAAATAAAGATAAAAGAAGAAATATTGGAAAAGAAAACGTTAAATACTACCGGGTTGTACTACTACTAAATACATACAGTATTTCTTCCGTTCCTAGTTAACTTATTTCAATTTTGCCATTCCTGGTAGAGTTCCAATTCACCAATAAAATAATTAGAAAAAAACAGTAGTCTAAAAAAATGCAGTTTTGATTATGGCAGCTTTGAATAGAAATCTTGTATTTCCACTTCTTGGATACATTTTCACAACACAAAAGAGCTTGCTTGAAGTTGTTTACTCAACAAACCGATGCAGATTTCAAAACCTACGCATATAAATAACCCAGATTTCCATTTCATTTCGCTGCATTTGTTGTATTCGATGGTGGCTACAAACTCGCGGGGCGGACGTGGAAAGTTTGATAGAATACGAATGCCTCAAACATTTTCTGACTGGCGCGAGCTCCCATACATGGCCGATCTGCATGCGAAACGTCCAAATTTCCGGAAATATCGGGACTTATCTGCCGGCAATGAAAAAGGAAGATCTCGGGTGGAACGCGCAACTTTGTTGGGCGCTGCTGTAACCGCATTTGCGGCGGCGGGGACTAAAAACAAACCGCGGAGTTAAGCGAATTGCAAGCAACTTTTAACTTGCTTTGCAAAATTTGCCGTTCGTGAGATTCGTTTTTCCCATCTTTGCGTTTGTTCTGCCGAGGTCATGCAACTCGAACTTTCGCTGGTCACGTACGCTGATATTTGCAGAAAATTTAAGGAAATAAACTGGGGTAGGTGTTATGAAAACTCAACGTGGAAGATTAAAGAAGATATTCACAATTATGATATTATATAATCTTATTATCAAGGAAAATGCAATGTAGATATTACAACAGAAACGCCAAAAGCTGTTAAGTGAACAATATTATGTAATGGTGCTTTGCTCCTAGAACAAGCACAAATCGTGCAACGCTACATTACTGCTACTTAACAGGCACTTCTTGTATAAATTAATGAACAAAAAACAAATTGTTATGTACATTAAGATATTTCTGAATTTACAGAAAATTGCTTTTAGTCAAATATAGATAAACATTACCAATGTTTCCCATATTCCTAAAATAATATTATTTATTTTTAGTATATCTCTTAAATGGTGAAAAAATTAAATTTTAAATTTAAATTTTTTTTCTAATCTAGGTGCAGCATTTGCGAATATTTTGATGCGAATATAAATTACATGTTTGAAATTTTAATTTTAGGTTATAACATATTTCTTTATATTTGTTAGTTTTATTTATTAAATTTAATAGGTAGGTCATTATCATCATTAAAATACGTAGAATCTCATGGATTTTGGAATAATCAAATTATTTTTAAATCAAAATATAATTTTTATTGTATTCAGCTATGTTTGTTTTCTTGTAAGCTATGATTATTAAAAGAAAACATTAATACTAAAATTAAAAATACCAAGATTATGTTCATAAGTTAAAAACAAAGTAAATTTTTAATACAATTTTTACAACTCTATAGTTTAATAAAGTTTTTAAAGAAGTTTGTGATAAACTGTTCTAAGTTTTATAATTTGCTACATTGGAGATTAAATTTTTTTATCTATGGAAAAGTTTACAAAAGAACCCACAGAAAAATAAATTGCAGAGTATATATTAAAAAAAAGTTACAAGGAATTCGAATATAAGATAAATAATGATTACATAATTTAAATATTTCAATACATCTGTGATCAATCGAAACTAGTAAGGAGTTACATGAAAGAGACGATCTTTAAGGAATTTTAAATAAGTAACGACTACAGTGAGATTAGGATCACACAGTTTAAGTTGATGAGAATTACGTATATTGGGAGTTATAACAAGTTTATCGCCAGACGAACGCATTATAATATATAAAATAGAACGAAAACTAGAGACAGTTGTAAATGAGAGGCTAACAATAACGACAGCAAGTGGTTTTGGGAACATCTCAGACTATTAGATGTAGTTATGCATCATCATAGTACATTGTCTGTTATGGACATGGTCGAATTTATCCCACATGTAAAACTTTTCTCAATTTTAAACCAATATGTATACCGAAATAATATTTTGGAAACTGTTGTTAAGTCCAACAACATTATGGTGAACAGATTTGGGTGTCTAGCAGGTTTTTGACACTGCTCACAAGATAAGGTTGGCATCAATATGGTGAAGGAAATAGTTTTGAATCTACTAGTGCTAAATTCGCCTAACATGAACTCTATGAACTACAGCATCTTATCAACTTTGAAGGTTTAAGTCTGTGCATCATAAAATGTACAAGATGGTAGCAGCACAGGCATTCTAAATGCATAAAACCTATTAAATATGAAAAATGTGAAGGTAATCGCAGTTCAACTCCTGCTAAACGAGTATTACGATTAGTTCATTCCGTTGTAAACTATAAATAAAGTACCACATATAAAGATTTATAGAATGTAAGAGGTAAATTTAAAATTTTAAACCGCTTAAAATAGTTCATCTTATATTAATGTTCAGAACTACATAAACAAGAATCTGACATATTTTAATACAACAAAAGGAACTACTGTACTAAATCAACTTTTCTTAATAAACAATGTTGAAGTTCCCTCATTTTTGATGGAATGGTGCATTGTAGTACGTCAATAATTATTTGCAATATTTACATTAGAAAATGTTGGCATATCAAACAGATAAAATGTAAACACCCGTGGTTAATCGATTTAATGGAATTGTAAAGTTCATCAAAGTACACAATTTTAACTGTAATTGTTTCTGCAGCCAAGAAAGACATTTATAATGGCTGGAAATTAGAACTCTAAATACACTGTTTGGGAATTAGGATTAAGTACCGCTAAGGGCAGACGTTGGTTAAGGGTTATCAATAATTATAACTGTACACATATTTCTACCGGTGAGCCAAACTATTGGTCAACAGATCATAACGTAATTGATTTCTTTCCACTTAAATGAATTTTGCAAAATAATGTTACACTTAACTAGAACCTTATACTAGATTACACTTTTATATTTGCCAACCCCCCCCCCCCCCCTGAATATACGTATTATATATAGATTAGATGTGCTTAAGCTAATTTCACATAACACATACTGAATGTTACACTTAAACTGAAACACCCTGACTACCTCGACGCTATAGATTATATCACTTGTGTGATATAAGAAGCTATATTGAGATAGCTTCTTATATGAGCCCAGACGTAAGAAACAAGTAATATATCTTTATACATTTGATAACTTGTTACAAAACAGAAGAGTTAGGCGTATAACGTAAAGAAATTCTCTTGACAAAAATATATTCAATAAACATGTAAAGAATTTAAAATTGAAACGCTAGAAACATCGTACTTGAATCATTTATAATCATATTATTAAAAGAGGATTACTTCATCTAGAAGGCTAAAAAAGGTTTAAAATGACAAATAATTACAATTAAATAATTTATCAGAAGTCTTTAGTCCATCACAGACACAATATATATATATATAATATATAATATATAATATATAATATATAATATATATTATATAATATATAATATATAATATATAATATATAATATATAATATATAATATATAATATATAATATATAATATATAATATATAATATATAATATATAATATATAATATATAATATATAATATATAATATATAATATATATATATATATATAACACACACACACACATACACGGAATTACTAATAATTAAATGAATGAGCATATTTTAGTAGTTGTTGGAAACAAAAACGTTAGGAAATAATACAGTCAAAATTGATGCCCTTACCTTGGATATATACAGACATATTGTTAGACACTTAAAAAAGTACAAGTAATCCGTAATCCATTATACATATCAACATAAAGATGAATGAGCATATAGAGTAGTCATCAGACACATTCACGATTCAATATCCACCGAAAAGATTAAAGGTGAATTAGAAAAATTATGTCATCAAGTATACAATATAATGAACAAAAAACATAAAGCAATTAAAAATCCACTTTTATTATTCTATGTTGATCTGAACCAGGAAAAAACAAGAAAATATTTGATATAGAATTCTTGCGTAGTAAAATTAAGGTTGAACCACCATTGAAGAAAACAGGCATTATTAAATCTACCAGAAGTTAAAATCATGAACACTCGAAAACTTACTGTATAAGTCAAATACACGTGTGTTAAATATAGGAAACAATACGACTTGAAAATATGCACTAAAACTACATCAATAAAACGTATGCTTTATGTGAGGGAGATCACTCTGCGAAATACATAGGCTGCTCTGTTTATTAATAAATAGTAAACGCCAAAACAGAACATTAAATAGACCGAGTCTAAAGCGAAACTACGCACAAATAACAAATACAATTCCTGCTTCTACAATTACGCTCAATAACGAAAAGTCACAAAATTGCATCTCTACGTAGCCGACAGTCGCAGAAACTCCCAATATTAATAATCAACTGGTTAACACATAAAATAAATTAACCGCCTTTCTCGACGAGTTTAAGAACATCATGCTAAACTTACTGTCAACCGTAGTTGCTAAAATAATCCAATAATATCCAGCATAATAAGAATAAGCCTGTTAAAGCATAAGCAAGAGATAATAACTTTTCCAAATTTAACTAAAATAGATATAATGCTAGTACCCAAAACAGATTTAATTACTCCGTTTATAATACCAACCATCCTGTTGAAACTGAGCATGCAAGAGCTGCAGTGACCATAAAAACTCTATATTACATTATCAGCCAAACCCATTTCAAACTGCTAAAATACAAGCTACAAATTTTAGACTGGGCGCATTCTATTGGTCATTTACAGTGTTATCTATTTAATTCCCTCTCAGACTGCAGTAACTGCAAATAATTCTAATGAATTCTCTTAGGCTTTAGGAAATATATTTATTGCTAGAGAAGACTGGAACTTTAAACATATCCGCTGGGGATCCAGAGTCAGCGCAATAAAAGGTAGAACCCGATTTAATGCAATTATGACAAATAATTACAACTGCCACAGTACAGTAGAACCAACACATTGGCCAAATGATATAACCGAACTCGCTGACCTATTAGATTTTTATATTTTCCATGGAATAGCTACAAACTTAGTCTTTGTAAAACCGAATAACAACTTATTAAACAATCATGCTCCAGTAATACTTAATTTAAGTACTAAGCCTACCAACAAACAATTGACTTCTAGACTTATATCTAAACACGTTAATTGGAATAAAGTTTAACAACATATTCAAGACAAAATTCAACTTAAACTTCAAATAAAACAATTTTAAGTTTTAAACCAAGCAGTCCAATACCTTGTTGCTCTAAGAAGTTGCATAAGAAGCCATGTTCAACCAAACTGAACCCACTTATTATGCGAATAACACACCTTTACACATAAAGGAGTTAATAACTGAGAAAAGACGAGTTCAATCAAGATGGCAAAGTACACATATGCAACTGAAAATAAATTTTAACAGACTAGCTGGACGATTCTATTCTGCCATACAAGATTGTTATAATGTCAACTTTAATTGTTACATTACAAATCTCATCACACTATCTGGAAGGCTACAAAAATATTTAAAACGCCACATGTAACCATACCTCCTGTACAAAAAATTGATAACACATGGGCTAGAGCTAACAGCGTAAAATTTTAAAGTTTTGCAGAGCACATTTCATGCGAGATAACTTTACCTATTCAACCTTTTACACCAACCAAAATACAACTAAAAATAAAGTAGCTAAATAAATACAAATCACCATTATATAACTTGGCAACAGGACAAATATCGAAAAAACTTCTTAAAGAAGCCTTTGTTTTCTTAAAAACTATATATAACCGCATGTTAAGTCTTACTACCTTATATTGTATGCCCAAATAACAATGGTTTCTAAACCAGGAAAATCATTAGCAAATACAATCTCTTACAGGCCGATCAGTCTTCTACGAGGGTGAATCAAATATAAACGAGACTTTTTATCTCGGGCGCGCAATATTAACGCGCGAGTTCTCGCTTCGTCAGGTATTGGGTAGGGATGTCAGGAGTAGGGGAAGCAGGCGGGAGATTTCGTTCGTTCCTGTCAGTACCCGTCGTGACAATGTCTGAGCAGGAGGTGCCGTCGTCAATTGCGCAGCGTATTATCATTAAATTTCTCGCCACGGAAAGTGTAAAACCAGCTGAAATCCTGAGGAGATTGACTCCGCAGTTCAATGAAGAGACACTGTCACGAACTAGAGTGTTCGCATGGCACAAAAAGTTCGTGGAGGGCCGTGAGAATCTTGAAAATGAGAGCCATGATCGCACCAGCATCTCCAACGAAAACATCGTCCGCGTTCAACAATTTATCGAGGGTGACAGGCGTCTGACCATCGATGAGATTGCATCTGAGATTGATCTATCACCCTGCGACTGTCACCTATTCGGTCCTAACAAGGAAACCATGGGAGGCATAGATTCGACAGCGATGGGGAGGTTGAGGTCTATGTGCGCAATTGGCTGAAAACACGACCAACTTCATTCTACGAGGAAGGCATTCCAAAATTAGTTACACGTTGGGAAAATGTGTTTCTAAGTCAGGAGATTATGTAGAAAAATAATCTGCTATTCTTTTGTTTCAATTTCAAATAAAATATTTTTTAAAAAATAAGTCTCGTTTATATTTGATTCACCCTTGTATCCATGCTAGGAAAACCCTTCGAGAAACTGTTTCTGTGAAAACTACTCAATAACGCGGATGTAGCATCACATCTGCCTATACACCAGTTTTGGTCTCGAGAAAAACACTCCACAACACAGAAAGTATAAAGAATAAAATAGCACGTAGTCTTGAAGGAAAGAAATATAGCACAGTTGTGTTTTTAAATGTTCAAGCATTTGACAAAATCTGGTATACTGGGTTACTCTACAAACTAAAAGCTACCCCCAAATTATTACAACTTTCTTCTTAAATTTTACCTTACCGACAGATATTTTATAGTTACGTACAACAGCCAATTCTCCAACTACCATCCTATAAAATCTGGTGTCCCGCAAGGTAATGTCGTTGGTCCCCTTCTATAACTCATTAATACCAAAAAATGCAACCCTGTTATCGCTACTTTTGATGATGACACTGCAGTTTTATCTACACATGAAGACTCAGTATTAGCATGTGAAAACCTTTAACGACATCTAAACCTAAACAATGAATGGCTTAATAAATGGCATATTAAAATCAATGCAACTAAAAAATGTTCAAATAACTTTCACAACTCGATTCAGCACGTGCCCGCTAGTTAGTTTAAATAATATTTCAGTACCTATTAAAAAAAGAAAACAAGTATCTAGGATTACACCTGGATTAACATCTGACTTGGAAAAGACAAACTAAACCAACTGAACTTGAAGTTTTGGTAAATGTACTGGCTGCTTGGAAGAATATCAAAACTGTTCGTATCTAACAGAGTACTATAATATAAAACTATACCAGTGCGGATGTACGGAATGTAACTCTGGGGCTGTGCAAAACCATCTCCAAGATACTTCGCGCCATGGGAGATGTACCGTGGTATGTAACAAATCAAACCTTACATGTGGACGTGCTTATACCATTCTTCGTGGAAGAAATTTGCAGATTTTCCCAAAGCTACTACACTAGACTCCAGGATCATAACAACAATTTTGATTTGAGTCATCAATTGTTTAGCGTCCACCTACCGGCAATGAGGTTAAATATAAGCTGGCCTCACAGCCTCCAAGCACCCTAACGTCAAACGATTTCTAAAGGAATACCACTAATTAAATTAAATTAAATCACTGATTATCATGTGATCAGTGCCCTTTTCTACCCTTGACCCAAACAGCTAGTATTTTTTTTTTGATATTCTCTGTTATTTAATAATTGTCTAGTTCTTTATGGTGTTTAACACATTATTTATTGACGACGTTCTCCATAAATAGCACATTCAGATCATCGTGAAAAGCTTGGTTTTTAATTACTAAGATGCATTTGCTGTTAGTCAAAATATTTTTGGTTGACAGTCCTGAATCATGTCCAAGTTGAAAATGACTACACGTTCTTTACGTTTTACTTTATAAGTCAAAATAGGCTTTGTAAGTGTTGTAATATAAATAATAATTGTTAGATAATGATAGGCTTGAATATCAATACACCAGTACAATTTTGATAAGATCTTTTCAAGTAAATATGCTATCTGAAGTAAAGCCTAAATATTTGGCTTTACTAGAATATGGTATCTCTTCAATATTTCTTGGTTTTAATGTGAAGACTACCTGGACTAATTTTATTTCGTTAATTTTAATTTTTTATTATTCTAGTCAAGTTTGCAGTTTAATATATTGATGACCATTAATTATGACCATTATTATAATATTGCAAATATTCATATTGTAATTGTTTTTAATATATATATATATATATATATATATATATATATATATATATATATATATATATATATATATATGATTTTATTAATACAAAACTTACTGAAATATTCAATTAAAACTTAAAACTAATGTTTTGGTTAAACTTTACGGTTACATAATGCTCTTAACCTTTAGGGGCACGGTATTGATTTAATCGTGTGTTGTTTTCTGAGTTATTTTCTATTACTCTTCTGTCACCGCTGCCAATAATTCTGCTTTCTTGCTAGGCTGTCATGGACTTTTGATTATTTTATTTGTTTTATTGAATAATGTGTCATAGGCTTTCAATCGTTGTTCATATCCAGAGATTACCCTTGCCATGATAAAAGTTAAATGTTTTGGTTCTCTTTCTATGTGACATTTGCACGTGCTATTAAGAGACGTCATCTTACAAGAAAACCGCATTTTGTTTAACGAGAATGTTATCGAAGATAGATATTGATCAGTTAAAATCGCAATAAATTTAGGAGCATTTGCTGTGGCATCACACAAAATTAAAAGTAATTTGATTCCACACTAACTGGCATCCTGCACTATTATGTTCACATTTCTAAATTTTATATTCTGGTGAATAATTTAACAACCATTTAATTGGACAAATGCTTTATATACCTAGGTTCCACCACTGTTACTAAATCGGCGATATCTGCTTTTGTCAGAAAAATGATGTGTCATCAAAGCTCATTGGATCGCAAGCGTATTTCAGTTGCTCACTTTTTGATTTTGAAGATTAAAACCGATATTTAACATTAGCAAATTTTAGATTCAAAAGCGTTAATTTGATGGTACAATAAACTGGGTTATTCATATCATTAATGAACCACATTATTATGTACACACACTTTTTTCGACTGGCATCTAATTAACTCATTAACGGTTGATTTTACCAAAAATATGTGTTCCACCATTTTTGTTCTGTGTTTTTTCTTTACAAAAAATGTTCTCACTATTTTTTTTTTGATATTATGAACTGTTTTAAAGATATCGATGTAAAAGACAGTAATAAAAGTTAAAATAATGCTTTTGGGGTACGTAATGTATTATTTATTAAAATTTTGTTTATACTGGTCTGAATGAAACTTTTTCTCATCGCCTTCCTTAAATCTTTTTTTTTTGGCGAGGGATATGCGTTCCTGTACTCTTGTACCACCTGAAAAGAGAGAATTATTTTTTGTTAACGTTTCGATATGAATATTTTAAGTATAATGTGGCAGTTTAATATTGATTTTAGTTTTACACCCCTTTGTCCGCTGTTGTTGACAACTCTTAAAGACTTAACTGTATTTTGGTCCCTTATGTAGTCTTCCCTATCGGTCCAAGTGGATGGATCGACTTCAAAAAGTTGCAGCTTATTTTAAACCTTTTTAAAGTTTCTATGGATCGTTGAGGAATAAGATCTTCAGGAAAATCTTTTATGATAAGGTCTGAAATATCTTTAACTTTTAAAGCTACGTTTTTTGACCAATCTTCATCACTTGCAACCCTCCTATCATTATATTTGTCATATCGCGTTTTTTGGATTACCAATCCTTTCATCGAACAATGAAAATGTTGCCATAAGATCAATTAAATGCCATAATGGTCGGACAGTGTTAGTGATATCGTTCAATAGAGCCTCTACCGCATCAGCTGCACAAAACCACGCTTTGGTGTAATATTTTACAATAAAACAGCAAACTCTTCTTAATTAGTTAAATTACATTGGATTCTAAATAAACATATTTTAAGGCGGTAGAATGCTTTCGCCATCCAGTGGACCAGATAGTAAGCACCTAGTTGGTGAAAAAAAATGCCTTTCGGTGGAGTTCTACCTATGAAAATGATAACTTCGAATAGTTTTCTATAATTATTTCTTGGTAAATTATCTTTAATTTTTTAAAGAAAAAGCCAAACATTATACACAATTGTCTAAAATAAAAAACACTTTTGGATTTGTTGTACAGATCTGAAAGTCACTTTTATTTATTTTTTCCCACCGACTCTGAAACTTTTAAATAATTGAATTTTAGGTCCTGACATTACTGATAATTTTAATTCGGCAAAAATATCCTAAAGTATAACTTCTAAACTATGATGCCGGCATACAAAAACGTATTTTTTCCTAATTTTTTTTCTAAAATTGTGTAAGTAGCATTACCGGTATTTGAAACCGTTATGTCACAAACAAAGGCTTCTACTTTATAACATAACCTCCAATCACAAATTGCATTGTAAACGGCCGAACATACTTTAGTTTCTGTCCTACTTGACAATCCTGACACACCTAATAATTTTTCGGTTCAAGGATGATAACAAGAAGACGATCTACTTGTGATTTTTCTGTTAAAGCTGGAGGTAGTTTCTCATCTCAATAAATAACAGCAATATCTATGTTCAACTCGAAAAACCTTGACTTAATATTTATGGCGGATTCTGTATTTCTCGAATAATATACGACCTATTTATAATATAGATGTTTGAGTCTATAAAAACGGCATCCAAAGTTGCTGACAGGAAATGACAAGCAGCTCGATCACTTAACTTACATCGATCTAGGGCAGCTAAAAAACGTGGAGTCAATAGCTATTTTTTTTAATTTTGTGTGAAGCAGGTGCTATTTCCTTACTGTCAGACTCAGAGTAATCTAAATAAATTTTTTTTGATATTTCCTTCTTAATGTTGAAATCAGGATGCCTGGCTTCTTTATTGCCGGACGCTTATAAGTAGTCATCGCTCCAATTTTCTCTTAAAAGACAAGCAAATAACCATTTATAAGACTTTTCATATAATTAGCTACAATGAAAGGTAACTATCTCATTTACCTTATCTACAACAACTTCTTGACTTTTTGAGGATGTTTCCGTTACATTTTCCGTTACATTTTTTTTGCATCTTAGATCACTCAGTCCCTTTCTTTTTTTTCGTTTCTGATTTTTATTCTAGTGCAGCAAGCACAATGTCTTTCTCAACATGCAACCAGGACGTCTCTTTTACGTTTGAGAAATTAAAAATTCCTTATCTTCAGCTATATTTATCATATTCAGAGCTCTCGTGTTTGCTATGTCTTCAAATTGTTCTATTTTCTAATTTTAGTTGATTTTTTGGTTTTTGCTTTTGCACAATAGTTGCCAAGTTTTGTATAGTTTTTTAACTTTTTTCACAGTTTAATTGATATTGAGTTGGGATTCTAGTTTTCTTCCAGAAAATAAAACACTCAACTATTACAAGACTTGCACTTGCGTTGAAAGGTAATTTGACTAATCTCATATTATAAAAAAAAGCACTTAAATAATCTCTTTTCTTCTTGATGTCACTTTAAGAATGTCAAGAGAAGGTTTAATTAAAAATAGTTTTAATTCATAACATACGATCATTGTACGATTACACAAAACGCAAAAGCAGCGCCCCATTTTGAGAAAAAAGCAAATAAATTAATAAATTAAATAAAAAATACAAATAATAACACTTTACATAACACTATACTATCCAATAAACCCTTAACGAATAACTAAAATAAGGAAGAAAGAAGGCATTACAACCCCTAATATTGTTTAAAAACGCACTACAAAATTTTGAATGTCCTTGGGGTGTTACAGTCTGTCAAGAAATGATCAAGCGTTATGTAGATCCGAAAAGAAAACCCACACTCGGAAACATAATTTTTTCAAGTTGTGCCAAAGTAAACTCCCAAATACCCAACCATCACTAACCAATACCACCATATTTAATTTTTCTGGTTACCCTGTAAGGGACCTAGCTATTCAGGGTTTGCAAAAAGTTTTAATTTTGTTGTTATGCCAAATCGCATTTTCACTAAACACGTTATATCTCAAATAGAATCCTCTATTTCCACTCTTCCTGAAAACGTGGCAAATGAAACCAGGCAAGATGTGGTCAAAGTGCTACGTACAGCTGTGCTACCAAAACCAAATATTAAACGTGCCTTAAAAGTTCTGAAGCAAAACAATAACATTGCAATTTTACAGGCATGTAAGGACAACGCTACAATAATGAACCTAAATACAGCAGACTACATCGGTAAGATGCAAAATTTACTTGAATCCGTTGGTTATTCCCTGTACCTAATAATCCCACCACCTACCTCGGAGGGAAACCAAAACCCTCATTACTAATTCAAATCTACCATCTGATACCAAAAACTTTAATGAGATTACAATCCCATCTGTGTGTGTGTCTGTCATCACAATATTTCAAAAACTTTAACACCAAATTTGGTACACAAGTACTTCAGACCAACACAAGCATAAGTTTGATTTTCAGCCAAAAAAAAATTACGTCCTTTCGGTAGTTGCAATTTGAGTTTACACCCTTCTCGTTTTATTTTATGATCAGTTTGGTCATCTATGAGATGAAGATATTTTGCAAATAGCAAATTTACGAAAAGGCTAATGTAATATGGTATAGGTGGTAGTAATATTTTTAATATTTAATAATATTTAAATTTGTGAGGTAGATTTAATAATGTGTGTGATTAGTATAATTTGCCATGGCTCTTCTTTTTTGAATAAAATTTTCTTAAACTTGATGGAAATGTTTAATATATATATATATATATAAATCTGTTCATGTAAGAGCCTATACAGTTTTTTGATTGTCTGTATAATTAATCGCGATTTTGAGGAAGTATTATTATTGGTAGTATTGTGGCCACCTGTAATAAATTTTAATTCTACTGTTGAAAGGATTGCTAAAAGTTTCTTTCATGATGTTAATTACCTCAAGGTGGGCATTAAAAAGATGCTATCGTCAAGACACATGGCATTTCTATTTTAATTACTGTGTGTTGTAGAAAACGTTTATGAGAGTAGGTAATTTGTAATGTCAATTCAATAAGAATTGCGTTATATTATCTGGTTGATTGTAGAAGTGTATTTTATACTGCAGTATAGAGATTTTTACTAAATAAGAATATATTAAATAAATGCTTGTTAAAAAAGTTTTTGAATATCATAAAAATTACATTAAAGCAATTCTTAAATCTAGCTGTTATGAACGTTATTTATCAGTGCTTACCGCCATACTGTTTTGCTGGATAAGTTGATTGAACATTAATTTGAGTTCTAAAAATGTACTTAATGTTATAATAGAGGGGCTGCGTATTCTTTTATATATCTCGGTTACTTCTGCAGAACTGAGATTTTGTGTAATAAATGATTTGAGTAGATGCGATTTCAGGAGCCTTCGGTAAAATTTTTACTTTTTATAATTAACTTTGTGGATTTTCATATAATGTGGCCCTTCATATTTACACCAAAGAATGGTCTATTGCAATATGTTTGGTGTGTTCAAAATTTCGAGATCTTGCACTATATTAAATTTGTACCATTTTTAGTCTTTTTATACCTTTATGATTTAAGGAGTGTTGTAAGGTGTGACTCTATAACATTTCTTATATTTGGGTATGATACATATTATTCTTCTTCGTAAATTTAGCTAACTTTAAATAAGTGTTGGACTGTTGTAATTAATTTTTATAGTATTATTTGATACGTTTTCTTGTAATATATTGCTAATCTTATACAATATTTCCAGTACTTTTGTTATTTTGGAATAATTCACTGCCCGATAGAGGTCCTGGAATAAAACTGGAATGGAGATGCTGAATTTTTCAGTTAATTATATGTTTGGTTTTAGATTTTTATGGTAGTCGTTTATTTATTTTCTTTGTATCATTTACTTTTTATATGCATTTTAGTTTTGCTCTTCGTTTCCACATTTATTACCGTATGAATATTCATTGTCTGTCATTGTTTACATCACTACTGTATAACAATATGTTGAGACTATTGTTTAGAGAAATTTCTATTTTATATTGAGATAAATATTAATTGATTGTTTTAGTTCTGAATTAATTTAGTCGGTCCATTCAGACATATTTTGGGATCGTCATCTGCCGGCAATAATCTTTTTTGAAGATTAAAATAATTTATCATCAAAATTTTATTACATCGAATTGCAGCTAAAATGTGTTGTTATTTTTTTACGTCTTCTTGTTTATTAAAAACAATGTAAAACTATATACAATGATTTAAACTAACCTTTAGAATTTGAATTCTGCGCTGTTTGCATTCTGTGGACGTTGGAAGTTTGCCGTTGGATGTAAGTAATAGAGTAAATGAAGAACCAGTCATGTCAATCCATCGGCGTTCACAGCAAGTGAATTTTTTGTGTGGCATTAAGCAACACATTTTAATAAAAAATTTGAATTTACCAACATATAAAATTTAATTAACTGAAGAATTTAAAAACACCGTACATTTGTGAACTGGGTTTTAGAGAACAGAGTTTGGTGCTTATTTTTGAAAAAAAAATAATAATGGAGCTATAAAGTTTATTTTTCTTTTAATCACTTCGTGAATCATTATAATTAGTATATCTAGGATAATAAAAATGTATACACTATTCATGAAAAACCAATGTATACTGTGCGATGTGCATCTTTATTAGAGAGGTAACATTTAAATAATATACATGATCTTATATATTTGCAAGACGCAGTGGGATCATTCGAGTTTTAGAGGTCTTTATAGATTTTGTTGATAAATTATAAAAATTGTATACAAAGTAGAAAATGTTCCTAAAATTATTAAGCATTGGTTCTTTAACTACATGTATTATAACTTACTACGTGAATATTATTATTTAAACATAATTTTTTTATATATTTTAAATTTTTATAAAACTGTGATAATCTCGCTTGTACATATATAATAATTATACAATATCTTGTAAACACCATATTCTAGTATAGAATACAAATACAAAATTTTTCTCATTTTTATAAAGAATCGCCATGAATTTTTAATGGTTTTCTAAATTCGATTAGTGTATTATTATTCTGGATCGGTCAGTATATTCATCTAGTAATTACTAAAACATTAAATAAAAAACCCTCATAATTTACTGGCATGTTATAAATTTTATTTTAATTGGACATTCACGGAAAACTGCACCAGAGTTACAAACATTTTTGGTGTAAAGCTGTGAATTTATCAGTAAAATAAAATATTTTATCTTTGATAATATTGCAATGACTGTAATTACTTAACCACGTAAATATAAAAAGCTTATGTTATAATTATTTAAGGTATATTAACATAACAAATGCTTTCAAGATGTACTATGAATTTTTTAACCTGCTGCTCTCTTCTGAAAACAACCCCTTGCCACGAATTTGCTATATCGAATATTGATGATGTGTAGCTGCTGTTCGTTTTGCATATTTCCTAGAGCGAATGAAATTGCGTGCTAAAATTAGAACTTGATTTCGGTGTGCCGTAAGCACAAAGAAAATCGTTTTCGCCTTAATCTTACCTCAATGTAACTCGCTGGATTGAGAAGAAATAAACTTAATGATGTTATTGCGTGGGTATTTAGAATATTGTAGTGACTGACAATTATTTTATTTTGTTTTTTGAGATGTAGCTCATATAAAACGACCGCCTGCCGTTAAGAAACAAGGATCTGTCTAATTTTGCGATTCTGAGCCGTTTCACCAAGCAGCTTTTAAGGAGACTAATTCTTAAGTAGAGCTCGTGAGAACATGAAACTTGCTTATAAATTGGCTGAAATTTTAAGTCTCTAACGGTAATGCTCCTAGCTGACTGTTAGTTGATAATAATCGTTTTTAACGGTTTCGACGCAGAATTTATTCCTGGCGAGCAGCGAGAAATCTGGATTGGACTTTCAGACATCACGTGATTTACATTTCCCTGCCCAAATGTACGCTTTGGAACTTTCCAAAAGGGATAATTAAATTCGAAAAGTTCCACCGAGCTGTTTATATCAATCACTACCATCCTGCGCACGAAACGTATAATTTCCCCGAATGCGTAGCTAAATCCGTAATTGCTTTTTTCGTTTGGAATTCAATTAACTGTAACAGAATTACCTGTATTACGCGTATTTTCTGTTTGTGTACAAACAGTAACCGACTTTCAGCGAAACACTGAAAAACCATTAAGTTTCAAATAGGCCATTTCATTAAGGTTAAGCGCAATAACTGAATGCTGATGATACTCCTAAATAAAGTGCAACTAAAATTAGGAGGCTTTTCAGCCACTTTATGTTTTCGGTGCCATAAATTTGAGTGCTCCTTGGCGGACGTTTTCAGGGTAATTTAATACTTGCGCGTTCTTGGAGACGATATTAAATTCCCAGGCGTCAGTGGAGCCATTAAAAATGTAAACAAATTCAAAACTACTTAATAAACATTTTATTAAAAACGGCTTCTACATAAATTAAGCCATAATTGTTATTGGCGCACCTACAATTGGTGTGCTCGTTGCTTTGTACGTATTAGACTAGTGTTAAAGATCAAAAATTGTTTATGAGTGAAAAAGACTGTTACAATACTCTGACAATTTATTATTTGTTGTAAAGCGTATTATTGCTCATTCAATTTATTATTTTTTTTAAATAACGATATTTTTCATTAATTTAGTGAGGAATAGTAGGTTAGAAGGTTTTCTATTAATGATCAATCGCAAAAATGTGTAACCCTTTCAATTAAATATTAAACTCCTATCATAGTATGAAGATGCATGTCTGCCTAAAGAATTACTCAATTACACATCTTAACTAAAATAAGTTGAAGTTTTGCAAAATGATATGTTGCTAGTAATTTTTTGGAGATGAGGATTTTATTCCCAATGACGGTAATACAGCTTGTTAAAGGTCAAAACGAATTAAATCCTGGATGACCACCAAAAAAATTAACAATCAGCATAGCTCCCGGATACACAACCCACAATACAGAAGAAATTAATTGAATGTTTAATTTAAGGTCGGTATCATTGTTTTGCACGAGGGATTAGCAAGTGGTAAATTCCATACACAAAAGAAGTAAATTGATCATCACAAACAATAGTTAGCCAGTTAAATTTTAATTTTAATTTAGATTTAGGTAATATAGTATGTAATTTTCTAATTATTTTTTATTTTACTATCTGCTTAATATAGCCTTGCAGTTGTAGTAAATTTGCCTTTTAACTGTTTTTTTAATCTAAATGTCTACCATGCTTTCTTTTTATAAATTTATTGTGACTACTTGTGCAATATACAGGACAAGTAGACACAAAATATTTAAAAAAGGTGCATTACATGTTCGATTTTTCTTAATTTTTCAAGTGACGTAAGATTGTTCACATGACTGTATAAAGTAGTACAATGGGGTAGGTATCTCATAATTGAACTTGTATTGTTGTTGTATCAAAACAAATTTTAAATATTTACGGTAGTAAGTTGGTACAGAATAATTAAAATCAAGTTTATCCATGTTCTTTACAGAATTAAAATAATAAGAAAATAGTGATGAATGATTTTATATCATTTTTTTAAATTTAATTGTAAGATTTGAACTATCATAGATTAAAAATTACATTAATACACTTGAAACGGGTATTCTATAAGAGTGGTTGTGGTAATGGGTTTTGTTTGAACCAAAAAGAACTTGTTTGTCCTTTTTTTGCTATGAATGGCTAAAAAGATAGAGCCATTTACAATACGTTTGATTTCTAAGGCAGTTAAAAGATTACAACCACCTAATGTGGAAACACAAAATTATGGAAGCACCCAAAAATCCTACTAATAGCTAGCTTGTCATACTTAGATTGAATAGCAAATGCACCAAATGAAAGGCGTTCTGGATTGAGAAAACGTGAGTTAGCAATGATTAGTACTGAAGTTGACCCTGACCAAACACTGCATGAACTGGTCAAGGACAACGTTGGGTGTCGTTAAATGTAAGAAGTTGCCGCAGCCACAAGAAAACAGACGCATTTTGGAGTTTATAGAATAAACTTCTTGGCATTTTGATGACTACTGGGAAATTGGAATGTTGTAGAAGAATGATAACTTGATTTTTCCATACAGTAGAGGCGCAGCAGAAGGAAGACTTTAGCTTCTGGAAAAACACACGGATAAACATGCGGTTTTGCAGCTACTATGTGCAAAAATTGAATAATGTGTAACTCTTGAAAGGATTCTGTTATAAGCTGGGCCTGAAGGAAGCAGAGTATGAAAATGGACAGGTATAGTACATGCCGTATTTTGAAATGACAAACTCCAACAAACCTGGAAAGGTACGTCTCGTATTTGATTGCAAGGCAAGGTCATCTGGCATATGCCTAAATGATGCACTACACCAAAAACCGGACTTAATGGCAGCACTGATCGACGTACTTTTAAGTTTTGTCAAAGAGAGATTAACAGGAAGACGTACCTGCGCTACGCTTTCTGAGGAAGGGGAAAATAGAAGAAGTAACCGAATATTGTGGTAAGGCAAAGGAATTCAACGAAGCACAAGCTGTTGTGGCTTATCGTGAACGCGTTTGACCCTGGGATTTTTAAGTCACCTAACAATCAGGGAAAAAATACTGTTTTAGGAGAAGTGGAAATCTTTTACTAAAAGGGGCGACAAGCTGAAATAAATTTTGGAAGAAAGATGGAATTTAAATTTCATAAGAGCTCCCTACACGAGAGGGGTATAGAAACGTCTTGTCCGATCAGTCAAAACAGCTTTGATGGTAATTTTGAAGAATTGTACCCCGTCACATTAACTACTGCTCATTGTGTTTGCCGAAGCAGAAGGTTTAGTTAATAGTCGATTTGTGACTACGTATCTATCGACAAAGACAATGAAGATGCGATTACACTAAACTGTTTTATCATGGGAACAGCCAGAATGAAACAGCCGCCGGAGGTCTTTAGTGATGATGGCCTGTGCCTGGAGATGCGTTCAAGTTCTGAGAAACTATTTTTTAGAAAATGGTTTAAGATGACACTGCAAACAAAGTTGAGGAAGAATACTTTAGATGTCCAGGACGGTGAGCTCGTCTTTGTCGCAGATCTCAACACCACGAGGAATCAGTGGACCAAAGGCGTCGTCATTGCAGTCATTCCCTGAGATGCTGGACACCTCAGAACGGTAGTCATTAAAACAGCTGGTGGACTTTTTTGAAGATCAGTTACGAAACTATAAATAATCGAAGGATCTATTAAGAATTAGTAATTCTCATCGAATTACTGCGAGGGGTATGTTTGAGTGAAGATTAGTTTATACGGAGCCGAGCAATAAAAACGGAGTGAGTCAGTTAGCAATGAAAAACGAATTATTTTTATTATTATTTGTTTATGCAGGTTGTCAAATTGTATAAAAAGCGTTTGCTGATGTTGTGGTAATAAATATTGACTTAGCTGTTGTAGCTAAACGCTTCTGTTTTGAGTGACCATTATTTGTGGAATTGAGCGTCAAAACAATATATACACAACACCTCATCCCCATGCTCATGCGGAAATGTAGCTTATACCAAAAGGTGTAAACACTACGAACAATTATTGTCGGAAAACTTACAAAGTACTATGATACAGTGTTGAAAATAACAGACATTATTTTTACTGTTCTTTGGACAAATGATCAAAAAACAACACTTTGCATCATTAATATATTTGAAGCTTATTTTATATATTATAATTTTAAAAGTAAAGTGTGGAGATCAAGAATAACATCATTTTGTAGTATAGAACATGGAGATCTAACTGGTGGTCATTTGACTACTAAAACTATAACTAATAAGATTGTTTAGGTTTCTTGTCAGTATCCTATTATATATGCGAAGGCAATATTAAAAATTTCTGCAATCTAATAAAATACAGTTTTACATCTAAAAATTATGTTACTGTAAAATATTTGTTCTTAAAATTAACACATTTGCAAAGAATAACAAAATTAATTTTTAAAGCATATATTTCGCTCCTGATGAGTTACTCTAAAGTATTAAACTTCGCGTTGCTAATTACGGGTGACATTTATCCCCAATAGATATAAATAGGTTCATCATCATTTTGACTTATATTTGCCAAAATAGAGCGGTATCGGTATGGAATTTTGGTAATTAAGTGTCTGAGTAAATATACTCAATGGTTCAAGTGAATTAGGAATTTTAGTTTGCTGCGACAAGGTCATTACGTAACATTTTTTTTAAAATCTTATCTATGGTCTAGAGAAAGTTGTTTAAAATGAAACGTGAATCGTTACCGGAAAAAAAGCGCACGGAAAATACTAAATTTATTCACTAAATAAAGTTTCTCAATAGGGTTTACACTTCCATTACTCAAAGTTTGATTGCAATTGTTAACTACAGTTCAGCTCTTTATCTGTTTTGGAAAAACAATATGAGGGTATGGCCAGTCGAACACAGTCGGGATTACAACAGTTTTTATGTAACCAACAAATTCGTTAAGAACTCGTAAAAAACATGCTAAAATATACATTTGGATAATATTGTGGCAAGAAAAAAATTATTTACTTAAAAGTTACTCAAATATTTCAAAGTATTATTTTTATTATTGTCTACTTATTTAACTAGAATTAAAAAAAAATTATATAAAACTGACGTTAATGGTCATTTTTTATAAACATAACTAAAGAATAAGTAATAGAGAAAACACCATATTTTTAAAAAATATATTATTTTTTATTTGTAGATTAGTAATATTTCAAAAGTACAAAAATTGAAAATTAAACAATTATATTAAAAATGCTACAAACGCATTATAAAGTTCTATAGAATTTTTGTAATTTATTAGGTAGTTCTTATTAAACATAAACCATAATTTTATCAATGCTAATGCCATAGTTAACTTTAAAATGTATTTAAACGGTCGAAGTTTAAGGTACAGTGCACTGATGAGTTCTTATACAAAGCATAGTTTGAAGTCATTGTATCCCTTAAAAACGAAAATCCAATACATTTCTGGTAAATTTAGCGGCAGAAATGAATCAATCATAAGTATAATAAAAAGGCTCTAGACATGTGCTTATTTTACAATGATTTAGTGCGTAACAAGTACTTTGATAATATATACTTACTAGCGAACATATTTTTTTATATCTAATTACAAAATAAAAACAACTATTTGTACAAATAATGGTGGCTTTAGAAAACCTTATCTAAATGCAGTTTTAATACATAAATATATACCGTGCCACATGGAATCGTACAACTAATTTGTTATTTCAAGATATTATTGGAAAAAATCTCAGTTGTAATAAAATAAATATGTAGGTTTCCACAAATTAAGGTTTCCTGTTGTTAATGTTAAATAGTGATTTGATGGTATTGTAGCTAATAGTGGTAAATAAATAGATATATAGTGATATAAAAGTCTTTTTTTTTTTAAGTAAAAAATTATTTATTTGATATTTTAAACGAGGCGCAAAACAGTCAAAATATGTATCATTGTGTTATATGTTACCCATCTGTCTACCGTCGTTGATAGTATTCTGGTTCTTTAAAAATAAAAACGGTGAGATTCTTATATTTCCTGAAAGGTGGGAAAGTGACATTAAAAAATGAGCACTTGATTAAAAGAGATGATAATCCGATGGTACCAAGTCAGGTGTATAGGCTGAATAGACTAACAATTAGATTCTAATCTGTTTCTTCAATTTTTGTTCTTTTTTCTGCCGAGCAGCCAGTAGTGTTTGCTGAATTTAGTACAAAGCTGTTTCCTCTTACTCATTATGCGCTTTTTCCAAGTAACAACTTTATCTAATGCATGCCTAGATATTTGACCTCTGTAATCTGTGGCAGTGATGAATTCTTTATATATACTTCCGGTGTTTTTCCTCTGCATTTGGTAAACGCGATGTGAAGAGATTTTGCTTTATTGATCTTAATTCTCGTCAATACGGTGTAAATGAGTTTGCAGCATTGCAACAGCTATTTTTGGATATTTATGTCTGCACGCCTAATCAGCTGCAAAGATAGTTGTACCTAAGTATTTGTTCGTCGGTAGGCATATAAGCAATATAAAGGCTATATAGAAGAAGTCCCAGTACACCCAGTACTTTTTAATTTAAAGACGAGTCATGCTATACTTTGTCAAATGTCTGTGTGTCGTCGAGGAAGGCCGCTGTGCAATAAGATTTTTCTTCGAAGGATTGATTAACATAATCGACTACTCTATGAACTTGCTGTATCGAAGAATGTTCTTTTCTACAACCAAACTGATGCTCAGGTATTAAACTAGTATTTTCAATAATTAACATAAATCGTCTAGCGATAAGTTTTTTATGAATTTTACCTAGTACAGACAGCGAACTAATTGGTCGATAAGAAGTTACTTCGTTAGGCGATTTGTCTGGTTTTGGTATCACTATAAGCTGAGCCACCTTCCACTAAACCTGATAACATTCCAATCTCAGAACTGCATTACATAGCATGGTAAGCATTGCCATACCCTTTCAAGACATTTCTTTTAGTAATAGTCTTGTTATTAAGTCGAAGCCTGGAGACTTTTTTGGGTCGATATCAGCTTTAATCGCCTCTTTGGCCTCCTTTGCAAATGATTTGGCAATGGAGATATTTGGTACGGGGTTTTCAAAAATATTGTGTGTCAGACTCTTCTTCGGGAGTTATGACCGTCGGTAAAGATTTAAAGACGTTTTCAAAACGTTGAGCGAACACTTTTGCCTTTTCTTTATCCGTTTTTATCCAAGAGTTTACTGTTCGTATGGGAGGAATTGGTTGAGCCTTTTTTTCTAGTAAGGAAAATTTGGGGAGTAGCTTCCCAAGCTGATTTTTGAGTAATTCTGGTAAAGTTGTCTTCAGCTAATTCTATGTATTTTTTTAGTTGTTAAAGGGATTTTTATATTTAACCTGGTGCCCATTAAATATCTAAAATAATCCCAATCGGTTCTCTTGTTAAATATTGTGGCTATAACAGTCGCATGGTCTAAACTGAAATCTAAATAAGATGCAATATCCTGATACCCTGGAGCTATACTTTCAGTAACAAAGAAGTCCAGAAGTGGATTCATAAGTTGACAGGTGATTTAAATGTAATTTATGAATAACCTGTTACAATACTCGCCCTCTACCTGAGCAGTTATACGTGAGCCCCATAATATGTTATTAGCGTTATAGTCTTGGCTAAACTTTGGAAATTAATTACAAAGCCATCTTTGTTTGTTGGTTGATTTGATGGACACTATGCCGCTGAGAGCGTAACTGGACCGTACCAGTTTTCTATTTCTATACTGGTTGTTTAAGAAAGTTTTTTCGAATTTTAGATAATTAGTGATGTTTAATGTTTTGTTTTATTAATATAGCTGTACCTCCTAAGGCATGTATTTCTGCTTCTGTGTGTTCTGTGGTGTAGATGATGTAGTTTTGCATTTTAAAATGGGTTGAATTGTTCAAATGAGTTTTGGAAATAAGGAGGATATCTAAGTTGTGTTGTTTGAGAAATACTTCTATTTCCTGTTTATGCTGTGACTTCTAAAATTAAGTGACTGTCCCGCTCGCTTTCGTTTTTGTACTCGTGCATGTGTGGTAAGAATAGTGGTGAGGGACCGTTGTTGACGGCACCTGGTTAGCTGGTGGCTCTTTGGAGGTAACATCTTGGCGTTTACTGACGTAACTGGCTTTTTTACTGCATGTTGGTAGGCTTTTGCTCCTTAAGATCGCCAAACCAAGATTTAGGTAGACAAAATTCACCATTTTTTTTTTATAATTTTACTTTTCCACCGTTCCTTTGCATAATTTGAAGTAATCCATTTTTATAGATAAATATAAATTGAGTCTAAAATACATGTCCCTAATTATTAACAGTAACCACAGCTAGTCAAAGTAAAATTATTTGCACTAGTGTGCGACAAGAAAAAGGTTGAGAAACGCTGTTTTACATATTATCTAGTTTAGTGAACAAGATATATGTTATTGTATAATTTAACCAAATTTAATAAAAATTTATAATTTATTAAAACATTTTTAAGTCATTCGTAAAAAAAATAATAATTTTACATGGCATGAAATTGTAGATAAATCGTTTTCAATTAAAATAAATAATAGTTGTTCTAGATGTGAGTAATTTGAATGTGGTACTCAATACATTTATTTTTTGCGACAAAGTATGTTTTATATGTTACTGTGGTAAGTTAATTTAAACTTTTATTTGCCTTTGCATTAAAAAAAACAAACATATTTTACCACAGCAATACAGTTGTAATTAAATTTCAATAACAAATACTAGTAAATTACATGCGGGAAAGCTTTTAAATATAATTTTGTTTGATTTGTGGTTCAAATACTTATAAGTTTAATAGTACAGAAATTAGTTGTAACATGTATAGGGTGGCGCGTAGCCAACTGACATTTTTCAACTAGTCATATATTATCTACGGAAGCAGGGAAAAATAAGTAGAAAGGTCTAGAAACACGACTAAGTATGTCATTTATTTATCACCGATTACAAAGTTATTTTCTGAAAACTACATCAGGTAGATGGCCTCTGTTTACATCAATGCATTGTTGCAAACGTTTCTAAAGTTGTACAAGCGCCTCCGTAGGTCCTTACCGATGGCTGCAACTTTGTCACCAATGGCTTGCTTGAGTTCTTGAATACTCATGATATGCCTCTGAAACACACGGTCTTTAAGGAAACCCACAGAAAAAAGTCTGGTACACTGAGGTCGGGCGACTGAGCTGACTAAGCAATTTAGCCGAAACGAGAGAAAATAGTTCCGAACATTTTACGAACTACAGCCATACTGTTTCGCGCGGTGTGACCTGTTGCTCTGTCCTGCTAGAAATGTAGGTTTTTAGGGTCAATGGCAACCTGTCGTAACTTTGTTCAAAAAAGCCTTCCAACATAATCACATAACGTTCCCAATCAACGGTCACTGTTTGTTCACTGTCATTTTCAAAGAAATAGGGGCCTACAATTTCGAAAGCACCGACTCCACACCAAACTGTCAATTTAGGAGAGTGCTAGGGCTTTTCAGGTAGTTCCTTAGAGTTGACTGATAGCCAGTATCGCCTGTTTTGTTTGTTTGCCCAGCCAGAAACATGAAAATGTGCTTCGTCAGTCATTAACAAATTATTCAAAATGTCTGGGTTTTTCCGTAACAAACCACTCATGGTGATGTAGAAAGCAAGTCTTGCTTCCTTGTCTCTTTCGTCAATTTGTTGCACAACTTGCAGTTCGTAAAGGTCTCTTTTAGAATTTGATTTAAACTTCTTCTACTGATGCCTAAAATGCGAGATTGCTGGTGCACCGAACGGCGAGGACTACGTTTAACAGCATATCTCACTGTCTACAGGTTCTCTGGCGTCCACACTATTCGTAGAGCTTCATACTTCACATCTAACACGCTACCAGTTTCTTCAAATTTCTTTACCCAAGCCAATAAGGTATTGCGAGACGGCACGTGACCATGTCGACCAATATTGAACTCTACCATTCCCTCTCCCACCAACCAGGGCAAGCTGTCGTGGCGGCGCACTATTCAGATTTGAAATGTGTAAGTTAGCTTTGCGCCACCCTGTATAAATAAATGTTTTACATTTTATGAATTTTTAATCCCGAGTTTTGAATTTAGATTTTATTGCAATAAATGTTCCAATTCCACCACGATTTTTACTTTTCAACAATTTCCTGTCCTTATAAATAATTAATAGCTAACAAATTCTGATTTAGTACCACTAACATTATCTACCATAATCAGAGACTTATTAAATGTAGTGTTTGAATTGGACTCGATATTTGTTTTATTATTCTTGACATATATGTACTAAATTTAATGATAAGTGTAGCCCCATTTCTGGCTTCTGGCCTAGTGTTACAAGTATTTTATTTGTTTGTAGCTTTTCCTTTTTCGGTTGACCTCGAGTTTCTTTCTGATATTGCATGGAATATTTCTGTATTTTTTATTCCCAATCTTGTATTTGCGTAAAGAAATTGAAATTAAAAAAAATAAATTTATACTTCTTAATATCATAAAGGTTCTCTATTTCCATTAATACGATAATAATGGGGCTGTTTATTTCAAAATTTAAAATAGTTTTTATGAGTAGTAGCTAACATATTCTTGAATAATGGGCATTCTTTTATAAACATTGACATTTAGAAAGTTAGATTTTTACATAAAACGTTTGGTAACGTACATTTCAATTGAGAAGTACTGTATTCAGTTTAAGTATACATGATCATACACTATGTGAATAAAATTATTACAACTGTTGCCTCTATTATTATCAACTGACGTGCTTACGCAACTTGTTTTTACTATAATTATATAAATAAACTTAAAGAAACAAGTATAAAAATATGATTATCTAGGGTCACCACAAAATTAAATAAATAAAAATTATACATTCTTTTGAACAACAGTTTTATTTCCTGGTAGTCACCTTTACGTATATTTTAATACATTTTTAATTTTTTTTTTGTAATATATGCAGGTCTTTTATAATTTTCACATTTAAAAATTATAACCCGCAAAAATTCTGCCGAGAACTAATAGCAAGAAGATTTTGCCAAGCTAAAGTTTATAATTTATTTATATTTCTATTTACAAATAAAGGGCTATACAAATTGAAGATATTTGTCCAGTTAACACACATAACAATGAAACAATCCGAATTTTATTGCTATCAGTGTAAAGTATACTTAGCAGGTACGTACAAAATATGTCGTTAGTCAAATGTCCTCTACAACTCTGTCGACATGCAACCATTCTTTTAGCGAAGTATTCTATAATGATTTCTTATAAATGCGGCTCTAATTCAGTAATTACAAGTCTGATGTTCTCTTTTAGCCTTGAAATCGTAGTAGATTTGTAGTCAAAAACCCTTTCATCAAATAAATTTTAAAGGCATTTTGAAAATTGGCAGCCATAAAGCCCTCTAGCGGTGGTTCAGGGTCTCAACTATAGCGTAAGATGTTTTCCGCGTATTACATAACATCCAGTGGCAATTGAGAGTCGTTTCAAAAACGATATCGGGTCATTTTGACCTCCTTGTCGATTGAATCACAAACATAAAGTTTTTCTTTTGATACTGTAGTGTGTCAAAGCTAACTTAATAGCTGCTTTATTTTTATTATTTTGAAGTGCTCATTCTATTGTGAAAATAGGGTACAATTTAAGGACACGTGTTCAATGCGTCCTCACGCTTGACGAGCATGAGAATTTTGGCACTGATGCTTCCTCGGGTGAGGATTATATCTCCAAGCAATCAGATACAAATACCTCGAGTTCAGATTACAGAGAAAATGTATCTCTGAACCCACCCAAAAAAGTTAGAAAGAGTTGTCCCAGTAATCAAGACAGGAAAACGAAAATGCAGTGTCCAAGCTGCTTGCGCCCTATGTGCGATGATCGTGGCGCCTACATTTGTAGCGATTGTGCTAGAGTTTAATAAAAAATATGTATCTTTTAATAAATTAAACTATTTTTTACCATTTATGTATGAAAAATAAATTTTTTGGGTATTTGTTTGTTTAATTTATTACTTTTTTTTACTCGAAAAACGATCTCCTTTACTTAGCGAAATAAATACTTTTTTATCGGTACACTATAATATAAAATTTCTCTTGATTTAGCATCACTTTCAGAATATCATTTTAAATTTTTAGCAAATAATATTAAAAATTGAACGAGAACAAAATTGTTTCGTAAAATTCATTAAAACAAAAAAACATTTTTTCGAATTTTTTCTTATGTTAAAAATGTAAAGCATTTGTTTCTTTGTATTATTCGATTTTTTAATGCTACAAGTGACCGCCAGAGTGGTCCAGTGGTTAAGACGCGGCTGCGATGCGGACGGATCCAAGTTCAATTCCTGGTGTTCTCTGATGCCTAGCGAGTGGCCTACTCAGTCACTAAAAATAATTGAGTACCTGCGTTCACTCGAACAAGGGGTAATAATGGCGGTCGTCTAAGGCGCGGTGCTTGACACATTGCCCCGCACCAGAGATGGTGCGCGACGGCCGGGCACAGTGGTCAATCGATGTTCTCCCTCTTAGATAACACGATCAGCAAATTTAGTTTGAAATAAAGTGAAAATTCCACGTGCTCCATCTTGCACAAATTCAAATTCAAATAATTGCATTTATTGAAAAAAAGTTTTTAGCTATATCCCGACAGCATACACTATTGACAGTAATAGTGCTTCCAGATTTATCCTCAGAATCCCTCCAACCTACAACGCATACAAAATATTGCATTTTTGTGGATGCATTAGTGCACGTAGACTTTTACTATCTCAAATGCGACTATTATCACGATTCATAAAACTATTTAAAAAATGAGCTTTTTTGCTCATTAAGAGGATACCACTGGATCACAAATTGCTCACTTGGTACATTAAAAGTTTCCTTTTTGTGATCGTAACTGATCGTCTGTTTTCATAATAAACTTGAATGATATTGATGTACTGCTATACAGTATACTGCACTATGATAACTTTACCATGTAATTAGATACCATCTGTACCAATACAATTTCCAACGTTCACAAAACGCAAACGGCGGGAAATTCAAATTCTACCGTTTAATTTGGATCGCTCTATAGATACTTTTACTCTATTAGTTTTGTTATAAATTTTATTATTTTATTATTCTTTACACAAATAATTTTTAACTATTATGAGATTTTTATTATCATTGATTTTTATTTTAAATTAGTTCTTACTTATTTTTATTATTTCTTTTGGTTACAATTTTGATATTTTAATTAAACACAATTAGTTATGTCAGTAATTTAAAATTTGCAACTCCTCACTCTACAGAAACAATATTGTTTACTCCAATTTACAGTTACTTGTTAAACCTACATATCTACAACAAATAAGTAAAAGTAAAAATAACCTGGAAGATAAACTGCAAGCAATGCCAAAATTAGGTACGAAATTATTATAGTTAATTAAGAATATTCTTACAAGGCAAAAGTTTTAACACCACTTTTGTACTATTAGTGTATTCATTCAGTGTATCAATATTAAAAACCTTGTAAAATAGTTTCAAAAAGCTTTGCAACATTGTAGCGGCTGCAATAAAATAAATTTTGTTCTAACGAAATACCAAAATTATTATTGATAGCAGAGGTGCTACTGAAAAGGGTTTTTGTTTAGGGTCATACTTAGTACGTACTAAAAAGGCTTGTTAAATGAGATTATTAAGAAAACGAGACTGTAAAGAGTAAGCTGTCGTAAGTTTGTTATTACGGAAATGCGGCGGAGTGAAGATAGCTGGGTGTAATTCCGGAAAAAGAAGTAAAACTCGGTTATGACTAACAACGTGCTTGTAATAAAAATGATAAAAAACCAACGTTTATGAAGACGTCAGCGTGTGCAAAAAATGGTGATGCATTAGAGTATACAATATTAGAGCGAGTGGGATTTTTTAACGCCTTATATTATGCTCGTACATTATGTAATGAAAGAGACGAGAAAATAATTGAACAGATCGGCAGCCTAGCGTTTGTTCCAATAAATTTGTTCCCTTTATCATTCTGCCAGTAAAGGTTTTTTAAGGATTTGCTCTCAATATCCTTTACCTCGTCTTCGCGACAATGCGTGCGAGACTTTCATTGTATCACATTTCATTGTTGTCTTTCAAAGGCTTGCCTGCTGTTAATCGTTGATCTGGACAGCCGTTCTTCAAAGCTATTTTCTCGAGAGTTACAACAAAGCATCTTATTAACTTTTTCCGGCGTGTTTTGTGTTTACAGCTAATCCGCAGTTCAAATATTTTGGGGTACAATATTCTTTCACACTCAAAAATTTGTATATAAATATTTGAAGCAAATAAATAATTATATGCTTCCTGATAGTTTATACAAATCTGTTGTAAATGAATGTATATTATTTAAAATTAATAAATAAACTTGCAGTAGAATTGAAAATTTCAATTATACTATAATTACAATAATATATTAATTTATGTAAAAATAAAATGTTGGTTTAGTATATTATTACATAAATTAATAAAAAAATCTAATTGCTATATTAAATATTGTTACACTGGCTAACACACAAGTAGAAAAAGTTTGCCTATTTTCATTTACGGATAAAATTAGAAGAACACATTTAAGTTTAATGGTATTCTTGGAGTTTTTATATTTTCTCGTAAATTTTTGTGGTAAAATTTAAGTGCAGCCGTATGCACGCAAACACATAACTTCTATGGGTTAAATTACCAATAAAATCTACTTTTTTGCGCACTTACGGACACTGCAGCCTCAAGGGCTTACTGTGCTTACTAACATGCACTTAAATGCTAGGATATTCACACACACCCATGGGTTGAGCGAGACTCGAACTCGCGCGCGTCGGCTAGATAACAGAGCTAACTGGTTGAACCATCTGAGCAACCGCTTCCCCAAAGTCTATTATATTCATTTGGTTGGTAGTTGAATGAAAACACATGTATTGCAGTAACTATATATTAAGTACATTGACCAGCTCAGCACAATGCTATCTAAAGTAAATAAAATTGATTGTGAACAATAATTTTTAATGATTTTGAAACATGATTTAAGCTAAACAACATATTATGAAAATACAATGGAAACGAAAAATAATGTAAATAGTTATGCAAGAATTTAAATATTAGTTATTTGCTGGAAAGATAGTGGTGTCAATTTTGTTTTAGTATCAAAATAATTATACAGAGTTTAGCAGAATGGCGACCTTTTTTGTATTTGATGTACATTGCGCACAATGTATGGTAGACAGCGTTCGTGTCGTACATTCTTTACCACCACAAAGAATGCCATTCGAATTATAGTGTGGAGTGATAAACGCATTACGTTTGTGTTGAAGACTTATTTAAAAAATGGACGATTTTTTCATTACGGCGCAGCGGCTATTTTGTAGGTGTTTCGTATTAGGTCTCTAATGTTAGGGGTATAAAATCTTTTACAGAATTTTTCGACATTTAAACGGATATCATCTAATGGACCTCGTAGCGTTGTTGTTACATAACCACAACCGTTTGCCACTAAGCATGTTTTGCCTTAAAAATATTTGACCAAAGCATGAGGAGAATTTTACAGTTCCATCTACGCAAACTTATGGTGGTCCAGGAACTTAAAGAATGTGACTGGTACATGTTGGTAAATGTTCCAACTAGTGGTGTTGTGCTCAGTAGTGACGAAGCTCATTTTTATTTAACTATTACTGGACTCTACAAAATCGACAACTCCATGACCGATCCTTCCACAGTTGGTGTGTAACTGTTTGCTGTGCTTCTACAGAATTTGGCATTTAGGCCGAGTGATAACTGTCACATTTACCCGCTATATTAGGGTGTAATGCAATTTTCCGGACCTCAGACTCAATAAACGTAGAAATGCACCAATGTGGTTCCAACCAAATGGCGCTACCACAGACACGGCGATAATTTTTTGAAAAGGTTTGGGATAAATATTTTTAAGGTTTTTTATGGTTGATGATTAAATTGCAAGCAATTTTTGTGTACAATAAAATATTGAATGCAATCAATTTTTTTCTGTCTGTTTCGAAAAGGTGAAGTTATTCTGTCGGATCATGTATTAGCAAATTATTTAAAAAATATAAACATTTGTTAATATCTAATATAACAAAACATTTATAACCAAGTTAAATGCGCTGGATTGAAAAAAGTTAAGAATATTTAAGACGGGTGTGTTGCTTTACAGAAGTAATAAGATACTTTTAAATGCTATTGCTTAACTGACACTTTTATAATTTGTTCCTTAAGGGAAAAAGGTACATACATCTATTCTTTAAATTTGAAATACTTTTGCTAAAAATCTTTTTCTGTTGGATTACATTTCTGTGTTTTAATTGCAGCTGCTTATATGTCGCTCTTTGTATATAAGCTTAAACAGCTGTGCCATTCAAATTTTTAGAATTCTTCAAAAATTGTTCTTTCGCCTAGCTCGTAGTTCTTTCAGGAAGGGTCAGCTTCCTGCAGTCGACCGTTACACTGCTTTCTCCCTAATACCCTACTATTCCAAAACCACAGCGGCATTTTGAGCTTGTGGAATGAGCTGTGCAGTAATTGTTACACTTCCTCAGAGTTGTATGTTTTCTGATAGTGAAACTAATAGCAAACCGTCTTTGCTGCGATTTTTGCAGTAGAACTTTAAAGGTGAGCCTGCGTTTTTATTTTTGGTTACTGGCTGTTTTGCTGTTTTTCCCCTTAATTTAAACTGTTTAAACTTTATCTTTTAAATTGTTAGTGTCGACTATCAACGTTTTTTGAAAAACTGTTTTGTAAATGCTTTTCTTTTTCAGAAAAAGTGTTTTCCAAGGCGCACAACTTATATTCTTGACAGGGTTTTTTAATCTCGTTTTGTGTTGATTTCTCTCCTTGTTCTTTTCAGTCTAGCTTTATGTTGCTACTAAGCCAAGTTTTTACTTTCACTGTGATTCTTTAGGTAGTCATATTTTGTCAAAATTACAGTTTTCTACAATTATAAGCCTTTTTTGTGGTTGGAAGTGATTGCTATAAGTATTCGAGCAGAATTTTATCAAAAAACTATTTTTACCTATTCCTAATTTTATTTAATAGTTTTCCCCAACTTTTGTATTCTCTCTTAACTGTTTTTAAAATTTCCAAAGTGTTCGCTTGTGTTTTCTTTCAATTCTTTTTTCAAAATTCTAGATTTTCCATTGAAATTTATCTTTACTTTTTGCAACTCCTCTTGAAAACTTCTGAATTGTTCTTTAGTGTTAATGTTTATATTTTGTAACTTCCTTTTAATTCTCTAACTGAGTTTGTAGAATTTTCTTTGTTGTACAATTGTAATTTTATTATTTTTATCTTTATTTCTTGCAAGTTCTCTTTAATTTTACTTGAAATTAATTGTAGTTTGCTCAAGTTTCTAGATTATTTTTCGTTTTTCAAGATTTATTCTAAATATTCTTACTAAATTTTTAAGGTGCACTGCTTTCTAACTTTAGTCACTTCTACAGAGAAATCTTGTTTCTTATTGTTTTGTTAAATTTACGACGATTATTACTTTTGTTACCAGTTGTAACAAACATGGTTTTTAGATTAAATGATCTATTTTAAGTAAATAACTGGTTATCAATAGACGGACACTATTTATTTCTATAAAACTCTTCTAACTTACACGCTCCATATGTTTGGAACTTGTCCTTTTACGGAACGTGCAAGAGGCCTAGCTTGAAACTATATGAGGGAGTGGACATTGATGAGACAATATTTGAGTAAAGTTTTTATAACGGCTGAAATTGTTTTGTGTTTAACTTTGGTTATAACCTATTAAAAATTTTATAAAGATTAAAGATCTAAAGTTATTATTCTGTTGAAAACTGCGTATACTTTGGAGGAATATGGAGATATTTCCATTTAGCTACAAGTAGAAATAATGGAAATTATATTTTACAGTTGTAATCTTAAATTATGACTATCTGGTAATCAGTGGAATGATAGTAAAGCTATCTTGCAATGTTATAGTCTAGTACTTGTTAGGTAAATATATCTGTATTTGTTTAAGATTCTACAGAAACTTTAATCTAGGATTATCGGGAAAACCATTATATAATCTTTTGTATTGTTGGATAGTAAATACACGATATAAAACTAGCCCATTAGTTTCAAAACCTTTATGTTATAATCTACAATAACTTTTTATTAATTATAAGTTTTTATAATTTGTCCTAGTTATCCAATGTATCTTCGAGTGACAGCATTTATTTTTAGAAAACTAAAAAACTTTGCATAAACCTGTGTTATTGTTTAAATATACAATTTTAATATCGTTTCATTTTACATGTTGAATCAGCCGATATGTCCTTTAATATGTAGTAAGACGGTGGTAGTTTATTCAGTTACTATTTTTTGAGTCGATAAAAAAATGTAAAATATCCATTTAAATCTTTAATCGTTATATCAAGCATATAATTAACTATTAGTTTTTAATATGTTTATAATTAGTCCTTAATTGTTACTCGTTAATTTAGTATTATATCTCAACTCGTAAAAAACTCTTTCCTATACATTATTAAAATTTTGTTCAGCTTAAAGCAAATTTTTACAAAACAAGTTTAACACAATTTATAACCATTTTCAAATAACTAGAAATATATATATATATATATATATATAACTACCCTTGTAAAGCAGAAATACAGTAATTAATCTCGATCCGTTACCCAGATTTTAGTTTTTTAACTTGTATGTTAGTGGACTGAATGTAGCCATTTTTATTTTGTCAAGATCTACTCGATTTTCTTGTTTAACATCTAAATTTCTTTAATCACATTTTAAAATTTTTTGCGTTTTAGAATTATGCAGTTCTTAGGCCGAATTAAATTTTTTATGCCATAATATTAATTTAATATTGTAAAAGTGTTGCTTTTGTATTGCCATGGGCTAGAAACAAGAAAGCACTCTTGCAGGAAGTCTTATTTTTCCCACACAGTTTCTGTATTAGTAAAATTGATCTCGACATATAACTTTTTTGAGTGGTGTAGATACAGAAGTGAAAAATATCAGTATATGTAATTTTATGGCAAACTATAAAACATAAACTAGTAGAGTCTATTGCACGAAAAGAATATTGCCGATAATAGGTTTTGTTAATATTGAAGTATATATACACTTTAATTTCAGTAGGTTTAATCTTTAATGTTTTAATGTAGTACGTTTGTCACTAATTTTTTAATGACACTAAAATTTTTATTTGGGATCTAACGAATAAATATAGCTTTTTTGTCGAATTCATTTAAAATAAGTAGTTGAACCGTTTGTAATTTTCAGATAGCTTATTCTCAGAGTCAATTTAAATTCAAAAGATCTAGAACAGGAGTTATTTAAGTATTTGTTTGTTGTTTTATAATATATTATGGACGAGTGCTTCTTCAGATTAATTTTTTGTCAATATAAATCTGTAATCAGAGTACATTATAATCTACATGCAGGTATGGCTACTTAAAATATTAATTACAGATTTTACATTATGACTTGATGAGATTTCCTCTAGCGAAGAAAACTTCAGAAAAAACTAAATCACAGATTTGCTAGCCATTTCCGTTTTAGTCTTCTTACTACGTCTTTTTCTAATAGAGGATTTGTATGAGTTTCTAGATATTTGTAGTGACTAATGCTTCTCTCAGAGATGTTCCTTACAGTGGAAATTTTAAGTCGTTGTGGATTCTTTCTTTTGTGATATATAAAGGAGTATTAGTAATAGTTCTTAATATTTTTGACTGTCACCTTTGGATAATTGCGGTATTGGATTTATTGACACATCCTATAGTTCTGTTCCGTAAGTCCATATGAGAATAGTTATGGTTTTATAAAGCAAAAGTAGAAACGTTAACTCGAGAAACATGGATATACTAAACAAAACCAACGAAAAGTGGAAAGACATACAAACAGGATTAGAAACAATAGTTAAAGATTACTTAATAATCAAAAGAACCAAGAAAAAACGCTAAATGTCGGCAGAAATTCTAAAGCTTATGAAAAAGAAGAAGAAGAGCAAAGATAAAGTAAATGAATATAAAACAATACAAAATGTAAAAGAAGCTAAAGAAGATTATCTAACCGCCCAATGTGAGGTAATAAAAATACTAGAAAAGAAATTCGGCAATTTCTAAACACAAAAAAAGATAAAGGAAAATAGTAAGAACATAAATAAAATATGCCAAATATGTTTTCAAAACTGAAATAGCCAAAAAGCGGTGCTTATGTACGGAGTTGCAGTTTAAACTCTAAAGAAAGTTGAGATAGACAAATTACAAGCTTTTGTAATCTGGTATTACCTTAGAATGTGGTGGATGTCCTGAACAGATATAATCACTAATACCGAAGTCCTAAGCATAATGCAAAAAATGTGAAATTATTAACATCATAAAAAATAGAAACCTTCAACATCTAGGTCATGTAATGAGGCTCTAAATATACCCTTCTACAATTGATAGTGCAGGGAAAGATTAATGGAAAGAGGAATATTGGTAGACGACCTGTGTCCTGGCTCAAAAATCTAAGAGACTGGTTCAGTTGTAGCAACACTCAATTATTTCGAGCGGCGGTCAATAAGATCTGTGATAATAGCAAACCTCCGATAGGGGACACACGGGAAGAAGAAGAAGAAAGCAAAAGCTTATTTTCCAATGAAAAATGGGACTTCCCTCCTAATAACCAATACATTTCTTTTTGTTTCAAGTCCATTTGTTTTATTTTCTTGGTAATATGTTGTTTTCAATTTAGTTTGTTATTTAGGTGCAGACCCAAAAACTTGACCGAGGCTGCGTGAGGAATTTCTCTGTTGTTTATATAAATTTGTGGGCTGGTTTCTTACGTAGTGTAAAAGTCACATGGGGCGTTTTTTGTTCATTTATTTTAATTTTCCATTTCTGAAACGATACTTGAAACGTGTTCAGATATTGTTGAAGGAATGCGGTTGATATACCTGTGTGGAGTAAGGATCACCCTATCATCTGCAAACGTTTCTAGTGCGGTACTATCGGTGGTTGAAAGATCAGAAGTGAACAACAAATATAACAGCTATTGTAGGACGCTGCCTTGCGGGACTTCTGAATTAATGGATTATAGATGTGATATCGTAATTTACCCTTATTCGTAATTTGCGATTGGTCAAATAGGATTCAAGTAATTTAAAAAAGATAGGTAAATATTTTTTTATTTTATATAATAATCCAAGATGTCAGATGTTGCCAAAGGTTTACCTTTAAGAATATCGCTGGGCAGTATATTCAGATTAAAATATGTGTAATTTTACATTTTAAAAAATTCCTTTTTAATTAGTCTATAAAACAGCGATAAACGTAATGCCCGCTTTTTATGTTCTGTTTATCAGACCGTTACAATTTTACACCAAAATTAGTTATGTGATCATATCAAGTTTCTACTATACGCCTTTGCACTGTACACCTCGCCTGTACAGATCTTTTGATCTAATTAGTTCTTGAGATTTTTACGGTTTATAACAAATTGGTTAATAAAATGTAAAATATTTTCGCATATTTGTGATCAGTATTAAAACCGTCTTTTGTTATCAAGATCACTTTGTGGCCCCATTAAATTAATTAAAACTTCTTATTTATGTTGATAATTAAAAATGAAAAATATTTTGAAAACAATTAAATATAGTAAAAAGATATAAAACACTTTATTATTATTTTGATGGAACATATGTAACGTTTCTAAATATAGTAAAATTTTTGTACCGACTACATTTTTAAACTGATTAGCTAGATAAGTAGGTAGTATTTTCAGATCAGATTTATCGCCATTTAATTGTTTTTATCTGTTTTCCCTAAGGCGACCATTGTTTAACCTAACCGGGACTTTTAAATTGTAAACATATGGCCTTTTATTTAGATTATTTTTGTAATAGAGTATTATAAACAATAGCTTTTATGGGTTAATAAGTAATAATATTTCTAAAACACGCTCGCAAAATATCTAAAAACAAAACTCAAAAGTTTTATTTTAATCTTGTTTTATTGAGTTTACTAATTACATCAGAATCAAGATGTCTAGCAAAATTTTGATTTTGAATTTAAAAGTGCGGTTAAAAGTTACAAAAGAAGAGAGGTATTAGCATAATTTTTAAATATTAATTAAACAAAAAGTATGGTGTCAAAGAACTGTTAGAGAGTTTTTTTAATGACATTGATATATGGAAAATATTTGTTGGAGAGACGGATTAAATGTGTAAGGAATACTTAAACCTAAATACATGTTTAGAAGCAAACGTATCTTAGATTTACCACTGGACTTCTCTTGAAACTTTCACTTCATGTCCAACAATATCCAACGATAGTCGCCCATCATATGTACAGTACACTTTTTTTGATATTTCTTTTATATTACTTTAATATCCTGATGGAAGTGCTCGCCATGTTCTTCCATCAAATCACCAAGGTTTCTAGGAAAAAAATTTAAATGAGCATGAAGAAAGTGAACTTTAACTCTCATGTTGCAACCAAGCAATTTATAGAATTCTAACATTTGCTCGACTAAAATGGTGTAATGTGCAGTCTTCGTGTTTTTCGAAAAGGGTACCACATTTCCAAATGCAGTGCATGCTCGCAAATCACACTCATTAATGGTTTTTTCAAATATGTTCTCCGTCATTAATTTTCGTACGTGTTGGCCTATAAAAATGCTAAATGTAACTTTTCCAGACGTAGTTGATGGACACATTATCAAGGTACTAAAAGTATTTACTGTCTTTGCTTAAAGAATGGCCCACGGTATTCACTGTGCAAAAGTAGCAGTCATCACTGTGATTTGTTGGTTCTCGCTACATTATGGGGACACCAAAAAGCACTGATTCCTTTTTTTTACTTTTTTAGTTTCTTAACCCCTCCACACATGTACGGCACACTTTGAGGAGCTCGCGCTTTGTTCTAATCTGTTAGATTAATCCCAATGTATTGCAAATAAGCATGTTTCATGAAAGGCGCAATGTACTACCTCTGTTTTCCTGTCATATAATAGCCACATACGTAGCAAAATATGTCTGGATGATTGACACAACCACGTAAAGCCATATATCAATAACATTAAAAAATTACGTTTTTTTTAATTTCCACATTTTCGTGATTTGTGGAAAAACCTGACCTGTTATGAAAGTTTGAAGGTCATTCTCGGAATTTGCAAAAAAATTCTATTTTGACATACAGCTTC
Organism: Sinelater perroti; assembly: GCA_036346155.1. Classification (NCBI taxonomy): domain Eukaryota; kingdom Metazoa; phylum Arthropoda; class Insecta; order Coleoptera; family Elateridae; genus Sinelater; species Sinelater perroti. The sequence continues at coordinate 5,991,340 of JARFIY010000001.1, read as the reverse complement.
ATTTGACAAGAGCGAAAAAAGTTGTAAAAATTGCAGATTAGTAATATCAAACTTCTAAAAAACCAATGCCATTTCCTTGTCCATTCATACACAGCTTGTAGTATTTCAGTATTTATATTAAATTAAACCTTTTTGTCGCCAGCACATGTTATTTCATTTTTTGAAGTTGACCTGGTTCTCAAATTCCTTGAATTCTCTGACAACTAATCTTTATTATTTGTTTGCTTGTGGTTTTACCCTTTGTTCCAACGTAATGTATTAGCTAGTTTGTATGTATTACCTTTAGATGTGCTGGTGTAGTTGATTCCTAATAATTTATGTGTTTCGAAAATATACTAATTTAAAATTGATCTATGCGAACCTTTAACTGTAACCCAAAGCAATTAAAAACCTTAACGTGAACGCTTTTTTATTCAATATCGCGTGAATTTTAGTTCACTTGGTAAAGTGGTCTATAGCAATAAAATATATTTGAGAAAAGGAACGGACAACCTCGGCAAAGGATAATAAAGTGATAGAATAATTACTTAAAAAATTAAACTAAATGTTTGTTGAGCTTGTTTATAGCTTACCAAAATGGTGTTAAAGCTTACGACAAACAAGCGACATTTATATGCCCACCGAAAAGCATCTAAAAAACGTAAAAAAACTTTGGAAAAGACTAGAACAGTGCTAGGTTTGCTATTAATGCATTATTTTGCGCTTAATATTTATGTTGGAAAAATAACTCAAAAGATTTATTGAACACCTTGTTAAGCTGCATTTTTAGGGTTTGTTCAGTAAATGTTCTTTCAAAACCTTTATTAATTTTTAAACAATATTTTTCGATAAAATAGGTTGAATTTTTATTTTTACCAAGGCGATTATCTCCGCAAAGACTAATTTGAAGAAGAACCGAAACAAATGGGTATTAAGAGTTTTTTTACCGGTACTAGGTTTTATATTCGTACGTATAACCAAAGAACTGAAAGAGGTTTTTATAATAACAGAGAAAGGACAAGAAAAAGACTTTCATTGGTATTTTTATTTAAAATAAATATCTGTAATACGTGTTAGCGTATCAAGCATATAATTGACTAATTTATGGCTATTGCAGTAGTTATCTAAATATAAGATAGATGTTTCAAGGCAAGTTATAATTTCATAATCTACAAGAAGTAAAATTTCTCTTCTGGTATATTAACAAAATTATGACACACTCCCTAGTTTACATTTGCAATAAAAAAGAAAGCTGCAATATGTGTTACATGATGTACGTGAAAACAAATCTTTTTAAAATATCCTATTCAACAAATCGTGACTTAATAGCGTACTGTAAGTAAAATACGTAATCATGTTATAGATAGATTCTAAGGCTTATCAAAGTTAATAAACATTTTAATTACACATTATCAATTTTTTTACGAAAATTGTAGTATTTATAAAAAACTCAATTGAGTACGTTAAATTTTAAAACAAGGCACCATACAGTGTTCATTGCTACACTTGGTGAATTAACATTTTATTTTATTTTTTCTGTTATTTTTTAAAGAATAATAACAAAATTATTGTATAAAACCCCTTTTTCTGGCTAAATTTATTGAAATTACAAAAAAAACCTTTATAAATCACAAAATACGAGTTTTACTGTCAAATAGTCGAACCAAACACAAAATAAGGAAATAACAGATGGTTTAACATTTTGTTATATAGGCTATTATGTGTTACAAGGACATACCAATAAAATTCCATTATTTTTTTATAAATGATGTGAAATAATTTTTATTGCTTACATTTACGATTTACGACTTACAGGTGCCGAAAATATTTGAATATTAACAAGAACAACCTTTTATTGTGCAGTTATAAAGAAAATTTTATTTTCCTTTAATTTCTTGACAGAACCCATTTTTAAATATTATATTTTGTACATAAGTTTACGTTTGTGATTGATTCCCAAAAAAACTTAACATATTGGAAACTCTATAGTGGTTAGTCGATTGATGGTCAGTCAGTTCATTTGTCCGTTTTTTATAGTTTAAGATTCAAATTTCTATAAAACACAAAATAGGAAGTATATTTAATTTTTGATACTTCATTGGAACCTTATCAAATACAAAAAAATGTTTTGTTATTATTTAAGTATATTATTGTATTCTATTATTAAGAATTTTCAATTATTTTATTGACATTTTATTATTTTTTAGTAGAATGCAAAATTGTAAGCAAATTATGGATAAACAGATGATTAATTCTTGTTCCACCTAAGATTTTAAATTAAAGAGAGAATACATTATTTTAAAATAATTCAAAGATTTTTAGATGCATTTCCAATATATACAAAATTAAACTTGTTTTTCAAAGAATAATTTCATGCCATTATAGCAAAAAAAGTTCTGAAATAATTATTAATAAGTGCGCAATATCAAAGTTGTTCCAAAAAGTTCTTTCGCTTACTAGTAATACAATAATATAGTAATACAATAATAAGTACAATATGTTATATTTTATGTTGTATTATCTTTCTTATTTCTTATGCTCTTGTAATCACATCATATGTATATTATTTTTACATCTATTCATTTACTCCAATTTGTTCGTAGTTTTATTTCTCAGATAATTTCTTATTGTTTTTCCTATATTCTTTTATATTTCTGCTATACTTTATATTTTTGTTTTTCTTGATCTCCCTTGTCCTCAGTTCTTGTTCCTACCAACTATTACCCTTTTCGTTTTTTCAATAATAAGTACGTGTTTTAGTTATTGTAACTGATACTCTTCTATTTTCTTTCTTACTAATCTTTGTTTTATTCTATTTCTAATTTCCTTGTTTGTTATGTAGTTCTGTTTTATTTTTACACACTTTTTTCTTAAGTGTTTTATTTCTATATCATTTATTTTAGTTTCTTGTGTTTGTTGGAGTACCCAAGATTTATTTCTATACATAGGTGTTGGCTTTAAAAACATTTCTTCTAATATTTAATTACATTTTCCTCTTCCTTATATTTATATAATGTACTCTATTTTGTTTTTTTCCAAATTTATAAACTTTTTCTGATTGTTTTTTTTATTAACTGTTATTCTAGCTTGTTTATGACATTAAGTTGATTACTGTTTGTCCTTAATATTCGTTTTTCGCTTTCATATTTTATAATTTGTATCTTCTTTTACTTCTTTTCTTTTTTACCATAATCCTCATTACTACAACTAATCTGTGCTACCATAATATTTCTGAGAAAAGTCAGTTATTTTTCCACTATTTCTGTTTATATTTTCTTCCCTATATAGTCCTATCTTTCCATTTCAGTTTTCCATAATATAATTTTTCTTCTTTTTGTATTTGAATAACATTCTTTTTTATTTCACTTCTCTTTTACGCTTTCTTCTTCTTTAGTTTTTTCTTTTTATTTTACTTTTAAATAGTATAATAAATAGTTTTTAAGTATTTTTTTGATTCCTGATCTTTTCTTTTTTATTTCACTAACGTGAATAATTTATGTTTATCTATTTCTTTTATTGATTCTACTACCATTCCACTTTTTTATTATTATACTTTTATTTCTGGCTTGTTTTTATTATCCATATATTTTTTTACCGTATTGCTATCTGCTTGCTATACCTCCGTTGTATATTTGTTATTTGTTTTCTTGATTTCTCTCCATCCGTGCCATTCCATGATTTTTGACATCCAGCTCTTATTTTAAATCTCAATTCGTGTTTTATTATTTTTATTTTTTATTGCCTTTTTTACTTCTTCATCCTTTCTCATGTTTATGATGTCTTCACTTTCTTCCTGTTGTTACACCATAAAATTTTCTGTATTCACTTTTAGTTTATTATATATGTTTTTGCTGTGTATCCTTTCTATCCTATATTTTTCAGATGCTCCATTTCTTAAATTAAAGTAGAAAATACATGATTTTAAATAACTAAACAATGTTTAAATGTGTTTCGAATTTGAGAAAAATGAAACATTTTTAAAAGACTAACTTTCCAACTGTCGTTGTAGCAAAACTTAGACTATAATGAAAATAAGAAGGTGTAAAATGATTGTTCATGCACAATGTATGAAGTTATCTCAATTTATGAGCAATACATGAACAATATGTTATATTTTATCTTCTATTAATGAGTTATATATTTATTCTGCTATTTCTTTAACTGCTCGGAAGCAAAATATGTTATAGTTTGCAAGTCAGCCATATAAGTGCATTTTTGTGTTATTTGCTAAACTAAACCTGTTACTGCAAAGACAATTGGTTAATGAAGGAAACAGGTGATAGTCTCATGAGAAATATTTAAAAAGTTTGAGAAGGTAGAAAATTTTAATGAAATGATAAAAATTTATATCTAACGGCTAAATACATGCCAGGCTTGATTATAGAACTAGAAACGACGCTTCGTCTGTTGCTTAACTCTATAATTTTGTGCCTTTATTCAATTTTTAAATTAGAAGCAGCATTTTATAGAATTAAGAATGTGATTTATAGAAACAGTTTTTAATAAAATTATTTGAGCGAAAACTAGGACTTGCTGCCGTTAAAAGCACCATATTACTGGAACAAGAGCATTTACGATTAACATTCTAATATCCTTTCACATAAACAAATTTTTTAAAAAAATGATTTTTTCGTTTCGCTGAAGAACCTTATCACACCTGAAAACACGGATAAGCATATTGCCCTCTGCCAACTGACGTGGATCTCATATTTTATAGCAATTGACATACCTGAGTTTCATAGAGTGATTGATATCGTTGTTCAGAATATGTTCGAAGCATTTGTCAATTTATGCGTAATGTATTGCAATGGTTTATTGGCTTGATGAATTTTGTATCTGCATTGCATGGGTAACCGGGTAGTCTTTTGGATTAAAAATAGCAAGTCCAAACTTTTTAAAACAAGTGCAAATTCGTTTGAAGTATTGTTATTATGGTCGATTTTTTACAACAATCAAACATTAGGTGTCATAAACGTTATCTTTGATTTTTCGTTTTTAAAGTTTCTACGACAGCTAAATAAGGAAAAAGGATTACATCAAAGTCTAAAAGATAAGGTCGCACGTTTATAAAAATAGTGTCTGTCTGCAGGTTGTGAAAAACATTTGGGATAACCTTATATACGACTTTTTGACGGTAGTAAGACGTAAGTTATTTCAAAAGAAAACATCGCTTCAATAAAGTTGACATAAATATTTTTACAAATTTATTTGACTGTTTTATCAAATTTACTTCAGATAGCACTTACAACAATTTTTTATTATTATTTTTTACCCTTCTTTAATTAAAATTTGTAATGTGAAGATGTGCATATGAGCAGGCAATTAGATCGGTATACACGTTTTTGCATAGGTAAACATTCTCCAACTTACCTAGCATTGCTTAACTCGCAGAACAAACACAATATTACGCGGAACGAAGGCATACACATTAAAGGGTTTGTTTTACTAATTTCTGTTGTATTTCTACAGCCACGTAACGACGCGTTGTCGGGCCCACGGGACCGCTTCGGCGGTTGATATTTTTAGGACTCCGTTTCATTTTCAGCCCTCACCGCCTTGCGCCATTTCTTTAACAACATTCAAACACGTCGCCGTGCTGCGCAATTGTTATTTGTGGGGCAAATTTACATTTGCGAACTAATCTTCTAGTCTTCGTGTTCGGATATAGCACCGCGTTATGCATATGAAAATCCGGGCCCGGCGTCGAATGCATCGCCTGAATTCCTCTACAGAGACTGCAAGGGTCGTATTCATCACATTCACTACAATGCTGCTTATAAAGAATCACTGACCGTGTGATTAGATCAAACACGCTGGCGGGAGGACGTCCTGAAATCTTGCGAGGTTTTCCTGGCGCGGCACAGTGACGGGGGCTAAATGGTTTTATTAAATTTTCATGGCTTTGTCTCTACCTCGTAGTAATCCTTTTTGTAATAATGGCTTTATATGCATGAGTTAAGATGTATTTAATTAATCAGTTGTAATTTTTCTTTAACCATAAGTTTACGTATACAATTTTTATACGGTTAATAATTTGTTGTGAAATATAGTAAATAATTTTGGAGACTCGGTGTAAAAATCATGGATTTGATGTATGTAGGTACAAAATTTTAGAAACACGGGACACAAATGGTTACACACATACAACAGCAATAAAACTCGTCATGTGAAAATTCTTTATTGTAATAAAGATAAAAATATGGAAATTTTTACAATCTAAATTTTATGGCTGAGACATTGCACGTATATTACAATTTAGAATTTTAAAGAGTTGTAATTTTTAATTACCACTCCACGTATGCTGGTTATGGTGGTAACAGTTATTTTTGGTAAAGATTAGAATACAAAACTGAAAGATAATAAGTTAGAGAATACAACTTGTTTTTATTAAGTAAGAATTTGTTTAAGTAATACTGCCGGGTAATAAATTACGGTACATGTAAATATAATTATGATGAATGGTATATTTAAAAAGCAATTTTATATGTAATTTCAATACTTTCCTTTTGCACTTCTAAAGTTTATCAGCATTTTTAGCAAAAGTTATTTGTAAACATTGTGCATGATGATTGGCCGCCTTTATCGGTGATGACATTAAATATAATATTTATATAAGATGCTAAAAACTAAAAACATGTAATTAGATTAATTAAACTATAGATTTAATAAAACTTAATAGTAACTAAAAATCAAATATAAAATATGAGAAAACCACAAACAAATTTTTAATATCATAAAAAATTAAAATGTATATATTAATTTTTTTTCAGTAATTTTTCACTTACATATTAATTAATTTTATGACATGAAAAAATCAAATTATTAAAACACTAATAATAAAAAATGACTACTACATTTTAACAATTGAAAATGATTGGTAGTGCATATTTTTTTTATGTATTCTCATTTACAATACGTCTATTTGTTTTATAAGTGGCTTAATCTTTAATCAATGATCTCGTTACTATATCAAATATAATTCAAAAGAAGACTACGTAAGTGATGTGCACTTACCAATAGATACTTTTCAGGACTATAAACTCACAGATGCAATTGGTTAAGGGAACGAGTTAATTGCCTCTTACCTTCTATTCAATCTTCCATTTTGAAGCATCTAGCATATTTTGAACATGCATATAATGAGTCTAAATTTATGCTGCATAATTGTGCATCATTTGCATACCGAATATTGTTGTTTAAAATAGACGAGAGCTTTATGATATGATAACGTTGACGGAGTGCTCATAACTACAGTTCATCCCTTCGAACGTTTACACGATCCATACCGTGAGTATGGCGACATAATCTTTAGTTTTTGGTGCATAGTCGGAAAAATGTTTAAAAATGTACATCTAAAAGTTTTAGGCACTAAAATCAGTTCCTCGCCCACAAAACATGACATCATACTTTAGGAGCAGCGAAATTTGTAGTCAGACATGTTTAACTATGTTTTTGAATCTTTAATTTGCCTCCTTTCTTTATCCTGTCTTAAATTAAGTTCAATTTGTAATTTAAAATTATATTTAGCGTTTATTAGGTTAATAATTTAATTGATTAAATTTAATTACTATTTGATTTTTTTTACTTTTTAAGTTTTAGTCGTCGTAAAGCCTAGTCCCTTAAAGGCGATGATCGTGTAGATTGTCGTCGTGTATAAGTTTGTGGTAAAATTAGTAGCTGTAAATACGTGAAACCATTTTACACGCCACAAGTCTACGGAAATAATGAAAAAAGCTTGTTATTCATTAAGTCAGTTTGTAAATTGAATTGGTATGTATCTGAAAAAAAATACATTTTTCTAGCGATTTAAGAATTTAGTACAGTGATTTTTTATATGTGTATGTTTCTTTGCTTGTGGGAATAAATGTGAAAGCACAATATAAAATATTTAGTATAGAGGCCATTTACCTTTGTTTTTAGCACATGGATTTTTTATAAAGTCGTAATCATCAGGCTGTTGGAGACTGATTCTACCTTTTTTGTATTACCAATTATTTTTTTTGCTAACAAATTGTTGCTCTTACAAATATTTAACGTTTTACTAGTATTTTGTTAATACTACTAAATCTAAAAAAGTGAGTTATGTAACGTTATGTAAAAAATGCAGTCTGATAATTTTATCATAGAGCAGAAGGCTGTAACAGCGATTTTGTTCTTATTATTGGATATTATATTCCACTATTAGAAAACCATACTTCTGTTTCGTGCAAAAGTAGAAGAACTTAGTTTTTTCGTTTTTTTAAATTATTTTTGCAGTTTGTACATACCTATAATATCACGACATTTGTTTGTATATTAAAAATTGTTTAGATTGTTCAAGAAAGCAAATAGGTAATCTCGCATATTTTTAATTAATTATTTAATCATGGTGCTGCACAATTTGCACAAAACTAATATAATACTTAAAAGAATTGTTTTTTATCTTAAAAATTACTTAGTATGCTATTTCATTTTAGCCGTACTTTTAACATATTTGTTAAAGAGGCAATTCTCAAAAATTAATACTTTTAATTTTTGCGGTGTGATTAAATGGAAGTATTGCATTGCATTGACAGCGTTACGTAAAAAGCAGGTATAAGTTAATAGAAGATAGTTATATCTTATATAAAGATAATTTTAAATTATAACCTTGGTGAAAGACTCAAGCATTTAATATGTAGATAAGATCGGAATATGCTAAAACATGTCTTGTAAAACAGATTTAATGTAGTTAAAAATTGCAGCAGAAAAAGAAATCTGTATGCAGGGCATGAAAATGGTCAAAAAGACGGATTTAAAAATAGTTTTTTGAGAAAAATACAGACAAGACATTGTTGTGTTAAGCATGTAGTAAAATTATTTTCGTTGAAAAATAAATGTATGGAAGACAATTTTGCTCATTAAGAACACTGAGCTTGGCAAATAATAAAAACAGGTGCTTGAAATGTTTTATTAAGGTATAAACCCCTAATTAACGAGAATGGTGTAAAACCATAAATGAAACTTTCGATGACGGTGTGGCGAATTAAGGGTGAAATAAACGATGTACAAAACTCTGGTGTTTCATGGATTCCCGAGATTTTTGGGGAACCTTATTATCCCTTCATAAACGTGTACTTAAAACTTATGAAGTTCTGACAACTCAATGTAATTTCAATACTTCCCTTTTGCACTTCTAAAGTTCATCAGTATTTTTAGCAAAAGTTATTTGTAAACATTGTGCATGATGATTGGCCGCCTTTATCGGTGATGACATTAAATATAATATATATATATAAGATGCTAAAAACTAAAAACATGTAATTAGATTAATTAAACTATAGATTTAATAAAACTTAATAGTAACTAAAAATCAAATATAAAATATGCGAAAACCACAAACATATTTTTAATATAATAAAAAATTAAAATGCATATGTTAATGACTGTTTCGTGGACTTCGAAAAGGCATTTGACAAAGTCCAACATGAAAAACTAATAGAGATTTTAAAATCAAAAGATGTGGATGAAAATGACATCAAGATCATATGTAATCTATACTGGGGCCAAACAGCAAGGATTAGAATTGACAATGAAACATCAGAGGAGATTGAAATTCTCCGGGGAGTAAGACAAGGCTGTGTGATGTCGCCTTTATTATTTAACGTATGTAGTGAGGCCATCTTTCAGGAAACCCTAGAAGAACGCAAGGAAGGGGTAATAATCAATGGCGAAATCGTCAATAATATAAGATTCGCAGATGATACCGTTATAATAACAAACAACATAGATGATTTACAAGATCTAATACAAAACATGCAAGGAGTACGGGTTAAATATGAATCTGAGCAAGACTAAATTTACGGAAGTAACTAGAACAGCAAATGCTAATGCAAATATTACCATTAATAACACAATAATAGAAAAGGTAGACACATATAAATACTTAGGAACATGGGTAACTAACGATGCAAATCACTCAAAAGAAATAAAGACAAGGATAGAAATAGCCAGAAATACTTTTGTAAAGCTCAAAGGTTTCCTTTGTAATAGAGACCTCAACTTAAATCTTAGAGCAAGAATATTACGCTGCTACGTCTTCTCAACCCTATTATATGGAGCCGAGGCTTGGACCGTAAGACAGACCGAAGTCAAGAAAATAGAAGCCTTCGAGAGATGGTGTTATAGAAGAATGCTTCGCATTTCATGGGTGGACCATATCACAAATACCATAGTCCTACAAAGAATGGGCAAAGAAGAAGAAGTAATAAAAACAATAAAACGGAGGAAACTAGAATACTTGGGACACATAATGAGGGGCGAGAGGTACGAGATGCTAAGACTGATAATGGAGGGCAAAATACAAGGGAAGAGAAACATAGGGAGACCGAAAATGTCCTGGCTTCGGAATCTTAGAGAATGGTTCGGGATAACATCGGCAAAACTTTTCAGAATTGCTGTAAATAAAGTGAAGATAGCCATGCTGATCTCCAACCTCCGTTAGGAGACGGAACATCAAGACTAGAAGATTAATTTTTTTTTCAATAATTTTTCACTTACATATTAATTAATTTTATGACATGAAAAAATCAAATTATTAAAACAGTAATAATAAAAAATGACTACTATATTTTAACAATTGAAAATGATTGGTAGTGCATATTTGTTTTATGTATTCTCATTTACAATACGTCTATTTGTTTTATAAGTGGCTTAATCTTTAATCAATGATCTCGTTACTATATCAAATATAATTCAAAAGAAGACTACGTAAGTGATGTGCACTTACCAATAGATACTATTCAGGACTATAAACTCACAGATGCAATTAGTTAAGGGAACGAGTTAATTGCCTCTTACCTTCTATTCAATCTTCCATTTTGAAGCATCTAGCATATTTTGAACATGCATATAATGAGTCTTTCCATACCGAATATTGTTTAAAATAGACGAGAGCTTTATAATATGATAACGCAGTGCAACCATTGATGAGCAGATATAAGTTAATAGAAGATAGTTAGACTCAAGCATTTAATATGTAGATCGCAAGATCTGTAAAGACCATATGCTAAAACATGTCTTGTAATACAGATTTAATGTAGTTAAAAATTGCATAGCAGAATAAAGAAATCTGTGTGCAGGGAATAGAAAATGGCCAAAAAAGCACGGATTTCCCAAAAATAGTTTTTTTGAGTAAAAGAGTTACAGACCGGAAGAAATTGTTGTGTTAAACATGTAGTAAAATTATTTTCGTTGAAAAAATAAATGTATTGAAGACAATTTTGTATAATGTTTAACTCATTAAGAACACTGAATTTAAGTAGCAAATAAGTAAAAAACAGGTGCTTAAAATGTTTTAGGCTTAAGGTATATAGAGGTTCTCCATACGTAATTAACGAGAATGGTGTAAAACCATAAATGAAACTTTCGACAACGGTGTGGCGAATTAGCGAGAGGTGAAATAAACGCGTGTACAAAACTCTGGTGTTTCATGAATTCGCTCTGAGCTTTTTTGCAAAGAGCCTTACTATGCCTTCATAAACGCGTACACAAAAAATTATGAAGTTCTGAGAACTCGCTGATGTTGGAACTGTGCTATTTCATGACTTCGCTGCGAGATTTTTTGCGAAGAACCTTATTATCCCTTCATAAACGTGTACTTAAAAACTTATGATGTTTTGAGAACTCGCTGATGTCAAAACTCTGGTGTTTCATGGGTTCGCTCCAAGATTTTTTGCAAAGAGCTTTATCATCTCTTCATAAAAGCGCATGCAAAACTCAAATTCAATAGCGAAGAAGGTATTGACATAAGGTATATGTATGCCAAGTTTGAACTGAATCCGATGATTATAACGGAAGTTATCGTGTCTCCAGGCAGACACACAGACAGACAGACAGACACCATGTTAAAATCATTAACTTTCGCCTATAGCGTTCCTCTATAATTTTTTTCTCTCTGTATTTCAGTAATTCCATTTTAATCCCACCTGGCCTTGGTGCTTTATTATACTTTGACTTCTTCAGAGCTCGTTTTACTTCTTCTACTTATATTTCTTTGTGCCCGATACCTAATTTATGGTTTCCTCCTGTTGGCATTGTTTTCGTTCTTCTTGTAGTAGTCTCTTGTAATGATCCATCCATTGATCCGTCGATATTACCGTTTTGTTTCTTGTATTGCCCCGCATGTGTTTTATAGCTCTCCATGCTTCCGTAAATCATAGCCCAAAGTATTATCAATGTGTTGGCATAGATTATTCTATGTTTTATATTATTATTTTTTTACTTCTTTTTAACTAACTTTTTCCATCTTTTGTAATTCCCGTGTGTCTCGTTAGTTTTGTTATTTAGCCAATTGTGATATATCCGTTTTACACTTTCTATCATGTTTTTTAATTTTTCACTTAACTTCATGGGTTGAAATGCGTGAATGGAGTTTACCATATGGTGGTACATTTCTATGGGCAATCCTTGTATGTGTAGATCTAATTTTTCTTTGAGACGTCCTGGTATAGTAGCTATGTTTTATGGTAGTACTGTTTACCATTACAGATAAATTTTACCATCACCATGCGACTGTTCGATCCACATTCTGGTTTACGGTAGACTCTGTTGTCTTTTACTATTAATATTCTCTCTTGTTTGACCAGAATCAAATATAGGGTTGATTTTAAATTTCTGCCAGATTGTTTCCAGGTATAGTTATGTATGTCTTAAAAATGTGTTTGTTACCTTATATTTGTGCTTCCTACATAACTCGATCAGCCTGTCCCCATTATTATTCTTAACTTCTTCGTCCGACTATTCTATTACTAGGTTATTTCTTATACTTAGGACTCTATATTTTAGATCGCCAACCAATACTACTTCGTATATTTTGTTGACACCTATTAAAATGCTGTGTAGTGTATCAAAGAAGCTATTTTTTCTACATTTACATCATCGTTAATTCCATAAATCGAAATTATTGTAACTGTTTGTCTAACATTTTATTGTTATTTTTATTAACCTTCTGTTTATTTCTTCCGATGATCGTATTTTATTTCTCTTTTTGTTTTTAATTACGACTAATACTTCTGCCTTGGCTCTCTCGCTTTTTGCTACACTGCTCCATATCTGGGAATAATTACCAATTTTTCCTTTTTTTTATTTTTCTTCGTTTCAGTCAATATGATTTCGTCTAGTTTTATTCTCTCTATGTCTATTATTACCTTTGTTTGCTTTGTTATTATGTTTTGTATATTCCATATGGTGACCGTTATTTTTTTGAGCTTGGCTTTTCTGATTTGTTTGCTAAAGTTGTTTCCATCCTTTGTCAATACACAATTGCCCCCCCCCTCCCCCGTATTTTGCAGGGCTATTTCCTTGAAAAGTGTGGATTTCCACCTATGGTTTGTTTACATTTAACGAGTTTTTCTTTCTATCAACTTATACTTTACGAAAAGGTTCGACTACATTAGTAGAACAAAACATTATTTTGAGAATTGTAAGCCTTTGCATTCCCCAAACATATGATGTAGTTCTTACTACTGGTCGTTTCCCTTTTCTTAGGTTAGTCAAGCAGGAGAATTCTTTTAAAGTCGTAAAAAACTAACGCCATTACCTTTCCATCAATGGAATGTTGATTTATTCCGTGCTGTTCACTGTTTGAATTGCTGTTTTGTTTTCAGTGTATAGTGGGGAAGCTAATTTTTATCAATTATTACAAAACGCTGCAAACATTTGATGGATTTTTCTTATGCACAAGCAAATAATAGACTAATTTTGTAGTCGGAGCACCATGTAGACAAAATTTTGTCATAATTTTCTTTACTTTTTTCCATTAAAAAAATAATTTAATTACACCGCGAATTTTAAGTTTATTTATTCTGCATTGTAATTCATAACTACTGAGTCGACATAATTGTCAAACAATTAATTGGTGTTAGAATAGTATGTAATAACAGGATATTCATATACAAAAGTAAACCTTATATGTACATAAAAACCATATATATATTTATTATTGCCAGTTTCTAGGACTATTATAACTGTGTTATATGTTAAACTACCCACATACAGCAGATTACTAAACGAGATAAATAAGTACAGTGTTTATCTACTAAAAGACTTTTATGTTCATGGGATTATAATTAAATGTTTTATATAAGAGATGGTAGCTGAATATCATTTACAAGTCGAGAAACTATTTAAACTGAAAAAATTCAATTTCGCTGCTTGAATTTAGTGCAGACTGATAGAATTTTCTGCAAATACATCAAATAACAATAGTTTTACTACATATGTTGGGAATCCTTCAGCATGAACGGGGAGGAGAGGAGAATATAGTAGTACTTGTGATAGGAAAATAAACGAACTAATTTTGTTGACTTATGCTTCGAAAATGAACGCATATTTCTTTTTCAGTTTATTATTGGAACACTTTGCAGGGACAAATTATGTTTTTATATTATAAAACTTTTTATTTTCCCTAACATATAAATTTTATTGCTACTATTTTCCATAATATCGTTTAACTTGCTTGAAAATTATCATCAAAATTGTATCGGCTTGTTTGACCGTCAATGACTGTGAATTTATATTATGACAATAAATATCTACTGTCACGGCTTTTTATTTAATCAATTTATATTTCTATTATCATCAGTAACAAAAAGAAATGTATATTATATATTACTTGTATTTTTCTTAAATAAGTCTAAATATAACAGAGCAATAAAGTGGTTTGCTGTTTTATTAAAAATATTTTAATATTTAGCTTATTGAATAAAATTTATAACCTGTTTAATAAATACGTAATATAAAATGTGTTTACTTTTTTGCCAATATGAATAAGTAACTATATTGCTATTGTCATATATTTCTTTTTGGTATGAACTGTTTTTGATAAGTTTTAATAAACCCTAAATTATATATGAAATCAAGGTTTATCTTTCTTTCATATTAAGGAATTTTATTTTTTATACTTTCAAATTTTCTTTAAGAGGAAAATAGTCTAAGTTTTATAGAATATTTACATATTCTATCCGAGACTATTCTAAGAGAAATAACTTCTATTTGCGAAAATACCTTAAATTCGTTACTTTTCTCTGTATCCATAAAAACTAAATATGTATATATAGTCTGTTTCAAAAATATTAAGTCATATATTACAAAAACCTTACAATTACAATATAAAATAATAAGAGTTTAAGTAAAAAACACAAGAACCTGAAGCATATTAATGGAAAGACCAGGAAAGTAATTAATAGCCTAAAACAGAAAATGATGATATCAAATGAAAAAATATAAAACTGGAAGGAGAAAAGAGAAAAAGAAACATAATGTCCGAAGGGATAGAAATGAAAACAAGTAATCAAAAAGCACTAAAAGAAGAAATCGGTGTTTTTTAGAAAGGATATTGGGCGTAACATTGAAAGTATAAACAGCAAGGAAATTAGGAGATAAAATCTGTTTGCGTAAACGAAACTGAAAGGAGATGAGAACATGGTAATGAGTAACAAAAGCAAACGATGAAATTATGGAGAGCAAGTCTACATAAATATTGCTTTGACGAGAGAGGAAAAAAATAGAAGCAATAGTGAGGAAACTTTGTAAAGAGGAATCAGCTAAAGCCAATACAGTCAAAGTGGGCTACGTGAAGCTAATAACTGGTGAAGAAATTTTGAACTAGAACAAGAAAACCCAACAATTGGAGATACACAATAAGGAGCAAAATAAACTAATTTAAAGGTCGTAAAAAAGACTAACAGGAAAAATTAAAAGACTAGAGAATGTGAAAATGACCGACATAAAGAAACTGGAAATACATGAAATACTAAAAGACAATACTAAAAAGACAAAAAGACTAAGGAAGAAAATGACAGATAAAATAGAAAAGGACAAGAGAGAATACACAACAGAAAAAAGATACTTAAAATGGTAACATGAAAAACGTAAGTGGTAGAGAAAACAAATTACTACAAGAATTCGATAACTTCGACTTAGTCATACTGGCGATTACAGAAATCAAAAAGAAAAGCAGGCAAAATATTGAACTATGAAATGAAATAAATATGTAAATGGGTGGGAGTGTATCTCACATAGAATCTTGAGACTAGAACTCAAAATAGAAAACATGGAAACCAATCACACGTACTGATACTATACAGACCAAATGAAGATAAAGCAGCGGCCAAGAAAGATGAATCCTTGGAAAAAGTTACAGAGATAGTAGATAATATAATAGGGAAAATAATCAGCCTTGGAGATGTAGACGGCAAAGCGGGTAGACAGGACGGTAGTTTAAGAGATGTTACTGGAAAGTATGGAGAGGTCGCCCGAAACAAGAATAGAAAAGGATAATAATTGATTTCTGCATACAAAATAACTTTCTGGTGATAAATGGACTCTTCCAGTATAAGGACGCCTATAAGTATACAAAAAGTTAAAAGTAAACGTAAAAGGTCAGTTATAGACTACATACTAAGCGAGAGAAATAACAAACGAAAAGTAAAGGATGTGAGATTAAGAAGATGGGCAGAGATTGGCAGTGACCACTACTTAGTAGAAAGTAAAATAAGTATGATGCCATCTACACTAGAGAAAGCAGAACAGATGTACAAAATAATACACAAGAAGTAATAAATTTGTCAACTGATAAGAAAGTAGCGCAAACATATAAAGAAAAAGTAGAAGAAATGATGGCATCAATTTAGAGACACTTACAAGGAGAAGATGTTGAACACAGGTAGGGTTGGTATAAAAAGACTGTAATTGACACAGCTAAAGAGGTATGTGGTATAACCCGAACAAACAGAAATATACAAAGAGACTAGCGTGATAGAATGATGAAATTAAAAACGAGGTAAACTAAAAAGTAACGAATGAAAACAGTACTTACAATAAGTAACATAGAATAGGTAAGAAGAGTACAAAGAACAAAGAAAGATCGAAAACGCCATAAGTTTAGCCAAGCAAAAGTCTTGGGAGGACTTCGGGACTAGAATTAAAAAAGACTTCAACACAAATCAAAAGCTCTTTTACAAAATTCTTAAAAACGCAAAAGCGGACAAACAAACTCGGACCAAACAAGTCAAAGGCAAAAATGGAATCAAATAATGGACAGATGGAAGTAGTATTTTGAAGAACTTCTATTCACGAAAGAAGTCAAAGAAGTTGAACAAGAAAATACAGGCATGGAGCATGTATAAATAAATTCTCAGCTTTAGAATTCACAGAACGCAAATCACCGTTTACATGTAACGTATGAGTCCGTCCCCTTGCGGTTTTAAAGCAATGACATTTAGTCTTTCCAAACATCATGCGATTTGGCGTTTGATGCACATAACCTCAACAATCAGCTGTGTTCGCGATGGCAATCACAAAACAGCATATTCGATTTTCTATCCACTTTGCGTTTCATCTTAAGAAAAACGCTGCTAAAGCCACCGAAATGATTTTTGCTGTATATGGTGAGAATGCTGTAAGTCATGCAACGTGCAAAAAATGGTACCAAAGATTTCGCGGAGGAGAGTTTACTCTTGAAGATCAACCACGCGCCGGACGCCCTCAAACATTTGACACGGATGAGCTGCAGGCACGTTAGGCTGGGAACTTCTCCCACATACGGCGTTTAGCCCAAACATGGCCCCTTACGATTATCATTTATTCCGGTCGTTACAGCATCACTTCAAAACACAAGAAGAAGAAGTTCGAAAATGCATCGATAACTTTATCGCCTCAAAGCCGGTGAGCTTCTATCACCAGGGAATTCGCAAGCTACCCGAAAGATGGCAAAAGGTCATCGATGCCAACGGAGAATAATTTCATACTTAAAGCTTTTTTTGTTTGTTTTTAAATAAAACGTTAATTTTGCAGAAAAAGCTGAGAATTTACTTATACACCTATATATAATAATGTATATGTAGGACTCTATAAACCTTACATAGAACCTGACGTCTGTCTCTTATAGAATCTGTTGATGGTCATACATATATAAACTAGACACTGTTGTATTATACAGATTAATATATTTTTTAATTTTGTATAAAAGAAACTTTTATCAAATATTTTATAAACAAATTATTTTAACATAAGTATTTTTAGAATAAATTAGTAATATATTTATAAATATTATTCTTCGAACTTTATGATGGAATTTTATAAGGTTGCTGTGGGTTATAAATTTCTATAATCATTTTTTAAATTAGAACAATTTATTAAATACATCTGTTGAGCACTCATGTATTATAAACATATAACATAGTTAGTACAGCATTACTTTACGTACAATAATTAAATTTATAATAACATATTGTATTGCACGAAAACAGTCAAATCAAATTTGCGAGATAATTCCACTTGTAAATATTTTTTCAGTGCCAAACCTGATAAAAGAAATATTACTGAGGACAAAATATTTACTTCAGAACTTTTTATATTTGCTTTTTTAAGATATCAGAAGCAGAAAAGTTTACAAACAGCAATTCGATTGTAACAAAAAATACCTTTGCTCACCTTCATATTTACGAGTGTATATAAAAATTTCTTTTGAAAGTAAGTTATACCGTTATACTTTTAGGTTTAATAGAAAGTTTATTATTGTAACATTTGGGATAAGATAATGAAATTTAAATATAACTTCTAGAGGAAAATTTATTTATTTATTTATTTAAGTTGTTTTTTTTTATTATTTTATATTTGTGTGTATATGTGCATGCATGTATGTACGTAAGTTTGGGTATATAAATATTATACATAAGCTATAACAAGGAGACAAATATTTTGTCACAAAATTCGGCTAGATGTGCGTGGTCGTAGTTCGGAAACTCTTGATGTCGTAAAAATATTTTTTTAATCTTTAGAAGATTTTCTTCTGAAGATGTCCACCGCAAGACGAAACGTCAAGAGTTTCGGCCACGGTCTTATAACCCGAGAACCAACCATACGATGCTCCATAACAACGGCCGTGAAAGCTTTCGCATGTATTAGATTATAACTACCTCAAATGCAATAACTTTGGCGATTCACGGAGATATTCAAAGTAAAATGAGGTTTACCGCTCAATTCAGGTTTTCTTTTTATCAAAACTACGATAAATTGCTGTATTCTCTAAAACCTAGTTTTCAAATATATGGCGTTCCTAGTGGTTAATGTCTTTAAGTTCTTGAGTCAATTGAATTTTATACGTCTGTAAATGTTGCTAAAATGCGTTGCGTAGTGGCTTATGAAAGACTCATTTACCGTTAATGGCGACAAAGTAACGTGCTTAGTTTTTCATGCACGCTATCACTTACTAGAGTAACAGTGTCACCTAAATGATCGTTGCGTTTAATACCGAGCCCATGATTTGTAAATAAAAATACCACTTGCTTCAGTCTTTTGAAGTAGATCCCGAATTGCACTCTCAAGTGGAACATTATTCTCCTGCTTTCATAATGAACTTGATTGCTATTGATGCGTTGTTGCACAGTAAATGGCGCCATGATGAATATGCCATGTGGTTATACACCAACTGCGTAAATACAAGTTTTCAATGTCCATAGAACGCGAACGACGCGAATTACAAACCCTAAAATTCAATTTGGATCACCCGTATTAAAAAAACAAAAACTAGACGAACAATAAATGGTATTGCCAGATAATTTGTTTAAATTAATAAATATAGAATAACTAAAACAATTAAATTGTAACTAATTATTAAATGTTGTCTACTGAAACTACATAATGAGTTATTTTATTAGTGACTAATAGTTATGTATTTTAATAGACTTAGTATTTATAAAACATACACAAAAATATAATAAAATTATGAAATATTGCAATAAAAATAATGGTGTCTGTTATACTTAAAAATATTCCAATTATAAGATATACATTAATAATTGTAATCTACACAAATTATGTCGCATATTAACTCCAACGATCTGCGAAGATTATTTGACTTACAGATTGTAATGCATATGATTTTTTTTTAAATAACAGAAGGTGTTTTTGCGTTTTAAAAGTTTGCAAATATAAAGAGATAGTTATTATATACAATAATTGAAATAATAATCCTTTTACATGGGATTCACTATATGTTTTTTAATTAAGTATGTGTTTTTTTAATTAAAATGTGTATTGAAAGTGCAACTTTCAATTATTTAGTAATATAATTTAAATTTCAAATGTCATATGTAAAACTTATTACAGTTGCTACAACTAATTTTTCAATTTTTCAAATTTTATTACGAACATAATCAGTATTTATATTTTTCTTTTAAAAATTTAAAAATTCCTTTTTAGTGAAAAAGCAAATTTACTGTATTTACAAAACAACATTTTTTTGATTATTCTAATTGTTCTCTACAAAACTGACGACTTAATAGTCTGCACCTTTCTTTAAAATGTTGTATTATGTCTAGTCCATTTTATTGATAGTATTCTCTAGTTACGCCTGAAATATTAGTAGTAATTCGTAAGATAAAAAGTTTTCTAATAGTGACGTTCGAACTTTGTCAGTATATAATGGCCATGTTGGTAAAGCTACAACTGTCAATTTTGGAGATTACAGTAATGAATGAACATCATGGAAAGTTACACTTTTGAGCAACGCGTGTAAATAATTAAATTTTACTATCAAAATGAGTGCTCAGTTCGAGCTACGTTCCGTGCGTTACGTAATTTTTGTGGTGCACATAATTGTCCTGTTGAGTCGACCACTCGTCGTTTGGTGGAATCAACTGGTTCAGTAAACAAATAAACGACACTCGCACGTAGTCGAAACGTGAGGTTCGCAGTGAATGAGTGTGCAGAATGCACCTATATAAAATTTAATTGGAAGATATGGATCTCAACGACATGTTGATTCCATAAGACGGCGCTACGTGCCACATAGCGTATGGAACGGTGGATTTTCTGCATGACAAATTCGACGGCATAGTTATTTCGTGTTTCGGCGACCTCGACTGGCCACCAAGATCATCTGATTTAACTTTTAACGTTTTTAAGCTCCGTCTGCTATGAGCTCTAGAAGCGTCAGGACCGCTGTTTCCGTAAACCTGTTGTTAGTACCTGTGCCACAACATACAATGGAGAAACTATCTAATAACATTACATGATTAAGTTTCATGTTAAACTCAATAAAACCTCGCCAAAACCCATCAAACGATTCAGGCAGCCTACAAGGATTTTGCTCTCTTGTATTCTTAAGATTCCAGGTGGTTGAAGTTGTTTGAAAATGGTATTTTAAATAACAATTATCCAATGAGTGTTTGAATGATAGCAGAGACTTTCAGTATTCTGAAAACCACGAAATTGTTACCGACTATTTGTACATGTGGAAGGTGTGTGACAATTTGGTTCCCAAATTGTTGACTGACGACCACAAGAACACCCGAGCGACGATCGAGAGTAAACTTTTGGAACGTGGGCAAAAGAAACCTGATTTTTTGAACAATATTATTACCGGAGACGAAACAAGAGATTTCGAGTACGACCTGGAGACGAAGCGCCAAAGATCCGAATGCCACGCTTCGGAATTCCTTCGTCTCAACAAGACAAGTCTTCTTCGACGCAAAGGTGGTTCGAAAGGAGATCGCCGTAACCTGGCAGTTGCACCACGACAACGCTTTCAGCCACACCGCTCTGCGCGTAGGAGTTTCTGGCAAAGCACAGCTTGGAAACGTTGTCCTGGCTCCTTACAATCTGAACTTGGTTCCGGTAGACTTCGTTTTGTTTCCGAAGATCAAGTTCGCCCTGAAAATAACCCGTTTTGGAATCATTGAAGATATTCGAACCGCCGTGATAAAGGCTGTAAATGAAATTCTTCGACGCTTTCCAGGATGCGTATCGTGACTGGAAAGTCGCTGGCAAAGTGTAATAAATTTTGTTCACAAACTTAATTGCATTATTTTTCGGATATAATATATATATATATATATATATATATATATATATATATATATATATATATATATATATATATCCATATACCACCAACACCAACAATAAATCTCAAGCAGTTATTCACGATTGGTAGGTAATCAAAAAGCGGAAAAAAAGCTTGAACCCGAAAAATTAAGAATATTTTAAGAACATCTCAGATAACAGCCACAAATTAATTTGCAACCCTAATGAACATAAATAACGAACGAAAAGTAAATAGCGATAAAGAGCAAGTAAGTAACAAACCATTGTCGACATTTTTATACCGAGTAGCTCGTGTTACCAAATTAAAGAATTTGCTCGATATTGGAGAAGGAGAAACCTTTAAGTTCAAAGCACTGCTTAACGATTTAGTAAAAATTAACAAGCAAAATCTGAAAATTAATTGAACATTTTTAACGACGAACAAATCGTACCCAATAATTATTAACTAAAAGAAAATAGAGCGAACATAATTGTAGTATGTAAAATATAAATTAGAATTATAAGATATCAAGTATAGAGTAAGCAAAAATCCTTTGTTGATTTAGAACCTTTATCAATCAATAAGGGGGTGTATAAAACGGAATATGTATATAAGCAACATGAAAATAACTATCAAACTTCCACAAAACAAGAAAATCATTATCCAGTGCTTTCAATGTCAATTCTATAGGAATTTTAAATCCTACTACATGGAACCATTTAATTCTGTAAAATGCAGCGGAAGCCGTAGATCAAATGACTGCAAAAATCGAAAGATACACTAGCCGTTTGTGGACTTTGGAAAGAAAAAAAACACTAATCTAAAGATAGTGTGGTATGCAGGTACCCATAAAAAATTAAAAGACAATAAAGTAGTACAGTTCTACCAATCCAAAACAACGTACGAGTGTTTAAAATAGTTCAAACACACAGCAAAATGCAACTAGCAATACCTCCTGCGTCAACCTCATTTCTGTACAACACACAAAAAATCAACTTATAGACCTTGTAACTCTTTCCCAAATAAATGTTTGTATAACTTATTAATTATAACGAGATGACACTCAATATACTAAATACTGTCATGACCACTAAGTTCAATAATAGACATTAAATATATTCGTATTGCCGAATGAAACGCGAATGGTCCCACAAACCATAAAAGTGAACTAACTTTTTATATAATCAGGGATTAGACTTTATGATTTAATTTTAAAAAATCTCCCAATAACTGGTTACTTAATTTACTATACCAACCACACTGACCTTAATATCGAATAAATAAAGTACAAACCATAACATTTAAAATTACAGCACAACTATGGTCTTTCAACACAATTGCCATTTAGAATCCACCAAGACACTTTTAGAACAACTGAACTGTAAATTTTTAATCAGCGGAAATTAAAATGCTTAAAACACTAATTGGGGATCAAAATTAATAATTGTAACGGCTATAATTAGTCACAAATATCTCTATATCTGTAGGTAAGCTAATATACTGGATTACAGTTTTCAGACCTGGACTTTTTTTTTGAAAAATATAGCTATAAATACATTATGATTGATGTAAATTTGGATTTTTTATTTGCTCGTTATAGCAACTCTTAATTACACACATAATTAGTCCATGCAAACCTCTAAACGAAGCATTATTTTGCAATTTATAGAGGATTATTTTAGTATCTCTTTTAAATTACAGGAACTTGATAATATTGACACCGTAGTCAATTATTTTATTAAATTATTTATTAAAACTACAATTTCATTTTGATCATTTACAAGACTAGCGCTGTTATAAATACATAAATGGATTGGTTAAATATATCAACAAACGGAACAACTACCAGATACAAACCAAGTAAAATACTTAGGATTAACAATTGGTAAGAAGCTAACTTGGAGGCCACATATTGCAGCAAAGAAAACACAAATTAACATGAAATTAAAACAAATGCGCGTTAGCTTTCGGGATGCTAGTCAAAACTCACAATAAAAAAATGATACACTCATACTGTATAAGTCTATAATAAATCTAATTTAAATAAATAAAATTTAGATATGGGGATACACAAAGCTTTCATGCATAAAAATTCTACAATAACTCGAGTCCAAAATTCTAAAGATGCTCTATAGCTCGTATTAGCAAAAGAACCTTGCACAATGACTAGTAAAAGAAGACTCATTACCAACTATCTAGATAAATTTATAGAATATCGAAACGAACAAGTCAGCTAGTTGAGAAACCCCCCTAAGGCTAAAGGTCATTTAAAAATAAAAGTGGCCGACTGATGACAACTAAAAAAATTATAGTAATCTAATACTGCTAATAGGAATGTTGTTGTTGGATAACTTTTATTAAACTTTTAACCCATTTACTTAAAGTTTCCTTAGAGCAACTTGCAAATATGATTTAATTGTTAATAAAAAAAATTATATATTATGTAAAATATTTTAGTATGCAAAAATTTAAAACTTATTGCAGTGTGTGTTTTGAATGCAAAGAAGTAAGAAGTTGCTTTTTCTACACTTTCCGAGTGCTCCCTCAATTAGTCAACTAACCGATGTATATTACTTAGAAATGGTCTTGTTTTGCGGATCTCTCCGAAAGCGTCCGGATATTTGTGCAACGGCGAGGAATTTCCGAACTTTTTTGCCCCCAACCCTAAGCATATATGAGTATTACGCAGCACTTTCTCCCCGCGTAATTTGTTCGGAACTGCTTAAAAGCTTCAAGCAGCGGCAGATGCAGCCGTACACACCATTAATTTTCTTTCAAGTTTGAGCGGCGTTTTGTAATTCTTGCACTGCAGCCGCGCTGGAAGTGAAAACCTAATTGGAAAGCTTTTCGCCGATTACGTTCGCTGAGCGCGCGATCGAATTCAGCGAGCGCCGCGCGCCTTTAATTTTATAATTTCTGGCTGAAAAACGCTATGCCCTGTACCTAAGTGGAGCTTTGGTAAATTAAGCATGAGCCTAAACGGTTTATAAGTAAATAACGGAACAATTTCGGGCTCTCGCCTCTCCGGGCTTGGATTACCGAGAGAGTTTCAGTTTTAACTCCAACTCTATCATGTAACAGCCCCGTTCCCTGGGCGACTAATAAAACTTGTAATAATGCTGCACAACAATGAAATGTTATTAAATCATACTGTGGACCGAAGCGCCATCTAAATTACGTCCGAGGCTAACCAGATGTGACAACCGCAGATACAAAACAGCGGGGTATGAAACAAATCACGACATTTGTTGTATAACTGTGTAGATGCATTTGCAATTCTCGTTTAGTATAATTTACTCTAAAATAGATTAGTTTATGTAAACAACAGGAGTTTGTACTACAATACGTTCGGCTCAACGTCAAATGATTATTAATAAAATTAAAATTTACGTGATTATATATTATTTACGCAACTTTATACATCAATAAATAAATTATATAGTCTTTTACATAAAATTAATTTGTAAAATATAGAAATAAAAATTATAAATTATTTATATATATTTAGTTTTATCATATTTTGATTACAAAAATGGGAATACGGAGTTTGATCTAGTAATTTGGAAATATTAAAGCCTGATAGTTTTGTTCTTTTCCTGCCCTTTTTAGAACTTAGTGATTATGTAAAATAGTTTATGTGTATTTATATACAGGGTCCGGTAGAAAGATGTTACGTTTTTCAAAACACAGATGCTTTTGAAAAAATTATTTCTATTTTTTTCTATTTTCTATTTAAGAAACTTAAAGCACAAACAAACAGAATGTCATTTAGGCGTGAAAAATGACGCCATCCAAATGGCAACGGTTCTTGTCCGGGCATTATTGGAGACGGATAGAAAAATTGTTCATACACTTTCCAAACATAGCGCGTGTAATTGCTCGAATTTTTCGAGTTAAAGCTTCCAAAAAAGTTTTAAGAGTCCGTGATTTTTCAATGTAAATTCGAGCTTTTAAGTAGTCTCATAATAAATAATCACATGTTAAATGACTTGTTGTTCGAGAGGGTCACTCCATATGCCCGCACAATAAAATAAAGCGCCCTGAAAATGTTCCCTTAAACAAGTCATTTTTTTTGAGGTATGGAAAATATCTCTATCCTGTGGAAATTAAACCCTATCGAGGGCAATCCGCTATCTTTTCAATTCGGGCATCAAAATCTCTCCCACAAGGGCGGATCCAGGGAGAGGGGGGGAGTCGTTAGGTTCATGATTCCCTTCCTGGGCTGGGCCTAGGTCGACTAGTAATAATTTTTCTAATCTCATTGATAAATTTAATAAAATAAATATTTATAATATTATAATAAATACTTTAATTATTTTGACGTACATCAATAAAATACCATTTCTTTTTAATTATATTTATTATTATTACAATTGAATTGGAGCTTGTCTTGACTAGACCTTTCTATATGACCCCCTCTGACTTGAAAGCTGGATCCGTCCTTGCTCTCGCAACATCATAAGATAACGTTGTGAGTTGACCGTCACAGTGCAACTATTTTTTCGTGCTTTCAGCACCGTTTAAACGTAAACCGACCTACATAATCATTTTCTTTCAGTTCTTGAACCATTACTTTGTTAGGATGTAAGCGGAGGTCAAAGTGCAAAATTGGGCTAACTGATCTGTCTGACATGCGCAAAGCGCTAGCGTGTCGTATCGCTGAACAGCAAGGACTGGTTTCTACAGTCTGTCGAACTCTTTTGACATTTTCTGATATTCTAACGGCGCGCTCACCTTCCCGGGCTGTTGCAGGTCTCACAGTTCTTCTCGTTCTAAAGTTGTTAAATTACTTTACTATTACTGGGCGAAATCGGGCGGCATTGCGTCAACCAACATTGAAGTGAGTTAAAAAAACGCGATGTTCAATCGTCCACGGCTCCATAGCCACTGAAATGGCATCTAACGAATATATATCAACCATTGTTAGTTCCCCTACAACCAATGTTATACGCGTCTTAAAACGTGACAGCTCCCTGCCGCGCTTTGTACATATAAAGCTTGCATTATTTTTAAATGTAAATTATTGTTATAATATTAATTTGTTAGGGTTAGCTTATGTAAAACTTTGATAAGTACAGTTCAATGATATAGTAAGGATTTTTAACTTTTTTCTCGAACAAAGAAACATTTGATGACACAAGTTGGTTGCAGCTGCAATCTTCTTGTTTGAGCAGTGCACACAGTTCAAGTGGTTCGACGTTCGGGCGGATCACATGAGCTTTCGGTTCTACCAGTAGCTGGTCGCATGTGCGAAACAAATCGTCTGGGCTTGGAAAGAGTTTTAACAGCGTCCCGGGGTATCAAGGTAGCGTTCAGAACAGGGGACATTCTTGGCTCTGATGCGACAACGTGCAGCTCGGTTAAGAGGTTGCGTCCATGTAGATACAATTGCTAACCAATAAAGTATTGAAAACTATTAAAAACTTTTTTTTTCGACAACTTTATATGTACAATATTTATTTTTACAATAACATATTTGCTTAAAAGAACATTCGAATTACAACTTTGGTGTTCATGTCTCGTAAACATAGTAAAATAGCTCCTTCGCTAGGTTTTTTTTTATTATTATTAAACTTTATTAGCAACCAGGAAATAAATTCTATAAGCTAATTTGATGTTATGTACAAGAGAATGGCATGAAGAGGTTCATCATCCAGCGACTTCGCCTCGGATTCATAGAAGGTCCTGTGGCCAAAATCTTCCTAATCGTCTGTTTCCTATGGGTTGTAGAAGAGGTCGTAGTAGTTTATTGGGATGAGCTTCAAGCTTTCCATGGTGTGAGGTGGCTCGTTTTTGGATAACTGTGTTTATGTATGGAATATTGAGGTCTGTGTGTAATGTGTGGTTGGTGACATACCAGAGTGCATCTACTATTGTACGAAGGATTTTGGACTGGATTCGTTTGATTATAACTGTGTTGGACTTACTCGCGCATCCCCAAAGTTCGATTCCATAAGTCCATATGGAGTTTATGACGGTTTTATATATAAGTAATTTATTGTCAGTTGATAGGTGTGAATTACGACCTGTTAGCCAATTAAGGTCCTTCATTTTCAATTCAATTTGTTTCCTTTTCTTTGTTATGTGTTGTTTCCAGTTTAATTTCGAATCCAGCTGGAGCCCCAAGTATTTCGCTACTTCCTGTTGTTGTATGTTGACGTGATTAAGGTTCACGTTTGGACAATTCCCTTTCCCGAGCGTAAAGGTTATGTGTGCCGATTTTGATGCATTGACTTTTATTTTCCATTTTAACAGCCAATCCTCTATGAGGTTCAAGTGCTGCTGAAGTTTTGATGCAGCAGTTATTGTATCATTCTCAGTTGCCAATATTGCAGTATCGTCTGCAAAAGTGCCCATAGTTGTATTTCGAGAAAGAGGTATGTCAGTTGTATAAATCACATAGAGAAGGGGGTCGAGGATACTGCCTTGAGGTACTCCTGATTGTACATAATATCGGTCGGAGGTTTACCCATTTATTTAGTTTCAAAGTCTCGTTGCTGTAAATACGATTTAAGTATGGAAAAGTAGTGTATTGGAAGGGTGTTTTTGATTTTGTACAGTAGACCTCGGTGCCAAACCTTATCAAAGGCTTGACTTACGTCTAGGAAAGCGGCTGTGCAGTATTGTTTGTTTTCCATGGCCTGATTGATTTTGTGCACTAACCGATGACATTGTTGTACTGTGGAGTGGGCATGTCTAAACCCGAATTGGTGATCTGGAATCCAGTCATCTGGATTTATGTCTTGTTCGATTCTCTTAAGTATAAGCTTTTCGAGGAGCTTTGATAGAATTGGCAATAGGCTAATAGGACGGTATGATGTAACGTCCGTCGGATTTTTTCCGGGTTTCGGTATCATTATTATCTGGGCAGTTTTCAAATATTTGGGCCAGTAGTCTAGTCTTAATATAGAGTTGAATATATACATAAGTTTAACTAGTCCTTTTCGTGGAAGTTCTTTAATAATCTTGGCTGTGATTAAGTCAATGCCTGGTGCCTTTTTTTCGTTTAATTTTAGAATTTTGTTCTTAATTTCTTTTGGAGTAAAGAGTCTTAGGTGTTCATGTGTAGGAATAGGTAAGGCTAGTTCTTGCTCTATCTCTGGAACTTGATCGTTGTTGTGAGGAGTAAATACTTTTGATAAGTGCTTCGCAAATAAGGCAGCTTTCTCTTTGTCGCTTTTGGCCCACGGACCCGGTGAAGTGGAATTTTCACGTATAGGTGGTATCGCTAGTTTGGGTTTACTCCTATTTTTAATAGGTTTCCAGATCGAATTGGCTTGCCTGGACAGATTTGACACACATTTTTTGAATGAATTATTTCCCATTTCCTGAAGCTTCGTTTTCAATTTGCTACTTATCAGATTGTATTTTCTCCGGCTATCCGGCGTGTGATTTCGTTGCCAGGTAGATCTAACTCTGCGTTTCTCTGCTACTAGTTTTTTAATTTCGCATGGTATATTATTTACTATTCGGTGGGGTTCATTTCTTGGAGTAGAAAGTTTGGCAGCGTCCTGAAGTAGGTGGATGAAATTGTCCGTCTCATTATCAATATCTTTTGGTGTTTGTAGTCGTCCAGTTAGGCTTATGTTGTCGTGTATTATTTGACTATACATATCCCAGTTTATTTTGGAATTGTAAAGTCTGGGGGTTGTTTTTCTGGTTATCACCGATGTGCTTATAGTTACTATTATAGGACTATGGTCTGAGGTGAGATCGTAACGCGGAATTACTTCTGTATATGCTTGTGAAATTTCATTGGTTACGAAGAAGTCTAGCAGATCTGGTGTTTTGCTTGGGTCAGACGGCCAGTAAGTTGGTGTCCCAGTAGATAAAAATGAATAGTTTTCTTTCTGAATGACCTTAGCTAATTCGCGATCTTTAGTAGTCGTAAGCCTTGAACCCATAGAGTGTTTTTACAATTGTAGTCGTCACCAGCTATAAATTTTGGTCCAAGTGTTTTGAAGAATGTTTCGAAATGTTCTTTTTTTAGTTGATGTCTGGGTGGGCAATAAACTGCAGTAATCGTTATTTCGTATGGAAGGGTTTGTATTTTTATAGATGTTGCTTGTATGTGATTTGCTTCGTATTTTGGAAGTTCATAGTGGTCTACATTTTCTTTCACGAGGATTGCCGAACCCCCATGGGCAGTACCATCTGGATAGTTTGTGTGATATAGTTTGTATTTGGGAATGTTGAAATAGCTTCTAGTAGTGAAGTGCGTGTCGCTGATTAGGAAGATGTCGATTAAATTATGTTCCAAAAATAGTTTTGTTTCCAATTTGTGACTCAGAAGGCCGTTGGCATTCCAATGGGCAATCCTAAGAAACTTAGCCATTTTTTTTTGTTAATATCATTTTATTTGCAAGCATAGTAATCATATTGAGTACCATGCTGTTCTGTTGTATTAGCTGATTGAATAGGTTCTATTTCTATAATTTTGTTATTATTTTGTAGACTTCTTTATTGCTTGCTGCTGGTTCCAAGTCCACGAAGAATACATTAAGTGGCTCCTTGGTCGTTTTGTGCCGTGAATTTATTATATTTTGAACTTCGTGGCTCAACTCAAGTAGTTCTTTTTTATGTTTTCTATCAGTTGAGTGATGGAGATATTTTATTACAACTCTATACGCTCGTTCCTCTTTCAGTTGATAGGTGTGATGGTATATGTTATTTTCTTTAAAGTTTCTGACGAGTTTCCTGTATATTTCTGGTGTTCCACTACTGATTTTCACAACATTGTTAACTAAACTTTTTGTACACTATTGATCATCCTCTACTATCTCTTGAATTCGCTGTATCATTTTGTTGTAGTCTTGTACTCCGTGTATAAAGATTGATGGAGGTTTTGGTAATTTTGTAGTAGCAGTGTTTTTCGTATTAGGCGTGTCTGTTGCATTAGTTAGTACTTGATAACGATTATTGGTTTCAGTTATATTCGTATTATTAAGTTTTTTCGTGACCTTTTTCCTTTTACAACCACGTATGAGTTGCCAGTCATTCTTGTTGGTTGTTAGGATTTCTTCTTCGTCTTCGCTTGTAGATGACATTATTTGCAATTGCTGATTTGGGTTTGGAGTATTTGTATAATTAAATTGCATTTGTGATTGGGCTGGGGGGAGAAAGTAATTGGTTTGTTGCAATGATGATGTTTGAGGTATTAGATTAGGTGCGATGGGAACGTTTGTTGTTGGTTGCCATTGCATATTGGTTTGTTGATAATATTGAGGACTATTCATGGCGTTAATATTTCCTAAACCTGTCCCGGATGGAACCACAGTTTACAGAATAATTACATTGTTTTGCGTATCTGTTTATAATTGATTGAATAAAGTACACTATCAAACTAGTTTTAAGTTTGTTGGCCGCGATTGTGATTTTTATTTGCGGGTCTGTGATAACACTTGATATCGCACTCGCAGAGCCGTTCTCGGTACGTGTTTACGCTACGAAGCTCAAACACAAAGTCGTTATTCAGAGATAGGAATCAAATTAAAATTAAAATTTATAATGAAAAGTATAATTTCCAAGAGCGACCCAAGAAAATATAAATTGGAACAGGTAAAATACGGCTGACCTTAAGCAAGCCTGGGGTCGCTGCCGTTGATAGCGCAGGCACAGGCTGGCTTGTAGATCCGTCCGTTTTCCTTCAAAGCAGGAGGGTTAGCGTGCACATCTACTCACTAGCACGGTCGCAAAGCGAATTCTTCGCTAAGTGTTAGAATTTTCACAACCAATCCGGTTTGCGCTATGTAGGCTTTATGAGGAACATTTTATATCAGGACAGTTTAATAAGCTTATGAAAAGTTTTGATCATGACTGTTTAAAGTCAGAGTTAATCTTCTTAGGTGAGAATATTTTGAGATGTTATGCAAGATTTATTTGTTCTTTTGAATTAAAAAAGTATTTTGTAAAGGAATATTAATAAATGCCATTTTTTAAATTTTTGAGTCCTTCACAAAAGTTTATTCTAAAACATTGAAATTAATGAATTTATTATATTAATTAAGTTGAAACAGAATAAATATGTTACAAATCTTTAAGGTGGTTTGGTAAAACTGTTTTAATAATAATCTTAACCATTTATAATAACAATGTTTAAAGGTAAAGGCTCACGAACATTCAAAAATTTTTGACAAAAAGGGGCCTTTCATTTTTATGTGAATATCTATGGTCTACCTTAAAGTATTACTGCAATGTAAGTCAAATTTAATGGTATTTGATTTTAAAAAGATTAATAATAGTATTCAATTAATTTTTAGGTTTTCGTATAGGATTATAGTTAAAATCACTATTATATGGGCACTTCTTATAATATTTCTACACAGCTAATTTTATTTGACACAACCAGTAGCAGTTGCATATTAATATTTCTAAAAACTTTAGTTACTTTGTGATAATGCATGTGGCATTATTAATGTCCTCCACTTATTTTGTATATCAAAAACATTTGGTAAACTATTTAGTCAGTGTTTGGCAGACAGAAGTTTTTGTTGTAGTTTATAATTGTTCATTGTGCTTTCTCTTAGCCACATAGGTAGCATTCAGATGGTAGCAGAATTTATTTCAAACCCGAAGAAAAATATTTGTTATTGAATTTGTTACAATTACAATGCTGTTTTTTAGACTGTCAAGTTTTTGGTGGAGGTGGTACATAAACTGTTTCCTTTACGAAGTTTAAAAAAAAATTACAAAATGCAAAATTGGAAGTTCTCGAGAGCTACATATCTATGGTTAAAGTAAAGATTCATTCAAAAAACCTAGAAACTTTCAGTGGCAATAATGTGGAGGTTCGTCTTCTAAATCTTCATTCATTTGAAGAAGTTAGTTTTGCAACATTACAAAATCCATTGCTTTCGTAAATGAGTTCTATTAAAAAATACAGGTCTATAAATTATTGTCGTTGATTCAGAATATTGTTGTTGCTATTTTACAGGTTTTAAAACACACTATCACAAAATTAGACATAATGTAACTAATTGTTTTTGCGAATAATATGTTCTGACTATAATAAAAAGCATCTTAAGGAAGTATTCTAGTGCGACAGGTAAAAAAATCTAATATATTTTGTTGTAGTGTTCTAAGATTTATGGTGTGTAAAATAAGTGTGCAGAAGGGTGTTTTTGTGGCAAGTCAGATACCTGAGTTTTGAAAGCTATTGTGTTGGTATAGCGGATACAGCAAAACTTATAAAAGACTTTTAGATATCGATTCATACAGTGGCAATCCTATCATATAAAAAGTAATGCGTAGGGCATATTAAAAAATGAATAGGTGCGAGATTATGCAATGCAAAAATAACAAACAAAGACATCGGTCGCAAAGGAGCTGGTAAATTAACCGAAAAAGTTATAGGCGAACTCAGAAAATATTATGGTCTAGCCATAAGAAAAGATTCTGTTGAGAATATGAAAAAAGAAGTTTGGGCCACGTTTTACTACTATACAGGTTTTCGAGTAATCAAACCAATTTATGATGATTTAACAGCAACAAATTATTAGAACAATGTTTGGGAGTAGAAACTCAGAACAACGAGTCACCAAATTCACTCGTCTACACCTTCTCTTCGATACGTCCGTTCTGGAGTTAAAATTGTTGAAATATCCACCTATTTGGCAAATTCAATTTTTAGAGAAGGGTTTTTTCAAATTTTATCGATTATGGATATTCCGAGCATTACAAGTTGGGGGGCACGCTGAATTTTACACTGCCACTCGAGATGAGAAACGAATACATCGATCGGAGCAGCGCGTGTCTGATACAGCAAAGGACAAGATTCCCAGACAGGAAGATTTATCGCGCCAGCAAGATTTCTTCGAAAAAGAGGAAGGTATATGTTACGGACCAATAATAGCAGAATAATCACAATTGCAATAATTTTTAGGTAAGACGCTTTAAAAACTTTAAACTCGTTTTTTGCAAAACCATGTTTTCTCAGAAACTAATAAACCGACCAGGTTGTCGCCTTATACACACCTTTAGAGGATGCGTGCTTACAGTAATTTCGAAATAACGGTCATTTTAAAAGTTTTCTATATTTTCACTTCACTGTAGTTGTGAATATATGGTAGCCGTAAGTATATATTTTAAGAATCTTTTTGGGATTTTGTTTTAGATTATCTGAAGAGCCGCAAACATGTCAACCATCAAACGCCGTTTTTTTACTCGAACTTTGGAGCTCTGTTTCGCCATTTCTTATAGCTATTATTTTACAAGCAATTTTTTTTATTAGCCTAAATGTTAAATAAAGAGAAAAAAAATTTCAAAACAACAGTGGTTGCTTACTTTCTGAATATAATTCTCAAAAAATCCTGCACGGTTGTGTACTAGAAAATGTTTAAATGTTTAAATGTTTTAAATGTTTAAAATATTATATGTGTTATTCTCGGTTTATGTGCAATTCAAGAAACATAGCCGTTTATAATGGAATGCGTCATATATATTGTAATAAGAAATTACCTAAAACTATTTCATCTGCATAAAGGAAACTTATAAAATTTACTTTTTCGCCAGGATTAACACTTATGTCTTAGATTAATATTTTATTTTACTTTTTGTTTCTGCTTTTAATTTGATTACTGTAGAAACAACTATTATAATATAAAAACAGCAAGAAAAATTTGGCATAAATAATTAACAATTAATTTTACAGTTCATTGCGTGAAATACTCCAAAATGATCAGATTATCCACATCTTCAAACAAAATAAATTAGAGACAAAATTGCTGTTTTTTGGTTTAGCAATCTGGTTAATTGTTCTCTTTTAATTCTGGCTTGTGGGGTTTGTTTTTGCGTTTAGCAGTTAGGTTCCGTATTTTCTGTATCTGCAGTTTAGTTATTGTTAGCTTTTACAAGCATTACCGTATTTGCTGTATTTTTCTTAATAGTTGAATATCACAATTTGGATTTATTTTTTCTGTTTTGTTATAAACAACCTAGTTACATTGCAACTTTTTTAACCCATGTTTCTTCCTAAAGTAATATTTAGAATAGTAGGGTGAACGTTTTAAAATAATTGTTATATTAACTCATTGTTTTTATTTATATACATTTGATTTTTTTATTATTTGAAATATGCCTTTAGTAGGTTTTCAAGTAAAATATAATTATTAATGTCTTTCAATTTTCTTACAAATATTCAATAATGTGCAATAATTAGTATACCAACATTTTACAAAAATATATAATATGTGAAACTTTACCCATGCATTTTTAATTTCTGTAACTAAAAAGTATTTAGTATATTTTTATTTGTTCCTAGATTGCTTTTAATCTAACAAATTTCTTGCAATGATATTTTTAAGGACATTTACAATAAAGAGTTTGGAATATTTAATCTTATAAACGGCAAGGTAACTCACTCTACATCTTATTCCACTTTATCAAACAGGTATATTATTATCGTAGTGACTCCGTTTATCCCGGAAATGACATATTATTCTGTTAAAAGCAAAACTAACGCATTGCTAGAACGCATGAAGATCAAACAAAATTTATATAAACTAAATTATTTAGTACTTGTAGTAACTTTTCTAAGATTTTCGATACAAAACATTTTTTTGTTGAATATAGTTTATTAGAAATTTTGAAAAACTTGCATTTTCAGATTAGAAAAATTTTATTGATTAGTCATTCTGAATTATTATTTTTTTATGAAAACGCAGCCTTACGTTTGTCAAAATAACACATGCATTTTCAGTCCACTTCGATGACACATGGTTCCAAAGACTACATACAGCCGTAGCCAAAAGTATAAGACATCGTCAAATTTATATATTATGTTAACAATTAAATGACAGGGACGCCTCTGTTGTTATTATGAACTAAAATGTAAATAGTGCACGCTCTCATAGAAAATCAATAAAATATTTGATCGGAAAAATTTGAAAATGTATGTTTTGGATACAAATATTTTAAACGACAAGACTGAAAATAACTAAAAACATGGAATATAGAGCGCGTGAATGTTTACGGATTCATTCTTTGTATGAATAGGGCAAGTCGCAAATTATTGTTGGGCTGTTTAAAATACTATAAACCGTATTAGGGACATTAACTTGATTAAATTGAAAGAGAACAGACCAAAGAACACGAAAACCAAAAATTGATTTGAGAGTCGCTTAAAAATCGAACAAATATTTCTTTCAAGATCGTTGGTACGATGTAAAGAAATTTACCAACTAAAAATTTGGTTTTTACCTACGTCTCACAGGGGAAAGCAAAGTACTAGCACTAAAAAGATAGGCAAACAGCTACAACCAATAATAAATGCTCTTATTATATTACGTCACTAGCAGAATTTTAATTATAAACTTGTATTAAATAGACAATATTGATTTGGCTTTGTTTAACTTATGCCATTTACTTAATTATTTATGTAATTTTAAAAGCTGTTACTTTCAGAAGTTGTTTATTTTTATGGAATAGTCCGTTATGCCAGATTATTTTCCTCTTGTGTAGCAGCGTATTGGTAGACCTGTAAATAACACTTAAAGTTAAAATGCATAACATATTTAATCAAATATGTTATTGAACATATGAGTGAACAAATTATAGTTTCTATGAGAAATTTTTCCAAAATTTAAGTTGAATAAATTTAGTTAAAATTAGTTGATAGAAAATTGCAGTTTCAACTCTTATTTAAAGATCAATTATTGTATTGTTATTAGTAATTAGAATAGTACATATACATTTATTTAAATATAGTTCCACGTATAAATATTTGAACGAAAAAATTCCTATATAATGTAAATAATTTCAGCAGTGGTGGTGATATGAGACATCGTAAAAAGAAACATGTAGAACAAGTAGTTCTTGGATCACGACGCTTCTGACAAGAAGCCTATGACGGAACAAGTTGATATTTGCAACTTGTAACATCTTAATAGTAGCATAAGAACATTTACTAGTAGTTTTTGGTTTCTACTGAAGAAAGCATTTCTTGAATATTTTGCAGTTATCAAGTTGCTTCTAGTGAGAGTAACACTGAAAACCGTAATTTAAAAAAAAGTTTCTTATGATCAAATGCTACGTACCTTGAAATTTAGTGAGTATTAATATCAAACATCTGCAGTTTAATGCTTTAGAGAAAATAATCGGTTCTTAGTTGAAAAAACTTTTTATTTTATTTATCTTCCCGAAACGTTTGGTTATTAATGAATGTTATCAAATAATATTGATGTATCAAAAAATAAGGGATACCAGAAAAAATTAAGAAGGGCATAAAATTTAGAATCATTAACTTACTACTAGGTTTTCGGTGTCGACCAGAGTAATCGAAGTATCGGCTAGATCATACAGCAGGTAAATAAAAATTTTGAAATGAACTAACGGATAAACATTGCTAAAAGTTGCAGTGTAGACTAGAAATAGTAAAAGTCAAGGTCAGTAACTGGTCTACGAAACATAATTAAGAGTAAAAATAGCTATAAGTATCACCAAGTTAGGAATCATACAATGCGCGGCGCATATCGGTCTTCGAGGGGTCGACTCTGGCTAATAAGCGTGAACAACAGAACAGAGATATTAAATAATCACGGCCAAAGGCGATGCATTAAAAAAATCAGTAGAAATTTACAGTAACGTAAAAAATAGGTAATGGGGGGATTTAATAGTTAATAAGCAACAAATCCATATAAAAACGTACAATGTGGATAAATTAACGAGGGAAAAGAAAGAGTAGAAGGATGGAACGTAGAGGGAGGTTTTAGTAAAAGCAAGAAAATGATCAGAACACTAGTAAAAAGCCAACGAAAAAGGACGACAAAAGATAAGCTACTAATTATGCTACAACAGAGCAAGTACAATAAAGAAATAAGAGAAATAAAGAATGAAAATAAATTACTTAAAAAACAAGGCAATAATAAAAGATAATGTAGTTATTACAAAGGAGTTAAGGGAAACTAACGACAGACTAGAACAACTACAAAAAAGAGGAGAAGAGAGAACATAATGGTAAAAGGATTAGCTCTGAACGCAAGGAATCAAGGGGAGGTAAATGACGAAATAAAAAACATTCTTAAGGAAAAATTTAAAGTAGAGGTCAAAATTAAAGTAATACATAAAGTGGGACCAAAATTATATCTAGTAAAATTAGAGAGTTTCTAAGAAAAATGGAAATAATTAAGAACAAGATGAAATTGGCTAGAATGAAAAGTGTCACAATATACATAAACAATGATCTGACAAAGCAAGAAAGAAACGTTGACAAACAAATTAGGAAAAGAGCCGAGGAGAAAGAGAAACAAAGAAAACTAGTGAAAAGTGTATACCAAAAATTAACCGTAGACAGGAAAATATGAAAATGGAACAGAGATAACGTCATGCTAGAACAAATAAATGATAAAGTGTCACAAGGTGAGGACTATATATTAGTAGACAAAAATTATAGAATAGAAGTAAAAGACACAAGGGTGACAAGAGGACCCAAAATATAATCTGATAATTACCTAGTTATGTCTAAAATAAAGATATAGGTATTAAAACAAAAACAAGTAAACAAAATTGGGGAAAAGAAATATATTTGTGCAGAAAAAATCAAAAGGTACAAGGAAAGAGACTATAACGCAAGAGTAGAATCAGAGATTGACAAAAATAAAAGAAATTGTAGAGAGATTAAACGTAGAAGAGGTGTGGAAATTTATAAAAAAAGTGTTAAATAAAGTAGATAAGGAAGTTTGTGGTATAATAAAAATTAGAGAACATAATAAATAAACTAGGTGGTCAAATGAAGAAATAAAAAACAAGAAAGAGAAATGGAAGAAATATTCGAGAGATAGAACAAATGAAAAATATGACAGATATAAAGTAAACTAAAGTAAACATAAAATAAAAATGATGGCAAAATTAGCAAAGCAAGAATTATGGGAAGAGTTTGAGGATTATCTTAAGAATCAGAGGAGTGGGAAATAAACTAATAAACTTTATTAAAACTGTACATAAAAACACAAAGATCTACGTTAGAACTAAAAATACAAGATCGAAAGAATTTGTAATCACGCAGGGTTTAAGACAAAGAGGAGTCCTCAGCCCACTACTATTCAACGTAATAATGGACAGTGTTATGAAGGAAATAAAGATAAAAGTGAAGAAACTGAAGGTGGGATACTAGAACATGGAGCTGGTGGAGATAGCAGAGAATGTTTTTTCAGACGATTGTTGGTTTATGAATCTTAGATATTTAGGCAAAGGCTTTAGAAGCTAGAAACAAAAATAAATGTAGAAGAAACGAAAGCTATTTAAATACCTAAAAGTGAAAATATAGAAAACGGCAGAACTAAATGATAGGTTAGAAGCAGTGGCAAAACTGTACTATGCCTTAAATAATGCGTTTCTAAGGAAAAAGGAGTATGGAAGCAAACTAAGATTATAAAAGATGTATAAAACCATATTTAAATTTGTATTACTCTACGGAAGTGAAAATTGAATATTAACGAAACGAATGAAAATAAAATACGAGGGCGTGTTGAAAAGTAATGCCTTCAAATTTTTTGTTTTGTTCTCAATATCGGTTGAGGTATTATATGTTATGCATATTATACGGTCGACTTTCTCGCTTCGCTGACATGAGTTGCAACCCTCTGCCGCTAGAGGGCTCCGAGTTGTAGCGTGTAACATGGCGGTATGTAACGTAACTATGTCGGTGCCTGAGAAACAGCATGCTGTAATTGAGTTTCTAACCGCAGAAAACGTGCTTCTAATTGAAATCCATAGAAGAATGAAAGCTGTATGCGGTGATGATTGTATCGACATCAGTAATGGGCGACATTGGGTTGTTCGTGCTCGTAACGAAGGAAACTTCAACGTTTGTGACAAAGCTCGGAGTGGACGACCACGTACGGCAACCGACGAGACCCATCGGAGTCGGGTTGATAAACTCATCAGAGAAAATTGCCAGATAACACAACGCAGCTGTCAGGTAAGAGTGGCATATTACGAGAGCGTGAACAGGTCATGATTGCAGAACTGCAATACAGAAAACTGTGTGCACGGTAGGCGCCTTGAATGCCCACTCCTGATATGAAACAGAGGAGATTGGACATCTGCCAACAATTTCTTTTGCGTTTTGAAGGTAAGGGTGATGGGTTTCTTAACAACATTGTGACAGGTGATGAAAGCTAAGTTCACCGTTTTGACCCCGAAAACAAGAGCATTAATGTTCTACCACAAAGGATCACCGACGCTAAAAATGTCCAAGACTACGCTATCAGCAGGCAAAGTCATGCTCATAGTGTTCTTGGATGTTTAAGGTGTGGTGTATTTGGAATTCATGCTTAAACTATAAAAAAAAACATCATAAACTCTGCAAGGTACTGCGAGACCCTCAGAAAATTAAAAGCACGAATTCGAAGAGTTTGTCCACACACGAAGCACCTTCTCCTTTAGCATGACAATTTCAGATCACACACGAGCGCTACAAAATCTGCAATCCGACGCCTTGGGTTCACTGTCATCAATCATACTCCATACAGTCCAGACTTAGTTCCATCCGATTTTCATCTGTTTAAAACTTAAAGAACATTTTCGAATAGTTCATTTTGATAGTGATGAAGCGCTGCAAGCAGAGATGAGGTTGTGGCTCCGTCAACAAACTCAACCATTCTACAGTGGCAACAAACTGGTCTTTCGTTTGGAGAATGTGTTCGTCGCCGGGGTTATTCTGTTAAGAAATGAATATATAAAAATGAAGAATAAAAATGTAGAATGTTAATAAATTTTTTTTTATTTAAAGAAGAACTATAAGAGTTTTTACATAAAAATTTTTGAAGCATTACTTTTTAATACGCCCTCGTACAAGCAATGGAAATGGGGTTTTTAAGAGGAATAATAGGAACAACTAAGAGAGCTAGAGTAAGAAATAGTAAAGTAAGAAAAGAACTAGAAGTGCAAACAATAAAGGAAGATATCCAATGATGACAATTAAGATGGTTCGGTCGCTTGGCACGAATGGAAAAGAAGAGAACAGTTAAGAAAGTATGACAAGCAAGAACACAGCAGAAAAGAACAATAGGTTGACAAAAATAAGTGGGAATGACATGGAACAAGAGGATAAGAACTTGTAATTAATAGTTTGTTTATTTTTGTGTTTCACTTACTGTAAATAAAGTCAATTGTTTTTTTGATTTTTTTAATTTATAGAATACGAAGTATCTAATACGTTTTGTATATATTTATGTAAATTGTTTGGTATATGATAAATATCAGTTGTGTTACAAAAACAAATTATGTAACGTTTGTGTTATCCTCGATGTTGTCATTATAAATTATAGACTTATTGTTTCTTGTTCTTATTATGATTAGCGAACTACCGGAACTGCAGCCATAATGGCTTATTGTGCTTGCTAACAGGCACTTAAAGCTAGGACATCACATACACCCATGAGTTGATCGAGACTCGAACTCGCCTGCGCCGGCTCAGGACAGAGGAACAATGATCTTGACCACTGAGCCATTACAGCCATTAGATAGGTATTAGTATAATCTGTATCATTTGGTCTTAATCCTACTATACAGTCTGCAACGCTTTTTACATATATACACCACCTACAATATCCTTTTATTTATTTAATTTTTATAGAATGCAATTTTACGTTCTTACCTCATGCAGGATCCAGTCGCAATTTTATTACAACGTCGAGGCGCGCTTTTGATCAATGTTCTGACATAATCCCTGGGTAGTTGTCGCTATAACTTTTGCACTTCTGAAGATAGCTCGAAATTTATACTTCGTAAGGGACTACATATTCCCGAAAAGATTGTAACGGCCAGTTCAATGTCTATAGTCTGTTTTACATTTTTATTCTTACTGTAACGCCCACTTAGGTGATTTAAATTAGTCCTCTTGCAAGATACAGCTGCCCTTATTTTTGTCAAACCATTTTTGGTGACTACAGAAAATACTTCTTGATGCAATCGCAGCAATCTTTTACATTAAGAATATACGTCAAGAAACATTAAGTGCGAAATCCACTTGAATTCAAGCATCTTTAGATATTTTATAGTATCTAAAAAGTGCCATAAATCCTATTCTTGCATTTTGCAGTCTTTTTCCTTAGTACTCATATCCAAACCGGTAATTTGTCACTGAACATTACCTTATTTAATTCGCGGTTTATATTTTCTGTAGTCTTATCAGTCTTTGCGACATTTTTTTGTAAATGAGATTTTATCATAGTGCTTTAGCATTTGAATTTGTGTTTGTTTAATGTGCGTATAATTGTCGTGTGAGACACATGAATATTCCTCCCTGTAAGTTATTTTTGCCCAGCACGCAACATTAAAGCTGAATTGTTAATGAATAGTTAGTTCTATTACACGGGCCACTTGCTATTCAGAGAATTTTTTGTTGAGCTTCGTTCTGGCGAATTATCAACAACTTATTGATTCATTTATTTGTTTACAAAAGCTTTTTAAGCGCTACATATCTTTAGCAGCCTCACTAAAACTCATTTACTGTCATTTTGAATGCGTGTTAAAATTTAAGTACATTTTATTTTTTATATGTAGAAGGGTTGCAGATCAGAAGATCACGACACAATTTAACGTGCTAATTTTGCATTTTTATGCCTCATTTAAATCGTTTTATAATATATCCTATAAACTATTAGTGCTAGATGCCTTCGTTTCTGAATTTATTGTCACTTTCTAATAGAAACAAAATTATTTTGTATGAACAACATGTGTCAAATAGATTTGTTAATATTTATTTTTTATTATT
The DNA here is from genome assembly GCA_036346155.1 of Sinelater perroti. Taxonomy (NCBI): domain Eukaryota; kingdom Metazoa; phylum Arthropoda; class Insecta; order Coleoptera; family Elateridae; genus Sinelater; species Sinelater perroti. Next base: position 5,948,819 of record JARFIY010000001.1, on the reverse strand, counting down.
TAGAATACAAAATTAGATTAATATTATCGCCCTATTATAATTATTAAGATCAATGATAAACAATATTTTAGTACTTTATTATCACAAAAAACAATTTATTTTCTATTAATTGGGTTATATAAAACTATTATTGTTTATTCTTTACTTACGGCATGCATATCGATAATAAATTCATTAATCTAATAATGAGAACCTCCGACACTTAGCGGTAAATGGGGGAGCGAAAGTAATAATGAGTAGTAAAGAGAAAGCTGCAAAAGTAGGACTACTCATGATTAACACAATTCACTACAAATATACCAAATACAGACGAAAGAATTTTAATTCATTGACAAACAATAAAAATATATATATATATATACACAAGTGCCTCAGGCACTCAAAATTATTACATCGTCCAACTTGAAATGACTACACTGAAAGAAAATGTACAGCGCTATTTTGGCAAGTGACTTTAAAAGATGGCGTATTTAGTCCGGATTTCAAAAAGGTATGACCCTTGCTAAATTAATTCTTAAATAAGGAAAAAATGTTTTTTTCTAAAGAAACCCGATCTCAAGCTATTTCTTTTTACTTAGTTGAAATGCTTCTAATGCACGCTAGGTTTCCTTTAAGTCCCTAGTTTTAAGGTACAAGTTTGAGTGAGATAGACCCTAATTAATAAAAGAACCACTACCAGGCTAAGGATACCATGGGTCATCAAATAGTGACTCATTTTTTTTAAGTTTCAAATAAAATTCAATTATTGGAATCAAAAGTTTATTTAATTCATTAAAAATATTCAAATTGTTTGCCTTCAGCCACAATGCAAGTCTTACATCTTTTGTAAAATTCGGTGTCAATATTTTCGATTTTTTTTGAATGCCTATAATTTTAAAAGTACACGACTAAGATTTTTTTATTATTTATATACATAGGACATTCTATAACACAAGGTAAAGAAAATTGAAAAATTGAGATGGATAAGAGAATTAGACTAGGATAGGGGCCCATGGAAATTTCAGCATACTGAACATATGTATACCAATGGCATTCAAAACAACAGGTTTACAACGAGTGCATACTCCCAGTTGTTACATACGGTTCTGCAATCTGGGTCCTGACTAAAAAGATTAGGAACAAGCTAAGATTATATCAGAGGGCTTTACAGAGAAGGATTTTCACTGGGAGATTACAAAACAAACTAATGGGCAAGAGAAAAATCCAAAGTTATAGGAATGATAAAAAAATTGGCTCTTCAAAATGGCAATGGGCAGGGCATGTAGCCACACATACAAAAAAATGGAGCGACTACATCACCAGATAGAAAGCATGGGGAGAACAAAGAAGTACTGAAAGACCCCAACATTGCTGGTATGATGAGATAAAGTAAGTTGCGGGACTCAACTGGCATCAAGTTGCACAAAACAGAAACACATAGACAAATATGAGAGAGGACTATATCTAATGGATAGAAAATGATTAAAGAAGAAGAACTAAAGAGGGTGATTTAAAATTTTGAGCAAAATTTTGTAAATCTACAATAAAAAGTAAGATTAGTGACAAATAAAGGGTGAACACAGCAAAATTAAAGCATTTAAAATTATTTTATATTTTTTTATTTATTTTTTATCATAACATCAGTACAGCAGTTTATGAGCTGTCTATCTAAGCAGACTGTCCAATCAGCGTAGAATTATAACTTTGTTTCGGTATAGCCATGATAGTTTTGGAAACGTTCGACCGGCTTTAATTTGTTCGTGTGTACGAAACCGTTTTGACCGAGAGTTCGATTGGTGGCAAGAGTTTTCACATCCCGGAGGTCGTTTGTTGCATGTAAGGGAGTCGATATTTGCCGATGGAGAAAATCGGTCCGTTTTGTTTTTGTATTTGACCCGGCGAGGAAAATAGAAAAATCCTGTTGTAAACCTCGGAAAAACGCTTCCAATTGACCCCGCAGCAAAGATTGGGGTAACTTGTCCTTTTTTCCGCCTACACCCCTCTCTCCTCTTTCTCAATTTCCGCTTCCAAGGTGGGTGTCTTCCAGCTTTTTGGTCTTTTAATTAAAATTCCTTTGTTTAAAATTAAAAATATGATACAGTCCGCTTAAACCTAAACATTTGCCAAATGATGTTTTAAATGAAGTACAACGTCGCAAATTAATTTTGCACGGACATATCTACAATTCCAACTTGAGTATTCGCCAGCTTACTTGAAAAGCAAATGTTCCTAATTCTACTGTTGTTCGTGTGCTAAAACAGTTCAGGACACGACTTTCGACAAAAATAAACTAGGAAGTGGAGGTGAACATGGAATGACAAATCAGCAGGAGAAACAGGGTGTTGCTGTTTTTTAAAGACAGTTCGAAGATCTCTTCGCGAGAGGTGGACAAGAAAGTCAAAATTTCGCAGTTTTTTATACAAAAACTAAAAGCCAGAGCCGTTCCAAAAATTTAGGGCTCAAACAGCCCCTGATCGGAATGTAAAACAAAATCAAATAACACAGTCCAATTCCCGTAAGTTGTACAAACATCTATAGATGCAATATCAGTATGTGGTAATGGATCATAAAACATATTGCTTCGCCAACTTCAATTATATTGCTGGCAAAATTACTACACTGATCGCAGCTGGAAAGATGCTTCAGAGGACTGCAAAATAAAATAGAATTTCCGAAAAAAATCTCTTATCTGCCAATTATACGCAGTTGTTTGCAGAGCAGTATTTTTATCACTACTAAGTTTATCAACTTGCACATTTATCGAAAAGAGTGTTTGTAAAAGCATCTTTTGACGTTCCTCCAGCAGTACGATATTAAACCACTTTTTTGGACAAATCTTGCGACGTGGCACTACTCTAAGGCAACGAAAAGTTGTAGTACATGGCTAATGGTGTAAATAAAATAGGTACGACAGCTCATACCATCGAAGAGTTCCCGATTCAAGTGGCTATAACCATCACGAAAAATTCAAATAAAGTTCGTATAAAAATTGATGACACCAGCACGTCGTAAAGTTTGTGCAGTGGAGGGATACCCCAATGTTTTTGGATGATGAATTGTTTTGTAATGTATTTAAAAACTACATAAGTCTAATAAATATATTTCCAAATATTTTGTGTAAATTTTCTCAACTACGGTGCTCAATTTTAGCTGTGTGCGCCCTTTATGATGTGAATTATATTTGATTAATAAATATTTCTCTGTAAGGATAACATCTAGACATTAGTAGAATTTATAAATTTGAGGAAGGAGTCAGTTTTGTAATATCGCGAGATACGATAAGTTAATAACCGTTTTACCATAAAAAAATAAAGGTCCATAAACATTTGTTCCCGATACGATACAGAACACATTGATTTTCAGAAAGTTCCTCTCAGATTTGTGTTGCATGGGGATTTTGTAATCCGCATATCTAAATATTATGTCGATTGACTTCCTTTGTCACCAAAAATTAAACGCAATAAAAAAGTGTTTGTTTTTACATATTTTAGAGCTTATAATTAACCTGAATTAAAAAACGATAATAATAAATTCATTGTTAAATTAATATGTGATTAACCACCACGAGTGTGTAATGCAATATGGGTCTTATCAAATACGTGCGGCTCAAGTTTCTCTTAAGTCGCGCTCTGAAATAATAAGTAATTAGTAAAATGTTTAATTATTAAATCATTCAAATAACGTATTAGTAAAGTAACTGCGTAATAATATATATCTTGTAAAGTACAATTGATTAGAAGTAAACATCAAAGCCGGTTAGAAATCAAAGCATATAAAAACATTTAGGTGTTATCGTTGGTATCATTGTTAAAAAAAAACACACAATTTAATCCATGGTATCTTCATTTTAAGGTTAGTAAATAAATACAATGGGAGTAGGATATTTTTTTGTTTTGGTTTAAGCTTCATATATATAACATATAATTTTTCTTTATCATTCATTGTAGTATTAAAGAATTACTAATGACTAGCACCACATGCTATTCATGACTGCATTAATATGTACGGTTTGTACGTAAATTACTAATAAGTTATGGTCTTCTAAATGTTCTATATTATTATTTGATTTATTAGTACTGATAATTATAAAACACGTATTACTTGTTAGCATCCATTAGTTGTACTGTCATTGCTGCCTGGTTCATAGTTATTCACTGTCACTACTTAAGATATCTTCTTTTTTTTTTATTAATTTAACCAGCGTATTTACAATCTACTCCTAATTTGAGTATTAAGTAAAATTATATAACAATACAATGTCATGCGGTGAGCTCTAGCCAGTGCTAGTCTCCCTAATGATTACATCAGTTTTGATTAGGTTGTGCTAGGTCCAGCGGCCATTGTCGTTTGAGCCTTCTTGCGATGTCCAGTTGATTGGAGAGTTGTTCAATGAGTTGGTTAGGGTGTCCTGCCAAGTTACTGCTATAGTTAGTTGAGAGCCTTTTGATTTCACTATCTACGTAGGGAACTCCTAGGTCGTTATGAAGGGTGTCGTTCTTTATGTACCATGGTGCATTGGCCAGCATACGGAGGGTTTTGGACTGGAATCTTTGAAGGATTTTAGTGTGTGTCGCTTTGGCGCATCCCCAGAGTTGAATCCCGTAGGACCATATGGGCTTCAGGATGACTTTATACAGCAAAACCTTGTTTGATAGAGAGAGTTGGGAATGTTTTCCAAGTAACCATGCCATTTGTTTGATTTTGAGATCTAATTGCTTCCTTTTGGCTTTGATATGCGAGTTCCAATTGAGTTTTTGGTCGAGGTGCAAGCCGAGGTATTTTACTTCCCTATGGATTGGAATTGGGGTGTTATTTATGCTGGTTTGAGCGCATTCGATACGTCTTATAGTGAAGGTTATTTGAGCCGATTTATCAGTATTGACTGAAATTCTCCACTTATGGAACCAGGCTTGCAGTGAGTCTAGATGCTGTTGAAGATGTTCCACAGCAAGTTCAGGAGATTGGTTGACTGAAAGGATGGCCGTGTCGTCAGTAAATGTCGCAAGTATAGTGTTGTCTGTGGTTGGTGCATCTGATGTATAAATTAGATATAGCAGTGGTCCAAAGACGTTGCCCTGCGGGACTCCGGACTTGATTGGATGGATATCTGAGACTGCACTGTTCATTTTGACTTGGTAGGTTCGGTCTGTGAGGTATGACTTGAGTAGTACGTATAGCTGACTGGGGAGGTGTAATTTGAGTTTGTATAACAAGCCAGTATGCCACACTTTGTCAAACGCTTGCTTAATGTCTAGGAACACCGCTGGGCATACATTCTTCTTCTCCATGCTTTCCATTATATGAGTGATGATTCGGTGGCTTTGGTGAATGGTGGAATAGCTTTCACGGAATCCAAACTGGTGCAGTGGGATAAGCTGGTCTAGGTCTACAGATTTCTTAATGCGCTTGAGTAGTAGCCGTTCAAGAAGTTTGGAAAGGAGAGGCAGGAGACGTATTGGTCTGTAGGATTGTGCTTGGGTGGGCGGTTTCCCAGGTTTCGCAATCATTATTATCTGGGCATGTTTCCATAACATAGGGAAGTAGCAGAGTTGTAGTATTCTGTTAAATATTGTGGTAATTAGTACAATCGCTTTTCTGGGAAGGTTTTTAAGTACTTCTCCAACCATTAGGTCATATCCTGGTGCTTTACGCACGCTTGTTAGTTGTATTTGTTGAGAAACTTCTGCTGGCGTAAAGATATCTTCTGACAACATTTTTTCAGTTTGGTATGCACGAATTTCCTTTGCAAGTTATAGTAAAGTAAACCACTGCATAAACTGATAAATTTTTTTAGCAGTTTTAATAAATAACTGCCGAATAGTGGGTAGGGATACCGGTTTCTTTTCATAGTTGCAAATTTCTAATATACCAACGTTGGTAATCATACGCATCATCTTATTTTGCAGACTTGTTTAATTATGTAGATTAGTATTGGATGCACCAAATACGTGATTCATATAATATAAGTAGTTTGATCATAAAAATGTATATTAATATCCAACATTGTAGCTTAAATATTAACTTTTTGTTACAATTAGGTAGAGCATATTGAGCCTGACATATGATTTTGAGATTTTTTTTATTTATATGATAGTTACAGGTGAGCTTTCTATCTAAGTAAATTCCAAGGAAGCTTATGGTAGGATTCGGGAAATTCTATGCTATTGGAGTGTTGTTACATAAGTTTTAGGGCTCTTCTGGTCGACGGAGGGTGGACATTTTTAACTCGCACTTGTCAGCTATAAGTCCGATACACCTTTTGTTGAACCAGAGGATAAGCAGTTCATGCTTTTTAGAGCTTATATGCTGCATGACGAATATCAAGGTCTTACGTTAGTATAGCATAATCATCGGCACACATGACGAGGTCAGCAACATGTTGAATAATATGGGATCCAAAATATTTGGACAACGTTAGCATTAACTTGGTGAATCGTTCTAATAATATATGGAACATAAAAAGTATGTTAATATTTGCAATTTGTGTATTAATTTAATAGTGCAGACAGAGAATTGTGTCGCCTCTAAAAATATTACCAAAGTACACATTTTGTCTTTATATGTTCTTTATAATTCAAAAAATTTGTTGGTTGTTTGAGTGTGAAATTTTAAAGCCGGATTGGTGAACGAGTATGTTTAAATTGATTTAAGTGCGTATATTACTTTAAGAAGATTGGACACAGTGGAGAGCAGGTTAATAAGTTCGATAGTGGGTGGGGTTTTTATAGTGCTTTCTAGGTGTAGTTCCAGATATTGGGAAAACAAGGAATTCTTAATATTAAATACAGCTGTTAGAAAAGTAAAGGATTTGTCGGGTATGTTTTTAAGAATTATATGGAGTCAAATGCTCAATGTGAATAAGCCTAGAATTGATATTTGATCAATTTCCGACGCCTTTCCATTTCTTAAGTGTTTAGTATGTTATTACACTTTAAACTAAGAAACTGGGTCGATTACTATTTGGTCATTAGCATTGACACCGTTGATTAATTTGTTCTATTTGATAGATGAGGTTTGTTATTCTGATCGTCTATTGTGGTGAAAAATTTTTCTAAACGCTCTGCAAATATTTTGTATTTATCTTTGTCGTCAAAGTAAGTGTCAATATTAATTTTAGAGATGGGACAATCACTGATTATTTGAGAATCTTATTTGTGGTTGATTCTCTGAGGTTAAGAAATTCTATGTATTAGTTATCAGAGTTTATTTTGAATTGGTTCAATAGTTTAGGTACAGTTCTGATTAGACTGTTAAGTAGTCTGACCAGTAGGTATTAAATAGTTTGTCATTGTCAACGTACCCGATTTTATTTCTTAATGAAGTTTGTTATATAAATGAAGGGAGTTTGATAGCTTGTTGTTCTTTGAGGTTGAATAACTGTTGTGGCTTTTTGAATGACCTTCGTTATTGTATTTATGAAAATTGAAACAGCGTTATTAATGTCTAGTTAAGAGGGGAGATTAGTTGAGCATTGAAGTTAAGAATTAACTAATAATTGGAATAGTACTCATTCAACTGGATCATTTATCAATTTTGGGAATTTGAATAATAATTTGCTCCGTGAGGACGGTTTGAGTTAATCAGAAAGTAAGGTTTTTATGTATTACTACAACAAGAATATTTGGTAATTGATTAGATTTGAAACTAGTATTTTTTAGCTTAGCACCATTAAGTTTGAGTTTCAACGTTTTTTATCATGAAAAACACTTACCATTAATCTTAAACGAGAGTTTTAATTTCGTCGAGGTTAAGTATATTTGTAGGGGCTTGTATGCAGATACTAGAACTACACAGTAAGCTAGATAAGTCGATTGAGATTTCTGCAATATTTTTGTTAATGATTATTATAGTCAATTAAATTTTTTTAATTTTTTTCTTATTACATGGTATTAGTAGATAGGTTTTGGCGATACAGGCGATACGTAGATCAGATGAAGTCTAATAGTTTTTTAATTTGGTAAAGATAAAAATGAGTTAGGCTTGTCTGAGTTTTTGTTACAGACAGTAATTTTGCTCAAATTAACGGAGTCGGGATTATTGGCAGCTATTTTTGGTGTAAGTTGTCTTAGTGTTCATGTTTCTGGTTACAAAGGCATTAGAGTTAAAAGGTCTGATTGTGAGAAAAAAGTTCTTTACTTGAAAATTCCCTTAGCTTCTATAGTTTACCCGAATTTAGTACTAAGAAGAGGTACTTACTTTTTTATTTAATAGTTGGGTGGTTTTATTAACCGGATATTTTAGATGAATCAAAGCATTTCGGCAATGAAGTTGGAACATTTCGTATTATTACTGAGAAACCTATAGTCTTAAGGTTCCGGTATGTGTAGTTGCTAGTCTTGTGTTCATCATAGTATGTAGAGAAATTTCTGTAATTATTGACATCCGTTAAGTTTATTCTTGATTGAGTGCCTTTATATGTCGTAGTAAAATCTTGATTTACTACTCGTATATTTCCAATATACTTTATTACGTTTTAGTAATGCATCTTTGGATCGTATCTTATTCTGCTTGCACATTTAATCATGCTCATTTTTAGAGTTGTGAGAAATTTCTTACGTTGTTTTACAATGTATAAAATTATATTATAAATAAATGGATATAAATGTTAAATAAGTATCATTTATGTCGTTATCTCCTAGCTATGTTATAGGTAGTTTATTTAAGTTTTTATTTGTTGACGAGGTAATATGGTACTCTATTTTTACTTACTGAAAGTTGGCCCTTGGTTTCTTATAAATTATAGTTTTGGTTTTATTTGTGTTAATTTTAAGGTATTTAAAAGTGTGTTTAGAGTTGGACTACTTATCGGCATAACACAGCAATTAGTATATTACGGCGCTACAAGAATTGATAATTGGTCACTTATCAAGTTTTAAAGGGAAGCGGTTTAATACAATAGTTAAAAATATCAAAATGCATAATGTTTAAAAGTTAAAAAAGTTCTCGGAAACACATTTGCGTTTAATCAAGGTTCTGTTCGAATTTTTAATTTATTTCTTATTTTTTATGTTATGCGAAATCAAATATATTTAATTAGGTTAAGTTGCAGGAAGAAAATACAAGTAATATTTGTTACAGAAGAATAGATGCTATTTTTAAGTATATCATTTTATTCTTATCAGTATTTCTAATTTGTTAATTTTAATTTTCATGCAAATTTATTTATGTGGAATTATCGTTGTTACTGTTCTGTTTACTATTAAGTATAGCCTTCAAATCTAAAAAATCACGTTTGGGATGTTTAATTAATCATAAAATTTTAACAAAGTAGTCTAAAATATCGGAATAAAATGGTATCTTCGTTTATTCTTGAACTTGTCAATTAAATAGCCCAAAGAAAAATAAAATAACTAACAATTACAAAATTATCTCCCTTTCCAAAAATTTTTTTTTTTGTTTATTGAAACAATACATCAGCAATCAGAATTACAAGAGATTCTATGAGCTAATTTGTTGTTAAAGTTGATTGGCTTGATGAGGTTGGCACCCATTGGTGCTTCCTCGCAGTTTCCCAATCCTATTGATTGAGGATGATGGATTCACACTGGAGGATTCACGTTAGTTTGTAGGTCCCAAGGCCATTTCCGCTTTAATCGCCGAAAGTTTGGTTGTAACGTAAGTGGTTGTATAAGGTCGTTTGGATGATATGTAAGTCTATCATAGTGTCTGGTTGCCCGTTCCGTAATTACATCACGCACGTATGGTGTGTTGGAGTCGGTATGTAGGGTGAGATTTGTCACGTACCATGGAGCATCCATAATAGTTCTTATTGTCTTGGATTGGAATCTCTGGATTATGTCTACGTTAGAATAGCTAGAGCAGCCCCACAGCTCACATCCATATGTCCAAATAGGACGTAAGATGGTTTTATTTATAAGGAGTTTACTCTCGGTTGCTAAAGATGATTTCCGACCTATTAGCCAGTACATTTTTTTAACTTTCAGATCCATGGTTTTGCGCTTCTTCTTTATGTGTTGTTCCCAAGTTAGCCTTTTGTCCCAGTGTAATCCCAGATACGTCACTTCTTCAGATTGTGGTACATCAATGTTGTTTATGGTAACAGGAGGGCATATTCCCCTTCGCATTGTAAATGTTATTTGAACTGACTTATTTTCATTCACCTTAATTCGCCATTTGTCTAGCCATTCTTCTATTAAATGTATGTATTCCTGCAGTAATCTTGTAGCAGCTAAAGGGTCTTCATTGCACGCGAGGATGGCAGTATCATCTGCGAACGTTCCCATTTCTGTGTACGGTATTATTGGTATATCAGCAGTGAAAAGTAAGTATAGGACTGGGCCAAAAACGCTGCCTTGGGGAACCCCAGCGGTAATTGGCTGTAGTGTCGAGATTTTGTTTCTGAATTTTACTAGGAAATAGCGGTTTGAAAGGTAGGATTGGAAAAGGAGATAATATTGGTGCGGAAATAATGCTTTTATTTTAGCCAGTAACCCTTTGTGCCACACCTTATCAAAGGCTTGTCGGATGTCCAGGAATACTGCCGTGCAGTACTTCTTACTTTGAAAAGCTTTCTGAATTACGTTAGACATGCGATGGCACTGTTGAATAGTAGAATGATCTCGTCTGAATCCAAATTGGTGCTTTGGGATCCAATCATCCAGTGGTGTGTCTTTATTTAACCGACTTAATGTCAGCTTTTCTAGGAGTTTGGCAATTATTGATAACAGGCTAATTGGGCGATAAGATTGCACTTCATTTGGCGGCTTACCAGGTTTCAATATTACTATAATTTGCGACATCTTTAGTTGCGGCGGCCAGTAGGTTAAGCGCAGAATTGCGTTAAATAATGCTAGTAGTTGTCTTTCCCCAGTTTCTGGTAGCTGTTTAAGGATAGGACCAGTTATGAGGTCGTAGCCTGGTGCTTTTTTGTTGCTCAAGAATTTTATCTCCTGACGTAATTCACCGATTTAAAGATCCCGTATTGGGAATGAAAGTTGTAGTGGGGCTTCGAGGAAGGTGTCTACTTCTATATCTATTGTTTCAGAGTTAGGTCTAAATACTTCTGCCAGATATTGTGCGAATAGGTCAGCTTTTTCTTGGTCAGATCTGGCCCACGAACCGTCTGTGTTACGTAGCGGCGGTATATGTACCTGTGGCCTCTTGAATCCCTTTGTGGCTTTCCATATAATGTAGTCGTCCTTGGAAAGAGAAGTTGCATATTGTTGAAATGTGTCGTTTTTTACTTCTTTCAGTTTTCGTTTAAGTTTATTAGTAATTCGATTGTACTTTGTTTTGTCGTTTCTATTATGTGTTCGTTGCCAGACTGCCCTAGCTTTCCTTTTTTCCTTAACCAGCTCCATCACTTCTCTTGGGAAGTTTTGTGAGCTGGGGTTTTGCTTTTCCATGCGCGGTGTAGCATACCATGTTGCCTCTTGTGTAGTAGTTATAAATTTGTTGATTCCACTGTCCAACTCTTCAGTCGTTTTTAGGCTTATATTAAGATCAAGATGTTGATCCATATACTCTTTAAAGGCGTCCCAATTTGTGCGTCTGTTACATAACATTGGTTTGGCTTCTTTTCTAATTACTGTAGCACTAATAGTAAGTATGACAGGTGTGTGGTCAGATGATAGATCATAACTGGATGTTATGTCTACGTAGTTAGATGAAACTCCTTTAGCAACGAAGAAATCTAACAAATCCGGAATTTTGCCAGGGTCCGTTGGCCAGTACGTTGGGCTACCTGTTGAGAAATATGTATAATTATTATCAGTTATGAGTTTAATAAGTTCTCTGCCTTTTGTGGTTATCAGTCTACTGCCCCATCTGGTATGCTTCGCATTAAAGTCTCCGCCAGTTATAAATCCTGACCCTAAGGAGTCAAAGAATGGCTGTAGCATGAGTTTGGTTATTTGGTGCCGGGAGGGGCAATATGTTGCCGCTATTGTAATTGGATTTGGTAGTTTATTTACTTCAATCACTGTGGCATGTAAGAAATTTTCTTCGAATTTTGGTAGTTCGTGTTATTGATTCACGAATGATAATGGCAGTGCCTCCATGTGCCGTACCATCCGGATGTTCGGTGTGGTAAATAAGGTAGTGCGGTATTTTTATGTGGGTTCTTACAGTAAAATGGGGTTTCTGATATAAGAAGGATATCAATGTTGTTTATACTGAGGAAGATTTCGATTTCTTGTTTTTTTGATTGGAGGCCGTTGGCGTTCCAGAGTGCAATTTTAAGGAATTTGGCCATTATCGAACTAATTTATTTATGACCGTCGTAAGCATGTTCAAAATAATGCTATTTTGTTGTATTAGTTGATTGAACATACCTTTGAATTCTTCTAAGAACTGTGTGAGTGTTAGGTCTTGAGGTGATTGAGGTTTATTTGTGTTTGTTTGTTCACAGTTAGTATTTGGCATTTTCCAGTAGTTCTTCACTGGCAAGGGGGGAAAGTTTTGTGGATTTGTCTTGTAAGAGGCATGTGTGTTTTTTTGTGTTTGGGTGTTCGGTTTTATTTTGTTTTGTGGCTCTTGGTAGATTGAACAGCCCTTGTAGTTTGCGGGATGTGCACCATTGTAGAGTGCACAAGTAGCAGGGGTTTCCCTTGTTTTTTTGCATGTAATAGAACTGTGCGGTCCGCCACATTTAACGCAGGCGTATGGCCTATTACAATATGACTTTGTATGGTTATAGTTTTGGCATCTTGTGCACTGGACCAGGTTCATATTTCTGTGGGGCGGTTCAACAGAAATTTTTAAGTTTGTAAGTAATTTATGTTATATATGTCTTTGTTATTGGTGGCTGGCTCCAAATCTACAAAGAATAGTGGTAATGCTTCTTTAGTTTTCTTATGTTTTATATTAATAATGTTTCTACCCGTGTGATTATGAGTAGCTAGTTCAGCTGTAATATCATCTACTGGAATTGTAGGATGTATATCCCGTAGGACCACTCTGTATGCACGATCCTGCTTGATTTGGTAAGTGTGGTGAATGACACTGTTTTCCTGGAAATGTTTGACGAGTTTTCTGTACACATCCGGGGAATGCACATTAAATTTGACTACGTTATTAGTCATACTTTTGGTGGTGTACTGTTTCTGTTCCATAATATCCTTCAAGCTGTTTATCATTTCCTGATAATTGTTAACTCCATGTACGTAGATTGGAGGGGGTTTGGGTATTTTATTTGAGTTTTTGTTGGCATATTGATTATTGTTTGTTACGTCTGTAAGTTCTGGTAAAATTGAGTATTTGTTAGTTTGTGTTAGATTAAATGATTGTGGCGGATTTTGTGTGTTTTGCAATTTCCTTCTTTTTCTTTTTAGGTTATTAACTTTTTGCCAAGCATTTTTTTTTGTCTGCAATATTTTCTTCTTCCTCTGCGTCGCTAATAATAATTTCCATTGGTTTTTGTGTCGTGATTTGTTGATGCAATGGTTGGACTTGAGGCGGCATTACAAATTGAGACATTGAAGAGTGACCATATTGATAAGGTTGGAATGTTTCTATTTGTGGCGACATTGAGTAGCTATTGGGCATTTGCTGGCATTGCTCAGGTGTTATTTGTTGTGGGTTGTTATTTGGGATAAGTGGGTATTGTTGGTAAAAGGATGCGTTTTGTTGCGTTATTGTTGGGTTGAATTGTTGCGTGGGGTTGTAGCCATTGCCAAATGGCAGCATGCTATTAGTTTTACTTACATGCATGCACTGAATTATGTAGTAAACAATACAAAAATGAAATCAGTTTATTCCAATTAATGCACTGGTTTATCACTGCTCGAGGTTCACTGTACGATAGCGATAACATGCAGCGCGCACGACTTAGGCATGTGCTCGGCTTGAGCGCTCGAACCGTACTCCTTTTGAAAAATTTTTATAAGCCTAGCTAATCTCGTTGTAACTCAATTATTTTCATTAAGCTAAATACTTCGTTCGAGACCTTTATTCGCGAACATGTATGTTAACAACCTTTCACCCATTGCTCCCTTTTGAAGCTATCGATCGTTCTTTATGATACAGAGCCAAATTTCGCGGTTAACCTAGAATCGTGTGTATTCTGCTTGTTTCCGTTTCCTGACGTATGGCAGTTTGCATAGTTAAGCCCAATTCGAGTCAATATTGCTCGGTTTATCGGCTTTCAGGGTATTAGGAATGACTTCGGCGAATTTGCCTTCAGTTAGGGCAACACTTTGATGTGCATTTCAGTAACGCTTAGAGGAAAACGAGCGTTCTTGTAATTCTTGTCATATCTGAAAATAAAAAAAGATTTACCTTGATTCTTTATACTTCGCATATATTTAATTCCTTTGTTTTATTGTCATTTTCTTGGCTTGTAATGTTTTAGTTAATATTTTTTTATATAACAAATTATTGATGGAAATATAAAAAAGTTAATTTTTGTTATTGTCTTGTTCGATTGTAACGTTTAAACTGTATTTAATTTTAATTTTTTTTTCTAGTGCTAACTTTTTTAAATTTAGTTACTTTCTTTAACAGCTATTATCTTATAACGCTAAATAATTTTTACTAAGACGGTGTATATTTAATGTTTACAGTGTTTTTAGTTTCTGTAAAAGTATGTGAGGTGTTAGGCAAATGAGTTCTATTTAATAGCATTAACTTTAGTAAGTTTATTCAAGGAAACAATCAAATACCTTTATGTTAGTGAAATACAGGTCATAAAATATTAAACGAAATTGTTACGTCGCTCGAAATTTCCGGAGTAGTAGCTGAAATCGTGCCGCACGCATGTGTTTTTTTTTGTTGCATTTACGTTTTGTTACTACGCAACAAGTAATCACGATTTAATTCATAGTTTAGTGCACTTCCTGTTACTCTAATATTAGTTTTATTTATAACGGTTGGCTGTTAAAAATGTGGCAATACAATGAGATAAAAATAACATTGCTTTAATTACACATTTTCTGTTCTAATACATTTTATTTTACTTAATTAAAAGTTATGATGGTAATTTTGAGACAGCTCTACTGATATCTAAATAGTGCTAACAATAAGAAACAAGTAGTATAATACAAACAGATAAAAAATTTTTAACACACAAGTTTGAAAATGACTAGTTTTAAAAGCATTGGCAGTTTTGTACGTGAGTAATGTCCGATATGTTTTCAGTGGTTTTATTTCATTTAGTAAAATATGTGCAATAAAGGTAATGTTACGTTAATAGTATTCGGTTTTGACTTGACTTATAAATGTGTCTATGCATGGTTAAACCAAATGTAGTCTTTATCAAGCTTGCTGTAGGTATACTACATTATTATATATGTAGACTTAAAATTATCATGGATTCTAAAGAATCATGAAATTTTGACTTAGAAAACTTGTACTTTTTCTCTTTTGTAAAAATTAAGCAGAAAAGCTCCAAAATTACAAAATGTTAACTTTAAGCTGCCGCTATTAAAGATAAGATCACACATTTGTTACTTCATACATAACAGGAAGCTGCAGAGGAAGAAAAAATTAAATAATCTGAATATTGAAAACTTCTTAAATATATTTTGTTTTTAAGACAAGAGATTTATAGTGCTAGCTTAGTTTAAAGGAATATATTTAGGTATTACTAATTGGTCGTTAAAGTGAACCAAAACACTTTGTATCATGAATATTTGCATAATATATATTTATTTCTTTACCAAGCTTTTAATTTTTAACTCTCTAGTTCGTATTTTTCCACTTTAATGTTTGTCGAATAGCCACTTATTTTGTAAAGTGTAAGAACGTGCCAAATCTCATGCTCAAGATATCAAGTCCTGTTAACTAAGTGTAGGTCGTACGACCAAGTGCTTATTATAATTAACGTGAAAATAGGCAACCCGTGGGCGCTGACTGAAGATAAACTTCATTACCGACCGTGAGGTCCGTTACATACCGTGTAATGTAAAAAAACACTACGAATGCAAAATTGCACAAATTAATTTACACAACCTTCTGGATACATACTCGATGTGTAGCAAATTATACTTCAACCGATAATAACTTGCAATGCATCATCAAGATTTACACAAACAGCGCCACTGCCAGCTTAAAGAACAGGCTGGTAAATTGTACAAAACTAAAAAGACAGAAGTGATATTTCTGATAAACGTCTCAAGAAATTCAAACCAACCAAAATATTAATTTATTGTTTTTAATTTTAAAATAGCCATTTTTAAATCTTTACGAACGATTTAAAGCAATACATATGATAAAATGGAGAAAGAAAAGTTTTAAAATCCCCACCTATTTTTGCAGATGGCGTTAAATTTATGACCTCCCTAATTGAATTACTAAATGAAAAAATAGAATATGGCTATTAAATTAAAACATTTTCTAATTATAAATTAAAATATAGCTAAAGACAAAATAGTATTCGGAGACGACAAAAGTCTTAAAAAGTTTTAGAAATGTACTGAGAAATAAGCACCAACATACAGAAAAAATAGTGCAAGAACTGAAGGTACTAGGGCATGTCACAAATATTTGTAATACAAGGGAGAGATTAATTTCAGCTATTATCAATGTCTGCGTTGTCAGAGTTTACGTAAAAATTATCTTAAAACAAAATTGTGTCTGAATATTTATTTATTATCTGATTATTCTGCTCTTGTAATTAGATTTATTGTCTAAGTGGTACTTAAACAAAGAAAATAAATTGGGAAGCTATCAGAAACATATCAAATGCATTGATATTATTAAGTCTCCCTAATTATGAAGAAGAGATAGATGAAGTAGTTCAATTTTTTAACAAAACAATACAAGGTGCTCTAAATAAATCAACACAGAAAAGATATAATGATAATGAAAGACGCTCAATGAAAAAAATATCCAAAAGAGATGGCAAATCACTAGAGTTTCAAAAGATAACATAAGCTTTATCAAGCGACTTAAAGACCTCCTAAGTAGCCTAAAGAACTAGGCTATCTAAAATTATTAGGCAAGTCTGTTAGTTACAGAAACAGCGGATTACTCATTATGAAAAATAACTAAACGTATTATAGAAGTTGTTACATTTACATGACTTGCGGATGAATAATGAGACAAAAATGATTATTAAATAACTATATCATTTGTAAGTCATACAGCAAACGTATCTTAGTCATACTTAAAAAAAGTATTAAACGAACAAGAGCGGATCTCTAACGAACGTTGGAAGTCCATTCCAAGAGTGCTTACCGATCAAGGTAATAAAATCAACGATCATGACCAACATAATTTTGAAAAGGCGCCTGGGTGCGATTAGTTGCAAAAAATCTTTAAAGTAGCTTTCTGATAAAAGTGTGATATCTTTTATTATGTCCTTCATTACCACCCTGAGACAGGGCTATGTTCCTCGTTAATGGAAAGCAGCAGAAATCGTGGTCATCAGAAAGCATGACAAACACACAGAAAATTATATTATACAGTTCATTAGAACGACAAATATGTAAAGCTGCGAGAAACCAGCCAATATACTGACGTCCTTGGAGATAGACAGATCAATCAGTTTGTAGTCCATGTTATTAAAAATATTTGGAAAGTTATTTGTAAAAGGATATACTGTTGAGTAATACCAAACTATTAGTTTGGGTTTAGGGAACAGCACGCAGCTATTGAATAGGTGCGCAAAGTGGTTGCAAAAATTAGCAGATTTAGAAGCTAAAAGTTACTGATTTAGATATTTTTGAATATACTGTAGCATGGCGGCTTGGTTTTAGAATTAATAGTTTCCATGAATACTACAAAGTACTGAAATAATATTTTACCGACTGACATTGCCTTATAATAACAAGAACAATACTCGTCTTTAAAATTGATAAACTCTGGAGTGTTACAAGCTAGCATTTTAGAGACAATAGCTTACTTATTATACTCTGTTGATATACCGGCAATTAAAGGGTAGTTCGAACATTCGCAATAGTACTCCTATATTGGTATCGTATATTAACACAAATATAGTGTTGCGTAGTCTACAGACATATCTAACAAAATTCAATATTGATTAGAAAGGTGGAGTATTAAGGCATATGAAGCGAAATTTACTCATGTCACATTTATCATGAGTAAGAGAACTTGCCCAACGGTCAATTATCAACAAATGTTATATACGAAGAATATTAAATAGCTTGTAATACATTTTGCCCAGCGATTTACATGAAATAAAATGATAAAATTCCGGAAATGTCCTATAGATAATAAGCTATTGCTTCATAAATTTATATTAAATCCTGTGTGGATGTATGGAATCCAACTATGGGTAACAATTAGAAACTCCAACTTAACAATATCGTAAAATTTTTAATTGATTATGCTAAAGGCTATTACAAATACTCTATTATTTTTCTCAAGTTATTTCATTACGACTTGCAAACAAGGACAGTATTGGAAGGTATTATAAATTACAGTACAAAATATTTTGATAGATTGGGTGTTTATCCAAATACATATCCTAATTGTGAATTTATTAAATAATAGAAGTGAAGTACGCCGACTTAGCAAAACAGTTTAGTTTAAATTAAAATCCAATATTTAACTGGATAAATGTAAATTTTTATAGAAATCAATAAAAAAAAATGCTTGTGAAATAGACCGAGTAGCCCATTGTCTCTATTGCTGGACCTATAACTGAATAAAGAAAGAATTAGATACGTAGTTAACGTAGAAGATTGCTGTTATATATCATTGCATATCTTAACTATCACGAAGCACTTAGGGGGATTAAAATATAAACATCATATTTGCATACACGTCAGAAGCCAATATTGGGACACCGGTAGTGAAATAATAACAGGTGTCAAGCAGTGATTTAATGAAAACTTTATGATTGATGAGGGCGAATGAATAATTAATTTCTGCTGTCTAAGTAAACCAAGGATTCACAAAGAGCAAAACAAATTTACTTTTCAACAATCGATTACACATTAATTAATAAAAGAATACCCAGTTCATAATACAAGGTATGCCTGGAAAATAATAAAACTGATTATCTTGGTCTAACCTTGGGGTGGGGGTGTTAGGGAAGCGGTATGACCCAGCTCATTTGTCTTTAAGTCTTTACAGAGTGTCGATCGCTTACGAAGTGGACACCTGTTTCAAGGTCGCGTCACGGGTCAAAATAAAGCACAATGTCAATCAGAGATACGCAATAAAATTTTGTATTCAACTCCAAAAATAAGCAACTGAGTTGCTTGCTGTAATAAAGAAGTTTATTGGTGACACATAGAGTTCAAAAAAAAGGATATAATGTTGAAAATGAGAAATATCAAGGGCGCCTATCACCGTATTATACTTCGGACAATGTGTCTAAGGCAAAAGCGGCTCTGAATTATGACCAACGCTTGAATATAAAATTGACAGCAAATTAAGTTCATTGTGCATGAAATTGTCATGACGAAATTGCAGATGTGAAAAGTTTGTGCTAATTTGGTTTGACAAACAGAATAAAAACTACCTACAACTCAGATTTGAGCTTGCTCGACTTATTTTTTTTTCCTCGTTGAATTCAGCTATAAAGGCTATTACTTTGGAACTATTAAAATGTTGGAGCTGCTGTGACGCGTGCTTTGAAAGAGATTTCATTTTAAGATTTCCAGCGGAGCTACGACGCTCGGCGGAACCGCCGAAAATGGTATATTAATGCTCAGGGTCGTTATTTTGAAGAACCTTAAGTGTATATAAACAAAGTAGTCACATTACTTTCCGGATGTGTTTTGCACAACACCACAATTTATTATTAAGAATAATCAAAATAAAAAGGAAGTTGTAAAAAAGTATAATCCAAGAATAGAGAAAGAAAAATTAAATATCAATTTATTATGAAACGAATCAATAATAGTGTTACGCCAAAATATTTTTAAATAAAGGACAAATAACAATCCAAGAAATAAAGAAGAAGAGAATTCAAAAACAAATATTGCAGTCTCGGCCTCCAAATTATAAATAAAGTAAATAAAATACAAAATTAAATGCATGGTTTTGTAAAAATAACCAAAAATTTTAAATAAAAAGTTTGATCGAGGTATAGGGCAAGTAATATGAGCGGAGACGCAGAGGCTCAGCAGGTTTAAGCAGTTGCCCCTGCCCTCTAGCCGGTGCGCGCGAGTTCGAGTCTCGCTCAACCCATGGGTGTGTGTGAATGTCCTAGCATTTAAGTGCATGTTAGTGGGGGCACAATAAGCTCCTGAAGCTGGAAGAGCGCACAAAAAAAAAGTAATATGAGCTGCATAAAGTAGTACACCAGTAAGATAAGTTAAAAAAAATTTGAAAAATATTTTCTAAACGAATAAAAAATGGGGCCATGATAAAAATAGAAAAAAAGAAATAAACAAACTTATATCAAAGAAACTTATTTTGAGTCCTTTGGGGACTTTATAGTAAAAAATAAATTATAAATAATAGCATATCCTAAAACTAGTAATTAATGATAATTAGTAAAGAAGAAACTAATAATTCTGAGAGTTACAACAGTAAAGATATCAACTTCTATTTGTATAAAAACAAAAACAAAAGTAGGGGCATATCGAAAGAAATAAGAGTAACTTCGGACTTAAGAAATATTAATGTACGAGGTGTGTTTAAATTCTAAGGTCTTCATTTTTTTTTAAGTACTTATCCAAAGCAGTTGAAACTTTTCTTACTTGTCAACGTAATCTTCGTCTAGAATAATTTTTCGCAACTTAATCAGCATGATTCATACCATGACTGCTGAGAACACTTTTTTAAGGATGTGTTTTATCCACTGGAAAATCGCTAATGTAACAGCGGCTCGATTAGAAAATGAGCGGCAATGGAAAGTACCCTTTATGGTCGGAAATTCATGGCGAAGTACGTATCAACATGTTCTGAAATATTTCCACCCGCGTAGCCTTGTGTTCGTCGGTCAGCATTCGTGGGACCCACCCCGAAGGAACTTTCCTCATTTTCAGGTCATTATGCAAAATGATACCACTGTCATGTCAGGTTTAGAAGCGATATCACGCACTCACACCATCATAAATTCGGTCTGGCTGGTTTATGGCCGAGGGTGCTTTGATACATTATCACACAACTCTCCACCTTCCTTAAACTTTCGTACCCACAAACGCATATTTTTAACATACATTGTGCCTTTACGTATGTTTCACTGAAATGGGAATGAATTAACGATGGGCGTTTCACTACTTAAGAGAAGAAAACGTATGATTGCGCGTAGTCCTTGAACACTAATTGTCGCCATTTGAAGTATACAAAACAACACTTCAATGGCGGCAATTTGACTTGTGTACATTTCTATATTACGAATTCAGAAATACTTCCCGCGACTTTTAAAATTAACCGCATCTTTCTACTTACTCTCGCTGCCGAGAAAATATTTTGGAGACCTTAGAACTTGAATGCAATAGAAACCCCTAAGTTTAAGGGTTTTTATTTCACACACTGAGTGTTGTAATCAAGTTACAGATATATTTATGAACAACAGTTCTGTTGTATAAATATTGTTTATTTAAAAGTTTTCTTAAGCATTTCTAGTTGTGTGATTTCAGAAATATTATGAAGCATATGCAGCTGGATAAAGAAAAACAATTTGTTTTACTTTCTAAGTGTACTCGTAGTATTAACTAGCAGAGAAAGAAATACATGAATATCAGGTAGGTGAGAGGTGTAGTTATTTTAAAACAGGAAAATTTACTTATAAAGGGTGTCCCAGAATTAACGCAAGATTTAAATTTGCTGCCATTTATGCAGTAAAGTGTTGACAATCCTAAAACAAAAACAAATCGACAGCTGACAGTTTAGGGTTAGTAAAAATGGAGCGTTACACGATAGAACAACGTGTCTTCATTATTGAACAATATTACAAAAATAATGAAAGCTTGGCGGCCGCTGTTCGAAAATTTCATACAAAATATGGTTGGAATAGTGTTTTAATTTCGTCAACTGTGAAGACATTAATTGAAAAATTCCGTTGGGATCCGTTGGAGACGCCAAACACACTGGTCGTCCAAAAACAAGCCGGTCAAATGTCAACATCGAAGCAGTGCGTGAGAGTGTCGGTGACAATCCAGGAACCTCAATTCGGCGTCGTGGACAAGAATTGCAAATTTCAAGAAGCTCTCTACAGCGTATTCACTAAAGATCTGTGTCTCCATGCTTACATTATTCAATTAACGCAACAACTGAAGCCTAATGACCATGCACCGCGAATACAGTTTGTTGAATGGATTATTAAGCATCAACAAATGGATGCTGATTTTTCGAGCAAAATTATCCTAAGCGACGAAGCACATTTTCATCTTGATGGGTTTGTTAATCGCCAAAATTGCCGCTTTTGGGGTTCTGATAACCCACATGTGATTGTCGAAAAATAAATGCATCCACAACGTGTCACTGTTTGGGGTGGATTTTCGGCTGGAGGCATAATTGGACCATACTTTTTTGAAAATGAGGCTGGTCAAGCAGTGACTGTTACTGGTGCTCGAAATCGCGATATGATAACACAGTTCTTTTTGCCGAAATTGGATGATATTAATGTGGCCAATATGTGGTTTCAACAAGACGATACCACATGCCATACAGCCCGTGAAACACTTCAATTACTGCATGAGACATTTCCAGGTCGTGTACTCTCTCGTTTCGGTGATCAGAATTGGCCCACTAGATCGTGTGATTTAATACCATTAGATTTCTTTTTATGGGGTTATTTAAAATCACAGGTCTATGTCAACAAGCCCACAACCATGCGTGCATTAAAGGAGGAGATTCAAGGTTGCATCAACGAAATTCAGCCACATTTATGCAGAATGGTCATGGAAAATTTCGACAAACGAGTGCGTATGTGTATGCAAAGCCTTGGAGGCCATTTGCCCGATGTGTTATTCCATAGATAACCCAATCCTATGTACTTTATGATTCAATAAAAAAATTACAATCAAAAGACTAAAAACTGTGTTTTCTATTTAATTCAAATCTTGCGTTAATTTTGGGACACCTTTTATAAGTTCTTATTCTTTCTTATTTAACAAAAATTTGTTATTAGTTTATTTATTAACATTATAATTACACTTTTTGATAATATTATATGTATTTTAGTAATAGATTAGATAATGACTACCATTATTGTTAAAAATGTTTTTATTTTTTTATAATCTACTTTCACAGCTCTTAACAATTTAGATTTAAAAGATATCTTACGAAAATTAATATTAGTAGCTATTCAATTACTTAATTGTATATTAAATGTTTTTGGACTAAGTGGTTTAAATGGCTATAAATTTAATTTACTTATAATCTATGAAATTTCTCTTTATTTTAACTTCTTATAATTTGAAATTGTTAATATCATTTTATAAACAAACTCAACTTTGAGCCACTTTCTTATTTTATTCTCATTTGTGAGGCAATCGCTCTTACAAGCTGTCGGGTTTAATCAATAAGACCGAGTAGGTCAACAAACACACACACACACATAAGTTTTAGTTATAAGTTAAAAAGAAGTAGTTGAAACAAATAGTCTTGCAGATTACATTATATTTAATGTTCGATATTTGAGTAAACAGAGAAAATGTGCCTTTCTCTCAATTTGGTTGATTTGCTTTTTTTTCAAAAGTTGTTTTCTAACAGTATTACGTTCAGCATATTCAAATGTTCGTGCTTTCTTAGATATTTTACAAAAAAAATTTCTTAGGAAAAGTGGTATATTGGAGTTTACTTATAGTACAGAGGTCTTGTGATTATTACTAAAAAAAAGTCTAAAAAATACATAATAAGATTGTAATAAAAGATATTTATAAAATATCAAACTCAAAAGTATTGTTCTGTCTACAATTTTGGATTACCCACACGTTTCCATTTTTAGTTTTCATTTTAAAAACAAAGGCAATTCGATTGTATTTTACTCGTTTAAAAGAATGTTAAATATATTTTAAAAAGTGAAATATTTTTAAAAAGATCAGTATTACATAAATATATAATTACATAAATAAAGCTTGACAATAATTCAAAACACTCCTATTTTTTGTTTAGATTTTCTATTTCAGTTATTGGTTATAGATAAAATACATAAATTTTATTCAGTATTGCTACATATATGAATTCAAAGAAAATGATTTTCCAAAAACACGCACATTTATAACTTAATCTGTTTTATTTTATTTTATAATCTGTCTTGTAGAGGCATTTAGTGAATTATTTGACAATATATGTATAGTACCACGAGATGGATGTAAAATCCGGAAAGGCAATTTTGAAAGCAAAGCAAGTTATGCATGTGACGTTATAACCTCCGTATCTCGGGTTAAATATGAGTTACAGATCTAAAATTCAATACCGAGGAAGATGCCGACGTAAGGTATACCTACTAACTAAATATGCAGTGATTCAGTGAAGTAATTCTAGAGATATCGTGTCGACAGATACACATAGACAGACAGATACACACACACATATATAGCCAGACAAACAAGATCGTGGTCGCATTAACTTTCGCTTACGTCTTATAGGCTCTTAAAATATAATAACTACAGGTCGTGCTGGAAGCAAACCACCGAATATTCTCACTAATGAAAGTTCTGTTTTAAGAAACTAAATATGAATAACACTGCAGACCAGTACATTGTTACAGAAGTCAATTTCATAGGGTGGAAATGTTTTAAGCCTAAGTCGTTTGTTATCACTGTTTAGCAAACTTTACTAGCATACTATAAGAATTGAGGGGATTTAAATGACGTATACAATATTTCTAAATGTCTTCGGTAGCCGATGAGACCCCTAAGCCTCATTGAATAACATGATTAGGGACAAACCAAGAGGCATTTACTATTAACCTCAGAACTTTGGGCAGGTAAATATTTATATTTGAGTTACTTGCAATTACCTAAAGTTGCATTCTATATACTCAGATTGGTATAATAATGGTTTTGTATATCAATAATTTGTTTTCTAGGAAGAGCTACAATTTAATCCCAATAAGCAAATGCATTTTTTGTCTATTAAGATGTAGCTGCTTCCTTTTTGTTTATATAAGTTTTTTTCATGGCATTCTTCGGTTTAAATAAACTTGCGGGTCTGGCTTATTATCGAGCAATACGGGCGAATAGGTACTCCTCTTCTCAGAGTAAACATCACGTGTGCTGATTTGCTCTTATAGACCTTGATACGCAATTTGTTTGTCCAAATTTCTATCTAATGTAAATGCTCTTAAAAGATTGAAGATGTTATAATAGTCAGTGTCCGATGAAATGTGACAGTATTATTGACTGCAGTTTTTGTTACCCTTAAAGAGAAAACATAACAATGGGACCAGGACACTCCCCTAAAAAACAACGTCGTATAAAAAATCTCCGTACCTCACAAGGAAATGTCTACCAGTTAGGCACGTTTTCTATATTTTATAGAAGTTCGAGGGCAGCGCGAATTTAATTGTAAGCACTACTGATAAACCTTATCAAAGGCTTGTGTGATATCGAGGAAAACAGTCGAAAAATAGTGTTTGGTTCAAGGTCTTGGAAAATCATATTTGTCATTTATGGACTTATTCAATTGTAACATGATTGGCTAGGAATATTTCTTTATTGTGAATTCTGTCCGTTTACACTACTCTACAGCACCGTTTCCAGCATTCCATTTTAACTGCATTGATTTTTGATCTATTTCTTTTATTTAGCAACCACGTTTCTGCTCCACGTGTTATAATATTCTCTGTCATCGAACCATATATTATTTTTATTGTTCTTTGTTATATGTTTGTCCCATAGTACTAAATTTAACTGTTTAATGCATGTTGTGTAATATAATAAATTTACGACATAAAACAACAAAAGAACCTCTTCCAACATTTTTTGCAGATCTTGAGCCTGCCGATAGTAATAAAGAAATCTGCAATACTATATATCGTATTTACACAATAAAAATATTCTATATGAACCTCCAAAAACAACTCATGACATTGTCCAATGCACTAGGTGTCAGAATTATAACCACACCAAAAAATACTGCAACAGGCTATATGCCTGTGTTAAATGCGGAGGGCAACATGACACCAGAATTTGCAAGAAGACTAAAGATACTGCCGCTACTTGCATACTATGTGGTGGAGCGCATCCGGAAAACTATAGAGGATGTAGTGTATATCAAAACTTCTAGAGAAAATACCAACCAAACAAACCTCCCCTAATAAAACCTCCATGCTCAAAATTCCCTCTCCTCCCAACGCAACAGAAAGTTCAACTCCTCTAAACAACACAGCACCAACTTACAGGTTTTATTTACAGGCACTTAAAAGTACTCTTCAAATCCTCAAGACATAAATCTTTACCAATTTTTTAATGAATTGAAGAATCTTTTCAATCAATTATTACGATCATTATGATTATGAATTTGCTAACCACCGTCATTAATAAAGTAATATAACAATGGCTTAGTTTCTGTGAATTGCCTTATGGAATGCCAACAATTTACAACAAAAAAGTTAGAACTAGAAACATTTTCAAGTCTACACAATATAGATATAATGTTACCTTTAAAATACCTTATTACTCTATATACTACAGGGAACATCCCGACAAAACTGCCCATGGTGGTGCAACAGTGACAATTAGATCATCTATTGCTCATCATGAACTTAGACAATAATTTATAGAATACCTAAACCCTCGCTCTGTAATAACAGAACCGGTTGGGAGGAATTCAAAGAATACTTGAATGCATACGACTACAAACTAACGAGGATCTAGAAAATGCCACAAAAGATTTTATCACTAACATATCATTCAGGAAGCAGAATGGAATGCCACACCAGTTTTACAAAACCTAAAATTAAGCTCACCTAATATTTCAAAGAAAATAATGGAATTGGTTAAAAAAAAGCGAAAGGCAAGAGATAAGTTGCATCGTAGCCAAAACATAAATGATAAAAGAATATTCAATCAGCTAAATAATAAATTAAGAAGAACGTTAACAAAAACTAGAAACGAAACTTTTCAGATATACAATACGAAAAGCTACCTTCAGCGACCTTCAGCGCATATTCCTCCACTACAAGATCCCACAAAAACATGAAAGAGAACTGATAGGGAAAAAGCAGATGTTTTTGCACAACACTTAGATGTTTTTATTCCAAACTTAGAAGAAACTGAGGATGAAGTTGAAGAATACCTTAGTACTCTCTATTTGTTAATTCAGCATTAATTAAATTCGAGAAGAATTTAGATTCCTCAATGGCAATAAATCTCCAGGATAAGACCTGATCACAGCAATATTACTAAAACAACTACCAGATAACGGCCTCCAGTTTTTCCGAATATTATTCAATGGAATCTTACGTCTTACATACTGGCCAATGCTGTTAAAGTTTGCCCAGACTATTCTTATACCTAAACCTGGTAAGCCTCCAAACGCAATTCAATCCTATTGCCCCATCAGCCTCCTCCCTTTAATATAAAAGTTGCTAGAGAAGCTTATTTACAAAAGAATCCGGGAAGATAAAATAGAAGTCGATTGGATCCCAAATCATCAATTTGGTTTCTGTCATCAACATTCTACGGTACATTAGTGTCACCGCATAATAAATACAACAGCGATGGAAGACAAAAAATACTATTCAGCGATATTTTTGGACTTCAGCCAGGCCGTCGATAAGGTCTGGCACAGAGGATTATTATACAAGGTTAAAAAGCGGTTTCCCCATCAATATCTCTTGCTGTTCTAATCCTACCTAAAAAATTGCTTCTTTCAAACGAGAATTGGACAAGAGACTTCCGATATAAGACCAAACTAAGCAGGGATGCCGCAAGGAAGCGCTCTGGGTCCGCTCCTGTACTTATTATACACATATGACATACCCACTACGAACCATAGTGACATAGGAACCTTTGCTGATGACACGGCAATTATTGCTTGTAACGGAGATCTAATAATAGCATCTATAAAAACCCAAGAACATATAGATTTAATAGATAAATGGCTTATGAAAAGGAGAATTAAAGCGGTCCTTCAAGTAGACATGGTAAAATACTTGAGATTACATCTTAACAGACGATTGACGTGGAAGGCATGTCACTAACAAAAGAAAGCAGATGGACCTAAAAATCAAAAACCTGAACTGGCTCATTAGTAGGCGGTCTTAACTCACTTTAATCAACAAATTGCTACTTTATAAGGTTATCATTCGTCTCATCTGGTTATATGGATCAGAACTTTGGGGCTGCGCCAGTATGTCCATAGTGAATATAATCCAGCGCTGTCAATCCAAGATCCTGAGGAACATCGCAAATGCACCATGGTTTGTATCAAACCAAACGCTCCATATGGACCTAGACATTCCGTTTGTGAAACATGCTATAAAACATAAGGCAACTAAATAGCACGCCAACTTGCCAACTCATACACATACAATCATAGATCCACTAAAAGAAGCTCCCAACAACCGACGCTTAAAGAAAAAATGGCTGAAGAATTTATTGCAATAATATAGGGTTGGCTCCACTGGGCGTCATCCCCTTGATGCCCAAGAATTAAATAAAAAATAAATCATAAAATTAGGTCATAGAATGTATTCTAATATTGCTAATAAATAATTTAAACAATAAAAAAACTTTAATATCCTGATGGAAGCGCTCGCCACGTTCTTCAGTAAAATTACTAAGATTGTCAGCAAACTAATTTAGATGAGAATGAAGAAAATGAATTTTGACGCTTATGTTGCAACCAAACAGTTTATAAAATTTCAGCATCTTCTCTAGGCCCTCGTGTTTCCCAAAATGTTTTGTATCACATTTATAAATACAGTTCATAATCGCACTCACTCATGGTTTTATCGAATATGTTGTCCGTCATTAATTTTCGTATTTGTGGGCTTATAAAAATGCCCGTTTTAATTTTTCAGGCATGACTGACGGAAATTTAACATGAAGATACTAAAAGAATTTACTATCCTTACTTAAAGCTGCCACGAATTGCATCATTAAGCCAAGTTTGTTGTGTAAAAGTGGCAACAGTATTTTCGAGGGATTAACCAGTGGAAGTGAAACAATGTTTTTTTCAGCAGGTGTGAATGTACTTCTGATTGGTTACTGCTTCTGAACCCAATGTTATGCTCTAGCTCTGCAGTTCCATTCACACAAAAAGCAAGAAAATTTGCTGTCGCCTAGCAACATTCCAATTACCTTGAAATCCCCGCACACGGACCATTCATGCATATTCTAGTTTCGTTTTCGTTATCAGCTATGTATTTATTTTTATCTATTCCTTACACATTCATTCCGTCTGTCCAGAGAATATTTTCACACATTATGCACGCTGTCATGTATCATGTCATTAACAAATTAAGTTTTTTAAACTTGATGAAATTTTTCGATAGTTGTATTTTTTTTGTAAAAAGAAGAAATCTCTTGTGACAAAGCTTCCAAGAAATATGTAGATTTCGTATTGTAGCAATTTGATGTGGAACCTCATCAGAATTTAATGTGAATTATGTGTAGAAATCCAAATATTTTTAATCATATCTCTTCAATCCCTCATCCTATCCCTTCCATTTTTAAATTCTGGTTGGGTATATTCCTACTGAATGTGCTTTACATATTAAATCTAAACAAACCTAGTGAATATGAATAATAATTAAAAATAGGTTTTCCATGCCTAAACCGATTTTGATTATTAACAAATTTAGCTTATTGTTAGATATTGGTCCAATAAATGCGTCTGCAAAATTTTACTCAAATAGGATAAGAATATTGTCTACAATATTGCGTTTTATTCCGTAAGTACAATACTATTCTGTGCAAAAAGTAAGCTAACCAAGTAAAACATACACTACGTTTTATTCATTCATATTTTTCTTGTCTCTTTTAAAGTAATTTCTTCCTGTTGCGATACATATATACTAACGTTTAATCCTATCTTGGAAGAACTTTTCATGTTCAGTTTTTGAATAATTGCCGAGTTATTATATAAATATTTTCTTACAATTTATATTTACTACGCATTTTCAACGTTTTTACACTTTGATAAACAGATATCATTTGCAATTTCTTCACACATAAAATGCTTTGCCGTGTTTATTTTACTATCCAAATAGTAGTAGTCCACAATTATATTTGCACAATATTTTTCATTGAGTAGAGTTTTGCAATTAATAAGAATTATTAGCTTTATACAAACTAATATTTTAATATTATGTTTGATGTGCTGTTGTTAATGAAATTTCCATATTTATTCAGAATTATAAGAGCAATTTTTTTTGTAGACAATGCCCAACTACAGTCTACTCCTCTGCGCAACGGATTTTCTGCTTAAATAAGTTGGAGCCGCCCGAGAAGGCGCAAAGTGCGGCAAGTGAAATGTTGACCTTCGGATGATATCGACTCGGTGAGCTTTTTAAGTTTTATGAACCTGTCGATCAATAGGAGACTCAGGTTTTTCCCAGACGTTAGTTATTTTTCAAGAGCAAAATAGCTGGTGAAATTGGCCTGCAACCCGTCCCAGCGAACATACGGGAGTTGAAGCTGAACGCAAAACTTATTTCGGCAAACACCTAAAGTAAATACACAAAACCTACAGCGAAGGCAAACAATGTAAAAATTGCTTTAATGGAATTTTTACACAAAATATTGCCGTTCTTTCTGGTTTAGTTTGTTTACATTAACTCATTTAATTTAACGAGCTAGCAAGTTTTCTAAACGTATTTTTTTAACATAAAGTAAATATATGCTGCGAGATAAATTTAGCAAAGCAGTAAGTTTGTTGAACCAAAATAATCAAAAATATCTAGATCCACTGTTACTATTGACAGGCTGCTGTTATAATGTAAGTCCCGTCTGAATTTTTTATGTCTTGCCAATGGCGCGCTTCGTAAACATACATAAAACGGTCGTAACAGAATTCTGCTAAATAATTGATTGGGCTTAGCCCTTGTGATTTTTATATTTACTTTATCCTGGTAGTTATATTTTAGTTTTATGTTGTGTGTGAACTGTTTATTGATAATAAAATAGCAATTTTTTAAAATTAATGGCCCAAACAATTCTTTACGGGAATATCCGCGCTATGTGTTATTTAACTTTAAATATTTTACTGTATAAACGTTTTAGTGCAATAATTATAGCCATATAATATTTTGGCACCAAATTAAATTACAAAAACAATTTACTAAAACTTGGTGTTTAAAAACCTCATATTTAACTAGGTTTTAATTAAATAATAAAAACACTTCGAGCGGTTCCGATGTAACCATTTTGCTAGACGGGTCAATAAGGGTTAGACGTTGGTGATTGAGCACATGTAGTGTCGCATTTGTATCGGGTAAGTATGAAGCAAATTTTGTACGAATTCGAAATATTCAGAAATTATTTAGAAAACATTTGGAAAAGACTCAATGAAGAGAGGACGGATAAAGGTATGGTACAAACGATTTAGAGGTGGTCAAGAATTTGTTGAGACTGATGCACGCCCTGGAAGTTTAAGCAGCAAATAATGGACATATAAAGGCAACAACCAACGAGTATAGATGAATAAGGATCTGTGAATTAGAAAATGAGTTGGAAATTATAAAATCTAGAGTCTATAAAACATTGACCGAAGATCTCGGCATGAAATGTGTCGCGACAAAATTCTTCACGGTTACTGTCGCCACAGCAGAAGCAATGTATTGCAGTTGTTAATGATTTGATTCAAACTACTAACAATAAACTAAATTTTGAAGGGGAATAGTAATATGATTTAAGATTTAAATTTTTAAATTATGCCCATGTAGATATTTTATTATCTATTGTTCTTTGATCCACTTAGTTCTCATTATTTAAATTAAATTTAAAGTACAGCTTAGTAGTAGAAATTAAATATGATATGGTTTTATTGCTGTTTGGTGCCTTTCTGCAACGTTTAAAAAATATATTTAATTAAAAGTTTACCACTAGGTCTTACTTAATACTTTATATCAATAAATTTATCTATTTTTTTTTATTACTAATGTTGCTTATTAATTTAATCTTTATGATTTTGTTAAATTAAGGTATAGGCGCATGTCGCATTTTTTGCACACTATCGATTTTTAAAATTTTACAGTTTCTTATTATTGTAAACTTGACAAAACACAGAATTTGAAAATTATTTTGGAAAATAACTTGATTTATCATGCGATCACGTATAGGTGGTAACGGAGGCTCTAGAAAGAAAATTGTAGTATGGGAAATAGAAAAATATTTGGATATTTCTGTAATAAAATTTATACAATTTGGTATTTGTCTAGATTTCTAAGAAAATTTGGAAATATTAATTTTGACGATTGGTGTGGGCAAAGTATTTTGAAAAATTATGGAAATTAATGTTATTGCAAAAATTTCTTAATACTCTATGTAATTTTCTAGATTTAACGATTTTTATGTTACCCCTTAATGTTAAATTGTTAGCTTTGCTATTTTTAAATTAGTATAAAAATAAAAATCTACTTTATAACTCATTAACGCCTTTAGAAGTTTTATTCTTAGAGTGATTTAAGATGTCTACTGTTTTTTTTATCAATATTATGATTATTGTATGTGTCTAGGGTAACACTATAGTATTGCGATTTGCCCCATAACTTATTTTTTGGAAATAAGTCGGTTTTAATAGTTTTTACTATTAAAATGTTATCCTCACTTTACACGTTTGTATAATAAATTATAAATGGATGTTATTTTTAATTGGTGTCTTTATGTTCCTTTATTTTTGTGTTATTTCTAAAATATTTGTTTCTTTACCTTACTTTTTATATCTTGATCTTTACTGTTTGAAACTTTGTCAAAATATTTTCCCTATTTATTATTCTTAGTTTCTATTATAATTTCTAATTCCTTTATTAAAATAAAAAAATACAGGTATTGGAGAGAATAATGGAAAAGCTAGTAGAAGTCGGAACATCTTGTATTAACACGGTTATTAAGACTGTTACAAGTTCTGAATAGTAGTGAGTGAAATTTGAAGCCATTCTTCATGCAGTACAGTCTTCAATCCAGAGGCAAAAAAAGTGGAAATCAAAGCCGAACTCTATTTTTCAAAACACCCTGCAGAGGCCCGATGGTATGAAGGTCTGGGAGATGGGAAGATGTTGAACTTCATCAGCATGCTCTTGAAACCACACTTGAACAGGAGCAGCGGTGTGAATTGGGGAATTATTATCCTGGGATATGGCATTCTCGTCTGGAAATAAAATTTACACTATTGGATGGTCCTGGTTACCCAAGAGTTTCCCATACACTGCTGCTGTGACCCGATCGTGTAATGCGACAATAATGGTTGACGAATACCATGATATAGCGCTCCAGGCCATAATAAGACTGCCACCATCTTTGACACTCGAGCAGGAACAATGTATATCGTAAGCCTCGGAGAGTTTTCGCCAAACGAACACAAGCTAATTGGTGGGAAAGAGGGTAAATAGTAACTCGTTTGACCAAACAACGCGCTGTCAGTCAAGTTTTTGTAGGCAATTGTACCATGCATGTCGCCTTTGAGCATTTTTGTCTGTTATTAGGGGCTTGGCAATAGCAATACGTTTATGGATACCCATTTTATGCAGTTCCTGACTCACTGTTTTGAATGACACTGGAGTGTTTAGGTGCTAATTAAATTCTGTAGCCCTTTTTTTGTTCGTTGTTTTTACTGTGACCTCACAATATGCTTCACGGCCCAACGGTCTCTATTCTGCAGGTTCGTCTTTCGATCGCAATTATGTTTCGCCGCCCTTGTTTTACCGTACACTATGTATATGCGGTCATGACTTTCGAGACAATGACTTTTGTTACACTGCATAACGTCGCTGTTTTACTTACAAATGGTCCAGTTAGACGGCCACCAACAATGAAACCTCTTTGAAACTCCATCAGATTGGACGTACTGGTCACTCACCATATCTGTATAACGTCCACAACCACACTGCCTTACTCTAATATTAAAGCACAGTCTATATTACCTACAACAAACAAGAGGCAGTTAATTTACGCAGTGTTACCAGTCACAGTGAAAATGTGTCCCACTTTCGACAACTGTTTTCATTATTTTGATCAACACCTGTATGAGTTACAATTGAATTGATGTTTTTTTCTTTACTTGTCTATTTTTTTGCTTATTATATTGTTCAATATCTTCTTTTTTACACTTCATTATATTTTACCAAAGACATTTTTGTTGGTTTTTTATTGTAATGTTATGGCATTAATTAGTAATTCGTATTTAGTCATTTGACTTCCGCACTTCATACTTTTAAATGTAGACATACACATTTTTAACTATTTTGTTTCGCATTATGTATTTGTTTATTTTTTTATGATCCTTATAATTGTTACTATTACACCTGATGTTTTTTAGTTACCTGTTCTTTCGCTAATGTCAGTTTCAGATTTTTACGATTGAATATTATTTAAAGAATATTTTACTGAAAACATTTTGTTATTTATACAATTTATTGTGATGCGATGTCCTGTAGTTGAATGCCATAGCTCCACGTTTATTTTAATATACTTTTATACGCGGAGTAAATGTTTGCAAGTTTAGAGCTGTGGCCAAGTAATTAAGAGCAATTTTTACGTTAAATTTTTATTCAAATGCAGACCCAAATACAATATTCAGTATACTTGAAGTAACACTTGACTTATGCTAATTTCAGGAATAGTGCGCTACGTTTCATTTAAGCTAATTCGTTTACTTCAATGCGCATATTTGTACTAGAGGATTATCAAATCTTATCTTAGAGAAATAAAATTAGAGAATTTGCATCCTATTAAATTATGTTACAACATATTTATTAAACAAGGCTGGCAACACACGCCGACTCCATCACAAATTTTATTACAGATCAAGACCCATTTGAAATACCGCAATTCTTACAACAAAACTTAAAAGAAATATATAAATAATTCAAAAAATGGCGCAACGGTTTTTAAGATGAATAAAATATTTTCATGCTACGCTTCTTCCAAAGTTTCGCTAATATCGAAGAAATCAAATGAATAAAAACTTTTGTCTTCGAATGTCGTATAAATATTATTTATTGTATTGTGTTCTATAGTTATTCAATTCCAAAGGAGCATTTTTAATAAGTATGTTTTAAAGAGTTTAGAAAATAAAGATAGAGCCGTAGTAGTCCAGGGGATAGGTCACTAGACTACAAAACCTAGAAATGCGGGTTTGAATCCCGTTCTGGGCAATTCGATCACCTGAATTTTACGGCCCAGGTCGACTCCAGTTGCAATAAATGAGTACCTGGAGGTCAAACTGTAGGTGGGTAATAATAGGCGGTCGGTACGTAGTGCTACCCACTTTACTAGCTTTTTGTACCGTAGGCTCTAGATTGTAGCAGACCTATTCTGTTACGACCCCAAAGGGCCTTCCTTCATGGCCTATTATGGGAACTATTATTAGAGAAAATAAAGTTAATAAATTGATAGATCTGTATGAAGCTTAATTATTCTATGATTTTTTGTGCGTATGAATAAAAATTACTCGTGGAACTTTTATTTGAATTAGGAAAAACCTTGTTCTCAAGATGCTACTGAAACTCAACGTATTTAGATAACTTTCTAATACAGCTTCTTAATTAGGTTCCTAGTGATTAACTTTTATCTGACATTTTTTTACAATTGGTGTTTTTAACGATTACTTTACTAAAAAGTGGCGCATTAAAATAAACGAAGCGAAATCTGTGCACGTCACATTCACTAAACGACGTGGTATATTCCAGCCAATAATGCTCAATGGACAGCAAATTCCGCAGGCCGATTCGGCTAAATATCTGGGAATACATTTCGATAAGGGCCTTACGTGGAAAACACACTTGTGGAAGAAAAGACTACAATTAAATTTAAAATTCAGCAAGCATTACTGGCTACTGGGTAGAAACTCGAAACTTTCTCTCGACAACAAGCTGTTAATATATAAGGTCATATTCAAGCCCGTGTGGATGTATGGTATCCAGATATGGGGAACTGCTTCATCTTCCAATATCTCGATAATTGAAAGATTCCAGTCAAAACACTCAGAACCATCACTAATGCACCATACTACATAACCAATGCGGACATTTACAGTGACCTAAAAATAAGTTTAGTGAAAAGTGAAATAGTTAAAAATAGTGAAAGATATATCAATAAACTAGAATTGCACCCCAATCATTTAGCTTTAAACCTACTAGATAGCAGTGAACACAACCGCAGACTTAAAAGACACTACACCTTGGACTTACCCTTCCGGATTTAGTACTAGTATTCTTACATTAAGTTACAGCAGAAGTGACGTTAATGAACGTCAACTTCCACCTAAACCCACACTTACGTAAATTATTTACTTATTGCTTTGCAGCAGATTGTAAATAGTTATGTATCTGATCAATAATAAAAAAAAAACTAGAAAAGAAAAATTTAATAAGTAAGCGCCTATCTGGAGTCATAAAATAATTTGTTATTTAGTCATCTGCTTGTTGTAATAGTTTTTTTTATAACAGTATAGTGAATAGTTTTTCTTTATCTAGATGTTGGTTTGGAATTAGTGATATTTCCAAAATAAATAATCTGTCCTTTTATGTTGTATAGCTTTGAAGGTATTTATAAAAATATTTATTTTTAGATTACGTAATGACTTCTTTTAGTTCTTTAATTTATCTTCTGGTAATTTATTGTTTTATAAATTTTTTATTGAAGTATCTTACTGGTTATTAATGTTTTCCCAATATATTCCTGAAGTAGTTACAGTTTTTTTATGATTTATTAAGGGCGGAGGTTTTAATTTACTGATTTTTTTGTATTTATTGTAGTTATTATAGGGCTGTGGTTTATTGATTAGTTAAAACTCGATTTAAATTAAGAGTACGTTCTTGGTTACGATAGTCAAGTAAATAGAGCCTTTTTGGGTAGTGTGTGAAATGATATGTAGAGAAGTGTCTTAAATGCTATTGCTGTAATTACCATAAGTGTCTTAAATATTGCTGTATAATAGAAAATAAGATTATCTCCATTTTAAGTAATTAACCTAAATACCTAGTAAGAACGGTTAGAGTTAAAACTGATCCCTGTAAAATATCTATTTCTTAGGCCATTTTTAGGCCGTAGCTTGGAAGGTCAATATTCTATAGAATATTTAAATGTCCTATTAAACCTTCTGCAGCTTTGAAAACTTCTGATAAGTAATAATTAATTTGGTGATGTTTTGTTATTAGTGCTGCCTTGCATCTGTTCGCATTTTTTGAATAATTGGAGTTGTATGTGTCAAACTAGTGTTTTAAAGTAGGACTACTTTATAAAATGAAATTCGGATATATTGTACACCATAAAAGTTTTTATATCTTGATAATGATTTATAGATCGTTAATGTTTTTTGGGCTATTTAGTGTTTGCCACATAGAAATTCTAAATATATATTATTTGGGTGCCGCCACATTGCCCTTAGGTACCAGATTATGAATTACATTGGACGTGCGTTCTGGTCCTGTTAAAACTTGGTTATGTAATTACATGTTTGTGGACGTGCGTTCTGGTCCTGTATGGAAGAAACCTTGGTAATATGTTTACTAATGTTTGAGAGTTGTTCTATAATTAACTGGAAGTATTCCTTCTAATATGTTTACAAATTATGAATTTTCTAGTAATTAACTGAGTATTCCTCCAGTTAAAGGATTTTAGTTTTTTGTTATGTTTAAGTGATCAATTATCTTATTTTTATGACGTGGCATTAAGACGTTAATTTTATATTTTTCTATTGTCCTTCTGTTGCTTTAGGACGATATAAAATAAATTTGAGGGAGTCTCTTTATTTAGATATTGATGAATGTGATATCTTCAATTTAAGGACCATACAAAGCAAATGATTCTCATTTATTTATAGAAATAAAAAGAGAAGATATAAAATTTTAACTTGAATGTAGTGGTAGTGGGTGGTTGCACTAGGTCTACTCTTTTGTTCTATTTTATGTTCAGCTTTTAAAAATTATTATAATTATTGAACCTACGCTTGTTAAAAACGTAGTATTTCTCTTTGCGTTAGTTTTTGTTTACAAGAAAATTGTTTTTCTTATGACGGTTTTATATTATCCTAGTCTATGATAGTCGCATTGTATGTGGTAATCTTTGATTAAGTAGTTGGGTTTGATTCTTGATAATTAATTGAATACACATTTATTAAAGCTGCTGTCATATATAACTTTTATAACATTTGTCAGCTTATTTTAGATGTAGTGGAGTATATGCAATGGTTTATAGAGTTGCTATTGTGCTTGTGTTGGGGGATTACTGAGAAACAGAGAAACATTATTTTGCATTAGTTGTGTAAAGTAATCACTTGTATTTATTTCATGTTTTTGTTGTATCGTTCTCCATTCTAGTAAATTTAAAATTTAAGTGTTTATAGATATTCGCGACTGGATTAAATATAAACTATAATTAGTGTGTTTTAAATTTATCGAAGCATTTTTGCTATTGCAAAATAAAGGTAGTTGTGAGACTAGACAATTACACACAAGTTTATGTCTGTCAACAGCTTTTTTTAGTAATCTGAACAAATAATACTTGTCCGGACTATACATAAACAGTTCCAGTGCAGTCTAGGATGAATCCTTAATTTTTGCAGATGTATAAAGCTCACGGTTGATGTAAAGCAGGACAATGTCTTAGTTTGGCATAGCTTATTTCGACTTTATTTCAACAACTATTAATTACTAGCCATCCTCGAGAAGGCGGAAAAAATAATGTGGTCTATCGATGTTTTCATACAAATTGTTGTCACCTATATTTTTAAGAATGTTATTCTCAAATTACGACTTGTCTTTTCAAAATTTTGAACAATTTTACGCTCCTCTATCGCGAAAAACTTGATAATAATTTGTATGTGAAGTACGGGGACAAATTTTGCACTCGTATTGTCTAAAGAAGCAGTATATAAGCTCTATTATGAGAGATTCCTTTTAAGTATTTATATTTACAATGCTTAAAATTCGCATTTTTTTCTATTCGTGCCCCGTAAAAAGATTCTGATTTATATTGAACTAGTCCTGTAATTTTTGACAAAGACCTGGTCTATCGGTCGCTCTCTTATCATGCTCGCCTTAATCAGCGCGTGTTTTTGCGATGTATTGACTGAAGGTTAAAATATGAATTTAAATAATTATTATATTAATTAAGTATAATAAGGTGCTTACACATCAGCAAACATTACGTACAATATATTCGTGAACAATTTGGAAACACTATTTCTGAGCTATTTGTACACAACCTGACACTAATGATCAATTTGGCATTTCTGCTTTACAAACACATAAGCTATTTAAATGCAAATTTTCATTTACTAGGGTGAAAATTGCAAACTGCCTGTAAATAGTTCGTCAATTTATTTAAAACTATTCGGTATCGCATTTTACGTATCTACAAATATCTAGGCTCTTATTTGTTTACCAAATAATTAGTTGTTGCACCAATTTTGGAAGCAATTTCTTAAAAATTCAGTAAGGTGCAGTTTTTTTAAAATTTTAAAGGTAAACTCATTACAGAATTAACTTATTTTTTTTAATACTTTTTTAAGACTTTGTATATGCAGTTTTCTTTTATATGCTGTTTTATGCTGATTAGAAACGTTAAAAATACTTGTGATAAATTTTCTAAAATATACGTTAACATTGACTAACGACACCAATAAGTGTAAACGTTATTTTTTGGACGCAATCTAATATTTTCCAGAAATTCCTTAATATATAAGGACATTTTTGATAATATTAAAATAATATTATTGTAATCGTTTTAATAAAAATATAAAAATAATAATACAAGTGACTCTAATGATTAACAATAAAATAAAGAAACTGTAATAGAATTAGAAATATGTGGTGTATTGTTTTATATAAATTACTAGATTTTATTATGTGCCGATGTTTATCGAATTAAATAAAAAAAATACATCAATTATTGCAAAAATAAGTTTGAAACACAATTTAAAACTTTTCTTTCTGTGGAGCTCACTGACTAATCTTAAGCTCTAAGAGCTTATTGTGTTTACTAACATACAACTTAAACATTATAACGCTGCATATGTACATCGATGAGCTTCCAGAGAGACTCGATCTCGCCTGTGCTCCGGATTTTCGGGCAGAAGAGCTTTGCCTATAACTCCCTAGGATACAGAATCTGCCCGTACAATGTACACGTTTCTATGAAAAAAAAATTACAAAAATTCGTAACTCATAAACAATTAAAGAAAACAAAATTTCAAGTATTGTCAAATGTAGATAAAAATTAGATACAAAACTTTTCTATTGAATATTATGTCCTAAAATGAATATTAACGACAACAAATGGCCGTTTTCGTACTTTTAACTAACTCTGTCTAATAGGGTAAAAACCATTTGATTGGGCCTATCAATAACTAAGTAAAAAATAAGTACCCACCAAAAAGTATGTTAGGCGTAAAGGCTACATCTGCTTTTATTAAACACAGAGTTGTGTTTTCAAGCGGAGCGAAGGTACACCTGCGCTAACGCTTCAGACTGAAGGTCAGCTGCACCCATTTATTTATTTTATTTTACATTTTTACGCTCGACTAGATTAAGTGCGTGCATGTTATCACACTCATTTCCGGACAATATAAAATAAATCAGTCAAACAAACAATTATGGGAAATGAAATCCGTCAATATTGCATGTGCGAATCTCAACAAACTCATGTTATTCGTCCAATAAAAAATAGATCAAGGATGTATACAAAAATCCACAAAGTATTTATAATAAAATAAATCCAGTACTGTTGCAAAGCTTTCCTCATACCAAATCAAAATACAAAAAATAAATTTTCATACAGTAAAAAACAAAGTAGGAACGCTAAAGAGGAATAGTCTCAGGTTATAAAAAAGTTGTAAAAAATGATAGTGACTGAGAAATAAAAAATTTAGTAAATTTACAGAAAAACACTATCTGAAAGAAAAGTCACTGAATTAAAGCTACTATCAATATTTATATCAGGAGTTAAAAACATAAAACCTTTGATTGAGTTATTAAATGGAATTGCCAAAGACAAATACGTAATAAAAATACTACACAATGATTAAGTGAAAGTCCAATCCTCAGAAAGCTTGATAACACACTACAATGTTAAAGACACCGATAGAAAAGAAAACGGAATTCCACACCTACAAGCCTAAAATGGAGGCGTTTCAGAGTAGCTATTGAAAATATAAATCCAAAAATTAAAACAGAAAAAAAAAGAGATCATGTAATATATAAAGTGATAAAAATATTATTAGTAATGTTATTTACAGACCTAAAACCAAGTAATAGACTTACTCTAAATAGTAAAGTGCAGTTTGAAGCCCCACATGCACAACTAGAAATACCTTAATGCAAATACTGCTAGATGTATAGGAATACAATAAACTTTTGCAAAAATAACCCAAGATGCGTTGAATGCACAAAAATATTTAAAAAATGAATCTCTTAGAAGAATAAATACTCCGACGTGAAATGAATTAATTGAAATGAACATGGATCCGGCCAATTACAGACGTTGTATAGTGCACAAGCATTGCAACAAAAATTCTATCCGTGCTTAAAATTCCAGTACGTCCTCTACAAATATTAATATTGCACAAGCCAAAGGGAACCTAGTATTTCAGCAACTCAAGAAAGTCAAAATATATTGCCATAACACAACCATCTAACGACTTATTTAAATTTGATTAAATGATAAAAAACTTTATAAATCAAATAGATATGCCCATAAACCTCATATCAGTACTTACCATCAAAATCAAATTACAGATTCTTTATTAAAAATCGTAGTATAGAAAGTTAATAGCTTGTATCAACATGCGCAAGAAATAAAAGTATTTATATAAAATATATATAAAAACCATCTTGACGAGAGTGGACAATTCAATATCTAAAGCAAGATGATTATAAATTTGGCACCATACAAGCTACTAGTGTCGATATATAAGATACCATAGCGGAAATTACAATAGCAGCAATTTATTTCTTACCTAGATATGACAATAAACAAATTTTTTTTAAACATTAAGAAATATTCTCCTGCTTAAAAAAGAACTCACCGCTAAGCACGCAGGTTGGAGTTCATGAACTGCAGTAGAATATTGGGATTTGTTGGATTTTTGTATTTTTAAGATGTTCAACTCAAGAAAATTCTTAATTTAATTTTGTTTTAAACTTACCTTTAATCATACACCGGTAACAGTTTCCACATTAACTCTAGTATTTGGAAAATTAAAAAGATTATCACCATATAGCAGCATATATAGAAGGCTCAACTAAAGCCATAGTAGCCATGGTAGCATAGCAAGCAACGCTGGATACGAGGGAGAGATAAATTATAGAAAAATCTCATCATTTTAAAAGAAAAACGATTTGAAAAGGGAAAAACAAGAAGAATATGGTAATTAACAAGAGCTGCAACTAATATACAGAAGTGCAATAAACTTGCAAAAGAATTTAAAAGTTACCTCATAAGGTTAAAATTAAGTTAAGTGTAAGCCATAAATTGCTCAGATTTGAAGGTTGTCAGTAAAATAATATGTCCAGAACACTAAATACCGCCTATAAAAAGGGAGAATATCTGGGCAACGACTAACCAGTAAAAAACTATAACTTTTGCTAAATGTATACTAAGAATATTTTAACCTAATTATTCGCGGCTACCATCAGCAGAAGAGGAAATCAATAAACTAGTACTAGATGTTCCACATTCGATGGGTATCTTACTTTAAACAAAACAATTAAAAATAGGTTAAATCAATTGTATAATATGACATTAACCAAAAAAGAAGAACTAAGGCAATGTTTTAAGAGAACTCGCTGAAAAGGCCTACAAATTATTAATGTACATTTTCAATATAATATTATTCCCTGTCAATGGAAAAGAAATCGTCACTATTATTAAAAGTATATAATACCAATCCATTAGCCTATTACTAATTATTTAAAAAGTATTATGAGAAATAATTTTAAAAAGATTAACACCAATAATTAATAAACTGAAACTCATACCTAAAATATCAGGAGGCATATACCGAATTGCTTCCACTTTTATTAGAGTGCAACAGAATAAAATTTACCAGAAACCACTGAAATATTAATTACCACATATTCTGATTATATACAATATTACCTTTACAAGAAAAATCTATTACTGCTTTTAAAGAATTATAAATATCTTTAAAGTAATTTGAGGAATGCCTTCAGCGACAGATAATAGAAGTCAACGCAACTAACTCACACATATTAGTTTTCATGGAAGTGTGGAAACGGCTCCAGTGTAACACTAAATGGAACTCGCATACTGCAAATAATTAGTTACTTATCTAGTTAACTAACATATTTTTACAAAAAAAAATGGGTAT
The DNA here is from genome assembly GCA_036346155.1 of Sinelater perroti. Lineage (NCBI taxonomy): Eukaryota > Metazoa > Arthropoda > Insecta > Coleoptera > Elateridae > Sinelater > Sinelater perroti. The sequence continues at coordinate 5,905,571 of JARFIY010000001.1, read as the reverse complement.
GAAATTTAGCGAAATGCACTGGATACTTTGTAGAGACTGAATTATCAATAAACAAGCGAATATTTGTTTTACAGGTAAAGCAAAGCGGACCCTATGCATGAAACTAAACTATAGGGTATAATGAAATTTTATTGAAACGAATGACAGTGAATTATACTCAAATGAAAGTGAATAGAGGCAAAAAGTTAGCGGCAGGAACAGAAAACTTTGCGGCCGCTTCCGGTCAAACCGGTCTCGAGATTTTCCGAACAGGCTGATGTTTAGCCTCTGGACTTGGCTTACGGTCCTTAGTCGAATACTGAAAACGTTATCTATCAAAGATCAAAAATTATAAGGCGTGACAAATGTCAGAAATGACAGAAATAGAAGCTGGTCACCAGCTTAGAACTGCCTTGATCAAAAGTTATAAGGCGTGACAGACGACGGACATGACAAAAATAAAGCTGGTTTCCAGCTTGGCAGCTAGGTTCGCTAAAAATGAGCTTTTGTTTTACAAAAATATCTGAAACCTTATTTGAACATATCTAATGTTACTATGCGATACTTCTAGCATATCAAATATAAATATATAAATAATATAAACATCAGAGCAACCTATTCGAAACAGTAGTCAGCGCACCATGGTATGTACTCAACATGGTACTACATCATGTTGATCTAGAGTAGGAGAAGAAATTGCAAAATTTATTGCTAAATACATGCTAAATAATAAAAAAACAACATTTCAACACACACTAACCAATTTGTAACTATCCTCTTTGATGATAAATATGAACCAAGAAGATTGAAAAGGTTTAACTAAACAGACCTTACAAATCGCGATGTACATAAATAGTAATTGGCATTTAATTATATTTTCGTAGATTTTTAGAGAATGTTCATAGGAGCATTACTTTACATAACATGCAATAGCTATTTACATATTAAATTCAATATTTACACAAGATGTACTTAGAGTCTGTAACTACAAGTTGTACAAAATATGGCGCCAAAAAAATGTGACATACTCATGATTTTTGCATTCCAATAAACATTCTAGGTATTTCTTGAGTAATTTAGGCAATATTTTACTTCGATTTCCGCAATGTTCAAACAGTGCCATAAAAATGTTTACATTAATTTTTTATAAAAATTATGCAACCTTAATCTACTCATTTTCTTATATAAGGTGTCTTTAATACATGCTATACTTAATTAATTACTGTATTTATTTAAGAGGTTTCAATTATTTTTAATTAGTTGCGTTTGGTATATTTAGGATTAAAGCTAATGCCGTTTTAGTAATAGCCACAAAAAATTGTTTGTGTTGCAACATTGGCATTAAAGTTAGTAATTTAAATAAATTCTTTGCTGTTTACATACTTACCTATAATACCAAGCAATTTATTATTACGATATATCAAAGTTTTGAACACAACTAATATATTTTTGTTAAAGTTACTTTAATAAGTTCTAAATGTAATGCAGGCGAGTTGGCAAGTATTTAATAATGGCATTAAATTTTTCATATCTTGAAATGAATAAAAATATTTTACGCGTGTTTGTTGCTTGATTTCTTACGTCCTTTTGATTACACCGATACCCACAAGAAGATTGTAAAAGTGATTGAAGTATAAATGGCACAAAAATTTGGTTAAACTTAAGTGCCATAACTGTATAACCTGTTGAATGCCATCAGCGAGATGGTTTCTGTTGATAGTAGAGCATAGAACATTGATGAGATCTCACGAGTGATGGTGCTTTTGAGGGATTCTGTTAACAGTCGGAATAAAAGTTCCTTCTACGAGAATACGGAAGATGTTTTGATACCAATTCTATCTTTGGAATAAGTCAGTCACTGTGTCCTGTCACACCACAACGAGCCTTATAATGAAACACGTCAGGTGGACGTTTGCATTGTATAACTTGACAGATGGTCTTCCAAGAAACATTGATAGTATGCTGCTTTGCCAATTTTACCTGAAAAACATGAGTTAATGATGGAATTTTTATCGTCATACGCCAGTAGCAACACGTCTTTTTTTTGTTTTTCTAGGTTTCTGATGCTCCACTTCTTTTTAAAATTATTCATTTTATTTTAAACCTGTAGGATAGTTCCTGCCTCATCAATGTTTATGATAGACTGTAAATAAATGTATAATGTTCATTGTGGCATTTCTCTAAATACATGTCAGTTGCTATAAATTGGTGTACTTCTGCGATATTTGGTTTTTCAGGTGTGCTCTCTTGTTTAATCACTACGTTCAACTTCTACCGACAATTATCTATAATCAGTGAAATGGGAGACCTTGCACTAATTTTATCTATTTTTTAAGAATAAACGAGAAACTTGTGCTTAGTAAATATGTTGAATCGAACAAAACTTACTAACCATTTTGTTTCGTTCGATAAATGAACGCATTATATAATAGAGACTTATTTATTATATATTTACAATTATTTTTTATTTACAATTTCTTTAACCGCGCACATCAAAAGATGTTTCGTTTTATTGACTGCTTCCTGTACTTCATGCATGTATTGTAGGTTTAACTAATACCATCACTATTTGATAGCGTCATATTGGGATTTTAAAACTTTTTTATAGGGGGTTAAAATCTTAGTGCGACTGAGAAATTTGTGTTTTTGGATATTGATTTTATAATTAGGTGTGTATGTAATATTTACATTAAAACAGATTTTACATTTTGCTTTTAAATAATAATTACTCTCGACCACATTTACATTTTAAAATTTATAGATTTAGATATATAATTAAATTAATTTGAAATATAATACAGCTGTATAGCAAAATGGCATAGCTAGATTAATTAAATGTAAAATTGATGTTGTAAAATAAATTTATATTAATGAAGACAGTTTATTTTGTATAATTTTGCTAATTGATATACAATTTACTATAGTATAATTCAAAAAATTGTATTAAATTGCAGTATCAACAAAATCATATAACAGCCAATATCTTTATTAATTTTACATATAAATTTCATAAGTAAATAGTAGAAAATATTTCGACTAATAATAGATCTTTTGGTTGTACCAGGAGCGACGTAATATTTTAAAATTACAAATGAAATACTCTTTATATTTGAATTCTACTATAAGTTGCAAATATAATCATATATAATGTAATAATATAATATATTTCAATATTTTTATTAAATACGGTGATATTTTTAAAAACATTCATTAAAACAATATCAACAAAATATTTGATGCGGAAATCGTCGGATAGATTTATAAAAAAATAATTTTTTTTAATTATTACGTAGTCAGTCAAACCAAATTTAATACATTGAAAACAGTTTATGCGGCTGCGATATAACCTAGCAGCCGATGAGAGCGAACTGTAGTACGCGTAAATGAGGGTGATTGCACTGACTGAATCAGTTGATATTTAAACGCTGGTGTTTGTCGTATTTAAAATCAACGAGTTGAGCAGCAAATCTAGATCAATTTTGTACGAAAAAATTACTCGAATTAATTCAGAAGGCTTTCGGGGACGATGCTAATCAGTGTAGCACGAGTAAAGATATAATGCAAACAATTTAGAGATGACTGAAAATGCGCTAAAAGTGTGATTTACGTCTTGAAAGACTAGTAATTAACAAAAAATATTGAAGGTATGGGCTACAAACTACAAGAGTCGTTCGAGAACTAGAAAATGAGCTATAAATTCTAAAAATTTAAAATTTTGATCTGTGTGTGAAATGGATTCCCTTTTATTGATGTTATTAGGGCTATAGTTGCTAATGATGTGCTTCAGGCTCTTACTAATAAACCAGGATTTAAAGGAGAACAAGCTCCAGATGACAAAACAATTATTTGCGGTTTTAGCACAGGGCAACATATATATAATAACCTTACTGGTTACATTAATTGAAAAGTACACAACGGCGAGTGAGTATTTATGACTGTGCAAGTAGATCAGCAAATCTGCATCAAATTATATGCGAAATTGGAATATTTTGCAGAAATTATTTGTACGATTTAAAAGGCTGTGAGAAACGATGCAGTAAGTGAATCAACTTTGTCATAACAACACGCCTACTCATCTATGACATCTCTTGCAGAACCAGCAAATCGTGTAGGTGATCCAGTCATATTACAATGCGTATTTTTACGGACTTCTAGCTGTTTCGAAAATTTAAGTTGCCGTTAGAAAGGAAAATATTATAGATCGTCGACTATATTCAGAACAATACGACAAAGCAGTTATTTGCTATTCCAACACAAGACTTTTCAGAATGGTCCAAAAACTGAAGATGTTGAAAGGGTCAGATTAAAAAGTGTTTATCATGAAGGAAGCTGAGGAAGCGTATAATCTTTTCTGTATCTGTATATTACAGTAGTGCATTTTTTTGTTCTTTATTGTGAAAATTATTTAATATTTTAAAAATCTACAAAGCTAGAAACAAATATATGCGCCGTTGTGTTGTATAATATGCATTTACCTATAAGTCAAGTTTCCTATATCTCAGTTAGTAGCATTATAGTTTTCTTCTTCTTTCATCTTATATATACTATTATGTTCTACATATTTTTAGTACTATGAGCCATGTGACATTAGTCTGACCCGTTAGAAGAAAAATTACGACCGCCAAGGTGTTTGTATGATGGCCAAATATGTTTGCCGTTATTTTGACCTAGTCAATAGCGTTTAGTCTGAGCAAGTTCCTCCAGCTGTGTGCCTCTTATAGTTTGGAATCAAAGAATTGATAACACCCTTGCCAAATCAAAGATCATTTGTCTAATTTTATCGAGTTTTTATAGTTTCTCCAGGGTTCTTTGGGAGGTACGTAGCCTGGCGTTATGTACCTGTAGAAACACTTGTTTATGATTGACCATACCAGGGTACTATTGTTCCAGTATAGCATATGTACTGTCAAATGATTAACAATAAAGCTCGACAGTAATTGTCTGACACAAAGCATAAATTTTGGTCCCGATATGACTACGTTTAACGACAGGTACTGTAGCTTGGTGTCTACCAAACCATTGTTTTGATCTGTTTGGATGATTAAAATGGAATTACTTTTCGTCAATGGTATTTGGCAAAAGAATAAAACACTCTGAAGATTATCAAACAACTGTCTGCTCATATTATTTTGTATTTTGTTTGCTCTTGTATTAAAGCGTAAGGCACTTTTCTGTATTATCTGACAACTTTATCTAGTTTATGCTTACTGTCCATGAGAGATGGTTTAACCTTCTATGTTAATAATGGGATACTTGTAATTGGGGATATTTAGAACCTTGAAGTAAAGATTCAAAATTTACTACAAGACGTCCAGTTCTAGGCTGCATTTGAAGAACAGTGTTGCACTAATTTAATTTTGTAAATCAATTTTGAGCCGTGCTGATTTGATATCGCAAGTAAACATTTATTTTTGGAATTACTTGGGTTGCTTTGACAGTGCTTTGTCCTAACTTTTACTAGTGTCAAATTACAGTTACAATTTTAACATTTGGATCTAGCTAAGTTTAATCATTAAGAAATAAAATTTAATAAAACAGAATCATATACAAACTACACTCTTTAGTATAGTAAATAGTTTAACAAAAGAATTTTTGAACCACTTTATATATAAATTTGTGTTAAAGAAATTTTTTGTATTATATAGTTTGATTTTTTTATGACATACCACGTGTATTGAGAGAAATAATTTTGTATCGTACCTGATGCAAAAGGTATAGTGTGCTTTTTTGAGTACCTAACGAATGTCTACTAAAAATTGACGATAACTAAGTTTTAAATTATTTAAATTAAAATAGTTAATTAGATAGCTCTAAATAGTAGGTGGCAATAATCCATTTGACACTGGCAAATATATATATTTCTGTTTATTTTTTAAAATTAAGCTTTAAAAATATAATTTGAATCAAACTTTCACTTCCAGCCCTATAAAAGACCAAGCAGGTTACACGAAAGGCTAGTCTTACTCAAAGACCCATAGCTCTCCTTGGGGAAAGTACGCAGATTGAGACCCCGAGTAAAGAGCTAAACTCTTGAAAATGACATCAAAGCCTATGTCGAAACGTCGAGAATTTTCTCAAAATAGACGCGGTTCAATCCGTGAACTAAGTTGTTTAAACATAGTTTATCTATCCGAACTGCGTCTATTTTGAGAAAATTCTCGACGTTTCGGCATCGGCTTTGATGTCATTTTTAAGAGTTTAGCTCTTTACTCGTGGTCTCAATCTGCGTACTTTCCCAAGTGAGAGTATATATATTATATATATATATATATATATATATATATATGTGACATTTTGTATTTTTTCCTAGCGATTGTGTTATTAAACACAATACCATTTGCATACAACAAGCTTTTTACTTTTGTAGATTTTACATTTTGGTATTCTATTATTGTTTGTAAATGTTATATGTTTTATTTTATACTTTGAATTAGCCTATCCATTAACATATTGAATAATAAAAAAATTAAACTATCGTTCCGTTTAACTCCTTTCTTATTTCAAATTCTTTAGATCTTTTTGTATATACTTTTTGTTAATTCTATTAATTACTCGGTACTCCTAATAGCTTTAAACATTTTCAGATAATTCTTTTTGTATTGCAACTAAAGCAGATTGTATATTTAGGAATTGCCAAGTATAACTTTTTTCATGGGGCAGTTAATTGGGAAAAAATATTGAATACCTTAGCAATCATTGTAGAGACAAATCAATTTTGTAACCAAATGCTTATCAGAAAATCTTGGTAAAATTTATGCTAAAACAACCAGCACATATCCAAGTTTAATAAAATTTATGCAAAAAAAAATATTTACCATATAAAATAATTGGAAAAAGCTAATACAAAGAGGCAATCAAACATTAACATCCCTCAACCCCATTAAATTATATAAGAGAAGATTTAGAAAGGAAAGTTAAGAATATAATAAAAAAAATAAAATAATAAATAAATTGGAATTTCGTTGTTTCTTGTATAGCTGATACCTGCCACTAATAATAAAAAGTTTTACAATATAAAATATCTAGATAATATGGTTATTCCAATAAAATTTCCATGAAAAATAAATTAATCTGTACAGTGCACAAGATGCCAGCGGTATAAAAAAGTTATTACCACTGGCGCAAGGGTTAAATGCGTAGAAATACGTGATACCAAAACCTGTAAGAAAATAAAAGATAACTACGCCAAATGCGACCATGCACATGTGTTCCTCTGTCTTGAGCCGGCGCAGGCACACCCATGGGTGTATATGACTTCCTAGCTTCCAGTGTGCATGTTAGTAGGCACATTAAGCCATTGTGGCTGCAGTCCCGGTAAGTGCACCAATAATTAAAAAAAACAATTAATTTAACCAAATGACATGATTCTTAACATGTTGCCTAATGTTACAAACAATGATGGCTAAACTCCCAATATTAGCTTCATGGAACCCTAACTTCCTACAATAAAAAAATACTTAATGGCAATATTTTAAAAAATACATAACATATCTATTCTTTTAATGTTAGAAACTTTTTTTACTGACGTATCACTTACAAGACTGTCTAATTACGTAATATACCATACTGAGTATATCGATGGTAATATGCGTGGTGAAACAGCCATCATTGTATAATACAAATTACTTAAATTTAAAGGGCACTTCCTTCGGACAATAACAATCCAAGTTTACAACAAGCTGGACTATTTGCCAAAACACTATCTTACCAACGATGACTTAAAGAGTTTATATTTAGTAGCAATTTCTACTTCAAACACATCAGTATGGGATCAAGAATAATGACAACAAGGAAATATGTATTCTACAAAATTATCAAAAAAAAAGAACTACTATACACTTTCTACGGATGGACAGACTTACTGGTGATAAAATTTATATAAAATTCTACTTCTGCATTAGCAGTTGTGTGTCTATTAGTACTATTATAATAAAAAAGAAAAACAAACTGTACTTTACAATAGATTCACCGACTGGGATTTACATAGACACATGCACCAAAAATTAAACAACGGAAATTAGCATAGAATCAAAGAATGATATAATGAATACACGATTCTAGGAACGCGTATTGGGTGTTGGTGTTGGTTGCAAAAAATAAAATGCGCTAGAAAAATAAAATTAAAAAAAATAGTTAAAAGGCGAACGATGTCACACTCACCACTTGTCTCGGTTTTGCTTGCCTCCGGACACAGCTTTTTCTTAATGGTACCCACAATTCCCAACAAACGGATTTGGTAAGACAGAAAGGTAGGATTCACATATTTGCTTGAGTTCTTTACCGGTTAATGGGAAGACCTGAGAGCAACTCGTGGAAAACGTTCTTCTTTTGGCCGCGCTGTTGATTTTAGGCTCAGAGACAGAAATAGAAAAACGGCTTTGTCCAAGCACATCCAGAGTGTAAACCGGGTTAGAAGAAAATGCGGTTCTACAGCGGAATAGTAGACACAATACAGAGCAGGCGAACAAGCCGAGGCGGAATACCCGATAATGTATGTATTTTCAAACAGCACCAAAAGAGAGCGGGTAAAGCACCAGTTTAAACTAAAATAGAATATCTTTAGCTAATTAAAGGAAAGGTAATCTATAAAATAAAGATAATTTGATGTGGAAAGCTGCAAAAATTTAAAGAATCTACATCTGTTATGTCTTCTGCTCAAAATTTCGATAATATTTGAACAAAGCCGGTAGTGGGAAAGCTGAAGTGTCTGTGAAGTATTGTGCTCAAGATTTTCAGCTATATACATCTGAGGTATGTTGATGCTGATGAGCAATTTTTAAATGAATTTTTTAACTCTCTAGACCAATTATGAATTTTAATGTACAAGAAATTAACAATCAAATAAGATCAAGTATGATATAATTATCGGTAAGGTAACTGAACTACCAGAATAAAATAATTTTTACCCTATCTTTAAGCTAATTTGTTAACCAACTCAGCTTAAGTCAACCTATAGAATTCTATTATTAAAATCGGGAAAATAATCAACAGATGTGACCGTCTAGCAACATATAGCCTATTATCAGTAATATATAAACTTTTGGAAAAAGTGACACAAAATAATAAGAGAACATAATTTAATACACTGTCATTTTAATCACAAATGAAGTCTGAGTTATTGCTTCATAATAAGTACAAAATCAAATATATTTTCTTCAAAGATGGTGTAAAAGCAAACATGTAAAGATAATAAGAGCAAGTTTAGAAGACAAAGGTGTTAATTTATCCATTTCAATAACGTTGAAATACTCTATGAAGCAAAAGTTGATTACCTAAGACTACAACTAAACAGAAAATCGATATGGAAGTTGCATAAAAAAATAAATGCACTTGAAACTAAAAAAGACTTGTTAACCAGTTGAAAAAACATACATTCTTTCAAAATAAGGTCCTCATCTATAAAACTATAATCAAATCAATTAGAACGTACGGTTTGGAGCTATAGGGTTGTTTTAGTATATCCAATTCAAAAACGGTTTAACTAAAAATTCTAAGATAAATCGCTTCACGTCGCTTCACCATCAAATACGCTCTTAAGAGATATACGTATTATACATTAACTGTATATTGTACATTGTTCTGATTGTTGAATGTATACTATCAATGAAATATTTTTTTTATATTTTTATGGTCTATATACCGCTGTACTTTTTTTATTTGACAAAACTACTTTTGGTACTGTTGTATCAGCTTTTTTAACTGTCCTCTGCGATAGTAAAACATTTTTCAATTGTAGTTTTACGTAAAGACAATTCTGGATGATTTAAATTATGTTTTTGACATTGCTATTGATTCGTAGCAATAACTATATCAACCCTCAGTTCAATATTTTAAATTTGTAATACGATAGTGTACAAATAATTATATATTTGCTAAACGAAATTTGGTGAGAATTGGTTTCGGGACCATCTTGGATTATATTTTATTGCCAATTTGCACAAGAAATTTCTAACGTATCCATTATTTTCTTTGGTTTTTTTTTGATATTATATTTGAATAAAAAAATTAAAATTTAATAAAAGATATATTACCTTTAATTTTTTTTATTGGATTTTGAATATTAAAAACATGGTGTTCCAATTAAAAATTTAAAATGTTATGTTACATTTAATTTAACCGTAGTAACAGTCTATTAACGTCAAAAATGTCTCACTAGCCTTAATTCGTATATTAGATACTGATAATTTTACGGGTGAAAATTCAGAAAATAATTAGCCTTTAAAAACTCTGATTGACACTAGGTGTAGACAATTTTCAAACTAAAATGTATCGTTTCGATAGCTTTAATAATTTTTCTTCCTTTTTATAAAAAAATTGTAGAAACAAGGTAAAATCCGCTGACTTCGTGGTATGCACAATTTGATTTTAGTCTGTTCCCAGTTTTTTGCGATTTGTTCCCAAATTGTTTACGTGCAAACGTATACATAAAAAGCAAATGGCTTGTCAACTCCTCATATACCCACTTTAAGATTCTATGCTGCTGTTACTAATTGTCTATGTTTTATAGTTTTTGTTGTAGTGATAATCCAAGTTTTATAACATTCTGCTAATTAATACTAACAAAAATAAAGTGAGTTACATTAAAAAGGATGCTGCGAAGAACTTTTTAAGAAAGTACTGTTGTTAGGATCATTTGTTAAACAATTAAAATTACGTAATATATCTATCCACATAGGTAAATTTACTACGCACAAATTACTTTTACATATTATTGAAATTAAAAAAATATTTGCATTATATTAAATAAACAAAGTTGATTTCTGAGTTTAGGTGCCTCTAGCATAAAAATATGAAGGATAGCACAAATTTTGCAAGATGCGCAAAAACATGTGTAATTTGTAGATAGGGTCGGCTGGAAATGTCCTAGAAAACATTTGTAACAAACAATGTAGATGGGTGAGGTGGGCGGATACATACAAGTCAGACATGGGTACAGATTAACAACTAACATGTGCTGCTCTAAGTATTGTAATTCTGTGTGTGTGGATAGGGGGAGATATGTAGCTACCATTTGTAGTAATTAGTCGGTGTAGAATTAATTAGTCGGCGAATTGTTTTAGCGTCTGTTGCATTAATCTATATCACTAAATGTTACAAAAATTTATATTTATGATGTCATATTTTTATTAGAAGTATTTGAACGGCAACAAACTTTTTTAAATCTTACTATCGTCATTTGACAGTGTGACTGAAAGTAGAATGGGGTAACTTCTTATCTTTACTTCTTTATAGTTAAAATAACGTTTTAAAATAGGCTATTTCGGTAAAAAAAATAGAATTTCTGCATTAAATAGGTATTTTAAAATAAAATTCAGATATTTTTGTGTTTTTCTGAATGAATGAATCATTTTCTAGATAAAAATATAGCGGATTTCCCGCCTAAAGAGATGTCGTAGATTAATAGCTATACGCCTAATAAGTTAAAAAAATAAAGCAATACTAATGCAAATAGTTGCAACTAATAATACATGCTTTATCCTATTATGTTATTAGTAGAATTGGAATGATGAACTTAAAATAAATAAATAATACTAACTATTTCTCTTTTTTTGATTCATGTCAATTTACTTAGTTACCCATGAGTTTTTAAAAGCTGTTGTTTCTAAAAACTTTTTATGTTTTGTGGAATAATTGATGAAATCTTTTTCCACATCTTGCAAACAATAAAGATAAAAATACTTACTTGTTTCTGTTGTGCAACTTAAAATTTAGTTGAATAGAGTACCAAATCAACTAAAAAAATAAGAGATGCCACTAAGATTGATCCAAAGTTCCTCGAAAAATATTTTGGTTTGGCTACTTCTATAGATGCATGTTAACCTCTTTGAATTTTTAATAAGTTATAGAGATTTTGACCAAAATCTTATGGTTTTCTGGCATCCATTTAGCTGCAAAATTTTTTTTAAATAAAAAAAGTAATATCTTTCGCACCGAAATAGATAGGCTGCCGGAATCTTACGTGTTTTATAGTTAGTGTAGTTTCAATTTGGCACGAGAGAGTTGGATCTGTCTTTAATCGTACTAGATAAAAAGATAACGCCTTAATAACTAAGTTGTCGTTTGTATTGATTGCAGCATTATTATAGAGGAGTTTGTATAATGCATATAAAGGGTATGTCAATAATTTAAAATAATTTCTTTTTTTAAACTAATATCTTTTGATTTATGGTACGAAGATTGTGGAATTTTAATTATTTAATATTATTTAGCAAAAGTTATCTAATACAGTTTAGAGTTTTTTTTTTTACATAATATACAGTGTTCACAAAGTGGCTACAATTAAAATTGGCCAGTTAGTAAGGTAGGATAGTATATACAAAGTGTGTAAACATTAATAGTTTATATTTTTCAAGTTCCAACATAAACAGCTTTGTGACTTTTACTAATGATACCAAAAACGCCCTGCAATAGGGTCTAAAGTTTGTTGTGTAATATATAGTGTTTATAATAAACGCATCTTTGAGACCAAAAAAAATAATAATAAATAATTAAGGGATTATCGATGTTGAAAATGTTGAGGACAGGTAAAGAAAACAAATGTCAGTACATCACAACGAAGGAGGGCGAAATATTAACAGAGAAAGCGGACATAATGAAATGCTGGAAAGAATATTTTGAGAACTTACTAAACACTGAACTAAACGAAGACCAAGGTAAGGGGAATGGAAATATAGATGGGGAGGAGGAGGACAACGAACAAGAAGAAGAATATAGACCAGAGGAAGTAAGAGAAGCCATAAAAGAACTTAAAAGAGGCAAAGCGGCAGGACCCGATGGCATAACCACGAAATGCTAAAACTATTAGGGACTAATGGAATAGAGACGCTAACAATATTGTTGTGCAAAATCTCGAAGGAGTGTGTAATACCAACAGAGTGGGAACTGGGAGCGATGTTACCAATATTTAAGAAGGACAACAAACGGGACTGCAACAATTATAGAGGGATCACACTTTTAAGTAACGTATATAAAGTTTATGAGAGGTTACTAAATAAAAGATTGCAAGCAAAAATAGAGACACAAATGGAGGAATCACAAAGTGGATTCAGGAAAGGGAGAGGAATACAAGATCACATATTTACAGTCAAACAAATGATAGAGAAGCACCCCAATACGGATATATATGTGGCATTTATTGACCTACAGAAAGCTTTTGACAGTGTACCAAGACAATTACTATGGGATAGCCTAAAGAAAAGAGGAATAGGGGAAAAATTGAGGAAAAACATAATCAGTTTGTACAAAAACACCAGGAACTATGTCAAGACAAATAACACAGAATCAGAAGAATTTGTGACAAAAGAAGGAGTGAGGCAGGGAGGAGTCCTAAGCCCTACACTCTTTAACATAATACTGGACGATGTGACAAAAGAAGTTAAAGGGCGCAGCAAGAAGATGTATGTGGGGTTTAGATATTTAGAGCTAATATGTATACCAGAGTGTGCGTTTGGGGATGACTTGATGATATATGCCAAAAAAGAGAAGTATCTACAGGAAAACTTAGAAATATGGAATAGTGCTCTACAAACACGCAAACTAAAAGTAAATACAGATAAGACGAAAATAATGATAATAGGAAAAAACAATATACAAACAAATATACAACTAAATGATAAAAGAATAGAACAAATAGACAGCTTTAAATACCTGGGGATCACGATACAGAAGGATGGGAGAAACGAAGCCGAAGTTAACAACAGAATAGTGAGTGCCAACAAATTATACTACGCCATAAGTAATTCCTTCATTAGGAAAAAAGAAGTCACTAGAAAGACCAAGCTAACAGTATATAACTCAGTCTATAAAACAATATTAACGTTTGGGTGCGAAAGCTGGACGACTACTATGCAATAAGAAAATAAAATTCAAGCCAACGAAATGAAATTTCTAAGAGGAATCCTGGGAGTAACGAAAATGGTAGGTTAAGAAATGAAAATACGCGAAATACTAGGGGTAGAACCTATCAAGAACACCATAGAACGACAACAACTACGATGGTTCGGTCACATAAATAGGATGGAAAACAACAGACAAACCAAAACTATATGGCAAGCTAGAACAATCGTAAAGAGAACAAGAGGAAGACCAAGAAAAAAATGGGATGAGGTAATAGTTGAAATCCTAAAAAAGAGAAACAGAAGCTGGCAAGAAGCGAAAGCACTGACGCAAAATAAAAAAGAGTGGGCAAAATTTGTGCACAGTGAGACATAAGAAAAATAGTGAGGTTTGGACAATTAGTGATAAAGGAATTTCTGCTAAGCTAGGTTTAAGAAACGAGTATTGTTTGAAGAAAATATTAAGAGCAAATTAGTTTAAGTAGATAAAAATTAAACAAGAGAATTAATAGCTTTAGTAGATAGGTTAATCACCCTACACCGAAAGGTATACAGGGTTTACTAAATATATATATATATATATATATATATATATATTTCTAGATTTAAAACAAAACATATCTTATCATTGGTAATTAAAGCTTGCGTTTAACGATCCTACATAAAAATGCTACAATTTAAAATTAAGGACGATTTAAAAATTTGGAAACCGAGAAAAGCGAATTCAAATCTCGCCTTATTAACATTTTTTGTATATCGAAAAAAAAATTGAAAAAGGCGAAAACAATATTCAAAACTATTTCTGTAGCTTATTGTTCATGTACATGCTTGGAAAATATAAAAATAGAAAACATAATGTTTGAAAGTTGCAGTTTTACTTGGTACTTTCGTTTAACTTTTAAGTTTTTGTAGCTACATCCAAAAAATATTGTTATCGAGTTTTTAACTACTGAAAAACTTTTAACGTTCAAATCTATGTGAAAATATAGTCAATTTAGAGATAGAAGGCCTAGATCATCAATGTCTATGAACCAGCTGTACATAGTTCAAAATGATGTTGAAGAATGAGTAATATTATTTGAAAAATTATTTATCAAATACGCATAAAAGTAGTACATTGAGACTATAATCTATGATCACCTTTAATATCCTAAGAACACAATAAACGTTGTTGACTATTAGCAAAGTTTAGTTATTGTGGCTATTTGAAAACAAAGGCAATATTCGGACAGTACAGTAATGGAACAATACTTTTTTACTTTCCTTATCCTATAATAAGGAAAGTAATGTAATCTGCGGAAATTTGACCTACCCAGTTTTTCACATTTCTGGACGAAATATAGCCCCAGGACACCAAAAAAGTTGGTTTTAGCCATTGGTTCGTGTGTGTGTGTGTGTGTCTGTGTGTCTGTCTGTCTGTCTGTCAGTAAACAGGATATCTCGAGAACCGTAAGAGCTAGAGACTTGAAATTTGGTATGCAAGTTACTTGTGGGTAGGGGACGCAGTGCGAAGCTTTTGGTAAAAATCGACCGAGCAGTTTGGTCGCAAGGTCCCAAAATCGGTCGCAAAGCGGTCGCGAATCTAAGCGGTTGAAAATACAAAAAATTTATGAGAATAAAAATGATTTATTATCATGAGATAAACATGAATTTAAAATAAAAGTTGGTAAAATAAGAACTCGAAAAAAATTGAAACTCAGGATTTTTAATATACCGGGTGTTCATAAAATGTTTCGGGCAATTTATATTACTGGATAGATAAAACCGAGACAAACAAAAAATTACAATGAAATTTTTTGATCCGAGGTCAAATAAATAAGTTATAGCCAATTAAATATTAATTAAACGGACTAATCACAGCGCGCTCGGCAGCTTTCTGGCTGACTGCGGGAGGACGGGGGGGTGGGGTGCGCTTGGCCGCTAGGAGGGAGCACGCAGGCGATAATGGCGAAGGCCGTGCAGCCGAGCTCGCACGGTTACTTTCAGTGACGTAGCAAAATTTTAAGTGAGTCAATTATTGTCTTGTACTGTTTATTTTAATCAGCTTTCGAGTGTTGGACTCGCGCCTCGTCCTTTTTTAAAATAACAAGTTCCGGGACGAGAGCAGCGCAGGGCCGAGACGATGGACCCTGTATAATATATAATAATAGTACAAGGAAGGTCGTGTGATGTTCACACCAGATTTTTTGGTTATATCTTCAATTTCCTAATAGTCGTATACTAATTGCTATTCTTCGAAGTAGTTAAACAAGAATTCTTTTTGCGTTTTTTTCCAAAAACCTAATATCAGCTTTTCAGTGAATGGTACACTTTATCCCGTGCAGTCGATAAGGCGCGCCAAGTGGTGGAGTTCTTATACAGTACAACGTCTGATATAGACTTTTGAAGATCTAGAACTTTTAGAGCTGCCTAATCGGGATCCAAAAGCTGGAAGCAGGCCAGAGCATGCACATTCTGCTAAACACCATAATTGAAAAATGCACTAGAGTCATGACAAAGAGGGCTGTTATAAGGAGCGAATGAAGATATCCACAAACAGATGAAGGGACCTAGGAATTTTTAAGTATGCTTAAAACGTTAAACATATATTTTGTTTATGATTACAAATACATCTAAAAATATTGTCTTTATATTAAAATCGTCGCAGGAAAATTTTACAATCTTCCTAGCGTCAATATTTTGACTGTAGTCTTGTAAGTCTCACAAAAGCCTAAACAGGCAGATTGCAACGATAGATTAAAATTTGTTTTTGAATAGAATTGTTACACATACAAAGACTCATAGCCATTAGCTTTTTCAAGTCTTTTCAAGTTTTCTTTGTTGTCTTCATACGTCTAGTCATAAAGCTATGATAGATCTTAAAGTATATTTTTCGTTTTTTGCTAGTAGGACATGTAGCCCACCTTTTTCGTTTGTTTTTTAGCATAGGTTAAATAGGTACTTCTAAAGTAGGAACTTGTATTCTCAAGACGTCTCCTGCCATATTGCGGATTATCAAAGGCTCCTTATTATTGGACATTCGCAAAGGTATTGTTCTTCTATCAATTGAATTCCCAACTCTCTAAGAAAATCGAACCTTTCAATTATTTTACTTTTTAAAGCAAATTGGCAGATAACGCTTGTAGTATTTGAAATAGCGAATTCCAGGCCTCAAGGGATGTCCTTGGAAGATGATCTCGAGCACAACCTTTTAGAGAAGGTAATACAGTTACTCAATTATGCACTGGAGTTTGTCCCCTAAGCACGTGTGTTTTTGCTCATTTGGTATTATGCTTTCCATACCAAACGTTTCTAGCGATAGAATCAGAGTATTCCTGTTAATTTGATGTTTTATGATAACCAAGTAGTTCGTTATCAGTTTGTTCCGCAAAATTCAAAATTTCTTTCAATATGTCAGTTCTCCCGTGTAACAAAGTTTTACTTTCTTCGCCATCTTTGTTTTCCATTGATTCACTGGTTTTATCATTTTCCCAAAATTTTCTCTCGACTCCATAGCTTTCTGTAGCTGTTGGTCTGATAAATATGTTGAGCAGAACTCCATTTTTTACTAAAACCTGTATATAAGTAACTTCGCAAATAAATGGGAAATATGACTTACCAAAATATAAAATTGTAGTTATATTACCACACTTTTAATACAGTTAACAAATAAAACTTGTCACGGGTTTACTATTGATGTGTCCTACGGACCCATTTGACACTCTGCAACGACAACCTCAGAACTAACCATAGATTGCATAACATGCACCACTATAGATACCTTCAATATTAGGAGTATAGGAGCGCCCAAGCGTCAACGGTTTGAACTAAAAATTTTACAGACATTATAAAATTATCTCGGGTCTTCAAGACCCATTAGTAGTAGATGCGGGTTAAAAATCACTTACACATTATTATAGAAAAATAACTTTGCAAGGGATAAATTTTAAGTTATGTAATGTTCTTTGCAGAATGTTTTACTAATTCTTGAATTCATGATTTCTACACATCATTGTAGGTAATTTTAAATTGCAAGCTTTCTAGGGTCTTCTTTTTCGCATAACTCTTGGAGAGGTTCTCTACAGCTTTTTCCTCTGGGGCTATTTGAATCGGTTTTGATATAAAAGCTTATTATTAAAGAAGGTAAAAATAAGGTATTGTGTTAATTAATTTTCAAATTTTATGTTTTTATGAAACATAATGATGTACGGTGCAATCATTTAGGATAAATAATTTGGTGTAGCAATAATGCATAATTCAGATACAACTTTTTTTTAGTTAAACTAGCCTTAGTTTTTATTTCCAAAATAAAGCTTTTTATAAACACAGTTGTCTTTTAAGCAGCTTAATTGTCCATTTGCGAGCTGGAAACTTCTTGATAGCATACTTTATATTTAAATGCTTTGTAACTGAAAGAAACCTTACTTATCTTGTTTTATTTCACAGCTGGGATTTTTTAAATTTGTACAACTTGTGTTATATTAAACTTGTCGTTTTAAGAATATTAATGCTGAATCTTTTTCTAATTTAAATACAGTACGTAGGTACAACATCATACATAAAACCAATGTATTGATCGAAGCACTTTTCCCATTAGGTAAATTTATAATAAAATCAAACAACATTTTTTAGTGTATTGCAACAAAAATGACGAATAATAAAAAAATTGAAAGTAAATTTAATTCACACATTTTTTTTTGAAAATTCAGTGATTCAAATAAGTGTCAGCGACCGAAAACGGACAGGGTGATTCTGAAACATGAAACCGGTAATATTATAACAATTACTTTAATAAGCCATGTAAGGTTGTTGTTAGCTCCTCAGGCATTTCGTCTATTCTTTGTCCTTTCATCTATATATTTCAAATTTTCCAAATGCGCATGGCGGTTTACTGACAATTGATTTAACATTGCTCTCTGTACAGAACCATCTTGTGTTGTGGACACACGGCTTCTTTGACACACACGACATTTTGTGATATCATCTCTTGCCATTGAAAAAAAATAGTTGCTATGACTTACACCCAAAGTCTTATATTATTCAGCGCCAACGACCTTCACTAGCCATGACCTAAGTCTTGCCCATATGTGTCATTATCTCTATGATGGAGGTCCTTAACTCGTCCTTGGTATTATGATGCTCTTATTGATCTTCACCCAGATCACGCACAACACCAAAGACAAGGGGTTGCAGTCAGAGCTTGAAGGTAGTTACAAGGCGGGGGACTGGAGCGGAGTTTTGCTGAAACACGTACATCCGCTCCTCTATTCGGGGCTTGACAACTGTCGCCAGCACGTTGATATGGCTGGACCCTCAGGCCTTCCTTAAAGCAGTGAAGGCGCCTTTCGTTGTTTATAGGCGGGAAACTTTGTATGAATGACAAAAGGTTGTTTAGATACATCGTGGCAGATCCAAGTGTGATTTTGACGATTTACCTTTTTGTTTTGAATAAAGTTCTTTTTGTTCGAAAAGTATTCTAGAAACCCAGTTCTGACATCTTTGATGTCGTTCAATAACAGTTGGGCCTCCAGTCAAACGACTTATAGTGCAGATCTATTTTCTTTGCCAGGTTAGGACTGCTTCGCCCAGGATCCTGATTGATCTTTTCTTCAATTCGTGAACGAATTCATCACTTCTCTTACGATAAGATCGCTTGTTGTGAGTTGGCCTGTTAGCAGTTAGCTTCTTGTGGTGGTCAGATTTCCTGTACTTCTTTGCTATGTAGTAAACTTGAGTCGCAGTAATTTCTGGTGCAAAAAGATAAGAACACAGCAGCTTCGCGGTCGTGTTTATGGCTCATTTTTACGACAATCGTAGGCTGTTAACTTATTGTTACCTAATATATGATTGCGCCTGCGAATTTCGGTTACGGATTTCCTCTAATACAACCTAAAAAATCCGTTTTAACTCGACGACTCTGTACATTTAATTTTAAAAGTTTGGAAGTGACCATATGAAATAAATGATTACTTGCAGGATGGCCACTGTATAAATTTATCGCTATTATGTCAAGATTTTTATTTCATCAAAAAATGTAATACTATTATTATTTTAAAGGTACAAACCTTAAAATAATTAAGAGTTTATATTAAAATGACGGTTGCAATCAATAAGAGTTGCAATAGTAAATGTATTTAGTTGTTAAATATAAGACGAAATAATTATTATTTTAATTTTTTATGTAGGAATTATATGGGTTGTTTTACTAATTTTAAATATATTAATTCCACTTAAGCAACAAATGTTTATGACAGTAAATTTCTGTAGTGTTTGATATCAAATATTGTATTAAATATTGTAACGTACATCATTTCTTCCATAGGCAGTGATATTGATCAACTTGCATTAATTTAATTTTTCTAAAACATTAATAATACAATTGTTTGATGGCATTGCGATTATTTTGGTCACCGCAATTAACCGTCCATTTGCGATTGAACCCACTAATGAAATAACTGTTATGGAAATGTCCGGATGCGCCTCTGTTGGAACTAAATTCACTAGAAGCTGGACAAAGGGACGCTTAACACAGGAGCTTATCTATCATCTCGTTGTTAGCTGAAACTTTGCGCCAGTAGACTTGTGTTTATTTTGGATCTCCGGATAAAACAAAACGGCAATTGGTAATTTAAGTTGGCTTGACGAAATAGAGTTAATTAGAAACTAAGTAAGTAAATCAACTTCTTGTTAGTAATTGTTTTTTAATAGTATTTGAAGTTTTTTATTTGTATCTAAGTTCTAAATTAATTTTAGTATGAGTTATGCGTTATTTTGAATTGAAAATTTTTTTAAATTTATTGTAGAAAACCATAAAGTTCATTATTAAATATTAAAATTAAGATTTTAATATTATTTGGGTTTTAATTATTAATACATGAGAACTTTCATAAAAAAAAAAGTTATAAACACATCAAACAACTATTAAATTATAAATAACGTTTTTAAAGCTCTAGAAATGTTCTCAACGGCACATTTCAAGCTTGCAAAATTCATTGATTTTCGAGCGTTTCTTTTCAAAAGTGCCTAAAGCAGCTTGTGTGCTATCGCGTTCAATGTGTGTGTCATAAAGCTGGAAGTTTAAAATGGCGTTCATAAATAAATTTTATCTTTATTTTTGGAATTTCTACTGCATCTCAGATCTTTTGTTTTTGACTGGTAGCCGTTTCTTTTGCAAGAGGTCTGCAGAATTCTAAATCAGGCTGTCGAGGGATATACATATGTTGGGATTTAGCGTGTTTGGTGATACCGAAAATAAAATGCGCGTTTCGTATTCGGCTAACTATAAAATTACCGGGTTAATTACAGTTGTTTGCGCATGAAAAACGGATCGCGCTTACCCTCCTACTAATGCAATCGTTGTTTATATTTGTTGCGACGGTTTTAATGGAATTTTTAATTGGTGTCAAAATAATTACTCATACTTTCTGAACTGGGAGTTACAAAGTAATTTATTATTACAAGGATTATTTTATGTGCCTGAATTGTGGTTGTACTTTTTGCTAAATACTAGAAATGTAATGGCATATATTTATTTTATTATCTTTAAAAATACTTTTTGTTTACAACACTTATTAAGAAATGTATACAATTTTCTTGTGAACATTAACTCACTTCATTGTACGCACAGATAACAGGCTTCTAGACATATATCACTTTTCACTCTACGCAGATAAAATGACAAAAATTAAATACCATAATTAAATAAAGATATATTCTTACTAACTTGTTTTCACGTTAACAATAGCACAAATCTATCAAGTAGCATTAAGAGAAACTTCTACACCAAGAGATCTATTCTGGAGACGGAAAGAATTAAAACCAAATTATGAAAAACAGATTCAAATCATCACGATTTAGCTTACAAACTAATATTCTCCACACCCATAATGGGCCATCAAACTGCCAGAGAACACGCCTAATTTATTGTTCTATAGGATAACTGATTTTTCTTAAAGGTTTATTGTTATCAAATTATACATTGTAGTAGGTAATTCTTAGTATTTTGTTTATATTTAGTCGTTTTTTGTAAAACAGTAACGTATTGTAAAACAGTTTAAAATTTGTTATAAATGGTTTATACCAAATTAAGCTTTAGGATGCTTTTCATGAGTAAAATGCAACATATCGGTGTAATTCAAATTTTATCGCTGTTAGCGTCAAGTACAGACTTAGAAGTTGCGTGTGAAATATCATGCCATCAAATACTTTCACAACTCCGCTAACATGGGACCTTTTAGAAAAGTTTTTTTATAATGCTTTTCCATAAATGCACCTCTACTGCAGCAATTATAATAATAATGGTAGGGCTCTACGCCCCGCGTGGGAGCACGGCCTGCGAACTGAGAGGTTAAGGATCTCATATGTTCGCTCTCTCTGCCCGGTCGTCGCGCACCATCTCTGATGCGGGGCGATGTGGCAAGCACCGCGCCTAAGACGACCGCCATTATTACCCCATGTTCGAATGAACATAGGTACTCAATTATTTTTGGTGACTGAGTAGGCCACCCGCCAGGCATCAGAGAGAACCGGGAATTGAACCCGGGTCCGTCAGCATCGCAGCCCGTCTCTCAACCACGGGACCACGCTGGCTCTAGTGCAGAAATTACACGTCTGATATTCTCTTTTAGCCCCGTAATCGTAGCAGGTTTGTTGGCATAAATCCTTTCTTACAAATATGAAAAATTTAATTGTTATGAACAGTGAAAAATTGACGTGCTTAATTTTTATTGTACACTATAACTTACTCGAGTAATCTTGTCACCTGAACGGCCATTGTATTGATCCTTGCTTTGTCGATAAGCATATCACCGGTTTCAAACTTTTACTCTAACTCACGAATTTCATCTTTACTTGGTCTATTATTGCGTCCAAACAATGCCTCTACTTCGTGTAATCATAACTGATCGTCTGTTTTTATAATAAACTTGAGTGACGTTGCACAGTATATAAGGCGCCATGATGTCTGCTATGTGTTTAATAATATTTTATAATAATATCACTTTTGTTAAAACGGAGAACGTGCACAATACAAATATTTGTTTGAGAACATATTTTCTGGAAAGATAACTGTTGGTGTTATTTAGATTAGGCTTTCTTCTCATTTTATTCGTTTACTTTTAATAACTTATTTTAATTATTTGAAATTAATGTAATTAGTTTATTATTAGTTATTAACGTTACATTATAATTTGTTTTAAATATTCATTAAGTTAAATATTTGGGAAAACTAAATAAAATAATAAAGTGTATTGTGTTTACCAAATTATTTTGACGAACGAAAAGCACTCACGTTACCTTCACTCTAAATCACTCCGACTGCCCCCCCAGTTTTTCTGAACAACGTACCCATTCCTCAAGCAACAGAAGCCCGCTACTTAGGTCTTCTTTTAGACCGACCACTCACCTGGAAGTCTCATATATTGAAAAAGCGTAAAGGGATTGATCTGCAAATCAAGAAAATGTACTGGGTGCTTGGTAAAAAGTCGTGTCTTTCCATCGAAAACAAGATCCTGCTCTACAAAACAGTAATCAGGCCCATATGGACTTACGGCATTGAGCTATGGGGCTGCTCTTGTAAGTCCAATGTTAACATTATTCAACGCCTGCAATCCAGAACCATCAGACTGCTAGCAAATGCTCCGTGGTATGTCAGCAACTTGACCATGCATACGGACCTACAAGTCACAACGGTAGAAGAAGAACGTACCAAACGAAGTAACACCCACTTTGCGCGGTTGCACGCCCATCCCAACACCCTTGCATCCAACCTTCATCAGGATCCCCACCGAAAAGACTAAAAATAAACAAATGGCATAGTGATTTTAAAGGAGTGCAACTCTAATGAAACGGGATAACATCGCTGGATGGACTCCCCCTCATATCAAATGTCATCACGTTAGCTCATAGAACATTGATTTATTGTATTACGTTCTGATTGTTAATTTGCTTATAACCAATAAAAAAAATTAATTATTAAAAGCAGTTGCTCAATGTTTTTGTTTTAATCTGTTAGTAACTTTTTTAACGCGAAAACTTTATGCTTCTGCATAAAAACTTGCTCATTAGTGCTTCAACTTTGAGCCTTTCTAAGTTTTCGCAATACAATTACTTCAGCAGCGTTACAAAAGATATAAAGTGTTTTAATTTACCCAAAAGCTTGTTAGGCCTGTTTTGCTTTTATCGCTGTAAGTGTTAAAATAATGAATATAGACTTTAGTAATAATTAAATGACCTAAGTTATGTTTGATTAATAAGGTAATATAATAGAATGTTATAATTAATATTACATAGTATTAGAATATTTTAGAAAATATTGCCCGACGTTTTTATAGTAAACTTCTCGCCTGAAAATCCACGTAAAAATGAAAATTACAAATTATAAACAATAATATAATAATTAATTTAACGATCTCTTAAGAAGTGACAGTACTACTTTTATATTTCGAATAGAGCGTGCATTAAATGACCGCCTTCCTTTTTTTAAGTCATTGATGCGGACTCAGGAAAAGCTTTTTGTGGAATATTTTTCAGCCCCCCAAAAATTATTGGGCTTTTTATATATCATAAATTTTTTTTTAGTATGGTACACACTAAAAGTTCTTTACAGCTAATAAAAAGCGTTATTTAAAAGTTTCTCCAAACAGTGGTTTTCATTCCTGTTAAATCATGCTAAGATATACTGACTTGTTAAATTTTTTTTTCTTATTTTCTCATTAATTTAAATGTCACATAATATGTAATATAGAAAAATGCTAAAGAAGTAGTATTACCTTTGCTACTTTTTTTTCAAATTTAAAACTAGCCATCCAAACTTTAACACACTAACTTTGAAATGTGAAATATATAGAAAAATATTGATGCTTATTTACTTACTTAGCATTTAAAACTACTATGTGTTATTGTAGTAGACCTAGAGCTTGCAATTTCGACATCAGACATAATTGGGTACAGTCTGGCGAATTTTTATTTTAATAATTTCAAAACAACAATTTGTTATTTAACACTGTATTCATCGATAATAACACTTATTAAATGACTAAACGGTTATGTTGATCTAAAAAAATATTAAAACGTATTATTTTTAAAATAGATAATATATTTTTTTAAAATGGTAAAAGTAAAAACTTTAGGATTATAATTAGAGTAGTACTTCTTTTCACGCAGTATATTTTTAATTATTAGCTTCGGTAATTTAAAATTAATTTTTATTTAAAAACGTAAATAAGTAGTCGCATTTTTTTCCAAGGCTATTTAGAAACAATGTATTTTTTAAAATATGTTTTCAGTTATGTTGGACTTTTACTTTAGTTACTATAGCGTTGGAGTGAATAATGTTGGACTTTTCCTGTGTTTAAAAGTATTAAGTGCTTGTGTGACCCGCGGCTGTGCCATTACGTACGAAGTATGGAGCTGCACCGGAGAAAATTAACTAGAACTAAGCATCAGGCGGAAGTTCTACGTATTGTTACTGTTGGAGTAAAAATCGTTTCGGTTGTTGAGTATTAAAAACAATAACTTTTTAAGAATATGATAACATAAAATATGCTTCCTTGGAAAAATTCTACTGGATTTAAGGATAGCATGCAAATATTTCCACAATCGTAAAAATTGATCGTATTAATAAACATTTAACAAGTCAGGATGAATCCAATGATTTTTTAAAATTGTTTTATTTGTTACTTTACTTTAGTTCACAGCGTTGGAGTGAATATTTGATTTATAATTTTATAACATGTCATTGGATCCGGACGCCTTAGCGCAACACTAAGTTATTCTGAAAATTACACTAGAAGTCTTGTAAGCATCAGGGAAGTTCTCGTTGGTGATGGTTGGGTAAAATCGTTCTATTAACTGGTTTTGTTGCCAGGTGGTTTAATTTAGAATATAATAACATATGCTTCTTGGAAAAATTCTTATGGTTTAAGGATCATGCAGATATTTACCAAGTAATTGATCGTATTAATAAACATACAAAATAAAATACAGGATCATCCAACGATGAACACACATATACATGTATTTCAAATACATATTGTATCCTACTCAATAAGCCCAAACCCAACTGTATCATATTTAAAGTGCACAAATGCCAATGTATGTAGGCGAATCTTCCAACAAATACATATTTTATCAATTCAAAAGATCTCTCAGGAAATGCTCCAAAATATTTGTCAAAATTGCTCAAACTAATTTTATCATTGGTAAAAATGTTTTTAATATAGACAAGCTGTGGCTATTAGTTAGTCTTAAAAATGCTTAGTACAGTATATACAAATAACAAATTTATGCTATTAAACAAAGACGTGGATGACACAAAATCCAACGTCAGAATGAACTAAAGCACCAAGATGCAACTTTCAAAACTTTTACCAATATTTGTATATTTATTTATTTATAATCAGCAATCGGAGTGTATGTACATCCTCTGAGCTAATAGTAAATGATTACGAGACTTGATGGGTAGACTCCCATTGGAGTCATCTCTTCTTAAGACGGTTAAGTCTTTTGGTCATTTCTTCTGAAGACGTCGATTTTGCGGATTTACTGTCAAAAGCGCCAGGGTTTCGTTTGGGTGATGTTCCAGTGTGGTTTTATGGCATATTCTTTGATTAGGTCTTTCACATAGGGGATGTCAAGGTCTGTGTTGAGTGTCTGGTTTGTCACATATCAAGGTGCGACTACACACTGCGGATGGTTTTCGACTGGAAGTTTTCGACATTGGATCGACTTGCACAACCCAGAGCTGGCATCCATAGGTTCAGATTGGTCTGATAACAGCCTTGTATAACAGCAGTTTATTCTCTAAGGATAGTATGGATTTTTCCCAATGAGCCCAGTACATCTACTTCATTTTAAGTTCATTTGTTTCCGCTTTTAATTAATATGCGTTTACCAGGTTAATCTTTTGTCAAGATGGAGCCCCAAATATTTAACTTCAGTGGACTATGGAGAGTAGTACCAATAAGAGTGAGTGGTGGCCATTCTTGGTGTTTTGTTGTAAATGTGACATGTACCGACTTAGCCTCATTTACTTTGATTCTCCATTTAAGTAACTATTCTTCGATTTGATTTAAATAAATTTGCAATGCAGCTGATGCTGCTATCGGATCTTCGTCACACGCGAGCATTTGCCTATTTCGCTGGATTTCGTTGTGGGTAGGTCAGATGTAAATAGGTATAGCAGGCCTTTATTTCTTTAATTTGAGAGACATCTTGACCAATTCTTGTTTAAAAGATTCTGTGTGTGATACGAGTGTAATAGTAGATAATAGTTAGAATAAAAAGTTTTTTTGATTTTGTGTACTAGTCCTCTGTGCCATACTCGATCGAACGCCTGTCTAACATCTAGGAAAGCCGCAGTACAGAACGCTTTATTTTGTAGTGTAGTTTGTATAATGATGGTAAGTCAGTGGCATTGTTGAATAGTGGAGTGTTGGTGCCTGAACCCAAATTGGTGGTTAGGCAACTACTCTTCTTGCAATGAGTTTTCATTAATACGCTTCAGAACTAATTTCTCAAGCAACTTGGATAATACAGGAAGCAGGCTAATTGGGCTGTAGGAACTGATTTCGTCGGGTTTTGGAATCAGAATGATCTGCGCGAATTTGAAGTACAGCGGCCAGTACGTAAGTCTTAGGATTCCGTTTAATAAAATTTGTAAATATTTTATTCCTTGTTCAGACAATTGTGTGAGCACGATTGTTGTAATCAGATCTTAACCTGGTGCTTTTCCCTTTTTTAACCATTTTAGTTCTTTCTTTGGCTGTAAATTTTCGTATTGGGTAGGACATTTGTATTGGATATTGTAATTCTTCTTGTATTTCAAGATCAACATCAAGGGAGTTTGGTTGAAATATTTCAGCGAGATGGTCTGCTTTCTCTTTGTCTGACCTTAACCATTATCTCCTTTGTTCTCTTAATGGAGGAATATGAATTTGTCATATTTGTATATGGAATAATGAATTTTCCAAATCTGATAATTAAGTTACGAGATATTTCTGAAGATAACCAATATATTAATAATTAATATTATCTATAACAAGGACGAAAAAGCTTACTAAAAATAAACAAAGTGTATGAAAAATCACACATTAACCAAAGAAAACGGAGCGTATCGAAAAGTCAATAATACTTACACCATTGCCAAAATAAGAGCTAGGAGTATAAAAGAACTTGAATCATTAAGTAAGAAACATAATAAATAGCGCGTACATTGGTGAGTAATAGAAACAATAAATTTGTTATTTGTAAACTTATAGTAAATGGATAACAATAAAAAAATTTTTCAAAAAATATAATGTAATGAACAAAATATCAAAAGTGTAGGTACGTTAAATCATAATACAATAGGTCATATTTATTTGTAAGGTGGGTATATTATTTAATAATAAAATAATACAACCACTTTCAGAGAACCTCAATACTACTCCAAAGATCAAATATTAACAATAATATCTCACAACAAATTCCGCGAATTAATAAAATCTACACGGAACCTAGCTGTGCGGCCATAATAATTTACCATAAAATTCAGAAAAAATCAATGTCGTACTAAATAAATTCTTAGGGTAATTTAAAACCAATTCACTTAATACAATAGCTAATAATTCAAACAAATTAGTGACTAAATTCTTAAAATGCGTGTTCAATGGAATTCTAACGGCATGATTGGCAAGATACTTATTACGTCATGAAAATATAATAAGTATATTCCTTTATCAAAATATAGCAAGTAACTAGTTGGTAAAATCTATTTTATCATCAGATCTTACTTCAAAATTTTATATTACAATTTTTATTACACCGATCATCCCGGCAACATTGAATGCGTTGCACCGGCTATTTTATATCATCAATAATCTACTATGAATTGCAAATATTTTCAAAAGCTTTCTTAAAGGGCACCTCAATTTTAGCTAGAACAATTCATTTCTAAATGTGCGTAGAAAAAGTAAACTTTTAGAGTATTTTGAATCATTGGGTCCTAAATTTAGAGCAGGAGAAATTTTAACAGTAAACATACAGTGTGCATTTTTAGAATTATAACCATTAAAGAAAGGAAACTATCGAAATTATTACACGAAAAACTACTTATTCCTATCAACGGGTAGTTTAACATACTGGCCAAATGATCCCAACAAAATTCTGGAAATTTTAGATTTTTTCGCAATCAACGACATTTCCTCATCATACGCAAAAGTTACTTTAAACTGCGATCAGTCTTTTGACCACATACCTAATAAAATTCGCTGATGATATGCAAAGGCATATTTTCTCACTAGAAAGCGGTCGATAAATACAATTTTTTGTACAAAATATATTTTTGATTTAATTATGTGTCTATTTTCTAAATCAAAATTAATTATCGTGCTTTAAAAAATGTGCTTCTCAGTTTCCCACTATTTCTTTTTAAATTAATTTTAAGTAAAGTGTGTGGATGGTCTCGTTGGAGCTATTCCAGTGCCTGTACATGCGATTATCTGCGGCTTGCAGCTGCATCTATATTCATTGAGTTACCAGGAACCAATCATGGTAGGTATAACAGTGATTATTGTTTGAATGTTAAGCGATAAGAATTTATACAGTATACTTTAATTGTGGTAAGTACATATGTACCCGACAGGACACGCAGTAGTAGCATGTTAGTTTCTATCGATCTACTACCATACAGGGTCATCCATTCATGATTGCATTAACTTACAGGATTACCGAAATATCCAGCCACAACCAATATTCAAGATCAACCTATAAATATTTCTTATGTACTATAACCAGTTAAATGTAACAAATATGTAAATATGCTAAGATTGTAAATGTTCTTCTTCTTAAAGTTCCGATCCGTTTTGGATGTTGGAAACCATGATGGCAATATGGACTTTATCAACAGCGGCACGAAACAGTCCAGTTGTTGTTGTATTGAACCATACTAGCAGGTTTTTCAGCCACGATATGCGTCTTCTGCCGATGCTTCTTTTTCCTTCGATCTTACCCTGGAGGACCAATTGTAGGAGCCCATATCTCTGATTGTTGCGCATGATGTGCCCTAAATACTCCAGCTTACGAACTTTTATTGTTGTGAGGAGTTCTGTTCCTTGTTTCCCCATTTTTCTCAGCACGGTGTGGTTGGTTACATGCTCTGTCCAAGATATACGGAGGATTCTGCGGTACAACCACATCTCGAAGGCCTCTATTTTTCGTCTTGATGCCTAGGTCAGTGTCCACGTCTCTGCTCCATACAGCAATACGCTGGAGACGTAACATCTCAGTAGTCTTAATTTAATGGGTAAAGATAATTCATGGCACTTGAATAGTTTGGCCATTTTTACGAACGCTGCTCTCGCCTTTTCAATTCTACACTTTATTTCCAGTGAGTGGTCCCAGTTTTCATCGATTGTTGTCCCAAGGTAAGTATATTTTCGCACACGTTCGATCCTGTTGTTGTCAATCGTTAATCCGGTGTCAACAATGTGATTTTTGTAATTATCATATATTTGGTCTTTTGGTATTTAGGGTCAGTCCGAACCGCTTGCTAACTTCTGTAATTCTGTTCATAATTCGTTGGAGACTGGTGATGTCGTTTGTAAACACTATCGTGTCATCCGCATATCTAAAATTATTTAATATTTCTCCGTTGACTCTGATTCCATCATCTATGCTGCCCAGAGCTTGCTGAAAGATGTGTTCTGAATACACGTTGAACAGAAGAGGAGAAAGTACGCATCCTTGCCTGAGACCGCGTTTTATCTTGATGTCTTCTGATATCATATTGCCAGTTTGCACTGCTGCTTTTTGATTCCAATAAAGGTTGCTTATTATTCTTATGTCTCGATTATCAAGACCTATTTCTTGAAGTATGTCTATTAGTTTATTATGTTGGACTTTATCGAAGGCTTTTTGATAATCGATGAAGCAAGCATATATGTCATGATTTACATCTCTGGCTCTTTGAAATAGAACTTGTAGGCTAAAAATAGCTTCGCGAGTTCCCAAGGGATTGCGGACTCCGAACTGTTCTCTACTTATTTGTGCTTCACACGTTGTAAAAATTCTGCGATGTATAAGTTTTAGAAATAATTTTAGGAGGTGACTCATAAGGCTGATGGTGCGGTAATCTTCGCAATATTTAGCATTTGGTTTTTTGGGGATTGTCACAAATGTTGATCTTAACCACGGTTCAGGGATTTTTCCGGTGGTATAGTTAATGTTAAAAATTTTTGCTAGCCATTCTACACTCGCTTCGTCCATCATTTTTATAAATTCGGTATGTATATGATCAGGACCTGGAGCCTTTCCGATTTTTAACTGTTTTATGCATTTTTCCACTTCGTCGGTGGTGATGGGTAAGGGCTCTACTTCTGGATATTCTTGAGGTTCATCTGATCTATCAACGTCTTCGAAAAGGTCTTCAACATATTTCTGCCAGGCAGAAATTTTGCGTCTGGTTCTATAATTATTTTTCCGTCCTTGTTGAGTAGCCTTGTTGTATTGTTTACTTTGTAGATTCCTGCAGCTTCTTTTACTTTTTTATACATGTTAAATGCATCCTGTTTTTGTTCTAATTGTTCAATTTCTTTGCATTGTGTTGTTAGCCATGTTTCTTTAGCCATCCTTATTTTGTATTTTATTAATTTCTGGATTTCTTTGTATCTGGTGTCGTTATGTTTTGCTTTTCTTCTTTCATCCATTAATTGTAGGATTTCGTCAGTCATCCACTTTTTTTCTTTCGATTTTGTACTGTCAGATACTTATCTCCGATTTTGTCAAAGGATGTTGTCATGTCTCGAAGTGCTTCTACCCTTTGGTTTTTGTTTATACTCTGTTCACATGCTACACCTAGTTCTTGTGTCATATTCCCACGCGTTTGCCGGCTATCACTTATTTTCCTAAGGTCCCATTTCTTTTTTACAATTTTTCTCAAGCATTTCTTTAGTTTTAATCTGAATTTTCCTACTAATAAGCAATGGTCTGATGCAATGTCTGCTCCAGGGTATGTTTTGGCGGCTAAACAGCTATTGCGATAACGTTTGTTTATTAGAAGATAGTCGATTTGGTTTCGTACTCTCTTCTCTTTGGGTTCGTCGGGGTTGGTGGGGGCGGTCCATGTGTAGAGTCTTCTTGGTGGTAGCTTATATAATGTATTAAGGATAACAAAGTCTTCTTCTTCTACGAACATTTTAAGTCGCTCTCCCCGCTCATTTCGTACTCCCAGTCCGTATTCACCGATATGCTCTCCGCTTCTACCTTGGCCTATTTTATCGTTTAAATCTCCCATAATAAGAGTTCGTTCTTGCTTTTTTGGTTGGTTCAATGTGTTTTTAAGAGATTCGTAGAACTCTTCTATTTTGTCTTCCTCCGCTTCGGCTGTTGGGGCATAGACCTGTATTATATTTATGTTTATGGGATTTCCACTTAGTTGGATAAGTATTAGTCTCTCTGATACAGGTATGAAGTTAGTAACATATTTTTGAAGTTTGCTTGATAGTATCAATCCGACACCATTTATAAATTGACCTTTTTCGTTTCCTGAATAGTATACTTGGTGTTCGTCTATTAAGTATTGGCCATTGTTTGGCCATCTCATCTCGCTTACCCCCATTATGTCCAGTTAAAGTCTTTTGATTTTAGCTACTGCGTTATTAATTTTTCCTTGTTGGGCCATCGTACGGACATTCCAAGTTGCAATTTTGATTGGACTCTTTGACAATTTTAGCCTTTGTTGGTCTTGTGATTTGCAAGGGTTTCGCTGGATGACGACCTGAGAAGCCTTGCTGGTGTTTCTTCTCCTGCCGAATCTTGGGTTCCGATTACCATGATTAGTATTCATTGTATTATTGCAACTGTTTGCCATCTTGATTTTTTCTTGGAAATGCAATTTGTGCCTCTAATCAGGTGGTTTTCCGTTGCCTTCCTGATCCCAATGCCGTTGATCTTCTTATCGATTCCTTCGCCTTCGAGGGCGATTTCTCACCCTCAGGACAATGGGGTGCCCATCCTGACCCGAGAGTCAGGTTTGTTTGCTTATACCGGCGCACATTCGGTCTCCAGAGCTACGTTTGCCACCAATCCTTAGGTGTTCCCATCCTTTACCACGGGGAGGTGTAGTTGGAGTTTCTCTATCATCGAGCTTAAGACCTTACGGCATTTCTTAAACTCTCCAGATCTTATAAAGGACATCGTAAATGTTATTGAAACAATTAAGCAATCTAACAAAACCATCCGTGATTTATATTTATTGAATTAATAAGTAAAAACCAATAATCGATAATTTAGTTTGGCAGGAAATAAAAACATTACACCAAAATTACATTAAAACACACAGTTGACATTAATCGACACACTGTTAATATTTACAAAAACCCAATCAGGCAGCGTGAGAAAAAAAGTGATAAAAAGAAAACAAATCACTTTGTAATTAGAGAACTGGACAAATCTAGAAATACAGTAAATCTAAACTGTAGGATTAGCAAAATTCTTTATCTTCGTTGAATTTGAATCTCTAAAAATAAGAATATTTAGAATTCAAAATTTTTAACCATAAAATTGCAGTACAACCATTACGGAAAAAAATTAATAGTATAATAATTAATAATATAGAAAAACACAATTTTAAAATTTTCAAAAAACCTAGACGCTTAACTGGTTGTTTCCGATGTCAAGGAAGTCATTTGGTATACTATAAAGGTTATAGTGTTTATCATAACTTGTTAGTATTCTCATTGACGAAGAGCACGATGATGCTGATTACAAAACACAATGCTCAATCGTCATTAAACAGTTTTAATGGAAATCCAGTATAAAATTAAAATATTACTTACCTACATACTGATGGATACATTGGCATTAAAATATATAAATACGTAACGGATTCATAAAGACAATGTTTTGATACCTTACCTATATCTGCCTTACACGGCATACTAACTTCATATGTGAAAATATTGGCTGATAATAGGTTAATTTTATCTATTGATTGTGATTCAGAAAATACATCATTCAACCTTTAGAACAAATGTAAAATACAAGCCGACAGTAAATCTGAAAAACTGAAATTACATTTACAGCAAGACATAGATGTCCTCAAGTCACGATAAACGGCTAACCCAATTCTAATAAAGAAGGAAGTAAAACATCTTAGTTAATAAATAAGAGTTAATTATAAAAATGCGTCAAATCAGCTGGGCGATCAGCAGGAAAATTCGGTTGTTTACAATAAATAATAATTTTCTTTATACTTTTGTAAATAATTTTTTATTGAATGTATCACAAGTTTTAAAAAAGTTAAAATTATTAAAATGAATGACTATTAACATTTTATTGCAATTAAAATAAAAAATGTGGTATACAATAAATATAGATGTTTTAAATAATACTACATAAAATATAATGTTCAACTAATTAGAGCATTAAAAACTATATGAATTTAGTAGCATCAAAAAACTAAATGTAAACAATAATTTTAAAAACACTTATTGAACATTTGAAACTACTGTCTAGTTAGTGTTTTATATGTATTTTGAATGCAAATATGTTATTTTTAGACGACCCATTAAACACCGACTTTACATGACAATCATTATGTAATATTTAAAATAACTAACACAGTACATGTCGTTAAAATTTTATTGTAGCTGTTTGGACTCTGATATTACACTGGACATTTATTTTTTATAAATTTTTGCTAGCATAATAGAAAAAAGATATGTCAACAAAATGTCATGTAATATGCAGTCGTAATATGAGGTTGGAATGATAATTAACATAAAATAGTACTTAAATATCACACTAGAAAATATGAATATATTCAACGATGTTTTGTAATGTTCTAATACATATATTAGTAGCAAAATGCTATTTTGTTCTAACAATTAGTTTAAATAATGTAGAAATTACAATTGATGTTGGCGTAGATTTTTTTTAATTTAAAATTCAGAGGATTAGGTTTTGCTATATTGAACGAGTTGAAGAAAATAAGAGGCAACGTGGAAAGATCTTTTGTAATAGATGACTAAAAACGGATTCAATTCCAGAAACGCTTATCAGCATTAATAATACTACATTACGTGACAGACAATTGTAAATAGCAGCTGAGACACTAGACATTAAAAAAGAGATTAATGACATTTTAATTGCGTATGAACAAGTTGTATGCAAATGGCGACACAGTAAAAAATAAACGTATTAGAAATATTTTTTAGATAGGTATGGATAACAAGAGTTTTCATATCATTCCGTAACTAAAGAGGAAACTCACGAGTAAAAAAATTGTATGAAGGCATGAGAATTATAAATAAGAAAATATTTAGAATTTTTAACATAAATAAACCAAATGCACATTATTAAAAAAACAAAAAGAAAATTACTTAAAATTATTTTTTTATAAATACAGTAGGTTGAGACTATCTTCTGGAATACAGAAGTATTAAAGGCATTTTTATATTTCAATAGCTGCACGAATGATTGTATTGGTAGAATGATAAATCGAAGTAAGTGTTTTCGAATTGGAAAAATCAGTTTGGCAACTGTTGAAGAAATATCTTTCTTTTGTGAAGGAGTTTATAAAGGGCTTTTCATAAGAATGATATAATTTTGAAATGAAATGTCAACCATGCTTGGAATGCTATAACTGCCACTAGTTGTCATTGTGTTTAGTATATTCCAATAATTCAACATGGCAAATTATGCGCTTCAAGAACCTTTGGTTATTGTTCAAAAGTTTTATGAAAATAGACGTTCTTTTTTGATCACTCAACGTGCTCTTCGCGGAACCTATGGTCCACATAATATCCCACTGTGGTTGCTCTTCGTCGAATAGCTAAAATATTTGGAAAGGATTTTACTCTCTACCATGCGGAAATACTAACAAGACGTCGAAATGCAACAAATATAGAGAATATTGCTGCTGTAAGAGCTAACATTGCAGAGACTCCAAAATTATTGATTTCTCAAAAATTAGGGCTTAAAAGAACGAGAACTTGACGTATTATGCAAAAATATTTAGGTTTACACCTGTATAAGATTGGGTTAACCGAAGAACTGAAGTTACTATACTATCGTAAGTACTGTGACTTTGCTGCTTGGGATTTAAAGCAACTTGAAAGGCATCATAATTTTTCACAAAAAATATCTTTTGAGATAAAGCTCATTTCTGGTTAAGTGGATATGCTAACAAACAAAATTGTCGTTTTTGTTGTGAAAACAATCTACAAGGATTTATGAGATACTCTTTTATCTCCTAAAGGTTACTGTATGGTGTAGTTTAAAGCATGATGGCATTATCGGACCATTGTTTTTCTAAAACGAGATAGTAGATGCAGTGGTGATTAATGTTAACAGATTTTTTGCGGCTAAGTTTGGAAGAACTTGATTTGGAGGACATATGGTTCCAACAAGACGGTGTCACATGCCACACTGCTAATGCTACTATTGACAAATTGTAAGAAAAGTTTGGTGAAAGGATAATTTAAACTGTTAGTTGATCTCCAATAAATTGAGATTTAAGTCTTTTAGATTACTTTTTACGGGGTTATTTGAAATTACAGTCTATGCAAACAAATCATCAACATTTGATGCATTGAGATTGAATATCAAATGCTGCATTCGTAATATTAGACCCGAGTTATCGCACAAAGTCATCGAAAATTGGGTTTGCCGAATTTGCTCGTGTGCACGAAGTCGGGGTGGGTACTTGGTGATGTGTTTTTGAAAACATAATGTAATAGACTATGCCCCAAAAAAATATAAAAAAGTTGTATCTGAAACAGTTTTTATTTTATTTTATTCTAAAATCATATCGTTCTTATTGAAATATTATTTATATATGGTTTGACATTTGTTTGTTTGTTTGACCTGTGTATCATTTATTGCATTTGCTACAAAACTAATGAGACTTATGAGGATAATAGTCCTTATCTAAACAGATCAACTCAGTTATTTTATTGTTAGTAAAACTTATTTGTATAATTTATGTGCCCAATTCCTCTAATGAGAAAAAATGCTTTTTCTTAATTACCAAGGTCGTGAGTTTTAAAATTTGTGTTTGGGTTAATAGATATAGTAATGTGGGTCAAGAATTTTTTGATTATGCTCTAAGTATTACGTATTAATTTCAGTTTGTCGGTTCTTAGTACCAAAAAGTTTAAAATATTAAGTAATAAACAATTTTTAAATTCAGTGAATTTGCTTAGGCTGATGATAGTGTTTAGCGTTTAAATAAGAAGGTAAGTTTTCTATAGAAAGTTTGAAAAAAACTGTTGTTAAAAGAATTTTTTTGTTATGAAAGTATCTAGGACAGAGATAATTACTTTGTTCAACTTCTATTGCGAACCTGATGTTGGTGTGAAATGGGACGCCTGCGTGGCTAAACGGACCTCTGTTAATTTTGATGATTGAGGGTGGCCTATTAAGTGACTACAAATAATTGAGTCGTTTAAGGCGCTAAGCTTGCTACATCATTCCATATCGGAGACCGGGTAGTAAGGGCCAATGTACAAGAGGCTCAATTTTTCATTTGCCCCCACGAGAGTCATAGAGTCTCACCATTTGTTTTATCCATGCGCCGAGGTAATAAAAGTAAATTTCAAGGGAAAAGAAGCAATGGCCTGTATTTCAAAATTAATCATAAACGAGTTTCATGAAGTTAGGTGAAAGTAGAGAATTTATAGAAGCACCATTGATTTAATGGTAAGATTTATTATTGAACGTAAAATAGGCATTGGATAGGCAATTATTATTAAATCTGAGCGTGTCGTTTTCTAGATTGTGATTAGTTTATAGAAATTGTAAAATCTCAGGTATAGGAATACTGGTAAAAAGGAGAACAACATCAGAACTGAAAGAATTAAATTTAGCTTACAAGGAATTCTTTTTTTTGGTGAAATTTTGGAAAATGGTATAATTTAGGAGTTTTTAAGGATCTCTCTCGGACTATGAGGGATAGGTTTGAGTTGGAAAGGTGTTAGGTACTTGGCGATAATTTACCTTGGCAATTGAACAGGTTTGTTATTGGCTACATTTTGGCTAATTTCATTGCCTGTGTTTTTGGGTAGTGTGTTAATGGATAATTCTATTTGGGATATGATATAATCGGTAGAAAAACGATTTTAATAAAGGAAAAGTTGAAATATATGACGCTTTATTATATACTATCCCAATAAATAAATTCCATGCGAGAGAATTAATATGGGAGCACCTTAGGTTATGAAAAATGTTATAGAGTTTAGAATTCGTTTGATCAAGGTTCCTTTGGGATGATTAAAAAATAGTTTAGTTTTGAGGATACGGGAGGTAGAAAAGGAAATATTCATAGTATTTTAGTAGTAACTGTACAAGGATAACTTTATAGTATTCACAAAATTTTAAGAACACGAGGTTTTTTGTTACTATCTCAATCAACAACCGAAATTAATACCATCATTAAAACCCTAATACAAAACATATATTTTAGGAAATGAATATCATTATAACTATTACAAAAAACAAATTTTAAACCCCATAAACTTTCTGACTAAGAAAAAGCATTAAAGGTATTATTGATAGATAAGGCGTATATACAAAAACAAAATATATATAAAAAATTTCCACACCAAACAATAAAGTAGCTGAGTTCATCCGCTCAGCCAACACACAAATATCAAGCCGTACATTTGACCCTCAAAACGGTTTATTGCTTTTATTAGAATTGTTTTGCCTTGCCAATTAAAAATATGAAGCTTATGTAACTCAACAAATATAAGTTTTGTTTGTTGTTGTTCTACATGAACGGTTTATATTGATGTTGCAGAATATACAGCATTTCGCTAAATTGTGGATATGTAATATTTCAAAGCACAATAAAACTCAGTCTAAAAGCGTCGGTTAATTTATTTGATTATCTTTCATAAAGCGTCGTAAATATTTTGTTTAACTTTTACAGTTATTTTACAACATAAGTTAGTACGTCGTAAATGTGCAGAGGTTTTATGAACATAAAAAATAGTAACGCGCAAAGTTTTTAGCATGAAACTGATTTAAAGAAAAAGTTAAGTTGTTGGGAAGGCTAGCAATGTTAAATCTATGAAAATAATTTAAGTATGTATTAGAAAAGTTGTATTAAAAAATTAATTAATAAAAATATGGTATTTCTTGGCTTTCTTAGTGCAAAATAGTATTTTACTTCTTTAATGTACACATTTATTCTTAGTTTGTAATTATATAAATTTAAAACTGAAACCAAGACCTACGCTAAGATCAACACTCGATCTATCAAATTGTTGTTAGGTTAGTAATGACAATACACAGTCAAGAATTTTAATGCTGTTATTTTTTAAATGTTCAATTTTATAAATAATGGAATTTGGGACAAAAATTTTTGTTAATAACGTTTTATGTTGTTACTTGCTATTATAGAAAGTAACATATGATGACATAAAATATGATTCATTTAGAGTATTAATTATGAGGAAATCATGGTTTTTCAGCTACTATAACGAATATTAATTAATTATTATAATTAAAGTAACATAAAGTGAGATAAATAAAAAAACATAAATCTAAATAAATAATAAAATGGTATAGTCTATAAATAGTATACTCTAAAGTTGATATAGAACTTAAAATAAGTAAAATATTTTGATCCTTTAAGCGTAACTGTCAAAAATAAGAAAAGATACATAAGAAACGGAGAACAGGATAAAAAAATATGGTAAAGCGAATGAAATATTAAGTAATACTCAAAAATCTAAATAACTAAGTTTATGCAAAATGACTTGCTCAGTATTACTACAACAAGAAACAAACAAATAGAATATTTGAAAAAAAAATATCATTAAAAACTACATAAGATAATTGCAAATATAGCTAAGATCTAGAGAAAACAAAAAGGTGGGAAAATATAAAAATTACGAAAACAAGCAACTATTAAAATTATTGTTGGGTTTAACAGATTCAATGGTTGCGGCATACAAGTTAAGAGACTTGTATACTACTTTTTTCCGTGTTTGTCTTCTTCTGTTGAATTTTGGGTGGATAGGAAAATTATTACAACTTTTATTAATAATGCACTATAATCCGGAGTGGAAAAAATTTAATTAGAGTTTTATTAATACTTTATCTACACTTTTTTTATTGACATTTATTTACAATCTGATACAATAGAAAATGTAACATTGCACTAGAAGTAACATGCGACTGAACGTTATGTGACGTCCCTCCTTGTGATTAATATTGAATACTACCCAAGTTAAATTAATAATGTGTGGGAAGATCTAGCGGATTCGGATGTGTTTCTAATCTCTGAAGATGTTCTACACTGCACTGAAGTATCTCTTCTTTTACTGATGGAACTTTCAAGTCCATAAGTATTTCTTTATTAGGAACGAAGTAGGGTACATTGGTGATTATACGGAGCGTTATATTTGAGTGCCATGCCGTACCCTATAACTGGATACCATAGCTCCAAATTGGTTTTAGCACACATTTGTAGACAAGTAATTTACTGGCAAGCGAGAGTTTAGAGTTGAGGCCAAGTAACCTATAACATTTTCTTAGTTTTAGGTTGAGATGTTTCCTCTTTGTCCAAATGTGTGTTTTCCTATTTATTTTCTTAGTTTTAGGTTGAGATGTTTCCTCTTTGTCCAAATGTGTGTTTTCCTATTTAGTCCTTTATCGTGGTGCATACCAAGACACTTAACACAGTCTACTTGCACATAAAATATATTTTTCGTATTGTAGTATGCAGTTGATTTATTAATTCAAATTAATCATTGCAGCAAAATTGAATTGAGTTTTTAAGAGCATGAAATGTATTAAATTGAAATGATGTATTTCAATATTTACTATGCATTTACGATTTACCAGTCTTTATTTGGTTAGATTCAATTTATACAATATCATGTATGCATAGAGCAAAGCAGTTCTAATATTCTAACGCTCAAATTCTGGATATAAAATGGACAAGTCTACTAATAAATCAAATGAGATGCTAATACACATGCTTCAACGCGTTCCGAGAAAATTATCGACAACTGGTTAAGAACCTGTCATATTTACAGGAAGCAATAATACAAAGAATTTGGTCAAAAATACCCCCCCCCCCCCAATATATCTTTCTTGAAGGTAAATAGTCACTAGTTCCCAAATCGATGCCAACAGATTAGGCTGTAAGAACTGTAATTTAATTTCAGTAAATAATGATTGTACTTGGAGACATAGCGTTTGATTTGAACGGACACCGTGACTATTTTAATTTATCCATAGTTAGTATGTTTTTTTTTTCTAGTTTCTAAATATTGTGATGCTGAGAACGAATAATAAAAACAACATACGTGAATATTGTTTATCTCCCCCCCC
The DNA here is from genome assembly GCA_036346155.1 of Sinelater perroti. Classification (NCBI taxonomy): domain Eukaryota; kingdom Metazoa; phylum Arthropoda; class Insecta; order Coleoptera; family Elateridae; genus Sinelater; species Sinelater perroti. The sequence continues at coordinate 5,864,454 of JARFIY010000001.1, read as the reverse complement.
CTTCTCCACAAGTGTCTAACCGAAACTATTTGAAATTCCAAAAAGGTAAATATTTAATTTAATTGAGAAAAATAACACATATGTATTTGGTATTACACTTTAATTCCACTGATGCATTTTGCTCTTTGCTGCTATCACTTTCAAGTTCAGAGCCGTTTAAGGCTCAATTTAAAATAATACTAGCATTCATTGTAGAAACAAATACTATGGGTAAAATATTTTGTAATCTTGAAATATCTATTATGATACAAAAGTATTAAGGACTGTTATTCGGAACATGCAGGTGGGTGCAATGATATTAGGTTATATCATCAATTATATTTTTATTTTTAAGTTTTATCTAGTCGAAATCACTTACGAGTTATCTCAACATCATGGAACAGTATTTGATGTCGTAAAATATTATTTTCAATTGTCCTATTAAATTAACTGCGTATTTACAACTAGCCGTAAGACTAACAAGCAAATTTGTTCTAATACTGTAATATTAAATTAAATAACATCGTCGTAACCAGAGAGTGACGTTCAGTAGCGATTTCCTGTATATACTAACAGAACATTTATTAATTAGTGAGGTCTAACGTTTTAAGTCTATTTAATTTAAGTGATGTTAGCATTGTCTTAGTAAATTAAGCACTAACACATTGGGATGGTTATGTATTCTGTTCACATAGGTGGTTTTCTAACTTTCTCTCTAGCCCATGAAACTTTCAGGTCCTTATGAAGGATTTTATTGCTAATGTACCAGCCAGCACTGGCCATAACAAGAAGAGTTTTGTTCTAAAATTTCAATGTTTGATGTTTTCGCACAGCCTCATAGACAAATACCTTACGCCCACACTGGGAACTATAACTGTCTTATACACTAGTACTTTATTTTGTAGCGATAACTTTGATTTTCTAATCAGTATATCTTTTTTACCATTGCTTCCAATAGCTTTCTCTTTTTCGTAATGTGAGTTCTCCATGTTAAGTGCCTGTCGAGGTACATGCCGAGATATTTAGCTTCTTTTTTAATTGGGACTTGTTTACTATTTAGTGTGACCGGAGGAGAGCAATTGTGTTTTGTCGTAAACGTGATAGCTGTTGATTTATTTTTATTGATTTGTATTTGCTACTTATGCAACCATTTTTGCGTGTTCTCCAGACTACTTTGCAGGATAGTCGATACTTGTATTGGATCTGAGTGAAAAGCTAATATCGCGGTGTTGTCTGCAGAAGTGGCTGTCATTAAATCTTCATTTGCATAGGTAGGTCAACCGTGAATATCTGGTGTATGATTGGCCCCAGAACGCTACCCTGAAGAACGTCCGCCGTTAATAGGTTTGTATAAACTGAATTTCGTCATACTTAAACTAATAATATTTCTAGTTGATTTAATTAAAAGGTAGTATTGTTGCAGCAGTGACCGTTTGATTTTTTATAGTAACACGGGATGCCAGATTCGGTCGAACGTCTGGCTGACATCAAGGAATACTAGAACACAATATCTACATTCTTTAGGGTCCGTTTCTATTACATCGACAACTCTGTGTATCTGCTCTAATGTAGAGTATCCCTCACGAAACATAAATTGATCCTGTGAAATTAGTGCTTCTTGTACAATTATGATTGTCAATCTCTTTAGTATTAACCTTTCTAGTATTTTTGACAGTATTGGTAGTAGCGTTACCGGTCTATAAGAGGTAACTTCATGTGCGGGTTTGTTTGGTTTCAGAATCAGAATTGGTTGTCCGAATTTTCACAGAATTGAAAAATGCTGTAATTTTATGAGTGCATTGAAAATTTGTGTCATGCACATTATTGTAAGTCAGTTTATTTAGTGGTTTAGCAGTGATTAGGTTTTTTTTTGTTGTTTAGATATTTAATTTCAGCTTCAAATTCTTTAGGGGTGAAAGATTGTATAGGTAGACTTAGTTGTAAAGAGCTTGAAGGTAGTTTATAATCTCTCGTTTTTTTCAGGGGTAGTAACTGTGGGATGCGGTTTGAATATTGATGATAGGAGTTTGGCAAAAGTTTAGCTTTCTCAATTTTCTTCTTGCCCAGGAGCCATCGATCTTGCGAATTAATAGAATAGGATTTCAGACATTTCTTAGTTTCTTTCTTGAATTTTGTATTTTCTTAATGTTTTGTTTTTCAATTTCCTTAAAGCTATTTTTAACTCTCTGGTTAACCTATTTAGGTTATTTTTGTTTATGGGGTTTCTCGTTTGCTGCCAGATTCGCCTGGCTCTTCCTTTATTGGTAATTTTGGTTTTAATGTATAATGGGTAATTTTCAATAACTTCGGTTTCTTTGTAACCATGCGGCTGCGCTGAGTAGCAAGTTGCGTGTTGAACGTTTTTTGTTAGGTGTTTTATTGCAGTGTCAATTTTATCTTCTGTTTTCAACTAAACTTTAACTGTTGTAATGTTCCTTAAGTACTTCCTAAACAAGTCTCAATTTGTGTGATTGTTGTAGAGGAAATTATTCTTTTGCTTTGTAATATGACTATTATTGTTGAATGATCTGAAAGAAGGTCAAAGCACGTTTCCACTTTACAGTAACTTGAAGATAGACCTTTGGTAACAAAGAAATCTAGTGCATTAGGTGCTTTATTTAAGACAATCGGCCAGTATGTGGGCTCTTCGGTATATAAATATTTATAGTTAGCGTAGCCTTATGTAATTTTTGCCCTTTTGTGGTTGTTAGCCTTGATTCCCAAATTGAATTTTTAGTATTGTAATCGCCGCTAGCTATCAACTTGTTGCCTAGCTTTTTAAAGAATGCTTCAAACTAATTTTGTCTTACAGGGTGTCTTGGCAGACTGTATATTGATGCTGTTATTAATAAACCATTTGAACTTTTCACGTTGATGATAATTACAAACGATTCGATGGCATAGTGAGATATTTTGTTGTTTATAACAATTGCTGAAACAGCGTGAACTGTTTCCTCGAAGTGGTTGGTGTAGTATGTAATATAATTGTGTATATTGAAATAGCTTCCTTCCGTAAAATGGGTTTCAAAAATCAATAAGATGTCAACTTTTTCCTCTTTTAGGAATAGTTCCAAAAGTACTCGATGCTGTGCTAACCCATTTGCATTCCTGGAGGCTATTCGAAGGGAATCCATTATTGGTTTTTTTGTAACTAGCGTAGTAAGCAGATTTAACATTATGCTATTTTGGTTCAAAAGTTGATTGAACATAGTTTCAAATTTAGATAAAAATTGAGACAGTGAGATATCGTTATTGTTATTATCTTGTGTTGGATTATTGTCATGGTGACTTGACGCAATTTGTAAGTAGCTTGGCCCATTTACTTTTGCAAAATATATACGATATGCAGTAATGGGTACATTGGCCTTCCTTATACCTTGTGCTCCTAAGGGGGCAGCTAATTTTCCTTTATTTAACTGCAGTTGTTGATATACTTGACAACGCTTGTAGTTTGCCAGCTATGGTCTTGCCACAATCAATGCACACGTGGCGGAAAAATATGTCTGTTTCTTGCAGGTGGTAGTGATGTGCTTCCTCCATACTTGACGCATAAGTAAGATTTTGTGCAGTAGTTTTTACTGTATCCATAAGATTAGCATCTAGTGCACTGGGTAATAGTAGTGTCTTTCCGTAGCGTTTCCACCTTTATTATTTGCTGGTTAATGTGTTTTATTTAATCTACCTTTTTATTATTGCCCGCAGGTTTAAGGTCCACAAAGAACATAGGCAACGGTACCTTTGTTACTAGGTGTTGGCCATGTATGATGTTTCGTATTGTACGACCTTGCTTTTTTAATTCTCCATTGAGTTCTTTGGTATCTACAGAATAATGTATGTTTCTGTATCGCTCTGTAAGCCCTGTCTTTTTCAGCTGGTAAGTGTAATGTATAATTTCTTCCTGTGATTAATTATCTGTATTGTTCGGGAGTGTTTGTATTAATTTTAATTGTGTTGTTTGCTAAGGCCTTCGTATCAAATTTTTCTCTTCCTAGTGCTTTTGTTATATTTTCAAGCATTTTTGTGTAATTTGTAACATCATATATAAATATTGGGGGAGGCTTAGATATTTTCTTCACCTTGCTTACTTCTGATGTTTGCAGTTTGTCGTTGATGCTAATACTGGGTAACAGACTATATCTGTTTTGATATATAGTCGGGTTTTTATTTACTAGTTGTGTCGCAGGTTTTTTATTATTTTGTTTGCGTTTTTTAACTTGTTACCATACGTGTTGGTTTTATGTTTTTCCTCATCGGAATCGTCAACAATTATTGACTGTGTGTCGGTTGATTGAGGATTATAAGCTTGATTACTTAGTGATACGAATGAAGATGTTAATGAAGGCTGGAGATGCAGTTATGAAATTTAGATATTGAATTGGTGGTGTATGAGAATTGTTTTGTGCAAATTGTAGAAAACCAGGATTTTGAGTTTGTTGATTTCCAACCACTGGCTGTTTCAAGGTGTAAGGAAGTTGTGGTTATGATACATACACATTCGGATAGTTACTTTGCATATTCCGCCGAAACAGAATTTGGCAACTTGTTTAAAATTATTGTGTATTTTTAACTTACATGTTGTTTAAATTGTAGAGCTGGTCTGTATTACGGTCAGATGTTGGGCACGTGCACTTTTGATAACTCGAGGCGATCACGGTACGGCACAACCACTCGCTTCGGCTGTTTACAACGAACTATTCTATCGCCAATGTGAACATTGTTTGATGGTTACGATTACCGCACATATAATTAAAAACTTGTCGAATTTACGAAAAGCTTTTTCTAAGAAGGTAAATTTTTTAGAATTCTTTTTCTGAAGTAAAACTGCATGTTTACTATATCACGAGCTATTTGCAAATAATTTTAAAGGATCACTAAATTGTGCTTAGTGATGAACGTCAAAATAATTTAAAGAGCAATTTTCAACTTCTCGTCAGGGCACTTAACGGCGTAGCAAAATTTGATTACATATCTAGAATAATTAGTTTCTTTAAGTTTAAGCATATGTATTGTATCATCCATTATATCGTTTTTGTTGTTGATTAAAAATAACTGGTCGCATCTAGAAGTCAGCCGTCCATACAAGCAACATGAGTTTTTCACAAGTTGTATTTTTTGCACGGAGTAGTTATGTAAATAAGCGTAGTTTCTAAATTTTGAATTTTAGTAATCCCCTATGATTGGTTTAAAATATTTATGTTTCAAATATAAACAGTACAATAGTTAATTTTTCCTTGAGAGAAATTGTCACATTACAACATTGTTGATGGAGATTTCAGGTCGTCTTAATATTGTTACTTGATGTAATAAAAACATTTTATTGGAGACGACATTACTCTATACACAAGACTTCTCATTTTAATGTATAGAAACCTAAAATTAAATACTAGTGTATCATAAAAATATTTTGACGAAGCGTTAATAGAGCTTTTATATTAGTAGAATAGTATATCTGAACGTACAGGGTTTGTTTAGACAGTAATGCAATTAAGTTCGTAGAAAAATTATTTAAAATATCGTTACAAACATTTAAAATTTTTCAAAATACTCCCCTTGGGCATCCACATACTTTTGGCAGCGACTTTTCTATGCACTCTGCGCATACTGGAAGGCATCAACGGGGACCTTGTCTAGACCCTTTGTCACTGCGGTTTAGATCGCTTTAATAAATTTCTTTCATGCCAGACTTGATTTTTGGGAACAAAAAGCAACGTTGCCAAGCTTCACTTGGCCAAAAACTTCTGGACACGCAGAGCGGTGTGGTATTTTCTTAAATATATAAACATGATATAAGGCAATTCAAACCGATAGCGTGGTCACGCAGTTAAGGCGCGCTGTGATGCTGCTGGACCCGGGTTCATTCTAAGGGCTAAAAATAATTGAGTATCTGCAATTATTTTGAACAAGGAGTACTAATGGCAGCGCTTGCGACATCGCCCTGCGTTAGAGATGGTGAACATATGAGATCCTTAAACTGTCAGTTCATAGGCCGAGCTTCCAAGCGGAGCCTTAGAACTATACCATTATTATAAGCAATTCAAATGGATGTTTCCTCTATATTATTATTTAGTTATGTTTGAGCTAGCTATAAGCTAGTGATTTGAGAGGTTGAATTTTCGACTATGAACTTGAGCGAGTTTGCGTTTATCTCATAGTTATGTGTGTTTGTGACCTCCTAAATTTAGGGCATAGATTTAATATGTCGATAATGTGAAATATAAATTTCATCATTACTTTTTTAAAATAAAAGTAATTTTAAATTTTTTGATCTTATTGTAAAGTTACAAATTTTTAGACTAACGTAAATATTTACAAAATATTTTTACAAAAAATAAGAAAAGTAGATAGTACTAAGTAAACTATATATGCAGATATCTAGTAAACGACTCCTACTTAACTTACTATAACATTGCAGTTGTTTATCAGTTAGATTATAATATGATCTTAAATTTATTATTTATATCGAGAAAATTGAACCTTTTATATCTATATATTGAGTTACTATTATCTAAGAGGTTCACTATTAAGGCATTTGGATAGGATTTGAGACAAAGTTAATATTTTTTTACTAGAGTACTACACTTTTTTAATTTAACGTTTTTATATGGGGATTACGATGAAATATTTCATTCGCCACATATTATGATACATTTGTTACAAATCTTATTGTTGCTTACTAGAACTATTGTAAGAATTTTAAAATGTTTGCTAGACCTAATATTTGTAGATTGCATATTCAAACAGCTTTCAATGTAGTTTTGTAAACAACTCGCCGCTTCTTGTTCGGAGCAAGTTCGGATTTTTTTTTTTATTAATCACGGTAGCTATATAAATTTTAAAACCTTTGTGAAGATATGTTTCTTTCATATTTTATTCTATCTAAGTGGATATTCAAATATGTTGTATCATTTAACTGTGACACACTGACATATGTATTTTTAAAACGCAAAAGTCAGTCACCTGAACAAATCTTGTTTTATTAGATTTGATGCATCATTTTTTTAGCCAATTTTTTAAAATGTTTAAATAAAATTGGACATTTTCAAATGCAATTAATGAATTCTGATCCAGAGCTAAGATTGTAATTACGGTTTGTGGGATGACAGTTGTTTTTGATTTGTATAGGAGATAGGAGAAACACCCTAGAGTTTATGACATATAAATTGAATAATTTAATTTAACTTATCAACTTAATTGAAAAATAATTGTTTGGCAAGTAGTATGAAAATAATTAATATTTTGGTTAATCTGTAGAAATAATTCTATACGACAGACTTTATCAAAAGCCTAGGTTATATCAACAAAGATTGCAGAGCATTGCTTTGATTCAAAAACTAGGTTAATTTTACTTAAATTCTGAGCACTTGTTCGACTATAGCTATTATTTCTAAAAGTAAAATAGTAGTGTAGAATTAGGTCATGGTATTGAAGTAATAGCTTTAGTCTCTTGAACAGAAAAGTCTTTTAAAAACTTTTGGCACATCTAGTGGCAAACTGATAGAACGGTAAGATACTAATTTTTTAGATGGTTTTCTAAGAGTTAGTAGTATTTCCACTACGAATAATAATAAAATGTTCGTAATATGACATTCCAAATTATAGTGAATTTTGAGAACTTTTTTTGACAATGTTTTCAGAGCTCTTGTCATAATCAGATAACAGCCTAGAATTATTCTTAAATTTAAATCAACTTTGTAAGCCTGATTTCTTTTATTTTAAACTTATTTATTGGTAAAGTCAGTTAGTCTTTATCATCAAGTAATTTACGTAATTAACTAAATAAATAAAAATATTTCAGCTTTCTCATTTGGACTTCTGAATAAGCTGTTGTCATTTTTACTAATGTGTTGTAATTTTGTTATAGAAACTTTAAGGGCTTAGTGACAGTTCACAGCGAATATTATTTCGTGAGAGAGACGTTTTCTATATATATTTGGAGTATCTGGTTCTTTAGTTATCGAAGTGTATTCTTCAGATCTCCTGCTGATCAGTTAAATACATTTTTATCATTTGGCGATCTATTTTTCATAACCTGGGAAGCCTCGCTTTCAGCAGTTTTTTTTAATTTTCTTTTGCGTATTTGTTTTTATCAAACAGTTTAGATGTTTTACATTTTTTCTTTACATTTAAGAAATATGTTTCAATCCAATGTTTCGTTAAATTGTTGTAAAGGATGGGTTATTTAAATTAATTGTGCTTAATAAAACTAATAAAGGCGACTAATTTGATAAAAGCTTCAAGGTTGATTTAATTTTTAACAATTATGCACTATATTTTCTGAAACCGAAAGTTAATTACACTCAGAATTTTTCTTTCATCTAAAGGCCAGTAGGTGAGTTGTTCAGCAGAGAGGTAACCAATGTTATTTTTATTAATTGGTTTTAACAGTTTTATGTTTTTAGGGGTTACTAACTTAAAGCTGCATTGGTGGTGCTTGAAATTATGGCCTTCGCCTGCAAGAATACGTTGAAGAAATAAGCAAATTGTTTATTGCTTACACCGTGTTTAAGAGAAGTAATATATTGCTATGATAGTAACTGATTATATCCAGCCACCAATTATAACGTTTGTTGCCTGAATGTGTTCGTATTGATGTTTGTTTAATTCTGGTATCTAAGGTGTATTAGGTGAAAAATATTTAAAGTTTTTGACTATGTTTTTTTAAACCATTGGCATACCGAACTAATGTCTTGAGAAAATAGACCTATTATTGCAATTTGAAAATTGTGTGTAAATTGTTGTTAGAAGATTTATTGTTAATTCGTTAATTCCGTTATTATTCTTTTTGGTTGTGACTGTTGAGGAATGACTGGACTTTTGTTTGCCGCAGATTAAATAGGTATTAATTTTGTATTTATTGGGTTTATCGGATTTAGTTGAATTTGGATTAGCTGTTTGGAGCGAAGGAGCGAAAAGTTTGTATTTTGCATTTCTTTGTGGTGCACCGGATGAGCCTCGCCGTAAAGAGGCATTTAACTATAAAGTTCCTTGGTTCAGAATATTCGTAGAGTTAACAATCATCTCTTTTCTTGGTGGGTACTTTAATTGTTGTTTTACGCAGTTGGAAATATTGATTTAATAATTTTTTGCTAGAGTCGCTTGGTGGTAAACTAATAAAACATACTGACACATTGTTTACTATTAGCAGAAGTAATAGGATACATTTTTGGTTACAACCCTAGAGTTTCTTTTCTAATTCAGATAATATGTATAATACTGTATTTGCAAAAATTTTATTTTATTTTAATATATTTTCTACTGATTTAATGTTTATTACATCGAAAATAAAAACTAGCGAGGTGGCAGTGGATATTGGAAGAGATTTTATTTGTTGCGCAAAAATGTCTTTTTTATTGGAACTGAGACATAGATTAATTTTTTACTAAATTTATTGATTGCTTAACTACTATTCATAAAAAACAAGAAGATATATTTAGGCATACTGTCGTTGCTTACTGGTAAAGCTTTTCAAAATTTTCTATATATTATTCTTTGGCTATGCAAATTAATCTGACTAGCTTGCATAAGTACGTTCGAAATGATTGAGTTGAACGATTTTATTGCATGATAGTTCTTAGTACTTATGCCACTTATATTTGTAACAAAGAAATGATTGATCGTGCGTCAAGAACGTTTTAAATGGAAAAGAATTAAATCTAATAGACCGTATAGAAATAAAATCTCTATAAATCATTTCTAAAGGATTCTATCGGTAGGCTGCGGTATACTTATTTATGCTCAGAGTTAATTCCCATGTTATAAAAGCTCAATTACACATTTAAACAGGGGTGGTGTAGCTAAAACACTAGTGCAACAACAATATTCTCCGAGCTTGGCCTAAAAACACGCCGAATTAGAATTCTAGGCGGTTATTCACAAGAAAAGCCAATTAAGTAAACTAAAGGGAGAATACTCAGTCTGTTTCTCTATTCAAGGCATGCTCCTTGTAAGATTTCAGGTTGATTTAAATTTCTAAGTGCGTTTATAGCCGCTTCGATTTACTTCTTTGCAATCCGATTACACTTTATGTTTAACAGTTGATTTAGTTCGTTGAATTGGCACTCTAAAATTATCAACAGATATTGAGATTCTCTTGTAATAAATTTATTTATTAAAATTTGTGAGGATTAAGAATGTATTATTTGGACTGTCGTGTTTTTCCTTCTTGTTTATTTAAACATTATTAAGCAGCACAAAGGTTTAATTGTAATATTTATTGTTTACCTATTTTGTAAATTTGACCCAAAAATGTAGTAAAATTTTAAACAAATAATATTTTAGTTATTTAGGAAATTTAATAAGTTTCTGTTAGCAAAATAAAAAATATCACACTTTTAATTTAATCTAACCAAAACGAATAGCGTGGCAGAAGGGTTTTCGCTTTTTGACGGCGCTCGAGTCGTACATCCTTTAGAAGAACAAGCCATACCATTTTAATGTGTGGAGTGAACACCGTGCGGTTTGTTAGAGATTATTTTCGAAATGGTGATTTTATGACTGTGACGGAGAGGCTATTAGCGGCAGTTAAGAGTAGGTTGTTACGGGAGAGCTTTATAATGATGTGGATACAAAATTTCCGTCAAAATAGTTCAACATTCAAACGGATATCACCTGGTAGTCCTCGTAACGTTTGGATCCCAAGAATATTGCAGCAGTGAGGCAAGTAGTTGTCACATCGTCACAGCGTTTTGCTACTAAGCATGCCCTTAACTTGAGATTATCTAGTTGGAGCATGCGTAAAATTTTGTAATGTTATTTCATGTTTCACCCAATTACAATCACAATCACAAAATTGTTGTGGTTCAAGAACTTAAGAACGTGAAGGTTAAACTCGGAAGGCTGCTTTCGATGACATGTTCGTAAAAGTTCCAGATGATGATGTGTACAGTAGTAACAAAATTTTCGATATTGAGCCTCACAAAATCATCGATAACTTTGCGAGGCACCCCTCCATAGTCAACACGTAACTGCTTGGTGTTTGTCGTACTTTACTGAGGAAGCAGAACGTGCAGTGATAGTCTCATTTACCCTCTATGTTGCGATGTTACGCAATTTCCTGGAGCCTAGTCTCAACAAACATGGAAGTGAACTACTGTGGTTCAAATAAGATGGCACTACCGCATACACGGCAAGAAATTCTGGAAAAGTTCTGTTTTAAGCTTTCCCGTCTCGTTTCGTGGTGAAGTCCTAGAGCCGGTTAGGTTACCAGACCTGTTCCATTAAGATTTATTTCTGTGGGGATACCTAAAGACTGAAATTTTTTAAAGCAACCTATTGAGGAATTAAAGAAGCAGTACCAGTAAAAATGAAAGCAATGCGAAACTTTAAGGGGATGCTGCATGAGTATATCGCTCGTGATGGCAAACATTTGGACGATGTTATTTTTAAAACAGGTTGATAACTTGTGTAATGATGCAATAGAACATAATCTATGTTGTTTTTTATTGATATTTTGAGGAGTTTATTCTGTTGGACATTGTAGTTCGGCGCACGTGCATATATCTATACTTATTTATAATTAAATGATGTGTAATAAATAACTAAAATAGATTAGATAAAAAATATGAGTTTAACTTATGTACTAATATATACTTTGTTTTTACATAATCCATAATTTTTAAAAAAGAGAAGTTATTCCGCCAAACTTAAATAGAATCATTTTAAGTATGCCCTTATTTCTAAGATTAAAATTTCCAGTTTAACAACTACTATTTCTTTGGAAAATGAAATTATAATGTTTTAACTAATAAATGAAAATAAATGGTTGGGCATTTTAATAATATTTGTAAGTATTAAGTAGAAGTTGATTATAAAATAATTTGTTTGTGGTGAGAAAGATTCGAAATTGCGTAAAGGAAGATTTAACACATGGCGCCGGCGAAGAGATTGCTCTGTAAGCAATCCCAGAACGAACTTAAAAAGACCTTTCGATTTCGATTTCGAATTTCGGGAAAATTCGAAATCGAATATCTGGAAAATTATTCGACATAGAATTTTTTCTTCATTTTCGAATTCAGCGTAAAATTTCCTATAAGAATCACATTTAGAATCGTAATGTCGAAAATTTTCCCGAAATTCGAAGTAGAATATCTCGAAAACTATTCGAGATAGAAACTTTTTGATTTCGATTTTGAAATCAGCGTAAAATTTCCTATAAGAATCCATTTTAAAATTTTAAAAAATCCATAATTTTGTGACAGCGACAGACAGACCGACAGACCGACAGACCGACAGACCGACAGACCGACATACCGACAGACCGACAGACATATAGAATTCAGTAACGAACTTTTTAAGTTCGTTGAAAATAGATCAATCTTGTATGAGTATATATTTTGAAGCATACATTTTTATGTAAATTACATTCATATTTAAAAGAAGAATTTCCAAAATTACAAATGCTAGCACTAGGCATTAGCTTAGCGCTCAACTATGCAATACTGCCGCTTGCGAGCGAGATGGTTGCTATGCAGCATTTGTGAGTTAAGTAAAAAATGAGTTAGAAACTGTGATAAAATATGCATTTCATCGTCGTTTCAACATTGAATTTCCATTAGAAAGGAGTATTTGTTGGAGTAAAATCTAAGATCAATTTAAGGGAGTTCTGAGCTCAGCTCAAGCAAGCTAACTCACAGAGTAGGTAGAGACGAACTGATTAGCATATGTTGAGACGTTTTTTTACACCGTATTCAAGTAATACAAAATTTGTATGGCATTGTTTTCAATGAAAAATTGAGTTACCGGAGTAATACAACTCGTTCCTCTTAATTGGCAGTGAAATGTTTGACCCTTTCAAAATAAATATTTACCTTGACGATAGATTATTAAGAATGAAAACCTAGCGTTTGATTTTTGACACCTGAGATCTAAGAAGCCATATAAGTAACTCGTCCACCAACAACTTTGGATGACCTAAAAACAGTACCACAACTGAGCTAAATTCAGTGATGTAAACTATTTTCATTCGGGTGCAGAATAAATTCGGCTACCGTCTAGACGCGGTTAGGAGACGAATCAAATACAACACAAAATATTAAAACATTCCGAATTTTATTGCTATCAGTAGTCTCAGAGTACAAACTAGGAGCTACGTATGAAGTGTAATGTCTGTCAAATTCCTGGACGACTCTGCTGACATGCAACCGTTCTTTTAGTGAAGGTTCCATAATGTTTTTCCATAAGTAAAGCCTTATTTTAGCAATGACGCATTTGATGTTTTCTTTTACCTCTGAAATCGTAGCATATGTTTAACATAAAACCGCCTTTTTAAATAGCCTTGGAGGAAAAAGTGAGGTTAGATCGCAAGATTGCGGTGGCTTATCGATGTTACCTCATTACTAGCACGTAGATTTTCACTACTTCAGATGCTACAATTTTAACGATTTAAAAAGCCATTAAAAATGAGCTTTATTACTTAATATTAGTTTTGTGCAAAAATCAACATCAGTTGTTATGTTTTCTGTAATCCAATTCACATTTTTTTTTATTAATGTCTTTATTTGATTAGCAATCAGAATATTCTATGAGCTAATGGTATCTATTAACTAGGCGGGGGTGAATGACTCCCAGTAGAGTCATTTCACTGTTATTTAGTTAAGTATTTTGGCCATTTGTTTTAAGACGTCTAAGGGGGGAATCTTGGTTTAGTGGTGTGATGGTTTCATTTGGGCGAAGTTCTAATGTTGATTGGTGTTTAGTGGCGTACTGTTTGATTATCTCACTCATATATGGGATGTTAAGGTATGGTTTGGTTGGCCACAAAGCATGGAGCGGTTGCCATGTTGAATTATTTTGGACTGAAAACGTTGAATAATTTGGACGTTTGATTCACTCTGCAGCCCCACAGTTGATACCCATAGGCCCAGATTGGTCGAAAAATAGTCTTGTATAATAGGAGTTTGTTAGCTAGTGGTAGCGAAGAGTTTTTCCCGATGAGCCAGTACATTTTATTTAGTCTGATTTCCATTTCCTTTCGTTTCTCAGTCAATCTTCTGTCAATGTGAAGTCCACGGTATTTGATTTTATTTGACTGGGAAATGTGCTTGTTGCTGAGAGTGACTGGTGGGTATTCTTGGTGTTTAGTCGTAAAGGTGACGTGCGAGATTTGTTCTTGTTTAACTTGGTCCTCCATTTAGTCAGCCATTATTCGATTTGGTTTAGATGAGTTTGTAGTACTGCTGAAGCGACTGTAGGATTTTTGTGGTTTTGGACATGTCCGAGGTAAATAATAGGTATAGCATGGGTCCCAGGACACTTGTCTGGGAAATTTCTGCTCCTATTTCTTTGATTTGGGATGCTTCGTTGCCAATTTTGGTTTGAAAGTTTCTGCATGTAAGGTACGATTATAGTAATCGGGAGTATTCACGGAGAAGGAGTTTCTTGATTTTATATAGTAGTTCTCTATGCCATACTAGGTCGAAAGCTTGACTATGAAGACAGCGGAGCAGAAGGCTTTGTTTTTTAAAGGGTTTTAATTGTGTTTGTCAGGCGGTGACACTGTTGGATTGTCAAGTGTTTCTGCCTAAAACCAAACTGGTGATTGGACAGCCATGTTTCTTGTAACGTCTTCTTTGATACGCTTTAGCACAAATTTCTCCAGCAACTTGGACACTACTGGGAGTAAGCTGATTGGGCGCTAAGAAGTAATTTCATTGAAGGGTTTCCCAGGTTCGTAGATAAGAATTATTTGTGCAAATTTAAGTTGTAATGGCCAGTATATAAGTCTCAGGATGGCGTTAAAAAGGATTTGTAGGAATTTGATTCCGTGGTCAGGTGATCGTTTAAGAATTGATATGATTATTAGATCTAGACCTGGAGCGTTTTGTTTTTTAGCCATCTAATCTTGTCTTTGATTTATTTGATGGTAATCTTACGTATTGCTAGAAACATTATAGGGGTGATTGTAAATCTTCCTCTATTTTCTCGTCTACTTTGTTAAAGTTTGGTTGGAACACATCTGCCACGTGGTCTGCCATTTCTTTGTCCGATCTCAGCCATAAATTATTAAGTGGCGAAGCGAAGCGGAGTCACTTACTAACTTCATGTTGTCCGTCTGTCTGTCTGTCTGTCCATCCGTCCGTCCGTCCGTCCAAGCAAAAACTCGAGAAGGACTGGGAATTTCTAAATTATGTTTTCATCAATCGACAGGTGACCAAAAAGGCTCGTTTGCTAGTGATTTTGAAACTGATTGGTCAAAGGTCAGCGTTAGTGCTTCGCCACTTCGCTATGCGTGCAAGCTTTGCAGGTTTATTTTGATTGCGAATAGGTGGGTTTTGTATTTGGGGTCTCTTGATTCTCTTGGTGGCAGTCCATAGGGAGTTGTCATGAACCGTTTTTGAAGGTAGGTTTGGAAGGATTCGTTACAGATAGACTTTAGTTTGTTTCTGAGTTTATTGTTTAGTTGATTGAATATTTGTCTGTCTTCTATGTTGTGGATACGTTGCAATTTTGCTCTTATCCATTTTTTTCTTTTACAATATCCATGATCTCGTTTGGTATATTGGGACTGTTGATTTTTGTGTGGGTTGCCTGCGGAGTAGAGTTCCACCCTGCTTTCTGAACCGTAGTTGTGAAGTGGTTTGTAGCGGGTTCTACTTCTTTTGTAGTTTTTAGGCTTATTATAGAAGGTATGGATCAAACTTTACACAGTTTAACTTTAACTACATATAAAATGAAATAAATTTATTTAGAGAGATATGAATACCTTACATAATATTTTTTATAGTTTGAGATAATTAAAACTTCCTGAACTGGAACGTCACTTCTTTGTTGCGTCGGATGTTTTAGTTTTTTTTTCAAATAAATGTATCATTATATATCCTACCCGCCATCAGCAGGCTTTATATGTTGTTGATAAGGACAGACTAAAGGGGATTTTCTATTGTGCTCATGGAGGAGCGTGTAAAACGGAACCAGGAATTACACGTATTTTCTGAATGGATACAGCGTGTTGTGCGTCGCGCTTAGTTAATTTCCAACACGCCGAACGCAGTGTGCAGGCCAAACGATTTTAGTTTTTCAATATTAGCAATTGCGTGGTACCTGCTCAGGTTATCCAGGTAGGTCATCGATATTTGTATCTCGTCTATTTTAAGCCAATGTGCTTAAGCGTATCGATTAGCTTGACCCATAAATGTTTATGGCTTATCGCAGCCGCCTCTAGAAACTTTTATCTTTTAACGTTGATCTATTTCGAACGCCGAATCGCAGATGGGCTGTTGTTGCTTGCAAGCTTAATTTTCAGTTTTCATTGTTTTATTACAACGGGCGGCGGATATCCGCAGAAAACGTAATCCGTCACGTACACAGCACGGGCCCCGAGGAATTTTTATATTAAGTTTGATTATTGCAAATCAGGAATGCGGGAACACGGAAGGACTTACATGATAACGAACGATAAAATTGCATGTCTGCTGGCAATAACGGGAATTAGTATACGAAGGACGAAGTTAATCTTTAAACCTAATTAACTATATTTTTATTTGCACGACCTATCAAATCTATAAATTTATGGGCAATAAACTTTAGAGAGATTAAAATGAACCTTTTCAAGTTAATTTGATTTGCTTTACAATCGACTGATACATATAAAACAGCACCGATATTAATCTCAAATGAAGTATTATTATGATATTATAAAGCTTTGACTTAAACTGTTAAATTGTCTTATCGTCAATTAATGTTTAGTATAAGAAAATACAAATTACAAACAATAGAAATATTGTTCAACAAATATTTAATTACATGAATAATTCTAAATAAAGACAAGTAAAATAAAGGGCGTCCTAAAAGAAACGCAGGATTGAATTAAAAAAAAACATTTTGTCTATCTATTAATTGTTAAAGTTTTGACATTATTTTAAAGGATAAACATTGCAAATTAAATGTGGAATAGGATATATGATTTTTTACGGAAGATTTGATATTCTTGATTTTTAAGACAAAACCACTTTTTCGCATCACTGTGGCTCAATTCCGTCGATAATTTTTTGAATTTTTACTTTCAATTTAAAAATCTTTTTTATTGTAGCATAAATTTTAGTTTCTCCAGAGGAAGAATTCGCACGATGTGGGGTCTTAATCTTGATGGCCGGTTCACTTCTCTGTTTTGCGAGGTAAGTCGCCCATCAATTTTTTGCTCTAACAATTGGATTGTTTCACGTGTCATCCAAATCCTTCTCTTTCTTCATCTTCTTCTTTTTCGTCTTTGGTAAGCTACCAGCTTATTCCTTTTATTTTTTAAATTACGTTGTCTTTCCACCTTTTCTTCGGGTGCCTTACGGTTTTTCATTCTGAGACATTTGTGACTTTGTAGATTGCTCTTATATTCACATTTACTTTTTATTCTTCTTAAAACTCCAATTTTTACTACCTTACATTGTTTTATTGTTCTATACAATATTATCCAAACAGTCGATAACTGTTAGTCTTTGACATTTGTTCCTTTACTTCTTTTTCTATCCTTTCTTTACTGATTAATTATTCTTAAATGTATTACTAAAATGCCATTACCTGTTTGATAATAACGTCATTTAACATTGTTTTCTCAGCCGAAATATTCACTTTATACTCATACAATATTCTATTAGAATTAATGTAATAATCTCTGCAGATCGTCTTCTGTATTTTCTATTAACAGAGTGTCATCTGCTTATACTAGGATATTGAATTTTGCATTTACCAATTTATAGTCGTTTAGTTGTTTTGTCTCTTTTATTGTTTCGTCCATCCAATATTAAATAAGGTTGGGCTTAATGATTTCCTTTGTTTTATGCCTCATCATGAAATCCATGTAATTTACCATTGACAATTACGGAAATTTCGGCTTCATTAAAAAAGAGGCTCAATCGCCTCACCAGCATAAAAACCAACACCAAGCTGTTACTCTTTGGATATGCATAAACCATTCTTCAATGACTTGAGAATTTCTCATGTCTCAAATGCAATTATTTTAATTACTGGCATATCCACTAAAATGGAAATGTGGCTTGTCGCTAAAGAAGATTTTCTTAACAAAATTGCCACTAGCTGTTTGACTTTATAGCGTCCAAACGATCATCTGGCTCTAGCTCTTGAGTTAGCTGAATCTTGAATAGATGCAGATGCAGATCCTTTGCCAAAATCCGCTGCATAGTGTTTTTTGAAATATTCAGTTGTAGTGACCGAATGCGCACTGAGGTTTCTGGTTCGCAGCGACAATGTTTTCAGCCGATACGGGACCAGTCTATGTTTTTGTTACCTACAACCGAACTTTGTATAAATTTTTTTTTTTATTAATTTATTAACTATTCGCAATCTATAAAGACTTACAATAAGCAAATTTAATGTGTGAATTGTGGGTTGAGTAGTATGCATGTAAGTTAGGGTCCAGTGACCTTAACTCAATGTTATCTTAAAATATAATTGTTGCTTATATTTATAATAATAATAAAAACATTAACTACAACTAAAGTCTATTTGGCAGGTCAAGGGGCTTTAATCTGTTTAGTCTTTGGATGTTGTCACTATTGTCCAAAAGGTTGATCACTAAGACGTTGCTATGATGTTCTAGTTTATTTAAATATTTTGCACTAAAATTTCTAATAGTTGCCTTAACTGTGTCCACTTTCACATCACTCATTATGTCAGCATTCCTCGCAAAATACGGAGCATCGCACATAGCACGTAGGACTTTTGACTGATATCTTTCGATAATTTGGATGTTAGTGTTGGCTGCAGTTCCCCAAAACAATTTATTCCTGAGAGACAATTTGGATTTTCTGCCCAGTAGCCAGTAGCGTTTGCTAAATTTGGTGCCAAGTTGTTTTCTTTTATTCCATGTCAGCTTATCAAGGTGCATTCCTAGATATTTGACCTCTGTTACTTGAGGTAATGGATTGTTGTTAATGAAAACTTGTGGTGAGTTGCTTCTACACTTTGTGAACGTAATGTGGTATGATTTAGACTCATTTATTTTAACTCTCCACTTCTTGGTCCAATTTACGATATCATTTAAGTGATTTTATAGCATTCTTGCAGCTGTTACTGGGTCTTTATGTTTCATCAAGATTGCTTTATCATCCGCAAAAGTAGCTGTGAGCGACTGATCATTGGTAGGCATGTCAGCTGTAAAAAGGATATTCAAAAGGGGCCCGAGGACGCTCCCCTGTGGTACCCCTGATCTAATTGGATGTATTTTAGTGAGCGTTTGATCATATTTTATCTGGAAGTATCTTTCTTTTAAGTATGATTGAATTACAATATAATATGAATTTGGTAGCGATCTTTTCAATTTATACAGCAGGCCATCGTGCTACACATTATCGAATGCTTGGATGTCGTCGAGGAAGACTGCTGTGCAGTAACTTTTTTCTTCAAAAGATTGATTTATTAAGTTGACTACACGATGGACCTGTTGTATGGTTGAATGTTCCCTTCTAAATTCAAACTGATGCGCTGGAATCAAATTCATCTCTTCGATGATTGGCGTAAGTCTTTTGGCTAGCAATTTTTCTAATAGTTTACCAAGTATGGATAGTAAACTAATTGGCCTATATCAAGCAGCCTCGTTGGGTGGTTTCCCAAGTTTTAATATAAGAATCACTTGAGCCACCTTCCAGAGTAACGGAAAGTACCCTAAACGCAGGACTCAAGTGAATAAGATTGTAATCATAACAAAGCCTTTGCGAAAAAGTTCCTTGATTATCCTTCCTGTTATTTGATCAATGCCTGGGGCCTTTTTTGGATGCAGATCATTTTTAACCATATCTTTAACTTCCTTAACTGAGAAGAGCTTTGGCAGTGGGGCCAATTGAAATGGTGTGTGGAGATAATTCTTTATTTCAGCATCTTCTTCTGGTGTGAAAGAAGAGGGCATTGAAAAACGTTACTAAGATATTGAGTAAAAACATCTGCCTTATCCGTATCAGTGCGTGCCCAACTGTTATCTTCTTTGCGTATTGGGGGAATTTGTTGATGCTGGTATTTATAATCCTTTTAGTTGCTCTCCACAAAGCGTAGTTTATATCAATGGTAGGGCTTAAATTTTCCAAGTACTCTTGAAAGCTTTTATTCTTTAAGTCTTTGATTAGACTCTTGAGTTCCGCAGATGCTTTATTGTAGCGTGTTTTATCAGAGGGGTAACCAGTGTTCTGCCAGATTCTCCTCAGCCTTCTTTTTTCAGCAATTTTCTTTTTGATGACCATTGGACAGCATTCCTGTTTCCTTGTAATTGGGATATCTGGTGTCGCTTCCCTAGCCGACTCTTGTAATACTTGAGTGAAGTTCCATATCGCAGCCTCAACGTCATCAGTGGTTTTGAGAGGTATTCTCATATTCAGTTTATTATCCACTAAAGATCTAAAGTGGCACCAATATGTCCTGTTATTAAAAAGTTTTGATGGCTTTTGTTTTTCAATAATTGTTGCACTTATTGTAGCTATAACTGGAGTGTGATCGGAGTTAAGATCCAAGCATGATGAGATGTCCAGGTACCCAGGAGCTATACCTTTGGTCATGAAGAAATCCAGCAAGTCCGGAATTTTGTTAACATCTGTGGGCCAGTACGTTGGTTCATATGTTGATAAATGATTTAGCTGTAGTTCTTGGGCAACTTCCCCGTCCTGGTGGAGATATACTGGAGCCCCAGAGAGTATCTTTCGCATTATAGTCTCCGCCTGCTAGGAATCTATTACCCAGGGAGCGAAAATAGTTAATAAAACCTTCTTTGTTAGTAGGGCGATTTGGCGGGCAGTACGCTGCTGAGAGTGTGAGAGGACCGTGCCAGTCTTCTATTCGAACACTAGTTGTTTGTAGGAAGTCCTTGAATTTTGATAGCTCATAATCTTTAATACTATTCTTGATCAGTATGGCCGTACCTCCCACAGCATGTCTCTCTGCTTCTGGATGTTCTGTGGAATATATGTTGTAGTTTTGTATTTTGAGGTAACTTGAGCTTGTGAAATGAAAACTTAAGAAACATTTCTACTTCTTGCTTGTGCTTTGAAAGCCCATTGGCATTCCATAAGGCGATTTTATATATTGGAGCCATTTTTATTATTTGACAATTCTTCTCTTAGGAGCCTGATCTGTGTTGATAATTCATTTATTGTTTGCTGTTGCGCCAATATAGTTTGTTGTATTGATATAATGATGGAGGTTAAGTCCCCTGTTTGCTGACCTGGTTGTTGACGATTTATTTGATTATATTGATGGCTTGCTGTAACATGAAAATTGTCATGACATTTTTCCAACATATCTGTATTAAGGGGAGTGAGGGTTTTATGTTGCATACTGGTCATCGTTAGGTTCTGAGGTTGATTTTGTTGTTCTTTATTAGGTTGTACTTGTGTCATTTGCTGTTGCGTTGTTGGTTGAATTGACCGCTGTTGATTACCAGAGGTAAGTATTTTACAAGCTAGACCCGGGTTTGTTCTGTTTAGGATGTCGACATAAACTTTACAGCCTTTGTAATTAGCTGGGTGCGCACCGTCGCATAGTACGCATTTGGCAGGTTTACCATCATTACGGTTTTTTGCACACGTGCGATAGTCGTGCAGCCCTGCACATTTGACGCATCGGGCTGGCCTAGTGCACCTGTTCCTTGTGTGGCCGTAGCACTGGCAATTTTTACACTGAGGTATCTGCGTTTTCCTTATGGGTTCTTCAAATTGCACAATTGCATTTTCAATATTTTTAATTTTAAATATGTCCTTGTTATTTGCGTTACGCTTGATATCAATGAAGAAGAGATTTTTTTCTTCTTAGCTTCTCGGTTGATAACATTCATAATATTTACAACTTCGTGCACTGCCTTCAATAGTACTTCCTTGATTAGGGCAGTTTCTGTGGAATGATGCATATTCTTTAACACAACTTTGTATGTCTTCTCCTCTTCAAGGCTATATGTGTGCCTTGCTACTTTATTTTTATCAACAGCATCCCTTAATGCTTTATAGTCTTCTACTTTTTTTACTTGTAATTTGACTTTGTTACCTTGCAATAATTGATAATTGTAAGCTGTTTTATCTATGTGGTTATTAACTAAATGTAGCAGAGGGTTTATGGCTGTTACACAGTGACTTATGAAAGGAGGAACTTGAATCTCTTTTTTCTCCTTTTCTGCAGCGGATATCGATCTAGTGGATTGCTCTCCTGCATCATTTGCGACTGATGCTAGTGCATCGTATCTGTTGGAGGTGGATGTTCCTGTGTTAGGCTGCTTCCTTAACTGTGAAGAAAGATCACCGCTTCTCCTTCTTTTATGTCGTCTTACTTCTTGAAACTCATTTAATGTTATAACTTCTGATTTATCACTGGTGACTGACGTATCATCGTTGTTAGAAGGATTTGTCAACTGGTGCGGTATTCTATTCATAACATAATCTAATGGCGCCCCATGTTGCAGCGCTTGCGAATATAAATAACCAGAGTTTATCAGTGCTGTACTATTTGGAACACTTTTTTGTAAGGGGTACGATTCCCGCGTAGGTAAATAATTAGGTGTTTGTTGTATGAAAGTATTCATCCGTGTTTTATTGGCCTGGGGTATATTCCACTGTGGTATCGAAGTTTGTTGAGATTGCTGTAACTGCATTCTTTGTGGTTGCTGTGCTTGCACCCGCCACTGCATTTGAGGTTGCGAATTATACATGAAGGGAATGTTGTTATTTGTTGATTGTTGTGAATAATAGATGTTTGAATTAGCCGTAAAACCGGCGTTATTGTTATACATAATGTTACGTTTTGCCAAGGATTACAAATTTGATTGAGTTTACCAGAATAACAGCTAGACCCAGCAGATAAGTGGCACGGGATCCGATACCACGCCTGACCTCTGTCTGGATATCACACACGAACCACACCACGTCTGTACACTCTGCTGTCCAAAACTCGAATATGTAGAAAAATTGGCCTACAATTTAAATCCTGTGGTTCTTTTGGGACACCGAATATTATATAAATATTTTTATGAATTTTATAGACTTACTTCAAAATGCCTACTATTTTCTTAGTGGTCGATAGTCTAAGCACTGGTAGTTCCTAACATCGCTAGACGTCTTTAATGATATACCTACAGATGTATGATTTGTAAAAATTCTTTATTATATTTTACGAAATAAAATTCAGGTAATGCCAAAAACTATTTACTGTGTTGTCAGCGAAATTAAAGAGAAAAATGAGACATTAACCCCTTAATTAATTAAACCCTTTTAAATAATTAAAGCCTAACAGTTTACAATTATTGCGACTTCTATATTTATTCATGAATAAGAATTTGATTAGAGTTATTAGATACAGTTATCATATTATGCTCTTTATTATTAAAGTTATTAAATTGAAATTAAAAAATAAAATAAAGTTTTATATTAATGTTGCGTTTTGTGAAGCTACTGCCAATAATCACATTATTCAACTTTTTTTACTTTTTTTGTGATTTTGACTTTAACAATCAGTCTTATTCAAAACAATCTTGGACCGTTAGTTGAGATCAGTTATAAAAAGTTAATCAAAACGAATCCACATTTTTCTTAGCGTGAGATTACAGACTAGAAACTACTGTAAATGTAATAGAAAAGTAATGTATAAATATTTACTTTCTAGATTCTTTACTGGTGCTCCAACTCACAAGGGCTAAGGTTTTAGGTCAAAACAATTTTATATCTCTTTTTGGGGCTAAACAGTTAATATTGATATCTCAAATCTTCTAAGAGAACTTTAAATTATTATTCACATGCTGTGTAATTGTACGTCGTAGTTAGTGTGCTAATTTTAATGTTTTATATTTATTTTGTGCTCTAGAAAACTTTAGTTGTGTGAAAGTGCAAATTATATAATTTTTTTAGTGTAGTTATATACAATTGCGATCTATATACTACGTGATCATGATGAGATCCTTATACTAACGTGGAATTTTTTTAATAATAGAATATATGGGTTTACCTTGGATTAGTCGCCGATTATTAAGGTTTTGTTAATTTTATATTTCTAAACTTATTTGATATTTAAGAAACGAAAAAGTTTGGTAATGCTCGTGCCTATGTAATTCAAAAGATTAATTCTAATTTAACACTAGGGTTTCTTGTTTGTATAAAATAACATATAGTGGCTATTGCATTGTTTTCTTAAATATCATCTATAGAAACGTTTCGTTGTTTCTTTTCTGTGCGTTATTAATTTTTATTTCATTGCTTTTCCGATGAAATAATCATTCTTGTTTAGGTTGGTCACAATTTTAAAATATAAAAATCAAGCTCTTCAAAAGACTTATTGTAATATTATTATCTTGCATTTCTTGTATGTCGTCAGATCCCATAAGGCCGATCCATCGTTGTGGAATTTGATTATTCAAAAATGCTCGAACTTCTAGGCTCTAGTGTGGTGGTACCTCGTCCTCCTGGATAATGAAGTCATCCGAATCGGTCTCTAACTGTGGAAAAGTTTTCAAGCACATCTAGGTATGTGGTTCCTATAACAGTTCTCCAAGAAAAAAAAAGAGACCGTACATTGTTTCTCGAGAAATTGCACAAACAACATTAAATATAGGTAAGTCTCTCATGTGGGGACGCGGTGGCTTAGATGGTTCTACCAGTTGACTCTGTTCTCTAGCCGGCGTGGGCGAGTTCTAGTCTCGCTCAACCTATGGGTGTATGTGAATGTCCTAGAATAAGTGCATGTTAGTCTGCACAATAAAGCCTTTGAGGCTACAGTGCCTGTAAGTACAATTTTATGTGGCTGCTCTGTACCCCATATTCTAACATTATGGAGGTTTACCTTACCACTTAAATGGAAAGCAGCCTCGTCAGAAAACATTAAGTCTGTTACCAAATTGTCACGTTCTATCACCTTGCCGAGAATGAATTTACACAACACCACACATCGTTGTTTGTCACCTTCATTAAGGTTGTTTTGTACAATTTTAATCAAACGTCGGCGCAAAGTACGTCAGACAGATGTTGAGAAAAAGTTCAGTTCTCTACCAACACGGCGACTAGATTTTTGGAGGCTACGTACGAAACTCAGCTGGATGAGATCTATATCTTTGTCTGACACACAGGAACCACTATTGGATTTTCTTTTACACAGTTTTTGAATTGTCTAAACCATTGCCTAATAGTCTGAGCGGTAGGAGGTTCAACACCATGTTGTCGCCGAAAATCACGCTGAACAATTGTTAAGGGCTCACACTTTGCGAAGCATAGAACACAGAATAATTTTTGTTGTCCAGTCGCCATCTTGACAAACACTGAAGTGGCAGGTGAACGAATCGCGTTGGTTCTACCTATCGACAATCACATAAAACTCGAAAATTTTCTTTTTCTAACAGCACATTGTTCAATTAAAGCGGATTAAAAGCTAAATAGTTATGATTTTTTAAATCGGATAATTTTTGAGATACTCTGTATTATATTCCTTTTTATAATTTTTTTAAATTTTTTAAAATTTGATCCTCTCCGAATAATGTTTTATTTTTTTTAATTGTAGTGCTATTATGACTATAGATGGTCTGAGCATACGTTGTAAATTAATTCAAGAAATATTTCTTAAAATAAGGGTCATTTGTAGTTATCTCCATTTATTGTAATGAATCTTAATGTTCAACGTACGTATAGATACTGTTACCAGGTCGGACCCGAGCCGTGATATATCGGGCGTCGGGACGCTACGACCGGCAACGCGTGGGTAACGGAAGGCTAAAAAAACGAAGCGTCGGCTTCAACTTACAATTAGAATTATATTTACTTCTTACAAACCTAACCTACCTAACGCTAACTTAACCTACTTAGATAATTTATAAGAACCTACGATTTAAAGTATGCACTGAAACGGACCGCGAGCTAGGTGCAGCAGCGGAGCCGGTGGCGGAACCAGGCAGCGAGCAGCAGCAGATCCGGGCGGCGGAGCCGGAAAGCGAGCAGCCGGTCCAAAAAGCGAGCAGCAGGTCCAGGCAGCAAGCAGCAGATCCGGGCGGCGAGCAGCAAAAGAAGCCAAAAGGACTCACCTGAAGAAACTTGATGGTTACTTCTTAAGGGGCTGATGACTGAGAGCGAATTTTTTGGTGGCTCAGGTTTTAAGGGCTCAGCCGTGCCCCACTCTGTTAGTGGGGTGCAGAGTTCAGGATGGAAGCATGCTGAGCCCGCTGGGGAATGCAGGGCTTGCCCAGGATTGGTGAACGCTGGGGACGCCTTTGCTCTGATTGGAAAATTCCGTAGCGGCTATGGTCGGTGACGTTCGGGTCGACTAGGGATCGCTTAACACGACGCGGCGAGGCAGTTCAACTAGCCCAGTTTTGTACACGGCGCCACAAAGTCGGCATTCCTTGGGATTATAAATTCCAAAGAATGTCCTTTGTGTTGCCCACGGCCGAAAACTTCCGAGTCAGGTAACAGTACTTTTTTTAGAAAACCCTAGTTTATATAATGCCTATAGTTATAGTATTTATCTTGACAGTATTATTTGAGAAGGTATTGCTTTTTTCTTGTTATTCTGGTCAATTTTCAACTATTCTGTTATACACTAACTGATTCAAAAATGTATGGATATTTATTTATAATCTGCGTGATCTAACCAACAAATATAAAATGAGTTTGAAGCTAGCTATACACTATTTAGTATTTAGTAACAAGTTCTTTGCCCATGCTGCACACGGGTTAGCACTAATATTTTTATGGTGGTGCTTCTGTTGCACCTATATTGCCATTGTAATCGAGATATTGCATAAAACATAATATTTATCCACTTCAGTGGAGCTTTTATTACTGCAAGAGCACATTGTGTAAACTTTTCGTTATAGATGGATTATAATTTTGAAGATTTTAACATGGTTATGGTGTACTCAACCTTAGGGCCTTCCAGAACTAGCAGAGCTTAAAGAAGTCAAAAATTGAATTGAAGCGCGCGCTGTGATGTGGATAAACTCGGGCTCACTCCTGATGTCTTGTGGGTGACCTAATCAGTAACTAAAAATAATTGAGTATCTGCGTCCACTTTGAACAAGGGGTAATAATGGAATTATATGAGCAGAACAGATATTTTTTTATATTGAAATATTTCCACTTTATGTAAAAGTTGCAAATTAGAGAAGCAACTTCTAATGATATATCATACCACGTCCGGAATTTGATAAATTTTTTGAACAATAATTTGTTTACCATTTACAGAATAAATCTCTGGTTGATGAATAAATGCTCACATAAGGAAGAAGGTTTGTATTTTAGAAATACATAAAGAATAAATACTATAAATATATCATAAAGTTTAATCGACTGTTAGAAAGCAGTAGGTCATATATAAACATACAACTTTATATTGGAATTTCTTTTAATTGTATTATAAAAGACATGCTTATGATTCATGTCTATTTGCTTCAAAAAGTGGCACAGTTTATATACAGTAACAAAAATAATACTGTGACATTTATCGGATAGTTTTTGAAAAAAATTTCTTGTGGGGGAATGCTATCTACAAATAGAGTTAACACACTTAATGAAGTAAGTAGGGCAGTACAGGAGGTATACTTCACATCACAATAGAATATTAAAATACGAAAACACTTATCTTTAATGCTAATAACAAATATGACCTACTGCACTGTTAATGTGATTGATAGTGATTGTATTAATCAACATATATTTTAACTAATGCAATGAAATAATACTTTACAATTTTTGAATTATTTATTGAATAAAAGTGCCTCTGATAGGTTTTCGTCACTTAGTTAGAGAAACATTGCAGCCGGATAGTACATTCAAAAAAAAAAACGTAGAAAAACTGAAAATAAATCTTCAGTTTTATGCCTTATATTGAACTGTGATCCAAGTATAGGCTTTAAAATGCTCTGCAGATGTTGAGTAGCAACGTGGCATTCAAAAATATTTTAAGAATTATTATAAAACCTGTTTTATTACTATTGTAAAACATTTTTTTATGTTAACAGCTTTTATATTTACTATATTTTTATCATACCTTTTTATTATAAAATTTTCAGTGTTGCTTTTTAATTTTATTTGTTACATCATCTACTTTATTGCTATAATACATTTTTCAGTATAATTTTTTGTTGCTACGCAAGATTTTATGTTGTTTATTTGCTTATTTTTATATTATAATGCAGTAAGTGTCAAAACTAAGATTGTTATTTTTTATTGTAGGTGTTTTTTATTATTATTACAAATAACAAACATCAAATATGAAAAAGTAATTGTAAAGTGAAAACATAAATAAAATTACAACAAAACCACGGTGGTAGAACATGTGTAATAATAGAAAAACATTGCTAAGCCTTTAAAAATTAGTTTGCAAAAATTGTTAATTATAGTATAAAAAACACCCTCAGTATTACTGATTGTACAGTTAGCACCATGGTAAGTTAAAATTGAGAAAAATTGGGTTTATAGTCAAGCAGTCACGCACAAGCCAAATATTTCTGCTACAGATGCATGCAATGTTGCAATGTTGTAAAGACCAACTCGACTGGACTGTGGATGACTGGAAACGAGTACTTTAGAGAGAAATTATTTTTTATCATTTGGTAGTTAGGTAAGATTATTTGGGCGTGGCGAATGTTTGGAAAATAATATTTCCCAGAATGTGTAGTGTCAAAAGTAAAATTTGGATGAATTGCGTTCCAGTATGGAAACGTCCGTTGTCATATGTAGTCATTTTTTAGTAAAAAAAATAGATAAATTTAAATGCGAAGTAGTACAAAGGCATTTTAGCCATTTTTGTTCCGTTTAGCATAGAAAAATAATTTGGCGATAACGGTTACTGGCATCATTGCAACGCTTTTCAAGAAAAAATAGTTCATGTATAATATGGTATTATGTGTAACTAGATTTTCGTAGTGGTTAGTTATAAAAATACAAACTGCCGATTAAAATACACCGGAATCTGTTTATCGGCAGGTACATACAGGCCACAATAGATGGTGTACTTTGCTCAGCATTTAATTTTGAAAATACAAACTTCTGTTATTATAATATAGATATAGTTGGCTCACAGTTTGACCACAATAACAAAATACATTTTTAGAAAGGGATGCCGAATTTGCCCCAAATTTGAACAGCTTACTTGCAAAATGTTTTGGTTATAACTCTTCAAAAGAATGGGCTATTATTTGGAAACTTTCCGTTTCATGAATAAAAACTAATCCTGCAGTTAAGATTAAGTTAAGATTGCAGTCATTAAAGTGAAGGAGACGCCACTGCATATTAATATGAATTATTAAAACTTTTAAGACTGTAATGAATACATAATTTGCATAAATATAGTAGTACCATAGGTATATAAATGAATAAGTATACTATGTAATAACATTTTTCTAGTCAACGTTTCTTACTTTAGTGTCGTTTTGGTAAACAGTTGGATTGTTTGTACCTAAATGCGCTTGATTTATGTTTTCCATGTATTAGAGACGTATTCAATATTTTAGTTTCTAGCCGAATTTCAAAGTTTTGGAAAGCAAATCACTGATTTTGGTAGAGTATGTTTTTAATTGTAAAATAACACATTTCTGTCGGGATAAAGCAAAATGTTTTCTTTAACAGTCTAAACATGCTTATGTATCTCGGTTCCGGCGGTTTTATTTCGTTTAAACACGCTGATTAAATAAAATATATGCAAATATTTGGTAAATTTTTGTAAGAAACTATGCTGGAATTTTTGGTAAAACTATTATTAGCACACTTTTTATCCTTGCATGTATTTTGCCAATTTTGCCTTCGATAATTGTCTTTATTTTATATAAATATTAATACTGCTAAAACTTCAATAGTCGTTGCAATGTCGGTTAACACTTTTTTATTAGATATATCAGTTACATGTATTTCAGGTGCTCTCATCTCACAAATTTGGGAAAATTACTCGATATTATTTTCTTGTAACATGGATAGGCATATAATAATAAAATATTTAGCAGGATATTATACAGCCTAGTTGAACTCTTATGCTGAGATTGTTCACGTTTTGAAATTTTTTCAGCCTTTCATTCTAGACCTCACCAGAAGTTCGAGTTACGCGTAGAAAAACTATTTTAGTATAACTTTTGCTTTAAATCTACCTAAAATTATTTTCGCACTTTGTAGGAACTTTAGAATACGCTCTAAATTCAAGGTAAAAATAATGCAAAGTGTAATGTGTCTATAAATTTCAAAAACCAAGCGTTAATATTTTTTGAGAAAGTGGTTAGAAAATTTATGGGTTTGTAATTATTAACAAAACTTTTATTTTCGTAAGGTTTGGCATTCATAAGTATATGAGTATGCTGTCATTTTCTAAGAAAATAATCAGTTTGGAAATATGCGTTATACAGAGAGGCTAAATAGGGTAAGCATTTTATACGTAACGTTTTCAATCTCCGTAGTTGTAAAAACGTGCAAATTCACTTATTTATTAAGCAAAATTTCTTAAAATTATTTATGTACACAACACATACAATTAATAGCCTAAAATTACACTGCTTTTATGTGTAAGACTATTTATATTGCACTAGCACAGCTTTCGGCGCTTTAATGAGACTTTCAGGGTTGCTTTTTTGAGTAATATTTCAGAAACTCAAAACTGGTTCCAGCACGATGCGAAGATTTTTAGTATATATCTGACAATTTCACATTGTTCGAGTCCCACATATACATAAGCAGTACGTCTGGATTCCTAGGTGTTATGTTTATTAGTGGTGCATGACGTCTGGGTAGCCGCTACGAGGGGCGTTTGGTAATTTTTTACGTTTAGTTAAGTGCAGTATAGGATATTCGCTGGGGTAAAGCTACTCTAAGTGGAAGTGTTTCTCTAGCCGATATTCATTTTTTTACTATAATAAGAAAATTTTGTTTTATGTGGTTAACTAGATAACACGTTTGGGTAGGGTTGTAGATAATTGATAGTGTAAAACATTTTCCAAGATAAGACAAAAGCTTAAAAAAATTTTATACATATTATTATTCAAAGTAAGCATAAGTAATCATTTATATTGTTTTAGAATTTGTTTGGTGATATTATCTAGTCTTGGATTGCTGAGGTCAACATTTGCGATAAATTTTTTATATGACTATTCAAGTCTCTTTTAATGCAATGTGTAAATTGTTTAATAACTGTTTTATTTCTGTGTTACTTTTTTCTGTTGTGTAGCCTCAAGAGTTTATTGTTAATATAATGTTATACACCTATAGGTTGAGCGAGACTCGAACTCGCCTATGCTGAGTCGCGGATAGAGGAGCAAACTCTTAACCGCGAAATTTTTTTGTTTGAGCTTTTATTATAGCTTATCAAATTGTTACCTGAACAACTAACTATCTACCCAGGTCTTATTAAGTTTACGATAAGTTTGCTGTTTCTGTAATTAATTGTAAATAACGGCATCTATTAGACATTGAAATTTTCATATAAACATGCTTAAAATATTTTAATTAAATCGAAGCATTGCTGAGTTTTTTAAAAGATTGTCTTATCTGGGGTATATAAAGAAACATTACTAAAACGAATAAAA
The DNA here is from genome assembly GCA_036346155.1 of Sinelater perroti. NCBI lineage: Eukaryota > Metazoa > Arthropoda > Insecta > Coleoptera > Elateridae > Sinelater > Sinelater perroti. Next base: position 5,833,019 of record JARFIY010000001.1, on the reverse strand, counting down.
GATCTGAGTTTAGCTTTGCCATTATCTTTTCATTGAAGTTTTTTAAAAAACTGTTTAAGATAATGTTTACAATGTTTGACTGATGATCGGTGCGTTACGGAAATTACATATGCTCGTCAAGAACTATATTGTAAAAGATATAGGTTTCAGAATGTTTGTTTCAGTTTCACACCTTTAGAATTGGCCTTTAGATGTACCAAATTATGTATTTTTTTAATTTAGATCTCCAATTACTAGTACTTGCTCATTTGTAGTGAATAAAGTTTTAAAGAGTTTTGGACTATTTATTATTTAAATGTTTGTACTTAAAATAGTAATATGGGCTTGATTTTTGGTTTTTCAACTCTCACAGTTTTTAGACTGATATTGAGCAAGTCTCTTTCGCATACGTGTTTATATTATCTCTTAACAATAGTTGTCACACAACCTAACTATATACTAATTTATCATTTGTCATTTTTGAAATAATTCTGTTTTGACATCCGCTTTGATGACATTTTTAAGAGAATTTAGTATTTCACTCAAAGCTTTAATCAATCTAACTTTCAAGAAGAGTTATAAGTCTTTGGAGAAGACTAGTTTTTTATGTGCTCTTCTTTAGTATTTATAGAATTGTTTTTGAAAGCTTGTAGGGAATGTTGTTTAACGATTGGAAATGTTTGTATGTTTGTAGGTGTTACGCAACTATGCTGTTAAAAGGATAATTAGTTTTTATATAACAGGTAATTGTTGGCTATTATCTTTTTTGTACAGAAATTAAGGATCTTTTTTTAAACACTCCACAAATATTTCTGAAGGTGGAATGGAAAATGTGAGCAATATATTTTATGGGAGATAAGTTAATTCCTTGCCTATTTCTTTGATGTTTGGCAAGTGTTGAACAATTATTGCCTTTATGTGAAGCCAGAGAGTGCTCATATATTTTTTTAGATATGCGTTGGTTTGTTTTACTTATATAGGTTTTTTAGTAATACCCACAAGTTATTTAATTCATTCATTGAGTAAAAAACGTATGCATATTTTGCAGCTTATTTTATTGATAATTTCTCTCGTGTAAGGCAAGAAGCTTTTCAATGATCAGTCTTGGGATGAAAGTTGGTATTTTGTTAATATTGTTAATTATATAAGATAAAAATTTCTTGAAATACTTGTTTTTAAGTAGGATGATGATAATAGTTTTAAATTCTATTCTTCAGTTCCTCATGTCGAATAATGATAAATTAGGAAGATTTTGTAGATTTGGGCAGGGCGATGATGGAATTTGGCAAGTAGTGCTTAGTATGGCTAAGTTGTATATAAACAGTTTTAGTGTGGATTTCGATTATGTGGGGAAAGAATTCGGGGAGGATATCTTATCCATGAGGACAGATAACAAAAGTATTATCAATGTATTGTATCCAATTGGTGGGTGTAAGATAAAAGAGGTAAGGGCTATTGTTTTAAAATTAATAAATAAAAATAAAAAATAAAAATAAAAATTTTGAGTAATTTGGGTATTTGAGGAAAATTGAGCTTATAAAATAGTCAAAAGGTAAAAGTTAATGTGACACTTGTAAATGTTTCTAAGAAAAAAAATACATTTTAATATTGTTTACTTTTTGAACGTAGATTGTTATTGGGTGTTTATTAAAATAAGTAAATTTGAAGACGTTTTGAATGACCTTGTTCTTTTAAAATTATATCTAACGTGATAGTTACCACAAATTTCGATAAAACTGGGATTAAATTGGGATTTGAAAATACACATAGAAAAACTATTTTTAAAAACAGTTAATTTAATAGTTGGCGTGACACATAACTTTAGTTTTCACGTATTAAATAAATCATATTTATTGGAGCTTGTCGCAGATGTGCATGCATACATAGTCATAAAACATTAATTTAGAATTTTTTATAGGTCTATATATTACAAAAATTAGAAACGAGTCAATGAATTAAATGTTGTCACCTACAAAAAAGAAACAAGTCCGATTTCATTAAACTAATGTATTACTAATAAAATAGGTGTGTCTTTAACCTACAATTAGATTGAGATGAGACGACGATATTCTTCTATGAGAAAGTTTAAACATCTTTACTTAAATGGTTTGATCGACAAGAACGGATGTAGTTAAAATTTAAGTTCTTGGGTTTTTTTTATGTGGGGATATAAAATAATGAGTATGCTGTTCCTGCAGATAAATTCTGCGAATGATTCAAGCATAATTGTGTTTAAGAAGGGTAATCTTATTAAGATAATAATCTGTTTTAAAAAGCACCAAAGTATTATTGTAAAAGCTAGTTAAAAATGAATATATCGACTTATAAAAGGCTATTTCTAACAAAGAAAAATAAATAAAGGCGCAGTATTTTAAACTCATTCAATAAAATAACTTTTTTAAAATTACTTTAACTACGCATGCCTTAAATACTTACATATGTCAAATAACTAAAATTCTTACAAAATTCTTCTACTGTGGTATGATGACTTAATGATTGATAAAGCATATATAATATATATTATGTGAGTCAAATGTCTATTTAAATTGCAACTTCCTTTCACTTTAAGGGTTTTTAAAATAAAAACCAAATTGTCATAATGTTGCATGAAACCAATTATATAATATTAAGAAAGCTATATATAAACCATGGTAGAGTTATTGTGCGATTATTTAAAATTCACATTAATATTATATATTGAGTGAAAGTGTACGTTAAAACTGTGAGATTATTTTTTTAGTCTTGTTATTACGTCTGGTGGAAACTTGAAACCACCTAAAAATTTCTATTCTTCAGTGGAACATATAGGATTGATGTACAGGATCGCCAAGGTAAATTTAGAATGTTTTAGGTTGTATTGCAGGAAACCGGGAGATAATCCCTATTAGTTATCACATTAAATTAGCTTTCCATCAATCAATAAACTTACGATAGTTAAAAAAATGAACCAAAAACATGACCGCAAACTACTGTACTCTAATCTCTTCGCAGTGGAAAATCTTCCACAGAAATTATTGCGTAGTTTGACTCCAAAAAGACCCAAGTTTACAACCTAGCGAAAAAGTACAGATAATCTGACCACCAGGAGGAGGTACCTACTGACAGGAAAACTCACGACAAGCGATATAACCTCAAGAAAAGTGATAGAATATTGATTAGGATCCTGTGCGGATCTGGAAAAAGTAATAGACGAGACGAGATCAATGATCAGTTTACTAGTGCACCATTGACCTGTACTAAAAGTCTATCGTCCTGACGAACCGCCAACTGCTGACTGAGAAAAAATGGTCAGAAAGTTAAATGCTTAAGCACTGCTGAACAATATTAAGCACGATAGCGCTGGCTTCCTAAGTGTCACATTATTTTTCGCCGAAAAAAACTTCATACTGGACAGGAAGGTGATTCACCAAAATGACCGTGGGATATGCCAAGATGCTTCTGAAGTGCATATAAAGTTGATGTCTATGTGATGATTCTAGAGTTTGCGGGCAGCGAGGCGGAAGTCGTGATAACCCACTTCTTCGGAAAATATCTGAAGATGACCATCGACAGCTATAACTATGTGCTGCAGATAGTTGTCAAGCCCTGGATAAGAGAGGTTGCCGCTGGATGATAGTATGTGTTCCAGCAAGACTCTATAAGATAAAAAAGACCCAGGCATGGCTATACAACAATTTGTATCACTACTGGTCACCCGACTTGGGCCACCCTCCAGCCTCCGTGTGAGGCGTGGTCGAGGCGAATGACAGTGAGAGGTATGATACCTTTTGATACACCAAGGCCAGCTTGGCCGCTGATGAAGGCAACGTCGAATAATATGATTCTCAATACTATTTAGTCATGCTAAGTTACATGTAAATAATTTTTTTTTGCATTTACATTTTATTTTTATTGTTTATTCATTTCCATGTTATCCATGTTTATATATTTTTAATCATATAAAATAAAATATGTAGTTGTAGCGTTCTAACAAAAAAGATGGGAAATCAAAGAAAAACGTAGAGCGGAAAGATAGTGACACTGTTACTAAAATATTGGTACGATCTGTAGGTTGCTTTTTTTATAATTTGTTTATTAGCAATCGTTAAGGTACACAAACTATAAGCTAATGTGATATATTGTACAATACTTAACATATATGTACATTAAATAACGTGAAGAAGTAAACATCCAGCAATGTCACCTCAGATAGACAGGTCGAGCGGCCATTGACGTTTGAGTCTTCTGTTTTCAGAAAGTTCTAGCAGTGGTGGTATGAGTGGATTGGGATAGTAGTTGAGTCTATTGTGGTATTTAGCACTGTTCTCCTGAATAACTACATATGAATGGTGTGTTTTGAGGCGTATAATGGTGCGTTCACAATGTTTCTTAGAATTTTGGATTGGGCTCTTTGTATTATAGCTGTATTTGATTTGCTAGCGCAACCCCATAACTCTATCCCGTATGTCCAGATTGGTCGTATTACTACTTTCTAGATTACTAATTTATTTTCAAGCGATAGTCTGGATTGACGTCCAAGGAGCCAATTAAGTTCTCGTACTTTTAAATCTAATTGTTTACGTTTTTTTGATATGTGTAGTTTCCAATTAAGTTTACTGTCTAGGTATGAGCCTAAATACTTGACACCTTCACTTTGAGGTAGCGCTATTTGATACATCGTTATTGGTGGGCATTGACCTTTTCTGAGTGTGAAGGTTATATGTGTAGATTTACCTTTATTAACTTTGATCTTCCACTTATTTAGCCATGTTTCAATGAGATTTATATGTGCTTGGAGATTGGATGAAGCTGTAACAGGGTTATCATGTGTCGCAAAAACCGCCGCATCGTCGAAAAATGTACCAATAGCTGTTTCATCTGTCATTGGAAGATCGGCTGTGTATAGCACATATAATGTTGGGCCCAAAATGCTCCCCTGCGGGACTCCAGAGAGTATGGGATGACGCTGTAGGTTGCTGAAGGAAAATTGATTTTAACATTTTTTTTAACATATCTTTTCTTTTATTAAGTTGTACAAAAAGTGTAGTTCTGTAAGTAACCGAATTTCAACTTAAATCATTGGTAATATATGACTCATTAAAGGATAAAAATAACTTGAGTGATATTTAAGAATTACTTTCCGAGATTCTAATGCATGTCTTGTAAAAAATCTGTTTATTATTGTAAATGTTGTAAAATAACAGGCGTAATAATATAATATGGAAAATTTTAAGCGTTGATAAACAGGCATAGAGTGGTTACGACAAATTTACAAAATTTTCTTTTTTCCTTTTAAAATTATTCATCTTATGTATGATATGTAGTATAAGTTAAATATTATCTTTTGATTACTTCTTTATAGTCAATATATATAATATATATATATATATATATATATATATATATATATATATATATATATATATATATATATATATATATATATATATATATATATATATATATATATATATATTAATATTTAAATAAATTAATGATAATTTATTATATGCTGTTAAACAAACTAAGCTAGTTTTACCTCAAAATCAACACACGTTCCCTTTTAACGCAGACATAATATGTGCCAACACAAACTTCCAGTATTAACTTGCTTATCCCTTTACAGCTTTGGCCGCACAGTGGAGTGGTCCTTCAGTAGCCCGCTGTCCATTACGCGATTATGTGGTAAGTTCGCCAAAGTCCTACATTTAGCCGAAGACGTGCCTCTTGCCGATAACAAATTTTTTGCGTCAAATGAGTGTCTATAAACGCGCCGCGTTTGCGTCTCGGCGCCCGTAAAGGGAATATCGCTTCGACTCTGCGCTTCAATATTTATGTCGGCGTCGTCGTTAATTTTTAATTCACTTTACAGTAGGTGCATGGGGAAACTTTAATAAAGAAACAACCGTGACAAAATGCTTTCGGAATTGTGTGTCAACACCGTGGCTATCAGTTTTAGAAGCTACACTTGAGTTCATGTTTTTTGGTCGCATACATTAAATATACGCAATTTCTAAAATAGTAAAGTTAGACTATTAAAATTTTAAAATGTAAGATGTAATTTTAATAGTGTTGTAAGTTAAATTAAAACAAATGCTAGTTTTTAAATTATCAGTTTTTTAATATAGACTAGAAAAATTACTTTGTTCATATTTTACTCGTAATAACTACACATATTATTATGTCTAGCTTTAAAGATGATCCAGCTCCAATTTTATCTTTATATTTGTAAATTTATATATATATATATATATATATATATATATATATATATATATATATATATATATATATATATATATGATTTTTATCACATTATCTTTTATAAACATTGCTTTGTTATATAAAATGTTATGCTTAATTAATAAATGGAATGCTTAGTTCTTCTTTAACTGTACTTCATCTGCCAGAAATTAATGTATGCCTAGTTTGTCTCGAAAATGTTAATTCAATATTAACACAATCAGAAAACAACGCAACAGTGTAATATAAAGTGATAGTTGATGATAATGGACAATAATATCATGGACGAACAAGTGTAACTTTACTTGGACAGTCTTTTGGGAGTTGGAATTTGTAATGACTGATCGAGTAGAGCAGCGATTTTTTATCAAATTTTGCACGTAGCGAAAATATTTGTGCAGAATCTATTCTAATGATACAATAGATTTTCAAAAACCATACTACGAAGTAGGAACAAACGCATATTAGAAATGATTTGAAGATGGTTAATTAAGCAGAACGCTTAAAATATTTAACGTTTATAAGCTATAATCAATAAGGGTCGTCAGTTGACAGTTCGGTGACTAAAACATAAGTTGGAATTTCAACCATTTTATAGTCCAGATTGGCTGTTTCCAAAACTTAAATTACCTTTGGAAGAGCAGGGATTCCAAAACTTTGACGAAATATTACTATTATTTAATTACTAGTTATTTATTTGCGATTTCAAAGGATAGAGACGATACCGGAGACAATATATTATTTTAATTATAATTTTTCTATTGTATGGCTAATAGCTTTTATTTATAAATATTAGTACAATATTGTGAAGCCGTTATGCAACATTTTGCATTAACTTATGTTAGTGCCCATTAGGTAATATTTAATCCAAGTAATGTGTATATAAAGAATGAAGTACATTTACTACATGCTTAGTTACAAGATTATGTTATTTATTTTTTATTATGTAACATCGCACATACAATATAATATTAAGGAAAATAATTTAAAAAAAAATTTTACATTGATATCTTAGAAATAAACTTTACATTTTTTGGAAAGACCGTTATTGTTTGAATTCTTTGACAATATTGCAAAATTTGTTCTAGCAATTCGGATTACCTATGCTAACTATACAAATAATTCAATTTGTATATAAATAGGTGCCCTATGATATCTTGTTTGCAACTTTATAGGTTTTGACATTTATACATGTAAATACTAGAGGTCGTCAACTCTTTGTGGATTGCTCGCGTAGACATTAGATTCAGGTAACCCCCCAAAAGAAATTGCAGGGTGTTAAATCATAAAATTTTACTGGCTATTTTATGTTGACATTTCGTGAAATTACGTGACTAGAAAATTGTTAGTGCATTAAATTAACTGTAGTCCCTAGATACGTATAGTAGGTAATACCATCCTACTAGAACCACATTTGTTTCAGATTCATGTTGCCCAATTTATTAAAACATTTCCAGCATTATCTTTAAAGGAATATTGAGCTATCACACCACCTTTTCAAAATTTACACTAAACAATAAGTCGTTAGAGGCCCATTTGTTTCTTTACGAGTTTTGCGAAAATTTTCCATATCCAAAATGTGATAACTTTATTTGTTCACGAACCTGTCAGTTTAAAAATGTAGCTCGTTGTTAACGATGATTTTCGAATTGACGAATTGTTGATTCTGAAAATGATTAGTACACTTAATCTCAGGTTTTTGGTGAGTACTCTCTGAAAGAAGCTTCTCGAAATGTCCAATTATGGGGCACGATGCTGAGTCACTTTTTAGTATTATACAGATGCTTTTACTGGTTATGGCAATATTCTAAAGAAACTTTGCCTTACACTTTTCTTCATAAGGTCTTCTATCTATTACCGATCCGGTTTTATCAAATTTTGTTATCAATATTTGGACAGCCGATTCATTCGGGGTGCCATTTTGACAAAACAATTTACGGAGTATTCTTAATTTTTGCAAAATTTACAATACGTCTTAACAATAATAATTTATTATTCTATTATACAGCTTTTCATATTTACTAATCGGAAGAATCGTAGTTGATGTCTGTCAAGTATCAAGCAAAACAAAAAAGGCGTTAAGTTTAACTCCTGGGTTCAATTTGGTTCATTATTTAAAATCAAATGACTTGTACTTTGCACTATTATAAACAACGAACAGCATTTCGTATAAAATCTTAAATATATGGAATTCAGCTTTAACATTGAATCTGTGTGTAATTATCTCTAGACTTGTCGATACTGATAAAACATTTTTAGCTAACATTTGCCAAACAACCTCATGATTTAATATCATATATGGATGCTTTCGATGGTCTTTATTTTTTAATATCTTTTAGTTTAAGGCGAAGTGCTTTAATGTTTTCACATTACCAATTTTATGCTATATTACTCATTCTTACCCGATATATGTATCTTAAAATTGTTTGAAATTATATAATTTTAATATTTCTTTTCGTTATTTTTATTTGATTTATCAAGTACTAAGTTATTGTATTTGCTGTGTAAAAGCAGATCATAATACTTTTATGCCTGTATATAGCAATATTTTTTCACATTTTTTTATATTATTTTTTTAATATTCAACAATAGTTGACTTTATTTTCATAATTTTGTGTATCATTTTTAAACATTTGCTTAATATCTTTCACTTTTGCTATATTCGTAAAATCTATTAAAATGATTTATTAACTTTCTACAGCGGTACGTATAGAAAGTTAATGAGATTATCATCCTGTCTCTCTGTCTGTGTGTCTGGAGACACTATAACTTCCGTTCTATCAAACGGATTCACTTCAAACTTGCCATACACACATCTTAGGTCAATACGTTTCAAGTGATTGATTTTCAACCAAATCGGTTAACGGCAACCGGAAGTGGCCGTTACGATTTCGCACCTTTACGATATTACACGGTCCTCATTAGCAATTAATTGATTCTTCTTTTGCATATCTAGCAGTATGTGAATTTTTAGTATTTTATATTCTGTCTTGACAATACCTACGTAATATGGTAGCAGATTTGTGTTTAAATATGTTTCTTGTATTTACAAAATTGGCAGTTAAAAGTACTTTGCTTTCCATTTTTTCAATTTAATATTATTTATTTCTACTTTGATATTAATTTTCCCATTATTATGCCTTTCGTATGTAAATCATTCAGTTATAGTATTTTCACATGTTCTCGTAATAGTTTTTGTTACATTCAAAATAGGAAATGGCATTATTTGTCACGTATAGTTTTATAGAATAAATAAAATACCTAACGTTGGGCTATTTGTATCTTATTAGTGTAATTAAAGTTTATGGTTATGGATAATGCTTACACTTTTTTTCAGTACACGGTTAGTTTTGCCTAGTCATATTTAGCTTGTTAATCCGTAAAAGCTTACCAAATCTTAACAAAAACGTTGTTCAAAAAAAAAATAGGATAAGGTACAGCAAATTGATCCTTTACTTCTTCAATGCTGTTAAAATGTGAATAAGTTTGCGTTATTCAGTTCACATAAAATAGAAAAGAAGTCTGAGAGAGAAATCGGTTTATGTGCGTTTTGTCGCACCATCCTTTCTTCACTCCTTTTTCTTCTTCATTAGTGTTATTATTTTCTTTTTATCAGTAATGGTGCCTCATCAATTCGGTTGTGCTAGAAGTACTAGAAATAAAATAATATTTTTTGATTACAGCAGCTTTGATGAGCAGTTGCTCAATTAACTAATAAATAGTTTTCCAGATATTATATTTTTATTCCTTTTCGTAGATAAACAAATGTAAATTTTTCTTCTTTTTAAAATGTATATGAGGGCTTTTCCGGAAATATAGAACTAAGGTTAATAAAATAAAAACAATTTACATTGTTAAAATGGAACCTGCCGATAACAGGAGTGGGTTATAATACGCACGCATGCACGAGGCCCAATCAGTTGGGAGTTAGACATCACTGACTGAATTCATGTAGTGTATGATCTTCGCCTTTGTAACAATTGATGGGCTACAGTAGCAAATATGCGTGAAATTTTGTGCGTTATTTATTATCAGAAACTAATAAAATAATTCAGTTTCATTACGACAAGCCTGCTCATTTGTTATATATTTTTTACAGATTTATTAGCAATCAGATCTTACACTTCTATGAGCTAATTCGATAACTTAAGTACTAACTGACTATGACGTGATAAAACCTCTTCAATCGAAAGCGTCTTGTTCAACCATTTCTTAGGTCAGCTAGCCAGTATCGATTTAAGCGTCTGTTATGAGTTCTTCCTGTAATGGGTGTAGAAGCATGTTATTGTGACTTTCCAGTTTTCCCTGGTGGTTAGCACTTCGTTCCCTAATAACGTTTTTTACATAGGGCACATTCAGATCGTAGTAAAAAGTTTGATTTTTGACGTACCAAGGTGCATTTGTGACCATTCCTAATATTTTGGATTGGCATGTTTGGATTAAGGTTGTATTGGATTTACTCGTACTTTCCCAAAATTCTGCTCCGTAAGTCCAAATAGATTTGATGACAGTCTTGTACAATAATCACTTTTTCTCTAATGATAGGATTGACTTCCTTCCAAACAACCAGTACAAATCTTTTATTTTCAAGTCCCTTTGTTTTTGCTTTTTGTTTCTACGCTCCTTCCAGATTAATTTGCTATCTAGGTGAAAGCCTAAATACTTAGCAGTGCCGGATTGTGGCATATCTACGCCATTAATGTGAAGTGATGGACAATGATTTTTCCTCAATGTGAAGGTTACTTGCTGAAACTTAATTTTATTGACTTTAATTTTCCACTTTTCTAAATCTGCAATTTATCTAGATGGTTTTCTAATTGATTGGTGGCTGTTATTGGGTCCTGGTCTCTGGCGAAACTCATTATATCGTTTGAAAACGTTCCTGTTGTAGTGTTGTCATTAATTGGCAGATCGGATGTATATAACACGTATAAAAGTGATCTTATAACGCTGCCCTGAAGATATTCCGCTTTAATGGCATTTTTTAATACACTGCTGGATTTACTCTCGTTCTAAACGCACGATCACTTAAGTATGATTTGAGAATTTTGAAGTAGGACAGAGGCAAGTAATGTTTAATTTTGAATAATAAGCTTTCATTTCAAACCTTATCAAAGGCTTGGCTAACGTCTAGCAAGGTTGATGTGCAATATTCTTCGTTTTCAAGTGCTTCGGTAATGTTATGAATAATCAGGTGAGTCTGTTGTACAATAGAATCTAAATTAATGAAAAGGCATCAAGTCTTCTGGTAGTAGTTCTTAGTTTAATCTTCAAAATAATAGTTGCTCCAAAACTTTTGCTATTATAGACAGAAGGCGATAGAAAGATGCAATATTTCCATCCTTTCTTGGTTTCGGTATTAATATTATCTCAGCTGTTTTTAATTGTTTGGGGGCAGTAACTTAGTCTTATAATTGCATTACACACGTACATTAAAGGTGAAATTCCTTTCCGTGGGAGTTCTCTTATTATTTTCTGTGTTAATTTATTTATACCTGGTGCTTTTTGGGTATTTAAGAAGCTACTCTTGAAATTAATGATCCCTGAATTCTTTAAATGTCGCTTTAAGTTTGTGACTAATTAGGTTAAATGATGTTTTATCTGCTGGTGCCTGAGTTCGTTGCCATTTTGCCCTAGTTCTCTTTTTTTTCAGCTGTATGGGTATGTTTCTAGGTTTCTGTTGTGTATCGTTCTGCGATGTAGTTTGTTGGACTGGCTCGTTTAAGTATATCTGTTCGATCTTTAAGAGCTTTATCGATTTGTTCGGGTGACTTAAGACTTATGTTTAGTTTTATTGCTTGTTCTTCTTATGTTTATGTTGTTTCCAATTTGTTCTTCTATTATGTAATTTAGGCGTAGGATTTCTGATTATGACAAACATGCTGACAGCTGTATTATCAGTGAGTAACCCGACGATAGATCAAAACTTGGAGTTATATCCAAATGTGATACCGAAATTCCATTTGTGACATAAAAGTCTAGAAGGTCCGAAATATTATTTGAGTCCGTGGGCCAGTAAGTTGGGATACCTGTTGATATGTATGAGTAATGCTGTTCTAGTAGTAGCTTGTGAAGTTCTCTGCTTTTTTGAGTGATTAATTGTGAGCCCCAAAGAGTGCGTTTACAATTATAATTACCACTGGTAATGAACTTGGATCCCAGTAATTTGGAAAAACTCGCTAAACTTATCTTTCTTCATATGTCGAGATTGGCAGTACACCGATGCTATCGTTAAGTTACTTTAATTAATGACCCCAGCAGATACTCTTTATCAAATTTTGGAAGTTCATAGTGGCTAATGCTATTTTTAATAAGAATTGCACTTACGGCATGTGCAGTATTATCCGGGTGATTATAATAATACGTTTTATATTGTGGTAGGTTAAAATAAGATTTGTTAGTAAAGTGCGTTTCGCTGATTAAAAATATATCTACTGTGTTATTATCAAGGAATTTATTTCATATTTATGTTGATGGACTCCATTTGCGTTCCACACTGCTATTCTTAAAAACTTAGCCATTGTGCATTTTACTTATCAGTGTTGATAGTATGTTTAACACTATGCTATTTTGCTGTATAAGTTGGTTAAATATTGACTTGAATTCTTCTAAAAATTTGTTTAATGTTATTGTAGAGGAATTGTCTCCTGTTTATATGTTTTTTTGTGCACCTCCCAATACCCCTGCATAAGTTAGGTTTTGTTGTTCATTTTTTGTCCTCTGGATAGTCTTGCATTAGTTGTCTGGTTGTGACATGGTTGTGTGCTACTTGGGTTGCCTGGATGTTTAATCTGTTTGAATTTTGTGGTTTTAAGAGTATGTGATAAAATTTACATTCCTTATATTTCGCTGTGTATGGACCGTCACATAACGCATACTTTGCAAGTGTTTTTTTATCTTTCTGGCAGCTAACAGTGGTGTGTGGCTCTCTACACTTTACACAAGAAAATGCTCTGTTGCAATATGCTTCTGTATGTCCACATTGCTGGCATCTCATACACTGTATCGCGCCATTAGTTGTTCTCGGTGGCTCTATGCGTACTATACTACTTAGGAGTCTGTTGATTTTGTTCTTTCTTTGTTATTATCTGAAGGTTTCAAATCAACAAAGAATAGATTTAATGGATCCTTAGTTTTTTTTTGTCTTGCGTTAATTATGTTTCTTGTCTTGTGTCCAATATTAGTTCTTCTTTAATATCGTTAGTGTCAACTGTGTGGTGTGGGTATTTTATAACGATTCTATACGCCTGATCTTCTTTAGGCTGATAGGTGTGATGTATAATATGGTTGTCTCTCATATACTTAATTAGTTTTCGATTGGTGGCAGGAGATTACAGTTCATTTTTATTGTATTATTTGTCATGCTTTTTGTGGTTTATTGTTCATTTTCTACGATTTATTGTAATGCTTTTACCATTCCGGGAAAATTTATTACGCCATATGTAGTGTAGAATTTTTTATCAAAACTTTAAGTCTTCTAGGTGACTCAACTACACCACAGTATAAAATTGCGGTCTTGTGATTATTAGCTGTTCAGAAAATTTAAATAATATTTAAAAGGGAATGTTTTAAACAGTAAAAATGTCACTTTTTATGGGACTGAGGCTACGTACATTTCTTGTATTTTGCACCATATTTACCAAACATATAGATTATAATTTTTGTATCATATAGTTTAACACTTTTAGAACGCACCACGTATATTAGCATATTTAATAAAGAAACAAGGCAAAAGTGTCTAGATTTTGCTTAAAAATTTTAGTTACAGCAGGATAAGTACAATTTTTTATTATATTGAAAGCTGTCTTTCTAATAATTAAATTAATTTAACAGTTGATGTAATTAGATAGTGAGTGAGTTATTTTTATGAGTCTGAACAAAAGGACAAAAACAGTTTATCTAACTATCTATCATAATTGCTACTAAAATGAATTAAAAGTGATGTTATTAATTTAATTTATATCTCTAATAAAGTTTTTTGACTTTCGGAAAATTTTCTTTTTTAATTAATAACTAATGGTGCTTAATAATTTAGGTTTATTTGCCATGCTCAATGTAGACCTAAAGAAGGTTTATGTAAAAGTTAACCACAAAATAGCACTAGTTTAATAAAAGTATGTAACAGTTAATGCAATAATGCAAAATGTTTAACTTAAAATTGTTCTAGTTATTTCACTAATCAGTAGAGCGGATTTTATGCAAAATGCATAATTTTGCATATTTTACATATTTAGCCAAATAGTCCATCTTTTATGCTAAAGCAAATATTTTGCTAATTCCTGCATAATTTAACATATTTTTTGTTTTAAACTGGTTTATTTCGAAATTTCCTAAACTAAATAGTTTTATTATGGTTTTCTAAAAAGGCGGACAAAAGAAGGATTAAATACCCCTTCTAATTATCTAATGTTGTGTTTATGTACATTGCTTTTAGTAAGAATATTCGTGAGAGGTATTATAATGTACATGTGAATTTCCAAACTAAATAGTTTCATTATAGTTTCTCAAGAACTAATTATGTTTCTTTCAAGAATTTGGTTATAATACTTGATTGATTAAACTAATACAGAGCCTTCGACTGTTGTCAGTTTAATAATGCTGTCCTCCTTGTTACAACTGTATTTATATGTTTAAAGATTTTGCTTTCTATTATGATTAGCCTAAAATAATAGCTATGTGATAAACTGTTATTGCTGACTAATCGCTAACGCTAATGATAATGTACAGTGGTTATTGTTACTGGCTAGTGACTAACACATAACTAACTTGACCACCTTGAATAGAAAGATACAAAATATTATGTTAGATGCATTTCCTTTAGCAAGCATATTTACGACGATATTATTAAACAGATAAATACTTCGTGACGATACATTTACTTATGAAAAGAGAATATATTGAACTAGGAGTTGCCCGACAAAAGGTATTTTTGGTGTCCTAGACTGACAATTTTTCACCCGCCTTCTCTCAAATTTTTGCAAGGTGGAACGTATAAATTTTTAATTAGACCAGCTTTTTCTCTGGATCAGAAACATGGAACAATTTAACGCCCGTCCATGGTGGACGTAAGCATAAGCCGTCCATAGGAAATACGTAATACATAAAGTTGAATTAATGCAAAGCTTATGCGCTCGTTCATAATGCACTCTCGTAATTTTTACGTTTTACGTTCATTTGCAGTAATTTTTAATTTTTCTCTAGATTAATGTTGGCAACAGTAACAGAATGTTTGTTTTTATTCTAAAACAGCCGGGACCCCGCAGGCTTCGTCGACGAAGCCTGATCTAGACGCCAGGCAGTTGTGTAGAACATTCCACATGTTTCTGCAACAACAATTAAAATATTTAAATAATTCAAAAACGGTTACAGTTAAAAGGCTGATTTCTGCGCCGAATTAGCAAATATAGTTGTGAATGTAGTGTGCAAGTTTCAACGAAATCGGTGGAAGCGTATAGGAGGAGATAGAATTATAAATTTAGAAAGAAAGAAAGAAAGAAAGAAAGTTAGGGAGATAAGACAATTATATTATAAGAAGATTTTTAAGATGCCGAAAGTAAAAAATAACTTAACGTCCACTTGGATAAAAAGTTTGTCCACATTTCGTATGGATGGCGATGAAGATGATAGAGTATTTTGCAAAGTCTGTGGAAAAATGGTGAGTCGAATGTTTGATTATTTATTTTTGTTCAAATACACATGCAAAATTTGTTTTTTTAATAGTGGTAATTGTTAAATTTGACAAGCCTTGGTAAACAAATTTGCGATTTGTTAAAAGACACGAACTTTTTAAATCTTCTGTAAATAACTGTTGCAATATGTATTTCAAATTATAGATTACATGTAAAATAAAGTCTCAGATACCTCAACACATTAATACAGCTGGGCGTAAAGGAAACGTGGATAGAATGAAAAAACTAACCAATCTCAAATGATTTTGCGAGAATCTCTAGCTGCCGAAATATCTAAACGGAACGAACGAGAAGAATGTTGCTAACCTTCTAATCGGTTGTTTCAAAAAAGACATATCTGGTAGGTCTTATTTAATTGCTTCTAAGGTTCTTGATAAAACCAATCATTTGACAATAGTTAGAAATATTTATGAATGAATAATGCAATTCTTCCTTTTCGTTGTTGTACCCACAGAAAAAATTATTTTGATGCTGTTCGACGCAGCACCATACACGACAAAAGCTGGACAACAATTAAAGGTTTTATACAAAAATCTAATTCATGTTACATGGATTTGATAAACAATTTTCAAAAATTAATAACTACTGTTCCAGGAAATATCGGCAAAAAAATAATTCCTAATAAAGTCACTTACAGTTAATTTAGAATTAATTTTGTTTTGTTAATACAAGTAACAATAACAGTATTTTATAGAATACTTTTAGATACGAATGTATAAAATGGTGATCAAATTTTTAAACTATACCATTTCATAGTGCTCTTCAAAATTCAAAAATTAGTACAGTTGGGAAAGAACCCTCATATGCGAGGAGGCGTTTTATCTTTTCTTCGGAGATTCTAAAAAAACACAAATTCTCAAACTATCAAATTACTTTTATGTGTAAACAATTGATATTTAGTAAATAATAGCAATAGTGATTAAGTACCATTTTTCAAATAGTCCCTCGGGAAAGTGGCGACTTTCAGAGAAACCGATAAAAACCATGTTACTTAATTTTTTGATACTGAATCATACACGAATCATAAATAAATTGGAAAGGAGGGCGTCTAGTAGTGATTGCCTACATAAAGTGCAGTGTAGTTTATTTCACCTAAGGCGTATTTTCAGTTGTGGTTGACAAAATGTAATATGTGGGCTACAAGACTATTTAGGAGATTATTGAAAATTCTTGGTGAATATTTAGCATCTAATGAAACATGTGTAAATGAAAGTTTACTTGAATATATAGTAACTGAAAATTAATAAAACTTAATCATTTCGAGTTTGAATAAAGAGCAAATAATAAAAAAAATATATTAGGATGTAAAAGAAATTAGGGAATGAATACATTAGAAAATTTGCCACCAGCAATGGAAATAACTATCTATAATGGTTTAAGCTAACTTTCTAATAGACATTCTTAATCTAAAATTGTTATTTTTGACGTAAAAGTGTAATTGTTAAATTTTGAAGCTCTGCTTTTAACAATAGGATATGTAAGTTTTTTGGCGTTTGATAATAAATCATTTTGGAGCTTTCCTGTTTTCAAATAAATTGCCAAAAACAAACGTATTTTTTAATTGTTCCTTGCAAATACAAGGACAATTCGAAAAGATATCTCTATTTGTGCATACGCGAGAGCTAGGCGGCTATAGCACCCCCCCCCCCCCCCATCCTGTGGCATTATAAGAAGTAATTTAGTAGACTGCGTGAAATGGAAAAAGGCGATTATGTTGCAGTTTACTTATCCGCTAGATTGATTTAAGATGAATGCGCCTATAAACAATCCCCTTTAATTATTTTGTACACTTTTCCCAACTTTTTCGGACTATTTTCTACGAGGTAGTAATAGAAAATTTGGGATATCGCAAGTTCTGTGTCCGTTGGTTACTAAAACTCTTGTCTGAGGAACACAAAATACACCGAATGGGTTCTGCCTTAGATCTACCGTTATGTCGAGAAAGGAGAACAATTTCTGAACAGATCTGTGACCGATGATGGGATTTGGATGTTGTATTGACTTTTAAGACGTTGTGATTCAATTTGGATGGTTATTATGTCAAAAAGTAATGTTGCAAGTTTCTAATGCGTACAAGAAAGGTTCTGTATCTACGTGTATCTGTCATTAACAACCAAACGGATGTGTCTTTTCCAATTACCTTCGTATAATCTAATTATATTTTCACAAAATATTTAAAATGTTTGAAAATTTGTAAATATAACAACATATGTTCAACATAAACCTATATTTTATAATAATTGATAATACTATTTATCTTGCCAACTTCGTTAGAAAAAGTTCTATTAATAATTTCTATTTTATACAAATTGATAAAATTAGCAAAAAACATTTGTTATAATCTTAAAAAGCAATACTTGGCATCCAAAGAAACAAATATTAATAATTAATATAAGCTTTGGATCGACAAAGAGTTACCAGAATGATTTATGGCAACCAACTTTTGAGTTGCAGCAAGGATGAATAATTTCCATAACGAAAATAGGATTGAAATTAGATTAAGAAAACGTATTTTAGATTAGAAATTTAAAACGTTGCTAGTTTTATTGACAATGAAAAATGGCATTAAAAGACCAGATTTTATATCTGCGCTAAGACGATCATTATGCTGGTATCGTAGTGGGCATTCCCCTTAACAAAATTTATAAGCTTTGACAAAAATGAGACTTCGAGTAGTAACTTCACTCACTGTAAGTACTGAGCCACTGTTACAAAATTCTAATCTTCTCTGAACAGTCAATGCTTGGGTTAAATATGGTAAGCATGTAATCTGTGGAGCCTTAGAATTCCTTGAGTCGTTGATCTTGGTATGCACAATTCAGTCTCAATTTCTTGAAGCGAAATATGCGGATTGATATTAACCATAGCCAAGATGGCAAGAACTCGTGGATCGTCTCGTTCAATCACCATAACACGATGACGTTGCCTTGGTATATGAGGTTACTGTCTCTCGCGCCTTTCGATACGTGCAATTACTCACTTGGATGCTGATCTCTGCCCTAAAAACGCTCACGATACAATCGTGTTGCTATTTGGTAATTACCACGACACTCACCAAGGATCATGAGATATATCATTTCGTGTACAATCCCGCATATTTAATTTTGAAAAATGAACGTTTACATACGAAACTAATGCTTTATACAATATTTTCTCACGACCGCACAGTACAAAGACTCAAAGTTTTTTAATAAAAACAGATTCAGTCACGTTCTCATGTTTTGTTTACTAACGTAGTAGAATAAATCTGAAAATTAAAAATAATATGGCATCCGCTACGTTACCCTAATAAACAAGAGCTGATGCTCCGTTAGTAGTAGTAGATCCGCTGCTGCCCCAAAATAGTTTCTCGATTACGAAGTCTGACCATTGTATGATGTTACATAGCTACGGCATCCTTTTTCTTCTTGGGAGTTTGGACTGAAATGTTTAAATAATTTTTAAATTGGAGATGCTAGAGCAGCCCTACTATTCCAAGTTATAGGTTCAATTTGGTCTAATTGTGGTATATAGATTAGGGCCTTATTTTCAAAGAATGGTAGGTTTTCTTTAAATTAATCTTTTTTTTTTAGTTTTACGTTCATTTTTTGAATTCTTATTTTACCTTCAAGCGAAGCAGACGTATTACCTACGTTATTGTTACAGGAGCTCCGCGATTATTAACAAAATGCAATCGCATATAGCAGTCGAAGCACAAATTTGAATATTGAAGCACAAAGACGCTCAAAGTGCACGACAAGTACATTATAACAAATAAACTCTAATTATTTATTTATTATTTACGATTTTGTGCGTAAAGTTAAAAAGCGTTTATAATAATTCCAGTGGCGTACTGGCAACCCAATACAGCTCAAATAACGAATGGTCCATTTTATAATGCAAGTGTCGAAATTAATAACTATAATGGCAAGCCTTTTTTCACAATATCAGCAACAATACCAACATTCACAATAACGCCAGCCTACGTTGTCATCCTCAAACATTTAATTTCAACAAAATTTTATGTTATCTTTACAAAATTCATGAAACTCCTTACTTCTACGTCACTCAATATCTACCCAATACTCAATAATTTTCAAATGCTCAATATAATTTTAACATGAACTACACTATCTAGTTCCCAGAAAAATCCCACATTTGTGTCAGCACTACTACCAAACCATGCGTTCTCTATGGAAGATAGTGACAACAAAGCAACAGAAATTTATAATTATTAAACAGTTAGAACAAATTAAAACGAAAAAAAATCCAATATCTCCAACACATTACAAGTACTAACAATAAAATATCTAAAAAAGAAAATAACAGCAGTACTACCACAAACAGTAATAGAACCTCTTCTTATTTTTATATATGGCGTTACCAATTTTAATAAAATGATCTAACAGAGGTGACAGCAAAAAACCTATCAGTGCATAGCTCTACAAATACAATAAAAATCAACACTTAAAACAAAGAAACAAAGATAATTTATAAGATATCTAAATAGCAATAGAATAATTCATCACACCTACTAAAGGAAATAGGACAGGGTATACAAAGTCGTGGTTCGTAATATCCATTACCAACTGAAAAGTTCATAGGCTAACATAGTGAAACACATTTTTTTGATAAAATTCAATTTTATTATTCAACATAGTTGCCTTCGAGAGCGATACAACGATTATAGTGGTCATGCAATTTTTCGATACCATTTTTATAGTACGATTTCTCTTTAGCTTCAAAATAGGCCTCACTCTCAGCGATTACTTCTTCATTAGTGCTGAATTTCTTTCCAGCGAGCATTCTTTTGAGGTCTGCAAACAAGAAAAAGTCACTGGGGACCAGATCTGGAGAATACGGTGGATGGGAAAGCAATTCGTAGCCTAATTCATGCAATTTTGCCATCGTTTTCATTGACTTGTAACACGGTGCATGGTCTTGATAAAACAGAACTTTTTTCTTCTTCAAATGGGGCCGTTTTTTCATGCTTTCATCCTTCAAGCGCTCCAACAACGCTATGTAATAATTGCTGTTGATAGTCTGCCCCTTTTCAAGGTAATCAATGAATATCATACCTTGCGCATCCCAGAATACTGATGCCATAACCTTGCCAGTCAACTGTTATGTCTTTCCACGCTTTAGATTCTGTTCATCTCGTTCAGTCCACTCGGCTGACTGTCGATTGGACTCTGGAGTGTAGTGATGAAGCCATGTTTCATCTATTGTCACATATCGACAAAAAAATTCGTTATTATTACGGTTGAATATCGCTAAATATTGCTCCGAGTTAACGACACGATGAAACTTTTGCTCGATTGTGAGCACGCGCGGCACCCACTTTGCACGCAGATTTCGCAGGTCCAAATATTCATGCACGATATATCCAACACGCTCTTTTGATATCTTCAGAGTCTCAGCTATCTCGATTAACGGTCATTCATAATTATTTTGTGAACTTTTTTTATGTTTTCGTCCGTTACAGCCTCTTTCGGGTGTCCACTGCGTGTATCGTCTTCGGTGCTGATTTGATTTTCCTGGTGCAGAATTCGAATAATGTTTATCAAGCGAAGCTTTGGTTTCAACAGTATTTTTTTTTTCATGATAAAGCAATGCTTCATTAGCAGACGAAATTCTTTTTTAGCCATTTTTTTTACAATAACAAAAGTTGTTTCACTTACAATGCTATATCTCACTAACCAATTGTCCGACAGCTGTCAAATTTACACATGTATCGTTTGAAGGTTAGTACTAACTAAAAATCATATGCATTTAATTCTAGTAACACTATCTATATGTTAGCCTACGAACTTTTCAGCCGACCTGTTACGTAACATAATGAATATAAAACATGGAGTAACTAAGCAATTTTTAATGTTGTTCTACGTAGATCTCAAACCAAAAGAAAGTAATAAGCAAATATACGAAATACAGTATTTGAGCAACAATAAAATAAAACCAACTGATAAAAAGAGAAATGCAATCTAGTGTTCTAAGCGTTAGCTAGGTGATCACTCTAGCTACATAAACATATTGTCCTATGCTTTACGTTAAATGTGGCGTAGGCATATGTTATCTTATTGCATAAAACCTAAGACAAGAGCTGCTAAATATGCGCTTTGCAAAGCATACTGTTAGTTACAAAAGACGTACGGTTTATGAGGACTTACTTAATGCAAGAAGAAAAGCACGTACACAAATACCACAAACTTCAAAGAATTACCAATTATTTCAAAATCAAAATACAATCAGGACTAATCCTCCTAAAGAAACACTAAATTATGAATTCTTTGCATAAATAGTAAGCAGTAAAAATTTAAGCAATCTAACCACATATTTAGGAACTCAAATAAACACCTTCTTAAATGAATTCAAGACAATGTTCTTACAACTCATAAATTAAAATAGCATTATTTTAAGCATGGTTTCTACAATAATAAACAAATTTAGTAATTGTAGTGTCTGTAACTAT
The DNA here is from genome assembly GCA_036346155.1 of Sinelater perroti. Taxonomy (NCBI): domain Eukaryota; kingdom Metazoa; phylum Arthropoda; class Insecta; order Coleoptera; family Elateridae; genus Sinelater; species Sinelater perroti. Next base: position 5,810,678 of record JARFIY010000001.1, on the reverse strand, counting down.
TCGTAACACTATATCACACCAAGAGAAAACTAAAAATCAGACAGATCAAATACAGTGATCCATGTCAATGCTCAACCGTAGTTTTTTCACACTGCTGCAATTTACAGCCCACCAAGATTTGGAATAATACTTTTAAACAACTATAAAGCATATTTATCATTGGAGGGGACTGAAACCTAAAGAATAAAGACTGAACTTTCAGACTATGCACGTCAAAATTAAGCAATTTAAGACAAACCATCACTACTTCAAACTATTCTTATTTATCTACATGTCGACCCACCTACTGGCTATAGGACCCAAAGAATATTCCAGACCTACTTGGTTTCTTCGTTTATAGAAGCATACCTTATAATTATATTTCTGTAGAAGCACCCTGTAATGTTTCAAAGTTAATATAATCTGGTGCGTATTTAAAGCCTACATGATAAAAAACTTAGCTTAAATATTCGACTAAAGCAACTAGAGAATATTGATATTGCGGTACACTATCCCACTCAAACTATGCAAACAACAGCACGAATAGCTACTCTCCAATAAACAAAAAAAATAGAAACCCAAGACCAACCTCCCCATACATATAAAACACGTTGTTGTTTAAAAAAGAAGAATAATGCATATATGGATATAATAGAATAACCCGATAATTAAAAACAGTTTTGCGGGATACCCGAAATGGCACATATGAATTATATATCAGCAATCTGTCAAAAGAAGATTATATCATCTGAAAGACTACTAAATTATTCACGCGGCCGATATACCACATTTCGCCTCTAAATAAAGAAGATGGAAGTTGGGCAAAAACTGAACCTAAACCTAACACTAACAATGACTATGATCATATTAAAAAGGTTTAGACATTATCCTCTATCTGATGATATTACCGCTTAAACCCTTCTCTCAACACGAAGTAAAACAAAAGATCCCAAGATGCAATAAACTGGCTTTGATTTAATCATTCGTCAGACATTAAATTTTAACAACAATTTATAACAGCGTATTAAGATATGCATACTACTTAATTATACGGAAGTTTGCACAAATAATAATGATCAAAAAAACCAAATAAGCATTTGAATACAGTTTCTTTGCATAATAAGCTTGCTGCCGATAATGTCTAAAATTTTAGAAAGACTTTTGCTTAAAAGGAAATCCGAAAACACAATAAACACAATAATACCAACCCATCAATCTGGCTTTGGGAAAAGTTACTCAACACAATGTCACAGGATTGTTAAAAACGTGCTCATAAGTTTTGAAGAGAAAAATTATGTGCAGTTGCCTTCTTCAACGTTGAACAAGCTTTTAACAGAGTAAAGCACGAAGGTCTTCTATATAAAATTAAATTATCCTTTTAAGCACCTCACTATCTTATTCTAAAATTCTATCTCATAGATTGATACTTTCAAGTAATATTTAGCACTGAAACCTCCAACTAATAGGTATGCAAGTAAAAACTCAGCTCTGAAGTTAGTTGCATTAAAAAACATACTTGAATGCAGCCAATTCGCCTATTATCTTGGATATATGTAGCTTAGGCATTGTTGTTTTTATGACATAAGTTTTAGTCATTTATAAGCTAACATTCCGCGTGTATTAATTTTAAAGGAGAGGGATGTCGATAAACAACATTTACGCCACCATTGCATTCCATTCTGTTTTCAAATAAAAAGATGTTGCTCAAGCTATGGAATTGATTAATTTGACTTTGAGTAAACAGTCTGTGAGTCATTTAACAGTAACAAAGTGGTTTGCAAGATTTTGTGATGGAAATTTTAGTCTTGAGGACGATCCACATCCAGGTGTAGTAAAAAAATTTGAAGACAAAATACTTCAAGCTTTACTGGATAAAAATCTATGTCAAACTTAACAAGAGCTTGCAGAACACTTAGGAGTTACTTACCATGCAATATCACTTCGATTGCATGCAATGGGAAAGATACAGAAGTAAGGAAAATGGGTTCCTCATAAACTGACGGAAAAAACAAAAAACTAAGAGTTGATGTCTGCATGAATTTGCTTTCTCGACACAAAAGAAAAATTTTTGTGCATAAAATCATTACAGGTAATAAAAAGTGGATTTTATTCGACAATCCTAAACGCAGAAAAACATGGGTCGATCGAGCCCAAACATCAATATCAGTTGCAAAAACAAATATTCATTCCCAAGAAAGTGTTACTGGGTATCTGGTAGGATTGGAAAAGAGTAATTTACTACCAACTTCTGGAATCCGGCCAAACTGTTGCAGCTAAATGTTAGCAGGCTCAATTGATCAATTTATGCGAAGCTTTGGAGAAAAAAAGACCAAGGTCAAGGAGGGCGGAAAGTGATATTGCTGCATGACAAGGCCAGTCCACATACATCAAAACCAACCCAGAAACTTATCTTCTCCTTAGGCTACAAAGTTGTCTAGCATGCGGCGTATTCTGCAGACTTTCTCTTGATTACCACTTATTCACATCAATGTCGTCATATTTGAAAGACCAGCGGTCCACGAAAGTTAAAGATGTGCGAAAATGGCTTGATAACTATTTTGCTTCGAACCACCAAACTTCTATCGTTAAGCCATTCATCATCTACCTGATAAATGACAAAAGACCATATATAGTAATGGCAAATATTTCAATTATTTATCTTTGTAACAAGTATCTTTTCAATAAAGTTGAATTTGACCAAACAAAGCCGAGTTTCTACTTGTACACGTATTACTATTGTATATAATTTGGTGTTTCAAAAGAAAGTGTTCTAGGTTCTCTTTTCTATTTCATTTTCACGGCTGGGATTCCAACCACAAATTTTACTAAAAGTTATATAAGTCTGTACCTATAAGTGAAAATCCTTAAATGGCATCTGAGAACTTGCAAACACATCTCAACCAAATAAAAGTTTGGCTGGAGAGATAAAAAGTCACAGTTAGTCACACACAGTTACATAAATCACATTCACCAAGCAAAACATCATGTGTCCTACTGCCACACTAAACCATCAAATATACAAATAATACAAAGAATCAAATCGAAGATACAATAATTTGCAATGCACCATAGTACTTTAGTAATGAGACCTTGAACTATAACTTCTAATAGGAATTTTTTAGCCTTCCTGCTTCATATAAGGTTTTTATATTACAAGGGGCACTTTTATAATTAGCTTTGGTTTCTCACATAAGGATTTGGAGCATCCCTAGCCCATTTAAAAGACGTCGAGCACTCGGCGCACTTGATTGTGAAATAATTTAAATAATAAAGTAATTGTCCATTGTCTCTCTCATAGCAGTACCTAGGCCTACTTAAAGCTGCGCCAAAGCCCTCCCTTTTACCTTGATGTAGAATTTACATTACTGGTAGCCTGATGGTAGTTAGTTTTAGTTCGGTCCCGGTATTTTATTTACCCTATATCCACCATATCTGGTAGGAACTCTCATATCCGCCATCTGGAGAGGTATGTAATGGTGGAGTAGCAACCTTACAAGGAATGTGCTTTAATTTTTTTGAATTGAGGCAAAAACCTTAAGTTTACTTTATTAGGTGTAGCATTAGTAGATAATTTGTTCTTTTGTATTTGTTTTAAAAATCAGTAAACAAATAATTGTGTTTTTTGCTATCATAATGTAAACGTAAATGTAACAAGTTATAATAAATAAAGAATAATGTAAAATAAAAGGGCCTACGTTATTATTTTTCTTACAATAGTACCCTAATTTGGCTAGTTAAACATTCTTATTTCCTAAATAACTTGGATAAACCGCATCGCGCTACTTATAGAATGTCCGTGGGACTTTCCGATTGATTTAACATTGACCTTCCCTTTGCAAGCACATGTTCAGACCATCGAAGTTTTATTTTGAGTCTCAGTGAGGTAGCCCTTTGTAGGTCTTTGTGTAAAGCCGGACAGAGGACATATTTGGCAAACAGCGGCACCGTATGGGCCGCTGGCGCCTAGCAAACGGCACTTTTTGAAAACCGACAGTATTTACGACGCCGTTTCTGTAAAAAACAGACTATTGCGGAGACAAACTTTGTTTATAAGTACCAGTGTGTTACAGCAGTCTGATTATGCAAATGTAAACTAATGTCGTTACCGTTATACAGCGCTAGCTTGTAGAGTTGTAAGGCAATAAAAAAAGAAAAACCCAGTTTTCCTTCTTAGATAGTTGTTTGGTTTAGCGCCCGGTTAACGGAGCATTCGATTTTGGCGGCAGCTGGGACGCTAAACCGATTAGCGACTGTCGAAAAACAGCCAGCTTGTGGGATCTGGAAGTCGATGGGATACGCTTTATTACATTACTTGCTTCACCTTTATGTGGAATCTGCTTATCTGGAGTGATGCGGTGTTTTCCTTTCCGCTCAGAAACGAATACGGGGATAAAAATAATGTACTTTCAGTTTGCAAATTCAATAAGCCGAACAGGCGCCTTTAATAAAATCACGCCAGTCAAATGTTTGTTCGTCAAATTTGCTTCCCTTTATGGACCTCACATCTTCGTGTAAACATGTTTTTGAACCTGCTGGGTTTTTATAAAATGCTTCTTGATTTTGCGGCAGCGGGCTAATTTCATTTGTGATTTTATTGTTAATGTTAAGCCATTTTAGGTTTATATTTTATTTAGCTTTAATAAATCTAATTAGTAAATTAGAAATAATTTAATGGAACTCACTTAATTAAAAATTTGCGTTAATAATAAGTATTGTTAATTAAACAAATTTAATATGCTAGATGAAATACCTCACTCAAAAATGAAATTTTTTTCATTCGATAGTTTTGAAAAGATAGGAAATACTTATTTTTAAGAGTGAATTAAAAAGCAGATTTCCACCTAAAGTGACGTAATAGAATTAAGATCTATACGCCACATAAGTGGAAAAAGAAAAACAATACTAACAAAAAGATAGACAAACAGCTGTATCTAATAATATACACTCTTATCCTATTACGTCACCAGCAAAATTCGAATTAAATAAATTATACTAATTTTTAAAAATTGCTATTTTCAGAATTTTTTTGGAATTGTGTGTACCATTATTTTTCGGTATTTGTAAATATAAGTTGAAAATTCTCTAATTTATTTGAACGAAAATGGTACCCAACTAGGCTACGAGGGCGTGCTGAAAAGTGATGTCTCCGAATTTTTTATGTAAAAATTCTCAAGTTTTTTTAAATAAAACAAACTCTATTAACATGCTACGTTTTTATTCTTCATGTCTACATATTTATTTCCCAACCTAGTCACCCTGACAATGAACGCATTTCTCCCAAAGAGAGACCAATTTGTTGATACCGTCACTGTAGAATGTTTGACTTTGTTGACGGAGCCACAGCCTCACCTATGCTGCTTGCACCGCTTCATCACTATCAAAGGTGTTCTTTAAATTTTGGAAACAGATAAAATGTGGATGGGGCCAAGTCGGGAGTGTATGGAGAATGATCGATGAGAGTGAACCCAAGGCGTCAGATTGTTGCAGATATCGCAGCGCTCGCGTGTGGTCTGGTATCGTCATACTAAAGGAGAGGATGCTCCATGTTGGACAAACTCTTCGAATTTGTGCTTTCAATTTTCTAAGGGTCTCGTAGTACCTTGTAGAGTTTATGGTGGTGCCTTTAAGCATAAATTCCAAATGCGCCACATCTTAAACATCCCAGAACACTGTGAGCATGACTTTGCCTGCTGATGGTATAGCCTCGAACTTTTTTGGCGTCGCTGATTCTTTGTGGTGAAACTCCATTGATGCTCTCTTGTTTTCGGACTCAAAATGGTGAACCCAGCTTTCATCATTTGTCACAATGTTGTTAAGGAACCCTTCACCCTCACGCTCAAAACCCAAAAAAAAAATGTTGAAAGATATCCAATCTCTTCATCTCAGAAGTAAGCATTCGAGGTACCCACCGTGCACACAGTTTTCTATACCACAGTTTTGCAATCATGGCCTAAACACGCTCTCGTGATATGCCACATTTACTTAAAATCTGTGTCTGTGTTATCCGGAGATTTTCTCTGATGAGTTCATTAACCGATTAGTCTCGTCGGTTGCCGTACGCGGTCGTCTACTCCGAGCTCTGTCACAGACTTTGAGATTAGCATCACCGTTTCCCTCATTACGAACACGAACAACCCAACGTAGCACAATACTGATGTCGATACAATCATCACCGTACACAGCTTTTATTCTGCTATGGATTTTAGAAGCACGTTTTCTGCGGTTAGAAACACGATTACATCACGCTGTTTCTCACGCACCTACATAGTTACGTTACACACAATCATGTTACACGCTACAATTCGGAGCCCTCTAGCGGCAGAGAGTTGCAACTTGCGTCAGCGAAGCGAGAAAGTTGAGCGAGTAATATGCATGGCATGTAATACCTCAACCGATATTGAGAACAAAATAAAAAATTCGGATACATTATTTTTCAGCACGCTCTCGTATTTTTCTTGAAGATTTTTAGCACCCACATAGTATATAAACTCTCGTAAGAAATTACATTAATTACTATATAAATTTACCTAGAAAGAAGTTTAAATAAAATGAGATTTTGTACAACAAAGAAAAAAGTGATATAAATAGCTGATTATTTTATCAAGACAAATAAGCCGTTTTTGGGACATAACTGTACATTTAATAATTATTTTTAGTGCAGTGTTGCAGTGCTCCTAGCATGTATACACTTATCTAGCTTGGAACCATAGCGCTCTAATATTTCCTTGTTAAAGATAGTTCTATAATTGTTGCCACCGCTGTTTCAAAAGCTATAGGTCTTTGTACTATCTCACTGACTTCATATAAAGAACATTTTAAAAAAAATTAATTTTATAAAAAATTTTATTTATTTGTTAGTTTGGCAAATGTATGACATTATTTTAAAGGGTAAACATTGCCACTAAATGTAGAATAACAAATGTTTTTCATTTGATACTCTCGAATTTTTCTGACAAGATTCTCTATCACTTTTTTGCATAACTGTTGCTCTATTTCTTTGATAACTCTTTTAATTTTTGCTTTTAATTCAAGAGTCGCTATCATTTTTGTAGCACAAACTTGAATTTCCACGAAACTCCAGTAGAAAAAATTGCATGGTGTGAGGTCACACAATCTTAGTGGTCATTAAATTATTGCTAAAACCACAAATATCCAAATCCATGCCGTTCAAATAAAGCCGCAAAAATCCACTACCAACTTACGATAACTTTCACCATTGATAGTTACTGTTTCCGGGCTCGTTTTCAAAAAACTTTACCAACATAAAATTCACACCAAACTGTTACTAAATGTCACCAAGCAGAAGCAGGAAAAATGGTGCTTCACTGTCCGCGAGCCCGGAACAGACGAGTTTTAGTCTCGTTCAACCCATCGGTATATTTGACGTTCTAGTTTAAGTCTTAGCATAAATGCATGTTAGTAGGTACAAAGTAATCCCTTGAAGCTTCAGAATCGGTAAGTACCCCCAACAAAAAAATCCTGCGTGTCTTGTGGGATACCTTTTATATTCTAGAAAAGACAAATATAGATGCTAGAGAAGCTAAAAAGAATCAAAAATTTTGTGTATAAATGGACACAATTCAAGTGAAAGGTAACCCGTTGGAGTTGTGTTTTGGAGTAAATTATGTTTCTTAACAATAGGGATCGGATTTATGCGTTGTTCGGCGCTCTTTCAAACATCACACGACTTTCCTTATCCTATTATTTGAGTAATTCTGGCAAAAATCCTGGGCTTTAATTTTTTTCGAGTTTCTCTTTTACCAACTTTTACTTTAAATTCATGTTTATATCGTGATAACAAGTCATTTTTATTCTGATGAATTTTTTGTATCTTCAACCGTTTAGATTCGCGATCGCTTTGCAACAGATTTTGCGACCTTGCGACCAAACGGCACTGCCGATTTTTACCAAAAGCCTCGCACTGCGTCCCCTACCTACAAGTAACTTGCATACCAAATTTCAAGTCTCTAGCTCTTACGGTTCTCGAGATATTCTGATTACTGACAGTAAACACTCACACACGAACCAATGGCTCAAACCAACTTTTGTGGTGTCCTGAGGCTATAATGAGTCCAGAAATGTGAAAAACTGGGTAGGTCAAATTTCCGCCGATTACATTACTTTACTTAGGATAAGGAAAGTCCATATGGGTTTTAATATTATACTATATAGAAATAGTTTGTTTTAAAATATCAGTTGATATATTCGCCCTATTAATCAATATGTTTTTCTAAATTTAGGGTCCAATTGATTTCGCTTGACAAAAATATGTTTTTGCTGTGGTAAATGACTATCCAGATGAATTCCTAAATATATCGTATCTTCTATTTAAAAAAATTAATAGTTCTTTATTATTACTGGAGGAGAAGTATCATTATTTACCTTTCATTAGCTTCGACTCTCCATTTTTTGGAACTAGTTCAAGCTGGTCTATAACTTTTAGAGGCAACATTTATCAGGTACAAAAATTGGCCAAGAATTCTTCATTGGAATACTTCTTATTTTATTTTATGAATATTGGCGATTGAATCATGCTTTTTGACATATCTGTCAGTGGTGTAATGTTTTAAATTTGGTGAGGTAGACAAAGTTTTAATTTGTATTATAGATATACCATATGGAAGACTTAATTGAGATCGAAAACAGATAGAATAATAAGCGTTCTGTTCCATACTGTTCCGTATCTGTATAGTTGCTCAATAGTGTTGTGTTCATTTCCAAAGCCAAACTAGTGGGGAGCAATTATTTGCTGACATTTAAGAATTACTTTGAAGCGCTTCAGTAATAATTTTTTGAATAGCATGGAGAAAGTCGGTATTAAGTTAATGGGTCGATAGAACAATACACTTTTAAGGTCTTTTCCTGGTTTTGTATCATTAGTACCTGTGCTAACTTCTATTGGCTTGTGAACGCCTCGTTCTCAATGTTGCATTAAATAATTGAATGGTAGCTCTAAGGAATTTTGCGGAAATTCCTTGTAGCATTTTGCTAGTTATTAGATAGTAGTTAAGGGCCTTATTTTAATGTAATTATTAAGTATAGTCGTATAGATGGTAAAACTTTTGTAGGATGTATATTCTTAAAAACCAATCGAAAGCTTTTGTTCTGTTTAGGTTTGAATGTGTAAAATTCGGCACGTCTATAAGTTCTTTAATAATATTTAACTTTGACTTTTTTGTTAATAAATGTGTCTTTGGAAATTTCGTTTAATAAATCAACCAGTGGGTTTACATTTTTCGATTAATCTAATGGATCTATACTTCGAATATATTCATAGTTGTAAGAGGGACACCAAGCCGATAATCATTTGTTGATGCTTGTATTTGAATTAAATTATATTCATTATTTAAGGTGTTTGTCGTTGATGTATGATTAAAATCTGATGTATTTTATACTGGATAAGATATCTGCATATGACTCTAAGCAGCTTAGCCAATTCCGGATGCTTTAGACTTATATCTAGCAGCAGACATACGTCCACCCGTTTTGAAATACAAGTACGAAATTATGATTTTAAATTTTTCGAATAAAAACTTTTTTAAAAATTGTTTTCCCCTAGATTCAGTTTGGGTCGATGGAGGTGAATAGTTTGAGGGCATGATCCTTAATAGGGCACCAAAATGGAGCGGGTTTAAATCTTTCTTCTCTCATATGTGTCTGTGATGTAGATTTAAAGTTAGAATTGAGCTTCATTGTAAGAAAACTAAAACAAATCCAAATTAGGATGGTAGTATAAAAAAGTATGAGTTACTTTGCGATTTCTTAGAAGTTATTTTGTGTATTCAGATATAAGATTTATTTGTCTTGCGACCGTGATAGTTGGGTAGACGTGTACGCTGACCCTCCTGCTTCGAAGGGAAACGGTTGTATCTACGAGCCAGCCCGTGCCTGCATATCAACGCAACAGCGACCGCAGTCTTGCTTAAGGTCAACCGCATTTTAGCTGTTCCAATTTATATTTTCTTGGGTCAGTCTTGGAAATTTTAATTTTTATTATAAATTTTAATTTTAATTAATTCTTTAAAAGAAAACAAGAAATTTAAAACAAATATGTTGCCATCATTTAACGGTCCTGGATTTGTTTATAATCAACTTAAAGTTCCAAACATCAACAATGTGCTACTAGGCGTACCATTTAGTAATAATAATATAGAGGGTGTGCCAGTGGTAAATACACAATTTCCCCAATTGTACAATTTTCAAACTAATCAACCTATGAGCGATACCAGTTACCAACAGCATATATATCCACAACAAGGTGCAAATCAAATACCTAGTTCTTCCAGCCAGAGGCCAAACAACACTTATTATCACAGAATGTCATCAACCAGTGACGATGAACAATATGGAAAAGATATGGAAACCCTAGAAGGAGAGAAACTACTAGAACTATTAAAAGAAAATAAATTTCTTGATCAACCACACATTACCATTATACAAATATGCTGGAGTACCTGTAGAAAATGGAGAAACTACTACTTCACAGCCCCCTGAACCTACAATTGTTTTTTACGGAAATGGTCAAGATAAATTGCAGAAAATGAACAGTGCTGTAAAAAAGCTATAACTGATAACAATAAAGATTACCTGTGGTAGTTTGGATACATACAAAAAATTAGTAAAATTTCTAAGATAAAATAAATTATTTTCATACTTATTAACCTAAAGAGGGGCGAGAATTTAGAGTGGCAATCAAACATTTACACCACACAACCGATAAACAAGAAATTACGGAAGAATTAGTTCAGAAAAGGCATAAAATCAAAAATACACTCAATGAAAAACACGGAGTGACAAAGGAACTTATAAATCTGTTCTTTGTTAAATTAGAGCCCGCAAACAACAATAAAGATATTTATAGTGTACAAGGTATTAAAAATAAAATTATACAAGTAGAACCTTCAAAATCCAATAGAAGTATATTAATATGTATGCGCTGCCAACAATATAGGCATACTAACGCATATTGTACCAAGCCAAACGTTGTATCAAATGTGGAGGATTACATAATACGTCGAGTTGTACAAAAACAAAAGACATACAAGCAAAATGTGTACTATGTGGAGGCTCGCATTCTGCAAATTATAAAGGCTATGAATTCTACCACAGTCTTCTAAATAAACCAAACAACGCCAATAAAAAACTCAATTTTCAGCCAAAAAACAATTTTCCAAAATCTTACTCTCCCAAATATAGAATACAAGCAACTGCTTATACACAATCAAATATTACCTATTTAGACACAGTAAGAGGAAACAGCAAACAAGAACAAAATACAGAAGACGTCACAAATATTCTAGAAAAATTTAAGGAAGAATTACAATGTTAATACAACAAAACAGCTAACTTTCTACGTATAGCCCTGAGGAATGTCAATGGCCTTCTGCCAAACAGGATGTAGAAGTATTCCTTTATCACAACTTCATAGATATTCTACTTATCAGTGATAGCCACTTCACAGACAGATTCTAATTTTATAAACCTCAATACCTCATCTGCTACACTAGTCACCCTGACAATACTGTCCATGCTAGAACAGTAGTTCTAATAAAAAAACACTAGTAGTTACTATAAAATGATTAAGTATGACAAAGACTTTTTACGGGCCACATTACTCAAAGTAAAACTGACGACCTACTAGCTAACAGTAGTTGCCGTTTACTGTCCTTTACGTCATAACATAAAGAAAAACAATTTGAGAATTTCTTTCAAACTTTAGGAACAAAATTGATAGCAAATGGCAAAAACACCTTTTGGGGCTCTAGATTAACAACTACTAAAGGTAGAAAACTGGCGCATTTGACCCAAAACCAAAATCATTCTTTTTTATCGACCGACACTCCAACCTACTGGCCCTGCGACCTCATTAAGATTACCGATCTCCTAGACTTTTTCCAAGGGAATTTTTTCTTTATGGTTAAATATTATACCCAGTTTTGATTTATCCTCAGACCATCTAACATATAAATGTCTTATCTCCCTAAACTTATAATTCTATCTCCTCCTAGACGCTTCAACCGATTTCCTTGAAACTTGCACACCACATTTACAACTATATTTGCTAATTCAGCCTTCGAACTTTAACCGTTTTTGAATTATTTAAATATTTTGATTATTGTCGCAGAAACATGTGGAATGTTCTACACGACTGCCTGGCGTCTAGATCAGGCTTCGTCGACGAAGCCCGCGGGGTCCCAGCTGGTTCTCCAATAATTGCAACAATTAATACATCTGTATTGTATGGAAATATTGCCACCAGAATAGACAATACACAATACACAATACACAATACACAAGTGTACCAACTGGGAAGAATATCGGAAAAAAGTGGAAAAGGAAGTTAAGCTAAGTATTAGTCTCAAAACCCCCCCAAAAAGTAAATGAAGTATTAGTAAGGCTAATCGACATACTTAAACAAGCATCTCACTAAACCACACCACAAATAGAAGCCCAAAATAAAATTAACAAAGTACCAATACAAATTAAAAAACTTATTTCGGCAAAAAATGTATTAAATCGCATCAGTAACTACCTAAAAACTAAAATCAGAAATTTCTGATAGAGCTCTTTTAATGATTATGTTGTCAAATTGAATAGATATGACAACTCCCTTCCCTCCTTGTTGTAGAATGGGCTAAAAGTGTTAAAAATAAAGTTAATCTTTTTGCCGAGTATCTTTTTGAAATCTTCACACCCAACGACAAAGAAAAAAACGAAGAGATAAACACGCAAAATTCTAATATTCCCCATAATGTACTACCAATCAAAGTTTTTATACCAAAAGAAGTTCACAGAAAACTTAGCTGCCTGAACACCAAGAAAGCTCTAGGAATAGATGGGGCCACAGCAAAAATGTTATGTACACTACCTAGAAAAGGAATACTTGTACTCATGTACATTTACAACGCAATCCTACAACTTAGTTACTGGTCTAAACAGATAAAAATTTTGAAATTATAGCGATTCCAAGGCCAGAAAAAGATTCGACAATAATCTCATCATATCGCCCTATAAGTCTTCTGTCTATTATATAAAAGATATTCAAAAGGTTTTTTATTTTTGAGAATTTACTTAGACATACATTCCAAAGATTGGGTTCCTCACCACGCAACTCAAGTAATAAATCAGGCATTTGAACAAAAATAATATTGCACTAGAGTCTTCTCAGATGTTAGCCAGGCCTTCGACAAGGTTTGGTAAGCTGGGTTGCTCTATAAAATTAAGGAGTTCCTTGCATCCAAGTACTTCAGCCTTCTAAAATCCTACCTCAGTGATAAAGAATTTAGAACCAAAGTAAATAGAGAGATGTCTCAAAGCTACCCAATAAAATCAGGAGTCCCACAAGAGAGCGTGATAGGCCCTATTATGTACGTGCTTTATACTGCCGACATCTCTACTAGCAGAGCTACTATCACTGGAACCGTTGCGGACGATACTGTTTATTCTTGCCACACACAGAGATCCAATTAGAGCCTCCCAAACATTACAAAACCACGTGGATCATCTGCAAAACTGGTTCCACCAGTAGAGTATTAAAATTAACAATAACAAATCCCAATACGTCACCTATCCATTGAGACATGAGTAATGCTCACCGATATACATCTAGGATTCCACTTGGATTCTAGACTTAATTGGAGAAATCAAATAATTGAGAAGAGAAAGCAAATAGGCCTCAAAGCCAAATTGTCCCAGAAAAATAAACTTCTTGTGTATAGGACATTACACCAATATGGATGTATTGCATAGAACTGTAGGGTTGCACTAACAAATCCAGTGTCAGTCCAAAATACTTCAAATCTTGGTCAATGCACCTTGGTACGTAACGAAACAAACGATACATGAAGATCTACCAGTACCATATGTCAAGTACGTTTGGTTTAGCAGTATAAAGCACTACAAAAGAATCGAAAATCACACGAATCCTATACTCCAACCACTACTTGAAGTACCTATGGGAAGAAGATTAAAGAAAAACTGTCCAGCAGACTTACTAGGTGACTAAAGATCCCCTAACTGGAGTAGGGTCTAAAAACGCCATTTTTAGAGTACTTTAGCTTGTAAAACAACACATTAACTTATAGAATTTATTGTAATTATAATTGCTAATAAAGGAAAAAAGTTATAAGATTTACTCATTGTCTTTTGTAAACAATTTACCAAATTAAAAAATATTTAGTTTAGATTTTTATTCTATTTCGAGATTGTGGTAGTCACTTTATTTTATTTTTATATTTTTTTGTATTTAATCAGTTATTTCTTCTTATAGAAGATATTTTAAACTCATTTTCTATTAACTACTGCATTTAATTTAATATACTTGTATAAACAGGATATCTACACATAAGTTTATTTTACACTTTAATATGTATTGTAAATTTATTTTATTCATGTTCTTATTTGTTTTTGTGCACTTATTCAATCGGCGCTCCAACTGGTTCTTGGGTTTTAAATCTCTTGTTATCATTTATTTTGTAAAAATATGTGAGATATTTAGTTGATTTTTTTGGTTTTTTTAATGTTTTAGGATGATTTATATTAGTTTTTAATACTTATTATTTATGTATAAAGGTGATTAATTGTTGTTCATTATATTATCAGCTACAACTTACTATAATTAATTACTATTTTTAATTCATTGTAATTGGAGCATTTTTATGCGATTATGAGTATTTTATGTGTAATGCGTGACACATGTAGGTTACAGGAAGAGAAATTATTAATTTCTTAAATAGCAAAAAATACAAAAATTTAAATATAAATAAGAAATATATTTTTATCATAGGGTCATATTTTGCAAACGACTTCGTCTCATAATTTTCGTGGTCTATCACCCTTGCTTCCCGTTCTCTCTTTGCTGATGCTGGCGACATTCGCGATAACGAAATAAATGATCTGATTCCAGAAAACTGTGGGATGGTTGAGCGAAATCGGTGATTTATAGATTGGAGATAGTGGAAAGCGGTAAACGTGACAGCCGACATTTTAATTTATTTCTTATCTTTAAACGCTTCAAAAATTGTTAATGTTTCCATCTCGTACTGCCTATTACTTTATCTGCACCGTTAAATATATTTACGTATAATGAGCACATTCAGAAATAATGAATTCGTTTCCTGAAGCTACTTTGTATATAAATATGTTCTATGTTGCAAAGTAATTTACAACAAAAGAGAATGTCGTTTTTGATATTCAGTCCAAAATTAAACGTAAATGTATGAATTTTTGCTTATCGTCCCGCAGTTTGAAACTTCGAGCTGAGTTCTATTACGAAGTTAAAGTTTTCTTTTGAAAGACTTGCTAGTAAGTGATTAAAACTTCGTCCGCGGTGCACGTTAAAATATATTCATGAAGTTACTAATTTATTGATTTTTATCAATTTATTGCTAAAGTTTTCTGTTTGCTTAGTACTTTTCTGGAGACTGCCAAGTTTGAAAACGAATTAAACATATATATTGTATGACATAATGTTGTTGAGGCTTCAGCTAACTCACAAGAGTATATTTAATATATTCATTTACTTATAAAATTCACGTTTAATTTGTATAAAAGTAGCATTTCTGCTATTTGTTAATAAGGTTAGTTGTTTTGTCATTTTATAGGTTGTATAATAATATATTAAAGTATAAACCTTAAAAGTAGCGAAAAGAGTTACGATTAGCGTAAAGACGGGTTAGGGGCTGTAATGGCTCACTGGTCAAGATAATTGTTCCTCTGTCCTGAGCCGACGAAGGCGAGTTCGAGCCTCGCTCAACCCATGGGCGTATGTGATGTCCTAGCTTTAAGTGTGCATGTTAGTAGGCACAATAAACCATTGTGGTTGCAGTGCCGGTAAGTGCACTAATAATAATAAAAAAAAGACGGCTAATCTTCGCTCCGCTCGCTCGAAAGTGCAAGTGTTAAGAGTTATCGCATGTTTTTAAATTCAGGCCGCTTGCGGCTAATACTACTGATAGTGCATTTCCTACAAGAAATATAATAATTCAGCCGTAACTACTAAATTTATTACAGAACCCCTGCAGAGTCTGCTGAAAAAAAGAAGAATTTTACCTATATATATATATATATATATATATATATATATATATATATATATATATATATATATGCTGATAAACTTAAATACCAGCAAATACTTGCGGAACTAAAAGATAAAATCAAAACTAAATTTTCAACGGTTTACAAAACCAATCGACTAAGACTAAATCTAACAAGCATAGAATATTATCGATGCATGACAAAACACGACAGTGAAATTAACCTAAGTTATCACACTTTAAAAAAAAAATGCACAAGTAACTACTTGTATATTAATTGTTGCAAAAAACAAAATAAGAACCCACCTTGCGTTAATTGCTGAAACTTTCCGTATCTATATATTAAGTACATCAAAAGGACACAGAAACTGATAAAACCTCAGGGGGAGCAGCGATCATAATCAAGAAAAAGCTAAAACATCACCTACTTCATCTCACTAATATAGAAAACTTAGAAGCTATTTCTATGCAATTAAACAAAAAAAAATTGCCCCCCAAAATTAATATCTGCGTCCAAAGAACCTAACAAAAGATTATTGGACCACAATATAAAAAAATTATTCGCCAGTACAGAGACCACAATGTTTTTAGGTGATTTAAATTTAAAAAACACCAAATGGAGATGCCGAGCTAATAACTCTGGGGGCATAAGCTTACACAACATTATGACGAATCATTGTATACTATTATAAGGCTCAAATAAATTTATCTTTTACCCGTATAGGGCTGGCCATCAGCCTGATATATTAAAAGTTGTGTTATGTAACAATTTGCAAAAACCAATTTAAGAAACGATAGCCAATGAGCTTAACTTTGACCGTCTTCCCATTAATAATGTCTTTTTATGACGTATCTCAAACAAAGTCACTTAACCTAAACTTACTGATAGAATAACTGATTGTAAAACCTTCCAAAAACGCTTGGCAAAAAACGAAGGTGGACGGGACCACTTCAATCTTCTTTGCGCATAGATGAAGCAATGACACAACCTATTAGTTGTTTATCTACATTAGCCAAGCTACTGGAAAAGTGATTCTCATTCAACTGCAAGATTTTATACTCGAAAACGAGGTCATCCCGCCTCATCAGTTTGGATTCAGACACTCACAATCAAGAGATCATCAATTTATTAGACTAACAGAAATAATCGAGAAGGTGTTCGCTAAAAAGAAGTACACGACATTAGTTTTTCTACATCTAGGTAAAGTCTTCGATAAAGTTTGGCTGGAGGGACTCTTGTATAAGGTGATAAAGCTAAACATTCCGGACTAAGTAATAAAAATCGTAGAGTCCGTTCTGAACAGCAGAACTTTTAAGGTAAGGATTAATGCAACATTATCTAGCAACAAATCATCAAAAGCAGGAGTTCCCCAAGGGAGCCTTTTGAGACCAACTTTCTTTAATCTCTATGTATATAACAAATAATTCAACACTAGCCATGTTTGCAGATAATAGGGTGATACTAACACAGGGCACTACAATCGTCTACAAAATGGAGTAAACATAACGTATGAGTGGCATAAAAAATAAAAAATAAGAATCAACTCAACTAAAACGCAGGCAAAGATGTTCATACTTAAGCCCCACACCCATCTTCAAACAATCAAATTAAACAATGATGATATACCATGGAACCTAAAGGATGCTGCAGTAAAGTACTTAGGAATCCATTTAGATGCAAAATTTAACTAGGGACATCACCTCAACAAAGAACTTTCCCACAATTCCACACATGATTCATTCTACCGTACCCCTTAGTCAACCGAAAATCTCACCTTAGAACCGAATGTTTGCTACTAATTTATAAGGCAATTATCGGACTTAGACTAACTTCTGCGTGTCCAGTTTGGAGTAACGCATACAAAACATCACTGAATAAACTTTAAACCATGCAGAACAAAGTGTTACGTTTTGCAATCAACAGCCAAATACATCAAGAGTTAAATGTTTCACTAATCACAGACTAGTAATTTCTTTAAAAAATTGGTAATGTGTACAAGGGCAACGAAATTAAACCTCGGAAAAAAGAACATACACACAAGGCTTAAACGTAAGCTACCACAAAGCTTACTCTAAATTAATTAATTTTAAGTAATATTAGAACCTATAATGTATTCAGCTAAAGGTGTGAATACATTCACTTAATCCTTTCTCCAAATTGATGTACTCCTAGTTATAAGTATCTTTATTGTACCAAAGACGTGTATTAATTGATAATAAAAAAAAGTGGTGACATAAAGTCAGTGTTAAGTTTTTTTTAGTTTTAGTGGTATACGCAAGCAAATCATTACATACATTTAAGACGACTGTTTCTATATATATATATATATATATATATATATATATATATGGGTAATTCTCCGGGAAATCGAACACCCCTACCTACCCATTTTTAACGCACTTTTATAGGTCGATCCTTAGTGCTAATGAAAACTTGAAGCATTAACTTTACGATGCCGTGTGGCACTTTTTAGTTCAACTTGATATACATGGAAATAAGACCGGAATTCGGAAAAAAATTGACAAATTGAAAAAAATAATTGAAAACAGTGTTATTTTAAATTTTACTTTACGGCATCGTTTTCTACGTGGAAAAATACACAAAAAATTGTCATTGTATATTTTTCGTAGCGTGAGTTCTCCCAGGTTGTTAGTTGTTATAGTTATTTTGAGATTCATTTTCCTTTGAAAAACGATGTAGCAAGATACATTGCAGTCCCTTTACTTCTCTATTGAATTGGGACTACAAATATCGGTGTATCGATTACGGATTTGTTCACTGATACCCATGGTGTCACGTACGAAGCAATATGACCTTATTTAAACGTTGTTTAATGTAGGTATACTGCACAGTGATGATAAAAAGTTCTCGTATTTATTAATTTGTTAATGACCCGTAGATATTTGTAATAATTACAATAGCAACGCAAAATGACGGATTTACAATTTGTTAGGTTAGCAAAAAAAATGAAGATTTAATAAAGCATTATTATATAAATATTATGATATATAAATATACAATAAAATGTGCAAAAGGTGAGTTAAATAGTAGTAGTTAAATAAGTACTTTTCTTAAGAATAAATATAGATAACAATATTATTTATATATATATAAATAATAATAAAATCAACGAGCTCAGGATGAGATTAAAAATATTTAAAAATAAAAATAAAAAATTAAAAAAAATGTAAATGTTTTAGCAAGAGTTTTTCCTATGCTATATTGTTATATAGTGTTATTCCAACTTTAGATGACAATTATCTACACCAACTTTGTCTACTTTAAGAAGATGGTTGTGAAAATATCATTGGAGGAATTTAAAAATACACTAAGAGAAGAATTTATGAGTTTAATAGCACTGTTTGAATTTGTGTATTGACATTTGATGAGATTTATGTTTTAAATAAGATTGTTATAGATAAGTAACAAATTATTTAGAACCTAAAAAAGTGTTTTTTTTTAATTGTGACTGCCAGTTTATTATAAATTTTACCAAAGTAAGGTTAAAGAAATTCTTAAAATTGTTTTATGTGGTGTTTACAGCATCAGCGGTATGGGTACTGGAAATACTATTTAATTGTGGGACTTAATGATTAAAAATGTTTGTATATGCAGATGTTTTACAATTAAAGCTTACCGGAAACTATTCAATTGAACATGAACTTAATATACCTTAGTACTTACATTTGTATATAAATGAATCTAACATCTATGTGTAACTTTTTTCAAATCCCGTTGCCAAAATTATTAAATATTCTGGAGAAATTGGATTTACGTATAAGAATAGTAATTGGAAGAAGGGCATTGAAATAGTTCAATTATTTAGTAGCTGATTTATATATTTAAACATAAATAAAAATTAGTTAACAGAAGAGAAAAACATATTAAAAAAAATTGGCTGAAAAAAATTGAAAGAAGGCTAGCTTAACTAAAAAAAATTAGTACCGCATAAACTAATTTTATATTTTAACGGAACTGAAACTTCTGTTATATTAAGAGATTTAAATTACAAGATTTGTTTTAAAAGTTGTCAAATAAAAATGGTTAAACTTAGAAAAATAATTATATTTTATATAATATTTAACTAAAATTACTAATTTGTCGTTTTTTTTATTTTTTTACTATTCTGATAATAATAATATTTATTCGCTATGTATTTTTTCTGAAAATAAAAGTTTTTTGTTCATAACATTACTAAAAACTTTGCAAAAATATACAATTACAAATCTTGTTATTTATATGCTTTTTGTTTCTAAGCAAATATAATTTTGAATTTGTTTTTTATTAGAATTGATTTTATTTTATTTACTTTAATATTAACGATTACGATTTATTTTTATTGGTTTTCTTTTAAAGTTTTAATACAACCGTGTTTGTATTTTTCATTAAATTTCCATAAATGCAAATACAATTAGGATGATATATATGATACGTGCATCAAATCTTTTCGGGCCCGACCTGTGATATGAAATAGTGCTTGGTTTATTGTGTTGTCTAATAAATGAACGCTGACAAAGAATTTAATTATCTGACCCAGAGGCTTAATATTGTATACCAACTTACGCAACGAGGAACGATTTAATTGTGAGCCCTAGTCGATTACTCTGCATTAGTTACGTAGCGACCGAAAGAAATTGTTACTTAAGCGGCTCAAATCATAAATATGTTTTTAACTTTTTGTTATATTTACAAACTGATCTGTTAGTAAATTTCATGATTACAATTACATTGATGTACATGTTGGAAACCTGCCCAGTGAAAGACTGCTTTAAGAATTACTTATTTGGTACATTAAATTGATATTGCATATTTTTAGATACATATAGGTATACATACACATAAAAATTAGGTATATAGATATTTAACTTAACTAAATCGATCCGGTAGCCAAGGGGGTTATATCTTTTCAATATACTAGATGTGTTGTTATTATGTAATACGTTCACAGGGGTGTTGGTGTGATTTTCTAGACGTACAAGACATTTTTCACTTACGCACTTCATTACCTCTTTCACTGTTTGCACTTAAAGTCACAATGGACTTCGTTTTTTACGTGCCAAGGTGCGTTGAACGTTTTTGACTCGAAACTTTTAAATTATATCTAGATTTAAATTGCTTGATGTTCCCCATAGTAGATGCCCTAGGTCCATATGCATTTTAATGCAGTTTTGTATATTAGGACCTTGTTGCTCAGGGTCAGTTTGTATTTGTGCTCTAATCACCAGTTTATCTTGGAAAACTTTAGGGCTAGCTGCTTACGCTTATTGAAAATATGTTTTTTCCAAGTTAATGGTTGATCAAGGTACATACACTACCCTAGTATTACAGTACAATTTATGATAGGAATATCTGTTGTAAACAACAGGTAGAAAGAAGGTCCTAATACGCTTGGGATTTCGGACTTTATATGACGTACGTTCGTAAGTGTATTTTGAAATTTTACTTCTAACTGTGTGTCGCTTAAATAAAACTTATAAGTTGATAGTAGATGTGGGGAAGTTTATTCTTTATCTTGAATAATAGTTTTTTTTTGCTAGATATTGTCAAATGCTTGAGATATGTCTAAAAACGCAACAGAAAAATACTTTATAATGCAAAAAGTCCGAATTTTTTCTTCTATCTGTTGGCCAGTATCTAGACTCTCTACTGATGAGATAGTAGCCCAACCTTGGTGCTTGGCATTGTAGTCTCCGCCGGTGATAAGTTTTGCTCCGAGCGTTCTAAGGAAACTCGATATAGTGTTCTGTTTTAATATTATGCCTTGGTGGGCTATATAGTGCTGTGGTTGTATTTAGT
Organism: Sinelater perroti; assembly: GCA_036346155.1. Classification (NCBI taxonomy): domain Eukaryota; kingdom Metazoa; phylum Arthropoda; class Insecta; order Coleoptera; family Elateridae; genus Sinelater; species Sinelater perroti. Next base: position 5,788,865 of record JARFIY010000001.1, on the reverse strand, counting down.
TGGTCCTATTCAGTCTTCTACAACTACACGTTGTACCCTAAATGTGCTCCTAAATATATTTATCGTATATTTTGCGTATAGTACGTATTAAAATTTGGCATTCTGAAATAGTTTCTGTCCGTGAAATAGGTTTCAGAGATTAGAACTATGTCTAAATCGTGATTGGTAATAAAGATTTGTAGTTCTCGGATGTGGTTTCCAAGCCATTGACGTTTCATTCTGCAATTTTGAGCATTTGTGCCATTATTTGAGTTTAGCGGCGATGGCTGTAAGGAGGTTTAACATTGTTTTGATATTCTCAGCTAGTTCTATCATCATTTTTTTCTTAATTTCTTATATCTTATGTTTGCGGTATGTTTTTTTTTTTGAGAGGGAAATTGTTGTCCATTCGATACAATTTGTGCTAGTGTTCTTCCGTTATTGATGTCTGGGTAAAGCTTGGTTGTCGTGTCAGTATTTTCGGACGTGCTGGTGGAAATTTTGTTCTCTTTAACTTCTAGTATACTTGACACCCTTTATAGTTTGTAGGATACAAATCGTTTTATAAAGTGTATTGGGGTTCAGTTTTTTTTTGTTTTAATGCACGTTTTTGTTGGTTGGTTGGCTTCTCATTTTACACACCTGGGATAATGCGTGCGGATCTTCTTCGTGTGCGCATATTTTTGGCAAGTTGCACATTGTAGAATTTTCTTATTTTTTTAGTGTGGTGGCTTCTTATTTTTACAGCCAGGTCCAGGAGGAACATAGAAAGTGGTTCTTTGGTAACTCTATGTTTGGCATTGTATATGTTTATAATTATGCCTTTGACCTTCTACTTCGGCTTTTAATTCATTTACATCACTGGAATGGTGAATATTTTTGGTTACGACTCTAAAGCTCCTTTTTTCCTTTATCTGGTAGGTATGAAACAGTACTTTTAGCCCTAGTAGCCTCGCTATTAGTTACGTTTTTTCTTTCTTGAAATGACCAAGTTCCATTTCATGGTTTTGTCGTAGCCGATTGATAACTAGATTGTTGTTATTGTATAACACACGGCGAGTATTATAGTCCTATATTCTGACCCACTGGTTATTTAAATGTAGAGTGTGTATATTTTAAGTTGTGGTAATTGAAGCTGCGACTGCGCTATATTATCCGGAAGTGGTGGGTATTGCAGATGGTTGATTAATGCCAGCCATTTATGCAGACGCTAAAAATAGTTAATTTTTTACACGAACAAGTACCATCGTAGACACGTCCTTGCTTTGTAAAATTCGAATGCAAACGCTTTCTAGTACTTATCGCAGAATAAAGCTGCTATTCTAGCTCTGCCTTGCCGATGAATCCTGTGAAATGCTTTTCCCTTACAAGACAGTAACTGCGGCGGCTGGAGTGGCTGCAGAAATAGCGGCGAGGGGCTGCAGGCCAGTCGAACTGGACCATATCGGCGGGGCACTTGTACCCTTATTTTCTGATAATTTACAGCCTGACAAAAATAACAAGGAGATATATAAAGTGAAATATTCATTACACCTTTATTACTGTCGAACCATTAATGGAAAAAACTCAGTGCATTCGTCTATGTGCAAAAAAATAATTAATTTATAATTAATTTTAGTTTGTAAGAGAAAATATCTATATATAACTAGAATGCAAGTGCCGAAAACTCCAAAGACGGGCCCCCTTAAACTATGTCGTAGCTACTAAAGGATAACAACTGTCTACGACAATGTCAAACTCGTACAATTCCAAATCGAAGTCATAACAACAGATTTTATAAAAGTTCATAGTTATCTTTAGCCAGGTAACGCAATAAAAGTTTATGATGCTTAAACAACCTACAAATCTAACAAACAAAATTTTCCAAAAATTGATACATTAATATTGGTTACATGGAACACAAGTGGTCTCTTACAACACCGCCTGGAAATAGAAGCTCCATGAAAAATGCAAAGTAAGATTAAACGTTTCAAAAGCCGTAAAAACACTATGCCACAATCTCATTACAACCGAGTTGCTTTGCCAGATGCAAAAAAGAGTATTAGTACCTATAATACAAATATTTAAAGCTATAATAAAAACAATTTTCTTCGTTCAGTGGAAGTTTGCAGAAGTCGTTATCATACAAAATCCGGGCAAACCATTTCAGTTATCAAATTTTTGTCGACTGATATCGCCATTGTTGGTACTTTCTAAACCATTTGAACAAATACTATTAAAAAGGCTCATTAGAAGAAAATCATTTAATCCCTCAACATTAATTCGGTTTCTGTCGAAAACACTCAACCCTGGAACAAATACATAGAGTAGTGTATAGCGTCGAAAAAGATTTGAATGGAATACATGTATTTTTAGCTGTATTTCTAGATATAAATTAACTCTTGATCGAGCCGACTTTCCGGCCTAGTACAGAAGATTAAGAAATACCTCCTGTTAATACTATCTATTATTTAAATTGTATCTAAGAAACAGATATTTATAAATCAAACTAAATAACAACTGTTGTAAAATCCATCCTGTTGAAGCTGGTGTACCGCAAGATAGTTTCCTAAGCTCCAATATTTATAGCAGATCTACGTGTTTCCTGACAACAATATAATTGCCACCCTTGTAAATAACGCAACCATACTATCTTCTCACAATGATCAATTCCAAGCAAATTTACATGTAGGTTTTAGAAGGTAGACAATATCTTAGTGAATAAAAATCAATGAGTCAATATCTGTAACATTCAACCTTTAGAAAATTGACTTACGTTTAATAACTCTCAATAGAAATCGTATATCGTTACAAAGATGTTAAATAATCTGGCCAACATTTTTACAATAAACTCACTTGAAAAACATACGAAAATCAAAAGTCAAAAGAAATGAAATCATAATAGTACCGATATAAATATACGGAATCCAATTTTGGGGGTGTGCTAAATCATCGTACGTAGAAATACTTCAATGCGTTCAAAATAAAATAGAGCTGCAATGGAAAATGCCGCATGGTATGTGAATGACCGCCTATTACAGAATAATCTAAAGATTCCGTGTATTAAAGACGTAATCCAAGACTTTGGCACCAGGTATAAGGCTCAGGTCAGTGGCTGCGCTAGTATATTAACGAAAAGTTTGCTACATAAGACATTTACAGTGGATAAATTTTAATGACCTATCTAATTAATTAAATAATTGGAGATCACCTTAAGGTTACTTTCTACATGTCATGTATATATTCATTTGATTGTTAGCTTTTTTTGACTGGTTGTAAATATGCAGTAAAAAAAACAATATTATATAAACGTAAGATTGCACTGAATAAAAGAAAAATTTAGTATATCTTACAAAGGTGTAAGAAAATATTTTCACTTATTTATTATAGAAATAAAGTTATTTCAAAGTGCTTATAAACAGACTTTAATTTTGTTGGTGAGAAAAATATAATAAAAATAAAAATAACGAGATCAGACTTACATGAAAAATACGTTAATATCCATAAAACTTTATTTCGAAACGTTTTAGAAATATGAATATTAGTAGAAGGTATTACAATTATTAATCAATAAGTAACTCTAATGAAGACTATTTATTAATAAAGTTTTCATTTATAAGGTTTTAGCGCTGGACCTACAAGTTGTCGTTTAAACTAATCTTAATAAGTAATTGTAAATATATTCTTATTCTATTTCATGTCGTTTATTTTGTGGTTTACAATTATAAATTTATCTTTTGTTATTAATGATAATCTCATATAATATCGCAAAAATCAGAAGGGTTTCCGTGCACTTGTGTTAACTGTTCATAAGCAGACATTTAAAAATATCTTTAATTTTAGTATGAATTTCTGGAAGTAGTACAAATATAATTAGTGTAATTAAAAAAATGCATTCTCAGTTTTGAACTATCAACAATTCAGTGATTCTTCCTCTTATAACAACTACGCAACAAATTAATTTAAAAAAATTATTAAAAGTTTAGTATGCTAATAAGTAGAAGGAGAAAAGACTATTTTATATATGTCATGGGAATTATTTTTCTCAAAAGTTAGAGATGGTATCAGAAAATATCGTATGTTTCAAGGGAATCCTCCATTTATAGTGTAAGTATACAACACAAGATGGTTTTATGATGTTCCATAATTGCACAGAGGGTAATGTTAAATCAATTGTCAGTCACCTGCTGTGCAGGATGGATATGACTCTAGTAGAACAGCGTTCGTATATAAAAATATCAGTTTTCCATTGCTGAAATACCATATAAACAAGAACGGTGTAATACCGTAAAGGAAACTTTCTATAGCGGTGCGAAATCGTAACGGTCGCTTCCGGTTGCCGTTAACCGATTTGGCTGAAAGTCAATCCCATGAAAGGTACTGACCTAAGATGTGTGTATGGCAAGAAAAACAGAGAGGATGATAATATCATTAACTTTTACTATAAACTTCGCTATAGAAAGTTAATAATAGCTCATATTTTATTTCATTTAGGTACAATTAGGTATACCCTTTTAACACTATGAAGTGTATACATGTTTATAAACATACAAATACTTTGTTTTCTTTGCGGAGTGTGTGATATAAAGAGTAATTTGCAATTTTTTATGTATAATGTAATCGGCGGAAATTTGACCTACCCAGTTTTTCACATTTCTGGACGAAATATAGCATCAGTACACCAAAAAAGTTGGTTTGAGCCATTGGTATCGTGTGTGTATATGTGTCTGTCTGTCGATCTGTCAGTAAACAGGATATCTCGAGAACCGTAAGAGCTAGAGACTTGAAATTTGGTATGTAAGTTACTTGTAAAAATCGGAAGAGTCGTTTGGTCGCAAGGTCCCAAAATCGATCTCAAAGCGGTCGCGAATCTAAACGGTTGAAGATACAAAAAATTTATGAGAATAAAAATTATTTGTTACCTTGAGATAAACACGAATTTAAATTAAAAGTTGCTAAGATAGGAACTCGAAAAAAAATTGAAGCTCAAGATTTTTAATATACCGGGTGTTCATATAATGTTTCGGGAAATTTATATTACCGGATATATCAGACCGAGACGAACAAAAAATTATAATGAAATTTTTTGATCCGAGGTCAAATAAATAAGTTATAGCCGATTAAAAATTAATTAAACGGACCAATCACATCGCGCTCGGAGAGCTTTCCGGCCGACTACGGGAGGACGGGGGGGAGTGCTTGGCCGCTAGGAGGGAGCACGCAGGCGATAATGGGGAAGGCCGTGTGGCCGAGCTCGCACGGTTACCTTCAGTGACGTAGCAAAACTTTAAGTACGAGTCAATTATTGTCTTGTACTGTTTATTTTAATCAGCTTTCGAGTGTTGGCCTCGTCCTTTTTTAAAATAACAAGTTCCGGGTCGAGAGCAGCTCAGGGCCGAGACGATGGACCCGGTATAACCCGGTATAATATATAATAATAGGATAAGGAAAATCGTGTGATGTTCACACCAGATGTTTATCAATAGGCACTAATTATAGTTATCTTAGTTACATAAACTGTTGTTTTTTATTTTGTTTAATAACAACGTTGTAGTCATTCTTTATCATCACTTAAATGACACTTGTTTTACAATAAATTGTTTTCTGTTTATATAAATTATACACGATGTTTGCCAATTGTTTCAAAAAATCCATACCACCATGTTGGATGGATAGCCTGAAACAAATAGAGCTAGTGCTATAATTTGCCCAACTGCGTAATTACCTACCGATCACAGATAATAAGCCGCCCAATGATTAATTACTGCTTGTGGGATTTGATGTGAGTGCTCGCGCGGTACACGCGCGTAAAGAGAAGAGGGAGGAGAGCTTAATCAAGCTCCATTAAGTAAACGTTTCTAGAAATTGCTGATTTCGTCATTTCAAAATGACTACTCTTTTGCAAAACCACAAATTCTAATAATTTTAAAAATATATTAATTACCATTTTTTTAAAATAAACCCATTTTAGTTATTATCTCTCAATTTGTCTTGTTTACCCGTTTCATCCAAGTAATAAGTAAATTAAAAAAAAAACAGAAGCATACTGAAGTATTTTTTTTTGTTGATAATAAATGGTGGTATAAACAAAGACATAAAGAAAGTATAAAACTTTTAATTAAGAATAAAACGACCTCTCAGTATAGAGATAAGATTCTATATATTGTGTTAAATTTTTTGTTTTTATCTTTTATTCATTAAATTTATTATTTCTGAAGTCATCTACCCTTTTATTTTTTGTTTTTCCAACTTTTTGTCCTACATGATTTGAATTATGGTGTTTAAATTATTTCATTTACTATTAGCATTCTTATTCCGTGCAATTTTTGTTTTTATTTTGATATGCTTACCATTTAATATTAATTTTACAAATTCTTGTATCTTTAGGTTTCCTTAGTTTGAACATTTCCAAGCTCGGTTTTGAAGGCTTTAAAGACTTCTGGTTGGTTTTCTTTAGTAGAATTTCCAGTGACAATGCCACAGCATTATTGTTCCAATTTACATAATCACCCGGATAAATATTTATTATTTTGACGCCGTTTTTAAATATTTTGCGTATTAATATGTAATCTATTTGATGGCGGACATTTTTTTCTGCATTATTGGATGGAGCTCTTCAACTAGATAATTCCCGTTTAGATAATATGTTTGCCACCGTTAAATTTTTTTCTTACAAAATTTCACTAGCCGATTATATTTCTCTCCCCTAATTAAAGTCGTTAGTTCTTCCTCGATTTTGCGATTAAATTTAAATAACGTTTATTTTCCCAGAGATTTATTTTTTTACTGATCATTATATCTGCTCCTTATTAATGTTGACTGTTATTGGTCTCAAGGTATTGTAGTATAGAATGCTGTGATTTGTTATACATTGGCCTAACCTTGTGTACCGCACTTTGCTGAGACCGAAAATATCTATGTAAAATCCCTGAATTCTAAAATTTAACAGTTTTTCAGCTTCAAATAAAACAAGTACGTTCCATGTGCTTACTTTTAGACGCATTGTTACATTTAGCTGATGAGAGTATTCTTGGCACCATTTCTCCACTAATAGAGTGTCCCAGACTAATTGCCATTTCTTCTTAATTCTCAATCACATGTTTAATGATTGTCATAGGAAAAAATAGTTAGCACGGTAGTTTTCCATTGCTTTCGTGCTACGGTATTATCTTTGAATTAATAGCGATATAGCGGATGCTTATTTGAGTCCTGACTTTATTGAAACCTATCCTCTATATCTAAAGAATATTTACTATTAGATGTAGGGATGCGCCGTGTTAGAACGGAAAATTTCCCCGTCCTTTTCTTTTCTATTAGGTGAAAAGCCCTTACTCAGTTCAGAGCTCCTCTTTCAGGAAAACTAAGACCAGACATGGGCCAGTCTAATATAAAATACTTGTTTTTATTTTAATTTCTTTAATTACTCTTATTATAATTAGTAAATAAAATTATTATAGAGAAATTTGTTTGAAGCTGATATATTATTAAGCAACCGTAAAGCATAGTACACTAATCTGTGAGACGTGAAATCGTGGCCGTAACCATTTATAACGGTTTAGAAATAACAAAAAAACATCGTTTATCTTAATTTGCTTCTGAATTGGCCTCTTCGCGTATCCCACTTAAATGAGAGTAATTTATTTTTTGGGTAATGTCTTAGCTTAGCCGCTTGCTGCCTATCTTACGTAACGTAAACGGATATTCGGCAAGACAAGCGTAACGTCTTTGCTTAAATTGTCTCTCGGTTTATTAAAATCTCCGTGCCTTCGTGCATAAATTACTATACCGAAATCAGAGAACGAAGCAAAACAGCTGGAAAGTAAACATTAAGTACTCTGCAGAACCGATGTTTATAACGTAAACTTTGTTCACGGGACGCATCCTGCTGGGTTTTGAACTCTCAGGTTAATTAATTCGTCTTGTAAATCACCAAAACCAATTTAAAATCGTAAAGGCGTCGAATAAATATTAAGGCACAGCGGATTCCTGGCCAGCAAATAATTCTTTCTTTGGAAGAACTTGAAGCCTGAAACAATTAAAGGAAATTTGAATGACAAACGGTTTCACTAAATTACGGCGAGTTTTTCTTGCAGGCTACACCCTGATAAATAATTTATCATCTAGGTTTTCCTCGTCCAATTGGATCATAGATTTTAAATTTTCAAAGCCATTGTTCGTGAAACACAATCCGTTGTTAATTAATTTATGAATAATTTTACCAACAAAAAATCCATTTTGCTCCTTGTAATTGCATTCATGAATTTGGCATGAAAAAGTTCAAACTAATTAAAACTTCCGATAATCAAGAGCAGCGTAATTTTATTATTAAGGACTCTTATCGACGAAAAAGCTGCCAAACCCGCGAGCAGGCCAGGGCTCGCTATTGATGAGCGAACTTCCGCAATATCGGATTACCTGACGTTTGGAGGATTCAACCATTTGTCAATCCGACGGCTGGACGGTCATCAGTTGGATGTTTGCGAATGAAGTAGCCGGTTGCTAGTTCGATAACTTCTCTCATCTCGGGCCTAAAGAATCAACGACGTATGGGGATTCTCTATAAAAGGGGCAAGCGAACCGAAAATTCTGCGTGTTTGGAATCTCAAATTATTTTAAGGTAAAATGGAGTTTTTCGCGTAAGGTGAATTTAGAGGTAATAACATATTTATTTAGCCTACACCAATTGGTAAATGGGTATATTGATAATATATATACATACATACATACATACATATATAATATATTTATTAACCAATTAATAGTTTCTGAAACATTTAATTGCAAACCGTATTAGGCGTATCGCGCCCTATATTGTCAAATGCGGCTAGAATTTGATATAATACTTTGTTTTTGCGTGTGAGAGATGGAATTCATGGTAAATAAAGTAATAAATCGAGAAAAGTTGGGTCTAAAGAATGGTAGCAGTTTTAATAACATGAATAATTTTTTTATTCTAATAGAGCAAAATTGCACTTTAGTTTTAATAGCAACAAATTTGCTTAGGTGTTATTGTTATTATTACTACTTAAAAAATCTAAGTTTTAGTTTGTCTGGAAAATACTAAATTACGTTCCGTACGTTCATTAAAAGTAAACATACGAATATAGGTTTTAAGAAAATTTAAAATTAACCTTTTCTGTTCAACATCTTTTATCCACCAGAATGAAAGTTTCTAATACTGTTAACAAAAATGAACTTCAACAAATAAGCAATTAAAAATTTGTTAAAAAATTACTATATTTCAAATATATACAAAAGAAGCAACTAAATAGAAACACATAATGATTGTATAATATACTAATAATCTAATAACATACAGAATGTACCTATATTAATGTTGAGAATAGACGAGTAAAATCAAATACATATGAATACGTTAGTCAGAACAAAGAAAGTGTGGGCTTAGTGCGGAAATACAAATAAAATTGAGAATAATCGAAAAGTCCAAAAAACAAGGTAAAAACAATCGTCAGAGTGTCAAATTAACCAGGTAACAGCTGATCATAGTAGCGGGCGCTGGCCGAGAAAAAGGCGGTATTGCCGTTTAAAGCAACGAAAAATAATTAAATCGGACGATCCATTTATTGTGACTTGCTATGAAACCAAAGAGTGAAGCACTATGGACAGCGACAAGAACTTAACAGATAAGAGAAAAAGAAAGACCTTTTTAGAAGACGTAAAAGAACTCTACGGACGCCTAGCAAAGAGAGAGAGATAAAAATGAAATGGACAGGATATTAAACATGCTACAGAACTTAACAACAAAAATAAAAATATTGAGAGCGGAGCATAAAGAATATAGGAAAGAAGTAAGGAAACTCAGGGAGGAAAAATGAAATAATTAAATAGTGTCTAGTCAAAAAATCCATGAAAAAGAAAAAAAGAGTAAATAGTCTATAAAAGGAAAAAGAGGGAACAACATCATAATTTATGGAATAATAGTAGAGATATATAATCAAAATTTAATTCACGAGGAAGTAGAAAACTTTGTAACCAATTAACTAAGTTAGTTAAGCAGTAAAGTATACTTAGCAGAATTAAATAATACTACAAACAAAGAGAAAATAATGAAGAACAAGAAAAATTGAGTGACTTGAAAGTCTTGAAAGTGTATAATTAATAATACGAGCAAGAAAGAAAGAGAGGTACAGGGAAATTAAGAGAAAATCCAAGGGAGACTCAATAGCTGGAAGTAAAGTAAAGGTGGGGTTCCAAAAGATAATAATTAACGATGGAATGACACTGAATAAAAAGAAAGAAATATTCGAGAAAGCAATTACCAAAACAATAGTGCAAAAAGTTAGGCCTTAAAGGTAAGCAGATTGGATCACAAGCTATGGAAATGGACAAGAAAAGGATAAGTGAACAGAAAAAGAAAATATAATAAACTGTGGAATAAAAAGGGATAACATGTTGTAAGTTAAAGTAAAATAAATAGATTAAATATATGATAACAGAACAAAGAAAAAGGTGATAAGAATAGGAACATGACACTTAAGGAGAACAAATAATAATAAAGCAATTAGAATTTTTGTTGAAATAATAGATAGATACAAAATAAGCATACTCGCGGTAGTGTTCGGATCGAAGCATGGGTTTTAACAAAGAAGAATGAAGTGAAATTGAAAGTATAAAAGAAAAGGGTGAATATTAGGAGTAACAAAGACCGAAGATGGCATATGGATACAAAAAATAAATTAAGATATAAAGTTTAAGATGGCTAGGGCATGTTAGCAGAATTCCAGAACTTAGACATAGCAAGCGAGTATTAGAGGAAGAGAAAAGGAAGTATTGATGTAACAGAGTGGAGGCCAGTGACATAGAATAGACTCCAATGGATGATTGTTAAAAATATTGAAGAAGAATAGCTGTTGTATATACTGTTTCTTATCATATTACTACTTTTAACGTCAGTCGACGAAATTATAGTAATTATTAGAGAAGAATAATATAGTGATGTATACGTTCATGCGCATGGGTTACGACATTTTTAATAAAACTATTTTTTTGTTTGTTTTTTACAAATTATTTTCATTTAATAGCTTATGGTCTTAAAAACATCTTGATGTATAAATCTTATATAACTTGTTTCAAATGAAGTTTAAAGATAAACAATACAAACTCATTTTGAATACTATGGAGGTCACTAAAAATGGTTAGAGGTGTTTAAAGAAGGTGACTGACTGACTGATTATTCAAAATTTGGGTTAATCTAAAAGTAGTTAATCGTCAAGCAAAGATTTTTTATTGGAAATGTGACAAAAAGTCATTGAAGTCGATTATAAATTTCGTCTTGTGTTTGAGCTCAGTTGATGCATAAATAAATAAAGTATAGCCCATGCGCACGAATTTTAATTTTTCTATAATAAAAAATTACCTTTCTTTAGAATGTAGATACTTAGGTATATAAAAGTAGCCATTTTGAGTACTAAGTATTTGATAAACTGAATTTGGAGTCCTAACTGACTTAAATGGACAATTACATATAGTTAAGAGTTCAAATTTTAAAAAGCCGTTTATATATATATATATATATATATATATATATATATTATATTTGATCGGTACCTGTACAGCTATTAATCTACATCAAAATATTTTCTAGACTTTTGTGAAGAATATTTAGTTGAGGATCCTTTAATTTTATTTAGTAAAATAATTATAATTATTCTTATTAACACAAAATAATATTAGTTTTTATTTTGTAACGCAATTTGAAACTACAAATTTTATTAGAAACTTAAAATAATGCTATTACAAGAACATAATAGTTTGTTGCTAATAATTATTGTGTTTTCATGTTTTATTTATTAAAATGTTTTAGGAAATTATAACAATTTTTATTCTTTTGCCTACCATCTCCTACAAAATTTTTAATAGTAGTTACAGAAAAGTGTAGCACGCGAATTATTTAATTTTATTTAGTAAAAAATAAAGAAAATTGTAAACGTGGAATATAAAACATTTTATCTGAGTTATATTTAAAAATGCTGGATCAAACGATTTTATAAAAATTTAAAGTATTTAAAATTAAGTTAATTGCTGACATATTAAAACTTTTAGAATTTCTGTAAGTTAGTGAACAAATATATATAAATAAACGATATAGTAGGAGAATATGGACTGGGTCAGAGAAACGAACGAGGTGAAAGGCTAATTCAATTTTGTGAAGAGGAAAACATGATCGTCACAAATACCTGGTTCCAGTTACCACCAAGAAGGCTCTATACATGGAGATCGCCTCAAGATAATAACGAAAGGATAGTGAGAAATCAAATAGATTTTATTCTAATTAATAAACGTTTTAGAAATAGCGTTAAAAGTGCAAAGACCTACCCTGGAGCTGATGCTGACTCCGACCATAATCTCTTAATAGCAAATATAAGAATAAAACTAAGAGCGCTACGAAAATCTACCCATACTACCAACATCAATATAAATGACATCAAAAACTCTGAAGTGAAAGAAAAACTACAGTGTAAATTAAATAAGGAGCTAAAGAAAATAAACATGAATGAAGACACGTCAGAGGAAAACTGGGGTAAAATAAGAAAAACTATAGATCAAATCTCTAAGGAAGTCTTAGTACCACATAGAAAAGAAGCGAAAAAAGAATGGATGACAAAGGAAATAATAGATTTATTAGAAGAGCGGCGACGGCTTAAAAATACGGACGAAATGAGATACCAAGAGATAAAGCTAAAATTACGAAGGAAATTAAGGAAGCTAAGGAGAACTGGATGCAGGACAGATGTAAAGAAATAGAAGAATTACAAACCAAACATGATGAATTTAATTTACATAAAAGATTGAAGGAAATAACTGGTAATGTAAAACGTAAGATACCCTGCATACTTAAAACCGCAGATAGTAAATTAGTATTAGATCCGGCAGAAAGAGTAAAAATGTGGGAAACCTATATTAAAACCTTATTTGATGATAATAGGGCCGATATAAATATAGGAAGAGATACAGGAAATAGGAAAAGATACAGAAGCAAATATGGAAGGTCCAGAAATATTACAAGCAGAGGTCGACTATGTGTTGCGAATGGCTAAAAATAAAGCTGCTGGTCCAGATGAAATCCCGTCAGAAATCCTCAAGTTATTTGATGAAGAAAATTCACGTATGTTAACGAAGATGTTTAATCAAATATATAACACTGGAAATATACCCGCAGATTGGCTCAAATCTACATTTACTCCGATCCCGAAGAAAAATAACCCAACATCATATAACGATTTTAGACTAATTAGCCTAATGAGTCACGCACTAAAGCTATTACTAAGAATCATACAAAATAGAATATACAGAAAATGTGACATGATGGTGGCCAATTCTCAGTTTGGATTTAGAAGCGGTCTAGGGACTCGAGAAGCACTATTCAGTACGAACACCTTACTGCAGAAGTGCAGAGAATACCAAAAAACAACCTTCGTCTGCTTTATAGATTTTGAGAAGGCCTTTGACCGAGTTCAGCACAATAAACTTATACAATCGTTGGCTAAAATAGGACTTGACGACAAAGACGTAAGATTAATTAAAACTTATACTGGAATCAGACCGCGGTAGTACGAACAGAAGATGGCGAAACGAATGAGATTAAAATTAAACGCGGAGTGAGACAAGGGTGTGTTCTATCGCCACTCCTGTTTAATGTATACTCAGAACAAATTTTTCAAAATGCAGTTTGGGAAGCAACAGAAGGAATAAAAATAAATGGTGAGATCATCAACAACATCCGATACGCTGATGATACTGCGGTGTTGGCTGAAAATATGGAAGATCTACAAAATCTCTTGACAAGAATAAATGAGGAATGTGAGGAAGGAGGACTGAGTATGAATATTAAGAAAACCAAGTTTATGGTCATTAGCAAAGAGCCTGTTGGTCGAGTTCGACTTACAGTAAATAATAGGTCAATTGAAAGAGTCTTCCAATACAATACAATACAAATATCTAGGCTGTTGGATAAATACAGAATTAGATCCGGATGATGAAATAAAAGTAAGAATCGAAATTGCAAGAAACGCATTTATAAAATTCAGAAGTATGCTGTGTAATAAAGGCCTAAATCTATCAATCCGTATAAAATTTGTAAAGTGTTATGTGTGGTCTATTTTATTGTATGGCGTTGAAGTATGGACCCTAAAGAAAGCTATAATGAAGAAAACCGAAGCATTTGAGATGTGGATATTCAGAAGAATATTGAAGATACCGTGGATAGAAAGAGTAAGCAATATCGAAGTATTACGCAGAATTGGTAGAGAAAGAGAATAACTGACTACAATTAAAATGAGAAAAACGTCATATTTTGGGCATATTCTAAGAAATAATAAATACAATATAGCGCAGCTTATAATCAAAGGAAAAATTGAGGAAAAGAAAGGTGTCGGTCGAAAACGATTATCGTGGATGAGAAACATCAGAGCGTGGACTAACATGAGCGTTGAGCAACTGTTCCGAGCTGCCATGGATCGTCAACAATTTCACCACGTGGTCGCCAACCTCTAATTAGAGAAGGCATTAAAGAAGAAGTGAACAAATGCGTTTTACTTTCTAAGAATATCCGGTATTAAATGATTTAGCAAATAAAAACTATTGGCTATGCTAGTGCAGGCAATGTTATTTAAATTCATTTAATAAGCAACAAACAAAAAAATATGTTTGTAATCTAGTGATACATTATTTTTTAAAATTTGATTTGCTTAATTGTAATTTGCTAATAATGCGACAAAACAAGCGATACAGAAAATGGGCCGTACGAAAAACTGCTAATTTGTGCAAATTAATTAAATACAACAGCAAACTGCTCGTGAACGTAACAAGACAAAGGTTTCTTCTCTCGACACGCTGTGGCGGAATTTAGGGTCTCGAAAAAAGCAAAACAAGGCCAAGAAATTTGCTTTTTGTATCTTTCTTTAATTAAAATAATTTTTTAAATCTGCAAGAGAGTTAACTCGTTAAGGTTGACAAAGCAACGGACCACGTGTATGGCAGGGATGAAAGCTAGCTTCAGTTTCGGCCATATTTTTCGCCGTCTTTTTGAGTTACAACTAATAATTAATGAGACGATTGTCTAACTTAACGTCAAAATATATTGACTCTTATCACTTAAAATAAATATCTAATAAAACATTTTTCTGTAGCAACTGATGTGATAAAAATATTTGAGGATCTAGATAATATCCAGAGCCATGTGAGCTGAACTGTATAGACTTTGTAAAATGCAGTTTCTAACAATTCTATAGAAACAGTTAAAGTAAAGTATAGCTTTAAATTTGACGAATAAATGCAACAGTTAAAAAAAGCTCACCTCTTGCTATCCGGAATAATTTCAGACTGTATTACTCCTGGAATTATACAGACGAGCACATAAAAAACCGGCATACAAAATAACTTTAGTTTCTAAGTGAATGATGGCAAATATTTGGCTCATTGAATGGAGATTACATAAGGGTTACAGAAATTTCAAACGGAAATATAATAGTGTTCACATTTTGGAGGCGGATACAAAACTTAATGGATTAGTTTGGAGGCAGCACTACCGAAAGCACACGCAACTTGTTTAGTATTTGAAAGCAGAAACGGAAATCAATGGATACAGAAAAAGTGGTCGCTTAGGGTAGCGGGGCTTTAAACTTTAGAGGTTAAAATAGAATATTCTAGACTACTTTACGAAAATACGAAAGCAACAGAAATGTAGAAAACGCGGATTAGAGAGCACGTGCGCTTTGAGGATCTTAGTTAATGAAATATCTATTTTAAGACTATTTCAAAGCAAAATTAAAAACCATCGTTTTTACGTAAATCAACGTCGAATTTTATTTTATATAATGTATAATTTATTTTTTATTAAATTTATGGGAAAGATAATCTTAATATATACGTTAACGTTTGTTATACAGGGTTAGTTAAAGGTATGGAGACGGTAATTTATTGTTGGTAATAATGTTCAATGCAAAATTTTTATCTACATTTGAAAATACTTGTAATTTTGAGTTATTTATAATTAAATAAACAGTCAATTAAATTAAGTGTTAAAATTGTAGTTCATTAGTAATTTGGTTATAAACCAATCGATTCACAAAATCCCGAAGAGAATTCTCTAAGAATTCACGGAGAATTTTTTGTATTGTTCTACTAACTTTTTTTGAATTTTTAATTATTTGATGTCATCGGGCTAATCTTTGTAAACCGTGGTTTTTACCTATTTCAAAAGAAAAATATCAAAACGACTTAAATCAATGTTTTCTCGACTCCATATTAATCTGTTTGGGAAAACGTTGCATACATTACATACAAACTTTTGTATTGAACATTATTTTCCAAAATGAATATTAACGACAATAAATTGCCGTCTTCACACTTTTAGCTAATCTTATATACATTAACTGCTGGTTCTATTGTGAACTAGCGAATATTTTGTATTAATTCCATTATGACGACAGTTGATAATGATTAGATAACTGCAATAGTATTTTTGTATATTCTTGAAATGGTTTGAATAAAATAAAGTCGTATATATGAACAACTTAATTCACGGGTTGAACCGCGTCGTATTTGAGAAAAATCTCGATGTTTTGGTATCGGCTTTGATACCATTGTCAAGGGTTTTACTTGAGGTTTCACTTGAGGTCTCAATCTGCCTACTCCCCAAGGAGAGCTACGAGTCTTTTAGTAACATTGGCACCTTTTGTTTTTCTTGCTTTATCATTTATATGACTGGAAGAGAAAGTTTGGCGCGAATGTTGTTTAGTGGGAGATGTGTTAGGATAGGTAAAGTTTGTTGTTTTAGGGATATTACGTAATTGACAGTGCGGGATAATAAGGAATTTTCATATGACGGGTAAATGTTTACTATCATCTCTGGTATTCAGGCATTGTGAGCGTTTTTCTATTTTAATTGCCTGACGTACTATCCTGGTGGTCAGATGGAAAATAGGAAATTTTAGCTTGCAAATAATTAATTTGTGGACTATTTCTTTATTATGTTTAGCAAGTGCCGAACCATTATCGCCTTTCCGTACGGCCAGAGAGTGCCGGTTTATTTGACCTTTCTATATAGGTTCTTTGGCAGTCTCTACAAATAATTTTATAAATTTCTTGGAATGAATTAGGGCAGTAATCCTTTGCTGAGCGAATAAACCCAGATATTTGGTTATTGGTCGTGAAGATCGTATGTATATTTTGCCTTATTAGTTTGCGGCTTGTTTTATCGGTGATGCCTCTGATGTAAGGTTAGAATGCTTTTTGTTGGTCAGAAGGGCTTTTGGATTGGAGTTAATGTTTTTATTTATATTTTTGACTATATCGGATAAGGATTTGCAGTAGGTGGTGGTAATAGTTTTAATTTCTATTTGGCGGTTTTTCATAACGAAAAGCCTGACGGATCTAGTGATGAGGGATTTTGCAACCGAATAGATTTGAGCAGAGTGGTGATGGGATTTAGCATTTAGGTGGCGGTAAGTATGAGTGGGTTTTCTATAAACAGTGTAATGAAAGCTGCCAGTTGTAGTATTAAAATAAGTTGCATACTGATGATATTGTATTACTCTAGTTAGTTTACCATGCTTTCACACAATAAAAAAATTATCTATTGCTGATTGTCAGAACAAAAATTAAAACTATGATTAAGTGATTTGGTAAACACGTATATTTTTAACTTAATATTGCATTCTACCAATTTCTATCAATTTCCTAAATTAATTGAAAGTTTTATAGGATTTCTAAAACAATAACTTTCAAATACCATCGAGTTGTCAAGATAAATACTCAAAATAAATAACCAATGAAAACCATTAAAATACAATAACAATTAAATATATGTGCATAAAACTTAGCACAATTAATGTAAATAGTATTGAGAATCATATTGTTGGATGTAGCTCCTATCTGAGGCCACGGTCTTTTCGAGAAGAAACCTAAATCTGCTGCAACTCAACACACCTCATTTCTTGTCCATATATGCCATTATCTCTATGATAGAGGCTCTTAAACTCTCTATATTATTATGATGCCTGTTGTCACCTCGATCACGCCTCACACGTAGTAGTCAACGGAATTGTAGTAGGATCTGGAGGGTGGCCATATAACAGTCGAGAGAACAGTGGCAATACAAATTATTGTACAGTCATGCGTGGACCTTTTCTGCGTTTTGGGTTGGAGCAAAATATTACGAAAATACGTACTGTTGCTACGTGCAATTTTTTCTTTCATTATTTTCAATTTCAGGTCTTTTTGTATTTCTGGGTATGTAATAGGAAGCATTGATGATTATGCGGAGTGACTTTGATTGGAAGCGTTCTAGAATTTCGATATTGGAGTGTGAAGCAGTACCCCGCAGCTGAATGGTGTGGCTCCAAATTGGTTTCAGTACACTTTTATAGAATAATAATTTGTTGTTACGCAAGAGTTTGGAGTTGCGGCCTAACAGCCAGTAGTAGCTCTTAATTTTAACATTCAAGTGTTTTCTTTTGATCCAAATGTACGTTCTCCAAGTTAGGCGTTTGTCAAGATGCATACCAAGGTATTCCACCCAATCTGTACAGGGTAGAACTTGGTCATCCATGATCACGTCGGAGACGATGACTCTACGTTTGGTGAATATAATTTGTAATAATTTTTGGGTATTGATTTTAAATCGTCATTTTTGGAACCAGTTAGTTACAGAGTCCAGATTTTACTGTAAATTACTTGCAGCTGTAAGAGGGTCAGTATGAGTGGAAAGAATTGCTGTATCGTCAGCATAGGTTGCGATCAATGTACGTTTATGGGACGATCAGCTGTGTATAAGTCATACAGAACACTTCTTTGTGGAACACCTGATGTGATGGGGTATAATTATGATGAAGCTTCTCCGGATTTCATTTGGAAGTGCCTGTCTTTAAGCTAGTATGTGTAGTGTAAGAACAGCTTCAGTTTGAAGAGGAGACTTTTATACTAGACCTTATAGAAGGCCTGGCTGATGTCTAGAAAGACCGCAGCACAGTAGTTTTTGTTTTAGAATGCATAGTTAATGTATTCTACTACCTTGTGTACCTATTGTATGGTAGGTGATGACTCCGGAAGTCATGATGATCAGGTATTAATTTTTGATCTTCAAAAATAGGGGTAAGCCTGGCCAGGAATAATTTTTCAAATAGTTTGGAGAACAGTAGCAGCAGGCTGATGGGTATGTATGATATGGGATTTTCCATTGTATCGGAAAAAATCCTGAAATGCTGTTAAAAATAAGGATGAGCATACAGATAGCTTTAAAAGGCAGTTTCTTCAATACGTCACCAGTAATTAAGTCGTATCCGGGAGATTTTTTGCAGTTAGTCTTTCTATCAATCATTGTTTAAACTTCAGCCCCAGTAAAAGGTTTGACGGGTAATGTAAGTTGATATGGGGCCTAAAGAAAGTTGTTCACTTCTACATCAGCGTGTGGATTATTGGTAGGAAGGTGGTCTGCAACAGTATCTGCTATATTTTTGTCAATACAGGCCCATGTACCGTCTGATTTACGAATTGGGAGTATGTGATATTTAGGTCTATTAAGTCTACCAGTGGCCTTCCAGAGGGCGTAATCAGTATTATCTGTTGCGGTTAATCTTTCTAGGTATTTGTTTTTTACTTGCTTTATGAGTTCTTTTTCAGCAATTTATTTTTATGTCGATCGAGCAATTTTAATGTGTAGTAGTAGGTGATAATTATGGTGTGGCTCTTGTGGCGACCAAATGGATTGATTGGGTTAGTATTTTTACCGCTTCTTCGATGTCTTCTTCTGTTTTCAGTAGAATATTAATTGTTATGTTGCCTTGTAGTACTTCTCTGAAGTACTGCCAACCTGTTTTTTTTTTATTAATGTTGGGGATCTAGTCTTACATATGATTGTTGTGCTAACTTGTGCTATTATAGGACTATGGTTCGAGAATAGGTCGAGACACAACAAGATTTCTAGAGGTATGCCTTTGATCACAAAAAAGTCAAGCAAATTGCGAATCTTCGATAAATCAGTCGGCCAATAAGTAGATCAATATGTGGAAATATAGCTCAATTGACTGTTTTGCATAACAGATAGTAGTATTCTTCCTCTTGGATTGGGGACACAACCGACTCCCAGAGGGGGTGCTTTGCGTTAAAATTACCCCCAGCCAAAAGTTGTTTGCCTAAAGTTTGGATATACCTTTCAAGGTTTTCTTTATCAGGTTTGTGTCCAGATGGGAAGTAAACATAAGAGACATTAAGAGGTTTAATCTAGTCCTCTGTGGACACTAGGGTTGCCTGGATAAATTCAGAACAGTATCTTGGAATTTCATGATATTTTATATAGTGTTTTATTAGTATAGCTAAAAGCCCTCTTGCTGTATTATTGGGATAATTAGTGTTATAGGTATCGTAACCATGTATTTTAAAGTATGACAGTTCTGTGAAATGCGTTTCAGAAATCAATAATATGTATATGTTGTGGTGTAATAGAAAGGTATCTATTTCATGGCGGTGGTTGATCCGACCTTTAGAGTTACATTAGGCTATTTTGAGTATTTGAGCCATTATTGATTATTCGAGTTCACTAACTGCGTCACTAGATTTTTTATATCTTTATATCTTCCATGAGCTTATTAATAATTGTACGCTGGAAGTCAATGATTTGTTGCATAAAGGATACTCTGTTGTTTGAATGTTGCGGTGAATTTTGTAGATCATGATGCTTCACTTGAACCTTGTTCACATATGTGTAGGAATCATAAAATCCATATGACTTGGTATCTGAGTTGCTGATAACTTGAGTAGCCAATTTTGAATTTAGTGCTGGATGTTGGATCTGTGCTGGTGTGATTCGACAGTTCCTAAGTGGGAGAAATCGTCTGTTTCTGATTTCTTTGTAAACTTACAACCCCTATGGTTTGCCGGATGCTCTTCTTGACAGAGTACACATTTTGCTTTGCCTTTGTCCTTTTTTTTAGAACATATTCTATAGTTGTGTTTTGCAGCACATTTACACAACGAAATGGTCTTGTCTAATAGTTTTGAGTGCGTCCATAACATTGGTATCTTTTGCATTAAGCTATTTCTTTTCTTTGATTGGGGGGTTAAACTTTAATGATAACATTTAAAAGAGTAGTAATTTTGTAAATTTCTTTGTTATTAATTTGTTGTTTAAGATTAATAAAGAATAAGTTTAGTGGGGTCTTTTTTGTACGATGCCGAACTCCAGTGATTTTCTTTACTTGATAGCCTAATGCCTCTAATGCTTTTTTATGTTTGCTTTATTAGTGGAGTAATGCAGGTTTCTTATTACTACTCTAAATGGCTTATCCTCTGGTAAAACAAATGTGTGTCTAACAACTTTGTGTTTGTCAAAGATCTTAATTAGTATTTATAGTTTTCGACTGTCTTAATCAGGAGCTTTACTGCTGTTAATTGATATTTGTAATCATCTTTCTTTAGTTGTGCATCAATAAGTCGCAATAAAGGAGTTATGTTGGTTACTTAGTGTATGTGTATCGAAGGGGATTTTGTGAGTGTGGAATTATTTTCTTTTGTAGTGTTTGATGTCGACGAGCTACGCTGATTTGCTAGGATTTGATATCTGTTGCTGTAGCAACGGAACTTTTGTCTACAGGCCATATTTAGTGGGTATTTGTTTAACCATAATCGTTAGTTTTCTTTCTCTTGTTTTCTTGTTATTACATCTTGAAAATCATTAGGTTTTAGTAGCATCGTTGATTCTTCACTTATTACTGAATGATTTTATTATTAAATAAATAAAGTAAAATAAATAAAGTATTAAATAAAATAAAGTTTTGTTTTGGATTGATTCTTTTCTGTTCCAGTCCATTTGAGTAGAGTAGGGTAATGCCATTGGCTGCAGCTGCGTTTTTGTTTGCTGGTAATTAGTGGAATACAATGGATACGTTTGTTGTGGCTGCTGCTACTGAGTGTTTATCGTTTGTTGCAGATTTTATTTCAAGAACGGTTGGTTATACCATTGAACTTGAGGTTGCGATTGCAGAAACATTTGTGTACTGTTGTTTGGAGGCACAGTGAGAGATGCAGGATAGTTTGAAATTGCGTGCGTGAAATAGCTGTTTGTATTTACCTGCTGAGGTCCTGCGATATTTTGTATTATAAACTTTAGTTATAATATTTAATTAAGTTTACCAAAGTAAATAAAAAATAAATTTAAATGGAAATGTTTATATTAATATAAAAATATTTAAGGGGTTATCGGGGGCCGATGAAGCACTGGCCTGGCCTTACGGCCGCACTCCACTGCACTTGTTAAAGTTGGCTATAGCAATATTTACAAAATACTAACCGCTACCTGTTTTTAATCTTACATTTTGCCTTTTTATTTATATAAATCAGTCGTCCATTTGTTTGAAGAGGACTTATTAAATTATTAAAATAAACCGAATTAAAAATCTATGTTTTAAAATTATTTTATTATCTATCAAGTTAAAACTTAAATTTACGTACGTAATTTATACTTAAAACATCCGCTATTACATAGTATATTAAACAAAATCATGCCAAAGCCATTATAAGATATTATAACGCTTTTGTTTCTTAGAAAATTCGGATATTTTATAACTTTAATTAGTTTTGGTAACTGCAAATGAGACTATAAAAAAACTAGAAATATTACAAAATATACAAGATTAATGTGAATAATATAAAAACATTTAGAGTAAAAGAAGAAACCAAGATTATATTATATAAAATATCTTATTATAAAAAGACAAAATTGAGATGCAACCATTTAGAATAGAGTATACATATTTACTATTGATTATATATAAGATGCAATAGATTATAGTATCGACCAATTTTTTTAATGCAGCTTTTAATATCGTATCTTTAACGTATTTACTACCTGATACTTTGCGTTCTTGTCGAAGGCACCGAGTACGAGATAACTTGTCGTGTTTTTACTTGTCATTTTTGTGCAACTACGTTTATACTCGTAGAATATGAACGTAAATCTGTAAAAAAGGTGGTTCCTGAGAAAAAACAAAAAATTGAAGCTGTCTTACATCAACTGATTAATAAATGAGCAAGAAATATAAATATAAAACATTTTATTAATTTTAATACTGGTATTATTTATTCAAAGTGAAAATCAAGAAGTAAAACTATTTTTACTTCTGTAATATTTTTAAAGCAATTTTTTAACCAAAGGGGGGATTTCTCTTCACAGTCGGACAGAAATAACGATTTTTACAGCGTTACATACCTTTGGTACTTTGTTGGAGGCTGTTTTCTTTCGGTGGGTGGGATGCTCTGTAAACTAGTTTTTTTACTAATAGAATTTTGTGTACTACAATCAACGCTTTGACAAATGCTTCTCTGAACTAAAATTGTATTTTAAAATTAGTTACTTTTGGAAAAAGTTTATACGCTTTATGTATATTTCTATAATACCTAATATAATCTTTTTCAGTCATCTAATAGTCTTTTTTAGAGAAATGTAATACAACAGCATTTGATCTGATCAGTCATTGTTAGACAGTCTTTTATTATAATCTTGAATTTTGCTCGGGACACCGGAAATTTTCCATTGTGTTTAGGCACCTCTACTATTTCAACATGCATTATATAAATAGTAAGAACTTTTCATTTGTATTTCTATTTACAATCGATGGCAGGACTATTTCACTTTCAAATAAAACCAACTTTCAATTTACTCTCTCTTAGGGATTACCTTTCCTGTTATTACGTCGGACTGGATACATATAAATTCTTCGTTTAGTCGGTAATTGCATAAAAACAACAGAATTATAAAAATTATTTTTACATATTCCTTATTAACGTAGTACTTAAACAAATGTAAAAAAACCAGCAGTGTGACTTAAATTATGGTTAATTTTCTTAAATTTTTTATGTAAATTTTTATTTTCATAACGATACCTCAGATAGTTTATAAAGTTTGATCCCATATTTGTGTTTTTTTTTTCTATTTTGTATGTACTCGCGGAAAATTATTCTATCACGCCACAGCATCATTGATTCGTTGATACAAATATTTTTATTTAGTATATAAGCTTGGTGCATAATATTATTAAAATAATTTATTGTAGGTTTTATCTTGTATAACCTGTCGAAAGAAGATATTGAGTTATAATCGAAATGAAAATGAAATACTATCAACTAAAATCTATTTAGTCTTATATGTGATCGCCCAAAACATTGTAGTTTAAAGTTTCTTAAGACAATCACAAGAAATACCCTCCATAACATCACAATAGAGGTAAAGAAAAATGTGAGACATTTGCCGACTACCTGAAAAATATTTCATTTCTTACAACTATCATAATCCTTGCTTTGCGAATATTACTGTGAGACACATTGAAACCCACCAACCGTTAGCTGGAGAACAGTTTAAGCCAACCTTACCACAACAATCAAAACAAATCCTCAGGGGATAGAATCACCAATATAATTCTCAAAAATCTGACACGCAAAGCCTCAGCATATCTAGCAACTCTCTTTAATCTTGTTTAAGGAGTGGCTTTTTCCCAAATCAATAAAAACATGCTCAAATTTTACTTTTTCACAAACCTGTAAAAACTAGAAAAATATTTCTAGTTACCGGTCCTTTAGTCTTCCAACAATAGTGTCAAAATTGCTCTAAAAAGTGATTTACACCCGGCTCTATGATCAACTCGAGACACTAGAGCTACTACCAAACTTCTAATTCGGATTCAAACGGGAACATTCTACATGCCATCAGCTCCAAAGAATCGTCAAGACAACTGAAACATTTCGTGAATTTATCACAAGTTTTTGAGCATGTGTGGACAGGTCTTAAATACAAGATCTGTAAAATGCAATTCCTAGAATATCTAAAAGTAACCCTGTTTTCAATGACAACAAAACTTTTGCAATTAAAATTCACGCTGCGCTATCAACAATCCGACATATTAGAACTGGAGTGCGTCAGGGAGACACACTGGGTCCAGTACTCTTCAATATCCTTCTCAGTATTATTCCTCACATCACTGTGGATCTGGCATTATCTGCAGATCATACCACATTGCTAGTAAGAAACAAAAATCTACTGGTAGCGATCAACCAGCTACAAATAACCACAAATACTAGCCAGATGAATGAAACAATGGAATTTGACAATCAATTTTGATAAATTTGTTACAAAGATTTACTTAAATACATCGTTAACTCACCTCCAATCTCAATCAACAATAATCGTATTATCTGGAATCCAAAAACAGAAGCAGTGAAATACCTAAGCCTACTCCCGCGGAGATTTCAAATAATTAAAAAACTCAATGAGGGTCATACAAAACTAACACAGTTATACCCGTTCATTAACAAAAAATCTCCACTCAAAATTGAATGTGCCACTCTATTATATAAATCTTTAATTTGGCCACTAGTTCTCTATGGCTGTGTAGGCTGAGGGAATACATAAAAAACGAACTTGAATAAAATTCAAGCTCTGCAAAACAAAATCCTAAGGATATCTGCAAATATTTTATGGTTCATTACTGATCTTGGTATATCTACACTTCACGAACATATTAAAAAATTAACATAAAAATTCTACGACAATATTGACAAGTGCAATAATGCAGTGTATTATAATTGTTGGTCAAAAATAGATACACGCGATTGAAGCGCAAATTATTTTAAAATATTTGTCTGCTATCAAGTGATTCTGATGGTTATTAATTGACTTATTTTATCTACCATACTGTGTTTAGATCAACTATATTAATTTGTATTTCTAAGAGGTGATAATAACCTTTCCGTTATTCTGATCTGTGTCATGTATTAGCTTATCTGTATTAACGCTACCATGAATAACAATTTCTTTATTAGCGCACTTACCGGCACTGCAGCCTCAAGGGCTTATTGTGCCTACTATCATGCACCTAATGCGAGGACAACACACACTCACCCATGGAGCGAGACTCGAACTCGCACGAACCGGCTCGATGACAGAGGAACGATAATCTTGACCACCCAGCCACCGCGGCTCACAAATAACAATTAATTTTGTTAAACTGGTCTAATAAAAAACAATTAAAGTTTATTTGTACTCCAGTAATGTTTTATTATGATAAAAGCACAATAAAAACTTTCATTTCAGTGATGCCCTGTGTTAAAAGATGTTATTTGTTTAAGTTTTGCAATTTCTTATATAATGCAAAACTCTTTCAAAAAAAAATAAGTCTTCTAGCGTTTATACTATAAAATTTCTCAATTTCAATTTCAAACAAAAGTTTTCATTAAAAATAAATTGTTTGGGATCTTATACATCTGTCTGCAAATCATTCGTATTTGATGTCGTTGTTTGGGAACCATTGTCATTATCTTCAGGTTCGAAGACGATTTTACCATTATTGTTCTTACTGGAATTTTTAAAACTCTCCAAAAATTGTGTCAAACTCCGACTCTTTTTACTGTAGTACGGAATTTCTCCTTAAATCTGTGTTTAAAAAACATTCAGTGTGCTTTTTGATAATTATTCTGTACTATATGTTTGAATCAAATTAACATCTAAGAATCTTCCGTAGCACTCAACGTGCTAAGCTAACTCTCTCTGTCATCCCTACCATAATGGATATTAATTGGGATATCTATATCCTCCAGGATGCAATGTTTGAGTTTTAGAGCTGTACGAATTTTTAACGTATTTTTGTTTATTCAGATTACTTGGCGGTCTAGACGATCATTGGCTATCTTTGAAACTTGAAATAAAAGATATACAAGAGGATTACAAGCACGACTCACTATTAGTTTTATTTTAGTTTATTTGTTTTACGTAAAGCCAAATGGTTGCAGCTTGTACTTGTTTAACAGTAGCTATGCCATATTTGCTTTCACAAAGGGATAAATTCCATGCACTTTAGTTATGCGTTCTATATTATAATCTTGTTACGACGCAAGCACATTTTATACAAAGTTTAAGCATTCCCCCACAAACTGTCTATAAACTCAATTTAAAAATACAATTGTAGATTTTGAAAACTCGGCGAACTCAACATAATACGAGTTATTGTCACATTTTGGGGCAATTAATAGATTTACATCTTTATTAAATCTTTTTTACCATTCTTTTAATGTATTTCATATTAAGATTAGTTTTTTGTTCATCTTACGTAATGAATAAATTTTATTATTAGATTACTTTTTGAATACTATTTAATGATCTTGTAATTTCTTTTGTGATATGACAATTATTATAGACAATTTTTATATTTTAGTGGAATGAGATTTTAACCACGGGAAAAACATTTATTTTTTTAATGGTATGTTACATATTATAATTGTTTTATTAGCATTAGAACTCTTATCAGTATATTTAAAAAAGAATAAAATATTTTATAGTACCTAAATTTTGATAAAAGTTATTTTAGTTTTTAATATTTTTGATAGCACTTAATTTTTTCTATTCACATGTTTGTTCATTTACAAACGACTCCTATTTCATTGCATAAGTAACAAGTAAATGGTATATAGGTATATATGTGCTAATTTCAAGGAAGTTCATTGATGTAACTTCTAACTGGAAATGAAAATGTATACTAGTTTCGAGATAAGATCTTGTGCTCAGTGACGCTTTGGTTTTCTAGAAGTTGCTGATTTGGGAGGTTGGTGATCTACTAGATCGTTGTCGTGACCAATGAGAATGAAATTT
Organism: Sinelater perroti; assembly: GCA_036346155.1. Lineage (NCBI taxonomy): Eukaryota > Metazoa > Arthropoda > Insecta > Coleoptera > Elateridae > Sinelater > Sinelater perroti. Next base: position 5,761,255 of record JARFIY010000001.1, on the reverse strand, counting down.
TGCTTCCTACATATGAAATTCTCAAATATTCATGAATAATTTGATTGATAACATAAGTTTTGTTTGCTATCATAGAGATGTTTCATTGGAAAAATTAAAGAACTTTAGCGATAGATAGTTTTGTATACTTCCAGAGTGGTATACTTTAGGTCCAAATTGGCTTTCATAAGACTTTATTATGTAATAGAAGCTGAGATTGTCGATCAATTAATTAGCTTATTTGTTTAACTTCAAAGTATATTTGTTTTCTTTTGATTCTAATGTGATGTCTAGATAAGTGTCCGATCAAGATTCAATCCACAATAGTTGCATTTTAACTGATACAGCAGAATTATTGATTATTATTTATTGAAATGTCTCACGTTTACTGGAAATATAAATTTCCTTGATTTACCATTGTTAACTATTACTCTACATTTCCCAAGCCACTTTTGTAGGAGGTCGAAATGGTTTTTGCATATTTTGAGACGCTAGCGATACTGACTCGTTAATAGTGTTGCCGTATTGTTTAGTTGTGAGTAAAGTTAGGACATTAGCAGTAAATATTAGGTACAGTGGAGGTCCCAATATGCTTATTGTGTGATGAATTGAAACTTTTCTCATGCAAATACGATTTGAGTAGCAAATATATTTGGTTTTGGTAATGTAATTTAATTTTATATAGCTGGTTATAGGTTAATATGATTATAATTAGGGAAATTTTCTACTGAAATAGTCGTAATATGTTGTTGTAGATGGTGGTGTACAGAAGTAGAGTTTTTAGGTGAGTTACGTAAAATTTGTTCAACGATAAGATCCAAAATCGGACGATTTATTAGGACTTGTATATTTATTTTCTTATTTTTAGTTCAGTCGGCAAAAACGGCTTAGCCGGAAAGGATAGCTGACATGTTGCATTGAGGAAATCCTTTATATTATTTATATTGCGTTTATACCCAGTTGTAGAGTCGCACAGATTTCTGCAAGGTGCTCAGCAAAGACGTTTGCTCCGTCGTTGTTAGATCTGGCCCAACTTCTGTCAGTTATTCCAATTGCCAGAATTGTGACATATTTAAAAATTTGTGATGGCCTTTCATGTTGTGTGGCCGTTGATGGATGAGTAACATAATATTTAAAATGTTTATTTCGTTTTTTATTTAGTACAACATGTGACATGTGTGTAAGACTATTATAAATTATTTTGCCTTGTATGTTTCGCGTTCTTTGTCATTTGGCTCATTCTTTCCGCTTTTTAGTGAAGAGTTTTCTTATACGACGAGGTATGCCATCAGTTCATGATAATTGCATTTAATTTCTAAACAACATTTTGTATTAACACAGCTAAGTAGTCTGCAGCTTCCTTGAGGTCTTTGAGTTCATTTATTTTAATTCTAAGGTTGGTGCGTTTATCTAATAATTTTTGAACTAGTTTCAAATGTGTGCGTTTAGAACAGTCTAGATAAAATTTCTTTTCTAATTACGTTTTAACTTACTGGATACTAGTATAACTAATAAACCAACAAAGCAATCTCGGTTCATTTGTTAAAAGATACCTCATATTTAAGCCATAGTTAGTCGCGATTCCCATATTATATGTTTGGCATTGTAGTTTTCAACAGCTATGAATTTTCTATCAACCTGTTAAAATTATCTTTCGTATTGAAGGTATTTGAGGATAATATATTGCTATTAGGTTGTCGGATAGAGGCTAGTTTCTATTTGAATTACTGTGCTTTCAAGTCTATTTTGTTGATGAGCAATTTGTAGTGTTGTAGAGTCGTTTTAATAATAACTGCTTATCTGCCATGGGTAGTGCTGTACAGATAGTGCAAATAGTACTGTATTGTGATGTTTTAATACTTAATCGTTCTATCAGTAGCATGGTTCAGAGAAGAGATAGGCGTAAATTTTTTTTATTGTATAAATATTATTATTTCTGATATGTAGTTTGTAATACCACTTGCATTCCACGATGCAATAAGTATTAGTGAACTCATTTTTAAGTCAATTTATATATAACCGTTGTTAGTTTGTTAAATAGGTTGCTGTTTTTTTTTAAATTGATTGCATAAACATATTTTTAATAAATTTAATAGGTATTTACTCACGTACGTTCTACGTTTCCACTTGTATTATTTCTAACAAAAGTATTGATAGTGTTAGTGTGTGTTTTGATTTAATCAAGGCTTGCCTTATTCATTATAAATTTTTGTAAACTAAATGACTTTTATAATCTACTCGCTAGTTTTTCTCATGTAAGGAATATTTAAGAGGCTATTTTTTATATTACTATTTATTGTTGATTCTTTATCGCTTTCTTTTGGAATATTACTTTCGTGTAGCGTTTTGTATTTAATTGTGATAGGGTTTGATAATTTGTATATTGGTGTATTGACTTATACGAAAATTCATTATTATGTGCTGCATGAGCAAAAGGTGTGTTGTTTTGAATTTGTGCAGAAAGTGGATAACTAAAATTTGAGGAAAATAACTGATTTTCGTCTGCGAACTGTTGGTGTTGGCAAGTCTTAGACTGATTTGTTGGATAATTGAAAATATATCCAAATACCAATTTTGACGTAATGCATAAGTGAAAGTTGCGATATGGATAACCGTGGTATTACTCGTACGAAATTGTACTTAAACTTTTATTAACTTGAAATGGCAATATACACGTTTTTATGCTACAAAAATCAAGCCAGTACTGATAGCACTTTAGTATGTATACATTATTTTAAAATATAGTCTACACTTTTTTTTAAATATTCTTCTTTAAAAATTGAGCGTGCCATTTGTCTCAGCATAACTTCTTTTTAGTTGGTTCAGCTTAACATTTTTCTGCTTTATTCTCTTTAAAAGGATTAGTAAATCATGAGTGATATATGAAGAAGCATCTGAAGGTTACATTTCGCATTCGTGCTGCCGGCTCATAAAATTTTCAGTTTGTTAGAACACCCCGAGAAACAAAACGCAAAAGTTCCGAACCCGCGATTTGCATAGGACACGGGATGCATGTACACGGTGCACAGTCGCGTAATGCCCACTAAAACGAAACCAACCGCGTCCTGCCGTGATCCGCCATTGATATTCCAAGTCGGCTGCCAATGTTTTCCCAATCCACCTTCCGCAAATCTGCAGATCCTCAGGCGGCAGGCCCGGCGAAACAATGAGGCGCCGCCGATGTTTTATTTAGCATCGTGGGCCGAATTTTTCTATTTTTAATAAGCTCAATGCGCCAGAAAATTCAACTAAACGTGAAATTGCCTCCTTTGGAGGCCGCTCACGGTGGCGCTGCATGCGAGCCGGCGGGCGAGGGCTCCGAAAAATACATCTGGCCTTGATTTCGTATTTGGATATTCGGCTCGTGTCAACACGCAAAGACAAAGCACCCTTCGGTGATCGCAAATTCAAAGCGCCGTCGCTGGATAACAGCAGCAAGGCAAATATACTTTACATTATTTACATTTGCATTTTTCAGTTGTAGTGCTTCGTTCGCAATAAAGTTTGAAGTATCTTCCAAAATGTGTCTGTCGACTTGTTTAAATTATTTCAAAATCTCTATGTAAATAATGAAATATACATTTGGAAAAAAATTATAAGTAAACAATAATCAATAATTTAATTTTAATAAAATAATTATTTTTATAATAGACGATTTTTTTATTTAGGTGCAGTCAAATTCGATTTTTTATAGGGTATTTCGGTAACTATAAGAAATATAAACATATGAACTTATCATCCTTAATCTCTCCTTTTGAGAAAATGTTAATGGTAAAAGCCAAAATTATCGATCATCTTTTGTTTTTGAGTTTTTCATAGGATTCTATTTCTGGGCTGTTTTGTTTCATTATGATATACCGTTTGTCTAAGAAAATAAAAGCACATAATTTTTATGTTCCTCGGACACTTTTATAAGTACTTTTCTTAAAAGTATATTTAAAATTCAATTATATGTTGTTTTTTTTTTGTAATCTGGAGTGGTAATTTGGATGTGGCATCATGAAATTATTTTTTACATTCCGGCGATAGATATCATCAACAGCTTCATGGATTAGCCCTTCTACCCTGTTCCGATACAAAGTTTCACCCTCTTCTAGAAAGTCCTACATCTCTATTTTTAGTGGATTATACTATAGATCTTGCTTAGACAAGATAGTGTAATCCATTCTGAAGACATGTTGTTTCCATTTTTACTAATAATTACCAGTTTTGTTGCTAACTGAAAATATTTGTTTCTTCTTTGATATCATCACTTCTAAATCTGTATGTTATCGTCCACTCCTTTACCGATCGTGAAGACTTCATTTTGCTGCCTAGATTCGGTTCACGTTTCTTTTTCCATAAAGACAAAGTTTCAATACTGTATAGTAGAGTTGCCACAGCCATTACTCTGTAAAATTTTAATAAGGTTTCTTTTATCCAACCTTTTTCCTATGGTATTATTTTATCATTTTTCACATTCTTTGGAATGTTCTTGTTATTATCGCATCCTAAATATTTAAAATTCGCCACTTGTTCTAGATAAATATTGACAATACAAATTTTTGCCCTAACTGGATATTTTCCTAGAGTTTACTTTCGTTCCAGATTTTGATGTTTCGCAGTTATAATCCTTCCAAAAGACGTTTCATTTTTGTGCTATTTATAGATCATAATTACCCAGTCCTCAACAAAAAGTAAGATGTTTACTGTGTTTGTATCCTATAGCTTAATTCCGACGATGCTTCCTTCTTCAATTTTTTAATAAGATTGTCTATGAATAAGTCAAGTACCAGAGAATAGAAGCATCATTTTTGTTTAACGCCCTGATTTATATTAATCTTACTTTTATTAGGTGTCTCTAAAATTCTTTGGTATTTAATATTTTTCACTTTTTATGTCTAATGACTCTATCAATAGCCTTGGTATATTCTATGAAGACAATATATGTCTCTAACTTGATTTCTTTCAGCTTTTCTATTATTTGTTTTTATGTTAATACTGAGTTTACAAAAAATTTTTTCTTTTTCGATAAGAGTTTTCGTAATTGCTTGCATTCTTGTGGTAATTATCATTGCGTATATTTAGCAGGCTTAGTTTAGTAGAGTGATACCTCTGTAGTTATTGATATCCATTATATGATTAATCAATTTTGTTTTCTATTTTTTATCCAAGGCGAAAGTAGTGCAATTTTGCTTCTAATGAAATAGTCGTGATGTCAAAAAGCTCTTTTTTGTCCTTTCTATCTATATAACATTTGGTACGATTGTTTAACAGAAATAGAAACTGTTTTTCTGGTTAAATTATCGTTATTATCATAGATACATCAGTTACACCCTTTTAAAGCATAATTTGAAGCTTTTCCAACGAGATACCTATGGATAACCGAAAAGCTATCCAAACTATTTCTCTCAATGTCTCATAGGCGCTTCTGTACACACCTTGCTTTTTACTATCTTTACAAGGAAAAATCTGAAATACTGAGACGACCATACTACTGGTGCACTACTACCAATATAAAAGTCGGAACCGGCTGTATTTAAATAATTATGTACATCTAACTAATTACGTGAAAGTGCTCCATTATGGTGAAGTCATTCTATCATAAGGCGAGTTCCTAAACTTAATTAGCAATTTTTTTTACTTTTATAGGAAATTTTAAACTTTTTATGCAAAATGTTGCAAATAATAATTTAAAGATTAAACTATCGCTAATGTAACAACAAAATGACAGATATTAATTTAAATTGACTTAAAAACTTTATACTGTAACTTTATAATGTAAAAATATATTCTATCATGATGAGGGAGGGCGTAGTTCCAGAAATAGGTAAAGGTACCGTTTTAGGACAAAACACGACAGATCTAGATCAGAGAAGATCGGTAAACAAACTTGCTATTGTTCTGCTAATCTCATTTAACGATTTCACTTAAATACCACCTTGCAAAGAACGGATTCAAAGATGATGAACAAGGTAAAATTAGCGCTAAACAAAAACAAGTGTATAATAAAAATTAACATAACGACATGAAATATAAAAGAAAAGCCACCAGAACAAACTAAAGTACCGAAGAAAAACTAGAATAGGAGAGGAACTTATAAATAAAATAATTGGAAACGAAGAAGAAGAAATAATAAACACGAATTGATTAAAATTGCGTCAATTTACGACATTAAATAATTTGAAAATAATAAATATACTTTTTTGGAGAAAGCTATTAATAGACACACGTGAACAGCTAAAGGAAGATAGAGCATTATCAATTACATTATAGTAATTTAAAAGCTGAATAGGTTAGTTAAAGATACCTACATTTTCAAGGGCGCATCAGAACCAATATATGCGCCCATTTGCAAGTAGTATGTAAGATTATATGTTAGTTCTTGAGCTGCAGTGCGAGCAAGTGTGCTCCAACTAAAAAAATGGTTTCCTTTTAAAAAACATAAGTAACACAAAAATAACAAATTACAACGAATAACTGACTACGTCCTCCTGTTAACAGCATAATTATCTAAAAATTATTTCTTTGCATATTTTCCTAGAATTAATACTAAGACAACTGCATGCATTTAACAAAAATTTGAAAAATTAGTTTTTTTTAATAGAAAAAAGTTACGCATCTTTCTCTATATATACATAGTATGCCCATAAATATTAGCTTTTTAGAACGACAAAATAAAACTACTGACTGTTTTTGCATAATATTTTTAGGATTTATTTAATGGTTATTGGTAAATATAATTACAATGGATTTATTTAAAATGGCCGCCCTTAGTCTCTAAACAAATTTTAAGACGTATATAGTAGCACGCACTACGTCGGTTGGATAAGTATTGAATACAGCCGTCAGGGATCGCTACAAAAAATCATAATTAGGGTGCCTTTTTAAGAAAACTGTCCACAATTTGTAATATAACGGATTGCAATATGGGCTACCAAAAGGACAATTTTTTACTGTTAATAAATGAGACACATTGTTGCTCAGCCAGGTTTGAGTTGGCCGTGCTTTGTGGGCGCTTCAAAAAAAACGTGTGGTTTAGAGGTTTCACTACACACTTCAAAACATTCTGTTAATACACAGGGCATATGCTTTGATTTTCTTTTCACAAAAATGAATGTGAATTACTCCATCACGATACACTCCCGTCAAATCATTATGCTTGATGACAGCCTTTCTGAACCCTTGGCACTAGTTAAGATACTTCTTTGAACGATCCAGTGCATACCTTGTTAGTTTGTCTGCTGAAAGATACCTCTACTGTAAAATGTTTTTTATCCGTAAAAAAATTTTTCTCTGGTTATCATGCGCGCTTAACAAGCTCTTTGCCTTTTCTCCCCTACATTTCTTGAAATCATCTATCAGCAAATGTCTCGTGCGTATTTTGTAATAAGCTAGGTCTAAGTCTTACTTAAAAATACAATACATCAAAGTTTTGGAAATTTGCGTGCTCGGAAAGTCTTCTGCTTACGAAAAGGATTTTGTTTAACAATATGGTCTTTCAAATATTATTATTAATTTTATAGCCCGATACACAAAAATACGGTTAATACCAAGAAATAAAGGGTTTTAAAGATTATAGTTTTTATAGTTTTACAATTATAGCACTACGTTTTTTTGTCACCCTACATCATATATATATTTTACTAAAAAATTACTTGTTCTCCAGAATTGCAAATCTTCTCAGATCTTTTCTTTAAAAGAAAATTTGACCATTACATAATTTCTTTTTTATGGTTGTGCTATCCCAGAACTACGATAACTCTTGCTATTAGTGGATGGGGTTATGGGTGAATTTATGGTTGAAATAAATTAGCATAGGTCTTCAGATATGAGTTTATTTTATTTCCAATTCTAACTCTTCTAATTTCTCCTTAAAACTTCAAATACATTTCTGTGATCTTCTTTAATACTCTTCGTAAACCTTTCTGATACATGTTTTTCTTAATTTACCTGTAATACTTTTTCCAAGTTTTTAAAATAGTCTTTCGCGTTTTCTTTGAATTTCTGTCTCAAACTTCTTTTATGCTTATTCTTACTTTTGCCTTAACCTTTGGAAATGCTCTAAGACTTCTTGAATATTCTTCCTTAATTATCTGTAATTTTTTCTGGAACTCTAAAATTTTCTTTTATGTCTAATTTTTGTGTTGCAGTTTTCTTCTTAATTGTCTTTTAAATTTTCAGAATATTTTTTAGATCTGTCTATTAAATTCTAAAACGGTTTTTAAAATTATTTGGTTTTGGCCTGCGTTTGAAATTTATTTCTCAATTTTAAAATGTCCTGTACTTTTTTTTAATTTTTGTTGTTTTTCTTTAAAGTTATGTATTAAGAATTTTTATTTTTAGTTTTGAACAAATACATATATGGACTCTCACCTTATTTGGTCATAGCCTATTGTAATCTTTCCAATAACAAGAATTTTTTGTTTTCTTTAAATTTCACTTAATTTATTTTTAGCTTCATAATTTGTAGTTTGTGCTACTTTGTTTGATTTTATTTGAATAGCTCTTTGAATTGCGATTAGTCATCTTTGACACCAATTGTTACGAATTCGATTTATGGGTTTGATAATTGATTTTCACCTAACAATTATTTGAGAATATGCATGCAATATTTATTTCTATAGTGGTTCAGTACCTAACTAATTCACTGATTATTTATTTTTATAAGCCGTTCCACTACCCGGTGCACTGAAATTACTACGCGAACTATATTTAATTTAAACTGTCTGCTTGCAATGCATTCGTTTAGAATGAACTGGCTATAAATTAATGAACTGGTTAATATATGCTGTTATTATTACCGAATAAATTGTTACTATATTTCGTTTTTTACAGACACATTAAAGAGGAGACAATACAAATGCAAAAAGGAGTATAAACCACCTAAGACAAAAAGTTATATTGTATCTATTACTGTTACGTATGTAAGTAGGTTTATATAATTAGATTATAAATATTTTCATCAGTAAAGGTTTTCTTGTGTAATACTTGTCGGTCCCACTATTAGTATTTGGAAATGGCATTGTGCTATCATTAAGGACAATAGAAGTTTAAATATTGTTACTATTTGTTGACAGATGTTAGCGTTCTATTGCCATTTTATGCCTAATGTTATCGGATTTTTAAATTAATATTTCTTCTCCTTCAACTCTCACTCCGTTCGATCAATAACTTTTTCTACGTCTTTTAATTCTATAAACTTGACACAGCAGATTCTTCAATACAAAACTGCAAGGGAGAAAATTTCGAGAACATCTATTCATATATTTGTAGCTTTGGTGGTCGTAGGCAATAAACGGCGAGAGTATTGTGTTATTTTTGGAATCTGTAGATTTTTGAAACCGCCAAGATAAATTATTTATATTCGTAGTATTTTTATTTATAACGCAGTTTTTAATGTTCTAAGGAAATGTTAAAATACGCGTTGAAAATAAAAGAAATCAGTTTGACAATTTAATCTAAATAAACTGTATGTTGCTTCGTATGTGGTTTATTAAACATTTATTAGAGTATCTTTTAATTTTGTAAAAATATATTCATTGGATTATTTCTTTAGTGAGTTATGATTAAATTATATTTTAACCTTCTAAATTGTTATTAAAATAGAACGTTCTAGTATATTAATATATTTTTATTTTTTAGTTTATTTTGCACTTTCAAGGTAGAACAAAACCTCACCATAAGACAAAAGCTGCAAAATTAAGTTTCTAAAATAACTTCAAAATGAAATACATTAGCCAAATTTTAGTTTTACCGTTAATTTTCTGTTAAAAAAAGGTTTAGGATAGTAAATATGTTTTCTCTTGTATACTAAAAGAACTTTAGAATTTACTCGCCTTGTTCGTTTTACGAAAAATTTTGTGAACTAAATACTCGATAAACGTAAATGCGCAAAAGCAAAACATTTTCTTATTCGTTAGCATTACAAATTACTATTATTTATTAAGCGCCGAATAGCTTTGGCATGTTTTGTTTTTAACAGGTCAAGTAGTATTTTTCTTTGACTATAATTTTGTCCAAATTAAAATTAAAATAATGTGTATGTATGACATTACATTTATAACATGCTTGGAAAGAAGTACTAAATAGTAGAATAACAAACAGCAGTACAAAAGACACTGTAAAATATCACAATGTATTTAGAACTGCACCAAATACAAGGTGTCCCAAAAAAAAGTTTCTTTTTAAGCTAGTTATAAACAAATAAAGATGAGGTCAATTAAAGAACTTTTATTTGTTATTAAAACACAGATTTTGGAAAATTATTGTTTAAAAATAATGTCATTTAAATGTGATCCTGGATACTCGTCACACTTTTTTAAACGAGAAGCAAAATTTTTGAGTCTCTACAATGACTGCTATTTCTTGACAAATATCTTCTTTCAAATTAAACCAGAGAGCCCTAATTGTTGTATACTCCTGATTTAATATATCCCTGCAAAAAAATTTATAGGAATCAAATCAGAGCTACATGGAGGTCAGTTTATATCACCTTTCCTTGACATGTTAGAAGTGTGCGATGTTGCTCCATTTCGTTAGAACCATGTTGCTTGATTATAGTCAGCAAAATTTTGCAGTTTAGATACCAAAATATTGTTCAGCATCTCTACATAACGCTCTGAAGTCACTAATAACGCGCGGCCCCTTTCATCTTCAAAAAAGTATAGATCGATTATACCTCGCGCTGACATTGCAGCTTACATATTCACTTTTAGTAAATGAACGGGTTTCTCATGCTTACTTTGTGGGTTTGTAGTGCTCCAGTAACGGCAGTTTGTTTATTAATGTAGCCATTAAGGTGAAAATGTGGCTCATCCAAAAACAAAATGTTGAATGAATTGAAATGCTGTTATACACTTAACGAATTAAAGCCTCTGACTGGCATCGTTGGGCTTTAATTCTTACACCAATTAAATTTTATAAAGGTGTAGATACATACCTTTGAGCAGAATGCGGTGTAATGACGATTTAGGTACATTCAAAACGTTTTTCAAATTTATAATATATTTATTATTGATATAATATATATCCTACTAATGACTCTAAGTGATATAGATGAAACTTTTTGTCCGAGTTAATTTTTGTTTAATCCATAACCCTTTTTTCGGTTATATTTAAAATGTGCATTAGCAGTGTTTCGGATAATTAGAACATTTTTTATTTGTTAAAGGTTGCACAAATTGCAACTCTTTTATATATACGCCAGTAGTTGTATTTTCTTGTTAATTATCATAATTTTATTATTTTTAATCGTCTTGCACATATTGTAAGATATTCTAAATTAAAGATGATGCTGTTAAATCTGTTTTTACTTTACAATCAAAAAATTAAATCACATGTAACCCTTTGCTTTTGTTGTAGTTTTTTATTTTGTTGTATTTTAAATATTTTGGTGACATTTATGAAGTTTCCCCGGTTTGATGGGTAGTTTAGTATTGTATCAAATAATGCTTTTATGTTATCTCACAAATATTAATGGAGCCCTGGGCAACGGAAACAAGCTACTACTTTTGGTATTTCAGATGTTAGTATTAAAGCACATTTTAGAAATTTATTTTAAGCAGTCCTACCTGAATTTAAGAATAGCTATCTACAAGCTGCAGGTGTGGAAATAAAAGATTGGTATTGGCCCTTGGTGTTATCGGCTGCGTACTGTTCTCCAAATTATGCAACAATCAAGCAAGGGTTCATAGAGCACTTTAAGTCAGTAAGTAACCGATTTTTAGCAGGTGGCAACAGTAATGCAAAAAATTGGAAGAGGTAGAGTACTGTATTAGGTACTACAACGACTACATCTAGGACACTTATCAACGTTCGAATCTACTTATTGGCCGACCGATACAAACAAAATTACAGAAAAGGTATTTCTGCTGATTATCTTAAAATAACATCGTGTTCGGACTTATCCTCAGATCATACCCCGGTAATATCAACTGTGAGTGCAACAGTAATAGAAAAGGAAAAACCGTTAAGACCACTCAACAAAATTCAGACCAGTGCTATTATAGGCATATTGTTCAGCAACAGCTGGATATGCAAGTATTCCTACAAACACCTGAAGAACTTGAGATGGCGGTCCAAAAATTCACCAAAATAACCCAAGATGGCGGATGGGAAGCAAAACCCAAAATATCCAATAAGAGAGTGCAAGAACTGCTTCCATTAGTAGTGAAAAGAAAAATTGCTAAAAAAGGGCAACTTAGAGAAGCCTGACAAAATACAAGATACCCCTCGGACAAAAGAAAGTACAACTAGGCTACTTCAGAATTAAAAAAATTGATCAAAAGATTTAAAAATTATAGCTTTAATGAATACCTTGCTAACATGACCGCCACAAAAGATACAAACTACACATTGTGGAAAGGCGATCTCTTCGCACAACACCTAGAAAAGATTTTTCAGACAATTCCATCACAGATAAGTAGAGATAAGAAATTACAAATACAAAGCTTTTTAGATAAACCCCACCAGCTTGCTCCGCATATGGAACTCTTCACCGTCAAAAATTCAGTCAGATCTAATCTAAATCAAAAAGAAGCTTCTAGGTACGACCTTATTACAAATCAATTAATAAAAGAGCTGCCGCGAAAAAGGATTGTCATGATAACTATGCTACATAATGCAGATTTGAGGCTAGGACATTTTCCATTACAATAAAAGGTTGCTTAGGTGATCGTAATTTTTAAGCCTGGTAAATCCTTACAGCTTCTATAGGTCAATTAGTTTGTTGCCAATATTAGGGAAACTATTAGAAAAAAAGCTAATCAAAAGTATAACACTAATAATAGAAGAAAATGCCATTATCTTTACCACCAATTTTAGGAATTTTAGGAAAGGTCATTCGACTATTTAACAGGTCCATAGAGCAGTAGACTCCGTTAACCAGTTTTCAAGGAAAAGAAATACTGTACAGCTGTTTTTTTTTATTATACTCAGGCTTTTGATAAAGTGTGGCACAAGGGCCTGCTTTTCAAACTAAAGAAATGCCTCTCTCACTCTGTATTTATTATCCTAGAATCTTATCTGTCGGAAAGATATGTTTAAGTAAAATTTGGACAATGCTTAATAGACTCTCGTTCAATAAATTCTGGTGTACCACAGGGGAGCGTCTTTGGTTTGCTATTATGTCTTATTTATACATCTGATATGCCCATGAATCAAGACTCTCTTACTGCAATCTTTGCTGACGACAAGCTCATCATGGTAAACCACAGTGAGCCAGTGACAGCAGCACGAAACTTACAACAGAATTTAGATGAACTCGTGAAATGGTCTAAAAAATGGCGTGTCAAACTAAATGAAACAAAATAATTCCACATAACCTTTACCAACTGCAAGGGTATTACGCTACTGGTATTTATTAGTAACATACCCCTAGCACAGGTACAGGCAATAAAATATTTAAGCATGCACCTAGACAAGGGCCTGGCATGGAGGACTCATATTTGGAAGAATCACAAACAACTAGGTGATTACATTATTAGTTTCTAAGTAAGAAGTCCAAAATATGTCTTAAGAATAAGCTTCTTGTATGCAATGCAATATTTAAATCCATATGGCATACAACTGTGGGACACAATAGTAAACTCCAATATACTGATAATAGAAACGTATCAATCTAAAGTTTTAAGTGCAATATGTGATGCGCCATACTTTGTTAAACTTTAAATATCCTAAACGACTAAAAGTGGACTCAGTTAAAAATGTGATTGTTAAATATAGTGAAATATATCTTAGTAAATTAGAATCTCATCCTAACGTTCTGGTCTTAAATTTACTAGATCATAGTGCTCATATATAAATATTAAACAGACACAAACCATTGAATCTGCCATATAGATTTTAGTGTTTAATGTAATCTGTAACTTTGCAACTTATGCTGCATAGAAAATTTGCACATAACAATCTTAACTTGCATCTTAGTGTAAATCATTGAGGTCACTAAATATCTTTTGTCGTATGTTTTGCTTATTGTAAATATAGAGATTGTAAATAGATATTATACATGTAAAAAAAAATTATAAGCAGTTTGTTTTATTTAATTTTATTGATAATATGCTTGGTATATGTAAATATCCTTTATATTGTTGTTTTTCTTGTTTCCTTATATAACTTATATTTTTTATATTTTAGACTGTGGTTTATAAGTTGGATATACTGTTTCATAGTTATTATTAATGTGTAAATATTAATTCACAATAATAAAATTATTTAAATTGTCACAGAGTAATTAAGAACAAATTATTACTTTTTTAATTATATCATACAAAAGGGTTATGATAACTTTTAACTTGTTTTTAACAAAATAAACTCGTTAACTTTGTAATTCGTCGAATTATTTTTTAAATAATGACACTGGCATAAGATTTTTCACTAACTTACTCTTGACAGCCTACTTGTTATTTTTCCAAATTTCAGCATTATGAAGCCCCTAGCGAACACTTATATGTTAGCTGCTAGTTTTTAATCGGACGCCGTTTATGAAATAGAAAATATTTATCGAATCAACCATCTAACCAAACACTATGTTAAGATAAAGGTCATACGAGATGAGTTCAGCCCATAAATCAAGCCATGATTACATGGCCACCAACTGCGCGCTTCGTCTTAACCATTACTTTTATGGGGCAAGATTCTCGAGATGCGCCATTTCAGATGCGTTTATCCGAGGAAAAGAATGGGAAAGGATTTAGTGCTGCCACAAATTCTCCGGTTGCCTCTATTTGTTGTCATGTTTAATTCACTGTAACTAAACGTTCCTTAACTTTTCTGTCCACCGAATACGCATATAGCAGGCGGCCGTTATCTTCGCTTAGGAAGCACTTAGATGCGGCATTAAAGTTTGTCTGAAACTTCGTGTATTGGTTTTAGGTATAATGCATGTATTTATGATAACGTTGCTACCTAGATTAGACAAGTTTACGTCGACTTAGGATACAAACTTGACATTAAAGTTTAAAAAATTAATTTAGTACCTAAGACCTACATAGTAAATTTATGCTTAAATGTAGTTTAATGTGCAAATTATCAAATGAAATGAATAACTGCTGTGTGATCGTAAATTAAATTGATAAAATAAATTATACTTATTCTAAACGAATAGATGTCCTTTATTTTTTCAATATTTGGGTATTGTATATTTATACTACTGTACAGTAGCAATTTGGAGTGTATTTGTCATTTTAAATGTTTTCTACATACCACGTAAATTTAAGAAATACGATTGACTATTAATAAATTTTTGAATAATATTTTATCAATATTTTTCTACATAATTTCCTTTAATTTCATGTACTTTGTGCAATGAATTTAAATATCTCTTTTATTTTATTGTTTTTGTAAAAACATGCAAGATTAATTTATCAGTTTATATTTTACAAACAACAAACGGCGTACTTGCTTAAAAAATATTTTACATTTAATTACTTTCTTAAAATTTTAAGAATCTTTCTTTTAATGTGTTTATCCTCTCTGGTTACGACCTTATTACCGGCCAAGTTCTAAAGATGCTCCCAAAAAAGGCAATAGTATTATTGGCAACTATTTATAATCGAATGCTAAGCCTATCGTATTACCCCTTATTATAGAAACACGTGCAAATAATAATGGTCCCTAAACCTGGTAAACGACCCGAAGATGTTACTTCATATAGGCCAATTAGTCTTTTGTCCATCTTAGGAAAAATGTTTGAGAAACGCCTGCTGAATGACACAGATATCTTGTCGCATATACCTCACCATCAATTCGAATTGCGCGAAGGGCGGTCCAATCCAGCAAGTGCAAGAATAATAAATCAAAGTTTGGCAATACCGAATTACTTCATAAACTAAAAAGGCTTATCCCTAGCTATTTTATTTTCTCCTTAAGTCCTATCTTACTGACAGGTATTTCACAGTTAAATACAATCATGAATTGTCCAACTATTTCTTTGTCAAATCTGGCGTCCCACAAGGTAACATCCTCGGACCCCTCCTATACCTAGTGTACACAGCTGACCTACCTGAAGATACAAACACAGTTATCGCCACTTTTGCCGATGATACCGCCATCCTATCGACACACGTAGATCCCTACCTAGCAGCCGCAAATCTCCAACAACATCTGAACATTATAAACAAATGGCTTACTAAATGGCGTATTAAAATCAACCAACTAAATCAGTGCAAATAACATTTACCACTCAATTCAACGTATGTCCGCCAGTCATCTTGGATAATGTAGAAATTCCCACAAAAACAGAAACTAAGTACCTAGGATTACACCTTAATCAGCGTCTTACATGGAAAAAACATCTCCAAACCAAACGCCAGCAATTAAACCTGAAGTTTTGCTAGATGTACTGGTTATTAGGAAGTAAGTCAAAACTGTCAGTATCAAATAAGCTGCTGCTTTATAAAACTATCCTGAAGCCCGTTTGAACTTATGGGATTCACCTATGCGAATGTGCCAAACCTACTCGTATTAAAACGGTTTAACAATTTTAATCAAAAATCCTTCATGTCATAGTGAATGCACCATGGTATGTAACAAATCAGACACTGCATGACGATCTCAGCATTCCCTTTATTACTGAAGAAATTCACTGATTTACTCAGAATTATCAAGAAAAAATTAGTAATCATCCTAGTGAACTAATCCACCAACTGTCTACCAACGTCCTCCCAGTGAGACGACTAAACAGAACCTGGCCTTGTGACCTGAGAACCCCTAAAGCAATAGGGTTACTGTAAGAGTGCCACATCTGAGTTCTTTCTCTTAACACTGCTTATTTATTGTCATCACATTTACTTAGTACTCTATGTAGAGTAGATTGTAAATTTACAATTGTTAATAAAAAAAATCCTTTCTGCTACCTTTCACAATTTCAATCGTTTAATTTTTTTGGTGACTTTTTCAAGAATTTCTGGAGTTGAATGATTTTCGATATTATTTCTTTTTTTTAATTCGTTCGTCCCACAACAAATATATACATACGAAGGATATTTTTGTGGCAACTATTTTTTTTAGTTAAAAGTCGTGCATTTATAGTGTGTGTTCACAACACACGACGATTCTGTAATGTTCTGTAATTGCACAGAGGACAACGTTAAATCAGTTGTTAGTCAATTGCCGTATCTCGACGGATGTGACGCGAATAGAATCATCATCATCATCAGGCTGCTACCGTCCATCGTTGGACGTAGGCCTCTCTCATTTGTTTGCATGCATTTCTGTCTTGAGCCTTCTGGATCCAATTTCTTCCCGCAAAGTCTCGGATATCGTCGCTCCATCTTTTTGGTGGTCTTCCTACACCTCTTTTCGTTAAACGGGGCCTCCATCTCAAGAGTTTTGAGGTTCAGCGGTTTGGTTCATGCCGTGCTATATGTCCCGCCCATTGCCACTTTGCTTGAGCTACTCTCTGCATTATATCGGGTATTTTCGTTCTACGCCTTATTTCCTCGTTTTTCAGTCTATCTCTTAGACTCACTCCCAACATTCTGCGCTCCATCGCTCTTTGGCAAACTCTTAGCTGCTCGGCGCTCTTCTGGGTTACCGTCACCGTCTCTAAACCATAGGTTGCCACGGGCAGTATACATGTTTCATACACCTTTCTTTTCAGGCTATTGGGAATATCGGAATTTTTGAGAATATGCTGTAGCCTCCCAAAGGCTGACCAGGTGGCTCTTATTCTTCTTCTAATTTCAGATGTTTGGTTTTCCTTTCCAATCCTAATTGAATGACCCAGATAAATATATTCGTCCACTCTTTCCACCGGTTGATTATCAATAAAAACAACTGCATCGCTGTTTGTCATTATTTTGGTTTTATTTATATTTATCTCCAGCCCTACGGTCTTGGATGCCTCATTTAATTGTATTAGCATAGCTTCAAGTTCGTCAATATTGCTAGAAATCAGTACGATGTCGTCCGCAAATCTCAGGTGGTTTAGCAGACATCCGTCAATGTTAATACCCATCCCTTCCCAATTCATTTGCTTGAACACATCCTCCATCGCCGACGTGAACAATTTTGGAGACATTGTGTCTCCTTGGCGGACTCCTTTTCAACCTTTATTTTGTTAGTTTGAAGGTCTTCATCTACCTTTACGTGAAATGTAGCCTCTTCGTAGATGTGTTTAATTAGCTGCGAGTATCTGGAGTCAACTCTTGCGTTATTTAGTGCTTGGAGGACGGCGTGTATTTCAATTGAGTCAAACGCCTTTCGATAGTCCACGAACGCCAAGTGAATGGGGTGTTGTATTCCGTTGTCTTTTCAATTAATGTTCTGATGGTTTGAATGTGATCCATGGTACTGAACCCTTTTCTAAAGCCCGCCTGCTCTACTGGCTGGTAGAAGTCTTAATTTTGAGTGAGGCGATTTGTGATGATTTTAGTCAATACTTTATATATGCACGAGAGTAAGCTTATGGGGCGGTAGTTTTCAATATTTGATGTGTCCCTTTTTGAAGAGAAGAATTACCTCAGCATTATTCCACGCCTTTGGTATCTTTCCCTCAATCAAACATTTGTTTAGTAGCACCGTGACAATATTTTCTACTATTTCACCTCCCATTTTCAGCATTTCGGCTGTTATCCGGTCTTTTCCTAGCGCTTTTCTATTTTTCAGTTGCTTGAGGGTTTGTTTAACCTCAAGTCTAGTTATCTCGGGTATTTTCTCGGAACCCACGTTAGAAATAGTTTTATTAACCGAGCTCTGTATAGATATGTTAGATGAATATAGCTTTGTGTAGAAGTTTTCTATTGTATGTACTATATCTCTTCTGTTTGCTACTACAGTACCTACTTGATTCTTTATTTTTATTATTTTCTGTTTACTCTGTGATAGTTTCGATCTTAATACCTTCATATTTCTGTTGTCCTCTATTGCTTCTTCAATTTGCTTATTTCTATGTGCTCTTATGTACTTCCTAATCATCACTTTGACCTTCTTGTTAATTTCTTGAAAATTTGAGCTTCTCTATTTGTTCGTCTTCTTTCTTCTATTAAATTCAGGGTTTCTTGTTTTAGTTTGCTACCGCTAGGTTTCTTATTGGCACATATTTTTTGAACTGATTCGTGGATACTATTTTTAATTTTTTCATTTAGCGCATCTATGTATAGGTTCTTTAGCTTATCTGTAGGTTCTAGTTTTCGCTGTAGTTGTAATTGGTATTTTTCTTGATTGAGGCTCAATTCTTGTATGGTTGGAAAGTTTTGTTGGTGTTGTAACTTTTTCCTTTCCAGTTTCGGTTTTATTTCTAGCACCGACCTGACTAATCTATGGTCACTGCCTGTATTAAATCTATTTAGCACCGCTACGTCCGTACATAGTGTTTTGTCGTTCGACATGATGTAGTCTATTTCGTTTTTGTTTTTGGTCGGGACTTCTCCATGTCCATTTTCTTTGTCTTTGTTTTTGAAGAATGTGTTTAAACAGTATAGCTTTTCGCTACTGAGGAAGTTTGCTAACATTTCTCCTCTGGGATTCCTAATTCCCAAACCATATCTTCCAATGTATTGGTCGTCTTCAGACAGCTTGCCTCCTATTATTGAATTGAAGTCTCCTGTGATAACGGTGTAGTATGTTTTTTCTTGTCTCCTAGCGCGTGTAATATCTTCGTATAGTTGCTCCACTTCTTCATCGTCTGAGTTTGTCGTCGGTGCATATACGTGTATGAGTTGCATATTATATCGTTTGTTAATTTTCAGAGTAAGGTATATGACTCTTTTGACACTGCTTGGAATTTCGTTACTAGGTGTTTTATCTTACGGTTGATGATAAAAGCTACCCCCATATTTATGGTCTGTGTCTGAGTTGTTCTGGTATAGGACGTGTCCTGATTTCAATATTGAGTTCCTTTCCCGGTAGACGTGTTTCGCATAATCCAACGATATCCCACTTTATTTTCGATAGTTCCAGTTCTAGCTCTTCTCTGTATTCTTCTGTTCGCATTGTTCTAATGTTGTATGTTGCTATTATAAATTTTTTCGTGTTTGTATGTCTTCTTTGCTGTGGTCTAGCTTTGAGGTTTGTCGAGTTCTTGCCCCAGAATCCTTGGGGCTGACTGATCGTTGATCAGTGTGGGATTGTGAGAGTGCATCTCTACCCACCTGGGGTATTCCTGTTTGTGAATTCGACGAATATAATACCGTTCGCATATTAAAGTAATCTTTATTCGTGCCACATAATGCAATAGAAAGTTGGAAAAATGTTAAAAATAATGCTTTTCCATACCATGCACTCACGGTAGTTCAGAAGTGGAATCAATATACAATACGATCCAGCCTAGCACACTGGCAGCAAGACGGAGAGCCCTTACTCTCAATAATTATCGATTATTAAGTAGCGACATGTGGAATCACCAAGAAGGCATAAGTTTTGTCGTAAAGTTGTTTTGATTTCTACGTATGACGTCAAGTGAGTGATTGTGTGACACTTCGCTCTACATAATAGAACAGCAACAGCTTGCTACAGGAACTTTCTGTTGAAACAAATCTGCCTTGCCATTAGGGAGAAAAGTCTTGATCTCTTGGACATTGAAATCACTCTGTACGGGTAACAATGAGAAGTATTGGAACACAATATATTCTCTAGACCTTTCGTTGTGTGATTTTGATCTGATGCGAAAAGTAAAAAAATCATTACGTGGTAGACGGTTTGGGGCACGAATGGACATTACACATGCTGTGCAACAATAGATGACCAGAATTCGCACATGATCAAGAATATGGTAAAGCAGATGGTATTCGCAGCCCTCCACGTCGTTGACAGCGTATATTAAACGTTGGGAGAGACTAATTTGGGAGCCTTTAAAACGGAAATGTGTACTGTAATGATTCTGTAACATGAAACCTATAATATACATTTGGTATATTTCTTGTCTTTTTATTTATATACAAGGGGTTATCTGCAAAAAAGTATTTATGGCGTTCTAGGCCGAAAATTTTTCACTTGCTCTCTCTCAAATTGGTGTGCGGTCTTTCGCTCTTGGACCGTCTGTGTGTTTGTCTGTGTTGTGAGTGGCCTATGATATCTGCCGGCGGACGTTTTGCTATCGCAAACCAAAACGGCAGAGGAGGCCTTCGCTCGGTGTGCGAGCCTGTATGCGCCATCGGTCATATTGAAATTATATTACGACAATTGCTGTTCTGAACTGTGTTGCTCCACCGCAAAACTTCGTATATTTTAGAAGTTTCCCATTTTCTATGCATTTGTCATATGCATACCGCTACTGTGTGCCTAACTAGGCCTCTCTGCAACTGGAACATTTCCACATTGGGCGCATCAGAATTTCCCGCTAAAGCCAGTTGCGAAGCGAATGGACATACGGTGGTCACCAGGAAGACCACAAGGAAAGAGCAATGCGAAGCCAGTACAGGTGAGCGATTTGCAATTTATCTGTGGGTTTTGATGTCGGACGACCCCCCCAATTTGCTTTCGCACGGACTATTTAAGGACGATTTGAGCCCGCGTGTTTTCCCCGCTTCGGTCCGTAATTTGTTTCCATCCCGCCACGAAAGCACGACTATTTACACGCCTGTTACTCCACAAATTTTTGCAAGGTGTAATATATGCAAAACGATCCTGAAGATATTCAACCTCACATACGCTCAGAGCTCAGCCACGCTATATTTCATATCATTTTTAAAAGTAGTACACCAGATTTCATGAAGTGAATTTCAAAGTATTCATCTTGTATTATAAAAAACCAACGACTTTCTAGATAAGACTTTAATCTAAAAATAGTAAAATAAAAATAAATGCTAATATGTGTGCAACCCGGTAATAATAAAGATTATGTGGTGAAGCAAATTGTTTTCTTTATAATATAAAGAGTTTTAATCAAAATTTCTTGCCAATGAAATGTTTAAGAATTTTTATTACTTTAAACATTAATTTACAAATAAGGTAGGTAACAAAGCCGGATATTAAACTGAAATTATAATAATAGTCCATTACAGTAAAATATTTATATAAAAGTTGCACAACAATTTGTATTTTAAACATAGACAGCTTTGGAATCCCAGACAAACAAATGCTTTACAATTTTATTTGTAAACAATTTACCAAATTTCACAATTACGTTTAGTATTATTCATAATTCAAAAATGGGAGAGAACATATGTGGTGAATAAATATTTGCAAATGTAATGTCTAATGACGCAATACATATATAAAGATATGATTGAAGTGCTTAAATATAACGCCCTTTCACATAAAATAATAACAATTCCGTTACATGCATTGAGATACGATGAAATGATATATGGTTGTACAAAAAGTTCTGAGTGATTTAATTCTGAAATAACTTTATAAATAATTGGACAGTGAGGGCAATTTGGAAAAATTTGCCAAAAGTGTTTTTGCTAACAGAAATCGTATTACTACACATACTTTATTATATATAATATAATTATATAGTATAATAAGCATTTAACCATTAACCGTTCAATTAACATGGCAAAAGTCTTTAACGATATAATTGGAACTGCACAGTGTATCCACAAGATGATGTCAATATTTGAGAATAAGTTTTAGTTCTTGAACAAAAACGCGTATTATTATTTTTGTAGCCGATTTATACAAAATTATAAAAGCTTTTCTGGTTGTTTTGTAACAGCAAATAAAACCTAGGTTTGCCGCTTCAATCACAAGCGTAAAAGACAAATTATAGATTAGCAATCACCGTCATCTCGCAAATGTATAGTTACGGCTACAAATGTTTATCCCATTAAAAAAGTTTTATAATCACAGCTGTTTCAAACGCGGTATCATAATTTGTGGAAAATATTATTTAATGGTATTCTGTACTTCATGATTGTATGGATGCGAAAGCCTTCACGGCGGTGCAAGTTTTTTGCAAAAAAAAAACAGTTCGAGATACGGATAAAGAGCGAGTGACGTTTGAAAAGGTGGAAATATTACCCGCAACGGTGATGTCAACAACGGCCCCCCAACACCATCCCTATCACACTCGCACGAGTATAAAAGCGACAACGCACGGGACAGTCACTTAATTTTAGAAGATTTTTTTCTGAAGATGTTTGTCGCAGTTGTGGACGAAACGTCAAGAGTTTCCGAACTCCGACCACGCCCTTATAACCCGAGAACAAATCACATGATTTATGAATGTATTAGATAAAAAACATGAAATATTGTTGCGTGCAATTTTGTTTCTTCAGGACAGCGCTTTCGTGTCTAAGAGCATCATTTATTAGAACTCAATTTGGGGAGTTTGATTTAAAGCAAGAAAATATTTAGTATTTAGCGACTTTTATTTATTTATGCACTAATCCGAAAATAAATTTTCGGATAATAACATTTGTTAACAACCGCATAATTGTGATTATATATAGGTATTTTTTTATAAACGTTATTACACAGGAAACAAATATATTGAAGCGCAAATTTGTTATGTTCAAAATTGTTTACATAAACTCTCTACGGAGAGAGAATAAATTATGTATGTTTCTCGTAAAGCTTGGATGATTTTTAACGTATTTTATTTCACCGACACTTACGACGGCCAAATAAATCTCTAACAGAAAATAACAAATAAACTTTGGCTCTGTGCTTTATAAACTCCTAGTCGCGACACCCTGTTTAAAACTTGTCCTTCGATTAATTTCTGAAGTGTTTTTCGATTTGCTCGTAAATTTAGAATAAAAACACGAACTGTTGCCATAGAAAACAAAAATCCCTTTGTTTGCAATTCTTTTCGTTCGGGCCTCTTCACTGTAATACCGAATACGTGCGAAACGTGATTGTTTAAGAACGACGGCGCATTTTCATGCCAAGTCCGTAGCCTTTTGCGCCGCTTCATTAAACCCGGCAGATGTTCCTTTTTTCGCAATAATTGTTTTCAAATTTAAATTACCTGCGAGCTCCCAGTTTTTGTTAACAACAATATATTTTCGTTGCCGTAGAGTTTTGAGAGTGTGTCTTATTTACGAGACAGGATCTCTTAGCAAGCGGACGCCCTAACGTGTAGTGATGCAATGCAAGTACATCAAAATAGAGACAAAACGTGATACTTAAGTGGAAACCATAGTTAATGTAAAAGCCTTCATAGAGTGTTTCACTTAGAAAAGATTAAGGTAGAATTATGAAGGATTTGCATTTATATTGTGTTAGTGGCAGTTTTCAGAAGACAATGTAGCTGCTTTAAGCGAGGGCGCCTTAGTCACAATTGCTCCAGGAAACTAAAATAAATAGCTTATAATTATATTCATATCACAGTTAAACAAGTTTACGTTATACCTGCAAAGAAAAAGTGAAATATATTCCGAGGTATTATTAAATGTTAAAGAAATTAATTTGCTTTCTACAGAGGTTACCACGAAATAACGACACTAGATAACTTTTAATGACAAACAAAAAAACGACTTAAGATCGAAAGCGGAAATAGATCAGTATTCGCAACTTGTAATGTGAAATAACAAAAAAGCCGAGATGAATAATTAAGCTTACAATTACATTTATATAAAAATTGCAAATAAATCTAAGATTGTCAAAACAATAACTAAAATTGATTAAAATATGAAAGAAAGTAAAATATTAGTTTATATTATTAATATCATACGGTACATATTACGTTCCGCTCGCACTCAGCACACTTTTCGTCGTATTCAAATTGGTTCAACCAAAAGTTAATGCAAAAAATGCGCTAAAATTTATTAAAATTTTTTTTTCTTTGGATAGAATTTAAAAAACTTTTTACATAATCAAATTGAAGTTTATTTAAGGACATTGGTGAAAGTCAAAATATTCGAGTCTTCTTGCCATTGAATATTATTATAAAACGATGATGTTTTGATCAAATTTAATGAAGACCGTGC
Organism: Sinelater perroti; assembly: GCA_036346155.1. Lineage (NCBI taxonomy): Eukaryota > Metazoa > Arthropoda > Insecta > Coleoptera > Elateridae > Sinelater > Sinelater perroti. The sequence goes on along the minus strand of JARFIY010000001.1, from coordinate 5,736,476 downwards.
ATAATTTTTTATATTATCCCAGATGGTTTTTATCGTCGCCATATCAAGGATATGACAGATTATAATATATTGTGTGGTTGGTTCTCAAGTTGTTAGGCCATGGTCAGAATTCGGAAACACTTGACGTTTCGTCCACAACTGCGGCGGACATTTTTAGAAGAAAATCTTCTAAAAATTAAGTTATTGTGACTTTGACTTCTTGGCGTAGTTCAGCTTTTTAACCTTTGTTCCTTTGTATGACCTGACACGTATGCTGGTTAACCGGTGCCAGGTCTCCCCCGTATCGCCTTACGGAAAAATCAGGATATCCGGGCTATTATGGCTGGTGCCACTATCTCGGCGTTATAATATCGGGCAATGTTTCACACGTACCAAGGAGTCTCAAATATGATCTTAAGTGTCCCATCTTAGACTACCTGGAGCTTCTGCATGGGAATTTTGTCAGCGTATTTTCACACCAGCACAGCGTGCATCATTATGGACCACAAAATATTCTTCTACATCACTATCTTATTGAGAAAACGTTGTAAACAGCGAGCGCGAGTGGATGTGCTATATCGTGTCTGATCAAGTTATCTCTAGTGCCCGCTTTTGACCCTGCAACGATTTATATTTAATTCTGCCGAGTTTTACACCAAATGTGTAAGTTAAAGACTTTTACTACATTTTTAAAATTTCTGATTAAAAACTCTCAAACATCATCACAAATTCTGTAAATACAGAATATGTACAACAATGGCTAAAATATGTATATACCCCAGTCCCAAATTTTATATAATCCACAACAACCTCAATTTGGAAATCAACAACCACTTCAATTCAATTATGCGCCGCTCCCGCAAACCAGTAACGTCATGTCGACGCCTCAACATCAGAACCCTCTGCTACCACCACAAAATTATACTAATATAAAATTCTTCTCTTCTGTCTCAGCCCCTAATCAAAATCCAAACCCGCACCTAATAACAGAAGCAACAGAACAAACAGATATCGATGACTCCTCCGAAGAGGAAGTAACAGAAAATCAAAACCAACACAAATGGCAACAATACAAAAAACCATACAAAAAACGAAGAACTACAGCCGAACGAACACAACCAGAAAATGCATTCAACACTCAAAATCGATTTACTGTACTAGCTAGCGGTAGCACACAAGAGACCCAACAAGATTCTAGTGAAAGTTCCGTACAAAAAATTCCCAAGCCCCTGCCTGTATACCTATACGGTGTTACGAATTATGCCCAAATGATCGAAAATCTAACAAAAGTCTTAGAGCGGGAACAATACAGCACTAAAGCACTTTCAAACAACACAATTAAAATAAATACTAATATTTCTGACTCCTATAGAAAACTAATCACCTATCTAAAAACTGAACGAATTATATACCATACCTATCAATTAAAGGATGAAAGAGCATACAAAGTGGTAATTCGAAATCTACATTACTCTGTTGACACCAAGGAAATTAAAGACGAACTAAAAGAGCACTGCCACACTGTACGAAATCTCACCAACATCAGACACAGAGCAACTAAAGAGCCTCTGTCTATGTTCTTTGTTGATTTAGAGCCGGCCCAGAATAATAAAAAAGTGTTTGAATTGAAGCACCTTAATTACCAACTAATAACCGTAGAACCGCCCAGAAAGAAAACCACAATAATACAGTGTACACGATGCCAGGCATATTGACATAGCAAAACTTACTGTACGAAGCCCATTCTCTGTGTAAAATGTGGAGGAGAACACAATACCACTGTCTGCAAGAAATCAAAGGAAACTCCCGCGCGATGTGCACTATGTCAAGGCCCACACCCCGCCAACTATAAGGGTTGTCAAGTGTATCAGCAACTACAAATAAATACAGGTAAATCGTCTAGTCTTCCAAGAACATCTATTGTAAAGACATCGAATACACCAATAATTGCGCAGCATGCATACACCTCAAATTTAAACAATGCAAGTTATGCCCAAGCAGCATCACAGCACCGCATGAATAGCCAACTCGAAGATAACAGCAACAATGACATCTCACTATCTCAGTTTTTAACTAAATTTGAAACAATGTTCACGCAGGTTATGAACCAGAACAGCACGATGCTTAATCTGCTCACCATATTAGTCAACAAATTTCAATAATGGATACTTTACGCATAGGATTATGGAATGCAAATGGACTAGCCCAGCATCGCATTAAGTCGAGCTCTTTCTTAAAAAACATAAAATTGACATCCTACTGATCTCAGAAACCCACTTCACTGAATACAGTTACTTAAATATCCATAATTATTCAACATACTCTACAAATCACCCAGACGGTACAGCCCATGCTGGCTCAGCAGTAATTATCAGTAATAAAATCTCTCACCACATAATGGAAAAATTCTCCACTGACTACTTACAAGGTACCATCCTCAACGTCAAGAGTATTACCGGTACACTAGTGTTTTCAGCCATATATAGTCCACCCACACATAATATTCGACAACACCAATGCGAAACATTCTTTCAAAAATTAGGGAATAAATTTATTCCTGGGGGGGACTATAACGTCAAAAACCCACTTTGGGGATCCAGACTAACTACCACTAAAGGCCGAGAACTGTTTAAGACGCTGCAGACACACTACTATGGCATATTGGCTACTGGTGAGTCCACATACTGGCCGTCAGATCCAAACCAGACTTTTGACACAATGGACTTCTTTGTCACCAAAGGCATCTCCTTAAATTACAGTAAAGTGGAAACCTGCTACGATCTTCTCTCTGATCATTATTCAATAATCGTCACATTGAACACATCAGTTATAACCAAACAAAAGAAACCCTCATTATACAATAGACACACGAACTGGAACATGTACAAAAAGTACCTCACTGCCAATATAGAAATTCCAGCTAATCTAAAGACACCAGACGAAGTTGACTTAGCCGTGGAGCACTTTAACAATATCGTACATCAAGCAGCTTATATTTCTACCCCAAGCGAACATCCCAAAGCAGAGCTTATTGAAAACTATCCCTTTTTACATTAAATCCAAGCTTGCCGAGAAGAGGAGAGCTAGGAATGTATGTCAACGAACCAAACATCCTGCGGACAAAACCAGACTAAATAGGCTAACCCGAGAACTCAAACAGGCACTCCAAGATTGGAAAAATAAAGCATTTAAAGAGTATGTAAGCAACCTTTCTCCATCTTCACATGATGAGTACACTCTATGGAAAGCTACTAGCAAATTTAAGCGTCCAAAAGTGCATATACCACCGATTCGTAAACATGGGCTCGAACAGATGACGAGAAGGCCGAGCTATTCGCGAACTACCTCTCCGATATCTTTCAAACTCACCCAATAGCAGTCCCTCATGAAGAAGAAACTGAGATTCTCGACTACCTACAGGCTCTTTGTCAATTAAGCCCGCCTGTACAACACCTTACACCTGCTGAAATAAAACTTGTGATTAAACATTTACATAACGTTAAAGCACCGGGCTACGATTTAATTACTGCTAAAGTCCTTAAAGAATTACCTCATCGAGCCATAATGGCTCTCACGCATATATTCAATGCAATTTTACGACTTCAGTATTTTCCAATCCAGTGGAAATTTGGGAAAATTATTCTTATCCTTAAACCGGGCAAACCCGCTTTACGAAGCCGCGTCCTACCGGCCGATAACCTTACTCCCATTACTCTCAAAAGTTCTAGAAAAACTAATCATACAAAGATTGTTACCCATAATTGTATATTATGAACTTATCCCACAACATCAGTTCGGATTCAGACAGCAACACGCTACCATAGAGCAGATACATAGAGTTGTAGATGTCATTGAGCAAGATATTGAAGAAAGCAGATACTGCGTGGCGGCCTTTCTTGATGTCAGCCAAGCATTCGAGAGGGTCTGGCATCCTGGCCTATTGTATAAAATCAAAAAAGTACTGCCCCACCAATACTACTTTTTTATCCGATCATATTTAAGTGAAAGGCACTTTCAAGTTAAACACAGCGACAGCTTGTCCAGTTTCCATCAAATTAAAGCAGGAGTTCCCCAGGGCAGCGTCATGGGACCTATCCTATACTTAATTTATACGGCAGACCTCCCTCATCAAGACCAGGTTGTCATTGCAACATATGCGGATGATACGGCATTATTAGTATCACATAGCGATCCACATCAAGCCTCCGCCATACTTCAACGCACTGCAGGAATGGCTCCTTGGTCGAAGATCGCATTTATCTTTAACTAACAAAGTGCTAGTGTATAAAACAGTGCTAATTCCAGTGTGGACTTACGGCATCCAACTGTGGGGCTGTGCAAAGCCGTCGAACACTGCAGTTATACAACGGTACCAAAACAAAGCTCTCCGCACTTTAGCCAACGCAGAATGGTTTGTATCCAACCTAACACTTCATAACAACCTTAAAATACCCTGGGTCAACGACGAAATCACCAGAAACATATCAAACTATGCTACCAGATTATCCAAACATCCCAATTATTTAGCACGCAACCTACTTGACAACGCCAATATTACCAGACGCCTAAATCGGTATAAAACATTTAAATTTACCAACTAGTTTTAATATTTAGTTTATCGGGGTCAGTCACTGGACGGTTTCCCGTCTCATGTCTTTGTAATTCTTCAATCACATTCGCTTGTTAGCCACTTGTCTAGTTGTAAATCTGATGTTTACTAAATAAATGAAAAAAACTATCTTATTGAGAAAGAGCAGTCGGTTTGGCGGATGAAACATGAAACTCAGGACTTGTCGGTCTGCCTTTTGTTTACGGCCCTCTCCACGTGGGGCTTCTAGGTAAGATTGGAGTCTAAAGCCACTCTAAGATTTTCCAAGATTCTGAGTGGTGTCAGGTTGTCACGCTAACGAAGTTTCATCCTGGTGAAGAATAGGACTCCTGTGCTCTGATCGGCGTAATTTCCTATACTTCACCGGTGGCACTAGTTTTCTAGTATTCTAAGATGCCTTTGGAGCCGACGAACTACCGCATGTGGACGCAGTGAGCTGATCAGCACCACTGTGTCGTCTGTATATTAGGCCATGAATGTTAAGGGCGTCGTCGACATGCTACCGGTTCCAGTTGTGTTTTGTGTTAGCATCTATTAGGTTTTATTTCTCTCCGTTCTGGAGTAGCCATTCTCTTGTAAGGCTTGTTCAGATGTTTCAGTTTCTTATCTAAGAATTGGGGTTAACATATTTGCCGTGCCCTATTTACCAAAGTTTCCACAAGCATTTTTTAAATTTTTTGTGGTGATTCGATTGCTTATGAATGTATCGGTCCGTATGCGTAGCTAAAACTTGCCTTAAGTGGTTCAGGGCGTTTTGGGTCGAAACTTGGATAAACTGGGACGTTATATCAAAACCGACCTCTTTTTGCAGCCGAATATTTTAGACATGGTTGACATAGTGTGCGAAGTCTTTGAGGTATGTGATAATGATATTGTTATTATTGAGTTCACGAAGACCATTTAGTTTTTCTCTGGGTAGCTTCTTCTTAGTACCCGACAAGATGTATGAGGTCTCGAGCTAAACTTCCCCTGATTTACTCGCTGGAAGATTTCGCATGTTTGCTTCTGTTAGCTATGATGTCCCGAGTGGAATGAATTCAGATGCTACCACAAATCTTTCTCTTTTGCTAAGGACATTGACGGCTTTCTAGCTAAATTTATGTGTGGAGAAGTTTATTACCGAACGTTTACAATCTACTTGTGCAGGAGCGCCTTCTTCTGTAGATGCTAAAATTTAAAATATTGTGTATTGGTGACAGCAACTTTTCCGCAGAATGGAATGTGATGAGATTATAAATCTTGCTAGCTCAGCCCGGTAATATTAACAACAGCACCACTATCCCCACCACATGCGCACAGGGAAGTAACTTAATTTTTAGAATATAATGTATCAAAACATCGACCATGAAAAACTTTGCATTTATCAGGTCATGATAGTTTCTGTTCTATCGTATTGAAGAAAATTTAATTTGTTTTATGATGCACGTAAGAAAAAGGCTGTAAGGCAGTACTGACATGTGTTGTAATTCTCACTCAATGTAACTTATTTGTATAATTAGCGGATGTTGTATTTCTCATAGATAGGCAGTTTTGTCGCTCTCTTTATTTGCATTTACGACGTGTTAATATTATATATTTCCAAACAAAACCTAAATTTATCAATAAGAAGATTTTATGCCACTACGGCGTTTATATAAATTTTTATTTTCCATTATAATTTTCACTACGGCTGCGGAAAATTTAACGATAATCCAAACAAAGGACTACATGTTATTAGGTCCTATTATGCGTATTATGTATTAAGGGAGGAGATTGGCACTATGACATGAGTTCATAGTTTTTAAAGTATTTGTAAATGCAAATGTAACACGTTTAAATAGTTAAGAGCGTGACACTACTAACTCTTCGAACCTTATTTCTAACAAACGATATAATGTTTTAGTTAAGGATACCGTCGACAAAAAATAATAGAAAATAAATTAACATTAGGATGTTTTAAGTCGGTTAAAGAGTAGTCTGGTAATTATTATGGTACTTTACCTTATAGATTATATGTAATAGTTGGCTAAATAAAAGAAGCGTAAAAAGTACAAGATATTGCGTATAGGAGAGAATTATGTGAACTATCACAATAATTTCCTCGCTTACCAAAGAGAAATGAAGTGATACATAAGTGAAGACCTATTGGTTGCTCAACAACTGTTTCACTTTATATGTTGAATTAAACGAAAATGATGTAGGAGTTTAACTCATATGACAATGAGGTACAGATAAAAATTAACGTCAACAAAATGCAAGAAAAATAAATTCTAAAACACCATAACTAATGTTTTCTTATTTGTTGTGATTAGTGTGAATATTGAGCATTTATTCCAGCAATTTGCTAATTTATTTGCTATTTTGCGGCTGACAAGAGTCTTAATGCAGTACATAACTGCGCATTGCAACATACTTTAAACTGCAAATAGTTTATCGGTTATTATAAAACAAAATACAGCTAAAGTGGCTTATAAAACATTTTTTAGTTGTCTTTTAGTCATTAAACATTTTTCTATTTAGAAATGGAACGTGTAAATCTTTTTTGCTCTATATAAATTCAAATTTTATAGTAATTTTCGCTGACAATAATTAATCTATACTAAAAGGAATTAATGAAAAATTTTTAAATCTTCAAATTAATAATGCTTTATACCGATATTTAATATTTGTGAAAACCATTGAATTAAAAAGTATCCTAAACATTTAACAATCAAAAAGAGTATATAGTAAAATATAAATTATAACACGGACAGCTTGTTAGACTACTTGCTGTAGTTGCATTACATTATATCATTGATAAAATATTGTAGCCCTTGTACTTTTAACATGTAGCGCACAAGTTAAAATCGTCTTTTTTCACCTTTTTACAATAAATAGAGGGCACTTAAATGCTAATAACTGGAAGTGGTTATTTCGTAAGGTTTTTAAAGTTTTTATTACATCTAAAGAGTGCCAGAAACGAGTTAATAAAAACTGTTTTCGTACTCATCCCCGTCTCCTTACAAATTATCGTATCTGATCTGACCTGTTTTAAGTACCTCATATGTAAACGATAAAGTTATTTATGCTTCTGAATTTTGGACTTGATTTTGAGCGGTCTCGAAACATTGCAACTTCAGGCGGTAGTACTGTCACCATATATACAATTACATAAACATTTTTCTGTCTAGTAATCTCATGAATCTTATTAATCGTTCTTTTATTTACTTCAAATAAAAGTGTTCGTGTTCGATAAAGTAATTTAAATTTATAAACAAAAAGGAAAGAAAAAGAAACGATAGTTCTGAAAGAGTGAAAGACTAAAGATTTTAAAAAATAGAAGACATTTGTGGATCGGGTATATAATGAAGTACATTGAGTTTAATATGAATATTTTTGAAGAATAATACTCGGAACGTTACATATAAACGGCCGCGACGACAACATTTAAATAATGTCTTGTGAAATATAGAAACTGACAATTACAGAGCGATGAAAAGAATTTCTTGCAATTACGTTAAATGAAAAGCTACCAACAGATAGATCTATGGATTGAGAAGAAAAAAGAAGAAATTATTTATTCCAATTTAGCTGCATCTTCCATTAATCGTTATAAGAAAATTATTTGCTTTTTTAAAAACTAACTCTGCGGACTTCAGTTAATTTACAAGTTTACGTGTATCGTGTTTGCTACCTAGTTTTGTGTTATTAACATACAAATAATTTATTGAAAAGCTATTGTTAGTTGTTCGCTTCTATTAGATTTGGCTTCTTCATAAAATATTTTCAGATTGACTAAGTTTTGTTTCGTTTGAAAAAGGAACCAAACGCTCATTTGAAAGTAAGCGAAGTATGACTTTTTTATGCGCATTATAGTTATTAGTTATAAATGAAATAACATTTTGTCAGATTATACTATCAATCTTATTAAATTAATAACATAAAAAATAAGTAATTAGAAAATTCAATTTACGTTTGGGCAAACAAACTAATTATAAGTTATATGCAGATTTCGCCTAAATTACCTTATAATTTAAATCCACATAGCTGATTGCTTTTTACAGTCATTTAATTTATTTTAGAGCAATTTAACTGTGCTAATTTCAATTACTTGGTACCACAAACCCATTATTCCAGTTGAAGTGTCAAAAATAACAATTACAAATTGCATTGAAATGGTTTGCAAATGGTTTAAAAGTTGGAAATTTTAATTATCTTAATAATTAAGTGAATTAATGGGTTTTCTAAATAAATATAATTTTATATTTATTTTCTAATAAATAAGTAAAAAAATTTTTCTGTATGGAAATAATAATATATATATATACATAAGCATCTAAGTGTTAGCGTTCGAGGTTATTAATTTTCGCTTTTCCTTTAAAAGTAGCTTTATCGGTGCACTTTGGCAGTTCAGCAAAACGAACAAGACTGTCTCTACAGACACGGCTGAAATGAAAAATCACGCTTACGTCAAATTTGTAATTTATGATTTGCGTTTGCACAGAGAAATGATTAAGAGGCTGCCAGGCATTCGCGGACTTTTTAAGAAATTAAATTCTAACGAAGACAAATTTTTAAGCGCCCTCGCCGGCTAATGAATTACTGGGGATGGCAGATGTTCTTAATTGAAGTGTCTTGCTATAATAATCCGCAGCAACAATTGTTAACAGCATGTCTTTGAGCTTAAAAACTCGTCATTGTTCATGTTTACTAAATTTCCATTTGCTGTATTTTGGAGTAATGTAAAAATTTCGAAAGTTTGAAATTCGATTATAACTTAAACCAACTAATTTTCAATGCTCGTAGAAGTTTAAAATTCAAGCAAAATTAGCATTAAACGTGGAGTATTAGAAAAAAATTAAATCTCTCCAAAACGGAACGCTCTTAGAAAATTTATTTGGGATAGAAAAAGCGTAAACTAAGACCACTGATACATAAATCACTTTTGTTTCGCAGCTGATGTATTCCTAGAAAATAAAGTATTTAGAGTTGGCATATTATAATATAGACGAGTAGACTTATTTAGATTACATAATAAAACTTGGTAAAGACAATCAAACTGGTAAAATACGCAAATGGATTTAAACGAAGTGGACAGTCGTTAGTAGGATCTGTAATTCAAGACTCAGAAATACTAGTAAACTTAAAGAGAATTATTTAATATATGTGCACCTTTCGTTTTGACATATGGCGTCAGGACAGGGCCGTTAACCATAAAATTAGCAAAAAAACTAAGAATAACTTAACGACCAATAAATAGAACATGTTATGTTCAGAATAAGCCTAGACAAAAAAAAAATAATTACAAACATAACCAGACAGAAAGTAATAACAGACGAAATGCATTCTTCAATAAAAGCTAAGACTGTGTAAACATAATGTGAGAGGATCATGAAGGAAATGGATAGATTATATTAAGGGAAAAGCTCGGAAAATTGATCATAGGCAGCACAAAACAGAACAGAATGGAAAAGAAGAAAGGAGGCATACGTTTCGAAATGGATAAATAAATGCCAAAAAAAAGACAAAGAAGAAGGGTAAAAGAAGAAGATGGCCTAACGGCTTTTTATTGTCCAAGCCTTAAATTTTTTTGCAATTTGCTGATAAGAAAAAAGATATACGTTTCATTTTTATCTAAAAATGTTTTTATATTATCATTTTATAAATGCATGTTTACATTATTCAGGATAACTTTAACATTACCTTCACTGTTATGGGTGATTAAAAAACAGATTAATCTATTTTGAAGGCTATAATTCGATGTGCTACCTTAACAACAAATGTTGAATATAATGTCTTTAGGTAGACCAACATAAATATTATAAATCATAATATTCTAATTTTAACTTTATGATTCATAATATTAGAACGGTTACTTGCACACAAAATTAATAGGGAGTGTTTACTGCTTTTGTATTTACGCTCATTTTTATGGATATCAGGGTAGATTTTGTATCAGTAATATATTTATTTACCACTAAAATCTAACAATTTAGTGTCATTGAGAAAATATAAAAAAAAGTATTTCAGCTAGTAAAATAATTTATTATGTAAAATAAAAGTGAATGCAAAAACCAAACATAAAATTTGGTAAAAGTGAAAGTAAGAGACTATTTCGGTTAAAATATTTTTTTTTATATTGTAAGTTTACAATGCAATCTGTTTTTTACAAACAATAAGCATATTTTCTGAATTTGTACAAGTGACATGCAGAGGTGTGCTCCAACGAGCATGTGAAAACTTAATAACTTAATACTAATGATGCTGAAACTATCTTATGTCATGTCCTACAATCTACAAAATTAACGTCTATACACCAAATCTAAAGGCATCTTTCGTTTTAATCGTTTTGTTTGCTGACTGTTGTCAAGTAAAGTAATTGCTAACACATTGGGGTGCACTTCTAGGCGTTGAATGTATTTTTCACTGAACTGCACAATTACGTCACTAGTTTTATGCACTTCGAGATCGTTGTAAATATCTTTATTCGAGACGAACCACGGAGCACCAGTCACTACACGCAATAACTTCGCCTGGAATCTTTCAAGGATTGCAATGTTAGATGTTGATGCAGTTCCCCATAACTGTAACCCGTAGGTCCAGATAGGTTTGAAGACGACATTGTACGCAAGAAGTTTGTTGCGGAGAGACAGCTGTGATTTCCGTCCGAGTAACCAATAATGTTTCCTGAATTTCAAATCTAATTGCTTACGTTTGTTCCAGATATGCGTTCGCCACGTTAGCCCTTTATCTAAATGCATGCCGAGGTATTTTACGGAGTCTGTGGTAGGAACTAGTTTATTATTTATCGATACTGTCGGTAATTCTCCTCGACATTTGGTGAATACTATGTGGTTCGACTTAGTCTCATTGATTCCGATACGCCATTTTTTTGTCCATTTCTCGATATCATTGATACTTCTTTGTAGTATATTTGTCGCTTCGATGGGGTTCTCATGTACCGCTAGAATGGCAGTATCGTCAGCAAATGTTGTTGTGATGTCTATGTTTGTCGGTAGATCGGCTGTATAGATCAGGCATAGTATCGGAGCCAACACGCTGCCCTGTGGAACTCCTGATGTTATCGGGTATAAACTTGTTACTTCATTTTCATATCTTACTCTGAAATACCTTTCTTGCAAGTATGTTTTTAGAATATTATATAATGCCCCCGGGAGGCTTTTTTTTAGTTTATAGAGTAACCCTTGATGCCAAACCTTATCGAAGGCTAACGTCCAGGAAAATTGATGGGCAGTATCTTCTGTCTTCAAATGTATTGTTTATAATATCGACCACTCGGTGCACTTGTTCAATGGTACTGTGATGGCTTCTGAAACCGAATTGATGGTCTGGAATAAGGTTTCGTTCAGCGATAATGTCTTGTAGCCTCCTTGCTAATAGTTTTTCAAATATCTTGCCCATTATCGGCAGAAGACTGATAGGTCGGTAAGAAGCAGGCTCGTTTGGCGGTTTTCCCGGTTTCTGTATCACTATTACTTCGGCCATTTTCCACTGCGCTGGGAAGTATTCAAGTCTGCAAGCAGCGTTGTAAATTTGTGTCAGCATCACAATTCCTTTTCTAGGTAACTCCTTTATAACCTGACCTGTGATCAGGTCATAACCTGGTGCTTTCTTTGGATTTATGTTAATTTTAATGACAGTTCTTACTTCTTGTAGTTTTAAAGGTTTTATGTGTTCACCAGGTTGTTGGAGTTCCTCTAGGAATGTACTAATCTTAATGTCTTCATTATCATCAGCTGGTGGAAAAGGTTTAAAAACCTCTCTCAGATGTTCTGCAAAGGCTTCGACTTTATCTTTCTCTGTCTTTGCCCATGTTCCGTCTGTTCTTCTAATGGGTGGAATTTGCTCGCTGGGTTGTTTTAGCATTTTGGTAGCTTTCCATAGGGCGTAGTTTGTATCTGCATTGGGTGTCAGGTTTTCTAAGTATTCCTTAAAAGAGTTATTTTTAAGTTCAGTTATAAACTCTTTTAGTTGTCTTGATGCCCGATTATAATTTGTCTTATCTTGTGGATGTCTCGTTTGCCAAATTTTTCTAAGGCGTCTCTTTTCTTTGATTTTTTCTCGTATAACTGGTGAGCAATTTATCTTCTTTTCCTTTTTTACTGGGGTGGTGTTGCTTCCTAAGCCGCTTCTTGAATTAACGTGGTAAACTTTTGGACTTCATCTTCCAGTTCATTTTCAGTCTTGAGTGATACTTTAAGGTTTACGTTTTTATCTATTAATTCTTTGAAATACTCCCAATCAGTTTTGTGATTGTAAAGTTTAATGGGCAGTTCTTTTTTGATTATTACTGAGTAGATGGTGGCTATAACCGGCGTGTGATAAGATGTTATATCATAATTTGGTTCGATGTTCAAATACCCAGGTCCAAAACCGTTAGTGACAAAGAAGTCTAAACAGTCGGGTATTTTCCTCGGATCTGTTGGCCAGTGGGTGGGTTTATATGTAAAGAGGTGATTAAGATGTAGCTCTTGGATAACGTCATAGAGAACTCTCCCTCTTCCTGGAGCTGTGATTCTCGAACCCCAGCTGGTGTTTTTTGCGTTGTAATCGCCCTCTGCCAGGAATCTATTACCAAGTTGAGTGAAAAGGTCAGTGAATGCATCTTTGTTGGCACGATGGTTTAGTGGACAATAGACCGCCGCGATGTTAATTGGTCCATACTAATCTTCTATTCCTACTACGACTGTCTGGAGGAAAGGTTCTTCTATTTTATTTATCAGGTGATGCTTTATAGAATTTCTTATGATGACTGAGGATCCGCCCCGAGCGTGGCGTTCAGTATCTGGATGGGCTGCGTTGTATACTGTGTAATGTGGTATTTTTAAGCTTGTGTTTGAGTTTAAATGACTTTCAGATATTAATAAAATATCTATTTTATTTTGTGATAGGAATAACTTTATTTCATACTTGTGACTCATGATGCCATTCGCATTCCATAAAGCAATCTTGTATAGTCATGCCATTTTACTTTTTGGATTGTTGGGCTTGATTCATGGCTTCTCTTAGCTGTCTCATTTCTTTGACTAATTCGGATATAGTTTGTTGCTGCTTATTTAGTGGTTGTTGCAGTTGTACATTTTGCTGTTGCAGGTGTAAATTTTGCTGATGTAATTTTAAAATATTGAATAACACAAAGTTATTTAGTAACTGTATTATTTAACATGTTTTAGTTTTAAGTATACGTAAGTAATATTTTGCATACTTCTGACATATGTTGTATGTGTTTCGAATTTTTAGGGCACAAATTTGAGTTTGGTGTTAACTGAATATGTTTTCAAAAAAAAAAAATTAATTATCCCATTGTTCTACACATTACATGGTATATTTATAATCAATATTAAATTTTTATTACAGTTTAGTTCGGTAATCATTTAATACTTTTTTTGTAAAAGACAATATTTGAATTAGTGTATTTCAATAAACACAATCAAAGTTCAAACATTAGTAATTTGATTATTAAGTTATTATATTACCGCGTTAAATATATTTTAAGATATTTTTACATACAGCAAAAATCTTCAATAAATAAAGCGTTCTTTAAAATTAGAACTTCAATCTTCAGCTACATCATGATTACCAAAAAAGATTAAAGATAGATCTAAATTATTTTAAAATTTAATTTAATTAGTACTCTCACTTACCAAATATTACTGTTTTCAATCGTAATAAAGAATGTATAGAAAATGCAATCCAAAAATGTATTTTTTAACGGTAGGGAATCGTTAAAGAGTTTTACAAGCAGTAACTTTCCGACGGAAATAAAGGGCATTAAAACGTCTTTAGCTCTTTTACGCATGAGATAATTATTCTGTTTCTCATAAATTTGTTATAGTTTCTAAATACTATTTTTTTATAAACTGTAATATTTGGAATAAAATTATTCTTCTTTAACACTGCACAGGAATGATACTAAAGTATGTCACTTTGAAGTAACCTTAGAGTAGCTTTTTCTTACTAGGCCCTTTATCGTTTTATCAAAAATCTTTTTATTCCTTTAACACGTTCTTCAATCAGTAGAAAGTAATTCTGCGAAAACATATAAACAATGTACGGATGATCTACGAGGTGCGTCAAGTTTTTAAGACTCCACATTGTTTTCCTGAAAAGGTTATTATCCAAGAAATTTGAAACTTCTATTAGTTCTCAACCTAATTTCCGTCTAGACGTGCACATTTTTCACAACGTCGTCGCCATAATTCCATAACTACTGAGAACACTTCTGTAGGGGTGTCCGCAATAGCGACTTAATTGGAAAATGAGCAGCCACGGAGAGCGTCCTTGACGGTCGAAAATTTACGGCGACACTACGTGTCAACATGCCTTGTGTTCATCGGTCAGCATTCTTGGGACCTACCTTGAATAAATTTTTCGCATTTTCAGGTCATCATGCAAAATAAACTCCACAAATTCTACAGAAATGTTAAATTTAGAGGCGACATCACACACACCTAATCGGCGATCTTCCATAACAACTTGCTCTACTCGCGCAATCAAAGTTTCGGTCTGGCTGGTTCGTGGTCGAGGCTGCTTCGGTTTGTCGTCACACAACTCTCGACCTTATTTAAATTTTTGCACCCACGAACGCACATTTTCAACATCCATAACGCCTTCACCGCATTTCTCACTCAATTGACGATAAATTTTGATGGGTGTTTTACCACGCAAGAGGGACAAACTGATGTTTTATTACGAAGGAAGAGAAAACAGATGATTACACGTTGTTCTTAAACACCAGATGACGCCATTTGAAGTATACAAAACAATATTTACTGCTATGGCGGTAATTCGACCTGTGTACATTGCATGGTGTTGCTATCTATATTACTAATTTGAAAATATTTCCCGTGTCTTTTAAATTTAACCACACTTTTTTACATATTCTTACTAATGATAAAAAAAATTTGTAAATCTCAGAATTTGAAAGTACCTTGTATTTGATTTGCACTATATAACTGACTAATTGTTTTTTAAAATTTTGTAATTGTACTAAAATACAAGACACGTTGTTATCTCAAACGTTAATTTTAAATATTATTTATAACTACATTCAACAAATATTTGTCTTCAATTGCTATACATACTCGAGCTCCGTCGACTATATTTTTTGTTATTTTCGGTAAGGTTCTAATAGAACGTCGAAAACGGCAAATGTTTGTTTTGAGTTACACAACTGTTTAGTTTGATGGCATAAATGTTATATTTTAGATACTCTCATAGTAGAAAGTTGAGGGCCGCTATATGGGTTGATGGCAGAAGCTAGATAATGTCGCCAAAACGGGAAATGAGATGACTTGGAAGTACGTACAAAATAGCAATTGCATGGTAAATTCCTTTATCTTTGTAAAACTACACATCCTTTAAATTTAAGTTTTCCTTTTGTAGGGTTAAAAAATTCGGATTATAGTGCGACAGCATTTACTAGTAACGATATTATCTGAATTGCCTTCAAAAAATACTTTTCAGACCCAAACAGCGTACCAAACCGTAATTCTGAGGTAATGTAATAGCCACTTTTGTATAATGTTATGGCTGTTGTTTTCTTAATTTTTGTAAAGTGTCAGTTATAGACCATAAAATATTTTTATAATATAAACGCACTGTTGCGTAGTGTAACGTTCTCCCATTAATTTACCAAATTCGTTTGAAACAACTGTAAAAGTGCAATTTTCTGCAACAAGTAATTGCGGTGACGGGCTGTTCAAATTAGTTAGTTGTTCATTGTCTACTCAGTATATGCAAAATAAGGACAAATATGTATCATTTTTAAAATTAACGGATCCAGCATTTTTATGTTTTTGTTTATAGAGATCGGCAAAAAGTCAAACTTGTAAAAAAAAAATTAAAACATGTAAAAGAAAAATTAAGCTTTATAAGAGGTGCCCCTCTAATAAAAACTGCTAAGATAAACTTAGGAAACTACACGAGGTATGCCTGGAAAATAATGAGACTGATTATAGAAAATTTGTTTAATTGAAGATATATACTTAATATTTTTGAAACCAACATCCTTGATCATCAGTACACTGTCGTCTGCGATTCTGTCACGCGTCGTACCCTGCACATTCATAACAGTTCGAAAATAGCGCTTTTTGAAAGTTTTCATATGATCTGAATCTTCACATGAAATTGATACAAGTTTTTTTCAGTTTGTCGATCAAAACTGAAGAAATAATTTAACACAAATTTTCCACATCTGCTAATACATCGTAACGATTTAATTCACAATAGACTTTAGAAGTTTCACTTTATTTGTTATCAATTTAACACACACATGTCGGTCAGAATCCAAAACCATTTTCATCTTAACTACATTTTTCTAAGAGACCTTGGTCATTCCCGATGCCCTCTCTTCCTTCTCTAAATACTTTTTATTTGATAAAGCATCTTTCCTATTGACTTTATGTATCATAGCAAGCACCTCGATTGCGCATTTTTCACGTTTAAATCGAAAGTATATCACTGATTAATACTGTGCTGCACTCTGACTCATAACTCAACGCTCAAACAGTTGTCCACTGTCAACTGTAAAGACGCATAAGCAAATGAGGGGAATCAGACCATTTACCTGACAACCGCCACTAACTATCAGTTTCAAAGACTCTGTCCCTCAATCTTTCTGCGTGAATCAAGAAAATCAAACTCATTACTTTCCGGGCATATATCGTAAGGATATTTGTAATATAATTGAAAGGCACATTAAATTTAATAATAAAAATTTAAGTTAAGGTGTTAAACGGCCTTTGTAAATAATCCATAAATGTCATTAGTAAGTCGGTTTTTTACATTAAGACCTTTTGTAAGACTTCTTGTGCACAACATTCAATCAGTTGATTTATATATTTAATGACCTTTTTGAAGTAATATTAAACAATTGTAATCTGTATATAGTAGAAATTAATTATAATTATCATTAAAGCTTATACAAATAAAGTATAAGAGAATCTAAAATAGTTGTATGTGTTTTAAATTGACTCTGGAAAATGAACTTGTTTTTCGGTTCCGAAAATAATCAGAAAGCCAAGTATTTGGCGAACCTACAGCTCTGAGTGATTTAAACTTTTGCAGTTTCAATATAGCCCATAAAAACTTTCCCAATTTCAGCGAATCAATAGGCGTTCGTCTGCATGGCGGCCCAAATATGATTTATTTGGCGAGTTTCCGATGACGCAATTGTGTTGTGCAAAACCGGTGCATTTACATGGCGATTGCACCCCAAAGATAGCTCCAGCGGAGGCCAATTTCCCGGTTAGCAAACTTGGACGGCTCGCTGTTAACTATAATTTTCGCCCTTTCCCCAGCGTGTAATAACGCCCTGGAACTGTGGCTCAAGAAGGGAATAAATCGCAGGCAGTGCAAAAAGTTGAAACAAAGTCCCCGCGCCGTGTTAAAAAATTTTCCGTAAACCTGTCAATGCCCCGAAGAAGTTTCGTTATCGGAGCAGCCTGCGATGTCGGCGAATATTCAGCAAGGCTCCCTTATCCAAACAAAATAGAAGAAATGAAATCGATCCATCAGGGGTATAATGTGGGGAATATAAATCTACAGAATATTCAAGTCTAAACAATAAATAATTAAAATAATAAAACAATGTTAAACTATCTTTTTATATTTTTATGCTAACACGTTATTATATAACTACAAATACTATATACATTTTATACCGAGTGGGGCAGAAGCATATGTCAAATAAAAATTTATTTCAGCAAAACTAAATGAATTATTAAATCGCTTCAAATTTTTTTATTAATGAAATATATGACTTAAATAATTAAATTTTCAAAATGACCTGCAATAACAATTATATGCTGGAGGCACGTGAGCAAATTGTCAAAAACCCGCTTTCCCATTTCATTTGTATTTGAGTTTATAACGTCAGTGATGCGTTTCTTCAGTTTTAAATCGAATATAGTATGTTTTAACTTTGACATAACCCAGAAAAAGTAGTCAAAAGAGTCAAATTGGGAAAATAAGGCGGCTAATCAATTTCTTTTCCTGTGACTTTTTGGCATCCAAAACAATTATATAGTTGTCAAAATAATAAGAAATAGGTTTCATATTATCTTTAGTTTGATGTGGACGAGAGCCATTATGTTGGAACTAAAAATCTTTCATCCAACCTTTTTGCTTTACTTGTCTAAATAATTTGTCGAAGATTTTGTTGCGGTAAATAAATAAATGAAGGCGCACAATACAGTTAAACGTTGTGAGTTTTGTATACCCCAAATCCAGTATTATGTCTATTACTATTTACGATAAAATGGCATTTATTAGAAAATAAAATCCATTTATGTTCTAAAGATTTGCTTTCAACCATTTGAACTACCAAATTAGCAAAATCAAACTTTCAAAATTCAACTCCAGAACTTATTGGCTGCTGTACTTGCAAAATGACATTCTTATGTGACCATACGTGCTGGGATGTGGATCACAGGTAATACCCCGTTATGTACTCTTTTTTACCTATCTAAACCCTTGAAATTAAAGCTGATATGGTACATTGGTGATTATTTTATGGCTGATTACTTCTGTATTTTGAAAAAGTAAATACTACTTTTATCTATGTTTGATGCTCGATCAAATGTTAATTATGGCACGGTTGTAACGCCTCGCGTGGGAGCACGACTTGCGAACTGATAGGTTAAGGCTCTCATATGTCCGACCTTACTGCCCGGTCGTCGCGCACCATCTCTGATGCGGAACGATGCGGCAAGCACCGCGCCTTAGACGACCGCCATTATTACCCATTGTTCGAGCGAGCGCAGGTACTCAATTATTTTTAGTGACTGAGTGAATGGAACCCGGGTCCGTCCGCATCGCAGTCCGAGCCTCAATCGCTTAGACCACTCTAGCTGTATCAAATTTACTGGTTTTATTTATAGTCATTATAGAGTTTGGTACTCAACGCTTGTTAGCTAGTATTATGTTACGTATAATTTGGTAAATTTTAATAGGATAAAATAACTTAAAAATAAAACTGGGTATTCTATTATCCCACATCAAGTCAATTCTCGTGTGAGCTAACTCCATAGATTACAGTTAGCTTTCCAAGAACCCTTTTACATTTGCGGTTTTTTCATTGGTAATTACAAAAAATCTGCTTGCCATTTTCCGTTATGAGAACCAGATATACATAAAACTACTAGCTCGTGTACTTTAGCTTTTGTAAGCGCGCGTGTATAGTAGGAATGTTGGTGGAGGACTGCTGTTGATGTCAATCGGCTTGTTATGGGTACCATCTCCTCCGCAGTTCCTAACATCACTAGTATAGTTATTCTGGCTTTTTCACTGCACGCAGATTTGTTTTTGCTCTAAAGCTGTAAATCGCTATTTCTAAATTGCCTGTCTATATAATCTCCGATAATAGTTTCTATAACTCGACAAAGCTTGTTTTTCTAGTCAATTTTATGGACTGGATATTTCAAGTTTAGTTTAAAAATGAATGATTTTGGGGTTGGTTGAGATGTAGATGTAGTTGATATTTTTTTATTCTGGTGATACTTGTTCGGTCTCTAATACTAATGTAGATCATGCACGATCAAGCTATGCAACACGTCTGTTGTGTCCTTTGGTTGAGGTAAACCACTTACTTTAATTGTAATAATTTAATTAATTTCCACTATGTATTTGTTTAGAATTATCTCTCTTCAGTCAATGACTATATTTATATGAGGTAGTTTTACTTACTATGACCAATTTCAACTGAGGTTTAGGAACGTATTTGTTGAATGTTATTACTCTTTTTATTTTAGTCCTCATTCTTTTGTAAGGCTTGTACCAGATTTTCTCCATATCTAAGAACTGAGGTTGACTTATTTCTCGTGTCGATCTAATATTTTCACAACCGTTTTTTTACTTATGCCTAATAATTCGATTGCTTGAGATGGTATAGGCCCGTATGCTTTGGTTTTCTATACATAGTATGTTATAAATGTTCATTTTCAACGAACTTAAAAAGTTTCTGAGTTCTATATGTCTGTCTGTCGGTTTGTCGGTCTGTCGGTCCGTCACAAAATTTGAGATTTTTTAAAGTTTGAAAATGTATTCTTATAGGAAATTTTATGCTGAATTCGAAAATGAAGTCAAAAACATTCTATGTCGAATAATTTTCGAGATATTCGATTTCAAATTTTCCCGAAATTCTAAATCGAAATCGAAAGGTTTTTTTAAGTTCGTTCTGGGATTGCTTACAAAGCAATCTCTTCGCCGGCCCCATGTTTCTATCTGAATATCTACTTTTAAAAAAGCAATTCTAAGTAATCTTTGTAAATTCTGTTAGTTAGGGCAACGTGCAATCGTGTTAGATGCAGAGCGATAATCTATCATTTGTCGTGCACTTGCAGCTTCATTTTCTGATAGATTTGTTATGTAGGTGTTGTTTGATCTCGACAACGCTGTAAGAAGGTAAACCTAGACAGTAACTGAGATTTTTTCTTATGTAAGTTTCTAAATTATCTCATCGATATATAAAGCTCGTAGAACCGTATCAAGCAAATGCAAAAACTATCAGAGTCAATGTTTTGATATATCGTATTATTTTTATTTAGACTGTCCTTCGAAGTTTCTAGGCAAATCGATAAAAGAGTTGATGTAGCAGAACACCGTTTATAAAAAGCCTTTTATTATATGGTAACATTGATGTGATTAATTTTTTAAATTGACATTAAGTGTTTTTAATGGGATCATCAAAAAAGAGACCTTTAATTTTAAATTTAAAAATTATAAGTCAAATGTTATATACCAAAATTTTAATATAAATCTTACATTACACTCTTGAATTAATTATATAAATAAAAATAATTATGAGTGCTGCTTCTGCTGCTGTCACACAAGTCAAAGTTCAACTCTAACTATACTATTGCTGTCAATGATGTAGTGATTTGAGGGAAGGGCTAATAAAATAAAAAAATGAGTCATTAATACTAAAAAAATTATTCTGCCTATAAAGACACATCATATATAATCCGAAATTTGTTGATTACGCACCGTGTGGTAAACCGAGAAGATTGCGGCTTCTAAGCATTGTAGGTAGAGATATCTAAGGAGATTCCCCTCGTAAACTGAGGGAGTGAGACAAGGCAGTGTACTAAGTCCATTATTATTTATATGTGCAATTAATAATGTTGCTAAAGAACCAACAAAACATACAACAGATGTATATATGTATATATGTATATATGTATGTATATATATATATATATATATATATATATATATTATTTATATATCAATATATACGAAAATTCTCGACGTTTCGGCATCGGCTTTGATGCCATTTTCAAGAGGTTAGCTCTTCACTGGGTCTCAATCTGCCTTACTCCCCAAGGAGAGCTATGGGTCTTTGAATAAGACTGAGCTGTGTGACCAGCTTGATCTTTTATAGGGCTGGAAGTGAAAGTTTGTTTGGCGAGATAGCGATTGGTGTTGGGGAAAGTTTGTAGGATTAATGTTGCGAATTGGCGTGCAATAGGACTTCAAATGACAGGCAAAGGCTGGTGTCATCTCTTGTGTTGAGGCACTGTGGGCGTTTTTCTATTTCAATTGCCTCACGTACTATTCTGCTGGTAAAGTGGGAAATGGGGGCAATGGTTTTAGCCCCAGAGAAATTAATTTTGTGGCCTGTCTCTTTACTGTGTTTGGCAAGTGCCGAACCATTATCGCCTTTCCGTACGGTCAGAGAATGCTCGTATATTCGGCTAGATATTTGCCGATTTGTTTGACCTATGTAGGTCCTGTGGCAGTCTCCACAAGGTATTTCATACACTCCTTGGAATTCATTGGGGCAGTGATCCTTTGCTGAGCGAATAAGCCCAGATATTTGGTTGTTGGTCGTAAAGACCGTGCGGATACTTTGCTGCATTAGTATGCGGCTTATTCTATCGGTGATGCCTCTGATGTAAGGTAGGAATGCTTTTTGGTGGTCAGGAGGGTTTTGGGATTGAGAGTTAGTGTTTTTATTTATATTTTTGATTATATTGGTTAAGGATTTGTTTGAATATCCATTTTGCAGTAGGGTGGTGGTAATGGATTTAATTTCTGTTTGGCAATTTTTCGTATCGGAAAGTCTGATGGATCTGGTTATGAGGGATTTTGCAACCGAATGGATTTGGCCAGGGTGGTGATGGGATTTGGCATTTAGGTAACGGTTACTGTGAGTGGGTTTTCTGTAGACAGTGTAATAAAAGCTGTCATTAGAAGGATTTCTTGTTATGAGAGTATCTAGGAAGGGGGGAATTGTTATGTTCAGTTTCCATGGCAAATTTGATATTGGTGTGGATTTGGTTGAGGTGGGAAAGGAATTCTGGAAGGGTCTTATTCAAAGACTCATAGCTCTCCTTGGGGAGTAGGCAGATTGAGACCCCGAGTGAAGAGCTAACCTCTTGAAAATGGCATCAAAGCCGATGCCGAAACGTCGTTTGCCAAATTCCTCCAGTGATTTTTGCTTTGCTTTATCTATTTTTTGAACTTTACACCTTTGGGAACCTTTTTATCTTGTGTTCTTATGTATTTTCTCTATAGTTTCTTCTTTTCTTTTACTTTTTCTTGTATCTCACAATTCCACTAAGATATTCTTTCCTTGTAGTTGCTGGTTTTGCTGCATCCACATGCTTTGCTTGCTTCATTTAATAGTAACTGTTTAAGTGTGTTTCAACTTTTATTTATATCATCACTTTTAGTAACTTATCCCTTTCTCTATTTGTTCCGTTACTTCCCTTACGTATTTTTTTCTTATTTTAAAATTTCTTAATTTATATACTTTTATTTTTACTTTTTGCATATCTTTTACTTTTTTATCGTGTATCTTCGCTTTGTTCTCTCTTATTCGTGCTACTACCAAATAATGGTCGCTACCAATTTTATATTCTCTTCGCACTTTGCAGTCCTTTATAACTTTTCTGTTCTCTTACTCTATAGTGATATAATCTATTATTGACTTTTCTCCTCTACTTTTCATCTCCCTCGTATACCTAGGTATTTCTTTATGTTGGAATATTGTATTTACTGTCAGAAAATTGTTATCTACACAAAATTCTAGCAATCTAGTTCCGTTATTGTTTTGCTTCTCTTCTTCATACTTCTCTGTTATCTTTTTCCATTTATTTACATCCCTCCCTATTCTGACGTTAAAATCACCTGCCAAAATTAATTACCTTTTTTTTGTTTTTGCATGTTCTTTGTAGTAACTCCCAAAAGTTATCTTTTTCTTTTTTACTCTCATTCTCATTTGGCCCATATGCTATTACAATAGTTTTTATTTTATTTTATCTTTCTATTTCTAGAGATAATATTTGTTAGAGTACACCTTCCCACTTCTTCACTTTTATTATCCTTCTTTTTTGTATTATACACCCTACTCCTGATTTTGACCTTTTCTTTCTTTCTACCCCGCTTTATATTACATGTCTCCATTATTTACAATTTGCTACCCTTTGGATTTCTTCTTTGTTTCAGTTAATGCTACAATTCCTATAATTTTCAATTAATTCTTGTTCTTTGCGTACCAAGTCTTTTTTATTTCATGTTGCACTTTTTTATTTTTCTTTCTATCTGCACATGCTTGGGATAATCCTCATCGATCTGTTTCTTTTAATTTTTTGAAATTTACAAAAATCTTTGTTCTCGTGCTCTTTAATCAGTTTAACAGTTAGTTGGTCTTTCCTTATCTTTCTTGTATTTTACAATTTGTCTTAGTTTATTTATATCATCTCTTGTATTGATATTGGCCCGAATCGATTTCATTGGCTTATATATTTTGTCTTCCATTTCTCTATCGTTTTCCTTCTTGTTGCCTTTTATTACCCTTATTACGACATTTTTCTTCCTAACCTTTCTCTCTAGAAGCTCTATTCTTTCTTGCTGAGTTTTAACCTTTTCTTTTAGCTTGACATTCTCCTTCCTTATGCGGTGCATGTCCGCTACTATAGCATCCATTTTATTAGTCATTTGTTTTATGTTTATATCTATTTGCTGAAACATTTTTTCTATATTTTCCATTTCTACTTTTCTTGTTCTTTTAGCTCCTCGTATTCTTATACTCATTCCCTGTATGTTACAGCACTGGGTATTTTTACTATTCATAATTGTTTATCGTGTCTAACCTGCTTTTTCTTCAACCAGCAGCACTTCCCATCCTTTTGAAAAATCCTACTTTACGTAAATACTCCAATTATTCAAAACTAACAACTCGATTGTGTTATTATTTTTATGACCGGTTATTTCCCGCCCGTATCAGTCAGAGATAGCGCCCCGTAGGCTTCAATGCGATACGCATTAAACGTCGAAAGCTTCACTTATATCCGGTTTTAACTTATGCACTAATATTATAATTAAACTTGCTTTTTATTTTTTGCCTTTCGCCGTTTTAATTTCAATAACATTTTAAATTAAAATATTTTTAAATTAATACCTAAAATATCCCACTTAATGGCTATTTTATTTTTTAAAACCTAAAATTCAATCTGTCATCTTTAGTTATAATTACAACTTACTTGTAAATTTAGATTATAAAGGCACACAATTTTAGTTTATTTACGAAGTGACAACGAAATCCAAAACATATTAATTCTTAGCCAAGTTGTAAAAAAAATTGTTTACTAAATCTTTTTTATAACAAATAATTACAAACTCTATAATACGGTGGGAAAGCTTTGGTGCGACTTTCTAATTTTTGCAATAAACTTTAAATGTTAGAGCATTATAATCGTATAGATTTATTATACGTTTAAGTTACAAAAAAAAAAACGAATCTGTGCAAGTAGTAAATAACCGCGTAACGTTCAGGCAGCTTAACTTAATATTTATATTTTTTATAACAATCATGCATAATTAAATGTCGATAATATATTTAATGTTAGGCAATTTTTATATAGATTGCGATATAAAGTTATTGTCAAAAATTACATATCTGTAAAGCGGATGTTTTAATAGAACAGATATTAAAAAAATTAGTTTGTTATTTGAGCCTATTTAAAGGTTAAAATTTTATTCAATTCTATCTCAAGCAACAATAAGCAAGAGAATGGCCATTAGTGCTATTAACGCGGTTTCAAGAAATCTTAAGGATTATAAGAGCTGAGCAAAGCAGCAGACTAGCAGCTTGAAGGAACCTCTTAAAAAGCCTATGTAGCAACAGTATTATTAATGAATCAAAACCAACTCGAAAGTTAAATGTTAAAATAGATTACAACAGTGACACCATTGTTAATTGTATAATTGAAAAAAAAGCATGTAGGATGTTTAATCACGGTCTGTTTTTTTCGCTTGTGGCGAATTTGCAAATATTTCTTGACGCACAGACGAGTGTGCTATTTAACACAATCCGTTTGATTCTTCAACACTTCGTCAGTTCTTTTCGCAAAATTTGTCAAGAAAATGTGCAGCGACAATAAGCTATGCAAATGCTTTATTTGCAATATATATTATAAGTCACTTATATTGTTGTGGATATCCTGAGTCTCTGAAAAGCTACTCAGAAAAAAATCGACTACCAACTTTGGGACTACGGACTTTTCAATTGTTCTTTATGAGCCAGAAAACTGCAAATTATGGTTAGTGTAAAGATTTAGACATACAATTTGTAAAAATTTTTACTGTGGATGATTTTCATGGCCCAGTCATTCGGCAATCGGTCGGAATCAAGTGTGTTTTTGGTTTCGCCGGCAGTTGGCCGCATGTGGGCGACGGACAGCCTAGACGTTAGAGATGTTTTAGATATCTCGGCTACCAGACAAAGTTATGAGCAGGGCCTTCGGTTTTGACGGCAGTTGGTTGCACGTAGGCTTGGAAATAGTTTTAACAGAATTTTGATGTATAGAGGCAGCTTTGTTTCTTTTTATTTGACCTCATGATTACAAATGAATTGCACATTAACCAAATGATATGAATGTCGGTTAATACATAACATACATATATGCAAGTAATTTAATCTTAGAATTGATACATTAAATAACATAGTATTTGAGATAACCAAGGTTCTTATTTCTAGGTACTCTGTTTTTGCATAATTTACTTAAAATATTAAGCATTTTAATTTTAAATAACCGCCGTATTTTTAATTTCACTTAAATAACAAAAATATGTAGCCACTATAAATTAGTAAACAAATTTTACCCTTTAAGGATTTAGAGTTAGATACACTAGTTTTTCTTGAATAAAATTTTGTTACTTTGTTTTTATGTGAAAGCTGGTAAAACTGTATTTGCACTAACTTATCTTGTTTTTAATAATAAAATAATAAATAATTTTTGATGAACATCTTGTAATAGAAAATTATTTGTTATTATGCAGTAATTGGGTATTATAATCTGTTTTGATATTTACGATATTATATTTTATATTTTATTACATTTATATTTATACTAAATTTTGTTGATTTTCGATACATTATTTATTAAACATTAATTAATAATACTTTTGTTCATGTAAAAATCAGTTTGATTTTGAGTGTAAAAAAGCATAATATAATCATTAAAAAGTACGAAAGACATTAATGACCACGAAACATTGACCCTAAATTTTACACTCATATATAAATTTTAATGTAGTAAAAATTTTCAAAGCGATTAATAAGTTTCTAATTTTTTACTGTTAAGGCGCAGACTCTACTACAATAAGCTCGCTTTTACCTTTTGAAGAACTTTTTATTAGTAAAAGCTGACGATACAAAGTGCACAAAAGCAGAATTGTTCGTAAACCCTGCACGGTTCAAAGAACTTGGAAAATTTTACAGATTTTTCACTGCAAGTATAAAAAGGGGAATTTAGAAGCTGTAGGAACTCATTAAGTGGCGGTAGCAATTTAGCGGTATTTAGCAGTGTAGCGAAACATCAAAGGGCTTTGGTATTTAGTACAAATAACGCCTTTGCGGGAAAGTTCGCACTTCACAGCAGCGATTAAGTCGAGGGGTTTAAACTTAACTTAGCCTCGGGCTTATTTCGGTCGCATTGGCACCCTGCTTCTTTTAAAGGTCGGATTAGCACGTTTGAATACTTTCGAAACGTTGTTTGCACCATGGAAATTGTTGTAGTAATCTGACTGGCACTTACATCTCTCACATAAACAAGCAAAAAATACAATACTGCAAAGTCACGCATTTTGATTTATAATCTAATTTTAACTGACGGTGACGGAGAACAGGATGGAAATTACATGGAATGTGTGATATTAACCGCTACACCATTACCGAGTACGTGCCTGACCCGCTATTAATTAAACGACAAGTTTCTGGCTCGCGCTTTCCTAAGTGCGAATATGAATAGTTTACGAAGTTAAACAGTTTTCAGCACCGCCACGTTTGCATACACATTAATACTATTTCTACCAATTAGCAGAGTGCTGAATAATTTGTTATTCGTTAATTTTTGATGCGATAACAAATTGTCGTATTTCTTTTTTAGAACCACAAAAAAGAATATCAAAATAATGCTTAATGTTTATATGTATATATAACATTAAGTAAAGAAGCGTCTATTTAGAAAAAGCACGTTTTACAAAAAGGACAGCCATCGTTTCGATCTATCGCTTTAATTAACAAACACAGATATAAAACCAAGAATGTCTTTGTAATGTTTGTTCACTTTTTTGTCATTAAATGACCTACAATGTCCGTACTATTCTTTATTAATCTATCAAAGTAGTAATTGAATTAGAAATTAGTGATAAGAAACTTTTTATTATTGCGGAAAAATTAACTACGAACTAAGTTAGCAACTTTGTTATTGTAATATTCATATATAATAATGGACATCAAGTATTTAGACCATTTTATTAATATATAGAGCTACTACAAAAAAATCAAGGAGTTTGAAAAGGATATCACAAAGTATTACATAATATTATATAACATTAAATAACACATGAAAAGAAAGGGAAAACGCCTAAGTTTTTATTCACACTATCACAAATGTATAACGTGAGCGCCTCGTGCGACACGCTTTCAAAGTTCAAATGATCAAACTGTTGGCATTATTAACACGTATACCAGATTTTTAATCTCCAAAGAAAAAATATCGCAAATCTTGAAATCCGGACGACTGACCTCTCTTATTTTCTTTGCTCTACTAGTTACTAATACTTAATAAGCTATCGATAAAAACATTGAATAAGAGGTAATATCAGAAGAAATTATATGGGGAAGATTTAAAAGAAAATTAGACTCATTATTATTATTAATGTATATGTTTTAACGAACTAGCAAGTGACTTAAAAAAGTTCTATAGCCAAATATAGTCTCTTATCAAAAATTGTAAGTAAAATACAAACTCAACAAGAAAATCTTGATGGATAAGAAGCAACTATAATAGAAAGAAAAGCATTAGAGAAGAACATTGAATTGGTGATAAAAATGACAATAGTAATAGAATGTTGCTGCTTAAATAATTTTATGGTTTGAGTAAAAAGTAATCATATGATCATATTCTAGTAGAAAATAAAATGGAAGAATACTTTACAAGACGTAATAACCCGGAAAGAAGCAGACTACACATCTAATCATACATTAATACGAGCAAAATTAAAATTAGTATAACAGCTAATTACAAACTGAATATAAAAAAATTAATAAATAAATAAATTTAAAAATTTAGAACAGTAAAATATAAATATCTACAAAAAAGTCAATGCTATAGGTGATATAACAGCATTTAATATTGAGACAATTTGGGAAACACATTATCTGAAACTGCAAGAAAAATGATAAGCTATAAAAGAAGAAACAATAAATCCTATATATCAATATCAATAAAAACAAAGAAGGAAATCAGTAAAAGCAAGGTTTCTAACAAAAAAAAAAAAAATGTCTAAAAATAAATAACAGAAAGAATGTGTTAAAGAAAACAGAGAAGTACATAACCTGCCTGGCAAGATAAAAAGAAATTCATAAATCAAATGATAGACAAGGCAGAAACAGCAGCCAAAATAAAGATTTAAAATTTTATATAGGATAACAAAACAGTTAACAGGATTAAGCAATGCACTCTCAGCAACACTGATATAAACAAACTACTAGGACATATAAAGAAATAAAAGAAATAAAAGAAATGCTATAATTAAAAGAAACATATAAATATTACAGAAAAAGAAATATATAAAGAAAAAAGAAGATACACGATGGAAAATAGCAAAAATAGATAGTCTACAAGCAGAACTGATAAAAGTCCGCACAGTTTATTTAATAGAAATTCTTTATATACTGCTTGACATAACAATTAAAACTAAATATGCGAGAACTGGAAATCATTTACATTGTTTTATGTAGCTAGAAGAATAATGACCAGGATTATATTAGAAACTTATTATTATATTAAAAAAATATGTCGTTGAAAAACTAAGAAAAAATCAGAGAGGATTTAGATACATTCAATTTGTGTAGAGCATGTATGCACTTTAGTATAGTACTAGAGCAAATAGTAGAAATGAATAAAAAAATCTCTGTTAATTTTATGGACTTTGATTCATTAGATAAAACGCTAATGTAAAAGATACTAAAACAATATGGTATACCAAACAAATACATAGAAATGGTAAGATTATTTTATGATAACTCGCTCAAAAATTGTAATAAAAAAAGAAATGAGACAAGGGTATATGCTTTTCTCACTATTATTATTATCAAATTAAACAGTAATGCAAACAAACGTAAAAAAGGCCAAACTACTAATTAAAAATAAAGAAAGAAAATTAAAATAGAAGAAATTACTGATAAGGTTGAAAAATTCTGCTATTTAGGAAGTACAAAGGGTGGTACAAATAGACGTACAGGATTAGCATAGAATGTTTTAAAGTCACTACACAAACTTTAGATGTCAACATATATTAGTAAAAAAACGAAATTCCGGCTATTTTGCAGAATATGAAAAGTATGTTACTTTTTGGGGCAGAGACGTGAAAAGATACTGGCAGAGTTTCAAAGAGTAGAAATATTTATAAACAGATGCCTTGGAATTGTGTACGGATTTTTTTGGCTTGCAATAATTATCAAAGAATACTTACGGAAAATGACGGAAGAAGACGTAAATTGAAATAGACAGACCACATCTTCCAAAAATCAACAAAATATATAACAGGACAAGCTTTGGATTATAACAAATTAGGAAAAAGAAATAGAGGTAAACAAAACAACTTATGAAAAAGAACAGTTGTAGAAGAACTACAAATTACAAACTACAAATTAACTTGAAAGAAGAGAATAGAATTGCAAAAAAGAGAATGGAAGATACTGATCAATAAAATTGGACGGACTCAAGACAGTAAGACTAGCAACCTCGCCACAGACATGTTTACATGCTACTGAAACGTTTTTATGGAGCCTTTTGCTCCAGCGTAAAGCTGTGTGATATATGATAAAATGTTATCGTTAGTTTTTCACGCAATTATCATCCTGTCCATACCATGCACACCAATATTAAACAAGTTTCTTTACTTTATTAGAGAAGAAGTCAGACATTTGTACATTCAAGGGGAGTCTCAATAATTCAAGCGATATAAGTTTGTCTACACGCGCTTGATGCTTTTGTGTTTAGTTTTTTTCCCTTCACACTTTTTACTCACCACCTAATAGTCAACAGTGCCCATTCATTGATAAATGTCAATGAGAGCACAATCATCAGCCATTAGAAACTCAATAACAACGCGTTGTTTTAATTAAATGTCCATGTAATATGTCCTATTGGTCACTGTCCCAGAAACATATGATGTTACTGGGTATTTTCATAATCAATGTGCTCCAAAGAAATATGACCAGACATTTCAGTTAGATAAAAATTTTTAAATTTTCTTGGTATTTATAATAATCTACTACATAATGTAGTTCTCTTATGTCCGTAAGTGTTGACAATTGGTAATGTAGTTACTATTTGGTTAAGAGTTTTGTTAAGATTTTTTTAAGATTTTTGATATTCTACTGTAAATGAATCGTACAACTCTTATTATTATTCTGTTTTCTCGTAAGTTCCTATTCTAATATTGAATTTCAGCTGACTGAAGACATGTTTTTCATCTTTTCATCAAAACTCATGTTTCTCTGCCTCGCAATAGTGTTGAAGGATAGACTGTTTTGTACACTTGCAACTTCGTTTGTCGGGTTGCTTCTTTCTTGTTTAAGAATTAAATGAACGTACAGATCTTAGAAAGCTCTACGTAAAGTTCCTATTCTATTATCTAATTCATGGTTAAGTGTTTCAAGATTATTTATAGTGCTATCCAGATATTTGTAATTATTCAGTTGTCCTGGGTATTACCAATTTTTATATTAATTTTTAATTACTTATATACTACTGCTGTAACTTTAGTTTTTCTTATATTAAGTTGTATATTGTATTGAGTAAAGACTTTTTCCTACTTTTTCAAATTAGCCCAGAAATATTTCTTTGTGGGTAATATTAATAATCAATATGAAAAACAGATAGCTAAATACTTAATTTGTAATAAACGTTACAGAGATAACATTTCCTGTTATAACTGTATTAATAGTGTTTATATATTTACTTTTGATAGCTTCTATTAGTTTTAAATCAACATATTTATTTTTAAGTCATATCCGTATATCTCTTTTAATAGTATCAAACGCTTTCTTTAAATCGATAAAGCGTAGGAATACTTTTATGTTTTCCCTTAATAATTTTTTCGTTAGCTATTATAAAATAAACATGCAGTCTAGTTTATTATGTCCAGGTCTGAAACTACTTTGAGCATCTCCGAATTGTGACATTATTGAATGTCTTAACTTATTTTCTAATATTTTTTTATATGATTTGGTAGCCATATTTAAGAAAGGCATACCTCTGTAGATCAAGCATTGCCGATTATTACCTTTCATATATTTGTAGTATTATGGTGTTCCAGTATTTTAGAGTCTTTCTTTGTGTTCGAGGCTATATTGCCTTTCAAAGAATTCTAACATCTAAGATGTTGACAAGTTGCAACCTATAGCCTTCTCTACTTTCCTTTTTGCAATTTCTTTAAATTCTGTTGATTTGTATGTATTAATTAGTATATGTGTATTTTCTTTGTGCTGTCGTCGGTATTTCTTACTTTAGCGTTATGAAAGTCGCATTTCTCATAGGTTAGCAGATCTTTAAAGTATTCTTTTTGCCTAATTAATATATATTTATTTTCAACTAATGTAACTTTTTTGTTTGCTATTTGTTTTAATTTCACTACTTTATCTTCATAAATAATTTTATAGTCTTCTTTCTTGTTTTTATTATAGTTCTCTAGTTCATCGGTGGATTCTTTTTAGCCTTAAAATAGAATTTTGTTTAATTTAGCAATTTGCGATTTATATACCACCTATGTCTCTTCATTTCTGTTTAATTGGTAGTTCTTCTAAAGCTTGTTATTTGCACTAACTTCTCTATTTGTATCGCTTGGTTTTATTTGTGCCACTTACTTGCTTTGTTGTTTGGGTTAGTATTATTTATTTTTCTCTGTAGCGTTTTCTGACCAAACCATTCCTAATCTCCTAATCTTTAAAGTTTTATTTTTGTAGTCTATTATTTAGATATTATTTTTATTTCTCAATTACATAGTGACCCATTTCTAATTAAATCCCTTTTTTACTCTCACATCATTTGTTTCCTTTTTGACATTCCTTTGAATTAATACATAATCTGTTATCGATTAACCTCCCTCACTGACAACTTCTCTTGTTATTTTAAGAACTCTCGTAAAACGTTTTAGCGATAATAAAGTTGTTGTTTTGCCATGATTGTATAATGTGCCTTTTCCATGCGGTCTTAACTATTCTTTCTTATTTTGTGTTTATTGCTAACTCCAGAATTACAGTCACCCATCATATTTCTAAACCTTTTATTGTTTCTTGTAATTTCTTTAAAAAGAAGTTTTGTATAACAAATAGTTGACGTTAGTTCTATAAATAATTACTATTGTTAATATTTTTATTTTGAAAATTTGTAAGTACACTTAAGTACTCTTTTTTGTGTCATATTTTCATCCCTTTACCGAATTGCTATTTTTCGAGGTGGATTCAAATTATAACACCTCTGAATTTTTTCCCAAGACTAGGAACAGATAGAAACATGCGTTTTTTTCAAAATAAGCGCGCACTTTTTTGAATGCGTGACTCTGGCGGCAGCGGTGAGAGTTGGGACTGTTTTTGATACTTAAAATGGCAACGTTTTTATTACAAGAACAGTGTGTAATCATTAGTTTTCTCTATTTGCGTGGTGTGACACCGATTGAAATTCATCGACAGTTGAGTGAGACATGTGTGATGGTATTATGGATGTGTCTAATGTGCGTTTGTGGATACGACAGTTCAAAGAAGGTAGAACGTCGTGTGAAAACAAACCAAGATAATCTCGGCCTCGCACTGGCCCATCTGACGACATGACCAAGCGAATGGAGAAACTTGTTTTGGAGGATCGCCGAATGAGCGTGGAAGACATCGCCTCCAAAGTTGGCATTTTCGTGGAATCTGTGCACACAATATTGCATGAAAACCTGAAAATGCAAAAGTGTCCTTCAGGTGGGTGCCACGAATGCTGACAACTATGAAGTAATTTCTCATGCTCCCTACTCACTTGACATGGCTCCTCGCAACTTTTAGCTTTTTCAACAATGAAAGACACTGTCCGTGGTCGCAAATTCACTAGTCGTGCTGCTATTGCATTAACGATTTTCCAGTGGTTAAAGAAAACTTCTAAATAAGCGTTCTCAGTAGCCCTGGAATCAAGGCGTTGACGTTGTGAAAAATGTGTACAGCTGCAGGAAGATTAGGTTGAGAAGTGACACAAGCTTCACAGTTTTCGTGTGAATAATTTGTTAAAAAGAAAATCGAAGGTGTTATGATTTGAATGCACCTCGTATTTACTTTTATTAAACACAACATTCCTGCTCGTATCGTTATAATTTTTTCTACTCTATATATTAATAATTTTACATTATTTATAATTATAAAATTGTATTGCTGCTTTTTCTTTTTTCTAAACATCAAGTTTTAAAATCTATGATTACCACATAATCTTTTTTTCTATTAACCTTAATTTTTCTTTTGTCTTTAAATTCGTAGAGTTTGTCTTCTAGTTCGTTTGCCTTGCATGTAGATTTTTCTCTCTTCCATTTTCTTACTTATTTTCTTGGTTTTTCAAAATGTTTTTTAGTTTTTTCAGTCATTAACAGGCTTTAATTTTCTTTAAGTGTTCAATATCTATCTACAAATTTTCTTTGTTACTACCTGCAACTACTTTAGGCCATCTAAATATTTTCTTGCTTGTTTTTAAGGAACCGAGTTCTTCTTCTGCACTACTATTTAGGTTTATTTGTCTTACTGTTTATGGCCATATGAACTTTACTTTTGAACTATTTATTTTTAGCAAACAACATTTGTTTGATTAACTATGTTATTGCTTTATATAGTTGCTCTATCACGTGACCTGAAGTAGTCGTAATCGTTTTACGCTAAACTGCATTTTGTACACCATACGCTATTAACAAATGTTTGTTTAACATCGGCTTACTGCATTATACTGTACTATTTATTTTTTTTAATTTCAGAAATTATCTTGCTTAATTTATGATAATTCGTTAAAGTGTGTTGATAAAGCAATTAAGAAAGTTTTCATACGAAAAACACTAAATAAATAAATAGTATAATTAATTAGTTTTTAAAAATTAGTTCTAAATTATTAATTGTCTTGTAATAGCCTATTCGGGTTTATAGAAATCCTATAAATAAAACATATTTGTGTAAAAACAATTATTATTGTTTCTATATGAAATAAAAGCAAATCAAAACCATAATTTATTGTTTTTATTACCTTAATAGCAATTATTGTAAAAATTATTTTTTGTTAAAAGCAATTCTTTTAATTTGTTTGTTGTGTATTAATCAGCACATCAATGTATGAGTAATCATTATCAGACTGTTATCTAAATTTCCAAATTTAGTCCATCTTTCTGTAATATATTAGTACGTCTATAAAAATGATAATATTATTTTTTCTCTATGATATATTTAATGGAATGTTAATAGTATATTAAGTTGATTGTTGCTGTTCAATTTTTTTTATTTGTAAATAAATATGATAGTGGTATTTAGTTTTCTTGTGCAATTATAAGCTGTGCTTTTATTTTATCCAACACAAACAAATTAAAAATATAAAACAACATTTTGATACATTTGTTTTTATCTATATGAAGTCATATGATGAAAAAGTATGACCTTTTAACATTTTATCCATCTTTATTGCATAAACAACTGCCTTTTTATCTTTGTTTGTTTAAATGGTTTTCCTGGTATAAGAGTGTCCATAAACGTAATAATAACTTTCTAGGGATTTTATTCGCTACAGCAATAACAACCTTTTTGTCATTTCAGCAAAAACTTTCATTTGCCAAACATATAAATTACGTGCGTTGATATCTTTCTGAATATAATCCTACTACAAGGTTTAACAAATAGATAAAAAAATCTATAAATACTATGGGTTATGTTGCATGCATGCAATAATATTGTAAGTCGTCAAGTATTAACTTTATTTATTGGGTTACTGTACAGCCAACTACTTACATAATAAAATTGAATATAAACGATAGTTGGATTCTTGACTTAATGCTTTTATATTCTCATCTCAGATTCTCGCACGAGTGCAGGACTTAGTCAGCGGTGCCATTTTTCCGGAACGGACTTGGATATCGTCCGACACGGTAAGATCTTATTTAATTGATAGCTAGATCACCGTCTGTGCTAAAAGTTTGGGTTGAAGAATAAGACCACATTTCTGCTAGCACGGTACCTCCTTAAAGCTATTTAATACGTACATTACATTTTAGAGTATGTGTATTCTTGGCGTTGTTATAGATAACTAAATTTTCTTTTATGTAAATCTGGATTACAAGCGATCTGGGACTAGACTGATGTCCTCGTGCCGGTTATGTATTCTACTTGTGTGTTTTCTACTTTATCTTTGTTCTTTTTTAGGAGACGAGATTACTACTTGTCTTGGTTGCCTTATTGCCGTTTTTGACGAAAACAAACGCGCTTGAGCCTGCCGATTAAAACCCTTTTGTTATTGCCATTAATCTTAATTTCCGAAGTTTCTCGCTTCTCTCAATAACCTCTTACAACCTTGCGTCTAGCGGATAAGTAATCTGCGTTCGTGGTCACTTCATAGAAAAACGTTAGATGTAGTTGCAAGTTCTTTAAAAACAAACTTTACTTAAGTTTTTGCTGCACAATTAGACGCATGATTTGATTGAATTTTGAATCGTTTTATAACTTGGAATTTAAGTTTCCAGATCTTAATGGCCGTCTGAATGTCGAGTAAGGCAAGAAATAATATTTCGACTAAATGATTGATATTGCGGTATATAATAGCGACCTACAGCTGATGATATAATCATTTAACCATTCTGTTGGCCTAGGACTGTTAGGCCGGTATAAAGGTATATTAGATACTTAATAATCAGCATAATTTTTTGAAGTGTTCTAATTGGATATCCAGTAATTAATTAGATTGTTGTCTACAACAACATGTTTAATTGAGAAATCTAAATAAATATTAGATCCGAGGCAACCGTATGGGTTTCATATTAGAGATAGGAACAGATTTATGTTAGCAAGTAAATTGATCGGTGCACATTCGACTATACCTGAAATATGAAACCTAAGGCATGCTGATTATTTGAATGTTTGAATTAATCAGCAAAATTTTGAAACTGCGAAAAAGTATAATTTTGTTTTTGTTATTTTAGATCATCGAAACGAACTGCATTGCTAGGTTAAGTTTTTGCTACATTTGCTGATACATGGCTAGCACAACTTTTGGTAATTAGTGTCTGCATAGTCCATATGGTAGGATGTGACTAAATCGTATATTCTTAAGAACGTTTCACTTTAAGGGTTTTGTAAAATCCTCGATGTGTGGTAGGGATGGTAATCCCATTGGGGGCATAATAATTATCGCATAGATAAAGCTGCCGTTCTTGTTGAAGGGCACGCGAAACGATGATACCCATAGTTTCTTCTGTATCATTAAGTCAACATTTATATTTGCTTATTTTAATCGGTGTGGAGATAATTGGCGTGGTTTGTTATATGTTGGTGCACATTGTGTTTAACTACCTCTCTTCTAAATGCAAGTAGCCGCGTAAAATCCGAGAACTCTAATAGCCGTAATAGGTCCAGACAGCGTTTTAACGTTGGCTATTACAAATGTTCAATATCATAGTTATTAAGTATGCAATTTTTGTGGTCTTTTTGGTGACGTACATTCTGTAGTATTTGGAACTGCCGACATGTGCTCTGTTTATGAACG
The DNA here is from genome assembly GCA_036346155.1 of Sinelater perroti. Taxonomy (NCBI): domain Eukaryota; kingdom Metazoa; phylum Arthropoda; class Insecta; order Coleoptera; family Elateridae; genus Sinelater; species Sinelater perroti. The sequence goes on along the minus strand of JARFIY010000001.1, from coordinate 5,698,634 downwards.
ATTATACCTGTTTTCCAAAAACTATTTACATAGCGGGCAACATTTTATTGTTTTTTCTGAAATCTCCAGTCATACTACCAGAAGTAACCGTTTGATTTGCAGTTACGGTTTTGCTACGCGCCGCTGCATGGAAGGCACTTTTCAGTTAATGTTTGCGTTGCTCAATGGCGCTTTGATGTAGATCAACTTTTCAATTACTTACTCCAACCTGGAGATATTATCGTTAGTCACTATTACTACTTTTTTTTTGATTTCGGTTTAATTTTATGAACGCGAGCACCTTTACGCCCTTTTCGGTGGATTGTACTAGAAGTAGATTGCGTTAGATATCCGGGAAAAAGTTACTTAACAATGTCGCTTTAGTCAACCTGTAGCGGCGTTCTGTTACCAATTTTCTGTTCTTCCATTAGCCGTCGCGCATCAGTCACGTTCGAATTGGAAAGGTGCTCAACGCTCACTTTCTTCAGCGTCTCGTAATAGGATTCTTTCTAAAACTCTCTCCAGAATGTTTTCAACTATTTCTAGATGTTGGCGTTTCAAGTGTTATAATACCATGATATAATTCATGTTATCGTTTGTCACTTGCATTAATCAATATTGCACTTCCATCAACATAAATCAAAGATCTACTTTGCGAACCTGAATTCTGAAAACTCTATTTCATCGCTCGTCAAACTGTTTATATTGAGAACTTCGAAGTCTACGTTAAAATCAGCGTTTCTAGGTATATTTTGTCTGTTGTGATTAAATTAAATAAACGATTTGAGATAATGTTGCGGATGTCCAATCAAACGCTGAGTCGTCAAGTACTAAGATTATCCATTAGGTCGCTGTACAGGTAACTACTTAAAAAAAGAGGCTAAGTTTACTCTGTTTAACGTTCTTATAATCTTACCCCCAGTTCTTTCAACAGTGGGTCGGTTGCGCCCATTTTCCCAAAATGGGCTCTAATTTTTCCTAACGCAGTTTATTTAATTTATCCGGATTTCTGTCGCCACCATTCTAAATGTACTAAAACCGAATTAACAAAATTTTAAATAAGTATATACGATTACTTTTGACTAGTTCGGAAATGATCACTTAAGATATCCATACGCATTTTTGTTCAAACTGAGTGCACATTAAAAGAATTTTCTCAGTACCTCTTATCGTTTTATCTACAGGGCCATGTCGTATCATAATATGAAACCTAATAGCCATTGTGGTTAAATATGTATACTGGTTGGCTAGCAAATATTTACCCATCTCTTAATTCAACTACTTACTGCGTTATTGTTAACGATGTGAAATAATTATTTAATGTTTCTAGACGCATTAAAAAGCATATTACTACTTATTTATAAAGTAGTAGCTTTAAATTGAACTTTCTCTACTTTGCTATATAACCGCATTTTATAAAAGTATGCAATTAATCGAAAACCCTCAAAATTAAAACTTTTTATTAGTAGATCTTAATAAAGTGTTTAACAAATGTTTACCAAATTTAAATATAATAAAAACGGTGTAATTTTTTGTATTAAACAGATATACTTAAAAAATTTTGCTGGTTTCTCGTATAACAAAAACTTAATCTAGAAAAGTTTTAAAGAAAACGTAATTACATTACTCAAATTTATTTAGAAAAACTGTAATCCCAAAGAGTTTATTCAAGCACCAATGTAGATTTTTAAAAAAGGTGCCTCAACATTTCAAAAAATTTGTAGGGGTCTTCCGGCAACTGGCTCTAACTTTTTTTCAAAAAGGTATACAAATATACAATATATAAAATATATAATTAATTATATTTTAGTAGATAACGGAAAACTTATATTTTAAGAATTAATTAATATAAATAATAACGTAAAATTACTATTTAGAAAAAATTAAATATTAAAAAGTGCTAAGGCATTTTGTTGTTTGATATGATTTACAAATTACACTTGTTAACAAGACTATATTTGTCCATATTCTTTAACTTATTATATAAATGTTACATGCAGAAAGAACTATAGCTCCCGTGCTTGAACAAGTCTGAAGAAGTCTTAACATGTTTCGTACGTTTATTCGTAAATATGTAATTATGCGGTTATATGTAAAAACAAATAAGGATTAAATTAGGTCGGTTTGTTGTCATTTGTTAGTTTAATATTATATATATATATATATATATATATATATATATATATATATATATATATGTATATATATATAATATATAATATATATAATATAAATATATATATAATAATAATGTCTCGTAAGTGCATAGATGATGCGAATAGCTTTTATTAAAGGAAGTACAAGTAAGTCTTCGCAAAACAAAAATACCAAAGTATAATTGTGGAGCATTAACGCTGACGGCAGGAAAAGCTGCTACTGTAGCATTAAAATTAAAAACGGAGAGAAATTTTGGACTTCTAAATATAGCTGTGCACGTTGTGCTGTTATGCTAAAAAGTTGATTGATGCCAAGAACACTGCTGTGTCGTTTGTAGTTCCTAAGAAATAACGAGAACAAACAGACCATATCATGTAGTTGTATTTTTTTGTACCAAAATCTTTTACTTCTCTGACAAAAACAAAAATAAAATTGTATATCTCAGGTGCTTTCTGCTACTCGATTTCCAGGTTCAATATATTCAGCTGATTCAATTAAAGTACAAGATAATATAGAAACGGAAGGAACAACTGCAGTTCTATCTAGTAGTGATGAGAACATAAATAAAATCTAATAACTCATTTAGAATTAAAAGATCTGGTACGAGATTCACGTTTATCGAAAATTCAAACCGAGATACTAAGATCAAAAATGCAAAAACAAAAATTGTTAGCTCCAGATATGCATATTTTAGTATATCGTAGTCGCTAAAAATAATTATCATAATATTTATTAGCTAAAGAAGGTTTTTTTGCAATAATGTTATGTTACAAGCAAAATGTGAAATAATGGCGTATTTTCTTCGATTCTTAGCAACTGAGCCTAAAAGTTATTCTTTTACACATAGTAAACATTTACCCTTTAGTTAATGTTGGATATGTGTTTGTATAAGGAAATCCTATAAAAATACGGTACACCTTCTTGACAAGATTAATTACAGAAAGTATCAATTGTATATCCGTACTTATTTCAAAGTTGTGCTAATTAGAGATGTTTTGCAACTTGGACACCCAAAGCATTACTGTTTTATTTGTGAGTGAGACAGCCGGACAAGCAGTTTGCAATATGTTGTTAAACAATGGCCAACAAGAAAATGGCATATTCTTGGCCAAAGAACATAATTCACCTATAATCCATTCAGTAACTACGCAGAAAAATGTGTGCTAAAGCCAGGTCGACAATGTAGCATTTATAAGAATATTTTATATTTATCTCTTTGCGTTAAACAGTTGAATCTTCTTCTTCTTTGTCGTTTCCTTCATGCCCTTTCAGGCGTCAGATAAACAGTTGAATCAAAATTTAAAAACTCGCTTTTACAATATACACTATCATTAGTAGTGGAATGAAAACAAAATCGCCACTCCTAACCACAACAAGTTAGCCGCAGTACTAAATACGAGTGCTCAAAAATGAGTCAGGGTGTACCTGACTACTGAAATACCCGCACTTTTTTAAACCGGCCAATTAGAGAATTGTTTAAAATAAGCGGGTACTTCTGATAGTCTTATTACTATACGTATTCGCTGAATGGATAATAGTTCTCTTTGAACGTAAAATTATTTTTTATCTCTGTTGCGTATAAAATTGGGCTTGATAAAATATTTCGTCAAAGCAGCGAACAAAGGGCATGGATTTCATATCTTAAAGAGAAATTTTCCGGCTTAAACGTTGTATTACTCAAGGAGAGTACCTTTGTCGGATCTCAAATTAATCTTCTAATGCAAAATGCAACATTTGAAGTAATTTCGAACGGATTGCTTGAAAATCACTTAAAGCAAAAGTAAAGAAACTGAAAAATGTAAAAAGATTGTTGATGAACTCCTTGAAAGTTATCAAGCATTGAGTTATAACATAAACCTAAAAATAAATTTTTTAATTTTCCACTAGAACATTTTTCTTCCCCTAATCTTGATGATATTAGTAATGAACATGGAGAACGGTACTACCAAGACATTGGTGCTCTTGAGAAACGGTACTAAGGGAAGTAGAACCAAAATGTTTGCTTATTACTACTGGATACTGATATCTAAAAGTTTCTCAACCAAGTCCAAAAGAAAAGCGCAAAGAAGAACATTTTAGTTATAACAAATTAATTATTATACATAAAATTTTTTATTCATTCTTTGAGTTAATTTGTTTTCAAAACACAACGTCTTAAAAGTAAATTTTGTTTGCATCATAATTAGTACTATAATATAAAAATAATTATATATAAATAGTGAGCACTAAATAAAAAGTCAAATATTTGTTGTCCTGTGTTATAAAAATAAATTTTTGTTTATCTATCAAAACAGTTATAAAAAAAAGTTTAAATTTTATTTATATAAATTTACTATCGTTATATTTTTTTATATCTATTAACAATTTGTTTAAATTAAAATTACCTGACAACTTACAGTACAGGGTAATAGTAGTAGTGAAAAGGCTTATAAGAATAAATATAAAATCTTTTTGCTTCTTATATGCATTGTCGATAACACATCAATCTTGTATTCAAGTTTCTGTATTCAAGTCTCACCTTCTTACGATCAATATCAACGACTGCACGTGTGTTTTTTCGTAACTGTACTAAATCGCCTAACAGGGTAAACAGTAACAAACAATCTCTAATGTAACTGTATATTTAAAATGTTTTGTAAGTTTGCAATAAGACCGATCCATTCTTATAAGCAAATGTCTGTGCATGAAAATTCTGTATATAGATGTATATATATATATGTTCATTTCATGATACGTATTACAGTTTGATTAGAGATTTTACATCAGAAAGTCACAGATTTATTTTGAAAGTAAAAAATTATCTAATTGTGCCCTAAAATCTTTATCTTAATGAAAGTACTATACAATAAAGTACGTAATATGACACGTCTTCTTTGTTTTATTATATAAAGTAAAAATATAACTATAGAAATAGAAAATATTATAGCTATTATGAGGATTGCAAGAATCCTATATAATGACATTATGATATTCAAAACAAATTTAAAAATAATAGGGTGGTGCGAAAGCAATCAGTTTTAAATATAATAGTTTTTATTTAATATATAAAGGAAATATTAAATTTATAATCAAAAGGTATATCAATCTACTCTAGAGTATTATTTATCAGTCAAATTTCTTTTATCTTGTTGGTACCACACTTATGCTTTAGACCCAAAGAACAGACGATAACGTTCTACTTTTTGAAATATGGAAAGCTGGCGTCCGGTTAAGAAGTGATCTATTGATTGGAACAGATGGTAATTCAATAGTGCCAAATTGGAGGTTAACAATTCAGCTTCATTCAGTTCTTTAATGTTTTATTAGTTTCTTTGACTGTATACAGTAGAAATGCCTGTTTTCGATTGACCATACCAAATTATGCTTGCTCTTAGATGGCATAAAGTATAAATCTCGGCGATTGTAGCCTGACGTTCAGGAACTAGTTGAAAGTATGTCACACCTTTGTAGTTTCACCAGTCATAAAGTGTAACATTATATTTTTGATCAGGGTCTGCAACTTTTAAGGTGTATTATCCGATATTGCATCTTAACCTTCACGAATTATTTGAGCTTTATCAGCGGCGCTTCGCCTTAACTTCCATTAGTAGCAAAAAACGGACAAAAATATATTTATATCGTCTCCTCATTTAAGTTTAAATTTTGAGAAATAAGATTTAGTATAACATAGAATCATCTATCCCCTAATTTGTTTATTAATACCTGTAATCTGTTAAATAATTCAATTATTTCAACAATGTATTTAAAGTCAAAGGTAACTACTGAAAAAGCAAAGAGATTTTGTACCCCCCCCCCCCCCAATACACGAAAAAAGCATTGCAAAAAGCACTCTTTAATTCCTTAATAGTCCGCGGTGTGTCGAAAAGCTTCTGCCATTAGGTGTCTCTACATACAAAATCACAAAGGCCACATCGGCCATGGGATGTCATCATGTAATGAGATGAGGCGGTCTGAAAACATTTGTCCCATAACTGTTCGGGAAATTTTCGCCGTGTATGCGGTAGCACCATTTTATTGGAACTACAGTGGTGAATTTTCATGTCCATTGAATTTGGAGTGCGGGAAATTGCGTAACATCGCAGCATAGCGGAGAAGAAAAAGATAGCCCTATAATCCCAAATTTTGTAACAGCACAGCACACAATTATACGCTAACTTTAGAGTTGTCAAGAATTTTGTTGGCTCAATACCGAAAATTATGCTTATTGACATAGTCCGATAAATGAAAATGAGCTTCGTGACTACTGAGCATAACAATATCAGTTGGAACATTGCCATCATGCCTTTGCAAGCAGCCTGTCGGTCACATTATTTAAGTTCCTGAACCATATCAATTTATATGTATGAAAGATGAGAGATCGCACTCTAAAATTTTCTGCAGGCTCCGGTCGGATATTCACAAGGCGAGAACTTGTTTAGCGGAGAACATTGTAACGATATAACAACAGTCTACCTCACTACTACTATTCTCTTCTATATGACCTTCTCTGAAATGCCTACGAAATAGCTGCTGCGTCACAATTACAGAATTACAATTTTTAAAATAAGTCTTCAATACAAACACACGGTGTTCACTAGCCCATGTTATGATGGGCACTAATATGGTATGCCTTGTGCTGCTCAATATATTTTAGGTGGCAGTTAATTTAAAAAAGAGGAGACTATTCTGCCGGGCCCTGTACATTGCATAATTTGTTCTTAAATTGTCAGGTCATGTAGGTAATTTGCAAACCCTTAATGTTTAATTCACAGCTCCGGTAGGCATTTCTTTATGTTTGTTATCTGTTGCACAACTTAAGATGGTAAATGGTAATTTGTAAAGAGGCGATATTTTACTTCCACTTTCTTATTTATTGATGGAATGCATAAGAAAATGTTTAATATAAAAATTAAAAAATTGTATATAAAAGGTATGCATTACATCTAAAATTAATTTTTGTTTTAACTGCGCTTACTTAAATTTTAAATATAGTGAATTGGCCCACTAAGACATATTTTTATTTAATTAGAGAAATAATCAGCTGTCGTTTTACTTTAGAAATTGTTTAATACAACGAAAACTTTATTTACCGCATTCTTATATATTTAAGTAACTGCGAATTTTATAAAACACCATATAAATGCTTTTTAAAAAAATAACTACCTAAATCTGTTTAGACAAAAGGGTAATTATAATGCTACTGTAAAATATTCAAATAAATAGTAATATTTTTTGTTATATTTTTTAAATTATTATTGAACTCTTGTCCCGTCGACCTTTATGTATTTGATTTTACCTTTAGTTTACTTAGAGTTTTATAACATCCTAAAAGTCTAAAAAACGTAATATGATATCGGTAAGATATAGAAAGCATCTGTCAACGAGTTTGATAAATTACAGCTATCAAGCAACTTAAAAGTTTATTGATGACATCATCTTTGTCCAAGTAAAAGGAGCGTTTTTCATTAAAATGCAAAACATCCATTTATTTGTTGATATAATCCTATGTACAATTTTAAAATAGATCAAAGGCAGGTTTATCGCATTCCGCGCTTTTTAAATTAAATGAAGTGCAAAACTTAAAGATTTGTATTTACTTGAAATCTTGCATTTTTAAATATTCTCATTAGAACTTGTCAAACTAAAAGTAATATGTCAATTTTTTTATACGCGTCTTTAACAAATACTTCAAGCATTCCACTAATCCCTGACAGCAATGTTAATATTGTACTCAAGGCAATTTAAATGTTCTTATGCAGCTTTTTACAGACACTGATTATAATGAAATATTGAGCTGTAGGAGATTCTGAACATTTCGAATTCCGGCTAAGAGATCTACTATTATATAAAATGCTTTATTGCAGAAGTGTAGGACACAGCCATAGCTTTTATTTTCAATTAGGCTGAAACTGAAACTCACTGAGCCTAAAAATGAAGCAGCGCCATAAAATAAGTTTGCTATTTGAAGACAAACGCAGCCCGTTGTGCAGAATTTCAAGTGTTTTATCTTATGTTATGGTTGGCGATTCACTGGATGAGTGGGGCTATCAAGAAATATACGATCGCGCTATAAAACCCGGAGATTAAGTTACACTAAACAAGTTCACTTTATTTTAACCATAATGGAGACTAAACGCTTTCGACATCACCTAAAATGAACACGTACAAAGGATGACATAAAAGTGCAATATTTAATTAATTCATATCATTTGTCAAATTTTAACGGAATTGGCAGGCTTGCTGAAATTAACGCTCCTTGGAATTGATAACAGCGCTGTAGAATTGCTTTAATAAAGAACGAATTGAATATTGGGGTTATGCAAATTTTAGACGCGGGAGAGGTTTTTCTAATGTGAAAATGATCTGGAAACTAAAAAACAGCGGTGGCAATACATAAAAGTTTGGGCGTGGGTTTTTATCGTCTGCGCTTACAACTTTCGCTACCACTTTGGGATTTGTGTAACGTACCGCCCTCTTGCTTTGCATATTTCAATTGCCGTATCACAACCAGCAATAAATATTCGGTTAAAAATCAGTTCATTTGCATACTTATTTTATAAATTTATTTTTAGCTTTTAACAATAAAACGTCAACATCTTGTTTGCAGAATCATTTACAGTAGAAGGAGCTTTATTTAAAATAAATGAAACTGGACATACCAACAAAGAGTTTGTCGTATTCTTAACCATCTGCATCACTTATCTTACTTATTGCTAGTTGCTGTCGTAGTAAATAGAGGCAATATATTTCAAAAACAGAGCTATAAGTTTGCAGTCATTTGGGATTAACTGCTTTTATAATCTTCGAAACCGCAGTGTTTTAGGAAAACAAAACTGTTACCAGCTAGCTCTATTGCTTTTTGCTCAAAGGTAATTTCTTCTCGACAAATCAACAACTTTTTTTATTTTTGTCTGCGAACTAAAATTTATAGCTAATTTTGGGATACTTATACTTATAAATTTATAACGCGGTATATAATAAATTATGCAAGATATTAAAATTATTTAACAGCATAAATCATGTAGAGGTTAAAAAATTAGATAAAATCACATTAAAAGTTTTGCAAAACAAAGGAAATTTTGATGTAAGATCTTTAAAACTTTGTTTCTGTAAATCTAATCTTTTACAATTTAAATCAGACTATAAAATAGTCTATAAGCTAATTTAATGATAAAGTTGGTTGATTTGTAGAGGATGGCGCTCACCGATGCTAACTTGCTATTATCTCCACCTATCGGTTGAGAATTATAAATTCATTTTGGAATTCAGGTTAGTTTATAGGTTCCAAGGTACTTTTCGCATTAATCTCGGAATGTCTGATTGTAGCGCTAGTGGTTCTAAGATGTCCTTGGATGGTTTGAAAGCCTATCATAGAGTCCGTGCGTTGGATAATTACGTTACTCACGTACGGGATGTTGAAGTTTGTATGTAGTGTGAAGTACATCATGCAGCATGGAGTATCGATAATAATTTTCAATATCTTAGAATGAAACCTTGAACAATGTCTACTTTAGAGTAACTAAAGCAGCCCCACAGTTTGCATCTGTATGTCCAGCTAAAAAGTTAGGCCTTTGTTACTAAAGGTGGTTCGCGATCTATGAGCCACCACGTTTTTTTGATTTATATATTTTGTGTTGCTTCTAAGTTAGACCTTTGCAATCTCAAATAGATCACTTTTTTAGATTGTGGTATAGTGATGTTGCTTATAAGAAGACACATTTTCCTCCATGTTATAAAAGTTTTATGTACTGACTTTGTTGTTTCATTTACATTAATTCTTCATTTTTCCAATCATTTGTATATTTTACGAATGTGCTTTTGCAGTAATTTTATAGCTCTTAAAGAGTCTTCATTGCAAGCAAGAACAGCAGTATCATCTGGAAATATTCTCATTTCTATAAAGGTTGTTGGTATATAGCCAGTAAACAGTAAATATAGAACTTGGCCAAAAAACTCTGCTTTAGGAGACTTTGGAGTAGAACTTTTGTTTTTGAATTTGTTTGAAAATGGCTTTAGAAAGGTAGTACTAAAAGAACGTAACATTGGTGATAAAATATTGGTTCTATTTTACCAACAACTTTTTTTGCCACACCTTGTCAAAAGCTTATCAGGCATCAGGGAATATTGCTGTGTAATACTGTTTACTTTCAAGGGAATTTTGAATGTTAGACATATGTGGTACTGTTGGATAGTGGAATGTTCTCGTCTGAATCCAAACCAAGTTTTGAGATACAATTATGTAGCGGTATAGTACTACATTTTCTAAAAGTTTAAACACTGTTGATAATAAGCTAATTGGGAGATCGTTTATTTTGTTTTAATATTACGATGATTTGCGCTATCTTCACTTGTAGGAGCCATTAAATAATTAGGTAATGCTAGTAGTTTTTCCCCTCTTCTAATAATTATTTAAGTATAGGACACGTTATAAAGTCGTAGCCTGAAGTTTTCTTTCAATACTCCACCGGATTTAATATTGCAGATTGGGGGTGATAGGTGTAGTGGGCCTACAAGGAAGGCTACTTCTAAATCTGTTTCTTTAAAGTTCAGCCTAAATACTTTTCTCGAATGTTGGCAAATACTGTTGCCGTCCCTGGAAGGAGAAGTTACATCTTACAAAAACGTATAGTTTTTTATTTCGTTCAGTTTTTATTTCATTTTATTGGAAAATCAATTTTTTGTTTCTATTGTATGATTTTTGCCACATTATCTTAGTTTTTTCCACAGTTCTATTACCTTTTTAGCAAAGTTTTGTGTGTAACTTTTCATTATCAGTATAATTTATCTTGCTGCTACTTGTACAGCGATTATCAATTTATTAATTTTACTTTTTAGTTCTTCAACAGTTCTTATACTTATATTAGTAGTATATTAGTGTTAGTGCACATATTCTTTGAAGGCATCCCAATATGTTTGTTTTTTACTTAACAATGGTTTAGCTTTTTTTTGCTAATTACTGTAGTACTGATAGTAAGTATGGATGCTGTGTTCTTACACCAAAGTCAAACTTTTTATCATTTTTTAATAGTCCCTAACTCCGTATATGAAAATTGAAAGGGCTTCGAGTATTTACTTGAATTTTTATTATTTTGTTTTATCTGAAATTCTTGATAAGCTAGAGAATTTGTTGTTTTCTGTTATATTAAATGATTGTTGTTTTCGTACGTTAGTAGTGTCCGTCTTTTAATTTTCAAGTTATTAACTCTTTGCCAAGCATTTTTTGGCCCACAATGTTTGCTCTTTTTCTAAGTCACTAATAATGTCCATTGAATTTTTTGGCATAATTTTTTGGTGTAGGATTAGCCTTGAATCGGCACTACAATTTTCAAAAGTTAAAAAGTGGCTATATTGATAGATTGGAATGTTTGTATTTGCAACGTTATAATTAGATTTACTTAAAGCAATACATAAAAAAAAGTAAAATAGCTAATTCTAGTTAATACACTGTTTTATAACTGCTTTAGGTTTACTGCAGAATTAAATAAACCAAAATTATTATTTATAGATTTAAAATAAGTCACCTCTTATGTACCTTACTCTTCTTCTGTGTCCTGGTGTAGATGGTGGATATACTTTTGATAGCTCTCTCGCGTGCTCCCTTACGAAAAGAATCAAAATCTTCGGACCATGAATGATAAAGTGACTTTCAATTCCAGCTTTTGAGCCCGTAGTGGTTAAGGATGCTGTTTCTTACATTCTATGGAGCACCAAAGATGGTCCTTAAGGCCCAATTCTGGATTACCTACAGAGGCATGATCGGATGGATGGTGATTTTATAAATCGTTAAGTTATTGCAAAAGGACAGTCAGATCTTAGAATAGACAAAGGAGTTAATGACCTGTTGGATTGTCTTAGCCTTTGCAACTGCTCGATCCACGTACGACTTCCAGGTGAGCTTCTCATCGCGCGTCGGTCCAAGCTAACGTACTTCTTCTCTTCAGGGTATCTCCCAACCAAATATTTTGTGTCGTCTGCATATTGAGCCATTGTAAGGAACATCGTCAAGATGTTCCGGACGTAGATGTTAAATAAAGTCAGAAATAGCACCGAACTTTGGGTGACACCGACACATAGAGGCAACTTTGATGATTTTACACCACCAAGTTTAGACTCACTCTTACGGCTAGAAAGAAAAAATCGAATCGACTGAAACAACCTTGAAGACGATGGTGTTGTGCCAAACCTTGTCCAAGGCGTTCACCATATTAAGAAAAACTGCTGCGATCGTGTGCTTCGTGTGGAAGCCTTTCGCTATTTTTCCCGGAGAAGTTTGTGTACGATGGAGTAGTCGGGAGCAAAATCCAAACTGATTTTTGAGAATCAGCGGAGCTCTTCAACGGCTGTCTTTAGCCAACGTGCTGATTTTTCCAGATTAGGGAAGCATTATGATCTTCCCAATTTTTCAGGGGCTCTTATAGTGTCAGAGACGGAGGACAGCCTTAGTGGTGATGACTACGACTGTTTTCTTTGGTAGCTATTAGATCAGAGTGCGTTACGCAGCTTCAAGTCTGTTTGATCAATTGTTTAACCATTGTACCATATATAATTACTAGGAAAAAACCCGTATGCATTGCGTAACATTTGATCATTACATTACATTACATATATGTAAGACGACTGTATTCATATATATCTGTTACAATTTAAGGTCATTGACTTTAAACGTTTTTAATTTATATTTAAGGTTTCATATATTAAGTGTTCTTCGATTGTGACAGATATATATGAATACAAACAGTCGTCTTAAATATATGTAATGATAATGAGAAATGATGTAATGATTAATGATAATGATAGAGATAATGTTGTAGGCGAGATAAGTGCAACAAATAAAAACATACAGGCGAGTGCCAAATTTAATTAGTAATGATGAATTTACTAGCAAAATTGACAACATTTTCTTGATAAATGTTGTCGTATTACTTGAGAATCTTTAAATCAAAAATTCAGTTTTTAATTTTTACAAAGATGTTACAGCCCAAAAAGTTTTATTTGCAATGATTGTTAACTTAAGTGACTGACATTCATAATATTTAAATTCATGATCTGAAAATACTTCGATGCATGTTTATGTTTCTAACATTGGACGTAATGATCTTGAGTAAAGAACAATTTGAGTGAGATTCAGCTATAATTTAATATGCAGTTTTAATTCTTATTGGTTTATACATTTTATTGCATTCAAAAATATTAGTTTTTTGTTTTGTCATAGTTTATACAAATTAAAACTGTGCGCTTGTAACTTGCAATACTTTAAAAGTGATTGCTTTTATTAATATTGTTTTTATAATTTTACAAAGTGTTAAACCGATTGATAAAAATATTAAAAATACAAAAATGATTTCTCCATTGCTTTTATTAGAAGAAGTGTTGATGGATATAGTGTTATTAACTTATAGTTTCGTACAAATGTGTGTGTATATTTTAAGCGTCGAGAGAAACGTTTGCTTTTTTAAATTCGGTTTATTCTCTGAAATCGTTTGTTTTAAGGCAATGGAATTACGATTTAATTAGTTTTAGAACCGTCACATATAATATATGTAAAGTATATCTATTCTTGTTGGAAACTGTTATGGAATTTGCATTCGAAATCGAACAGCAGCTCATACATTTTTCAGATGAATATAATAAATTGAAAGAGACGATCGATCTGGATCCTGGGTGGAGCGTGACTGACCAGCAAAATAAATAGGCATGACAAGGTCAGCAATCACTCTGACAGTGCATCAGGACTTACACTAAGCCCTTCGGCTTGAGAAACCGCCAACTGTTGACTAAATTAAAGGTTTAAAAACTGCTAAATAACATTATGCACGACAGCGCTGGCTTCCTGAGATTTTTTTCCGATTAAAAGAACTTCATTCAGAACAGAAAGGTAAATCACCAAAATAAACTGTTGCTTTTTTAAGATGAATATGAAGTATCTACTATCATGTGTACAACTTTTCCCGCCTGGTGACGGTGCTGAGATTTTTGAGAAGCGTAGGGATATAGTGGCACCGCATTTATGTGAGTAAGGCCTAAAGATAGAGGAAGTGAGCAAGATTCTTTTACAGTCCACAAAGCAAGAAGGACCCAAGCATGGCTACTCAACAATTTGTGTTACCACCGTTTCTCAGATTTGGAGCCACCCTCCAACTTCGACTGCAATTCTCTTAATTATTGCGTGTGGGTTGTGGTCGAGGCGAAAGTCAATGAAGGACATCATATCACCAAAGACAGGTTAAAGGCCTGTATCATGGAAGTAATGATACATATGGATAAGGAGAAAATTGTAGTGACTTGCAGCAGGTTGCCACCTTAAGTAGGTCGTGACTGCTGATGAAGGCTACATTATGTTTTGTGTAAATAAATTAAATTTTTTTGTATTCGAAGTTATTTTCATTGCTCACTGATCTTTGGATTTATGTCAATGATCCTGTATAATGAGAAGAAATGCAGGTACACTATGAATGTGAATTATATTAATAAAATATATAAACTTGCATTAGTAGAAAGTTTAAGATATCGTCATATTTATACAATTATTTTTGAAGATAATATGCTAAAAGTTAATATATAGCAAAATAATAAGTTAGTGCATTTTAAATATATTATAATTGGCGGCCAAATTGCGAGAGCAATTTGATAAGTCAGTGATTTTCTGCGTAGTAACTTTAAATGCAACACTGCTTCAGTCACCATCTGTTTATAGACTATTGTCAAATTTTGAGCAAGCTGCGTCATTTAGTTTGTGTTTGACAGCCATTGAAAGCAGACCACCTCGTGAATTTCATGTACTCATTAAGCATTGTTTTTTGCTTAAAAAAACATCAGTAAAATCAAGAAAAGGCTTGATAAATACCATGGGGACTCTGCATTATCAATTTCAATGGTTAAGTGGTTTACTGAATTCCATTGTAGTCGTATCAGCACAAGTGACGCCGGACGTTCAGGTCGCCCAAAAACGTCGTCACGCCGGAAATCCACGGAATGATAATTGGACGATCGGAGAATGAAAGTGCATGAGGTGGCTGAGGCTATAGGCATCTGAACTGAGCGGGTATATCACATTTTACATGAATATTTGCACATGAAAAAGCTATCCACGCGATAGGTGCTGCAATTGCTGACACTCGACCATAAGCGCAACCGCGTGACCACTTCAAAGGAGTGTTTGGCGATGTTCTACCGCAATCCGAACGACTTTTTGCACCATTTCGTAACCGCGGACAAAACATGAATCCATCACAACACATCAGAGACCAAGGAACAGTCAAAGCAGTGGACTTTTTCGGGTGAACGTGCACCAAAGAAGGCCAAGGTGGGTCTGTCGGCCAACAAGGTCATGGCGACAGTTTTTTGGGATGCACGGAGTGTCATTCACATCGATTACCTTGAAAAGAGTAAAACGATCACCGGCGAATATTACACAGAGCTGATGGACAGATTCGACATTGATTTGAAGCAAAAACTACCGCATTTGGCGAAGAAAAAAGTGCTCTTCCACCAAACCAATGCACAGATGCAGACGTGTGTAGTCGCCATGGCAAAAATCCATAAATTGGGCTACAAACTGCTACCCTATCCAGCATATTTTCCAGATTTAGCCTCTTGCCACTATTTCCTATTTCAAAACCTAAAAAAATGGCTTGGCGGTAAGAGATTTGGATCAAATGAAGAGGTCATCTCTGAAACAAACGCCTATTTTGAGGACCTTAAAAAACCTATTATTTGGAAGGGATAAAAAATTGGAAAAATGCTGGACTAAATGTATCGAACTAAAAGGAGACTATGTTGAGAAATAAAACGCTTTTTTGCCAAAAAAATATCTTTTATTCAAAAAGTCACTTACTTATTAAACTACATTTTAAAGTCCGTAATGTACATCTTGCATATTCTGCATTGCGCCAGCGTGGTCCCAATGTTTGAGGAGCGGGCTGCGGTGTAGAACTCGGGTTCATTCCCGATGCTCTCTGATACCTGGTGGATGGCCTGCTCAGTCACTAAAAATAACTAAATACCTGCGTTACTTTCAACAAGGGATGAAGATGACGGTGAAGATGCGGTGCTTGCCACATCGCCTCACATCAAATATGGTGCGCGACGACCGGACAGAAAGAACGAATATATAAAAGCCTTAACCTCTCAGTTCGCAGGTTGTGCTTCGACGTAGAGTGTTAGAGCTTTACTGTTATTATTTATATTTTGCATTCAGTTCAAAATTTGACACGAATGAGGTACGCGTGATGGTTCTATAGAATATATGTTTGAGGTTGTTTTAAAAATTTATTTAGGTTTATTAGTAATGCATACCAATTTAATGTTTTATGTTATATTACTGATTTATATGCTATACAATTAACCTGATTACTTTACTTTACTTCTGGTAAAGCCGCATAATGTCGTAATTCCGAAACTTTTATGGTTTGCCTGTGAACCTTCTTCGACAGCTAGAAGCTAAACATCATGAAGAGTACAAAACAACATGATATTAATATTATATGCAGTTATTTCAAAGCAAAAATCGGAAAGCGAAGAATATATAATATCATTAAAAATTACGGATTGGAAGATAGAAATGACTGATAAAAACTAGTTAAATTTTGTCAAGACGAAAAAATAGATGTAACTCAGTATATGTTTTTATTGCCACCTAGAAGACTATATAAATGTACTTCCTTACAATATAATCAACAACAAATAGTAAGAAACCAAATAGATTGTTTTTATCGGAAATTTTAAAACATTGTAATAAGTGCAAAAGTATGTTCTGGCACAGATATTACATCGGATTGTAAAATAAGCAAAGTAAAAAATATATAAACCGAATAAATCAAAGATTGACAGAGAAAACTAAAAATGCTAACATAAATTTACGCTTTAAGGGAATATTTTAATATAATCGAGCTCGACAAAATACAAACTTTAGAAAACGTGATAGCACGTAAAACAGGCAGTTTAATAATCTATCAAAAACATTTCAAAGCAAAGAAAGAATTATGAAAGTATGTATGACAAATGAAATAGTAGATTTAATGGCGGAAAAAAATAATATAAGCAGACAAATTAACAAAAATACCGACACAGATATAAAAATCAAAAAGAAAATAAGAGCAGCTTAAGAAGTTATAAAAAAAATGAACAATAATAAACCTGCAAAGCTTGCAACGCATAGCGAAGTGGCGAAGCAGTCTCCCAAATTTGAGAACCCTCTAGTTGACCTTTGACCAATCAGTTTCAAAATCACTAGCAAACAAGCATTTTTGGTCACCTGTCGTTTGGTGAAAACAGAATTTGGAAATTGCCAGCCGTTTTCGAGTTTTTGCTCGGACGGACGGATGGACAGACGGAGGAACAACATGAAGTTAGTAGGTGACTCCGCTTCGCTTCGCCACTTAATAAGAAGCTTAAAAAACTTATATAAGTAAATTATTCTCTGACACCACCGAGAAAAAAAGTCAAGACAATTATTTGTTTGATGATTTGAAAATTTTAATTTCAGAAGCAGAACAAGCAATAAAAATCTGGTGTGAACATCACACGAGTTTTCTTATCCTATTATTTAGGTAATTTTGGCAAAAATCCTAGGCTTCAATTTTTTTTTCGAGTTCCTATTTTACCAACTTTTACTTTAAATTCATGTTTATCTCATGATAACAAATCATTTTTATTCTCATGAATTTTTTGTATCTTTAACCGTTTAGATTCGCGACCAATTTTGCGACCTTGCGATCAAACGGCTCGGCCGATTTTTACCAAAAGCTTCGCACTGCGTCTCCTACCTACAAGTAACTTGCATACCAAATTTCAAGTCTATAGCTCTTACGGTTCTCGAGATATCCTGTTTACTGACAGACTGACAGACAAATAGAGACACACACACACATACACCATTATTATAGGATAAGGAAAGTAAAAACGTAGAAATAAAAAAAAATGCTTGGAAACAAAGAGTGAGTAATGAAATTTTGAGACGCATTTGAACGGAGAGAGAATTAGTAGACAACATAAAAAGAAAGTTTTCTTACTTTGGACACGTAATACAATACGAAAAATAGGTAACATTACTATGTATAATAGTAAAGATTCAAGGAAAAAAGCTGCTAGAAAGAAGAACATCTGTTAATGTTACAAACAATAATTTTCAATAGCAAATATTCAATATACCATAGAAATAAACCTATGAAATTTGAAAATAGCTTTTTAAAACTGTTTTTATTTTAAAACATTAAAACAAACAAAATATTTTAGTTGCATTTTTGAATTCCATGTATTTTTTAATGCCTTAAAAGCTTTAAATCCTAAATTGTTTACATGTTGCTTATTTGTTATTTTTATAGTTTTATGTAGATATCACATGGAAACAAATTTGCCTTTATAATAAACAATCATTTATTTTTTAACAAATTAATTTATAGTTTTATTAAAAAAATAAGTGTCTGTTCTCACAGAATAAAATTTGTTTAAGAAATTTATGATTAAATACTGTATTACAGTGTAGTTTGTAATTGTTGCATCCACTTTTTCAGAACAAATTAAAGTAGACAGGTTAAATTAATTTAATTTTAAATTAAAGTTACATAATATAAATGAGCTTTAAGCTATAAAAATGTAAATTACCTATTGAATAAATAAAAAATTTTATAATTATGACTCCATTTTGTTCTATTTTGTTCTCTACTACTTTACATTTTTAATTAATACACAATTATAAAGTGTTCTTAAAGATTACTCTATATATTTCCTGTAAAGCTAAGTAGCAAAAATTTAATACTTTTTAAATTTTAAGTTAATCTCTTGAAATAAAAATAGAACCGTCTTCTACTAATAATGAAAAATAGTCATTATATAAATAAAAAATAACATATTTTGTAACTTTACTACTTGTATAGTATTAATACATTTTATTGTAGAAATATTTCCAAATAGAAATCAATAACTAAATAATTAATTGTACCTAAAAATAATTTTATTTTGAAACTCCCATTAAGGCTGATGGTTACTCTATTGGTTGTCAATTACACTGACACTAATTACAATCACGTTTTGCTACATAAAGTGACCGAGCACACCGCTTGGCCACTACTTCAATTATTTATGAATGCTTTCAACCACAATCAATACAACGCCGTTCTTAAAGTTAATACATTGGATAGTACACACTTTTTAAATTAAAAAATAATAATAATACCAACGCAATGCATTCTTTTACAAAATTATTTTAAAATTTGTTTTAAGCAAAATTTATTATTGTTTAATGCGTAATATTACCTACGAGAGTGGAACGGTAAAATAAAATTGTAAATACAGGTTTATATCTATTTTCTTGTATGATTTTTTCTATGTTTTTTTAATGTTTTTATCTACTCTATTCATGCTTTGATACTTCTTTAAGATAGTTTTTGTTTAGATTCTCAAATAATTTGCTGGCAGACGTCTTGACTTTTTCACTTATTCAAAACTTTTCAAGAATAAATTTTTACCCTAGTTACAGAAGTTGTAAACAGACTATCAGACTTTTGCTAAACTTATTTAAATTAGACTGAAAAACTGTTTTCTAATGCATTATTCTTTGCTAACAGAAAGGCGTTGCCTATCCTGCAGACAACTTGTTCATATCCAGTTTTTTTCTTAAAATTTAATAAGTACACTTTAACATACCTACGATTTCTGTTACCTTTTACAATTTAACTTGCCTTTTTATTAAATTCATAAATTCTTATATTTATGGAGAAAAGTAATCTTATACCCTTATGCTTTTCACCATTCTATGTAAATTCTGCATTCTTCAAAATTAGTGGTTCAATCAACTTTTCCGTGTAAATTTAGATATCTGCACTCAATCGTCACGCCATTAAAGGGTCCTCGGTATTGAAAAACCGCCTCAGTTTTAGTCTATTTTTTATATAATAAAAAATAAAATCTATTGTGTTGCTACTAACATACTATAATATATCATTTTTAAACTTATTGAACATTTAATAGCGTCACGCTATCTACTCGCCCGTTAAGGTAAACATCCTCTCCATGCTTGAAGGTGGTCGCATAGAGCGGTACAAATTACTGTTGTCCAAATTTGTACTTGATGGACCTGAATATTTTCCTCATTTTCTTCTCGATGACAGAAAAAGATTGGCGTTTATATTTTGAAGTGTCTTTCAGACTAAAATTTTTTATGATACCACCGATACCATTTTAATATGGTTAAGAACAATAATCTTCCAACATAAAAACTATTTCCTCCAAATATTCATCAATACTCAAACCCTACGCAAGATTACAGCGTAAAATTGTCCAGTATTTTATTTTTAAACAAGAAAAAATTGTGAGCTTTTTCTACTGCCACACTTCACGAACAACTAATACCTAAATTATAAGTGTTGTCATTGTTAAACTAATAGTAGCTTAAAATTAATAGAAAACTTTTTTTAAACTAGCTTATTGCGGAAATAGCTTTGCAAATTGTATGTTGGATATAAATTTACATGTTTCTAAAATTCTTATTTTAAATATCCTCTAACAATTTTTAAAGCTTGAAAGTAGCTATGAAATTAAGAATTTCTTCAAGAAGATATTTACTGATTTTTTTGTGCGGTTTACGGGGTACCTTTTGATGAGGATATTTTTTGTCATTAAAGCTGAATCTTATTTTTTTGGCTGTTTTAATAAGGATTATTAAATGTTCAGTGTTATAGTATCGACTAAAATTTGCTTTGATTCGACTTTAAATTGCAATAGCCGAAATCTACTAAAAACCTATCAGAACAACTAAAACCATAAAAATTATACGATATAATTTATACTTTGTACATAAATTGGCGAGACTATGACGGTAACAATCCAGTAGAATTTAGAATTGTTTAGGAAAAAAAAATAAAAACTATACATTTGTCCTTTTAGACATTTTGAAGTATATATGAATTGCCACACTACCCTTTATTTGATTTTTTAATTGCATTTTTTTATTTTATTTTTTTTTGCAAAGATGGTGTGAGCAAAATAAATAATTTGCATTGCGTCATACTCGGCGCCCGATGCTTCTAGGAATACAGCTGAGGCGTACGTGTTTGCAATTATTCTATCAAGTTCGAGTACGCTGTTCTCAAAAGGTCGCGGCTATTCGAGTATATTAGGGGAATAGAAATAAATATGGCTCTGGCAGATTTCGAATTCAGACTCCGATTCCGGTTTAAGTGGAGCAAGCGGGAAAATGCAGGCGGGAGCTATGTTTACGTACATAATGTGCAGTTAGTTGAGTACGTGTGTGTATACATAAATAGTGTTATAATTTGTAACATTGTAAGTACAATAGATAAGTAGTTTTAAGTAAGTTAGTATGTTCTATTCACCACTACCAAGAGTAGAAACGTTAAAAATGGTGTCAAGTGTGTAGTATTTTTTCATTTGAATAGCGGTGAATAAATTAAAATCAATACAGAGAGGCATGACCGCAAAAAAGTAACGCTTTTCAACTTGTGAGTTGCGGAACTGGAACGTGAACTGAAGGAAGGGCATTTAGAAATTATTATAAGCAAAACGATATTACAGCTTCAACTTAAGGAAGCCTTATGGAACACTGGTGAGGATTTAGAATGTTTTCATTTTGAAATTTTGGTTGATATGAGCGCCACGCTGAGTGGGTTAACACAGATATCAACTTGAATATGAATCATTTAAAATCCGATTTGAATTCAAATGTGTCAGATATATATAAAAGGAGATTTGGACTCGAACATGGACGCACTAAATAATAAAATTGATCGCCTAGAAAAAACATTTTCCAGAGCAATCGATAAAATGATATCAAATGCGGTAGGAAATCAAAAGCGAAATTAACAAAGTAAAACTAGCGCTAGATGAGCAAGAAGAGAAAATTTATGTTTTTGAAGAGAAAATAAAAGAAACTGAAAGTAAGATCAGTGCCCCAATTAAGAACACTTCCAGTGGTGTGTCTGACGAATCTAATAAGCGCAGTCACAAAAGCCGGCAGGTGCAAGGGCAATTGTGTGATGGCAAGTCTTCTTATTGTTAGATAAATTATCAAAAACAGTTCGAGGCGGCTAGAGTGAATCGATGGTAAGATATTGAAAAGGCGATTGCTTTAATTGTTCGCGACGATGCTCTCGCAAAAATCAGGCGAAACTTTTCAAGAACAGCAACAAATGAATTTTAGAGGTACTAGCTGTCCGAATATTTATTGACGGCATTAACAATAGGGAACCTTTTGGTTAGCCCAAAAAAATTGATTGACACGCCCACGCATGCACTAGAATTTTAGGCTTCTAAAGAAACGCTCAAGAGCCGTAGCAATACGCGAGAACTGGCGGCAGATACTAAGAAACAGAATAAGGCATCCGTGGATTGTTTGGCAGGAAATAGTACAAACATATTCAGGAAACGAGAAGAGCAACTGCGCTGGCTGCGTTGTGGTAAGATGCGCTATATCAAAACTCGGTGAAAAACCACAAAGAGCTTCTGGGATCCTCTTAGAAGGAGAACGAAAACAGGTTAGTGAAAAAGGCCACAGAAACACAAACTGTGATTCTGGGGCATAATTATAATAATGCTTAAGTTAATGGTCGAGTAAATGAAAAGGTGCATGCTTTTCTACTAAACACAGGCGCAACGAAAGCGATTGTCACAACCAATATCATCGAAACATCCCAACGTTTTCTGATAATCAATTGGAAACTTTGGACAGCAACTGGAGCTTCAGCAAAGGTTTACGGAGAAATAGAAGCCCAAATAACCATCGAAAATGCTATCGTTAAACATCGTATAACGGTAACTCACATTGAAGATGGCGTAATTAATTTGTATTTTGATAACTTATGTATGTAAAATGGTCTTAAAAGATGCAGCACTGAAGATAAGGGGAGAAGCAATTATCCTTGATTATTGAGACGAAGTTGTAGCACAGGTAAGAGTAGCTTAGAACACCATCCTTTTAGAACGCAGTGAATTGGTAGTAGATGCAGTTTTAGATTGCAATCTCTCAAAAAAAGGGTCACTTTTATCGAACCGAATAATGATAAGAAGAAGACCTAAAAGAGGCACAATCCTCAGTCACTGTATTTCGGTCTCTTCGGTGATTCGTCATGTCGATAGTACCCAGTCAAGATCAGACAAGATACCTGAAGAACTGAGAACAGTGATTTCTACATCCTGCTGTAGCTTGAGTCTTAACCAACAGCAAAAAAATTGTTGCGCCAAAATCCAGGCGTGTTCCAATACGACAAGGGGTCAAAAGGCAGGACAAATATTGTGAGTTACAAAGTAGTGCTACTACCATACGCCAAAGTGTTACACAACTGACACCAGCCAAACGAAAAAGCAGAGAAGATAATTTTGGATATAGAAAAGAATGGCGTAATTTAACTTTTTACAAGCCCTTAATTAAAAAGAAGGACGGGCATATCAGATTTTGCGTAGATTATCGTCGGTTCAACGATGTTACAAAGAAAGACAGTTACCTACTACCGCGCATAAATGACACGTCGGACACCTTGGCCGGATACAAATGGTTTTCAAACTTATATCTAAAGAGCGAATATTGGCAAATCTAAATATTTACCAAAGACAAAGAAAACACATCTTTTATTGAGTCTAAACTATACCAGTTTACGGTGATGTAATTTGGACTTCGTAACACATCTTTGATTTTTGACATGTTAATGGAGGCAGTGCTTAATGGGCTATCCTAAAAAATATGTTTAGTGTATCTGGATGACATCATAGTGAGCGGGAGAACGTTCGAAGAGAAAATATAAAGCAGCTATTTTAACGGCAGAGAACACAAACATCTGAAAAATATATCGAAAAATGTATTGGTTCTTAGGGCGAAAATCTCAGATGTCGCTGGAGAGCAAAATATTATTATACAAAACCATACTCGTACCAGTCTGGTCCTACAAAATTCAGCTGTGGGGAACAGCAAGCAACTCTAATAGAGACATTTTAAGACGCTTTCAAGCTAAAACGCCGAGATTTATAGTTGATGTCCCATGGTATGTACATACGTCGAAATCTTGGTATTCTCATACGTTACTAAGATCGGTTTTGTGCCCACTCAAACTCGCTGGTCTATCATCTACTAAAAGAAGAGGAAGAAGAAGCCCAGACTCAAAAGATTCAAGACATCGAACCTACTAAATAGATTTGAGTGACTGTGCGAGTGTTATTATATTAGCTCTGAACCAAACTCGTTTGTTTTTTATTTAAGGAATTTGTTAATGAACAATTTATGTCATGTTTTGCATATAAAATATTATACCACTTACTAACTCAAGATTTTGTAAAAGAAGGTGTAACAAATGATACAAAACGGAACCACCAATTTTTTGTGACTGGTGTGAATATGAATGCGCAGAGATATACTAATGCTCACAAACACTATACTTTCTGGCCTGATAAGGAATCTTATTATACTCAATGAACAATCATCTGAAAACTAATGAGATAGGATGGATAGGCTACAAATGTGAATCGTCTGACTTCTGTGCCGCAATTTCAGCTGATACAGCCGTTCTATTTACTGGTGAACAAAAAAAAAATTATTGCAGTTACAGGAAAGTACGGAATAAATTAATTCTGTAATGTTATCAATAGGTTGTGTTAAGTCGAACAGAAATGTTCATATGCTGTCTTAATGATACATCTTGTTAGTAAGTTGCTCGATATAAATTTCACCCCACTTTGACGTCTTGTTATTTTTATACATAATTTTTTTCTAAGGTAATAAACTTGGTTTGTAGCTTAAAACAACAATATATAAAAGCTTAATATTTTAGTGGAGATACCAACTGACATATGAAAAATCGAAATGGGCTTTTCGTAAATATTTTAGTTCATGTAGTTAAATATAATCTAATTTTACATTCAAAAATTAGTTATAATTTATTAAGTGTTATAGAGCTTTTAAATATTGTTTAATCAAGCAGTTTACAGAATACTTAAGTTATATTTTAATTTTATAAGAAAATCCTGTTTAAGTATCCATTAGATTTACGTGGGCATTTTAGGTTGACCTTATTAGTTTACTAAAGACACTAACTAATCTCAAAATGGGCTAGTGTGACTTTCCATTTCACTTAGCTAATTTTTGCTTAGCAGTAATTTTATTCCAGTTTAATATTTTTAAGCTTTCAGCTCCATTGTAACTAATATTGTTTATGGAACAAAAAGGTTTAACAGCTTATGCGCATTTGCATATTTAAATGGCTTAATATTTATTAAAGTCGCTAGTAATTTATGGTATGTATGCATTTTTGTAACTTACTAAAATGTATTAATGTACTAAAAGTGTCACTATGCAAAATAATTCTCTACCTTTTAGCAATTTATGTATTTTTTTAAATTTGTGTGGTTAGTAAAACAAGTATTCAAAAAGAGCGTTAAGAATAAAAGCACAACTTCAAATATATAATTATATTGCAACTTTATTTATTTGTTGAATTTAATTTTGTTTTAAATTTAAAGTTTTTTACAGAAGTATTCGAAATTATTAAATTATTAAATTATAGTTAAGAAATTAAAAACTATTTAAAGTGTATAGAAGGCATTTGTATATTACTGGAGTGTGATTTCTAAACTGAAACGTAAAGCGTAATGTAATATTAAAACAAAGTGCGAACAAAAACTAAAATCAAAAACAACATATATTGCGCCCCAATCTCGATCCGCTTATTTTGCATCGTGTTTACATCGGTACGGTCAGCCTTTCCAGTCTCTGGACTGATTCACCCGTTACGTTGCTTGCGCAGATAACAGCCCTCCGGCCAAAATGTTCTTTTCGACAATCATAGCTTGCGCCAGATAGGAGCTTGAGCAGAGCTTGAGTGCAATCTGAATACTTACATTTTAGAGCATTGTATAATATATTGACTGGAGCGTGAACAGAGCGCAGTGTGGATCTGGTCTGATACTTCCTGATATAACGTTGATTTATATATTTGGTAGCTCGTAATAAATTTAGGGTAAAATAAAATAAAATTACAAAGACGCATGTGTACAATTGGCCATCAAGTACCACTAGATAAATAATATTTAAAATAATAAAAAACTGATAATATTAATAAATATTAAAAATATAAATAATAGGTTCCCCGTAACAAGCCTTGGAGGCCCTTTGGGGTCGTAACAGGATAGATCTACTACAATCTAGAGCCTACGGCACACAAGGGTAGTAACGTGGCTAGCGCTACGTACCGACTGCCTATTATTACCCCAGAGTTTGACCTCCAGGTACCCCATTTATTGCACCCTGAGTCCAGCTGCGTCGTAAGAATGCCAGCGATTGAATTGGTGAGAGCCGGATTTGAACCCGCAACTCTTGGTTTCGTAGTCTACCGATCTATCCACTAAACCACCACGGCTCATATATATAAATAAGAGAACAAATTAATTTAAAAAATATAAAGTAGGAAAGATATTAATAATAGAGCAACACTATGCAAACAAATAAATAAATCATGCATTAAAGATTTCTTATAATCGATTAAATGTAAGTTATTAATATAATAATAATATAATCAATGTGTATATACAATTACAGGTAGAAAACTGAGCAAAGAGAGCAATAAATTTACAGAAAAGCTTTCGCAAGAATAGCTGAAACCATTATGTACAGGGTCATCGAGGTAAATAAGGCTATATTGCCGAAAGGCCGTCTTATGCGTATGCGCAATCTTCTATTAGATAATACAATAACTTAGTTTCATATAGTCAACAACCCGCGATTGTCGTCAAAATGAATGGAAAATACGACCAAATAGCTGCTATACTCAAATCACTTTGCGCCGGAGTTTACGATATAGCCACAAAGAACAGTAAATTTGATCACTAGAAGTAGATAACTGCTAATAGGGAAACTCACAGCAAGCCATCTAATCGTAGAAGAAGTGATAAATTAGTTTGCAAATTAAAAGAGGAGGTTGATCAAAATCCTGGGTAGAGAATGACTGCTTTGGCAAAAGAAATGGGTATGGAGAAGTTTACGGTTAGTGTAGCAGTGAACCAGGACCTGTACTACAAGTCCTTCGTTCTAAGAAACCGCCTAAGTACTACTGAACGATATCAAGCATGACAGAGCTGGGTTTCTGAGATTCTTATCGAACGAAAACAACTTCATCCCGGACAGTCAAGGTAAATTATTAAAATGACCGTCACGCGTATAAAGTTTCTCGCTTCTGTGATGGTGACAGGGCTTGTGAGCAACGCAGGAAATGCCATGGCGCCCCAGTTCTTTGAAGAATACCTGAAGGTGACTATCAACAGCTATATGTGTTCCAGCTCACAAAAAAGACCCAAGCAAGGCTATACAACAATTTACCACTAGTCCCCCGACTTTTGGTTACCTTCTAGCCCCGACTGAAACTCTTAATTACTATGTGTAGGGCGTGGTTGAGGTCAACGAGAGCTATCATAAACCGAGGAGAGCTTAAGGGCTTCTATCATAGAGGTGATAACATATATGTATAAACAAGAGGGTTTAGGTCCTGCTTCAAGAATGTCGTCGCCGTTGATGGGGTACGTTGAATAGAAAGATTCTTGATGTTGTTTAATTTTATGTACCATAAATAAATTTAATGGTTTTTTGTATTTAATATTATTTTCATTGACGAGAACCCTGTGTAGAAAAGGGGTTATATCAAAAAGCAGATAAATAACAAACATTGTGAAATAGTTACGGAATTAAAAAAGAGAACAAAAAACAAAATGACTGGATCAGGCATAAAGATACTGAAGCAAGTGAAAAAAGCCAATGAAAACTTTATATGTTAGGCCTACACCACTCGACTGCAAATGATACATACATATTTATTGATGTAACTGTTGTAATTGTTTCTAATATTCCCTTTTAATTTTCTATAATATAATTTATTCAAAATCACAACTAATCAATTGAGGGTATAACAAATTTGTTGCCGGGTGTACTTTGGTCACTTTAATTTCACAATTAAAAATTAAATTATTGACAAGATTTGTAACAAAACTGAATAATTAAAAGTTAACAATATATTTGTGGCGCATTTAATTACTTTTAGGTGAGCTTTGTGTCAGTACAATTGTTTCCAATTATTAAAAAATATATTTAATAGAAAAGCTCAGCTTACAAATTATGTTGCAGATGCAGCAGCTAATTTTAAAACGAAAATTTATTGGAAAAGTTTAGATTGGTTGAAAAGAGTCAAACTTAATTTAATTTTATCAGAACTTACTGAGAACAATGTTGGTTAGAGGGAAGATCGCAGTTCCCGTAAGTTTAGAGATTATAGGAATAGAAGAAAGCAGAAGGCTAATATCTAGAAGATAAAGACTAAAAAGTCTTTAGGTTGCGACAATAACACTTCTTCTTTTAATGATATAAAAGAAAAGGCAATTTATGTCATAGACCCCCTTAACATAAAAGAAACTACCAGAGAAGTGAATATGTTTTAGTCAGAAAATTAAGTCAATAAGACTGTAATTCAAATATTAATCTAATTAAACAATTGAGTTATAACAAATATATAATTATTAATTGTATTATCATAAAATATGTAAGGTTATTGTAAGTAATAATTTAATTTTCGAACCTGTTTTATATAATAATCTCAATAAGATACTTATTTCAAATTACAGATTCAAGTAAAATATGATTTTGATTATAGTAAACAACAATATTTTGTACTGTAGAAATTATTTTACTATTTCTAAGTTTTTTCTGGCTCCAAGTGGTTGTAGATTTATTTTAATCTTAAAGTTTACTAATTCTAATTTTATAAATAAAATACAAGCACAAATAGGCAAAATAATATATTATGATATTACATTTGTTACTGATGTATTAAATCTGAAAAGAGTTGGGTATTTAGACAATAAAATAATTTACATTTGGTTCTTTTAGTAATACTCTTCTATATGCGTATATGGATTGAGTAGGATATGGTTGTAGTTTAGATGAGAGGCATGTTTGCTGTTTAATACATACAGTTCAACTTTCTCTGTGTTCTCAGCAGGATTCCTGTACAAAACATTATATAAATAAACATCTTAAGATACTGAATTTTTTACAACTATTATGAGCCGTTATGATGTTTTTAGGGATATTCTGTTATCTATTAGCCACTAGAAGAAAGTTGGATTTTTGTTGATGCTATTCTAATTGTTAAGTTTCATTGATTAAATGTATTATAGTTTAAATTAAAAAATTACAAACAATACAAAATTACAACAATAACTATACGTTTATCAAATGATATAAGGGTTAATTAAAAAACTGATTAAAATTTGTAGTAGGTGCGTGTAGGTAATGGATGATACTCAGTACATGGGTTTTCATTTAATTACCACCCGATATGAAAAAAGGCTCTTTAATTGCAAAATATCTTTAAATGTTCACAAACCGTATAAGTCATGGGAAAACATTTACTACAAATATCATTTGTGGTAGTTCTGCAGATTATGATTTGCAAAATATGTACACTACTGTTTACTAATCATTAAAAAAATTCTAACTCTTAAAACTAGAGAATTACATACACTTTTTCAGCTAAAATGTATGCATGTGCACATTTTTCATGTATTTTTACGCTGCTACATTATAATAAAGATGCGGCATTTATTTATAGTGAAGAACGTTGCTTTTAAAAAATCGAAAAGAATTTGTTTTAATTTACTAGAATTTTCAAAAATAATGAGGGCTATATAATTAGCTGCCAAATTGTTATCTGGCGAGAATAGGAGCAATAGTAGCAGCTACCGAGATACAACAAAGTTTATACGTTAAACTTATGTTGCGCTTGTTGGTAAAGATTATGTAGTCTCACCACTTAGAACTGAATAGTCAGCTGAGAGCAGATTGGTTACAAATTAATTAATTAATTAACATGTCACTATGCTACCTTTGTATAACAAGATATAATTTTTAATAACAATTTGGTATATAAAACTTTTATAAAATGTTGTAGTACATTTTCAATTATACTTAATCCAATATTTTATTTTAAAAGTATTTAACAATTTCTTAGTCGGTATTTTTACTGTTAAGTAGCAAATCAGCATTCATTTTTTTCTTAAATTGTACGTTTTCTTAATTATAAGTAGCCACAAAACACTTAGTATTACTCCAAAATTTTGATAATAAAGAGATAATTTATCTTATATCAAAGATTAATTTCAAAGTTAATGTCACAAGCTCTTTGCAGGTCAAAAATCAGCATAGCATCCAATTATCTGTTTAATCAAAATTGTGAGTTTTTAAGTATTTATAAAGAAATACGGCCAATGTACTCTAATATAATTTGTAGATTCATAATTTAGTAAATAAAGCTGTAATTATAAGTATAAGAAACAAATCTGTAAATTAAATAATGTTTATGTATTTTGAAGATTGAATATGGTGGAGTAGAAATGAATAAAAGAGCTGAAGCAGGAGTGGGTTATGTGATAAGCCTGAAGTACATGACAAAACTAATTGAATGGAAAGCAATAAATAAAAGAATAATAAAAGTAACATTCGCACGAAGTACATTGAGAAAATGAATGTAATAATAGTATACGGACTGGGCGAATATGATACGATTGACAAAAAGGAACAATTTTGGAATGAGCTTTAAATTATATATGAAGAAGTTGACAATTCCACTATAATTAGTGGAGATTTTAATCGTAGAATAGGGATGACACTAGAAAGACAGGGAGTAATGAGCAATTATGAATAGGAAACAATAAACAGGAATGGCAAAAAACTAATAGATTTTTGTATTGAAAAAGACTGGTGATACAAAATTCCTTCCATCAACATAAGGACTGCCCCAAATACACTAGGGAAAAACCAGAAAAGGATGAAAGATTAATTATAGACTACGTCATTACAGAGAAAGCAAACAAAAGGATCATACAAGATATAAACGTATATAGGGGTACCGAACTGTCGATTGAAGTTTAAATGAAGTTTTTTTTTAATAGAAGTTAAAAATATAAAGGAATTTGTTTGTAGATGGTACTATCCTATCTGCATAAGCTGCTAACGCAAGTGTTAAACAAAGCATCTCTCATTTTCCTCAGTATTGCTTTTAGTTTCTTACACATTTGGTTATACCTAGTTTGTCTTCTGGAATATGGCCTTCGATTCCAAATGTCCCTGGCTCTTATTTTCTCTGCTACTACTTTCTTTATTTCTATAGTAATATTATTTAGAGTTTTTGATGATACTTGTTGAAGCATTGATTGTTTTGGTGTCTGGTGAAATATTTGTGCTACATCGTTGGAGTTTTTTAGTTTTACTTTCAAATTTATGTTATTATTTATTATGGTACTGTATTATTCTTAGTCTGTTCTTGAGTTGTATAGTTTAGGGGTAAGTTGTTTAGAAATACAATTGTTCTAATTTTGCCAATTATTGAAGAGTGATCAAAAGTCATATCGTAGCTTCCTATTAAGTTGATATATCCTGGGAGATACCGTTCGTTATGAAGAAATAAAGCACATCTAATTTTTTTCCTAAATCAGTTGGCCAGTATGTTGGAGAGCTAGTCGAAAGAAACAAGTAGTTCTTGCCTTAAACGCTAGCTCTCTGTCCTTAGTAGTGATTAGGCGTGAGCTTTATAGTGTGTACTTATAGTTGAAATTTTTTTCTGCAATAAATTTTGAACCTAGAGTTCGTAAGTATTCTTCAAAGTGTTCTTTTTTAATATTATGACAGGGTGGGAAATAGACGGATAAAATTGTTAAATCATATTGTGGATACTTATAGGTAGTGTTCTTTAAATTTTTCTAATTCATGGTGTTCAATTGTTCGTTTAATAAGTGTGGTGGTTCCACCGTGTGCCTATATAATTAGTATTGTACATTTGATATTAGGGGATAGTAAAATAACTTCTTATAGTGAAGCAGATTTTACTGATTAATATTATATCTATTAAATTTTGAGCTAGAAAGAGTTTAATTTCTTCTTTGCGATAAGCTATACTGTTAATGTTACTATCAAGATTTCGTTATTCATACTAAGATATTTCTTTAGTAACGTTGTGAGCAGGTTAGCACCATGCTATTTTGTTGCGTTAAGTAATGAATATTTATCCAAGTTCGATAGTGTTATATTAAGTCCTTGAGTGTTTTCTATGTTGTTGATTTTCCTTGCGTTTTTACTTGCTGTAGTAGCATAACTTCTATTTGGTTGGACGAAATTATCAATTTTACTTGCATTGTTGCTTTTAGTTATATTTTGATAATGTTTACAGCTTATGTAATTGGCAGGGTGGTTTCTTTGCATAATAAGCACATTACTGGCGTTTTTCTGTTTTTTTCAGGTAATAGTGAAGTATGATTCTCCGCATTTCACGCAGGCGTAAGATCGATAACAATAGGACTTTAAGTACCCCTAATGTTGGCATCTGGTACATTGTACTATGTCTTTTCTTTTTTTTGTAGGTTCCACCTATAACATGTGATTTAACAACGTTTTAAGTTTGTAAATTTTCTTGTTATCTTTGCCGTCTCCAAATCCGCAAAGAATAAATTTAGGCGAATCTTTGTTCTTGGGTGTTTGGCGTTAGCAGTGTTCCTGAATTTATATCCATATTCTTTTAGCGCCTTTACAATATCGTTCGTACTTATCGTATGGTGTAGGTACTTCATGACCACCCTATTCATAAATGTAATCATTTTTCTGTAGGTTTCTATGGTGTTACAATTGATTTCGATAATATTATAAGCCATGCTTTTGGTGCAATATTGTTCTGTTTCTACTAGATCTTGTAATTAAGTGATCATGGAGGCAAATTTATGACTACATGCACAAATATGGGGGGTGTTTTTGGAGTTTTTTATTTTCGGTAACTTGATTGTGGTAATTGTGTTGGTGATATGTACGTGTGACATCTTGATTTAACAAATCAAATATGTTTGTTGTTAATGGGGTGTTATTAGTAGTTTTAGTGCTTATATTTTTTTTCTTTTTGGTCGTTTGTTCCGATTTGCCAAAGTACTTGAGTGAAAGTGCTCTTGTCGGTTGATTCATAATTGTCATTGCTCATTAATACTGCCGATTGTAAAGTCATTGCATGTTTATAGGTTGTTGATGCGTGGGTTGATAAAAACTAAAGCTAGATAACATTTGCTGGTTTAGTATTTGCTGCGGTAAAGTAGATAACTGGGTGTATGTAATAAGGCGTGTTTTGCCATTGTTACTGTGTTTTTGAAAGCTAGTAGATCGGAGATTGATCAGGCATGCTATTACTTCCGGAACTATTCCGGACAGGTAAGGCATTGGATTGTTGGAAGTACATTTATATATTAAGAAATAACGATTTCTTAATCACTTACATAACCAAACAACGCTGATAGCCTATCACTCACGGCACATAAACTCCTATAAAAGAGAATACATTATATATTTGTATCTGAACACCACTATAATTAATATATATAGAATACATACAAAGTTATTTTTATTTGTGTTAATTATTTACATTTTACAGTTTGCTTAGAAAACGTAATTAGCATAATAGAACATATTTTAACCAGAAGATCTATTATGTTAAACATTTTTTTAACTTGAGGATTAGAAGACCAACAGCATTTTTTAAATTGCCAACTTTCTACAAAGATGCATAATTAAAATACAGCTATAAATACAGTTTGTGAGTTGAACGATCAAATTCAAAAGTTTCATTTCCTAAGATTTTGGTGAATTCCGCCTGATATTAAATAATGTGATTCTTGTATTTCATGTTCCGCTTGGAATTTGAAGTATGCGGTTTTACATTGTAATCGATTTTAACATCTTACTTATGTTGCCATGGCCAACACAGTTTCAGCATGCGAGCCCCTTATCTGGTTCGCTCTGCTACATTTGGCTTTATATTTTATTCTAGTTATAAAATACTCTTCGATTTAGGGAAATCGCGTCGAATTTACATTTTTACGGAACCGCTGAAGCGTTCAGCTGAAAGTGGGCGTTGTTTTGTTCTTAAAATAATAAAATATTGGTTCAAACGACACGAATACATCTGCTGCTTAAAAGCTACATTATTTTTTATTTTTGTTTTATTATTTTTTTTAATTCATGGTTTTAGCTAAATAAAGTTGGCAAATAATGTAATTAATTATTTTAGTATTAAAACGCTACATTATTAATTTTATTCAAATATACAATTCACAACCACTGGTGACTTAACATGTTTTTATATTACCTGTATCTTTTAATTTAATTTTTATAAAAGTAGTGTGTAATTTTAATTTTATAATTAAAAGAATGCGTTTACCAAAATTAAACAAGAAACACCTCGGAATTGCGGTAAGCGCCAACTTCACTTTTATTTTCTTACTCTTAATAAAACTCATTTAGTTTTATAGCCCTTGGAGCGACCCCTTCACTGTAGTTTGTTTATTATGCAATGTTAGAAACTGAAAAGATTGCTGTACAAAAAATTAAGTAGGTCAATAGTACCAAATTGAAATCATTATTAATTTTGATGTAAGTTACATTTAATTATAGGCGGTTTAAAATTTATAAATATTCAGTGCATCTTTCGATCGCATGACTAACAAGTTTTAGGTTGACTAAAGTTAGTCATAGATTTATAGACTGCTTTTTTTTTAAAACCTACAAAAGAAAGTCGTAGAGTGCGAAACTAGAAATCTAAAAAATAAAAAATTAAGCGTTAAATCTTTATCTCTCAGGCAATCTATTCATTGTTAAAAAATATTCAGCATTAGAGCCTATGAGGTCACTTTACATTTTGTATGAAATTGAAGTGTTTTTAAACTTTATTTATTTGAATAAAAAGCCGGTTTTGTTGCTAGCTAAATGTCTATAAACATTTATTGCCTTTTTAGTTAGGTACTCAATGCTGAAACGACATTAAAATTTATGTTGTACCGCAATCGCAGATTCAATGGTAGTAAATTTACTAAAGCTGAGTTGATGATGGTAAATAACTACAAAAGACCGTAGGGTTATAGTTCCATTATTTTAAAAAATCCGAAGCAGCACTTTGTTAAAACTCATAATAGTCAGAAGACATACGACCACCAAACTGTTGCTTACTGAAACGCGCCTAAAAGGCAACCTTTTTGACTAGAAGAAAATTCAAGAAAAAACGTAGGCAATGTGAATTTAGTGACCAAACGTCATTTTAGGTTTGGTCCTTTTTAAAACGGTCCTAGTCCAAACCACTCTAGCGCTCTGTTAAACATCCTGTCAAATTACTTATTTTTGGTTGTTTTAATAAATGGGGATTTGAAACATTATATCTCTTTGCAAAAGATATGGTTAAGATATACGAGAAATTGCAAATGTTACAGTCATTTCTGTATTTGTGAAAAAAGTTATTTAAAAAGAAAAAATTGAATTAATAGTTTGGATTGAATACCACAATTTCTATCAGTTTGGTCCTCTGTTAAGCACGGCTAAAAGCTAATTGCATTTTAATTATAAACAAATTGTCCTTATAGAGTCGAGTTGCATGGTACTTACTTCCCATTTTTACTTTCCTTATCCTATAATAAGGAAAGTAATGTAATCGGCGGAAATTTGACCTACCCAGTTTTTCACATTTCTGGACGAATTATAGCCTCAGGACACCAAAAAAGTTGGTTTGGGCCATTGGTTCGTGTGTGTATCTGCCAGTAAACAGGATATCCCGAGAACCGTAAGAGCTAGAGACTTGAAATCTGGTATGCAAGTTACTTGTAGGTAGGGGACGCAGTGCGAAGCTTTTGGTAAAAATCGGTCGAGTCGTTTGGTCGCAGGGTCGCAAAATCGGTCGCAAAGCGGTCGCGAATCTAAACGGTTGAAGATACAAAAAATTTATGAGAATAAAACTGATTTGTTATCATGAGGTAAACATGAATTTAAAATAAAAGTTGGTAAAATAATAACTCGAAAAAAAATTGAAGCTCAGGATTTTTAATATACCAGGTGTTCATAAAATGTTTCGGGAAATTTATATTACCGGATAGATCAGACCGAGACGAACAAAAATTACAATGAAATTTTTGATCTGAATCTAAATAAGTTATAGCCGATTAAAATTAATTAAACGGACCAATCACAGCGCGCTCAGAGAGCTTGCCGACTGCGGGAGGACGGGGTATGGCCGCTAAGAGAGCA
The DNA here is from genome assembly GCA_036346155.1 of Sinelater perroti. Taxonomy (NCBI): domain Eukaryota; kingdom Metazoa; phylum Arthropoda; class Insecta; order Coleoptera; family Elateridae; genus Sinelater; species Sinelater perroti. Next base: position 5,662,438 of record JARFIY010000001.1, on the reverse strand, counting down.
CGCAGGCGATAATAAGGCCGTGCGGCTCGAGTTACCTTCAGTGACGTAGCAAAATTTTAAGTACTAGTCAATTATTATCTTGTACTGTTTATTTTAATCAGCTTTTCAGTGTTGGACTCGCGCCTTGTCCTTTATTAAAATAACAAGTTCCGTGACGAGAGCAGCGCAGGGCCGAGACGATGGACCCGGTATAATATATAATAGTAGGTTAAGGAAAGTCGTGTGATGTTCACACCAGATTTTTTACCTTGCAATCTTAATTGCTGGTATGTAAAATTGTGGTTATGGGATGATGGATAATAATAGCGATGGTATCTTATTGTCAGGGGTAATAATATTTGTAAATAATTCAGAAATTCTATAACTAAAACAAATTTTTTCCTTAAAATCAAAACTTCTAATTAATTAACTGTACGTAGATAGCAAATATGAAGATATATATTTTTTAAAATATTAAAAATATATAAAATAAACAAAATAAAATGGAATATATACATGCTTTATTAACTGCATCAGATGAATATTATGCACAATTAAGATTTACAGAAAAGTTGTCTAAACTAATGTCTCATAAACGAGTTAGAAATTAGTCCACTAATAACTTATCCATATAAAACGATTAGGCAAACGTATATTGTCTTTATTAGTTATCTAATTGCTTTTTAGCACCCCTCGTCTATATAGAAATTTGGGTTTATTTTTTAATTTAAGCGAAAAGTAACTATAGAAAAGGCAAGCTAAAAATTCGCAATAGTTTAGACAGTAGTACAAGACCATATGCCCACATACTCGTGCGCTCACACACAATGTGAACATGTATACTGTTTCTATGTATGTCATTATCTTTATTAATCAGTTAATTACAATGTATTATTTTTTATCAGACTTTTTACAAAATATAGTCCATGGCTTTGGTTCGACTGTTTTTGTATTCTATAAATTTTTAGTTTACTTGGAAATGTTTCTGTGTAAGTTTATTACAACTTTTCATTCAGAATTACAGGTAATTTTTTTGTAACTTGGGCATTACTTCTACCCAGCGTTGTTTCTTACGCTGCTTATCATACATTTATTAAAAAAGTTTTATTAAAAACGGCTAAAATTTACCCTACTTCATGAATTTTGAAGGCAATGCAATGACTGTTTTAATGGTACAGAATAGGTATGAATAAAGTACCCAAAAATGTAGACAATTCTAAATACTGCGGGGGGTGGGGGTGTATTCAATGAATGACGATTTGGTGTGTATTGTTGAAAAGACGATTAAGGAGGACGATTCACCGTAATGTCACTCTCTTACAATTTTCATTAATAGAACGCTTAGTTATTCACGAAATTATGTACGAGAAATTACATTATAGGTAACACTTGGCGTCCGCTATAATAGGTAGATTCGTCATAATAAAATTATGTAGAAAAATACGGCGACTATTTAAAGTATCGTACGAAGTACTACTACAAGGTGCGTTCAAGTTCTACGGTCTTTAAATTTTTTTCTGAAAAAGTACTTGCCCAAGAAAGTTGAAAAGTTAAAATGTCTGTTACTTCTCAACGTAATCTCCGTCTAGACGTACACCCTTTTCACAACGTCGTCGCCGTGATTCCACGACTGCTGAGAACACTTCTTTAGGGGTGTGTTTTGCTCATTAGAAAATCACTGATGCAACAGCGGCTCAATTGGAAAATAATCGGCCATAGAGAATGTCCATGGTCAGAAATTCATGGCAACATCACGTGTCAACATGTCCTAAGACATTGTCTTCTGCGCCTTGTGTTTATCGGTCAGCATTCGACCCACCTTGAAGAAACTTTCCACATTTTTAGGTCATCATGCAAAACGGACTCCATAGATCCTAACGAATGTTTAGAGGCGATATCATGCACACCTAATTTGAATGTTTTCCATAATAATTTGCTCCACTTGCGCAGTCATAGTTTTGGTCCGACTGGTTTGTGGCCGAGGCTGTTTCTGTTCGTTGTCACACAATTTTCGACCTTCTTTAAACTTTCGCACCCACAAATGCAAATTTTTAACGTTTATAACGCCTTCACTATGAGCACGCATGTCTCACTCAATGGGCGTTTCATCACGAAAGAGGAGAAACATTCGTTGCAATTGCAGTAATTCGACCTGTGTGTGTATCTACATTCGGCCAAAGTTACAGTCTGGTGTGCAATTTTTTTGAATGGAATGATTAGCCTGTATTTTTTCGAGGATGATTATGGCCATACAGTTATTGTAACATTATCGCGCTATGTTCAAATGTTGGAAAATTTCCATAATCAAACATCAACAATTTTTTTGAATGATAACACTCATTTTTAACAATATGAAGCAACTAGTCACACAGCCAGGGTTTTAATAAATTTTCTGAAAGATATTTTCCTGAACAGCCTTATCAGTATGGATGGAAATGTTCAATGGCCTTTAAGATCGCCAGCCCTGAGCTTCTGTGATTATTTCTTATGGAGATATCTCAAGTCGCTCAGCAATTGTATTGGACTTAAAAGTGTGAATTTAAGAAGAAATCGCGCAATAACAGCGGCAGTGCTACGACCTATCACTAAGAATTTTCGTATGAGACTCAAACAATGCGTACAAAATAATGATCGTTATCTTCCTGGGGTGGTATTCAAAAAGTAAATCTTTTTTGCTTTTATACTAATTTCCATTTGTGCTCTCATCTTTTGTTGCAACAAATAAAAAAGAGTGTTTTTTTTTGCTTTTTAATACATGAAAATAGTGTGGTTTGACTGCCTTTACTTTTTATATATAGTGTATTCAGAGGCTTCGTTTAATTTTAAATTATCAATAGTTGAGAATAATGAGAATGAAGTATGTTAAAAATTCTTTAACAATTATTTTTCAATTTGTTTTGAAGGATAGTATGCTTTACAAAATTATATTTAGATTAACATCCGCAACTATGATGTAATTGGATATGTTTATGCTGGTACCGATACATAGAAAAATAAATTTTTCATTATTACTATTATACCAATACGCTGTTTTATCTAGTTAATTTGGGAATAAATATGATTTAGATATTTTCATAATGGTTTTCTGTGTGAAATGAGTTTTTAAACTTGGTGTAATATCAACGCCATTACAAATTTGTTACTTCTTAACATTAGCGTTTTGAACCGTTTGCATCGCAATATTTAGAAACTGAACCATTATGGTAATATCTAGATTATGGAAATAGGTATATGAAGCATGTCTATTTTTCTATAGCTCTAATGGTAATTATTTAAACTTTATAACCTGCTTGCTACTGAATCTATGTTTGTGTGCTACTGATCGTCTACTGATTGCGGTTATTGACTTTTATTTCTAGAACTTTAGATATACAATACATCTGTTTACACCAGTTGTAAATTTTTTCTATGCCTAAGTGGTACATTTGGCAGTCAACACATTTTGCGATTTGTATTACCTCATTTCCGTTTAGAGTACTGTATCAAATTATATTTAACAAACTTAACTGATCTTGGAGTTCTATGGTAAAAGTGTTTTTTTTCGTTAGAATTCGAAAACCTATTAGTCATTATCTGATATATTTTACATGTCCGTCAGAGGTTCTAAGTTATGAGCAACATAAAAAAATATGATAGTGTTGCCTCTTGTAATATTTCTTCACCTTCTTGTGTGTTTTTATTGTCTGTTTTCTTAAGGTTTGAGTTTGCCGTTATTATTTGAATTAAAAATATTTCATCTTGTTAGACCATGAGTTGAAATTTTGCATAAGAAAGTGCGTCAACATTAAAAGTTGTTAATATTGCATAGAGATCGTTAGTACATATTGTATAATTACTATGAACCTGATCGTAAACCATTTGCGTATTTGATATATATTGAGCATTAAAATGTAGCATACCGCACAGAATCTTATACTTTGTAGATTATAACAAGGTTACACTACACTTACTTTAATAATTATAAATGCCCTTCCAATACCAATGCTTCATGCAAAGAACATTCCTGCGCAAATCATCATGTATTTTAAATTTATTCTCAAGTAACGTTAATTTAGTATTAATAATTGCAAGTCAAATTAAACGCAAGTAAAAGTAGTTTTGAAATCGGTCATGACTTCAATCAAGTTGTAATCGTTGTCCTAGATACAATTGTGTGCGTGTGCGAAGACACACACATTACTTAGAATAAAAAACATTACACATTACGAAAACAAGCATAAATATTACCACTCAAAAATGAGCGTATAAAAAGGAAAAAATTATTTACGATCAATACACAATTAACTTTTTTGCTACATTAAATATCTTTTGTAAGTTATGTATTGAATTTCAGTCGATTGATTGGAACAAGAACAAATCGTTTTACTTTTTTACATTTAGATTAAATATTTAGCAAGTAAAATGTGCAGAACTTATCGGTTTGTTAAAAAATGTCTACAAATACATAATTAAACTAATAAGCATATGTCATTAGTACTTCCGCAGTTAAACAGGAAATTGCAAGTGAATTAATTATTACTGTAAAATGCAGTTGCACCCAACTCAGGCTATATGTACCAGCCGAATTTAATGAACCAATGGACTGACCTAAGTTTAAATGGGGACATACGTCATATTGACGATACAATTAATCCAACAAATTGCAATCACAAATACTAAATTTGACGCAGCAGCAATTTTAGTACACAAATTAAGGTAAGAAAAAATAAAGGTGCCAGAATGCTCATAACAAAAAATGATGCAAAACCATCAAAAATTTTATGGCATAACAAAATAATATTGATTGGGACACAATAATAACTTTAATAGTTGGAGGGTATTAATAAATACACTATTTTAGGTTTAAATATTAAAAACATCAATTTAATGTATAAGTTACTGACTATTTCATTCTAAGAAAGTACTTAATCTATATATCTAAAAGGTAATTTTACATAAAAAAACTTGAATAATGTATATTTCAAACTAAATTCGTTTACATGGTATTTTTATACTACAAGATGCGTTCAAGTTCTAAAGTCTTCAATTTTTTTGTCGGCAGAGAGAGTAAGTAGAAGGATGGGGTTAGTTGTAAAACACACTGAAAATATTTCTGAATTCGTAATATAGATAGCAGCACCATACAATGTACACAGGTCGTATTACTGCCATTACAGTGAGTGTTGTTTTGTATACTTCAAATTCCAACGTTTAGTGTTTAAGAACTACGTGTAATCACCCGTTTTTCATCTTTCGTGATGAATCTCCCATCGAAATTCATCGACAATTGACATAATCAAGGCATTATGGATGTTAAAAATGTGCATTTGTGGTTGCGAAGATTTAAAAAAGTTTGAGAGTTGTGTATCAATGAACCGAAACAGCTTTGGCCACGAACCAGCCGATTAGGTTGCGCGATATCGCCTGCAAACTTGGCATGTCCGTAGGACCTGTAGAGTCTATTTTGCAGGATAACACGAAAATGGGGAAAGTTTTTTCAATGTGGGTTTTACGAATGCTAGCCGACGGACACAAGGCTGCGAAAGTAGTAATGTCTCAGGACATGTTGATAACGTGATGCTTTTATGGCAGTATTTAACTATGAAGGACACTCTCCGTAGCCGTACATTTTCCAATCGAGCCGCTGTTGCATCAGCGATTTTCCAGTGGGCAAAACACATTCCTAAAGAAGTGTTCTCAACAGCCATGGAATCACGGCGACGACGTTGTGAAGTCTAGACGGAGATTACGTTGAGAAGTAACAGAAGTTTTCCTTTTCTACTTTCTTGGGTAAGTACTTTATCAAAAAAAAAAAAAAAAATTGAAAACCGTAAAACTTGAACGTATCTCGTAGTAGCATTTAGTATGATATTTTAAGTACTCGCAGTATTGTTCTTCATACTTTTTATTATTACAAATGTACTTATTGTATCGGGTTACCAACTGTTATCTATAATGTAATTGCTTGTACATAATTTTGTGAATAACTAAACGTTTTATTAATAAAAATTATGAAGAGAGTGGCATTATGATGAATTGTCCTCCTTAATTTTCTCTTCAATAATATACACCAAATCGTCATTCATTAAATACACTTCCCGCGCTGCTCAGAATTGAACACATTTTTGTGTTCTTTGTTTATGTCTATCCTGTACCACTAAAACATTTATTGCATTATCTTCAAAAATTATAAAGTAAGGGAAACTTTAGTTGATTTTAATAAAACATTTTTAATAGACATACGATAAGCAGCATAAAAAGACAACATTGGGTAGAAAAAATTCACAAGTTACAAGAAAATGATCTGTCATTTTGAATGAAAAATTATAATTAACTTGCACAGGAACATTTCTAGATAAACTAAAAATTTATAGAATACAAAAACAGTCGAACCAAGTTCATGAAACCAAGTTTTGTAGAAAGTATAATAAACAATAATACATTATAATTAACTGATTAACAGAGATTATAATTGAGTACATAAGAAACATTTTACATGTTCAGATTGTGTATGAGCGTACGAATGCGTGCATGTGTAGCCTGGGTGTTGCTGTCTAAACGATTGCGACTTTTTAAATTGTCTTTTCTGTAGTTACTTCCTCGCTTAAATTAAATAATAAACCCAAAAGATTAAATAGACAATGGAGTGCTAAAAATCAATTAGATAACTAATAAAGACAATATACGTTTGATTAATCGTTTGATAAAAATTGACAATTGATAAGTAAATTTATTGGTGGACTAATTTAATTTTATTTGTTACATTACTTGCAAATATCATTAATAATTTTAATAATTTTAAGGACAGGTATCTTCATATTTGCTATTTATTTTGTTATTTTTTTAGAAGTTTGATTTTAAGGAAGAAATTTGTTTTAGTTATAGCATTTAGAAATTATTTATAAAATACCATTGAAAGTTATTTTTGTAATAAACCCTAATTCTTTATGAAAATAAAGAAAAAAGGATTTAAATAAATATTTAAAATGGTGCGCATTACTTTAACACCAATTTCCATGGCTGTTTGTAATAGAATAATCTTCAAGTATGTTTCTTATAACAACAAAGGTATTGGGAAATATTGAAAAATATTTTATTCTCAATTTTTTGGAAAAATCTTTGTAGCAGTGCTTTTGAAAAATATTACAATACAAAAACATACGTGCCTAAGCTGTGTTTAGTATAACAAAATATAAATTTTAACAGTAGTGCATATTTTACACAACCGAAAAATAAGATGTTTGCCTTTCAAGTTTATTACAAGTTCATATAGCTATTAAAACAGGACACAATAAAAACAAAAATTGAAACTACGTGTTTATTAATAGCAAGATTAAAAAATTAACTTTACCTTATTAATTGTAATTGAAAAATATAATCCATCTATTTACAGTCATTTATTCCCCAAATTTTTAGTAGTCTATCTTTGAAGTACATTGCTTTGTATATCAATTAACTTTGTATAACTCTATAGATCTGGTTATTAACCAAAAGTACTGTAATATCTCTAAAATTAAATATTAAATTTCTAATGCAACGTCTAAGCCCACTGAGGTAATTTTAAAGGAATCAAAATAACGAAAAGCAGCACAGAAGCTCACTCTGAAATTATACTAATATTATATTTTTAAATGATAATATTTGTTTTATATATAAACCTACATATAATAATATTTGATTCACAAACATTCGAATAAAGCTGAATGTCATAATTACTTAACTAAGATACCAACCTTTTTTTATAATTTGAATTTTAAACCATATTACGAAATATATTATCAAGACAGCAACTACCAAGGGCATTTAATATCAAGTGTTGTCTCTCCTATTTTCTAGAATTTTATTATCTCTTATACCCTATTTTCTAAAATTAAAATCTAATAACCGGATAGACAAGAAATTCATTTATTTGACGACGTGCAGTATAATTAAATGTTGAACTCTGAACATATTTCCCAATAGACCTTCTACGCTGTTGTTACTCTAACATAAAATAAACATTTGGTGCGACTACTACTATTACTAGGATGTGTCTTTTAAGTTTAACAAATTGTTTATTGTAAACAAAGCTACTGCATCTTCTATTAATTTAATTGTATTGAACATTCTTTTACCTAAAAATTCTATTTACTTTCCTTATCTTATAATATGGAAAGTAATGTAATCGGCGAAAATTTGACCTACCCAGTTTTTCACATTTCTGGACGAAATATAGCCTCAGGACACCAAAAAAGTTGGTTTTGGCCATTGGTTCGTGCGTGCGTGCATGTGTGTGTGTGTCGGTCTGTCAGTAAACAGGAAATCTCGAGAACCGTAAGAGCTAGAGACTTGATATTTGGTATGCAAGTTACTTGTAGGTAGGGGACGCAATGTGAAGCTTTTGGTAAAAATCGGCCTAGCCGTTTGGTCGCAAGGTTGCAAAATCGGTTGCAAAGCGGTCGCGAATCTCACCGGTTAGAGATACAAAAAATTTATGAGAATAAAAATGATTTATTATTGCGAGATAAACATGAATTTAAAATAAAAGTTGGTAAAGTAGGAACTCGAAAAAAAATTGAAGCAGTATTTTTAATACACCGGGTGTTCATAAAATGTTTCGGGATATTTATATTATCGGATAGATCAGACCGAAACGAATAAAAAATAACAATGATATTTTTTGATCCGAGGTCAAATAAATAAGTTATAGCCGATTAAAAAATAATTAAACGGACCAATCACAGCGCGCTCGGAGAGCTTCCTGGCCGATTGCGGGAGGACGGGGGTGAGCGCTTGGCCGCTGGGAGTGAGCACACAGGCAATAATGGGGAAAACCGTGCAGCCGAGCTCGCACGGTTACCTTCAGTGACGTAGCAAAATTTTAAGTACGAGTTAATTATTGTCTTGTACTGTTTATTTTAATCAGCTTTCGAGCCTCGTCCTTTTTTAAAATAACAATTTTTAGACGAGAGCAGCGCAGGGCCGAGACGATGGACTCGCGCCTCGTCCTTTTTTAAAATAACAAGTTCCGGGACGAGAGCAGCGCAGGGCCGAGACGATGGACCCGGTATAATATATGTTCACACCAGATTTTTATAAAATATTTTAACAAATTTTGATCTTGCTTAATCACTTTATACGTTCTATAAATATTGATTTTATGACATAAAAAATAGAAATAGTTAATTCAAGCATTGTTACTTTTCTGCAATAATTAAAATTTGTGACTTTTTAAAGCTATGTATCTATAAAAGAAATTTTAGTTAGTGCAAATTATAGCAAATTAATATATATGCTTAAACACGTGCTAACTAGATAAAGCTATATCTTAAAAACAATTTAACTGTCATAAAAACAAATTAAATTAAGTACAAATAAGTCTCTTCCGTTTTTATCAAAAATTGGGCACTTATTATGAAAGAATGGAACGTTATGTTTTATTCAAAGTATTGTTCATCGCTAGACACTACCTTTTCCTGTCTTTTTGGCAGCATACAGATACCGCGTCGGAAGAACGCTTCATCTTTTGAGGCTATCCACGAATCAACCCAATTTGTGGTATCTTCATATGATGTGAAGTGCTGCTCAGAGAGGCCACGTGCCATCGATCGAAACAAGTGATAATCGGAATGGGCAATGTCTGGTGAATAAGGCGGGCGGGTTAGGACTTCCCAATTGAGTGTTTCTAAGTAGGTTTTGACCGTCGTCGCAACATGTGGACGAGCATTATCATGCAGGAGAATAATTGTTTCATGTCTGGAGTAGTAGTGGGCGCGTTTTTCCTCAAGTGCTCGGCTCAATCTCATACGTTGTGTTCGGTAGAGAGCCTCAGTAATGGTTTCGTTCGGTTTGAGCAACTCATAATACACAACACCAAGCTAATCCCACCAAATACATAACATAAGTTTTTTTCCATAAACATTCGACTTGGTAGTACATTTTGAAGCATGACCACGTAGTTCCCATGATTTTCTCTTCTTTAGGTTATCGTAGTTGATCAATTTTTCATCACCAGTGACTATACGACGCAAAAAATCCTTTCTCGGCTTCAGTTCATATGGAACCTAATTTTATTGCTTTTGAATCATTCCCAGCGATTTTAAACGATGTAAAATTGCTTGTTGAGTCACTCCTAATGTAAGTTCTTGCGTTTGGCAGGTATCTTCCTTCAGATTTCTTCAAATTAAAGAAGTAAATCAAAAGTTCCCGCAAACGACGTTTACTCGACTCAAAACGTTTTACATTTTTTGTTAAACGACGGACTTATTTGTACTCCCTTTGTATTTATCGCCATTTACATATTTTGTTTTTTTGTGTGTTTACAAATTTTCCAGTAAATATCGTCAAAGGCATGTAACTCAGAGAGTATGACAAATATTTATTAAGGAACTTTTTATTTATTTTTGTATTAATGGTATAAGAATTTCTCAGAGAAAATTGAAAATAAAACCGAGAATGTGTCAAACACAAATAGTGTTGTAAAAAAAACAAAAAATCTTTAAAGCACAAGACAGTGAAAATTACATTTAATACGGATTTTCTTGTTTCTTCATTATGTATAATTTGCGAAGAACAACTTGAAAATCAAGCAATGGTTAAAATTAAACTAATTTTGCACATAATATTAAAATGTGGCATATCTGCCACAATAGTTTTGAATTTTAAAAGGAGTTTCAGAAAAAAATTAGAAACTAGTTAGCATGTTACACGTCAAAAAAAATGCATGCTTGTGGCAAAACACTAATCAAACCAGCATGCAGGAAAATCGTTAATTAATTCTTGGGCCAAACATAGTTAAGAAAGTGAATAAGGTTTTATTTTCGGCGGATGCTATTGCAAGATGAGTTGATATTTTGCATATCATAATATTCAGAGGTAGCAGATGTTTTTTTAGGAATGATGAGCAAAGATAAAGGGTTTGCTTTATGGGTAAAACATCAAAATCTATCAATACAAATTAAGCATTGCTGTATAAACACCAAAGTACTTATGATCAAAATTTTACCAAAGAAGTCATCCACATCGTAAGCTTTACTAAAACAAATGCACGAATTTTTACATTACTTTGCGTAGAAGTGGAATCCGATTGTTCATTACCATTTTACATTACCGGCTGTGAGCTTTCTCAAGGAAAAGTTCTGGCAATATTATTTGAGCTTTGCCATAAAGATAGTCAGATTTTATTAAATTGGGTATAAGGACATACTAGATAAATTATTTGAAGATAATCCTTAGATACCTAAATTTGCACGCATGGCTGATATATGTACATAATTTGAGCACCTTAATGAACTTAATATAAGAATGCAAGGTAGAGACGAAAATATATTGTCATATTCTAACAAGGTAAATAGGTTTAAGTAGAAAAGAATACTTTCGTAAAAAGAGTTACGACAAGGATTATTAGAAATGTTTCCAAAAAGCAACCATTAACTTGAGAAAAAGTTTATATTGGATTTGGCTTAAGATCATTTAACGCTATTATAGCATAAATATACTTTTTCACCATTAATATGGGATAGTGTTGAAAAATCAATAGAAGAACTCCCTCTTTAGATTCAAGAATATTTTTTTGAACTAAGGGATGACGGAACACTGAGTATTCAAGGAAGTTCCACTAGATATTTTTTGGATATCAATTAAAGCAATATATATATATTAGAGTTTTGCCCTAATTTTTTACAATATATCTACGTAAACAAAGTTTCTCAACTTTACGATTACTATATTATTACAAATGCTTAAAGGATATTAGTAGATTTGTAGTTGCAGTTTTAAATGTCGAGTCAAATGCACAAATATCGCATTTATTATAAATCTGTATACTGTTATTTTTATTAGATAAGAACAGTAAATGCACGTATTCTTATTCTAAAAAAGATTAAAGAAAATTTATTTCAATTTATATAATGTTACTTGTTCAAGCTTTTCTGACTATTAGGCTATTACTAATTATTATTACTAATTTGCTACTTAAAAGTTATCTTGTTATATCATACACATTACTTACACTTATATTTAAAATGTTCAGGTGTTCGAACATTAATGAGTTTATATCGTTTTATATATAAAACAGAAAAAATTATAGGTTAAAGAGTTGTAAATAACAATCTTAAAAAAGAAAAATTCTTTGTATTTAATATGCGGTTTAAAAATCCCGTTAGAATAAAATTTGCATTACTATTTGTTCTTCTAACTATTGAATAGTTGGCATTTGACTTTTGAGGAATACGTACACTTGTGCTCGTGCTCTATTACCTTCAAAAGTTTTAAGTGCCGTATGTTAAGCGTGTCTAGGGTCAGCGGTTTGATTGGTGATATCAAAGCTACGTATATCTTTGTTAATAATAATGGTAAGGCTCTACGCCCCGCGTGGGAGCACGGCCTGCGGACTGAGAGGTTAAGGCTCTCATACGTTTGCTCTTTCTGCCCGGTCGTCGCGCACCATCACTGATGCGGGGCGATGTGGCAAGCACCGCGCCTAAGACGACCGCCATTATTACCCTTGTTCGAATGAACGCAGGTACTCAATTATTTTTAGTGACTGAGTAGGCCACCCGCCAGGCATCAGAGAGCACTGGGAATTGAACCCGGGTCCGTCAGCATCGCAGCCCGTCCCTCAACCACTGGACCACTCTGGCGGTCATATCTTTGTTACATTACCTAAAATAGTACGTATAATTCAATATTTATTTTAAATAAATATTGTAAATGTAAACAAGCCGGCTCATATTTCTAACTGGAAGCTGGTATGGGCCCGGCCACATCTCAAACCTAACACATCTTACTATCCGCAAACAATGCAAGGCGTAACATATCAACAAACAGTCAATGTAGCAAACACTAGCAAACGTCAAGATACACAGGACGATGAAGAACTTCATTTTTTAGAAGAAAAATAAAAGAACTTCTAACACAAAATACAGTATACAAATTAACCCAATCACTATTGATAACAGATATGAGACAGTTTCACAAATTAGAAAAGATACCAGCACTGCTGCTCACGTCTCGCCTCATAAAGAACCTACTGTTTCCAAACCTCCTCCAATGTACATCTATGGAGTAACAACTATAAACAAATGACCTTACCTCAGTCGCAGAACAAGAGCAATTCTACACTACGGCCTTGGCTAATGACACCATTACAGTTAATACTAGAACTACGGACACAAGAAACTTAAGACTTACCTCAGAGTTGAAAATATAATACATCACACATACCAACTTAAGAAAGATCAAGCATATAGAGCAGCTTATACAAAACCTTTATCACACTATTCCGACCACGTTAATTGCAAATGAACTAACTACCCCTTGGACATAAGGTACGCAACATTATAAATATGCAACACAGAGTATTAGAACAGCTGTTACCATTATTCATGGTCAACATAGAGTCCCAAAACAATAACTAAAAGAAGTATAATACTTAAGCAGCGTAAATGTGCCGCTTGAACTGCCTAGGAAAAAGGACAGCATACCGCAATGTCAATACTATGGCCTACTGCACTAAATCCTTCCAATGCGTTAAATGGGGCGGAGTACGACTGCATGTAAGAAACCCCCAAACACCTCAGCCGGGTGTGCATTATGTGAAGAAAGACGTTCTGCAAACTAAAAACCCTACATGGTATACAAAAACTTACAGAAGTCTAAAAGCGCTTTATTTAAAGCACTATTTAGTAATTTACGTCCAAAACAGTCGCTACCAAACACCAATTACTCCATTGAATAGCATCATAACAACACAAACAACAAATATTTCTCCAAACTAAGCAAAGTACCAGCAAAAACTTATAGAACAAAATAATAACTTTCCAGCATCCGAACAAAACAACATGATCTTAAAAATGCTCTCCGCGGTTATCAACAAAATATCTTAATAAATGACAAGAGAGATACGCATTACGCTCTGGAACGCCAGTGGCGTAACCAATCACCTCCCAGAAATTATAATTTTGTTACAATTTCAAAATATTAATATTTTACTGGTTTTCGAAGCCCACACAGCAATAAGAACATAAATTAAAATTCTGCATTACACAGCCTACTTCCCTAAACATCTGGATGGTACAGATTATACTGGATCAGCTGTAATAACAAACGAAATTCAAAGTGTAAAAATTAAAGTAGAAGTACTCTATCACCTTCTGATCATTGTAGCCGTATATAATCCACCAAGACACTCAATTTCTACTGAGGAATATTAAGACTACCTTCAAATACTAGACACAATATTTGTTACCAGGAAAGCTTGGAATTTGAAACACGTAGCCTGGGGCTCAAGAATTACCACCACAAAAGATCGTGACCTTCTAAAGGTAATTCAGAATCACAGCTATGGCTATTTATTAAACTGTCAAGGCAAATTGTCAGATCTTCTGGATCTCACGGTTCTTAGTAGCATAGCAAATACTTACTACATTACTAAATAGAATCTAGCTATGACTTATCCTCTGACCATGCTCCAGTCATCATAACAATCATCTAAAAGTAACCCCCTCTCCCACTTGCACTAAACACACTGATTGAGACTATTTTCGAAGTCAGTTTGAACAAGAGATCAATCTCAACATCAAAATAAAAGATGCAGACGATCTTGATAAAGCTACTCAATATCTGAATACGACAATACAGAAAGCTTTATGGAATGCCATCCATTTGGGATCTCATTACTGAAAAACGTAGGATAAGGAGACAATGGCAGAGAACTAGAGATAGACAGAGCAAACACTTTTATAACAGGCTTATCTACCAACTGCATGCAACTTTAACAGAAGTTTGCAACGAATACTTTAGACAATACCTCGTAAACCTTTCACCGATGACAACTCCATATGGAAGACAACAAAAAAATTTAAGCTGCTAACTATAATTATTCCTCCTATTAAAAATACAGATGGTACCAAATCAAACACAGAAAAAGCAACCACGATAGTCGAATCACCTTACAAACGTTTTTACAACAGCGCAAACTTACAATGATGACAATGATACATGTGCCGTGTTAACTTTTAATATCTATCAAAACCTTCTCGGTAGCAGAAATCTCTCGGCAACTACAAATAACGAATATACAAAAACCCCTCGGATACGACCTCATAGTAAGTAAAGTAGTTAAAAACCTTTTTCGAAAAGTTCTGCTTCTACTTACTATTATCTATAACAGTATACTTCAACTTTGTTACTTTTCCGCTCAGTAGAAATACGCGCTTACTATTATAAAAACTAAACCAGGAAAACCTCTCACTGAAC
Organism: Sinelater perroti; assembly: GCA_036346155.1. Classification (NCBI taxonomy): domain Eukaryota; kingdom Metazoa; phylum Arthropoda; class Insecta; order Coleoptera; family Elateridae; genus Sinelater; species Sinelater perroti. The sequence goes on along the minus strand of JARFIY010000001.1, from coordinate 5,647,243 downwards.
CACAGTCTTATAGACCATAAGTCTTTCTTTTTTACTTTCCAAGGTGCTCGAATTACAACGAATTAAAAACATCGTAGACTTTAGACATCTTATCCATCGCAACAATTCGGATTTTGGGAGTACACTCAACTATACAATATCGAATTACCATATAATTAAAAATCTTAAGAACAAGGAAATTTGTGCAGCAGTCTTCTTAGATATAAAAAAGGCATTCGACAAGGTGTGGCATATAGGATTAATGTACAAACTCAAACAGCACCTTCCCAGCCAGCTCTACATCTTATTGAAGTCGTATCTCACGGGCCGATTTTATCAAATTAAAGTGAACAATTCATTGTCCGACTACCATTTAATTACTCCTGATGCTTCACAAGGCAGTGTCCTGAGTCCATTGTTGTACCTACTATACACCTCGGGTGCACCAACCACGGGTACTACTGTAATTGCTATATTCGCGGATGACACGGCTATTTTGTTAATTAACAAATCACCAGAAGCACCAGCAGAACATCTTTAAAGATACCTAAACTCTCTACAAAACTGATTATTTAAGTGGAAAATTACAGTTAACGCCAAAAAATATGCACAAGTAATCTTTACTAACAGATCAGTTCAATATCCACAATCCCGAATCAACAACAATAAAAACTGTAATAAAATATCTCGATTTGCGCATTGACCATAAACTCACTTGGAGTGAACATATTAAAGCAAAACGAAATCAGCTAGATTTGAAACTCAAGAAAATGACTTGGTTACTTAGAAGACGGTCTCAATTATCTCTGTCAAACAAACAGGACTTTATAAAACCATTTTAAAGCCGCTTTAGACCTATGATTTCCAGCTTTGAGGCTACCCTAAACCATCGCACACTAAAATACTAAAATACGGTTCCAATCCAAGACCCTCCGAGCGATAGCGAACGCCCCCTGGTATATTTCCAATGACACCCTTCATACCGGCCTGAGAATCCCCTATGTAGCTAACGAAATTTAGAGGCTTTCGGCCACATAGAACGCCAATCTCTTCAGGCACCCCAATTATCTCATTGAACAACTCGCCCACCAGCCACTCGTTTTTCTGCAACAGCCCAACTAGGATTAAAATAATCTTCACCGAGAGATTAGCACTGGCTAATACTGCTTTCATGTTATCTCTGCCATACCATTTATTTAATACTCATATATTGTCAAGAGTAGATTGTAAATCTGCAAATGATAAAAAATTTTAGTAAAGAAATTTCTCAACATATCATAATGTTTGGCATTTGCAGTTACTGCATATTTAATATAATATTTAAAATGTTTTAACATTTCAGTTCTATACCTCAACGGTTTCATTAAAAAATTTTGGACGTAGTACCTAACTTTTTATCAACTGACGAGGCGTTGAGTTAAAATTTTATTTTATCTGACAAAAACGTAGAGGTTAAAATAATCTAGGATTCTTTTCATCACTATCCGTTATTGCTGTTAGTACCTTTTAACTTTTATAAGATTTATAAACTGGAAATGTAAATCTTCCAGCAATTGTCTAAACCATCCTCTTGAAATGTTTAAAGTTTTCCATGGCGTTGAGCTGAGAGGCGGGGACGTTTGTTCCAGGGTTGCAGAAACATACTCGCTCATTTAAGTTCTAGCGCTTCCCCTCTGACTTAGTAACTTCTTTTCATTATTGCGTTGCAGGGTCCGCTGGACTTCTGTAACAGGATTTCCACTGTTGCGATCCATAAATGCACGGGTCAATGTTTTATAGTAAATTAGTTAACTTCAAGCTGGGTATCTGCTTAAGTACATTGATTAAACAGTAGTGCTAATTTAGTTAGTGCATACAATGGTTTTACTTCAAACTGTCTAAAATGAATAGTTATTTGTGTGTCTAACAATTTTGACAAATTTATCAAATTTTCGTAATATAAATCCGATGTAGAGACAACTTTTACACCAATAAAAATTTAAAAAAAGCAATAAAATGAAAGATGACAATCAATTAGGAGTTGAAGGTATGATAAGAAAATAACATTGCAATATTTCAAAGTACAAAAGTTCAAATAAAAAGAGCAACTAAAATGTCAATAAGATATTTCAAACATCTGTTCTGTCTTGTATATTCTCAGGGAAATCTTTATACACAACTTTTACATACTAGCTGAATATCTTGCAGCGTTAATCTTATATTACGGCTGCAGTTCCTCTCAATTATAATAAGATTTACTCAGAACTTGACTATACATACATATGATGTTATCAAGTTTGATGTTGTTTTTCCTCTTTCGTTATAGACAAACAAATTAATTATACCGAGATTTTTGTATAACATTATTATAAGAACCCCTATAATTAAATTGTCTATCTAATAAATCTGTCTAAACATTAATTTTTTAAAGAGCTGCTAGTGTTATGGGAAAATTACATGAAAACTAATTAAACAAACTTTCAGTGTATTCGCAACTTTGTATTTTCCACGCCAAGTTACATGGGGTTCTACTTAGGACCGTGATTAATACCTGTTGTATTCCACGCAAAACCGGAACGGCTGCTCAGTGAAGCTATTTAAAAGTGTCAGAACTTTGAGCAAGGGATTGTTCCAGAGATCGCAGCAACACGACCCCGAACCAGGCATGACAAAATAAATTGCGGGGTGCGTCGCAGAGAATCTACAAACGGTTGCAATAATTGGATTTGCGATTATCTTTTAGCTGAGTTATTTGCTTTACGTGATGGTTTCGATGACAGCGTCGCAATTTGTTGCAGGTGGTGGTAACAGCTAGTGCAACTTGGAGCAGGCGACAATTTCGCGAGAATGTGACGCCGAAGTTCCGTGCAAGCTCGCAAGGTAAGTGCACATTAGCAATTCGTCGAACTGAGTACTTGTACATGGGCTCAGTTAAATTTTTTTGTTTTGAAAATAAAATGCTTAATTTCGTTATAAAAACTTTGTACGTAAACCAGGCTGTATTTTTTGTCTTTGCGGCGCAATTAATTTCGCAGCCTCGGCTGGAAGCAATCAGAAGTTGATTTATGCTTCCTTAAGATGAAGTTTTTGTTCTTTTCCGGAACGTTGCGATAACGCACTGAGAATTCGGTGAGCTTTCCTATACAACAAACCAAACTAATCGTAAATTAAGAGGAGCGGTCGAGGTCTAGAAGTGACTTTATTACAATGTCAAGCAGAGCGGCGTTCCATCAGGGAGCGATAGAGAAGTCTCCTTCCGCTCTGGGCGATTCCGAATTTTCTTGTACTCTTGTGTTTGAAACGGATCTGGATGGGTTTCGAGGGTGAAAGCGCTTGGCTTGAAATGCAGCTTCAATGAGCGTCGGGATGGGCGACAAACAGCCGGAAACGTCACTAACAGCTATCATTTATTTTGATATAAAGGAAGACACTGAAATGCCGTTAATGGATTCTTTGATTAGCACAAAGCGAATGGGTTGCGTTTTGTTGTACAAAGAGTGCTTCTGAGTATTCCCTATTTATTTTAATTATTTGCCCTAAGAAAGTAAATAAACTTCAGTTATATAAATGGCTCTTCGTTTACACTTCTTTACATCTTACTCATTATTTAATTTATTTAACAACGCGTAATAAAATACACGCAAACAATTGCTGAAGAAGTCATTATTAAAAGTATTTAAATTATTATGTTCACTGTCAGCGTATGCTGCAACAATTAAATATTTTCTATTTTGTCTTTCAGCATAGATATTTCTGAATAACTTATATCTCTTTTATATGAAAATATGAAGTCTTAAATGGTACTTTTGAATACTAAATAATAGTAAAATAATGTCAAAGGCATAAAATAATATGTAAGACATATTAATAAATTAATACGTAAGAGCAACAAAAAAGTGATGATTATAATACTTGTAAAAACTAAATTCAAATATTAACATAAATAAATTCAAGGATATAAATCTCTAGTTTAAATTATGATGTACTAAGGTCATACCTAGCTGACATCTTGTAAAGTGCGGAAATAGTCATACATCCTAGTTTCCCATTAGCGTTAAAGTTTTTCAAGGAAATGTGTTGGGCCCACTTTTGTATCTTCTTTATACCACCACGAGAACTACAATTGCTACTTTCGTTGACGACACTGCAAAACTCTCGTTGCACTCCGACTCCAATATAGCCTCTCGACATCTCTAAATTCATTTACAAAAATTATAATCCCAGATTAACAAATAGAGCATCATGTTAAATAAAGGTAAATCGGTGCAAGTGACTTTTATTTCGAGAAGAGGTACCGGTAATAAACAAATACCTCAAGATGAACATATTAAATACTTAGGCGTGTCTTTGAAAAAAAAAAGAAAGCAGCTTGGTCTCAAAATACAGAAAATGTACTGGCTTCGCAGTTGTTTACAGAAAGTAAAATTCTAATATACAAGGTTATTATTACACTTATCTGAGCATATGGCATAGAACTGTGAGGCACAGCCAGTATTTCAAATATAAATATTTTACTACCAAAAATATTAAGGTCTATGTAATGCTTACTTGAAGTTTGATTCAAAGATACAGTATTTGTTGTCGTGAGCGAAACTCTAGTACCCATCTCAAAGTTACCGAAGGCATTCTAGAAAATGACGAGTAATTTGCCTAGATCGTGAAGACTCTGTAACCCATCCAAATTTAGTTAAATCGCTTCTAGAAAATGACGATAAACAGCCTAGACTTAAAAGATTTAACCCTTCAATTTATTAAATCGCTTCGAGTGATTACGTATCAACGTGTATTATTAGTAGTATTGTTAACTTAAGTTAATATTATATATTATATATATATATATATATATATATATATATATATATATATCGACAAGTTGTTGGGTTTGAAGGAGGCCATCTAATTATGTAGTCCGGCACCGAGTCCGGCACCCTGGTAAGGCCCTGTGATATCCAACTGTTTTTATAAATAGGAATCCTTATCTTTTATTGCAGAATCTGATTCTACGGGAAAAATACGTCTGAACATGTTTAAAAATTTTTTTAAATCCGGGTCTTATCCCAGCCCCTTTTGAATGTTTTTTCCCTAATATCTAGTTATTGACAACAAATCAACAAGTGATTATGTATTCTGGCACCCTGATAAGGCCCGAAAACGTCTAACTTCATGCTATTGATCGAAAAACTAAAATTTTCAGTACATTGTCAGTTTCTAGGAAGAAAAATATGCCTTGTAATTTTTCAAAAAAAATTTATTTGAAAAACTTTTACCACGATCATGGCGTTTGTCAAATTTTAGTTTATTTTCAAAAATATACTATAATTATTATGATTGACATCGTCTTTATTTTGTTATAGAAAATTGTAATAAATTTTTAAAAATAAACGGAAAATTTGCAAGAAAATATTCTTGTATCCCACTTTATATATGTTATCTATGTTATAAATAAAATACCACAAAGCTTTTTAATATCTGTAAATTTGATTTACAACTTTTCATATGATAAAGATCGAAAAAACACAAAAAATGCAGTTTCAACATTTTTCTTATACAAGGAAATCGATAAAAATTCTGTATCCATTCTTCATAATTTTTCCGTAAAATCGAATGGCGCAATGAGATTTTGGAAAAACAATAAAAATTAAAAAATACGTGAACCTTATTTTTTAGCTATGCAATAGTTGGTTTGGCGCTATCTATGCTGTGCTAGTAATGGCATTTAATGAATTAAGACATAAATGAACGTTTAACACAATGTAATTTACTTACATACGAAACTAATGCTTTCTACACTATCACATAGTATAAAGGCTCAAAGTTTTGCAATGAAAACAGGCTCAGGTACGTTCTTATGTTTTGTTTACTAACGTAGCATTAGCTCTTGTTTACTAGTATAACGTAGCGATATTATTTTTAATGTGCCGATTTTTTCTACTACGAGCTGATACTACGTTAGTAAACAAAACGTGAGAACGTGCTTGAGTTTGTTTTCATAAAAAAAAACTTTGAGTCTTTGTACTGAGCGGTCGTGCGAAAATATTGTATAAAGCATTAGTTTCGTATGTAAACGTTCATTTTTGAAAAGTAATTATGCCGGATTATACACGAAATGAGGTTGTTGATATTCTCATTATTCTTGGTGAGTGTCGTGGTAATTACCGATCAGCAGTACGATTGTGTCGTAAGCGTTTTCCGGACAGAGATAAGTACCCAAGTGATAGTCATTGCACGTATCGAAAGGCGCAAGAGACAGCAACCTTAGGTGCCAAGGCAACGTCGTCGTGTTATGGTGATTGACCGAGACGATCCATGAGTTCATGTCGTGTTAGCTATGGTTAATATTAATCCACAGATTTTGCTTCGAGAAACTGAGACTGAATTGGGCATACCAAGATCAACGACTCAAAGAATTCTAAGGCTCCACAGATTCCACCCTTGCCATATTACTTTAACCCAAGCATTGACTGCTCGTGACTTCCAGAGAAGATTAGAATTTTGTAACTGAGCTCAAGCAATGTTACGTCGTGATCCAGATTTCTTCAAGTACGTTATGTTTTCTGATAAAGTATTCTTTCACAACACGGGAAGGCTGAATCGACACAATTGTCATTATTGGTCTGCAAAAAATTCACACTAGTCTTGTATGATAGACAATCAAAATCAAGATTGTTTGTCGATTGGTTTACCCTTTTGTAACAGATTATTGTACAAGCTCTTCAAATGGGAAATTTTTTTTTTATAAATTACATTAGGACGTATTTTTCTTCGTAGAAACAGACATTGTACTGAAAATTAAGATTTTTCGATCAATAGTATCAAATTGGACGTCTTAGGGCCTTATCAGACAAATCTGCAAACGGACAAGAAAATATCGGGAAGTTGTAGAAAATATTGATAAAAACTAAGAAAATCGGAAACCAATTAAACAAAACAGTTTAGAGGTACAACCAAATGTAATCCTAGCGCTTACAATTAAAAATATATTATAGAAGGTAATGCAAAAGTTAAAACCAGCGGCTACGAGCTTCACATTGCAGGCCAACACAACTTTCTTGTTGTCCGAAAGTGTTATTATCTTCATGATGGATTTTCTTAATCTGTCCTCTGTATTGCGATGCCTTTCATTAACGTTCCCCTTGATCATCTCCAATACATAGTAATCAAGAATAGTGCAGTTCATGCTGTAAGCACCAGTCGGGAGACCAGTCTTAATACAAATTGTTATATAGCCATGCCTGAAATTCGAACTTGTGGGCTTAACAACTGTCTTTGAAACGTTAATATAGCTGCCCGTGATTAAAGTGTTTTTCGAAGCTGTAGGACGCTATGTTCCACAAGCTCCAGACGAAAGATTTGTAGCTCTCGCCACGTCCATTCTTTTGCTAAGTCAGCTATGCTCCGCCTAGAATCCCGATCGATCTTCTTTTCCAGTTCACCTCTCTTGCTATGAGTTGCCTTGTCAGTAGTTACCTCCTCCTGGCGGTTAGATTCTTTGTATTTATTGGTTACGTTATAAAATTAGTTCTTGTTCCTATCGGTGACTTTTCGGCGCAAAGAGATTCGAGTATAGCAGTTATGCTGTCGTGTACGTTATGTTTATTATGTGAGATTAATTTGCGTTACCTAATAGGGAATTGCGAATATGCAGAAAACGGCCTTGTGACTTTCCCGCAATACAACTTAAAATTCTTGGATTCTAATGACAACAAATTTTTAAATTTTTTTACTATTTGCATATAATGTTTTTTCTTCGGAGTCCTAATTGTAATGTTAAGAGAAATTTATTTTTAGGATGTTTCAAAACAAATTAACACAAAGAATATCTCAAAAATTGTATGCATAATAATTAATTTACTATAACACCTTCCTTTTGTATTTGATCGAGAAACTTTCTATCGGTGTCTAGTGAACATTCCGTTATTCGACTTTCTTTGATAACGTTTTTTAATAGCACCAATGTCTTAGAACCGTTCTCCATCACCAAGATTTGGAGGAAGAAAGTCCGACTGTGAATCTAAATAATGTATCTTCAGACTTATGTGACAGCCTAATGTTCAACGGCAATATATAAAGGCGATAATAGTTCGGCACTTGCCAAACATAACAAAGAAACAGGCCACAAAATTAATTTCCCCGGGGCTAAAACCATTGCCTCCATTTCCCATTTTACCAGCAGAATAGTACGCGAGGCAATTGAAATAGAAAAATGCCCACAGTGCCACAACACAAGAGATGACAGCCAATGCTTACCTGACATATGGAAATCCCTTATTATTTCGCACCGCCAATTATGCAACACCCTTAATCCTACAAACTTTCCCCAACCCAACGCATCTCCAGCCAAACAAACTTTCACTTCTAGTTCTATAAAAAAACAAATCAGAACACACAAAAGGTTAGTCACACTCAAAGACCCGTAGCTCTCGTTGGAGAGTAGGCAGATTGAGACCCAGAGTGAAGAGATAAACTCTTGAAAATTACATCGAAGGTGATGCCGAAACGTCGAGAATTATCTCATAATGGACCCGTGAACTAAGTTGTTTAATATAACCCGAAATTTTTAATTTGGTAGGACTACTACTGACATCTGTGTCAAATTTTAGGTTAATATCTTAATTAGTTGAAGAGTGACGCTCGTTTTCGTAAACAACCAAAATTAACTTTTTGATTTTTACCATTTTCAGAAAATATTCAATAAAGAACGATTAAATTTTGTGTTAGAAATGATATTTCTGCTGCGGAAACGCTCAGAATGTTACAAAAAGCCTTCGGTGAACAGGCTATGTCTACAACACAAGTATACGAATGGCATAAAATGTTCAAAGAGGGTCGTAAAGGCGTTGAAGACGAACCACATCAAAGACGTCCAAGAAAATCAACTGACGAACAGCACGTCGCGAAAATTAAGGAATTGGTACTCCAAAATCGTCGATTGACAACTAGAGAGCTTGCTAACATCGTTAGAATTTCAAATGGATCAGTTAACACCATTTTGAAGGAAGTTTTGTGCCTCAAAAAAGTCAAATCTCGTTTGGTTCCAAAAACCCTCAATTTATTCGTGACCATTTCGCTAAAAATTCCACCCATATCGTTCCGCAACAGCCGTATTCGCCTGATTTAGCACGATGTGACTTCTGGCTATTCAGCAAAATGAAAAGACCGCTCCGGGGACACCGTTTTGACACGATAGAAGAGATTCAAGCCGAATCGAAAAAGGTCCTGAAGGCCATAGCGAAACAGGACTTTTCAAAGTGTTCTGATGAGTGGAAAATTCGCTGGCAAAAGTGCATTGCAGCCGAAATAGTATTGCAGTTGTTAAGACTGTGTCTGTATCATTTTGTGCTTTTGTTAAAGTAATTAATTACTTTAAAACAGAAAAGCGTTCTGAATGAGGTACCGGCAGAGTACCAGAAGGAAAACTAGGATACTAAATTTGCTTTATGTTTTTGCCCGAGCAGCCAAAGATTTTGGCGTAACAAAAGTAATAATACATAATATGATCGTTGTCTTTTTGATATATCGTAGGAACTCCAAATGGCAATGCGATGTTTTTTTTTCACTCAAACAATTTCTTAGGAGAACAGCACAATGTGCACAGCAATTTGGGGAATCCAAAATTTGTCTCGATTTTTAATTTTAATGCCAAACTAATAATAGTGCGCTTTTTCCATTGTCGGTGTACTATTTAGCTTATGCTGCCAAAATTGTTAATTTTCCATAAATATAACAAGTTCTATTATATAACAAATATTATTATGGTATCATGTATGCACTTGTAAGACAACTGACCGACTTAATTTAATTTTTTTATTAAATAACTTTAAATTGTGTGGTAATATTGGCATGTGGAAGAATTACAATGGAAAAATTAAGCTTTTAAGCTTCATGCAGCTTAGGGATTAAAAACTTACAATGTAAAACTTATAAGACTTATGAACTTAAACTACGTTATCTAAATTACATTCAAAATCTGGTTATTAAATCATTGTTGTTAAGCCGATTCATTAGGTTCACTGCTAATTTTTTGGAATGAACTTTGAGTGGCTCTCTATATTGTAGGCTAGATCGGTGTATTTATTTCTTCAGTGTTGGAGTTTGAAGATCCCTTTTGATAACCGCGTTGAGTACAAACCATTGCACATTCTTTATCATACGCAGTGCTTTCGACTAAAAGTGCTGTATTATTTCGATGTTTGATTTGGAAGCTGTGCTTTATAGCTAGATTCCACATGAATAGATTGGTTTTAATATTACTTTATACACCAGTAGCTTGTTACCCAGAGTAAGTTTAGATTTCTGTTCCAGGATCTAATTCATTTTGGAGAGGGTCATTCTTAATTGCTTTCGCTATTGTGTTTACGGCAATTAAGTCTTCTGTCAATATGCATACCAAGGTACTTCAATTCTTCTTCTTGTGTTAATTAGTTGTTTAAATTTACTGGGGGACAATTTTTCTTTCGAGTGAATGTTATATCAATTGATATAGATTCGTTTACTTTGGTTTTTCCATTTCTGTAACCATTTTTTTAGCAGAGATGAGATTTGTTTGCAGTTTTTGTGTGGCAGTAATGGGAAATAATTGTGGCAAAGGTTGCTGTTAAGACCCCTGGTAGTTGGCAGGTCTGCAGTATATCTTTCTTTCTTTTCTTTAGCCTTCTTCAATCCATTTGCGGATGTAGGCCTCCCCTAGTTCCTTCCATCGTGTCCTGTCTTGTGCAATTCTTTTCCATGCAAGACCGGCGTGTAGTTTTACATCATCTATCCATCGCATCTGTGGTCTACCCTTGTTCTTTTGTTTAGCCAGGGTCGCCAGTCCTGGATTCGTGCGTTCCACCTGTTGTCCGTTTGGCGGGCATTGTGTCCTACGAATTGCCACTTCAGGCTAGCTATTCTTTTCCCACATCTGTGACTTTTGTCTTCTCCTTATCCAAGTGTTTCGTTTTCTGTCTTTTAGGGTTATTTGTAACATTTGGCGCTCCATGGCTCTTTGGGTCTTCATAAGTTTGTCTACATTTCTCTTGTCAAAGTCCAGGTTTGGGCCCCTGTAAGTAATGACGGGCAGTATACAGCTGTCAAACACTTTTGTTCTCAGGTATTGAGGTATCTTTCGGTTTTTAATATGTAACTTAATCTGCCAAAGGCAGCCCATCCTAGTTTCCTTCTTCTTGCGATTTCTATTTCTTGATTTTCTTTATTAAGTGTAAACCTTTGCCCTAAGTATGTGTATTCTTCTATTTGTTCTACAGTGTTTTGTTCTAGTTCGATATTCACTTCCTCTTCGGAATTTGTCATGATTTTGTTTTTCGGTGTTTATCTTTAAACCCACTTTTTAGAAGCTTCATTTAGTTCTTGGAGCATTGAGTTTAGTTGGTCTCCATTTGTTGCAAATATTATGACGTCGTCTGCGTATTTTAGATTATTTAAAATTGCCGTTTATATTGATGCCTTTTCCTCCCAGTTTAGGCATTTGAAGACATCCTCAAGGGCTAATATAAATAGCTTAGGTGATAATGGGTCTCCTTGACGGACTCCTCTGTATTGGGATTGGATCGGTTTCTTCTGACCAGTTGACTGTTATTGTAGTATTCTTATATATATCTTGGATTATTGTCATATATCTGTGGTCTATCCTGCTGTTCCATAGACTCTTCTGTACTGCCCACGTTTCGATGCTATCGAACGCTTTTTCATAATCTATTAGTGCTATGTATAATGGGAGATGATATTCATTTGCTTTCTATTAGTATCTTGAGGGTTAATAGATGGTCCGTTGTACTAAACCCTTTGCGGAAGCCAGCCTGTTCTTCGGATAAATACATTTCTATTTTGTTATTTAATCTTTTCATTATGATTCTTGAGAAAAGCTTATATACTTGTGATAGTAGTGTTATGGGCCTGTAATTTTTTAAATCTTGTTTGTCTCCCTTTTTATATAGTAAAATCGTTATGGCCTCTTTCCATTCACTCACTATTCTTCCAGTTTCCAAACATTTATTGAATAGTGTCTTCAGCGCTGTTATTATTTCCTCTTCTCCTTCATTTAATAATTCTTTTGCCAGATTGTCTTTTCCGGGCGCTTTTTGATTTTTCATTTCTCTCATCGCACTAGTTATTTCCTCTTCTTCTATTTCTGGCATATCTTCCGAGTTTATATTTGTTATTTTCTTTTTTAGCTTTTCTTTTATTTCTGTGGGAGCTTTTCTTTGCAGTATATATTTAGTACAATTTCAAGCCGAGTACATTGTTTTCGGGTATTCCTGATTTTATTGGAATAAGTTCGGTATATTTAGATTCAACTTTTACCAGAACGTATCGTTCGTAGAGATCGGATTTTATAATTAAAAAGTGGTTTAATAAAAGGAAGATACATAGCTTGCACAAAAGACCAATGAACCATACCTTGCCAAATGTCTGAGTAATGTCGAAAAATGCGGCTGAGCAATATTGTGTGGCTTTAAAAGTTGTATTGATTTTTTTCACCGCTCTGTGTATTTGTTTCACTGTAGAGTGCATTTGTCTAAATCAGAACAGATGATTTGGTACTGTCTCATCGTTTTCAAGAATTGGAGGTATGAACACTTTGGATATAATGGGTAAGAGACTTATTGGTCTGTAAGATTTTAATTCTGCAGGTGGTTTTAAAATAAGGATGATTTGTTCCACCTTCCACTGCGCCGGAAAATATCCAACGTGTAGTACTGCGTTAAACAGTTGTTTATTGTACCTCATTCCACTGTTAGGTAATTTTTTTGTGACCAAATCATAACCTGGGGCTTTTTTCGGATGAAAGTTATTTATGACTTCTTGAATTTCCGCGGTTTTAAAGCGCTCAGTTGGTAGTTTAAGCTGATAAAGTTTAATTTAAATTTAAGTCTTATTTATCCGCATATTTATAAATTTCTAAAATGTGATTGGTTTAAAAAGAAAAAGGTTTAGGGTCGCTACATAAAAAACGTAGCAAGGTTTGTTCCGACCTGTTCAAGTAACCAGATATAACATTTATGAAATAAAAGAATGTGGAAAAATATAGTAAAAGTGCATATTTTATGCAAAAATTCTTATCGAATATTTCTTGAAATTCTAATGTTATGGGACAATAGCCGAAATATTTTTAGAATTGGCACAAAAAACAAACTCATTAAACGTAACAAAATGTAGAATATTTTTTTTCATCTGCTTCATTAAGATAATTATATAACAAAATATCTCGAGTACCTATAAAAATACATATTTCAGGCAACATGCATTTACCTAGTTTAACCGTTACAAGAGCAAATAAATGATTGCATTAACATATTTTATAGTTTTTGCTGCCAGAGAGCAAAAATAATTCCCTTCGGTATTTTTTCAACCGCAAACCTCAGAAATCGCAGCGCTTGGACTCATATATATTTGGGCTCGTTACTCGAGTAAGGACAAGACAAAGTATCCTTCAGAACTGAATTGCGATCTTCAGAACTCGACTACGTTTGTTCCATCGGCCCGCAGATTTATAGCGTTTGAGAATAACCGGAAAGACCCATCGTTCTTGTTGATTCATGAGGTGCTCAACGGTTCCTCAGACCGGTGTTATTTTATTGAAAGGTTCTAGTAGTTGCACTTGCGAAGTGCGCTGATGCAATCAGGGATCCTCTTTGCATGAAAATGCGACTATGGATTTGCAACGCTAATTCACTTGCAAGCTAGTCCGGAATTTTAGTAAGTGACAACTGTTTCTCGAGTAATATGCAATAATATTAAAATCATGAGTTTTTGGTTTACCTGCATGTTATTTGAAGGTTATATATATATATATATATATATATATATATATATATATATATATATATATATATATCTTATTAGTTCTGTACTTGCCACTATTGTTTTCATTCTTTTACTGAATATTGTCATGTTATACCTTTGTAAAATAATTGGTAGGTAGCCTTTGGAGGTCATCCTTATTTTATGCCATTACTATGACGTCGTTTGCATAACGTACAATCTTTAGCTCCTTATTATGTATTCTTTTGATGATCTCTTTCATTACCAGATCGAACAGCAGAGGTCTCAAGGAGTCTCCTTGTCTAATGACGGTTTCGTTTGTGTTCAGTAAACCTGTCTTCTGTTCCAACGATTACTTTGTTATCTTTGTAAATATTGTTGACAGATTTTATTAGATCGTGATATTTTTATCATATAACAGATAAATTGTGCCCTTTATTTAAACTTCATCAAACGCTTTCTTAATGTCTATTAAGCATATAAATGGTACGTAATATTGCAGTGACTTTTCTTTTCAATGTCTTACTATAAATACGGCATCATTATATGATTGACCTGTTCTGCATTCCTGCTGCCCTTCTTGCAGTTGTATTCTTTACTTATTTTTTTGTTATTATTGTGTTTAGCAGATTTATTCTCCTGTAGTTATTTTTAAAAACGTATAGTTATATGCAATTAACGAAGTACTTTTAATTAGATGTGGTACATTGTAATTTTTTAATATCTTGTTGTAGCACCCGACCATTTTACTATAAAAAAAATTTAGGTTATCTTCACTGAAGTAATACTTGAGTAAGATAAAAAAGATAACAGTAGATTGGAGTAAGAACTGAAGGATATGCTAAGCAAGATATTTTCAGTTAAAATTTTTGATTTTATGGTTGTCGGTAAAGGCTGGATTTGTAGGCAAAATAAAACATGAAATTAGGCAAAAATTAAAATCAGGCATTTTTCAGACAAAAACAATCTGATTAATCCTGAAGCAAAGAAATAAAAATCGCCAATTTTTGAAAGTTTTATTTATACTATTTTTTATTTACGTTAAAAGAATGCGCTACCATGTATTTCTCTAAATTATTTTCTGCAAAATTCGTTCTTCTATCAGTCAAAATATGTTTATGTTGTAAAAATAAACGTTCAACAAGAAGTGATGGGCGGATATTTCAAACAAGATATTTCTTTAGAGGACAAATTATCCCATTATTCCTACACCCTCTGTCACAAGGCCATTTTTGATGTTAATTTTTTCCAATTTAGGTGTTTCCCAGAACCATAACAATTTTCTGACTAATTTTTTCTCTTGACTCTAGGAAAATTTGATGGTGCTTGATTCACTAACGTTGTGCTCTCAGTGAGGGGTAGAGATGGATTTTTCAACTGCTTGTTTAAACCTGAAAGATGACTAAATCATAATTAGGCCTATGTCTTTGCACTCCGATTCTTCCTTTTTCCCCACAAGTGATCTACAACCTGTAAAAAAATAAAAACAATTAAGGTTTTGAAATAGACAGATTTAACATTTACTTAAAAAATAATTTGAATGTGCACTTTTTTAATCTCTCCAAAATTCTTGTTGTAATATAGACCCGCCTCCAACCAAGTCTCCCAACGAGTGATGATGGAAGCTAGAGGAAGGGAGCTTTTAGAAAAACTTTCTTAACTGCTGAAATTAAAGCACTGACATCGGGGAATAGAATTCTAATTTCTTCCACCACGCGATGCATGCCATGGGCTAAGGACGTTAAGTGTATCATTTTTTATAAAAATGCATTAAAGCTTTTTCTGCTTTTATAATGTTACCAGCAGCAAGAGGCGGTCGTTCTGGTTTTCAGAAGTCCACAAACTTCCTATTGAAATTAAACAGAAGGAGTAAATTAAATCTGTATAGTTAGTTCTTTTACTGTACGGGCTATCGAGGCATGATTTGCAGCATCCAAAAATTTTAAATTTTTTAATAAAATAAAAAGAGGCTTTGTGCCATTTTGAGAAGACCACCAACCACAGCATTTACAACATATCGCCCAAAAGCGTCCGTGCTCTTATCAATCGAAAACAAAATAGAATTTTCACCTACTTTCTTTCGGATGGATGCTATTACCTACATTTTTTAGAAAAAAAAAATGTATATAGTACCATCTTTTACATTAAAACACGTTATCTATGTACTTACTGTGTCGTACATATTTTCATAGTAATTTTTCTGAAACGTTGATTCGTCCAGTACTGTTTTTGAGGTTTTGATAGTTTGGACCATGGAATATTGGCAACTACCAAAGCCACGCAAACATTTTTTGAAAATGTATGCTGGTCCAATAATTTTTCTTGCATATTAGACACAAGCGCTTGTGTCGGCTTTTTTAAGGTCCCTGCATCTTTAGCTCGTTTCAGATGCCTGGCCAGAGCCTGAATATTGATCTACGTGATAACTTTTTTTTAGATTCAACCTGAAATAACAAACAGAATTAATAAAATGTTTACTTAATTAATTAATATGGTGTTTGCGTATTTTAGAATATTCATATACTGCAAGTGAAATTCAGAATTAATAAAATGCAAATGTATACTTGCTCTTTGCTACAGACTTTCTAAAAAATAATTTTTCCGTCAATTGTGTAGACATCATTTCCAGAAATCCATTGCTTCAGATACAAAATACAGCTTTCTTTAACTTTCGGCATTATTCAACAAAAAATATTTAACAAAGAAATGCGAATAAAGACAAGACAGAAATTCTCAACAGTAACTTAAAGAACCGCACTGCTTGACACAAATACGGCAGTACGCAAAATGCAACTTTGGCGTGCGAATTTCTGTTTGGAACAGATCGAGCACTTCTTGGAAAAAATGTTTACTTTATGAAGGCAGTAACCTTCGGCTTATCGATTTTTCCGTCATTAGTGACTCACGCCTAAAAAGGCAGTAGAAAATCACGTGTTCGTTTGTGGACAATTTACTTATTATTAGTCCGTTTTAAAATTCTGAGAAAAAATTTTGCATTTTCAATTTTTTAAAAATTGTCGTTACATACCGGAAAAAGGCATGTATTGTTATAAACTGTCAAATCAGGCAAATTTTAGGAAATACCCATCAAACAGGCAATTTTTAGCAAAATAAAATGTCTGTAGAAGCATCCCTACTTCTAAAAATCTGGTGCGAACATCACACGACTTTCCTTGTCCTATTATTATATATTATACCGGGTCCACCGTCTCGGCCCTGCGCTGCACTCGTCCCAGAATTTGTTATTTTAAAAAAGGACGAGGCGCGAGGCCAACACTCGAAAGCTGATTAAAATAAACAGTACAAGACAATAATTGACTCGTACTTAAAATTTTGCTACGTCACTGAAGGTAACCGTGCGAGCTCGGCCGCACGGCCGCCATTATCGCCTGCGTGCTCCCTCCTAGCGGCCAAGTAGCTTTCCGAGCGCGCTGTGATTGGCTTTAATTAATTTTTAATCGGCTATAACTTATTTATTTGACATCGGATCAAAAAATTTCATTGTAATTTTGGGTTTGTCTCGGTTTGATCTATCCGGTAATATAAATTTTCCGAAGAATTTTATGAACACCCGGTATATTAAAAATTCTGAGATTCGATTTTTTTTCGAGTTCCTATTTTACCAACTTTTATTTTAAATTCATGTTTATCTCATGATAACAAATCATTTTTATTCTCATAAATTTTTTGTACCGTTTAGATTCGCGATCGCTTTGCGACCGATTTTGCGACCTTGCGACCAAACGGCTATGCCGATTTTTAACAAAACCTTCACATTGGGTCCCCTACCTACAAGTAAGTTGCATACCAAATTTCAAGTCTCTGGCTCTTGCGGTTCTTGAGATATCTTGTTTACTGGCAGACCGACACACACACACACACACACACACACGAACCAATGGTTAAAACCAACTTTCTTGGTGTCCTGAGGCTATATTTCGTCCAGAAATGTGAAAAACTGGGTAGGTCAAATTTCCGCCGATTACATTACTTTCCTTATTATAGGATAAGGAAAGTAAAAATAAATTTATAATTTATTAAAATATCAATATCTATTAGCAAAATAAACAGGCGAAATAGGTAAAATTTGGCCTTTAGTTATTAGCATACAAAGACAGTTATTTTGGAGTTGGTTGGAAAACGCCACTGCTGCCTTAGTATGTGATAAGCACTGTTTTTTGCAGTCAACATTACACCTGTTATTATAGGTGTGAAGTTTTTCCAGAAAAAACTTTGTTTCTCCATTGCTTTGTAACGTCAAAGGTATGCAACTGTTTGATTTATCCTGTAATCTTTGTTTATCTTTTCTTTTGAAGTTTTAATTTAATTTGCAAGCCTGCAGGTATTCGTGGCAAGAATTTGCTTTAAAATCTATCGTTGAGGTTAATCCAAAACGCAGTTGATCAGTGATCACAAAATTCTCTCTACCAGCATTGGGCGGTACGTCTTTTTACATTTTACATTTTGATTGGGTTCATGTGTTGAGCGCCAGGTTTCAATTCCTAAAACTTACTCAAATTTTTAATTTTTTAGATTTATTTTAAAATGTCACTTACAACTTTATAACATATATTAAAAAAATGTAAAAGCTACCATACACAATTTGTCAAAATTTTAGTCACGTTTTCAAAAAAAATTTCATTTAAATATATTTTAAAAACGCACATTTTTTAGACAAATTAAATAAAACTTTTTATAGAATTTTTTATAAACTATTTAAAAAAATTATATAAATTAAAATACTACAAATACATACCATCCAAAAAATTAGATATAAAATAATTTAATAGTATAAGAAAATGCTTAGCACAGTGTTGCATATGAATTCATAAATTGATCTGATATTTCAAAATTTATTAAAGATAAGGGTTCATATTAGCGGACAGACAATCTCTCGAAATTTTGAACGTACTTTGCAGGTTCTTTATATGTGTACTCTTAACGATATGTCGCTTATATGTAAGTTTCTGCAACGCGTCTTAATATTTTACACAACATATACATATACATACTATACATATACATACGGGCTGGTATCCAGAAGGGAACATCTTACAAATGATAAAATACGACGTAGAATGAGTGCCACAGACACAATAACGGACAGAATTGAAAGGAGAGGACTAAAATGGTTTGTACACTTGATGAGGATGGATGACCAACGATGGCCGAAACGAATCTTCAAATGGACTCCTCCAGGGAAACGGAAAAGAGGAAAACCCAGAAGATCATGGAATAACGGAATAAGAGATGCGATGATCAAGTATCAAGTACAAGAGGAAGATGCTCAAAACCGAGACATGTGGCGTTTGAGAACCGGAAAGCCGCACAGGGCGGTATAAACCGAATATATATATATATATATATATATATATATATATATATATATATATGTATGTGTGTGTGTATATATATATACATTATATTATTTTACAAGCGTATTAAACTATTTGGAAAAGTAAGCTAAAATTTTAATACAAGTGTGTAGTAAAAAATTACATGTTTTTGTCAAATGACCGCGGAGGCCACGAATGTAGAAGACAGTCATTATAAAACCGATTATGACGAAGTTCTATGGTACTGACGAATAACGTCTTTATATTCTGACAAGAATTCGTACAAAAATTTGTTGATATACTTTGGACGAGAAAAGCACAAAAGCATGTTCTTTAGAAGAATCACAACACTCCACCGTCACATAATTTTTTTAAAATTTTTATATGTATGTGTGGTGGCTGTTCATCTCACTATACACATAGAAAATAGCTTCGTTATAATAAATAACTTTTTTTCAAAGCTTCTTTCTGATCTCCAAAATCAACTCGGGAATAAAAACAAAGATTGGGATTTTAAGTATACCTGGTGGTTATACCTAAAAACTTTTGTATAGAATGTTAAATGTTTGACTGAGATATTTACAATTCTTCTTTTGTGGGCTTCCAGCAAATACTTCTCGTACATGCTGAACATTCCAAGCCTGTTCATTTAGCAACACACAGACATCCCTAGTTTATTTAAGCTAATGCAGAGGTTGCACACCACATTAAAAAATGTTTCTACCCACTAAATATTCAAATACAAATTTGACACCCACCTAAAATGGAAAATTGTGCACTTACTAGTATCGTATTTTTGTCTAGTTTTCTTACAATTATTGCGATTTTGAGTTTTGACAGCACTTGTTATATAATATCTATATAATTGTTTATTATTTAATATTTAATAATTAGCTCGTGCTGTATTAATGCTGCTAAAGTTTATAATTGTTATTTGTTTAAAAAAGAATTGGACCATAAACGATTAGAGTAATAAGTATAAAAGTAAATTTAACTTACTTGCAATATAAATAACAAAGATAACGTTATCTCCATCATTTTGCAAAATAAATTTAACATCTTTTTGGAAAAGTTGCAATAGTTATGGGCTAGAGCGTCTTTTCATTAATAACATGGATTATCTTCAGCTTTCAGCACTGTTCAAACTCAACAAGAACACGATTTTTTATTTCCTGAATCGTTAAAGGATCCAAGGCTGGTCGTCCCAAGATTACCTTACAGGAACATTATTCGCATGTCCCACGACAATTCCCACCTCACGGCAGCCAATATTTCTCATCAATTATGTGACCCCCTAGACTCAAAACCATCTGTTAGTATTATCAGACTTTGTCTGCAGCAAGCTGGGTTAATAGACGTTGTTCAATCAAAAATCCGAGGATTACGGAGATTACAGAAAAGTGGAGTGGGCACAGGCACACAAGAACTGAACGAGAAAAGAGTGGAAAATGTACTTTGAAGTAACGAAAGCAAAGACATATTGTTCGGAACAAAAGGGATTCATTAGATTCGATGTCCGCAAGGCACTTGTTTCGATTCCAAGTACCAGATTCCCACAATGAAGCACGGAGGTGGAAGCGTCATGATCTGGGATGAAGTCTCCGGCCTTACCACGGGTTCCTTAAAAAGAATCCTCGGCATTATGGATCGATATCTGTATGAGAACATTTTCGAAAACATGACGTGTTCATATGGCATGCAGAACAAGGGTAGAAGCTTTATTTTTCAACAGGACGATGATTTCAAACATCGTTTGTCTAGGACTGGCTCGCACGTTTTCGTGTGAAATTTGTTGATTGGCCCAGCCAACTGACCTGAATATCATCAAGGGCCTATGGGCAAAGCTGATTGGCAAAAATGCCAAGAATGAAGATGAAAAGTATGACCAACTTTAAGTGGAATGGAAGAGCATTCCTCTCTCCTTCATCCATACTATTCTGGACTTCATGCCTCGCAGGTGTCAGGCCGTCGTTAATGCTGAGGATTATGCTACTAAGTATTAGACTGTTGTTGTTTACTTTTAGTTGATTTCCCGTGATTTGGAGTTATTCGGTGTTTGTATTTGATGTTTGTCTCGTTTCTATATTTTGATCACATTTTGTAAAGATTTAGTTGGAGCCGTGTGAAATACCTTTGAAAAATATTTCTTGAAATTTTCAGAGAAAAATACAAATCAACGAAAAAGTTATGGCAAAAATGCTAAAGATTTATATATTTTTGAGCGGTACTGTATACTGCAAATAACTAATATGTATGTTGAAGGTTATAGAAGAAATTCCCAAGTGTAAAATAACAGTTTTAGTTTGGCTCAACTGTATAATTTCAAATTGTGAAATAAAGAGACATGGCAAACACTTATATTTTTCATTTACAATTTTGTTAAAAGTGCAAAGTGTCTTAAACTTTTAAGCTTGATATTAAGATATTATAAAAAAATTAATTTTTAGTTTTGAAGCAAAAGATTCTTTTCCCACTAAAACATATCAAACTATTTTGTTCAATGACTCTTAATGACAGTTTTTCTCGTGATATGGGTATTAAATGAATGTAGATATTTCAAGGAGTTAATAGATGCATGCATACAGCAATGGTTGGACGAGTTGCTAAAAGAATTTAATCATTCAAATTAGAGTTAAAAAAATCATAATCTGAAAATTTTCTTTATATATATTATACTTTAAGTACAATAAAATTTATTTATTTACTTTTATTTATTAACTTTGTAAAAAAAAAGATATTTTTTGTTAGTACATATTGAAAAGGCAGAATACAATTTGTAGTTTTTTACGACTAATTTATGTTGTAAAAAAACTATCTACAAATCGTAAAATGATCATTTATTGCTTAAGTACTAAAAAACACGAACTATTTGAGTTAAGAGAATTAATACAAGAGTAATACATTTGTCAATTCATGCAGATCTAAAAAAGGCAATCTAAATGAAATTCTCTTAAAGTTTCTATTTAAATACTCGACTGTTTTTTACATCAGTAATTGTTAAAAGTAATTGATAATATATTTTAGTTGCCTTACTATCTATAGTACATACTTACTATAGTACACTTGCTTTACAAATACCTTTTAAAAAATAAATTTTATTGACTGATATAAGGTGCGCCAAAAGAAAAGCAGAATTTCATTAAAATAAACATTTTATTTATTTATTAGATGGTAAAGTCTAAAGGGCAAACATTGTCATTAAATGTAGAATAAAATATTAGTCCTCCAGGGCGCATTTGACAGGCAAATTCTTTTGACAATATTCCCGATCACTTTTTCGCATAACTGTGGCACAATTACTATTTGAATTTTTGCTTTTAATTCAAAAATAGTTTTTATTTTTGTACCATAAACTTTGGTCTTTACGAATCTCCAGGCGAAGAGTAGGTAAGGTGTGTTGTTTTTGGAGATAACTTGCCAGCGTTTTAAATGGTCGTTTGCTGTAGTTCCTGAGTTGGCTTAATTTTGAAAAGGTGTAATTCAGATTTTTTGTGAAAGTGACGGACAGCGCCCCTAGGTTTCTGGACGCTTCGTCATACTATCCTTTGAGCATTGCTTTCACCTGAATGGCTGGTACGATATTTACCTGTTTTTTTATTGTCTGCAACGGAATTTATTTTATGTAGTTTTTTAGTTTTTCATAGTTGTTTTTTTTTGTACATTTATCCTTTTGAAAGTATCATGTAATTTACCCATAATTTCGGCGAAACATTTTCATGCTTGTAATGAATTTTAACAATCGTGTTTATACCGACTAAACACAATGTGGTTTCTACAAAATGTTATTATCGAAATGTTATCAACCTTGCAGAAAGAAAATAGCGCACAATTTAATTCATGCGTTTCTTTTGGAACACCCTATATTATTGAAAGAAATTTTGTGTGCAGTTACATAAAAAGTCTGAAATAATTTTTACGAAAATACTTTTTGTCGCTGCAGTTCTTTCATATTTGTATAAAATTGATGCAAACATATATTCAAACTTAACAATGGGGATATTGATTTTGTTTTTTTTTATGCTTGCAGTAATAATTTTCAGCTAAGCTCTAAGTATTATATACAATAAATTTTAAGCATTTCATTCGATGTATATTTCTTTAATGTATAAGAATGGCCAACTGATTTATAATTTTCCTTAAAGTCCTAAAGAAGTAAAAAGCATTAACAAATCTTGCTTTGAAATAATCACCCAAGAAATAGTTATCTAAGACTGCTCGAATACTTCTCAAAATATTTCTTCAATTTGCTTTTAAAAATTAAATACACCTAATTAAATTGAATTCTAATTGTTTAATGGTTTTGTTTTTTAACGTATAATGAAATCTTAAATAAAAAGCAAGTTAATGTGGTAGTACTTATTATAATCACTCTCCATAAAGCAAATTTTAAAAATATGATTTTGTGTAAGACCACTAAAAATGTCAAGTTTTTCAGTCATAACAATACTTAATTTTTATAAGTTTAAGTAGCTAACTTAACACATTTTTACTTACTTTTTCAATACTCAATAATGTATATCAAAAGGAGTTGTATTTGAAAAGAAGAGATTTAATATATAATTATATTATTTTATAATTTAATTTATAATGCCCCTTAAATAGAAAGGTATTGTATGAAAATATTTTTTGAGCTTTTATATTTGCAACAGTTGGATAGCAAAAAATTCTATTATTTTTATACATAATTATTGTATTTATTCTTTATCTAACAAATTTTATATATGATAGTGCATAGTTTAATGTAATACATTAGTATTTAGGTAAACAAAGAAAACCTGTAAATTAAAGTAAACCAAATCTGGTACGAACTAGCCGACAAAATCACTAAACTATATTCGACTTGATAAAACAGCAAGCACAAACTGTCATTTCTTTGTAGGATAAGTATATTTTATATTAATTTTTCTTACATGCTGTTAAACGAATCGGATGATGTAGAGGTATACCATAAGAAAACTAATTAATAAAAACTAATTAATAAACTAAAATGCACTCTAATACGTTCTACACATTGGAACTAAATTGCTCTACTGGAAGTGACGTAAGTGCTATAGTTGTTATACAATAAGTGCCGTTTTTGCAAAGGGATTTTATTACTGTGTCGTCACTTTAAAAGAGTATTGCAGCTGCAGCACAGTACTTTCATAAAACTCCTGATTTCGTTTGATAGCGGGTAAAACAATACCAGATAACAAAAATTATGTATGTATTGCTAAATAGGGAAAAGCGATCAGAAATCTTGGACGACTGTCATTAAAAACATTCAAGCTTAATAGTTGGTCAAGCTCACTTAAAACTTACCAAAATACTAAAGTTAAGTTTATGATAATTATGCAATATTCGAAATCGTTATTAGAATCTTAGTGTAAAAAGGTATGCTTTATTACACGTTTAAATAATTTTAGTATTTACTATTTAGAATTTACTGAAGGTGCTAATTATAGAAAATATTGAATTGTTTCGATATTTTAAAAAACGCAATGTATTTTTTTAAAAAATATTACTCATCTATATCACGGATTTCTGACTCGACCAACATGCTACTCCGTTTCGCATTTGGGGCATACAACCACGGCATTCCTTTGCATGACGGTCTGAATTCACAAAGGACACGCATGGCATTTCTATTAGTTTCCGGTGTTAATTAGTTTTAGTGTTGCCTTTCAATATGCATACTCACTATAGGTTATATAAGTCTTGCAGTTGCGAAATCAAGTTACGGTGTTGCAGGGCGACTTTATGTATAATGGTGTACAATCATAGTCCATTTTCTTATTTTTTCATTCTCCTATAGTATCTATTATTCTTCTTTCTATTTTCCTACCTTTTCTATTTTCAAAAATAATCAAGGTAATTATCAAATATTTGCAGTCTATTTGACGTGAAAAAAATGGTACATAATATATGATATAAAATACAATCGTTATTGTTATTTGAAAGAACTATCCAAAGTATTATTTAATTATTTCTATATATGCTTCTAGTTTTTCTAGTTTTAAATTAGTTTTATAGGTAATTGTGCTAGTGCTTGATTAACTATTTGCTTTAATACTTTACTAATATTAAAGTTGAGCACACAAAAAATCTAAAGCCATGTCCTTCTTGAAATTCAAGCAGATGTCGAAACGATGATTATTGTTCAAAAACGTTCAAATTGTGAACCTAATTGTTTATTTATAATTAACTGCTAAAACATAACCAAACATTTCGTACGCCTCAACATATCATATCAATATCATAAGCTCTATTCAAAATTTGCTTTATGAAAGACCAACTTTTCTATGACCATGTTTTTTTAAAATTCTTCAGAGATCAGTATATGATCCATGTTAGAATATAACTAAAGCACCATCAAAATTATTTACTATCTTCAATATCGTTAAGAAAGTAGAGCCACCTCTGCTTTAAAGAACCTTGAAAAACCCAATTTAGATCTTTATGGCATTTTCGGTAACTAAGCTTCTTTAATATTTATTGTATTATTTGAAATTCTTTCACTAGGATTACAAAATATAATATGTATCAAAAGTAAAGAATAATATCTAAAAACGTAAATTTTCCAAACTGTACCTTATTGACTTACACATTAATCAACCATAACTAACCACCACTACAGTACATAACGATTTCGACTACCCTATAAATATCTCAGTTATTCAGGTTTTTACACACTGTGTTACCCTAAATCATGTACCCACCGATTATCAAATAGAATCCTTCATTTTTTATGTACTTTGAAATGTTTGAAAACTTTTACAAACAGCTTCATTATCAGAAACAAATATTAAAGCCTCTAAATTAAGTACCTAGAAACTTTGAAACAAAATAATATTACAATTTTATAAACACACAATTCTACAGTACTCCTAAATACATCAAACTACATTAGTAAGTTAGAAAACTTACTAAAATAATCCGCCTATCATGATAGAGGTAACAATCCCATCACCTAGTTTAAATAAAATTTAAAATCCTCATACCATATACTATATATCATTACCTTCTACACAAAAGAAATCTTTAATAATTCTAAAATCTTTCTTTTAATTCTACAGTTAGTCAATTCGATTTTCTTATCCACATCCCTTTAATTATCCCATTTAATTAAATAACTCGTCAACATTCTTCATCCCATACAATTTCCTAAAAGTAGTCAAATAATTTCTTATACACAAAGATGATATTATGGTTAGCCTTAATGTTGATTTTTTGTGTAATAATCTCCCAATCCCCAAATACTTTTACATATTGAAATTAAGTTACAATATAGAAAAATAATATCCTCTTCGTAACTTACCATTGCCTATCTAATACTTATTTTACCTTCCAAAATAAATTTTATCGCAAAAAAAGTCTCGCATTATTTTCCTTAAACCCACCTATTGGATCCGATATTTTAAAAGTACTTTTATTTGGCCTCACGGGTAAGATACGTTTCTTGAATTTATTTGTTAGCCAAGTTAAATTTGCACAAACAAAAAAATTTACTACGGAAAAATTCTTTAAAATATATATTCACATTGTCTATAGAAAAACTGATTATACTAATCTCTACTCTAAGTACTAAACTACATCATCACTTTGAATGTTTTTTTTTCTGCATTTAACGATTTTGTAAAAAAGTGTAGTGTGGTTAATCTCTATGTATTGAAACAAACTCAAACATACACTTATAAGAGCTATTCTTTAAATAAATTCTAGAAACTTAAAATTAATTCGCTTGCTCTTTTATTATTTATGTGATACCTATATCTTTATAATTATGGGCATTCAGATTTCGATAAAGATCTACTTAATTTTTTTCACCATCCTCTATCTCTTACAATTTTTTGTAATTTGATCTACTCTAGTTCTTTCGGTTTTAAATATTTTTTTATTTTATTGTTTCTCTTTCTTATAGATTTTCCTTTCTACCCTCCAGATTTTCCATATTATTTTTCAGTCTTGTTGTTATCATTCTATGTGTCAGAGCTGTTTTAATGCAGTTTTCCTTATTATTTTCTATCTGATTGTGCTTCTAACTTCATTTTTATTTTTGTATTTTTGACTAATCTAATAGTTTTAAATACCTATTTTCAACTTATGAGTTTCTTTATTTGACTTGGCAGTATTTTTTTTCGTTAAACTTTTCTTAAAATCCATCATTTCAAGCCATATATGAATATTAAATAAAATTGAATTGTAAAATCTTATTTTGTTTGAACCGTTCTTTTTTGTTAAATATTTTATAATAATACGTCATTACCCCGCCTAGATATTTTGGTTTCTTAACTAATTTCTTTCTATTCTAATTTTGTACGTGTGTTTTGTGTACTTTTCGATATCACTATTATTATTGTTAACCAGTTAAAGAAGCAGAGAATACCACTTTCAAATATGTTTGAATTTTTTTGTAATTTTTACTATTTTCGTAAGATTTGCAAAAAAATATTTGGATATGCATCTAGGTACAGTTCAAAAAAAGTGAAAATTGGATACAGGAGAAGAGTTTAATATATATCACAACTATATCTCCCTACTTCTCGATTACCTTGCCACAAGATTTCTTTATTACATGCTTTTATTATTTTTCTATTAGAATTACAAAAAAGCGCTAAATGTGTCTCCTTACCTTATAAGGTTGATATAAACTAATTTTTTTTATTTATTTATTTATTATTTGAATTCTGTATTTAAGCAAATTTGATACATAAGTGATTAAGTGACGTGAATAGGCGTTACGATTAAAATCCAATGACTTAAACCTATAGGTTACTTAAAAAGTGTGGAGATGTTGATTAGGTTATTACACTGGAAAAACAAAAACTATAATCTTAATTGATAGGTAAATCTATAAGGTAGGTGTAGTGGTTTAAATCGACTTAGTCTTTGAGTGTCCGAACTATTATCGAGAAGATTCAGCGCTAAGGGATTGCTATGAAACTACAATTTACTTAATTATGACTCACTAAGTTTGGTAATTGTTTCTTTTACTGTGTCCACTTTCAAGTCGCGCAAGATGTCAATGTTTCTTAAATAGTAAGGCGCGTCATACATTGTACGTACACTTTTTTCTAGAATCTTTCGATGACTTGGATGTTGGTATTTGTTGTTGCACCCCATAGCTGAATGCCGTAGGTCTAAATTGGTTTGAATGCAATGTTATAAATCAGGAGTTTATTTTAGAGTGATAATTTGGATCTTCTCCCGAGTATCTAGTAGTGTTTGCTGAACTTGATTCGTAATTGTTTTCTTTCATGCTAAATGTGTGCCCTCCATGTTATCCCCTTGTCGAGATGGATGCCGAAATATTTTACCTTCGCAACCTGCGGCAATGATGTATTGTTAATATAAAATTGCGGTGTATTTCTTCTATATTTTGTGAAGGTGATATAAAGCGATTTGGTTTTGTTCGTTTTAATCCCCTCCACAGCTTGGTCTATTTAACTACTTCGTTTAGATGTTACTGTATTAAATTTCTGGGTTTTCTGTTCTTACGTAGTTGTATGTATACTCTTAGGCTATACAGAGTTTATTCGAATTCTCTTTTTATATTGCATCTAATTTTTCTTGCTACTGAATCACACCCTTTGGTATATTTATAAAGTGTAGATGTATTACTTTGTTATCTTTAATTGTTCGTGTTTTATTATGTATAGTGTATTTGTTACTGATTCAGCACTTTGGATTTATTCTATTTTTTTTTATTTTGTTTTAAACGTTCTTTGAATATATTTTCTTAAATTTTCTTAGACACATTTATTAAAACGCCGCTTCTATAAGCTTTGCGTTATTTATATTTCCTGTCTTAATGATTGGAAAAACTATTTAATTTTTCCATAATTTTTTTGTAATCTTATTTAAAGTTTTAGTTATTATTTTGATGGTTATCTTAAGTCCTGGGGCTTTTCCCATTTTTAAATTTTTTATCGTTTTGTCTAATTCTATTTCTGTTATTTTTTCTTCTACATTTCTTTTCTTTCATACTGTGTTTTTCTTTCTATTTCTAATAAATATATAAAACATTTTCTCTATATTTTAAAGATTTCTGATTCTTTTCAGATAATTTATTCTATTTTTGATTATTTAGGGTTATCTATACTTTAGTGTAGTTTATATATACGTTATAAAATAGTTTCTTATGTCGTGTGTTTATCATGCTTCTTTATTTTTCCTATTTTTTTGCTATATTTGCCCACCGAGTTAATTGCTTTCTATTTGTACGAGTGTTATTTACGAACGATTAATGTACTATAATTATGTGCGTTATAATTTTTATTTAATCATTTCTTATATTTTTCTTAAACGTTATTTTCTCTAATTCTTACTATTATAACTTACTATCCTTGTTTTTAATTTACTCGAATTAATTTCCATTTTTGTTGTCGTTAACTTTGTAAGTTTTTTGCTTCTTAGTTTATTGGGGGTATGTCCTTTCTTTGCTTAAGATTCTCTATATGGTTATCCTACTTCTACAGATTTTATCAATTATTAGTTTATTGTATCCTATTTTTATTTTTATTTATGTTGTTGTTCTACTGATACCTATTTTGCTTCTCGTTAGTAATGAAAATTCAATGGTGTCTTATTTTTTTTTAATTTGTGTTTGTTTTCCTAAGTATATAGTTGTATTTGTTTTATTTTATTTTTATTTTGTTGTACTTTTGATTTCTAATTTGTAACTCTCCGTTTCGTTTTTGTATTTATTTTTATTATTTGCGAAGTTTTATTTTTAATTCATAGATTTATTTGTTTTGCTTTTTTAACTATTCCTTTAACCAGTCTTTGATCTGTTTTCTTATTTACTTATATTAAAGATAATCTTCTTTTTATTTTTGCTCTATATTTTCTTCATCTCTATCTTTGTTTTTTATTGTATTTATTTTTATTAGCCAATTTGAATTAAAATTAATTTAAATATTTTAAAAGCCAACAACACACCCGTCGTTCTAAAATGCAATTTACTTTACTTCTATTAAACCACATTATACTTTTGTGCTCTTTTTACACGCCAATCAGTCTCCTATTCCTGCTAGGCAAGCCTTTTGAGAAACTCTTTCTTGGAATACTAATAAACAACACAGACATAGCAACACATGCATACCAGTTTGGATTTTGCAAGGGACACTCTACAATGCAGCAAGTACATAGGATAGTTAATGAAATAGCACATAGCCTTGAAGAAATGAAATATTGCACAGTCGTTTTCTTGGATGCTGCCCAGGCGTTTTACGGGGTCTGGCACACTGGGTTACTCTACAAACTGAAAAGGCTACTCCAAAATTACTATTAGCTTTTTCTTAAATCTTACCTCACAAATAGATTTTTCACAGTCAAGCATGGCAACGAATTATCCAGCTACTCTCCTATAAAATCCGGTGTCTTACTAGGTAATATTATTAAGCCCTTTCTGTATCTAATATACACTGCTGACATACCAGAAAATGGAAACACTGTTATCTCTACTTTTGTTAATGACCCTGTGTTAGCATCCAAGCATCTTCAAAATCTAAACGTAATCAACAAATGGCTTACTAAATGGCGTATTAAAATCAACACATTTAAATTTGTTTAAGTAACCTTTAAAACTAGATTTCACACATGTCCGTCAGTTACCGTATCTGTCAAAACAGAAAATAAATACCTGGGATTACACCTAGATCAAAGACTAACTTAGAATAAACTTATTCAAGCTAAGCGACTGCAACTGAACCTAAAGTTTCGAAAAATGTATTGGTTATTAGGAAGAAGATCAAAGCGATCCCTACCTAACAAATTTTTTTTGCGCTCAGGGTATGTCTTCCTTAATGGATCCATGTTCACTGCAGCTTATGGCTTATTGTGATTACCAAAATTAAATAAATTCACAACCAATCTGTAATTGATGTCCCCTGAATCAGTAGATACAGGTCCTTTACAGGGAGTGTCTGGAAATCTTCCGTTTCCAGGATTGGTTTCTCGAATATATGTTGCCTTTTCCTGCACAGCGCATCGCACTTGCATAGGTTGTGTAAGGCTGTTTCTAGTTCCTTGCTATAAACTCTGCATGCAAGATCTCCATTGAAATTACCAATTTTCCAGAGGTGTTCTTTTACAGTCGCATGTCGTGTAAGAAACTCTATAGTTATCTTTAGCTGTGGTCTGCTTAGGTTAAGGAGTTCTGCAGCTCTCTTTTGGCAAGGTCCCTTATTAAAGGTTTTGCTCAAATAATTTCCTGGTCGGTTCTTCCAGTACATTCGATGATGAGTGCGTGTCCTCTCCTTAACAAATCTTCGGACAGCACTTCGTGAGATTCCTAATGCAGGTTCTGGGCCTATATAAGCCTCACTAGATCCCTGCCTGGCCAGTTCATCGGCTTTCTCGTTGGCGTTATCTAACAAATTACTCATATACGAAACCATGTTGAAGCCGATCTGCAATTACGGAGTACAACTCTGGGGTTGCGCTAAACAAAAAGTATTTAATAGTTTCAATCTAAGGTAGTCCGTGCTACAGAAGGTGTACCGTGGTATGTCACCAATCAAACTTTACATGTTGGTCATGGCATACTATTTGTCTCAGAAGAAATTAATAGACTCTTCCAAAACTATTACAGTAAACACAACACAAAAACATACTGATTTATCGGTTATCTACTGTGAAAAGTTTCCCAAAACGAGTAACACTAATGAGTGGTTTCTTCTAACCCTGTCTATTTGTGTTATCATATTTACTTCATACTCCTTGTAGAGTAGATTGTAAATTTTCGAATAATACACATACACTCATGCACACGCACCCATGCACGCACGTGCGCGCGCGCGCGCGCACACACACACACACACACACACACACACACACACACATATATATATATATATATATATATCAATAATT
This sequence comes from Sinelater perroti, assembly GCA_036346155.1. Lineage (NCBI taxonomy): Eukaryota > Metazoa > Arthropoda > Insecta > Coleoptera > Elateridae > Sinelater > Sinelater perroti. Next base: position 5,615,333 of record JARFIY010000001.1, on the reverse strand, counting down.
TATTAACAATAATGACTATAAGTTTTAGCAAAAAGGACACTAAACGTACGATAGTAATGAGAAATTGCTTATAAACTAACGTTTTCATGGTATGTGAAAATATTATAGATTAGAATCAAGGCATGTGGCTGTAGGACTGTGGCGTATAAATAGTTGACTTAAGAATAAAGCAATCGAAAACAGAAAACTTCGTTTATATTATATAAAGCATACATCTTAATTAAACTAAAGCTCCAGTAATCTTTAAGTTACGACAAATACTTAGTTTTGATGTATTTTTACAGGTTCTGTATTATAATTTGTTGTTTAGTTATTACATTGCGACGTTTGGTTATAATTAATTTTATTTCTACGTCTAAAACTGTTATTTTAAATTGTTTTTGTTTGCCGTTTTAATTAACTGAATAATTTTATGTTATAAAATGCCAGTAAACGAGTAAACACTGACTACTAGAAAGATATGATTTTTACATTAGAGGAAATTTTATGTATTATTTTTATTGACCCGCTGAATTAATATAACTGCCATAATTGTTGTTGTTGAAACGCTGTTTGTAAGGAATTATTATAGTTAAATTTTTTCAGTCTACTAAATGGAACTAGATAGATGCATATTAGAAACAGATGATGTCGATCATTTTTAAGTTACACAACATTATTTAGCAAAAATGACACTTAATTACAAACTAAATTGAAAATGTAAAGCATCAATAAGTATAATGACACTAATTTGAAGCGTTAAGGTTCAGATCCACAGGACCGGCTTTATAAAATCAATGTTTCATAGTGTGAACACCGCAGAGCGTCCAATTAGTAACAGAACTTGTTATCCAATCTTTGTGGCCATCACAGACTTAAACTAGTAAGCATGCTATCCGCTGTGGATATGTTTAATTATGATACGGTAAGAATTATATACGCAGACTGTTCAGTATGGTGAATTAACAGAAATTTAATTAACACAACTAGGTTAACCCTAACGAATTTTGTTTCAATGAACATAGAAATCGAAAACCATGTAACCCATTCTTTTTAAGTTAATAAGCATAATTTTTAGCATTTTATAAAAACATACCTAAACATCTTTATGAGCAATTTTTGGCAGCCAATCTACCCTTTAAAGAGAATATTACTAAAATAGTATAGAAATAAATCCGTAAAATAAATTTTACCACTAGCAATCAGACGTGTAATTATGAAACCGTAAACAACTAAACCTAATAAATATAGCTACTAGTTTTAACTTCTTGACATGTTTTTCGAAATGTTAGCTGCAATGAGCCGATTTACGCCAACATAGTTTCCTAGGACCGTCCCTACCACAAACATATAAGTATAAAATTAGTGTTATAAGATTTTCTTCTGAAGATGTCCCCCGCAGTTGTAGACAAAATGTCAAGGGTTTGTAAACTCCCACTGTATAAAATCAAACCTAATGTTGCTGTTTCAGAAAAGTTTCGCTTTAATATTTATTAAAACTCTTCATTTATTGAAGTTCTTTTAATTGTTTTAGGCAATTGTCGCATTATTTTAAATTTTTCACATACTTGTAGGTGTGCTGTACTTCAATTTTTTATTTCTATTAAGTGTCACCAAAACTACTAGAATTTTGCGTTTCTAACATGTTAATTTAACGTGCGTATTCAAATAAGATAAAGAACAAAAAAGTGGAAAAAAAACAGAACGATTTAACGACGTTTATATCTTTAAAAAACTTCGTACTTTCAGTTCAAAAAATACTTGATATATAAATGATTGACATCAAAATTATTTATATTTTTTATAATTGTCTTTACAAGCGTCTTGTCTCTGCGATTAGTTGACGTTACGTTACGTAATGTTCAAATAACTTCCCATACATGCATGTATTTCAAAACTATATTAATTACGTTAGCCGAGTTTGTGTTAAATTTTTATAGAAGACATTATCCTTATTTGTCAACATTTAATTTACAACTAACAATAAATGTGTTTGAATGTTTATTTTTTAAGCCTGTATTCGAACATATTGGTTTGCGGTTGACTCCACCATTTCTAGTTTGTTCAAACAAAAGTACTTATAAACTCAATAAAGTCGTAGATTGTGGAATTTAAATTTCCACTTTCTATTTAAATCCATGAAATAAGAAAATATAAAATCAGAGTCGGTAAGATTTTAGCTGTAAGTGCAATAATCATTCAATAGTGCATGCTAAGTTTCAAAATCACCTTAATTAAATCCATTCACTTGTAAAACATTTTATTACCAGATTCTTCAGACTTCTCGACACAAAAAAAATTATAGTTTAAAATCACTAACCAAACTCTGCTATAAAACTGATATTTTAGGTAATCCGCAAACTATCTCGTTAAGAATTTTAATAAAACTTTCTAATACCTTAGCTCTTTCTAAAAATAGAAACATTGCTTGTAGCAAAACCATTAAAAAATAAGCAGATTTAGTTGTATAATATTGTGATATAAAACTAAATAAATTGGAAATATGAAGGATATTCAACTCTTTATTAAATTTTTAATTTTATATATAAAAACAAAATAATAACATTGTAAATTGAACTCTTATCTCTCGTCGCAGTCCATTTTCTCGAAGTTTACGGTTGTCATATTTCTTCTAGCTTCTTAATTATTGTTATAATACAAATCTTCAGCTGCAACTTCACAGCACTATTGTACTCAATATTGTATCTTGAGGGAACAAATAGATAAGTCATATGATGGCAAATTTGTGCTATAAGTTGGATGTAGTAAAACTTTACAATAAATATTTTGTAATGTTTGGACTGTTGTTGTTGGCTTAGGTCGCACCATTAGTAACTCTGCTTTTAAGAAATTTATTACACTCTTCTGCAAAATGTTATAATAAAACGCTCTAGACTTGAAGTGCGCTTTTTGTCTACTGACTTTCTTAAATTGCAGTTTATCATAGATACTTGAAACATTTCTTAAAAAAATATCAGCAGTGAGTCTTACAATTATTTGCAAATATTCACGAGTAATACAATGACAACGCTTGACTTGGGTTTAATTTACAGTAGTGGAGGTACGCATCTTTACCTCAGTAGTAAACTTGATAAATGCGATTCCGCAAACCGTACAAATAGTCTTGCCAAAACTTTGGTGGGTTGAACTTCTCTCTAAATAAAAATTTTTTAAATATTTTTTGTGCAACAGAACTTGAAACGTTTATGTTTGACATTGAACAATTTTATTGAACAATTAATTATTAGTATACAAATGCAGATGAATGTGCCTCGTATATTTGTTACCTCCTAATTTCATTCCTCTGTTCTCTCTAAGTTTGGATTATGTCTAGATATACGCCTATGCAATATATGATGCATATTTAGTTTAAATGGATTAAAAGCAAAAATGGTGAATATTATAAAAAATTAAAAAGCATTTGAAGATCGTGCTTCTGTCTTTGCTGGCTCTAGCCCAATTAATAAGTTGTGTAAATTTTTTTCGGAATTTTGACTTTTGGTTATTATTTTATTTATATATAAGTTCGAACAAAGGCAAAGCTAATAGTCAAAGTACTCTCGTTTGATATCAATAACTTCCTACCACTTCTCGGGCAACAGATTGATTCCGCGGGCTTAGAAGTCCAAGTTTTTAGAGTTGAAGAAGTTGATAAATGAATTTTCCAACGCAAAGTGATCGCCACGCTTTTGCCACTCAACCAGTGCTCCATTGATTGGAATAAGTGATAGTCGTTTGGAGCAAACTCCAAACTGTACGATGGATGGTCAAGAACGTGCCAGCCTGCATGTTCTAACCTCAATTTCTTAAACAAAGATGGACAAATTATATATCAAAGTGTGTACAAGAAAACAGGCTTTCAAATGAGCCCAAAATCATAAAAAAACTCCAACCAAAATCATGTTTATTATTGATTCAATTTTGGTAAAATTGTTCATAAGGATATAATTATATATATATACATAGAAGTATATTCCATATTCATATACTTACATCCACATAGCTGAATATATGTATGTATATGTATATGCATATGTATATGTATGCGTGTGTGTAAGTAATGCCTCTATTACTTCCAATCTAATAAATAATGAAATGACGCTTACGAAGTCTCCTTCTCAGGAGTGGGTAGATTAAAGTGGTGTATTAAGGTGTAAAGAGCAAACCTTTCACTTAATAGTGACATCAAAATAAATGCCAAAACGTCGAACTTTATTAATAATCAACCAAACTGCTTATTTTCTTTTAACTGATGATATTTTTCCAAATAATTTATCATGCAACAAATAGGTATAAGGTAAAATGTAGCAAGAGATTTTATTATAAAATCCCTCGTAAACAGATATGGTGCATATTACATTATAGAGTGTCAATAAACAACACTACAATTAATTATTATGTTAACTTTGAGTACGAGATAAAGTTTTACGTGGGGTTTCTGATATTAAAGGTACAAACGAAAATTACTTTAACGTTTATATTTAAACAAAATATTTAATTCATTCTAAAAAAAACTTCAAATTTTTGTTTATTTCTTGACATAAGCTCCGTAAACGTTGAGACATTTACCTCAGCGTGACAGTATTTTGAACATTCCTTCACGGTACTGTAGCTTGTCAAGTTACTTGCTGTAGTCCGCAACGGTGTCTTGAAATTCCGCAAAGCGTCACTCCGCCAAAAATTTCTTTAATATATAAATAATAACCCTAGTTGACTAAATCGGAAGAATTCGATTGGTTTTTTGTTCATCGGAGAGGATTTTTGACACATAACGAACCGAAACTTTGCGGAAGTTTAGGTCGCATATGATGTGATGAACACAACTCTTAGGAATGGCAATCATTTCAGCAATTTTACAACGTTCGACAATTGTGCAGTTGTCATCCGTGTGTGAGGTACTTGGTCTGCCTTTTTTCTTCTCCGGATCATCATTCATTTCCGTTCGTCTAATTTTTTTCCCAAATGTTGACTTCTGTTCGACTTAAAACGTTTATAAACGTTATTATTAATCCAAATACGTCGCAACATAGATGTACTCCCAGGGATTCCACCCACAAATTTTAATGTCAGCACATCCAACACTTTCGTCTGCAGCACCACCAGGTCAAACTTCTTTATTCAATGCCAGATACCGTTGCCCAGCAGTTCGCAACAAACTGCCTATAGCCAGCCATTCAATTTTCAAACATCAAGTAACGCAGAAATCATCAAATTAACTTAACAACAGAGTGATAATCAGTGATGATAATGAATCTTCAGAAAACAAACATGATGGCAGAAAGTTAATAACTTAAGGAAAAGGCGAAAAGTATAAAAAAACAAATGCGGCTGAAGCATTGCAAGTAGTAACGCCAAACAGATTTGATATTTTGGTAGATGTAACTGCAAACAATAATACTAAACAAAGTGAGCAAACCCAAAAAATTACCAAACCATTTTTTATTTTTGTTTATGGGGTAGTAAACACATTAATAAAAAAATAGAAAATTTTTTACTTGTAATAAAAGAAGAAACATTATTGTAAAGCTTTACCAAATGATACCCAACACAGAACCTCCTATAAAAGGAAAGGCATCGTTCAGTGCAATAGGTGTCAGTTATACGGCCACAGCAAATCATATTGGACGAGATTCTACAAGAGTGTCAAGTGTGGAGGAAACCACAATTCACCTCAATGTCAAAAACCTAAAGATACAACTGCTAAATGTACCTCAGGCAAAGACGCATCCACTGCTAACTATAAAAGGTGTGACGTGTACAAAAATTTACAAAATATTAAAGTCTGACCAACTAAGTTGAACACACATGAAAACAATGTCCAGCTTCAACATACTCAAACTAACAGTAAAGTAAATATTCAATATAGAATTAAACACCTATCATATGCAGATGCTATAAGAACAACCACCAAGGAAAATCAGCAAGAAAACCTAGGAACACAGTTAAACGCTTTCCTCAATAAATTTAAAATTATATTTCAGCAACTTATTAGCCAAAACAGCATGGTATTGAACATGCTGTCTACAGTGGTAAATAAAATAACACGTTAATTGAATTTTAATCCCTCCGTATTTATTTGTGGAACGCAAATGGTCTAATAAACCACAAAAATAAATTAACCCATTTTCTACACAGCAATAAAATTAATGTGCTTTTAATTTTAAAAACCCACTTTACTGAGAAATCTGTATTTCAAATACCTAATTACACCATACATCATATAAAATACATCCCGATGACACGGCTCATGGCGGAGCAGCAGTAATTATTCGTAACACCATATCTTATTATGAATTACCGGAACATCAAACTAATAAAATGCAATCTGAAATAATTCGTATTAATACAAAACCTTGGTCTTTTAACAGCCCACCAAGACATACAATTAAAATTGATGAATATGAATCACTGTTTTATCAACCTGACGATAGATTTATTATTGGGGAGACTGGAATGCAAAACATACAGATTGGGGATCAACACTAATCACTCCTAAAAGCAGAAAGTTACTAGAAGCCATTACCAACAGCACCTGCTCTCACCATTCCACTGGCGAACCAATCTACTAGTCAAGTGACTACAATAAGGTTCCTGATTCAATTGATTTCTATGTGAGTAAAACCATAGCTTCAAAGTTAAATCAAACTGGGATCTGTCAACAGACCACACTCCCATTATTGCTCCTCTTAGCACCCATACTATCAATAGACCTAAAATTCCTAAAATATAAAACATATTGGAATTATTTCCGAACTTACATTGAGGAAAATATCAATTTTAATTTGAAGAATTCAGGAGTCTGGTAAATTTATGGTGCTGCACAGTACATCACATGTTTAATCTAGCAAGCATCCTGGAAGTTTATTCCAATTATATCAAGAGCCAACAAAATAATAGACAATACTCAATTATTCATTGGAAAATTTGTAATTGAAAAAAGGAGAGCAAGATGCAGATGGCACAGAAGCAAAAATCCCATTGACAGAAACGAATATAACAGGTTAGCAATACAATTAAAAGTAACTTTTTAAGAAATACAGAAATACCTATATCACCAACTTATCAAAGGAAGACCACTGCATATGGAAGGCAATTAGAGAGCACGACGAAACGTAGGATAGGACAAAACTGAAAAAATCATTAATCTTTGCAAAACATTTATCTGAAATTTTTAGTCTACCACATCGAAGTGTCAATAATGACGATAACATTGAAAACTTTCTGAATACCCCATGCCCCATGACTTTACGAATAAAGCCCTTCTCACCAACCGAAGTTAAAAAAGAAAGTATAAAGTGCAAAAACCACAAAGCACCAGGATTTGATTTAATAACAGGCGAAATACTCAAATAGCTTCCGAGAAAAGCGTTAGTTTTACTAAATTCTATATACAACAGTATGCTTAGGCTAACCTATTATCCAGCAATTTGGAAATTTTCCCAAGTGATTATAATTTAAAATAAGAAAAACCAATAAATGTTGCATCTTCATATCGACCAATAAGTCTATTGACTATCGTGACAAAAATATTTGAAAGATTGCTGTTAAAAATAATTATAAAGGAAATTAATTTGAATAACAACCAATTTGGATTTCGTCAAAATCACTAGACTGTTCAACAAAGCCATAGGATAATAAATGAAATAATCAAAATTCTCGAAGAAAAAAAAACTATGCACAACTGTCTTTCTACTTCTGATTTTCTTCTTCTAAAATCTTATTTTACTGATAGATATTTCCAAGCCAAATTTAATATCGAGAAGTCAGGTGTCCCTCATGGTAGCGCATTAGATCCTTTTTTATACCTCGGATATAGGTTTGGGAGTACGGTTTAAGGTAATAGCAAGATTATAATTTTTGGCAATAGTTTTGATGTGCTTGCGTATGTCTGTACGCGCACGCTTGCGTGTGCGCTTGCGTGCGTAAATGTATGAGTGTACGTGTATGCACACGCATATGTCTGTCAAATAAAAGTTTCTGCTGTATTTAAAATATAAAGTGTAATATAATTTTCAAAGTTTAAATGCTTTCAGTTATACATACCAGAAATCGATAATTCGTTATTTTAAATATAATACTATATATTAGTATATTATTAAATATCTGAATTTATTAGTCAACTTGATAACTGCACATGGTGTATAAGATGCATTATTTTAGACTTATTTAAATTTTCTGGGAAAATGGCGCTTACGGAGGTTCAGAAAATCGATAGCTGTCCTAAAACAACATAAGATAGAAAGTTACTTTTTACGCCATTACATTATGCATGAAACATGCCGCTTAATCGTATAACAAACATTTGTCTTTAAAAGCCTGAAATCTATAAGATGGCATTTGAAATTTAAATGTTTTCAAAAAATTTTAACTTTCAATGTCTTAAAAGGAGCAGTACATTATTTGTTGCATAAATAAACATATAATAAAATTCTACTTTATCATTATCGAAATTTATTAAGGACGTTCGTTCTTAATGGTTTTTGAAATTATTGTGGTTTTCGATGTTAAAGCAAATTCAGTAGGTATATATTTTAGTTACATATCTGAGTACGGTCTAAGAATAACGGAATAAAATAATGGAATGGAGAAGATGGTTATACATTTTTTATCCAATTTCATCAATAATACAATGGCTTTAGTAAACTAGAAGAAAATAGCTTTTCACAATATAAAAAATATTAATTTGGCAATTAAGGGTCATCGATTTTTACTTAATATATACCGTTTTGAAATGTCGCCGCTATAGCGCTGCGGACAAGATTCCGCGCATGCGCGCTGTGCACCTGCGTCTGTTGGCAAACCACAGATGTCAGTTTGAACAAATTCGACCGTGTTTATCTTTTAATTGTGAGCTGTTAAAATGCCTCTATGTGCTGTGATTCGTTCCCTTTGTGCTAAAGGTGTGACAGCGGCTGAAATTCATCGGTAGATTAGTGAAGTGTATGGTAAAAACATTATGAGCAACGGAATGGTGCGAAAATGGGTTAGGAGTTTCAAAGATGGGCAGATGAACATGCATGATACAGAACGAAACGGACGGCCTTCGGTCATCACTGAAGATTTGATGCAGAAAGTTGATGAAAAAGTGAGAGAGAACAGACGGTTTACGATTTCGTCACTATCTGATGATTTTTATGAGGATGGGATTCAAAATCTTCCTGTACGATATGAAAAGTGTGTTGATGTTGGTGTAAATTATGTAGAAAAGCAGATTAAGGTACAAGCTTTCATGTAGAAATAAAGTTTTTGAAAAAAGTTTACTCGTTTTTTTTAATAACAAAACGGCATTTACTAAAAAAAACGCGCCAGCCAGTTGTGTACTTTTGGCAAGAAATTGGTTCGTCCAATTATTTAGTTGTAAATGTTGCATCAGTGCTGTTATATTCAGAGACAACATCACGTTTAAGGTACGTTTTTGAGATTATATTAATTAGGTCTGGTCGAACAATACCACTGACACTAGAAAAAGGTTTTTGGGAGTGTTTTATCTTCACTTAATTTCTTTAATAAACGCCAGGCTTTCCTGATGCTGTGTCATATTTAGTGATTATATAGTCTCCACCCGCGTTTTTCGCTTTCTTGATGCTATTGCCTAGATTAGTCTGTGTCTCGCAGCTACTGTCTGTTCTGAGTACGGATCAGTTTCCTATAACCTACAGTAATTTTGATATTCCGTTTTGTGTTCGCTTGCAAAACCCGTATATATATAGTTCTACAGCCTCGTGGGATATTATTTTTAGTCGTTTTTTTTTTTTATTAAAAGTGCAATTTTTTTGTAGTTTTCCAGTTGTGGTTGTATCTGAAATATTTTTTTTTTATTTTTGTGCAAACACTCCAGTTGGCTCTTTTAAAGTTGAACCACCTACTGAATAGAATTTCGTTTAGACATAAAGCAGGCCCTAATTGCATCATTAAGGGTCTGTGTTGAGTGTGTGGTATCGGGTCGAGTATAGTTTTATTACATCTATTCTCTAAGGTGTTGCTGACAAAGATTAAATTTGAATTACATCCTCTGTACCAGCGCCCACTGTTGAAAGAGGCTGCTTGTTTTGGGGTCTTGTACTAATGTCATTAAGTTGCTTTCCGCCAATTCTTCTAGTAATTGGTTGTCCTGGCTTGTTTCTTAATATCCCCAATTTATGCTGTGGCTGTTAGACTTTAATTAATAAATACAGTTTTTGCTTGTTTTTTGTGTTAGTTGGTCTACGCCAATAAGTTCTATGTTGTCGTCAGTGACAACCGGTTTTACTCCATCAACTACTTTCTGCGGATTTTCAAAAACTGCACTGCCATATTGTTCATGTGGGTGTTTTTTGACTAGCGTCATACCTGAGATTTTTAATTTATTTTGGTTTATTTCTTTGTGCGTTTCTTGGATGCAAAGAATATCGTATTTTTTGATCTGGCACATATGTGCTATTAAATTTTATTTTGCTGCAAATAGTCTTTCTATGTTTAAGGATATGACTGTCAAGGATGGTCCTGAAAAGGACTTATTTCTATTGTTCGCTGACATTCATTAATGTAGTTTGATCTTTGCTATTCGCTAGGTTAGTAGCAGGATTTGCAACTTGGATAACCAAGCTGACAGGGATCGCGACAAGAACGCTCTTACTGTGACCCCGTCGTCCAGATAAATCCGAAAAATACAAGATAATTAAATGTATTTACATAAAACATACCTCAATTAAAGCAAATAGTGTTAAGAATCATATTATTCTATATCCTAAACCTCTTGCAGGTCAACACATCTTTCTCCTTGTCTATTTGTGTCATTACCTCTATGATGGAAGCCCTTAAGTTCTTTTTAGCGTTATGATGCTTTTTATTAATTTTTGCCTTGACTACTCCCCACGCGTAGTAGTAGAAATGGATTTTAATTTAAGTTAGAAATTGGTTACAAGTCAGGAGATAAGTGGTAACACAAAGTGTTGTATAGCCATCTCTGAGTCTTTCCTGCTTTGTAAGCTGGACCGGAATCTTGCTGGTACACGCACTCCCGTTTAGCAGTCCTCTCTTCTATCCAGGTCTTTAACAACTATTTTCAGCACATTGATCTAGCTGTTGAAGGTCACCTTGAGACCTATCTCAAAGGAGTGAAGAGCCATGATATCGTGCTCGCCGTTCACAAGCCCCATTATAGAGGAGGAAAACTTTGTATGCATGCCGGTAAGCAACTTTCAAGGCATACTTCGTAACAGCTTTTAATAAAGTGTTTTCCATTTCTGTTTATATAAATTTTTTCGTTTACATTTTAATGTACATTTTTTGGTAATTAGATTTTTTCTTCTTTCGTATGTTATTTTTTTTTCCTCTTTAGATCCAGTGTTCACTTTATATATCTGTTTATTGTGATACTTTGCTATTTTTTACATTTTTCGTTTATGTTTACTTATTAAGTAATAGTCAATAATTAACTTTTCATTTTTGTTTACTACACATCTGGTATAATTGTGTATATCTTGATGTTTGAATTTCATATTTCTTATCAATAAATTATTTTTTACTATAGCTGTTTCTATTATTCCCTCTTCATTGTTATCATTTTTTCGTTTTTTAAATATTGCGCTATACCTCCATTTTATTTTTATGTTTAACCATTTAAGTCTCCCATGGAAAGTGTATCTTCTTTGTATTTGTCTGTTGCTTTTTGGATTTACTCAAAAATTTGTCTTTTTTTGCATCGACACGCGCTATTACTACATTCCATATTTTTTACCTAATATTTTTATTTCTATTTAGTCTTTTATTTAAACGTTCTTTATTTAGAATATTTTTTTAGTTTGTTTAGCTTTATTATTCCGTATATTCCTACTTCTGACCAAAATAACCAATATTTTTTATGTATTTTTTATACCATTTCCTTTATTTTTGATTTATAGGAATTTTATGTGGTGCTTTATTATTTTCTCTACTAATTTTTCTTCTTTCTCTGTCATACTTTATATGTTTCTTTTTTCATCTTAGTTGTTTTTGTCTTCTTTTAGTCTTTTTCTTTTCTCTTCTCTTTTATCTTTTGCTTTGCTATTTGTTTTTTAAATTGTTTATTATCGCCCTATTTTTATATACGTTTTTAAATAGGGTAGGTTGATTACAAACTTTGTGAATGTCAGACAATAGGTACAATAAGAACTAGAAAACTTATTCATTAGCAAGAGAGTAATTAAAAAACTCTTTACTGACTCTGAATAATTGCTTGGAATATTTATAATAGAAATTTAGAGTTGACTAAATGATTGGATATATAAATTTTATCAAAAGCACTGCAACTAGGTAGAAAGATTAAAGCACAGTAAAAAGTTGTTTAAAACTTTATCTAAGAAAGTTTGATGAAAAACGTTTTTGACACGAAAGTTATTATCCTTATTTTAGTAAAGTCTGTAGAGGTTTTCTAGAAAGGCACTTTATTTATGGGGCATTTCACGATAGATGTCCCAGCGCGGCACGCGAGTGCCAAAACACTCACTCTTCAGCCTATGATTGCGACCTCATAATGCATTGTAAAAAAATAATGAAAATACATAGTCGACGTGTTTTTTCCTCAGTTTTTCGATAAAGTAATTGGTTTTTCGAAAATATGGCTATTTATCCTAAAAAAATATAAAACGTTTTATATCTCGAAAAGAGTATTTTTAATATTGTTTTTAATAGTCCCAATCGAAAGATGAGGTTTTTTTACTTCAGATATGATGTTTTTCAGTGTGGTTTAGCATTAGTTTACGAGATACAAAGCGATAAACAAGCGGCGCGCGGCCCATCTAGCCGCTCGCGGAGCATACCCACTATTTGGCAGTACCGGAGCACATACATAAGGCGAGTGTTGACATCGCAAACACAACTTGAGTAGCTATACATTTTTTACTTTGTACCTACGTGAGTTAAAATTCGTGACCATTTGTGACTAAGATATTCGTACGCAATTTGTAAAAAAATACTGTACGTATTTTCGACATGTAATATCATCGATTATTACTTTGTTGAATGAATACCATCTCATTGTAGGTTAAATATAATTTCATTGTTTACATCATGCAAAAAGCATGAACAGCCGCTTGTGTGAATCCTTTAGGAAAAGAAAACCACGTAATAAGGCAAACACTGAAATCGTTTCCTACAGTTTTTCGAGAAAAATATCCATCAGTACCCAACGATGCCAAGATTTGCGAGCCATGTAGGTCACATCTATATAAAAAAAGAAAAGAGCTCGCAATTGACAACAATTTTGAAAAGGCAGGGGCTACGGTTCTTAAGCAGATAATAGATAAATTTAATGAATCGACAACGACACAGGACAGAATTTGCTTGCCACACTAGCACCTACTTATTGGAGCAGTCAAAAACTAATAGAAGAATTTTCTTGCACTGAACGTGAAGCAAGAGAAGCTAAGGAATTAGTTTTGAAAAATGGCATTTTCACGTTTCCAAAAAAATTTTCACGTAATGCTTTGCCAGTAGAAACTGAAACATTGGTAAAAAAAATTTATGAGCGTGAGGATATTAGTCGAATGATGCCCGGAACAAAAGACTTTTTATCTGTGAAACAAAGTGATGGCAGGCGAGTTCACATGCAGAAGAGACTTTTGTTATGTAATTTAAACGAGTGTTTCGCTATATTTAAAGCTGAAATGAGTCTGTAAAAATCGGTTTGACGAAATTCACTCAGCTACGACCATCTTGTGTTTTGGCCGGGAGTAGCGGTACACACGTAGTTTGCGTATAAATGTATATGAGTAAATAAAAAAGTTTAGATTAGAATGTATAGTTTTTTTAGTAAAAACATTTTAATATTTAATATTTTTTATTTTAAACATACAATGAAGTTAATGAATAAAAATACGGCACTGCCAAATAGGGGGTGCGTTACGCCGCGCGTCTCTTGTTTATCGCTTTGTAACTCGTAAACTAATGCTCCACCACACTGTGAAAAACATCATATCCGACGTAAAAAAACCTAATCTTTCGATTGGAACTATTAAAAACAATATTAAAAATACTCTTTTCGAGATATAAAACGTTTTGTATTTTTTTTAGGTTAAATAGCCATATTTTCGAAAAACCAATTACTTTATCGAAAAGCTGAGGACAAAACACGTCGATTATGTATTTTCATTATTTTTTTACAATGCATTATGAGGTCGCAATCATAGGCTGAAAAGTGAGTGTTTTGGCGCTCGCGCGCCGCGCTGGGACGTCTTTCGTGAAATGCCCCTTATACTTAAAAAACGATATTCAAATAAGAAAGAATAATTATATTTGTTAGATTATAATAATCTAAAAAAAAAACATATCCCATTTTTTTAATTGTAAACATTTCTTTAGATATTGCCTTTTTTTAATAATTTTTTTTATAGTATCGCTGAAGTGTAATTTTTATTTTTGTCTATTGATTAAATAAAAAAAAATCAGTATGAAACCTTAATTTAAAATTATTACCATTGTTCGCGTAAGACATTAATGCTTTTTCAGAAAGCTATTCGGGTAATGTTCTTTACGCCACGCCTCGTTGTTCGGGCGGGCCCAGCTTTTTCTGGTTTAACGTTATGTTCCTGCGCTAAGCCGTCCTTGACATTTGAGCACTGTGAGCTATGGCTCGTTTTGCATGCGTTTCACTTCTTTATTATCAGCACAACAGTAATTTACTTTTATCTGAGTAACAGATTAGCGAGCCGAGAAAACGTGTCTCAATAACACGGCCGCAACCGCCGAAACTGCTTAGCCTGGAAACGATGTCTCATTAGTTTTGTTTCGCCGCGACGTAACAAGCAGAGTTGGCAGGAAAAAGGCCGTAGTTTCAAACAAATGGCCTTTCATTTGTCTCAACTGCAGGGAATAATTCCGTTTGTTTGCAATGAATGAAAAAGCCGGCGGTTTTCGGGCAGCTCGGCTGCTAACGAATTTAAAAAGCCAAAACTAATTATAAAACCGCTTTTGGAGTTAGTTGGCGGTAAACTTTTATTCAATGGCGCCAAATTACATAAACGTTTTCTCTAAAAATCCTTAACAATGTTAAAATTTACTAAACTGATTTGTTTTGCTTCTTAATAATAGAGTGATCGAAAATGAATTTTAATTGCGTGCTATGAACGTTCAAAGTTTGCATTTGAACAGTTGATATCTAAACACATGGCGAAGTTGTTCTAGCAGTGTATATTATGCAGCATGCATCAGTATTATTCAAGTTAATTATAAAAATGAGCTACTGAAAAAAAAATTAACTACAACAATGGCACAATAAAAAGGATATTCAAGAACAAAGTACAGATGAAAACAATAATAAAGTTCTATAAAGTAGCAGCTGTCGCAAGTATAACATACGGTAGTGAATGCTGGACCATTACCAAAAACAAGAAACGCAGAATACCTACATAAAAAATACGATTTCAGCGACCAACCGCCGGATACAATCTCAAAAAAATAAGCGAAGAAATTAGAGAAGAACACAAAATATTCAACATTATGGACAAAATACAAGGCTACAGATAGCAATGGAAAAAACATTTAGAACGAATGAAAAACTACAGACTACCCAAAATATACTATAGATATAAAGCAAAAGGAACACAAAGACGAAGGAGCAAGTATAAAAATACAGAATCCTAGTGTTGCAACGGATTATATCCAAAATATGATGGAGAAAAAGAAGCTATTAAACGATAAAGTTTATTTTTCTTCAAATAACTTTGTCAATTAGCAAAATTGTATATGAAGTAATGGAAATCTAAGTGCTATTTATGAAAAAGCATCTACAAATTCACTGTTTGGTGTGCATTGTAAGCTGGAGGTGACAAAGGTGACAACGATGTTACTTTCAGTAGTGTAACGCTATGAAGAGATGCTAATCGAGTTTTTTTAATAAGACAAACGATTTAAACTCGAATAACATGTGCTTTCAACAAAATGGAGCCAGACATCACACAGTACGCAAAACACTCATTTTATTTTAAATCAAATATCTTGGTCTATTGACCACCGCGATCTAACCCTGTTAAACTTCTCTACGATTCCACAAATAAAAGAGAACATCAGACGTGTCATTGCTGAACTAGATTCGCACTTATGGAGAAGTATTATGGAAAACTTCCCTAAAAGAATGGTCGCATGTTGTGGTGAGCATTTAGAAAATATCGTATTTTATATATACTTAACTGCTATGTTCATACTTTATACTGATAGCAATAAAATTGGGATTGTTTCAATATTTTGTAATTTACTTAGAGAAAAAGTGAATATTAATTGCATTGCCTTGTAGATTAGTTAAATTTCATAATAAACACAGTATAATATAGTACTTATAACAAAAAAGTTACAACATTTAAATTAACTCTTTGGGGGCAATACTTAATTCTACTAATAAGGCAATTTATGCTCTCTAATCTTTAGAATTTTAAAATATTTTGAAAGCACTTGACTGGGTGAATATCTGGTGCATTAGCGGAATTATTAATTTTCTCCATAAAGTTGACATATTTATCAAGCGAATATTAAATGAATTTTTTGCAGTGGCATGATTTTTCCTGGCCGAGTATAAGTAATTGAACCTATAATTAGCTCAGAATCAGGTAGTAAGACGATAACGAGTGTATTCCTTAAATATAGGGTGACCCAAATAGGACTTCAGGATGCTTTTCCTGAATAAAATATAACTATTGAAACAATCCTAATTATATTGCTAACAATGTAAAGTACAAACTTAGCAGTTAAACATGAGATACGATGGCGGCCAAATGTCCCTTAGGACTCCACTGATATGACCATTTTTAGAAATGTTTTCTCTAATGCTATTTCAAGAAATGCGGCTATATTGTAGCCTATATTTTAGCCTTGGAATCGTAGCAGGCTTCTCGACATATTTTTTTCCCTTTAAATAGTAACCCTATAGGAGAACGTCTAAAGGGATAACGTGACTTCTTTGAGAAATAACACAACCAGAAAATTTGGTTTGAAGTAAAGTGAGGGTTTCACTTGCTTTGTGACATGTGGCTTAATCTTATTGAAACTTCATGTCATTTAAATTTAAATAGTTGATTTAATTTAAAAAAAAAGTTGTTCGGCATTTTGCAATAGTAGCACCATTAAAAGTAACAGTTTTGCCAACTTTTTCTTAAAAAAGTACGAGCTAATGCTGCCTATAACACACAATGCACACCAAACAATGAATTTTTGTAAATGTATTGGTTTTTCGTAAATAAAACGTGAATTTTTATTATCCTAACATTTAGTTTCTGTAATTGAATTTTTTACCTTTATTTATATTTGCAATCTGCAAATAAATTTTGTGATTACAATTCCATACATATAAAAATTAGGTATATAGATATTTAACTTAACTAAAACTGTCCGGTAGGTCAAGGGGGAATTATGTCTTTGTAATCTACTAGTTGTGTTGCTGTTATCTAATAGGTATTTACAGCAATGGTATTGTAATTTTCGAGACGTACAAGATATTTTTCATTCATGTACTTCACTAATTCATCCACCGTTTGCACTTTAAGGTCGGAATGGATGACTTCGTTTTTCACGTGCCTTAGTGTGTCGGCCACTACTCTAACCATTTTTAATTGACAGTTTTGAATTATCTCTAGATTTGAATTGCTCAAAATTTGCCACAGTTGGATGCCGCTGGTCTATATTCGTCTTAATACGGTTTCGTATATTAAGACGTTGTTGCTCATGGTCAGTTTGGATTTGCGCCGTAACAGCCAGTTTATCTTGGAAAAACTTTAGGTCCAGTTGTTTACGTTTATTGAAGATATGTTTTTTCCAAGTTGATCAAGGTGCATATCAAGGTATCTGACTTGTTCTACTTGCGGGAGTGGTGTATTATTCAAAGTTACTGCTGGATATGATCCTCTTTGAAGTGTGAATGTCACATGAGTGGACCTGGTTGTATTAACTTTTGCTTGATATTAAGCACAATTAGATTTAACTCAAATGCACACAAAACCAAAAAAAAAACAAAGCAGAGCTGTGTAAACTATATATTTAACACAAATAAATATTAGCAACAACATAACATAAAAAAATGAATGAAAACGAACAAAGGCGTTAATGAAAAACAAAATACAAAAGATGAATAAGCAGAATTAAATTATATTAAAACCTGGTGGGCGGCAGGTTAGCTGCGAACTCTTCGGACTATGGAAAAAAATACTGTTAGAATTAAAATTGAAGACGTAACAACTAAAATATACTTACCACACGTGACGTTCTCTTGTAGCTTGGCGGCAGATGTTATCGTATTTTGGCTTGGCGGCGTCAAGGGCGGGTGGGTCCTTACTTGGTCATATGTAGAATCATTGTAGCACCACGGACGGGTGCAGAACATTCAAAAAAAGCAACAGACAAAGCGTAATCAAACGCGCTATTGGGTTTGTACTAATTTAAAGTCAGCTACGGTTGGCGGCCAGTTACGTTCTGTTCTCAAAAAAGGTTCAACTTAGAGTCCTGGGTCGGTGGTCATGCGGCCCTTTTCTTTGTAAAGTGACCAAGTGCACAAGTCAAGGTTGCGGGTAGAGATAGAATTAGGGCCAAAGGTGGCTTAGAGGTGTGCACGAAACAACTTTGATACGGCAGTTTCATATCCAATCTTATATACCTGCAAACTTGGCGATAGTCATACGATTTGTGATAGGAATATCCGCTGTAAAAGACAGGTAGAGAGAAGATTTTAATACATTTTTTGCGGGACTCCCGACTTTATTGGACGTAGGTCCTTAAATGTGTCTTGAAATTTCACCTAAAACTGTCTGTCACACAGGTAGGACTTCATGAAGTAATCGTAGGTGTGGGGAAGGTTTTTCTTTATTTTGAATAATAGTTCTTCCTGCCAACCCTTGTCAAATGCCCGAGAACTCAGCAGAACAATATTTCTTTGATTCGAATGCCCGATTGATTTTGCTTACTAGCTATGAATTTGTTCAATGGTGCCATGTTCTTTTCTGAATCCAAATTTATATTTTAGTTTAAGATTTGTTTCCTCGAGATAGGTTCAATTCCTTTAAGTAAGAACTTTTCAAATACTTTAGCTAGTAGTGGTAATAAGATAATTGGACAGTAGGAAGTTACTTCATCTGGTCGTTTTTATGGTTTAAGTATGAATATTATTTGATCCACCTTCCACTGTGTTGGAAAATACCTCAATCTTAAAATAGCGTTAAATATGGTAGTTATCATTGTTATTCCTTTTTTGGCAGTTTTTTTATGATTTTTCCAGTAATTAGATTACATCTTGATGCTTTTTGGGGTTTTATTTTGGATATAATTGTGGATAAGACTTCCATTACTTTATACTCTTTAATTCGTAGAATTAGTTGATTTGGTACGTCTAGGTATCGCTATATTTCGATTTCATCAATTAATTTAGAAAGGTGTATTTTAGAAACATTTGTTAAATGGAATTCACATGTCTCAGCCTTTCATTGCTTGTTTTTGGCTCAGGTTTCATGAGATTTCCGAATTGAGGGTATTTCTTGTTGCGGTTACTTTAATTTTCGCGTGGTTTTCCATAGTGAATAATCCCATTTCTGTAGTTTCTGTAGCAGATAGAGTGGAAAGATAATCTTGTATAGTTTGGTTTTTGTAATCTTAAAGTACTACTTTTAAATTTCGTGTTGCATCGTTTAATTTGTTTTTGTCGTTTGGAAATTTAGTCTCTTGTCAGATTTTGCAAAGTCATAGACATGGTTCAATACTTCGATAATTTTGTGCTACGTTTTCGATAATGGAAAAATCTACCAGATCCGGATTTTTTGTCCTATCTGTAGGCCTATATGTAGCATCTTTAGTGGTCAGATAGTTGAGGTTATTTGCAGTCAGTGACTTTAAGAATTTTCAACCTTTGGTAGTTGTTACTCTAGCACCCAAATCTTAGTGCTTAGTAGCCCGAGTGCTCTTAGATATATTTATCTGCTTAATTGAGCTTTTTCTAATTACTACTGCTCCTCCGTGCGCCGCTCCGTTAGGGTGATGCGTGTCGTACGTATTAAAATTTGACATTTTGAGATAGTTTCTATCCGTAAAATGGGTTTTAGAGATTAGAATATGTCTAACTTATAATTTATAGTTCTTGGATGTGGTTTAACAAGCCATTGGCGTTCGATTCTGCGATCTTAGTATTTGTGTTAATAGATTTTCAATTACTTTTCTGTGGTTTTATTATAATACGATTATCGATGCATCAATTAATTTCAAGCAAAAGATGAATTAGTAGTGGAAGTAGTCCCCTTCCGAAAATGTGAGATCCTGACACTTGTCGGGGAACATGCCCATGCCTTGACGGTAGACATCGGTGGGCTTGGAGCGCAATAAGCTAATGAGTCTGGCGATTACTTTCTCATAGACGGCCTGATCCTTGCTCGTGGGTCATTGCCTCCTGTCCCTCCTTGAACATCTTGAGCCAATCTTATGCGGTATGCTCAGCAACGACTCCGCTTCCGTAAACCTTGCAGATATTTCTTCGACCTCTGCAGCAGTAAACAGATTTATTCTCTGGTAAACGCCATTTTGTAAGAAAAATTAATGAGCTGTGGATAATAGTTGTTCCTGAGGTGGCGAGTTATCAAATGATATCAAAATTGCAAAATTTTGTTGCAAAACTTAAAAAGTCATGACGGGGCCGCAGAAAATTAGTTGCCAACCTATTATTATTTTAGTTTAGCGATGATAGTTGTGAGAAGGTTTAACATTGTTTTGGTATTCTCAGCTAGTTCTATCATTTTTTCTAACTTTCCGATGTTTGATGTTTGTAGTATGTTTTATTTAGAGAAAAATTGTTGTGTATTTAATACAATTTGTACCGTTGTCCTTCCGTTGTTGATCGGTAGTTGTGCTTTGCTTGTTGTGGGAGTACTTTTGGACGTTCTTATGAAAATTTTCTACTCTTTAACTCATGGTATACTTGGCACTCTGTATAGTTTCTTTTGCTTTAAACCACGTTTTTGTGGAGTAGTTTGATTAGTATTTCACACACCTAGCTTGATGCGTACAGAATCTTTTTGTGTGGCCATATCTTTGGCAAGTTGCGCATTATGGGATTTTCTTTTTCTGTTGTGGTGGCTCTATTATAATTTTTGCGTGTACTACTAAGTGAGATTGATTTCATATATTTTCTTGTTATTTCCCAGGAAAAACTAAGAAAGTGTTTTTTTTTGTAACTCTATGCTTTGCATAGTATATGTTTGTAACTTTGTGTCTTTGATCTTCTACTTCGGCTTTTCATTCATTTACATCACTGGAATGATGAAAATTTTTTATTACTATCTTATAGGTGCATTCTTCCTTCATCTAATTTGTATGGAACTGTACTTTTAGTTCTAGTAGCCTCGCTATTAGGGTTCTATAGATATTTGAATTTTGCTTTGGCTTTTGCCTATGATTTTTGAAGTATATTTATTCAGTTCTGCTGTAGCGGAATTATCTACTCCTACTATTTTATCTGGTTCCGGTAGTGCTTGAATAGGATTTGGTAAATTAATTTTTGGGGATTGTTCTATCTAAGTTTTTTGATGCACCATACGACTGCCGTCTTATTGGGAGTTACGTTTTTTCTTTCTCGAGGTAACCAAGATTCATTCCATGGTTTCTTGGTATTTAGTTACCGATTGATAATTAGATTGTTACCATTGTGTAACACGCAGTGGGTACTGTAGCCCTGTATTTTGACCTGTGCAATTGAAATTTGTAATTCTGGCTATTTATACATAGATTGTTTTCTTCTGAAATCTAATATAAATTTCCTATTCTATGATTTTATTCAACTGATACTTTGAGTTGTTTGCTATACTCTAAACGGAAACACTGTAACTGATTGTATTTTCATTTATTTTTTTGTTTTAAAGTTTATTTACGGTTGTGGACAGGTAAATTAGTATCTCAACGTAGTGAACTATCACATCTAATATGTTTTTGCACATTTTTTTATCTAATATTTAATGCAGCTTTTGCTTAATTTAGGTTATATACAAACTTGACTATACTGTTTATTTTCATAAAATGTATGTCGTTTTATTATTTATATTCTATACAAAGTAAATGTAAATAAATCAACTTACATTTTGCTATATCTAGCGCTTGCCAATTTATTCTCAGGTAGCTTTGTGTTCTAGCTGAGAGAATCGAAATGTTAAAAGAATATGTAGCGGTTTGGCACTTGTTAATTAATACATTAGTTAAATGTTTAGACGTAAATACAAAAAAAAACACTTATTTTTTAAAAGCACTCTTTTGTCCAACTAGTAACGTAAAAGACGTACGTATTTTAACTTAATTGATGGAGGAAGAGTCGTGCTAAATTATATAATGCAGAGCGCATTAAGTTACTTCAGCAAGCGCTTGTAGTACCTTGGTGAATATGAACAACGCTTAATGAAATTAAAAATATCTGTGATGGATGTGTTAATTCATTTTAGTAGTCAAATATAATTCTCACCGTACTGCTGCATGCTGAGAGAGACTCATAATATTCAAAATTTCTTTATTCAACCATTACAAATCAGCAAATAAACGTAGTGCGATAGATATTGTTTTGTCATTTTATTTGCGTTTTATGAATATATACATACTTACAATTAGCATTATTTATATTTAGAAGTACTTTATGTCGACGTTTACGTGTCAGCTAAAGTTTTTGTTAATATTTTAGCAACTTAATTTCATATATTTACAGATAACTTTTCAATCTCTCACGTTACAAAGCTTCCTGCAAAGAAAGCCCCAGCTTCTCGATATATTTACATTCCTTCTGCTTTAACTAAACATTAGTTTAATATACACCATGTTCTAAAGAACATTTGTGTTATTTTTTATGTTACTTGTTAAAGCTGTCCTACTTTCATTCAATTCTATCTCATATTTATTTGAAATTTAATTATTTTGCTATTTTTGATTATTCTTAATGCAAAATCAGCGACCCAGCATGTTTAGTACCTCGTTAACAGTTACCATATTCGTTACGTTATTTAGCCAAATTGTTGTCTATTTTAATTTAATAGAACCATTCTTACTATTATTGTGTCATTTTTTAAATTTCTTAATAAATAAATATAATAGATAAAGTTGTATTTTAAAAAGAAGTACATAACATATGCATTAATGGTTAATTAGATTATGTATGCCTTATAAATAATTTAAATGCATATCAGAATAGCTTTAAAATAAACCTTGTACGAAGGATATATGAGAAGGAAGAAGCTTATTCATATCAGGCTAAATGTTTTCCATTGTGTAAGACAATTCTTTACCAAGCTGTGACTCTTAGCATCGCTGAAAAGTAAACATAGAAGTAACTATTATTACGTTTTATTGCAACAATTATGAATTGTTACTGTTAAAACACATGGTATAATTTTATCCAGAATAATATACATTGCTTACGTCTCCTTGTACTAGATCTTTAATTTTAATTTTGAATTGCGCTTAAGTGATGTGAAAACTAAAATAATTTTTGTTAGTTATAGGTGATAAAAGCATACTCAAAAGGAACTACATACAGAAGTCCTAAAGTGTTTTTTGTCCGCGCTAATTTTTTTTGCGTGGGTTCACTTTTTTAGCTATAAATGACGACAAGTAATTGGGCATTGTTAGTACTGCAGCCTTAGATCATGTGCTCATTTATTCACTTACGAGTAGTACAGCGTCCAGCAGGGAGGTATGGTGTTTTTGAAGACCATCATGGGCGCTGTAGTAAACCGAATATTTTCAAAGTAGTTGATATCTACTTATCGACAAATGCCACTTTAGTAGCAATGGGGTTTTGGTTTATAACACTTCGTGTGTTTGTTTACAACACCTTCACTGAAACGTTCTGTGGTGGTCACACAGACGATTTCAAAACAATTTTAATTTTGATCGTTATGGTAGCATTTTGAAAAGAGATACTATTATAAAGTGGGTAGTTTAGTGGATAGGTCGCTAGACTACGAAACCAAGAGTTACGGGTTGGAATCTCGCTCTCGCCAATTCAATCGCTAGCATTTTCACGTCCCAGCTCGACTCAGGCTGCAATAAGTGAGTACCTGGAGGTCAAACTCTGGGGTAATAATAGGCGTTCGGTACGTAGCGCTAGCCACGTTACTACCCTTGTGTACTGTAGGCTCTAGATTGTAGCAGACCTATCCTATTACAACCCCAAAGGGCTTTCAAGGCCTGTTACGGGGAACTATTATTATTATTAAATATTTTTCAAAAAACTTGATTTTTGAGACAGGGTGATCAGAAAAACAAGCGGAGGAAACCAGTCCTCGTCGTTCGACGGTATGCCACACTCGCGCTCTTTGGATGTCGGAGAGATCAGTTCGTAGGTTTTCAGAAACAATGTTGGACCTGCAACAAGCGATATTGTTTTGATTATGAGTGACGAGGGCCACTTCTGTTTATCAGAGACGGCAAACAAACAGAATTTTTGATAGTGGGCACCCCAAAAACCCGAAATAATTACATCAACAACCTCTGCACTGTGAGAGACTAACTGTTTGGTGTGGCGTATTTTGAACCTGTATTATTAAGTTTTATTTTTTTTGTAAAGAGGGACTATAGTGTCTGGTGATATAGATCGCTACCTTGCCATTTTGCGTGATTATTTCCTGCCAGAATTAAGAACACAACGCATTGATCTCATCATAATTTGGTTTTAACAAGATATACTTACCATACATAAAGAGTAATAATAGCTTTTTAAAGATATTTTCTTGAACGCCTGATTTCATTCATGGGGATGTGGAGTGGCCTGCTCGGTCACCAGACCTGTCAGCTTACGACTACTTTTTATGGGGCTGCCTAAAAGCTAAAGTTTACATAGACAAACCTCGTAATCTTAAAGTCCTTTCCGAAATTATAATGCTTTTCCATGAAATGCTTCAAAGGAATATGGACAATTTCGCCACTCTTCTACAAGAATGGCCCGATGAAAATGGACGGCACCTAATATTTTTCGCAGCTGATTATTTTTTCTTATGTTTTTTCTTTTATGTATTCTCACATAGCAATGTATCAGTAACGTATGAAAATAACAAATTTTAAAATTCATTCGAATGTAAGTGTATGACAGTCTTCTCAAATACACTACACCTCCCTGCCAGACTCTATAGTTACACGTACATGTTGCTATTTAACAAAAAGATTTTTATCAACTTTCAAGAACTGCTTCCTTCCATAAGCAAACGTGTATGTCGAACAAGAGTTGCGGAGTCAAATTTTATATGCTAGTCTATTTTTTCCTTTCCATTACAAAGTTTATAAAAAGAGTTTTTTCTCAACCCATCCACCATCTTATTTAGTAGCAGTATAAAATTTCTTAGATGGCGTTCTAAGCATTATTGCATTATTTTTTCGCCTAGTTTCGGTGGTTGTGGTGGAATTTGGGATTTTGATTATTACAGACAATGATTTAAGTTTAATAAAATTATTTATAATCTTTTTTTCACTTTTTATATTTTTATATTTTTATTTTTATATTTATATTTTCCAAGAGAGGACATTTTATATATAATTTATGCTGAGAGTATTTCAGTTTAACTGTGAACTGTCTACCTTTTAAACAATTTTTTGCAATTCAAATTACGTTTATTATCAATTGTGGAAAAATAGTGCTTTCTTTCAAAGACCAGTGTAGTTTTCGTTTGTTTCGTAACTCGTCAATACTTTATACACCATAAAAATAAATTGTTCAGAATTGACTGTTTCACGATATTTTAAAACTACAGTTGCGACATATCTAGTTTAAAAAAAAACAGGCAATCACTTACTTTGAAATGCTTTGAGCGCAAACGACTTTTGTTTGGTTTGGCTCATCCTGGAAAATTTATACAGTTGACTGCTGTTTACTTTCGGGCTCACACACTTAAATTCAACATTTGTCACCTGTAACAATGTTGTAAACGGTATTTGAAGCACCTTGATTGTATTTCTTGAGCATTTCTTTGGACTAATCGACACGAGCCCTTTTTTGAGTGACCGTTAACTTATGCGGTATCCACCGCGCACACAGCATTTTTATGGTTAATTGTTCATACAATATTGAATGTATGCTAGTCATATTGATGCCTAAGAATGCCTGAATTTTACGATAGGTCACATGCCGGTCTTACTTTATCAGTTCATCCACTGCATTCGTGTTTGCTGGCACCACAGTCGAGTTTGGGCGGCCTTCTTTAATTTCATCTCCCAGCGAACTACGACCATGATTAAATTCATTGAATCGACCATATACATTACCTAGTTCTCTGTGAGGCTTCATCTCCAAAAGTCTAAGCGATTTAATTGACGCACTGTTGAGATAATATGTTTTAAGTACAAATGCTGTCAAACTGTATGATCCAAACATCCGATAGCAAGCAAGATTACCAATTCGCAACAGATATCATGCAGCCCACCTATTATACCCCATATGCCCTCATATAGTTATAGGACTTATTTCTCATTTATTAGCAACTTTTTCGTAGATCAGTTTTAAATTAATTTTGCTTTCAAAATTATTTTTAAGGGCTTTATTTTATATTTTCGTATTTTCGGCAGGTTTATTTTAAATGAGTGAATAATAGGTTTATTAATTTATCGGCCTACGTTTACTTTCTATTTGTATAATATAATAAAACAATGTTTTAATCAAAAACAAAAGTATAAAAATCTGGGTGATTTTGAGAACTGATATGCGTGAGTCGTTTAAGTCGGCTGACAGGTTACATAGCGGCCGCACAAAGCGTTTTTAGGTATTAATATCGACTCCATATTTTCGGGGTAGATTTCGTAAAAATTAACAATCGACCTCTGAAATATTGCAGAATTTTAAAAACTGACCTAGATTTTGCACCTACATAAAATCAGGTTAATTCTAATAAGCAAACCTTTTTAGTAAAAAATCAAAGGATGTTTATAAAAGAGGATGGTTTATATAAAAATTTTATTGGGATATGTTTGTGTAGTTATAAGTTTAATTTACTTCATATAACACTGGACATAGTAATGCGTTTGCATACGAAAACAAATAAAAAGCAATGTTAAATTACTAGAATGGAAATAATGTAGTAATCAATCGAATTTCTTTTTGTTTTTGTTTTCCGACATAAATATAACATAAAATTACACCATTTTGGGACAAATATAAAGGCTGTTGTGATGAATGTTCCAATGGAAATTTCCGTTCAAGACTTTTTGGCACGGCGGAATTGCTGGCAACGGTATATTGATGCTCGCTAATGTCACACAAACATACAATCAATAAAATAAATTTTCTAAAAATCAATCTTATTACTTTTCGAATACACCTTGTATTTACTAAACAATATTAAAACTCAAGTCAATTTTATTCAAACAATTCCTGAGGTAAGAAACTGATTGATAAATGTGAGCAAACTTGCTAACACCAAGAAAGCTTTCGCATCTGTCTGGCCCTTAAAAGCTTATTTCAATTAAAGAGAGCAATTTTGGAATCCGCCGGTGACTAGTGGCCCCTTTGAACGGTCGCAGAGCCGGAACATGGAGATCCGAAAAGAGTATCCTCCTCGCTTCGCAATTTCGCAAAGATGAAAGAGCACTCAAGATTGGTTGTCAAGCAGTGCCATTAATTCCATTTCCACAGAGACTTAGCGGGCCTTCCGCAAAGCTGGCTCGGATCAATAACGCCATCAATACATACGCCATGAATTTTTTGCAAATGTCGACAATAAGCGTGCAGGTCTTGCTTCTGTGACAGATAAATAACATCTGGCATGTGCTTGACGTTTTCAATTTATTTTTTTAGGCGCCGATTACTCCTGATAAATAAAATGCCAATTTACTTGACGCCGTCAGCAGATCACTTATAGAGCGCTAAAATTTATGCCCACTGAAACTGCATTAAATTTTTTTCATAGTCGTAAAAAGCAAGGAATGTGATAAGGCAAGAGTCAATACTGAACATTCGCAAATGAAATGATCAAACTTCACCCCTATTTGCAAACAATAAATTAAACTTTAATGAAACTATGTTTGTGCCTTATCTTTACTACCGCATGTAAATGAAGTTCTCTGGTAAATGCATGGAACAATTAAACTGGCATAATAACAAAGCTGCATGCATAAAAACTGCAAATGAAATTTATGCGCTGATTGCAACATTTGCATGAGTTTGCAAGGGCAACAGACAGAGTTGTTTTAGAAGTGGAGCGCGCCCTCTTCGTGAGCACGCTTTTGAAGCAAAACAAGACAGCACCTAAAGGTAGCTTAAAATTATTTGCAATCCTTTGTTTAAAAATGGAATAATTTTTAGATACTTTGCGCTTGAATTTTAATATCTCTTGGCAAAATGGCATTAATTAAAAATTCCTATAAAAAGAATTTGCCCCTGAAGTCTAATATAAATACAAAACTGATGTGAAACGCAAACGTTGAACATATTGATTTATTTTTTAATTTATGTTTAGTACGATCACTAAAGTAAATAAAGTAAATACGAGAATTTATATTAACGTAATCGATCGTGTTGCAATTCAAGTGTTAGCAGAATTAGGAATATGCAACTGCACTTTTTGATGTACGGGATCGATTAGGATTGTCATCGTCCACATACTCACGTATTTAATCGGCTTCTCATCGAAAACTAAATTCCAGTACATAGTCAGTCCAGACTCATTTTCAGCTGCAAGATAAATTAAAAGTCACAGAATTTTAAGCAAAGTTTTATAAGTCTTACTGCTTTTAAATAAAAACACAATAAGGTGCATTTATATTTGTTATTATTATATGAAAACAAATAATACGGCATAATTTTCAAAAAAATTTAAATATTTAGATAAGATTTTTTTGTAGTTATGATTAAAATTAACAAAACTGGAAAAAAGGATTTTCATATATTTTAAAATAGACTTATGTAATAGAGAGTTAATTGTAATTTTTAATGGATCTGTGTTAACAAAATTGTTCATTTTTAAAATTTTATTTTAGAATTTACAATTTATTTATAAAATATTCAGTAAATTGGATAAATGATTCACTCACCACACTTTAAATTCAATTACTTGATAAAATAATACAGTAAATAGTACAATATAACTAAGCTTGTATGTCATTTTCTTTAATGTACTACAAGTTTATTCATTAGATGGCTAACCTCTTCTTTGTTGTGTTCTGGAAGATTTTTAGAAATAAGTAGCCCTGTATTTTTAAGTTTTTTCTTCAATTGTAGGTCTAATAGGTTTAAGAATACATTTGTGCAATTACTTGTTTTCCGCTTTTAATTTAGAATTTACAGCCAAGTAACAAATTTATCTGACAAAGCATTTATTGTATGTTATGTGAAAATTTTATGTGATATTAGATTCCAGTATTAGTTCTAAATATTTAATTAATTGTTAATTTAGTGGGATTTACTTTTATATGTCAAGAATTGAGACATTCTTCAAGTCTGACAAAGTGGTTTGGTAAATGAGGAGTGGCTAGGTGAGGATTGTTGTCTGTAAACTGTATTGTAGTGTCATCCGCAAATGTGGCAATAGTTGTGTTACTTGTGGTTTTAATATCTGCCGTAAATATCAGTTACAGGAACAGGTCTGATTCGATTAGATAAATTGTGAAGGCAACATTGTTATATTTAGTTTGGAAGAAGCGATCACTAAAGTAGAGTTTTAAATAACGGGCGGAAGAAATAAGTTTTAACTTGTATAACTTATATAAAAGCTTGAGCAGTATCTAAAGAAGCTGCCACACAAGTTTTCCTTTCTTTAAACTTGTTATTAACTCATTTACAATTCTATAACGCTGATGTATTGTAGAGTGGTGTTTACGGAAGCCACATTGATAGGTCAGTAGCACCTCATTCAAGTTGATGTTAGTCTCCAATCTTTGAGCAGTAACCTTTCAAATATTTTGGATAACTGGGTACCAAAATTATTTGTGTGAATTTCTAGGATATGGTGAAGTATGTATCTGACAACCATATAGTCATTTCACTATTTAAATCGACGACAGTTTTTCCGACGTCGAACATATCTAGTTGCCAGTTGCACTATTGTAGTGTAACTTTAAAGTATTTAATATACACATGTGCCTAGAAATTGAAATTCCAAGGTATTTAAAGAAATGTGAAATTAATGGTTCTCCATGATTAACAATTCATGGGATTTGTTGTATATAATTTCAAAATATTTTGAAGGAGGTCTGCGTTTATTTATGCAGAGAGATTACAGCCGCCAATCGATTTGGTTAATGCCTTTAAGAACACATAAAAAGTAGAAGAACAGTGTTTCTTATAGAGGTACTGCCCCGCTTCTCTAAAATCACTCTTTCTTTTATTTAGCAAAATTTATCTTGACTTTTGTATGTTAACCAGCTCTGTCTTTTTATAATGTTAATTTTTGTTAAATTATTGTAAAGCTCATTAATATTGTAACAGGACTTATCGATCTTAACGGGCTGATTTTTAAGCTAAATTGTGGATTCCTATTTTGTTTGTCATGGTAAAGTGTGCCAGCAGAAATTTCGTTAGTTCTGTTATATCTGCCAAATTTTGGCTCATATTTACCTTCTATTTTTTTTTTATCATCTTAGAAAACTATGTTGTATTATGTACTTTTATTATCCTGATGAAAGAGCTCGTAATGCAATATTACTTAAGTAAAATTTTCGTACAAGCAAAGCTTTTACCTCGATATCAATAAGAAAGGCATTTTGATATTTTTCAGTTGAATTAAATAGAGATTGTGTCCTATAAATTAAAGTGGTGAATACCAATAAGTCTTCGCCGTTTTTTATCAAAAATTGGGCATTTATTATGAAAGAACGGAACCTTATATTATGTGTTATTCAATGTATTGTCCATCGCTAGCCACTACTTTTTCCCATCTTTCTGGCTGCATACGGACACCACGTCGGAAGAACCCTTCATCTTTTGAGGCTATCTACGAATCGACCCAATTTTTGGTATCTTCATATGATGTAAAGTGGTGCTCAGACAGGCTCTGTGCCATCGATCGGAACAAGTGATAACGGGAAGGGACAATGTCTGGTAAATACGGCGGTTGGGGTAGAACTTTCCAATTGAGTGTTTTCAAGTAGGTTTTGACCGACGTCGCAACATGTGGGCGAGCATTATCATGCAGCAGAAAAATTTTGTTGTGTCTGGAGTAATAGTAGGCGTGTTTTTTCTTCAATGCATGGCTCAACCTCTTCAGTTATGTTTGGTAGGGAGTAATAGTTTCATTTGGTTTGAGCAACTCATAATACACGACACCAAGCTGATCGCACTAAATACATGTTTGTTTTATGAATATTCGGCTTGGCTGTCGATGTAGAAGCATGGCCACGTCCCCATAATTTCCTCTTCTTGGGGTTATCGTAGTGGATCCATTTTTCATCACCAGTGACTATATGATGAAAAAACCCTTTTGTTTATGCTTAGCAAGCAGCATTTCACATGTGCAAAATCGGCATTCAACATTTCTCAGCTTTAGTTCGTATAGAACACAATTTCCTTGCTTTTGAATCATTCCCAACGATTTTAAACGATGTGAAATTGCTTGTCGAGTCACTTCTAATGTAAGTACAAGTTCTTCTTGCATTTGGCAGGAATCTTCCTCCAATAATGCTTCCAATTCCACGTCTTCGTACACTTTCGGCCTTCCACTAGTTCTTTGTTTTGACGTCAAACTCACCATTCTTAAACTTATGAAACCACTCACGACAACTTTTTTCACTTAAAGCAGCCTCACTATATACTTCTACAAGCAATAGATGCGCCTCAGCTGCAGATTTCTTCAAATTAAAGAAGCAAATCAAAAGTTTCCACAAATAGCGCTTATTCGGCTCAAAACTCTACATTTTCGTACGAAAAAAATTATATGATGCTGATACAAAATTGCTATTATTATGTGGTGTTGCCAAACATCCAACCTTACGATATGGCGTTTTACATCTGACAATTGCAACCATAACTTACGGGTGAGGCTATCTTTTGTCAAACGGCGGAGACTTATTTGTATTCCCTTACATATAGCAGCTTAAACAGACCATTTATGTCTTGTGTTGTATAATTTTCTTCTAATTTTGCCTGACTGTTGCTAGTTGTCTTACTTTTGTAATCTGTTTTTTTATCAGGTTTTGCCCTACCGCTTGTGTCTACCTTTTTCTTTTCTCCTTTTTTTTCTTCTGGTGTTTTCTAAGCAACATTTTCAACGTTTTTTCTGCCGCCCATTTTTCTCATATGACCGAACCAAAGCAACATTTTTTTTTAATAAATTCTATCACAGAGGTCTCTTCAAATAGTTTATATACTTCATTTTTATTTCTGCTCCTAATACGTTTTTTAATACCAAACATCCTTCTACATACTATTATTTCACATACTTTTATCTTCTGTTGCTTTTTATAGTCTATAACACAGATTTCACATCAGTAGGTTAATGTTGGCCTTAGCACTGACTTGTAGATTCTAAATTTTGTATTCTTGGATAATTATTTTTATTTTAATATTTTATGTAGCTTCCGCCCTGTCTAATTATTAGTTTTTGCTACCATTAGTTTAGTTTTACTACCTTATTTGTAGTTATCAGTCACAAAGACTGATAGGCACGTGTAGTTGTCTACTTATTCGAATTCCTAGACATGTCATATACATATAAGTTAATGTGATATAAAAATAACGTCAAGCATGTTTCTGCGCTTTTTCTTTTAAGCTTTCGTATGCAGTGCACCATATTCTGCAAAATAGCTTCAATCTCCTGACAAATAATGCCTTTTAGTTATATTTTGCTTTGAAGAAATCCTCCAGGAAATAAATCCTAAAAAATAAGTTCTAGAAACGTAGACCAACAACTGTTACCTAGTGTAAAGTTACTCTAACAATTAAGACAACATGGAGGTTTCAAAATAAAAGAAAATAAAACAAAATTACGTTACTCTTATAATAGAAAATATTTAGATAATTATCTTTAAAGTTGTAATTAGGTTATAAAATTAATTTTTTCGACAAATAATAACATTAAAGTATATTGTGCAAATCACGAAATAAACAAATAAGAAATTGTAGATTTGGGAGTGAGTAATATCGTATGGGAATGCATAAACAAATTAGGTAATTTTTAATTTATTCCACAGATTATCGGCTTTTTGAGATATTGCAATATAAATGCCAGTGCGATAAGAAATAGTATGCGTAATAAAACATTCCAATGTGTCGTTGTCCATGAGAATATTTTTAACATTTTTCTTTGCACATGTTAAAATTACCAATATTTCACTGTTTCAATGACAGTCGTTACTAAAACGAAAAATTGGATTAAGGATTGATTAAACGAATTATGTGACATGAGAACAATGGCCCATTGTTTAAACTTGAGTAATAAGGCAGTGATTGTGGGAGAACAAAGATACACCACACAAGGGCTTCTTTTGTATGGGCTCTGCCAGTATGCTGAATAAACTTTATTTTATTGGCAACGCCTTTATTAAGCAGCCCCTGGAGACGCGCTGCAGAACAATTTTCGCGGCATAATTTCCGACGAGCCCCTAAATGATTTATTAACGGCTACGCTTTTTTAGAGCCCTCATGACCTTAACAATAGAAGTGGTTTCGAGCACTCCAGCTCGCCCCGTCATCTTAAGGTACTCTTAGCAACACTCCATTAACCGTATCTTGTCTTCATATTCTCCCCATTTTTGCCATTAACCCCATTTCGAGAGGATTCGCTATAATCGCCGGCACGAAAAAAGTAATCGACTGTGAAATTGATATAATTTTATACAGCCGCCAGAAATCTGTGGAATATGCGCAAAATGTTTATGTGACATTTAAAGCTGACCTATGAAACCTGATAGAGCGTATACGATTATATGCGCTTTGCTGTTAAAATTCAATGACCTCTTTCCGACTTTATGTTCGGATTTATTGCTGTAGGTATTGGTTTTGCCCGATGGAATTTCCAGAGGTTTTGTGCTTTCATACAATTTTACAATGAACTTGTGACAATGTAAAATAATTTCATGTTAGAATGATTTGTAAAATGTATAAAACGGTAGTGGTGTATAATTTATTAGCTCTGTTTTAAAATAGAGTAGTTAAAAACTGATGCTATTGGATAAAAAAATGTTATATAAAAGATTTCGAAATTGTTTAATCTTAACAAGGTATTCTATTTAAAAGAAAGGTTAAAAATAATTCACTTCAGGCTTGTACACAAGCTTTAGACAGCCGATATAAGATTCTGTTACGCGATGTATCGTATAGTACTTTAGTATTTATTATCCAATTATTTCGTAGTGAATTTTTACTATCCTTGAACAACTACATATATATATAATATTTTGTACTTGGTGCACAAGCACTTTTATATTTTCTTAGAAATAATAATGCTACGAATTTATTTACATTCACTGCTTTGGATTTTATTATCAAATCTACTTATTTATGAAATATCTATGCATTTTACCAAATTTAATAATTTTAAGAATCATTCAATTAGCATGTTTTGGGTAACCAGAAATAAATTATTCAATTATAGTTACTGGGAGTTTACAGAATGCAAAGTTTGAAATTTTTAAATAACTTAAACATATATTTTTAATTTATTAGAGAAAAATGACTTTTTTGGATATCCGTATAACTTTTAATTGTTGTACGTATGGTATCGTTGTATTATATGAGTGGTAACACTAGTTAATTAGAAAAAACTAATCAATACTTTTAAGTTTTACTGTAGCTTTTCAATTTTAACTTTTCAAAAAAGGGAAAAACTGCTCTAACTCAACAGTATATTGTTAACTGAAAATATGCACATAATTTAGAAATTTGGTTTAATAATGAGTAGCTTACCTACTTATTTACTAAATTAAAATTTATAATGATATTGTACTTATTGATTTTTTACCTAAAATTTATATCGTTGTTTATATTGTCCCGATAACGTCCTATTACTGGGCCCCGTACAGAGCCAGAAGAACTATACATATCTTGAGAAAAATTTGTTTCTTAAAGTTTAGTAGTGTTCGTGAGAATATTTAAGCCTAAACTTTTAATATGTATATATAAAAGAGAACCTATTAATATTTTCTTGCTTACTATGCTTCTTTATGTATAGTATTATTTGAGCTAACCTGAATTACCATCATACAGAATTGACCGGCTGTATACATGTGTACTATACTGCGTTAATACAGAAACCAAACTTTTTATTTTT
The DNA here is from genome assembly GCA_036346155.1 of Sinelater perroti. NCBI lineage: Eukaryota > Metazoa > Arthropoda > Insecta > Coleoptera > Elateridae > Sinelater > Sinelater perroti. Next base: position 5,580,216 of record JARFIY010000001.1, on the reverse strand, counting down.
TCTCCGGTGTCATAATAATATATAATCTTAGTACGTGCTTAAACTGCACCGACATTATTTTATATATAAAGAGTAAATGGAAATTAAAAATTTGCTTCAGATGTTTCTAGTATTATGAGTCATGATGAAAACGTTCTCTAAATAAACAATAGCAAATAAGACTATAATTTCCGCGGCGATAGTACAGGCGTTACCCGCAAGGGGTAGTACATGTATCATAATCAATGCAGATACCTTGAAGATAAGTGTTGCCTAACATATCTGGCTGGTATAATAATGGCGACCTTATTTTCATGCAGGCTGGTGCATTGCCCCATTTTGCTTTTATTGTGCATGCGTGGTTAGACCAACATTTTCCAGGCTATTGACTGGAACGACACGGACGTCATAAATAGCCGCCAAAAGTTCAAAACCCACTCCCTGTGATTTTTAATTCTGAGGTTACGCAAATAAGGAGCCTTGCACGCTAGAGAACTGGTAGACACGGATTCGGAAAGTTGTTAGTAATATATCAAACGACTTTGTTTAGAAGACATTCCATTCTATCCTCGGTCGTTTGAGAAAACTGTTTAGTAATATTAAGAAAACTGCATTTTCATAAACATTTATGATTGTGTAAATGTGGTAGTTTATTGTTGAAAAAATCATTTTATATAATTTTATCGACACTCACATTAAGTATGGCAATTACAAAAAAATTACAGCATTATTTTTTTCTTGTCGCTAAAACACTAATGGCAATATTTATATAGAGAAATCATGAAAACTCATTTTAGTTGTTCTGTAACTTGCATTTCACATGTAAACCGCTATCTCCAATATTATGTTTAGTAGATAACATTAAAAATATTGTTCTTAAATGTGTAATGAAGCATCAAATTGAATCAGAAGCTATAATTGAAATATTTTATTAAAACTTTTTTGAAAAGAAAATTATAATTTTTACGCCTTATTGCATAAGCATTGCACCATAAACTCGTATTTGCCCAAATATTCGATTATGGAATGCATGGTATGATACACATTTATCAGAATCAATATCATAATTGTACATATAGATTTAAAAATTTAATCTCAATTAACAAAGCCACTACTATAGTACTTATAAAAGGTTTTCCAATAAGTGCTCTCAAAATTTGATATTGTACAGCAGTCATGTTGGTGAAGATACAGCTGTTAAATTTGGAGGTTATATTAACTGATATTGGAAAAATCAGTACAAAAAGTTACAGTGTTGAGCAACGCGTGCAAATCATTAAACTTTACTATCAAAATGAGTGCTCTGTTCGAACCACGTTCCGTGCATTACGTGATTTTTACGGTGCACACAATCGTCCTGCTGAGTCGACTACTCGTGGTTTTGTGAATAAGTTTAAATCAATTGTTTCAATAAACAACAAAACAACACCGGTACGTCGTCGAAACGTGAGGTCTGCAGAAAACATTGCCGCAGTTAACGAGAGTGCGCAGGATAACCCGAAGCAGTCTATTCTTTGTCATGCCTAAAAATTTGGCCTTTCGCAGACCTCAACTTGGCGAATTTTGCATTGGGACTTGGGCCAAAACTCGTGCACAATTCAATTAACCCAGGAACTGAAGGTAAACCACTATAGCAACGTCGAGCATTCGCTGACTGGGCTCTAGAGCAGTTGGAATTTGGATGAATGGCTATGCCAACAAGCAAAATTGTCGCATTTGGGGAGATATCAGTTCACATCAGACCCATCAGTTGCAAATTCACCCAGAAAAAGTCACTGACTGGTGTGGATTTTGGTCCGGCGGGCTCATTGGCCCGTACTTTTCCAAAATGAAGTTGGTACTGTCACAACTGTCACCGGCGAGAGGTACAGGTCGATGGCCTAAATTAGAAGATATGGATCTAAATGGCATGTGGTTCCAACAAGACGGCGTTACGTACCACACAGCGCATCCAACAATTGATCTTCTACGTGACAAATTTGACGCCATGGTTACCTCGCGTTTTGGCGACGTCAACTGCCCACCGAGGTCGTGTGATTTAACGCCATTAGACTTTTTCTTGTAGGGCTACGTTAAATCACATGTCTGTGCGAATAAGCCGCAGGCAACTGCTGCCTTAAAAGTCAACACAACCAATGCCATCAATGATATCGAGCCCGATTTATGCGGTCGAGTCATCGAAAATTGGACTTCTAGGATACACGCCGCCCGGCGAAACCGCGGCCATTTGGCCGATATTACATTTTACACATGAAGTAATCGTATACTCTTAAAAAAAAATTAAATGATATCTCTTACACAACTTGTTTTATTTAAATTTAAAGTTCGAGTGCTCTTAATGAAAAACCCTATACTACAGCATGTTTAATTTTTTTTCTATTATATAATATGACAAACAAAATATTAGCAAATTAATTTGTAATGCAATTTGATTGTTTTTTTTTACCTTTTAATATCGTACTGAACTCCATTGATGCAACTTCGCAAATGTAACATCTAATTCTACATTTTGTGCATGTCATAAAGTTATGCACGTTGCCATTAGTCTTCATAAATAAGAAAATGTTACTTTCTTACTTTGTAATAGATTTGGAAACAATCTAGTGATATAAGATTTTTGTAGCTGTATTATTTGTCCTACAATTGTCGTTCATAGTTTTTTCAAATTTAAATAATAAAGAATTTTAAAATAGATAAATCTGATCATTTTTGACACCTATTTCTAATGAGGACTTAAAAGCTACTAAAGCTTCTCAAAATGTTTGTGTTCTGCACAGAAAAATCACTATTATTGAAAGAACAACTAAATTTGGATTTCACGTTCTGAGAAAGGTATAGCTAAAAACATGAATTCGAGTCAAGACTCAATGATTTCTGTCATCAAAGAATTAACAAGCTAATAGAACGATACTAAGAAGTTGTAAACGATAAAAAAATTATATTTTGACTCATAGTAATGTTTCAGATAAAAAATAAATATTAAATTGATTGAGAAAAATCTAACACAGTTATCGGACAATTTCATATATGATATTCATATAAATCACATCGGTTTTAAGATACATTTCTATATACGGATGTCAATTAATTTTCATTTGATTGTCTGTTGCATCTATTCATCATGTTCGTTAAGCTAGTAAGGCTATTACTTAATCATTTTATTATAATGCAGTGTAACGTATGCTGACCTACTTATATCTATGATGTGCTTTATCTACGATTCCGTCTTTTTGTATTTTACTTCCTTTACTAGAATTAGATATGATAATTAATTATTAATAATAATACAAAGCTAATGTTACTTTTAATCTGTAACTACCTATTTAGAATTGTTTTTGATAATGATTTTTGTGGATTCATTTGATTTTACAAGTATTTAATATTTTTTTACTACTATTCATATGACTTAAAAAAAACCTTGTTTATTGTTCAATGCTAGTTTTTAATTTATTTTTGCTTATTCATTTCAAAGTATTAGATGTGGTTATCTAAGTATTAAAATTTAGCTGTTTTAATTTTGTCCATTTAAGAAACTTTCTATTAACTTAATAGAATAACATAACTTTACAATAAAATATTATTGTCTTCATATCTAACCAGCAATATTTTTTCATGATTTTATATTGCCCCTATTAATGTTGTTAATTTTGCAGGTATTTGTTAAATATTTCGTATTTCCATTTCCTTATATTATTAACCAAAATAGTAGTTTTTTGTACAATATTCTAATTTACAATTTTTATTGCATTATGCAAATTTATATTAATTTGTGGTGTTTGTTTTTCTTTCAGAGGACGTACGGCGGCCTGTATTTCCAATTTTTTAATTACGTTTACGCATGCTAACCATGACGGAGAAGAGCATACGATAGTAGTGCTTAGGTTTCTTTAAATATAATCAAAACTAAGTCACTCAATGGGTACACAACTAATACATCCTACTATCAACCATCAATTAAATGTTAAAGGTATCAGTTACAGCAAAGATACTGAGTAAACCTTTTACACCCTATTTTTTATATTAACACTCCTCAATTTATCAATCCACTAACATTAAGTTTTTCAGTTATGATCAAAATATGCTCCATCTACTTAAATGACAAAATAAATCTGCTATAATCAATAGCAATAAACAGTGAACAAGTAGGACAAGATTGATCTGTCTTCCAAGAATACGTTTACACAATTCATGAACAAAACCAACATCTTACTTGATCGCTGTTAATCCTATTTACAGAGCTAACCCAATAATGGCTATAATATGCAAATAACTACTTAAATCTTGAAGGGCAACTAAAAATTTAAAGGGCCTCAAATCACTACACCATCTATAAGAAAATCTTAGAACTTGGACTACAGCGAAAAAGGAAAAATCTGATACTTTTGCTAAATACATATCTACTTAAGTTTTTCAGTCAACTATTTATTTTCGAGAAAGCTGTCGAAAAATATTTAGACGTTTCACATCAAGTGTCTCTACTAATTAAACCTTTTTCTCCTACAGATATGTAGCTCAAAATGAATCATGGAAACTACCATAACGCACCAAGTTATGTTTTCAAAAAAAGCCATAATGTTATCAACAACCCTTTTTTATAAAAATTTGCATAAATAGCAATAATGTCTACGCTTGGCAAAGCATTCTGTATAGCAATTACCCAGAATTCAATTAGTCTTTTGTGCCTCTTAGAAAAAATATTTGAGAAGTTATTCCAAAAACGTCCTTTGGGTAACAGTATCTCTTCACATCTGTCACTGCATCAATCTGGGTTGCATGATAGGTATTTCAAAATTCAACGAGGTGTTAGGATCATAAATGATATCTCAAAGAACCTTGAAGAAAAGAAGTACTGTACAGGTGTATTCTTAGATATTTTCCAGATGTTTGATAAACTCGTAAAGTACTATCCTTGAACTCTTTATTTATCTGATTTACACTCTTAACTTACCAGAAGATAAAACCACCGTTGTCGCCACTAGCTTACTAAATCACTAAAAGTGACGTTCATCAATTGATTTAATATGTGTTGGCAGTCAGATTAAGAATATTCCAATCCCTGTTAAAATGCAAACTGTTCGTGCCCTTGTGGATGCATTATGGTATATGTATTTATAATAAAGTAAACAATGAGGATGTCTTCGTTACTTTTATTGCTAAAGAAATTAACCAATTTGTAAAGACATATAAAAGGCTCCTCCCGCCAGAATATTAGGTAGAACTTGGTTTGGCGTATCAGTATCAGTACGGAAAGACTCCTCATATTGTCTATTTTTTGTTATTACATTTACTTAATACTTTTTGCTAAAATAAAATAATGTTAACTGTTGTATTTTATATCAGTTTGTTTATTATTGATAAATGAAATATGCGTCAGGTTTGCTTTTAATAGTAAAACTATTTTATTGTAAAAATCTTGTTATGTCTTAAAAAGAACATATCTGTATTTACTTACTTGTTGAACATATAGAGCAAGTATTTTGCACGATAGTTTACAGTATTTATTTATTCTAACCTTTTACGAAAGTTATTTAGCTTTACTTCTTTATGTTTTGTGTATTACTGAAGCTAAATTAATGTTTGACAGGCAAAAATCCTGGGCTTCAATTTTTTTCGAGTTCCTATTTTTCCAACTTTTACTTTAAATTCATGTTTATCTCGTGATAAGAAATCATTTTTATTCTCATGAATTTTTTATATCTTTAACCGTTTAGATTTGCGACCACTTTGCGACCGATTTTGCGACCTTGCGACCAAACGGCTCGGCTCGCACTGCGTCCCCTACCTACAAGTAACTTGCATACCAAATTACAAGGCTCTAGCTTTTACGGTTCTCGAGATATTCTCTTTACTGACAGACAGACAGACACACACACACACACACGAACCAATGGCCCAAACCAACTTTTTTGGTGTTCTGAGGCTATATTTAGTCCAGAAATGTGACAAACTGAGTAGGCCAAATTTCCGCCGATTACATTACTGTCCTTATGATAGGATAAGGAAAGTAAAAATATTTTGATTGCTGAGCAGGGTTGGATTTGAATCACATATTTTATTTTAAGAGAGCTTAATTTGAAGTTATGCCAAAATAGTCTAATTTTTACCAATTACAACGGCTGCGTATTCAAATACGCAATATTGTGTACATGTATGGTCTTACAATTGGAAATGCTTTCGGAGCACGTCGCTTTTAAACGGGAGAGATCAGTATGATAACCGGTTTATGTGTATAAATAAACAAATGTCTTGTTTTGAGAACTTTTTATAATGAAGTCTTACATCCCTGCCATATGCCACAATTAGAAACCCTGGCTTTTCCAGATTCTCAAGCGAGAATGACATTCTATCAGTGGTGTTTACGGGAAGCTGTTGGACCTCCAGACTTTGTTGCTAAAATCCATTTTACTGATGCAGCTGGTTTTACTAAACAAAACATTTTTAAATTCCACGATCATCACGTTTGATTTGATAAAAATCTTCAAGCTGTAGTTGAATCAGGACATCAATCGCGTTTCAGTTTAAATATCTAGTTAGACACAACAGGAGACAGGTTGTTAGAACCGATTGTATTGCCACGATGCTTCATAGGTTATACATACCTATATTTCTTAGAAAATACTCTTTCTAAACTTTTGAAAGATTTATCTTTAAATTAAAGACCAAATCTTTAGTTTATAGATAGAGATCCATCGCATTTTATACTTGCTATTGAGAAATAGCTGAATATTGTATTTCCTGGGATATGGATAGGGCTGGGTTGTTTCCAGATTTAACTCGTTTCTACTTTTGTCTTTAGGGTTATTTAAAAGTTTACATTATGCAACAGGTAAACAACTTTCAGATTTGCGCAACGAACAGAATACTGTTGCCAAATAATTTAGATAAAACCCATTTTTTTTTAAAGGGTGCGAGCTTCTTCTGAACAAAGATGTAGGTCTTATGTGGATATGAAAGGCGAAACTTTGAACAAGTACTTTAATTGTAATGCTTTTTATTGTAAAAACCAATAAAATAAATTATTATACTAATGCAATAGAATTGCTGTTATGTCGGAAACGGTTTATTTGCGAATCTATGTATATTAAAATTTATTAACTTATTTTTAATCGTACTACATCCTTTGCAATTCTTTGAACGTTGTTGTTGAACACCCTGTATAAGCGTATAAAATAAAATAATTTCTTTTGATAAATAAAATACACAATTGATGTTCTAATTTAATTTACTAATTAATTACGTAAAAAAGACGGAACTTTATTTTTAAATAATATACAAACATTTTTACAATAATTTTTAATTATCATATAACTAGAATAAATACAAAACTTAACCTTGCAAACTTAATGTGTTTTATAATCGTAGATTTAATTATTTTTAAAATACAAAACTGCAGTATACGTCTTATTTACTTTTTTGTATTTTTGTTATTTTATTTATAATTAATGTTACAACTAATTTTAAAATAAAATTCTGTATATTTCATAAACTAAACTTATAATGGCTATTTATTTTCAACCTTAAATAAGTAACATTAAGTTACATAATTTTTCTGTAAAGTTAAAAGTACCTTATTCCGTAATTTAAAGAATCTTACAATTTATTCAAAATGTTAAAGATATCTGGACGGGAAGTAAAAGCCTAGTAACAAATTTAATTTGAAAAGAAAAGTTAAATGCCGCTCGTTCCTTAAAAGCATTTTCAGTGTAAGTAAAATATGAAAATTAAATAAAATGTTTTTCTTGATTTAACTTTTGGGTTTACATATATTAACACTAAAACATATTTGTTTTTGAAATCATAAATATAACAGATTTGTTACATAAATTTAAAAAAGAAACATAAAAGTAGTAAAGAAACGATTTCAAAAAGTTAAAATTCATGTTGATTTGCTTTAATGAAGCCAGCCCCTCGCTTGTAGTACAAAGCGAATTATTAAAAATAATCTCATTTTCCAATCTGCCCCGAATTCGCAAATAATCCCTTGAAAAAGTTCTATGGAAACGAATTTAATTCTTCTTTAAGAGCAGCTCTGCTGTAACTTCTGCTTTGAGTACAGAAACGTAAAGAGTTATTATCCTTAACGAATGCATTAAACAAACTTGTACTTAAAAGCCTGCTGTGAGCACTGAAAGCATGTATTTTCCATGTTCCAATTGCAGCGAATACGCGCTAACTGACGTCTGCGGATTCAGGTTGTGCCTACGGTACGTACTGCTTTAGCATTCGGAAAAGTACTCGTCTCCAGCGTGTACTTTAGTTAATGTCAGAATAGATTCTCAACGTTGCTCCGCAGGGAGCAAATCTTTTCTTTACTAAGTGCAGGAATACAAGTACGCGACACGGTCAAGTGTGGTCCTCGGGTATATCGTCACATTAGAAAATCTCTATTATACGGAGTAGAATTACTTTTTAAATTTCTAAAGATGCATATATTTATGCTGTGTACATACGAATAAATCTATTAAAATGTACTTTTTCAACTATTCCCATCAAATCACCAAAACACGTACTTCTACAAAAATAAATTTAATAATGCTTTTATAAATCTTCTTCCGCTAAGTATAACTTAAGTCAAATGATGCAAGGGGTGACAGTTTGATTTCTAAAATTCAGCCAGCCTTAGTACGTATGTTAAGTGTGGAATTATGTACTAGTGGCTAATGTCGGCTTCAAATTTCATTCATGCGCTCAGACGCTGACAATTCAATTTTGGTAATTACTGTTTGGCTGGAAAGCCCCTCACAATTGGTGCATTATGATCCGCTATTTACTAGCTCATCTTCTTGTCTTTTCCTTCGAACAGAATTTTAAAATCAATTTTAAATCTGTAAACAGCATTGTCGATTAACTTTTTAACAAATTCTTGGTAAGCAATTCCCTTGTGATCAAAAAAACACTATCTCCGTAACATGTGGAAGTGGTATTCGTGCCTTTTTAGAGTATATTCTGACAATTTATTTCTAGATTCTACTAGAAGCACCAAGTTTTATCATTATAATTACTTTCAGGATGGTTCAGTGGTATTTAAAAAAAATAAATTGGTACATTGTATAGTTATTTTTGTAATATAAAATTGTCTACAGCTTACACGCATACAAACTTTTCTTATTATTACTTTTGAATACAGGAAACACTAATATTTTGATATTTTTTTTACATAGCAACATTTTTTATACTAAAAGTATTATAAATAACATATAGACAAATACTTATAAGTAATAATTTGATAAAGGAATATCATGTGTAAACATTAAAAAAATTGTACAAAACAAAGAAATTTATAAGAGTAAGACAAAATACTAATAACAAACACTATGGAAGTGTCCGTCGCCGATTTAAATGAGACTTAGAAGTAGAAAGAAAAAAAATAAGAAGCACATGTTTTTTATACGCCGATAAGCATTTTAAGGGGTTTTCCTAAAAACAGTTTTTTCAGAATAACTCAAATTGTATTGAGATATCTTTACGAAACAAAATGGAAATTAATTGCTATTGAAAAATAAATGGAACCGTGGTAGTTTCATCTCCGAATGATGCATTTCTTATTTTTTTATAAGGTTTAAACCTTTTTATGAATTTTAATTCCAAAAATTACGAAACCTGTTAGAACTTTTTAAAAATATTTTTTTATAATGATTCTAGTAAACCAAAGTTGACGTGATTTAGATTTAAAAAAAAATAATAAACAGATAATTGTGGTGACTCCTTACTGGTGAGCGACTTTTTAGTGGAAAAATGGTTATACATATTTATACACTACAGTCAAAAAATTGCTGTTCTTGCATTAATTACTACAAATAATAATAGTACAGCTCTAACACCCCGCGTGTGAGTATGGCCTGCAAACTGAGAGATTAAGGCCTTCATACGTTTGCCACTGTGCCCAGTTTTCGCGCATCATCTCTGTTACGAGGCGATGTGGCAAACACCGCGCCTTAGACGACCGCCATTATTACCTCGTGTTCCAGTGAACGCAGGTACTCAATTATTCTTAGTGAATGAGTAGGCCATCCGCTAGGCATCAGATAGCACTGGGAATTAAACCAGAGTCCGTCCAAATCGCAGCCTGCGCCTCAACCACTGGACCACCTGGCGCATTAAGTACTAGTTTAGAAAAATTTAATTTTTGAAACAATTGCTCAAGAAATTATTAAAATTCAAATTATGATCAAATTACTATCACCTTTATTTTTGGTTTTGAAAGAACCAAGCAGAGTTTACACCAGTGATCTCACAAGCTCTATTATTTCAGCTTCAAAATCTGGAAAACTGACTTCAGGTGAAATTATGTTTTGTTCACTCTTGAAAAATATAAATAAAAGTTACATTAAAATAAAATTTAGTGACCACTTTAAAACATGTTTAAAAGTTGCATTTACAAGAGCGCCGGTTTGTTGTTTATTTTAAACCTTATACATATTTAGATTAAAATAGCCGACAAAAAGAAGAGTTCTGAAAGTTTTTATTGGAATAGAAAAATTCAGGTAGCTGCTGAACTTGGAAAACAAGCAGCTGTCATGAAATGCTTTATTATTGTAAAAATACTGCAGTTACAGACAACCGGTAAAGATTCTGGAGGAGAAAGTAAAGAGTCAGAGAATATAAATGAATTAGAATTATCCCAAGAAAAATTGGAAGAAACTTTTGTCGAGGTACTAGAAAGAAAACTACTGTAAAAAATCATCGTAAACAAAGTGTAATGGTGAAAAAGTTTTACGTAAGTAGTTAATTTACTCTATAGCACTAGATAGAGTTTTTTGGTTTTTTTTGCCGTCTGTTTAGTCAATCTCGAATGTCTTTATCGTGTGAATCCGGGTATTCGGATTGGAAACAATGGGTCTAAATTTTTATCAGAACATGAAACATCTCTATTCCATATGAAAACTTACTAATATTGGTGTGAATATAGTAAACGCCTACGCTTAAATAAGATAACCTATTCTAAAAATTTCAAGCCTAACACAATCAATATGTGAATGTGCACGTAAAATCATTTATTTTATTATTGCCGGATTACAAATTTTCAATGAAATACTAAACAGTTTTATGGTAGATGCAAACAAAGTTATATGATAAATATGGGTTAACCAGTAGACATGAACTAATTATAGTGCTAAAATTAGCTATATTTGTGCCCAAAAAATTTTACAATATTTATTTGTAATAATCACATATCGAGAAAGTTACACTTGTAAAATGTATTATTTTTTTCACTAAAATTGTTCATTAGTAAGGGGTAGTTTAGTCTGTATGATTATATCTTTAAAGGTAATTAATTTCAATTTTGTTTTGTGAGGATATCTCAAATAGAACTGGAAATATTCTGAAAAAGCTGTTTGTAGGACAAAACCTTAGAAGTGGTTTTTACTCCGTTAAGATTTTTACGGGTAGATAAAAAATAAACGTCTTTTACTTTTTAACTTCTACAATATACGTAAATTTCATTGCAATCGGCGACACTTTGATGGTGTTTTTAAGCCAAGTTGAACAACAAAATATGGAAATGATATGTTGGGTTGTCGTAAAAGTTATGACGTATTTTTGGGTAATGTTCAAGACTTATTTAATAATAAGACAACAAAAGTTTAATCAATAATGTATTGACCACTTCGATTGATGACCTGTAGCCATTTTTCTAAGAGTTGCATGATTCCGCGCTCGTAGAATAACTGCTCTTTACCAGCGAAAAACTGGGAGAGTTACTCTTTGATGGCCTCAACAGAATCGAAAGACCTACCATTCAAGTTATTTTGTAAATAACGAAACAAATAGTAATCTGATAGGGCAAGGTTCGGTGAGTAAGGAGGAATAGTCCAAAACTTCCCATCCAAGCTGCAGCAACTTCTGGCGAGTCAACAAACTTGTGTGTCGTTTCGTATTGTCAGGATGGAACATTGCGCCTTTGCGATTGACGAGTTCTGGTCGTTTCTCCATGAGAGATGTATTCAAATCATCCAGTTAACTACACTACACAACAAAATTTATCGTTTGATTCTACGGTAGAAGCTCCACATCCTCGTAGTCCCACCTTATTGAGAGCATAAATTTTTTTTGGCAAAATTCGGCTTTGGATGTTGTTTTGACTTGCTCTGTTTCTCTGCACCACGATCGTTCACGTTGAATATTGTTGTAAACAATCCATTTTTTATCGCCGGTCACGAGACGATTCAAAAACGGGTCGATTTTGTTGTGATTGAGATGAGTATCGGCGATATTGATGCGGTTGATAAGATGGGCATCTTTAAGTTCATATTGATGAATGGCAGCTTCCTGAGATGGTCGTGGACGGTTGAATTATGAAGGCTCAATGTCTCCGCGATGTCGCGTGTGATCGAACGTGGGTTTGGTTCAATCAGTACCTTTATATGATTGTCATCAACTTCAACGGGCTTTCCGCTACGAGAACCAGCGTTGATGTTAAAACCACCAGCACAAAATTTAGCGAACCATCTCTGACACTGACACTCTTGTAGGGCATTGTCTTCGTAAATTTTTTCACAAGTATGTCTTACGTTATTTCCTGCGTGAAAATAAAAAAGCAAGATATGCCGAAAATGGACGTGACAAAATCAGATATTTGTTTTACATGAAGTTTAAACTGTCATTTTTTAAAATATATAACACTTGTGCTGATTACAATGACGTTTTTGACTTAAAAATACGTGTAACGCCATCTATTGCAAAATATGTCATGACTTTTCCGACAACCCTATAAATAATTTGTGAGATTAGAGAAAATAAAGAAAAAACCAAATAGAGAATAAAGTTAACAAAAACTATAAAAATATGAAAGCAAAAATGTAAAAGGGTTAGCTGTTGAAGCATTAATTTTGAAGAGAATTTAGTCAATAAATCAAAAAACATGCCAAAGAATTATACGCGTTATTTTATAGACTTTGGAAAGTTGTAATAAGAAAATTATTATATAAACTTTTATTAACACCGAGTATTTATAAAAACTGTTAGAAAATTGTAAAGAGTCAAGACAATGTTAGCTATGATTATTAGAAAGCATTAACTGCTAGAGGTTTGATTTAATTGGTAAATTAAGTAAAGTTTGTATAATACAATTAATTATTGCACATAGATTTTTTAAGTTTCAATTTATTAGTTTTTGTTTCAAATTTCTACAAACATTTTAAACACAGTTTTTTTTGTATCCTCAATAAACTAGTCCGTTTATTCTTTAGTGTTTAAAAAAATCATCCGATTTAAAATATTAATGTTATTAAAAATTATGAAAATAGACACAAGATTAATTTTATATTACAGAGCTAATCTAGAAACTTTTTTACGTACCAAATCATGATAGCCAAATTTGTCTCAAACTTTTGCAAGCATATCTAGATCCACTTCTACCACGGCTGCGGTTTGACCACTCTAGTTGGAAGAAGAGGCTCATAAACGCAGGCTTTTATAAACACCAACAAGAAAAAATTGCACACAACGAGATCCGCAACCTTGGAAGTCAGTGATGTAAGCCATACGGCCGATCTATCTTTGTGGAATTTGATTATTTAAAAACTCCAGAACGTCCAGGCTTCAGTGTGGTGTCCCGTCCTGCTGGAAAATAAAGTCATCCATATCGGTCTCTAAATGCGGAAAAAGGCAGTTTTTAAGCATGTCTAGATATTGTTCTCTAGACACAACTTTTTCCGAGAAATTACAAAAAAAAATTAAGTTTAGGAAGGTTTCTCTCATGCTATATAATATGATGTGGTTGTTTCGCATCCCATATTCTAACATTATGGAGGTTTACCTTACCACTTAAATAAAAAGTACCGTCAGAAAACACTAAACCTTTTACAAAATTGTTATTTTTTCCACCTTCTCGAGGATCAATTCACACAATTACACGCGTCGTTGCTTGTCACATGCATGAAGAGCTTGCATTAATTGAACCTTACACCGTTTTTTTAATCAAACTTCGCCAAAAAGTACGCCAGACAGACGTTGAGGAAATTTTTAGTTTCTAGTGAGTAAATTTTTTTGAACTACGTGCGAATGCTGTCTACATCTTTGTGTGAAACACGAAAACGACCACTGGATTTTTCTTTACACAGACAGTATGTGTCTTGGAATTGTTTATACTATCACCTAATACTTTGAACGGTGAGAAGTTCAACACCATATTGTCGTCGAAAATCACGTTCAATCGTCGTTACGGACTCACAATTTAGTAAGCGTAGAACACAAAATGATTTCTGTTGTTCAGTCGGCATCTTGACAAACACTGAACTGGCAGGTAAATGAAGCGCGTTGGTGCTACCTATTAACAACCAGCAGAATAAAAAAATTTATAAATTTTGTTTGCAAATATTCAAAAATAGTTTGATATCTCAAATAGTATTCAACATTTTTTAAAATTATTGTTCTTCAATTCAATAACTTTTTAAACTTATCTGTTATACTAAACAATATTTAAATTTAAATTTTTAACAATTGTATACACACAAAATCGTACAAAATATTGAGAAAAATTGTATATGGTATATGCTCCTAATAATATTTTAAATAAAGTAATTAAATAAAACAGTTCAGTTTTTTTTTTATTATTAAGTGGCGAAGCGAAGCGGAGTCACTTAATAACATTATGTTGTCCGTCTGCTTGTCCGTCCGTCCGTCCGACCAAAAACTCGAGAACGGCTGGGAATTTCCAAATTCTGTTTTCACCAATCGACAGGTGACCAAAAAGGCTTGTTTGCTAGTGATTTTGAAACTGATTTGTCAACCCATGAATTTGCTTTTAAACCTAGAAACTTGAGGGTTCTCAAATTTGGGAGACTGCTTCGCCACTTCGCTAAGTGTTGCAAGCTATGCAGGTTTATTATTTTTAATAAGTTGTTTATTTTATTTTTCTTATTGTGTCTGTGACGTTTGTTTTAATATTTAAATGTGCAATTACCTTTAAACATACTACATTATCCTTTAATTAACGGTTTTATATTATATATATATATATATATATATATATATATATATATATATATATATATATATATATATACACTAACTTTTGCCGCGCTTCGTTCGCGCGGAAAACCTGCCTAAGGAAATACCTAATAGTTAAAACTATTTATTTTTTTAATTTATACTTAAAGTACCTTTTTATATAGTACATTAGAAGTTCTGCCTTCAGGTGCTAACACGACCAGGTTTCTAGCTGAGCTCACTCTCGAGCAGGCCACGCAAAACTGACCGTGCGGGAAGCAATCCCTTCTTAAACCAATTTCTGCTGGTTTCAATAACTGATCCTGATATTTATTAATCGTCATTGCAAAACAGATCTTAATGGGGAATTACAATATTTTAAATTTGAATGGGTACTCCGGTGTATCCATTGTAAGTGGTAAACGCGGTATGTAAACTGATGCACCTCGAACACAGCTGGTAAATATAGTCGCCTCTATCATGTTTTTATGTAAGGGTTTCACTCGCAATCGGGTCCCATTGCACAACTTAGGCAGATTCAGATTTCTCAATGGCATCACCGACGCTTTTACTTTGTGAATAAGTATGTGAGACGGTAAACCTGGTGGGTTGAGTGCATTTAGGAACTCCACAGGATAGTGTACAGCATCATCCGAATGCACTAAAGTGTTCACAGATTTGTACTTGTATTCTGCACCTTCGAACGACTTCGACAAAATATCATCAATGACGGAAGCCTAGTCGTTTTTAGGTGTGAGAATTGCACGTTCGCACAGCCACTCCGTTTATTTGCTATGTAAGTTGTAAGCATCTGGATATATTCCAGTTATTAGGTCGTCAAGGGTCGCCACAACCAAGGCAAGATCTGGTGGAATTGTCATCATGCCTTCGATTTCCGGATATTCTCCGTTTGCTATTTTAAGGAAGAGATCGGAGAATGGTCCAGCATAAACGTCGCCCTTCAAGTACACTCGCATATTTTTCGTAAGGTGGAGTTTGTGGCCTTAACTTCGTCAGCTCGAGTTCCTTTCGGCACTATCGGCAGAGTCTGACGGAAGTCTCCAGCCAGCAACACGCTGACTCCACCCATCATGTCATCGTTCCTTCTGATATCTTTTAGAGTTCTGTATAGTGCTGTGAAACACCTTTTATTTGCCATCGTGATTTCGTCCCAAACTATAAGTTTACAATCGCGCAGTACTTGCGCCACATTACTCTGTTTTGAAATGTTGCAGATTAGCGTTTCAAGATTAGTGAGGTTTAAAGGCAGCCTTGCCTCCCTTTAACAGTGTTGCCGCTATTCCTGACGATGCGTCGGCTACTTCTTACTTTTGCTAATAGCAAATTGATAAGGAATTCTGTCTGTCTTAGTTTCGGATATATTAAGTTACCCATTTTGCCCGGTTTTTTTTTTTGGTTAAATTTTTATCCCTTTTTAGAACGAATTTCAAAAAAGTACCAAAATACATTAGAGAATTTTTTTAAGAAAAAAAAATTCAATTTCAATTTTATTCCTATCTTTAATTTTTTTTATTGTGGGCGCACTTACAGGCTCTGCAGCCTTAAGGGCTTATTGTACCGACTAATATGCACTTATTCTAGGATATTCACACACACCCATGGGTTGAGCGAGATTCGAACTCGCGCGCGCCGGTTAGAGGACAGAGCCAACTGGTTAAACCATCTGAGCCACCGCATCCCCTCATATCTTTAATACTTTAGAAGATCAATTGCGTACAAAAAAAGTACCAAAATTAGGTTTTTACCCGTTAAGTACAAATATCGAAAAAGTACCAATCACGTGTCCGCTTATTTTTTGACAGCATTCATATACTTTTTGAATTTTGATTCTATCCATTTTAGTTTCGGAGATATTAGGTTACCGATTTTACCTGTCTTTACCCCCTTAGCATTCGAATTTTAAAAAATCCTTTTTTAAAGTATTGAAAGAGGTACGTGCGTACCAAATTTCAAGTTTCTAATTTCAGATGTTTGGGCTGGGCGTTGATAATTCAGTGAATGAATGAGTCAAGACTTGTCTTTTTATATATATAATAAGAAGAAGATTTCTATATGTTTGTGCTTACTGCCCATTCGTTGAAGTAAGAAACACATTATTACTACTTCTTCAAGCAAAACCTATCTGAGTACTCTAATCGCTAGACCGCAAATTAGTCCTAATAAAATTTAAAAAAAACAACAAAATACATACCCTACAACTCATAACTATTTAGGTGTCCTTATTTTATTACACATTATATATATATATATATATATATAAGGAATTATAACTATATTGTTCAGATATTCAACTACCTGTAATAACCAAACTGCAATCCCAAAGAAAGCGTGTACCAAGAACTTTAAGTAATTGTGTTGAAAAATACTTTCTCTTAGAATGAATGTCATTGAGAACATATTTATTAAAACAACATACTTAAATTGTATTCTTATATTGCTGAAAAACCTAGTATCTAGACAAAAAGCAGAACAAACAATAGTACTAGTGATATATAAAATAGAAAAAACTGCCCCACAAATTAGGAGGACGTCAATGTTGTTTATAGGAAGACAGTAAGTATTACACTACTGTTTAGTAAAATTTTAGCACTAAGCAAAAGTGCAAATTAATAACTTGTTAATTTAGTTAACATGAATGATTAAATTTAAAAATTATTGATTCGAAAACATTTGCCTGTATTGTATGTATATCCTCATCTTGGGTTTTTATAAACTCATCCATTTGTCTTGTCATCAAGTCAGACAATGAATGAACGGAGTATTTATGATCCGCATGTTATTTATTATTGGAATGCGTCCATAATTCAGCTAGATTTTTTGGAAATCGTGCATAATGCTGTACCCTTTCCAGAGCAATATTACAAAAATATTCAATCATTAAAAGTTCAGGTGATCGGACTGACCATGGTGAAGAAAGTTTAATATATATTGCGTGCCACATATTTTCAAAAGTTGCCTCGTTAATGATTGCTTAGAGCACCCTCTGAAAGGAAGG
The DNA here is from genome assembly GCA_036346155.1 of Sinelater perroti. NCBI lineage: Eukaryota > Metazoa > Arthropoda > Insecta > Coleoptera > Elateridae > Sinelater > Sinelater perroti. The sequence goes on along the minus strand of JARFIY010000001.1, from coordinate 5,562,290 downwards.
AAGTACCACAGGTTATAAGACAGCATCGATGTAGGTTTGACTGGTAGTATTGGTTCTAACGTTGGCTCCGCGTCTACGGTTGTTAACATCCGACCTTCGTTTCGGTTAAAACAAAATCTGGATTTATCAGAAAAGACACACACTCGTGTGTCCATAGACGCCTTTCTGTTGCTCACCATAATCTTCATTTCTAACGTAGAGAAGTTAATGATGATCGTAAGATAAGACGTCTAGTACTACTAGAGTAATTTACGTTAAATAAAGAAGGTACATAATTGATACCATCTAGTAATTCATCGTTGTTGGCCTATGGCAGTATAAATGCAGTTATGGCCTGTAATCGCAATCCTCTAAATTTGACGATATTTTAGGTTGATTGTCCTGTGTACTGCTTTAAATTACGGTCTTCGCAAATGAATACTTTCTTCGATCAACTAGTTCTATATTCGTGCAGTATCAATATGGCAACCATCGGTTTATTTCTTGTAAAGAAACACCTCTTTATATAAGTCGAAAATATGTCTTCTTTCTAATTCGCTTTTTTTTTTGATGATGGACCCTGTGCATACGCAATAAAGTACATATATCTGAATAAGTGAGAAAACGTTTAGTGCTATTTTACACGTGACATGACTACTTCTCCAAGATCTCATTTCTAAGAGATGATATAACTAAATCTTGAATAAACATAAACATATCGTTCTAAAATTTCATCTTTTTCTTAATGTAACATGAAAGTTTTCGTTCAATATAATTTATTTTTAACAATTAATTTTAATAAGCGTTAGCATATTAACCGGTATTAAATTAAACTAATCTATAACCACTATTTATGATACAAATACTACTGTTATGTCAGCAAAATAAGAAGCGCTTAAAATAAATACAGAAGTATAAAATAAGATATTATGGTTTAATGACTTAAAGTCTGCAATCTGTAGTTTTTGGGAAACAGAAATATTTATGAGAGTAATAGGAGAGTATATAGATATAGGAATATAAAAAATTAGACTAAAGCTTTGTACTGCAACACAATGCAAGATGCATTTCTAAAATGCGTAGAAAATATTTATAATGGTTGGAGAAGGTAAGAACCATTAAAGTTATGGAGTGACAGAGATTTAGTTTGAACTCGAACTAATGGGAATTAAATCCAATTGGAAGATAAGATAGGCTATACTAATGTACACTAACAATTTGTAAAGCAAACCTACAAAAATCTTGAATATAAATAACAGAGAACATCAAAACTAATTAGAAGATTAACCGCCACTATAAAAAATAAAATATTTAGATTTATTGTGTTACATAGTTATAAAAACTGTTTATTAAAGTATAGGTAAATCTGCCACTATCAATAAAAATATCTACAACCTAAAATACCTTCATAACAAAGTTATTGCAGTTAAACTTCCACAAAAAAATACAGACTTAGTACAATGCACAAAATGTCAGCAGTATAATCATACATAAACTTACTGTGATAGACCGTACGCCTGTGTTAAATGCAGAGGATCCCATGACACCAAAACCTGTAAAAAGACAAAAGATACCTTTGCTAAATGTGATAGTGCACATCCAGGGGAATTACTCAACTCTGTCTACAGTTGAAATGACTTACTGGTCATCAAATTTGAATAAAATTTTTGATTTGCTAAATTTCTATATCTCTAATGGTATTTTGACTAATTTTACGGAACTACAATCGTCATAGTTTTAGATCATACTGCTGTGCGTGATACCATCAATACTACCATAATTTAAAAAATAGGCAAACCTTCATTATATAACAAATCTAATGACTAAGAGCTATTTCGAAAATACGTTGATCAAACCTGGCTTGCGCCTACCTAAGTCTAGAATCAGATAATATGGAACAAGCCACAGCTTGCCGTATTATATCAATATAACGCCAGTATACAGAAATGGAGAACAACAAACACAAAATCTTCACCCAGAAATAATGAACCTAGTTGCTGTAAAACGTAGGGCTCAAGCTAAGTAACAACAATGTCAGTATCGAGTAGACAAAATCGCTTACGACAGACTAACAAATAAATTAAAATCAAAACTTTTGCTAGATATCTCAGTAATCTTTCAAATAGAAATTCTTCCATGGGGAAAGCCACCAAAAAATCCAAACGACCAGTATCTGTAAATTCGTCTATTTGTATTCTCGATAACAGATGGTCAAGGTCCGACAGTGAAAAAGCAGAAACATTTGCACAGCATCCTGTTCAAGTTTTTCGACCTCATACAGACGACATCCATGCTAACATTGAACAGTTTTTAGATACTTCCTTTTAACTCTTTCTTCCGACTGCAGATTTTGCTATAAATAAAATTGAAGATGAGATAAAACACCTAAACAAGGAGAGAAGGTATTATCTGAACTCCCAGGACTCGGTTCGCGATTTCCGCAAAGATTATTTAATTCCATCCTTATGTTATCCTATCAGCTAACCCAACTTAGGTATGCACAAATTATCTTAATATGAAAATAAAAAAAACACCAACAAATGTGATCTCCTATTGGCCTTGCTTTCAATAGCCGCTAAACTCGATAGAACAACGTGTCTTCATTATTGAACAATATTTCAAAAATAATGAAAGCTTGGCGGACGCTGTTCGAAAATTTCATACAAAATATGGTCGGAATAGTGTTTTAATTTTGTCAACTGTGAAGAGATTAATTGAAAAATTTCAATTGACAGGATCCGTTGGAGACGCCAAACACACTGGTCGTCCAAAAACAAGCCGTTCAAATGTCAACATCAAAGCAGTGCGTGAGAGTGTCGGTGACAATTGCAAATTACAAGAAGCTCTCTACAGCGTATACTCACTAAAGATCTGTGTCTCCATGCTTAAAAAATTCAATTAACACAACAACTGAAGCCTAATGACCATGCACAGCGAAGAGAGTTTGTTGAATGGATTATTGAGCATCAACAAATGGATGCTGATTTTTCGAGCAAAATCATCCTAAGCAACGAAGCACATTTTCACCTTGATGGGTTTGTTAATCGCCAAAATTGCCGCTTTTGGGGTTCTGAGAACCCACATGTGATTGTCGAAAAACAAATGCATCCACAACGTGTCACTGTTTGTTGTGGATTTTGAGCTGGAGGCATAATTGGACCATACTTTTTTGAAAATGAGGCTGGTCAAGCAGTGACTGTTACTGGTGCTCGATATCGCGACATGATAACAAAGTTCTTTTTGCCGAAATTGGATGATATTTATGTGGCCAATATGTGGTTTCAACAAGACGGTACCACATGCCATACAGCCCGTGAAACACTTCAATTACTGCATAAGACATTTCCAGGTCGTGTAGTCTCTCGTTTCGGTGATCAGAATTGGCCCCCTAGATCGTGTGATTTAACACCATTAGATTTCTTTTTATGGGGTTATTTAAAATCACAGGTCTATGTCAACAAGCCCACAGCCAGGTGTGCATTAAAGGAGGCGATTCAACGTTGCATCAATGAAATTCAGCCACATTTATGCAGAGTGGTCATGGAAAATTTCGACAAACTAGTGGGTATGTGTATGCAAAGCCGAGGAGGCCATTTGCCCGATGTGTTATTCTTTGAATAACCCTATCCTATGTACTTTATGATTCAATAAAAAAATTACAATCGAAAGACTAAAAACCGTGTTTTTTATTTAATTCAAATCTTGCGTTAATGTTGGGACACCTAGAAATCTACATCTTGAACCAATTTGTTTTAATTGTGCAACACTTAGCCAAGTTGCTGTAATTTTCCCTTTTTAATGGCAAATGCCACGTCGATTTGTTTCTCCATTATAGTAACATCTTTAATCCTTTCAGCTCATGAGGTACAGAGTATTCTTCTACATATCCAAATTTTAAGTGTCCATAGCTCTTTGCGTATCGGCTATGTTATTAGCCATGCTTCTACCGAGTAGTGCAACTTAAAGAAAATAAACTATTTCAGTATTCTAACCCAAAGCAAGATATTTATTAAAATAGATCTAAATTAGATCTACCTCCGAGTTTTCTTTGGACATTTTATTTACTTGTTCCTGCAGTTCTTCTGCACTTTTGACAATTAGGATGATATTATATATATATATATATATATATATATATATATATATATATATATATATATATATATATATATATATATATATATATTAAGTTATTAGGCTTCCCCCTATTCATTACCCAATGTTACTATCCATAAATTTTATGAAAATTTTCCCCTACATATAAATTGATCAACAGTAGTGATTGAGCACAGATTTGAGGCACTTCGTAAAATATTTTTATTGATTTTGTAATTTTTTATTTATACTTTTCTGTGAGTTTGACGCCAATGAAATTAAAATATAGTTTTACAATCCTATTTTTACAAAGATATTTACTGTTGGACTTTGTTCAATTTTTTCTTGTAATCAGAAAAGCCAATAAATATATCTGATTTTTTATCAAAGCTGAAAAGGACTTTCCTATGTCCATTAAAAAAATTAAAAAAAAAATTAAGTTGCGTTTTGCGGAGAAATTCTATAGATTTCGTTATATTTTTACCTATAAAAGTTGGTAATATTTTTATGGTCATCTATTTTTTTATTTAACAGTTTTTTTATTACCCAGATGTATATTGGTAATTTCCAGAATTGCTTCTTAAAATTTATCCTATTTTGTATCAATGTTTAAATAGATTAATTTGTTGAAATTTTTGAGTAAGTTTTGTTGTTATTTCAGTTTTAAATAATTGGACCCCAAGAAGTGAAATATTGGAGTGTTTTGATTATTTCTAATTTTGTGCATTAAGTTCAATATTACATTTGCCACCAATCGTGTTGTGGTCGGTGTTCACATATGTTTTTGCTAATACATTAAGTTTTTCTATCGTTATCTGATTACCATATAATAATGAATTATTTATTATAGTGCCTAAACGTATCTGCGTTTAATTTGCACGTATCTATGTGGATGGTAATTATAATCATTTGTAACTTATTACCAAATTGTCGTACCGGGAGCACCTGACTGGTCGCCTTCCTCGTTCATATGAGACATCTAGATAATGTACTATCCTTACGGCCTTCCTTAACATAGTCGATAAAATTACCCATCACTACGAGAATGTTTTGTTTATTAACTTACCTTGTAAAAATATTTGTTTAAAGTGCATTTAGTATTGTTTGACCACTGGGTTTTACCTCTTATTATTATCTTGATATTAATTGTCGGCATTTTGAACTATGTTCAAGGTTTACAAGCTTTATATAATTAATCCATGCTATTTTTATAACTGGTTTGCTGATTTTATCACTTATATAAGGCCTTCCGGGGACTAGGAGCAATCCTTTTAGATTTTCCAATCATGATAAATATTCTGAGATGAAGCCTTATAAAAACATTTTAACTAAATCTTTTTTGCATGCAGAAAGCAAAAAAAGTGACATAAATAAGTTTTTTGTCGAGTCTTAGGGTAATAAAAAAATACACATTTGTGTTCAACGCATATTTTACTTATGGGTCCTCAGTGACATATATTGGATTTTCTTTTTGCATGCAAGGTCTCCTTTTAAATATTAATGTTGTAGTTTAAATCTGTAATTTGACTCTTCGCTTTCACTTTTATTAATTTTTCGTCAGCTGCTGAAAGATCGCACTTTCAACTACAAAGGGGATTTAGAAGACCAAAAAATTATGTTTTTTTGACTTAATCAATAGAAGTGCTCTCTTAAAATACACAGTTAAAATTTTGCAATGTCTATTAAATTAAGGAAGCTGTAGTTTAGAGAAGTTCAGTGTGCGCCGGCTAAAGGTAAAAGCGTGTCGGGACTTGCCCACCCTCTGAGCAGCTTTAATTGCCTTTTTGCAATTTACTAATTTGAAACTAGTGCTATCATAGCGCTGAATCCTTATAGATATGAGTGTACAGTCATAAAATGTGAGTGCAATGGTCATGTGAAAAAGTGACTCGGAACGCGGCTCCAAAATGTGAAAGAGAACATAAATTAGAGGAAAAATTTGTCCCATCTACTTATTAAAAAACTAATCACATAATACGGACTGGCAATAAGAAGAAATCAAGATAATGCGAATAAAATTAAAAAAGCTTTTTGAGCAACCGTTGATTACAACGCGAATGAGAGCTTCAATTCTACGCTGTGGCGTCTTGCTTCCAAGCATTTGCGTTCGGGTGTCAAAATAATAGAGATTGAAATAAAAGGCATTCTTCAATATTAAGAATGATAAACTACTTGAATATAAGAATTGGTCAAAACGTTAAAAATTTCGCTAATTTTTACGATGATCAGCGGGTAACGAGAGGACAGTGCCGAAGCTTAAGCACAACTTAAGAGGCTAGAGCAGCTTGTAGAATGGAATTTATTCAACAAAATGAGCTGAATAATTATTACATAAATTGGTTAATTGGCCTCAAATTGCGGTAAGTTTAAAATAATTATTGATTTTCAAAAAAAAGCTTTAAACCGTACTTTTCAATTACGTTTTTTCAATTTTGTTAAAAATTGTTCACTTATAATTTTTGAACAAAAAATATTTTTAAATTTATTGAAGAAGCTATTTAATTTTATATTCTATGACAAATGTTAGTTAATTAAAGTAACTCTTGATTTTTATTTAATTTAAATCAAATATATATTTTTAGGTACATAAAGAGTGCCCTAAACACTACAGAATTTAATTTTAGAAAAAGCATTTTATTTATGTATTAGTTGTCCAAACTATGACATTATTATAAAGGGTCAAAAGTAGCATTAAATATGATATACATATAGCACTTCTCAATCACTTTTTCGTATAACTTTGACTCAATTTCGTCGATAATTCTTTAAAATGTTGCTTTACATTTAGCGATTTTTTTATAATTCCATAATATATACATTGGTACTCCAGAGAAAAAATCGCACGGTACGAGGCCGCAAAATTGTGGTGACTAATTCACTTTGCTGCTTTAGAAGATAAATCGCTTATTAAATTTTTACTTTGATAATTGTATTGTTTCACACATTGTACAACAGATATCCATGCTGTCCAAATAAAGCCATAAGAAATACACTATCATCTATGGTATGGGCCACTATTGATAGTCACTGCGTTTCCGTTCTCATTTTTAGCTCAATCATTTCACTAGCATAAAATTCATACCAAACTGTTACTCTTTGGGTATGCGCAAGCTGTTCTAGAATGGTCCAAAGATTTTCTGTCTTCAAAATGCGACAATTTTGCTTATTGTCATATCTACTAAGGTAAAATGCGCCTCGGTAATAAAGATAATTTTCTAGGAAAATTTCTGACAACTTCTTGATTTTATAGCATCCAATCAATAAATTCCCGGCATTTCAAGTGGTCTCCTAACTTTAGTTTTTGAGTTAACTGAATCTTGAATGGCTACAAATGCAGATTTTTTATTAGTCCTTTTACAGTTGCTTTATTTGGTTGATTTCTCTTTCCAAAAATACAAAATAATGTGTGCACAATCGCGGAGGAACATTTTCCGCGCTTGTAATGAATTTTAACAATTATTACCCGCTCCTACGCCGACTATCGCTCCATATTGACTAATTGCAATGTGTTTACTACAAAATGTCACCAAAAAGAATGCTGCCAGCCTACAATTGTAGTCTTGCGTTTCTTTTGGTTTATAATCTAACAATGGAGGAGATCGGATGTGGGGATAGAGAAACAGCGCTCTATATATTTTTAATTCATAACTCATTTTAAATTATAATTAGATTCACATCAAATCGCTGTTTTGTAAAATTTACTTGCCTCTCGAGGGATTTGATACAATAATTTTCTAATAATTTTTTGTTGTCTTCTAGATATAATAATGATTATTAATAATATTTCACTAACATTTACACGTACACATCGTTTACAATAGAGTTATAAAATATATACTGTAATGACTAATGTAAGCGGGCTCGCATCCACTCTAATAAGCAGCCTGGATTTTTTATACACTTCCTGCAATAGCCGCCGACCTACATTATCCTTTACCTTGTTCTGATCTTCCATTTACACAACGAAGCAACGCCGCCGGGCAATAAACTACGTAGACCAAACGTATTTATTTGACCTCATGGCACGGAAGTGGCGCCTTCGATCGATCATTTGGTTAGCTGCCCCTGGAAATTGTTAATTCCTCGGTAGGAAAGGAATCGATTCCAGCAGTTTTATATCGAATTGGGCCAAACGAATTAGACGATTTTGTCGCGCTCGGGGCGGCCTGCCGACAGCAGATGTGTTTCCGAATTTGGAGACGTCTGGTAATTAAGATAGCCCCGCCCGCACTATGAGGCGCACAACTGGAGCTGAAGGAGACGTGCACAGGTGCGCCTGATGCTCGAATTATTATTCTAAACTTTCATTTAACTGTAGGAGCCCTTGCCATAAATTCCCAGTCGCTCTAAGATTTTAATATAAACTTCGAAGCAGAATTTCAGATTTTATCTCATAGACTAAGAAATTTTACGGTTCAGCAATTAAAAGTAACGAGACTTGTCTATATAAATCGAAAGAAATTAAAAATAGCAATTTTAGTTTTGTGAGATTATTGTGCCTCGGTAAAATCTCCAACAACTCGGTAGCAGTTTCAATTGACTGCAACTAATTTTCGCTGAAACTTTAGACTATCCTCGTTAGTGTTCTACAGGAGCGTTCATGGTCAAGAGATTTGGGGTCAAAGCTGGACTTTCAATTAACTTAATCTAGAGTACCCTAGAGGCTTCAATGCTACAGTTACGTTGGCGTGCTTTACATTTATATCGTGGGCAGTTCTTACTATAATTCAGATTTTATTACTATTACTATTAGTAATGAAAGTTTTTAATTATGAGATCAACCTCAAATAAAAAAAATATAAAAATTACAATATTATGTTCACAACTATATTAAAATACTAAAATTAAAACGTGTCGTATTTTATTTCCTTGTTCTAATATATTTTATGTGACGATGAAAATTGCGCATTCATTTTTAACTAAATGTATTGCCACAACTTAGTAACTTGCACTGTTTTAACTACACTTACCAAATATTATGTTAAGGTGTACTTGGAAGGTAATATATTTATTATTTGGTTCAGTTTTGTCTTATGTAACAAATGTTATTATGCCACAATATTTGTAAAAATCTATTTTATTTTCTTAAGGCAAATAAGACAAGATAGATTAATATGTAAAAAGGAATTAAGTAAATATATGTGTTATATGTCTTCTTCCCCAGCCTAGGACGTCCACTGCTGGACATAGGCCTCCCTCAAACCCTTCCATTTGTTTCTGTCCTGTGCGATCTGGATCCAATTTCCTGCAACTCTTTTTACATCATCGGCCCATCTTGTTGGTGGTCTACCTCTGCTTCTGAATGCGTCTTGTCTGGGTCTCCATTCAATCCAGTTCCACTTCAGCTCAGCTATCCTCAACACAGCATCCTTCACCTTTGTTCGCTGCCTAATTGTGGTGTTTGGTATTTTGTCCCTAAGTGTTATTCCTAGCATTGACCTTTCCATTGCCGTCTGTGTTACTCTTATTTTCTTTATGGTTTTCTTGGTCAATGTTAGTGTTTTAGCCCCATAAGTGAGAACAGGGAGTATGCACTGATCGAACGTTTTCCTCTTCAGGCATATTGGGATATCTGATTTAAAGATGTTGCTGAGCTTACCGTAGGCTGCCCATGTTAAATTGATCCTCCTCTTCAGTTCGTGGGTTTGATTATCTCTCCCAATGGTTAACTCGTGTCCCAGGTATTTGTATGAGTATACTTGCTCGATTTTTATATCATCTGCCGAAATGTTATCGCTCAGGACCAGGTTTGTCATATATTTGTGTTATATGTATATTCTTTGAATTACAGCATTTTTAAAAAATGTTTATTTTTCTTAAACACTTGTCTACTTTATAGTGTAAAATGTTTTTAATCTTTATTTAATGTTTATTTCCTTTAACAATATAATACATATATTAGGATATTATTATGTGAATTGTTAGTCTTATTTAATGGGCTATTTTAAAGCTTTGTGGTATTTAGGGTCATCGGATTTGAATTCGGTACCGTTTATAAGAACAGTGCAAAATAATTTTCAAAAAATAACATCCATGTCAGCCTACATTGAACCCTAATCTTTGCAGTATGTATTTATTATCCACTTGCATTTACTTGTTATTAACGCTTTGAGGCAAGAGATTTAAATTGTTTAAACATGTTTTAAATTATCGAAGTCAACTTTTATACTGCATTTCTTAAAAAAATACTACAAATCCTCTAACAATTTTTGTGAACTGAAATTTTCAGGACATACTCACTAAAGACTCTGGTAAAGCTCGAATGTGTGATATCTCTGCAAACAGTTCCCCTTGTGGAGCAAGAGTAAGCAAAACTTGCAGAAGTAGAGTTTCAATTTTCTTGTGGGCAGCACAAAAGTGATAACTCCGAGCAAAACATTTTTTTACCCTATTTACTCCCATCAAATTTCTGTAGCTTATTTACGCATATCACACGGAAGTTTTTCAGGGCAAGGTGCTTATGAGATACACGAAAAGTTTGGGTCGATGTTCCTGGGCATGCTATGTCTGTGTCGGGTTTGAGTCTATCTTCACTTTATCTGAAGCCCAATCTTTTGTTACTTCTTATTTTGGACGTAGGATTTCATTTTTAATAATTTTAAAGTGAACAATTTATAAACCAAAATGCAACTTTATTTAGCCACTTCAATGTTTTCCTGAAAAGACAATAATAAGACAGTTACTGATTTAACCTATCAACTCTCTTTATGATCATATACTGAAAAACACAAACAAATTTTTTCTTTGCTTTACTTCTGGCTGGAATATCAACATCGTTGAATCGTAAATTCTGGAAATCATGTTGACAACACAAGTTTAAAATTAGAGACGCATTTCACCCTTTCTTATAAATATTCCAGTCTATAATGTGCGTTTCATTCCTGGAAGAAGATTTCTGTTCATATTGATTGTTTCACCTACTCTAACTTGCCTTGAAAGGAGAGTTTTAGCAATTGTCTTATGATTGTAATGGTTGTCTTGGTAGACATGGTGATTTATATCTACATAAGGTTTAAAATACAAAAAATCGTCTCCTGCAGTTTTTTTCGTTACCAGCATAAATTTCTAAATTAAAGATAAACAAGTAAGCCATGCTTTGTAAGCTTTCCTAGGTTATATGTTCGTATATTAAGCCTACCCCTCCAAGGAATTAATTTCTTCATCTAAGAAAAGTTGTTGATTTGGCTTATAAGTAGACTGAAAACTTTAAAAAAAATTCAATGAGGGTTGAATTTTTAAAAGTCAATGAGTTGATTGGTATAGTAATTTATTGTTATTAAAATATATATGTAAAATTGTTCAAATTTGATACGTGAAAATTAAAAAATTTAAAAACGAAACCGTAGATCAATAATTCTTTGGTTTATCTTCTTGGCTTGACCCATTAGGATAATTATTATATTAAAATGTATTATATATTAAAAAGTCATTTCTACTACAGCAACATCTGATTATTTCAATCTCTTAGAACCAGTAACATACTGTTCCTGATTTTGTAAGTAACATAATTCGTTTCCTTGCACATGTTAAAGAATATCTTTGAAAAGAAGTTCTATTACTTGTGACATTTTCGTCGGGTTAGAGGATAATTGTTCCACCTCAGGTTTTCCACTAACAATTCCACTAAATTTTATTTCAGCTGATAATATTTAAACCACCAAATTTACACAGTCATCGCCACAGTTGTTTTCGCTTTGTTCATTGTCACTGTAACATAGTAAAGGATGCACAACTTTGCCTATTTCCAATAACAGAATATTAACTGTAATTTTCACTGATATTATTGTTCTCAGGAACATCGAATAATGTGTCCGAAACAAATTTTATGTTCAGGTGAAACTCAAATTTGCATCATCGTTAAGTGATTGAAATGTCAATGTGCTAATGTAAGATGAAACAGAAAGGTTTTATGAATTGGGTAGTTAAGTGTATAGTGGGTGGAAACAAAGCGTATGTTAGAAACTCAAATTTGCATCATCTATCTTGTACAGTTGTAATTAGATGCAGATTTTAAGAAGTTTTTTCAGAGACGATTAAATTATCTTTGGCACTAACAAAACCAATGTCCCTTTTGTGTTGCAATATTCGTTTATATATCCTATGTTTTTTTTTAATTTAAATATATTTAATTTCATAAATAATAAGTAATAGTGTCAGTTATGTAAACTAAAAGTTTTAAGTAAAGAGCTGTAAGTCACTGTGTTTGTAATCGAATTTTAATAATTAACTTAAAATTTTTTATGTTTTGCTTAGGATTGTATTTTATAAATAAGCGGTCAGTTACTAAGCTTAAACTTAGTAAACTTTATCATTAGTTACAACAAATAATTAGTTTGTTTAATGAATCGATAATAAATATGTCGAAAACTTTTTGTTTGCCTTAGCATATTTTAAAAGTTTGTCCTTTACTGTTGCTGAGTTTTATCTTAGTTTTAGAAAAATGACAAATCCGATTTTAATGTAAACTTATACAGCTATATAGGATGTTTTCGGCATTTCTATTTTTTTCCGAGTATGATCAATTGACCAACTACAAACCTTTGAAGGGAGTCAGTTTAGCTGCTAGCTCTGTTTTGTTTTATTTCCTGTTTCGCTTATTGAGTTACTTTTAACTGTTCTTAATTATCAAACAACTGCTGTGTATAGAAAACGATTTCCTAATTTTGATGATTACTAATTTAGCAATTGCATAATATATGAATAATTTATTTAATTATTATTGTTAAATGTCTTTATAATGAAATTAAGTGTATGAAAATGAAGTAATAAACTAAAAAATACCATTCCCTTATATCTTTCATAATAAAATATTAATATAAAATTAATACTTGTATGCCACAGTTACTTGGTAACTTAACTGGTTAACTTAATTTGTGATTGATCTAAAGTGAAGTAATTACGCCATTATTATCCGAAAACGTAACGCAAATATAACATGTGTCTTAACTATAAATTTTGAGGCATCTTGAAGTTGTGTCAATTAGTTGTACCATAGCGCGTTTGACAACCATTGCCTGTATGCTCAATACATTTAGAGGTTTTGCAGATTCTAAAGATGGAATGATGTGCCAGTGTGTCGAAACGAATTATTCTTCATAAATTTATTAAAAATGATGTTATTAGGTACATGTTAATAAAACATCCCATTTAAAGAAATTCACCACAGACTCCAACAACAATATGGGGAAGAGTGTCTCTTACGAACCCGTGTGTATTAGTGCTTTAAGTGCTTCAAAGAAGGCATGGAGAATGAACCCCATGATCGTAGGTCGCAAACATCCGTCACCAAGCCAAACACTAATCGTGTAGATGCGTTTATTTGTATAAATAGACGCAGGACTATCAATGAACTTGGAGTAATGCTGTCTATAATTGTTGATAGTGTAGAATACATTATAAAAAATTATCTACACTTTTACAAGGTGAATGCGCACTTTTAATGGACGTGCACAAAATGGTGGGCATGAAAACTGCGAGAAGTCTTCTACGGCAGTTTAACGGCAAAGTTGATGCATTTTTAAAGTTTATAGTGGCTACTGATAAAACGTGGGTGTACTACTTTATTCCCGAGTCTCGGCAGTCATCACGCGAGTGGGCGCATACCAGTTCTTTCAAACTCAAGACAGCGAGGAGAAGCCGTTTGACAGAAAAAGTGATGGCAACGTTCTTCTGGGATTTTTCCTTCTTGTACCAGTTTTCTTAACTTCCACCTATATGTGCTGCAGACTGCGCTGCTTTATGCAGTCCTTCCCGTGTTAGACGCCATTTCTCTCAGGTATTTTATCTCCTCGGTACCCATAATATCTAATGGGCTTGCCCCTATCCCTATCTGGAGAAGCGCCCAATGGAGAATCTAGCAACCAGACATGGGCTTTTGGGACAAGCATAGGCTTATTCATATAAATTTTCTGGCGGATGCCATAACAGTTCATGTAGCTTATTACTGAGACCTCCTGACAACAAATGTGAAGGAAAAAATCAGATTCAAACAGAAGACAGGTGGAAAACGGGTAGCCTTTCTTCAAGACAATGCACACCCCCATACGGCCAAAGCAACAATGGAAACCCTCCGGAAATTAAAATGGAACCTTTTTCCAATCCGCCGTAGTGTCCCGATTTGGCTTCAAGTGATTTCTCAAATGTGGATACACCGCCAATTAAAAGTCTATTTTAAAAGGGGCGTCAGAATGAACCAGAACGCTGAAAAAATGTGTTGCCTTTGGAGGGGGGAGTACGTTGAAGACTTACACGTGCAAATAAATGTAAGACAATTTGTTTGTTTTTATTTTTGTAAAAAAAATCGGTCCCGGTCATATTTGAGCTACCTTCTAAAATTTTTGTCATTTATAGGAAATAGAAGAAAAGAATAAGTTTTACACGTTATCTCGATAACAAAAAAACTGTATGTTTCTTTTATAATTGGCCATAATTTCAGTGCAATAAATCAATCCAATGTAACCAAATATTTGTTATTAAATAGGATATGAATTTTAAATAAATGAGCTGTACAAAATTATACGACAGGCTTTTTTTTTATAAAAGTAAGTTTATTATATTTTGCATTAAAGAATTTTCAACATCTAAACGAATGAAAAGAAGATGCGAGTTAATTAAATACAAAAGAGAGATACATTTTTTATTAATAATTGAAAGCTTTGATAAAGAAGATATATCACTAAAAACATTTACATAATAGCATTTACCACAAAATGATCTGAAAGGCAAGAGTTAAGTGAAAATGTAAACAAATTAATATTTTTAAAGTACTTTTGTAGGTCATGATAATTGAAGGTTTACATTATTGTCTAGATATAAGTGGGTAAGTTAATTACACACTTTCAAATTTCCATAAAATCCTCAAATTTGAAAAATACGAATATATGAATAATTTTTAAAGCATACAATTTCGGTTTTATACAATTGCTAGACTACAGAAACCACAAGAATATATAAAAACAAAAATGTAAAGGTTTTATAAAAAGGTTCTATTTTTATGTAATAAAAATTAAATAACATTTTACAGGGCTTTGTGATAATTCTATTTAGAATATAAATATTTAAATAGTAGGTAGGAAGGTTTTAAATAATTTCAACATAATTTTAGTATCTAAATAATTTTTGCGCCGGAAACTTTGAAAGACAAAATTTGAATTTTAAAAATAGTTTTTATATATTAAAAATTAGGTCTATCCAATTTCACTTGAGATATTGATAATACTTAATTACCTTATTTCTGCCTTTTAAGATTTTTAAAATTAATAATACATAGAAATAGGGCTTATAAGGTAATCACAAAGAACCACAAAACAATCTAATAACTATGAAAAGAATGAAATGGAAGCACAAATTATAAAATATTAACCTTCTGCAAAACTAATATTAATCTATATTAAGGATAAAATATTAACAGAAAACAAAATCTGAAAATTTCTAATTTTCTCATTTGTCCTAAAACTTCTAGCTGTAATATTTGTATTCTGATTTTTCTATGGTTTTCAGTGGAAATTAAAGGAAGCAATTTGTACAACTTACTAGTATTTTTGTATGTATAACACGTTGGTCAAAAAATATTTTTTTCTGAAAGAATGCAATTGCTAATTTTTGCTATAAAGTATTTCCTTATACATTTGTTGGCTGTAGTTGTGTAAATAATAAATTAGTGTAAATTCTTCTATGTTGCAATCGACTTTGTTACTATGAATGGCCAAGAATACATGGGTGGTTATTTATAGAATAGACAGTTACAATTGTATATGTGGTTATAAGGTTTCTTTCTTGTAGATGAATATTCTGTCATTACAAGTCTTTCTGGCACTGATTAGTTGTTTGACAGTTGCTTACACACAAGCGTTTTAAGTAATCATGCGAAATTGATAAAATTGATAATTCTGGTGTAATTCAATTTTTTCTAACTAGAAAATAACGAAAGATTATCTTAGAGAAATTTTGTCTTTATTAGATTATTTATGTCTTTTTTTTTTAAATTGTTCAATTTTGAAAAAACAAATTGAAGCACTGATAAATCATCCTCGAAGCCAAACCATGTTCTACAGGTCTGAAAATAACTACTAAATACTAAACTGGCATAGTTTTATCCGACAAATGTAACGGGTATCTGAATTGAAGTTCACATTATTTTTCGTAATGAACGACATATCAAAGAATTTGTGTAAAATGGGTGCCGCGGTTGTTCACTGCAACACAGTGGATTTTAAACTTTTCTTTGACTAGAATTTTGTCGGAGATCTCTTTCTCCCACCTCTTGTTGTACTCAACTTCATTCACAGCAAAATAGTGACTGCAAAACCATATATCAATTAATTATCAAGTAACTATACTTATGCCTTGTTAGCTCTATTTATTATCAAGTAGTGCAATATCCTTTATAGTGTTTTCAGAACCTTCCATAATATTTGGGAGAATGTATATGGCACTAGAATTATCTGTAATGTTTAACTTGGCTTTATACAGGGTGTTTCAGGAGCATTAATAAATATTTTAAGGGGTGGTAGTATAGACAAATTGCAATAAAAAATTCCATATAACGTGTCCAATTTTTAATGAATCCAGACATACAGTTGTTACATGAGGACGTTCAAAGTAGATTTTTAAAAATTCCACCACCAATTTCAATGCATTTTTCACTTCTCTTGATAACACCACGTGTCACTCTTCGGAGGTCGTCTTGGCGTTCTTCGATGAGGGCTTCACCATGCATAATCTGAACGATCAAATCGTCTATTGTGTTGACTTTTGATTTGTAGACTTTGCCTTTCAACTATCCCTACAGGCAAAAATCCAAAGGGGTAAGGTTCGGAGACCTTGGTGATCAAGAATTGTGACCATAGGTACCGATCCATCTTTCGGGGAATGTTAGGTTTAGATGTTGTGTCACTAGACCACTAAAATGTGCAAGAGCCCCGTCATGCTGGAAGAACATACGCATTCTTGTAGCCAAAGGAGTCTCTTCCAATAATGCTGGATGTTCATTTTAAAGAAAGTGAGCGAGCTCCTGTAAGACGATGCGGTAACACAACAGGCCCAATCAACTGATTGTCTATCAAACCACACCACACATTTACAGAGAAGCGTTCTTGACCAGTGATGTACATTACGAGTGTTATTGATGCTGTGTAATTGGCGATTTTCGAGTATCCAACGACAAAATTCCAATCGTCTATTTTCATCTCCTGCTCGAAGGTTGTAAATGATACGGATGGAGCCCGTGCCTACGTAATGTCCGCCATACACTTGTATGTGGAACACCGATGCGTGCAGAAATTCTACGTGTGCTTGTTGAAGGACTATGTTCTACCGACTGCATAATGTTTTCTGCTTCATCCACAGTCTGTTCATTTGCACGTTCTGATGAAATACGACGGCTGGGTACTGCACAAATGTCACGCAGTGTATTGAAAACACGAGTAAACACTCTGGAATCTGATCGTATGCAGTTAGGAAATCGTCTGCCGTATTCTCTACAAGCAACAGCAACATTTCTATTACAAAACCCATATACAAATATCATATCGGCATATTCAGCATGTGTAAATACGTGCGGCATGTTTAAACGGTACAGTACAGTACACTTGGCCAACAAATCACAATATTTATGTTTGTCAGTTGAAAAAATTCAATGTCAACAACAACACACTACTGTTGATAATCGTTAAATCAGGTACGCTTATAGCAAACGATGTACCAACACACGAAACAAAAACTGCACTAGGTTAAATACCAACGGCTGTATCTCTGGACTCATTAAAAATTAGACACATGTTATATGGAATTTTTTATTGCAATTTGTCTATACTACCACTCCCTAAAATATTTACTATTCCTCCAGAAACACCCTGTATAACTAGTGAAATATTATTTCTAACTTAGGCACTGTAAAATTGACTATAGAGTACAATAACTAATATTTAACAATAAGTTACAAGTTAGATCCATTATTGTGTCAAATAAGATTAGATTATTAAGGTTATTAAAAGCGTTATGTGTGGAATTGATAACAATAATAAGAAAAATAAATTGTACAGTAATAAATAATTAAAATATGATTAATCTAGCATGTAATAAATTTTAATGTGTTTCTTTATTGAAATATCTTGTTAAAAGGAAGTATCAATTTACACTTATTTAAATAACACAAATTTAGAAAAAAAGAAGTTTGGGGAATTTGATATAAAAAGCATTAATAGTAATCTAACAAGTTTACATTATGCATTGCAAATAATAGTAATCCAAATACAATTACATAACATCTAATTTTACCAGCAGCAGTTAAAATAATGCAAATATTGGTTGGTGAACAGAAGGCTTCAAAGTTAAAAACAATATTTTTCTCCAACTATACTTATCCAAAGAAGAATATGTGATAGTGCTGTAAATATTAAAAAGTTCGCATATTTTTGAATAACATAAACTCTTTCTTCAGAACCAAAATCAGTTTTTGACTAAAAAAATATGCAAGAATAGCTCAAACTAAAGAATGAAGCTGTCAAGTGTTTGGTTTCATTTTTAACGTTATATTTTTGAGAGTTAAATTTCTCACCTATGACTGCCATCAAAATAGTAATGAAAAAAAGTTTCTGAAATACATGCACATGTCTCTAATTAACATTCAGTTATTTTTTAAAATTTATTACAGTAATTAATCGTTTTGTGTTTTAGAACAAGAAAGCAGGACTATGCTGTTTTTGAATGCGTGATATATTTTTATTTACGTTGAGAAAGGCGGAAATAAATATATTAATAAGGCGTTTCTGATTTATTTTGAAATACCATTCCAGATTTTTAATTTGAGTACTACTTTGGAAATTTCTGCTCTAGAAGGAAAGAAAATTGACATGGTCATTTGCAAGTGTTTAGAAAAATTCCAATTAAGAGATCTAACCTTGATTGTTCATATCATTGTTTAGTGTCTATAGTAATATAAATTTGTTGTCGAATAATTAACGTATTGCTTTTTGTATCTAATTAACTCAAGTTTTGTTGAGTTTGGATAATTTTAATAAATCTTTTAATGAAAACTTGGCAGAATTCCTCTATTTAAAAAATATCTAATTTATAACTATAAACAGAGAATATTGAATTGCACAAAGTAAATTAGCTACAAAAATAGTAATAGGCGCTGAAAAATCTATTGCAGTAATATAGGGTCCCGAAGAAATCATTCTGTTCTTAAATGGAACTCAAACCATGTTGTAGCGCAAAAATTGACAGTTAGTCGTTTCAGATTATCATCTGTTCCAGGAACTACTCAGACAAAAGTTTGTTACAGAAATAACTGATGCTGAGGATACACGGGCATTTTCAAATATCCAGCAGCACATCCGCAAAGAACCAGTAAACCTAAAAGAACATTGGGGTTGAACTTCGAGTGAATTATGTCAAAAATAAAATATTTTGTAAAATAATATGGGGCTGTTAAACTGCGTTCGGAGTTTAGATATTTTATAAAACTCAAAGTGTTGTCTTTAATATTAAACCAAGTTGTTCATTACACTACACTCTTAAAATATAAGTTACTAGACAACAAAACTAATTTTGTTTTAATATATTTTTTAATAAACTAAGTTTTACAAATTATCTAATACATTTACAGTCAAAAACACCTAAAAAGATGCTTTATTTTAAAGTAAAGTTTATTTTAGTAGAAATATAATCGATGTAGTAAAATACGCTACTTAATTATTGGTTATTTAATATGTTTTCTACTGTAATTTTACAATTTTGTAAATGTTATAATATTAAATAATGCATTTTACTGTGCTGTAAATAAACATCCTTATATCTGAACCAACTAAATTGCAAATATACCGTATTTTAAACTTTACCGAAACGATAGATTCTTATAGACAGACAATTTTTTTTTTCTTGGCTGATTTGAGATTCAAATATTCTCAAGAACAAGTATAGAACTATTTCGGACATAAGAGGAAATAAGCAAACAAAACAAAATTGAGATAAAAATAGTTTGATCTATGCTAGTAACAGTAAAGAATTGTATGGATTTGAAAAACAAAAAGATTCCGATTGCAGCTGTAATAAATATCAAACATTCTTTTGATAACAGTGCTTTATTTACAAAAATCCAACTTTATTTTGAAAGGTCTAAAATGCCACTCTTACGATGGAATATTATTTTGAGGATATGGGTCTTCCTTTTAAATACATGAGCCTTTAAAGGAATATATATTCTTTCATAACAACTGTAGTGTTTGATTTTGAATAATATATTTTACTTTTTGTGTTTATCAAATTTAATGTTTTTCTTTCTAATTTTAACCAGTTGAATTGTTGAGGTGTGAAATTCCTGAAAGACCTTAACGGTTGTGGTTATTAACAGATTATACATCTATCAAATTTCTCAGCTTCTCCAAATAAAGTGCTTGTATTTCGCGCATAATAAATAAAACTTGGAGAGTTAACCTTTCATGATGTAAGTATATGTATTTATAAAATAAGTGCATTACAACTAACACAAGTAGCATTCGTTATGAATTACTCTATATTTAGTTCTTAATTGATATTTAAATCATTTGTATATTTATACTCCTAATAAATAAATAATAATTATAAAACATATAGTAAATACATTTTACTAGAATTATTAAATTGTATGGTAAATTTTGTTGCGTGTGTTTACTATTATGTGGGAAGCTGTAGGAATATGAAAAACTGAATACAAATACTGACACGCACTAATTAGCCCACTAAAATAAAATACCTTACAGGCATGTTTTGTAAATTGTATATTATGTGTCGACATATTAGCGATATTTACTTCAAAACCGTAATTTTGTTTTAATTAAAGTTTGACAATAAATGTATGAAGTGTAATTTGTTTCTAAATACAATTACGAGAGCAAACGTGACGCTGACGTGACCGGTCGCATTTTATTATCGAGCGATATCAGAGACCTTGGTCATAGTAATCGCCTGGAAATTCTAACAATATTCAATTCCAACATTTGCTTAACGAATTTAAGCAACGTAGTGAAAGTGATCGGTTATTAAAATTTAAATAACGTGGCCCATTAGGGCTGGCTTATCGGTTAAAAACCACGCTTGCGATAGAGTGACAACGATAAACATAATTAACAAATAAACAAAATTCAAATGACCTATCGCCACTTGCCAACGATGTTGTTAAAGATATACCTGGACCTCTAAAAATTTAATTAGTAGGAACTCTTATTTTCCTTTTTAGACCAAGATAATATTATCGAAAATATTCCAACAACCAGCCAAGGCAACAGCCAAGCAAAAAAAATAATAATTTCACCGATATTCATCCATAACGTCAACAACCATAAAGAAATAACAGCCGACTTCAAAAAAAATTACAGACGAACACGAATTAACAACTTACAGTAGTGAGTACTTAAAAGTAAGCTTCACAAATTATAATTATCGTAAACTTGTTAAATTGTATATGAACGCTGAAGTAGATTTTAATTTATTTTAAAATTGTCATAAAAACGATTATCAGTTCTTATCAAAAACATGCCAATATCTTTAGTAGATGCAGAAATTAAAGAAGAACTATTTTATAAAAACTGGGAAGTTATGAGAGTTACACGATTATTAAATGAAGGTAAAAACAATTTCTATATAATACTGCTACAAAATGAATCAACTTTTTATAACTCTGTGCTATTCAATAGTCACCATTGAAGCAAGGAAAAAACGACAACGATTTTACAAATGTTAAAGATGTGGCTGCACTAAAAACTACTGTGCAGCTAAGCCTCGTTGTGTTAAATGGAACAAAGACCATCTTCTTAATGCGTGCAAAGAAGATTTATAATGGAACTCATTTGTGTTAAGTGTGAAATTGACAAATATAGAATTTACAATTGCAACAAACACCTTGAAAAACTAAAACCAAATATCACAGATTTATGGAAAGTAACCAAGAGTTTGATACTACAAATCGACATTATCCATACTGTAATAATATATAAGATTTCCTATTCTCCTGACGAATAAAAATGCAATATTTTTGCGAAACATCTTCAAACTGTATTTACTCAATTAATATAAAATAATAATCGATCCACACTTATAATTAATGCTTATAATGAAACATATTTTCCTATACCTGACGATTTTGACCAACATTCCAAAAAAAAATGAATTTTAGATCAAAGCATTGCCAAATAAAAAGATACCAGGCTACGATATCATCCCTAAAGTAGTTTAGAA
Source organism: Sinelater perroti (assembly GCA_036346155.1). NCBI lineage: Eukaryota > Metazoa > Arthropoda > Insecta > Coleoptera > Elateridae > Sinelater > Sinelater perroti. The sequence goes on along the minus strand of JARFIY010000001.1, from coordinate 5,540,000 downwards.
ATATCTAATAAAAAAAGGGCTCACTTTTTTGGGCGATCTATTCAACGCACGTATGAAGATTGTATATTTCTCAAACAAATGAAAATGTTCCCACGTAATCATGTTTTGCAAACCAGAAAAAAGTAAGCACGACTGCAGTAGTTATCAACTTACAAGTATATTACCAACCTTGTCAAAACTACTAGAGCAAGTAATTTATAATCGATTGATTGTGTCGTCGGATAAACTTAAAATAATGTTGTCTATCCAATTTGGATTTAGAAAAAAATACTCTACCAATCAACAATTAAAAAGAATTACTGAATTATTGAAGCAAGGGTATGAAACCAAACAATTTTCCGCCGTGGTCTTTTCAGACATAAGCCAGGAAATTTGACAGGATCTGAATTAAAAGACTTTAATTAATTTAAAATTTTAAAAACACAAATTTCATGTTATTTGGTCGCTAATAAAGGGTCTTCCAATAGAGACTTCCGAATTTTGATAGTTGATAGCGGCCATATTGTTGAAGCTTCATCTGTCGAATTGGCTGTCATTTATTCAGTCTGTTTTGCCAAATCACCATGGACGGATATAGCGTTCAACAGCACGTGCAAATGATAAAATTGTTTTATCAAAGTGGATGTTCTGTTCGGGCAATATTCCGCGCACTTCGCCCATTTTACGGTTGCCATAATCGCCCTACCGAGAGGACTATTCGCAGTGTGGTGGATAAATTTGAGTCCACTGGTTTAGTAAACAGTCAACCAATACCCGTACGACGACAAAACACAAGATCTGCCGAAAACATGAGAGTGTGCAGGAGAATCCGAGGCAGTCTATTTAGCGTCGCTCACAAGAAGTCGGCCTATCGCAGACCACAACTTAGCGAATTTTGCGTGGTTACTTGGGCCTGCACCCTTACAAAATTCAACTGACCCAAGAGCTGAAGGTAAACGACCATAGAAAACGACGTGTGTTTGTTGAATGGACGCTGGAGCAGTTGGAAACTGACTCTAATTATTATCGAAAAATCATCTTCAGCGATGAGGCCCATTTCTGGATAAATGGGTACGTCAATAAACAAAATTGTCGAATTTTGGACGATTCCAATCCATATGAGATCCAAGAGCGTTCAATACATCCCGAAAAGTCACTGTTTGGTGTGGATTTTGGGCTGGCGGCGTCATCGGTTCATATTTCTTTGAGAACGACGTTGGCCAGGCCATCACCGTCAACGGCGAGCGCTGTAGGTCGATGATTACCAACTTCTTTTGGCATGAATTGGATGATATGTACACCAACGACATGTGGTTTCAACAGGACGGCTACGTACCACACAACTCATACGACATTGGACATGCTGCACGAGCAATTTGAGGGCGTGGTCATGAGGTGATGTGAACTGGCCACCGAGATCGTGCGATTTGACCTCGTTGTACATTTTCTTGTGGGGTTTTCTTAAGTCGTAGGTCTATGCGAATTAACCACAAACCACAGTAGCCGTCAAAGCCATCATAACCCATGCCATCGGTCAAATTCAACCTGATTTATGCGCCAGAGTCTTGGAAAATTGGACATTTCGGATGCGCACCACCCAGCGAAGCCGCGGCGGATGTTTGCACATACATAATGGCATCGATAGGTCTTTCAAACGAATAAAAAATTTCGATATTTCACACACACTTTGTTTTATTTAAATTTAAAAATAGGAAGCGCTTAATGGAAGACCCTTTATTTGCTCCTTCCTAGAGAATCGAAAATTGCAGGTTGCATTAAAGCAGTATTCTGGGAACCACTTTTTTAATTTATTCATTCATGTTAACCCAATTCCCAATATTCCCAATTATCGCTTAAAACAGCAACCTTCTCATTGCTATTAATATATTTCAATCAGATATCTTAAGTCATTGGCCTAATAAATGGCGTATCTTAAAATACGTCGCCAAAATATTCACTTTAAAACGAATCCGGAATTACAAATATTTGGAGCTGGCTTATCTTGGGATTCAAGAACTGAATTAATTAAATATGTAAGAGTATATATGGATACAAGATTAACATTGGGCCAGCACATAAATTATAAATTAAATGTGGGTTATGCAACATTTAAACAAATATTTTCTTTTAATTAACAAAAATTCTCCATTGTGTAAAGAATGCCATTTTCTTAACATTTTAATATATGATTGCTCGGTATGAATTACAATGTCAAAAACAAATATGAGAAAGCTGTAAGTCTTTCAAAACAAAGTTCTGCGTGTAACTATCCGTAGTTTGTTACAAAGCAAATCCGTAAAGAACTTGTAGTAAATAAACCTGCAAGGCTTGCAATGCATAGCGAAGTGGCAAAACAGTCTCTCAAACTAACGCTGACCTTTGACCAATCAGTTTCAAAATCACTAGCAAACAAGCCTTTTTGGTCACCTGTCGATTGGTGAAAACAGAATTTGGAAATTCCCAGCCGTTCTCAAGTTTTTGCTAGGACGGACGGACGGACAGACAGACAGACGGACAACATGAAGTTAGTAAGTGACTCAATATCAAGCAGTTCGTTAAAAAAATTTCTAAAAATTCTATCAAGAATGACAACTATGAAATCGTCCAACAACTGTGCCGGAAGAACACGCACAGACGGCTCAAACGCCAACTTTTGCAATACTTGGTTGGTACCGATTAAACACCAACGGTGTTTAAGTTAAAGGAGTTTCGGTTAATATCTAATACTATTTAATGTACAATTTTATCAATACCATGTTTAACAGACGCACTGAATAAAAAAATTAAAATTACAAAATTTATTTTATGTATTATTTACTACCAAATTTATTTGCTTGACTTCTGTTTTTGTATTTAAAGCAATGTAAGATAAAAACAATATGAAATTGTTTGAAATCGCAGCCTGTAATATTTTGTAGACACCCATATAAAATAAGACAGTGAATAAATATTTGGCGATATTGATTAATCATCGTGTGAGATAAGAATAAAATAATGAATATTAAAACCTACATATACATTAAGCTGGTGCTATATATTTAGTTACAAATATTTATCAAAATAATAAGGGATTTCTTTGAAATACAATTGTAAAAACGTATGATTAACCAATAGGTTGTCACAATTTGGAAGTGCAAAATTTTGAATTGAGTAAACGAGAAAATTAGCTCAATCAAAGAAACTTTGAACAGATTGTTACTAATAAACTCTGAAATCGTACATTTACCATTCACCAACTTATAATAAAATATTGAATTAAATCGTTTCACAATTCATATTTCATTTATCATAAAGGTATAACAATAAGTGTTAGGGATAGTTAAAATATGCTGTGGTCAAAACACTTTTTCTCATTTAGTGCATACCAATCATAATCATCCCCATGGACTTCAGTAATTTCAAGCTCATACTTCAGTAAATGTATAACTGCAAAGTTTACAGAGCTTTAAAAATAGGTAGATCCAATTATATTACTCGTTGACCCGTCATTGTCATAACTTGGTTGCTTACAATGGCATTCAACAAAACAATGACTAACTTTAAAAATATGAATGATAGTATGCCACTTAAAAAAACATTTTGAACCAATGAGTTGTCTTATAAAGAAATAATTAATAAATAATGCATTAAACAAAATTGGTTTGTTTATTCGAAAATAGTCGGATACGTATTTTATGTGCCATACAAACTTTGTAGAGAAACGACGTTTCTAGCAACAAAGGGCTTATATGATTAGAAAAATAACCATGTAATAAACTATTATAATAACATTATTTGACATAAAAAATGCATTTCAAAATTTATTAGTAGAAATCGAGTTTCACAAAAAGTGGTTTGTAAAATAGCAATAAAGAAGTAAAAATATTCTCTTAAAAGTTGTTTAAGTTGTGAAGTTTTTAACTTTCCGTGGACTGTTAATTCATAGTGACAATGAAAGAGGCGCATCCTTCTCTCTATTATGGAATTTATTAAACAATTAGTAGACCAAGTTAAGTTAGAGATTGTCCATAGGAATGTAAATGTATTATTTATAATTGTGGACTCGACGCCAGAGCTATCACATACAGACTAAATAACTTTTGGTATTTTATGTTTAATAATTTTTTGTTTATTTATAACTGTGACTATAAATGTGAATGGTGTTGTCGATTATAGATTTTGTAAATCTTGATCTAAATAACTGTAAAGAATAGAACTGCGATAATTCCAACTAGAATAAAAAAAGTAAATCCTTTGGCTTCATATATCCCCTCCTCTTTACATTTAGTTGGCTCTGTAGCTGCGAAGAGCAAAGTGCTTTGTTAATTTTTTTTCTATAGGAACAACAAATCTATATATTTTTTAGTTCTTAAATGAAAAGTTGAGATATCTTGCAATCGTACCTTAATAACGACTTCTTTTCTTTAACAACTTTATCCACGACCCTATGGAGTACCCTTGCTAATGCTAAACAAGTGTTATATAAATTGTACAGAAGATTCTTAATTGACACTTATTATCCATGACAATAACGCATAGTATTAAGCAAATATGATATTAAAAAACTTGATAGTTTTAGAATGGTATGTTTCTGGAATAATGTTTTTATAAAATTTCGAGAAGTAAGTGAATGACTTTAAGAGAAGTACGGACAAGAAAGGTCATTACTCTATACAGTATTTTAAAAGCTTTTATAAACACTTTTAAAAACGAAAGTCCGTTTTCAAGGCTAGAAAATAAAGCAAAATTAATGTGTGAAAGTGACGTCTACAAAACAGACATTACAAGAAAGTGAAAGCCAAGGAAAACAAAGATGGAAATTATGAACTTCCTGGACGACAGTCTTTCTAAACCATCAATTTATTTGTAATTATTTGACAACATGCAAAATTTTGAGAGCTCTGATATGGCACGCTATCACTTGTTTCAGAGAGAAAAACTACACGATTTACAATTTGAGATACAAATAACGTATCTTCAAAAATTTTAAATAAATTAAAGGAATTGGAAAAGTCGCACTGAAATAAGAGTACGTGAAAGCTATAATTTCAATGTCTTATAAATGACGTTTAATCAAATATGAAATCTATAATCAAATTAAATATTGTACATATATTTTAATTTATTACACATTAAAAATAAGTGTGCGTGTAGACGAGTGGTTATGGGGCGAGCTGCGGTGCAAACGGACCGGGCTCATTTCCTGAGCTCTCTGATATCTGGCGGATTGCCTACTCAGTCACTAAAAATAATTGAGTGCCTGCGCTTTTAAACAAGGGGTAATAACGGCAGTCGTCTAAGACCTGGTACTTGCTACATCGCCGCACATCACAGATCTGCTGAACGACCATCTGGCAGAGAAGACAAACGTATGAGAAACTTAACTTAAGGAATTTATTTTATTTTATAATTTATAGCGAGCAAAATATATTGCAAACACACTGAACATTAAAATACAATTTTCAACGAACTTAAAAAGTTCGTTACTGAATTCTATATGTCTGTCGGTCTGTCGGTCTGTCGGTCTGTCGGTCTGTCGGCCTGTCGGTCTGTCGGTCTGTCGGTCTGTCGGTCTGTCGGTCTGTCGGTCTGTCGGTCTGTCGGTCTGTCGGTCTGTCGGTCTGTCGGTCTGTCGGTCTGTCGGTCTGTCGGTCTGTCGGTCTGACGGTCTGACGGTCTGTCGGTCTGTCGGTCTGTCGGTCTGTCGGTCTGTCGGTCTGTCGGTCTGTCGGTCTGTCGGTCTGTCGGTCTGGCGGTCTGTCGGTCTGTCGGTCTGTCGGTCTGTCGGTCTGTCGGTCTGTCGGTCTGTCGGTCTGTCGGTCTGTCGGTCTGTCGGTCTGTCGGTCTGTCGGTCTGTCGGTCTGTCGGTCTGTCGGTCTGTCGGTCTGTCGGTCTGTCGGTCTGTCGGTCTGTCGGTCTGTCGGTCTGTCGGTCTGTCGGTCTGTCGGTCTGTCGGTCTGTCGGTCTGTCGGTCTGTCGGTCTGTCGGTCTGTCGGTCTGTCGGTCTGTCGGTCTGTCGGTCTGTCGGTCTGTCGGTCTGTCGGTCTGTCGGTCTGTCGGTCTGTCGGTCTGTCGGTCTGTCGGTCTGTCGGTCTGTCGGTCTGTCGGTCTGTCGGTCTGTCGGTCTGTCGGTCTGTCGGTCTGTCGGTCTGTCGGTCTGTCGGTCTGTCGGTCTGTCGGTCTGTCGGTCTGTCGGTCTGTCGGTCTGTCGGTCTGTCTGTCGCTGTCACAAAATTATGGATTTTTTAAAATTTTAAAATGGATTTTTATAGGAAATTTTACGCTGATTTCAATAATGAAATCGAAAAAATTCTATGTCAAATAGTTTTCGAGATATTCGACTTCGAATTTCGGGAAAATTTTCGATATTAAGATTTTAAATGTGTTTCTTATAGGAAATTTTACGCTGAATTCGAAAATGCAGAAAAAATTCTATGTCGAATAATTTTCCAGATATTCGATTTCGAATTGTCCCGAAATTCTAAATCGAAATCGAAAGGTTTTTTTAAGTTCGTTCTGGGATTGCTTACAGAGCAATCTCTTCGCCGGCCCCATGTTTTATATTTACATTATAAACACACAAATTCATGAAAAATAATCAATTAATAACGCTCTCAAAAATTAATTTCAATTCTTTAAAACTATCTTGAGTTCAAAATGTTCATCTAAATATTCATAACAATTTAATCTGAAAACCCACCAAGAGCATCAAACAACCACCATTGCAAGACCAAAAAAGATCATGGTTGAAGTCAGACAAGAAGGCAGAATCATTTGCACCATTTATCCAAAAAATTTTAATCAAAATCTAATGACGAGATGGGTCGGAAAATAGGAGAAGAATTACAATCGGTAGTACACTGTCTTCTTCGATACGTAAAATTACAGAAAAAAATAGAGAATCAGATAAACTGATTGAAACATAGAAAAGCACAATGTCAGCAACTATACTAAAAAATTTCCTTATCAAAAAATAAAATTCTTACAACTCCTATTTAATAAGTTCCTGAGACTTATATACCAGCTATTTCAACTCAAATTCACACAAATAATCCTTATCCTCTGAGTCCGGAATACCCCTCAGTGGATTTAACTCCTATCGTTCTATTAATCTATTCTCTACACAGTACCGGAGTTGCTTGAAAATCTTGAAGCATATTAATTAAAACTCTATGAAAAAGCGCGGCTGCGTAATAAATTTAGACTTAAGCAGCAACACTCAACTGTACAAAAATGCCATCTTCTGATAGCATCATCCAAATTATACTACAAAACAAAATAATCTGCATTCCTGTACGTTAGACAAACATTTAATCGGGCGTGCCACAGATTAAGATATAAAATAAAGAAAACCTTTGCTTCTGACTATTATCCTCTATTACAGTCGTATTTTACAAACAAATCTTTCCGAACAAGGATTGACAGGGATGTCTCCAAAATTAAAGAAATAGGAGTGGGTATACTACCGGGAAATGTTATGGGATTAATGTTGTACCTTCTATTTATTTCTCAACTGTTCATAACGGAATATATTGAAATAGGTACATTTGACACATCGATGTTTACGTTAATAAAAAACGAAAGCAAACTGATTTAAAATAAAAGCAGATGTACTGAATCATTGGGAATAACTCCTTATTATTCTTGAACAACAGGCTACTGTTATGTAAGGCTACCATCAGATCAATTTGGAGTTACGGCTGTCAGCTGTAGGGCTCCACAAGTCAAACTAACGAAGTCATCCAAAGTTTCCAATCAGAAAATATAGCTGTCTATTATAATCCTGTTCTTTGTGTATTGTTTTTTGCTATACAGTAAATTTTTGGTGCTGGTATATTCATTTTTACTAAATCACGTACACGGGTTACGATTACTTCAAAGATATATTTATTAATTATTTTTATATTTTATTCATAACAGATGTATTCAATAAGAATATATTTCTTTCAGACTTTAGGCATTGCAAACATTTTAGAAAAAATATAAAATTGGTCTATATGAAGAAGTAAAAAAAATTCCACTTTAATTTTTAGAGACACATTTATACAGATTTTCTCTCTCAAATTGTTTACTTCTTTTAGTGTTTAATTTAAGAGATTTGAGATAATTATAATTTTACGTTCCTTTTGAATCTCTACTGTTAAATTACTTTTATTGTGTTATATTGATTAAATTATATATATGTATATATATATATATATATATATATATATATATATATATATATATATATAAATTATACAAGTTTCAGTTACAACCCCAATAAATCAAACGTCTGATTTTTTTTAAACGCTTTTTTATTTGATTAATATAAAAACTCCTTTTTTCTTTAATATTAATAGTAGTTATATAGTGAGGCTTCTCGGGAAAACATTTCCACTGAAAGTTTGTTAGCGTATAGCATGTAACTTTCTCTATAAGTAGTCCAATTTATATTTACAAATTTTTTTTAAATCTTTATTCAATGCATTATTTACAGCCATAAAGCTAACAAACAAATGTAAGGACATAACAGAAAATAACATGAGAGGAGAAAAGCGCCTAGTGGCGATCGCTCAAATTAATAAAGGCTAATTAATAAGATTCCATATGTCAACACATGTGGTAACACTAATGTATACACTACCACTTTGTATTTAACGGTTAATTTAGATTTTTACCCCAACAATTAGTACATCTTCTTTAGTTTCATGTCAAGTTTCTTTTATTTTTTTTCAGTTAATCATTACTCTAAATACATAACAAAGTATTTTACTTCTTTTTTAACAAAATATTTAATGTTTTTTAGGGTAATCAGAGGCGCTTTATTATGCCTTTAAAGTAAACGTTATTGCGTAGATTTTGAGCTCGTTGATGCAATCCGTTTTTGTAATTTGTCAACTCTGTAGGTTAAATATGCAAGGACAGGATTTGAATAAAAAGCTAATAATGCAGCATCATCTGCAAAGGTAGCTGTAACAATTTTTTATCACATGATAGAAATTTTGTATAACATTTGCCCTAGTGTGATTTCTTGTGGCACACCCACATCGACTAGATTGGCTTTCTATGTATTTCACTTAATAATACCTCTCACCGAAGAATAATTTAAATAGCAGGTAATATTTATCTTTGTTGTATACACCTCTTCAAAATTGCGTATTATGCACAGGGGGTATATTATGCACCAGTCACTTAAAACATTTATTACAATTAGTTATTTTGACTCAAACAAAATTGCTGGCCATTGTTCAAAGCTTCCAAAATAAGGTCTAATAGGTTTCATTATTATTTTGCAACATAAAAAATGTATAAATAATATATTAACTAAAAATTCGAAAATAGACTTTTTTCACTAAAAATGCATACAAAATTCATTTTTTAATATTTTTTAATAAGCAGCAACGGATTATCTACTTTCTTTTAGATCTTCTTCAGTTCTTTAAGGGGTTTGGCAGTAATTAAGGTGTAACCTGGGACTTTATTGCTGTTGGGCTTTTAAGTGTCTATTTTAATTTATTCAGGTGCAAACGGTGAACTGACAAACTAAGTTGCAATAAGGTATCTATATAATCCAAAATTTCGTTTTTATCTTCTTGAGTTACTATTAAAAGGTGTGGTTGAAATGTATTAAATAGATTTTTTTTTATTATCAGTTTTGCATATTTACAATCTACTCCTTATGGGAGTAATAAGTAAATGTTATGATTTTAATTACATGGCATGAGGGGGATTCGGCCAGTGCCTTAGCCCCATATTTATTTCAACTAGTATTAATTAATTATCGTGAGGAGGTAGGTCCTGTGGCCATTTTCTTTTTAACCTCCTGGCGACGGTAGGTTGGACGGACAGTTGTTCCACGAGTTGGTTGGTATGCTCTGACAATGGTTTGGTGTACGATTTAGCCAGTCTTTTGGTCTCTTCCGCTACATAAGGAATTCTAAGGTCATTGTGGAGAGTTTCATTTAAGATATACCACGGAGCATCGGTTATGGTTCAAAGAATTTTTGATTGGCATCTCTGTAGGATCTTGGATTCCATATGACCAGATGGGCTTTAAAATTATTCTATAGAGGAGTATTTTATTTTGTAAGGTGAGCTGAGATCGTCTTCCCATCAGCCAGTTCATCTGTTTTATTTTTAGGTCTATTTATTTTCTTGTTTTTTTAATATGCGTGTTCTAAAGTAATTTCTGGTCTAGATGTAAGCCAAGATATTTTATTTCAGTTTTCTGAGGTACGGGGGTGTTTTTGAATAATACGGGTGGGCATACGATGCGTCTATTGGTAAAAGTAACATGAGCAGATTTATCGCTGTTCACTGTTATTCTCCATTTGTCAAACCAGTCTTGAAGGATGTTGAGGTGATTTTGTAGATATGCTATAGCTGTTTCCGGATTTTCGCTGCTTGAGAGAATAGCCATATCATCGGCAAACGTTGAAATTAATGTGTTATTTGTGAGAGGACTATCAGAGGTATACAGTAAGTACACCAGAGGTCCCAACACGCTGCCTTGCGGAACTCCAGAAGTAATTTTGTAATAAGTAGACACAGTGCTATTGATCTTGACTTGAAAAATCCTGTCGCTAAGGTATGACTTTAATAACAAGTATAATTGACTTGGGAAGTGAAGCTTAATTTTGTATAGTAGACCTGCGTGCCATACCCTGTCAAATGCCTGCTGAATATCCAAAAATACAGCTGAGCAAATTCGTTTTGTTTCGAGGCTCTTCATTATTTTAATAACGATTCGATAAGTTTGATGAATCGTCGAGTGTTGTTGGCGGAATCCGAACTGGTAATTTGGTATTATGTGCTCTAGATCTACGTCACTATGGATTCTCTGGAGGAGTAGCCGTTCAAATACCTTGGATGTCAGGGGTAAAAGACTGATTGGACGGCGGAAAGAGGGTTGTGAAGGAAGTTTTCCAGGTTTCTCGATTGGAATAATTTGGGCAAACTTCCACTGGGTTGGAAAATGGCATAGTCCGAGGATGCTGTTAAAGATTGTGGTGAGGAGTACTATGGCTTTTCTAGGGAGATTTTGAAGGACTTCTCCCACTATAAGATCGTATCCTGGGGCTTTGCGGGTATTGGTAACTAATATTTGTTGTCGTACTTCTCTTGGTGAGAGTGGGTTGATTGGTAACGACAATTGGCATGGAGCCTCCAGAAATGAATTAATTTCAGAATCGTCGGTATTCGGTTGGGATTTTGGTGTTGTGAAAATGTTAGCGAAATGTTCAGCAAATATTTCGGCCTTGTCTTCCTCTGATCTGGCCCAAGTGTCGTCCGGTTTCTTGATGGGAGGTATGGTTGCAATTAGTCGTTTGAATTTTTTGGTTGCTTTCCACAACGTGCGATCGTGAAAAGGTTAGTAATATAATGTTGGAAAGTATTGTTCTTTGATTCTATTAACACGTTGTATAGTTGATGTGTAAGTCGGTTGAGTAAGGTTTTGTCGTACCTATCTCTGGTTCTTTGCCACTTTTTTCGTGCTTTCCGTTTCTGGGCAACAAGGTCTCGAATGTGGCGAGGAATGTTGTGTATTTGTTGGTGAACCATTGGGTTAGACGTGGCTTGCCAAGCAGCATCTTGTATCATTGTCGTCAGGTATTCTGTTGCTTCGTCAAGGTCTTCAGAGCTTTTAATTCGCAAAGCAAGATTAAGGTTTCCTTCTAACAAATTCCTAAAGTGGGCCCAGTTGGTGAGTTTTGTACATAGTTTTGGAGTAGACTCTTTGTAGATAATTTTAGTGCTTACGGTAATTATGACCGGGAAGTGGTCGGATGAGAGATCAAAATTAGCTTCTATTTGTGTGAACGTATTCGTTATACCACGTGTTACTGCAAAATAAAGTATGGTAGCTTGTTTGTATCGGTAGGCCAGTAGATAGGCTGGCCAGTGGAAAGATAACTGCATCTGAGGTTTTTAATGGCTCGCAGTAGATTGAGACATTTTAGATTATTTAACGTGGAACCCCACGCTGTGTTTTTAACATTCCTGTCGCCTCGTATGATAAATTTTGTATCAAATGTTTGCAGAAACTCCTCGTACTCTTCGGTAGAGATAGAGTGTCTTGGAGGACCGTAAACTGCTACTATTACCAGTGGAGAAGGGAGAGCATGCACCTTTATGCTTGTACTTTGAATTTTATTGGTCTGATAAGACACCCATTCATGATTATTGATTGTATTTTTGGTTACAACTGCTGTCCCACCGTGCGCCGCACCATCGGGGTGGTTAGTAAGGTATGTGTGGTATAAAACTGGATTTTTATTACTGTTCTTGTTGTTGCGTGGGTTTCTGAAGTTAATAATATATCAATATTTTGTAATTGCAAGAATGAGATTAATTCTGGGATGTGGTTAGAAATGCCATTAGCATTCCAGACACCGATGCGCAACGAAGTCGCCATTTTTATGTTAGTTTATTAATAACTGTTGAGAGCATGTTTAAGACAATGCTGTTCTGACTAATTAGTTGGTAGAACATTTATTTAAATTCATTAAGAATGTTAGCAAGGATTTGGTTTATAGAAGGTGCTTGATCATTATTTTGAAGGTTGTCAGTTCTTCCTGCTGTTATTTGTGAGTAGGATAGTTTATTTTGCGAGTGATTTGTAGTGTCGTTATTTATTTTGTGAGTATGGTTTCGAAGTGGGTGGAATTCGCTTTCATTCGATACTGTTGTGTACGCGTTATATTCGAAGTTCCTCTGAATGAGACATTCCTGGCTTTCTGTAAGTCTTGGTACACTGAGCATCCCTTATAGTTAGCTGAGTGATTCCCGCTACAAAGAGCACATTTGGCTGGAGTATTTTAAGGTTTCTTACATGTGGAAGTTTCGTGGTCGCCACCACATTTAACACATGCAAAGAGTTTGTTGCAATAACTCTTTGTATGGCCGTAATCCTGGCAACGAAGACACTGCGGTATTGTATTCTTCTTTCTAGGCGTCGAATATGGTTTTATTGTTATCTTTAGGTTTCAAGTTTACCATAAATAATGGTAGTGGTTTCAGTTAGTCTGTGACGAATGTTAATGGTATTGCATATTTCATGTCCTAATTTACCTAGTTCTTTTTTAATGACCTCCGATGAAATTGTATGCTAAAGATTCGGTATAGCCACTCTATATGACTTTTCCTCCTTAAGTTGGTTGGTGTGGTGTATTATGTTTTCGTTCTTAAGATGAGTTTTGAGTTTTCTGTAGGAATATGACGTGTTGGTGTTGATTTTGATCGTGTTATTCAATAACGTTGTTGTGTAATATTGTTCTTTATCTAGTACTGTATTTATATTTGTGATCATTTCGTTGTAGTTATTTACCCTGTAAATATAAAAAGGTGGTGGTTTTGAGATTTTAGGTTGCTGAGTACTGGATGTTTGGTTCAGGTTTGCACTGTTGCTTGCAATTTGTGAGAGTACCTCAAATCCATTGGAAGTAGTTGTAGGAATAGTTTGTTGATTTGTTGAATGTGGTTGAGAGTTGTTTCTTTTTTGTTTTTTGACTGTTTGCCACGCGTGTTTGGGTTTTTGTGAGGTTTATTCTATATTTTCATCGTCCATTATTACCGAAGTAGATTCATCACTTTTCGATGGGTTTTTGTTTGAGGTTGGGTTGTTGGATTTAGTGCGGGTAACAAAATTAGGTACATGTTGGTATGGATTAGCATTATTTGGCTGTAGTGGCACGGATGTGTGAGATCATTGTATAGGAGAGAGGTATTGGTTGTCCATAAGGCGCAAATGGGAATTGCGAATTTGGTTGGCTACCGTATTGGTTATATTGCTGATTTCCCTGATAATTAGGGAGACTGAATGTGAATCCGTAATTCTCGGGAGCGGGTTGCATTAACGGGCCTGGTGGTCCACGACCGGTCCCATTTCCCATAGGTAACGTGTATGAATTGTTGCTTTTTAATATTTTTATATATACAGAGTTAATAGGTTAATATAACCAATAATGTGTTTGTACATACGATTTACTACTGCAATAAGCGTATTTATCGCTTATCAATTGAGCGGCACTGAATTTAGTTGATCTGCACTTGGTACTGTCGAAGATAGCAGAGCGTTGTCGATGTGCGTATCACTGGAAAGTCAAATGGGAATATTAAATAGATAGTTAGCAAAAAATTCTTCTATTTCTTCGTCTGCTAGAGCTTTGCAAATAGGTGGGATAAGGTTTTTTAAATTTATTATTTATTTTTCAAAGTGAGTAACAATTGTATGAGGAAGGGGATAAGCTAATAACACACTCACCGAATGTTTCATTTTTCCGTTGACTTAATATATCTTTCAAGTTCCTAGTTAATCTGTTTAGCTTATTTTTGGAATATTTTTGGTTTGGTGCCAAATTCTTTTCGTTATCTTTTTTAAACCATTTTTGTTTCAATATGCAAACTATAATTATCACCTATGACGTTTTTGTCATCACTTAATAATAGTGTTGTGTATCAATCAAGTTATTTTATGTTGTTTGTTAGGTGCTCTACTGCTGCGGCGATTTTGTTTTCAGCTTTTAAAGAAACTTTAATTTTTAATTGTTATTTAGGTACCATTTAAATATTTTCCAATTTATATGACTATTATAGAGTGATGGATTTATTTTGCTGTGTGATTACTGAGGGGATGATTGTAACTATTATAGATGTGTCATCCAAAAAGAAGTCGAAACAGTATTGTACTTTACAGTAGTTTCTTGATAGACATTTCGTGACACAAAAGTCTATTGCGTCAGGTATCATATTCAAATCAGTCAGCGAATAAGTAGGTTCTTCAGTAGATAATTGTTTAGAGTTATTTGCTAGCAAAATTTTATATAACGCACATCCTTTTTTGGTAGTTAATCTAAAGCCCTACATAGGATCTTTGTATTATAGTACCCCCCTCTTGTTATTAATCTGTTACCTAATTTATAAACAAAAGCTTCATATTGTTGTGACATAATGGGACGTCTGGGTGGGTAATTGACTGCTACCATAGCTAACGATGCGTTGTTGTACTTAATAGTAATGATTATAGCTTGAAGATAATCAGTTGAATACTTCTCAATTTTATAGTAAGACAATTTGCTGTTAACAATAATTATAAAACTAGCATGAACTGTATCACTAGGATAGTTAAGTATAATATTAATATATCGGTTTTTTCTCCATTAAGAAATTGCTCTATTCAGTTCTAGTTGTTTTTTTACTTGATAGCCTTTGTAATCGGCTGGGTGTGGTCTTTGACAAAACATATTTGACAGGAGCACTTTGGGGTTTATTACATTGTGCCGTTTTATGTTCTCCTCTACATTTGACGCATAAACAGGGTCTTGGACAGTAACTTTTACTGTATCCGTACATTTGGCACTTCATGCACTTTATAATAACGGTGGTTCCAACAATATCTGTTTAAGTGTTTAACTTCATATTTTTTTTGTTATTTGCAACGAGTTCTAAATAAGTAGGCAATAATTTTTTGCTGACTATGTTTTGCATTGATGATGTTGCATACTTCATAACGTTGTCTCTTTGATTCTGCTTTGATTTCTTCAATGTAATGTATATTTATAATAACTATTCTGTAGGCCCCGTATTTATTTGACTAATGAGTGTGATGAAAATTTTTTCATTATTAAAGTGTGTGATAAGTTTTCTGTATGAACCAGCCGTGTGTAGATATATTTTTATTATATTGTTTGCTAAAGCCTTTGTGTTGTATTGCTATATACAATATTAGTAACATTTTTAACTAATTGAGGTAGTAACACCATTTGTAGATATAGGGGATAGTTGTAGTACTCTCTGCACCCTACTAAAATTGTTGATCGAGTCTTGTAGTCAAAGACGTGCTTTAGTCTTTAAGTTGATTGTCTTACGTTTTTTGGTTTATTTTATTGCCCTTGCGGTTTGGTTAGGAATTTGTCTAATAGTTGGTGTATATGACATATTTTAGGTTAAGTATGTTGTTGACCGATGATTTTGCGATGTTGACATGTATAAGTTGTTTAGATTAAATGGCATAAATCTTATTTTTAAAGCTATTTGTTGAAACCCTGTTGAAATATTCTGTTGTGCTAGGTACATATTTTTATTCGTATTTTATATATTCTGCCACAGCAGAATTGCCAGTTATCAAGCTTTTACTTCTTTCTCATAATATGTTGAAATCCTAAAATGTTGAATTTATAGTATAAATTAATAGTAACATAGCTAAAAAATGTCAGTTTCGCTACAAGGCCCAACATTATTCAAAACTAGCATATACCTTTTGTATGAAGAAACCTTTATGCGTTTTACTATTTTAATTAAAAGTTTAAATCATGAGTTGTAATATTTATAATGTCAATTATTTATATAGTTTAAACTTGAGTGTCAATATGTTGCGCTAACTAAACACAAAATTAAAATTCTCATCAATATATCTTATAAATTTGAAATGCAGATAGAAAGCAATTAAGCTATAATTAGATAAACTACTTTTAAGATAATTATAATAAGTAAAAAAGGTTGCTTATGTTTCGAAAACAAGTCTGTAAATTACATTTAAAAAACAATGTATTTTAACTATGAAAATAAAGCATATCAAACACTGCTACAGATTTATATAAAAAATGATATACCAATTAAAATATTCTGCAAGAAAAAAATTAGTAGTAGAAAATATTACAGCAATAATATAACAATAATACAACAATCGTTACGATTGTGTAACATATTTTTTAAAACTATTTTTATTAAAATACCCGCAACAACATAGTGCGGTTCAATGTATGACAAAAATAAAACAAACAGTTTATAACATTTTTTCGAAACCATTTTTAATATATACTTCCGCGAAACATACTGTAGAAGGTTGCCTTAGTTTTTTAGTACTTATTATAATGTTATTAACAAAAATATAAATATAATAAAATTAATGTAGCTTCACCAATTTCACTTAATAGCTTCATGTGATTTGATGGCTTCTTTCAGAATATTCAATGAAAAAAAACAGCTTAACAATCCATTTAGGCAATAAAATATTCAGACTTCCAATATAACAGGGTTTTTTGGGACAAAAAATTTGTAAAATGAATTGTAATGTCTACATGCACAAAAGAGGAATTGACGAGAAATTATTAATAAATTGTCAAATTGCTTCCACACAATTTGGCATATATTTTACTATTACACAGTTTGCAAAATTAGATTTATAAGTAATTCACAGAGCCAAAACAAAAGTATGCTAATAAAGGAAACATTGTTATTGGTGCTTAATTTCGGATTTACCCTTATAAATCAAAAATTAAATTGCATTTTATAGACAAGTAGACAAAATTTCTTACTAAAAGTTATTATAATAATCCAACGTTGCTGCAACAGAATCACTGACTTTTAAAAATATATATTTAACAAAATATTGCAAATATAATATTAAATATTACGTGAAAAGGAAAGAAAAACACCCAAATTTTTATTTATACTATCACAAATTTTCGATGTGAGCTCGTCGCGTTATAAAACACACACCTAAATGGTAATCTAATTTGGTACGCACATATTGTGTGTACATATGTCCTCATTGATGCTCTTTACAGTAGCAGTAATTTGGTTTTAAAATTAATCCAATGTTGTTAGCATTGATGCCACGCAAATCAGATCTTTAGTGTTTCTCTAAAGAAAAGATCCAAAACTGTAAGATCAGGCAACCTGGCGAAAAAGGGGGCGGAGGGTTAGCCGAAAAATATCAAATCTTCTGTAACAGATCGCTCAATGTAGTAATAAGAGATTTTCTCATTTATATAGTCACACACTTTATCACACCAAGAGGTGGAGGCTCCATTTTGTTGAAATATAAAGTTAACAAAACTTTTTGTCAGTTATGGAAACAGGCATAACTGCAAAATTATTAAGTATGTACATATATTGTACCCGTCACAATATTTTCATTGAAAGAGGATTTGTGTACTTTTATTTTGGATTTTATTCTACAATAATATGAGGAGTTTTCGTACTTCATATCTCAAGATTGTGATGGTTTACTTTTCCATTTGTGTGTTTCTTCTCCTCCTACCCTTCTTTTATATTGTACATTCTTGATAGTCATTATTAAGTGACGAAGCGAAACGTAGTCACTTACTAACTTCATGTTGTCTGTCTGTCTGTCCGTCCGTCCATCCGTCCGTCCGACCGAGCAAAAACTCGAGAACGGCTGGGAATGTCCAAATTCTGTTTTTACCAATCGACAGGTGACCAAAAAGACTTGTTTGCTAGTGATTTTGAAACTGATTGGTCAAAGGTCAGCGTTAGTGACCTTTACGATTTCAAATTTTCAAAATAGCAACATAGGACATGTAGCATATCATTCAACTCGTCTTTGAACACTGATTAATTTAAACATAAAACTTTGAAATACTACGTGTCCTTTAACCCGGAAACGAGATTTCTCAAATTTGGGAGACTGCTTCGCCACTTCGCTATGCGTTGCAAGCTTTGCAGGTTTATTTTCTTTCCAATTGAATATTGTTGCAAAATTGATCGGACGTCTATGTAACCTAATTTTGTTATGTTTGCTATTCTTTTTAACGCTTTTATTTCAGTGGTTGATTTATGGTTCTATTAAATGATCTACGTTTCACTAGATTAGAACATTATTGAAATTATTATATGTTGTATACTATTGTTGATGTCTTTTAAAATATTTTCTTATTATGGTTGAAACTGTGTGCACCGTTTAATGATATTTAATTGTACATTATTATTTTACTTTCTTTATATATTAAAATTCATCAGAAAGTTCTCTATTTTTCAATTTTGTATTAGAGGTCTTTGCATTTTCTTTTTATTTTCTGTAATTATTACTATGTTATCTGCGTAAAGAAGGGCATCTGTCTACATTAAATTCATATTTTTATAAGTTAATACAGTCTTCAGACCTTTATTATTTTCTCTGGCGTTATTTAAAATTCTGTTCATGACTATAAAGGTGGGCGCAGATTATCTCTTTGTTTGATTTGTATTTTTAAATAAAAGTCCTTTTATTTACTTCCATTCACTTACATTTATATTTGTTAATGTTATATACTGAGTTGACGAGATTTATTAGTTTTATAGGGACTTATATATTACATTCCTTTATTGTTGATCTTTGCACCACTTTGAAAGCTTTTTATAAGATTATAAAGATTAGAATAATTTTATCTTATACTTCCAACTTTCTCTTCATTTAAATTTTTATAATATATTTGTTTTCGTTTGTTTGCCATATAAATTGTTTTTCTTTCTTCCAGTTTGTCTTGTATACATGTCCTCATTTTTTATTCTATGATTCTCGTCTATATTTTATATGATATCATGATAAGAACAAAATAATTTAGACATATCAAATTATTGTAATGTTCAGTGTATTTTATGTCCGGATCATACACCTGTTGTGGTTAAAATCACTACAATTTTCATTAAGAAGGAGCATAAGTTAGTGTTACATAATACATACATTCAATTGATTTTTTTAAATAATGTGTAATACACACAACTGATGGAGAAGGAGAGTTAGATGAAATATAATATTTTTGCATATAATATTTCTGATATTAAAAGAAATAAAATATTTACTGAAGACCTTCCTTAGATGTTCCTGCAATACACAGATGGGCTAGATGAAGACGTCAAAGAAAGGTTTTAGGTTGTTTCAGTTATTTTGTAAATACTTAATTTTAAAACAATTAAGAAGAGCAAGTAATAGATTAAAGGGCTAAAATATTATTTAATTACTTCTAAAATCTTGTTCAAACCATTACAAAAAGGAATTCTTAAATAAAATATTTAACTCGATATTAAGTTTAACTTACTGGTCCAAGCAACTAAAATGTGTACATATCATATTAACTTTAAGATTTAAAAAACTACCAACCGATATAACATTATACCATCCTATAACTATTTTTCAATAATATCAAAAGAATAATAGTAAGAAAATGAAAACAATTGATTAAAATAATGATTACCAAACAACAGTTTGGATTTAAATAGAATCATTCAACTATTCAACATTTCCATTAAATTTAAGGATATTGTATTTAGCGCACAAGAAAGCTTTTTCGAGGTATTTCACCGCATTAGCACAACAGAAAATAATTAAAATTCAGCAAATAAAACACCGAAATAATTCCAAATAATAAGGAATTAACTAAAGCTGAACAACAGTCTAATATTTAGTAGCATAACCCTTGGCATCGTTGACGGTTTGGCACCTGCAAGGCATGGAGTTCAGCAGAGTATAGATGAAGGAGAGGGGGATGTTCTTCCATTCTTTCTAAAGTTAGGCATTCTTGACATTTCTGCCAACTAGACGACGCTCCAGCTCTGCCCAGAAGCCCTCAATGACATTCAAGTCGGGGATTGGCTAGGCCAGTCGAAGAACGTCATACGGCAAAGAACGAACTAGTCCTGGACATGCTTCAAACGATGTTTGGGATCATTGTCCTGTTTTAAAATTAAGCTTTTGCTTATGATTTACATGACATATGGGTGCATCGTATTCTCTAGAATGTTCTCATAGAGATAGCGATCCTGAATGCCGTGGATTCTTTTTAGGAAACCCGTGCCAAGACCGAAGACAACCCCTGACGGTGACACTTTCGCCTCCATGCTTCATCGTAAAAATTTGGTATTTGGAATCGAAACAAGTGCCTTGGGGACGACGAATTCACTGAATCCCATCCGTTCCGTCAGTTTTGTGACACCACAGTACATTTTCCCACTGTTGCCTCATCCAGTTCTCGTGTGTCGACGTCCACTCCAAGCGCGCCTTCCTGTTCTTTTCCGAAATCATCGGCTTTTTGACCGGACGACGTACATTGAGTTCAGCTCGCTGCAGACGACATTTGATAGTACGAACAGAAGATTTCGGGTCCAGAGGGTCACATACTTGGAGAAAAATACCGGCTGCCGTGAGGTGGGAGTTGTTGCGGGACATGTGGATGACGTTCTTATCAAAAGTCTCGAGGTACTCTTGGAACGACCGGTCTCGGACTTTTTCATAACACCGCCTTAAATCACCCAGCGCTTCAGGAAATAGGAAATGGTGCTCTTGTGGAGGGTAATCTGTGCTGCAAGTTAACGGAGGGTTCGACCTAAAGCACGACCATGGGCAATCGCCTTCTCAATATCTGGGTATACGTTTCATACTGCTTACACACACCTAACGCAACTATTATTATTTAAAAAAATAAATATATATAAGAAAAAACCGATGCAAAGTACAAGTTCTGCAAAAGTCAATAAATTTTACAGTTTACAGTGATCTACACGCTTTTACCAGCAAACGTTTAAAAAAGTCAAGCATTATTTAAAAATTAAAAAAATGTCAGCATATAAAATTATGGGAGAAATACCAAAAGTTCGTATACTTTTGATCGATACTGTATACCAACAAAGTGTATACAAAAACTACAAGAAAATATATATTACAGCTAAACAGAATCACTAAACATAATAAATAAGCAGTTCATAATGTAGCTAATAAATTTTTGAGAAGAATAGATAATAAACGATTTAGAAGACGTATGTGGTGAACTTACGACATAGAAAAGATATGAGAGAAAGAAAGCATGCCTGAAATGGTTGAATAAAAGGAAGATGTAAATAGACAAGAATAAACACAAAAAAAGCAAAAGTTAAAAAAGACAGTATTGAAATATAAACAAAAAATGTGAGACAAAAAACAGGCAAAAAGGTACAAAAGCATAATGGTTTGTTAATAACATTAGAGCAGATAAAAGTAAACTAAAAAGTTAATATCCGCTATCCAATAGAAAGCTATAGGAAGCTTTATAATCGACAATCATCAATAATTTACTAATTAAAACCACCAAACGACTATACAGAAATACTACAATTAAAATTAAAATAGACTATAAAGTAAAAAATAATTAAATAATGACGTTCAACAGGAATGCTACTTATATATTTCCTACGTTATTTAAAATATACATAAAATATGACATTCAAATAGGAATAGAAAATATGTAGGCATGACCATACCGTTTAATCATTAAACTCTGTTCACCTTTCACTTCATAGAAGGCTGAATTTTGTTAGTATTGGGTCAACGCCAGACAGTGATGAATTAGAAAGTGGTGAAAGAACGACAGCATATTTGAGTTATAAATATTTAGCTGTAAGGACAAAATAAGATGGGCGAGACAAAATAAAGATTAGAGACAAAATAATACAAGGAAAGAAATCAATAAAAAGATTGAGATATTATAAAATAAAAATATATAAGTTTATGAAGAAAATATAACAACTACAGTACAATAATAAAAAGCATACCGTTATATGGCACAGAAATGTGGAGATAAACTGAGGCAAAAAAACGACGACGACGTACTACACCAATTCTGTAAAATATCCAGACTAGGAAGAGTAAGGAACAAAACAATTAAACAACAAATTGGTCTGAAATGCACATTCGTAAAAGAAATAGAAAAACGTATCTGATATGGACACATTATAAGCATGGGGGTTACCAGAGGCAAGTTGGAAATGGAGGCCTTCAGAAAACGAAAGTGCAGAGAACTCCGGATAACTTGGGAAACCAACGTTAAGAAGACAATGAGCGCTATAAATCTACAAGAAGTGTAAGAGTTCAAGACAGAGCAAGATGGAGAAAGAATCTAGAAATCAAACAGCGTCGATAATATGATAAAATTTATTATTATAATTATAATTATTTATTATAAATATATATATATATATATATATAAATAATTAGCACAACACTAGTAATTTTCAAAAAAACAACAAATTTATAAGCATTTCTTAACTTGGTTTAAGTTAATCCGATATATAAAATAATTAAAAGAATTACAATTTTTTTTTCTTTGTTAGAAAAATAAAATGATTTTTTTACTCTTCAACAACACTTTGTAATAATTGGCCTAGAATATGATTGCAGCAGTATGTGTTGAAATTGCGTGAATATACGTTTTATTATTCTGAGAAAATAACGGACACGACTTTGTGGGGACTGGATGGGCATATGTCATTCTCAATGCTCTCCTCTATTTCATATTTTGTCGTAACAAGACGATTTGGTTTTTCCCACAGTAGTGATATTGCTGTTGTCTTCTTCGATAACACTACTTTTAAAAATTGTACACGATTTGGTTATACCTCCGTTTAAAAGTAAATACTTATGCGTGCGTGCTTCTATCAAGCCCATAAGATTTAAAAAAAATGCTGATATTTCTAGAATTTGCAAACTATTTTAATAGGTAAATACATAATAATGAACTATTTGATTTCTTTCAATAACGTAATAAAAAGTGCGTCTTCTTTAAAATGTTCTAAATTGTCTTTAAATGTTTTGTTTCATTAGAAGCTAACTTAGTCACACACTGCAACTAAAAAAGTCATGTTTATCAAGCTCTTTAAAGTTTCATAATTAATTACATAGTTCTTTTGGTCTTAAAGAGATGTCAAATTCTTTTTTTAAATTTATTATCAATCAAAACATACTGTGAGCTAATTTTTTGATTGTACATAATATTACTCAATAAGAAGTGAATATTTAGATACAAATTAAAAAAAAATTATATTATTGCATTACAAGGCCGTTTTCATTGTAGCCTTCTTTGGTAGGTTTCTTCAACTAGAGGTTGGACTGCCGCATTGGGATGAGCATCTGGTCTTCGTAGGTGCATTGTTTAGTGTAAAATTAAATCTTTTATATAAAAAACTCTGAGGTCTATATGGAAAGTGCAGTTGTTTACGTACTATGGAGCATCAGTTAACTTGTGTAGAGGTTTGGCTTATTACATAGTAATATTTCCACATTTGACGAGCCGTCTAAGTCTTATAAAGGGTGAGTGTGCTTTCGAGCGATCAGCGTGGAGATCTACCAAGTAACCAATACATTTTTTTGTTATTATGTTCAATTCCTTCCTCTGCTGTAATATGTGAGACTTTCAGATGAATTTTATGTCCAGATGTATTCTCAGGTATCGTGCTTTCGTGGACGTATTGTAATATTATTTACCTTCATCGGTAGTTACCCTTAAAGCCGTAAGGTAAATGTTACACAGACAGACTTATTTTTTACCATTTGTTGATCCAGTTACATATAGTATTTAAATGCTCTTGTAAATGGCGGGTTGCTGTTGTTGGATTTGTGTCACAACGATCGTCGGGAAAGTTTCCTGTTAGTATTAAGGGTGAAAGTAGAAAATCTGCGATATAAAGGAGATAATAGAGTAGACCGAATACACAACCTTGTGAAACATCAGACTTAAACTTTCTGTTAGGATGGGGTTGCATCAACTGATCTAACTTGAAAGATTTGATGGGCCAGTTGGGATTTTATTAATAAATAGTAATGATATGAAAATGAAATCTACTTTATAAAATAGCCCGAATGTCACACTTTGTCACATGCTTGAGGAGCGTCTATAAATACAACAGAGCAGTATTTCTTTTCTTCCAAAGTCTTATCAATAGTGTCAATGATACGATGGAACTGTTGAATTGTGGAGTGGCTCTGTCGAAAACTGGTGATATGTGAGTAGTCTTTTTAGTAATAATTGTTCGAGGAGTTTAAATAAAAAGATTAAAATAAATATGTAACGAAAATAACAAAAAAATATTAAGATTTATTAAGCAAATTTAATGATGCGAATATAAGATGTACAAAAAATACGAAAAAGACAAAACCATTCATATTTAACAAAAGAAAACTTGCAAATTGTTATTCAATTAGCACTCATAAATTGGTGTTTTTGTATTAAAAATAAATTGTCTGTTCAAAATTCCGAATGCAAATTCTTGCCAGCTAAGTTTGGGACAGCAGAACCGCCCAAAACAACAACTCAAAGTTGTTGGAAGACAGTTAAAGCTAAATAGCAACTTTGAATGTGACGCATAAAATTACAAGCCCTTTATCAAATATTTCGCAAAATCTGCGTCCCGAACTGCTGGCGATAAGCTGGGGACACGAAGAAATTTTTGGCCGGTTTTGTATACACGCCTGCTTTCCCGAGATAAAACGGACCATCTGTTGTTTTCCAACTTCTCATTACTAAACTTTGCAGTCTGCACAACCTTCGCACGCATTCTGCTGATTTACATTCACTTGAACTTTCCAACTCGTCGCTGACGCGAGTGGAGACTGCAGAGCTCACATATATTTATTGAAGTTGGCTGTGATGTGTGCTTAACCGAGTTAAGTAAACGTTTGCAAAGCCCGCGCAGCCAAATATTCAAAAATGTTAAGAGGGCCATGCTTTTGCGGGCCTCTTTTATATTTTGCGATAGACGGCAGTAGCAAATATTGGATGTTATATTAAGTAGTGCATTAATAATTGTGGATGACTACTTAATGTGCAATTTAGTATATCAAATAAAATAAACATAGGTTTTTCATATTGTAGCAGACTTAAAATATATGTAGTCAAAATAATTTCCAAGCGAAAACAGATTAAAATGATAATAAACAATTCTGATTCAAGATACACATCAAACTTTAATATAATTTTTTAAAGCCCGACAATCTAGTTTGAGTCTATAAAAATATTTTATTTGATTCTTAGTTTGCTATCAAAATCTGTGTTTCTAGAAAAGTTGTTAAAAAAATTTGGCATGCCAGCTTTTGCAATTTTGGACATATCCCTAACATATAATTTGATGTAGTAAAATTCATTTAGATTATTATTTGGTTTATCCAAATAGGCATTGAGGTAATAAATAGTTATTAATCCACACTACTATTTATTTAAATTTTGCAGATTTATTTAACAGTATAATACACAAGTAGATGATTAAATTTACAAAACATTTGTCTATAAGCATTTACATTTATTTAATAATATATGATCTCACCTTGAGCTCTTATGACCGCCTCTTGACATCGAATAAAACAATAAAGAAATGGTGTCTTTATGGACTCCATTTCATTATTCAACCAGATTACTTTAGAGGTCGGATATGCTCTCTGTACCCTCGCTTAACAATAATCATCATCAGCTTATTGCGGTCCACTGACTGCTAGACATAGGCCTTTTCTGCTTTATTAATCTACTCTATGTGCTTCTGTCTTGTAAGAATTAAAACCGTTGCTTTCTTATGAGCATCTTTATATTGTCCAGCCGTCTACGTCTTAGTTCTATTTTGCATATTTCCGTTTCTTACCTTATCTGTTAGATTTATTCCTGATATTCAGCGTTCTATGGCTCTTTGTATTATACTAAGCTTTTCGGCATAATTCTTTTTTAAAGTCACTATCTCCATACTATATGTAGCAAATGGTAACGATATACTTTTTTCTTTAACTAAAAAGGTATATGAAGATTTCTGAGGATATGATTTAATCTGCTAATAGTAGCTCAAGTTAAATCTGTGGTCCTTTTGTATGATCACGACAAGGACAGACCTATTTCAGGAAAGCAACCTTGTTCACATGAGCCTAGGTTCTTTCTCACCCACTAACACTAAGGGAATCATATCCTAACATCTTAATCCTATCCAGTCTATATTTAATCCCGTATACAACATTCTCATTTACATATCTATGTGATTGCGCAGTGATATTTCAAAGATTTTTTATTTGTGAAAGATTAGGTGATCGCGACAACCATGTGATAGTTTCACTCGGTTTTATTGAAGCAAGAGTAATGTGTTACATGTTACATTTGATTGAGCGTTATCTTGTTGAAAGATATAAGCTTCGATATAGGTCTAACATAATGTTGTCTTTAATTCTGACTATAGGTGACCTGTTTTAGCTGGTAGTTCCCCACACCTTAATACCCATAGTTAGAATTGTATGCTTCATGTGAATCCTTACTCCGTTTACCCGCGTCTATAGTTAATATCCGACCATCTTATTGTTTTAAACAAAATCTGAATTTATTAAATAAAACAATTTTACAACATGTGTCCATATACGTCCTTTTCTTGCCGATTTTAACCTCCATTGGCGGTGCAGAGAAGTCAGTGGTAATCAAAAGAAAAGATGTCGTGCTGTTAGTACTGTTGGGAGTAATAGACATCAGACAGAGGAAGTAGACAACCGAATCCGTGTAATAGTCTATCAGTGTTGTGCGAGGATATTTGAAGTCGCGCTGTGGTCTGTAACCGCACACCTCTGAAGATTATGATCCTACCGTTTGATTGTCCTGCGTACTGCTCCAGACCTCTGTCTTGGCTAATAAGTAACTTATTTTACCCATATTAGTGCCACAGTACTTCAATGGCAACAAATTCTTTGGCCTAGTTCTCGTAAAGAAACACATTTCTTTATGTAACCCATCAATACGTCCTCTTCCAAATAAAATAATTTGTTTATAATATACGCTTTGTCGATTACGAAGCATTCGTACATCATACAAATCACTCGTGACAAATTTAAATCCTTGAAAACATTAGTATGCCTATTTTACCTGAGATGTTACTACTTTCCACAAATATCATGTATTAAAAGAAATGGCATTACTAAATATTGAACAGATACAAGCATGTGGCTCTTAAACTGTAAACGTTTTCTGATTATAGTATGGGTTAATTTAATATAAAAGTTCTAACTCAATATAATTTGTTTTAAAAATGCTACAATTCTAAAAAATAGGTATAAAGTAGTAAGGGTCTTTAGTACTTTCTCCTAGAATCCTATTTGACTGATAGATAGATATTATTAAATTAAGCACAATAATTAAACATTTCACTACCACAAAATCTTCTCCCCAAGGTAGCGTTTTTAAATCGTTTTTGTACTATACAAAGTCGACGTCCCCATTAGCAAAAGTACCGTATTGTCGACATTCACGAACGATGTGCGATATTAACATCAAACGAAGACTCATTATTTAATTTACAACAATTTAAACCATGTAAACAAAGAGAAGTTAACGCAAGGTACATTCATTGACAAACGCAATAAATATCCCCACATATGTATAAATAATAGCCCTACACCTACTAATACAAAAGTAAAACATTTGGGTCTCCACCTAAACTAACGACTGACGTGGGGAACTCATATCAATATAAAGGAAATACAAATAAAATTAAAACTGAAACAATCATACTGGCTGCTTGAAAGACGCTCTCAATTGCCATTCGAAAAGAAAGTGCTATTTATAAAATCACAATCAAATCAATCATGGCGTCCAATCGTGGAACTGCGCAAAATCCTCAAATCCCAAATTTTGCAAAGGATTCAATCAACGATTTTAAGAATTATAGTCGATTCTTCTTGGTATATAAGCAACTAAGTGTTGCACATGAACCTATAAATCCCTTATATAACTGAATAAATACGTAATCTAACAAAAAAATACCACAAAAAGCTATTGGAACGGGAAAACTCAAATCCAAAAATTCTTAGAAGAGCTGTAGGAAATCAGAAGACGAAACCGAAATAGCCTAACAACCTGAAGCACCGTCAGTGTATGGTTTCTTAAATTTACTCAAGTCTAACTTACTCAACCAATGTATTTATTATCTCACCTAAACAACCACAAACGCGTTATCCTATTGCAATAAAGAAGAAAATTATAAAAAAAATAAAGAGAAAAATCTGGCAGAACTTCAGGTATCCATGACAAAAGAAAATATAATTAAGCTTTATCAAAATTGAAAACACACGTAATAGTCGCAAAAATAAGAGCTTTCAAAAATTTTTTACAAAACTAAGCCTAATAGAGGACAGCAATTATTTTCTTTGGAAGACAATAAAAAGAATACAAAATCAAAATCAACCAATCCCCCCACCCCTAAAGAAAACAAATAGTTTATGGGCGTAATCTGACTTAGAAAAGTCGATCTGTTTGTTCAGCATCTAGTAAATGTTATTCAACGTATTCTATCTCAAATAACCGTCGATAAGGAAATAGAAATACAGAATTTTTTAGATATTCGACACTTGCTCTTCTCATAGAAATATACACAGTTAGAAAAGTCAAGGGGCTTATTAAATACTAGCTAAACCCAAGTCACAGAAAAATTAAAACCCTAGTGATGCTGACAATGTTATATAATGCTGTGCTGGGGCTGCCTTACTTTCCAGTACATTGGGAAGTAGCACAGTTAATACTAATTTCCAAACTCGGAAAACCTCCAGACGAAGCTGGTGTCTATGGGCCAGTTAGTCTATTACCCATCTTAAGTAAACTACTGGAAAAATTATTGGACAGAAGACTAACCCCGATTTTAGAATAATACAAAATTATCCCCGATTAATTCGGTTTCTGTGCTAATTTTTACCATTCAGCAGGACTACGGATCGTAGACACAATTAATCAGGCTTTGGAAGAAAAACAATACTGTACAGCTACCTATCTAGATGACAGTCAGGCCTTCGACAAAGTTTGGTACACAGGCATATTTAAAGCATTCTTAACACACCCTTTCTATATTATCTTCAAATCCTATCTAGAAAAACTATACCTTTAGGTAAAATTTAGACAAGACCAAACAAAGTTACACCAACTAAATCAGGCGTCCACAGGGCAGTGTACTTGGTCCCATCTTGTATCTAATTTTCACAGCAGATTTACAAACTAATCTAAACTCACTCGCTGCTACTTTTGCTGACGACAAAGTAATTATGGTGAAATATAGGGATTCCTTTGTTGCCATAATTCCTACAACAGAGGCTCTAGACAAAGTAATACAATTGACCAAAAAAAATAGCGTGTCAAACTAAACAAAGCAAATTCTTTAACACGTCATTTACAAAATGCAGAGAAACATCTCCAGCAGTCCTTGTAAACAATTTTTCACTAACATAATTGACATATGTTAAATACTTAGGCCTGCAGCTTGACAAGAGTTTGACCTGGAGTTCCATGTCTGGAAAAAAGGAAAGCAGCTTGGTATAAAATATCGTAAATACTATTGGCTTCTTCGTAGAAAACCCAAACTATCGTTAAACAACAAGTTCTTTGCATATAACATGGTCTTTAAACCCATCTGGACCTACGGCGTCCAGCTATACGGTACAACAGCTAACACCAACATCCAAGATTTCAATGTAAAGTGCTACGTGTTATTTGTGATGCGGCCTACTTTATACGAAACGCAGACTTTTACCTGACTTAAAATTTGACACGGTTAAATACGTAACAAGGAAGTTCAGTGAAAAATACCTAAGCAACCTAGAACATCATTCTAACGCGTTAGCTTTGAACCTACTAAACAACAGTGCACACATTTAAAGGCTACATAGACTGAAACCGTTAGAATGGCGGTCGTCTAAGGTGCGGTGTTTGCCACATCGCCCTGCATCAACGATGGTGCGCGATGACCGGGCTAAGAGAGCGAACATACGAGAGTTTTAACCTCTTAGTTCGCAGGTCGGGGAATTATAGCCGTGAAAAAATAGTCTTTTTAATAAGTAGGTTCGAAGTATGCGGTTGTTATTAAAAATTTATCATAATACAAAAGTATTGATTTTTTTGTCCTTACAAACATATTTTTTAATAAAGGAAACTATAAAGAAATAACAAATGTTACTGTGTTTGCTAGGCTCTCAACAGAATAGGCGCTTCAAACGACATACAATGTCCTATTCCATTCACCCACAGACAAACACGTAATACCAATTTTTTATCCTGGTTCTCTACCACAGACAATACAGCATGTTTTCTTACAAATAATGTAATCTAATACTTCACACAGCAAATAAAAACTCTTCACAAATGTAGCAAAACTTTTTGAGTTGTTTAAACATTTTAGGGATATTTTCTGAATAACTATAACAATAAAAATCAACTTCGGCTATTGCGACGCAATTCTCATGAAAACGCTACACATGGTAATGAAGTATTTAAAGGCAACTATACTAAAGGTGAACTTATTAAGCAAAAATTTACATAACATTTGTTAGGATTTAATTTAAAATAAAGTTATGAAAATGTTACGGTAAGTGCAATAGATTGGTAATTTATATATATTTATGAGTATGCGAATCTTATACAAGCAGTTTTAAACGACATATGGTATTAGTTATAACATCAACATAATTTAAAATATTTTAACTAAGACACACAATGTTATTATTCTAGAAAAAGTCATCCAAATAACGATAGAATGCGGATATAATAGCGACTATGTATTTGTATATATTACATATATCTACATTTCACATTTGGCAACGTGATATTAAATAAGAAATAAAAAAGAAACAAAAGTACTAAAGTTTAAAAATTATAACTTTAGTTAAAATAAAAGTAAAATTATTAGTAAAAAATTTATAATTTAAAAAATATAAAAATAATTAAATAATTCAATTACTAATACCTAAAGTGAAAACGGTTAAAAAAATTTAAATACGTAGAACCTGTTACCTACATAAAATAAAAGTACGTGGCGTAAAAAAAACTTTAACAACATAAAATTTTAAAATAGAAAATTGCATGTACAGATTAAAAGTGTAGTTTAAAAAAATCAACATACTGATACTATTGAAAGGGAAACGAAAATACCATCATCAAAGTAAATGGAAAAAAGAGAGATTTTTAAAATTATAAAAATTTATATGACTTCTATAGCGCCAACGTGGTTGAGCTGCTTGACTGCAATGCGGACAGATCCAGATTCATTTTCGGAGCTCTCTAATGCCTGGCGGGTGACCTGTTGAGTCACAAAAAAATTAAGTACTTGACGTTTATTTCGAACAAGGGGTAATAATGGCGGTCGTCTAAGGCGCGGTGCTTGCCACATCGCCCCGCATCAGAAATGGTGCGCGGCAACCAGGTAGATAAAGCGAATATATGAGAGCCTCCATCTCTCAGTTCAGAAGCCGAACTCGTAGGCACAGTGTAGAGTCATGCCATGTTACATATAATATTATAAATTGTAATTTATTCAAAAAACATATTTTCAGTGATCTCAAATTGCAAAACATAAGCTAATTTTGTTTTAATAATATAATATATATTATTTCCTGCAGTGGTAATTAAAAGATTAGCTAAAACAAAATTTAATTTGAATATAATTCCTACTTATATCTTTACAGATTACTACTAGATCATGCAGCTTGTTTAAGTGAAAAAGTCAATAAATGGGTTAACTGGTGACGGGAAAACACAAACTGTTTTTAACAATAATTTTCAATTGTACTCTACCTTTAACATTTGTTGGTTTTGAATTCCACTGTGTATTTTGATTTTGTAGTTGTGTTAACCAATGAGATGATTAAGAAAGATAATAAGATTTTCTTAAACCACTTTTATATTTATAGAGGACAATAATTATAGGCTTCTTATGTAACTGTAGTTAGTTATAAGTTCAATAATAATGGCGTTCTAATATGAGCTGCTGCATTAAGCAAAACATAAGCGATATAGTTAGTAGAATGCCCGTCTACGAGTATTATATATCTTAAGACTGAGTTATTAAAATAAAGTTGATGTTCATTATTATTATCGTTTCATTAGCCATAGATATTTTATTTGAGTTTTAAAATTACGATATTATTAGTTGCTGATATATAATGTTTATGATCTATTAGCAACAATTTGGACATAAATGTTATTTTGTTAACCTAGAAGTGATAAGTAACAATTTCTTGTTATTTTTTTAAGTATAGGCAACATAATTCCTTATAATATGCAACACCTACACAGTTTTCGTTTGACTTCTTTATTTGTTTTTACTATCGGATGAGGTACATTGTTTATTCGTAAACTTAATACGAAATAAGTAACGATTACAAACAAAAAACTTACTTTACATTAAAGTACTAATAAGAAAGTGCTAAAAAAATAAATAACAATACATATCTCTAATTTAATATGTATTGATTTCTTTGTTAATATATTGTTAATAAGCACATTTATACACGTTTTATAATCGTAGATAGAATAGCACCCGGTGAGACAACTTACTTATAAATTTTTTAACTTATTATTTGTCTACTAGTTATCCTAGAAAATTAACACTGTGTTTCCTTTTTTAAATTACAAAATTAAATTAATACAGGGTCCGGCACAACAATCTCTCCTTTTCTAAGTATAAATAAAAAGAAGAGCATAAGTTAAGTTCAATGTTTTATTGCACCATCACTCAAGACAATACTTGTGATTTAGTCAGCAACCAGCTTTGAAGATGATATTATCTAAATGTGTTTCCACAGGAGCGACACATTCTTCCAGCCTCATTTCATAGTTTCGCATTTTTTTCCGAGTCACGTCCACTGGTATTGCTGCGAACGCGTTACGAATAGCATCCTTTAATATTTGAAAATCATAACGAAACAGGCCATGTGATGTTGCCATGTAATGAGATAAGACGGCTTAGAAGTATTTGTTTCAAGACTTCGAGACAAGTTCTCTCCGTCTGTGCGATAACGCCGTCTTGTTGGAACCACAGTGCCGCGTTTCCATGTTTGTTGAGTCTGGGTTTCATAAAATGTGTAACACCTCAAAATAGCCGATAGATGTGACGGTCACCGCGCGTGATGCTTCCTCAAAAAATACGCCGCTATTAGACCAAATTCCTTAACAACGCACACAACAGTTACACACTGACTGTGGGGAAGTCGTACATGCCCAATACCTAATATTCTGCTTATTGACGCAGCCATATAAATTAAATTAAGCTTTATTACTACTGAGCATAACAGCATCTACTGGAACATCAACAAGTCCTCGCAAGCGTACCAGTCACGTTTTTTAAGTTTCTGGGCCATATTTGGTTTGTATGGATAAAACATAAGATTACAACGTAGAATTGTTTGCAGGCGAGGACATGTTTAGAGGCGGAACATTGTGGCGATGTGACAGTAGCCTGGCTCACTGTTGCGATATTCTCGGGTGTCCGAACGCTACGAGGTTAACGAGCGATTTCCATTTTAATGCTGAATCAGTTCTGTAAAAAACTGTGTACGTACAACATGATGATTTTCCTAGTTGGAACACTTCCTTGATGATCTATCACAATCACACAATCACTATCTTTGTCTAACACAAATGCATGGTGTTCCCCACTTTACCCGATAAAATAGAATACCTTCCACTGGTCAGGTATGTATGACTAGAGCGCCCTTTATCTATATATTGCGCGCGGTGATCAATTCAAAAAGAAGTTGTAATTTTGGAGGAAGAAAAGAAACAAAGTTTGAATGAGATGCTTTTTTTGGAAGAACTGCGGTGAACGAAAATAATGCTATCACTTAGAATTACAGTATAATACAACTTATTTTCTATTTTTCTTCTCTAAACGCTTTGTTACTTCTTCAAAAATATTCGGGAGAAAAAATATTGCAAATAATATTTTAGAAAAATATGACTTCTAAAACATGTAAAGGATAAAAATAAAATACTATTGAAATATCAAAGTATATTAAGAATTATACCCTATCTGCCCCTAAAGATGTATTTGAATATTGTATATAGAAGCTCAGGTAAAATTATATGAGTGGATATCCGATTACATTAGTAATTATAAAACACTTACTATTGTGGTTCTTAGCAATGGTGTAAGGATTACAGTTAACCATTTATAATTTATAATTTACTATTTATAAATTACAATTTATTCTTACTATAAAGTTTCTCCATTTCTTTCTATCTTGTACTAATATCTCTGTTTCCGTTCGCGTTTTACCTGTCTTCTGTCGTTTTCTATTGCATCTCCTTTGATTTTCCTCCCTTTTTCTTTCAAAGAGTTGCTTTTCTATTGTACTTTTATATTCAAAAGAACTAAAGCTGCTAGTGTGTATTTACAAACAACAAATTTACAGATATTAGTATTACAAGTAAAATTACTATAAGTGATTGAGAAGTATGAGAACACAGGTAGCCTGTCAAATGAATACTTTTACATTATTTACTACATTCGTATTTCAAACGTCATTCATCTTTATTTTGCCAATGGTCTTCACTTAGCTCTCGTCTTTTTATTGCTTTTTTTGTGCCCTTGTGCCCAAGAGGTCACTGGCCGACCTCCTCTTTTTCTGTTTAGGATCTAATTCCAAACTGTTGGGTAACCTGGCTATAAGAATAATAAAAACAATCTTTTTCCACTAGCTTTTCACTGCGTTGTTTCATTTGAAGTTTTAAGGCTGTAGTCTATCATGTTTTTTGCATTTTTATGGATAATTGTATTACAGGCCAATTTTGCCTTAACTTACTATCTGGAACCAGACACTTTAGTTTGTGGGTGTACTTTTCATAGCTAGGCAGTGGTCCTCAACTAAGAGGCTATCTTTTTTCCGCTTTTTCTTGGCGTTGGAAGGTATTGATTATCTTCTTCTATTAGAACCGTTGACCCTATTTTTTCTTTAACCGTAGGTAAAGTCTTTACCGGGTGATATCAGCTTATCAGTGATACTATCTGATTCCTTTTCTCTGAAGTTGTTAATTTTCACTTTTTTCGTTTTATAGCTTGGCTTGGAATAGGATTTGGGAGGTTTATTATTAACAACTTACTTGATATAAATTATGAGTTGATTTTAAAACAAATACCCCAGATTGATAGAAAATAATTTAAATAACAAGTTTATCAAACAAAAGCATTTTTTAATTAGTACATAAAAATTCGACAAACAGTGTACAACAGTACAGTTATCTCTAGTGACACAAGAATCTTCCAAGAGCCAAGAAGTTGTATGTTATCGTGTTCCAGTTTGATCTATAAAACACATTTTGTTTTTTAGTTGTAAAATTAGTTATTTTAAATATTACACAATTTAGAAGTGTAACGGTTTATACAGTGCAATTGTTCTACAATATTTGTTTATTTTTACAAAAAAAATTAAACTTATTGCAGATTACAATGACTAATAAATTTGCGTATATGCTATAAATACAGGATTAATAATTGCAGCATATAACTTTACTAAATGCAATTTTATGTAACCAGAATTGTTTATGTATTAGGCGTGTGTAGAGGCGTACGAGCTGTGCTCAATCTCGAATGTGTATAATTGAATTTGAACTGAAGATATATTCATATAATTGGAGTGTTCATAATTGGCTACATATCATATCTAGGCTTACTACAACGGCAACATAAATTAAAAATAGTTAATAGCGTAGCTATAAAATTTAAGTACGTACTGCTTGCTTGAATTATAATTTACAAATGCTAAATGAGTTAGAAACTTAAATAACACACACGTAAAAGTGATTGTAATGCTTTAAGACATAAATACAGATTAAATTACAGTAGATGAATATTATTAGTTTAGTATATAAAACAAAATTGCGTACTACTCATATATGTACCTATTTAACATAGTAATGATTAAAGCCACTTCAAGAAAGTAACTTTTTCTGTAAAATATACTTGTAAGATCACATTTTAACGTGCTTGCTATGAACTAGGAAGTCAAGAAGTGGTTTTCATTTTAAACAGAATTAATTTTCACATTATGCGACTCGGCAGAACGTAGCAGAAAGCTATAAAAATTTAAAAAAACAGATTCTTTAAACCCTTTCAAATGCTCTGTTTTTATAAAATAAGTCGAAATTAGTAAGTAGTTGCATAAATTGTAGTACTAATAATTATAAATTTATGTCTTACAAGTTCTATTTAAAAATTATTATTAACTAATGCTTTTTTAATCTACTAATCTTAAACTTTAAATTACAAGTTATATTGTACTGCCAGTCGATTTTTTACTATTTTTTATTGTATGTTTTACTGATATTCAATCTGTTATAGAGGTTTAAGTGGTACCAAAAGTAAATATTCTAACGCTTTACAATAACTAAAAAAATTATACAAAATAAAGAAAACTTTTTGTTTAACTTTAAGACGATTTATTGTAGTTTTTTAGCTATTTTGTCTATTAGAGACGATACGGTTAATAAAAAATTGTTGGAGAATTTGAAAACGTGTTTGTTTTAAAATTGTTTTAGAACAATTACATGCCTTTATAATTAGCACCAAAAGTTGTCTAAATTTCTTCAAGGTCAATTGGGAATACCATCTAATGTAAGTTTAGTTTAATTTTTAAATTTAGTTGCTAGGGGTGATTCTCCAATTCTCCTTAAATATAATAATATAGTAATTAAAGTAAACACTTTGAAAAACCAACGTTTTTCAGGAAATTAACAACTGGGAACTGTACAAGTCAATTTATATGATTAATGTTATTTTCTTCTTTTTAGCACGTGAAATGTTTTGCAATATAATTTAATAAAACAGTATTTGCGTTGCCGGAAGGTTTATTAATAAACTCAGACATATATCATACTGCTACTTATAACTATTTTTGTAATAGAACTAAAATAACAAATCTAATGGCAAAAAAACATTCACGAAAACAAATTTAAATTTAGCAAAGTGCTCAAATATTTTCAGGACAAATTCGCACATCAAAAATTTAGTAACAACTATCCAGATATCAGCACAATACTTTTTGTACAGAAAAGTATTTTATTCTTAATAAGTCACGATAATGTAATAAACTAATATTTTTTTATTGTATAAGTGTGTTATTTATACTACTTTGGTTATTCTTAACTATTTAATAACCTATAAATGAGGTATAAAAATTTTAGAACAAAGGTGTATAATATAGGAGTAATTTTTTATGTTCATTTAGTTTGTTACGTTATACATTTATACATAATTATTTTATTTTGACACGTTTAAGTATCAATGAGGTTTTCCATACGTGATAAATTTCCATACGTAATAATGCTTCAACCATACCAGCTGAATTATTTTTTATTTTTAGATCGCTGATTTCTTGATTATTATGGTTTAATGATTAAATTTGCTATAGTTATTTTTAATTATAAAAGAAAACATAAAAGGGTCGTTAAATAATAATCGTACATTTTTCAATAAATAAAATGTGTCTGTAATAATATCAATAATACATTATTTAATTACCTATATTTTATTTTCTAGTAGTCAATATTTTCAAAAATTATCTGTTTCTTTTAGATGTGATTTTTAACTATAAAATGGATCGTTTCAGTTTTAATCACTTTTATCTTGGTCAGCAACTATTTTCCAAATAGGAATTTTTAAGAACATTAAAACAGTCAATATTATACGCTTAAGTAAAATATCGCTTTTCTACTGTTCATATATGCTTTCTTTTATTGTGTGTAACATTAGAAAGTAACATGTGGTTTTGTATCAATAAATTCAATAAAAACTTATTTACCAACTCTAATTTAATATATGTAATTCGAGCAAAATGGCAACGTAACATAAAAAACAGACGAAGATTCAGCCAATTAAACAATAAACTCGAAAACAAACTAAAGTCTGCCGGTAACGAATCCTTCTAAACCTACCTTGAATCATTATGGACTGTCACCAAGAGACCCCCAAATACAAAACCACCTATCCGTGATCAAAATAATGTTGTGGCTGAGATCGGATAAAAAAGGCGAAGCATTCGCAGACCACTTGCAGATGTGTTCAAACCAAACTCTAGCGAAGTAGACGAGGAAACAGAGGAAGATCTACAATTACCCCTACAGATGTCTCTACCAATACGCAAGATTACCACCAAAGAAATCAAAGACGAAATTAAATGCCTGAAAAACAAAAAAGCTCCAGGTCTAGATCTAATAACCACATCAATTTTCAAACGATTACCTGACCACGGAATCAAATTCCTACAAATATGTTTAATTCAAATTTGCACAAATACTTCTTATCCGCAAGCCTGGGAAACTCCCCAATGAAATTACTTCATACCGCCTAATCAGCTTACTCCTGGTAGTGTCCAAGTTTCTGGAGAAATTGATGCTAAATCGCATCAATAAAGACTTGTTACAAGAAACATGGCTGCAATCACCAGTTTGGTTTTAGGTAGCAACACTCGACAATCCAACAGTGCCACCACCTCACAAACACAATCCACACCGCTTTACAAAACAAAGTCTTCTGCTCCGCAGTCTTTCTAGACGATGAGTCAAGCTTTCGATAGAGTGTGGGACAGAGGACTACTATATAAAATCAAGAAACTTATTTCCCATGAATACTACCGGTTACTACAATCGTACCCTACATGCAGAAACTTTCAAACCAAAATTGGCAACAAAGTATTCCAAATCCCAAAGAAATAGAAGCAGGAGTTCCCCAGGGAAGTGTCCTGGAACCTATGGTATATCTATTATTTACTTCGGACATATAACAGATCATACGGAAATAGGTACATTCGCCGATGGCACGGCGATTCTGGCATGCCACAAAAATCCCACGACCGCTTCAGCAGTACTACAAACTCATCTAAACCAAATCGAACAATGGCTGTTTAACTGGAGGATCAAGGTAAACGAGAACAAATCTACGTACGTCACCTTCACGATTAAACACCAAGAATGTCCACCAGTCACTCTCAACAACAAGCACATTCCCCTGTCAAACAGATTCAAATACCTAGGACTTTACATTGACAGAAGATTGACTTGGGAAACCCATGTTACTAAGAAACAAAAGAAAATGGAAATCAGACTAAAAAATGTACTAGTTCATCGAAAAAAACTCTTTGCTATCACTAGCTAATAAACTCCTATTATACAAGACTATTAATCGACCCATCTGAACCTATGGGTGTCAACTATGGGGCTGCAGAAGTAAATCAAACATCAAAATTATTTCACGTTTTCAGTCCAAAATAATTTGCAATATGGCAACCGCTCCATTGTTTGTGATCAACCAAATACTCCATTCTGACTTTAACATTCCATATGTGAGTGAGGTAATCAAACAGTACGCCACTAAGCACCAATCAACATTAGAACTCCACCCAAACAAAACCATCGCACCACTAAACGGAGATCCTCCTCTTATACGTCTTAAAAACAAATGGCCAAAAGACAACTAAATAACAGTGAAGTGACTCTACTGGAAGTCGCTTATCCCCGTCTAGTTAATAGATACTATTAGCTCATAGAATATACTAATATTCTGATTGCTAATCAAATAAAGATATTAATTAAAAAAATAGATATTCTCCTGACTTAAAAATAACGAATAAGTACATTTTTGATCTAACATTCGTAAAATAAAAGTGGTTGTAATACCAGCCAATCGAGCACAAATACTTTGGTATCAAAATAATTGTTAAATCTGTCCTCCAAGTATTTCTTTTATTACTTTAAACGAGAGAGTGTGTGAAGTATAACTCAAGGTAAAGCCTCAATTTTTTATCGAGCTCGGTAGACGTATGATTGGATTGGAACTTTGCCTTTGTACAAAAGTTGACAGAAGCAATTTTAGTAACCATTAATCGAATTTCATCAGCAACAAGGCGGCAAACAATGCTGGTCTTTGGACAACGCTGATGACCTTCATCTTCAGCTCCTTCTCGTTTTTTTTTTAAGAATTGTTTATGCTGCGCATACAATTGAGTTTTCTGAAGGGTGGTGTCTTCAAACTGCGTCTCAAGTTTTTTTAAAAAATCTTAATAGGGTTTGCTCCTTATCTCGCGAGAAACTTAATAATAATCGGTTAAGTAACGGGCGGGGTATTCTTTCTTTTGACATCGTGATTTTGATTAAAAAAGCACTAATGCGATATATTTTATAGAGAAATTATTTTCAACCATCCCTACCTGCATCACTCGAAAGTCGTGTCGTTTCTCTTTAAGCCCACGGAGTGTAAAAAATGTATTTCAGTTTGCATTTGATTCACCCAAGCATTACCAAAACTTATCAATGCCACACTGAAGAAAGACATTGAAAGATTGGTGTTCTAGTAACAATTTTAAATTTATATATATATATATAGGTTAAGGATTTGTTGGAATATCCATTTTGCAGAAGGGTGGTGCTAATGGATTTAATTTCTGTTTGACGATCCATCAGACTTTCCGATACGAAATATCGCCAAACAGAAATTGAATCTATTACCACCACCCTACTGCAAAATGGATATTCCAACAAATCCTTAACCAATATAATCAAAAATATAAATAAAAACACTAACTCTCAATCCCAAAACCCTCCTGACCAACAAAAAAGCATTCCTACCTTACATCAGAGGCATCACCGATAGAATAAGCCGCATACTAATGCGGAAAAATATCCGCACGGTCTTTACGACCAATAATCAAATATCTGGGCTTATTCGCTCAGCAAAGGATCACTGCCCCAATGAATCCCAAGCAGTGCATGAAATACCTTGTGGGGACTGCCAAAGGACCTACCTAGGTCAAACAAATCGGCAAATATCTAGTCGAATATACGCGCATTCTCTGGTCGTACGGAAAGGCGATAATGGTGCGGCACTTTCCCCAACCCAACGCATCTCCCGTTAAACAAACTTTCACTTCCAGCCCTATAAAAGATCAAGCAGGTCACACGAAAACTCAGTCTTATTCAAAGACTTATAGCTCTCCTTGGGGAGTAGGCAGTTTGAGACCCCGAGTGAAGAGCTAACCTCTTGAAAATGCGATCTAAGACGATGCCGAAACGTCGAGGATTTTCTCAAAATCGACGCGGTCAGAGTTTACCGTCAGGACTTTCTTAAAGAAGTGGGGCACCATCATAGAGGCGGGAAAATTGGTACACGTGATGTCAAAGGTATTTTGGTTGATCCAACGTTCATATGCAGATTCTGCTTTGAGATAAAAGTTTTTTCGTCTGAAAAGAATCTTTGAAAACTAGCGCTATCGTGCTTGTTGTTCAATAGTTTGTTGTGCCTCTTATTTTTTTCAGTTAATGTTTGGCGATTTCTCAGGACGAAACACTTGTAGTGCAAGTCTTGGTGCTCTGCTATATTGATCGTCAATCTCGACTCCACCATTTTTTGCCAGGTTAGCCATGTTTTCCCAGTATCTTGATTGATCTTTTTTTTTCAATTCGTGGACAAATTTATCACTTTTCTTACAATCATATTATTTGCCATGAGTTTCGATGTCGGCGATTTTCCAGCACGAAGGAATTTGAGTAGAGCAGCTCTGAGGTGATATTATCGACTCATTTTGTTGACAATCCTAGATTGTTGATCATATAAAGCTAATTAGTTGTGTTACCAAATAGTGGATTGTACGTGGATATGTGCATGAGACGACCTTCTGGCTTTTTCATAAACGTTTAAATCCTACATAAGACATATTATTTAAGCGATTCATTTTTCTCATAGTAGTTGAAATTGTATGGCTGTAATCTCTTATTACTTATTTGACTAATATACTACACTCATATCTAAG
Source organism: Sinelater perroti (assembly GCA_036346155.1). Taxonomy (NCBI): domain Eukaryota; kingdom Metazoa; phylum Arthropoda; class Insecta; order Coleoptera; family Elateridae; genus Sinelater; species Sinelater perroti. The sequence goes on along the minus strand of JARFIY010000001.1, from coordinate 5,497,963 downwards.
TTTGTCTAACAACAAGTTATTCTTGTGTAAAGCTTTCTGAATACGGAATTAATTCAGACAAATATATGAAACAAGTAAATATTTTAAAGTTTTAATCAATATATTACTTTTATTTTTTGTTTTCGCTCGTATAATTAACGAAATTATAAGTTGTAAAACAGAAGTAGAGTATAAAATAAATGAACATAATAAAGTGTTAGGTTTCCGAAAATTTCCCACGAAATTAAAAGCGATCTCGATCAGCAAATCGTAATTTAACGTAACGGCACACGACAAAAATTAATGGCATTTCCGTACTAATACTTTGTTAGCAAAGAAAAATATTATTCTCTTAAATTGAAGTATGGATCACTAGGGTAATTAGCCACAACCAATAAAAAAGCCTTAAATTATTCTACTTTTGACTAAGATACAAATAGAGCGCACAGGATTGGCGAAAATTAAATATAACCTTTTGAAAAGCATTTATAAAGTAAATTCATTTTATTTGTTACAATAAAAAAAACTCTGAACATAGGAATATATAAACTGACTTTTTAACGGTTTTTTTATGATTATTCCTGTTATCGGTTGAATGCTGGAGTGCCAATTTACTGTTTGCCACTGCAGGAAGACGTAAAGATTCGCTTGAAGCAATAATTGCCGAGTAGCGAGGACTCGTGGAACATCTCACAACTCAGTTTCGATTAGATTTCCTAACGTAAGCAAGCACAAAAGCGGTAAGATTGTGTCTATTCAATTTTTCGGCTTGTACTAACATCAACCAAGTGGCGTTCAGTCTTAATTTAACAACATAATTCAGTTCAAGTAATAACTGAAAACGCAATTACTAGCACAGCACAGAAAATGTAAGCAATCTAGTAAGGCAAAATACTGTATATATAATTTACTTTTATTATTCCTTTTTTAAAGTTTTTGACATTGAAGATAAGTAAATCTAAGGTTAACAAACTTGAATGACATTAAGTTAAAAATTACACAGACTACATATTTATAAAACTTTACGTACAATTGTAAATTTTAATTTATGTAAATACGCTAACCGATTTAATAAGAAGAATGAGAAGGGAATAGTTAGCAGACCTGTATTTTTTTTAGAGTTCTATTTGCTGGAGGGGATCTTATCAAGCTATAATGCAAGATTTGTAACTAATATATTTTAAGTTAACTTATTAACTTATAGATTATAATGTACTCTAATTGCTAATTTATATTGAATATGAAAATCAGAGATTAACACATCCCTGCCATCTAATAAGTCTCTATACAAACTTATGCTCTTAGGCAGAGCAAATCATTAAAAACTACAAACCAATAAATACCTAAAGCAGCAAATACTGGCAAACATCAAGAAACAATAGAAAACAAAACTTATAGCGATAACATAAATTTGGCAACCGTAAGCAATAAAGACAGTCAAGAAGGTCCGATAAACAGAAAACACTAATGGCAACGATTAAAAAAAGGAAACGAAATTCAAAGCCAACCCTTTTCATACACAGTCTAACTAAAAATTACTTTAAACAGATATAAAGTACTTTCTAATGTAGAAACTAACAGTAGGAACCTTGAACACGGCTACAGTAATCAATGAAAGTTATAATTAGATTTTTGGCAGTATCAGCTCCATTGCAGAGAAAGAAACAATATTACATTATAGCATTGGCCAATAACACAGTCAAAATCAGCACCTCAAATTTAGACTCGTACAAAAAATGTATGGCAAAACTTAGCGACAATATATATCATACCTATCAGCTCGAGAAAGAAAAGACACACAGAGTAGTTATTGACAATCTCTATCACATCATTCCCGACGTAACTTATTTCAGATGAGCTAAAACTGCGTTGGAAGGCAAAGTATGTAATATCATAAATACACGTACACTACTACTGTTTATGGTTGACTAAGAGCCTAACGAAAATAACAAAAAGATATATCTTTTTACTTCAATGCAAAATTTACAATCTATTCAATAACTGAACAATAAGTAAATATGTTAAAAGTCGTAATGTTTGTACAAGTACACAGTCAAGACCTGAACGAAGTAAATATCCATGAATGCCACTCCTAATAATAAAATGTTAATATTAATTCTTTGGTGTTTAACTAAACTTTACTTTATGCACTAGCACTACAGAAATAAGTCTGTTTGATGTTCCCGGTTCAGTCTTTCTCTTACTCTACTATTATTAAGTAAGTTGACCGCCAAATAATTTGAGCGGGTTTCTAGTTCTTTTTGATATTTCCTGCTTATTTCATGTACCTCTTCTTCAACTATTGTCATGGCCAAATCGCTATATAGAGTTATAATTAGTATACGCAATACCTTGGATTAATATCTTTGTAGGATCTCAATATTTGAGTTTTTGGCTGTACCACAGAGTGGTATCTTGTACGTCCGTATGGACTTTAATATGTATTTATATACAAGCAGTTTATTTTTGAGTGACATACTTGAGTTTCTACCTATTAGCTAGTTCAATTTAGCGAGTTTTAGATTAAGTTGTTTCCGCTTGTACCAAACATGCATTTTCTACGTTAAGACGTCTATCTAAGCGTATGTACAGCTATTTAACACTATTTCCCAGTATTAATCCTTGGCTGTTTAACATTACAGATAGATACGTTTATCGACTCACTGTAAAGGTAATTTGAACAGATTTACTTTCGTTTGTCATAGGCAATTTCTTGGGTCAAGTCTAAGTTTCATTTAACTGTTCTTGAAGATTTATGTTGATGGCTTGTAAAGCGGTATTATTTGCGTAGGTTGCAATTTGGGTGTTTTCGGTCACTGGTAGATCTGCAATATATATAGCGTACAGGATATATGGGATGAAGTAAAGTTTTTTTTGAACTAGAATTTTAGCATAAAAGATCTATTGCTAAGGTATGATTTTACTATGCCATAAATAGAATAAATTGTCTTATTTTATAAAGTAAGCCCTGATGACATACTTTATCAAAGCTTATGGTTTATGGCTTATGGCTTATGTCTAACATAGCTATGGTACAGTACCATTTTTCTTCTACTATTTTATGCATATTATTAACTATTCTGTAGACCTGCTCTATGGTGCTATATTTTTGCCGAAAACTAAGTTGATAAATCGGTATAATTGTGTTCTGCTTTAATGTAGGCTACAATTTTTTTAGGAATTGTTGTTCAAACATTTTAAAAATAATCGGGAGAAGACTAATCGGTCGGTAGGGCACAACCTTATTTGGTGATTTTCCGGCTTTGGGTATTACTATAATTTACTTTCCACTGATCGGGAAAGTAGCAAATTCTTAGTATTGCGTTTAAGATAAAAGTTATTATTCTGGGGGCTTTTTATGGCATCTCTTTTAGAACTTTAGGTCATAAACTGGGACCGTTTTTAAGTTTAGATCTCTATAAATGATTTTTTGAAGTTTCGTCCACTTAATCGCCTTGATTGGAAATGACATTTGTAGAGTGTTCCGAGATATTCTGCAATTTTGTTGTCCTCTAGTTCTTTCTGTAAAAGAAAAGGTTAAAAAACAGTGCTTCTAAATTAAAGTACAGCAAATCATTTTTTAAATAGTGTAGCGGCGTTATTTAAAAGTCTTTTATCATGCGGATACCTGCTGTGCTGCCAGACTCGATATAGTCTGATATTGCTATTTAAATGGCCATCGAAAGATCATGTGCCTTTGTCATGGTGGTAACATTTGGTGTAGATTGGCGTGCTCTTTTTTGGATTTTTTTAATTAATTTATCAACTGCCTTATCAATGTTTGGTATTGATTTAGAACACAGCCAACCAATAATTATCAATTGTGTACAAATAATTATTTTTGCAAAAATTACCAATAATTAATTTGTGATAACTTAGCGGTTAACTAGTTTATGTCCAGCAGTACTATGAGTACAATTTTTATTACTTAAATCAGTACTAAACCAGTTCGTTTATAAATCAAAATAATAATTGAGGTTGTTCATATGTTACGCTTACCACGCGCACCGTTAATAACAAAATTGGGTGTGTCCCAATTGTCACAAATAATACAATCATGTGATAGCATTGTATAATAATAATAAACCTGGTATTCAGCACCCATAACCTGTTCCAACAATACTGGTGGAGCAGTATGGAAGTCAAACAGGATTATCGAACCCACAAAATATGGCATTCTACCCAAATTACGCAATGGAATCAACACTACCACAAAACTCGTTCCAAAGTTAACCTAATTATGTAAACTAACCTACAACAGTAGGTTAGACGTATTGCTCAAACTAGCCTGTGACAACATATAATCAACCACACTTTTCCTAACAAGAGCCAATGGAAACAAGTTCTTATGCCGAAGCAAACCATAATGAATGGAAAATGTTTCAAATAAAAAAAAACAACAGAGATAGCCCGCCTTTCAATAAAAGAAACCTAAGACAAAAAAGCGATATAATCGTGAAAGTATTTATTCCAACAAGAAATCTCTTCGGCTCCCTAGATGCAAAAAAGATACGTCGAATATAGCAAAGTAGGTGGTAATAATGATAAAGATAAAAAGCAAAAATCTGGAAAAGAAAGTCCGACTTATTATCATCACAGTTAAAAATAGTAAAGAACTAATAGAACTGATTGACCCCGTAGTCCAAAATCAATACTTATATAAGTAAAACAGTAATCAAATTAAATTACTACCAAAAACTAGTGAAAATGATACCTAGATTACCAAGCTGCTAAAGCAAAAAACTATAACTTTCGCATTATCAACAAACAGATGTTATAGAGTCGTTTTGCGAGGCATGCATCCCATTGCAGTCCTGGATGAAGTAAAGAATGAAATAAAAGATCAAAACTATACATGACTGGAAAATATCAAATTACTTCTCCATGCAATAATACAAATTGAACCACCTTTTGCAAAACGCAAAATCATATTACGTAAGAGATGCCAGAGGTTCCGGCATAACACAACGTACTTCAGACATCCATATCGTGTCAAATACGCCAAAGACCATCCTACAAATGAATGCCCACAATAAAAAACAACCCTGGAAAACGTGCACTATGCGAGGGCTCATCTAGTAAAATATCGCGGTTTCACTGCATATAAAGAGGTACAAAAACGAAAGTATCCAACTAATAGGCCTAAAATCATTCCCAACTCTCAGTCAGATCAATCAAACCCAACAACACAGCAAACATCATCCATGTCACAAACTGATAATATAAAGACAAAAAAATATCTGTAACTATATCAAAGACAATACAATCAAAAAATACAATGCCTTTCAAATATTGCCAACGAATGACACTCATGTTTAAACTTTATATAGACTAGAGCAGATAGTACTAAAATAAGCAGAAAATCAAACTAAACTTTCAAAAGATATACGAGCAATACCGAATCTATTGACAGCCATAGTGGTCAATAGTTACCATCTAGCTCTATCGAACGCCAACAGCTCAACATAGCCAAGAAATAAGAGCATTCAAAAAATTAACCTCATCCTTATTGCAAAAACACATTTTAGCGACAGGCACTTTTTCAGAATACTGGGTTACACATTCTACAACACAAATTACTCCGCTGGAGAAGTTCACGGCGGGGCAATTATAATTAGACAATAGCAGCGGCTGACCTCCCACCTAGACACAATTATAAATGAATATTTCAATAGATTCGTTGGAAAATTAGGCTGTAAATTCATGGCGGATGCAGACTACAATGCAAAATACCAACAATGGGGTTCACGAGTTACACAAACAAGAAGACGTGAACTATTAAAAACTATAAATGAACATCTATCGTATTTAACAACAGGTGAGCTCACATACTGACTAACGGATACACCAAGTATACCGGATCTGTTGGACTGTTTTGTAATTAAGGGAATCACACATATAGAGTCATGTTTCGATCTTTCCTTCGATCAATCAACTATTATATTGACTATTAATTCTGTCATTATATTTAAGAAAATTCTATTGAAATGACACAATAATAATGATCGAAAATAATTCAATAAAAACAAAAGTATTTCAGGTAATCGGGTATTTCTTTATAAACATTTTAAAATAGTTTTCACTTGTATCTATATAACGTTTTCAGCGTGCCTGCCACGCTTTGAAGGCTTCCTGAAATGTTATTTATGGCCTTGGTGATGGTGGTTTGGACCCAAAATGGGTTCTTTTTGGGGCTGAATTTGAGTTTTGGAAACACAAAGAAGTCGGGCGGGGTCAAGTTCGAAGTATACAGCATGGAAACCTTTTTGTTCTTGGGACAAAACCTTTAGAACTAACTTTGCATAAATTTTTCTGATTTGTAAATCTTCAAACACAATTTCATATACTACGTTGATAAACTCAACTCATGTGCTATCAATCGAACAATAGACGCCGATCAGAGTTTAAAAATTATTTTACTTTCATCAAAACTTTCATCACTACGACTCGTTGACAAACGTTCTTTGCGTTTTTCGTCTTCCACGGCTTCTCTTTCCCCACGAAACATCTTGTGCCATTCAAAAACCCTCGTTTTTGACAATACTTTTTCCTCTTAGGCTTTCCTTATCAGGTTTAAAGTCTTACTACTAGATTTTTTGAGTTTGACACAAAACTTCACCGAATAACGTTGCTCTAACCTACGCTGCATGTTAAGTCCGTAACGCGACAGTAAAACACGGTTTACGGCAAACGCGATCCTCACTCTCTCAAAGCTCGTAAACAACTGAGTCGGGTCGCATTCTTTACCTAAACTCCCCCCCTCGCCATCTATCCCGCCGAAAACCACGTCCCTCTAGCCCTGTTGGTTGGCTAGAAATATTATTCCTGATACTTTCCGGACAAACCGTACATATACAAAGAACTTGATATAATGACTCAGGAAGAAAACACCATACTGCAGTTTACGCGTTGTCAAAATTATGGCCATATCAGAACATATTGTAATAGGCGCTTTAGCTGTGTTAAATATGCTAAAGAACACAGCAGCGCTACTGTATATAAAAAATCACCACGCACAGCAATTAAATATGCCTTATGCGAAATAAGTCATCCGACTAGTTACAAAGAAAGCACAATATACAAAGACCTTCAAAATGTTTTTATTGTCTATAATGATGTAAACTGTTTTAAAAAATATTCCTTGTTTTTTAAATAATTCTATATCTGATTCTATTGTCCTTTTAAATCATTTTGTACGACATCTATGTGTGCCTGGGTCGCTGCTGAAATTTGTCGTTGTTCACGAAAATTACGCCTAAATTTTATTATAGCAATTTTAGATAATCTTTTGAAAAGACTTTTATTCACCAGAGCCACTACAAAGTTATGTTACGCTTTCTTTTGGAGTTAAGGATCATTCAAAGTTATAGTAAATCACGATTCTTAGATTTTCTCTCTATAAATTTATTTCTGCTCCACAACACTTATTCGGGGAAACATTTTTAGAATGAGTGGTGTAGTTAAATTATACCTTGAAAAACCATGTGAGTGGTATTGTATTATGTTATTGTTTTTATTAGCAACATGTTTTATATAAAAAATTATATTTATATAAATTCTTAAATGCACAAATAATATTTATCTATTCTAATATTTTTAAAGCGCGATGCAAAAGTCCCAGGTCTTCGGTTAGTCCCCCGGCCATGAAAAGTATTGATTGCCCGAGTAACCCGTTTCGGAGCCACGTGGAAATACACGAATGATTGTCGTATCTTTAAAACTTTTCAAAACTTAAATTAACATTAAATTATTTATTCTATTGTTTTAGTTTTTCTGTTATTCTTTGCAAATAAACATTATTTGGTACGGAACGGGTACAGACAGCTGAGCACCACATAAATTACATGAAAAAACGAAGAAGTGAGCAGACTGTGGATGAAAGGGCAGCAATAAATGAAGCGAGGTGACGTATATATGCCGAAAGAACCCCGGAGAAAGATGAAGTAGAAAATCAAGCAAGACGACAACGACGTTCTCAAAGAACACCGGAAAAATAGCTGTAGAGAACAAACCAAGTTTACGAAGAACCCTTGGAAGAAATAGCAGCAAGAAACCAAGCAAAGTGACTGCGACGTTCTCAAAGAACACCGGAAGAAATAGCTGCAGAATAGTAACGATTGCTACAGAAAGTTTGTATTATAACACTTGCATTCTTTATAGCAGCCAAGCGTAGTTAGCTAGATTATCTAGTAGTTCGTTATGGGGCAACAAGTATTATTTTGCCATAGAATTTAAAATTAACAACCAAGACGTTGAATGTCTAAACACAACAGGAATTATTAATGGTACTTTCTTGTATTTGGGATGCTAAAGCTGCTGCAATCCGTTTGGAAAGAATTCAAAATATCTTAAATAAAATGGAAGTGATTGAGAATTTTGAATAAGGAAACTTTTCAACATTCTATGAGAAAGATAAAAATGGATACCCTAAACTTTAGCCTGGAAAACTTTTGACGATACATCATCAATGTTTACGTCATTGAAAAAAAACCAATATTAAAAAGGATATATAGAAAATTTTTCTACATGAGAACAACTACAATTATTTTTGCAAGTCGATATCGTTGCCGTTGCTGCCTATACTTATCTTGTTTCATCGGAATGTGTCTTTCTTTGTATTTATTTGTGTCGACTTGTACTCATTTACATTTACCCAATTTCTCATGCTAATTTTTCGGTTAATGCAATAATAACAGAATAACATAAAGAATAAATTTGTGTATATGGAAAAATCAAAATTTATTTTTACTTACTCTTCATTCACAAAGAAATGTATACAAATATAAATTTGTCTGTTTTATAAACTTTAATGTTTTAAAGAATAAATAATTATCTCTAAAATATTAAACTAGCTATTTTTAGATTGTTAGGCCATGTTTGAAGTTTATAAGTTGTTACAGTTTTGGTAACTAATGCAATACACATCTTCAAACGAGAAATATTAGAACTTAAAAAAAATAAAAACAATAAAATATGATGTCTCAAGATGCAAACCGCCAAAGCTTTTATTATATATCGATTTTACCCTTAATAATTTTTGCTATTCAACTGAATTAGACTTTAACTACAAAAAATGTAAATTTACTGTTGTTTATTGTGACTGTATGTATAACAATGTACCAATCTTTGCTAATCTCATAAAAAATTTTAAAAAACAATTTAAAAAATGGATTAAGCTATAGCCGTGACCAAAAGTATGAGGCGCCCCATAAAAACCACTCTCTAAAATACATGTATGTGTAATGGAAAAAGTACATCAGTTTTGTTTTACTGTTTATTGGATGTTAAGTATTCGATATTTTGTTGATATACCTTTAAATTTAATAACAGCAGCTGTCTTCAGTAGCAATAGCATTTCATTCTTTCTATAGAAATTCTATAGCCACGCTATGCTTTCTTATTTTCAGCTTTAGTGTGCCCTAAGCTGTTTATGGCCGGATGTATTACCTTGGTGAAATATGATATTATTCATGTATGTTTCATCAAATATTTTTGTATAAGGTGGGTCCGGAACCGTTTACAGCACAGCAATATATTGTTCAGCGTCCATATGTCTCCCACAAACAACTTCTACGACGTCGGCCGCCATGCCCTCCCCGGTGTTTGATTATATATCTACCCACTAGTCCCACATAAGTAACGCCAGGAGTGCCCGTCAAACATCTAAATAATTGTCAAAATGAAAGTTACCTTATTACATATGTGTGTACATATAACAGATCTACAATAATAATAATAATAAAAATAAAAATAATAATAATAATAATAATAATAATAATAATAATAATAACGATGATGATGATAATAAAATGCTTTATTAAGCTTATTTCAAAGTTAAACACATCTGACTATAGATCATTTGCCCAATATTCTTCTGATAAATATTAATTTTGTAAAGCCCACTGTGAACGAGCTTTGCAGCGTTTCAGACCTACTTTTCCAAGTTTTATTTCTACGCTCTTAGCAGTAAGAAAGCCCCTGGATACGACTTAACAGTAGGAAAATACTACAAAACTTATCTAAAAAAGGACTAGTATTCCTGACTACCATCATTCTGAAATTGTGTCACTTTCCTATCCAATGGAAGCATGCGTGGGTAATCATAATTGCTAAGCCTAGAAAACAATCCACAGAACCTCTATTCTATAGACCCATAAGTCTCCTGTCGTTAATGTCAAAAATCTACGAAAATCACCTCCTTAAAAGAATTAAAGACACTCTATACCAAGATTTATTAATTCCACATCAATTTGAATTTCGAGAACACCACTCGACAGTGAATTAAGGTCAAAGAATTGTTAACATGATCATGGAAACCTTAAAAACCAGGAAAGCCTGTGCAGGCGTATTTTTAGATATCAAGCAGGCATTTGATAAAGTCTGGCATAAGGGCATGCTTTATAAACTCAAGATACTGCTTCCGAGCCAGCTATATCTTATATTCAAATCCTATCTGAGCGAAAAACATTCCAAGTAAAAATTTATTAGAAGATTGGTTCGAACGCTGTAGAATTCCTGTCAATAGTTGCAAGTTTGCCCACATAACATTCACCAATAAACGTGCTTGGTGTCCACAATTAGCGATTTATAATACCCCAATAGCAATTAAATCTGAAGTGAAATACCTTGGTTTACACTTGGACCAAAAACTCACCTGGTGTGAACATGTAAAGACCAAAAAAGACCAATTAAACTTCAAACTCCGACAAATGGACTGGCTCCTTGAGCGGCGATCACAACTTTCCTAATCCAATAAGGTCCTACTATACCAGGTCATCTTGAAACCAGTCTGGACATACGGGATTTAGTTATGGGGATGTACAAAAGCAACACATACTAAAATATTGCAACGATTTCAATCGAAAACTTTACGTATCATAGCTAACGTCCTTGGTATGTAACAAATGATACTCTGCACGCTGACCTGCAAATTCCTCACATAGCTGTTAAAATCCGCAAATGCGCAAGCACCTACCAGAATAGGCTCCAAGGACATACCAACCAATTAATAGAACAACTCACCACCCAACCAACAGTCAGAAGATTAAAACTACAATGGCCGCATGATTTAGTTAGAGACTAATATACGAGTGTGTCCAGCGTGGTCCCGTGGTTGAAACGCTCTATGCTGAGACGCGGTTTACATCGGTGCTCTCTGATGCCTGGCTGGTGGCGCAACTCAGTCACTAAAATAGTTGAGTACCTGCGTTCATTCCGTAGAAGAAATAATGGCGGTGCATCTTAGCCGATGAATCGCCACATCGCACCTACAGAGATGGTGCAGGACAGACCACCAAGAGTGAACAATCAACCTTAACCTCTCAGTTAAACGCAGGCGCATGATTACGTTAGAGACTATTATACGAGGGTGAATCAAATATAAACTTATTTTTTAAAAAATATTTTATTTGAACTTGAAACAAAAGAATAGCAGATTATTTTTCTACATAATCTCCTGATTTAGAAACACATTTTTTCCAACATGTAGCTAATTTTGAAATGCCTTCCTCGTAGAATGAAGTTGGTCGTGTTTCCAGCCAATTGCGCACATAGACCTCAACCTCCTCATTGCTGTCGAATCTGTGCCCTCCAATGGCTTTCTTGAGAGGACCGAATAGGTGATAGTCGCAGGGTGATAGGTCAGGGCTGTAGGGAGGGTGTTCAACGGTGAACGATGCAATTTCTGCTCAGTTGTCAGAAGGCGAGGCACCCACCTTACGCACACCTTACGAAACCCTAGCTCCTCTGTGATGACCGAAAAAGTGCTGCCATAACTTATTCCAATCTCAGATGCAATCTCATCGATGGTCAGACGCCTGTCAGCCCTCAATAAATTGTTAAACGCAGACGATGTTTTCGTTGGTGATGCTGGTGCGAGGTCAGCGATCATAGTTCTCATTTTCAACATTCTCACGACCCTCCACGAACTTTTTGAGCCATGCGAACACTCTAGCTCGTGACAGTGTCTCTTCCTTGAATTACGCAGTCAATCTCCTGAGGATTTCAGAAGGTTTTACACCTTCCGTGGCGAGAAATTTAATGATAATATGCTGCGCAATTGACGACGTCACCTCCTGATCAGGCATTGTCACGACGGGTACTGACAGGAACGAACGAAATCGCCCGCCTGCTTCCCCCACTCCTGACATCTCTACCCAACACCTGATTAAGCGAGAACTCTCGCGCGTCAATATTGCGCGCCCGAGACCAAAAGTCTCATTTATATTTGATTCACCCTCGTAATATTAAATAAGTTGATTCAGCCCTTGCATGTTTGAATAATTATTTTTTTGCCCATTTACTTTAATACAAAGTAGATTGTAAATAAGCAGTTTAATAAATAAATAAAAAAAAGCACATAGGAGCCAGCCTTTTCGGCCTGTTCTCTTCTGATTTACGTGTGATGCAGTTTCCTTAATACGTTTTGTAGTATCTTGAACAGTGCAACGAGGACATTTGATATAATTCGCAATTTTAACGTAAGATTTGCTCTGTTCATATAAACAGTCAATCCGTAAATGTTAGAGTACATTAAGTTTTCTTCTTTTAGGCATTTTTACTATACTAGGAGTTGCCCGCCAAAAGATATTTTTGGCGTCCTAGACTGACAATTTTTCACCCCCTTCTCTCAAATTTTTGCATGGTGCGAACGTATAAATTTTTAATTAGACCGACTTTTTCTCTGGATCAGAAACATGGAACAATTTAACGCCCATTCATGGTGGACGTAAGCATAAGCCGCCCATAGGAAACACGTAATACGTAAAGTTGAATTAATGCAAATTTATGCGATCGTTCATAATGAACTCCCGTAATTTTTACGTTTTAAGTTCATTTGCAGTAATTTTTAATTTTTCTCTAGATTAATGTCGGCTACAGTAACAGAATGTTTGTTTTTATTCTAAAACAGCTGGGACCCCGCAGGCTTCGTCGACGAAGCCTGATCTAAACGCCAGGCAATCATGTAGAACATTCCACATGTTTCTGCGACAATAATCAAAATATTTAAATAATTCAAAAACGGTTAACGTTAGAAGTCTGACTTTGCGCCAAATTAGCAAATATAGTTCTGAATGTGGTGTGCAAGTTTCAAGGAAATCGGTTGAAGCGTCTAGGAGGAGATAGAATTATAAGTTTAGAAAGTAAGAAAGAAAGAAAGAAAGGGAGATAAGACAATTATATTATAAGATAATAACCGGCGTCCGTACTCAGTTAACGTAGCGGCAATAGTATATGAATACCAAACCCATATTTTAAAGTTTTTCCAATCAGATGTTTTATTGGCCTTGGATGAAATAATGCATGTACATTTTGATTTATAGTCATCACCAACTTAATAGCGACAACAAAAGCGTCCCTGTGTTTTAATTGTTAATTTAATATACAAATTTGAGGGTGCGTTATATTTTGTGGCCACGCCTCTAAATTGATCTTATACATAATGTATTGTGTCGTACTTATTTATGGGGTATTTTATAACATATTCTACATGTTTCGATCACCAGTGTTGGGAACTTTTGAAAAACAATAATAAATTGATATGAGAAATAAACTAGTAATTATAATGAGATATTTTAATTATATTGTGCTAAAATTATAAAATATCAAAATATGTAAATTAAATAAAATAAAATGCAGAATTTAATAATATAATTGCGATTACATTGCAAATTTAACAAATGCATTTAATAAAATTATTTTGTAACTATTGTGCTGTTAATTAGTTTTACCAACAGTAGATATATAAATATTAGTAAAGAATTATTTATCCTCCCAATGCATTCAATTTAACTAGATTCCTACGTAATCTGTAATATTGAGGCTTTAGGGTATAATTTCCTGCAAGAGTGAAATGGGATCGAAAAAAGCGAACGGCCCTTTTGCTTCTAAAGCGACCGGCGCCGTCCCACGAGAAGTAATTTTCACACTGGAATTATCGATAAAGTGCGGGGGTAAATTAACCGAAATGCACAGCGATTTTAAGTAAAAAAGCCTTTCAGACGAGCGGCGAAGAACGCTGTGGGGCCGAAATAATTAACAGTGTCAGCAGTGGATGAATGTGGGCGTCCTCAACGATCCACCTTCAGGTTCGCTGAAGGGCGTTATTGGGTAACTCGACTGCTGCGGATATCACGCATCAATTTGTATCACATTTCTAGCAGTACGTGTCCCATGTAGGGATTATACGCCGAGGCTTGCCCATCTCCAGTTTCCTGACTTCTAATAGGACTCTTCATTATACGCCGATGATTAATGCATGAGTCGCAAAATTAGGAACAATCCTTTGCAGGGCAGAAAGCCTGCAACGAGTTACGCCAGAGATTGAAACAATCTTGAAGAAATTAATGCCCTCATTGGACTTGCTAATGGGATGCTGTAATACGACTGCATAATAGAATAATCAGAAACAAATCTGTGTTGCACTAGAAATGCAAATCAGTACCGGGGAACAAAGTAAAAATGTTTTTTCATTAGAAGCATTTCAAAAAATAAATTTAAAACAATTCTTTAAATATTATTGCAGATCATAGTACTTCCATTAATATTTACTCTATTACCCAAATTTAACACTAGTTTGCAAGATTATTGTTCTCATAAGTTTGTTAAACTTTTTGTCATTTAAGTTACATTTAAAAACATTGTTGTCTCTCCATCTTGCAGAGTATCTACTCTTGAAATAGTAAGGACGGTTAGATTTTAGTAATTCTGTATTTTAATTTGCCAATGTCTTATTGTGCGAGTTCCGAAAAATAATATTTCAAGTAACTTGTTATGTCATTTGAGATTAAGAGTACTTACGTATTAAACTTTTTTAAATAAGACTTGCTGCAAAACTTATAAAATGTTTTAAATACATTTAGCACAAAAGACAGAATTACAAATAAACTTATATGAGTTTAATTAAAATTTAAATCTTAACATTTAAACAAAACAAAAAATATTGTTAAAAATTCTATTGAAGTATTCCCCGAATTATGATTCTTTCTTGTATTTCTTCATCTATTCTTCCATCTGCTGAATTATTTATTTATCCTAAATATTAAAATTTTTGTTCTTGCTCTATTTTTTTTCTTTTAAATTTATTTGCGTTGGTTTATTGTCATAGTCTTTAATTTTTTTTGTTTTCTAATTTCTTTCTGTATACTTCTAAGTTATTATTCAAGGTTGTTTCATTGTTTGCTATGATAACCATATAGTCTGTATAGCGCAGTTCTATTTTAGTAGCCCACTTCATACTATTAAATTTTTGCTTTGCTTCTTCTAGTACCTCGTCTAGAACTAATGAAGACAATAATGAACATTTTGCATTGCGTTTTACTTTGTTTCAAATAGATTAGATTTTTCTTACTTCATTCTGACATAATTCGTTGTTTTTTATGTAAACTGTGTATTACCCTAATTGCTGTGTGTAACACAAATCGAAATGAAAATTCAGGTTTTCAACTCTTTTATTGCCTTTTCTCCTATTTGTCTTGTGAATATTATATTACTTGGCCTAAATCAAAACTGTGTTTATTTTGAGCATGTTTTATGAGATTGTCTCAACAGTATTTTTTATTATTCTAGCGTACATATTGACTACAGTATACAGAAGGATTATTTCTCTATAGTT
The DNA here is from genome assembly GCA_036346155.1 of Sinelater perroti. Classification (NCBI taxonomy): domain Eukaryota; kingdom Metazoa; phylum Arthropoda; class Insecta; order Coleoptera; family Elateridae; genus Sinelater; species Sinelater perroti. Next base: position 5,482,371 of record JARFIY010000001.1, on the reverse strand, counting down.
CTGGAAGTTTTTATTGTTTTCTTTTTAAATATTGGAGTCGTGATGCACATTTTTCGTCTCCTAGGTATAATTCTTTCCAGCACTTTATCGATTATTTGTCTTAGTTGTTCTAATATTGCTTCTGGTAGTTCTTTCAACATATTAGTAGTTATCATCTTTGTCCGGGACACTTTTTTCTTGTTAACTTTTTCTGGTCGCTTCTTTCAATTCTTCCATATTTGTTACTTATTCAAAATAAAATCTATATTTTTAGGTTATTTTATTGTGTATTTTATTGTGTTTTATTGTTGATATCTCTTCCATCTAATAACCCCACAAAGTGCTGCCTCCATCTTTCCATTATTTTGTCTTTTATCTTTGCTATACATTTCAATATTATTTATTTCTCATGACTTAAATAAATATTTCAAAAGTCGTCTTTGTTACGCATATAGGTCTCAATTATTAAACTGTGTTATGGTTATTCTTACTAAAGGTGCTTATGACTAGAAAGCGGATTTTATGTACTACAAAATGACAAAATATGTGCATAAATGTGCACTAAATTGTAATCAAAATATGCAAGAATATGCATTATTAAAAATAATGTTTATTGTTATTATTTTTGAAACAAAAAAAAATTAAGGCTGATTATAACCAGGTACTGTCCTCTAGCTAGGCCTGCGCAAGTTCGAGTCTTGCTCAACCCATGGCTGTTTATATATATATATATATATATATATATATATATATATATATATATATATATATATATATATATATAATATATATATATATATATTTTATCGCTTCAAAATACAGTTTGTTGACCTATCTTTTCTTAGATGTACTTTCATGTAATCTATAATTTAAAATATATACTAAAATGGTTATTTACACAAGCTGTAAAATTCAGGTTTTTCTTAGCGAGTCACAAATTTATTTAGCAAAGCATTCCGAATTTAACAAATACAATAATCTAAAAGTGGTATTGTTTTTGGACAAATAATCAAACATTTGACTTACCATTTTTCCGCATTCTTTGCAAAATACTGTATCACCTTCATCGCCATCCATACGAAATTCTAACAAATTTTTTATCCTTGTGGACGTTAAATTATTTTTCACTCTCGGCATATTCAAAATTTAATATGTTCACGTTCTCTTCACAAGCAAATGTATCGTAACCAACTATTTATCTATTAAATAAAACCGTCATAAACAAGCTTGCTAAAAGAAAGGCGCCTAAAATAATCAGTGAATGTCAAGTGCTCAAGTCCTTGAGAAGCCATAATGAAACTATTTAATTTGGAAATTCACAAGTATATTACAATACTCTCACAAATATTTTTGCTAAAAGCAATGTACATAATCAAGCCAGCGTGGTCCCGTGGTTGAGGGGCGGGTTGCGATGCTGACGGACCCGGGTTCAATTCCCGGTGCTCTCTGACGCCTGGCGGGTTATAAATATAAATAATTGAGTACCTGCGTTCACTCGAACAAGGGGTAATAATGGCGGTTGTCTTAGGCGCGGTGCTTGCCACACCGCTCCGTACCAGAGATGGTGCGCAACGACCGGGCAGAGAGAGTGAACGTATGAGAGCCTTAACCTCTCTGTTTGCAGGCCGTGCTCCCACACGGGGCGTAGAGCCTTACCATTATAATGTACATAATCACAACCGTAGGTAATTAGTAGGGGTTTTAATCCTTCTTTTGTCCGCCTTCTTAGGAACCGAAATAAATCTGCTAACAACAAAAATATGTTAAATTATGCAGGAAATAACAAAAGATTCTCTTTAGCATAAAATATGCACCATTTGGCTAAATATGCAAAATTATGCATTTTTCATAAAATCTCTCTACTTATAACGAATATTAAAGACATATGCAAAAGAGGGATGATAAATCTTACAGTTGGCAACAGAAAAATTAGATTTTAAGTAAATTTTTAATTTATCAATTATATATAATTTTCTTTTAATTTAGTGAATTTAGGCTATTTATTATAAATATATATTTATTAAGACCCTTAAAATTGTTGGTTATTTTATGGTATCTATTGTAAAATATCACTGACTACAAATATAAAAAATTTTCCTGACGTTTGTTAAACTAATTTTAAATAAGTTTAAAACAGTTTATTTTAAAAGCATTTATTCTTTGCAGACACCAAACAGCATTAATTATGTAGACAATTTGATCATAATAAGTTATTTTAATAAAATTATAACAAATATTTTTTGTAATTCATCTCATATATATAATTTACTTTTCCAGTACCTTTATTTATACGAGAGTTGGGACATTAGTCATAGCAAGTTGTGCATTCATAGTGTATATCCACCACACAAGATAACTATAATGTTCTGTAATTGCACAGAAAGCAATGTTAAATTAGTTGTTAGTTAAACGTCGTACAGGATGGGTATGACACAACGGAAACAGCGTTTGTACATTAATATAGCCATTTTCCGTGGCAGAAATGTCAGCGAATTGATAGATGCTGTCGGCAATAACATTTTTCCATACCAAATAGTCGCAACCGGACAAGACGACCTATGAGTGGGTAGACCGATGTGTAACGTGTACTATTCCATTACTTTATGGAAACCAACAGACGATGGACGCTGTTTAAATGGCATCGAGAAACGCACCAACCACGGGATTTCGCGGAACAATCTTCACCTACGTAAAGTTGTATCGAAGTGAGTACCACACGCACTTATGGAAGATCATGTTGCTACCACCTAGCACCCTAGCACCAGAAAGGAGACCACTACTTTTCAACTTTGGAGTAAAAAATGTGAACCAGAACTCAAACGTCAGTCTGCAGATTGGCTACATTCAAAATCACCAAAATGATAGAAGTTTTGACACAATTCTTCTGCTGTGAAGTTGATCGTGATTGTCACATATGACTTTATGGGAGTAATTTGCCTATACTTTGCCCCAACACTTATATATATATACATACATTATAAATTCATCCGCGGTTTGAACATTTTCAATCTGCGTTACTTTTGAAATAATTCTTAACGGTTCAGTATCTAATTTGACGCCATTTCCAAGAGAACTTTAACTTGGAGCCTTAATCTGCCTATAATTTAGAAAAAGCTATTAGTTTTTTAAGAAGATTGATCTTTTGTGTATTTATTTGACTGAAAGTAAACAGAAAAAACACTGAACAAAACAATCACTTTCCTTTCCTAGACACTCTTATAAAAAAATCTTTAAACGACAGCTTTCAGCACATTGTTTATAGAAAACTTGCTCACACTAACCGCTACAACACTGCCAAATGTCATCACCACTCGGTCAAAATTTATTCGACTCTAAAATCTGCTATTACCAGATCCATCAGATTTTTAGGAACTATTACCACTACCCTACTACAAAACCAGTATTAGAATAAATGCTTATTTCATGTAATAAAAAATATTAAGAAAAAAACTTCAAATTTCAACAGCTTTCCGACCAACAAGTTACCTTATCTTACATAAAAGACTATGCCACATATGAATGAAGCAAAACATATGCGTGGTCTTTTCGTTTAATAATAAAATAGTTGATTTTATTTGTTCAGCCGAAAATGATAGCTCTAATGAAACCCAATGAAGGTATGCAATATCTTGTGAGAACTGTCTATATAAGTCAAATAAACCAGCAAACACGTAGCGAAATATAAGAGCACTCTCTGCCCAGAATGGCGATACATGTTTGTTTCTTGCCAAACATAATAAAAAACAAGCACAAAATTAACTTCTTCCAAGCAAAAATGATTGCTACAACCAACAAAATCTTTGTGGCATAATTGAAATCGAAAAAAGTAGTAAAAAGTACAAAACGGAAGAAGACCACAATATTTACAAATAATAATGACAACACTAAAATAACCACCTATAACAAGTTCAGCTCACTAACATTTAAAGAAACCGCGAAAACACAGATTCCTCTTCAAAGATCAACAAACCTCCCCCTATTTTTTTATTTTAGATTACATATATGGAGTGGCCGACTATCTAAAAACGATATAGCAAATAAGAAACTGCTTAGAGGTTAAACAGTATACTGCGAAGAGCTTAGCTAAAAACACCATCAAGATTAATTGTAATATTATAGAAAGATACCAAAAATTAATTAAATACTTAAAGCAAGAAAATATTATTTACCATAGTTATAATCACAACTGCAAAAATAGCAAATGAAATAACAAAACTAGACCATAAGGTAAGAAACTACATAAATGCTAGACACAGAACTAAAAAGGAGTCCTTAAATCTCTTTTTTTGTTGATCTCGAGCCAGCAACCAATAATAAAGAAGTATACAACATGGATATACTACAAAACGTAAACTTTAAGATTGAACCACCTCACAAAACCAAAAACGATGTTGTACAGTGTACAAGATGCCAGCTATACGGACACTCTAAGTCTTATTGCAATCGACCTTATGTATGCGTAAAATGCCGAGGATCACACAGCACTACAAGCTATAAAAAATCTAAAAAAACACCAGCCACTTGTGCTTTGTGCTGAAATGACCATCCAGCTAATTATAAAGGATGCGGATATTATCACAAGTTTATTCAAGGAAATCAGACACAAATAAAAGCTAATGCTATAAAACTAAAGACCTCAAATAATGTAAACATCGCCCAATTTTTACCAGGGCAGTTATAAAAATCAAAATATGACATACAACAGTGTAATCAATAATAAACAACCAAATAATATCAATATATCAGAACCATCGAACAATATATTATTACAATTTCTTAATGAATTTAAAAGTTCAATCAATTAATTCAACAAAATAGCATGATACTTAGCATGTTAATAACGCTAATTAATGGATGAGTTTTTACGAATTGCACTGTGGAGTGCCAATGGCTTTAAAAAGCACAAAGAAGAAGTAAGAAACTTTTTAATAAACAATTACATAGATGTCCCATTAGTCAGTGAAACACATTTCACAGAACGAACATATTTTATAATATCAAATTATATAACATAGAATACTAACCATCCTGATGGTACCGTGCATGGAGGCACAGCACTTATTAAAAATACAATCCACCACTACGAACTATAAAAACATCTCCTACAATCCACCGCAATAAAAATATTAACGCTACCTTGTGTTCACACATTCACCATTCTATCAGCCGCCTTGTTACAGTATAAAAATAAAGATTTTAAAAAATATTTCTAAATATTAGGCAATAAATTTCTAGCTGGTGATGAGTACAACAGCAAACACACCATGTGGGTCACACGCCTAATAACAACTAAATTCAGTAAACTGTTTAAAACAATAGAAGACCATAGATATTCATTTCTATCAACAGGCACACTAAGCTACTGGCCTACTGACCCACAAAAAATTCCTGATTTATTAAACTTTTTGTTAAAAGTGGAATCAACTCCACATAGACTAACATTATATCCAGCAACGACTTGTCATCTGATCACTTTTTAATTATAGCAACAACTAGAACTTCTGTAATATACAAGAAACTTTCATCTCGACTACACAATAATCAAACAAATTGGAATACTTTTCGCAGTATATTAAATGGTTGATCTAAAAATCTGTTTGAAAGAAACAGAAGAACTAGAGACAGCTACAAAAGCATTTATAAAAAAATTACAATAAACTGAACAAGGGCCTACACCAAAACACAAAAAAATAACCCTAAATATACTATGACAAATCTAAAAAACCGTAGCAGAAAAAATACGCCAAGATTAAAATGGCAACGTACTCACACACCAGCCAAGAAACGGATCTGTAACCAAATGAGTAAAAAATTAAAAAACAAGCTCAGAGAAGTAAGAAACCAGGAGTTTGATCAGAATATAACTAAACTAAGTAGAATAGGTAACTCTATTTGTAAGACAATTAAGAATTTAAAAAAACCTAAAACTCTTGCTCCACTAACAAGAAAAAGCATCAATAAACCATGGGCAAAAGTGATGCTAAGAAAGTAAATCCAAAATTTCAATTATTAGACAATGTAACAGACTAAGAAATAGAACAAAATCTCTCTATTCCACATGTAATACATATCTCTATCAAATCACTAACGCCAAAAGAAATTGTGGAAGAAATTAAACTTCTAAATTCAAAAAAGTCACCTGGAATTGATCTTATTACGGCTAAAATGATAAAGCAATTTTCTAAAAAGGGGATATTAAAGCTAACTTACATCTAAAATGCTATTGTACAACTTGTATATTCGCCAGAATGTCTAAAAACGACGCAAATTATAATGATGGATAAACCAGGAAAAGATCCAACAGATATCTCCTCTTACAGACCTATAAGTTTGCTGTCAGTAGTCTTCAAACTACTTGAAAGACTGGTACTTCGTAGATTACAAGAAGACCTATCTGCAGAGAACTGGGTACCAGAACATCAATTTGGGTTTCGTCGGAAACGCTCGACAGTGCAACAAGTTTATCGAATTACACAAACTATGAATAAATCATTTGAGAAAAAGCAATATTGTAGTAGAGTTTTCCTCGACATTAGCCAGGCTTTTGATAAGATCTGGCACCCCGGATTAATTTATAAAATCAAGTGTACTTTTCCACCAAACCTTCTAAAATATTATTTGAATAAAAGAAAATTTCAAACTAAGGCAAATAAAGAGAAATTCGACTACTTTTCTATTAATTCAGGAATGGATCAAGGCAGTGTTCTTGGACCACTGCTGTATATCTTGCACACGTCACATCTACCACATGGCACCAAATGCGACAATAGAAACTTTTTCCGATCATACGACTATTCCCTCCTGCTACGAAGATCCTCAAATAGCCTCAAACATTACACAAAGCTACCTAAATAACCTACAACAACGGCTGGAAAAATTTAAAATATAATTGAATGAGAATAAATTAGCACATATTACATTTAGCTCTCCCCCTCCCTGCAAAGAAACATGCCCTGCAGTTACAATAAACAACGTACGGATACAACAAACGCAAACGGTAAGATATTTAGGATTACATTTAAATACCAAACTGGCTTGAAACAACACTTCACAGAAAAAAATAAAATAAGAGAACTACAGTGGCTGATCTATGGAAAACAAAATCCTGATACACAAAGCAGTAATCACACCAATATGGACTTATTATATGGACTATAACTATGGCATGTGCCTCTAAATTAAATATAAAAATCATTCAAAGCGCCAATCCAAGATACTCGTCAACTTTTGACGTTCTCTGGTATGCAACAAACCATACACTACATACTGACCTACATGTTTTAACAGTATAAGAAAATATCTTCATAAAAGCCATAGAGCACTATGCCATCTTATCCAACCATCCCAACCCGCTAATGCAACAACTTTTAGAACCAATAATCAACAAAAGACTTAAAAAGCTGTGGCAAAGGGAACTAATTTAAGTTATTGTATCCATGTTTGATTAAGTTTACACAGGTGATACCATTGGGTATCTCCCTGATAATGTTATTTGCCACTAGTCCATCTAGTAGCTGTCAGCACTTTACCTTATAGAATTATGTATTATTCGATTGCTAAATAAATTTTAAAAAATTTGTCAGTTTTTCACGTAACAGTCTAGGTGAAAAAACAGATTCTATATCGTGTTGGCGATAAACTAGATCACTACTCGGTAATTGATATGAATGCGAATGTTGTTATGGTGGAAGACGATAATTACGGATTAACTTAATAAACTAAAAACCTAAAAAATATATAAATTTAATAATAAATATAAAACAATAAAGACAATAAACTTTATGTGCCTGGAGAGGCAGGCGTATAAATAGCCGTGCCCTCGTGGTGCGGTGTGGGGAACTAAGTACGTCCCGTTTTGAAAAGTAAAACGCTGAAGCCCAAATCGTCCATTAAACGGCCGGCGCGAAAGCGGATGGGGGCGGCTACCGATATCAACCGATAAGTAAAGCCAAATCGCTCACATGTAATCGGCTTCGGCTTCAGCGGCGATGGTTTCACGGTGGCCACCTTGTTGGGATGTCTCGTGCCTGGAGCACGACCTCACTGGCCGAGATGCGATGCGGATCGAGTATGTCTTGCGGGGTAGTTATCTGCGGGTTGATTAAATGCGGCCGCACTGGCCGCGTTGCGGTGCGAGTATATATTGCGGGTCGAATAATCTTGCGGGTTGATTAAGCACGACCGCACTGGACGTGTTGCGGTGTGAGTATATATTGCGGGTTGGTTAAATGCGGCCGCACTGGACGCGATGCGGTGTGAGTATGTCCCCGGGCTTCGCCTGGCTTAGCGGTAGATCATTTTGCGGGAAATTTTAATTCGACAGCACTTTTCGTCTCAAAGGCGTATGCAGACTTGCCGGCTGAGCAAAAGCCCATATGCCGTTTTGTGTGCGATAGCAAAACGTGGCGGCAGATATCAAAGCCACCAGCATGCGCCGCCACGATACACAAACGGTTCAAGGGCGAAAAGGCCGCCACACCAGTGCCTTAGCTGACTAAGAAGCGACCATCTATTATTAGCACAGTTATTGTTTACCCATTATAATTATATATATAAAAAAATTATGAGTGCTGCTGCTGCTGCTGTCACACAGGTCAAAGGTCAAATCGTTCGTGCCTTTCCGTGCCGACCCGAGCGCCTCCGAAGGACAAATTTCGGCCCGGCGACAGGCGCGACCGAGGTAATATATTTCCGGAACCGCAAGCGATGGAAAATTTTCGTTTGAGAGCGGGTAATAAAGCACTTATACATAAAAAAAAATATGAGTGCTGTCACACAGGTCAAAGGTCAAAGGTCAAAGTTCAACTCTAACTGGGTATACGTAAATGCGTTGTCATGGCAACGGCGTACGCCAATTATGTCAAACAGAGCTTTTTAATCGTGTTTTTATTTTTAAATACTATGCGAAGGGGCTCAAGCATGGTTAATAAATGATCACTACTTCTCTCTGGACGTAACCAAACATCAAATCAATTACAAAAGTATGTAATTATAAAATCGATTGTTTATTATATTTTATATTATCATCAGTTTTAACGTCGAGAGACAAATACCACGAGTAATAAAGTACTAAATAACTAAATAAATGTCATCTTAAGATAGATATCAACAGATCTTTACTCAAGAAGAAGAAGTGGTGTTTTGATTATTACCACAATATTTATTTAATTGTTTGTTTGGATCAGATTTTAATCTTAAGATTTTGTCCGACAAAAAGGTTTTTTAAAATACTTTAATCGCTAACAGTTCTGCGATTAAGACTATCAGTGACCACACCATAATCACCGAACAGTCTATCACTTATATCACGTCCCCATTGACCTCAAGGCGAAGTCTGGACATCGGGGCGAAGATTAATCACATCCGACATCAAGTATTGTAACTTTTTTCTTTCATTAGTTTTCACTTTTTAGTTAAAAAATTGAAAAAGGTAGTGATACTCGGATACTGGCAAGCGAATGTATAGTAGAAGTGATAACAGTCTGGCAAACAATTTAATTAAATTGAAAGAATGAGCGATAGGAGAGCGTACTTCCGTCAGTATAATAAAAATAAAAGTACCGCAGAACAAAATGTGGCACATAATAAAAGCAGAAGAGCAGCTAATATGTCAACAGAACAGATAAAACAGATCAATGAAAGAAGAAGAGATTCAACCTATCCACTCAAAGTAAGTCCGAAAAGTTTTACAAAACAATCTGATATTAATTGTTTTGTTCAATTTTATAGCATTTTCTTCAAAACAAATACTCTAATAATGAAAGTGATAGAGGTCTGGGAGACTGGAGACAAGTGTTTCCTAAACTAAATGTTGTCATTTCGGCTCACATTAATGGCCATAACTCAAGACATTTTGCTATACAGTTATAAAGAATTGGATTTCAATCGTACAATTATTTGCTAAAAATTTTTGGCATTTTATGAATTCTTTTTTAGGCCAAAATTTCGACCACTCGAAGCAAAGGTGCTCACAGTTTCGAGCTTACAGTGATTGATATGGGGGGAAGAATTATTCTATAATAAGAATTAAAAAATTTTCTCGTTTGTGATTTTTGTGTAGGAAGGAAATGAAAATCTGATAGCAATACTGTTAATAAATCTAGAATTGATTTCTCTAAAATAATTAGAAAAACTGGGGTTGATATTATTTTATTGCTACTTTGCTCAAGTTGCCACCCGTATAGTTGTTCATTTGAATATACTTTCTAGTACAACTAATGCTAAGCTAAAAATTTATAATTTTAAAACTGATTAATAGAGATTGGAACATATGCACAAAAATGTATAAAACATGCATATAAACATGCACCATAACATAGTTAAAATGTACATTGAAATACGCAAAACAAAAATACGTGTTTTAAATAATTACTTTTATTTGACAATATGCATATTTACACAAGTAGATTATAAACGCCTTTTTAAGGGAAAGCAAGTATAAGAATATTTTATAAACATGAAAGCATAATTACTTTAAATTTTTAGTTTATGTTTCTATATTGGAACAAATGTTTAAAAATGTGGGTTTACGTTTTCAAGAAGTAAAAGCTTTGTACTTAAATGTATATACTGCTCACCGTTTAACATATCGTTAACTTTTTTTAACATGACGTAGTCTGCATTTTTTGTCAAAACAGAATTTAGCCTTGTTTTAGTTTTTCTTTAAATTTCACCACCTTTAGCAATTGTGCTTTTCAAGCTTTAGTAATAATCTTTCATGTAGTAAAAGTTCTCCTTTTTCTAATTTTTCAGTTGGAGTTGCAACGCAAACAAAATCAAATTATTTTATTATTAATACAATATTCAACTGCAGCTGAACTTGGACACATCTTTGATTTTAGTGTAATTTTTTGCAAGAAAATCTACACATTTTAACTAAGTAGGCCATATCGGCTCTGGTGGTAAAGGGAATTTAAGGTACTTTTTTATGCACTTGAACTCTATGCTTTTATAAAAATCTTCTTAGTATTCGAAACTAACTATAAACTAAATTATATTCAAATCTTAACAGTTTCAGCAACACAATTTAAGCCGTGAGCTGAACAAGTACAATGAATTAAATTAGGAAATAAAACTCTTTTATTTTTGATGCTTTCATCATACGTGGCGCAGCATCTATAACTAATAACATTATTTTATCCATTGGCATTTATTTCTGGTAGATAAAAATTACTTAACGATTCATTAACGAATTTAACTATCGTTACATTGTTGTTTTTTTCTAGAGTTTTTACACTGACCAAACAACCTCTTCTAAGTTCATTCTCATTTAATGTACCCGACACAAGACTAGCTTTTAAAATCAGTTGTTTCATCTACTGAAAACCATGCAAATTTGTGGTTAATGTGCGTTTTAATTTTAGCAATTGCGTCCTAATAATTAATGTCGACATATTTTTTACAATACATAGTGTGTATTGTGCAAATTGCACAATTTGTATGCTCTCCAGTCTCCTCTTCTTCCTGGTAAAATTTGAACAGGCTGCTGTTACTCTTAGGAAATTTAAATGCCTACTAAGGCGATAGTGTCCTGTCAGCAGGTCAACTCTAACCATAAGTTTAAGTTTATTTAATGGTACGAGACTTGCTCTAAATTTTTGTGACGATCCCTCTATGAACAATGTTTTCCGAACTCAGCCTTTTTCTGTATATGTAAAGTTGTTCCTAGATATTGCTTTATTTGAAATTTTTATGGCGCGTTATTTACATCAATATTTAATTATAAAATAATCTACTATTTAAATTTTAAAATTCTTGTATATTAAATTAAAAACATTAAAAGACGTATATTTTAAACTTAAAAACCTTACTACTATAATTTTAACATCAAATGGCAATAAGAAACTAACCCCTTTTATTAAAAATCGTGCAAAAATATTAGAGGTGTTAATAATTTTCAACTCCGTATTATTTTGACGCCATTTTCAACGAACTTAAAAAGTTCGTTACTGAATTCTATATGTCTGTCGGTCTGTCTGTCGCTGTCACAAAATTATGGATTTTTTAAAATTTTAAAATGGATTCTTATAGGAAATTTTACGCTGATTTTTTTAAGTTCGTTCTGGGATTGCTTACAGAGCAATCTCTTCGCCGGCCCCATGTTTTAAAAATCATTTCTCGTGGCTGCTTGTTTGGGCACCTTTAAACTTTAAACAAAATGAAATAAACACTTAAAATCAGCAATATACTTCACAAAGTATTAAAAGTTAAATAAAATCGAACTAAATACATACTAACAAACGCAATAGGTACAAAAGCTGTTATATAGCTTCTGTATTTTGTAAGTTGTAAAGTTGAGCTAGCTCTAATTGCTTTTAAATGCATTTTAAAATGTGTACTTGAAAAGTAATCCAAGATTACTTTAGGGTATAACTAATACCTTAACAATAAAGCAAAATAAAAATAGATATTAAATAAACCTTTTTAGAAGCTATCATAAAGGTATTTTAACTACCCGACTAACATAAACGACATCAAATAAGCAAAATAATATTTGCATGTGCATTTATAACTGTCAAAATATGCATGCATACAAAAATATGGATTTTGCCTATATTGCAGGTTCTATTGATTAAAGTGTTAGGTATTTCTAGTATTGTATTCTATTTTTATTGACACGTTGCAAATCGTTGCGTTCCATCGGACTTTATTTATAGCAAATCAATTTACTAAAAGATACATTACATTACAAGGCATTTCGTAGACATTTTGGAATTTGTGGGGGCAATGGTCCTTAACTGAGCGGACGAAGTCAGCTATTTTTTGTTGGTCGCGAAAACAGTTTGTATATCTTATTTATTCAATTTGAGCCCTTAAGCCGAGTATACGGATAAGTCGCGCAACATGCTATCACACAGTGATTCTCGATAATTAATTGAAGTACATTATTTTTATTTTTAGCTTTGTTTCTTGCTTCTTAAGCACCAATGTAGCCGCACGGTTGAAGCATGTGGTTGGGATGCCTAATTGGTGACCTACTCATTCGCTAAAATTAATTGAGTGCCTGCCTTCATTTTAAACAAGGCGAAATAATGACCAAAATTCTTTAGAATTGTAATTTGGAACCCCAGTGTTCTCCAATTAAAGAAATAGGAAAATGCAATCTTTTTAATCTTAATAACTTTGATATTCGCCTTTATCAGAAACCCATGTAATAATAATGTTGCAATAGTTTAACTACCGTACCGAACATCTGCATGATATAGTACTCGGAGACACTGCCAGTATCATTCGAGAATTTATAATATACTATAAACTACTGAAATTTGAGGAAAATGTTATGCAAGCCATTGTAATAGAATCAAAGAAACTATCAAGCCCAATTACACTAGCGGTGGCCTATTGTGCCTCTCGAAATAACATAACCAAATCCATGCTCCAACCATCTTTTGATTTATATGATCAGGATTTATAGTTAACGGGGACTTTAATTCAAGCTTTTCTGGTGTAGCAGTAGACCGATATTTACAAAAAGCAGAATATTTAATATTTTTATAAATGATCATATGTTTCAACAGGCAGCTCAACTAACTGACCAACGGTTTATAACATAATCCCGGATTTCTTATATTTCGCAATTAATAAAAATTTTTGTCTGGCTACATAGAGATCACATTCAGTTATGATCTATCATGTGATCACATACTGATTAGAAAAGAAACAAAACCAATGTTACGTAACAGCCGAATAGATTTAAATAACTTCAAATAATATATTAACCAGCAACTCAATGTATTTAAAAATGACCGCCCAATTATACAGTAGAATTAATAAATTCATAATTACTATACAAATGGTAGTAGCATAGTACGCTACTCCGCAAATGGAAAGTCGAAAAACCTAACTCACAAAAATAGCCTGGCTAGGTGATGAAACTTGTAAAGAAAAAATGCTAAGGCAGTCTGGCGCAATCACACAATATAAACGACAAAACAAAATTCAATCAAATTACTAATCAAATCAGACGAAAACTGGAAGACGAAAAACAATACATTTCAGCAATATATAACTTCTCCTCCCAGGGATGACAAGAGTGTAAGAAAATGAATATACGTAAACAAAATGGCACGTGGATCAGGTTGGAAAAAACCGCTGATCCCGCACAACATTTAGCAGAAGTATTTAGACTCAACTCTAAAGAAATAAATTTAAAATTAGACGCCTTTTTTAAAGCTTTACTTTTACTCTCGATCCGGGATTTACCAATCTGTAAATTACGCCAGGAGATAAAGTTATTAGCCAAGAAGAAAACACCAGGCTACGACCTTACAACTGATTTCACTCTTAAACAATTACCAAATTTTAATTTACTTAATTTACCGGTCTCTAGAACTAATTGTGCCTCAAGTCATCGTATATATTCAAATAAAGTGCAATCTTATCGCCGTATTATCAATAGCACCTAAACTCCTAGAAAAGCTAGTATTCAATAGTTTAAATAAAGAGAGATCACTAGATAGTATGATCACAAAAGACCAATTCGAATTCAAACATCCCGTCATCCAACAGTGCCATCATATATTTGACAACTCAAAATTCCCTTGAAAGTAAGAAGTAATGGATATCAGCGTTCCTGGGCGTCTGAGGAGCATTCCACAAGGTATAGCACAAAAATTTGCTGGCTAAAGTAAACAAATTATTTTCACGCCAATCAGCTTTCAATCCTATTTTCAAATAAAACTCGTAAATGAAACTATGTCGCTAAAATCAATTTTTGAGGACTTTTTCAAGGCAGCGTTTTGAGCCCAATGTTATTTTTACTTTTAATTACTAAATACAGTGACACCATATGCACAAATGGGAACATTTGTAGCTTCCTTACGTGAAATAAAAGCTTTATAAGGGCTACAGATATATATATATATATATATATATATATATATATATATATATATATATATATATATATATATATATATATATATATATATTAAAAATTTAAAATTTTTGACAAGAGTTTGTCCTTTTTTTTTAATTTTACAAACTGTCTACCAGCTGTTTATGCCGTTTTTACAAGTGCACATGATAATCCATCAAAAAAGGTGTTTTTATATTGGTCTTTAACAAAACAAGATAGACGATGTTTGGGTGTATGAGCTATTTTTTAACTTGTACTGCTTAATTCAGTTTAAATGTATGAAGATGATATGCATATGTAAAATTAATTGACTATGAAAATCTTTAAAAAGGTTTGAATAAATTAGCTATTTTCAAAAAATAGCTCACAAGAAAGGTTATGGTGTTAAAGTGTGATGAACATTTAAAAATGCTGTATATATTCAATAAATTGATTATTGCTTTTCTACATTTTTTATAGCTTTTTATATTAATAAACCAAAAATAAGAAGCAAATTTAAGTTAATATGAATTAGTTTTGTCGTAACAAGGACAGCTTTTGTCATAATACACTTATTTTAATATAACTTTTGTTATTGCCGGAGCAATATTATCATATACTTTCTTATTACTCATTTTCTACGAACAAAGAATAAAAAAGCAATGTATTTTAGTTCTAGCAAAGTTTTATGTTTGCATTTATATTTTCTATGACTGAGATTTTATATTTACACAATATGTTGTTTAGCATTTTTGCTGCCACAAATTTAATAAGCACTAGTTGGTAAATAGCATAGATAGATACATATAGTCATTCACATGTCTCAGTAAAAAATCAAACTATGTACAATCGGAATATAGCTTTTTGTAACCCTTCATTTCTTATTGATTGTTTCTTAGAGAAGCATCGGTAAAGTTAACTCTGGAGTATGTTTTAATGAAAAAAATGAGACCTAAACTTTTTATATAACTGTTCTGCAAAGCAATTAATTTTTGGTAAATAATTTCTTGTTGTAATATTTCTTAAAAGTAGTATGATGATGCCTATTAACTTCACATGAAAGAGTTATTTATTTGATAGATCAAATACATCTAAAGAGATAGGATATGTAAAGTAGTAATTGTTTTTCTATCATAATTATAATATAAAACTTTAAATAATAATGAAAAATAATAATCACTATTACATTTTATGTTTAATAAAAAAACAAATAAATATAATGTAGCAACATCCTTCAAATCTTCAAAAATGCTTAATATTTCTTTTCTATAAATTATTTAAATTATTTATATTTTATTTCAATTTACATAAGTAAATAATAAAATTTGTAGAAGCTAAAATAACATACTCGCACCGAAAATTCGTAACTTCCAAAAAACAAGAATATTGAAAGGAATAGAGTTTGCATCCAACGCTGCAGTAAATTCGTTTGATACCACATAAGGTCTATAGAGCCAGTGTTTGAATATATATTGAGAAATGGCTTTTCGGTTTTGGGGTGTGTCAAATCTAAGTCTCGGAATATGCGGAAGATGGAAAACCTAAAAAAGGAATATTGAAATAAGTCAGCGACCTGCAACAGAAAGGTGTAGGCGCTACATTTATAAGTGTTAATGGAATGCGAGATATGTATTTCTTTTTATTGCATTCACATAAATTAAGGTAGCTGTAACACTGGTGATTACACACATATTTATATTGCGTCGATAAATTGATTAATTATAGTTAGCAGCATTTATATTTAGAATATATGTATTGTTGTAAATATAAATTGTAAACCTTAATGTATATTTTATTTATGCAATTATATTTGTTTTTTTATAATTATTTTTCTTGTATGTTGTTTTGCATACATTTGTATTCATTGTGGGTTTCAAACTATACAATTAAATTTAAACTGCTGCAATAATTGTTCCTTTAAGATTAGCAGAACAATGTGCCTTAACTTGTCCATTTTTCATCTCCGATACAAAGCTTTATTTAAGGAACAATAAATTGCTGTCAGCCATTGAGGTATTACGGGTCGAAAATTAATTTCTACTTGCATTTTTTCAAACTTAAACAAATAATATTTCAATTAGTACACTGTTGTAATATGATACATTTAAGTCTTTTTATATAAAAAATTACTTGATTTGTATTTTATTTTTTGTCGATCTGTTTCTGTAGATACTGTTTAATTAATTTATCTGGTAATATTTTTCCTATGTTTATGCATGTACATTATAAATTTAATATCTAACGCGTGTTTTAAGTTGTGGAATGTACATTATCTTACTTTAGTTACTGTAATACAATTTGCACGTTATAAAATATTTAAAATAAAATTAACAATAACCCAAGAAACAACAAAATAGGATTTCCCTATTAGAATAACAAAATATCTAAGGCATATAGTATAGCTGGCTCTAATACTGTTGAGCTATTACGCATATCATCCAAATTGTCAGTATTGAAACCTTTGATACAGAAGTATGTTTGGTAACTTATTGGTACCTAGATCTACTTAAAGCAGTTATTTTATAAAAATGATTGTAGTATTAAAATGTTCGTTGTCGCTCAAGAAATGCATTCCACCTCCTACAGTTTGTCTGTAACCCTCGCACTCCTAGTTACAAAATTTTAAAATAAAGACACCCATGCACGCACTCCTTTTCATTTTTTTCATTGCTTTTCAAATACTTTGTCAAAATAATCTGGGAAATTTGCGAGTTTAAAGCATCTAAGAAGAAAGCTAGAAGGTTTTTAAAATAATTGTAACTAGAGTGCGTAGATTACTGGAGTAAGTAGGTGCTTTCTTTAAAATCATTCCTATAGAACATTTTACGAACTTGCTAAGACCATGAAAAAATCCAAAGAGTAACGAAGAATCCATGAGTTGTAGATAAACTACTAGCGGATGCGTTACTTGAGTAATAAATATTTTCGCATTACAATTATTTCTATAAAATAAATGCTCCAAGTGCGTGAGAGTACTAAACGACTACAATATATTTCTGTATACATAATAATACAGTAATATAGAAAAATAAAGATGAAAGTGGTTTAACTCGTCATCTAAAAGATAGCTTTCAATTAATTAAGTAAATTTCAAATTTTATATTAGACTGGTATTAAAATCTTCTTCTTCTTCTTTGTCCATCCCTTATACCGTAAGGTGTCGGGTCTTCTATCCATTTTCGAAATCTCTTCCTGTCCCTAGCGATTTGTTTAGCTTCTGCCATGCTTTTCCCCCTCCTTTCCACTTCCTTCCTGATAGTTTCCATCCATGTTTGCCTTCGCCTTCCTCTTCCTCTTTTTCCTTCTCTTCTTGCCTCTAATACCCTTCTTGGCAACCTTTCTTCGCTCATTCGTGTCACGTGCCCAAACCACATTGGTTGTCTTTTCTGTAGTGTTTCCACTAGCGGTTCTAGGTCTAACTCCTCTCTTGTTGTGATGTTCCTCACTCTGTCCCTCTTTGTTCTTCCGACTATACGTCGCAGGTACTTCATTTCCGCAGCCGTTAATTTACTTTTGTTCTTGTCTTGCAGCGGTATGCTTTCTATTCCGTATGTTAATGTAGGTAAGTATATTGTTTTATACAGGTGGAGCTTAGTCTCTTTGCTCAGCTCTTTCTTGTTGATTAATGTTGAGTTGATCTGATAGTATACTCTAGTCGCCTTGGAGATCCGGTTCCTTAATTCTTCTGTTACTGTTCCGTCTTGGCTTATTATTACTCCAAGGTACTCATAGTTCTCCACTTGTTCCAATTGCTCTCCTTCACATATTTCGTTCAGGTTACTTTTTTCTTCATCTGTGTTCTTACTTATTCTCATTATTTTGCTTTTCTTCGCATTTATTGTCATTCCTTTTATTTTAATTTCGTTGTTCCAATTATTTATTGCTTGTTGTAGTTTCCTTTGGCTATCGGCTATGAGTAGTATATCATCTGCGAAGACGAGGCTTTGTATATTGATTGCCCCATGTTCCAGTGTCCTAGTTTAGTGTTCAGGTTTGGGTTCCTGCTGTTCTTAACTATTTCATTCATCATGATAATGAATAGTAGTGGACTGAGGAGTCTCCTGTTTTATCCCCTCTCCATCAAGAATTTCCCGATTCTTGTCCTTGTATTCTTACTATTCTTTCGTTCTTCCGTGTGGTCGTTTTGTGGCTTCTACAAGTTTTCTCGGGACGTCAATTCTTTCCATTGAATTCCACAGGGTTGCTCTTGGTACCGTGTCGAAGGCTGCTAGGAGGTCTATGAATGCCAGGTGTAGCTCTTTGTTTCCTTCAAGTGTCTTTTCTATTACTGTGCGAAGCGTAAATATGTGGTCTTGAGTCTGTCTGCCTTTTCTGTATGCAGCTTGTTCCTCTAATAGCTCGTCTTCTACGTGATGCCTTATCTTTTTTTCTAGTATCCTGGTGTAGATCTTCTGTACGCAGGATGCCAGGCATATTGGTCTGTAGTTTCCACAGTCGTTTGTGTTACCTTTTTTGTGGATTGGTACTATTATGTTTTCTTCCCAATCCCTCGGTATTCCTTCTCCTTCGTATACTTGCTGGCATATCTTGTGTGTCCATTTATTTATACACTCCCCTCCGTATTTGATTAGTTCAGGGCTTATTCCGTCTTTTCCTGCAGATTTTCCTACTTTCATGTGTGCTATTGCTTCTTCTGTTTCTTCCAAAGTTATTGTTTCGTTTTCTGTCTCTTCTTGTTATTCTTGTTCTACTCTGATGGGGTTGCATTGTTCTTGTATGTTTGGTGCTTTGAATTTTGTGCTGTAATGTCTCTTCCATGTTTCTAATATTTGTGGCAGTTCTGTAACGACTTCTCCTTCTTCGCTCCTAATGCTCCACAACTTTTGTTTGTGCATTCCCCTTAGGCCTTTAACTGTTTTGTTTTAGTTGTCTTTGAATTTCTGCTCCATCTCTCTACCAAACTCTTCCCAAGCTTCTTCTTTGGCCCTCTTCGCTACCTATTTTGCCTCATTTCTCCTTGTTATATAATGTTGCCTGTCTTCTTCTCTCTTGGTCTGTAGATATCTCTTCCAAGCTGTTTTCTTTTCCATTACTATCCTTTTTACTTCCTCATTCCACCATTTCGTGCGTTGGTATCAAGGTGATATTTTGGTTTTCCCACAGATTGTTGTTGCTGTCTCAAGTATTATTTCCTTAAGTCTTGTCCATCTCTCTTCCACGTTCCATTCTACCTCCTGATGGTGCTCTTGTTGTTCGTGTTCTAGTAGTCTGCGCTCTACTTCTTGTGCGTATTCTGTTTTTTTCTCGGGCTTTCTTAGTTCAGTTATTTTTATTTTCTCGTAGCCTTTCTTCGCTACTTCCTTTCTTACATAGAATCTCGTGTCCGCTATTACTAGTTTGTGAATTGAGTAGATTTCTGCCCCTCGGATGACCTTCACGTCTAATACTGCGTACTTTGTTCCCTTTGTGTATGTGAAGTAGTCTATTTCACTTTTGGCCTCTCTGTTTTCTGCAATGAAAGTTATTTTATGTATTAGTTTGTGATTGTAGAAACTATTTCCTATTAGCATTTTGTTACTTATGCAGAAGTCAATCATCCTATTGCCATTGTCGTTTAACACTCTGTATCTTCCTAGAACTCCATGCCCTTTGTCTGGGTTCTTTCCCACTCGGGCGTTCCAGTCTCCAAGTATAAATGTGTGTCTGCTTCTGTCTCTAGCTTTGTCGAGCACTTGTTGTAGGCTTGTGTAGAACTCTTCTTTTTCCAGTATGTTGTCATTTTCTGTTGGTGCATAAATCTGTATGATTGTAGTTCTTTATTCTAGCTTGGCATCTATTGTCATTATTCTTGAACTGATACCTTCCCATCCTATCACCTTTCCGGTTAGGTCTTCGCTAATTATCACTCCTACTCCCTCCTTTGCTCTTGTTCCTAACTGAACTCCAGAGTAGAACAATTTGTATCCTTTTTCGAGTGTTTGTTCTTTGATTCCTTTCTTTTTGGTTTCTGAAAGTCCTAGGATTTTAACTTTATATCTCTCCATTTCTTCAACTAACTCTATCTCTTTCCCATTTAGTCCTGTAACGTTCCATATTCCAATTCTTGTCCTTTGTGCACGCTTAGGTCGTTTTCCATCTTTCCGTCCATGTCCGAGGCTTTCTGTGTTTCTCTGAATCTGTATACCTCGTATGGGTGATTAGCCCGACGACGAGGGCCCCGTTACCTCGGGACAACTGGTATCAGGTTATACCCCCGATGCTGGGCCGTTTCTAGCAGAGGGTACCACGTGCAGGTGGGGTTGACATTTGGGTGACTGGATGTTGGCGCCACCCCTTACCCTCCGGTATTGAAATGAATCTAAAAAGTTATAAGCTAAAACAACTTAGATATAGTATTTTCAGTTATTTCTAAACTATATATTCGCAAGAAATCTTGTATAGACTGTGAACTTAAATATAATTTTAAAACCAATTGAGCAGGTAAAATGTCCTTCGTGAGTGTTTGTAAACTTGATTCCTTTCTTTTGAACGTCTGAAAGTCCTAGGATTTTAAACGTCGCGTAATCCTCCATTTCTTCAACTAACTCTAATCTCTTTCCCATTTAGTCCTGTAACGATTCCATATTCCAATTCTTGCTGCGGATCTTATGTGCGCTTAGGTCGAATTTCCATCTTTCCGTCCATGTCCGAAGGCTTTCTGTGTTTCTGCTGAATCTGTATACCTCGTTGGGTGATTAGCCGACGACGAGTGGCCCCGTTACCTGCGATGGAACTGGTATCAGGTTGATACCCCGATGCTGGGCCGTTTTGCAGAGGGTACACGACCGAATTGGCGGAGCTGGGGTTGACATGTTGCCGGTGACTGGATGTTGGCGAGTCCTTACTCCGGATATTGACAGCAACTTTAAAGTTCCGACGGCGTAAAACAACTTAGATATAGTATTTTCAGTTATTTCTAAACTATATATTCGCAAGAAATCTTGTATAGACTGTGAACTTAAATATAATTTTAAAACCAATAGTAATGTAAACGACAGAAATGAAGAGTAGTGCTTGAATTTCTGTATTTGGTAGATCTACTACCTTTGTTTAAATAAGGTAAATTTTAAAAATGTCTTTAAAGCAGTAATGAAAAATAACAATAACAATAATATCAAAAATGTTTTTTTTAATGTATTTATATTTACATTAGATTCAACAAGAAAATAAATGGCGAGGCTCTAATACCTCACGTGGGAGCACGTGCCCTCACGTGCTTGTTATGTACTATTTCTAATACGAAACGATATGGGAGCACCAAGCCTTAAATAACCGCATTATTAGTCTTTGTTTGCACAAACGCAGGTATTCGATTATTTTTAGGAATTAGAAAACACACCACAAATTTAAATAGCCCATGGTTAAGTCCGGATTGGTGCGTGTTCCAGCCAAACACTTGTGCCACTTTGCAACACGTAATAAAAACAGGTAGAACAGCTAAACCTATATAATATAGCCTAGTAGCCAATTAGAATAAACCATAATGCGTATTCATACATGAGGACAACTTTATTGGTTCAGTAAGTTAGGTACATATAATGTGCGGTCATTGTATCTGCAATAGCTGAGGGAGTAGAGCAGCAAATCGACATCAAATTTTGTGTGAAGTTAAATATTTGTCCATAAAAACGATTTAGATAATTTAAAAGGCTATCATGAGCAATGTATTGAATGCCGCATGAATAAAGCATAATACAAACGATTTATAAATGGCTGGGGATCTGTTAAAAGTGATTCGCTTTCTGGAAGAGTAGTAACAAGGAAAACACCAAAAATGTTAAACTTGCGTGGACTTAACAACGAAGATCGGCGACAGTTCAAGTACTGTAAGATAAACTGGGAACCAAAATATATAAATAGATCTTGGTGTAAAAAGTGTCGCGACACAATTTAATCCGCGGCTACTGTTATCAGAGTAGGATAACGATCCTGCTATTTGTTAATAACGTGTTTCAGACTGTTGCTAATAAAGTATATTTTCTCAAAAAGTCATAATCAGAAGTGAATGACAACTATGAACCAGAAACAAAAGTTTAGTTGTTCTAGTAGAAATTTTCTAGTTTGTCACAGCCAAAGAAGGAACATAAAAATCGCATCAAAACAAAGACCACGTTAGTAGCGATGTTTGTTGATTGAGAAAGCGTTATGCATTATGATAAACCTTCTCTAGAACAAAACATTAATAAAGAGTACAATCTTCGTGTTTTTAGTCAGTTGTGTGATGCAATACTGTTAAAGTAATGGCAGCTCTAAAGATCGGTAGTTTCATCGCAACAAAATGTCCACATATTCATCACATCTCGTGCGAAATATCTTATTGAAACATCAAATCTCGCAAGTAACTTAGCCACCTCACAGTCCAGATTTATCGTTCTGAGACTTCTTTTTTTCAAAATTTAACAGACGTTTGAAAAATAATAGGTTTTAAACCGTAGACAAAATTCAACCCAAAACGATGAGGTCATTCTCGATGTTTCTGGCTAATTTTTTATAAAGTCCCATTTTATTTGCAGACTGTAAGAATACATTTAGCAAATTAATTGACAATTACAGCTATGACATGCAAAAGAGTGCTCAGTAGCACTCTTCCATATAAAAGGTTTTTAGACCTTTTAGTGTGGCTGATGGGAAAATAACTTAGAAGCTAAACTTACATCTAAACTAAAACTAACTTACTTAAATGCAATTAAAATCTATTTGGTAAATCATTGGGCGTAAACCTTTTAAGCCTTCTGTGGTCTAATGGCTAATTCATAAGATTTGTTACCAAATCGTTTGGGTGTTCTGGCTAAAATGTTTTTAAAATTGTTTTTTTTTGTTAAGTTTTAGAGTTTTGACATAATGGAAATCAACCAGGATTAAAAGAAAACGCGTTGTTATAATCCGTGTGTTGTGCAACATTACTGGAAAAATAATTTATGAAAATCTAAATATTTTATTGAGAAAAAATGCAACCAAATTTAGTATTAACTACCACTTGAAAATAAAAAAGAATTTTAAGCTACAAAAGCTACAAAAGCGGGTGTTCTATAGATGCATACACACGTCGTATTAACTAGAAATACTCTTTTCACAAACAAGTAAATTTTGACAGTTGAAGGAGCTCAAAATAATAGTAGCTAGTCAGCTTGGAGGGAAAGTGTGTGCAAAATCTCATAAAAGTTGCCAAAGTGATTTCTTCTAGTACATAGAATAATCTGACAGAAAAAGAGTTGCTGTACGTAAGCACTTCTTTCCTACACCGTTTGGTGATTTGTATTAATACAAATAAAAATATTTTAAAACTTGTTAATGTACTTACATTTGTTGGTCATAGTATAGGTCATTCAGTTATCCATATTTTGTGTTACTTAATACTAAAATTGCTCTTTAAAATTCATGGTCACCCTGTCAAACAATTCCGTACAGTATGACCTAAAATATACAAACTGCAAATATATACAAGAATATTTTCTACATTGACGTATATTTTGAAAACCAACCAGTAAGAACTTTATAGATAAGTCACAAATTAGAAAATATTTAAACATTACTATCGGAGTAACTGTAAGCGGGAGAATAAAAATATAATCTTAATAACTTATTTAATTATCTTTCAATAAAAAACATCGTTAAATGTTGTTTTTATGTTGCTCAAAAAGGGATGAAAAAGTCATAACGACTTTATAACAAAAAAAAGTTATATCCGAGTTCATTCTATATTTTACGATACGATAAATTTTTAGGTATAGAACTTTCGTAAAAATAATTTTCTTCCTTAGCTTACGTCAACTTTACGAAAAATTAGTGGCAACGTCAAAATAATTCAAAAGTAACTGTTGCCTAATTTTAGTTGTAAAATAAAAAATGTATAGATTGTAAGACGCTGTAATTTATTATTGGAAGTAAGTTTGTGTGATACCCATTTACTTAACTTCCACCTCTTTCTTTCGTATTATTTCGCTGTTTAATTTGAATAATTCTGTAAGCTTTTAATCCATTTGGTTGATATTTAAATTTGATCATTTGTCAGAGCTGGCTCTGTTATCTAAGAATTTATCACCCACAGAAAACGTTTTAAACCATTTTGGGCGTTGTTTCCTCCATGTGCAGTATAATTTTTTTGAAACTTCGGTTGCGTTAGTCCCAAGTTAAAATTTGTAAAGTAAACACGTACGTATTATACTATTTCTCATAGATATTTACAAGGTTTTTAATTAGCAAGAATAGTTCAAGATTTACTAAACGACTAAAGTAACTCATGAGTTAATATAGCGGATAAAAAATTCTTTTTTGGTTACCTAATGGAATTTTTAAAATTGAGTATTTATGTCGATAATCATGTTGTGTAGTAACCATGGAAAGGTAAGTTCTTTGTCTCCATTTATTTGTATTTCGTTGTCAAATATTTAAACAGAAATAACTAGCATTGTGTAAGATAGTAAGAAAGTAGTGCTCAAATAAAATATTCATTTTGCCATAATGTCTGGAAAACAATAGTTAAAGACTAAAATTCCATGTCTGTTTCCTTTATCCAAAGTACTTATGTTATTTAATTTGGAAAGAAAATCTCCTCATCTATTCTGCTATTCACGATCATTCGTTTGTACCCATTTTTGAACTTAAGCAAAACTTGATGAGGAAGTAAATACAGGAAATATAACCGGAAAATTTCCTACTCTTTAGTAAGCAGACATAGAAAATATTATGATTAATCTTTCCATATTAGCCTAATAAATCTTCATATAAAGTGCGAGAATTTTATGAATTAGTTCTTAGGAGGTCTTTGGCGATCGTACTCACAACAAAAGGAAAATAGTTGGATGCGTGTAAGAATTCCAAGGCCTTTAGCGTCAGCTAATATACATCGCAAGGGAGCATACTCTTAAGTATAGCTTATCTCTGCTAAAGATTGAACTTTAATAAAGCAAGTTGTGAGAATTAATCATAAATGGATGGATCCCTTCTACATAAATTCTACATGCAATAATAAGCACGATAAAAAAGACTCCACATAGACAGTACTGAAAACTGCACGTCTCAGGATCAAACAGTAAGTGTGAAGAATGTCCTTTGAAAATTCTTAAAAGTGAAAGCGAATAAATTTTGGTTAAAATTATACACAGCCTTTACACAACACGCTAAATAAAATGTGCACTCACTGCTAAAAAATTAGGTTGTAAAAGATCTTAAAAAAATGTGGTCACTGCTACAAGAACTGTATTATACTAGTAAAATGGTGCATAAAGACACGCTTATATCACAGGCAAAGCAGCAGCTTTCATTATATTAGTTATATCTCCGTGAAATGATATTTACACCTATAATGTCAAACGCGACATAAAATACTAAAAACTTTATGTAAATTAAATATTATTCATTCCCAATAGATGTAATTATATTACTCAAAGACACGAAACCGTGGAAAGCATTGATGTCTGATGAAATATGTCCAGATTTTTTGCTAAATTGGTAGAAACAACAGAAAGTGACTAGTGTGGGTTTTTAAAAGCATAGTAACCTTGAGCACAATATTGCAAAACATAAAGCAATTAAAAATTATTGCTTTTTCAGAAACCAGGCGAATTCGGTGATCAAACGAAAAGCTATTAATCAAGTGCTTTAGTAAACACAACCTATACAACCCTTAAAATGGTGTGTCTAAACTGCATTAATATCAACACACTAAAAAGGTCTTTGTAGTTATAACAAATTTGATTTATACTTAATTACAGCTAGATTACAGATTAGATTATGTTATTAATAATATTTATAGGGTCAAGCTATAAGACAGTTCGATTTACAACGTATGACACAGTTTGAAAGCACATCGATATTACATCAATGAGATTTTTACAATAAAAATTGAGGAAAACAAACATTCAAAAATTTTAACAATGGCTCTGTATCTACTCGTAAACCCACCTAAAGTTAATCTATTTTTTAAAAAAAATGCACTGAATCCATTCTTCTCCTGAAAATTATTTTAAAAATAGGAATGTTCAAACAGTTTATTCTTTATCTTATGATTAATTCTGAGTTTCTTTTAAGATATTAACCTTTCTTATGCTTTACTTTTGAAGATCTAAAAAGAGTTAGTGCCTGTTTACACTGTTTTGCTTTTAATTCGTGTTTGTAAGGATTGCCAATCATCATCAAAACAGAAAATTTAAAAAAAGAAAATTTTTTTCTTTTTTCCTAACGCAAGGCTCTTATATATTAATGTTGTTTGTGTATGTAGACTCAGCAGATTTTCTTATAGGACTGGTAAAAAATTTATTTAATTTTGGTTTGGGCTTTGGTTTTCTGTACACTGACTTTAAGTACTTATAAATAAGTTATTTTTACTTTCCTTATCCTATAATAAGGAAAGTAATGTAATCGGCAGAAATTTGACCTACCCAGTTTTTCACATTTCTGGACGAAATATAGCCTCAGGACACCAAAAAAGTTGGTTTTAGCCATTGGTTCGTGTGTGTGTGTGTGTGTGTGTGTGTGTGTGTGTGTCTGTCTGTCTGTCAGTAAACAAGATATCTCGAGAACCGTAAGATCTACAGACTTGAAATTTGGTATGCAAGTTACTTGTAGGTAGGGGATGCAGTGCGAAGCTTTTGGTAAGAATCGGCCGTGCCGTTTGGTCACAAGGTGGCAAAATCGGTCTCAAAGCGGTCGCGTATCTAAACAGTTGAAGATACAAAAAATTTATGAGAATAAAAATTATCATGAGATAAACATGAATTTAAAATAAAAGTTGGTAAAATAGGAACTCGAAAAAAAATTGAAACAGGATTTTTAACATACCGGGTGTTCATAAAATATTTCGGGAAATTTATATTAATGGATAGATCAAACCAAGACGAACAAAAAATTAAAATGAAATTTTTTGATCCGAGGTCAAATAAATAAGTTGTAGCCGATTAAAAATTAATTAAACGGACCAATCACAGCGCGCTCGGAGCTACCGGGCCGACTTCGGGAAGACGGGGGCGCTTGGCCGCTAGGAGGAGCACGCAGGCTGTGCGACCGAGCTACGGTTACCTTCAGTGACGTAGCAAAATTGTAAGTACAGTCAACTATTGTCTTGTACTGTTTATTTTAATCAGCTTTCAGTGTTGGACTCGCCTCGTCCTTTTTAAAATAACAAGTTCTGGGACGAAAGCAGCGCAGGCCGATATATATATATATATATATATTATATATATATATATATATATATATATATATATATATATATATATATTAATAGGATAAGGAAAGTCTGTGATGATTATACACCAGATTTTTTTATCTTTTAGACGCCATATTTCGCACAAAATCACTTATAGTATGTCTAATTAAAACACAGTTTAAGCATGTGCTTATCTATGTAACCTTAAAACAAACTACCTTGTTTTGAAAAAAAAATCTGCAAAGCCACTTATCTGCTACTTGATGAGCTAAGGAGCTTAAAAAATACATCTTAGGGTTGTGTAGTATGTAATGGTAGTTATCACATAACAATATTTTATGAAACCCTGCAAGTGTAAATGCATATAAATTTTTAGTTTGACTTGTATTTTTATGCATTATTAATAAGTTGTATATTTATTATAAAATGTCTTAACCATGTGACAAATAATTTGTTATCCAACTAAATTATGAATAAGCAAATATTATTTCTGAAAGAGCTGCTTTTCTAAATTAATCTTTAAAACTTGTTTTTTTAAATATTTGTTAAAATTTCAATTAAATGAATATGCCAGTTTTTACAACACGTTGTCTACTCACAATTGGACCTACAAAATGTTTGCTCTTTTGTCAAATTACAAAACGTATTCAAGTGCTAAGATCTCCATTTTTTTTTTTTGAAAAGTAATTACCCAAGAAAGTCGAAACATCTGCTACTTCTCAACGTAATTTCCGTATAGACGTTCACATTTCTCACAACGTCATCACTATGATTCTATGAATACTAGGAACACTTCTTTAGGGTGTGCTTTGCTCACTGGAAAATCGCTGATGCAACAGGGACTCGATTGGAAAATGGGGGGCTACGGAGCGTGTCTTTCATGGTCGGAAATGTATAGCGCATCACGTGTCAACACGTCCTGAGATATTGTGTTTGTTAGTCAGCATTCGTGGTACCAACCTTGAAGAAGCTGTCAGCATTCTCAAGTTATTATACAAAATGTATTTCACAGATCCTATGGAGACGTCAAGTTTAAAGACGATATCACGCTCACCTAATCAACGGTCTTCCATAACAATTTGCTCCACTCGCACAATCATAGTTTCGGTCCGGCTGGTTTGTGACCAACGCTACTTAGGTTCATTGTCACACAACTTTCGACCTTCTTTAAATTATTGCACTTACAAATGTACATTTTTAACATCCATAACGCGTTCACCGCATTTCTTACTAAATCCGCGATGCATTTTGATGGGCGTTTTACTACGCAACAAGAAAAAGCGCATGAATACACATTGTTCTTAAACACCAAACGTCGCTATTTGAATTGTACAAAACAACACTCACCGCAATAGAGGAATTGAACCTGCGTACATTATATAGGGCTGCCACCTATTCTACAAATTCAGAAATATTTCCTACAACTTTTAAAAATAAAAGCATCTTTCTACCTGCCGAAAAACAATTGATACCTTAGAACTATAAACGCACCTCGTATATTTTAATGTTTCCAAACTATATATAATTCAGTCTCGTGGATATTAAATATTTTAGATAGACCGAAAATGTGCTTATTATAAAAAGCAGCAAAGGAATAAAAAATGCATAATTTTCCTTTCTTAAAGCTTATAACTGACGCGTAGTGTGTAGGTGTACAGTTTTTAAACGTGTCTGACATTTCCTTCGACTCTTCAACGTTACAAGCAAGTTTTCGTAAGTCATTTTGAGTAATGCCAAATAATCTCCTTTCCAATTTAAGATTACGGCTTATTATCTTTCTATTGCTGGGGAAAAATCCTAATATGTTATGCTACTATAAACATTTATATCTTTATCGATGATTTGCTCCCTCAACAATGTTTTAGTGGATTAAATTACCTTTCTATTTTATTTGAACTAAAAGCGCATTTTTTATAAGCAGCGATTGAGGCATGGGCTGCGGTTCGGACGGATCCGGGTTTTATTTCCAGAGTTCTCTGATGCCTGGCGGGTGGCTTACTAAGTCACTAAAAATAATTTAGTACCTGCGTTCACTCGAACAAGGGGTAATGATGGTAGTTATCTAGGGCACATTGCTCCGCATCAGAGATGACGCGCGACGACCGGGCACATTGAGCGAACATATGAGAGCCTTAACCTCTCAGTTCGGAGGACGTGCTCCCACGCGGAGTGTTAGAGCCTTGCTATTCTTTTTTATTATTAATATTTAAAGCTTGTTCTATATTTTTAAAGTTTTCAATATTTATTTACACTATTACTAGTTTTTAGTAGTATGATAAAATATATTAATACAACGCAACATTAATAAAATATAAAAGGCAATAAATATTTTAAATTCTTTACTGATACAACATAAACTATTTCCTAACTCAGATAAGGTAAATAAGCTGCCACAACAAAAAAGTATTTGGCTTTTTGAAAGGATAAAGTAGAAGTATCACCAACATAGTTTTTAACTTTAACCTATAGGTAAGTATAATCGAACATAAAGTAGTAACACGCCTAAAATATTTTTACCCATAATGAATAAAACGCATGAAATGTGTAGCCCGTACAAAGTGCAATATTAATATTGAATATGATGAGTAGTTAGTGAATAATTTACTCAATATACACCTAAACACCACCACCTCAAAGGTCAAATCAAAAATACTCGAGCAAACTTATATACTAGACATTATCAAAAGCCTGACTTGTGTGAAGGAACACTAATAAGAACGGTGTAATACCGTAAAGGAAACTTTCTACAGCGGTGCGAAATCGTAACTGTCACTTCCGGTTGCCGTTAATCGATTTGGCTGAAAATCAATCCCATGAAAGGTACTGACCTAAGATGTGTGTGTATACTAAGTTTGAAGTGAATCCGTTGAATAGAACGGAAGTTATAGTGTCCCCATACACACAGATAGACAGACAGGATGATAATCTCATTAACTTTCTACTATAAGCTCCGCTGTAGAAAGTTAATAAGTAATGTTTTTATAAGTGGAATTTGTGATTAATTTTTGTTGCTAGACTATGTACTTTCTCCATTGTGCTATGGCCTTTTCGGAAACCAAACTTGTGGTTCTGTATGATGTTTCTTTCTGTTACGATTGGTTTTAGCTTCTGCAGTAATTTTTTTTTTTAAACTTTGGGTTCTTGATTTATTTATGGCACGTACTATTACATTTTTTAAATAGCAAGGTTATTTTTTTTTTTTTTAGATTTCAGGTAATCTTTCGTAAAAAAATCAGTTGGGTAAGCTTAGTTAGGTATATCTGTATTCCTTAATTTCTGAAGTTAGTTAGTAGACTTCTTAATGCTGGGACAGCTTGATTGAGCTTAGTTTTGGTTATAGGGTTTCTAGTAGTTTGCCAAATTCTTGTAATCTTCGTTTTTCCGCTATTTTTTTGTTTGATGGAAACAGAAAAATATTCTATTATTTGTGGGGGTTTATAATTTGGTGTCGCTTCCCATGTCGATTGTTTTAAAAAGTGATTAAGGTGTTCGATAGCGTCAAATAAATTGTTTTCTACTTTTAGTGGTTAGAGTTAAATGTATTTGTTCGGTAACCAGCTTTCGAAAGTAATACCTGTTTTTGTGTCTTGTAGATAACTTTGGAAATTTCTCTATTGTACTGTAATTTTCATCTTTGTTTAGTTGAATTTTTACTTGAGTATTACTAATTATTTTGTCAATTACCCTTAGCTTTTTCTTTAAACATATCTGTTAAGGACTTTAATTAGTATCAATAAGGACATCATAACATTAAGCAAATAGTCTGACATTTTTGTTTGTTGCGTATGGGGTGGGTACCATTACATTTTGTTTTTCTTGTATTTGGTATTTTTACTATTCTTCTGAGTTTGTGATTTGCTGAGCTATTATCGGTTTTTGATTTAGATGTTGTGCTAGATACGAAGGGTACATATTTGGAAATTGCGACGACTGTATTTGCATAGGTATTTGTGCTTGCTGTTGTTGTTGCGATGTGGTTTGTTGATACAAATAACAACTTAGTTACTGATCAACCATAGTTAGAGGTGGTTGGGTACTAACATCCGAGATTTGGCACGCCAAACATAGCGGCCTATTTTGTATATATTTTAGCTCCTGTCAAGGAACGACCGCTCGATAACTAATCACTGATTGCCTGTCACCGACGTGGAGAACGAATAACATAAGTTTATGATTTTAGCCCAAACGATAGCTCTGCTTGAAAGCACAAAACGCACGCCTTTATTTAATAAATAATATTTGTATTTAATCTGTACTGCTTAGTTATATAATTTCGGATAGCGGTTCCTAGTATTTGATGCAGGTTAAAAGTTGTTATCGTAATTTTGCTGCGGCAGCAAAATAGTTTAGGTTTTTTTCTACATGGGCAGTATATGTTGACAAATTGACAATTGTCACACAGAACGCGAACTGATGACGCAACACGTCCGCTCTGTTTGAATACATAAACGAAAATACATTGCATATATAAATAACATATATTTTAAGGAATTGTCATTTTTTATATAGAATAGGTAACGTGCCTTTTTTATTAACCCCCGTGGAATATTACAATTTGTCTAACAACAATAAGTAATAGTTATGTAAATAATGAAAGCATGGCTATCCATGTGGGCAAAGATAAGTGAATAGGACGTAGTAAAAATTTACCCAATGTCAAGTACCTTAAATAACCGTATAAAAAATATGTTATTCTAGATTAATTAATATTAGTGCATAATAAAAAATAATAATCAAGTTCAGTTTCTTTAGAAAGGACTAGTGACTTAAATCGTTTGAATACTTTTACTCTGAGAATTATAAAAATCTTACTAACCAGATCATTAGGATGTATCTTTATCCAATCGTGGTAGTTTATTCTGAAAGTGGATAATATTCAAACTTTTGTTTGTTACTTGTGGTTCTTCACAGTTGAATTTTGTAGCTTCAGATTGGTTTTAAAATAGCTTTATAAAATAAGAACTAGTTCTTCATAGAAAAGTGTGCATTTCAGTTTATTAACCAATATATCTTACGATATTGTCGTGTTTTTTACTCATTGAGTCCTAGGTATTTGATTTTGTTTATTTGTAGAATTACAGTAGGTAGCATGTTGAAGGACAAAGTCGTCTTTTAACTGCTTCAAAACCACCTCAATTATCCATCTTTTAAATGTAAAATTATGTTGGTTCATTATATCATTCCGGTTAGGACATTTAAAGCCGATATTCCTTAAAATAAACTTTGACATTAAGGTATTTTCAATGTATTTATTTTTGATATAGTTGCTTGATGTTTAAAGAAAACATTCCACATTTGATTCACTCCGATTTGAAAGTATATAAGGAAAAAAGCCAACAATTTGCAAGGATTAGTTTCTGGCCTTTTCGCAAATCTTAGAAAACAAATAACAAAGAGAATATTTTGCTTGTTTTGTGAAAGTAAAATAGTTCAGATCTTCCAGCGACCTTTTATTTCATCAACACTTTCTTTCTCATAGGAAAAGCAATATAATGTTTTTGCTTTAGGCTAGAGTTGTATTATGTGATAAAACATTTCAAGCAAATAACTTAATATGAATATGTAGAATAAATGCTTAAGTATTATGCTATGGTAGTAGGAACTGATTTTCGATAACCAAATTTTTTACGTTGCTACGTAAAACAAAAATAATTAGATGTAAATTCAAGGTTGGACTCGGTAGTTATAATAATGTTGTAGTAATAATGTTGAATTATTAATCGTATGGAATAAAATCTAGCATAATTCTGTTTATTTTATAGCATGTATCCCAACACTCTAATGGAGTAAGACAGTAGCGACGACCCTCCACTTTGAAAACCTACCACAAAACGGGGCTCTCCTGTTATTTGCTTGGCTGGAGCAGCATAATTTGCCCTGTGGCAGGTGTTGCATGAAAGTAAAAGTTATACTTTCATTTCTTTTATAGTTTATTTGCAGATTAACAATCAGAACATTTTACATAATAAACATATAATAAGGTCCTATGAGCTAAAGAGATGACGACAGTGACGTGAGGGGAGTCCATACATCTATGTTATCCCGTTAGTTTCTTCTTAGATCAATGGGCCACGTTTTTTGTAGTCGTCTAGGAGGTGGATCATGTTGCAGGCTGGATGCCAGGACATTTGGGATGAACTTGAAGTCGCAGGAAATGGTTGTTGCTTCTTTTAGTACGTTCTTCTACTACTGTTGGTATTTCCAGGGCATTTGTAGGGTGTCGTTCCTAATATACCAGGGAGCATTGGCTAACATTCTCAGTGTTTTGGATTGCTATATTATTTAGATGCACCGGCGGACATTCCAAGCGATTTAGGGTAAAATTTACCTGGGTGCATTTGGCTTCGTTCACTTGGATTCTCCATTTGTTTAGCCAGGTTTGTAAGAGGGACAGATGATGTTGCAAGTTTAATGAGGCTGTTTGAGGATTGGTATTATGAGAGAGAAGGACTGTATCGTCAGCGAAGGTACTTATAGTTGTAGCTACTGTTGTAGGTATGTCTGCCGTGTACAATGTATATAGAAGAGGTCCAAGAACGCTGCCTTGTGGTACTCCGGAGTTGATTGAATGAATGGCAGAATATTCTTGGCCATACTTTATCTGGAAGTGTCGATTTGATAAATAGGATTTTATAAGTAAATAATATTCACTTGGAAGGTGTAATTTGAGTTTGTATAAGAGCCCCTTATGCCATACTTTATCGAACGCTTGTTGTATATCAATAAATACTGCTGGACAGTAAGATTTAGAGTCCAGTGCTGTGTTGATCATATTTACGACGCGATGATATTACTGAATGGTAGAGTGATACTTTCTGAACCCAAACTGGTGGTCCGGGATGCAGTTTTCCAATACATCTGTTTCACGTATTCTCCTGACTAAAAGTTTTTCTAACAGTTAGAAACTTGGGGCAGTAACTTTATTGGACGGTAAGATGTAATTTCCTCAGCAGGTTTACCTGGTTTTGGTATGAGAATTATCTGTGCGAATTTAAGTAGTAACGGAGAATAATGGAGACGTAAGATACAATTGAAAAGGTACCTTAGAAACACCAGAGCGACTCTAGGTAATACAGCAAGCACTTTACCCGATATTAGTTCGTACCCTGGTGCTTTTTGATGGTTAAGATGTTGAATTTCTTCTTCCAGCTCTGCACAGGTGAATCTCTTGGTAGGTAGCGACAGTTGCAATGGTATGTCCAAGAAACTGTTTACTGTATCATCAGGATCATCTGAGTAGGGCGTGAAAACATTAGAAAAGTGTCGTGCAAATAAGTCTGCCTTTTCCTGATCTGTGCTAGCCCACTCGTTATTTGTTTTTCTTAGTGGGGGATTTGATTTTTGTGGCCGTTTGTTTGCTTTGACGATTTTCCAAATGCTATTATCTGTTCTTGATAATGTAGTTAGTGGTTAAAAGTTTCCCGCCTTTTCATGTGTAGTTGGTTCTTTAAGGTATTTGCTAATCTATTATACACTGTTTTGTCAGCTAGATGTTGTGTTCTATGCCATCTAGCTCTCACACTTCGCTTCTGTCGAAATAATTCAAGTATGTCATTAGGAATATTTATATCTCTTTGAACGCAGTTTGTGATGGTAGGTGTGGATTTCCATGCTGCATTTTGCAGAGTAGTGATAAAGTGATCAGTAGCTTGCTATAGTTCCTGGGTAGTTTTTAAACTAATATTTGATTGTAGGGTTTCTTGAAGAATGGCTCTGTATGAGTCCCAATCTGTTTTATTGTTATAAAGTGATGGTCTTGGTAATTTTTTAATTATCGTTGTACTGATTGTAGCGATAACTGGTGTATGATTTGAAGATAAGTCAAGATTGCTGATAATATTCGTGTAGTTAGAAGAAATTCCATTTGTGACAAAAAATCCAGCCAATCAGGTGTTTTATTATGGTCCGTGGGCCAGTATGTTGGCTCCCCAGTTGATAGGTATCCATATTTTTCTTCACGTAGGAGGTTATATAGTGCCCTACCCCTAGTGGTAATTAGCCGAGATCCCCAGTAGGTGTGCTTACAGTTGAAGTCTCCACCGCATATGAATGTACTGCCAAGTGATTGTAAAAACGGCTTGAGGTCCTCCTTGGGAATATTATGTCTTGGTGGACAATAGACAGCAGATATGATAATTGGGTTTGGTAATTTACAAACTTATATTGTTGTTGCTTGTAGGCATGGATCCTCATATTTTTGTAGTTGATAATGAACTATTGAGCTCTTTGTGAATAGCGCTGTTCCGCTGTGGGCGGTACCATCCGGATGTTCCGTATGATAGCATGTATAGTGCGGAACTCTTAGATAAGATCTGTCCGTAAAATGTGTTTCTGATATAAGAAATATATCTATATTATGGAGTTTTGAAAATAATTCGATTTCTTGAATTTTTGATTGGATGCCATTCGCATTCCATAAACATATTCGTAAGGACTTAGACATTAACGACAAGTTGTGGAACGCTTCACGATTTTGCGTGTCATCCTTGCGCAGGGGCCATGCTAATCTTCTCTGTATCGTTCCAATTTTAGTATATGTACCGCCGAAGCGAGTACTTATACTTTCATAAGGAAATAAAACAACACACGGATAGTTTTTAATAGAAATTAACGTAAATAATTGAAATTTAGAAAATATTAAAATAACTTTATTTAAGGAAAAGGTTAATCGGATTCGTCTGACCTTTAATTGTTGTTATTTGGCAAAGGGCAACAAAAAATCTGAGTGAGATGTTTTTCAGCTATCGCATTATAAAATTAGTTACCTTATTTAATATTAATTTATTGATATAGAAAGTAATCTCATTAAAGTGATCTCCATAATTTTAATCCTGCAGCGAAAGAGGACTTATCAGGAAAAGTTTTTGCTTAATTAATTTGTGAAAATTGTGCATCACTGAAACTATATATATATTTGAAAATGAAACTTTTAATAAAATTATGCTTTCGCTAGATAAATACAGATTCCAATATTTTTTTAACTACTCATTAGACAAGTTGTAGAAATTAATATTAAATGTAAAAATGTTATCGGTGGGAAATTTGCTATATACGTAAAGTTTAATCCAGCGTAACCAAACGTTGACTGTCGTACTACACTATTTTAATTCCTAGTATGCTCTTCGCATTGCTAGAGTACACTTTTAAAGTATTTAGAGAAAATTGTGCATTATTTTAGCATACATTTAATCAAGGTAAGTGCTGTTTCGTCGGTAAATTAAGGGCGTCTTATAAATTCTCGAAAACCAAACTCTTCCTGAAACAATTTCTCTTAGGATTTTCACTAAATAATAGAGTAATACATTTAATGCGTTCAATTAACATTAGTGTTGTAATAAAATTAAAAATATTTATGTTGTAATATCTTACAAATTAAGTATCAGGTCTTTTCCAATTATGTGACGAATAATTTATTTTGCAGATTATCTTTTTAGTCATATACATTTAATATTAGAGAAATTCGTTAAATGCGAATTTTATGGGATTATATTATTTTGCTTGTATTGTGAATGGAATGTGCAAATTAATATAAATTTATTAATATATTGGATATACTTATTTGAGATATTCTCGAACTAGACCTACTTTTTATTTCTGTTCCACTTATATATTTCAAATTAAGCTGAGTATATACAGCAAACCTTAAAAATACCGATAAAACGGCGAGATATAATATCTAAGGAATAACAGTAAGATAAAAATTCACTTAAAAAGCAATTACAAAAGTGAGTTGGGAGTTTTTCTGCGTCTGCAACACCTGGAGTGACATTATTTGAATTGAACGTATTAAAAGAAACAACAAATGGCAATAGTATTAGTTTTAAATATTTGACAACAGATCTGTTCCTTTAAAATGAAATTGTAAATATACATTTCAATCAAAACATTCAATGTTGGTAATGTTCTTTATAAATTTAGTAAAAAAAATGTTAATGTTTATTAAATATTTTAGATTATAAGAATCACTATAGCAACAAAAAATATTTAAGTTTATTTTTATAAAAAAAATGTTTCTTGTAATATACCATTATAAGTTAATTACATAAATTTGAAAATTCTCTTATACTTTAGTCTTATTAATAAAAGTGTGTTGAAGTTTTGTGGTTATTTCAAATACTTTTTATTTTGAAAGTATTTCTGTATTTCGTTAGCTATATAGATATTCTACGCAAAGATATAATATTAATGTGCACTTGGTCATAACAATTGACTACACCTAAATCATATTTAAAAGAAATGTAATAGGTGTAATTATATGTTATTTTTTATTTATTACCTTTTATTATTCAAAATTTATCTTAAGTAACTAGGCATTCAGTAAATTACATTAATATACAAAGTTTTATTGTTTTAAAATAGAGAGGTGTACCGGTATGAATCTTTTCCACAGTTAAAACTTAATATATGGCAACGTTTGTAACGTATAAAAGTATTGTCTGGAGGGACAGAATAAATGTGTAAGGAATAGATAAACATAAATACATATTTAAAAGCAAACATACCTAACATTCACCACTGGGCTCTCCTTGTTCGCCCGTACAAAGTCTTTGATCATACACCATATACAGCCCACTTTTTTTTGGTTTCTCTTTTCCATCACTTTAATATCATGGTGGAAGCGCTCGCCATGTTCTACCGTAAAATTACCAAGATTGCCAGTAAAGTAATTTAGATGAGCATGAAGAAAATGAATTTGGACAGTTCATAGGATTTGAACATCTCCTCGGCTAAAATGGTGTAATTTGCAGCCTCCGTGTTTTCTAAAAAGTTTTGTATCACATTTCTGAATGCAGTCTATGCTCGCAATTCGCACATACTCATGGTTTTCTCGAATATGTTGTCCGCCATTAATTTTCGTATTTATAGGCTATAAAAATGTCAGCTTTAATTTCTTCAGGCGTGATTGATAGAAACTTAGCACCAAGATACTGAAAGCATTTCCTATTCCTGCTTAAAGTGTGGTCTAGGATCTTTACCGTGCAGAAGTAACAGTCGTCACTTTTCCAGTTCCTCAACCTTTCCGCACATACACGGCATACTTTGTGTTGAGCTCAAGCTTTATCTTTATCTGCTAGTTTAATCCCAAAGTATTAAAAATAACAATTTTTTTACGAAAGTCGTAATATTTTGCCTTTGTTTTCATATCGTATAACAGTCACATATGTAGCAAAATATGTCTGTATGATTGACATAACCTCGTGAAGCCATTGACACGTTACAAACGTTGCCAGATATTAATATTAAAAAACTACTTTTTTTAAATTATCACATTTTCGTTGTTTGTAGAAAAACCTGACGTGATATGGAATCTTAATATTATTTTCGGAATCTGAGGAAAAATTCATTGAGACACATCTCTTTATTTGAAAGCACAGAAAAAATTGCAAAATTGTAGATTAGCGTTATATATCAAAGAAAGTACAATAACGACACAGTAAACTGGACTGAGTTTGGCCCAAGTCCTAAAAATGTTTGTTTCCGGTGGTGTTGTTTAGTAGGTACCTTTGTTAAATCAGTCTTGATGGTAGTAATATTTACAAGTGATTGGTAATTAGTGTAGTTCGTAATATTTTAACTACAACCTACAGCGCCACTTAAGCAAACATTTGTTTTTAACGCGGAAAACGTACTCTGCCAACTTTCATGTGCACAGATGATCCTGAAATTTTTTAATTTACAACAAGTTAATTTCGCTATACTTACATGCTTATAGAACATGTAAATAATGTGGAAAGTTGAAATTCTCCCACCTTGTTTGAACTGCCAGACATGTTGTGCGTTGGTATGACTTTGGTCCACGATTTGGGGTGACATTGGCCCAACTTCACTTTTTTTCGTAATAATACTCGTCACGTTTCCAAATGCTTCTTTTTTTTAAATCTTAGCAAAGTTTGTATGATTTCTTTGCAGTCATGCTAAAAGTAGGGCTTGCGTTTCTATAAGAACTACAATCCGTAGGTGTTGCACGAATGCCTGGAAGGTATTAGGTCTGGGCAACTAACTCAACGAGCTGCTGAAATAAAATACAAAATTGCGAGATGAACAGTTAAGAACAAGTTGGAAGGTCTGACAACAATCCGGTGGGTTACTCTCGAGTGTTTAGTGTCGAAGAAGAAGCTTCGTTTGTTCAACATCTGATCAAATTGTCGAACTATGGATTTCCAGTTATTATTTCAGGTTTTCGAATGATGGTTAAGCATTATCTCGACAAAAGAGAAACTACATTGCCAAGTTTAAGGAAAATTTTCTTGATTACGAGCGGTCACAAGGTTTCTTAAAAATGCATTCGGTCCTTTCAATCAGAACTAGTGCTAATATTAAGAAAGTACGTACTAATGTCGGTGAAGGTCAACTTAACGAGTCCATGGACGACTGAGTGTCGTTCTAAAATATATTCCACCGTCCTGTATTCGGAACTATGATGAACCAGTCTTAGCGATGACCCTGGCAATCAAAAGGTAATTTGTAAGCGAAGCATAAAGTACTTTGAAAAAATTTGTAACTTCCGTAAGAACTCTACTTCATTGATGTTTTTCGAGAACGCTAATTCCAAGTATCTTCTTCCGTACGTTGTCTATAAACCCGATTATATGCAGACGACGTGAACTAAAAACGGCCCAAAAGATGACCATTACAATTGCACTAAAAGATCGATGCAATAACTTTTGAAGACTGGCTTGAAACGCTTTTTTTATACTTTGTCAATAATGAACAACGACCAGTGATATTAGTTGTGAACAATTTATCATCACATATTAATTGCAGAGTCTTAAAATTTTGTGAGCAGCATAACATAAGGTTTATGGGTTTTATCACCTAACACTACATATCTTACACAACTTTTAGATGTGACTTTTTTTGTTCCCATAAAGAAAATATGGCGCGGAATCCTAACAAAGTCGAAGGAGTCAAAGAATGGTTTAAAATTTGCGAAAATTCCTAAAGAGGTGTTACCTACGCTGTTAAAGAAATTAATGAAGCAGTTGTTACCAAACATGTGACAAAATTTAAAATCTGGTTTTAACGGAATATATCCGATGACTAGAAACATACTTTTAGAATATTTGTCTCAAAATCTAATTGTGTCGGATAAAAGTCTGATCGGAAAAATCTTTTTGAGGCAATTGGAGAAAAAACTGTCAGATTTTCTGGGGACAGAAAGTGCTACAAAGAGGAGGAAAAATTGCAGGTAGCAGCTTGTAAAAGTATTAATTGTCAGGATGTCAAAGTTCTCAAAGACGCTGTTGGTCCTTCAGAACATCAGGCTCTGTCAAAAAGAAGAAGGCTTCCATATTTTTCTTCAAATAAAGAGTCCGACAAAGAAGATGTTGATGTGGCATTAGAGTCTGCTCAGGAAGGTAAAAGCGTTTTTGATTTAGGAGAAAGTGCTGAAACTACCTCAATTGCACCGTCGTAACCACCATAACAACTGCAATTCTGTTGTCGTTATGTTCAATAGTGGAAAGTTCACTGGAAGAATTATCCGCTGATGGAAACATGCATGGAAAGTGGTCTTAAGTTTTGTTGACGGCCTAAAAGAAAGGATTGGATTTCTTATGATTGGAATGTAGTACTGTGCAAGATAAATCCTTTTAAACTGAATCAGTTTTCTGTGCTTGAAATCGACAATTCTATATAAAATGTACTTACCTACTTATTTCTCTTTTTAAGATTATAAATAAAAGAATATTGTCTAACGCATTTGTACTTTATTTAACTTTTCTAATTTCAAAACACCAATATTATAGTAAATTTACTAATTTTGAAAGAAATTATAATTGTTTTTAATTTCTCAGTATATATTTTGGTCTGTTATTGGTTCAAGACACGTTTTACGTGTAATTTAGGGATAAAATCAAAGTCACCCAACGCCATATAACTTTGACTCTATTTTTAAAATTTGTATGAGGGATTTGGATAGTCAAGGAAACAAATTTTCTACTCAAACTGTTCCTCCATTCATTCTCTATATGCACAAAAATTCTAGACGTACTAATACATAATAGTCTCGCTAAAATTATATCACATAGGTGAAAAACAGAAATTTTGGGCCAATGTAACCCCAGTTTAGGTAACTAACCTTTACGATGCTACTCAGTGGTAGATCCGTTTTGAGTAATATAATAATAAGTAGGTAAATTATAATTGTAACGAAAAGAGACAAGCTTGAACAAAAACTTAGTGAATTCTACTAGTATAAAATTCTCGAGTTTGTATCTTCTGTCTTCCTTATATACAAGGTCCGCTCCCATCGATATTAGGGTAAAATGATAAACTATTTCAATGCCATGCGCTGAGCTTTATTATTATTTTTTTTGGTAATACTAGATACATGTAGATCTACTATTGCTAAAGTACTATGAAGTTTGTTACTAACAGATTCATATAACTGTAGCTCATAGGTTCACGCTGGTTTCAGTATTGCTTTTTATAGAAGTAATTGCCTCTGCAGAGATAACTGGATTGACCGGTACATCCTTCGGAACATAGTGTTTAGCTGCGCCCTTTTGGTCTAGATATGTGTCCTCCATGTAAGTCGTCGATCAACATGAGTGCTTAGATACTTCAT
The DNA here is from genome assembly GCA_036346155.1 of Sinelater perroti. Lineage (NCBI taxonomy): Eukaryota > Metazoa > Arthropoda > Insecta > Coleoptera > Elateridae > Sinelater > Sinelater perroti. Next base: position 5,439,840 of record JARFIY010000001.1, on the reverse strand, counting down.
ATTTTCTGTCTTTGGAAGTTATGGTATGTTTAAGAAACCGAAGAGCAGGTTTTCTTACTTAAATGAAGATTATATGCCTTGATTTTATTGCATTCGCTCTGATACTCCATTTTTTGAGACAGGTTTAGATTTTATTTAAATACTGCTTAAGTATTGAAATGCTGTATTTGAGTTGTAGCTATAACATAAGCAAAGGTGTCTATTACTGCCAAATTTGTAGTTGAAAGAGCAAAAGCGTATAATAAATACAGCGTTGGTACCAACATGCTTTCTTGAGGTACTCCTGAATTAATCAGAAAGAGTGGAGTACATTTTTCTTTTAAATTTACGAGAAAATATCTGTTTATCAAACGTGATTGTAAGAGATAATTGGATTTAATTTTTATGGAATATATTTTATTTTTTTATCAAAGTGGATTAGATCAATGAATCTGTATATTTGCTCTATAGTAGCTAGTCAGTCTATTAAGTCCCAAAGTAGTGTTCTAATATTAACCTTTAGGAAAAATTTTATTTTTTTAAAAATTTTTAAAATATTTTTGTCGGTGCGATACTTTTTCGATCGATCTAGTTATTTGTCACATCCGCATGATTTTTTGTATATAATTTGGCGAGTATGGTTTTTCTTACATTGTTTCTTTAATTATTTGCTTTTTTATATTAGCAAAGAGTGTTTTCAATTCTCTACTTACTGCTATTTAGTCTGTTTTTATTATTTGATTGTTTTGAATTTTGCCGTATTTTCCTAAGTCTACGCTTCTCAGCAATTATTTGTTTTATTAACATAAGAAGAGTTATACAATCGTTAATTTCAGGCGAAACAGGCGCTACTTGTCACAAATCCTGTTGACTGGTTGCAGTTAGGTATTCAACTGTTAGTGTTCTTATCATATGGTTTTCTAAGTTCGCAGATATTAAGTACTGAGCCTAATTATTTTTTGTTTTTATTATGGTAATTTATTAGCAATCAGAACAGTTTAGATTAAATTTGTTCTATGAGCTAATTGTAGGACTTGTGTTGACATGTGAAGGGTGGCATCCAATGGTGTTTACCCTTTTATTACAATATATTGTTTGACAAAAGAATTATAGATATTATATTACATATGTACATTAATCTGAGCTGTTAAGTTATAATTAACCTAATTTACAATAATTAATGAGATGGTGCTACTAAATTACGGTCAGTTTCTTTTTAGTTGTTTAGATTGCCTAGCTTCTAATAGTGATTGGACGTTGACATTTGGATATAATATCAGTTTGTTTTGGTGTTTGGTTGCCATTTTCTCTATGGCCTCTGTTACAAAGGGTATGTTTAGGTCTGTATGAATTGTCTAGTTGGGTACGAACCAGGGGGCGTTAACGATAGCACATAGTGTTTTTAATTGAAAGCGTTGAATAATGTTGATGTTTGATTTGCATTAGCATCCTTACAGTTCTATACCATAGGTCCACATCGATTTGTAAATAAGGACTTTGTTTTCAATAGATAATGGTGTTTTCCTGCCTAATAGCCAATACATTTTCTTGACTTTCAAATCCATTTCTCTCATTTTTTTAATTACGTGTGTCTTTCAAGTTAGCTTGGAATCTAAGTGCATCCTTAAATATTTGGTTTCTGTGACTTGTGGTACCAATGAGTTATTTATTGATTGTGATCTGGGGGCATTGTTAACGTCTTAATGTGAATATTATATTTACTGTCTTTGTCTCATTTACTTTAATTTTACATTTTTTTAGCCAATCTTCAAGTAAGTAGATATATCCCTGGAGCAGTTGGCTGGCTACCACGGGGTCGTTGTCAGTTGCTAATATGGCCCTGTTATCTACGAAGGTTCCAATTAATATACTTCCATTTTGGGTATATCGGCGGTGTATAGTATATATAGCATGGGACCTAGCACGCTTTCCTGAGCAACGCCTGAATTGATACTGCAGGAATTTGACGTTGCATTACCATGACGAACATGGAAACTGCGTTCTGTCAGGTAGAATTGCACAAGCAGGAAGTATTTGTGGGACAGTACTGTTTTGATTTTAAATAAAAGTCCTCTGTGCCACACCTTGTCAAACGGTTGAACAATATCAAGAAATAACGCTGAGCAATATTTTTTTCTTCAAAAGTTTTGTTTATTTTGTCTATTATGCGATGACACTGTTGAATGATCGAATGTTCATGACTAAATCCAAATTGATGACGTATTCTTTGAAGGAAAAGTTTTCTAGAAATTTGGATAACATTGGCAGGAGACTTATAGGTCGGTAGGATGAGACTTCATTTGGTGGCTTTCCAGGTTTCAGCAATAATATAATTTCTGCCATTTTAAATTTCTTGGCAGGCGGAATACCGCATTAAATATTGTAGTAATTAGAATTAACTCTTTTTTGGGAAGCTCTTTCAGTATTTTTCCTGTTATTTTATCAACTCCCGGTGCTTTATTTTTTGCTACCATATTTATTTCTTTTTTGACTTCATGCGGCGAAACAGGTGAAATTTGAAGGCTAAGCTGTAGTGCTGAGTCAAAGTAGTCCTCAATTTCTTTATTTGTGTCCGTAGAGTGAGGAGTGAAGACTTTTTTAAAATGATGTGCAAAAGTGTTAGCTTTCTCTTCGTCAGATCTGGCCCATTTCCTTGTTTCAGTTCGAATTGGAGGGATTGTAGTTTGCGGTCTTTTAAATCCTTTAGTTGCTCACCAAATTGTATAGTCATTTTTAGATAGCGTAGAAATATATGCATTAAATTTATCATTCCAGAATTCCTTTAACTTGGCTTTTAAGTTGTTTGTTAATCTGTTGTATTTGTTTCTATCCGTTGAGTTACGTGTTCTTTACCAAGTAGACCTTGCTCTCCTTTTTTCTGCTATCAATTTCTTGATTTCAATGGGATTGTTAATTATATTTTGGTGCTGTTCTATTTGGAGGGTGGAATACTTAACCGTTTCTTGTATGATTTCAGTTAAATAATTTGTAGCTCGATCTAACTCATCTGGTCTTTTTATTTTAATATTTAGGTTAACGTTTATTTCAATGCGATTTCAAAAGGTATCCCAATTTGTGAATTTATTATGTAACACTACTACTACGTTGTTTTATAATTACCGAAGAACTAATCGTCACAATAATGGGTGAATGATGTACAGTGGTATAATTTGGTGAAATACCATTCGTGACGCAGAGATCCAGCAAATCGGGTACTTTGTTGGGGTCGGTTGGCCAATAAGTGGGTTCCCCTGAGGAGAGAAACCCAAAGTTGTTTTTACTTATGCATTCATAAAGTTGCGAACCCCAATGGGTATGCTTAGAATTGAAATCACCATCCGCTATAAACGATGATCCAAGTGTATGCAGAAATTGATCTTGTGTTTTGGCGCTGATATAACCAATGGTCGTGGTAACTTATTGACTTGAATGGTTGTAGCTTGAATGCGATCTGAATTGTGGTGCATTATGTTTTCCTTTATTAAGATTGCAGTACCATCGTGGGCTGTTCTATCGGGATGCTCTGTATAATAAATTAAATATGTTGGGATTTTGACATGTGTCCTTGTTGTGTAGTAAGATTCTGAGATAAGCATTGTATCAATACAATTTATTTTGAGGAAAATTTGAATTTCGTCCCTGTGTTGTTGGAGCCCATTGAAGTTCCATACAGCTATTCTTAGAAATTTCGCCATTATGATGCTATTTTGTTTATAATTGCAGTCAGCATATTTAGGATAGTGCTATTTTGCTGAATTAGCTGGTAGAATACATTTTTGAACTCATCTAGCAAATTTAGAAAAATTGATTCCTTTGATGTTTGTGTATAATTTGGGTTGGATTTAAGGACTTGAATATACTGCTTCTTAATGGGAGAATTATATGAAGGAATTTGATTAGAGAGTGATGGGAATTGACTTTGATTTAAGGTTGGAGCTGCAGTTTTTCTGGTGATTCCAGTATGTGGTGGAAATCTTACAGGCTGGTATTTCTTTTGCAGTTCTCTATAGACGGTGCATCCTTTGTAATTTGAGGTATGCGAACCTTCACATAGGACACACTTTGATGGAATTGTGTTGCTTTTAGTACAAATGGCGGTATTGTGGGCAAGGTTTATTACAGTAGGCTTTCGTGTGATTGTATGCCTGACAACGTAACCACTGAACTAATTCTCTTTTTCTCCTTGGAGATTCTGCGCTAATACTTGTATGGTGTAGGTATTTGAGTTTATAAATGTCTTTATTATTTTCTGCCGGCTCTAAATCAACAAAAAATAGGGCCAATGGATCTTTAGTCCTCCTACTCCTGATATTCTAGATATTCCTAACGTTAAAACCTTTTTCGATTAGTTCTGTCTTTATATCCTCAATGGGAACTGAGTAATGAAGATTACGTATGACGACTCTATACGCTCGATTTTATTTCAACTGATAGGTGTGTTAGAGTATATTTTTTGTTTGCAGGTGTTTTAATAGTGTGCGGTATGAGTCTCTTGTTTTACTTTAATAGAATTATCTACCATCGCTTTGCAGTCATATTCTGTTTCCGAAATGAATAAAGACAGGAGGTGGTTTTGGAGTATTTTCTTTTTGACTTTTATTTCCGTCTGCTTGATTTTGTATCATTTCTACATCATCTTCTTGTGAAGCTAGTGGTGCATATTTATTTGTAACATGAACGTCAGCTTTTGTTACAATATGATTTTGTTTGGGTTTCTTTTGTGATATCTTTGGTTTCTTATTTTTTTGATCTCTTGCCAATAAATTTCATTTGCGGGTCTTTCAGATTCCGAATCTGAATGCAGTTCAGTACATACGGAAGGTGAAGTGGTGTCGGTGGAAGTTGAGAAATGTTGCATTTGTATTTGATATGGATTGATAATCTGAGGATTTGTATTTTGCACAAATTCGGGGAAACCTGACAACGAGTTTTCACTATTTAAAACACAATTTGGTTGAATAAATGTATTGGGTACTTGCAATACTTGTTGCTGTTGATACTGATTTCCGCAATGGAAATAATTTGGTATGAGATTAGGATTTAATATTATGTTTGAATTTAAATTTGTTACCATAGCTCCACCGTGAGGGCCGGTAGGCTGCATGGCCTGACTTGATTCCATCCAGCAATTTCAGTTTACTTAGTAGCCACGAACAGCAACAACCTACAAATAAAATTTTGTGTAGATCCGTGTATGTAAATACATACACGAATCTACACAAATGCACTTATCTGCACAAAAGGCCAATTTTTAATCGCAGTTCCAACGTTCACAGCGTGATAGCACATCGCACATCCAAACGCATTCATTATTTAAACGCTCGAACCGAACTGAGCCTAATTATGATGGGAGAATGGTCTCACGATAGATTTATTTGATAGAGTTTTGAGGTAATTTTGGGTTAGGACTTTTACTATACAGAAGCCAATAAAATCAAGTAATTTGTTAATGTTTCTTGATATGGCAATGTAAGATATCTATTACTCTGCAGTTGTATATGAACAAAATTATCTCTATAGTTGGGTGAGTGATTTCCTCTACAATTTATATACTTTACACCTTTGTTTCTTTTTTCCTTTGACAGTCTTTAGTTAGATAATTACTTGCACAATTTACACAGCGTAATGCATGCCCGTACTTTTAACATTTTGAGCATTCTGGCATTTTCCTTTTAGAATGTGGTGGTTTAATTTTTTATACTTACTAGTATTCGATGTTATAAATAACTTATTATTATAAGAGCAATAGTCACTAACTTTTGGTATTTAATAGTCTTTTATTTCATATTTCGTACATTGTATTTATATTCTCCAATGCTTTTTATATATGGTGTGTCAGTTCAGTAACATATTCCCCAGTATTTCTATAAAATTAAGGTTTCGTTATAATTTAAGAGATTATTTTTTTAAAAAAGTTTTAATCTATAAATCGTCAGTAGCTTTTTATCTTGAAATTTGACTTGTGCATCGAAGTGGAGTGGGAGTATGTAATCCGATTGCACCTGTGTTATTTCAATGGCGGAGCCGCAGGCTTGCTTAAGGTCAGGCATTTTTGCCTGTAAATTTATTTTGAGTTAAGTTTCACTTTGAAAGCGTAAGAAAAGTGAAGAATTCCTTAAGGACAGCTACACTACATCAAGTTACACAAGCCTACAATGCTCTGACATGCACGTAAAAAACACGGCAGCTGGAATATCTTTAAAGGTTATCAATATTCACAAGTGCTGGGAGGAGTTTATGATAAAATATATTCTACAAACTCCCAACAATACAGAAACTGGATGCAATCTGTTCGAAACAAGAAAACCGCAAAGAAAACGTAATAGCAATTACATCTAAAATTTAAATAAACAACCGAAAACTTCAAATTACCGGTTAAGTCCTCCACTGTCAGTTTCAAATGGTTACGATGTATTAAATAACGATGATTTAAACAATATCACAGAAATTGCTACAAAAATGACCCTAGACCTCCGCCTTTATTTGTTAGATATAAAATTTATTGCACCTCTGATTCATCTTCTAGAAAAAGTAGTTTTGCATTAATTTATACTATTCTATGTTCATTTGAAAATCTGTTTGGAAGATCTGATGGTTTGAATCTCTTTAGTCGTCAAATTTTAATACTTCATTTAACAAATTAACGGCTGGTTTGTTAATATGTGTTTTTATTTTGGTCTTATATTTTTCACTACGCTTTGTAACTTCTTTACGCACTGTAGTTATACTTAAGTCATTATGTAACATTGCATTTGGAATGTACCACGGAACGTTTACTATATTGCGGAGCACTTTGTTTTCCAGTATTTCAATATTTGATGCGCTGGCCGACCCCCAGAGAGATATTCTATAAACTCAAATGGGCTTTAGAATTGCGTTATATAGCAGAATTTTATTGTGTTTTTCCCTAGTAACTAGTACATCTATTTCATGTTCAGTTGTTTTCGCTTATGTAATATATGTGTGCGTCAGCTTAGTCCTTTGTCGAGGGTAAATCCAAGGCATTTGACTCGAGTTTCTGGGGGAATTCAACTACCATTCAAAGTAACTGGACGACGTTCGTCCCGCTTATAGTAAATGTGACATGTGAGCACTTATTTCGTTGGTTTTTCTTTGCCATTTTATTAGCCATGGTTGAGATGGTTTTGTAGGTTGGTAGATGGACGAATAGGGTGGTGATGCAAAATCAATATTTCGGTATCGTCCACAAATGTTGCTGTTATATTCAATAGAGAATTGGGCCTAGAATGCTCACTTAAGTTACTCGAGCATTTATTGGACAAAGATTAGTGTTCACTTCTTGATATTTTATGTAAAAGTGTCTGTTTGTGAGGTAAGATTTTAGGAGAAAATATATGGAATGTGTAAATGTTTTAAGCTTATAGCATAGCCTTGAGTGCCACACTTTATTAAATGCCTCGTTGATGTCAGTGAGTGCAGCTGAGCAATAATATTTCCGCTCTAAGGTATTATTTATTTGATTTACTAACCTATAAATGTGTTTAATGATACTGTGTTATGCTTTAAATCCGAATTAATGTTTAAATATTAGGTTTTTGTTTTTTATAATTAGCAGTAGTCTATTTAAGAGTAGTTTTTCCAGGACAAAAATTACATATTAGAATCAATCAATCCAAGTCAGGCATGTAAAGTTCAAGACACGATACCTGCCTGCCAGTCACACTTAATCAGTGGATTTCTTAGGTGGATACCAGATACCTTGTCATTCACTTCGATAGACATTTGTAATGGAAACATCACGTATAAACCCAAAGATAACAATTAACAAAATGTATTGATTGATTGAGTCAAAGTTACCTTTGGAAAATAAAATTATACTTTATAAAACTATTCTAAGAATAATCTGATCTTATAGTATATAATTATGAAGTACAACGAATCATTTAAATAACAACGAACTATAGTGCTCGCTATCAAAACAGAACCAGCATTCACCCAAATAACCTCAAAAGTCCTTAATGATAAAACTAATAGACGTCGACTCAACAGATTTAAACCTTTTGACCTGCCCTACCGATTCTAATGGTCTACCATGATCTTGTATCACTAATATTAGTTTCAAATAGTTTAGGTAGTTTAAATACGTATTACACATATGTATAGACTGTATGTCAGTAGAAATAGACAATTAAGAATTCTTAGCGAGTTTTTTACGTGTCTCATAATTTACTTATTGTCCTCCTCGAACAGATTGTAATTTATTAGTAAAATAAAAAAAACTTTTGATTTAGCAATTGTGTAAATGCCCTAAGATATTTTACATCTACTACAAATACTATTGACAGTTTGGGAACTTTTTGTTACATTAATTTTATTAGTTTCGTCAAAATCATATAAAAATTTCTGTTTGATGTAGTCAGCTTGCATAAACAATAGGCACTCATTTGTTTTATCAGTTTCACAGTTGTGTCTGTTTTATCACTTGTCTTATTTTCCATTTTCCATACATTTTATTTTGGATGCGGGTGAATTGTATTATATATTTGATTCGTTGCAAAGTGCTGAATTTCCAAAGGATGCTGTGATAGGCAGTTTGGTGGGAATAGCAATAATAAGGTGGTTTGTGGAGAAATTTCTATTACTGTACCGGCGCACCTGGCTGAAACATGCATTGATAGTATCCATTCTAGTAATAATATGACGGTCTAAAAAATTGCAATGTGTGCACAAAGCGGTTATCAGGTACTAACGATATTTTTTTCATGTTATTTGCACTTCTCTTGCTAAGAGTAACCGAGCACGAAACAAAAGTGCAAACACAAATCGAAAATAAGCAATAAATATAATCGACCCTAAGCTGCGGTCGCTGCCATAAGTATAACAAGCACGTGTCCGCTCCATTTGAATGCGCGAACCAAATTATATATCATAGAATTTTAAAAATTCTATCACTAATACTGCATTTACCACAAACTTGTAGCAATTACGTTGTGACGGTTGATTAACCTCAGATCTAAAATAAGTGAAGTCAAAATTTAGTAGATACAAAATACTTTATTTTTAACTTATATAAATATTTAAAAGTATATATTTTTATGACAGCAGTTAACCGCTTTACGTTTATGTATTGTCATAAAATGTTTTAAAAACTGGCTCCTATAGATTTTCAATTATATTAAAATTAAATAAAATACGTGAATTTTTAAAGTCTTCAATATTTTACTATTCAAATTACTGCTAATTAAAGGAGAAGTACTATAAGGTAGTGTCCATGGCTCCACTCCTTTTTGCTCTACATTACAGATCTGCCTACTACACCAAACGTCCATACAGAAACCTTTGCAGGCAATACTGCAGTCTTGGTGTTTGACAACGAGCAAGTCATTGTTTTCTAAAAACAAGTCAACTTAACAGCAATGCAAACTATGGTTAAACAAATGGTGCACTAACTATAAATAATCTAAATATGTTCATATAGCTTTTGGCATGACGAGACATTAGCCGTTCAGTGCATTTAAATAATTCTCAATTTTCACAAGAAAAGAAAATTAACTATCTTGGATTGAATCTTGATAAACGACTTACCTAAAGCAAACACATTTTTACAAAGCGAAAGCAATTATAGCCGACTCTTTCCAAAATATTCTGGTTAGTTGGACAAAAATCTACATTATCCCTGGACAATAAACTCCTACTATATTATCAAATCAATATGAACTTATTTATAACATCCGACTCTGGAAATTGCTTTTAATTCTAATATAGAAATTTTAAAACATTTCGAAGCAATAACGTTGCGCATGATTGTGAATGACTCCCAAATACGGTTATCTTTTAAAACGTCAAGATGTGAACAGTGAAGGGGAAATCGGCAATTAGTGTTCCATATATAGTGCTCAATTAAGTATGCAGCCAAACAGTTCAGTGGTTAACCTCATGCATCAACCTTCTAAAATAGTAGGTTACAAAGACATGTCCAGTAATATCCTTACAATATTTTCACAAACTGTTCTACATATCCGATACTTTATATACCATCTATTGAATGTAGCAGTAGAGAATGCAAATGAAAGCTTATTAATAAAAAATCCTTTCATAACAAGTGATATCTGAAAAATCCAATTTAAATTTTTTACAAAGATTGAATAAAGATGCGTTTTACGCATTTTTTAGTATTTTATGTACCATTTTTAAACTAGAAGAATACGACACAGTAGTTTTTTATTTTTTTTTGTCGTTAGGCTGCTTTGGACACTTCAATAAGAATAGTTAGTCTTTCTGTTTCTGTAGTTACTACTTTTATGCCTCCTTTATGATCTGTCTATAATTTTCCACATCCTTCACAAAAATGTTGATTACTTAAGCACTACGCTTAATTTTTTTCTATTTCTGTGTTCGAATATTCTTTTCTTTTTTAAGCTTTGTTTTTCTGAATTTACGCTGCTGCAAATCTTTCACCATCAGACATTCCAAGCGTTAAGCACAACTTTAAATTATTAAAGTAATTTTGTTTTTTTTACTTGATATTATTCTATTAAAATCATTTTTTTAAAATAACAGCTTTGATATTTATTTGAGGCTATAAAAATAAATTTTATCAAGGTATATTAAATTTTGCAAAAAAAACTGCTATTGGCAAGGAATTTATAAAATTTATATTATTTTAATGCAAGAATCAAGAATTAGTAGAACGTAATGCAAATAAACTTTTGGCCCGCTTGTTTATTTAATTCTTAGTATGTTATTTTAAAATTTAAAATTAAAAACGTCCCCATTTTACATCATTAAATCTAATCAATAATTAAATATAATAAACTAAAATTAATAATATTATAAAATAAACTAAAAATTATATTATGATTATTGTCATGATACACATTTTATACTTTTGTTGAAATAAATAATCAACAAATTGGTAAAGCAGGCAGAATAAATCGCAAAACGTAAGAATCTGCGTAAAATCGATATGTAGATTATATATAAAGTTACTAGAATAAAATTCTTATATTAGAAGCGTACCTTTGCATATTAGCCACACACTTTGGCGAGTCAAAAATAATTTAATAAATTAATAAAGAAGGTACTAAATAGTCTACTATCCGCAGTCAATTTTTGATTAAAAGTTTGTCACAGAAAACCTGCAGCAAAACTTCAAATTATCAATAACATCCAACAACACCGTCTTCATAATTATCTTAGCATAATCCTCAACGGTAAGGATTAGACCATCATTAATAAGATTATTATTGTTGTGTAATTGTCGTTCCTTTTGTTATATGTTCTAACAACAGCCTCCTCTTATTAGTAAAATCTTCACATTGCGTTTTGCACGAAGTTTCACTAGAATAATTTATATTACTTATAAGTGAAGCAACTGTTATTTACAACAATCTGAACATCTGCTCACGAAACTCGTTTTAAGCATTATTTCGCAGTAAATTTTCAACAATTGGGAAATTGCGTGATCATTTAACCCAGTGCGTTTTACTTAATGGAATAAATGATTGCGTTTTCTGAATTTCCGCTTATAATTACGAGAGATTTGGGAATCGCGAGCCCCCAAATATGGGATTGAACGCGTGGGCTTTGCGTTGAAACATTTATATGATTAATTTCCAATTAAACAATATCATGAGCATACTAAATATTTCCTTGTAGATTTATTAGAATTTAGAATTAAAATTCGTCGAGTTAATAGTCTTAAGTACTAAGTATAATTACAGTAGTAAATGTGACATGGGAATTCTTCCACCAAAGTGCCATCTCAATCCAGTCATAATGATAGTTTTTTTTAAATATTGGTTAACATCTCGTTCCCTGATAACATCCTTGACATAGGGAAAATTTAGGTCATAGTATAGTGTTTGATTAGTATCGTACCAGGGTGTGTTTGTAATCATTTGTAATACCTCGAATTATCATATTTGAATTATAGTGTAGCTCAGCTCCATAAAGTCGTTTAGGTTTTATGACAGTTTTGTATAATACTAATATGTTTTCTAATGATATGCAAAAGTTTCACCTTTCACCGACTACTTCTTTTACTTTCAAATCAAACTGTTTGTTTATGTTCTTTTCGGGTTGATTTGTAAAAACTTAGGTATTTAACCGTTTTGAATTGTATCTTTCTGCCATTAAGACAGACTGAAGGGCATCGATCTTTCCTTAATATAAGAGTGATTTGGATTTTTCACTTGTTAACCAAACTTATAGCTCATTTAGATAGTTATGAAATTTAGTAATATCTATTAGTGAGTCTTGATCCCTACCAAATACCATTGTGTTGTTTGTAAATGTTACAGTAATTTAAGTTTATTTTTTAAGTTTGTTATTGACTTGATAAAATATAGTTTTGTCTGCCAGCGCATAGGTTTGTTGCTATTTTGTCTTAGCGGTTACAAATAAATATGTTTCTAGCTTTTTTCGTGTATGATTCAGTAAGATCTGTAAGAGACTATGCTTAGTTTTAATACTTATTCAAAACTATCTTTATAATCTTTCCAATTCGCTTTACGCTTATTTAATTTAGCTACAGAAGGACTAGTGCTGGTTGTCCGTCGTTCAATAAGTCGGTGTTTCTGTGGATAAATATGAACGATACTATTCTTGTGTCAATTTATGATATTTACTGTTTTGTGTGATCAATCCTCAAGGGGTGTGTTTGTTATTATTTTCATCTGCAATAAAAGATTTTAAAAATTTGTTAATATTTTTTTCTTATTTTGTATAGATAAGCAATACACTGATACTATCATTAAGTATTACGGAAACATTTTTATTTTAATAAATGCTTATTATAAATATTCTTAATCGAATTTAGATCTCCATACTTGTTAATATTGTTTTTAATAAAAATAGCACTTTCAGTATATACTACATTGTCTGGATGCAGTAATACGTTTTATACGATATACTAAATAGGATTTATTAACAAAATGCATTTTACTCTTGTTGGTATTTTGCAATTTTGAAAATCTGCGATCAAATTTATATTTTTACAATTCACCGGATGCCAATCTTTACATAATCCACCCTTTATATCGGTATCTTTACTTTTCTTGTAGCTGATAAAGGGGACGCGGTGGCTCAGATGGTTCAACCAGTTGGCTCGGTCCTCTAGCCGGCGTGCGCGAGTTCAAGTCTCGCTTAACCCATAGGTGTGTATGAATGTCCTAGAATAAGTGCATGTTAATGGGCACAATAAGCCTTTGATACTGCAGTGTCTGTAAGTGACAAAAAAAAACACCTTATAAAAGCAATATGCCTTTTTTGTGGCCATACCGCTAAGATCTGCTAGATTCATCAAAACTTTAGTTGTTCTCGATGGCTCCATTTATCTTATATAAGTTTATATCATTAGCAGAGCACTCCAAATCTATAAAAAATAAATGTAATGCTTTTCTTGTTATCTTTTTAGTACCGTTTTTTGTGTCGTTTGATAGTTAGCTTTCTTTAATATCGTTAATATCAATTGTGCGCAGTCGGTGTTTTATGACAACGCTATGAGTCCTCCTTTCTACTAGCTAATTGGTGTGGTGAATATTAATGTTGTTACTTATTTTTCGATAAGTGTAGTACTGTAGTATGTTTTATTGTATCATTTTTCATATTTTATGTGACGTGTTTTTCAATTTTTCTCAGACTGTAGCACATTTAGCATTTTAAGAAAATTTAGTAGCTTGTCTAAAAAGATACGTGGGGGGTTTTGAAATACTGGCATCTGGGTTGCTTCTGTTTGTATTTCGATTCGTATTATTAGTGTTATTAGTAAGTTGTCTATATTTTTGATTTAATTGTATTGCTGGATTTTAATCTTTAACGTTTACACCTTTTTTATTTTTTGTTTTATGCCATGCAAGTTTAAATGCGTCTAGTACGCATTCAAATTTAAAAAAAATTAAACTCCCCTAGTTAGATTTTAAATAGAATCTGATTTTTATTACACTGCAGATTGTTTATACTCCTCAAAATTGAGAAGAAATATATTTAACAAATTTCGACTATCTCCTTGCAATACAGCTAAAAACATTATATACCAAAATTCTTCATCACATAATCATGAAACATGAACATTTGAATTATTACGATTTAATTTTACTATTACGATAAAGATATAACATGAAAAAAACTACCAACAACGCCATAAGAGCAATATATATAATCAGAAATAGCCAAAAAGAATAACGATACATGGAATGTTCTGACATATGAAAAAAGAACTAATTCCTAGTCAGAAACAAAAGAAATCTAGCTAACACGCACAACATATTTGCTGCTTTGTTTTTATCTGAAGATAATAGTAATACTAATTAAATAAAGCCATAAAATAACAAAAAACGCCCAAACTGCCACACATCTTTATACATGGTGTACTTAATTATGAATAACGGAGGATAATTTATCAAAAATCGCAACAAAAGAAAAAGTTTGCACCGGAGTTTTAACAAACATTACAATAAAAATTAATGCTTAAGCAGTGGCTGTTTCCCGAAACTTACAAAAACGCTTTAGACACGATAAAACCGTTTATCATGCATACCAAGTTTTAGAAGACCAAGAGTTCAAGGTGAAAATCACAAACTTGCACCACTCTATATTATTGATTTACTATTTAGATACTCTCCCTGGTACAGCTTAGGTTTGTCCCAGCTTTTTGTGAATAAATAGGATCATGAAGGGGCTATTTCATACATAAAACCTTAATTAGTCTACCGATCGAATTGACAACCAAGCTGAAAATTTTTAATTTTTCCCAACCTTAATAAAGCAGTTTGGACTTTGATGGCCAACTTCTTATATTCTTGATAGTGCTTCTTTTGCATCCTCTCTTTTAAAGTAAAAGATTCATGGGCTGCAAGATATCTATTGCGAATTGGCAACCCTGCGTGTGCTAGGTGCGATTTGACGAGTGCGTCGTACAGTTTACAAATTGCCTCCTATTTAAAATCAAACAATTTATAAACTTAACTTCCATGCATCACTCATAGTGCGTAACAACACTCAATTGCTTTAAGGTAATACTTTTCATGGTAAGGGCAGTAATTCTCTGGTCGCATTGTTTGTTTTTGCTTGGCTAAATTATTTAATTAACCTCATTGAACACATTTACAAACCTTAAATACTAGAAGAGTTGTCGTTGGCTTTATGAAAACGAATGGTTTCGCTTTACCACGCACGAAACACTGTCACAATGCATGGACATAAATGACACACGCCATTAATTAGATTACAGCGGGAGAGATTATAGATTAGTCGAAAAGTCACACAACAGTGCATGCTGCTATTAATAAAAATATTGCAAATAAAATGACACATCCAGCAGATGTCAAGCGCTTGGCGCCCTTTGCGCGCGCTTCCCTTGCAATACCATTTTTGGTCAAAAGATCACTTTTTTTCTGGTATTATTTAAGCATCGGATTCAAAACTATACCTTGCACCCCTTCTCTTCATAGCGAATCTAAAAAATCCTCAACCGTTACAATCGGTTGGTTCTTTGATTTTCAGCTTGCTTTTCCTTGTCGCTTTAATAATATAGATAACTGGTAAGAAAGTTTTGTCATACGGACATTATTTGTTTTGTTTTCATTAAATTTTTTTCATTTCAATTTCTCTCGACCAAAAAATTTAATTAACTCATGAACATTTTTGTGTGATATTTTTTTATGACTTTCGACGTGGATTATCGCAATAACAGTGCGTCAATCAACTCACTTTGCTTTTGGTGATGAAACCTCTGACTACTGTATGTCGTTGGTTCAATGAGTTGGATCGTAATCGTAGTTCGCTGGAGGATAAATTTAAAAAAACCCGTCCAATATCGGCTGTGGTGCCAGCAAAGATCAAAGATATACAGATTATAGGAGTAATGTACTTTACGTTATTGCAAAACATTGAATTTTTTTGTTAGTGTTACACTAATCATTTTTAATACATTCAACTGGATTAATTTTGATAAATAATAATAATAACAAAAATAGAAATCTAATCTTTCTTTGACTTCATTCTTCTCTATAAGAAAAATTATAGTGTATTTATAAATATCTAAAATATTTTATCAGACTTTTTTGGATATCTGACAAAATTGTTTCTTATTTAAATTTTTTTCATTTAAAATTTTCTCTGATTTGAACAAGTACGAGGTGCATTCAAGTTTTAAGGTCTCCAAATTTCTTTCTGAAAAAGTACTTACCCAAGAAAGTTGAAACTTCTGTTATTTCTTAACCTATGTTCTCTCTAGACGTGCACATTTTTCACAACGTCGTTGTCATGATACCATGGCTGCTAAGAACACTTCTTTGGGGGTGTATTTTGCCCACTGGAAAATCGCCGATGCAACAGCGGAACGATTAGAAAATTAACAGCCACGGAGAGTATCCTTTATGGTCAGAAATTCAAGGCGGTATCACGTATTAACATGTCCTGGGACATTGCCACATGTGTAGTTTTATGTCTGTCGGCAAGAATTCGTGGGACTCACCTTAAAGAAACATTCCGCTTTTTTAGGTCATGCAAATTGGTCTCAACAGATTCTACGGAAATTCATGTTTAGAGGCGATATGACGGATTCCATAACAACATGCTCCACTTGCGTAGTCATTGTTTCGGTCCGGCTAGTTTGTGGGTGAGGCTGTTTCGCTTCATTGTCATACAACTCTCGACCTTCTTTAAACTTTTGTAACCACAAACGTACGTTTTTAACATCCGTAACGCCTTTACCACATGTCTCACTCCATTGGCGATGAATTTCGATAAGCCTTTCATTATGTAAGAGAAGAAAACATGATTACGCGTTACGTATGGTGCTGCTAACTATATTACAAATTTAGAAATATTTTTCAAGTATTTTAAAATTAACTGTACTTTTCATCTTACTCTCACTACCGAAGAAAAAATTTGGAGACCTTAAAACTTGAATGCATTCTGTAGTATACTTTACGTAAGATATAATATTGTAATCAAAGTGGCAAAATACGTAGATAAGTGTTCTTGACAATGTTTAATAGTATAATTTAGGCTGGAAGAATTGAGTATTTTAGCTAAAATACTTATAATAACTTAAAATGGCTAAATCCTATATAAAATAAAAATGTGAGCATAAGCTAGAAAAACATAACTCAGAATTTTAGTTATTATTATTATTATTGACCATTAAAGTTATTTTCGTGAGGGTTTCATATCCACTGAAAGACATTTTGTTTTAAAATATGTCCCAAAAGTAAAGTGTTACTCGAGTGTTATACATATTTATATACTGAAAACCATTTTTGATACATTTTTTAAAATATGCTTATAGGATAAATAGGAATAGTATTTTTCTCATTTTATTTAATATATTCTAAAAGAAAACGTCCATTTTCTTGTAAAATTCAGTAATTGTTTTATATTTTCCAAACCACCGAAAGTGTTTTAGAAAAACTGTTTACATTAATATTACTTACTGAAATAGCCACGGATCTATGTGTCATATTCTACTTTACTGAAAAAATAACGTACTTATGTTTCTTAAAAAAACTAGTGAATATAAATCTCTCTGTAATGAGAAATAAGAATAACGGAATTGAAATAGGTACTAAAATTTATTATAATTTTATCCTGCACAGTTTTAATATATGTTTTTTTTTTATTTGCAGGCTACTTTAAATGGGACGTAATATCTACCTGGATGAAGTGAGACGTAAAAGACTGCACTATGCTGCATAGAAGTTCATCGTCACGTCGACGGCGGGCGTCTCGCAGCGCAGCGTCGTCGCCCTCCACAAGAGGTTCACGTTCTGCAGGAACAAGCCCAGGGCGCAGAGCAAGTATCGCGGTGTCTCCCGTTGACAGTGAAAGTGTCTCTAGAAGCATTCTGGGACCCGACCTAAATCGCAGTCCCAGACCGAGCATTGTTCCAGACATATCTTTCGACACCCGAGACTGCCTATCGCCAGAAAATGTTTCCTCCAGAAGTCCTAGACATAGTCTAGTGCCAGATTCAGCTCTGAGTCCAAGAAATAGTTTAGTCCCCGATGCGGTGTCTAGGAGTCCCCGGCACAGTTTAGTGCCGGGAGAAAGCTACTCGCGAAGTCCGCGAGGCAGCTTAATACCCGAAGCCGCTCTCAGCCCCCGAAACAGCCTCGTACCCGACGCATACAACCGCAGCCCCAGAAACAGCCTAGTGCCTGAAAATGTAAATAAGAGCCCGCGGAACAGTCTAGTTCCGGACTCGAACCGGAGTCCTAGATACAGCCTCGTTCCTGACAATAATCCGTACAGCTCTAGAATAAGCTTGGCGCCGGATTTCAACCGGAGCCCTCGAAATAGTTTAGTTCCCGACGTAAACAGGAGCTCTCGACCGAGTCTCACGCCTTCCGAGTCCACCACGTGGAACGCAAAGGTCAGCCCTAGCGACGACTTGAACACCAGGAGCTCCCGCCACAGCATAGCGCCGGAGATTAACCGCAGCCCCCGGGGAAGCATCGCCCCCGAAAGCCTTTCCATGAGGAACAGCCCTAGGGGCAGCATCACCAGCGAGTACCAAGCGGAGCGCAGCCCCCGCGGCAGCATAGGGCCGGAGAACAGTCACAATCGCAGCCCGAGAGGAAGCATTGCGCGCAACAATCTGATGGCGGAAACGGGAGAGGCGGGAAGGAGTCCCCGAGGGAGCCTCACGCTCACGTTCCAAGAACCGCTCGTCAGTGAGCGCCGCTCGAGTGCGGATAATCCTTCCGGTAGGTATCGTTGATCGGTTAATTCCTGCAACTCCCGCTCTTTTTTCTATATCCGTAAGTGAAATTTAGAAACGCCCTTTTTCTGCTGATAAGTAAAACATTTTATAAATAACTTTTATTGATATAATTTAGCAAATGCATAGTCAACAGAAGTTTAACTAAAGATATGTATATGAATAGAAGTGATACATATTTTTTACGCAATATAATTTTTAAGTGCAATTTGTCTTCATATGTGTCATTCTATTATTATTTGCTTCTTTTATAAGTCAACAGTTTGTTTAGAGTTAACTCTAAGTTTTTACAAGAAATGTAATTAAGTTTAACACTCACAGGGTCTAAATTTGTGGTTGAGATTTTTATTTTAAATAATAGTTTTTAATCCCCAGAAGACGAATCTTCCGATAAAAATTTTTCCTCATATAACACGGTACTTGTTTCCCCTTTCGCAAATCAAAATTCGAAATTTAAGATTCTATGATTTTGACTGGGCAAAAGAATAATGATTACCAAACTTCTTCTTAAACTGACGAACCGTTTCTATCAGACACTAGTTAACATGGTACGCCAGAACAAAGAAGGTGTTGTGTTTTACGGTGTTTTTTCATTTTACATAAAATATAGGAAAAGAAGAGTAACTTTCTTGAAATCTAACTAAACTACACTAACAGTAAACACAAAAATAACTTTTAAGAGAGCATAGTCAATTACAAACTTCTTCTGTCTTTGATTTTAGTAGACCTTTTCAGCAAATTTCTAGTCAGGGGTTAGAGACAACGATTTAAAATAAAAATTTTATATATGACTGAAAGTACTAATGCCTTCGAATTGCTGTTATCACTAACGCTTAAGTTTTTTTAATTTTGTTAACATAACTTTTCTCAGATTTTTTTATTTCTTTAGCCTAGGCTTATTTATTGTTTTGTTTTATATATTATATATTTTTCTTCTTTCCTTCTTCACTGAATTTTGTTACATCTTTCGTTATTTAAAGATTTTTTGCATTATTTGTTTGCTTTCTTTCTTTTCTCTTTTGTATATAAGCAAGACTGTAAAATCGTAATTATCTACTTTTGAAATTCTGCATTTTATAATTGTTTTCAATTGTCAATTCTTTTATTTAAGGTGATTTATAACACTTTAGGAAATTTGCATTTGTACACAATTTATTCTATAGCTAACAGAAGAACATGTAAAAACAAACAAACAAAATAAAATTGTTATAAAACTATTGATAAAAGGAAAAAATTAAATGTATGTTATCCACGCCTTATATCACGTCCTGACTTATCTTTGTCGGTTTTAAGTGTCTTAGATTAACAGTCCTATAAAAAATAAAGTTTTGAATTTATCGACCGGGAAGGTCTTTGAATTGGAAACTGTTGTTTTTATTGGTATTTCCAATTATATAGGATAAGATTTTATTAAAATACCCTTTTCTAATATGGTAATGGTAATAATTCAAAATTCCATTTGCATTGTGATGAGATATTTTGCAACTAAATAGATTTGGCCACGATGATGATAGAATTTGGGATTTAGGTAGCGATTGGTATGGGTACGTTATCTATAGAGAGTGGAATTAAAGCTCCCTTTTAACGAATTTTTAGTTGTAAGGATGTCTAGGGAAAGGAGATATTGTTTTGTTCGGTTTTAATGGTAAATTTAGTGTTGGTGTGGACTTGCTTTAAGTGGGTGCCTAAGGATGAAATAACAAAATTAGTACATATTATATTCAACAGATAGCTTTAAGATTAAAGGAGATGAGAGCGTTTGGCTTAAAACTCTTAATCCAGTGCATCTCCCACCAAACAGCATTCCCGCTAAACTTGCATTTTTAGCTCAATGAATAGTAAAGCAGGCCACACAGAAGATTAGTCTTAGTTAAATACTTTATCCCTTCTTGGGGGGTAGACCGATTAAGGTTTTGAGCGAAAGCGTTTATTTTTCCAGATGAACTAGCTATTTCAACTTTCTTTTAATAAATTCCATATTAAAAGACTATATATATCTAACTTCCAAGCTTTTAATGTTCTTCAAAATCCCCATACTTTTAGGCTTCTATTCCTGAAAGGAAAGCCTAATGAAATCGGTGCGGACATCTGTCTGGCCGTCGCGACTTTCAACTCGAGAACTCCTGAACCTAAAGACATAAGGGGAGTATCATGCGAAAGCTTATGGCCTACCGGGTTCACATCCACGAGCTGGCATAAGTGAGGTATTCTACAACAATGCAATAAGGGTTTTTAGCAAACTCAGCTTTCAATATGTCATTCCTTATAACTTTTGATCGAATTTTCAAGCTGGAGAACAGCTTCTATTTTTGTCATTTCTGACATCTGTCACGCCTTATAATTTTTGATCTGTAATAGATAGAGACATAACATTTTTAGTATTCAACTAAGAACTATAAGTCAAGTTCAGACGCCCAAAATCAGCCTGATCGGAAAATCTGGAGAGGCCGCAAATTTGTGTTTATGAATAGAAGCTGGGATATTGGTAGAAAAGAAGTTTCACTTCCGTACTGGTTATTATCTTCAGTTAATTTATTTAGCATTGGTCACTTTTTTCTCCTCTATATTCTCCAATTTCGATATAACATCTATATCTATTTCTTATGAATAGGTACACCTATCTTTTGTACTATCTTCAATGTTCCTATCTTCTTGGTCTGCGACACTTTGAATCATTAAATTTTTTTTCTAATTTTGGTTTTCAATTAATCTATGCTAATCTTTTGCTTTGAGACCTATTCTTTAAGTTTTTTTCTGTTTTATTGTAGTCGTCTCCGGACAAGATGTTCCATTTATTACTACTTAAGTTCTATTTGCTAAACATCTTTTCTATTTCTTCTATACCCACCATCGTGTTATGTATCACTACTTGCTCCGATTAACCAGTTTACCCATAACTCTTGCATCTGCGGTGGGGTTGTACTTTATTGAAAGTCCAGTTATACTACTTACTATTATATTAGCCCTAGCTTAATTGTTTAATGTACCGTCCTTGTAACACATTTTTTTAGATGTACGCATACTGTTTGCAAATGTATTTCTCGTAACCACTGTATTTGCGAAAAATCACAAAATACAAATACCTAAGTTCAAATATATCGTTTGCTTACTTTGTCACTTTTTGTATTTATCACTTTTTTCAGCTGCACTATTTATTGTACCTCACATTTCTTTAAATTACTTTAAATATCCCTTACTAATACTTACTAGTAAGTAGTCCGGATTAGTAATATAAATGTAACATAAGAAAAATGTATAAAATATAAAATGGGACTGCATAGCAAACCAAGAAGTAAGAGATAGAATGTGGCAAGAATTAGTAACCGTAAAATTACAAAATATAAAATTAGAATAGAGAAAAATAACTTGTTAAAATATAAAGGGAAGCAGGTAGGAAAACAGCAAAAGATACTATAACAACTTAAAAAAGAGGAAAAATAATAAGATAAATAAGAAGCTAGCTACAAATCGATTGGTATGGAAGAAATTGATTCATATATATCGTGTCCAAAAAGTTATATAACGTGTTAACACTTTACCTTGTGATAATTTTACAAATAAAAGATTTGAGTAGTTATATACGTAAGCTTTAAAACTAAAATGCATTCCAATACGCACGATGATTTATTTTCAAGGAATGGACCAAGTATATTTTTTTTTAAATAACGTACTACATGTTTTGTAAAATTTTGATAGTTAATTAATGACACATGCATAATAATAAAATGTGAAATGCAGTTTACATTTAAAAACTAGTTTTGTGTTTCGTTTCACTTCTCCTTGAAACCTCAGGTATTTGATTAATAAAAATATTTGAATAACTCCAAAAAAATGGAACATATTAAGGGAAACACTAACGTAGTTTAAAATATATGTACAATAGCTCCACTGTCATTATAATCATATCAGAGAAAGAAAATGTTTGTTCTTTGTTCTAAAAGTTGTAGCACAATGTTCCCAAAAGATAAATATTTATCTAGACCTAAAGTAGCTCTTATTTGTTACTCAGAGAAAACAACTATTAAAATCAAAACTAAAAATCCATTTAAAAATACTTCTTTACTTTCGAAATTTTTTTTATTTGTAGATATTGTAAATAAGAAAAATAAAATTGGCAAAATAAAATTAAAAAGCAAACAACAGACGACTTACAGTAAAATAGAAATATTACAATTCTCAAATCAACAACTATATATATACACAACACCGATATAAAATATTTTCTACATATCAAGTTACAAAACCTAAACTGTTGCAAGTGTTGAACAGATTAAAGTAAGACGGAGAAAGTTATCCTAAGTTCAAATATTTCGTTTGCTTACTTTGTACTTTTGTATATGCTTCTTTCAAGCTGCAATTTCTGTAAGATGCGTTTAAATTCTTTAAATATCCCTTACTAATACTAGTAGTCAAGTAGTCCGGATTGTAATGATGAAATGTACATAAGAAAAATGTAGTAAAATATAAAATGGGACTGCTTTGCTAACCAATAAGTAAGAGATAGAATGTAATTAGTAACGATATATGTTATCAAAATTTTAAAAGTTAGAATAGAAAAATAACTTTAATAATATAAAAAGCAGGTAGAATAACAGCAAAAGATACTATAACAACTTAAAAGAGGAAAAATAATAAGATAAATAAGTAGCTACAAATCGATTGGTATGGAAGAAATTGATTCATATATATCGTGTCCAAGAAGTTATATAACGTGTTAACACTTTACCTTGTGATAATTTTACAAATAAAAGATTTGAGTAGTTACTGAAAGTGAAAACATTATACTAAGTCATTTGTGGGTAACCACACACCAGGCGAGATCGTGCTATTCGAAATTATCCGATAGCCCAGGACAGTCGCGCCTAGCATTGTCGAACAGCTCTGAATAGTTTACAAAAATTCTTAGAATTACATCTCATTCTATGAATCGGTTTTATGTTTAAATCAAGTTTAGTTCTTCAGCTAACAGAAATAAGAAATTTAGTAAAAATAATAGATAATAAAAATAAATAAAACTATCATAAATAAGCACAACTAACACTGTGTGATTAGTGATCAGTTAGAAGCGAATAAAAAAGAAATTAATATTTGCGATCAAAATTACTATCCGGTTTCTGTCTAACATTAAAACGTTTGTCTTTATCTTTTTTGAGTTTACTATTTCATACTATTAAAGAGTTATTTTCGCGCTACATAAATCGACCTTTGTAGCTTCTAACTGTATTTTTCTGTTTAAGGTTCGCGCTCCGGAGGTCGAAGCACATCTCCCTACCGTTCGTCTTCGAGAGGCGTGATTAACCAGGGATATAGTAGCAATGTTGGAATGTCGGAGGGTGGATCAAGACGCGCCAGTAGTTCTGTTAGCCAGGTAAAGTAAGAGCTTTCAAGCTTATAGCTGATCTACGTCTCGCTTCAAAGTTCAGCGTCACGCTTTTAGTTGTCGCGGGCTTATAATTTTATACGCGCCTTACAATACAGTCTAATGTCACTTTCTTAGTTTTGAGAATTATGGTTGCTTCCGTATTAGCGTAACTGCGGCGGGAAATTCAAATCACGTTATTTTGCAGATAATTCGAGCATGTTACGTATTAATCTGGGATAGTGCAGATTCTAGATCTGACGCCGGCATGAAGCTTGAAGTAATATCCCAGAGCTGCTTGCTATTCGCTTCATATGCGAACAGCAGTTTTTAACATCTCGAGAGTAATCTAGGAAAACTTGTTCCGAGAGATAGCAATACTTAAAAATCAAGCAAAACGTCTTGTAGCTGCCATATTCGCAACAAAATTATGAAGCAACTACAATAAATAGGAGCGTCATCTAAACACTTTCGACTGTTTTCTTTGTGCTGAAAATTTCTTGCAAGGAACTATTCTATTATTCTACTAATATTTTTATTTATCGTTTAACAAAATTAATTTACTAATTGTATTAGTCAACCTTTATAATCAATTAAAAGATTATATTTTTCAAACGCAACTGCTACTGCACAGACATTTTAAAAAACAGATCAAAGATATACCCCAGCATCAAAAAGCATACGCTTTTAGAGTTTTGTATTCAGACTATGCTGTATCGATTTCCGACTCTGCTTGAGAGATGTAATGTTACGTAAACTCCTAAAATTTCTGAAGCTAGCATGGAGAGAAGTTGAGTTATTCCGCTGATGAAGCGTGTTGCTCGATAAACGAGTTGAAATTCTGGAAAATCTTTTTATTTTGCATTTTATATACTGCATAAGTTACCACGCTATATGTATATTTACTATTCATGACTAAATTCCTATTAACTGACTATTTCTTAAGAAACAGTTCTAGCTGCGCTAATTCAAATAACTTGATTCTATTAATACTATATATTCAAATTAAATAAAATTAACTAATAATACAGGGTTGTATCCAGAAGCAGTAGGACTGTTTTTTTACGCGCGCGTGGAGCGATGGAGGGGGGTCTGCATGGCCGGATGTTATGGAGGGCAGCCTTGGGAAGAGGTTTCGACCTGCGACAGTCGCCTGCGTGCGTTAGTTGAGTGTGGACCACTGTTTTAGTGACCTCCTGTTGTGACGCCTCGTCGTCAGTTGCGATAGAGCGAAATTTGGAGTAGCGGTACGCCGTCAAGTTTTGCTACAAACTTGGAAAATCAGCGACCGAAACCAAGGACATGCTTACGCAGGCCTACAAGAAGGATACCATGAGCCGTTCCTCGATATTTGAGTGGTACAAGTTGTTTCGGGAAGGGAGGGAGCTCGCCGAGGACGACCAACGCGCCGGGAGTCCGTCAACCTCGCGAACGGACGACAATGTGCTGAAAGTTAAATTAATTAGTGATGAGCTGAATCTTTCGTACGGGACAGTCCAACGCATCATCACAGAGGATTTGTCGATGAGAAAATTGTGCGCTAAAATGGTGCCGTGCCACGGCGCGTGGATTGTGAGGGATCTCCTGGCCAAATTCGGCGTTTCCATGTTGCCCCCCCCCTACAGCCTTGATGTGGCACCGCCGGACTTCTTCCTGTTTCCCCGGAGCAAGAGGCAGCTCAAGGGGCATCGTTTCGACTCGGTGGAAGCAGTCCAAGCGGTAACGACGAGGGCGCTGAACAGCATCTCGGAGGACGACTTCCAGAAGGTCTTCGCGATCTGGAAGGCTCGCTACCAGAAATGTGTGGATGCCCAAGGGGCCTATTTTGAAGAGTATTAAGTCGATGTACCAAAATGTTCAATAAATTTTTTTTTTAAAAAAAATCAGTCCTACCACTCTTTATATATATATATATATAAATTTTATTAAATGCTCTAATTGTTACAAGCAAAATTGGTAAAAATAGATAAACAAATGTATTGACCCATTTACAGGTATTTTTTAAAAATATTTTTAATGGAGGTTGTTAAATCCCTATTTTACAGTAATTAAAAGAAAAAAATAAATAAAAATGCTTATAAAATAATTTTTTAAGAGTAATAATTAATATATATTGTTAATATAAAATATTTATATTATACCTTCTTATTAATTCAAAAAAATAGTAAAAAATTAAAGCACAAAAATATTAATGACCAAGTGCCCTTTTCTTATAGCAAACTTTCACATCAATATTTTTTATTAGTTTATAAGTTTATAGTTGGTCACTTACTGACATTCAGTAACTGGTTTGACATTTAATATAAGACTTGTAGAAAATATTCATTCAAAAATTTCCTTATATTAATACAAACATGTTTGATAATGAACAAATAACTTAAACAGTACAGTACACCTTATATAAAACGGTTTGGTAGATTCGTTGGATTAAATCTCTTGAGTGTGGGTTTTTCCTTGCTAGAATGTAGTAAATCATTAACCCAATTAGAATGAGCACTTATTCTGTCACAACAACGAACACTGCACTTTTGTATTTCCTCGATTGCTGTTGTAATACCTAGGTCTTAACGTATGCTCTCCTTCGGATCGAACCATGGGGCGTTTACCAAGCAGCGCAGCACTTTTGATTGGAATATTCTAATAATCTCGTTTAATCTGCTTGCAGTTTCCCATAATTATATTCCATAAGGTCAAATAGGGCATATGATTGTTTTATAAAGTAATATTTTACTTTCCAAAAAGCTATGATTTGCGACCCATCATCCACTCCATTTACCGAATCTTTCGTTCTTGAAAATATGATTTTTTTCGCGTAAGACGCCGATCTAAATGCATACCTAAGCATTTGACACGATCAACTTGCGGTATTTTTTTGTTATTTAATATAACGGGTAGACAGGTGCTTTTTCTTCTCGTAAAGGTTACGTGGACTAATTTAGTTTCGCTTATGTGGATACGCCCTTTTTTAAACCATATTTCTAATAAGGGAAGTACAAAATTTATTATAAGATATAGAGCGTTTGAAAGAGCAGGACTGAAAAGGAGATGTGGGTCAAAACAACCTTGACCGCAAGGTCAAGATATAACGAGTTAAAAATTATTTTTTACCTAAGAAACAGCCAAACACGTTTTCAAGTGAGGAGCTGTGGTCTAGTGGGGAATGTGTTGGGCCTCCAAACCTGAAGGTCTGGAGTTGGAAACTTACCCTGACCAATTTTTTTAATCTTATTTTTTCAATTTTTTTCTTTTTTTGCTATATCTTCACCTTGAGGTCAAAGTGCCTTTTAGTTTTGGCCTACACTCCCTTTTATCAATTCTGCTCTTTCAAATGCGCTAGGATTTATGTCAAAATAAATTTTGGAGTTTTGTACTTTCTTTGTAAGTTGTGCAAACACGTTTGTAAATGATTACATGCCACATTCGTATCAGATGCGATGAAAGAATTGCTTTATCATCAGCTAAAGTAACGATTACAGCTCCTAATAAAGTAAATAGGTCAGCAGTGTACGGTAGTTATAGGAGCGGACCCAAAATGTTTCCTTGAGGGACATCAGCGAATCTCTCTACTTAACGAGAAGTCATGTAAGATTTAAATACTGCACAGTAGTAGCTTTTTAATTTTGAATAACAGACCTTCGTACCCAGGCCTTGTCAAAGGCTTGCACAACATTGAGGAATACGGCTGAGCAATATCTTTTATTGTTGAATTCTTTTAATAATACGGCGTGCTGCCTGCGGAAGCCAAATTGATGGTTGAGAATAATCTTCAGAATTATAAGCATTAGTTTCTGCAATTGCAGTTAATTGCAATTCAAATGAGTTAAACACCTTTGTTAAGTGGGTTGCAAAGGTATCAGCTTCTTCAAGGTTACTTTTAGACCAACTATTGTTTTCTAGTCGTATCCGCGATATATGTTGCTGTGACTGTTTTAATTTCTTTGTCGCTTTCCTTATATCAAAAAGCAAATTTGTTTGTTTGTTTACCACTTTCTTCTTTGTTTGCGTTTTTTAGTCTGTTATTTAGCATTTTCTTTGATGTTGCTTTTCAGGCTACTTCTTGAAATGCTCTGCTGCTGTTATTAAACTTTTATCGTTTTTCAAAGACATCTAGTGTTAATGTTTCATTTACTATTTTTCTGTAATAATTCCAGTTTATAAATTATTTACTGCTGAAAGCAACAGAATTTTCTACGTGTAATACCTAAGTAGGCAATGTCACTATTATTGGTGAGTGATCAGAAGACAGATCTAAACAGTACTCAATTTTGCAGTAACTTAGATTGATGCCCTTTGTAATATACAAACGTCTAGTAGGTCAGGTATTTTTGCCATATTTGAAAGCCAATAGGTTGACTCACCTGTGGATAATCAGTGTAGTCAATTGTTCGTTATTACTTTCAACAATTATCTGCCTTTTATAGTTGTCACTCTTAATCCCCAATAATACAATACGTGTAGTCTCTGACCGAGATAAATATGTTACCTAATATTTTGAGGTATTCTTCGAAGTGCTCTCTTAATGTTGTGTTATGGAGAACACTAGGCTGCTGACATATTTAAAGGGCTTTTCCAATATTCAGTCGTACTTGTAGCTGATTACAGATGTTGTGGGTTGTATTTAGGTAGCTCATGGTGTTTGATCAGAGCGTCAAATTCCATACTTAAGCTAAAAGGCCATGGTTTATTTTTGTGACGATAATAGTTAAAAGATTTAGTAAGGTTCCCATCTACCCCATTAGAAATTATAACACTTTTTAGCTCAGTTAAATCATTAGATTCGGTAGATTGTTAATGTTGAGTCATATTACTACCAGTCTAATTGATGGTATTTCTTACTACTTGAACACAGGATGACTTTTGTTAGTGTTGTTGCTCTGTGAGTTGTTTCGTATTTTGTAGTTGTTGTTTCATAGAAGCGGATACGTTTTTTGCTGAATTTCTTTATAAATCTGACATTCTTTTTAATTGGGCGGATGGCTGCCGTCATAGTTAATGTATTTAACATTGCTATCTTTTACTTTTCGTGGACATTTGGAAGTTGGATGGTTATCAACTCATTTTACGTATCACGAATTTCTGCTACAGAATACATTCTTAATATGACCATGTCGTTGACATCTGGTAGATTGCAGTACCTCGTATTTAGCAATTGGTAGTTCATAGTTTACAATGGATTAGTAATGTTATAAACTTTTTTATTTTTTACCGCCATTTTTTGTTCCACAAAGAAACATAGGTAATAGAGTTTTGGAATTTATCTGTCGTATGTTTGCAATGTTTATAACTTCATGTTCTTGGGCTTAAGCTCTTTTTTATATCATTTGTGTTGGCTAATGGGTGAAGATTCTCGAGGATCACTCTAAAGTTACGTTAATCTTTTTCTTTTGATTTTTGGAATTCTGTATTTTTTTGTAAGGCTTCAATTAGAATACTGTAATTTTCGGTAGAGTTTGGTACAACTTTTACCTACTTATTATTTAGTATTATATATATATTGACGGAGGTTAGGTATTTCTTACTATCGTTCGCTTCTCCCTTTAATGTATCTTCACTTAGACGTCATACCTATCAGAGAGGTTTAACCAATATATTGAATTTTTGATTTGCTTGGCTTGGCCTTGTGATTTTTTTAAAATTGTACTCTTGTTCTTTGTTTCCAACTACACCCCATTCAGTGTCATGAGTTGTGTGAATCTAATGATAAACTGAATTATTCTGTTAAAATAAGCTCGTACTTTGTGTTTGCGGGTGCATATTTGGATAGATATTACTTTTTGGCAGTTGCTGAGGGAACTAATAATTTTGTTGTAGATGCTGGGATTGATAATTCTGTTCTACTTGCATAGACACAAACTAGTGAGCGTTTTGTATATAAGAATTTTAATTAATATAAGCCACCTCTATTTTTATTTAATTTAGTTAAATGTTAGTCGAATTACATTTTAACTCGACTGTAAGGTTGCTCGATTACCTTTTTTCGAGACTGTAGCGCAGGTAATACGTCCACTTCACTTAGAGGGGCATAACCCCGACACTTATAGTTAACACTTAAAATCTAATTTATTTATGTAGTTTTGTATAGCAGTTTCTAGTGTTTGACACAGAGTGAAGCTGTTATACCAGCTCTACTGCAAGGGCAGAAAATCCGTTGCAATGTTTCTGTCTTTCAAAATAGCGACTACGATGGCAGAAATAGCAGTGAAGAATTGAAAGCCAGACGACTTAGGCCATATTGATACGGGGCGTGGAGCCTCATCCACACGTTAGTTTTCTCGAGAAGGGCGGTGCACACCGACAAATGATGATACTTATCATACAGAACGGAAAATGATGACGCAACACATCTGCTCTCTTTGAATTCATGAGTCAAATTATACGCATAAATATAAAATATTAATGAAATCGACTGTCATCTTATAAAAATTAAAGAATTCACAAATTACAGTAACTTAAAAACTATGACAAACGACAGTGAGATAAACCATTTTTAAGCTATCTATTCGCCTAGTAGTTTGCATTTTTGTAATAAAAGACTCCAAAAACACTAAAATATCAAAAATGACAATTATAATAGTATTACAATTTTTTTGCAGTTAAAATACATTATTTTATTTGTTTAATTAAAATATTTTTCACTTATGTTTATGTACCACAAAATTATTTTTAATTTTAAGCTCCTGACTAAATTTTCTAAAAGTTTGTTTCCTGTTTATTAATTTTTGCCTTTGACCATTCCTCTCAGTTACCAAAATGGTATTTTTCAATAAACCATATTATTCTAACTACAAAAATTTGTTGTACTATTTCTTTTTAGAGTGCAAAGAAACTTCTATATATATTTTTTTTAATTTGAATTTTCTAGTGATAAACAAATACAAAATTTATTAGCCTTTTTAACTGCACATCTACAAGCCTATGTACAGAATAATAAGTAAATTATATACAAGAATGTAACATGAGTGGAGTAATTATCCATTGAACATATTTTAAAATAGTACTAATAGGTTGTATTTGACTAATTCATGTCATATATCTCTTGTCATGGGTTTGTGGGCCACAATTTTTTAAATCTCCTCTCTGCCTTAGAGGGATTGATTATTTCTGATACTGGATAATTTTCATGTATTTCAATTCGTTCGAAATAATGTCTACAATGCTTTGATTTTTTTGGTGACAAATAAAATATTTATATATTTGTGGGGTGTAAAGTAGTAGCAATAAAACGTAAGATTTAAAGTGTATTCTTTGAATTACTTTTATATTTGAAAGTTTTGTACACTCCATAATTGTATGCCGTGAGTTGAAATAGGTTTAAGGGTACATTTCTATAACATTAGATAATTTGGAATTTCTTCTTATTAACCAAGATATTTCTCTAAAGTTTAAATTAATTTTCTGAAGTTTTCTTTTGGCGTATTTTCTTCAAGCGAGATTTTGGTCAAATTGTAATCCCAACTGTTTAACTTCACTGGTACTTGAGTATTGTTAAGGATAAGTGGCGGACATACTATGCGCTTTGTAGTGAAAGTAATTTGTACTGACATTGTCTCATTTATCTTTATCTTCCATTAACCAAACCAATTAGTTCTGTAAAACATCTAAATAATGCTGTAGGTTTTGTGATCCGATCGTTGGGTTAATGTTGCCATATTGGTGTTGTTTGCTTTTGGTAAATCTGCTTACATAAGGTACTCTTGATTTTACTTAAAGGTAACTAGAGTTGTATTTTATTTGAAAGTACCGTTTTGACATGTACTATTTTAGAAAATAGTAATAAGGATTAGGAAAAAATTTGATTTTATGCAAAAGACCAATGTACCAGATTTTATTAAAAGGCTGGGGAACATCTATAAATACGGTAGTTCAGTCCCTTTTCTTGACACTTGTGATGATACTATTGAACTCTAATTGGTAGACTGAGATAGTTATCGATAGTTCTAATTTTAGTCCCTCTCATCGACAGTTTTTCGAAAACCTTAGATAAATAAGCAAAAGTATAAGTTACAATAAGAGCTTGTTTTATTAGCAGGTTTTCACGTCTTGAGAATTATAGCAATGTGGGTAAATTTCCACATATGTTATGTTGTAACATCACACTATTATATATGGTTGTTAGCAATATTGCTGCTATTCTTGATATATGTTTAAAAAATTTACTTCTGATGAAACAAACACGCGTCTATTGGTGGGGAAAAGGGTAAATGACAACTCGTCCCATCAAATGACACGTTGACCATCCTCTAACGTCTAGTTTTTGTAGGCATTGCATCATGCACATTCGTGTCTGTTTTTAGGAGAGGGCGGAGGCTTAGCAATAGCAATATACCCATGGATACTCATTTTATGCAGTTCCCACATTACTGTTTTGGATGACACTGGGGTGTTTAGGTACTAATTAAGTTTTGTAGTAACTTTCTCGGCCATTGCTTTCTTTCAAAGTCCGGCGGTTCCTATCCTGGAGCTTTTCTTTCGACCACCATCAGGCTTCGCCGACCATGTTTTACCGTGCACTGTATATGCGGTCATGACATTCAGTACCGTACCTTGTGTTACACCGTATAACATCGCTGTTTTGCTCACAGATGCTCCAACTAGACGGGTACCAACAATTAGACCTCTTTGAAACTGCATTAGGTCGGACATACTGGTCACTCACCATATACAATCTCCACAACCACACTGCCTCACTCTATTATTAGTGCACAGTATGGAATACTGTGTTCTAGTATTCTTGTATATATTTTAAAACTGATTTAAGCTAAACATATTGTTGTGTGGTTTTTAAATTACGTTTGTTTAACCTTTTTGTAAATGAGTATTACTCAGTTATTTCCAATATTTTATGTATGCTTTGTGCATACCATGCTTGTTTGCATATATTCTATAATTATTCCTTTCCTTCTTTCCTGGTCATTTTATCTTCTCTATATGCTGTTTTTATTTTTAAAGCGCTTTTACTATTTTTGCTCTTCGTTTATTAAAATAACTCTTTTGTATTTTTATTTCTATTTTTCCGATAGCACTCAAACTTTTCTGAATAAAATTTCTTTAAATGTTCTAATATTTGTTTTACTGCGGGTTGCCCACCAAAATATATTTTTGGCATCCTAGGCTGACAAATTTTCACCCGCCTTTTCTCAAATTTTTGCAAGGTGTGAACGTATACATTTTTAATTGAATCGGCTTTTTTGCTGGATTTGAAACGTAAACCAATTTAGGTTAACGCCCATTCATAATGGACGTAAGCATAAGCCACCCATAAGAAATACGTAATACGAAAATTGAAATAATACAAAGTTTATGCACTCGTTAATAATACACTCCCATAATTTTTACGTTTTACGTTTAAGCGCAAGAAATACGAAAGTTGAAATCGGCTCAACTTTACGTTTTTTTTATGTTCATTTGCAGTGATTTTAAATTTTTCCCTAGATTAACGTTGACGGAAATAACAGAATGTTTGTTTTGATTCTGAAATTGCATATCTTACTATTAAACTATTAATTAATTAGTAAATATGCATCTGTTTCTACATCATAATAGGGATAACATAAAGTACAAAGGCAACATAGTTATGCAAAATTCCTGGAAAAACATTGCTGCCGCTACTGTGTTTGGGCATGCGCAACTTTTAAATATTTACATAGAGCTTGCGTGGCTTATACGTGTTTCTTATGGGTGGCTTATGCTTATGTCCATTATGAACGGTCTCTTACAATCGAACCTCCGCTTGGCGAAAGCAAATTAAAATTTTTGCAATGCGGCGGTCTGATGACAGTTGCGGCCGCCAGATATGCGGAAAGAAGCGAGAGCGGCCCAATGTGCGTGCGCAAACGCACGGCCTCTTCGTGTAAATCAAAAGCTTAGACCTCTGCCACGCCAAATTTAAAGTCAGCCGTCTTCGTTTACTTTCCGTGTAAATGTATAGTCTGTCTTTGTTTACTACGCACGGACTTTTTCGTGTAAATCAAGGGCCTAGAATCACGCCACATTTCTTTGTTTAGTTTCTGTTCAAATGTATAGATGGATTTTTATTTTTATATGATTGTGTTTACATTTCATCACTCTTATTTTTTAATGTTTAATGTTTTATTTTTTTAATATTTATTTTGTTTGTTTTATTTTTTTAACTGTGTCATAATGATTTAAAGTATGTATTATGCGACGTGTTTTACTTAAAACTCTGGGACACATATTGAAACCCCACGAAAAACTGGTATTATAGCATATGAATAACTTGTGCTTTAAAATATAAAAGTAAATAAGGTACTGTGGTCGAAAATATTTTTATCACAGAAATCTTTAAAGCAATCCGTTTGAAATAATATCATACTTAAAGCAAATTTGTTATGTTTAATAATTTCAAAATGCCAAAAATTTTTAAGATGGTCGCTATGCTACAAATTGTTTGTTATACGGGAATATAGAAAATTAAAATAATTATTAAAATGCATTATTAAAAGATTATTAAGTAAAATAAAAATAAACTTTAAATCAATAGCTTACAGAAGAAACCTTAAAAAATTTTTACAATTACCGACATTTATATATAATATTAGATCATTTAATTCCCTTACCGTAACAAACTTTTAATAAAGTGCTTTAACTAACAACTGCGCCACTTTTACGATTTTTTTGGTTTGGTTAGCCACATCTTAAGTTAGGTCTTTAGAAAATTCATACTTTAGGCCCTCCAAAGAGAAAATAAAACAATCATCTGAAATTAAATGAACAAGCTTTATATTTAAGTATTCCATTAACTGATTTTCTTCCTTATCCAATTTATTCTTTAATTTCTAACCCATAAACATGTAAAGTAATATTTTCTTTGAATTTCTTAAATCTCTTTTATCTTCTTGATCTGCTACACATAAATATTGAGTTTTGCTAGAATTTACTGACAGTCCTGCTTTTTCGTATTCCTCTTTGATTTTGCGGATCATGCTTTCCAACTATTCTTTGCCTTATGTCGGAAGAGCTGGTAGTTCACTAATTGTAAAGTGCAAATGCTTGTATTATTTATAGCTACACTCTTGCCTGTGCATTTTGCCACAATTTTTAAACGCATGTTTGACGTAGATTGTTCCGTTAACTACCACAATATTGAAATAGGTTTGCTATTATTGGCTTTTCCTAAGTATATCCCTCTGTATTAATTTTGTTTTTGATGATTTGTTTTATACTGATCATCCTACTCGAAATTAGCTTTCTTTTTCATCTTTATAATGTTTGAATTTTTTCTTCTCTTCGTTCTCGTAACATTCTTTTATACACAAGATTAAAGGTCGATGTTATCATAGTTCCCCAGTAATTTATGCATTTTGTGCATATTTTTTCTAATATATTAATATCATATGTTCTACATTCCATTCTTTAAGTTTTTACTTGAATATTTATTAAATATTTTTAAATAATACTTTTTAGTTTTTCTGTGTCATTTTTTAACATATTCGCCGTAATATTCTGTGAATCTCTTACGTTTCGTCCGTCGTTTTTAATGCACTTTACTTTTATCTTAAGCGGTTTTTCTTATACACTAATATCCCCATTTTATTCCTGCATGAACTGTGTTTCACTTTTTATAAATAATTTTTCATAGTTTTTTTAATATTTAGTAATTACTGGTTGTAGTATTGGTTTTCCATTATTTCTTCTAATGTTGTTAATAAACTTTTAGATCTTTTTGCGCCTCTGTCTTTTAGCCAACTTTATATTTAAAGTTTTTCTTTTTTTTGTAATTATTTTTCTCACTTTTTAGTACTTAAACAATTGGCATGACATTTGAGATATACGTTCTTATTCTTTACTTTTAATTCTATTTGTTTATTATACTACATATTTTGGTTTACTTTTTTCACACAATAGATTTCTACACCTGGTTTACTTATTGCTTTATTATTTTCAATATGCTCTTATAGTTGTTCAGTATCGTAGTGTTACTTTTCATGGAATTTTTTAACCAACATTGTTTATAGTTTTCTTAAATTCTGAGTTTTTTAAATTATGTTTTTTTATTTTAATTTTTCCATTCTTCCTGTTCTTGTAATTGTTATCTGTTCAAGTTTATTTTTATATGGGAAATACATTTTTTTTAAGTAAGTGGTGCTTTGGGCCATACTACACTCCTTTAGATACTATGAAATTCGTTATGTCGATGGGAGAATTTTGTCCTGTTATAATGTAATCTATGATTTATTTTAATTTGTGCAGTTAATTGGGTACAAGTATATATCTGAATGTGGTTATGTTGGAAGAAACCATTTGATATTTTCAAATTATTTTTTACACTTAATTTTATTAATTGTTTTCATGTTGTTTGTTTCTGGTTCTGAAAATTTGACTATAGCTTGATCTAGAGTTTTTTTATTTGTTATATTTCTCTAATTTCTTCAACTATTACTAACGGTGCTATTCTTACTTTAACTCTATCTTTTTTTGGTGTTCTAGAAAATAATGGCTTGGATTCATTTGTTTCTGCTTCGTCAACTATTTTATTTCTATTAATGCTATTATATTTATTTTTAGTATTATAATTTTATTTATTATATCTGCCATTTTTGATGTTATTTTCTGCACATTCTAAGTTTACATATTTATTAAGCGCATTCCGAGGTTTAAGTCTGTCCTTGTTTGGTGGTTAAATGTATCTTATAGATAATGAATTGCAAATAAAATGTCCCAACCCCCAACCTGGAAGACCAGCAACCTTGATTTCAGGGCGTTCTTCTCTAAACAGGTTGTTTCTTCTGTAACTAAGATATCTGTCCTACCCGTCTGTTGAAAACGCTTTCAATTATTCTACTGTTAAACTTTGACTTTCTCTTCCGCTACCACATTCTTTGGTTATCTTTCTCGAAACTTGAGTAGGAGACCTTACAGAATGCTATCAGCCAGATCTGCCGAGTCCTGTTTTTTTAAAAGATTTTCACTTTTTCTTTTCCTTCTTTTTTGTCCTGGTCTAGGAGAGGCATTGCCAAAATCGTAAAGCTTTTAATTCTGAACACAATATCAGTAGAACTAATCATAGCGGATCATATTACAAAACTGAACTTTTTCGTTATTCTTCTCAAAACATTTAATAATTTTATGCAACCATTCCACCTCGTCAAGCAGCATGTTTATGAGCTTGACCTGTAAATTATCAGAATTAAAGTAAGTAACAGAAAGATTAAAATTCTATGCTATTATTGGATATTATTAATTATGCGTTCCTATATTAACATTTTAACCGCCAGAATGGTCGTATGGTTGAGGCGCGGCTGCGATGCGGACGGACCCAAGTTCAATTCCTGGTGCTCTATGAAGCCTGGCGAGTGGCCTACTCAGTCACTATAAATAATTGAGTACCTGCGTTTACTCGAACAAGGGGTAATAATGGCGGTCGTCTAAGGCGCGGTGTTTGCCACATCGCCTCGCACCGGAAATGGTATGCGACGACCGGGCACATTGAGCGAACATATTAAAACCTTAACCTCTCAGTTTGCAGGTCGTGCTCCCACGCGGAGCGTTAGAGCTGTACCATTATTATTATTATAGTAACATTTTAAGACAACTTTTCACTGAAGAAACATATTTTAGATTTAAAGAAAACATAAATTTGCTTTCAATCATGAACTGACTAAACAAGCTATTAAGGATTCGATCAAACTTTAGTTTTGTTTTGACTTCAAGAATTCTATCACCGCCTTATTTTCTAGCTTTCGAGTCTTCGGTGATTTCACCTTTAAAAATATGAATGTTTTGTTGCAAATTTAGTACACTGCCAATTGGGGATAGGGGCTTGAAATTATAATAGCTACATCTGAATGATTTTTGCTTTTAAAAATTAGCAAAAAGCGAAAATGTAACTCTAAATACTAAGTGGCCTCAAGTTTATTATCTAAACATCTTGTTGTAAATTGGGATTACATTATTAATCTGACAATAACTTGTGATTTAGTATTCATTATTGTTGCTTTATATTTTTCCTTAATAGTTAATGTTATACAATAACGATCTCTTTATGCAAAATGTTTTCTAATCAACTTTCATTTATGAATTACTTTTTTGTATAAACATAAAACAATATTTAGATACTTTTATTTAGTGAATTATTTATTATTGTATATCTCATTTACTATAACCACATAAAATTTTAATTCATATTGTTATTAATCATTTTTTAATAATAGTACTTGCTTATGTTTGTTTTTATAATATGATTTAGTTATTTAAAGCACTCTCAAAATATGATAGAAAAATGTCTTACAACAGTAAGTATAACAGCCTGCTTATACAAGGATTGAATTCACTATAGAAAGATAAAATATAAAAAGAATGTTTTGTAACATTGCGAAACTTGAACATCTATAATAAATAGCTGATTTTCTTGCAATGTTCTAATTTATTTAAATTACATGTTTGTATGTTTTCATGTTCAAGATATAATAATCAAAAATATAATTAATGATGACAGAATAGTCGACTAACAAAAAATATTTGATTAGAGAGGAAATTAATTGGCACTCTATTCCTTCTCTCTCAAATTTTACGAAGGGGAGGTATCTTTTTTGCTAAAAGTAATTTAAATTTCCCACTTACATTTTTGTAATTAAAAGGATCCATTAGATGCATTTCCCTAACTTTAGCCAATTTAGGAGCCCCGTTAAGGCTGAATATTTGTCTCATTTACACGTCCTTTTCTCGCACACCTATAAGACTACATTTATACGACTGTTTTTAAAAGCAATTGTGTTTGTTAGCATTTATTCCTTTATTTGCGGTAGCATTCTTGTTTCAAGTGTTAAAGAACTAAAATGAGCTGCAGTAAATGTCGGGCTGTTTTCCCAAATGTTTACAAAAGCCCGAGACAACTTTATATTTAAATCTGCCTGGCAGGCAAGCTTTAAAATGAAGTCACTCGAGTTGCAAGTTTGCGAATTCCAGCAGGTTTAAGTCGGGATCGCCGACGTAATTAACATTCCCCGAAAATTTCCGGTCCTTAATTATGTGGAAGCTCTGAGCGGTGTTCGAAGACAGTTCTTGATACTTTGTTGATTGGATCTTTTTATCGACGAGACGAGCCTTTAAATTTTCTCGTCAGCTCGGCAAGCTAACGATCATGGAACTTTTCAGAGGTATTTAAGCTAGAGCAAAGTCCAATTACTTTTCTTAATCATTTATGGGTAATCGCGCCTATTCCACTTAATTATGAATTAAAATTAAGCAATTTTAAGTTGAAATTGCCCTAATTTTTTTTGTTACCTTTCCTACTACTGCAAAATGCTTTAAACGTTTTATTTATTTTTACTAACTTTTAATTTGTACAAAATTATATGTTTTTTAATAAAAATTTGCCTACTGTTTACAATTAGAACAACTATTTTATATACATTTTTTTTATTATTATATTTATGCTTTTTTTATTAATATTTACGTAATTATTTT
Organism: Sinelater perroti; assembly: GCA_036346155.1. Lineage (NCBI taxonomy): Eukaryota > Metazoa > Arthropoda > Insecta > Coleoptera > Elateridae > Sinelater > Sinelater perroti. The sequence continues at coordinate 5,400,391 of JARFIY010000001.1, read as the reverse complement.
CTTATTTTTCGCCATTTTCTTCTTCATCATATTAGTTTTTTTCTTTTATCTCGTTCTTCAATGTCTACTATATTCTTTTCATTTTCATTATTTTCTCTATTTCTATTAAAATTTATTATAAATTTTGTCTTTAATGGAACTTTTCTTTCTCTAACATCTGTAGCAACCTTCAAATATTTTATAGTCTGCATTTTGTGTTCTTCACTTTCGTCCACAAAAGCGGATTTGAAAATTTGCGATATAATGTCATTCTTGTTATCTCTGTTATCCCTTTATTTCTTGATAAAAACAAATTTAACACGCAATACGTCTATAATACAAATTATATGTCCGTTGATTCTTCATGCATTTGCTTTAACTCATCACTATTTAGTTTTATTAATATCTTTACGTCGTCCATTTTTATTGTTAGTACTTTTGTTTTATTTATTTTCGTTTCTTTTTTAAAGTTCCATTTCATATTTGCATGTTATGTTGTAGTTTATACTTATTCTTTGTACAGATCACTAAATTGTCAGTTAATGCACATTTTGCCAATGAAATTATTTACATATTCCCGTAACTTTCATCTGTCTTAATTTAACTTTGATCTCTTTATCATGTTATCAAATACAACATATGATTAGACTGTTCTTAATACTTGCTCTTGTTTTATTTTTTTTATTATACATTTTTTTACTGTAGGATTTTTGTTCATTCAGAGTAGGCTAATTTATCTTTTTAAATGTTTCCTTACAGGCTTTCTAAGTATACTATCTACAATATTTTAAACGTAGATAAATACTATATCTATTTATATTTTTGTTCTATACGAGTTGTTTTACTATAAATGTATGGCCCTGTATTATTTTTCTCTTTCTGATTCAATTATTCATTATTAAATTAATTTTTTGAATGTTTCTTTATATAGTTTTGTTATTTTATTTTGTATGGTAATTTTTTGTAGATATATAATTTTTAATTATTATTGGTGTTGTTTCTTTCCTTCATATATTATTAAATAAAGTTGTTAGCATTTTCACTTTCCCCTGTGTTTTTGATTTTTTAGTATTTTAACCGCTTGCTACGTTTAATAAAATCTATTCTTTTATAGAAATGTAGTTACTACACTAAAAAAATGTAATAGACTTATTTTTTAATAACAAAATTAAAAGCAAGTTCGCGTAAACAATTTTGTAATGTGCAGCATTATGAGGTAGAGATATTCTGTAAAGAGTTTCTTGTTCTGCCTTTAAAACCTAGTGTTATCAAATTTTTTATTGCGGCCTTTCTAATCAATTTTTAAGCGTCTATTCGAAATTAAAATTAATGCTACTATGATGACATTTAACAACATTCAATTCTTAAAGTTGAACAGATACTCAGGGTTAACTCAGCATTTTGCAAATTTATAATGTACATGTTGTCTTTTTTAAAGTTAAAAACGTTCTCTATGGTACTTTTTATTAATAACCTAACGTAATTCTTTAATAACTTCTTTATTTTTATTATTTTGTTTCTTCCATAAAAAAGTAAACTTTGTGCTGTTTACAAACGTAGTCTCAAGTTATTGCTTAATATTTAAAATTACTTTTAATATAATTATTATATTTTATTATTATTATTATAATCGTTACCCTTATACCTTTCGGTGTCGGGTTTACATTCTTATTTATTCATATTACATTATATATCTATAATTACATTTTATTTTTATTTTTATTTTTCTTCTATAAATTTCTTCCAATCTTTTCTATTTCTTGCTACCCTTTTTGCCTCTTCCCATGATTTTCCTCTTTCACTTGATTCCATTGTTTCCTTGGTCTTCCCCTTTTCCTTTTTGTCTGTGTCTTGGCCTCGTATACTGCCTTTACTTGTCTTTTGTTATTCATTCGCTGTATATGTCCCCACCAACTGAGTTGCTTTTGTTCTATAAATTGTATGATTGGTTTCACCTCTGATTCTTTTCTTATTTCTGTGTTTCTAATCCTGTCCTTTCTGGTTACTCCTAGTATTCGTCTAAGGTATTTCATTTCTGTAGCTTGAATTTGGTTTTTTTGTCTGTTTGAGAGTATCCACGATTCACTTCCGTAGGTTAGTACTGGTCTGTATATTGTATTAAAGACTTTTATCTTGGTTTTATTACTTATTTCTTTCTTGTTTATGAGTTTTTTGTTCATTGCATAGTACAGTTTTATTGTTTTATTTATTCTCTCGTTTATTTCTGCAACTTGTTTCCCTGTTTTGTCTAATGTTATTCCCAAATACTTATATTCCTTTACTTGTTCTATTTTGATGTCTTCTATTCTGATATTTGTTCTAATATCCTGTTCTCCAATTACCACTATCTTAGTTTTATCTATGTTTATTTTCATGCCCTCTGTTTCTAGTACTTCTTTCCATGTATTTATATTTTCTTGTAAAGTTTTTCCTGTCCTGCTATTAACACCACGTCGTCTGCGAAAACTCCTCGGCTATTTCTACTCTTTCTAAATTTCTATGTCCTACAAACAACTTCTTTATGTTTTGTTCAGTTTTTCTGATGATATTGTCCATGTGTATATTAAATAAGGTTGGGCTTAGTCCTCCTCCCTGTCTTAATCCCTTCTCTGTCTTGAACCCTTCTGATTTCCTATTGTTACTTATTATATAATTTGTGTTGGTTTCATATAGGTCTTCAATCACTCGTATAATTTTGTTATTTATTCCTTTTCTTTCAGTCCTTTCCATACTTTATCTCTAGGAACTGTGTCAAATGCCTTCTGCAGATCTATAAAGGCTAGGTAAAGATTTTTGTTTTGTGGTTGTCTTTTCTCTATTAGTTGTTTAATTGTGAAGATGTGGTCTTGCGCACTTCTCCCTGGTCTAAATCCACTTTGCGGTTCTGCTAGTTGGGGTTCTAATATTATTTTTAATCTGTTATTGATTATTTGTTCATATATTTTTATAATAATGTTCAGTAGCGTTATTCCTCTATAGTTACAGCACTGTTTTCTGTCTCCCTTCTTGTGTATTGGCGTTATTAGTGCCACTCCCATTCTTCTGGAATTTTTCACTTTGCCATGCTTTGTTTAATATTTCTAGTAGTAATTCCATCCCTGTCTCTCCCAAGTGTTTAATCATTTCTGCTGTAACTTTATCATCTCCTGGTGCTTTTCCATTTTTAGTTTTCTTACTACATTCCTCAGCTCGTCCATTTTATTTTTCAATTTCCTCTTCTTCTATCTGGTTTGTTTTCCCCGTTTCATTTGTAATAATTCTTGTTGTACGTGTCTGTTGTCCTAGTAGCTCCTGAAAGTATTCTCTCCATCTTTCCATTATTTCTGTGTCATTTGTTATTGTTTCTTGGTTTTGTTCTTTATGTATATCTCTTTTCTCTGCTTTTCTGTCCTAAAGGATTTTATGATTTTGTAAAATAATTTCTGGTTACCTGTGCTATCTTTTTCCATTTTGTTTCCAAAATCTGTCCATAATTTTTCTTTTGCTGTTGCTACTAATTCCTTTACTTTTTCCTTTGATTTTTATATAATTCGTATTGTTCTGTTGTTTTGCTTGTTAAGTATTTTTTCCATTCTTTCTTCTTCTTCATGGTTTCTTCTTTTATCTCATTTGTCCACCAGGCTGTTTGTTTTTTCCCATTTTCCATCCTATAAGTTCCACATATCTCTTTCACTGTATTAATTAGGATTTCTTTAAATAGCTTCCATCCTTTTTGTGCTTCTGCCTGTTTTATTACGTCCATTTTTTCTTTAGTTTGTTTTCTGTTTTCTGTTGATATATTTTTGCAGTTTCTTTATTTCTAAGTTTATATGTTTTTATTGCTGTATGGCTTCGTTTTATTGTTTTTAATGTTTTTTCTATTTCCGTGTCATTTTGTCTTATTTTTCCTGTAAGCAAGTAGTGGTCGCTATAGATTTCTGCACTTCTTTTCACTCTTACATCTAATATATTTTCTTCTCTTCTTTTGTGCTAATATATAATCTATGATTGATTTCTCCCTCTATTTATTTGTACTCTAGTGAACTTGTGTATTTCCTTGTGTTGATAGAATGTGTTGGTTATAATTATGTTTTGCAATTGACAGAAATCCAAAAGTCTTTTCCCGTTATTGTTTCGCACTTCCTCTCCATATTGTCCTATTATTTCTTTATATTCTTCGTCTTTCTTCCCTACTCTACTATTGAAGTCGCCTGCTATGTATATCCTTCCTTTTGCTTCTTCTGTGGTATTTGTTAATTCTTCCCAGAATTTTTCTTTCTCTTCTACTCTTTCATTTTCGTCTGGTCCGTATATTGATATTATTGTCATAATCTTTCCATGTCTATTCCTTAATTCTACTAATAGTATTCTTTCCGATATTGCTTTCCAGGTACTGATTTGTTCAGTTATTTTTTTGTGTATTATACAGCCAACTCCCGCTGCTGCTCTTTGATCGTTCTGTACTCCACTGTATATTAATATGTGCCCGTTTGTTAGACTGATTTCTCCATTTCCTTTCTTTTTTGTTTCATTTATCACTAATATTTCTAAATTTGCTGCTTCAAATTCGTTTATTATTTCCACTTCTTTTCCTTGTATACTTCTGATATTCCACGCTCCTAGTTTCCATGTATTTAGTTTCTTTTTTATTTGTATTTCTCTTTGTTTTCTATTTCTTTTGTTAGTGTTTCGTCTTTCTCATTTTTGTCCCTATTTTCCATTTTCCAATTTTCCATAATTTGTATTCCGCTTCATTGTCCTTTTCTTTGCCATTTTCGTCATCTCTGTTATTCCTTTGTTTGGTTTGTTCAATTTTTGCTATGGTTACGCCCTTTTCATCATCATCCCAAATGTAGGCTTCTCCATCAATGGTTATTTTCCTGTATCCTATTTTTACTTTGTGTCCTTAATTTCTTCCTTAGCAATTTTTCTTATTTCAGCCTGTATTTCTCTTTCCTTTAGTGTTAGATCATTTTCAATATATATCTTACTACCTTTCAATTTGTATTTGTTCTTCATAATTTCCTGTTTAGTTTCCCATGCATTTACTTCAATAATAGTTACTAATCGTCCCTCCTTGGTTTTTATGCTTATTACTTTGTTAACTTCTGCTTCTACCATTAATCTGTCCTTTAGGAATTGTTTAGCCGCGTTTTGTTTCTGTTGTGGGTCAAATCACCACGTTGTTTCTCCTTTTCTCCTTATCCATTCCTTCTATCTGGTTTTCTAATTTGGTGATCCTATTTTTTAGTTGTTTCTTCTCCGTTAGCCATCTTTCCTCTTTTTTTTGCATTTCCTCTCTTAGTTTACGTGTTTCTTCGGTGTTTTTCTTTATTTCTTCAGTCATTGTTAGCATAATATTCTTGATTTCTTGGAAATCTGCCATATTTGTTATTGTCAGCTTCTGTTTGTGTTCTTCAGTTGGTGATCTAATTACTTTTTTGCTAGGCTTGAATACCTCTATTTCTTTCTCTTCACTGCTATTTAAATCTATGTTCCTTTTAACGCTGTTACTCATTTGAAATTTACATAAATATTTACACTAGTACTTTAAATAAATATTTACAGTTTTTAGTTTCAAACCGATAATCGCGGGTCGGCTTATCGCACAGTTCATTCGCTCAGGTAGACCTCTAATACCCCGTTGCGCTCTCTCGATTGATAAAGTCGGCCGTTATTGAAGAAAAGTTTGGTTTTAGCTTGTTATAACTCAGTTTAAATTGCACTTCAGTTTTAATTATTATTTACTATTGTTTACTTCACTTATGTCACTTCTGCTTACCGGTGTTCTGCACTTCACTACGTTCAATTTCAGTGTGATAAGACCCGTATTCGGATTATTTATCGCCACTATTAAATTCGTCCGTGTTCCGCGCACGACCGCGAATCTAGAAGAGTTGATTTTTTATTTATTAGAATCAATTCTTACAGTTTTAGATGTCTAAACACACCAGCCACAATTTTAAAAGTTAACAGACGATCGTTTCTGGTTATGACGACGACTAGTAATTTTAGCGTCAGTCAACTATTGCGCAATACGTTACAAAACTTCCTGACGATTTTAAATTACTAAAAGTGTTGAAATTTCAATTTGTTTTCAATGTTGTTTTATGTAAATTTACTTTTATACCTAACAAAAACAAAAAGGTAAAGATATTCTCTTGGATAGATATTGACTTTGACAAGAAAATATACAATCAACGTTACAATTTGTGGCAGTATGTCACATACATTTTCTTTACGTTAATACAAAAATGAAATCTAAATGGCTTAAAAGAATGTTATGGAAACTAATATAAACAACCCGGTTATAAAGAGATATCAGTTTATGAAAATGGAAAGGAAATGGTCAGAGTAACGTTCGTATATTTATAAAAAAAAAATTATCAAAATAATGCAGGCAGAAATACTATTTTGTTAAAGAATATTGTTTTTGAATATATATTTGTTTACAAATTTTTTCAGCGCTATATGCTTCAAATTACAATCATGTAATGCTTTTTCTTATTTGATTTGGTAGATGTGGTGGGTTATGTCTTTTTTGCATAGGTGCTCATTAGTTTCCTGCAAGCATCAGTAGAAAGGGTATTTATTTTAATTGTGTTATTAATTAACGTTTTAAAGTAATATCTCTCATCGTCAATGGCCTTGAAAAGGTTTTTTGTTGCACCATAAAGCTTTTTAACTTCCAAGTTGTTTAAATTGCATTTTATAGTTGATTTGACTTGCAGTTCAGTGATTAATGAGTCCTGTTCCAAAGATCGTTTGAAATATATTTAATATATGTTCTCAACTGACTGCGTTTGGGTTGTTTTTTTTTTATTGTTATTTTCATGGTTTGAGGTCATCGTTTTATCACTATAGTGGTTTATAGTTTTTTATTATCATTGTTGTAATTTATTAAAATTAAAAGTATAATTGCTCTGAAGCTGCTAGTTATTCAAGTTTGGCATGATTTGAGCAAGAATTTGGGAAGGTTGTTGTTAATGCATTGGGAGAATGGGGAATTAATTTTGATAAATTTGTGATGATGAATTTATGAGGTATTTGACCTATTGGTTAATGTAGATTGGTAGAGGTTGTGGGTAATTTTACATCGTAGACATTAGTTGCAGAGTATTGATGCATGGACTTTGTATGATTGGATTTATTTTTATCTTTAGAGCATTTATTATTTTTAAAATGAAGTAATGAAGTAATCCTCCTGTTGCACCGCCAAAGACGTCCAGTGACCCGGGTTCCATTCCCGGTGCTCTCTAATGCCTGGCTGGTGGCTTACTCAGTCACTGAAAAGAATTGAGTACCTGCGTTCATTCAAACAAGGGGTAATAATGTCGTCTAAGGCACGGTGCTTACCACATCGTCCCGCATCAGAGATGGTGAGCGACGATCGGGCACGAGAGAGAGAGAGAGAGAGAGAGAGAGAGAGAGAAGAGAGAGAGAGAACATATGAGAACCTTAACCTCTCAGTTTGCGGGCCGTGCTTGCAGGCGGGGCGTTGGAGCCTTAGCACCACAAGGTTTATGTAGCACAGAAATATTTTGACTAAATCGTACTAAAATGTTATTATGAAGATCTTAAAAACTGTTTTTGACAATATAGCTTTTGACGCAAAGTTAAAAAAATAGCATTCCGTTAGGCATAATGTTCTCTGTGACGGGTTTACTCGTAATTAACTTTGGCCTAAAATATAAACTATTTTTATAATGAGTGAGATGGGATTGATATACGTACTTTGTTGCACTTTGTTGTTTATTTCGATGGAAATATTTATATATCGCGTACATTATGCACTTATATTTTACCTAACTCTTGAGGATAAGAGTGTGGTAGTCGATTTTACATTGTAAAATAAAACGCTCACCGAATTATTTCTGAGATTTTAAATGTAACACATAGACGTTCAGGAGGTTACTCCCAAGCAAATTTTTAGTTTAAGTATTAAGTAGACTATATTAACTTTCTGATACTACTTTGTATAAATGGTAAAAAATGTATTTGTTTGCTTTGACTTCAAAATATTTTTAAATTCTTTATTTTTGATTAAATTAAATTGCTACAATGCTTTTGGCCAGTACGGTTTCTGTGGGCAACAGCTAAAGAAATGTGCATAAAATTATACAATATCTTATTTTCAATACCGACAAATATAAAGCATGCGCGCTTTATGGTATCAATAACCTTAAAATATAAGAAGCAACACGTACATAATAAATGCTTTTAGCAGCAAAGTGTAGGAATCCCATCAGAAAAATAAACAGACAGTACTGTTAGGCGTTTATACATTTGTTGAAAGCAACCAGCCGGAAAGTACACTTAGAGAGAAATGAGGCAGAAAACAGATATTGCCTTGCCTTTTTACTAGAGTCGAGCATTTGACAAGTTGCAGTGCATCACTTCGCGCAACAACCTGAACAGCATCTGCGCCATTTCCGCGGCGTATTTAATGAGAACTAATTTGAGAGACATTTTCTAATTAAATACTGTTCGGTGTGCACTATCTCGCCTGCTTTTAGAGATGACATCTTCCAAGGACTTGTCGGAGGTAATCTTATATTGTGATGCAGACGCTCAGAGATGGGTACAGTTCTGCATTTACGTACTCTAACCTGCTCTAGTATTGATTCTATTACAAGCAAATGAGTTAAGAATTATTTATTACCTTTGATACATTATCTGATGAATAACCTAACTGTCGCTTGTTTTATCGAAACTATAAGTGTGAAATTCAGAAACTTCGTTTATTAACAAATAATTTCCAATACTTGCAAACGGATCAGATAAAGTTATTATGCATAATTAAAAATAATATATGCTATGGTATATAAAAAAAGAAATAAATATTAAAATTTTGTCTTGTAAACTTATATAATGTTCATTTGGAATCTTTTGTAATATATATAAACTGTAAAATTATTTTGAAATTCAACTATTTAAAATTTGTGTACTAATATCTTTTGTGTCTATGTTAGTATTAATACGTATTTAAATTTTTATCTTTAGAGCACATATTATTTTTGAAATTTTTGATAGGTAACTTCTATTTGCACAAAAATATACTGATTAAGTTATACTAAAATGTTAAATTTTAAAATTTTCTTTTAAAATACTGTTTCTCAAACAAAATTGAAAAAGTAGCATTTCATTAGGCACAAAGTTCTCTGTGATCGGTTTCTACGTAGTACTTCGAAATTTTAACTTCTGCATAAAATATGGACTACTTTTTGAAGTAAGTGAAGTAGTGTTGACATACATACAGGAAGATACATTACATGTTCTATATTATTAATAGCGTACTTATTTAAGTGTTCGTTGTTTATAGAGACAATAATTGAATGTGTGAAAGCACTTCCAACAACAATCTATCATAAATACGAGGCCTTAAGCTAAGTGAAACTGACGAAATGTTAACAAAAACGTCGATTCCCGAAATTACATTATGACATATTATAAACAAGTATTTTATAAAATGTCGACAACTTTGACGATTTTAAATGCGGCCTGTTTTTTGTTGAAGTTTTTTATAATGTTTTTGCCACATTTAAATTACTCTGGAAGAAATTCATTTACAAATGAACTATTTCTTCAGAAGAGGCTTTAATCTTGCTTTTGTCCAAAAATACATCGAAACATATACGCGCTCGCGCGTGTATGCACATAGAGATAGATATGTTCAGATATTATATTGGAACAACGTGGTTCGCGAGTAGAACTGCCTTATTTTTGAAATAACTATCGTCGGTTTTGATGTCATGGTTAAAAGAATTTAGTTTTTGAGGAAGTCTGATCTTTTGTGTAACCTCTTTTACTATTTATAGGATTGGAAGTAAAAGTTTAGCAGGTATGTTGTTCAGCGGAAAATTCACTGCGTCAGAGAAAGTTTGTTGGTTTAAAGGCGTTGCGTAACTAACGGTCGGTGCTTGGTAATAAGAGGTTTCCGCATGACAGGTAAGCATCGGCTATCATCTCTTGAATATAGATAGTGAGAACGTTTTTTTTTACTTTTATTGTTTCACAAATCATTCTGCTGGTATAATGAGAAATAGAGATAACGGTTTTGCATGAGAGAAGCTAGTTTTGTGGCCAGTTTCTTTATTATGCTTGGCAAGTTTTAAACAATTATCGCCTTTTTGTACGTCTGGTATTATCTGTAAGATATTCCATATACTCCTTGGGAATATATACTCTAGGGCAGTGATCCGCTGTATGAATAAAGTCAACTATTTTGTTATTACTTGTGAACACAGTATATTTTGCGTCGTTATTTTGATTTTATTGCTAATGCCTCTGATGTACGGCAAGGACACTTTTTGTTGGTCGGAAGATCTTGGGAATTGTTAATTTTGTTAATATTTCTAATGATATTGGATGAGTCTTTGTTAGCCTATTCGTTTTATATTAGGGTGTTGGCAATAGCTATATGTTCTATTTTTTGAGTATTTATATCGAAAAGTCTGATGGATCTAATGATGAGAGACTTCGGACTCATTTTATTTGGCTAGGGTAATAATAATATTTGGCTTTTAGGTATCAATTAGTATTAGTTTTTTACAAACTGCTCGACAAATATGTTAGTTCTTATAAGAGTATCTAAGAAGGACAGAGAATTGTTTCGTTCAATTTCCATAATAAATTTGACATTGCTGTTGATTTGGTTTGGGTGAGAAAGGAATTTAAGAATCTCATTTTTTCTATAGAGCCAAATAACAAAAGCATCATCGACATATCGTAGGTTTAAAGTGAAAGGAGGTGAGAGCCTTTGTTTAAAGCCACGCATAAAAATATTTGCTATAGCAGGTGAAAGTCGGGAACCGATAGGGACACCATTAGTGCTTATTTTTATAACAATCAGTAAAAGTTTCGGACATATTGCACTGTAACGTTTTTCTTTTAAAGTGGTGAATAAAACATTTAAATTAATTAACCACTTATTTAATCTTTTAAGAAATTAAAATGTTTAATGACATTTATGTACACCAAATTTTTTTGCTAATATAAAATCGCTTTGGTGATTATACGTAACACTTTATTCTGCAGTACTCCTTTGTTTATGTTAAATATGGCGCTCGACACACTACTACTATTTGTAAATGTCGGTCTCATTATTCAAGTGTAAATTAATATTCCACACTTTATTTTTTAGAAAATTTTTGTTTAGTATTGCATATAATATATGCAGTCTTGTGTAAGATTCGGATAACTTTTCGTTGATATGTAGACCCCATTTGAGTTGTCTGTCTAGATATCGTACTGAGTTAACTTTTGAATTTTATTGCATTGGAATATTGTTGATAGTTAGATTTCGGGAATTTGGAGATCGAAGTAGTGCAAATGCTTTAGATTCGCATTTACCTGCATTTATGATAATTCTCTCTTTGTGAAACTACTAGTTAAGTTAATCCAGCCTTGTTTATAGGTTGCTAGCTCCTGTGTATTAATGTCATGGTTTTGAATGATAATTACCGTACCGTCTGCGCACATTGTTATGTTGGAGCTAGGTAATATTGGAATTTCATATATGTCTGGAGTTTTTTCGGGGCTCTCAAAAATTTGTCACAATTTTTTATCTTTATGAGAAGTTTACAATGACATCCGCACACTCGAAAATTTGTTACATTGCTCCCTCAAGAATAATGGGCCGTGGAGGTATTTACAGTTTTGTTTTTCTTTCATCGTGACATTAGATAAAAATAGCAGCCCATTGTGTTTTGCTGAGTTATCGGTCTCTGTGGATTGATGTGAACTTCGGATCGGCTATTTTATCATATTTTTAATTATTCCGCACACAAGTTTTAGTATCGCCAGCTTCTAAATTTGTTCGGTCAACAGACGACCATGTACCTTCTTCAGCACTTTCCACAATGCACGATAAGTCGGTTTGTTCTGCAAGGATTATTTGGTCCTTTTCCAATTATATTTTTGACGTTATTCGCATCTGTGTTCAAAATAAATTTTCCCTTTGGTCGTAAAAAGTTCAGTATCAATACATTTATTAATGCACGTTTCAGACTTGAAACATTTTTAGCATTTTTTGAGCCACTTAAAATTTCAGCCATCTTCTATTAGTCTTATTAAAGGCTTCACAATATTGGAAAATCCAGTCATATGTAATATGTAATAAGTGCACAATAACAGAAAACTCCTGACCTCGTGCTTGCCATTTGTTACTTACCATTCTTTCACGTTTTTGATTTTTTCTGGATTAGCTACTATAACTTCATCACTGACTAGATGCCCAAGTGAATTCACCCAGTTCTTAAAGAGATAGCACTTGTTTGAACTTAATGTCAAATTGGCATTACTAATTTGTTAGAATAGGTGCTCTAAATATTTTAGATGTTTTTTAGGTGATTTTCAAATAATTATTATGTCATTCAGATACACAAAGAATTTTTTCCTACAATTTTCAAGAACGGTCTTTATATATCTTTTGAAGGTCCAAGCCTAAATAGAAGCACTAGAAATTGTCATAATTCGAATTCGTAGAAAAAATGTCTTTTTTCCGGCCAGAGTGCCCAACGTATCATCAATGGGCGGTAGTGGTACTGTGAGCTGACAGTAGTCAAAGGAAACTTTGGTAGACCCATCCTTTTTCTTAACCAGTGCCATTGGCAAAGTCTATCTAATTGTTAAAGATTCAATTATGTCATTATTTTTCATATTTGAAATTATTTATTTAGTTTTTCCTTGTATGGCGAATCGGAGTCGTCTGGCACTCTGTTATATGAGAGTGGCATTATCGGAGTTTAGTTTGTGACGCATAATATCTGTTCTGTCTTTTTAATTCTTGTAATATTGGAATACGTCTTGATTCCGGTGCAACAAATATAAATTTGTCTGATGGTCAGGACTCAAATAACTGCATGAAGCGACAATCACTGATTTCAGTACATCAGGTTGTGACTCAATGAAAACCTGAAGAAACCGAAGCACAATGGCCGGGGATCGTGTCTTCTTTCAGCGTCGAAGAATATCCATTGATATACATTACTTAGACTAGTACCATGCTCCTAGTTTTGATTAGTGTCTTTCAAATCAGTATCTCTTTTCCAGTCTTTTCTTCATTATTACTTGTTTTTTTGCTGGAAGATTACAATTCTAACAAAACTAACAACACAAGTAAAGGGTGAATAACGGAATAAGACAATGCGACTCTTTAAGTCCGTTACTTTTTACCATTGTAATGGACGAACTAATAAAAGAAGTTATGCTGATGATGCTGTCTTGCTCGCAAAAAGTGAAGATAGCTTGCAAAGGCTACTAAACATCTTTAATACTGCTGGCAAACAGTTTAACATGATAATATCTTCAGAAAAAAACATAATGTATGACCACATCGACAGAACCTATTAGATGTAACTTAGAAGTAGATGGAAAAGTTATCCAACAGGAAACGAAACTTATGTACCTCGAAATAGAACTATCGGCAAATGGAAGCATTGAAAAATAAGTAAAACGACAAATAATTAAAGCCAACAAAGTAGCAGGAAATTTAAATAATACATATTTGGCGTAGCAAACATCTATAACAAAAGACGACAGCAAGGTGGCAACGCGACCCACCACAGTTTATACATGTCGTTTAATGGAAACAGCAGAAATAAAAACATTGAGAAAGATTGCTGTAAAACACTGATAGAAAGTACAACGCAAAGAATATTAACAAATGAATTCATTTGAAGATAGAATTAAATGACCACATTAACCAAATGACCGACAACAGAATCGTTAAGATTGACAGAGATAAGTCTCCGGTAGGAAGACGAAGTGTGGAAAGACCTAGGAAAGTGTAACAACCTCAACGTAGAATAACAGAAAGGCCCAATCAAACAGCCTATGATAAAATGTTTTTGTCTATCGCAAATTCTTAAAAAATTTATGGCTGCAACGCATTTCAGATAATTTGATGATTTGGCTATAAACTTCTTACATCTTAATGGGTACAGAGCATCGCCACGCAGAGCAACAATAAAAGCAGTTGCCTTTTTTTCCGGACATCCATTCTCCCTAACAGCAATATCAAACTTTTATTTATAATTTGTTCAAAAATACTTACTATCAAACGTTGGAGTTTTGGCTTTAGTCTTCATTACATCGGTGCTTAAAAATGAAAACTGGACTTGCTGATTTTCTTGACTGCCTTCATCAAACTCGCCAGGGACACCACTAAAAGTGATCTTGATTAGAGATTATTTTGTTGTCTCTTCAAGGGCATCAATTTTCTTATTCTGTGCATTTGTAACTATCTTTACCTCATTAATTTCACTTTTGACTCCTCCAACTTTATTCATTCCATTATAGATTTCTGCATTAACTTTCATTTTATCGTCCGATGTTCTAGAAAATTCTTCTTCCAAGCTATCTATTTTGTTACTTATTGTGTCCATGTTCGAACTCAAATCTGCTTTTAACCCGTTTAATATTTTGCTCACATCAGATAATACACTCACAATTTCTGATTCTTTAAGATTTTCATCAGTTTCTTCACGACTTACTTAAGTCAAAAGTGCAATGTAGCCCTACTTTCAGAAATTTCTAAAAAATTTTTCTTCAGCACTTGCGGTGAAAAAACTTTACTTTCTTTGTGCTTATGATTCACTATATCTTTTTCGTATTTATTTATTTTAATTTGAAATTAAATCCTCACATCTGACACAAATTGTAATGTTTTTGCTTTTAAAGTTATGAATAAAACACTTAAATTTATATAAAGCTACTTACTTAATTTATTTACAGAGAATAAGGTACATAATAATATTTATATACTCTATAAAACTACCAAAATGTAATAATCTATGTGTGTTTGTTTGTAATTAAAATTGTAACTCCTCCTACAGTTATCAACCGATTTCAAAGGTCAATACCTCATTTGAACCAGTTTCTTGCCAAACCTTGCACAACGGTTTTAGATTTTTAATTTAGGTCACAGTTGACCTGTTATAGATCAAAAAATAAATTATCATATAGTAATTAGACAGTTTGCGCCACATATCAGTATTTCATGCACTACGTGGACAATTCTTGCAGTTAGTAGGCGCATGCGACACTTTGATTTATGTGAAATTGAATATAACTGAAAAAATATCATCGGATATTGATATGACTAATGAAATAATTATTGGCTTATTTTTTCTTCAATTGACAAGGGAACTCTGAACCAAATAGTTGGTTTAGGCTTCCCGTCCTTGGGGCGAGCCTTTTTACTAATGTACATTAAAAAATGTATTCACTATTATAAAATTGTTATATATCTATTTATCTAGAACACAGTATATCCTGCACTATAACTGTTCACTTTGTTTTCTGGTACTTTACAACCGTTGCTGTCAACTACGTGGTGTTTATACATCTAAAATCTATTATAAAGTTTTTTCGGGGCATTTGAAAATTGGTTACATTCCATCTAGAATAGTCTGTCTAGCACTTGTATGTTTACCAGAATTTTACTATGATATCGCTTAGATCGCAATCTCGTTACAGTATTAACGCCATTACCAAAAGAAACAAATCTCTAGTTTTTCACTGTTTAGAAGCACTAGGTTTGTGTGACCGAAATTAAAAAGTTTCTAAATTATTTAGACATTGTTTGTTGTTGTGGTATTGTTAAGTAGAAGACCAAAGTTAAATATTAAAAAATTAATTATCTGTGATCCGCATAAAATCAAAATTTGTGTGAAATATTTTAAATTTTATTATTTTGCTACTCTTCGTTAAAATAACTTAATATTTTATAACCATAACAATATGACTAATGGATATCCGTTAGATTTGTACGTTTGTAGCTTTTATAATGTGTACTCACCTATTTTCGGCATTAATTTTTAAGCATTCATTTTCATTTTGCCTGTTTTCTCTCTATTTTCTAGAACTTTTCCAAAATCATATATTTTCACACTTTTTTTAATTTTTCTTTCCTAATCTTGGTGATAAACAATGATAATAGTAAGATAATTCATACTACTCAATTTTTTTCTCAGTATTGCTTATTTAAATATGAATTTTCAGTACTGTTTTTGTAAAGTAGCAGACATTAGAATTTGTAAAATTAATATTTTTAAACGATCACATTATACAAGAGCTATGACTTACTAGCAATGCAGAAATTTTAGACGTAGTACAAATAAAGACAAACATTTAAGTTGCGCACTGCATTTTAAATTACGTTAACAACCACAACTATAAATAAAACCAAAAGGTGAACAAGCAGCACATATTTGTACAAAATTACGTAAATAGAGGCCACAGCGGTAGCTTTAGATAAAATCCCCCGCGAGCTATTTGCAGCGTGCAAATTCATCTGTTGTTTTCTGAAATTAAAGGTTTTGTTTGACGTGCAAAACACAAAGAACCAAGCTTTAAAGCTGTTTGTCGCTCCCGCGCTGATTCTGGATATGCGTAGACGGCCCTGGCCGTTCGGATTACATAGCTGGCTGCATTTGGCTGAAAATTGCAAGCGTGCATTAGCTAGCATTAGTTAATTTGAAGCGGCGATGTGATTTGACCCATGACTGACAGGTGGGACTGCCGCAGGTGTCAGGGGACGAGCAGCGGCGCCTGTGCTCCGAGCAGAAGTACAACGTCGCCGAGCAGGGACTCGGTCTTGGCCTCTCGCTCACCACATACGGGTCCGTGGCCTACCAGCTGAAGGACGCTAATCTGGAAGCTACCAGCACATGCGACTTTGTTTGCAAAGCTCTGACGATTGTAAATAGAACAGGTAAGCAATCGCTTGTTTTATTACATTTCATTTCGTTTTATTTTTTTATAAATAAACCTCATATAAGAACCTTACGTTAATTAGAAAATTTATTTCAAAAATAGTTGTATTTTGCATTTAAGAAACTAAACTTGATACAAACTTATATTACGCTTAATTAAATGTAAAATTAAATTTTAATTTCTGCTTCTGTTTCTTTTATTTTATAGCCTAAAGGTATTATTGAAGTTAGCATGAACACTTGAAAAAGAAGTTAATATATGCATTTTGCTAAATAAAGACCTAAATATTTTATCCATAATATTTTTGGTAACATTACATAACATCGTTTAAACCCGGTTATAAAGTATTTTTATATATTAAACAGATGTTTTTTTCTAAAAGAAACAACATTGAAAGTAATATATAAGTAGTAAAACACAAATAGACTATGAAAGGTATAAAAACAAAAGTCGTCAAAAGACTAGTGATATAAGAAAGGACAAGACCTTGTCAGAATTTGGAGAAGAAATAAAATACATACAAAAAGAATAAAAACTATTATTTGGGATCATTAAAAATGCAAGGAAAATAAAAGTAACCTAATTAACTACTCTCAATAATGTAAAAGATGAGAAAAATGAAATACTCACAGGTGAAGAAAAAGTAATGGAAAGAGAGAAAATATTTTAAAAATTTAATTGATGATGCAGATATAACAGCAAAAGAAGAAAATACAAATAAAACAAAAAAAACAGAACTATCAACAGAAGATGTAACAATAGAAAGACTACTAAAGACATTTAAGAAAATTAATATGGGAAATGCTACAAGATACGATAATATTACAGTAAACATGCTAAAATCCGGATAGAAACTGAAGAAACTCAGTGACATTTAACAAAGTATTAAATTTAGGAGAAGCTTTAGTAGATTGGACGCTGGGCATTATAATCCCAATATGTAAAAAAGGAGACGCAAAAAAATGTAATAATTACAAAGTCAGTACGCTATTAAGTATAGTAGGCAAAACTGTACACAAAAAGACTAAGAGAAAAAGTAGAAAAAACAATTGAATATACAAAATAAGTAGAGGAACGACAGATGCCATTTTTCTTTTTAGGGAAGTACCGTAAAGAAATTTTTTTGCCGTTTTTTAAATGGAGCTCTTTTATTTTGGCCAACGAATGCTTTAAATTTTTACTCAACGTTGTTGAATATATCGGCTACTAAATGGTGCAAACAAAAAATAATTTATATCATCTCAGAAGGAGGAAGAATTTTTTTGTTTAGCACAATGCTACACCACAATGTGGGATGACTTTGTGCCACCACTCTTCATTGTAAAACAGATGGAATATTGACCCTGAAAAAATACAAAATATGGAAAGTAAATTACAAAAATAGATTTCTTTATTGCTTTAAATCAACAACATAGGATTGCCCATCACTCATCAATTTAGAGACTGAGATCTTTTTTATGGTGGCATTTTATTGTACCAGATTTCATCTGGCACTCTTAGCCAACGCAAATTTTTTCTTTTTTCCGCCATACAAGAGACAGAGGCATTTTCTGCTGTCTAAATCGTCAGTTTTTTGGGGTACCGATTTCCTTCGTATGCCACTAAAACGTAGTCACCGATCTATGAAACTGACATTGGGGTTCACATTTCTGAATTTTCTGGGATGTTTTCTTCTTTTTCGCTATTATATTTATTTTCTTCTGCAATATCCTCTTCTGTCCCAATGAGGTCCATTAGTGACCCCAAACTATCTTCACTCTCGGTATATGGGATGATATCTTAATTTTTCTCATCTTAAGAAATTGCTCTTTAGGATTTCTTTTTCTTTTTGTCAGAATTCTCTTTGCTCTTCTTTCCGTTTCAAACAGTCTCTGATGTTCCAGCCATTAAATCGTTGTAAGTAATGTCTTTTCCAGCAGGAACATTAACTTTTCTTTTTTGTTTTGATGCTGTCGAGGTTGCATTGGACCGAGCATTTTTTAATTCCTTTATCAAACACCTGGATATGTTTGAAATGTATTCATAAAAATTCTCTATCGGCACCCCTTCAGGAAACCTTTTGAGCACTTTTATGATGGTTAAATGTCATAATCCCGCAAGCTCAAAATCTTGACTGCAAATTTCTATGACTCAATGTTTTCCTGTATTTTCAGAAATAGCCTAATCGACTCTGTCCCTGACATGTTATCTTTGAATTTATCAATTTTTCAATCAACCGGAGTAAAATATTGCTTGACCAAACACCTCAGTTCAAACGGAGCTATTCTTCTTCTTCCAGTTCCGTCTCCTATCGGAGATTGGAAATCATCACTGCAATTTTCACCTTGCTGACCGCAGCTCTGAACAACTCCCCTGAACTACAACTGTACCACTCCCTTTGATTTCGTAGCCAGGAAGTTCTTCTCCGCCCTACACTTCTTTTTCCTTTGATTTTTGCCTGGACTATAAGCCGCAGTAATAAGTAATTTTCTCCCCTCATGATATGGCCCAGATATTCTAATTTTCTCTTCTTTATAGTTTTTATTATTTCACATTTTTGCCCTATTTTTAGCAATACATTTTATTTGTTACTCTCTCCGTCCATGATATTTTTTTACATTCTCCTATAACATCACATTTCAAAAGCTTCAATGTTTTTACTGTTTTTCTGTCCATGCTTCCACGCCGTACAATAACGTGGAGAAAACATAACGGCGTAATATACGCATTCTCAGATTTAAATTAAAGTCTCGGCAACATAGGAACTTTTTCATTTTAATAAACGCTTGTCTGGCTATTTCTACTCTTGCTTTAATTTCTCTAGTTTGCTCGTTTGTTTCGGTGAGCCATGCTTCCAGATATGTGTATGACGTGACTCTTTCAATTTGTATATTAGAGATTGTCAAATTAGCGTAAACGTTAGTCTTCTTTGATACTACCATTAACTTCGTCTTTTTAAGATTTAGTTTCAGACCGTAATCATTACTATAGGTATTACGTTTTCAAGTAAGTGCTGTAAATCTGTTAAATTATCTACCACTAGAAGTGTATCGTCGGCGTAACGCATATTATTAATAATTTCTCTATTAATGGTTATTCCAGCATTTTGTTCCAATAAAGCTTTTTGACATATGGCTTCGCTATATACATTAAATAAGGGCGGAGAGAGAACACAACCCTGGCGAACACCTCGGCAGATCTTAATTTCTTCGGTTAATTCATTCTCAACCTTGACTTTTGCTGTTTTATTCCAGTACAATTTAGATATTATGTTAGTCTCGACTGTCAATATTTTTACCTTTGAGAACTTCATACAGCTTTTCATGTCGGACTTTATCAAAAGCTTTTTAAAAGTCTATAAAACATACGTAAAGATCTGGATTTATATCTAGACACCTTTGCATCAATACAATTACACCAAACAGAGCTTCTCTTGTTCCCAGTCCGTTCCTAAATCCCAGTTGTGTGGCACTTATGTCTTCCTCAAGTTTTTTAAATATCCTTTTATGAATGATTTTAAGAAACACTTTCAAGGTGTGGCTCATTAGTGCTATAGTCCTATGTTCAGAGCACTCTTTTGCGTTGTTCTTTTTCGGGAGTGTTACAAAAGTTGATAAAAGCCACTTGTTTGGAATGATACATGTTCTATAAATTGTGTTAAAGAGATTTATCATTATGTCAGTTGTGTCATTATCTATAAGTTTTAATAGTTCGACTGGAATCTCATCTGGCTCTACCGACTTCCCTGTTTTAGTGCTTTTAATAGCATATTCTACTTCACTTTTTAGAATTTCCGGTCTTGTTTCCTTCGTTATAGTTTCAATAATTATTTTGCCATTTTTGTCTTTTAATACGGAAGCTTGTTTTGATCTTTTAATACCTGTTATTTCTTTAATTTTTTTATGGATATTTAAGCTGTCATATTTTATTTCATATTCTTCTATTTCTCTGCAGTTTTCTGTTAACCATTTCTCCTTGGCTTCTTTGATACTACTTTTAATCTTTATATTTAGTTCTTTGTATTTTATTTCATTTCTATTTTTATAACCTTGTCTTTCTTCCATCAGGTTGAGAATTTCGTCAGTCATCCAGCCTTTTTTTTTCTTATTACACTTTGGAGATAAGGTGTCTACTCCAGCTTTTAATAATGCTGTTTCTAAGTTCTGCCATTTGTTATGGACGCTTTCAGTGTTGTTATTTTCCTCTTTGATGTTCCTGAGATTGCGGTCGACTTTTTCTTGCGTATTTTTTAATATATTGGTTTCGTTCAATTGTTTTACGTCCATTGTTTGTCTGTCTCCTTTATGTTTTAATTTCTTTAGCATTGAAGTCGCCCATAATTATGGCAACCTCTTCTTTTTTGGTAGATTTAAAAACTCATAAAACTCTTCAATTGCTTCATCTTGTTTGTCCGCTGTCGGTGCATACACTTGAACGATATTAATTTTTCCTTTATTCGATTCAATCTGTATCGCTATAATTCGGTCGGAATATGGAGTAAAACTTACTACTGATTTGTTAACTTCTTTTTCTACTATAATACCAACACCATATTTGCGTCATCATTTCATGAATAGTAGAAAGTGCCGTTTACAGTTGCACATTTGCCCGAACCCGGCCACTGTACATCGCTGATACCCAGTATATTCAGCTTTAGCCTTTCCATTTCTGCTGTTACGTTAGCCAATTTTCCTGATGCATATAGGCTTGTTACATTCCAGTTCGCAAGTCTGATACTTCTCATTGGTAATTTCACAATTTTGTTCGCAACTGTTCCTCCCGGAGTTCCGAGTGGGGAACTTATTACTTCGGAATATTTAGTATTGAACATTGCCATGATGATTTTTACTAGGGACATCTATACCGATCTTTAATGCAGTAGTTTCCCGCTGCCTTCTGCATTCTTATGCCGTTCACCAAATCCACGGTTCATCCGCCTTTAGAGGTCGATTTCTCCACCTTATGGCAAAAAAGTGCCCTACCTTTGCTGGTTCCTCCATCCGCAGCTGTTGACCACGCTAGAGGAAGACCGCTTATAGCGGCAGTTATTTCGGTGATCGCTAGTTTTGGTCCGCCCCGGGTATTTTATTTCCCCGGTACCCGCCATATCTAGTGAGCATTTTCCTATCCGCCACCTGGGGAGGCGCCCGATGGGGGACTAGCAACCCCACACGGGAATGGAGCTATAGGAGACCCATATGATTCTAGCAAAATTAGATGGAAAACAAAAACATCCTCTTCTACAGACGGTAAAACCGTCTGGCCAATAGGCTTTTTTGTTGTGACGCCTCTTAGTTAAATATGTACTTACATAACATGAAAAAAAGTATACCATGCAACACAACAATATCAAAAAATTCTACTAACCTCTTTGCTGTTTCCCAAATAGACAAATTTTTGGTCCTAATCTCACTCAACGCTTGTTGAAGAGTCTCATCCGTGTAATTGTGGTATTGCCGACTGCGCAGCTTACGGTTGTAATTCCGTCCTCATTTAATAAGTGAATCAAAATATCAACTTACCTTTTGCAACAAATAAGTAGGGTAACGATGACCAACAAGTATCTGCAGCGTGATCGTGATTTCATCAAATACGTAACAGGTGGCATCAATTTTTAGAATGCTCGAGGAGATTATAAACACGTGGCTAAATCAAATCCCAGAACAACGCTCTTGCCACACTCTCTTTTGGTGAAAATAGAAACTCCGTAAGTTAATCTCACCTGACGGTAGATTGCGTAAATAAAAAAAATTGAGAATGGTACAATCTCACCTCATATAGCACAATGTCACCCCACTTTACGGTATTCGAGAAGGCAATCAAGGATAGATACATCTTCCCTTATTAGATCTGAAGAAATCATTTGACAAAATAATTAGAGAAAATAATATGGACAATCCTAGAGGAACAAGGTATGGAAAATAAACTGATACGAGGAGTAAAGCACTATACAAGAAAACAAGAAACTTTGTGAGAGTTAGACAATGAAATTATACATGTATGAGACTACAAAAGGGGTTTGCCGGGGATGCATACTTAGCCCTTTGTTATTCTCAATCGTCTTGAACAAATAAATTAAAGAAACTAAAAAGATAAACAATGTCAGGGTCTCAGAACTAAATTTTAAATGAAAACCTAAAATTATACAATAGTCTCGAAACAAACAGCATGAGAATAAACAAACAAAAAACAAAAACAATGATATTAGTTAGGAACGAAAAGACACATGAGATAAAATTAGAAGAAAAAGCTAGAACAATTAAATTTGCAAGTATCTAGACGTGGCGGGTATTATAAGATGTAAAATTAGACCAAAAAATAAAAGGAGGAAAAATCATTTAATGCAATTAAAACCCATTTCATACCAAAAACAAAACATAAATCGCTAAAGAAACAAAGATGGAAAATTTTTTAAAATGGCCATTCCACCCCTAACGTGTGATTTCGAAATATGAACCATATCGCAAAAACAAAAAAGCAAAATAAGAAATACGCAAATAAAATTTCTCAGAATGTAGAGAACCAAACAAGAAAAAATAAATTAGAAATAATATCTTTAGAGGTAAACTGGGGATGAATCCAGTAGAAAAAATCTGGTGTGAACATCACACGACTTTCCTTATCCTATTATTTGGGTAATTCTGGCAAAAATTCTGGGTTTCAATTTTTTTCTAGTTCTTATTTTACCAAGTTTTACTTGAAATTCATGTTTATCTCGTGATAACAAGTCATTTTTATTTTCATGAATTTTTTGTATTCTCAACCGTTTAGATTTGGGACCGCCTTACGACCGATTTTGTGACCTTGCGACCAAACGGCTAGGCCGATTTTTACCAAAAGTTTTGCACTACGTCCCCTATCTACAAGTATACCAAATTTCAAGTCTCTAGCTCTTACGGTTCTTGAGATATCCTGTTTACTGTTTACTTACACATACACACGCGCGGGCGCGCGCGCGAACCAATGGCCTAAACCAACTTTTTTGGTGTCCTGAGGCTATAATTCGTCCAGAAATGTGAAAAACTGGGTCAAATTTTGTCGATTACATTACTTTCCTTATTATAAGATAAGGAAAGTAAAAATCATAGAACAGAGACAATTAAGAAGATTTGGATACGTAGCAAGGATAAACGAAGACAGAACAATAAAGAAAATATATGAGGTAAGGACAAACAAAAGAAAATGAAGGAAAAGCTAAGAATGACATAAACAGAAGATGTAAAGGCAGCAAAAATGTAAATTGATGTGAAGAGAAAGAGATGACGTAGGACAGAAAATGTTGGGGAGAGATATGAAAAAAAAACTTAACCAGTAACTCAACCCTTACGAGTTTTACACTCAAAAGTTAGAAAAAGTTGAGGCCTAAGAAAATAAATAAATATGTTTTTTTAACTCTTACTTATCAAGAAATTTACATAAAATTTAGGCCAAACTTGAAATACCTGATACTTAAAAGTAGAACCAATTACTGAATATTAAATAAAAGGAAATTTGTTTACTCTTTAAAAGAAAAATTTTATTGTTTAGATGAAAAAATTTTTCGATACCCAAAAGTTCTAAAAGTGTTATGTTGGTCCTTTTTAATAATTTGTTTTCAAAGTTATTTTCGTAAATTTTAACTTTCTATGTATGAAAACACTTTTAGAAACGTTAAAACAGTAAGATAATAAAAACATTTTGTTAGAGCTACCATAATTTGTGGAAGGTATAAATTGTTTTCTAAAGGTTATTTTTATTCAGTTCGTAGTCGCAAGATATTGGTAAATTTTTTGTGTTTATTGTAAGTTGCATTTTAATATGTGTGGTTGTAAGCAGAAAGTTTTGACTTTGGACCATAAAGTGATTATTATTAAAGCCGCTATCAGATAAAATTTAAAATGTTATACTGAAATAAAAGGTAAATTAAAGAAAGTCAGGTTATGTGAAAACATTGACGTGGATAGTGCAATGACTAATTAAATGGTTTACAAAGTGCCAAGATGTAAATTTATTAATTATCAATCTGTAAGAATAAAGTAGTCAGTTTTGCAAGATAGCAAGATACGTTATCGCAGTAACAGTTAATAAGTATTTGTTCTGAATCCGGTATAATACTTATTAACTTTCGGGAAAAATTTATGACTTTACATTGAAGCTTGAAGATATAAGATTAAAAACTTCTTTATCTTTCATACAGAAGAATAAAGTCCCCATTGAATATGTTGTTTTGATAATGTACTTCAACTATTGCAGAGAGTTTTAGAAACAATAAAGTCCTTTTGGAGTTATGTTAATACAGAGAAACGAAATAGTTTGGCACCCAATATTACGCACTTAACTAAGAACCTATCAAGGAATGGTATTGAAACCGTAAATTTTTTTCATTTCACTTGAATAATATCCATAAGCGTTTTATTAGTTGTAGATTAAAAAGTCAGCGGAATCTTATAACATTACAATAATTTTTATTATATTTTATATATCTTCTTCCGTATCCTATTGTTACATTATTTAACACATTGGTATTTTGTAAAGTGCAGATATTCATAAACTATAAGCCCATAAGTATGTCGTCAATTTTTTATAAGGTTCTAGAATAATTAGTTTTTAAACAAATATACGAGGTAGATTTCATAAATAGACTACGAGTGCGCAGAGGAAACGAAAACAGACCAATAAAGGTCGTAATCACAACAAAATTGAAGAAACTGGAAATACTACGAAAAACAAACAGAATGAAAGGAACAAAATTAGGAGTAACTGAGAATCTGGATAAGAAAACAAGAGAAATAAACCATTACTCCCTCACATGATAGAAGGCAAGCAAAGAGAAATAAAATAAATAATTATATAATTTATAATTATATAAACTGAAAGGCAAAGACCAGGATTAGAAGGGGGTGAATTATATACAACACTTAGGAACATCACAAAGACAACACGGCAACAACAAATTCCTAACAACTAACAGGAATTACGAACTCGACGGAACTAACTATAACAAAAAGCAATAAAAAAAGACAAGAGATAACAAATCGTAGACAAAAGCAGGAAATTAGAGAACTATTAAGGAAAACACAGGAAAACGTTAACAAAATAGAAATAAGGATATGGAACATAAACACTTTGCCCGGCAAAGACATGGAGTTAACAGAGAAGATAGTTGCCAATAAAATCCACATATTAGGCATAAATGAAACCAATCAAAAAGGATAGGTAATAGTGAAAATCACAAATAATTACACATTATACTACTCAGGAGTGAAGATTGAAAGTAGGACGAAAGAAGTAGTAGGAATACTAATAACAGAAGATACAAACATGTACTAAGTTATAGAGCGGTCAACTCAAGAATTTTGTCGTTATCAATGAAATTGAAGCAGATAATTGATATAATATAAATTTACGGGCCAGTAGAAGGCACTTCCAAGAAGAAGTAGTAGAATTCAGTAGCATACTTTATGAAGTACTAGATGATGCAAGAGGGGAAACAGAAGCATCAATGATAATGGATGATTGAAATACAAGAGTCGAAAAGGATTATAACAGAGGATTGGGCTGTATGGGAAATCAAGAAGAGCAAACGTCAAATAGGAACAGAACAAAAATAATAAGCTTCTGCCAAACCAACGACCTAATAATAGGGAATACGGTATAGAGACAAGAAGAAGAGAACATATATGCCTTTGTATCAGAAGAATGCAATACAAAAAGCCTAATAGACTACATAGTGCATACAAGAAGCCACAACGACGTAATACAAAATATAGGAACAAGGAAAGATGCAGAACTAGGCACAAATTATAGACTAGTGGTGGCACAACCTTTAACCAGAATAAACAAGACAAAAGAAAAGTCTGTAGCAAAATATTAACTTACAAGCTAAAAATACCCAATAATCAAAGGAAGTACCAAGAAAAGACAAAAACTATTCAGCAAATAAATAGATGAGGGACAAGTAAAGAAATTATAGTCAACATGGAAAACATTTAAGGAAATAACTTTAGAGGCAACAGAACAAACATGCGAGAGAAGAAAATTTAGCAAACATTTAAAAAGAACAAAGTGTTGCAATTAAGAAATAAAAAGATTAGTAAAGGAGACGAAACAAGCACGGAAAAAGTACATTTAGTCAAAAACAAGAAAATACAGGAAAAACTACATAAAAAAATAAACAAAGTAAAAAAAAATTAAAGAAGCGAAAAGAAAAGCTGGAGAGAGTTTTAAATATAAACAGACATCAATTACAAAGTAGATACAAAGAAATTTTGGATAAACGCAAGAAGGTCAAGAGGATTATTCCAAAAAAATTAAAATAAATATACAACAAACATAACGAACTCAAATTGAAAATGAAGCAAATACTGGAAGAAGTTCTACGGGGAAAATTTGTAGACCCAGTTAAGGAAGAAAGAGACAAGAATAAACATACAAAAGAAATCTAAGGAATAACAAAATAAGAAATACAGGAAGCAATCCAACAAATGAAAACAGGAAAAGCAAGCGGATAAATTATTAAATGGATAGGAAATGAAGGGAAGGAATGGTTATGGGATCTACTCAAAGAAGAAAACATTAAATGCGACAATAATAGAGCTATCTACTATTCTCATACTATGGCACAAGAATCCTAGAGAAAAGACTAAGAGGTTACGTAGAACACAAGTTAGTGAAAGAGCTAAGGGCATTTCGACGAGGAATACAAACGAACGAAAACATCTTCATACTAAGAACCCTAATACATAAAGCAATAGAAGAAGAAAAATCTTCATCGATCTAATAGTATATATTGAAAGATTACTAAAAAGAATAATAGAAGTCGAAAAACCGATAAGAAGCAGGAGAGGTAGACCAAGAAAAAGATGGTTGGACCAGACAGAGAACATAGAAAGATCAAAGGGAAAACCACTAACAGAGATGAATGTTTTAACAGGGGACTGAAAATTATGGAAAAACTGGATGAAAAAACAACGGGATCACTGACAATCCGACTGTTTAAAGGGCAAAACAAATCGTGAAAGAAAAAGAAGAACAAATATTGGCAGTACTCTTTTCTTTAGTCAATTTGTAAAGTATTTAAAACTTTATTTTTAAGATCTTTAAAAATAGAATAGTTGTTATGCAAATTTTCAGAAGCCATTTGTCAGAATACAATTTTTTGCTTAAATTTAAGATTTTGAGAATCTTAAGTGATATGATTACGTGGCTGGAGTTTTACTTGTGGAGATGTTATCAAATTGTGAAATTTGTTACTCTTTTCAGATCTTCTTTCGTGCTATTGAAATTTCACATTTATGATTCACATATTTATAAATGATATAGAATGTTTGGAAGATGCTCTTCTTGTTTTTTGTTATATAATTATAAAATTATTTAGACAATTGTATATATAAATGGATGTTTTTGTCTAAAACATGCAAATACATTAAGACTACTTTAATTTTTATTAAACTATAGGTACACAAGATTTGCAGAGTATCATATGCTTACGGTTTAGGTACAATTTTTAATTAGAATTGAATGTTGTCTTGACATATTAATTATGGCAAAACAAAGTTTTTAAATGTTTGAATTTATTTACAGAAATACTAAAAATTTTAAAAATATGCAAATTATTAAATATACACCACTTTGCGCAGTTTTTTTAAAGCTTCTAAATATGTTAGTGTTCGTTCGTCATATTTAAAGATGTTTTTCATTTAATATTTTTCAAAATTACCTTCAAGTATATCTTTTGTTAACAGCCTACTAAAAATACATATTTTGATTTGAACAACTAAGTAATCTGTGTCTTTGTTTGGTCATATAGGAATATTTATTTACATAATTACACACACTTTGCTACGAAATGATAAGCAGCTATTTTGACTACATTTTGTTGACGGCATAATGGTCTATCTGGTATCTGACGCGATTTAAAATCATCCATCTTACTTTGTGACAATTGTGTAGGATCATTAGGTCGTTGCTTGTACGAGAAGTACTAAAATAACTCTTCGTTGCTGATGTGTTTGCTTAGTTTGTGCTTGAAATTAGTGCTGTAAAAGCCAGGCTTTGTGTTCAAATCCGTTGCTCTAATAAATGTGCCCTTCCTTCCTTCCATTGGTGCAGAGGGCACCTGAGAGTGTGCCTACAACCGATCTACTTATTTATATATTATTCATACTTTTACTGATTTTATAAAGATAGTGTTTTATAACGGTTTGCTAACGTAATAATAATAATTATTACTATTATTGCCATTTCTTTTTAGTGCAACGCTCTGTCAAATTTATTATTTAAAAGACGATGTTAATATTAGCATCTTTTGTGTATATAATGGTAGCTGTAATGATTATGTTATAGTGATCACTTATTTTACTATTGAGTTGAAATTGGTACATATTTCTTTATTTTTTATGTCTATTATTACTTAATATAACTACGATTCTCCTTATGTTAAAATATTAAAATAAATTTTAAGAGGGTGCAAACTATTATTTCATAATTGAAAGAACAGTACTTATATAATATTTTCTATTTAAGAGTATATTTAGTCACTATAATTTATTATATATCATTTGTTAATCATTTTTAAGCGTAAATAATCAGGTAATTTATTAATTAAAATTAATAGCCAACATTCTTTAATTAGCAAAAAGTTAGGCGATACAACACTTTCAATTTTTTTCCAAATGTAACATAAAAAAATTGTCATCTACATGTTAAAATTATAATATAATAAAAATAACAACAAAATACTTATTAGCAGCGATAACTCAAGACTGCATATGAGTTTCAACTTAAGAAGATCGTACCTAGAGCTGGTCTATAATTTTTAACGGAGATATATAATTTATTAAGACCCAGCGTCTCATAAATATACTTTGACATACGTGTAGGCTACTAAAAAATATAAAATTATAATCTATAATAATGCGATGTAACTCATCCAATGTAGTACTGAACAACCTGAAAGGTTTATATTAAATTAGGATTTGGTGTAGAGGTATTAGTTTAATGGAGTGGACGTTGAACGATGTGTGTAATACCTAAATAAGGTTTAAATATAATATTTATATGTAGTACCCACTGAGGTATGTAAAACTCAGAATTTTTAATATAATTTTATTATTATTATAATTATATTATTATTGCACAAACATTACTAATAAATATTATTGTAAGCTTTTCGTAATATAAATGTGTACTTGTCTTTAAATAAGCCATATAGCTACAAACAGATATGTTTATAGTCTAAAAAATCAAAAAAAAAAAAGAATTTCAAAATTCTATTATAGTAACCAGGATCATTTGGAAATAAGTGAATCATTTCAGAAAAATTTAGTACAGCATCTAGAACACTAATAGATAATTAGCATTAAGG
The DNA here is from genome assembly GCA_036346155.1 of Sinelater perroti. Lineage (NCBI taxonomy): Eukaryota > Metazoa > Arthropoda > Insecta > Coleoptera > Elateridae > Sinelater > Sinelater perroti. The sequence continues at coordinate 5,370,390 of JARFIY010000001.1, read as the reverse complement.
CATAAACTTTATTTGAAATATTCAATCCTTTAGTATTCAAGTTGTGTGAAATTGTAACAATGGTAAATGCAACCAGTTGTGTTTGGCTGGAGTGACAATGAAGAAAGAATAAGAACAGTGTAAAGAAAGTTTTAATTAAAATTAACAAATTTTAAAATCTTTGCGATTTGCAAAGAATCATAACTAGTGCGATAGCAATTTTGAAATAATTTATTAGCAGAATAGTCCTACGGCACAACCGTTTCCATAAAAACTGTAATCAATTGATATTTATGAAGGAGTACACAGTGAAATTTTTAGGAATCTATGTAACTCCAGTGTTTTAGTTTTACATAAAATTCAGACGATACTATTCTCACTTTGTGTGCTACGGTTATCGTTGATGCAATTTTTTGTTGTTTAGATTATAAGGATGTCGTCAAACACAATTGTTTTTAAGTGAGTTTATCATAGTTTATTACTTAGTAACTATATTTACGCGGACGCGGGCTCCTAAAAGGCGTGCACGTTACCCCGAAGTTAAGAGTCTCTCCTGTTTCCAACAACGGTGCCCCGATATCTCGGAACGCCATTTGAACTATTTTCAAGCCCAGATGGTCGCTTTAAAAGTCTCCTTCGTCATTCTACTTAATCTCATTTATACTAAGTATCTCTATATTCATTCGCTTTATCTCTATTTTTAGGTTCTAGAGTTTGCCACATACTCCAATTGCAATTTTATTTGCTTTATATCTTTTTTTTCTGATTTTTAGTTTTGATTATGTATTGTATCTTGATAATTTTATCTAGTACTGTCCCGGTCCAGATCCAATTGCGGATTAATTTTATCTCCGGAATATTTAATATTAGACGGATTTACTTTATTTAATTTAATTTGCTACTTTGAGAGGTAATGTGGTGGATTGTTCTGCCCTTTCACATCGCAGTGCGACAGCCGCCGAGATGCTCTCCATCTCCGTCTATCAGTTTTAGAACTATAGCTGTACCGATACACCTAATCTCCACCTATAGTCAGTTCTCTAAGTGCTGCTTCCTACTTGAAAGGAGTCATTTATTTCATGCTTTGTAATTTGCCTCTTGTGCTAGTAGTGGTCCGCCCCGGGTATTGTATTTTCCCGGTACCCCCTATATCTGGCAAGCATTTCCCTATCTGCCATCTAGGGAGGCGCCCAGTTGAGAATCTAGCTACCCCTTTGATATAATTAAAATAATATAGCTAAATGTTGATACAATATAAACAAATATTTATTGCATTTGAGTTGTACTTTGTAGTTTTAAAAACAAAAAAAAATTAAGTGAAGTTTGTGAAAAACCAAAAAGTTATTCAGTTTAGTATATCATCGAAATGCCTCGCGTTCGCGACGCGTGGCGACTCGCATCTTCGTGTTTGTCGTTCAAATACTTGAAAAAACAAAAAGAAACTTTTTTATAGTCTATATTTATGTAGAAATGTCTGATCTTTCGATCTAGACGACCTAAGAAATTCAAAAAATTGAAAATAAAAAGATATAACGTTTATCAAATTGTTGCATTTTTTTGAGATCATACAGTAACGATTCGCACAAACTAATACTACAATTAGAAAGCTGAGGAAAAAATACGTGAAATTGTATTTTAAAATCATTTTTTTTTATTAATGTTTTAAAGCCGAAACGACGAGATGAAAAAGTCGTGTTTCACGTTCGCACGGACGTCCGCGGCGGCGCTGAAGCAGTTGACGCGTTTCGCCCCCCAACTAGCCAAAGAAAATAAGATTGTTTCTCTCGGAATTTTGTTGAATGCCGGTTTTTAGTAGATAACCCCATAAACCTGTAATTAGGTTTTTAGGAAATTGTGGATTAATTAATTTCGACAAACAACATTTATTAAAAAATTTCTGTATTTTTGATTTTGCGTAATGAAATGCCATGAAGAATCCAAATGCTTCACAGAGATTTCTAATAATTTGAAAATAATAACTATGGTTCTTTTTGAGTATTATTATCTAATTATTTTTATCAACAAATTTTAAAACTTTACACTAACGTCAATTAACCACGACATAGTGGCAGGTTTTGCAGAACATTTTACTTCGATCTTATTGTCTTCTCCTACTGAACAATAAGGAAAAGCAGCAAGACAACAATTTTTTTATAGAAATAAATAAAAAACATTATTTTACTTTCGAATCAGTACAGTTTTAAAATCGTAGACAGCTATTACTTTGTAATCCGTTGCCCATTCAGTAGCAGCTGTTTATTTGAAAATTAAAGTATAAAAGATTTTTGACCAAATTGGTACAATGTCTGTTGCCAAATTTATAAGCTGTAAGTCTAATGAAGCGTTCCTCTTTTCATAAAATACTATTTTTTTGGCATACCGAAATTACAATGAACTTCCTCGGTATCTTAAATAGATTTTTGGGGGCTTCTTAAAAATCCTTCTTTTTGAATCTACACTGTTCTAGAGTGATTTCTTCTAAAAATTCATTAACTCTCTCATAATCAGGCCCACTTAAAACCAATTCGAATATTTCCAATAACCTGGAGATGACAAATTTTTATTTTGTTTTCAATTTTACAAATTATGAATTCTGTCAATACATTTTTTATTATATTTTCCTGATACCACACCAACTGCCTTCCTATGAACATATACCGATAATAGTTCTACTTAAACATTGAAGAACATTAATCTGTTTCTCTTATGTTAATATCACAAAAGAGCCCGAAATTTTAGATTTTGCACCCCTAGGAGAACAACGTTAAAACTCAAAATTTTGGTTATGAATCAAATTTTTATCTTATCACATTACAGCAATATCTTTTGATGGAATTATTTAATTTATTTTGTTCTTAAACAGGAACACTCACATTTCTGGATCTGATCCTTCTGTTGCCAATTGCTCTTAACTTAATGCATAAATTTTGTAATAAATGATTGTGATATTTCATTGCATTATTACACTTACCGAATATTTCTATAAAATAATATCGGACCCCGTACCTGCAGATAGTTTAACCTAGTTTTTAAAGCAGGTATGCCGAGAAATTTTCAAATTGTTACTTTTGTCAAGAGTAACAGCAATATTTATTTCTTATTCCTAATAATCAAATTTTGCCTGTTTCTTGCCCAATTAATTATAGCTTCAACATCAGATGCATTGTAATTAATCCCAGATTTTTTATTCTCTGCACCGTCTGCTACTATATAGAGAACCCCATCAGTGTCATTCCTATTTGTTTCTTGGCAATTTTATATGTTTCTTTTCCAGCGGCTACAATACCTTTCCAAAAAATATTGTGGTAGGAAAAAATTTCTTAAAAAATGCGTTCTTGTACATGGAATATTGCAAATAAAACTCAATCTCAAACTTTGAAGTATCCAATGCCAATGGCAATTTCCCCAAGAACAAAGGATTTCTTGATATCCATGACACGTGGTATATTTTAAAAAAAGTTTATTTTGGAATCCATATCTATGTTTTTAGAGAGCGCGACAGCCGCGACGTGAAGGCTTCGGGCTGCCAGACTAACGCGCGGTGGGCCCTGGGTTCGACTCCCAGGTCAAAATAACGGCAAACATCGAGCGCTCTCCGGCCATCATACAAACACCTTTGGCGGTCGTAAAGTACATTCTCCTTCTTCTAACGGGTCAGACTCTCCACCTGCCCGGGGTACGCCCAACATGGCTCATAGTACTATACGAAATGTGTAGTTAGAAACAGGCTTGTAGCCTATATAAGAGTAGAAGAAGAAGAAGAAGATATCTATGTTTACCGAATATTTCTAAATTGTTAGTGCAACAATTAAGAACATCTGGATGTTTACGATTTACTAGTTTCCAAAGTAAACCATGAATGCCTACGATAATTTATAATTAAAAGTGACATCTAAGTTCATCTACATAGTGAAATTTTGAAAAGTGACTATTAAATATTGCCAGTTAAAAGTAACAATAACAAAATTTCTGCAATGCATAGCCCTTACAATGCATTTATAAATAAGATATCTATTTGTATTGCTTATAATTTATCTTTACTTAATAACAATCAGAAGGACTGTGACTTTTTGTCATGTATTTATGCCTACGTAGACCTTATTACCTTATACATATATGTAGATTTACAGTAAGTATTGATATTTTAAGCTACTCTACTTTTTGCTACAATAGGAAGCGGGGCCCAGCGGGGTTGCTAGATACCCAACTGGGCGCCTCCCCAGGTGGCGGATAGGGGAACGCCCGTCAGATATGGCGGGTACCGGGGAAATAAAATACCCGGGGCGGACCAAAACTAGCAGTAGCGTCTGACTCAGATTGAGCGGCTACAAATAGGGCATTCTTTTGCCCTGGGATCGAGAACGGTCCTAAAGGCGGAAGAACTACGAGGGTGGTCAACGGCATAAGCATACAGAAGGCAACGGGAAACCACTGTATTAAAGGCCCATTTGGGCATCCCTAGTAAAATCAATATGGCTGAATTCAGAGCAAAATGTTCCGGAGTCTCTAGTTCCCCGTTCGGATCTCCGGGGGGAACGGTTTTGAATAAAGCTGCAAGAAAGAAGAAATAGATGAAGATAGCTACATGGAATATTCAATCTATATATGAAGCAGGAAAAATCCACAACGTGCTTCAAGGAATGGACCGTCTTAAGGTTAACATAATGGGACTGAGTGAATGGAATAATGAATATAATACAGGTATATGCCCCTACTGCAGATAAGGGTGAGGAAGAAGTAGAACAATTTCATAACGACGTTCAGCAAGCTATAAATATCACAATAAACAGAGAAATCACGATTGTCATGGGGGATTTCAACTCAAAAATAGGAAAAGGAGAAGTGGAGGATATCATAGGTAATTACGGACTGGGACTAAGAAATGAGAGGGGAGATAGACTGGAACAGTTCTGCCAAGAACAGGAAATGTTAATCTCAAATACGTTCTTTAAATTGCCAGAAAGAAGGCTATATACGTGGAGAGCACCAGCAGATAATAACAACAACATAGTCCGAAACCAAATAGACTATGTATTGATAAATTCCATCAAGTCGGCCAAAACATATCCAGGCGCAGATGCAGCAACTGACCACAATCCGGTGATAATAAAAATCGAAACACGATTAAAAAAACTTACATCACAACAGAACAAAAAGCAACTACAGATATCACAATTAAAAGACCAAGCAACAAAAGATCAATTAGCGGTAAAAATTAATAAAGAACTAGAAGAAAAAATAGATAGAAACTTAAAGGGAGACCCAAATAACAAATGGGAAGCATTCAAAAAAGCAATAATGACTCCAATTAGAGAAATATTAGGAGAATCAAAGGTAAATAACACAAATAAAATATGGATGACGGATGAGATACTGAAACTGATGGAAAACAGAAGACAACATAAGAATAGAGACAATGAAATGTATAAAACCTTACATAAAGAAATAAGAAGGAAGATTAGAGAAGCTAAGGAGAAATGGTACACAAATAAATGTGCAGAAATAGAAGAATTGCAAGCAAGACATGATGATTTCAACTTGCACAAGAAAATAAAGGAAATGGCGGGAATAAGAAAATCAAATAAAAATAATATCCTCTTGGACAGAAATGGTAAAATAATACCCGACATCAAAGGTAAATTAGAAAGATGGAAAGAGTATATCCAGGAATTATTCGAAGATGAAAGACAACAAGAAACAATATAAGAAAATACAGAACGAGACAGTGGACCATATATAACAGAAGAAGAAGTAATACATGCAATAAAGTTGGCAAAATGCAATAAAGCTCCGGGTCCTGATGAAATTCCAGCTGAAATAATAAAATTAATCACGGAAGAACAAATAGGCGTGTTGGTGGATTTATATAATACAGTATATAATACAGGAATAATCCCTACAGAATGGCTCAGATCGACATTCATCGCTTTACCCAAAAAAGCCAACGCAAGAGAATGTAATGATCATAGGACAATTAGTTTAATAAGTCACACTCTTAAAATATTTCTGAAAATATTGCATAAAAGAATTTTCAGAAAGCTAGAACAAGACTTTAGTGAAACCCAATTTGGTTTCAGGAAAGCAATGGGCACAAGAGAAGCCCTGTTCGCAGTGAATGTGTTAACTCAGAGATGTATGGATATCAATCAACCAATATATGTCTGCTTCCTCGATTACAACAAAGCATTTGACAAAGTCCGCCATAACTACCTCATTCGACTACTTAAAGATAAAAATATAGATATGAAAGATATTAGAATAATAACTCAGTTATATTTCAACCAGATTGCTAATGTAAAAGTGGATAATGAGTTAACTGAAGAAGTACAGATACAAAGAGGAGTAAGACAGGGATGTGTGCTTTCGCCTTTACTCTTCAACGTATATTCTGAGGAAATAATCAAGAACGCACTGGAAGAGGTATCAATTGGGATTAAAGTTAACGGGAAATATATAAACAATATTAGATATGCAGATGACACTATACTCATGGCAGAGTCATTAGAAGATTTACAAAGGATATTAGATCTAGTAGTCGAAAGTAGTGAAGAAAAGGGTCTGTCACTAAATATCAAAAAGACTAAATTTATGACAATCACAAAATCACAACAACGACAAGAAAATATATGGATTAGAGGAGAACAAGTGGAGAAGGTACAAAATACAAATACCTGGGAACTATTGTCAACGAGAACAATGAATACACAGAGGAAATTAGAGCAAGAATTGGCCAGGCCAGGACCATATTTAATAAAATGAGAAATATACTATGCAACAGAGACTTATGTCTACAGCTAAGAATCAGAATGTTGAGATGCTACGTGTTTTCAGTAGCATTTTATGGAATGGAGGCTTGGACGATGAAAAAAACATCAGTGATCGACTGGAAGCATTCGAGATGTGGACCTATCGAAGAATGTTGAAAATCAGCTGGGTGGACAGAGTGACGAATGGTGAGGTACTCAGAAGAATGGGGAAGGAAAAAGAAGTATTGAATACAGTTAAGATACGGAAATTACAGTATCTGGGGCATGTGATGCGGGGAGAAAGATATGAAATCCTACAAAATATCATGCAAGGGAAGATACAGGGTAATAGGAATAGAGGAAGAAGACGCATCTCCTGGTTGAGTAACCTGAGACAATGGTACAATTGCAGTTCCATTGAATTGTTCAGAGCAGCAACGTCGAGAATACAAACAGCCATAATGATAGCCAATCTTCTAAGAGGAGACGGCACTTAAGAAGAAGAAGGAAGCGGGGTTGCATAAATTAAATTATTTACAAAATTATCTTGAGATTACAAATTTCAGGAACTTGATAATTTTAAAGCAATAGTAGAATACATTGTCTAACTTTCAGTACAATGACATACGGCCACAAAAAGTCCTATCGTTCTCTTTGTTGGACTGTCATAAACTCTCCATCTTAAATCATTTTCATTATTTTTCTATAACTACGTTATATTTTGTTTCCACATTTAAACAGACTTACTTTTAATACGTCTATCTTTGTCAGAACTTTCCTTTACATGAAAAAACTTTTACGAGCGTTTTGGCCTTAAGCAACAAACCACATTAAAGAGCTAGACAGTCTGTCGCCCACATGCGCTCAATTGTCGGTGGGACTGAAGATCCAAATGATTCTGCCCGACCACCTTCAATGTTCTTAATCTATATTGAGTCTTAACAAACCTCTTACGTAATTTTCGTGATTCTTTATTTAGGAAATGCGAAGTAACCGTTCTGTTCTAAATATAAGAATCCAATGCCATTAACGTTATGTTACAAAAACAATGTCATAACACTAACGTGTATCAAATTAGAATCGACCTCAAAATTTGAAACATATGATAACTAAATTATCGATGTCCATTAGAAATCAACCTAGAAAAAACAATCGTATCTTACAAGCAACATATTAGACGTCATTTACTCTTTACATTTTAATAAAAGAAAACACGTTGAATGCAAAGATAATGATTTAGCAGCATTAGGAGAAGGTAATGTATAAATATATATATAAAACATGGGGCCGGCGAAGAGATTGCTCTGTAAGCAATCCCAGAACGAACTTAAAAATTCGAAATCGAATATCTCGAAAATTATTCGACATAGAATTTTTTAGACTTCATTTTCGAATACAGCTTAAAATTTCCTATAAGAATCACATTTAAAATCGTAATGTCCAAAATTTTCCCGAAATTCGATATTTGAAATAGAAATTTTTTGATTTCGATTTTGAAATCAGCGTAAAATTTCCTATAAGAATCCATTTTCAAATTTTAAAAAATCTCAAAGTTTGTGACGGACCGACAGACTGACAGACATTTTTTAAGACAACTTTTTAAGTTCGTTGAATATGTTCTCAAAGGTTCTAAAATAAAATTGTAACTAGAAGGTAACGATCGATCTATAATAGATAACTAAAAATTAGAAAGCAACGATCTGGAACAGTTGACCAACAATCTATAATACACTCAACCAGATAAGCTGCAATATTGCGCTCCTAGTAGACAACTAAGCGAGACGTACCGAAGAGAACTATACGTATTATCCAGATTTAAGTAAAAGTAATATTTACATAATACACCCGCCGGATAGAGTAAAATTGCAGATTAATCGTGGCGAATCAATCGCATGTGCCTGAAACTTAATATTTCATAATAAAAAACTTCTTTTGTGTGTTTATTGGGAATTTCAGAATGCGATACGAGTTGTTAAAAACAGTTATTTTTGCTGAGCGTCGAAAGCTTTAAATGTATTTTTTAAGTGACGAAATCTAGTGTAAGAAACCTTTTACAGGCAACATGACTAGATTTGCCATTCTATTGTACAGACACCCTCGATTGAGCCAGAATTTTGTTACAATTTACATATTTACAGATTTAGTACTATTGCTTGTTTTCGTGTTTTTCATACTGTTTCACAAAGTTCAGTTTAAAACGTTTGAAAAGGTCAAAAAAAGCATCACCATATTTATCAATTTTAAACTAGCATCTTTTCATCTCTATGGGATTCTTCGCTTATATGGAAGATAGAAAAAAATTTATATGCTGCTAGACATTAGTTTCTTGATTAAAACATATTTGAACTTGTATAAACAGTAATTTAGATTAGAGATTAAAAAATAATGATCTACACACTTGTATATACAATAATTAAATAAATAATAAAACAATAAAAACTAACTACATACAATTTAATAGTTTTAATTTTTCTAATTTGAGTAAGTATAAAACACTTATATAACAAAATCTTTTAGTTAAATCATTCACCTCTAACCGCTGGGCGCTTTAAATCCTTTTTATGACGTGATTTGGCTCTTATTTTCACTTTACAGCTTTCACACTTTGACTTGAAAAAGTAATGCTTTATTAGAATTCTCTTAGTCAATTTTATCTCAAGCAAGGTGGTATTAGATGGATTATGTTTGAACCCATTCTACTAACCATCGCATTTGAAACTAAATGGCCCGCAAAATTTCTATCTGTAGAAATGAAAAAGGTTATTTCTTATACATAACATAATTGTAACTGAATAACTCTATAAACTGCGATGAATTATTCCGCAGCATAATTTTGGTTACAAATACATTTACTAAAATTCGATTTAGAGTGCTTAATAGGAATAAAATATTTTTTTATTTAACTGCATATTTATAATATACTCCTCAATACAGAGCAGTAAGTAAATTAGATACAAAAACATAACATGAATAGAGTATTTGTTTCTTGACCATTCTCTAACAATACCATTAATATATTGCATTTGACTAATTTATTTAGTTCTTAGATCCGTGGGCTGCAATCTATTAAATATTATCTGTTTCTCTGGAGGAGGGGTTGATTATTTTTGAGACTAAAGTATTTTAATAATCTTTTTTTATTCAAAGTAGAGTACCAACAATCTATTGACTTCCTCATTAACAGATAGAATGTTTAGATCTTTATGTAGGGTAAAGTTCGATATGTACTAGAATATATTGGTAACACGTAAGATATTAGATTGTGTTCCTTCGGTTAACATTTGTTTTTTAAAGTTTTGTCCATTCCCACAATTTTATACTACTAATAGGTTTATTTGTATAATAATAGTTTATTATCTATTGGTAATTTGTACCTTTTTCAGATTAACCATGTTATATTTTTGAAGCTTAAATTAGCTATCTGGCATGCCGTTTTGACCTGGTTTTGGTCAAGACGTAATCCTAAGTATTTCGCTTCATGATTTACTGGTATTTGAGTATCGTTAAGGAAAAGTAGTGGACTTACTCTGTGTTTTGTAAAGAAGGTAACTTTTGTCTCTTTATGTTGGATTTACAAAACCAGTTCTGAAAAGCATCCAAATGATGCTGTCACTAAGTTAATATTTACTGACAACAACGCAGTATCATTTTTAAGTCATATCTAAGTCAATTATAACTGTTTTTATCGGCAGTTTTTTGAAAATCTTAAATAAAATAGGAAAAAGGCTAATCGAACATGAACTTATTTCATTAGCATGATTTGAGCACTATAATGAGGTAAATAGCATATAGGATAGTATAAAAATTTCAGCATATTATTATATATGCTTATTAATAATACTACTGCCTTTCTTCAAAGATGTTATTAAGGTTTGATCTTAATGGTTTATAGAGTTGAATAAAATGTGCTGCAGTAGTTTCTGCCTCTTCTTTATCGCTTTTAGCTCAGTTACTGTCCAGTTTTAGATTTAAATATACTACTATTTTTCGTTTTTTTAACTCTTTGGAGAATGAGTGTGTAAGGTATAACAATGTTCAAAGGTTCAAATGTTGTGTTTTTGGCTTCGTAAATTTTACGTAACTTTTGTTTTAGTCTATTGTATATTAACTTGCCTTTATTGTTTTGTAATATCTGCTATCTGCTTCGTACTCTTCTTTTTTAACATACCAATTCTCGAATGTAGAAGGGCAAGTTGCGACTATTTTTTGCTTATTGTAGTTGTTTTGTTTGTAATTATTATATTGTGGCTGTCTCCACATTTTACACATGTATATCTCTTATACAACATTTTTTGTGTATCTATACGGTTGACGTTGGATACACAGGGCTATTAGGTTTTGTTTCTTGGGGGATTTGACTTAGATTACCATATTACTGTTAATATATTTTAATAAAAAATGTTTAATATGTTAAAAACTGTATGCCTTTTTTGTTCTAATTCTTCTGTTATAACTTTCTCCTCTATTGAGTTGTGTAAGTGTCAAATTACTATCTTGTACTTTCTTATTTATTTAATTGAATAAGTGTGATAGCTCGCATTATTTTTTTAATTGTTTAATTAATTTTTTGTAGAAATCAAAGGCGTTTTAATTTTATTTAATATATTGAGTTTGCTTGTATGTTGTCCTTGTTCTAGAGTGGTATTTAGGTAGTCGACCATTTGTTTGTAGTTAGTCACATATTGATGGAAATATCATTTTAGATTGTGTTACTCTACTGTTGTCTTCGTTAGTTATCATAAATTCGCCGTCATCTAAAAGGTTTCATAATTCTTCATACCTATCGTTATATTAAAGTGACGGGTTTATTTGCTGCTTATTTTAGGAGATTATTATTCGTTACTGATTAGCATGTGAATTTACTGGTTTGCTCAGTTTCTTCGCCGTCTTTGTCTACACAATTTCTGAATCATGGAGAATTATTGATTGTTTGGGTTATTCTTAGGTAGGCTTGCTGATGATTCGTTTATAATGGGGTTATTGCATATTCGTCACGTTATAGTAGGGTTGCTAAATTGGATTTATTGTTGGTTGTTACAACACTGGTAGTTGCCACGTGGGTTGTTGCATTATTTGTTCTTGTTCATTCAATTTATAAAGCGGGTCCACTGCAGTAATTTATTAGCTGTTATAGAAACATTTTTATTTATTTTCCAGGTAGACTTTTTGTATCTTTGGTAATTTAATTAAAATATAGGATTTGTCCAGAAACTATCGGGAATAATTCAATAAAAGCAAAAGTATCATTTACTTCTTTAAAATTCTTCAAAATAGTTTCTTTCTGTACCTACATAGCGTTTCTAGCGCGCCTGTCATGCTTTGACAGCTTTCTGGAATGCAGAAACTAAAATCCTGTTTATGACCTTGGTTATGGGTGGTTGGACTCTCTCTCGCAACCCAAATCGGGTTGCTTTCAGGCTAGATTTAAGTTTTGGGAATAAAAAGAAGTCGGTCGTGGCCAAGTGTGGGCTGTACGGTGGTTGGAGCCAAGTTGTACTTGGCCAAAAATTTGTTGTCGTGGTGTAGGGTTCAGGTGTTGGCGATTTCTTTTCAGACGCGGTTGACTCTTTTTGCAAGCATTCGAGCAAATCGCCGTAAAATTTTCATTCATTGTTTGTCAGGCAGACACAAACTCTTTATGTACCACACATTTTGTGCCAAAGAAGACAATTGGCATTGATTTCATGATTGACTTGATCTAACGTACGTTTCATGTCGAGACTGTGCCGCACCATCAAAATACGGTTTTCGGGAAGTGCGATCCCTACCCTCTCAAGATTCTAAGCCAAGTGAGTCGGATGGCATTTTTTATGTAAGACCCCCTCCCCACTACCCATCGGGCCAAATACTACGTCCTAGACCTTCTGGTTGGCTAGAAAAAATATTTCCTATACTTTTCGGACAAACCGTCTATATATCGTTTCGATATTTTTCAAATCATTGTTCAAGGCCAGCAATTCAATTTTAATCACCGATTCAGACTTACCATAGATAACATACTTCACAATCATTTCAACGAGTGCACTCTTTAAAGTCATTTTTAATAAAGTAAATAAAAATTATGAATGTATGTTGGCACAAGTTATTCATTTTTTTCATTTAATTATCAATTAATTTATAAATAGTATTAATAAGTCGTAGTACGACACAACTTTTTGACTAAAGCTGTTATACCAACAACAAATGTTAAGCTTGTTTGGTTTTTTATTTTATTTTTAGCAGTAGGAATACTTTTGCTTTTACATGTTTTTTTATTGTAATTTGCAAATTTCTTAAAAGTTTATTTGTCATAAACTGTGCATTAGGCTAACACCAACAAATATGTTTTTATAAAGCTGCCATCAGAACTATAAAAGTAAGCATAAAGAGATTTTACGGTTTTTTCATATTTTTTTCACATTCTTGCAAAAAAATGATAAATTATAATGCGTTTACAATAACATTAGGAAATTTATAATTATAAATCTAAACAATCTATAAATAAATTTCTTTTGCACTACTCAAACTTTACAATTTTGCGCAGTAATTTTATAAAATTAAAACTTTTTTCTATGACTGTGATCTAATTACTCTGGAATTATAATAAACAAAATGCATTTTTATTAATATTTTTACATTAATAAATCAAGTATATAACCCACTTAAAACAAAAGATTTTCTTTAGCAAAATATTTAAAAAATGCCGTACTGGGCTACAAAATAACAATTCAACCAGCAATAAGAAATTTTATTTTAAAAAAGTAGGAGTAGAAAGTAAAGTTACATAGTATTATTGAATTAACTATTATATTTATATATGTATATGGTCTACAAAATCTTTACACGCCAGTACATTATCCAAAAATGATAGAAGGTATTTTAGATTTAAACATAGTTATTTGAGTTAAAACATATTTACGTTTACCGTTAGGCGATTTACTTACAAATAAGCATTTTTATGTAAAAATTGACATTTCAAGATTTTGGCTTATAGAGATCATCTTTAATTTAAAATATACTAGAACGGAACAATTTTTAAGTTATGAAATTAAGATAAACAAATACAAACATGGATGGAAGAAGAGAAAAACTCATTATAGTACATCTGTGCCGGGGTGTTTATTTCACAATAAATTTCCAATGGAACAGTCAAGCATATCTTTAGTTAACATATAATTATGTTCCTAACTTTTTGGAAAGCATATTTAAATATAATTTTTGTTTGGATATCATAAAAAAATGCTTTCTTAAATAAATTATTACGTTTAGCATTTATTATAAACTAATTATTTCAACAAATTGAGCTTCGAATTATTGCACTATAACAAACTAGGCATATTCACGCTACGTCATTATTTTCGGAACAACTGTGGTTAGTAAGTAACTTCAATAATTTTTAATTATTAATAATTATTAATATAAATAAATTATTTGCCAATAAAATTTAAAAAATAATTTTGCCAGTCTACTAGGCTGTTGCCTTTATTTTAAGTATGATGTCTATCATAGTTTCATGGTCTGATCTTTAGGTCATCGGTAATTTTTTTTTCCATAAATTTCATAACTTGGAAATAACTGCGCCTTTTTCACATTTATTGCGTTTAAGATGCAGAGTATATTTTATGTACCTACATATAGATGATATGTTTTTCTGAAATCATATCTGTAGATTGGCAACGAATACAGGAATTAAACATTAACTTAAAAATTCACCATTACAGTGTGGTAGAGCAAACATTTCCAAAAGGGTAAATTTATTCAGAAATTAAGGTAGAGCTAAAAACAAAAATTCTGTTAATTTAAACACTAATATGAACTTTAATTTACTATTTTATATGAAAGTACAATATTTACTAAAAATTTACAAACTTTTTAATTACAAACATTTTGCAGAGCTATCGTGAAGCTACAATAAAGTCAGCCAATTATCTGAAGATGTTTCGTAATATGACACAAAAAAGTGTAATGTAATAAGAGTTTCCTTTTGATTTTAAAATTTAAGCTTAAAGCCAGTGTTCATGTAAGCAAACTTTAAACAAATCTAGCAATCATATTAGATCATATTTCAACAGTAGTTCATAAAGAAATAATGCATTCTAATGCCTATCTTCTTCTTCTTCTTGCAGTTCCTATCCGTTCCGTATGTTGGCAACCATTTGGGCTATTATAATTTTGTTGACTGCTGTCTTGAATAATTGTGTTGTGGTCATAGAAAACCATGTTCGCAGGTTTTGAAGCCATGATATCCTTCTTCTACCCGGACCTCTTTTGCCTTGTACTTTTCCCTGCAGTATAACTTGAAGTAGTTGGAATCTGTTTTCGTTCCGCATAATGTGTCCTAGGTACTGGAGCTTTCTTGTTTTTATTGTAGTCAGTATTTCTTTTTCTTTTTTCATTCTTTGCAGAATTTCGTCATTCCTGACTCTCTCTATCCATGACACTCTTAACATTCTGCGATAGAGCCACATTTCAAATACCTCCAGCCTTTTTTCTGTTGTTTTTGTCAGGGTCCATGACTCTACTCCATAAAGAAGGATAGGGAAGACGTAGCATCTCAGAAATCTCATCTTTGAATTAATTGTTAAATTGTGGCTTTTGAAGATGGTACTCATTTTGTTGAACCACATCTGGGGATATTATTTTTACTGATGATCATTAATTTCGTTTTGTTTATATTGATGTCTATGCCCTGTCTCTGACTACATTCTGTAACTCTGTTTAATAGTACTTGTAAGTCCTCTAACTTTTCAGCAAAAATGACTGTGTCGTCTACGTACCTGATGTTATTTAATCTTTCTCCATTTAAAAGAATCCCTATATTTGTGTTTTCTAACGCTTCTCTGAAGATGTATTCTGAATAAAGGTTGAACAATAGCGGAGACAGTACACAGCCCTGTCTCACCCCTCTCTGGATTTTTATATCTTCGATGTTTTCTTCTTCTAATTTCATTGATGCCGTCTGATTCCAATATAGATTTATAATAATTCTTAGATCTTTTTCGTCTAGTCCTATGTTTCTTAAAATATCTATCATCTTTTGATGTTGGACTCTATCAAAAGCTTTTTGAAAGTCTATGAAGCATGCATATACATCGCAGTTTACATCCCTGCAACGTTGAATTAATACTTGAATGCTAAATAGGGCTTCGCGTGTTCCGACTGCGTTCCTGAATCCAAACTGTGTAGGTGCTATTTGTTCTTCGCATAGTTTGTATATTCTCTTATGAATTATTTTTAGAAATGATTTTAATAGATGGCTCATGAGGCTTATTGTTCTATACTCGTTGCACTTCTTAGCTCCTAGCTTTTAGGTAGTAGAATGAATTCAGATTTAAGCCATTCTATAGGTATTTTTCCAGTGTCATATATATAGTTGAATAGATCTGTCAGCCATTTCACGTTTTCTTCATCTAGGAGTTTCAAAACTCTGTCTGTATGTTGTCTGGGCCAGGTGCTTTGCCTTCCTTCATACTTTTTATTGCATTTTGTACTTCTTCTACTAGTATTTTTGGTCCGGTTTCGCTGTTTATCTGGAGAGGTTTTGGTCTATTATCGTGAAATAGCTGTTCTGTATATTTTTCCATGTTTCACTGATTTCATTTTATTGATAATAATTTTCCTTCTTCATTCACTAGTTTGTTCACAGTTCTCTTTTTATATTTCCCAGTCACCTCGTTAATTTTCTTATATATATTAAAATTGTCATGTCTCGCTTGTAAGGTTTCTATTTCCGCACATTTTCTTTTACCTCGTTTTCTTTTGCTTCTCTTATTTTCAATTTTATTCTTCTATTAATGGTATTATATTCTACTGGATGGCTTTTGCGAGTCTTCTTTTCTCCATCAGTTGTAGGATTTCATTTGTCATCCATGTCTTTTTCTTTACGGTGTCTGGTTTTAAGAATTCCTTTTGATACTTTCCACAGTGTCTTTTACTTTTTGACCTCCTCTTCTATATTTGATATATTGACCATATGTCTATTTATGTTTGTGTTTAATCTAATCTCGTCGTTTAACCTTATCTTTGCTTTATGTTTTATTAGTGGTTCTTTTAGTTTTCTTACATCATACTTATTAGTACCTTTCTTTCTTATTCTTTTTAATTTAACTTTAAAGGTGCCCACTAATGGGATGTGGTCTGACTGTATATCTGCACCTGGATATGTTTTACACAGGTGCAACTGTTTCTGTATCTTTTATTTATCAGGATAAAGTCTATCTGATTTCTAACAACGTTTTCCGGTGAGTCTTTAGGCGATTTCCACGTGTAAAGTCTTCTTGGTGGAAGTGTGAAAATGTATTCATTATTGCTAAGCCTTGTTCTCCTGCAAATATGCTTAGTTGGTTTCCACGCTCATTTCTTTCTCCTAACCCGTGCGGTCCTATGAAATCACCTTCCGACCTTTTCCGATTTTTGAATTGAAATCTCCCATTAGTATATTTAGATCTTGTTTTGGCAAGTTTTTCAGTATATCTGCGATTTGAAAGTAGAACTGTTCCATTTCTTCGTCTGTGTGATTTGTCGTTGGAGCATATATTTGAATAATGTTTAATGTTGTAGGTTTAGCTTTTATTTGTAGTAGCATGATTCTTTCTGAGATTGGTATAAAGTTTGTTACACTTTCTGCGATTGATTTACAAACTATGATTCCTACACCGTGTTGATATTTCTCATTTGATGAACCTGAGTAATATACCCGATGTTTGTTTATATCACAGTAACTTGCACCAGGCCATCTCATTTCGCTTATTCCCAGGATTTTGATTTTCAATCTTTCCATTTCTTGGATAGCATTGTTAATTTTTCCGGTTTGCGCCATTGTTTTTACGTTCCATGTACCTATTTTCATATTTATTTCTACCGAATGGTTGTTTTTCGATTTCTTGACTTCGTTCATAACCGTCCCCCCCGGAGATCCGATCAGGGGACTTGAAACTCCGGACAATTTTGTTTTGAACATAGCCTTTTCATGGTGATACTAGAGAATATCCTTAGGATCTTTAATGCGGTGATTTCTCCTTGTCTTCCGCATTCCTATGCCGTTGACTGTATGTGGTTCATCCGCCTTTGGGGTCAATTTCTTAGCCCCAGGGCAAAGAAGTGCCCTTCTCTTATCGACTCATCCACCCGAAGCTGTTGGTCAACAAGAGGTGTCCGTTTATACCGACGGTTTTTCGGATCAATTTCTTTTTGCTAGTTTTGGTCCACCCCGGGTATTTTATTTCCCCGGTACCCGTCATATCTGACGAGCGTTCCCCTATCCGCCACCTGGGGAGGCGCCCGATGGAGAACTAGCAACCCCACACGGGCTAATGCCTATAGTACATTATTATTTCAAAAAAAGCTTTTAATTGCCAAATCTACAGATATGTCGAAATTTAACATCTATATATAATATAACGAGTTATTGACATATATACTCAAAAAATATAAAGAATTTTACAATACTTTTTTATTGTTTTCAGTAGAATTACGCACAGCTAGTTTAGTTTTCTAAAAAGAAAAAATAAAGCATAGAACAAAACTACAAATCAAAATCATGTAACTAAAGCAGCATAGTAAACACAATAAGTACATTAATAAATCATAAATAATTTAATATTGCGTTTATAAAAATATTAATAGAAGGTAATGAAGGAGGTGACTGCATATTAGTAGAATTTTTATTTATGATTAACAACATGTATTAGATACAAATTAAAATATATTAGAAAACTTTGACTAGACATCATTTACAATAATATAGAGGTACATAAAAAAAGTTTAAAGGCAAATCAGAGACACAAATTTAGTAAATTATGGGGAGTTGAAAGAAAATAACATTTTGTCCATCACATTATTTAGAAAGATACTATCAAATGCTTATTTATTGTAACACTCGTTTTGTGGTAGGGTAGAGATAAAAGTGTTGAGATCTATTTACCACTACCTTATTACAAAACGGGTATTCAAATAAATTCGTATCTTATGTAATTATAAATATTAATAATAATAAGCAAAATTTCCCGACCAACAAAAGACATTTTTGCCTTATATCAGAAGCAATATCGATAAAGTAAGCTGGATTTTAATAAGGCGAAACATACGTATGGCCTTCACCATCAATAAAAAATTAGCTGATAACTAAAGATGACTACCCGAATGAACCCCAAAGAGTTCATTATAGAATACCTTGTGGATACTGCCAAAATGCCTATGTAGGTTAAATAAACCAGCAAATATCTAAACATATGATAACTCTTTGTCTGTACAGAAAAGTATTAATGGTTCAGTATTTGCCAAACACAAAGAAATTAGGTAAAATTGACTTTTTCGAGGCAAAAACCATTATTTACATTTCCCATGTTACTAGCACGACTGTTTGGGAGGCAATTGAAATAGAAAAACGCCTGAACGCAAGTGAGGATAACCAACTTTTACGTGTATGGAAATCACTCATTACCTTGCACCACCAGTTACGCAACACCACCAAAGTAACAATATATTCTCCACCCAATGCATCTTCTGCTAACTTTTCACATCTAGTCCTATAAATAGTAAAGTAGGACTTAAAAAATCGATTTCGAACGAAGAGCTAAGCTTTCTTGAAAAGGTTATTAATATAAGGAGAAATTTAGAACACGTATAATTATCACCGGAATGCTCATAAATACTTATTATAAAAAACTGTTAATAAATGGTTGTTTAATTTTGTTAAGGCACATGTAGACTTTAAAAACAAAATAAAAACGAATACAAAGCCGATAAAAACGTTCCGTTAAAAAACAATATTTGGACAGAACCGAGTGGCCTTTTTAGTTATTCAGGTTGCGGGCTAGCTGCTTTAGTATTTATTGACTGTACTTAGAACAAACTTACAAACATCTACACTTAACTACGCTAAATAACTTACTAGTAGAACTAAAAAAATGTTAACGTTAAGAAGAGTAAATTTAGCCTACTAACAGTAACGAAGCGTTCGGAAAGCTTTATAAACTAAGATAATTCTTAAAGATTATACGTGCAGAAATGTCTTAATTAAAAACCTAACTTAAGCAATAGAAGTCACGTCGCCCATAAAGTATGATGATCGTATTTCAAGTAGACAATTTTAAGAAACATTTAAAAAACTGTAAAGCAACTTTAAATTAAGAACGCCTTGAAATAAAATAGTATATCAAAAGCGTTTAGATATATACAAGAAATTTTAAGAAATTAGATGAAAGTTGAGAAGTAGTAATAGATGGCAAAATATTTATTTTGAAATTAACGAATAGTAGGTTGATCGTCTACTAAATTAAATATAAAACAATAGTCACTAGAAAGATTAAAAACTGAACAATTAAAGAAACAGTCTTATAATAAAATTTAAAAAACAACAATTAAATAGCTCTGTATGCAAACAATGTGAAATCGAAAACAAGTAACGACATAAACGTCTAGAAAAAATAGCAAGGTTAAACAAATATGCTCATAAATTCGCCTAAAACACAATAACAATAATTAATAATTATGTAATAGAGCTTTGCAAAGGTTAATAAAGTAGTGCAATAAGAAAACGTAGTATATAAAACCAAGAACTGTGATTTGGTTACAAATACTGGCAGAATAATTATTGTTAGAAATAAGAACTTCAAATATATGTATTAGAAGGGAAAACAAAAAGAGGATGTGATTTACATAATACCTAAAGAAAGTAGGATTAAAATGGAGTACTAGAAAGTAATTCCTGTTTTGATACGCATTAAAGATGTCAAACCAATTAAGATGACGAACAAAAGCGAAGATTCTCAAAGTGTTCGAGAACGTATTATCATAGCTAAAGTTGGCTCAAGCCACATAAGAAAAAAAATTCGATCAGATTAAGGGTAATGGAGCGCCTGGGGCGTTAAAAACATAAAAACCTCGGATTACAGTTACAGTGAATGAAATTTAAAGAAATGGAATGTTTAGCTTATAATTTAGATAAAAAAGTTCACCTATTTAAAAATTTTGATCTTGATTTTGAAAAAAATGATAATTGGAATAAGTCAAATGGTATAATACATATTAGGCTGTAGAATATTTTTGTATATCAAAATTAAGTTAACGTGTATATTTATAAAGAGACGGTAATCGGAAAAGAGACGTAAATTAAAGAAAATTAAATTAAAAAAATTATTAATAAAATATTTGTTTATTTAAACATTTCACATTTTTGTCTATATCAAATATTTTCTTCGACATTATTTATTTGAATTATAGGTGAACTATTTAAGCAACTATTTTCGCTGTACTGTAAACATGCTACACTACAGTATAAGCTACTCTTCCGGCATCCACAAGCAGCTTCAAATCCCTTTTTGCAATTACAAAATAACATTTGCAATAGATTATCTGGAGCTAGTAATTAATTTATTGATATTGGGATGAACATGTTATTGGAATACTTCCATCCACAATTTTCAATATCTACGTCATTTCCTAAGAATTGAACTTCAACGTATTCAAATCTTTAATTTTTTCCGGAGTTCCATATAAACCAAAAATAAATGCTAAATCCGCTTGAAATATATTATTGGAGTCTTCGTTGACATTTTTAAATACCGCTGATTCGTGTAAATCGTGACATTTCTTAAAATTGTTGGAAAACTTAATTTTCCCTTTATTAAAAAACGCAGATGTAGTATCACAACCCGAGAGAGCTTGTAAAAAGAATATGTTTACATTTCGGTAGCAATTTTTCTAAAAAAAATATTTTTTGTTGGACTTTGCCCCGGGATGGTTTTAGAAAATATATTTCACGATCCTCATTCACTAATGCCGTTAATATAACCAAGACGTCAATATCTTCTGAAACTATAACATTTTTTATTTTTAAATTAATTGCTGTATCAACAATTAATTTGTTTGCATCGCTTTCCGCTTGGCATGTAAAAATATTGTTGTCAGCTAATTTAATTCACAACATTTCTATCAAGAGGCTTTTACTTTTGTTATTCGACAAAAACTTATCTTGAGCGATTTTCAAAGGCTTATTTTCATCCAATTCAATATCTGCACATTTATTTTTCAATGCGCGACGATTCCTTTCGGCTGATTTCTTATACCCATCAAATTCCACGTAAGTGTTACTATTATAATTATTATTTAAATATCTTACATAATGTTCACTTATCATTTTTATGGTTTCATTCACTTGTCATTTGCAACGATGTAATAACATGCCTCCATCAATAGCGTAATGAACATTTTATAAACTTTTTAAATTAATTGGAATTTCTAGGAATAACTCGTAAAAAGTTGATTTTTTTGTCTTTAGCAGTTCGCCATATTCAAATGGAGCAAGCGGATATGGTGCCAGATCATAATCATATAATTTTTGAGCTTTTATCGTTTTTTTTAAACACATACGAAATAGCAGCAATGGATCAACAGGAATCACATCGTCAATGAATTTAATTTTGTTATTTTTCGCCAATAGAGGATTTATTTTATCTTTCCTTAATAATTTCAATTTTCGAAAATTTTGTCCCTCTGTTTTGTCATTACTTTCAAACCTTCAAAAGCATCGTAACAATTTATATCTTTATCTCCAGTAATTCCGGTAGCAATGGACATAATAGCATATGTGTCAGAAAAAGGTCTAATAAGTCCACTAATACTTTCATATCGATATCATCCCTTTCTGTTCTAGCATCTATCGAATCAATGTGTTGATGACTTTTATTGAAAGATATATCACAAAAATGTTTTATGCCTCCAATAATACCTTGACTATAAATTAACTCCCCTAATCCATTTATATACTACTTTCAGTGGAACCACGTTTAAAAAGACCTCCTTCGACACTCATTCCTTTCATCAAGTAGTATATATATATATATATATATATATATATATATATATATATATATATATATATATATATATATATATCTTTAATGTTGTAATCTCTGTAGGGTCCATTTTATATTGTAATTATTTCATATATTGTAGATAAAGTTGTGAAGCCTTAGCATAGCAAAAATGCCCTGATGTATGAAATAAGGAAATTATTAGCTCAATACTATGTAAATGTAAGTTCCAGTCTCCCATACGGTCGGCAGCAGTAAAGTTTTTCAATACTGTAATATTGTATTGTAATATCGAAAATAAGTACTACTGTACTACTCTAGCTCCCATGTATTTCCTTTTACATCAAGTCAAGTGTCGGATGGAGGTATTCTAGAAAGAGTCCAGTCCAGCCCACAAGACAAAGAAGACCCAGGCATAACTATACAAAATTTGAATTACCACTGGTCTCCCAACTTGTGACCACCTTTGAGCCGCTACTATAATTCCCTTGTCTAGTAGCCAAATAGACGTGGTTGAGGCGAAGATCAATGAGAAACATTATAACACCAAGGATACTTTAAGGATCTTACGACACATATGGTTAAGGACAAAATTATGTTGGCCTATAGCAGGTTTAGGTCCCGACTCGAGAAGATCGTGGCAGCTGATGAGGCTACATTGAGTATACGATTCTCAATATTATTTACTTAAATTAAAGTTTTCTTTAAATAAATTTATTGTTTTTGTACTACATTTTTGTTTGTATTTACCTTACGAGCTTGTATATAAGAGATTGAAAGCAATTAAGTAAGTACAATTTTTAAAAGAATTAAAGTGAGCATCGTAGTAGTTTAATATAATTTATAAAATCCTGCAAAGGCGGTTTTTAAGAATTGGAAAGCAACATCTAACTTTATGATAAAACATGAAAAACATGATACAGTAAACTGTTAAATTTTTTGTTTTTTATATATCTTATTTTTAAACTTTTTTATATAATGGATTGGTACATTTATCTGAAAAGAAGCATTTTTAATTACTTGAAAAATAGTGGAGTATAATTCTTTACTTACTCGCGCAAACTTCAAATTTAAAACTGTTTTCTCTTAATAACAATTGTTACATCTTATGTGTGTTTCTACTAAATAAATTTATAAATTTTACCTTTGGTTATTTCTATATATCTATAGTTAATTTGATAGTTATTGTTAGAAGATAATAATATGAATTAATAAAATTAACGCTAAAACAAGTAATTATTTGTGATAACTTGGCTCTTGTCAAATTAGTAGAAGCTATTGTAACATGAGTATTTTTTATTAGGCAAATGTTTTTCTTATCACTAACTTAAAAATTGAATTGCTACTAACTTCAAAACTTTTATTACAGTGGTTGTGACTATCGTTCTCATCTGTCTGTCTACGTTGCCTCTACTAATGCTTATCATGGGTAAGTGGCATGGCGTGTGTGTTTGAGTTCGTGCTGCATGCAACCGTCCACTCAACTTTCTTGCTCAAAAATTACTAGGGGCATGCTCTACATAGCCAGTTATCTCCGTAGTTTACGAGCTTCAACGCCTGTACGTTGCGCTTTAAATTTTTATAAAATAAGTATGTCTCTTTACGTTTCCCGCATTGATGCGAAGGAGCCCATTTTTCAAGTGCTCTGTCAGGCGAATTGTAAAAAGCCTCTAGATGCTGCAACGCCATATTTCAAAGCAGAAGTTCGTTTTTGCCCGGTCGGCAGAGATCTAAAACGCGGACACGCACTTCGCATTCGTAAAAAGCGCGTAACGTCTTCATATCCGCGAAAAGCTCTTCCACATACGATTCGCTACGTGCTCTTATGAAGCAAACTTTAGTAAACTGCTCGTTTACTAAATTGTTCGCTCAAAGAATTTTCACGGCGAGAACTTTTCGGCCGATTCGATTCACGAGTGCTTTGCCGTAATGAAGACGCTTCCACATTATTTGGTATTATGTGGTTTCGTCACTTCGGGGAGTTGCTTTTGAAACTGTTCTTACCTATCAGAATAGATCATTACGTAACCCATCAGCTATAAGAAAATTTGAAGTAAGTTTTTTTTTCAATTTATACGAGAAGTAATCAGAAGTAAAGAGCCATATCTACTCAGAAAACTTTTTTATTGTCGGAGGTAAAATAATGCTTTTAATTTTAATGTTAAATAGATGCTCATTTAGTAGAAATGCGGAACCAGAACTGTAAAACAATGCTAGTTGTTCACATAAAACTTTGAAGTACTTGAAAATGACTTATTGTATGAGATATTGTACATATAAAACGATAGTTAAAATTAATGTATCACAAACTCTCATATTCAAATTACAAAAACAACAAGTACTAAAAAATGTTTGTTTTATGAAACTCGAAATAAATTAGCAATTTTTCCTTAATATATAGCTTTCTAAGCTTCTATTTTTGTAGAGCGACCAAAACAAACTACCGGATTTGGTCGACTTTATGGTTGTTATTGCAGGTATGTACCTTCAAGCAAAGTCTTCGGACCAGTCACCAATAATCATCACTATAAGCACAACGATTATCCGGAAGGATATTTTCTCGAGACTTTGTTCTAAATTTATTAATTGGGATCACTTTTGAAATCAACTTTTTTTATTTCGGTAACCAGCTCAACACCTAAAAAATGTTATACATGGTTTTGAGGGTATATTTTGAAAGGTAACTAGAATGTCATGTAAAGCTACAAATCTCTCAAATTAATCACTGTTCACTCACTGTTAATACCACCATTGCCTTCGTAGCTTGGTACCTATGTATTCAGGTAGTCTCCGCCTAATTGCTTCACAATACTATTTTTGCTTGTCTGAAGTTGGTTATGTGTTTTTCGTTGTTCTTCAGACAAATTCTTTAATTGTGCAAATTCTCAATTTACGGCGGATTTGCTGAGTACGTGAGAATATGTCGAGATAAATAGAATCTTATTATGAAATATCTATAGCTTTTTGCAGTTAGTTTTGGATGTCATACTCCACACTTGGCAAGCATACGTCACAATTGCTTGAAGAAGCAATTTTTATATCAGTAAGGCACATTTATTCTCAATTGGATATTTCTGTTAATTAGTGGATATAATAATCTTAATTCATTATACCCTTTGTTTCATATTCAAGTGATAACTTCAAGTTACTCTGTTGTCCAAATAAAATCCTATATATTTTACAACTTCAAGTTTAGGAGTCTAGAGAATTAGTTTATCCTGTATGCAGATACTGTGGCGTTCCTGTATTCTTCTAACAATAAGTGCGAAAACCTGAAATTGCATTTACGTACTTTTAGTTGAGTTGAGAGTAATGCACACATTTGTTAAAGCATTTATTAAGTAACAGCTGCGTAAAGATTTTAATTTTGGGTAAGAACAGCGGTATCGTCAGCAAATATTGCAATTTTGCTTTCCTCTAGTTTTGGAATATTGCGCATGGATATATTAAAGAGTGTAAATCTAAGAACGCTGCCTTGAGAAACTCCTGCATTAATGTGCTTGATTGTGAAAATTGCGTTATTTATTCTTACTGAAAATTATCTGCTTTCTAAGAAAGAAAAGGCGATAGCTGTTAAATATTTTGGCAGGAGCAAGTGAAGTAAGCGATGCCTTATCGAAACCTTGGTGATGTCTAAGAAGGCGGCAACGTTCTATAATTTCCGCAATTTCTGAAGTTTTGAACTGCCGAATCAAAACTGTATATCTGAGATTATCTCATGTTCATCCAGTACTGCATTCATGCACCTGAGAATAATTCGTTTTAATAGTTTGGGTATAGTTGAAAGAAGGGTTATAAGGTGGTAGGAGTCTCAATTAGATTTATTTTTTCCAGGTTTGGAAAATATAAGAATTTATGTATGCTTCCAGGATGTAGGGAAATAACCTATTCTCAGATAGGCCTTGAACTCAACTAGAACAGGCAATTAATCTTGCTAAAAAAATTAAAAGTAAACATGATCTGGATAAATCAGTTCATTACTTTACAATTTTGCTACAGGATATTGCGTGAAAGGCTACACCAATCACAATAACATATTTACCTAAAATTAGCAATATACCGCTACACGTTTGAGAACTAATTATTGGAAAACGCCAAACTAGACAAACAGCGCAGAACTAGAAACGTATAATAAAAGACTCTGTATAATCGGCTTATTTATCAGTTGCGTGCAACATTAAGAGACGTACGAAACGAAACATGTAAACAATGTATTACTAAACTTTCGCCTGATCATCGCTCTATATGGAAATCCACGAAAAACTAAAACGACCAACTGCAACGATCCCATTAATTAAAAAATCGGATGGTAGTTGGTTTACATCAGACAAAGAAAAACTGACGAATTTGCTGTTTATCCCAAAAACGTTTTTAAGGCACCATAACCTCAGCTTAATTATGATATTTCTGATATTGAGGCTTTTCCTCACGCTTCCTGCCAACTTCCACTTCCTCTGAAACTATTTTCCCCAACTGCCTGGAACCAAATACGATTTACCAATACTTGCAAAGCCCCAGGTTATGATCTAATGGTAGTAGTCATATCTCAAAATCTTCCTAGAAAAGCTCTGGTCCTACTAACTACCATATACAACAAAATCTTGAGATTATGTAACTTTCCCATACAATGGAACTTTGCTCAAGTTATTATGCTTGTTAAGTCTGATAAAACTACCCACGCAATCCACATTCTATAGATCGATAAATGTCATCTTCTATCTCCAAAATTGTTTAGAAATTGTTCATTAAGCGAATTCACAACATTGTAGATCTAAATAATATAATCACACTTTCTCAATTTGATTTTTGCAAATGCCACTAAACAAACATCGCATACTTACCAAGATAATGGAAATCTTCGAGACAGGAAAAATTTGTGCAGAGGCGTTATTAGACATTTAACAGGTCATTGAAAAGTATAGGATACGGGCTTGCTTACAAACTCAAAATTTCATCTTCCTAGTCTACTTTATCTAGTGTTAAAGTCATATCTAAACGAACGGGTGTTCTAACTTAAATTGAACAATTCTGTGTCGAGTTATTACCAAGTTACTTTTCAATGCGCCACAGAACAATATGCTAGGAGCTCTTATGTACCTTATATACACACCAGATGCTTCAACTATAACGAACACCCTAGTAGCTACCTTCTTTGACGGTACGGTTATTTTGGCAGTCAATTCTAATGTAGAATCAGCGGCGTAGTAATTACAAAAACATTTTGACTTACTAGGTGATTGGTTCAAAAAGTGAAAAATTATTGTTAATCACGACAAATCTATTTAGATAACTTTCACTAACAAACGCACCGTATGTCGGCAAACGCTCGGATACCAGTGAAAACTGAAATTAAATAGCTTGTGTTGCACCTAGATTTAATCTTAATTGGCCTAGACATGTTAAGACTAAAAATAAACAAATAGATCTTAAATCATAACAAGTGGATTGTTCAATTAGCACACATTCCCAGATTTATATACCTAATAAGTTATTCCGGTATAAAACGGTATTAACACCTATATGCACGTACGTGATTCGACTCTGAGGTTGCGCTAAGGCTCTACACTCTAAGATACTATAGAGATTCCAGTCCAAGTCTACGTTCCATGACAAAATGAAACAATCCATATAAATTTACACGTACTCTACGTAACCAAAGAAGTAGCAGAACACCAAAATGAACTAGTACAGCAGCTTTGAATATACAAGTTTTACGCACCAAATAGAAAGTAGTTATTGCGTAGATTTAAAAATTAAAATTACGTAAATAAAGGTGTAGGTAAAGAAAAAATCGGCAACTACTACCATATTCAGAATAGAATACCTAACCACCAAAATAGTAAAGGTGGAGTATCCGTACTAATAGAAAATATATAACCATATTTGAATAGTAAAAGCAAGGAATTATAAAAGATGGTGTAGAGATTTGAGACTGCCAAATACTATAGACGATAAACCAAACCATAAAAAAGTAATTATACTAGGCGACCTAAATTGCAACGTACAGAAATGGGATACTAACGTGTTAGGAAGTTTTGAAGAAGAGAACACGAATACAATGTTACAAACATTGGTGTGGCGGCCTTTTCGCCCTTGAACCGCTTTACATCGCGGCGGCATGCGGACCTTTGATATCAGCTACGTTTTGCCGTCGCACACGAACGACATGGGCTTTTGCTCAGCCGACACATTCACGCCCCGCAGCGCGGCCAGTTCGGTCGTGTCTTAACCCGCATAAATTCACGCCCCGCAGCGCGGCCAATACGGTCGTGTCTTAACCCGCATACATTCACGCATATTCAACACCCCGCAAATATTCACGCATCGCAGCTCGGCCAATTTGGTCGTGTCTCAACATCCCGCAACATCCGCAACGCAGAGGTGGCCACCTTGGAATCGCCGACGAAGCCGAAGCCGAAGCCGATTCAGGTGAGCGATTTGGCAATTCATTGGTTGATATCGGTAGCCGCCCCCATCCGCTAACGCGACGGCCGTTTAAGGGACGATTTGGCCTTATTGGCTGACCTTCCACTACGGGCCGTACTACGTTTCCACACCGCACCACGAGAGCGGCTATTTATACGCCATACCTTTCCATCTTTTTTGGTCCTTACGAGCCGGATCGGTATCAGATACAATTTATTACGCTTTATTCAAGTAAAGTTCCCTTATAATGGATAAGCTTGAATTAAAATTAGTTCAGTTAACTGCCAAAAAAGAGGCGATTTTCGAACGATTTAATCGTTTATATAACATATCAAAAAATATTTCAAATTATGAATTACGCTCAAACGAATTATTTTTACCTCAAACAGAAGCTATTAGTAAATTATACAGCAGGTTTGAAACAATAATTGAAGAAATTAACAATTTGCAGTTTGAAATTGATCAGACTCCTCCAGACTACTCATGTTTACAATTTATATTCGAGTATTAAATATAAACGCAACCTTATATTGTCAAACAGCAAAACATTTACATTAGATCAAAAAAGAGGTATCGTAGAATTACCGCCAATTGAACTGCCTTCTTTCGATAGCAAGACTGAGAGCTGGCCAATATTTTACGAAATATTCCGTAGCAATGTGCACTTAAATACAAATTTGACTGACGCGCAGCGTGTGCAGTATTTGATTAGTAAATTAACTCATGACGCTTTAAAATTAACCGCAGGTATTATTCCTACAGGGGATACTTATAATATTATATGGGATAGTCTTGTTAAAAAGTATCAAGATAAACGTAGTTTAGGCAGTCATTATCTAAATAACATTCTGGACATCAAAGGATGCGTCGGTAATGCTGTTAGTTTGAATACATATATAGAAAAATATTCCGCGTCCATCGCCGCATTAAAACAGTTAGACATTCCCGACCTATTAGATTTTGTCTTGTTACATTGTGGTTTAAGAAAACTTGATCCCCAAACGCTTCAACAATTCGAAAATAGGGTGAGCGGAATAGAATTACCCTCCTGTAAACAATTTATTTCATTTACGCAAGATTATGTCAAAGTACTCGAGCGCTCGCATGCTAATAATTCGCAGACCAAGCCGCGCGCAAATTTCAGTTTACCTTATCACAGCCTTGGCCGTGGCGCACAAGGTGCCTGCAAGTCGTTTGTATCGAGTGAACAGATTTTTAATACGCGTTGCCCGTATGCGACAGAGAACACCAGCTATTTCGCTGCATTGAATTTAAAAATATGAAATCACCGCAAGCGCGTTTCGAGTTAATTAAAGCGAAACGCGGCTGTATAAACTGTTTAAGTCAATCTCACTCGTTAACTAAATGTAAATCACGGAACGTTTGTAAAATTTGTAAAAACCGCATCATTCTTTACTGCATTTTTCGAACTTAAAGGATGATCGCCCTATAAGCCGTCTGTGGCGGCTGGACCGCAACAGGTGACCGTGCGCCCATATCAACGCAATCAGTATCACAATCTCCGACACGTCTTCCGTATCGCTTAGTTCAGCAGTTTCTTCTAGTTCAGCTATATTGTTATCGACCGCACAGATCTATGCACATGGTAAAACGGAAATACGCTCGTCGTCAGGTGTTTAATAGACAACGGGTCGCAAAATAATTTAATTACTATGGATTGTTGTAAACGCTTGAACATTCCCATAATTAAATTACGCAATTCATCTTTACAAGGTGTTGGTATGACCTCGCGACCTGTACACGGTTTTATTAATTTCGCAATAGAATCACGAATTAATCCTAACAACAAATATTACATTCGTGCTTTAGTAGTTGACTGTATTACAGACAAACTTCCCGAAATTTCATTACATTAAATGAAGATATGTCATATTTAAATAATTTACCGCTTGCCGATTTATCCTGGAATGTACCGGGAGAAATTGACGTTGTTCTTGGTGCTCAACTGTTTCCTTATATTTATTTGGGAGATAGGGTCGATTCTGGTAACCGCACCACCCGCTATATTAACCAGCTTTGGTTACGTGCTTATGGGAGATATTGCATGTCATTATGATGCAACCTGCCTACATAGTACTACATCTTCGTTTACCGCGCTTGCTAACGTTGACATTGAGTCAAGTTTACGGAAGTTCTTTGAGTTAGAGGAAATTCCATCTCAACGTTTTATTAGTCCAGATGAATTAGATTGCGAAAATAACTTTAACTCTTCGATTTTATTTAAAGACGGCAGATATTTTGTTGATTTACCCTTTTCTCGAAACCCCTCGGAGTTGGGTAATTCACGCGGTCTGGCTCACCGTCGTCTACTTGCGCTCGAGCGTAAATTCGATTGCGTGCCAACCCTACGAGAAAATTATAATAAAACTATCGCCGATTATATAACGCAGGGTATTTGTCCCAGGTGCCTGACTCTGAATTGACAGAGGAGGGTTACTACATACCGCATCACGCCGTTGTCAGACCAGATAAGGACAGCATCCGTATCGTTTTAGACGCTAGTGCTAAAACGCACTCAGGGCTGTCACTTAATGACATTTTGCATGTCGGACCTAATTTGCAGGCCGACTTGTTCTCGTTGTTACTCGACTTTCGTACATTCCCAATAGCAATGACCGCTGATATAAAACAAATGTTTTTGCGCATCGGAGTAAACGAGCACCATCGTAAATACTTACGAATTTTATTTCGTTTCAGTAGAAACGAACCTATTCGCACTTACAATTTTAACCGCGTAGCCTTCGGGCTAAAGCCTAGCCCTTACCTAGCTATGCGTACGTACGCAACTTAGCGTGCGAGCATAGTGACCGCTTCCCTGAGGCTTCTAAACTGGTAGAAACTCAGTTTTACATGGATGATTATGTCGATTCGGTTCCCGATGAACAGACTGCCATGCGATTGTCTCGCGAATGAATCGATTTATTTAAATTAGGCTCTTTCGACCTTGTCAAATGGGCCACTAATTCACCCGCTTTATTGGAGGTTCTTCCCGAGTCTCACCGCTCACCAGTAAATTTTTCTGGCATGGGTAACGATATTTACAATTTTAAAATCCTTGGTTTAACCTGGGATCCTGCTGACGATTACTTTTCTTTAACAACAATCGCTGTAGAAGATAAATGCACAAAGCGCACGATTCTATCGCTAGTTGCCCGCTTATTCGACGTACTTGGCGTTGTAGCTCCAGTTGTGCTGTACGCCAAAATTCTTATTAAGGAACTATGGCTAGCTAAAATAGACTGGGATGAGGTTCCTCCGGAATCCATCATCAGTCGCTTTTCAGCTTTTGCACGCGATTTTCCGCACTCTCTTCTCTAAAATTCCGCGCCATATTGGCATTGCGGGAAAAGCCGTAGTGAACATCGTAGCCTTTTGTGACGCGAGCTTCAGTGGTTACGGTTGTTGTGTTTATTTGCACATCACTGATCCTGAAGGTAATATCACCGTCCGGCTTTTATGTGCAAAGTCAAAGGTTTCTCCAGTTAAAATAACAACGCTAGCTCGATTAGAACTTGTCGCCGCTTTGCTGTTGTCTAAGCTTGTTCGCGTGGTCCGCGACAAACTTTCCGCTCGTCTACCTATTACAGGTGTTTACGCCTTCTCGGATTCTACAATAGCGCTTTCGTGGATCCACTCATCGCCACATAGGTGGTCTATTTTTGTCAGCAATCGTATTGCTAAAATACACGATAATTTACCTGTCGCTTATATACCTACTCGCCGTAGAGGTCAACGCTCTCAGAAAGTTTACATTTGTTTGTTTGTCTGTATCGTTACTAAAGCCATACATATCGAACTTGTATCGGAACTTACATCCGATGCGTTTCTATCCGCCTTCAAAAGGTTTATTTCCCGCCGCGGTCCAGTGTCTGTTATATACTCAGACAATGGCACCAATTTTGTCGGAGCTAAGGCACAGCTCGGCGAAATTTATTCTTTTTTGTTAAACTCCACTGTCCAATCTGATATCAAAAGGGAGCTTCTTAAAACACGCATTGAGTGGACAATGATTCCGCCACGCGCACCGGATGTGCTCACTCCGGCGCATATTTTAATGTCCAAACCCCTCAAGTATTTACCTTCTTCTGAATTGGCAGAAGAAAGCTTGAACTTAACAAACCACAAAAGGCTTTTAGATCAGCTTGTATTGTCTTATTGGAAAAAATGGCGAGTTGAATGCTTGCACACGCTGCAAGTTCGGCAGAAGTGGGGATCACCGATCGCCCAATAGAGATCGGTACTGTTGTTCTCTTGGGTCAAAATAATGTACCTCCTTTAACTGGCCACTAGGCGTTATAACAGAGACTTTTCCCGGATCGGATGGTGTAATCCGCGTAGCTTCAGTAAAACCGGGTCAGTACATACAAACGTCCTGTCACCAAGCTATATCCTTTGCCGACCCAATAAACAATATTTTAGCTGATTCATGTATATATAGATAGTGTATTAATAGGGCATTTATATATAGTTTGTTACGATATAAATCTAACCGCAATTTAACGCACCTGAAATATAATAGTTAATTTCAGGAATTTAATGACAATATTGTTTCAAACCGCTGTTAATAGCTCCTTGATAAAGTAGCAATTTTTTTGAAAGCTCAGGACCTTTCAAGGCGGGGAGTATGGTGTGGCGGCCTTTTCGCCCTTGAACCGCTTTATATCGCGGCGGCATGCGAGCCTTTGATATCAGCTACGTTTTGCCGTCGCACACAAACGGCATGGGCTTTTGCCCCGCAGGCATTCATGCCCCGCAGCGCGGCCACTACGGTCGTGTCTCAGTCCGCATAAATTCGCATTCACGCCCCGCAGCGCGGCCAGTTCGGTCGTGTCTTAGTCCGCATAAATTCATATTCACATCCCCGCATACATTCATATTCATGCCCCGCAGCGCGGCCACTACGGTCGTGTCTCAGTCCGCATAAATTCGCATTTCGCAGCCCCGCAAATATTCACGCATCGCAGCTCGGCCAATTTGGTCGTGTCTCAACATCCCGCAGATACCAGATCCGCAACGCAGAGGTGGCCACCTTGGAATCGCCGACGAAGCCGAAGCCGAAGCCGATTCAGGTGAGCGATTTGGCAATTCATTGGTTGATATCGGTAGCCGCCCCCATCCGCTAACGCGACGGCCGTTTAAGGGACGATTTGGCCTTATCGGCTGACCTTCCACTACGGGCCGTACTACGTTTCCACACCGCACCACGAGAGCGGCTATTTACACGCCTGCCTCTCCAAACATATTTTTTTAACATATGTAATCCATAAGTACTCATAAGATTACCATTAAAAAATATTAAATCTGGCATAGGCCTGATAATAATAACAAAACACGGAAAGTACAAATACAGGACGTAACGGCCATCTTAAGTGCCGAAAGAAGAATATTAAAAAATACATCACAGAGATTCGATATCTATAAAAAAAAGATAATTTCAAAACAGACCTACTGAAACAATAATGTTATACCAAAATGAGGTACAAAACAAATTAGATAAAATAAGGAAGGGTTACCGGAGGGAATATATTAAAATTTGAAGAAAACTTTATTTCAAGCAGCGAATTAGGCTCCCAGTTTCATAACTCGGAAAGCTAAATATATAGAGAAGTTTTGAAAGATCTAGAGTATATAACTAAGGAAAAAATAGGAGTATATAAAATGGACATCAAAAAGCGCACCCGAACTTAGGGAACAATATGTGTAACCACGAATCTTGGTGAAAGTTAAATTAAAAGAAGAAAATGAAGAATAGTGTAATAGACTGTCCATAAATAACCCTGATAAACAACCCATTATAATTTATAAGAAAAGTTCATCATTTTTATTTGTTTTCTTAAAGTAAAATCATCCGACTTTCAGCAACCACAAACGAGCTTTATTTCAACATGATACCCGCTTATAATGAAAAAATACAGATATATTTTTACCTATGGCGCACTTTTTGTGTGGTCGGCCTTTTGAGTCATTTGATCAAGTTAAAGAAGCATATGAATTGTTTGTTTTGAAGTCAGTAAATTCGTATCTTGGAGAGATTCAACAACTTTTAGAGAATCAGCAATAAGTCATTAATACTGTATATTAAAACCAGTTGTTTCTTCTTTTCTCCTTTTTCTCAGTTTTTAATGCATAGGTTTTGGCGTTCTTTGTCTTTACTTATACTTATTCTCCCATTTTGATTCCTAAACACCAATTTTTCTCAAGTTCAATTTTTTAAGAAATATGTATATACACTATATATTTATACTATATTCCTCATCTTACACGGACACAATATGATCATTAGCGAATAGCAGAGAATGTAATCTATTTTAATTGCCATTTTTAAGCATTCTCTGTATTACATGTCTAGCACTTTAACTTATATATTAAACAATAATGATGAAACATTATAATCGAAATTATTTTATTGTCAATTTTTATATGCTCTCTGTCTTCCATTTTGAACTGTCTTTGTCCACTTTTAACATATATTAACTTTTCTTGTAGTTTTCTATAATTTATATTTGGTTACGCTACCAT
This sequence comes from Sinelater perroti, assembly GCA_036346155.1. Classification (NCBI taxonomy): domain Eukaryota; kingdom Metazoa; phylum Arthropoda; class Insecta; order Coleoptera; family Elateridae; genus Sinelater; species Sinelater perroti. The sequence continues at coordinate 5,334,905 of JARFIY010000001.1, read as the reverse complement.
ATGGCTTTTCAAAATCTATAACTGTCACACATGACAGTAGAAAATATTTTGCCATAGACAGAATAATGCTTATTTCCCTATATTTAAAGAATTATTTCTTGTCGCTTTTTTAAGAAGTAAGCTGTATTCTGTTTCTTTCTCTATTTTATTAAATGTCTCTATATATTTTGTAACTATCCTTACCGTATTTAAGAAGTTCATTCTTAAGTTTTCTGCTAGTGCTCTATGGTTTTTATCTTTCAAAATGCTTTCTGAATACCTCCTTCTGTTAAGTCACAACTAGTTTTTAGATATTTTATTAATTCTATTGTTTTGGTGGTATGATTTTTACAGTTACTCGGTTATTTATATTGTTTTTATTTTTATATGATTGTTCAAGTTGTTATTCTATTGTATCAAATAGAGTTGCCAATATTTGTGCGCGGTCTATTCCACTATTCTTCTTTTTATTCTTTTAATATTACTTTTACCAAGATTATTAGTTACACATATTGTTCCTTAAGTTCGGATGCACTTTTTGAAGTCCATTTTATGTACTCCCATTTTTTCCTTAGTTATATTCCTTGGATATTTCAAGAACTTTGTATATTCAGTTTTCTTAGTTTTGAAATTACGAACCTCATTCGGTGCTTGAAATAAAGTTTTCTTCAAATCTTAAAATATTTTCTTCGGTAACCATTCCTAACTTTATCTATTTTTTATCTTATTTTTGTATAACATTATAATACATTGTTTCAGTAGATCTGCTTTGAAATTACCTTATTTTATGGATATCGATTTTCTATGTTGTATTTTTTAATATTCTTCTTTGTGTATGCAAGATATCTTACCACCATTACCATAGTTACGTCCTGTATTTCTACTTTTCGTACTTTTTTATTATCAGGTCTACGCTAGATTTTATATTCTTTAATGGTAATCTTATGTGTACTTATGGATTACCTTATGTTGAAACGATATCTTTGTAACCGGTATTCGTGTTCTCTTCTTCAAAACTTTCTACTACGTCAGTATCCATTTTCTTTACTTTGCTATTACGTCGCCTATTATAATTACTTTTTTATGGTTTGGTTTATCTTCTATAGTATTGGCAGTCTCAAAGAAAGAATTCTTCTTCTCCTTTCCAACATTATCATTCGTTGCATATACTTCTGTAATAGTTGTTCGTTGTCCGTAAATCTCTATACCATCTTTTATAATTTGTTGCTTGTACTATTCAAAGCCACTCTTTTTGAAAAATATTTTTGTTTGAGTCTTGCTCTCAATGTTTGTAAAATTAAACTTGTATTTATATATTACATCACAACTATAATTATATTTTAATTTTTTATTTGTATTATCGCTGTTTTAGTAAAAAAAAGAAAAGTTATGGGAAGTTCAAAAATCCCCTGATTATTGCTTTCTTAATCCATTTGTCAGCTATGGATGTTGCTCGGCCAAGTGCAAGAAAATATTATACTTGTACATTTTTGCAGACTTCTACAAATACAAAGTTCAATAGTGATTTTTATTATTATTATTTTCCTATTATTAAAATTTTAACGTCTGTAACCTCTGTACACAGGTATTAAAAAAGTTTTGCAGTGCACTTTAATTTTATTCATGCAGAATGATATAAATTACCAGTACATGAATGTCGAAACTCTTTTGCATCTGACGGTAGGTCACATGCTTGTTAGACTCGAGCATCTTTCTGACTGTAGCACTGTGAGGAAAGATATCTTAACATCAAAGTGTCTCAGGCGCAAATTTTCTCTTTCCCAAGCACTGACCTATTCTCAAATCAAACGCGCAGTTGTAGGCCAAAAGTGCCTGGTATTCGGTTTGTGACACATATGAGCTTTTTTAACAGCCGCTGTTCAGTAGTAACTAGCACTCATGCTAATGGTAGTGCAGATTTAAACTTGTTTTAAAACACTTAAACTTGTCATATTGTACGACCATTGCTGGGATTATTTGGAACATTATACATAGAGTACAAGTTATAGTAAAAACTTTATTTAAAATGCGATAAGTATATATCACCAAATAAATTAAGAGAAAAATAAATGAAATTTGAAAATTATTACAATGTTGAAGTAAATCAATTGGATTGCATTATCTTTTGTAATAGATACATATTTAAATATAAAAATATTAAGTACCACAGACCTTAAAATTATTGTTCCGCCCAAATATTAATATTCGGCTTGATACTTCAATGTCAGCGAGTAAAAATTCGTCTACATGTCCGTCAGGGGCATTTGTACATCTTATAATACTCCGTAATTATTATATCATCCAATCCTTAAGGCACTGCAGGAGCGACATTAATTGTGTTTCTCTTCTTCTTAGCATTTTTTTTTGAGGGAACCATTTCTTGGTAACGCCACTTGAACACTGGGTACCATACTATTATTTTGACTGATACAGTGATTGATAATTTGCGAAGTTGTCTCCATAGCTTCTACAGGTCGACTTTTAATCTTATTTACTACAACACTAACTGTAATTGCAGCGGCACAACTGTCGTGAGAGTGTTGGTTCACTTGTCGTAAAATAGTTTTTTCAACAGTGGTATGCAATCGTACTTTGCAAGATTTGATTGAACATCTCCAAAAAATTTTGTTTCACAGGCACTGTTTTAATCGAATCGATACATGTACATCTGAACAAAGTTTTTCTTTACCCTTTCGGTATAAAACACTTTCACACTCCATCTTCACAAGAAAAAATACTGCGTAACTAAAGCTTAGGGAACAAGTCAACTATCGCAAAGATAAGTTAAAACTGAAAAGTTAATGAACATATTGCACCTTAAAACAATTTTACAAGAGAGGACATTTTTATATTATAACAAATTTATTGGACGATTCTTGGGAATTCAGGGGGTTATTCTTTCATTAACTGTGATCTTCTACATACCCTTCTGAAGTGATTTAACAAAAATCCAACGCATTGTAGAAAAATAATCGCTTTTAAATTACACATTAATCTACATTACTTTTGAGAAGGATTTTACACTATGCAATTACGTAAGGAAACATCATTGTAGGGCTTCCCAAATAATGAACAGACCGCAAATGGCTTGTAACTGAATTAAACAAAAAGATAAAAGTTAATAAACAAATAGTAAACCACTATGTTTGTATACATACCATGCACATATAAGTACATATGTGCTAATGGTTAAAAGCTTTAAATTTTACTTTTATCATGCTTAACATTGGTCCTTTATGTAATTTTATATTTTGTGCTCTAATGTGCTCGGGCTCTAACGGCCGCGCTCTAGTGGTGATCCAATGTCCTAAATGTATGCCTACTAACATACAAATTTATATGCTTTCTATATACTACAATGTCATGTGCTCTCATGAATTCTTAGTGAGTTCGAACTCACCGATGCTTGGCTCGTAACCTCGACGCCACGACAGCAATTTACCGTACAAGTTAAGTCCCAAGACAAATTTATTGTTAAATGACTCCTTAGGACATCGTTAAAATGCAATGTATTTTTGAACCTGAAATGTTTATTTGTGAATAAAAGTTTTTGTTATGAATGTTTTTGTGGCAAGTGTTAAGTGAGGTGAACTTCAAAATACTTTATATCTGACATAAAAAAGTGCACAAAAAATTTGTAAAATGATTACTTTTATTTTCAGCAAAGTAGTCTAAGTATAAATTAAGGTTATTTTGTTACCAAAAATATGAATGTTTTCCAATGTTGTTTAATACAAACATTCTAATACAGTGCAATTTAAAGACGTACCAACAGTTTCAAGAAATTATACTATTTTATGTATTCTTTGGCTTAGTATATCCACTCTTTAATGTTTTGTTATTTGTTCTATATATTTTCTATCTAAGCCTAAGAATATAGTTTTTTCCTTATTAGTCTAAATTAAATAAACAATTTAAAATAAAAATTATTTTTATTAGAGCTTTAATAAAATGTGTAAAAAAGAATAAAATATACAATTACACTAAATAATAACAATGATGAAGCTCTGCATTCCCACTAGGAAACATGCTATGCGTACAGGAAAGTTAAGGTTCCCATCTCCGATACGGAGTAACGTAGCAAGCACTGCACCCTAAATAACCTAATTAGCTCAAATACTCAATTATTTTTAGTAACTAAGTGGGCTACCTACATCTAAACCTACAGGATCGAATCCGGGAATCTGTCTATAACAGTCATGTACCACAACAGCTCGGTCATGAACTGCTAATTACAAGAAATACATATATAATTTTTTTTAGGTTATTACCCACATAAGGAAAAAATATATTAAAGCCACATATTAATGCAACAAATAAGGATGTTTATTTTTTTAGGTGTGAATTTCAAATGAATAGAGGCCAGCCCTTTATTGGATTTGAAAATTTAATTCATGACAATTACACGTGAAACAGAATGTCCTGCATGTGATCACCATCAGCGGCATTACAATCAACAATTATTTTATAAAAATTTTGCACCACATTTTAACACATTTCTGCCGTAACCTAATGTTGTTTTTTAATGCTTTATTTGTTTGTGAGTTGTTGCTATAGATACGGTCCTTTAGATAGCCCTACAGAAAACAATCCAAAGCCAATATTCAAATCGCAACTTCATAGAGGACAACTCACCTGTCCGTTGCGCAAAGTCACACGATCTTTAAATTTTTATTTCAATAAGTCAATTGTTTCCAAGGCCATGTGTGACGTGGCACCGTTTTATTAACCAAAAGTTATTCAGATTGAAACCAAGTAATACAAACCACAAAAAAGTTTCAATCAAGCTGCGACAAGGAATTCCGATTTTTAGTAAATTTTCTTGGTCGTTTTCAAAAAAATATGATCCAATTACACCAATCGACAGAAAGCCACACCAAAAATTCACTTTTTCGTATGTTGTTTTGCCTGATAAATAATTTGAGAATTTTTGGAGCCCAAAATTAGACAATTTTGTTTGTCGACATGATCATTGAGTTAAAAAAGGGTTTCATCACTAACGAAGATGATCTGAGTAGAAAAATCAACCATTCAAATATTCAAAAAAAGAATTGACGACGAGAAGCATAATCAGTTGACTTTAGATGTGAAAGCTTAGTCAACGCAATAGAGTATAATTGATCACGAAATTAGTGACAGCACGACGAATTGCACTTTCTTTAGCACGACTATAAATACCAAAATAATCAGGTAATTTATAGAATGTTCCTGTTACAGGCTTAATGTTCTTGTAAAAAGTTTTAAAAATTAATAAACTTTTTTTGGTGCGTATTGTTATGTTTGAAATTGTCATAAACCATATTCAATAATTGTAAAAAAATTGGCTGAAACATTAGAGTTATGACTTGTCAACATTCGCATATAAAAAATTAACACCCGTTATATGCTAAATAATGTATTTCAAAAAATTGTAGAGCAACAATTTTAGTTTGGAATATGATAAGGAAAGTAAAAATCTTGCATAAAGTGAAGTGCTTAACTCATTGAAACATAAATATATATTTTTAAGGGACATTATATTGTGTACCATAAAAGTATGGTTTACTTCGAAAAGGTAACTAAATTACTTTTAAAATGACTTATTCCGTTAACGTCATTTATTTTCTTACTTCAAATAAATCGGGGTAGCTTCAGCGTTAATAATGGTTAGCACGGGTTGCAAACACTTAAAGTTTTCGATTAATCTGCATTAACAACTACGAATTCCTGCGAAGTTGAGTTCCATCTAAATTAAATTTCTTTCTAAGTAGGAAAACTTCTACGCCAGCAGTCACATCTACTGTTTCGAAAATGTTTGAACTTTAGGTTAGATGTCATTTAAAGTTAACTTGAGAATAGAATTATCTTTTTAACTTTCACTTCATTAACATTATTTGCTAATAAAATAAAATGTTATATACCTAAAGTAAATGTAGGCAACCCACTAGCTAACAGTGCTAACAAGTTTTATAATTTCCAAGATACTGATAAAATTTATGATGATTAAAATACAATAATAAAGCAAGTTACATAAAAACAAATTGCAAAAAATAAAAATTAGAGCTTTTCTTCTTTTTTACATTATTATCACTAACGTTATGTTTATTAAAAAATTAATTAAAGATATGATAAGAATTTTACTTATTCCGGTTTTTGTACTTTTTCTGTTCTAATGAGGCTTTTGGAAAATGTTACATTATGTTTGTTTTGCATATTTTTATTTATAAATTTCTTAACAGTAGATTTCATTTAAAAGTTAATTTACAAAATATCAAAACCACAGTAAAAAACCAAATATACTCGTTGCTTATATTTTGATATTGTTATACATTACTTTGGTTTTTTGCACAAAGATATCGAGTTTTATTTTTATGTGTACATTCCGTAAAGCCCCTTTTGTTCTTTTGGGTCTTGTGGATGAATTTTTGTTATTTGCTAAAGTACTTGTAATCCCTGGACGTTTGTATTTAACTTTCTGAGATTCTTTATTGCTTAAACTTTTCTTTAGGGGGTACGGCTTAAATATCTTTTTTGTAAAAAAGTAAATATGCCACAATTTATAGTAAGAGCGAGTTTAAATTTTGTTCTTATTATATTTATAATGCAATAAAGTAATCTTACAACTGTAGTTTCACTGACTAGTAATTCTAACGAACATGTAATTGGACAATAATTATGACTTATTCAGTTGCGTTGTATGTAAAAAATGATAATTATAGGCTTAATAATATGTTCTGTATCTAAGCGAACAGTGATGTAGGTTTAAGTTTATAATTATATTTTAGTTTATAGTTTATAATTTATATATATATATATATATATATATATATATATATATATATATATATATATATATATAATATATAAAATAGTAAGTTAATTTTTTATTAAAGCTTAATGTTACAGAACTCAAGATTAATACTTTTCTTTAATTTTTAGTAGTATGATAAAATTTTTTGATCTTTTGAACAGATCAAAGCATACAAACGATTTTTCTAACGTAATTAACACTACATAATGTTACATAAGTATTTATACTTACATAAACTTCTAAAGGTATAAACAAATTTTAGTTTATTTAAAAAAAAATTTTTTATTGTATTTTCTGGACAATTTTCGTTCATCCAATCCAAGAATATTTGATAATTTTCTTTAATGGTAACATGGGCATTGGTATTATAACTTTGTTTATAATTATTGAAAAATAATGTTGAACGTTAGAAATTTAACTTTATTCGTATATGGATCATGTTTTTTATGTTTTTTTTGTATTATCTAATTCTTAGGTGGTCATTCATTTTCTTCAACTGAACAATTTTGAATTTAAACATAAAAATCCAACCAAGTATTAAACAAATGAGAAGAAAAAAAGAAGCAATAAAAATTTAGTAACTGAAAAACGCCGAAGAAGAGTACAGGTTAAAACATGGGGCCGGCGAAGAGATTGCTCTGTAAGCAATCCCAGAACGAACTTAAAAAAACCTTTCGATTTCGATTTCCAATTTCGGGAAAATTCGAAATCGAATATCTGGAAAATTATTCGACATCGAATTTTTTCTTCATTTTCGAATTCAGCGTAACATTTCCTATAAGAATCACATTTAAAATCGTAATGTCGAAAATTTTCCCGAAATTCGAAGTCGAATATCTCGAAAACTATTCGAGATAGAAACTTTTTGATTTCGATTTTGAAATCAGCGTAAAATTTCCTATACGAATCCATTTTAAAATTTTAAAAAATCCATAATTTTGTGACAGCGACAGATAGACAGACAGACCGACAGACCGACAGACATATAGAATTCAGTAACGAACTTTTTAAGTTCGTTGAAAATACTGATCATATAACCTTGTACGAAGAAGAGAAGCGACGTTGTCAATAATGCAATTAAACCGCTAATTCTAAGGACCAAAATAGAAACGTAAAGGTACTATGATGGTGTAGATGATATCAACAGTTTCCATTAGCATGAAAAAAAAAAGAAAAATGTGCCCAATATCTTTGAAAAATCCATATCTTTTGCGACAAACTAAGAAAAAAACATTTAATGTTGGAAACCTTTTTATAGTTTTTCAAATATATTTTCATTGAAGGCCAATACATTGTTGCATACGATGAAATCAATTTTCATAGAATCTCCGAAACATAGGTTGTCCACCCAATTTGTTCTTTACGTATGGGAACAAAAAAAAATCGTTAGAGGCCAAATCAGAGAGCAGATGACCTATCAATTCCACATTTTTTTGGTTTTCTTATTTCGACAAATTGGCACGAGTCCATTTTTGAGTGATCGTTGCTAGTCATACCAACGCCTAGGAATGTCTGAATTTCAAGATAAATTACATGACGATCTTGTTCTATTGACGGACGGCATCGATGTTTGCTGGTACCATTGTCGATTTTGGACGGATTTTCAACTTAATGAAAACAATACAAATAGCGTCCGCGTGACGAAACGTTCTGAGTATGTATGCCGTCAAAAATGTCAAACTGTATGAAGCAAACATCAAATCGCACCTAGCACATGCAGGGTGGCCATATCGCGATAGATATTGTGCAGATCACGTATATAAATGAGGTAAAACAAATACTTGCGTAGACGGATAAAAACGAAATACAAATTAAAAGACAGAAGCACGGTAAATACAAAAAAGAAAGAAAGCAAGTGAGGGAAGAAGAAATATCAATATAAAAGAGTAGAGCAGTCCTTAAAGCAAGAAATAGTTGTCAACTGAAAACCAAGGTTGTTATTAACGACCCAAACCTATCTCTTGATACCAAAAAACTTCTTATACCTCGAAAGGAAACCTCAAGAATAGTGAAATTATACACTCTGCCAAAATATCTACAAGGAAAATGTATCTTTGGTTTACCTATCTATAACTTAACCAATACCTGGCCAAAATCCTTCAGCCTCATCGTACTTCTCAAACTTCTACCATTTTCTAGAAATTCCCAAATTGTTTGTCATACATAAAGATGACATACGAGGACTCAGTGACTTTTTAAATAAAAGATCTTTTTTCGACAAAAAGTGTTTTATTTCTCAACATAGTCTCCTTTCAACTCGATACATTTAGTCCAGCGTTTTTCCAATTTTTTTATCTCTTCCAAATAATAGGTTTTCTCAAAGTCCTCAAAATAGGAATTTGTTTAAGTAATACCTCTTCCTTTGACCCAAATCTCTTACCGCCGAGTCATTTCTTCAGGTTTGAAAACAGGAAATAGTTGCAAGGGGCTAAATCTGGAGAATATGCTGGATAGGGTAGCAGTTCTAGCCCAATTTGTGGATTTTTGCCATGGCGGCTACACACGTGTGCACCCGTGCATTGTCTTGGTAGAAGCACAGTTTTTTCTTTGCTAAATGCCATCGTTTTTGCTTCAAATCAATGTCGCCTCTGTCCAACAGCTCTGAATAATATTCGCCGGTGATCGTTTTACTCTTTTCAAAGTAATCGATGTGAATGATACCGCGTGAATTCCAAAAAACTGTCGCCATGACCTTGTTGGACGACAGAGCCACCTTGGCCTTCTTTGGTGCACGTTTACCCGGAAAAGTCCTCTGCTTTGACTGTCCCATGGTCTTTAGTGTGTTGTGATGGATCCGTGTTTCGCCCACAGTTACGAAACGGCGCAAAAACTCGTTCTGGTTGCGGTTCAACATCGCCAAACACTCCTTTGACGGTTGCGCTTATGGTCGAATGCCAACAACCGCGGCACCCATCGCGACGGATAGCTTTTTCATGTGCAAATATTTATGTAAAATGTGACGTATCCGCTTAGTTGAGATGCCTACACCCTCAGCCACCTCGCGTACTTTCATTCTCCGATCGTCCAATATCCGTCCATGGATGTTATCGACGATTTTTGGGTGAACTGAACGTCCGGCGACACTTGTGCTGGAACGGAATTTATTAAACCACACGAAATTTACTTTTTTCCATTTTCGTCAAAATGAGGTCAAAAAGAGGTTGTCTGCTTTTAATGGCTGTCAAACACAATCTAAATGACGCAGCTTACTCAAAATTGCACATTAGTCTATTAGCAAATGGTAGTTGACAGAAGCAGTGTTGCATTTAAAGTTACTTCGCGAAAAATTCAAAAAGTCACTGGCTTATCACACTGCCCTCGTAATAGTCAGTTTTACGGACAAATATCAAGTGATATATACGAACGTTCTTTGGCTGCATGAAAGGGCAATATTTCTTCCGGTTTGGCCAAACATAACAACGAAACTGGCTACAAACTTAATTTTGTAAAACACTTGCTCCCATCTCGCATCCCACCAATAGAATTATGCGTGAGGCTATTAAAATAAAAAAATCTTAATCCCTCAATGCTTGAGACGACGGTCATCATTTACAAATTATTTGGAAATCGTTAGTTACCGCACTTACGTAACTCGTTACAACAAACAAACTTTCTCTACGCCAGTTAAATTCCCGCAAAAACATGTCCTCGTCACATTCATTAATTTCAGTAAATAGTCCAAAGATCTGTCTTCCTATTTGACTCACAGTTCTCTTTGAAGAGTAGACAAATTGAAACTTCTAGTAAAGAACTAATCTCAATTTCTATATATTTCTATATATACATATATATATATATATATATATATATATATATATATATATATATATAAGTTTATTAAAGTGAGAGAAAATTCAGAAAGCGTATCATGTTTATGAGGCCAGATGACTTTTATTTCGAAGTCGGTCATGACTAAGTTAGCTACGGCTGGTGGAGGTGGGGAACCCGTAGGAGCATCATAAGTTTGGCAGTAAAAGTTGTTTTGGTAAATAAAATAGGTATTAAATACAGGGTTTGTCCAAAAAGTAATGCAATTGAGTTTGTAAAAAGATGTTATCCAGATATCGTTGCAAACGTTTAAAATCCTTCAAAGTACTTCCCTTGGGCATACACACACTTTTTCTAGCGACTTTTACATGCACGGTACGCATCCTGAAAGGTATCAACGAAAATTTTGTTTAGACCCTGTGTCACGGCGTTTTGTATTGCTTTAATGGTTACGAAACGAGTTCTTTCAGGAGGACTTGATACTTGAAGACAAAAGGAAGTCTGCCGGAGCCAGGTCAGGACTGTAGGAGAACTGGAGCGACGTTGTCCAGCTGTGTTTGGCCAGAAACTCTTGGACGCGCAGAGCGGTGTGTACAAATTTTTTGTGGATCACCCCCTTGGTATTCATTTTACATTTGGTCATCCTTGCCTTCTTGGGATAAGCAGACTTCGAGGTGTGCCATTTGAAGCTTTGGAGCTTAGTCTCCGGGTTGTACTCGAAGGCCCATGTTTCGTCTCGGGCAATGATATTGTTCGAAAAATTATGTTTTCTTTGCATATGTTCAAAAAGTTCACTCGAGTGTTCTCGTAGTTGTCAGTCAACAATTTGGAAAACAACTTGGCATACACTTTCCCCATGTGCAAATTGTTGGTAACAATTTTGTGCACAGTAGTTTTCGGAATACTAAGAGTCTCTGCTATCATTCTAATACTCATTCGATAACCGGTATTTAAAAGATCACGAACACAAGACACATTTTTTTCACTTTCGCTGGTTGACGACCATCCAGAGCGGTGGTTATTCTCCACCTCGTCCCGGGTATTTTCAAACAACTTCAACCACGTGAAATTTGCTATTGATCCACAATTTTATTTGAAAATTTTGTTCAGTGGTGGAGCAGACGTTTTGTTAAATGGATATGTCAATAAGCAGAATTGCCGCATTTGAAGCGATGATAATCCACAAGCCATTGCCGAAACCCCATTAAAGCCAGAAAAAGTCACCGTTTGGTACGCTTTATGGGCCGGTGGAATCATTGGTCCATATGTCTTCAAAAATGGTTATAGTTAGAATGTTACAGTCAACGGTGAGTGGTACAGAGAAATAGTTACTAACTTTTTTGTGCCTCAATTGAAGGCATTAATGTTGCAGACATGTGGTTTTAGCAGGACGGGGCCACATGCCACACAGAGTGCGATACAATTAATTTCCTGAAAGAAACATTTGACGAACGATTAATTTTACAAAATGGATCTGTTAATTGGCCACCTCGCTCGTGCGATTTGACACCATTAGATTATTTTTTCTGGAAATATGTAATTCGACGCGTTATTGCCGAAATACTGCCCTTGGACCATAAAAAACCTTTTCAGAATTTCTCTTAGTAAAAGTTTTATTGTTTGCTTCAATTTCCATCAAGTATTTCAGGTAACTGTTTACTGATTTCAGATGATTCAATATCTTTTTTCAAAAAAAAAAAAATTAATGTTTTAAAAATTTTAGCATCCTTAAAAGGTCTACCAGTATCTTTCTTACTTAAAGGTACTCATAATAAGTCTTGTGTTATTTTATTAAATTTCAATTCTTAGAACTGTAAAAACATCACATAAGAACACAAAAAGATTGTGAAAAAATAAAGTATAAGCGTCTATAAAAGTATTTTCTGTATAAAAACTTAAGAGCCACTATCATTTTGAGACTATTTAATTTTTATTTGATTTGTCTATTTCTGGTAAACGGTAGTTATTTTAATACGACAGTGACACCTACTTATTCGCTTCTGATTCAATATAATCCCAACTGGGTCTATTTCCCTTTTGCTTCCATTACGAAGAAACCAATTAGTTGCTCCAAAGCCGTTGTTTAAATTCTGAGAGTTTAAGCAGCGGGTGGATTTCTAAAGTAACATAGTAACTAACTCCATTAAAGCACGACCTGCATTTTATATTCTCAAACTGAAGCACCTGAACAAAAGTAAACTTTAATTCCGAGCTCTCCGATACGAGGTTTTGTTTAACACTTAACCAAACTACTAACAGGAAGTAAAAACTTCGGATAGAAGAGGACTCGTTCGCAAGCATTTTTCCAGCTTAAATTTTTGAAGAAACTACGCGTAAAATCACCAGAAGTATTAAAAAGCAACATAAAAGTAGCTTTTTAGTTGTAAATAGCAAATGGCATAGTTTATTTATTCTTGCATATATTATGCGAAAAATCTCCTTCACTTTTATAAAGTCGTATATTATAACTTTGTATCTGTTTTTAGCACTCAATCTTTAGATTACTAAGTAGGTAGTCTACATATGTTACTACTCTTCATATAGACATTAAAGCGCGGTGACTTGAGGCTTTGATTAAAGTTAACAAAGTGGAGCTAATGCACTTAAGTATGCCTTAAAGCTATTAGAAATTATCGGCGGAGTTTCAGCTCTAACAAAATTTGTTTCCTTTTCGGGGCGCAGGAGGGCGCTATACAAAGAGGGAAGTGGCGCCTGTTGCCCCATTAAAAATCATGAGAAATTCGCAGCACGTTCTGAAGTTTTCTCAATTAATTTATGAGTGGCGGTTCCCAGTTATTAATGCAGCTGATGAAGAATTATGCTGCATTAAGTAACAGCGCATACTCTTGCAAAATTTATGCTGTCGCATCGAAGACTTTGTTTTAGGAAAGCTTTAATTGTATTAACCTAATACTAACAATGGAAATTGCTGCGATATTAAGCATACTAATAAAACTAAAGGATTTAAATTTTATAATTATTCAACGACTGGCAATAAACTGGAAGCTTTATATTCATAAGTGATCTCTTTTTGCGTGTTTATCCCCTTGTTGCATTTTGTCTTTAGAAATAAGGAAATTAGTGGAACAAAATTTATGAATAGCCAAAATAATACTTTTGAATGTGGCAGTTTGTACGCGATCTACACAGGGATTTTTGAGTGCAAAATATTTGGATGTAGGAAAAACATTTATTTAGTAACACAACAAGCAAAAAATGTATAAAAATATTTTTTAAATTATAATCATTATAATGTCACTAAATATTTAGGGAGTATATAAAACAATTATATAATTTATTTTTAACGCATTTTATTTTGCATATATATATATATATATATATATATAATCTTTACCCATTTACCTTACGGTGTAGGGTGTTTGTAAGCTTACATACATTTACATTTCCATGAAATCAATTTACATTCTAATAATTATTGTCAATAACGTTCTTTAAATTAATTTAAAATAAACCAAATTAAATTAAATTAAATCAAATTAAATTAAACTGGATTTACAATACATTTTAGCTTACAGTTCCTATGCAAGTTGTTCTTGTCTATCTGATATTCTATTTACTTCACTTGCGTTACACTACACTATGTTTCGTATGACGATCTTCAATCATTCTTAACCGCACCAACCTATAGTTCACTCACACGCTTCACTACATTGATTACTCTCTCTTTTTATTGTGTATTTGTTATGTACGTACGAACCTTGCCCATTCTTTTTTGTTCTGTGCCAGTGTTTTGGCCTCTTGCCAGTTTCGATTCTTCCTCTTTAGGACTCCCGCTATTGTCTCATCCCATCTTCTTCTTGGTCTTCCTCTTGTTCTCTTTCTTATTGTTTTGGTTTGCCAAATTATTTTTGTTTGTCTGTTATTCCCCATTCTGATAAAGTGTCCAAACCATCTCATCTGTTGTCTATCTATGTCCTTCTTTATTGGTTCAACTTTTAGCGCCGTTCGTATTTCTTCATTTCTTAGTTTATCTCTTTTAGTTACACCCATGATCCCCCTCAGGAATTTCATCTCACATGCTTGTATCTTATTTTCTTGTCTTTTCGTGAGCGTCCAGCTTTCGCAACCAAACATCAATATCGGCTTGAATATCGTGTTGTATACTGTTAGCTTTGTTTTATTGCTTATCTCTTTTTTCCTAATTAAAGCATTGTTTAGGGCGTAATACACTTTATTAGCACTTTCAATTCGCTATTTATTTCCGTTTCGTTTTTCCATCTTTCTGTATTGGTATTCCCAGATACTTAAAACTGTCTACTTGTTCGATCTCTTTATTATTAAGTTGTATTCTTATTTGTCTATTGTTTCTTCCTAGTATCATCACTTTGGTCTTATTTAGTATTTATCATTAGTTTTGTTTAGTGCTGTGTTCCACAGTTCTAAGTTTCTTTTCAATTCTTCCTGGTTTTTGCACAGATCATCAGATCATCCGCGAATGCACATTCTGTTATATATACCGGTTCCAAATATCTATAGCCCACTAACAGTTTCTTAACTTTATGTTTAACTTCTTTTATTACTTCATCTAATACAATATTAAAGAGTGTTGGGCTTAATTCTCCCCTTGTCTCACGCCTTCTTTGTTACAAATTCGTCTGACTCCATATTATTTGTTCTGACCTGATTTCGAGTTTTATTGTATAAACTAGCTATATTGCTTCTCAGTCTGTTTCCAATTCCCTTTTCTTAAGGCTATTCCATATAACTCTTCTTGGTATGCTGTCGAAGGCTTTTTAATATCGATAAACACCACATATATGTCATTGCTGTGGAACTTCTCTATCAGCTGTTTTATTGTGAATATGTGGTCCTGTATTCTCTCCTCTTCTAAAACCACTTTGCGATTCTTCCATTTGGTCTTCTGTTTTGGCTTTCAATTTGTCGTCTATAGTCTCTCGTACACTTTATACGCATTGTTAAGTAGTGTTATCCTCTATAGTTGTTGCAGTTTTCTTATTTCCGGACTTGTATAGTGGTAATATTATAACAATTTTCCATTCCATTGGTATTTTGTTTTCTTCTGCAATTTTGTTAAACAGTGTTGTCAATACCTCTAGACCGTTGGGCCCTAGTAGCTTTAACATTTCTGTTGTTATATTATCATGGCCTGGTGCTTTGCCTCTCTTAAGCTTCTTTATAGCTTCTCCTACTTTTTCCAGACTAAATGTTCTCCCTTGTTCCACGTCTTCTTCTTCTTCCTATTTTCTTCTTCGATGTCCCATGTACTTCATGCGTTTGCGTTTAGCAACTCTTCGAAGTATTCTTTTCACCATAGCATTATATCGTTGTTTTCCTTTAATATTTCCACTTTCTTTGAGTTAATATATTGACATTTTGTTTCTTTTCCTTTCCTTAATGTTTTCAGTACTTTATAAAACAGTTTCTGGTTACCTATTCTGTCCTTCTCCATCTTTTCGCCGAATTCTTCCCATGTGTGTATTTTTGCTCTTTTCACCATCTCTTTGACCTTTAGTCTCTGTTCTTTGTATTTTGTATAGTTTTCGTTATTTTTGTTTCTTAGATAAGTTTTCCGTGTCATTTTCTTTAGCTTTGTTTCTTCCTTTATCTCTTCGTTCCACCAACTCGATTTCTTTCTATATTTGTTATCACTCGTCTGTCCACATACTGCTTTGGCTGTGTTTATTACAGTTTCTTTGAATTTTATCCAAAGCTCTTCTATGTTATAATTCATAATACTTGCTTTTAGAGTTCCCATTTTTTTTTCCGTTCCTTCAGTATATTTATTTGTTATTTCTTCTTCCCTTAATTTGTGTTCTTATTTTTATCTTCTCTTGTGTGTTAATCATTTTATCATTTTTGTTTCCCTTAGTTTCCCTTACTAACTCCATTTTCATTTCCGATACTACCAGGTAGTGATCCGTGTATAATTCGGCTCCTCTTTTTACTCTTGTATCTTGTATGTCTTTTCTATATTGCTTATTTATTATTACGTAGTCAATGATTGACTTCTCATTTCTACTTACTATTTCTCTCGTATACTTGTGTATATCTTTATGTTCGAAGAAGGAGTTTGTTATAACTAGGTTATTCAATGTACAGAAATCTATTAATCTTTTCCCATTTGTATTTCTTGTTTCTTCTCCAGGTGCCCCTATTGTCTCCCCTGATTCCGCATCTTTTTCCCCACTCTTCCATTTAGATCTCCAATTATAATTATTCTTCCATTTAGGCTTTCTATTGTTTCTGCTAGTTGCTCCCAAAACTGTTCTTTTATTTGTGCCTTGTCGTTTTCCCCTGGTCCGTATGCAATTATCATCGTGCTTTTAACTGTGTTACCCGCTTGTATCTCTATCATAAGTAATCGTTCTGTAATTGCTACCGATTTCGTAATATATTTAGTTATTTGCTTTTTAACTATACAGCCTACTCCCTCTCATGCTCTCTGATTTCGTTCGACTCCTGTATATATTAGTAGGTTTCCACTTGGCAGAATTATCTCCACTCCTTTCTTTTAGTTTCAGTTATTCCTAAAATGTGTAGTCTTGCTTTGTTAAATTCTTCATCTAATTCATGTTCCTTTCCTGCTATACATCTTAGGTTCCATGTTCCTATTTTCCATCTCTCAGTCCTTTTCATTGCCTTGTTCGTTATCCCATAGATAGGTCCCATGTTCTCATATTCCGCTTTTAGTTTTTTCTCCAGGTTGTGCGTGTTATTTTTCTCATTTGTTCCGTAAAATTTTCCCATTTTAGGTTTTTTGCGTTTCGTATTATCTCTTGTTTAGTACTCGTATTTGTTAGTTTTACTAATATTGGCCTTTTTTCCGTCCATGGGTTTTCCTAATCTTTTTCTCTCATCTATATTGACTTTTTCATCTAGGGTTACTCCTATTTTATCTATTACTGCACATGCTTTTCTTCTAGTTATTTCTTCGTCCTCGTTTGTTTCTTCTTTAATACCCTTCATTACCAGATTTTTCCTCTTACTTCTCTTTCTAGCATTTTTATTCTGGTGTTTTGTTCTGCCACTTGTTTCATTAGCTTCGTGTTTTCCTCTGTAACTTGATTTAATTCTTGAATTATCTTATCTAACTTATTATTCGTTTGGCTCGTGTTTTCATTTATAGTAGCAAACATTGTTTCAATTCTTTCCATATCTATTTTTATTTTTACTGTTTTTAACTATTTTTATTCCGTTTGTAAGTTTTGTATCACTGTAATTATTCGTATTTAATATTTATGCCCGTGTATAATTTTAATTTTAATTGTGCCCAATACTGTTATTTATGATACTATTTCCGCCGCACGAATTTTTATTGTTGGCTTAACAGTCCGGCTCGACCTCTAATCAGCCGATGTGGGGTACACGTGCGAGTTTTATACAAATGCCTCTTTCTGCGTTGTTGAAGTTATAACATTCGTAACAATAAAAATAATCAGCTTCTTATCAGTGTCTGCTGTACTTTTGTTCACTGGTATCTACTCTACCCACATGCAATTTTTTATAAATTTTTATCCACTTTCGCCGTGTTAACAGTAAGAAATTTATATAGCGCGACGGAGCCGATGTGTTCGGTTACCCGTCGCCTGCAAATATGTTATTTATAAATTTATGTTATATTCATTACAGTTAACTTGCTTCCGTTTCACCAATTCTGTATTCGAACGCCCTCGTGTTTAAAAGTCTCTGTGTTTCAATAAATAATAAACTACAAACCTATATGCAAGCAGCGGACACAGTTGTTACTAAGTAATGCATCAGCAACAAATTCTAACCCTAGACGTGTCACAAGTGTGCGAGGTAGCTTCTTATAGATCACAATTATGCTAGCTATAAATTTCACTACTAAATTATACAGCAAGTACGCTTTTACCTACGTCCGATGTTCTATTTTAGATCACATGGTTCATACAATTATCGTTCGATTGGAACCGGATAAACCATAATTGCTATTTGAAACTAGGTAATTTATAATTGGTTTTTCGTGTATAGTTCAATAATAACAAATCAGAAAAATGCGTACAATTATATTAACAAAGCAAACACAAAATAGTTGGAAAATATGCAATATAATATTAAAAGTAAACAAAGTTTTAGATAAAATAATAAAGAATTAAATAAATATTTACCGATTCGTTGAATCTTTTTAGTAAATAACTAAAGCAAACATTTAAATTTAGACATGAGCATTTTGCTACGTTATTCAATAAACAAGGTCATTATTACAAATTCTGAAAATATAGAGAAGTGGTACTCTGTGAAACCGATTAAAATATTAACTTCTATACAAATTTTGGTGGCTCTAACATTTTTTACTTTTTTGATATTTTGAAATGCCGTTTTTACCAAAGGAGCTTTATTAGAAATCTAATGATAGGAGTTAGTAGAGATTTGTTTTCTATATAAAAAACAAGGTAGTCTTTGCTAATTGCAAACCACTCCTCAGCTGTTTTAGCATTTAAAATTATTTCGTTAAATTTTTTTTTAATTTTGATATAATGCTACAACAAGTACAACAACACGAGATATAACAATGGTCATGGGTGATATAAATGCCAAAATTAGGGAAGGGAAAGTTGAAACAATTGTTGGACCCTATGGACTTGGTACTCGCAATGAAAGAGGAGATCGGCTAGTCGAGTTTTGCCAAGAAAACAAATTCATAGTACTAAACACATTTTACAAACTGCCTAAACGACGGCTATACACATGGAAATCTCCTGCAGACAACGAAGATAATATTGTTCGAAATCAGATCGACTACATATTAATAAATGAACGATACAGAAACGCAGTTAGATCTGTGAAAACATACCCGGGAGCGGACGTATCTTCTGATCATAACCCCCTAGTTGCCAAATTTCATCTCACCTTAAAAAAGGTTAATATAAGGAATAACGAAAATAAACTTAATGTAGAACTCCTCAAGGCAACAGACCTATAACAAGTGCTAAAACAAAAGATCAACAATAATCTATCAAAAATTAATACTGAACTTGAAGCAGGAAACAAAGTAGAACAACGATGGGTATCCTTCAAAGAATCAATCCTAAAACCTAGCAAAGAGCTACTGAAAGAAACAAGGTATAAAAGGGAAGAGTGGATAACAGACGAGATTTTGAACTTAATGGAACAAAGAAGAAGATACAAAAATCGAAATAAAAACATGTACCAAAATCTACAGAGGGAAATACGAAGCAAAATAAGAGCAGCAAAAGAACAGTATTACGCTGAAAATGTAAAGAAATAGAAAACCTTCAAATTAAGCATGACATGTTTAACCTACATAAAAAGTAAAGGAAATAACTGGTACAACACGTAAAAAGAATGCCAACATACTATTAAACAAGGAGGAAATATAATAACAGAAAATGCTATGAAATTGTGTAGGTGGAAAGAATATATAGAAGAATTATTCAGAGATCAGAGAGAAGAAAACCCGAACATACACACACCAACCAAGATATAGGACCAGACATAACAAAAGCGAAATAATACATGCAATGAAAACAATGAAAATCGTAAAGCCCCAGGCCCAGATGAAATACCAAGTGAACTCCTACAACTAATTGACGAAGAGAATCTAGATATACTGGTAAATCTATTCAACATAATATATAAAACCGGAATTATACTCAAGAAATGTTAATCTCAACGTTTGTATGTATACCAAAGAAAGCTAATGCCAAAGAATGCTGTGATTACTGCACTATAAGTCTTATGTCTCACACACTAAAATTCTCTTAAAATCATTCACTCTAGGATACACCGGAAACTAGAAGCAGATATCAGTGAAACACAGTTTGGTTTTCAAAATGGAGTGGGGACAAGAGAAGCATTATTTGCATTCAACGTGCTTATTCAGAGATGCTTGGATGTTAACCAAAGTGCATATCTATGCTTTATAGACTATAATAAAGCCTTTGATAGAGTTAGACACGACGCACTCATAGAAACTCTCAAAAATAAGAAATTAGATTATCAAGATATAAGACTAATATCAAACTTATATTACAGCCAGAAGGCTACAGTACGAATAGGAAACGAAACATCAGAAGCAACTGAAATTCAAAGAGGTGTCAGGCAGGGTTGTGTTCTGTCGCCCAGTCTATTTAACGCCTACTCAGAGGAAATAATGAAAAAAGCCCTGGAATCTGAAACTGCCGGAATAAAGGTAAATGGAACACCAATAAACAACCTAAGATATGCAGATGATACCGTAATTATTACTGAAAACTTAGAAGATCTAGAAAGGGTAATGAATAAAGTAATTGACTATAGTGAGGAATACGGCTTATCACTCAATATCAAAAAGACGAAGTTTATGAAGATCAGTAAAAACAATAACAACAACGACAGCTTAAGAATTAGAGGAGAACAGATAGAAAGAGTCAAGAAATACACTTACTTAGGAACTCTAATTATAGAAAACAACGACTACACGGCAGAAATAAGATCAAGAGTAGAAAAGGCAAGAGCTAATTTTCTAAAAATGAGAAACGTCTTCTGTAGTAAAGATCTGTCGTTACCATTAAAAATACGACTGCTCAGATGCTATGTGTTTAGTGTACTTTTGTATGGTATGGAAGCGTGGACGTTAAATCAAGCCGCACTAAACAAACTTGACTCCTTCGAGATGTGGACTTACCGGAGGATTTTAAGAGTATCGTGGACGGATAGAATGACAAATCTGGAGGTACTGAGAAGAATGGGAAAGGAGAAGGAAATTACAAATACAGTCAAAGAAAGAAAACTCCAATATCTGGGACATATCATGCGTGGAGAACGGTACAACATACTACGACTTATAGTACAGGGCAAGATCATGGGAAAAAGAAGCGTTGGTAGAAGACGAATGTCATGGCTGCGCAATCTACGAGAATGGTTTGGCTGCAGCTCTGGTCAACTGTTTCGAGTAGCAATATCAAAAATTAGAATAGCCAATATGATTGCCAACCTCCGAAGCGGAGATGGCACTTGAAGAAGAAGAATGCTACCCAATTATTTTTATATTTTAATATTGTTTCTTTTGCGGCAAGATTACTAGCTACTTTTTTTAAATACGTACGTAGAGTATGTGTCTCAATAATTGTATCTATTTACTACTTAAAAAACATTGTCTAACGTTTTTTGCTCTTAACTGTGGTAAATAACCAGCTTACATTTTTAAACTACTTATTTAATTTACTTGGAAGAAATTTAATTGTATAATAATATTTATGTATACTATACAGGTATTTACTAATATAAAATCACATTATAACTCTATTTATCTACAAAATAATTTATTTGCTTCCGGTAACTTGAATTCTCTTTGCTATTGTACAGCGTACTGTTTATATAAACAGCACCCGTTCTGAAGTCTTCTCGTAACGCTGGAACCATCTGGTAAATTCTAGAAATTTTTCCATTGTTCCAGTCCTCGCAGGGGGTCTCTACCTGCACATCGAACGTATTATGTTCGCCGCTCGGCCGTGACAGCTTGTCGGCGGCCTCATATTAGCCGCGAACCCTGCAAGGTAACGATATCTTTATAGCGGCGTTTGGGAATTCGTTATAATTTAATGTTACAAAAATCTAATATGGTACAATAAATGCATTACTTAATGTTTGAGTTTTTAACAATAAAAAAGTACAAACGCATCGTTATCGTTTAAACATCATAAATTTAATTTTTAGTGCAAGCCCCCTATTTCTGTATTTAATAACGATTCATTCAAATAAAAAATGATACACACACATTTAAACATAATTGGTTAATATGTAATCTGAAAAAGCGGCTACTACGAGAACTTTTCTACTCATTAATCATCGCTTTTTATTCACCAACAGAATCTACCCTTTATCTTTAAATTCTGCAGAATTTTCTTACAAGAAATAACAAAAAACGAAGCACGCAAAATGCTGCATTTCTTAATTAAAGGTTTACATGTATCCTAGAGGTAAAACAGTAAATAATGTAGAACGAGGGCGCGCGATGCAATGCATTATTCTTCATCAGATGTGCTCGTTGTCAAATGTATCTCTGTGTTCAATACTTTTTTGCAGCTAACACTAACGATATCTCTCATATGCATTATTGTTAAGCGGTAAATTTTCATACTTCATATCCTAAAGTTATGAGTCACACATCAAAAAGCAATAACATGTATTTATTCCTCTGTCATATCATACTGTATACCAAATTTGATAACGATCGGAGCAGAACAACTCCATGACATTCCTTGTCAGTTCACTAAAAATAATTGAGTACCTGCGTTCACTTGAACAAGGGGTAATAATGGCGGTCGTCTAAGACGCGGTGCTTGCCACATAGCCCCGCACCAGATATGGTGCACGACGGCCGGGCACAGTGAGCGAACATATGAGAGTCTTAAACTCTCATTTTGCAGGTCGTGCTCCCACGCGCGGCGTTAGAGCTGTACCATTATTTTATATGATTATTCTTTTATATACTATATATATATATATATATATATATATATAAGAATAATCATTGAAGACCAACTATATATCTATAATGTTAAAGATATATTTTAAAGTCGAACACTAAATATCGATTCAAAACTATGAGTACTGCAACAATTAAATATAATAAAGTTGGATATTTGGCAATTTAGAAAATCTGAATTTATCATATGAGAGCTATAAAGGAAAAGGAAAATAAGTTAGCAGAAGAAATAATAATGGTATATACAATTAGTAGGAATACTAAAAACTAAATGAAAGAAAGTGGAAATTTGTTAAAAAAGGTGTCTTTTAATTAATGGAAAATTAATTAATTCATAAGGGCGTAGGATAAAGTAGTATGGTTTGTATATAAAAATTAGGTGGAGTAAATAGAAAATTGAGAAAATATATGGAAAAGAATATTAAAAGTAATAATAGATATGCAAAAACACATTTGTCACATTTGTAATAGTCTGTAGCGCTTGTGACAATAAGAGAGTAGAAAAGAAAAACAATTTTGGTAAGATATACTAAATAATATAGAAACTTCTGAGGCTAATCTGCCGCTAATTGGCAATTTTAATGTAAAGCTGGGAGAAAACGTACTAATGGAAAAGAGTGATTGGCTCATTTGGAGAAGAAGCAGATAATAATAAAATATAAATGGGTAAATAAAATAACACAATAACCACCAAATTTGAGGTAAAAAGTCGATATGAATTTAATGATGATGGTAAAGAATTATTTAAAAAAACAACTGAAAACGTATAAAATAAACAATCACCTTTACCACTTAGTAGCGTTTGATAAACTAGCATCAAAATAAAGACGATAACTAACGGGACGATCTACAAAAGAAAAACTTTAAAAATGTACAAACTAAAAAATAAAAGTTATAAAAATGTAAATACAGCTAACATTGTTTATATCATGCAGGACCGGAGAAATGATCTACCAGGCGTCTTTGTCATTTAAATAATCATTGTAGCATTATAATATGCCTTTCTTGCCAGTGATGACTTAATGTAGCCTTTAAATTTTTTCTCAGTCATATTTACAATTTCTTCTGGCATCTTATTGTAAAAACGTACACAGTTTCCCATGAAGGATGTACTAACTTTATTAAATCTAAATTTTGGTGCAGGTTATATGGTTTCACATTCTTTTTAAGCAATTCTTCTGCTATGATTGCAGATGAATTTAAATGTTCGGTTGTTTTAATTGGTATATTTGTAAAGAATTTTTCAAAAATTTGAGCTATTTCTACTGGGATAGTAAGAAGACCATTTTTGTTTTGAATATCTAGTTCTCAATCCTACGGTTTAACTTTGCCTGTTTCAATATTTATCACTTTCCATACTGTTTTAATTTTATTAGCAGATTTTTAATTTTATTGCTTAAATAAATTGACTTAGCACTTCTACAAACTTTTCTAAATGTTGATGAATATTTTCTTACATATTCTTTAAAATTACTGTTATGATTATAAGTTTTCATATCATATAATTTGAACAGCTTTTCCCTACTTTTCCTAATTGCTCGAGTGGCGCAGTCACTAGATTTGAATTCATTACCAAAAAACATGCTTTTAATTGGAAACATCTTTTCAAATTCAGTACTGACGACGTTAAAAAAATCTGAGTAACAGACGTTTGGGTTCACGTTTTCTAAATGAGACAATTTGTTTAACAAGACTTCTTTATATTTTTGAATTCTGATTTCTGTTACTGCCCTTTTTGTTCTTTTGATAGGTACATCAGTTTTATTGTATGGAAATGATATGATTTGGCCACTGTGGTCAGACTTAAGACAATTGATTACAGCTTTATCGGTATAGTGACAGCTACAAAAACAATTATCAAGACAAGTGGCTGTGGTTTCAGTGATTCTAGTTGGTTCTACTTAAATTGAAAGATTTAAACAGATTAATTAACCTGGCGGTAAGCGTACTTTTTGTTAACAAATCTACGTTAAAATCGCCACACACTATTAAATGTTTTTTACTTTTATTGAGTAATCTCACTACATCCTCCATTACAGATTCAAAAACAGCAAAATTAAAGTCAAGAGGAATCCTGTATACGCATACAACAATATATTTCTCTAGCTCAACACATGATAATTCAATAGTGCTTTCAACCGTAAGACTCACAACATCCTTTCGCTCTTTAGCTTTTACGTTATTTTTAATAAAAATCAAGGAGCCTCCTCGTGTGGTTGTCTTACGATTGTAAGAACTAACTACATAATAATTCTTAAATGAAAACACCATTTCGTAGTCCTTCAGCCAATGCTCGGTGACACAAAAGACAGCGTTTTGAAATTTTTCTAAAAATAATTCTACTTCCAACTCCTTGCCAGAGAAGCCTTGCAAGTTCTGATGAACTAATTTAATATATTTTTGCTTCTCCTTTGTCTTACTAATTAGTTTAAATCTAGACTCTTATCTGAACCGTCCTTGTTAATATTTATAGCACTATTACTATTGCAAACACTATCATTTATACAACACTCCTCACGTATAACAGGATCATTCTTCTCTGAGATATATGGGAGGAGGTAGTCTTGCTCAATAGAAGACGACCTTCGGCTGATCTGATGATGAATGTCCTTTTTATTTATATCAGAGGCAATTAAAGTTACAATTAAAGTTGCAATCTCTCGTTTAAAAAATTTTGGCAGGTACATAGTATCTCTAGTCAATATGAAATTACTAATAAATTTATTAGTGTCAAAAAAAATAAATTTGTGATGATGACGAGTCATATTGTATATTAGTGTATTCAAGTAATGAATACTATCATTTTGCACATAGCATAACTTTATTCGCCCCTTTTGTCAGTAAGTAGTCAATACATTTTTTCAAATCTGTTTTACTTACTCTATGACTGTTTCCTATTAATATCACAATACTTGTTAACTGACTGATTTCAGTACTTTTTATTTTTGCTAAAATTTGCTTGGAAGATGCTTCTGGCAGACAATAGTTAATAATATTGCTATTTTTATGGTGAAGTAATGGACCTATACCTCTACCTATTCGATCTGAGAACATAATTGTATGCATCTTTTCCGTACAAACAGTACTTAAGTCATTTGTTAATGTTGGTCCTGTACTATGTAATGGTACCTCTGGTTTTGATACCTGTAGCTGTTCAACCAAAGATATTTGGCATGTGCACTCATTGTTTTGTTTACTGACTAGGGAATCAAATCGATCTGCATTATAAGTACACTGCTCAATTAGTTGATCAGCCGCAAGTATATGTTCATTTATTTGCTTTTAAGCCAGTTCATATTTATTGCATACTTCCTTTAAAGATTTCTGTAGTTGATCAATTTCAAACTGCAACATATCAATGTGATAGTTATAAGAAGATTTATTTTGTTCCATTTGATTTGAATATAATTCTAGTTGGCCGAGTGGAAAAGAATTATCTTTCTAATATATAGTATATAATTTAATAGGCCTGCAAAACTTTAATTTTCTTTGTGACTTTTTAATGAATTTATTTAGCTTACAATATTTTTTTAAGCATTTATCTAAACATGAACGGCTACAGAAAGATTTACAATTCAAAGCTGGACTTGAACCACACTCAACTAATTCGTCATACAAATTCTGAGTGTCCTGAGACTGTTGCACTATTTTCTCTTGCTGAAGTTGTGTTATTTGCTTATGGGCATCACTGAGTTCATGTTCAAGGTGATTTATCTGTGACAGGGCCTGTTCATGAATGTTACTGCATTTTTCGAGACTGTCCACTTGTACTTGAAGTTGATTGCGATGGTCTAAGGTATCCATATAATCAATGTCTAACTCTGTCAGTTCATTTTTCAACGCTGTGTATTTTTTCATGAAGATTGCCAATTCTTTTGTGACCTTGAGTTCTTCTAAGGTCAGCCGCAGTTTAGTTTCCAGCTCCAGTAATTTAGCCCCGCTACGGGTTGACATCTTTGTTTGCTGTGCGGCCATGGCCATCGATAATACAGCTATTCATTCGATTAACGAAACGATCAATCAGCACAGGTCATCTCTATAGCCTTGCACAGCTGCTAGCCGATAAAACACCCGCACTCGTGATATCACTTAAACAACCAATAATACACTCGTTCTATAAGCTTTTCTCCAGTGAAAAATTTTCTTTTAATCATATTACCTACGTTACACGTTTATATATATAGTAAATATAAAACTCATTGTCCGCTCAAATAAAAAATTTGGTGTATTCTTGTGTACAGTAATAACCGTTATATTTGAAGCTTTTCTGTAGTTCGTTCCTTTGAGCAGCATGAAAAAGTGAGGTTATGTTAAAGTAAACATTGTGGAAAATAGATTTTATAAAATTGTGTAACAGCAGGAATGCTTGCATATTAGCAGAAATGCGTCTTCATCAAAACTAGAAATCCTACCTGGTGAGAAAGCGAGTCGTCGCCGCGGCAGCGATTCTCCTTAACGTTTAAGGTTAGGACGCAGCAGTTCTGGAAGTCCCAGGTGGCGATCACAATACAACATTATGTATCAAACCCAAAACGATTCATTCAAGGTGCGCGCTTTGCAACGGTCCACATTCGGCCACCTACAAGGGATGCTTAATTTACCAACAACTCCAAACGTCAGGTTCCACGTATTTTTGTAAAATTTTAGTCTAGCATGATGGTTGTTTCTGCGTTCTTGAATGAAATCTTACAAATAGGATACCAAGGGCAACGTAAGCGTTTAGTGCGTTGGTCATTGCATAAAGAACCTTGGACTGACATCTTTTAAAGTTTGCTTGTGTCAGCCCATAGTTCAATGTCATAAATCCATAGGTTTGATCACTTTTTGTAGATATACTTGGATTTTCTTCTAAGTACCCAGTATGATTAATTAAATATAAGGTAGGTTTGTTTTCATTTTTTAAGTTTATGTTTCGTCCAACCTACAGCTAGGTGTAATCCTAACTAACGGCTACTAACGATATAAAAATGATTGTGTTGCTGAAAGAAACTGGAGAACAAAGGTTTTATCTTAATGCAAAAGTTATGTGAATTGATTTAGTTTTATTAATCTCGATTTTTTTCCTTATTAATCCATACAAGAAATTTAGATGGTTTTCTACGTATGAAGATGCATGTTTCGGATTTACGTGGCTTGCAAAGATGACTGTCATCGACAGAAGTCTCAGTTACAGTATTAATTGTCGTGGATAGATCAGATATATACAATGTGTAAAATGATGGACCTAACAGACTACCCTGAGGCACTCTAGTTGTAATTGCAAATATGATCGAGTATTCACCATTAACCTTAGTTTTAAAATGTAGGTCATTTAAATACGATATTAAAAAATCTGGTGTGAACGTCACACGACTTTTCTTATCCTATTATTATATACCAGAGAACCCTGCAGGCTTCGTCGACGAAGCCTAATCTAGACGTCAGGCAGTCGTGTAGAACATTCCACATGATTTGCATATATTTAACACTACAAGCAATAGAAACATTGGGAGAAATTTCCCTTGTAATCAAAATATTTAAATAATTCAATAACGGTTAAAGTTAGAAGGCTGATTTTTTGCGCCGCATTATCAAATACAGTTGTGAATGTGGTGTGCAAGGAAATCGCTTGAAGTGTCTAGGAGGAGATAGAATTATAAGTTTAGTTAGGGAGATACGACAAATATATATTAGATTATACCGGGTCCATCGTCTCGGCCCTGCACTGCTCTCGTCCCGGAATTTGTTATTTTAAAAAAGGACGAGGCGCGAGTCCAACACTAGAAAGCTGATTAAAAGAAACAGTACAAGACAATAATTGACTCGTACTTAAAATTTTGCTACGTCACTGAAGGTAACCGTGCGAGCTCGGTCGCACAGCCTTCGCCATTATCGCCTGCGTGCTCCCTCCTAGCGGCCAAGCGCCCCCCCCCCTCGTCCTCCCGCAGTCGACCCGGTAGCTTTCCGAGCGCGCTGTGATTGGTCCGTTTAATTAATTTTTAATAGGCTATAACTTATTTATTTGATCTCGGATCAAAAAATTTCATTGTAATTTTTTGTTCGTCTCGGTCTGATCTATCCGGTAATATCAATTTCCTGAAACATTTTATGAACACCCGGTATATTAAAAATCCTGAGCTTCAATTTTTTTCGAATTCTTATCTTATTAACTTTTATTTGACAACACCAGGGCTGTTAAGGACTTCGATTCCAAGTTAGGCTCTTTAACTTTACGTTTTGAAGAGATGGACATCCGCTTGTCATCGGTAGAAAAGCAGTACACAGCTGTTACAAGTGTACAGAAGCAGTTGAGCATAGGCGAGAAGACAATTGCCGATTTGCAAAGGGACAGCATAATACGGGATCAATTTTCACGTATGAACAACCTCGAAATATCTGGGGTACCACTGAAAAAAGGCGAAAACCTTCCGGCAATATTATCTACTATTTGTGCTAAGGTTGGCTTCACCTTAACGGAATCCGACGTCGATTCTATATATCGGGTACGAAGATTTGGAGGAGTAGTTACTGCTGATACTGAAGATGTGGATGAACAGCAGCGTGTGCGCTCCAACACTCGTGCTCCAGCTATCATTGTAAAGCTAACCAGGCGTATTTGCAAGGATCGTATGCTGGCGGCAGTGCGCGTGCGACGCGGTCTTACCACTGCGGACATCGGTCTCGCTGGTCCAGCTAAAACTTTATACATATCGGACCACCTGACTCCTACCCATAAACTTCTTTTAAAACGTGCTAGACTTCTAAAAAAAGAGCTCAATTACGCATACGTGTGGGTCAGGGATTGTAAGATCTTTGTGAGGAAGAGTGACACTTCTAAAGTTATCCGTATAAACAATGGAAACGATCTGTTAAAAATGAAGTGAATTTTTAGCATGAAATCCTGTTTTTTGTTATTAATTTACTGTGTTACAATTTTTCATTTGTTAAATTTAATAAGCAACATAAGTGTATGCAACGTATCAACTTATCATTGTGATCCACTTCACACCCTATCAATAATTAGTGAATGTATTTATTGCCAGGTAGTTATTATTGCCATACCATTAGTACTACACGTGTACAAGCTGTACGAAATCCGTACAGTTTTGAAGTGGTTTGATTATATCACAAGCAACATTTTTAACATGTTAATAGCCTCATATTATGACGTTATAACGTTACAGTCACAGCAACCGCTCCTTTGTTATGTGCGAATACGAAATAAGATTAGCAGTGATTTATTACAACTAATTGTTGCATTTGAAAATGGCTAATATGAATTTTAAAGGTTATTACCAAAACGTGCGAGGGTTACGTACAAAATCGCAAGAGTTTTATTCACAGGTCGCACAGTCTGATTTTGATTTTATTAGCATTAGTGAGAGTTGGTTGACAGAGTTTTACGACAGAGAATATTTTGATGGTAGGTATTTAGTGTATCGAACTGATCGATCGATGGCGGACAGAGGTTTGACGCGGGGTGGTGGGGTACTTGTAGCGGTGCGCCGTAGCTTGCTGCCATTGCGCCGGGACTGGCCGTGTCCCCCCACCACCGCAGCAGAGTGCGTATGGGTTTCCGTGCCGTTGAATGTTGGAGCCGATGGCAATGACAGTTGCAGTGGTCCTGCCCGCTCATACCTAAACATTGCATGCGTTTACTTTCCGCGAGAACCTGGCTACCGTGATGCGTTGATTTCTTTTTTCGATATCGCCAGTCACATTATAATTGATAAACCTAATGATGTTTTTTTGTTAACGGGCGATTTTAATTTACATGAAGCAAATTGGACGGATTCTATTTCATCACGCGGTTGTCTCCATTCCTCAATTCTTCCGAGCGGAAACTTAGCAGTTAATCACTTTAATGAGTTTCTGGCGTTTACAAATTTTATACAGACAAACAATATTAAAAACACTAGTGACCATATTCTAGATTTAATCATATGCAACGAGTCTACGGACTATCGCATTACTAGTTGTGATTATCCGCTCACGCCCGAAGACCCTTATCATAAATCACTTTTAATAGACCTTATGTTAAATTATACACCGCCTCTGAAGCCCTGTATTTCATATATTTATAATTTTCATGGAGCAAATTTTGAAAAAATAGATGATGAATTAAAACAAACCAATTGGCAATCAATTTTTAAGAATTTGGATGTTGAGCAATGCATATCAAAATTTTATAGCATACTTGATGATTTAATTTCGCGTTTTGTTCTCCGTCATAAAGTGTACCCTAATAATAATAGTTTACCGCGGTGGTATAGCAGACCACTTATAAAAATATTAAAAGAAAAACGAAAATACCATCGTCTTTGGAAAATATTCGGAAATCCCCTCGATTACAATAGTTTCAAGATTCTCAAAAAAATGGCAAATAAAATAGAAAAGCAATGTTATCAAACATTTATGAAATATTCAGAAGAAAAAATTAAGACTCATCCCAAGTTTTTCTGGACTTTTGTGAAGTCGGTCTTCTCTAACGATGGTCTGCCGCAAACTATGTACTACAAAGGTGCGTGCGCTACTGACGGACAGCAAATTTGCGAATTTTTCAATGTTCATTTTTATTCTGTGTTTGAGGAAGCCGATCCAACAGTTATAAATATTAAAGAGCTGGAATCTCCTCTGAATTGCGTAACAGACATTAGCAGCATAGATATAACAGAAGAAATTGTCAAAAAGTTCTTTAAGCATATTGACATTAACAAGGGTGCAGGGCCTGACGGTGTGCATCCAGTACTAATTAGTAAATGTTATTCTACTTTGGCGTTGCCCCTAACATTGCTTTATAAAAAGTCAATTTCTGAAGGATGTGTACCAAAAATTTGGAAGAGAGCTTGGATTACTCCGATACCTAAAGGGTCTATTACGCAAAACATAGAGAAGTACCGGCCTATTTCCAAGTTATGCCAGTTTGGTAAAATATTAGAAAAGATAGTTACCAGTCAATTATTCAGTGCCCTTCGTTGTTTTATTACATCCCACCAACATGGCTTTTTTAATGGTCGTAGTGTTGAAACTAACCTTCTGAGTTTTACTGAGTTCATTCTTAATGCCATGGATAACGGCTGTCAGGTGGACGCCGTGTATACTGATTTTGCCAAGGCTTTCGATAAAATTTGTCACAACACATTATTGTTGAAGCTTTGGGGGCTCGGTATACACGGTGACTTATTAAGATGGATAAAATCATACATCGAAAACAGATGTCAGGCTGTAGTACTGGGAGGATTTTCGTCACAATATAAAGATATTAGTTCTGGAGTACCTCAAGGGTCTCATTTAGGTCCTCTATTATTTACACTTTACATCAACGACATCACGAAAAGCATAGCGCATTCAAATGTATTACTTTATGCGGACGACACTAAAATCTTCAGGCTTATTCGTAGTGTCGATGATTGTTGTCTATTACAGCAGGATTTACTTAGCTTAGAATCCTTCTGCACGAATAATAACCTTTTTCTGAATCTAGATAAGTGCTGTTTTATTACTTTCACCCGAAAAAAGCAACCTATTCAGTATTCGTATAAACTTTACAATAAGGATCTTAATAAAGTGACAGAAGTTCGTGATTTAGGTGTTTTAAAGGACGCTAAGTTATCTTTTGAGCCTCATATTGACAATATTTTATGCAAAGCCTATAAACAATTGGGTTTTATATTAAGAGTAGGTAAGTCTTTTAAGAGCTCTTTTACATATATACTTTTATACAATAGTTATGTTCGTAGTAGATTGGAATTTGCTTGTTTGGTTTGTCACCCACTGTATGAAACTCATTCTAATAGAATTGAGAGATTGCAAAAGAAATTTATAAGAGCTTTAGAATTTAGAACAGGAAATTACTATTTGGATTACGAAACCTCTCTTAAAACGCATAGACTACCCTCACTGAAATGTAGACGTGAATGTGCTGACGCTGTGTTTCTTTATAAAATAATAAATAACTTTGTTGATGTACCCGCCTTATTACAAAACATCTTGTTTCGCATACCCCATAAACAGGAAAGGAATTGCTGTAAAAAGAATCTTTTTTCTATTGCTAGCAGTAAAACATGTTATGCTAAAAACAGTTTCATTAGACGTGCATGTAAACTTCACAATGATAAGTTAAATAATATTGATCTCTTTAATAGCTCTTTAGCAAAATTTAAAACTTTAATAAATAATTACTTTTAGAAGTTTAAATTTAAACTTTCAACTTTATGTATTTTAGTAATTATATATATAAAAAAAATTATGAGTGCTGCTGCTGCTGTCGCACAGGACAAAGGTCAAATCGTTCATGCCTTTCCCTGCCGATCCGAGCGCCTCCGAAGGACAAATTTCGGTCCGGCGGCAGGCGCGACCGAGATATTATATTTCCGGAACCGCAAGCGATAGAAAATTTTCGTTTGAGAGCGGGTAATAAAGCACTTATATATAAAAAAATTATGAGTGCTGTCACACAGGTCAAAGGTCAAAGTTCAACTCTAACTGGGTATACGTAAATGCGTTGTCATGGCAACGGCGTCAATTATGT
The DNA here is from genome assembly GCA_036346155.1 of Sinelater perroti. Classification (NCBI taxonomy): domain Eukaryota; kingdom Metazoa; phylum Arthropoda; class Insecta; order Coleoptera; family Elateridae; genus Sinelater; species Sinelater perroti. Next base: position 5,301,425 of record JARFIY010000001.1, on the reverse strand, counting down.
CAAACAGAGCTTTTTAATCGTGTTTTTATTTTTAAAAACTACTATGCGAAGGGGCTCAAGCTTGTCGGATTTGGACAAGCTCTCCGGGGGGCTGTCAGACCTCGTTATACCTTAAGTAAATATTGTAATCACGAACAGATGCATAAATTGATATAATATAACTGTACTATTACTAGGGAACTCTAGGTCTAAATTTATGTAGCAATATCTGTTTATGTGACTGTATGCTCCTAATTGAAATAATAAAAAAATATTTTTAATTCATGTTTATCTCATGATAACAAACCATTTTTATTCTCATAAATTTTTTGTATCTTCAACCGTTTAGATTCGCGACCGCTTTCCGACCAATTTTGCGACATTGCGACCAAACGACTCTGGCGATTTTTACCAAAAGCTTCGCACTGCGTCCCCTACCTACAAGTAACTTGCATACCAAATTTAAAGTCTCTAACTCTTACGGTTCTTGAGATATCCTGTTTACTGACAGACCGACAGACACACACACACACACGAACCAATGGGTCAAATCAACTTTTTTGGTGTCCTGAGACTATAATTCGTCCAGAAATGTGAAAAACTGGGTAGGTAAAATTTCCGCCGATTACATTACTTTCCTTATTATAGGATAAGGAAAGTAAAACTATAATATACTGAAAATGCTAGTTTAATTACCATATACAGAGTAAACTTGCCATACCTTATCAAATGCCATAGTAAATTCCAAAAATACACGGAAGTACAGAATTTTTGTCTGAAGAATTTTTGCATATTGCATGGACATGACACTGTTGGACCATTGAATAGTGTTGAAGAAATCCAAACTCGTGATTAAGGATTATATCCAGGATAGGGCTAATTGTTAATTTTTCTAAGAGTTTAGATATGGAAGATAAAAGGCTTATAGATCTGTAAGAGATTTGCATTTTTGGAGATATCATTACTTCCACTGTTTTTAAATGTTGGAACCAATAATTTTTTTTAGCCTTTGTGGCGCCCAGTATTGAGCATGGGCCTTCCTTTTTTGGGTGATTTTTGGCAATTAAACCAATAATGGAGATGCAAAATAGCATTACAAAGCTTATTCTTAGAAGTTCTTTTCGCATTTTTAATGTTGTTCTCTCAAATGCATTTTTTTAAGGTCTAGGAGTTACTGGCTTTATAGAAGCTGTAAAATCTGAAGAGTTTTTCATATATTCAGTTATTTTTTCGCCTAATACGGCATCGTTTAGAGTAAAAACTTTAGCATAATGTTTGGCAAAGGAGCCAGCTTTATCTTTATTGCTGCTGGTCCATAGACGGAACCTAAAATTTTTCTTGCGAATTTAGCGATTAGTTTGTTTTTGTTTTAACTTTGCTTTGGCCGGACGTTAAATAATTGGCCAGTTGCCTATAAATAGTTCTGTTTGTTAGTGTGTACTATTGTTTTCCTTTTTTCAGCAATAAGTTTTATGGTGTCTAACGATATGGTTGCAGTACTACTGTAGATCTTTAATGGGCAGGCTATTTTATGGATAAGGTGATTAAACATATTTTTCAATTAATTTAAAAATTGAGTAAAAAGGGTATGTTTTCGTTGCTCTTAGTGTTAGTACATTGAGATTTATTATTCGTATTGGTTGTGGTAGCGGTTGAATATGTATTTTTTGTGTATTTGATTAGAAAGAGTTGGTACTTATTTGTGGATGAAGTTTTTATTTGTATTTGATGGTGAAGAGGGATGGTTACTGAGTTTGCTGTTGCTACTTTTTTATAAAAACGATGATAATAATAAATGTGAACTTACGCGTAAGCTACACAAAGCAGAAGTGTTTTTACGCTTTATGCAGTTTGCAGTGTTACGTGAGTCTACGGATAAACAAATGGCCGGTTGCATTTTTCTTGTGCCCGCACAGCTGACACCTCATGCACTGAGTTGCATTTTCATCTTTTCTTGCATCACTTCATCACTTGCAGTGATAAAAATGTTATTTCATAAATATCTTTATTATTGGTAACTGGTGTCAGGTATGAAGAATATATTTACTAACACTTTAGATTATCCTTATTAAATATTAATGTTTCTCGCTGCCTGTTCCAATAAAGCTACTTCTTCTTTGATGTAATGATAAAGATGTTTAATTATTATTTGATATATTCCTTTGTCTTTGAGCTAATAAGTGTGATAAATTAATTTTTATTTTCGCATAAACTATACCAGATTTCTGTACGTGTCAAGATTACAATTAATGTTAATGGCTTTATTAGATAGAACATACTTTTAGTAGTGGGCTTCTTCCACTACATTTGTGTCGTTTTAGGATGACTAGTACGAATATAGGGCGAGATTTAGAGACATTTTCCATAGGATTGTTGGTGATTGAAGATTCTTTATCATTTTGTGCTAAGGTTGTCCAAATTTATTTTTGACGCTTTGTACCGTGTGTTCATATGAATGTGATTTTGATTTTCTCGTCGCTGGTTGATACCATGATATCCAAATGAATATTATGGTTATATTCTTGAGAATGCTAAAGTAAATATTATTGCGGTATTGTATATAGTTTGGTGATGACATAGCTTGTATATTATTACTTAACATTAAAAATGTATGGCTACTAACGTGAGGTTTTGTTGTTACTCGACTAAGTCCCCCCTTGCGTCGTACGGAGAGCGCGAAAAATTTTTGCCTGCTTTAATTATCCTTTTAAGCTTTTCTCTGTCGAATGCTGTGCTTCCCGTACACAGTCTAGTAATCTTTGAGAATTAGTTATTGCAAACCCAACCATTTTAGTGTCATTCATAATTTTGGACTGACACTCAGTATTCGTACCAAACTTAAAGATGTTTTCCCTTATAAACTCATGTTTATTCATTTTGAAAAATAAATTTATAGATGTATGTACGTGATGACACTTCACGCAAGGCTTTGTCTTTAAGCGTCGCTTAAGCAAGTCTGATGTTTCCGTCGCCCGTATAACGGGCTCACAAAACGTCTATTCTGATCCTATGCCTGAACCGAACTGGGTTTAAATAATGAATTATTAAACACCGACGCTGATTTATTGCTGTTATCAATATTTAATTATATATACTAATGAACTGGCGACTGACGTCAATATATCTTTCTCTTACTCTTACTGGTCTTACTAGTTTTTTCACTCTGTGAATAATATCTCTGTTATTACTCTTAAAAGTAAATAAAACCAAAGATATATTTAATATATAAAAAGAAATACGTCATAGTGAGTAAATATCCAATTAAACAAAATTTTGTTTTTACATGTTTCTGTGTCTATCTGCAAGTTTTATTTAGCAGTTTGCTTTTAAAGTGAATAATCTTTAGATAATTAAAAGGCAATTTATGGATTTTTGTATTAAAATTAAAACACTTGGTAGATTCATACATGTAACATATAAACATGTAGAAAAAGCTATAGCAAAAATATTTAAAAATGTTCTGAATTTGATCTGTAAGTAGATTTTGGAAATTTTAAATACTTGAACTGGTGCATAAAGTTATTTAAATAATTTTTCAAATATATAAAGATCATAACTAAAATTTTTCCATAGAAATATTACATTGTTGAATGCTGTGTAAAAAAGTTTTAGTTTGTTTATGCAAAAAGTGTTAAGAAAAATTGTGAAGACCTCTCGATAGCAATAAAATAGACAAGTCATTTTTCTTGACTAAGAGCTGACTTATTGAATTAAAGGCATGATTATGATAAAATCTTTCGTTTTCAGCAATATTCCTCCTTTTTTTAGTAAGTGATTTTTAATTAAGACATTTTTTAGTATTAATTATATATGCGAGTAACAGTACAGCTGCTTCACAACTGCAATGAAGATATTTTACTACAAAACTACAAACGCATTATTTCCGATAGAATCAATTAGTAGCGCACTTTTGTTGTAGCTCGGGATTAAATAGTCCTGATATTTATTTCTAATCATGCAAATAAGGGCAGTCAAACTTGGATCAGCACGAATAACGAGAACCCTAGCATTCTTTCTGCGCTAAGATCGAGATAAGTGCATCTTTCCTTTTCTGAAATTTACAGCTTTTTCACCTATTTTTAAATAGTTTGCAACAAAAGCTCCCCTAAATTCCTCGTAAAGATCGAAGTGCTTCAAGTACTACTTCAACTACTAAAGTTTGGTGTAAACTGTGAATGTAAAACTTTTAGAAATTGATGATTAAATACATTTTTTATACATTTTTGTAGATCAACGATAATAGTGCCCATCTTAAGTGCAGGATGATAACGCACATCGTTTTTCAATGAGAGTCTGGTCGTAATTAATATTTTTATATTAAAAGTGACAGAAAATTTAAAGCAACAACTATGACTTACATGTATTACCACATAACCTGTTAAAATAATAATTACTGCTGCCGTACTTTGAAATAAGTAAACTAAGTGTGTAACCAGCCAAGAAAGGAAAAATAAAAAACCTACAAATATGAGTAATACACAAATGTATGCATTATGATATGTTGTGATCATTATTACTGCCATTGTTTTTACATAAAAAATAAATCTTTGCAAATAATTGCTTTTGAATTACATTAAAAATTTATTTTTAAAGCATCTTGTACGAAAAACTCGATCAAATGATTTGATGCAAGTGTAGATGTGTTAGAAGAAAATGTGATTAACTAAACCACTAGAAATATTTTTGTGTTAAATAAGGTAATTATTTATAAATTTGTAATCAATCTATGAATATTTAAATAATTTTAATCGTTTAGTGCTCAATGCTATCACGTTGCCCTATTTTAATTTTCTTGACATAAACCTAAATTTAAATTAAATATAATCACTTCTGCTATAATGTAGTGTTTTAGTGTAATTTACTGGAAAAAGTTAAAGATATTTTAGAACATTAAAGAAATTATGCATTTTGTTATAGCAAATGCGTAGAACAATTCACTTCAGATCTTTTATAAGCTTACAACATGAAATATCTCTAGTGTCTCAGATATTCCGGCAGAGTACATTTGCATTAATACGCAAACCTTTTTATATTTTATGAATTCACGTATTTCAAGAAATCCGCTTTTTGGTTTATTTACAAAATGATGCAGTCAATATAAATTATTGTTGCGCAATTTAAGCACAAGCTTCGTTTTTTTTATCGATTACCTTTGAAAATATTTTGAACCATTTATTGTAAAAAACGGGTTATTAGTGATTATTTAATAAATTAGTTATAAATATCATTATCATTATATCATTACATTGTTATATATATTTAAGACGACTGTTTGTATTCATATATATCTGTCACAATCGAAGGTCACTGACTTTAAATGTATTCGTATTTAAGGTTTTATATATCAAGTGTTACGCAATGCATAATGATAGTTGTTAAAGGAAATGTAATCTGTACATTTCCCAACCAAGATACTTTTTGAACCTTTAATTTGAAATACGGCACGGTACGTATGTGAGTTTGCGTTAGTGACTTTGAATATCGGTACTAATTTTAACGTCATTTCAATCTTTAATAATTTCTCTCCATACATTTCTGTAATTTTCTTTATTATCATCTTACTGCAATCCAGCAAATTTTCCTTATGCGCCGATAGTAGTTTTTAATACTACATGTGATTTTGTTGTTCCGAGCTGAACAAGCATTACATCCTAAATATACATATACATGTACTGTCCTTAACTTCGTAGTCGTTTAAAATGCTCTGTTTGTATATAAATCAATAAAGTCTCTGCTAATTGTAATAAAATGTAATAAATGTAATAAAACAAAAGATAATTTTTATTCAGATTTATAATGATGGACAAAGAGTGCCAGCCGAAGTGCTACGGGCACTGCCCGGTTGGCCTAGAGTCAAAATTTGATAAGGACTTTTTATTACAATCGATTTAAAGGGTTTTAGCTAAAGAAGTTTTTACTTTCCTTATCCTATAATTAACTAGTAGTTATTGTATATCGTTAAACTTTTGGTGCATACATCTTAGAGACCTCAGACTAGTGTCATTCGACTCAGAGTGAAGAGTAGAATCCGAAAAACTAAGTGTCATCCTCGGGCGCTCAAAGGTTAAAAAGTTATAATGTTTTCACCAGTGGTTCTGACAAGAAAAATTTTGAAGTGTAAATGTTGGTCTGACGTTGCAGATGTCATTTTCAATGTTTAGTTACCAACCGCATATAAGTATGCGTTAAAAAAATATTAGTTACCAACCACACAACAAATTATAGACTAAAAAGTCGCCAAGTAAAAATTTAATTTATTATAATTTTATCTCTTTATTTTCGAACCAACTTCTTATATATATTTACAAAGTTAAATTCGTATTATCGGTGAAGACAAGATGCATTTACAAAACGTTAATTGCTTCTACTGCGGATTTCGGCAGGCGGCCGCCGCGGCAGGGCCCGCAGCGTCCCGGGCCAGGCGGAATTTGACCCACGAATACTGACAGAACGAATAATCGTAGGAACGTGATTTTTGGCACACGAGTGCTTTATTACCCGCTCTCAAACGAAAATTTTCTATCGCTTGCGGTTCCGGAAATATAATACCTCGGTCGCGCCTGCCGCCGTGCCGAAATTTGTGGAGGCGCTCGGGTCGGCACGGAAAGGCACGAACGATTTTTGCTATATATTTGTGATGTCAACATAACGCCAACGCATATTTCATCAACGTATCTGAGCAAAACGGAAATTGGGTGACGCGCAAACAAAATTATCGGGGACACCGTCGAAATTTCTCTTCTGTCTGCTAGGACGGCAGTTTTGGCAGGAAGGCCGAAATTAACTCGCGAATAGTGACCGAAGGAATAATCGTAGAATTGTGATTTTCAATATACATATGCTTTAAATCGGCTTTCAATTTTAGAGCAGGCAAAAAATTTTAACACTTTGTTTTGATAAAACATCTTTTCTCAAGGGTGTTGCTGTGGTTTTCTCTGTAATACAGTACTTAGAATGAATAATAGCTACGCGTGTTGCTTATGTAGCGACAATTGCTAATGAATTCCACAGTGAGTTTTGTTAATATTAAAAAATTATGTAAATATTATTAGAAAAAATTAAAAAAGATTTTTAATGAACATATCATATATGGTAAGTTAAAAGGTATTTCCTTTTATGCGTAGTTTATTAGGACATTTCGAATTACAACTTAGTTTGCAATTTGCAATAAGAATAAGAATAATACTAAATACAGATTAAAGCTGCTTGCAGTAATCTTAGCTGTGACACTTTAAATGATTCAATTCAATTTGAGATATTATCAGTGCAAATTCCTATAAGATTTTCACAGCATTCAAAGATAAATAGAAAAACATTTAATCTCAAAGTTGGACTTCATTACAAAGTCGTCGTGGTAAATCAGGAATTTTTTACGTTGTACTCTGGAAAACGCAAAGCGCCGCCTTATGGGCATGCGCAATCTCTTATGAGGTAACAAGTTATTTTCACAAAACCAACAATTTAGGATTATCGAGAATACGACAGGAGAACTGCTGTACTCGAATCCTTTCGATTGCCTGGTTTTGCTACAAAATATTCAATTTTAAGACAAAGCCAGGAATTATAGAAAATCTAATCAGAAAGTAACTACTGACAGAAAAGTGATAAATTTGTCTGAAAATTGAAAGAGAAGATTGATTAAAACCTGACAAAAGAAATGGTTGTAACGAGATCGATAGTTAGTCTACCAGTGCAATCCAGGACCTACAATCCAAGTTTTTTGTCTTGAATACTGAAAGTAACAGACGATAACTATATCAACCTGCCGGAGACGGATATAATAGTAAGATGGATGGAAAGGATGATAACTGGGCGGAAGTATGTGTTCGAGCAAGACCTATCTCCACTCCACAGGAAAAGAAAGAGTAAAGTGTGACTATAAAACAATTAGTGCTACCACCAGTCCTCTGATTGCAACTGTTTTACTACTACGTGTCTGGCGTGATCGAGGTTAAAGACATCATAACATATATCGATAGTGAGAAAGTTGTGTTTGTCTGCAGAAGGTTTAAGTTCTGGCTTGAAAAGGTCGAACTATATAATTCTCAATACTATTTCCTTTAATTATTCTAAGTCTTAGATAAATGAATTTGATTTTTCTTGTTATTATTGTATATCGTCAAACTTCTGGTGCATACATCGAAAAGACCTCAGACTAGTGTTTTTCGACTCAGATTGAAGAGTAGAATCCGAAAAAACTAAGTGTCATCCTCGGGCGCTCAAAGGTTAAAAAGTTATAAACCTTTAAAAGTAAGGCTTGACAGATGTCAGAAATGACAGAAATAAAAGCTGATCTCCAGCTTGGAAGCTGCTTTGATCATAAGGATTTATATAACGAGCATTCTTAATAGTTGATCAAGTTACCTTGGCAAAGAGCGCACTTAGTATTGTGTGTACAAAAATATGATAATAGGTCTAGTAAAAAGAAATCCATTATTTTTTCAATAGATAGCTTTAATAAATTGTATCTCGCGATCTAAAAGTCCGATCGGTTTACACTAGATGGCTTTAGAAAGTTGAAATTTCGTACTACAAAAACTTATTTGACAGTTTTGTGAATAGTTGACTCAGTTTTGTTTGAGCTCAGGTCAAAGTTGGACACCAACAAAGAGAAAATACGCTATATTTTCCAGTTTTTCTTCGAAAAAGGTGAAAACGCAAACCAGGCGGCTGAAAATGTGAATAGTGTTTATGGTTCTGATACTACAACAGCCGATCAAGCGCAGTTTTGATCTCTCTCAGTCTGGAAAGACAACTGTCGAAAATGTGGATAAAATCATGGAAATGGCCGAGTCCGACCGTCATGTAAGCACTGTTTCTATCGTCTAGGAGCTAAACATTGCACAAAAAACCGTTTGGAACCATTTGGAAAAGGCTGGATACAAAAAGAAGCTGGATGTATGGGTGCCACACGAGTTAACGCAAAAAAATCTCATGGACCGAATCTCAATCTGTGAATCGCTGCCGAATCGCAACAAAGTCGACTAATTTTTAAAGCGAATGGTGACTGGCGATGAAAAGTGGATCACTTACGATAACGTCAAGCGAAAACGGTTGTGGTCGTAGCGCGGTGAGCCGGCGCAAACGGTGGCCAAGCCAGGATTGACGGTCAGGAAGGTTTTGCTGTGCGTTCGGTGGAATTGGCAAGGAATCATATACTATGAGCTGCTCCCCTACGGCCAAACTCTTAATTTGAACCTGTAATGTAAACAATTTGACCGTCTGAAGGACGCAATCGCCCAGACTTTGGTCACTAGGACAGGAATTGTGTATCATTAAGACAACGCCAGGCCACATACATCAATAACGACTCGCTAGAAGCTCTGGGAGCTTGGTTGGGAGGTTTTTATGCATCCACCTTATAGTTCGGACCTGGCACCAAGTGATTATCACCTGTTTCTGTCCATGGTGAACTATTTTGCTGCTAAAAAAATTGCCTGAAGAGAGGCTTGTGAAAATCAACTGTCCCTGTTTTTTGCCAATAGGGACAAGGGCTTCTATGAGAGAGGCATAATGCAATTACCTTCAAAATGGCAACAAGTTATCGAACAAAACGGCGCATATTTGACCTAAATCAGTTAATTCTAAATATGTTAAATAAAACCTTCAATTTCATGCAAAAATAATGGATTTCTTTTTACTAGACCTATTATATTATTAATACACATTTTCTATAAGAATATATGGTGAAAGTCTTGATTTTTTGTTGTCTTTGGTCATTGCTTTAGGGTAAAACTGATTTCGTAAAAAATATAAAGGAACTGCAGAAAGTACAGAAAGTACAGAACCAACAAAGCAAGCGAAATGAATTAAGCAAATTATAAATAAAAGTGATAATTAGCACATATTTTTTTTTTGAGTAATTTACGGTACTAATGGAAGCTACATATAATATTGAATTTATGAATTGTCTCTGACCTGATACAGGAATGTTGTATGTCCAGTAGACACAATGTACCTAATCAAGGATGCAAATGCAGCTTAGGGTGTGGTAGAATCTGTTTCTACACCACTTTAATATACTATCATTTGAATTTATTATCCACTTAACTGACAAATACAATATATATTTTGTAAAATCACCGTACCTCCTCTAATTCTATTTTAGCCTTCAGAAACAGCGACTTTTCCGTTACAACTTCGTATGTGTTTCAGTCCATAACTGATAAATCTAAGAAGGCGTATATACCAATATATGCGTGATCGTAATAATGCGACTTTGTAAAACTCAATTAATATAAACAACCCAGTGTGCTTCAATCAACTAGAATCAATTCGCGACCGATTTTGCGACCTTGCGACCAAACGGCTCTGCGTCCCCTACCTACAAGTCTCTAGCTCTTGCGGTTCTCGAGATATCCTGTTTACTGACAGACCGACAGACAGACATACACAGACACACACACACACACACACACGAACCAATTGCCCAAACCAACTTTTTTGGTGTCCTGAGGCTGTAATTCGTTCAGAAATGTAAAAAAACTGGGGAGGTCCAATTTCTGCCGATTACATTACTTTCCTTATCCTATAATAAGGAAAGTAAAAATATAAAAATTCATGAGAATAAGAATGATTTGTTAATACGAGATAAACATGAATGTAAAGTAAAAGTTGGTAAAATAGAAACTCGAAAAAAAATGGAAGCCCATGATTTTTGCCATAATTACCTAAATAATAGGATAAGGAAAGTCATGTGATGTTCACACCAGATTTTTTAAATAAATGTCGGAATGCTGAGTTAACTTTTGACTTTTTAGACTTTAATTTCTTGAAAACGGTGACTGATGGAGCCACATACTAAACAGCGTTAAGTAGATCTTGGGAAGTACTTTCGAATGATGTATACAATTTTGACATGACTACCCTCTTTGACCGGTTTTCGGAAATGGTCAATTAGTTTTGGGCCTAAAAGGCCACTTTAGAGGCCGTGGACCAGAACAACGTACCATTGTAAAAGAACATAGTTAAATCCTCTACATATGAGCGCAGTTTGGAAAAAATCGTCTAATCGAAACATGTCAAAAATCGGCGATATGCAATATGACATTACGTCTTGATTTAAGTGCTCCAGAAAATTTTTATGGTCAGGAACGGATTTTCTTGGGGTCAGGAGATATAAACGGGGTATAGTATGTTTTGGAGTTACACGTTTAAGGAGATTTGCAATAATTGAAATGACTAGAAGTGAACAATTTTTAATATAAAACAAATACTTGATTATGATATGGTTGCTATAGCACTTCAGTTGATTACATACTTGTCATCGTTCATCACATACATATTATCAACCGTAACCTCTTCCTCTTCATCCAACTGGTCGACGCCAGTCTACTGCTACCATACGCCAGTTCTCTGCGTCGGTGAGTAGTGGTTAGAAGCACAGGTTGTAGATTGCAACCATGTTGAGCACGTCTTGATCCAAAACACCAAGAGACCGATTGGGAACAACTCCATTGAAAAACTGAAACTTTTGCTTTGAGCATCCATTTACTCGTTCAATGATTTGACGAGTCTTGGTGACGAATCGTGAAAGATTCGCTTTATCAGGGGGCACTTGCTTGCAGCTTGTGTCGAGTTTTGGAGTGAAGTCCTGCATTCCTATCGACTCCAAGTATGGAATCACGTCTCTGAACCCTCCATCGAGGATGAAAACCACCACGTGATTGGGACCAGTGATCAAATTGAAGAAAGTCATTCTTGAAGATGTGTCCAAGACACTTGGCATTATTTATTTCTGGATTAAAGAGGCCAAATGCGCCAACAATGAAACCGTTAGTTGTCGTCACAAGAAACGGACTGATGAGTGGTTTCTTCTTCAGGCAGCTGTACAACTCTCGCTGTTGGATGTTGTCCGCACTCTTCCAAAATTCAAAATAAGTGTCATCCGCCACCAAATATATTACAAGGGCGTCAACTGACCATCAGGGACCACCATGGGGGTCAGAGCATGGGTCAATTCAGTGGTGTTTTCTTGAATCAACTCCTTGAAGAGAGCGTCTCGATTGAATTTTGGCACCAAGTCCTTCATCAAAGCTGCACGAGCACTTTGTATATAGTCCGTGCCGTGGCTATTCTGTTTTTTTGAGGGGGTCTTTCCGCTTCTTGACGTCGATAACAGTCCAAATAACAGGTGTTGGACAGTTTAATTTTATACTCAGGCTTTGATATCAACTTCTGTATGCGAGCAACGATCTTAACCCCGGAGACTTTGCTCCTTCACTCCCTTCACAACACGAGAATCGACGTTTTGATGCGAATGACGGCAATTTAAACGTTTTTTTTTAAATTCATAAATTAGTCACATCACAGATTTAAAATTAAAGCTTATAAAGAGAGGATTTGGAATATAAAACAACTGTACCATAAAAAACTTGAAAAGTTGACTTATGGCCAAAAATCATATATAAAACCGTATAACTCCAAAATATACTATACCCCTTTTATATCTGCTGCCTTCAAGAAAGCCTCTTCCTGATAATAACATTGTGGCTTAAAACACAAAATAGTTTGAAATACATTTTCGTATATTTTGATGTGTTCCGACGAGAAGATTTTTCTGAAACTTCCTTCACATGTAGTCTACCTTGGTGCCTTCCTTCACGTATATGCCGTGTTCTGGTTCAAGGCCTCTAAAGTGGCCTCTTGGGCCTAAAACAAATTGACCATTTCCAAAAACCGGTCAAAAGTACTTCCCAAGGTCCACCAAACACAGTTTAAACTTTGGCGCCATCCGTCGCCGTTTTTCAGAAATTGAACTCCAAAAAGTCAGGAGTCAACTCAGCAATCCGACCTTTTTTTGAAAACCTTCTTCAGCCAAAACTCTTTAAATGGGCCACATTGAAGAGCCCATATCAAATTTTGACTCTAGGCCAACCGGCCGATTCTCGTAGCACTTCCGCTGGTACTCTTCCAATAATTTTGTAAGGTATCTTGATCACTACAAGAGATATAAAAGTAATATAGAAATCTTATTTTCTGACTTTTAAATTCATAGAGATTGGCCATGTTTATGAAAATAGAGAAAAATATTTATTACATTTTTGGGTATTTTTGTGAAACATTGTAATATACGAATTATGACATAAACTTGTAATTTTTTAAACAATAATTAATTATAGGAGTTATAGCATCATGCAAAAAGATGATTTTGGACAACTTTCTCCTGACCTTGTCACTTTCTTTTCACTTGTGAATATTTAAACGACTTATGTCATGTTGCAATTTATTAATCCAAGGTGTTTTTGGCCTCTCTTTTTGTTGTTTTTCTCCTATTTGGAAATTGCATATTTTATAGAGTATTGTTTATTTTTTCACCTTGATTAAATAATCTAACCTACTAATCCGTTGTGCTTTAATGGTCCCTATTAAGTCTGCATTATTATAGAGTTCCCTTAATGCTTTCTCATTTTTTTCCTGCTTTTTCTCACCTTATATCGTCCTCAATAACTTCCTTTTCTGTACACTGATATTTGGTGTTCTTCTTTCCTTAAAGCCTTCACTTCTCAGGCGTATGCCGCAGTCTGTTTAATTACAGATTTATAAATTTAATTTTCCAGCCCTTGAGAACTCTTTTCCTGAAATTATTTTTTAATGCATATCCGCTTTGCGTTCTTACTGCTGTTCTTGATATCTTTATTGCTTCTAAGCTGTCTTGTATTTCTTATTCGCATCCACTTTATTTTGTAATAATTACAATTATATGGTTTTTTTTATTCCACATCATGAATTTTGATGTGCTTATTATACATATACGTCTGTTATTAATAATATTATTTATTATTATTATTAATAATAAATATTGAAATAATTTTAACTGCATTATAAACAGGAATATTACTAACGAGAGGTTGCCCGCAAAATATATTTTGGCGTCCTAGGCTGACAAATTCTTTACCCGCCTTTCCTTTTGCAAGGTGGGGATGTAAAACAATTTATTTTAAAATATGATAATAACGGGATAAGTCGGTGCGATGACCTTACGAAAGTAAGATATGCAAAACGAACTTGAAAATAGGCAACCAAACGTACGCTTGGAGCTCAGCCACGCCACATTTTATATCAGCTGTCTATAGTACATATAATTACACACTGTATATTATTTTATCTTAGTTCTTCTATATTATTATTAGTTATTTTAAATAAATCGTCTAGGATATTCCTCTAAGAAATCTAGTAGCACCAAATCCGGTAGAAGTGGTAGCCATCTCTCAACAATTCCAAAGCAATTCTAGTATTACAAGACGGTGCACTCTCTTGCTGGAAATGTAACTTCTATTTTTCATTTACCCGCCATTCTTCTAAAAGTTCATGAAATATGTGTTGGTTTACATTTTATAATAGCATCAATGATTCAGTGTTTCTTCAAAAGCTTAATAACTAAAGCAAAAGTACATGTTATTTTAAACGTCAGCAATAAAGTTAGGATAAAAATCGAACCATCACTGCTCTTGGTTAAAAATATTGGCATTAATAATAATATATATTTTATTTATATAAATATATCTCTAGATAACTAACCTTTTTGAAGTCGACCTAAAATTATCTTTAGTTTGTATTTCCAAAATGCTTAAAGATAGAGAGATGGAGTTTATACCAATTGATGAGTTTTTAAAGCAATCTGTTGGATACGTAACTAGTTTTCTTTTATATTCGGTACTAAAATTTTATCGAATTTTTGGGACATTTTTTACATAATTTAGTCAATGCTTATCTTTAATAAGGATAAGCGTTACGGCACAACATTCTAGTGGTATCAACAATAATATTAAAATTGAAGTAAAAGCGAGTGAATACGCTAATACATTGACCGTAAAATTCGTTTTAATTTTGGCGTGACCCTACTTAACTATTTGATATTAAACCGCAGCAAGTAATAATATATACTTATATTTAAAACAAATCAGGGTTTAGGAAGCATTATGCTTCTTACATTCAGCTAATCGTAACACTACATACGGATATGTATATAATCCGATAAACAGCTAACACTAGGTATGCTATCAACCTCAATAAATGTTAAATGTGCAACGATAAATAATTTATTCAATTTTAGCAATAACTTTAAAATGCCTCTACTCACTTCAATTAAATCATGAAAATATAGCAGGTTAAAGCGTACCATATAGTATATTAATACTCCGATAATAGAAGGACAGAAAACGAAGCGCCAGATAGTATTCATAACAGGTAAGTGGCTAAAAAAGAAAATGATAATCAAATCAACTACCCAAATAACTTTAAATTTCCAATCAAAAAATGTTCAGAACATATATAATCCAATAGCTAACAAAGATACAGACAATGATTCAAGTTCATCTAAAAATACTTAACTTTCAAGACTCTTAATACACTACCGATTTATATATGTGGATTAGAAATTACATCATCGTTAAAAAGTTCATCAAAGTAACAGAGTAATAACAGAACTATTATAAATAAATAAACCTTTGATAGACAACACTGCAAAAATAAATCATTTAACTTCGAATGCCCAAAAAAAACTGAGAGAAGAAAGAATATTTTATCACACCAATCAGCGGAAAGATGAACAAGCATATAGGGTTTTTTTTAAGGAATATACATCACTCAGCACAAACCTAAGATATAAATAGTGAACTAAAAGGTCAGAAAAACAAAAATATTTTAAATATTTGACATTGTGAAACTAAAGGGCTGCTACCTCTCTTTTTCGTGGACTTAAAACTTTAGTCCTCACTTTATTCAAAAATAAAATGAGATATATTTTACAAGACATAAAATGCCAATCATGTGACCATTCATATCATACTTTTGTAGACCCCGTGACTATATAAAATGTGATGAAAACAGGCGCTCACCCAGCCAATTACAAGGCCTGCTTCACGTACAAAGAGAATAACCTCCAGAAACAATCCTTGGCAAAAGTTAGCAATTTCAAAACTCAAACCAAGTTTGCACAACATCAAGACATTATGCTAATTGCTATTCACGTGTAGTATATACACAAGCCAATATCAAGATTGACGATAATCCACACGCAAATTTAGCACAGCAAATAACTACCCTTTTCGTTAAATTTAAAGCTATTTTCACCCAACTGATTAGTCAAAATTATATGATATTAAACTTGCAGTCATTTGTCGTTAATAAAATAACATAAGATTATAATAGTTAATATACCTAGAACGCAAAACAAATTAATTGTATTTTTAAACATTAATAAAATTGACATCATTATTATTTTGAAAACACATTTTACAGAATGAACTGTACTCTATATACTGAATTACGCTGTTATTATTAAAATATATTTCTCATCATGAAATGCTTAAGTTTCACTCAAAATACATTCAAGCTGTAAATACCTAGGCCATTTATTTTCGCATATATTGGCTCATACATTTTTTCAGTTCTTGGCATTTAAACTTATTATTGAACGTAACTGAAACTTTAAATACATGTACTAAAACTCAAGACTTATCACGATAAAAAGCGGAAGCCTCTTAAAACTATGTTTGACAATAATTACTGCTTTCTCTTTACAGGTGAACCAAAATATTGACCACCAAATTCAAAGTTTCAGATCTATTGGACTTCTTCGCAACACATGTGATATTAAATATCTACACTAGGGTCGAATTAAACATTGCTCTGTTGTTTGACTATTTGACAACTGTAATTACATTAAGTATCCAAATAATTAAAAAAAATGGTACATGCTTCAACAATGAAGAGAACAAATTAGGACGAATTTCAAAACTTTATTGATGGTAACATAAGTGCACAGCTAGCCCTCTTGATGGAGCACTTTCGTATTTAACTAATTTTGTTTAGAAAACTATGTGAAAGTCCATACCTAATCCACACGAAGATTTACTCGATAAAATCGCGAAATGCAGCTGACAAAACAATTTACAACATATTTGCTTAAAAATTCAGAACTCTACAAAAACACATAAAAGGTACATTTCTAAACTACATTATAAACCTGAGTAAAGAAGATTACTCCATTTAAAGACTAACTAAAAAACTAAAAATCCCTCAGGTTCACATTCCGCTAATAATAAGCGAAGATTGTGGGCCAGATCAAGCAAAGAAAAAGTTGATACATTCACAAAATGCTTATCAAATATTTTTAAACTTTTTTATCCATTACGAGAATTAAGAAGCTGAAGCATTTCCAGATGTGGTATGGTAGATGTGTCTGACTATAAAATATTTTTGTGCAACTGAAGTAAGACTTGAAATCAACAATTTGAAGCAGAAAACTCCAGGGTAATTTTAATGAAATACTGAACATTTTGTCTAAAAGAACTATTGTACTAACCAATTTTTAATTTAATCTGAATAAAGAACACATTATAGACCACTTAGCTTTTTTACTATATTAAGTAAAGTATTTGAAAATATATAATTACCTTCCATAACAACACTTCTATTTTATCCGTTCATAAAAATCTCAACATAATCAGCAAACATTTTCAAATATACTTAAATCTTGACAACAATTGATTAAATCTATGACAAATTAAAGCCTACAAAACCAAATCTACAAAAGTAATTTTTACCACAAAAACCGCTATTTGTTTGCCATTCAACATTGATGGTACTTTCATCCCTGTGAAAAATAAAGTAAAATACTTAGAAATCTATTTTAATCAGAAATTAATATAAAAAACGCATGTTAAATAAAAGCATTATAAAATTCAAGCAAATATACTGGTTGCTTGATAGAAGATCATTATTGATAACTAACTGCTCCTGTACAAAATCATATTAAAGCCAATATAGACATATGGTTTTTAACTGTGTGGATATGCCAATAAATTTAATAGCAATTTTATTTTAAATGTTCAATGTCTTACACTTGAATAACACATTTACTTAATACTCCTTCAGCGTAGATGTAAATCTCAAATTAAGTCTATAAAAAATAATATTAATTTTATTAGTTTCTATTTATTTAAATTAGGTTTAATATTTTATCTGATGCGTTATGACAAGAAATAAAAAAATAAGAAATTGCCAACCACAACTACCTATTTGCTCATTTAAGAACAGCCAAAAAAAAATTAATTAAAATTTAGTTATGCCTGTTGTAAAAGAGCAAAGAATGCATTTGTCTTATCATTTAGAAATATAAAATTAGGTTTAGACATTTTTTAAGACCTAGGATTGATAAAAAATAATCCATATTTGAACTACTTAGCGTGGGACGCGGTGGCTCAGATGGTTCAACCAGTTGGCTCTGTCCTCTAGCCGGCGCGCGCGAGTTCGAGTCTCGCTCAACCCATGGGTGTGTGTGAATGTCCTAGCAATTAAGTGAATGTTAGTAGGAACAATAAGCCCTTGCTGCTGCAGTGCCTGTAAGTGCGCCAAAAAACTACTTAGTGTCAATACGGCTAACTTAAGAAAAGTCTGCTTTTTATATTTTTAGTCGAAACCTTTGAGCTTTTTTAAGTGGCGCGGCATTTTACGAAATTTTATACAATACAAGAGCAGTTCTTATTTAAAATAAATAAAAGTTTAAACTATAGGAAATTAAATGGTGTAGAGATCATTGTGAAACCT
Organism: Sinelater perroti; assembly: GCA_036346155.1. Lineage (NCBI taxonomy): Eukaryota > Metazoa > Arthropoda > Insecta > Coleoptera > Elateridae > Sinelater > Sinelater perroti. The sequence continues at coordinate 5,282,894 of JARFIY010000001.1, read as the reverse complement.
TTTGCAAAAGTTTTTAAATTGACTTAACAACAAGATGGCCAATGATAAATATCAGAATTAAAAACGAACTTTAGGAGATATAAAAGTAAATAACAAATAAACGTTTATAAATCTGTTATGCAATGAATACTGGGGGAGAAACTTATTACTCTCAATATTCAGTCCACTACACCGAATTTTTAAGAAAAAAATTTGTTATTTTTAATATTTAATATAATGTTATTTGTAACAAAATTATCCAAAATTTACTAAAACGATATACAACTGACTGTAACGTTTAGTCTATTTAAGAAGGATTCTTCTGATTAAAATGGTAAATAGATTATTCCACCATTTATTCTATCACAAATGTACTGACAAATATTTTATTGAAACAAGATATATGAAAAAAAAATTAATGCTGCAACTCAACCGCAAAATAAAGTTATTTCTAAAGAAACTACAATATCATCCAATATAATGTAAGTTTTTAATTTAAATTTCTAAGATAAAAAGCATTGGTCACAATATCGAATAAATTAGAGTAGAACTCACTGGATATATATTTAATAATCACACCATAGTTATGAGTAGAATATATTTGAACTATAACTGAGCAAAGATTTGATAGAAATGCAAAACTTAAACTGTCCGCCTGAACAGAGTTTATTACCCCCAACGTTCAGCAACCGGAATAACCTTTGTAAAATAAAAATTTCTTAGGTACAAAATGTTATTCAATAATTTAAAAACTGTATTTGCGTTAATATACAGAGTGCCCCACAAAGAAGTTTACACGGTTTGAACTTAATAACGTGAACAAACATAACAAAAATATGATTTTTTTAAGTCACAAAGATGTTAAAAATATTAGTGTAGATTTATTGTTGAAGATGTTTAAATTGTCCTCCATTGGCAGAAAATACATCGCGTGGAACGCTGTCGGACAGATCGATAAACATGTGATATGGTTTCCATAAAAATGGATTCACAGGTAGTTATGGCATAAAGCGTACGTGGTTTTATGGCGTAGACAGTGTTCTTCAGAGTTTCCCACAGAAAGAAGTCTAACGGCGTTAGATTTAGAGATCTGAGTAGATACTCGACACTTCCTCGTCGGTCTATCCATCTCTCAACAAATGTTTCATTCGGGAATTGTTGCACATCTCGATGGTAACGTGACGGCGCGCCGTGTTGTTGAAAAAAACGAACTTCACCTGGGTACAGTTAGTAAACAGCTGGCACAATTACTTCTCGCAACATTATAAGGTACACAGCACCTGTCACTGTCACATTGGGGTTTTCTCTTGCCCAGTACACACAGTTATGGCGATTGCTGGTTCCATTAAATTTAAAAGTTACCTCACCATACCAAACAATTAAATCAGTCAACTGCTTATTATCGCAAATCCATTTACAAAATTAGAGGCGCCTATCCGGATCGTCCTCATTTATCGCGTGAAGCAACCTGAGAATATAGGATTTTCACTTTGCTTGCTTTAAAATGCAGTGAACACTTGATTTTCTTACACGCGAAGCTTGCCGTATGGACTTTTAGGGAGTCCTGTGAAAGTTTGTACCTCTGATTCCATTCCTTTTTTGTCCGGTACTGATTTCTTTTTATCACACCGTCCCTTCTTCAGATCACACACAGTTCTTTTCCTCTCAAACTTGTCACGTAATTTCCTAATTGTTACACGTGATGGTGGCGCAGTATTAAATTCTGCCCGCCATTCTCTTTGCACTTTTTCATGTTCTCACATTTTCGAAAATACTTTAAAATTCACTTCCGTTATTCAAAGAAAAGGTTTCCAGTTATCTTGTTAATTATTTATCATTATTAGCAACTGAACTGAAAATGAAAAACAAATGAATGGCAACAAGCACTAATAATGACAGATACAAATACAAAATGTTCCATCAGGTTATCTGTAACACTTTCTTTATTATTAACATTCAAAAAGTCTAAACTCTGTATACACACTGTATAATTAGGTTAAGCAAATTGTCATTTTCCCAATTACGTTTTCCCATTTAAATAAAATATCTTAATGAAAAATTAAAATTGCAATATTTTTTAGTAGAAAAGACGGAAACATCTATTTGTCACATTTTAACTACTAGATGTACTCGCAATTTTATTTTATATATATATATATATATATATATATATATATATATATATATATTCCACGGCTCTAACGTACCGTGTGGAAGCACGGCCTGCAAACTGAGAGGTTAAGGTTCTCATAGATTTGCCTTCTCTGCTCGGTCGTCGCGCACCATATCTCTGATGTGGGGCGATGTGGCAAGCACCACCCCTTCGACGATTGCCATTGTTGCCCCGGAGTGAACACAAGCACTCAATTATTTTTAGTGACTGAGTTCCGAATATTGAACCTGGGCCCGTCCGAATTCCAATTCACGTCTCAATCGCTTGGATTACTATGGATTTATATATACAAAAGTTTCCGGACACTTTTTCGTTTTTGTGATTATTCAGTGATTTACGGTAAAATACCTCAATTAACTTCATCCATCTCCAGCTGATTTTCGAGAAATCTGAATAATTCATTTTGGGAAAAGCTTACGGTTACATAAAATTTTTCCATGTGTAATCAATACTCCCATGTGAAAGAGAAATGTTTGTTGTACAAGTTTTTAAACTTAGATTATTTCTGGGATTTTTTCCGGGCTCTAGCAGGAGCTCAAAGTTAAAGAAAATTTTTGCGAAAGAAAGGTTTCCAGCATCGATGTTCGTGCATGTAAAATGTTTTTGAGTGCCAAACAATCTTTTAGAGCAGCAACGTGTGACTTTTTTCGGACAAAAAGATTCAGTTGTCTGTCACTCAGAACTTTGTTTCTTGGTCTCAATACCGGATTTTTGTGTTTGACACAAAATTTCACCGCATAACGTTGCTCTAATGTACGGTGGATATTGATTCCTTGAACCGTTACCAAAACACGGTTTACGTAAATTGCGATCCTCAATTTTCAAGGTTTGGAGGCAACTAAACCGAGTCACATTTTTACCTAAGACTTCTCCCACCATCCATCCCGCCGAAAACTGCGTCCCTCTAGCCCTTCTAGTAGACTAGAAAAATTATTTTCGATACTTTCCAGACAAACCGTTTATGTATCACGATGAGCCTTTTTTCCATTTATATTTGGCGCTTAATTGTTGTTAATAAACAAATGAACAATTAGCACCCTCTTTCAAGAGGAAACATTTTTTATTGACACTATTTTGAAGCAAATGCAAAAGGTTTCATAAATAAATATGGATCGCGGAATATAAGTTTAAGCCTTATTTTATCTAATATGACTCCCCTAATATCCAACAAGAAAGTGTCGAGTGGCTAAGTATGACTTCAACAGTTAATTAATCTATAGATAGATGTTTCTTGATTTTGCAAAGCGGACCTTCAAACCAGACCTTGTCAAAAGTTGTATGACATTGAGAAATACAGATGTGTAGTGTTTACGTTTCCCAAAGTATTTCATGATTTTGTATACTACCCTGCAAACTTGTTCAACTGTCGCATGGTTTTTTCGGAAAACAAATTGATAGTCAGGTTTCAAATGGTTTTCTAAGAATATTGGGTATAACTTCTACAGAAACAGTTTTTCAAACACTTTGACAGAGTTGGCAGCAGAGTGATTTTCCTCTAGGAGACTAGTTGATCAGTAGGTTTGTCTGGCTTTGGTATTAGAATTATTATTGCTGTTCTTCATGATTCAGAAAAGTGTCGAAGTCGTAAAACTCCGTTAAAGACGTTAGTTATAAACTGATGTTCTTTCTGGGACGAATTTTTTAAAAATACAGTCGGTAATGAGATCGTAGTCAGAGGATTTGTGTGAGTTTATTTGTGTGTGAATCGTGCTTTCTACCTGAAAAACCTTACATTTTTTTATTGAGAAACTCATTTGATATATTTCTAGTATGTTGTGGATCTCATTCTCATTGTCTAGATTGGCCGAGAATGGTTTGAAAACGTTGCCTAGATGTTCAGCGAACGTTAAAGCTTTTTCTTGGTTGCTTTTGACCCAGATATTGTTGATAGTGCGGATTGGTGCTTTGTGCTGGTGAGGTTGCTTTAGGTATCTTGTGGCTCCCATAGCGAGTAATCATTTGTTTCAAATGGAGAGAGATGTCAAGTAGTTTTGCACATTTTGATTTCTAATATTAGAGAGTAAGTTTTTAAGCTCAGTAGTATTATTTAAGACTCTTCTGTCGTTTGGGTGTTGTGTTATCTGTCAAATTTTTTATAATCTTCGTCTCTCTGTAATTTTGTGTTTAACTATAACTGGACAGTTTACCGAGTTGATATTTTGGATATATTCCGGAGTGGCCTGACGAGCCGATTCCTAAATAACTTGATTGAAGTGTTATACTGGTTTATCTAAATTATCATAAAATGGTTGTTTTAATGTGATATCTGCTTGTAAAGATGCGCAAACCAACTCTTGGAAGCGTTCCCAGTTTGTACCTCTGTTTGTAAGTGAATATGCTTTTATCAATCAATTATTTATAATTGAGTATTACAGTAGTGTCCAAGGTTACTTTAACCGGGGTATGATCTGCAAAAAGATCCAGCTAGGAATTAACATTGAGGAGGTTTATGTTTATTCCTTTTACAAAACACAGGTAAAGTAAGTTACTGTTTTCTAGGGTTTATAGGCCAGTATGTAGGTTCTCCAGTGGGCAAGGGTAATAATCCCAAATTAGGTACAGCTTTTAGCATTTCTCTGCCTTTGATAGTGCTAAACCTAAAACCCCAGTTGGTGTGCGTAGTGTTAAAATCACTATCCGAGATAAATATATTACCTAGTGTGCGAAAATCATCTTCGTATGTATCTTGTTAGCGGATCCAAGCTGGAGACCAACTTTACTTTCGTCATGTCCGTCGTATGTCACGTTTTACAATTTTTGATCTGTAATACATAGAAACATAACGTTTTCAGCATTCAAGTAAAGACCATAATATAAGTTAAGTCCAGACGCCAAAAATCAGCCTAATCGGAAAATCTTAAAGCCGGTTTGACCGGAAGTGGCTGCAAATTTTTCGGTTCCGACCGCTAAATTTTTGCCGCTATTCACTTTCATGTGAATATAATTCACTGTCATTCGTTTCGTTAAACCCTATAGTTTAGTTTCATACATAGGGTCCGCTCTACTTAACTTGTAAAGCAAATTTTAGCTTGTTTGTTATTATTCCTAGATGGACAACAAATCGCTGATATTGTGAGTGGCCTAGCCAATGTTCAACTACCATTAACGTAGCTTGAAGTTCAAGAAAACTGTATTCGGGAAGTATCTAATGCTTAACTGAATTCTTGACGAGTATGGGAGTACCAGCATAGCCGTATCGTCAAGATGTCGCGTTGTATAAATTGTAAATCAGGAATCTAAAGTAGGTATGCTGTGTAATGTGCGTTTCTGAAATTAAAACGAGGTTGAGACAGTTGTTTGCGATAAAAACAATGAGCTCATTTTTATGTTGTCACTCCGTTGGCGTTCCATACCGCCATATTAAGGTGAGCGTCTATTATATGTTTTAGCTACGACGATGGTTAAGAGGTTTAACATTGTGCTCACCTGTTCGATCAATTGCTGTAACATTTACTTTAATTCAGTAATGTCGTTAGGTTGAGGTCTTGGTCCAGCATTCTGATGCTGTAAAGTTGTGCTGTTGGAGAGTTGAGCGTTGTTGATTAATGCTTGAGCGAGAGATAGAGAGTCCTGGTTGATAGGGTCTTGTACTTGGGAGAGTTTTTTGTTGTTGAGGTGGGAAGATTTTTACTGGAGAACCTTATATATAGGCCATCCTTTATAATTCGCAGGGCGATTCCCATTACAATTGACACCCGTCAAATTTGAGTCTTTGAGTCAGACTGACCTTTGACTGCTTTGTCTTTTATAGGGCTAGGAGTGAAAGTTTGTTTGGCGGGAGATGCGTTGCGTTGGGGAAAGGTTGTTGGATTAAGGGTATTGTGTAATTAGCGGTGCGGGGTAATAAAGGATTTCTATGTGACGGGCAAACGTTGGCTGTCATTTCTTATGTTGAGGCACTGTGGGCGTTTTTCTATTTCAATTACCTCATGTACTATCCTGCTGGTGAAATGGGAAATAGAAGCAATGATTTTGCTTCGGAGAAATTAATTTTGTGTCCTGTTTTTTTGTTATGTTTGGCAAGTGTCAAACCATTATCGCCTTTTCGTACGGCCAGAGAATGCGCATATATTCGGCTGGATATTTGCCGATTTGTTTGACCTATGTAGGTCCTTTGGCAGTCTCCACAAGGTATTTCATACACTCCTTGGAATTTATTGGGGCAGTGATCCTTTGCTGAGCGAATAAGCTCAGATATTTGGTTATTGGTCGTAAAGATTGTGCGGATATTTGGCCGCATTAGTATGCGGCTTATTCTATCGGTGATGCCTCTGATCTAAGGTAGGAATACTTTTTGTTGATTAGGAGGGTTTTGGGATTGAGAGTTAGTGTTTCTATTTATATTTTTGATTATATTGATTAAGGATTTGTTGAGGATTATCTCAAAATAGACGCTGTTCAACCCGTGAACTAGGTTGTTTATATATATATAATATAATTATATTATATATATATATATAATTACACAAAACACAAAATTAATTTCTCCGAAGCAAAATCATTGCTTCTATTTCCCATATATATATATATATATATATATATATATATATATATATATATATATATATATATATATATATATATTATTATCAGAGAGTTTTAAATCTACAAGAGGGGTAATTCTTTTTTCGTGCTAGCCTGTTTAACGTTCCATACGTTGATTGCTTTGTGCCCAAGTGTTTGTAGTTCCTCCTGGATTCCTTTAATGCTCAAGGATGGGCGTAAATATTTGAGAAAGATTCTATGGTTGTGCTCCTGCTTAATTTGATAAGTGTTGGATTCTGTGTTTTTTTCTTCTAGACCTTTGGTTATTAACGGCTATTTTTCAGGTATTTTCGGAAGTATTTTGATTTCATCGTTTGATAGAGGCTTTAATATGTGCCAGTCTTTGGCTATAACTTCTAAGAAGTTGAGTAAAGGATTGATGGATTTCACATTCGAGATGAATATTGGTGGTGGCTTAGGATCACTTTTTTTAGATAAAGTCGAATCCTCTTCCTGTAAATTTATATCAGTGAGCGCACTAAAACGGTTTTCAGGGTTTAACCAGTAGCTCATATTCTTAGACTGTTTGTTTTGAATTGACAGATTATTATTGTTGTCCGTTACGTTTTTGTTATTAACTACTTGCTATTCTGTGTTGTGGAAAACTGTAGAAATTTGTTGCTGCTGATAGATAAAGTGGGGCTGATAAGATGAGTCATTTGAAGTTACAGATGCGCCTGGAGTAGAACAATATGTGGTTGTTTGATTTAAATTTGGGAAATTGTGAGCATATGAATAGCTTTGTCGAACAAATTGTATCGGCTGAGCTTGTTCTGTTTGCTATGGAATAAATTGTTGACCTGTCGGCATTAGTGTGATTTGATCTCTTACGCTAGGTGTGCGCAGGATCACTTGGTTATCTTGTCGCCTGGCTGTAGCTGCGGTCGGGCACAATCTTACAATGCAAAACTCAAGCTAAGAATTACAATTAGTGACTTTATTTCAACAAATTAGATATAGCATATATTCCTTTACATGACAGCAGACGGTAGTATAATATAAATTTTACTTTACGAGTTTTAATGTACTACAGATCGTTTTCCAAGACCTTTTTTGCACATTTTATATTTTGAATTTTTAAATATTTTATATTTAGCTGTGTGCCGTGGTAGCTTAGTGGATAGGTCGCTAGACTACGAAACCAAGAGTTGCGGGTTCGAATCCCGCTCTCGCCAATTCGATCGCTGGCATTTTTACGGCCCAGCTCGACTCAGGCTGCAATAAATGAGTACCTGGAGGTCAAACTCTGGGGTAATAATAGGCGGTCGGTACGTAGCGCTGGCCACGTTACTACCCTTGTGTACCGTAGGCTCTAGACTGTAACAGATCTATCCTGTTACGACCCCAAAGGGCCTTCGAGGCCTATTACGGGGAACTATTATTATTATATATTTTGAAAAATTTGATTCCGTAAACGAGAAACTGATGAGTGTGTTGCTTAAAGTTACATAAATACGCACTGCTTTATCTTTCTGATGTTGAGAAATCAGATTACAAGGATTGCGTTTTTACTCATTATTTATAAAAAAAACTCCAATTTCTAGATTAAGTCTTGAAAATTGTGGCAGCTCTCTCGGCAAATCGACAAATCTTATATACTTTATGTAACATTAAAAACAGATATAAATGAAATATACGACAGATAAGAGCGCATAAACAATATAAAGGAGTTTTGAAGCTTAAGTAAAAACTGTAATACTTTAATTACGTAGCTTTATTTTATTAAAAGAATGTTACTGCATTTGTTTCTAATGTATTTCCTTGCACATACATGTCTGTTAGCGATACAATTTAAAAACATAAATGCATACAGAACTAAAGTATACTAGTACAATTTGAAGAAAAAAATGATTTTAATTTATTTTGTGTTAATATTAATTATATTTATCTTTTAGTTTTGTGTTCAGCCCTTTTATGTGTAGTATAAGTGTTGCATGTTCCTTGAAAGTAGAGGATATCTGCACGTTCTGCCCATACTTTTGCATGCTCGGTTAACACACGTTGCACGTATGCTATGACGATCACCGTGTACTTTACAAAATAGGGAGTATACATTTCAAAATCTTGGGCTTAGGTATTCAATTTCTACGAGATTGTCCACGAGAGCCGCACATTCCTGTGTACATGGTAGTAGGCGGCAGCGTCGGCTGTATAAAAATGGCTTGGATCCTGTGGCGGCAGCTACGCACCCGCCGGGTGGAAGACAGCGCTCTCAACGCGAGCTCCATAGGATCGAAAGTCGCTTCCTTGGGGCTCACAATATTCCTGATTGCTTGGTTTGCTCTCGGCAACTACTGGATTCTGAGGATCAAGTGGCCCGATTATTCACCGACTCTCTTCGAGCCGAATCGATGGTGCGATCGCACGTTGTACGTGTTCTCCTTAGTGCATTTGTGTGTGATCTACTCGGTCATGGGGCTGCTCCTGGCCCTCATCATTACGCTGGCGGGCTGCCAGTTGTTTGGGAGCCCGTGGCTCGGGCCCACCAGATACAAATAGCAAAACACCCCGAACTACTTCGAACTGTGGGATGTGCCGCGGACTTACTACTAACTTCTGCGGGCGGGCTGCGAGCTTTTTGCCCGCTTGCCCGGAACGCAGCAAAAACTACTAGATCATTGCTAGAATTAATCACTGAAACGCTTTGTGTGTGCTGCTTCCAAATACATGATAATTACTAGGTTAAGCGCCGAAGGCAGCCGTATATTCAGCGATCCATCAATATTTGTAATAGCGCAACGTTCGGGCCCTCGGACTGCCTGCACAGAAAGTACACACAATGAAGTCGTAGCAACAATAAAATTGCTTGTCTTCTTTAGTGCTTCCATTCGGAAATAAAACAAAAAAACAAAAAAACGGCAAATGCCAGTAAAACATGTTTAAGTTGACGTAATCAATATCGGACTCTGAAATTTCTTGTAAACGCAATCTGTGCCTTTAACTAATCAACATTTTGGGATCAAACATCATCAATTATGTAGATCCTTTTAATGCATTCTTACTTTTATTACAAACAAGATTAGAGTATTAGTTAGACTATCGGTTTAAGATAAAATTTGACTCTATCAACAAATGAAATTTCCTGAATAAATCTTGATAAAAGCTCGCAATGCATCAAGTTATCTTTATGTATTTATAATGTCGCATTCTTGTAACGATCTCCTGGTAACGATTTAGCTGTGCTTATCGTAGAAACCTTAACAGGAGGATAAGGCGCATCCCTCAAAACCAGACTCTTTGCTAATTTTCTGCATAAATTTAATAAATGCAACGTAATCTTAAACGTCAATGCAATGCCCCCTTAAGAAATCGGACCAAAACTACATTGTGTGTACTTTTGATTCCAACTGCAGACTGTACGTTTGAATTTCTATGAATTTTAGCCCGAATATTAAGGTAAATTATTGCGTTGCGCTTTGAAAGAAATTTAGAGTTTGTTTACTTATTTAATCGTAGCAGTAGCAAATAATGTCAATTATCCATAACTGTACTATACATTATAGAATACTTTTTTAGTAAATTTGTATTTATACTGTATGAAATATTGCAGCTATTTAGTAAGCGTTTACGTATAAATATATGCATTAAAAATATCGAAATCGGGACCTGATGTGTAACTTGCATTGTTCTAAGTGAAGTCTGTGAGATTAACATGTAGTTCAAAAAAGGGGTGTTATTGAACTTGTTTGGAATGTAGATTTGTAAGGTTCATATTTATTACAACGCAAGTTTAACAAAGCTGCTGCCGGTGATCTATATACAGTGTGTATAGCATGCAGCTCCTTTTTTTAAACAACACAAGGGTTCGCAACACGGGTTATACTTATTACTCTACACTTACATTCGGTCCAATGGTATTAACTAAGACAGCAACTTACGGTTTGATGTTTAACTTTTATAACGAATAGCGGCAGCTGCAGTTGTCGCGCTGCGCACCGCCGAGCCTGTTGTTCGACTGAACAGGAAACTCCGGCAACTTTTCAGAAGCTAATTTTTCGACTTCATCCCCGAAATTATTTTGCCGCGACCATAAATTTCTTTAATGGGCCAGGTACTTGCAGGTGTCGAGGGTAATGCCTGTAATTTCCCCAGATTCTTGTGGCGCGAACTTGGGCAAAATAATGGATGTCCTTCGTGCAGTACGTTGCTTAATTTATGTAGCTCGGATTTTCGGAGACGAGCGCCTGCTCGATCAATTTTGTATCGCGCTGAAGCGCGGACGAAGCGAACAACGCGGCTCTCTGCCCTGTCTTCTAAGTTCTGTTGTGCGTAGTATCTCCTAACGTTATCGACGTGTCTATCCAACCAACTGTGCATTTATAGCCACTACTGAATTATACCTAATTATATATACTTGTCGAAACTTGCTTAAAACACAGGGTTGATTTGGGAACACCATATTATTAATGTTGGAGCGATCACAAGGCGAAGTATAAATATGTTAGCATGAGAGGCCAATGTGTTTTTCGTCGTGCAAATTAGAGACTATTTAGAGTAGTCGTTATATATTCGAGTAGCGCTAATGAAGGTGTTACATTATACATAGCAGTAGCGCGAAAATCAAAACGGTATACATAGTTTTCCTATTGTAACTAAATGTCAATAGCTGTCTCAATGTCATCTGTACGAGATCATAGAGGTTAATTAATTTTAGTCATAAGCTGTTCTAGAAGACGGCTTACATGCGCGGTCCAGGCTTTAATAAAAAGAAGTGGGCGATGTACATCTTATAATTCCTTGCCAGTCTTTCATTATCTGACATCAATATAAAACTTAACTTGATCTTTAAGTTTTATTTTTTTAATGTTTTTATTTATTAAATTTAATTGTTAGATTAAAATTGAGTTCTACCTTATTCTTTTGAAAATTTAAATAACGATTACGATAAAGATTTATTGTCTATTATCTGTTTTAACTACAGTCGTTTATTAGGTCGTGCACGCCTAGTTATTATTATTCTATTTTAGTTTGGAAGCGGAAGAGCCACCATTAGTATCATGGCATTTATTTTATCTGGGCGTGTGACAAGTGAGAATACTATACTTTAATGGACTTTGAAAGCTTGTAATAACAGCAGAATTTGTTCGAATTTGATGTTAAAATTTATTTATGCTCGGCGAAATAAGTTCAAATATAATTTTTATTATTTGCTCTAATATTACGATTTAGCTTTACGTTTTAGAAATTTACTTGCACGGCAAGCACCGGATATTTAAATTTATTTATGTAAATATTGTAAAAACAATTACATTTCTTATGTTCTTCTATCATTCCTTTTAGACAATAGAAATTAAATAGTTGTCTCAAATAATTTCAAGTTTATTGGTTACAGATTACTTTAATCTGAAACGAGTAATGTTATGACATTAACAAACACAAATATATAAAATAATAGGCATATTTTGTAAATTCGTTTCAGCAACGCCAAAGCATACATAAACATATTTTTATAGAAGTATATGTACGTTTGTAATGTAAATTAAGAATACCAGAAATACTATGTACGATAATTTATCCTGCAATTTGTAATTGTGTAGTATGTGCTTAATTTGAGCCAAATCGTTAATGTAGATTTATTAATTTTATGTCGCATACCAAGTCATTTTACGTTTGTTTCAATTTTCTTGACTTGCAGTTACTTCATAAGAAACATCGGTAGTGTTAATATAATATAGTAATTAAATGTGCAAACGAAATATGCTACTGGTTTGGACAGAACAGGCAGTACTTTTATTTTGCACTATAAATTACTAGAAATCTTGTACTATTTATATTAGAGCTTCCATTTGAAATTTTATTAAAATTTAATCTACATACTAAAATAAATTGCATTTAGATTAAAAATAGTCGACTCAAAAACTAAAGGCAAGGAATTATTTAACTCCCACTTCTGTGTACATTATATAAATGATAACTGTGTGTAATCTTGTTTCATAATATGTAAACCGTATAAAGTACCTGTATAAGTACTGCTGTGGCGTAAGGTATTATCTGACGTAGAAATCTACCAGCTCTTAAGAACATGTATATCCAAGGGCTATGTACATCGAACTGTGCAATTTCAACCGCTGTGTATAATAGAGTTCAAATAAGTCCGCTGTAGCTTAGGCAAAACCAAAGTCGACACCAGGCGCAGTCCTTCAAAATTCGCTCCTTGTTTATAATTATGCGTTCATGCTGTGATAAATGGATGTATCGTCGTGAATAACAGCATCTCGTAGTTTGTTTTGCAACCGTCTCAAGATCGTTTGTAGATTTTTATTCTATTGTACGCAGGCTTGAATGCTGTTAAATAACTTCAGTTGAATAAAGTGAGTGGATCTTTTACAAGCGGCCCAGTTCTTGAGTTCCCGAGGGCGCTTTTCGTTTTATGCTGCGAGCAGAGCGGAAAAATTGTCGCCGTTTCGTTTCCTGTTTACAATGGAAACGTGAGAAACCGCAAATATGGAGCCGGGGATGCCGTCGGTATCGGCCACAAAACTTTTGTTTCCGTGACAGCTTTTGCAAATCGCACATTTTTATGTTCCAATAAAATGAATATTAAATTACGCGGAAAGCTATTCAATTACAGCAATTAATGGACAAAAAGATAATTTCACTGCGATAGCACGAGACGTCTATGAGATTTAATCTCATGTCAGATATTAAATTATAAATATTTGTGCAAGGCTTAATTGTTCATATATATGGGCACGTGCGCGGAGTGTGCGCGACCCTTCATTAGCTGATCTCGGCTTCAGAGCTAAAAAGCTGGGAGGATGGAGCCGACGCCTGCCCTGATGCTAACGCTGCAGCTGATGCATGCAGCCTCGTAGGCGTTACAATACACCGCCCTTTCGGCTCCACGGTAAGTAGTGCCCATAGAGCGTTTTCGGCTGTAGTTATCTCACCACCCAAAAAATCTGAAGTTACATTTCGCTCTAAGAGAAAATGCCGAAAGGATGTGACAAATTTAATTGTATCGCTGCAAGAAATACATTTTTGGCGGAAGAGGGAGTTGGAGGTCTCCGAAAATTTGCATTCTCAAATGGCAGCTCTGAAAAGCGAGTAGAACTTGGCGCCGGTTTTATGGGCGCCGATGTGAGATAGAGACGCAATCGATATCAATCTAATTTTTTCCGTTTGTTTCACGCGCCGACATTATCGGGAAACATTTTATTTTGCTGTAGCTGGCTCCACTACACGTTGAAAATTCTGACGCGCTGTTTGTTTCTTGTTCGGCTAACGAGTGGTGATTTGTGGGTGTCAGCTTGTTTCAAACATAGCTGAGCATTCAAATGTTACATAAAAAAGTTTTTAAATGCCACGATTCGTGCTTACTAATTTACAGAATTTATTCAAAAATATATTGGAAATAACTAAATAAGGATTAACAGTTTTGTACATAATTTAATTTTTCACAAAAACGGTTCCATAATTGTAATTAAAATAACAAAATATAAATGAGATTAATTAAAACAGTTTTATTTATTACTATAAAAAAAATATTTATCTAAAATTATATACGTTAAGATTTTCACTCATGCAGTTAAAACCTGTAGAAGGAAAATGAAAACTAACAACTAAAAATTTGCATATGTATATCGAGTACCTCAAATTACATTCGTGATCGAATATTACTTAATTTAAATATTTTCCTATCGTAAAGAAGGTAACAGAGATACAAAAAAAGACAGACTGTGCTAAACACACACTGCACGAGGTGCCTTCAAGTTCTAAGATCTCCAAATTTCTTTCTCATCAGTGAAAATAAGTAAAAAGATGCGGTTAATTTTAAAAGACGCGGGAAATATTTCTAAATTTGTAATATAGATGGCAGCGCCATACAATGTACACAGGTCAAATAACCGCCATTGCAGTGAGTGTTGTTTTGCACACTTAAAGTGGTTTCGTTTAGTAATCATCCGTTTTCTTCTTTTCATCGCCAATTGCGTGAGATATGTAATGAAGGCGTTGTGGATGTTAAAAATGTGCATTTGTAGGTGCGAAAGTTTAAACGACGTCGAGAATTGAGCGACAATAAACCGAAGCAACCTCCGCCACAAACTAACCAGACCGAAACCATGATTACGCGAGTGGAGCAATTTGTTATGAAAGACCATCAATTAGGTACGCGTCATATTGCCTTTAAACTTAACATTTCCGTAGTATCTGTGTAGTCTATTTTGCATAATGACTTAAAAATTCGTAAAGTTTCTTCAATATTGACCAACGAACACAAGGGTGCGCGGGTGGCATGTTTCAAAACATATTGACACGTGATTCCGCCATAAATTTTCGTCCATAAAGGACCGCACATTGTCTAATTGAGCCACTGTTGCATCAGCGATTTTCTAATGGGCAAAACACACTTCTACAGAAGTGTTGTCAACAGCCGTATAATCATGATGACGACGTGGTAAATTATTTAAAATTTTATTTCAAATATATTGGTAATAAAAACTATGTACGTACACTAAAAATATAATACATGTTGGTTCTAAGACCTGATTTGCTAATAAGAAGAGGGAATTAACCTATTGCGTGAAAGTGGATATTTTCTATCGATTACCCAAGATATCTTTTAAGTATAAGGTCTACTTCTTTCCTTTTCTTTGTAATGTGCGTCTTAAAAGTTGGCTTACTGTCTCGGTGAAATCCTAACTAGCAAGTTTCTGTGGCATGTGGTATTTTTACGGTGTTCATGTAGACAGGAGCACACTGTTATCTTCGTAATGTGAAGGTCACGTGGTGGACTTGCCTTCATTAACTTTAATTCTCCACTGGTTTAGTCAATCTTTTAAAAAGTTTAAGTAGTTTTGCAGTTGTTGTGATGCAATAGCAGGATCCTTATCTGCCCTTAGAATTGCTTAGGATTCGCAAATGTTTTCATGTCAACATACGGGACTGTTGGTAGGTCAGATTAAAAATAACCGGACCTAAAACGCTACCTTGAGTTGACAAACTAGGTCTGTGATAAGTTCTCACCATGTTTGGCTTAATATGTACGATATAAAGAATTATGATCTCAGCAGTTCGTAGCAGTAATGAAGGAATGCGCGCTTGAGTTTAAATATATACCAAACTTTGTCAAACGCATGCTTCCAATCTAAGAAAACTGGCGAGCATTACTTTTTTTGTGTAAATATTATTTGTCAAACGTTAACACTGTTGTATTGTTGAATAACTATGACAAAAACCAAACTGGTGATAGCGTATGCAACCCGCCAGCAAATTATCTCCATTCTTCTTAATAGTAACTTTTTGAAAGTTTTGATGGTACCGGTAAAAGGCTTATAGGCCGATAAGAAAGTATTTCCTTTGGCATTTTACTTGGCATTGGCATTAATATGACCTAATATAAACATGCACACGTTTATATTAGGTCGGCCGAATTTGAGGATGGAATTGAATAATGTTTTTATGAACAAAACATCGGAGTTAGAAAGTTTTTTTTTAAATTTATTTTAATGAATATCTACAATTTGCTTTACATAGCAATAAGTAAATTAGCTTAGCAAGTTGCAATGAAGGGAGAAGTAATCCAGTCGTTACACTCCGAATTAATCACTACTTATGTAATTTGTTTTACATATAATAATTAATAATATAAAATAATATAATAATAATGCTAATCTTCTGCTTAGTCGTCTTCGTACTGGTGGCGGAACGTTTAAAGTACTGGCTTCTTCGTTTAGATATCCAGGTAGGTTATTTAAGTAGGTGCTGGTTAGGTTGAGGATTACCTTTTCTACAAGGGGTGTGCCTGAGTCATCATGTGAGGTTTTGTTCCTGACATATCAAGGGGCATCGAATATAATCCTTAGTATTTTGGATTGTAACCCCAAAGTTAAACTCCGTATGTCTAAATAGGTCGGATTATACATTTGTACAGGAGAATTTGTCAGTTGTTAGTTTCGACTTTCGACCGATTAACCAATTTATCTGTCGTAGGTTGAGGTTGATTTGTGCTCTCTTCTTCATGATGTGTGCTTTCTATGTTAGTCTGCGATCTAATGTTAATCCTAGATATTTTATCTCATTTTTTACAGGAAGTCGGATACCGCTTATTGTTACTTCAGAGCATTCAATATGTCTATTTGTAAATGTGATCTGTGCTGATTTCAGTTGGTTCACTGTTACTCGCCACCTGCCGAGCCAGTCTTAAGGTTAAGGTGGTGCTGAAGGTTAGCTGACGCCACTTGTGGGTTTTCGTTTGTAGCGACACGCGGTCGAAGGCTTGCTTTATGTCCCGGAAGGCGGCAGTGCATAACTTCTTCTCCTCAAGACCTTTAAGTATTTCATTCACTATTCTGTGCGTTTGTTGGATTATTGAGTGATGCTCTCTGAAACCGAACTGGTGTGATGGTACTATTTCATTCAGATCAACTGCCTGTGTAAGCCTTTTTAACAAAAGTCTTTCAAATATTTTGGACGTAGTTGGAAGTAAGCTAATGGGTCGGTATGATGCAGCATCTTGTGGTGATTTACCGGGCTTGTAGATCATAATTATTTGCGCGAACTTCCAAGTTACTGAGTAGTAAGCTAACCTCATCATGCCATTATAGATGGTGGTCAGTAACACTATTGCTTTCCTGGATAGTTGTTTAAGTATTAGAGGCCAGATTAAGTCATACCCAGGAGCTTTATAATTTTTTCCTTTAAATATTTCGTGTTTCACTTCCGCCGGGGAAAAAGGTTTAATAGGCAATGTCATTGGGCAAGGACTGTCCAAGAAGTTCTCCATTTCTTGATCGTTATTATTGTTGTTTGCCTGAGGTGGACTAAATACAGTTGATCAATACTCCGCGAAGATGGTTACCTTTTCCTTTTCGGTTTTCCCCCAACTACCGTCTTGTTTTCTTAAAGGAGGGATATGGGCGACTGGTCTTTTGAATTTTTTCGTCGCTTTCCAGATGGAATGGTCCTATTTTAATAATGCAGTAACATAGTTTTCAAACGTAGCATTACGGATTTCTTGCAATGCAGACTTTAGCTGTCTTGTAAGTCTATTGTATATGTTTCTATCAATAGGATTTTGACTTCTTTGCTATTTGCTTCTGGCTCTCCTTTTTTTGCAACAAGTTCGCGAATATGTATGGGTGTGTTGTTTGTGGTATGTGCATCTCGACTTGTCACTGGGGTAGATTTCCAAGATGCTTCTTGTATTACACAAGTGATGTGGTTTACCGCATTATCAAGATCGTCAGGATGTTTCAGGTTGAGATTGGTACTGAGATGTTCGTCGATATAAGCTCTAAAAGCATCCTAACCTGTTTTAGCTGAAAAGAGATTAGGAGCGTCGGGTAGGCAAATGATATGAATAATTAGCGTAGCAATTATGGGAGTGTGATCAGAAGAGAGATACCATTTTGATGTTATATTAAGGTAGTTTGGTGAGATACCTTTAAACACGAAAAAGTCGATTAAATCCGGCAGCTTGTTTTGGTCTGTCAGCCAATAGGTTGGTTCTCTAGTAGAAAGATACGAGCAATTCTTGTTATTGATGGCCCGCAAGATATTTCTACCCTGGTGGTAGGAAGTCTTGACCCCCAGTCTGTGTGCTTGGCATCCCAATCGCCTCCTATTATAAATCTGTTTCCCAGCTGCTGAAAAAGTGCTTCATGTTCTTCAGTTGAAATTGTATGTCTAGGTGGACTATATATAGCAGCTATATCAAAGGACCACGGCAGTTTACTGATATGGATAATTGTTGCTTGGAATTTATTAGTTTGATTTATAGGTATGTCATGGTGCTTGATAGTGTTCCGAATAATAATTGCAGTGCCACCATGGGCCCGTTCCATCAGGATGATTATTGTGATAAATTATGTATTGTGGTATTCGTAATATTATTCTTTCGGTAAAATGTGTTTCCGAAACCAGTAGCACATCGATTTTATTGTATTGAAGAAAGTTAATTAATTCATTTTTATGGTTGATTAAAACATTTGCGTTCTATGAGCAAATATGAATTGAAGAAAGGTCCATTAATTAGCAATTTTGTTTATGACGGTAGACAGCTTGTTTAATATCATACCGTTCTGGTTGATAAGTTGAGCGAACATTGACTTGAATTCATTGAGAAAAGTGTTCAGTTGAGTTTCCAAGTTTTGTTGGTTTTGCAAAGTAGTTCCTTGTAGTGCTTCAGAGTATAACTGATTGGTTCTTATACCCTGCTGTATATTTCCTGTAAGTGTTGATGTGAGACGATTTAAAGTTTGATGGTTCATATTTGTAGGCCTACCTCTTGCCTTTTGCAAATCACTGTAGACTGTATATACTTTATAATTGGCTGTATGACTACCTTCGCAGAATGCGCATTTAGCTGGCGTATCTCTAGATTTTTGGCATAATGTAGAATTATGGTTTTCTCCGCATTTCACACATTTGTAGGGTCTTGTACAGTTCGATTTTGAATGGCTGTACATTTGGCATCTTGTGCATTGTATGATGCTTTTCTTTTTATGTGGAGGTTCTACTTGGATTCGCATGTTATTTAGGAATTTAAGATCGTATATATCTTTGTTATTTGGTTGTGGTTCGAGGTCAAGGTAGAATAACATTAAGAGTATTTTGCTTATTCGGTGTCTCATATTTATAATATTGCGGACTTTATGGCCTTTTGTTATCAGGTCTTCTTTAATTTCTGATATAGGAATCGAGTAATGAAGATTACGAATGACTATTGTGTAAGCTCTATCATTTTTCATTTGGTAAGTATAATGAACGATTTTTTCATCATTTAAGTGTGTTATAAGTTTCCTGTATGTATCTGGAGTGTTAGCATTAAGTTTAATAGTATCATTAGCTAGAGTTTTACTTTGATAAGTTTCTTCTGGAGTGACTTTGGATAGGCTTCCAGTCATTTTTTTAAAATATACAACTCCATAGATGAATATTGGTGGAGGTTTTGATATTTTTGGAGATTTTTCATTTTGGGTTATAGGTGTTTCAACAGTTTCGTTTGTTAGAGAGTTAAACCTGTTTGATGTTATAACATTAGATGGTCCAGTTGCATTTATTATTTTTTTAACATTACTTCGCTTTCTTTTTTTTATAACTTGCCATTCATATTCATAGAGGTTTCATCATCGTTACTAACTTGCATTGTTAATTCATTATTATTACTGGAAGTTTCGTCTGCGGCGACTGCACTTATTGTATTTTGTTGCTGATTAGTCGGCTGAAATAATAATTATGTTATGGATTATATATATGTGAGAAGGATAGCGGTGGAGCTGATTGTGGCTGGAATTTTTGTTGATAAAAGGGGAACTGGGCGGTCGCTGAATGCTGCGTTTGGCCGCACTGATTTGCATGAAGCGGATTAAGGCCGTAAGGATGGCTCATTTTGTTTGATAAGCGCTCGTGTGTTAATATTCGAAGTAATTATTATTGTTTTTTCGATCACTTACTTGACAATTATAATCACTCGGCCTTACGGCCACACCTGCCGTATATGATAAGCACTTTCAATCTCAGCGAAAACGGACGTCCTTACTCGTTGAAACTCAAGTTAGAAAGTGCAGAAAAGACCTTTAAGTTAAATCCTGGTGACATATTCTTTGTTATTAAATATTTTATTTTGTGTTCTATTTCTTGCACTTTGAATTCTTTAATTGGAGAGACAGTCGGTGTGAATCACCCAAGAAGTCTTATATTTCTGGATTTGGATCGTTATTGTGCGATTGGAAGATTTGTCTAAGATATTCCGCAAATGCTGCGGCCTTTTTACAGTTAGATCTGGCTTTTGAAGTGGAGAAATGATGGAAATGTGACGTTTAAATACTTTTGTTGTTTTACAGATCGTATTGTAGGCACATTCCATATAGGAATTCTGTAAATTTGATATTTAATTTGTTTATAGGTCTGTTATAGGTATTTTTATCAACAAGATGCGGGCTTTGTTATTTTTGTCATCTAGATCGTGTTTTCGTTAGATATCAGTTTTATTATTTCCAAGTAAATATTTTTCGTCTATCGTTCTTCTAGCTTATATGTAGGAGTAACATTACAAACAGCTTCTTGAACAGTAGTGATGAAAAAGTTCGTTGTATTCTTTATATCCGCTTTTGTTTTTATATAAACTATCAACTCTTTAAATAGTTCCCAGTCGATATTCTGATGGTGCCAAAAATAAGCGTATGATTCGAAGTTAGATCAAAGTTTTATTTTACATCAGTGAAGTCCAGTAGATCAGTTACTTTATTCAAGTCTGATGGCCAGTAAGTTAGTTCACCCGTAGATAGCGTGAGACAATAAATTGATAATGTGCCTAGGAGAATAGTATACGGCAGATATTGTTGTCGGAATATTAAGCATAGTTACTTGGATTGTAGTCGCTTGCAGAAAATCTGTCATACTTTGGTAGTTCATGATGGACAATGGTTTTACGGATAAAGATAGCTGTTTCACCATGTGCGGTCCCGTCTGGATGCTGAAAGTTTATATAGTATGTAATTAGATATTTTCATAAATAATTTATAAACAAAATCGGTTTTCGATATCAATAGTATGTCTGTGTTGTGTATTTTTAAGAATAATTTAATTTCAGATTTTTTGACTAGAGGTCGTTTGCATTTCATAGAGCTATTATTAGGAACTTAGCCATTATGCATCAATTTTAATATGACAGGAGACAACATGTTAAATATCATGTTGTTTTAGTTAAGTAGTTAATTAAACTTTTTTTTAAATAATCGCAGAAAGTGGAAAAGAGTTATATTTGCATTATCTTGAGGTCAATTGTGAATTGCGCGTAGATTAGCTGGGTATTGTATTATCTGTATTTATTTTTGCGTTTTTTTTTAACCTTGTTCCGTACGATATTTATTTTGTAACTCACAGTATACCTGACCTTTATAGTTGGCTGAATGTGCGTCATTGCATATGATACATTTTGCTGGGTATCAGGAGTTTTCTTGTAGCTTTTTGTCGATTGCAGTAGCTTTTAGTAATATCTTGAGCACACTACAACTTTATTTTGAAGATATTTCAGATTATAAATGCTTTGTTAATTCTCGCTGGTTCTAAATCTACAAAAAACATCACAACTCTGTAGGACTTCTCACGGAAATTTTGATAAGCATTTGGTGATAAGATGTTTCTCTTCTGTTATATCAGCTAAAGTTCTTAGCATTTGGTCAAAATTAATCATTCTATATACGAAGATAGGAGGTTATTATTGGGATTGTACTTGACTGTTGCTTACTGGCAGTGTTTGATTGAAGATTATTGTTCTCTTCTAGGTGACTGATTGATTATCTCTAGCAGCATTATATTCAGGTGAGTAGAGGTGAGTTGTTGTTACGTACAACTTGCCAGGAAAATTTATTATTGCTTGCTTCTTTATCGCTAGTTTTAGTTAAGTAAACGTTTGTAGGTTTGTTAACGTTTGGGGGTATAATTTCGGAATGCTGATAAATTTGAGGAAATGGCAAAATTCTTTGTTGCATACCTGCAATAATTTTGCTGGAAAGATGGTTGTTGTTGTCCTTACCACAAATAGGTTAGAAACGCGGAGTTTTGCTGTGGTGGATAGCTTATTGGCTACGGAGCGTGACCGATAGGTCCCGTTGCACTAAACATTATTTAACACGACATTATAACCACCTTTTTATTTTAGTTTATAACTTTGTGCACCAGACAAATACAACTTTCCTCGTTGAAAGTCAAATGAGCTATTGTAAAAAATTTGTAAAAACGCACTTTATACTATCTAAAACAAATAAATATAAACAATTTTAATTAAAAATTTATATCCGTTATAATAATACCCCGTATCCACAAAATTAAATATAGTGCCAACAATTAAACCAAACTAAAAATTTAACACCGCCCAGCTTAAAATTTCCAATATCCGTGGCATATCAACTTTTAACACCTGTTACATAGTTTCTACAAACTTTTAACCAATCTATAACAGGTAATAAACACGTCCAATTTATGTTTATGGAATAAATTATCACAATGATGAACAACTTTGCAAATTCTTTGAAAATGAATAATATTACTCTACAACGTGAAGAAATATACAATAAAAATAACTATGTACACCACTGAAACTTATAAGAAGCTGATCGCTCTCTTAAAATATAGAAAAATAATACATCATAAGTATCAGCTAAAATAAGGTCGTGCTTGTGAAGTAGTAACCAAAGTTTACATATCTCTACGTTCACCAATAGCATCTGCTCTGGAAGAAAAAAATTATAAAGTACGAAACATTATCAACGTGATACATCTTCTTAAAGTGCCTTATTCATTATTGAATGTTGACAACAATCGAGGCAAAATTTTGTCTATCTTTAGTGGCTCTTATCAACTCATGTGTATTCATATGGGTCCAATCTCTAACATACTTAAGCCAGGAGTATCTCCTGCGACCTCGCCCTTTTCTGCCTTCAACTTTTCCGTCCATAATGAGCTGCAATGCATTGTATTTGTCATTCCGATATAAATGTCCAAGATAAGCTGTTTTTCTTTTTTTAATAGTTAATAGGAGTTCATTTCTTATGTTTATTCGTCTCAGGACCTCTTCGTTTGTGATATGCTCCATCCAAGATATACGTAGCATTCTTCTAAACACCCAGTACTCAAAAGCTTGTATTCTCTTTTCTGTATTAGCCTTGAGGGTCCAGGCTTCAGCACCATATAAAAGTATTGAGTATATGTAGCACTCCACAAATTTGTATCTGGTTGTAAGATGAAGACTGCGGTTGGTAAGTAGTTTCTTAAGCTTTTGGAATGCTGATCTTGCTGTTTCTATTTTTATTTTTACTTCCGTTTCTGGGACTTCATTTTCTGTCAGCCAGCTTCCCAAGTATTTGAATTTTTGTACTTTCTCTATTTGTCGATTATGTATTATAAGTTGTGTTTGTGCTATTGATGTTTTGCTGAAAATCATGTATTTTGTTTTTAGTACTA
Organism: Sinelater perroti; assembly: GCA_036346155.1. Taxonomy (NCBI): domain Eukaryota; kingdom Metazoa; phylum Arthropoda; class Insecta; order Coleoptera; family Elateridae; genus Sinelater; species Sinelater perroti. The sequence goes on along the minus strand of JARFIY010000001.1, from coordinate 5,259,289 downwards.
ATCTTTAACCCTATTGCGTCTCCTTCACGGCTTACTGCATCCATCAGCCGTTGTAGTCCTTCTAGGCTATCAGAGATTATTGCGGTGTCGTCAGCATATATTATATTATTAAAAAGTTTACCGTTTATTTTTATTCCGTCTTCTGAGTTTTCTATGGCTTTGGCGATAACTGTCTCTGAATAAATATTAAATAATAGTGGTGAGAAGATGCAACCACATCTTTAAAGGTCTGTTTTATATATTCTTCCCATACTTGTTTTAGATCTTCTTTGCTTGTGATTAGTTGGTTGCCGTTATTTAACATTTGGTTCTAGTTATATTTCTTAGCCCCTCCTATAGTTTCTTTGATCTTTTCGTGTAGGTTAAAAGTATCGTGTCTCTTTTCTAATTCTTCTATTTCATTGCATTTCTCATTTAACCATAATTCCTTCGCTTGCCTTATTTTTTTTTGTATTAGTTTATTTAGTTGTTTATATTGTTGTTGATTTTTGTTTTTGTATGTTCTTCTGTTGTCCATTAACGTTAATATTTCTGATGTCATCCATTTTCTTATTTTTGTTACGATTTTGTCCGGTTATGGTATTTTGTGTGTTTGTGATGGTTAGTTTTATTTTGTTCCAGATAGACTCGATAATCTCTGTGCGGTCTGTATCGTCTACATCAGTAATTACATTATTTATTAATTCGTGAGTACTCGAAGCGTAAACATCGCAGATACACGTGCTAAGAGTTCAAGTTCAAATGCATTGTTCGATAAAGCGGCTGCGGCCCCCTTATCTCATATCGCGAACCCGAGTTTATATGTTTTGTAGATAAGGATTTTGTCAGAGAGGGAGAATGGAGAGTGTCGGCCTAGTAGCCAGTAAAGGGTTTTAAATATGTGCTCTATATGTTTTTTTTCTTAGTAATGTGCTCCTTCCAGGTGAGCTTGCTGTCCGGGTGTAGTCCCAAGCATTTCATTGATGGGGATTGTGGTATCTCGATGTTATTAAGATGCAGTGGAGGACATATCCCTTTGCGAAGAGTGAAGGTCACATGAATAGATTTGGACTCATTTACCTTAATGTTCAAGCGCTGGAGCCAGTCTTCAAGTATATGAGTGAATTTGGACATATTCCACAGCGAGGTTTAAGTCCGTGTGTCTCGCAAGTATAATTGTGTCATCGGCATATGCTCCTATAGTAGTGGTTGGGGAGGTTGGAAGATCTGAAGTATATAACGTATAAAGAAAGGGACCCAGAACGCTACCCTGTGGGACCCCAGATTGGATTGGGTACACTGGAGAGACTTCGTCGTTAACGCGTGTTCGAAATTTTCTGTCTGTTATATAGGAGTCCAAAAGTTTATGAAATTGAGGAGGTAAGATTTGATGTATTTTGAGTTTGAGTCGTTTGTGCCAGACTTTATCAAACGCCTGGCGAATGTCCAAAAGAACAACTATACAGTAGGGTGACTGTTCGAATGCTGTGTTAATTTCTTGCGTAATACGATGGCACTGTTGTATGGTAGAATGGTGTAGGCAAAAGCCAAATTGATAATCAGGGATCCAGTTAGTTGCCGTGAATTCTGGGTCTAAGGTTTGTAAGACATACTTTTCAAGGAGTTTAGAGCAAACTGGTAACAGGCGTATGGGGCGCTTTGATGACGCATAGCTGGGATCTTTACCTGGTTTAGGGATGAGTATTATCTCTGCGATCTTAAATTCTTTTGGCCAATATTGAAGTCGGAATATAGCATTAAATATGTACGTCAGGAGAACTATTCCTTTTCGTGGAAGCTCACGGAGCATTTTCGGTGTAATTTTGTCCGGTCCCGGTGCTTTCTTGAGATTTAATCTCTGAATTTCAGATTTTACAATCTTCGGTGTTATTAGTGGTATGGGAGGTGTATTCGGTTCAGGTGCTGGTTGGTCTGGGAGGTTAACGTTGGGTGTTTCATCATGTGTTTGGAATACTCCAGATAGGTGAATAGCGAACAAATCCGCCTTTTCTTTGTCACTCTTGGCCCATCCTAGAGCTGGAGGTAGTTTTCGTATTGGTGGGGATGTGGTTTGAGGTTTTAAAGATTATTTGATTGGTTTCCATATTGAGTTGTCATATCGGTTTATGGTTGAGAGTAGGTATTCAACGAGTCTTCCCTCGGGGATTTGAGTTTCGCCTTAAGCTGATTTCCAAGGTTATTGAGGGTTGTTTTGTCTACTGAATGATGGCTCTTTTGCCATTTGGCTTTGGCTTTCCTCTTTTGGGCAACTAGAAGTTTAACTTCTAGAGGAACATGTGTGTGTGAATTGACTTTTCTCTGCACTTTAGGCGGGGTAGCTTGCTGTGCTGCAGTTGTTAGCAGAGAATTGAGTTTGGTAACTGCTGTATCGATTGCGAGAGGGGTTTTTAAACTGACTTTCAAGTCAATGCCTTCGTGAAGAATTTTTCGATATAAATCCCAGTCAGTTGAAGCGTTATGGATCCGTGCGGGGAGATTTTTGATTAGGACACTTGCGCTTATAGTTCCTATGATCGGGGAGTGGTCCGAGGAAAGGTCGTAGCTTGGGGAGATGCCCATTTAGTTTGGTGATATTCCATTAATGACTAAAAAATCGAGGAGATCGGGGATTTTGTTCTGATCGGATGGCCAGTATGTCGGGGTCCCTGTTGAAAGGTAGACGTATTTATTGTCTTGTATAGTTTTATATAGCTCTCTGCCTTTTGTAGTAATTAGGCGGGAGCCCCACACAGTATGTTTACTGTTGTAGTCGCCGCCTGATACGAATTTTGGGACCCAGGGTATGAAAGAACTGGTCGAAGTCACATTTTTTGATATTGTGTTTTGGGGGGCAGTAGACAGCCGCAATGGTTATTTCATAAGGGAGGGTGAGCACCTTGATGGAACTAGCCTGGAGAGATTCCTTCTCGTAGTTGGGGAGAGCGTAATGTTTTAAATTTTGTTTAATTAATATAGCGGTTCCAGCGTGTCCTGTTTTGTCTGGATGGTTAGTGTAATATAAATGATAGTTTGGAATTTTGATCTACGATTTTTCCGTGAAATGCGTTTCACTAATTAGCATTATGTCGATATCTCGCATCGCGACCCCGGGTTTGCTTAAGTTATTTTAATCAAGAAAGAAACATAGTTAGCAACAGGTAATTTTTATTTAACAAATACGACAATGTTATCATCAGGACACGAAACTGGCTTTAACTACAATTTAAGCCAGCCCCTACCTCATAATAGACAGGGCCATCCTTTGCCAAATGTACACTTCACACAATTTCCAAATACCTATCAAAATCAAACTATGATAAACACTCAACTATCATTACCCTACATTGCACCAACTAGTCAACCTTCACAAGGACTAAGTAATCCCTTTCCCCCAAACCAGGAACAATACTTAGCGATGCAGTCTTCAGGACTCTATCAGCCTCGAAATTCTCGGCAACTATACAGATTAACCTCAACGTCTGACGACGAAATGGGAGACGATCCCCCTCAAAAGAGAACATCGCATCTAAAGAAAACCCCTGGCAAGTATTTAAGACTACTGAACGAAAGAAAGTTAGAAAATCCCATGACACGGTATCCTTAAACACTTTACCGCTTTCTAACAGTTTTTCTGCACTAGCTAATTCTCAAAATCCAACCCCCATCGACAATTCAACGAATAAAAACAATACTCCCAAAGATAAAACAATAGAATCTGATAAGATAGACTTATAAGAGCTAAGGACTACGAACTTCAAACCGATGAAGCTATTTGATACTCCGATGTTATCAAGATATTGGGCCTGCCTAATGTTTTTGTGGCCAAAAGCTTTATAAGCACTATACTGACGTAAAATAAAACAAACTACAAGCCCGTATGTAAGAAATCACATACTCAAAGTAAGGAAAAAAAATTCTATCAAAATTAACGCGCTATGTTTTTTGTAAAGTTACAAATCGAATCAATTACTCAACGGCAAACTTCCATTGTATAAAAGTTCTCTTGTACCTAGAAGAAACTACAAAATAATGATATGGGAGGAAATGTATAGAAAATTAAACACTATTCAATACATTTAAAATAAAGTATTAAAAATGATAGGTTTCCTGGTACGTTAACAACATGAGGTATTGCAATGATCTTTATATAAAATAGGTTCAAAAAGAAATTAAAGTCTTATTTATGATCTCATAAACTCGTTTTACAGAATTACACTATTAACTTGTAAAATATAAACTACTACTTTACAAGAGATGCCTACAGCCTTTTTTATTTTGTGACATTTTGCCATAATGTAGTGGGGCCTTATGTGGTTGTTATTTTTGGACGTTTGAATTCAAAAATTATAAAGCTCATAATGGATAGTAATGAATCCCTAAGAACTACATACAACCTATATCTATTTCTAAATGAGAAAAAAGATTTTATAAATGTATAACAACTTGGTTATAAATATTGTATATCTTTATATGTTAAGAGAGTGATGCATGTGCGTTTTCTTGTATATCTATCACACTTTGTATCGTACAAAGGACATGACCAATTTAAAAGCAAAAACTTCACTTTGTGCTTTTACTCATTAAAGCCTTGAACAAGTTGCTCTAGAATTTAATGCCATCTTTAAGAAAATGCGACCATGCAAACTCCACAATTACAACCGTTTTTCGGCTCCAAAAAATCGGATAATCAAACTAAGAACATCTCATTATACAAGGTGACTCAAATATATTCTTTAAAAAAAATTGCTAAACATGTCAGTATTCAACGTACTCCTCTCCGAAGTCAACACACTTTTCCAACGTTCTGGAAACATGTTGATATCCTTTTCAAAAAAGACTTTTGGTTGGCGGCGTATCCATTCCCGAACAGTCTGGATGACGACGTCGTTGTCCGCAAACAGCGTGCCTTGCAAATCTGATTTTAACTATTGTAAGAGATAGAAATCACTTGTGTCCAATTCGGGACTATGCGGGGGATATGACAGAAAATTCCATTTTAATTTTCGGGAAGTTTCCGTTGTTGTTTTAGCAATATTAAAGGCGTGCATTATCTTGAAGGAAAGTTACCCGCTTTCCACCTGTTTTTCGCTTGGATCGAATATTATTCTTCGCGTCTGTTGCCAGAAGGTCTGAGTAATAAGCTGCATTGACTATTCTGGTATCCATCAGAAAGTCTACCTGGATGACCTCCTTCAAGTCCCAGAAGAACGTTGCCATCACTTTTCCTGCGCTTCATTTTATTAACGTCCATCAAAGTGTGTGGTACCCACTTTGCATTTACATTGCAATGATGCAGGAAGTTTTTTACGTTATCTTCTACACTAACAACACTGATTGGCAATATTTCTCTAAGGTCCTTTATAGTGCTGCGCCTATTCTCACGAATAAGCGTGTCTGCATGCAATGTTTGGCTCGGTGACGGATATTCGCGGCCGACGATTATGCAATTCATACTACACGCACCCCCTGCCCTCTGCAGCACTTACACCATTCAAACATACGGGTCCGTGAAAGACTATCTTCCCTATACTGTTGTTGGAGTCTGTGGTGAATTTCAGCGTAAGTTTTCTCCAACGAGGAATTTGATCACAATGTATCGTTTTACGCTCCGCGGTATTTTCTATTCGTTCATTTCTCTAGCAATTCTTAAACAGGACTAAACAAGTTCTAACCCAAGCAGGAGAAAAGGTAGATGTTGTGGTTCTACAGCTCGCACAGTAGTTGCCTAGTGCGGCTTGTGTAGACAAATTAGCCGTGGTCATATTTAAACCACCTTATTATAAAAAGTTTGTTATTAAAAAGTAATTTATGAGCTTGTCTATTTCCAAAAGCACTGTTGCTTGTTTTGTTTTGTCTATGTATATTTAAAAATAGAAAACAATTCTTTCCTTTTCTACCCTCAAAGATGCTGAAAAATTATTTTTGATTATAGCGTCATCTTAAGAAGTATGCTACGCATACTAATCTTTAACATTAAATTAAATATTTCTTCTTTGAGAAATAAACGAAAAACGATATACAGTACCTCAACGAAATTACACTTATCAGCCCCTTGTGCTTTCAAGAAATAGTAGCTTTTCTCTCTCTCTCTCTCTCCCGCTCTTTCATTCTGTCTTTATGTGTATGGTTGCACACGTACGCTCATGTATAACTGTATTTGTTTTTACATTTTTCTGTAGTTGATTTGAGATAAGCTCTAGAGAGACAATTGACATCTCTTCAGGTCTAGTCACAATAAAGCATTGAAAGCACCTTGACTATATCAATTATTTGGTGACACTAACATAAAATTACAAAATATTTTTTACAGCTTCGTCAAAATATACTGAACTTACTATAAAATTTATATTAGGTATGTATGGCTTTTACACTCCAAACACCTGTAGCAAAGTTTTATATTTAACAAATGCAAAAAGTAAAAACTGGTGCATACCTGAATAATAGATATTTTTGTTTTTGTTGTTGCAGAAGCATAACTTCAATTGGATTGCATATATTGAGTTAAAGAGGAAAAAACAAATATAAGATAATATAGCAACATTTTGTTACATACTGGAAAGTATAATAGCCCAAAAAGTTTTTTATCCGCTTTATGACAGTGAAGGCGACCCTCATACATCAAAGCTAAACGGACGTGACTTTGTTATCATCGAAGTAGCGATCCCAACCTTGTTTAACGTCAATGACATTTACTTGATCCAATATTGTGTTTTAATACGCATGAAATAAAATCTAACTGCATTTATATAAGTTGTCTCGCGCATTTCTGTACAATAACGCGTGGACACAGCAAATTAACATAAAAAATATAATTCTAACAGTATGTTTCTACAACCAGTTACAAAGTGTTATCAACACCAACCAACGCAAATATTAGATAAGAATGCTTCAAACGCAGCATACTATTTACCATATGTGCCGATACCACAAATGATATTTTCTATCACAAATAAACAATGCCCTACCTTATTTATCTTAATCTAACGACACCAGTCAATTTTCTTCACTAAATAGTAATGTTTGTAATGGAGTCTGGGCCATAATAAACTTAAGAAAAAATAAAAAGTCTGGTGAGCCGATAAATTAGTAATAAGCACAACGCAGTCAAAATATAACATTTAATTAAAACAAACTTCAAGCTCTCGCTTACAAAATTGTAAGAGGTAGTTCTAAAATTCAACTCCGGTGCAAACGAAACTGTAGAGTCTAAACTAGTAACCATTCTGAATGTTTAAGTTATTAAACCAATAATAGAATCAAAGAAAAGAGTAGCACCAAATAACTATTATTGTAAAATAATAGACCAGAATACTCTAAAAGGTTTGCTTAAAGCTATGGAAGCATACAAAAAAATTGTAGGATACTTAAAAACTAACAAAAACAAATACCAATTAAAACAGTAGTAATTAAAATGGTGGTAAAAAATATGTATTATTCTACCGAATCAGATGACATTCGAACCAGCATGAAAAATAAAGGTCACAAAGTCAGAAACATTTACAATATAAAGAGCAGAATAACGAAAGAACCACTTTTATTGTTTTACATAGATTTAGATCCAAAGCCAAATAATAAATAAGAGAAAAATTTTATACTAAATTGCAAGGTGACATTTGAAATTCTGCGCAAAAAGAAAAAAATAATATAATGTGCAAAGGCATTCATATCCACTAAGAGTAAAGAAGCAAAACCTACATATCCTCTATGTAACGAAGAATATACAACAAATTACAAAGTTGCCCAAAGAATAGTGAAGCATATAAAGTCAGACATCCTTTCCCATAATAAAAACGAATTGCTTTTATAACTCATACAATCTGAAATAAAATACAACCATATTTAACACAAAAAAATTTCCAGTTTCAAATCGTATTCATAAATTGTCTCAGTAAATAATCAACCAAGCTGGACCAATTGCCCATGACAACAGTTATTAAACTCTCAGCAACAATCTTTTGAATGTCTAGAACAACTCCTCATAAAACAAACACAAAATCCACAGAAGACTTTTAAACGACTTGCTTACTGTTATATCCAAGAAAATCCAATTATGGCTAAAATATTTAATTTAGCTATATAAAATGTCAATTAGCTGTATCAAAATGCGTAAGAGCTGAAAACTTTTATTAAAGAACAGAAAATCTATGTTCTACTAATCTCAGAAACTCATTTCACCAAACTATCAAATTTATAACACTCCTATATCTGACGTAATAGTATATAATAAAACATTATGAGTCAGATAACTACCAAGAACAACATATTTAAGCCACAAGTACTGTTATAGAGGACTGTAACAGTCCACTAACTCCGACTGCGCGTCAAGGCACAAAATATAAAGTCAGCAATTCACAACGTTCTTTAACATACCAGCACCCAAATTTATTGCAAGTGGAAGGTTTAACTTAAAGCACACACTACTCGACAAGGAAGAGAACTTTATATTTAAAGTAGATAACAAACTAGGTCACATTACCAGAGGCTACTCCATGTACAACAAAATCCCAGACTTACCCAATTTTTGTATTAGAAAGAAACTAACACAAGGTTGTACCAAAAACATGTTTTGATTTATATTCAGATCATGCTCCAACAATCGTCACAATAACCACCGTAATAGTGAAAATAGAAAGTCCTTCTTCGCTCTACATTCAACTTATATTCCGGACGCAATCAGGGAACAACTCGCTGGAAAATGAAAAAAATGCCAGTTTATAGATGTACCTTTACAAATGTCAAAACTACGGTTATATCACCCAAAAAGATTTTTCAAATCTTTTACGACTTCATCCTAAAAGAGCTCCGTGGTTTGAGCAAGATATTAAAAAAACTTTTAATTCGAAACATAGCAGTGATGACTGCAATTATCAATGCAACTCTTCATACCGGTTATTACCCGCAACAATAAAAACTGAGTCATATTTTACTTATTCAGAAACCAGGAATATTTCTCTGCAAAGTAGAATCATACTGGCCCATAAGTCTCCTCCCTATTATTTCAGGTTTTTGAGAAGCTTTTTCTAAAACCACTACAACCTATATCAAGGCAAAGCAATCTAATACTCCAAAACCAGTATTTACGCAACAATTCATCAGGTCCCAATGAGTAGTTACTAAAATTCAAGAAGACTTACATACATGCACGGAGATATTACTCTGCAGAGTTTGTAGATACAGCCCAAGTTCTTTACAAGGTTTGGTACGATGGCTTCATTTATAAAATCATATCTAAGCTACCTCACCTCTTTGTTCATCTGCTACGACCGTATGTAACATATAGAATGTTTTAGGTAAAACTAGCTAATGCAAAGTCAAGACTATATAGAATAAAAACGGGAGTCCCCCAGAAAAGTGTTTTAGTACCAGTGCTCTACATTTTGTTCACATCAGATTTGCCTACACATACCAATACATTATTTACTTTCGCAGACAATACTATCGTACTAGTTTCTCATCCTTACACACATCTCAAATCCTATAAACGTAAATGATATGCAAATATGATTAAGAAAGTGGCAAATTCAGGTTAACGAAAGTAAATCGACATACGTAACGTTCAGCAAACGCAGAGAAACATGCGTTGTGGGCTCAGATACGTTTATATTTATTTGTCTGTAGTGCCAGCAGTTATTAATAACAAACACTAAGAGAATCAATAATTTTCATTTTTTCACTTATATTAAAATTTAGTTTGAAAAATAAAAGACAGATTTCTCTATACACTGTCGAACAAAAAATTGAGGTCACATTGAAATTGTGATATATTTTTAAAATTTTTAGCTATACGTTTATATTTGTACTAGTAGGTGCTTAATAGTTTGGTTTCTGAAAAATCTTATCCGTCATATTATTGCTTGTCATGTGTTGTTACCGTAGTTACGAGATTTATCAGCCTGCATTCGTTCTATTTAAAAATTCCCATTTTAGTGTCTGTGCGTCGGTGTTTAACGTTGACTTTTTGTGTAAAATCTTTTAATCGTACAGTGAAGTGCTTGTAAGGTTTATTTAACAGGTCATAATGATTTTAAATCTTGTTGCCTTAAGAATTATAGCCCTGTTACGAGATAGTCGAGAACAACGTGAAACTGCAAGAAATGTTGGTGAGAGCCTTTGTGCTATACAAAAGATACACCGGAGCTTTAAGAAGACTGACCTGATAACCAGAAGACCAGGATCCGGTCGAATAAGAGTCACCAATTGCAAGATTGGCTTTTGCCCGACATAGAATAATAAGGACTGGAACAGAGTACTGTTTTCAGATGAGTCGCGTTTTTGCCTTACTGGATCATAGGTACAGTACGGAGGTACTAAAAGATCATGTTATGTCTTTTATGAGCAAGCATGGAATTTTTATGTAAGATAATGCTAGACCTCACGTAGCTATATTTGTCAGAGAATATCTTGATTATGTAGAAATTAAGCATTAGTCCCATTAAATCTGCCTGAAATGAGCTGGGCTACGTATCCAAAGGCATACACAAGCTCCAAGAACTGCCCTGTAGCTGAAAGAGTTGCTATTGCAGGAGTGAAATAACATCGACCAGAATAGGATTCTCAACTTAATTGAAAGTGTCCCTCATCGACATTAACGAAAGAGGAAGGAGTACACGTTATTAGCAATAAGCTTTTTCATTATTTTACTTTTATATTGCCCCTAACAACAAACATCGAGCTTTGTTTAAAATGTGAATTTGTTGTTCGTTTTTAAATAAATCGTAAAAACCAATAAAATATGCTTTCTGCTTCGGTATTGAATATTAAATTTAACCTACGAAATACGATACAATGATTTACAATTTACCAATATATGAGTCTAACTGAAAATTCTAAAAATATTTCACAATTTTAATAAGACCTCAATTTTTTGCTCGCTAGTGTAATAATAAATTAAACATACATCCTACCTACCGGAAATAAAACCAACCAAATGATATTATATTATTTTAAAGAGACAGCTTATATTATTGCTATGTAAAAACTACAAGAAATTCAATATCCAAAATTTAAATAGAAATCAAATATATACCATCTACAACTTGTGTCACAAAGTACAGAAATGATATTAATTTCTTTTTAAGTCTTTGACACTGTGTAACATTAACATCGCGACGTTTATAATGACACCTAAAAATATTCTGTGGTTTACTTAAAACTTTATTGAACAAACCTTCAAGTTCTTACTTAGTACCGGAGTTAATCGCTCTTATTATCATGTACGATTTATTAATGTCGAGATATGTTTTAAAAATAAAACGTTCTTCAGACAGTAATGACTAATTTTAAAAGTAAATCTACTACTAAAAGCATTTTCTATGTCATTGTAATTTTGCCATAAATATATTAAATAAATTAAAGAATCTAAATAAGTAAAAATATAAAATATTAGTTATAACTAATGTAATGTTCGTATAACGAGTATATTAAATATGTGTATACAAATAGTTTAAAGTAAAATGTATTTTCACTTAACACTCCTTGAAAGACTGTTATTCAAAGTAGTAATTACCAAATGTCTTTAAAATTAACACATTAATATGTACTTCAATCTTCAAGCACCCTCGAAGATGTCCCGAGGGAGCATAAATAGCGCCAGCTCACCACGGTCTTGAAGGTGTCGCACCCAACTTGGGCAACAAGTAACAATGGGCCCCGACACATACAAGTGCGTACATGTGTAGAATCTTGTAGTAACGTAACGACAATGGTTTCCAATCCACATAATGTGTGAAATAACTTTTAAAGCAAACCAAGCGGGCTTTTAAGAGCCGGAGTTTTACACGTTAGCTGGAGGGATCCTTCCCACCGTGAAAATAGCTGTTAGCTCTGATGGATGGTGGAAGTTTTTCGGATACCCCGAGCCCTCTAAGTGAATTAGCTACGGTGACGCTCCTCTTCCCCGAGGTATCAGCGAAGTTTAGGTGTGGACGCAGCCTGGTAAGTGCAAACACGTTGCTTGCTTCTCCGCGTTATTTAAACAGTGAACAACTTTGGAAAAAAGGAAATGCGTCTTCATATAACACTGTATGCATTTCGTATAATTAAATTGTTTTATGCTTTATAAAAGAACTTAATTAAATATATACATAAAAAAAAATATAAATGCTAGAAATATAGAAGAAAATTTTTACGAAGTTAAATAATTTTAGAAAATGCTTTTTAATTTAACACATAATTGAATTATATTTAAATAAGTTAGCAAAATGGATTTAGTTGCATATTTAAAATAAACATTAAAACTAATTCAGATAAAAAATCTACAAATAACAAATTATTTTCATTAAAAAAAATCTAAATTAGTAATAGTATAACGTAAGAGTTAATTAGAAATTTTAAAATTATGTGGTTTTTAATTGCCTTACAAGAATACTACGTGAAATAACTCTGCTATTATTAATTAGGCATATTAAGAAAAGAAAGACAGAGGAAAGAGTTTATGCTATGAGTGAATCATATTAAATAAGAACTACTAGAAAGTACTCACAAGAGTGCACTCAAGATTTTTGTATTATAAATTATTTCGTCGAAATATTAAATATAGCATACGAGAAATATGTCTCTTTAAAACATTTCTCCAAAACCAACGAAGCTAAAGACTAATGCTGTGTTGCGATATCTATGTCGGGACGCAAGGTACTTCCACGAAGAAAAAGAATTAGCCTAATATCGGAACGTAAAGTGTTTCCACAAAGCGAAAAATTTAGCGTAATGCCGAGCCGAGAAGCATTCCCGGCAATTGGGGGTTCAAATCTGCCCAATTACGTGATCCTCCCACGCACAATTCCTGGGGAATAAAAGCGTGCCTCAGGCCAGTCCAAGACAGTTCGCTGCACCTATTCGAAAGCCATCGAACCGTGCTTGCTAGGCATAGAATCTTGCCGAATCGTGAGCCACCTCCGACAACTACGTAACCGTGGCCTATGGCCTCCAGAAGGACCAGCACCAACATCGTCCGATCGACACCTCCAAAAAAGTATTATCGCAACTAATGGCGAGCCTACCGCTGAAGAACTCCGGTAGCAGAACCGCTGTCTCCGCTGCCACCGACACCCCAGAAGAGACCCTCCTGAAAAAGCTGTTCGGTGAATCTCCATCCCCCATGAAAACGGCAGCGATATCGCCGACTGAAAAACTTTTGCAGTGCGTCCTGCGAACACTGTTCAGGCCACCACTGGATCGCGACAACCAACCCTTAGCGTTCGCCGACGCCACGGACACGACCCAACTTCCGGTCGGGACCTCAGCACTCTCGTGGCCATAATAAACTCTTGTTGTAAGTAATGTAAAAAAGCGCTTATAAATAAAAACTATATATGAGGAATATTTGTTATACCATCCCTACATCTAAATAAGAGTTTTTGGCTTTCATATAACACACTTAAGTTTGTTCATTTTAACAGATGGCTTTTACTTTTGGCAGTTTGTTTTTTTTAATAAATTGTAAACAGCATAATTACAAAAATAATAATGTAGCAATAAAGTATTTTTTATTACTTTGACAATTAACAGTTGCTGGGACTAAAATTGCTTTCTCCTTAATAACTTTTTATTTATTAGAAAAAATAAGTATACATTCCCGTTCAACATCTATACGTTTTGAGCATCGTTCATTTTTTGGATTTAGCACAACTTGTGGAAGGGAATTTAATTGCAAATCACAAATGGCAGTTAGTTGCAACATATGTGACGGTGTCATTGCGTGTCTCATAAAATAAGATCTTTACACTGCCTTTACTAGATTATAGTTATAAAAAAAGGTGATAGTGAATGAGGAAATATTAATATAGAGGGATAAAGGAGTAGTTTTTTAATTTTTATACCATCATAGATATCTTTTGTAACACCCTGTAGATAGTCTAGTTCTTGTGCTGTTATTGACCTGTCTAGTAAAATAAATATAAAAACTACAACACTAGCTTCAAGTCAGACAAGCCAATATTTGCAGTTGTATATATATAGATACATGTCTAATCATTAACTACCTTTACAGAAAAAATCGTACAATGTGATTCAAAGAATCTTGGAAGCTACTAAAATAAAGTTATATTATTTTGACGATGGCTAATATGTTATAATAAAAATAGAGAAAACGCTGTATTCATGCTAACTTATAATTCATATATAATCCATTTTATACATGCAAGAAAAGCAAATTCTGAAGCATGACTTATTAAAACTCTCAAATACAAAATAAACAACAAAATTTTTTTATGTGGGTACTTTATGTAAATAAGTAAAGAATTATTTTTTATGAAGGAGTTACCTTTAATTTGACTTGTAATTTATCAAATTTTACTAATTAAACGTTATTTAATTTAAACTTAAGTAAAGGTTAACAAATCGCCTTGAACAGAGCCCTACATTAATTTCGATAAACAACAAAGTAATAAACTTCCAGATGTTTAATTATCTACACTATGTAGTACTGCACATAATAAATATTTTACCAAAATTAACATTTATCAGTTAAATATATCTATTAACATACCTCTAAATAGAAATTACTATTAATATCTTGGCATTACAGAGCCTTTTCGCTTTGCCTCCTATAGCTTGATGTGTTGCTTTATAATCTGCTTTAGAAAGACGATAAGTAAATATGATTAGTCAATTATAAAAGAACGAAGAAGTAGCCTAGTGGCGACACTTCAAGTTAACTACGTCTAAGTAATTGGTTGGTTTAATAACTTAATTAAAACTATGGATCTATATCTGTGGGTTATTTTCTGTTCACTCTTCTTACGTCTAGTGTAACGCTAAGAGTTCTAGCTCCTCAGTTAGAATGTCTAGAAAGACTATTTAGTTATTTTTCATTTAGTTTGTGTATTTCATCGTCGACGAAATGATTGCGTAAGTCATCATGTATGATTTTATTGCTGGCGTACAACGTGGCATTAACCATTATTCTTAATATCTGTAGAATTGTATCCTGCAGACGATTTTGATCTTACAAAGTTTAACACAGCACTACAGTTGTGCACCGTAAGTTAAAATAAACTTAATTATACATTTGTAGAGAGAATCTTATCGTTTAACGTGAGTTTGGATTTTCGTTATGTTCGTCAATTAATTTACTGTATCATCTTATTGATTGATTTTCATATTCTTAATGTGAGCTTTTTATGTACATTTGAAATCACGTTTTAAACCCAGGTATTTTATTTTATCTTTCAGGAAGGCAAATGCCCTTTATTGTTATTGGTAACATTTAAACTTCCGAGTTGTGATTGTGACATGCGCAGACTTGTGGTCATAGACGGTGATTTTTCCTTTGCTGAGTCAGGTTGCAAGAAGATTGTGGTTTTAATTAATAGTCCACAAAAGTGCAAATTTTGGTGTTAGCTGTTGTTGAGATATCGGGAGTAAAAATTAGGTAAGAAAATGGTTCTAGCGTACTACTGAGATTTCCAGTGGATGTTTCCAGTTTGTATTTAGTTTGTGTCAGGTAGGATGTCAGTGGGAGTAGAGTAAGCTTCAATTTAAATAGTAGTCTATTATACCACACACGTTCAAGGACTTGTTTTATGTCAAATAAGGTAGCTATGCCTTCATTTCTTCAAAAGCGTTTATAAATTCGCCTATTTTTCTGAGGTGTTTTTAGATTGCTGAGTGAATTTCCCGGAAGCGAAGCACGGTTTTATCCAATTTAACTAATTTTGTTTCAGTTTTTTTGAAAAAGGTTTTCAAATATTTTGAATATAATTGGTGCGTTATTACGAATAATAGTTTAATTTAACTGTGCTATTGTAAGTTGTAGTTAATAGTACAGGGGCTGCTCAAGAATTCCTCAATTTCAGAGCTATCATTATTATTGTTGGTTAAGGACGGACTAATGGTTTTTGATAAATGTTCTGCAAAACTGATTATCTTATCCTAATTCGTCTTACCCCAACTACCATGCCTCTTTCTCAATGTAGGAATGTGGGTGACTGATCTTTTAAAGCTTTAGTGACTTTTTATCAATGATCAATGGCAGTGTTTCTAATGATTTGTAATTTCAACAAGATTCATTTACAGGACGCAACTCTGCTGTTGTGCTAAACACCGTAACATCGAAACCATCTATAAGAGCGTTTCTTAGTCAGATGGATTTAATTCGAGTTCTTCTGACCTTTTTAATGATATTTTCAGATTAATTTGCTGGTTTAAGATTGTTTTGTATTTGCCCCAGTTTGTTTACTTAGTATAAAATGTGATTGTTATGATATGATATATATATATATATATATATATATATATATATATATATATATATATGTATACAGTGAGATTAAAACTGGCGTGTGGTCAGATGATAGGTCTAAGCTGGACTTTGTCTTTAATTGTTTTGCAAGAATGCCTTTCATATTTCCAAAATTTAGTAGATCTGGGATCTTATCCTTATCAGTAGGCTATTAGGTGGATTCTCTGGTTGATATTGCAGTTAGATTATTTGCTTTTAGAACAGCATGAAGTTCTCTACCCTCTGTCCTTGTTAATAGCTGATCCTAATATTAATATTTAGCGTTCCAATTACCCGCAGCGATAAATTTATTTACTAAGGTATTAAAATAATCTTCGTTATACTTTTTCTGTATTTATATTGTGGTCGAAAATAGATTCCTGATATGTTTAAATTTACCGTATGATCTTCTAATGCTACTTGTTACTTGTAGATGTTCCGTATTATAACCATTATATATTATATTCTATTATATTCTAGCACGTGGTTCTTGATGCACTCTCTTATAATAATTGCCGACCCTGTGTCCACCACCATCGGGATGCCTAGTGTTGTATATTTGACGTCTAGAAATACGGATATGACTTTTTTGCAGTAAAGCGTGTCTTTGGTACTAGCAGTATGACTAAATTATTATTTTGTAAAAATTAGTATATAGAAAATTTTCAATAAATTATTGCTGAAATTGCCAATATTGCCATTTGTTATTGTTAAATAAAAAATTGTTTTCTATATTTTGTTGCAGGGTAGAGAGGTAGCTTAAAAAAGGTATTCTAAAGCGTTCTACTGCAAAACTTGAGTGTTCTGCTTCGGACTCTACAACTAGCTCTTTTGCTAAAGATAATAATGGTAATAATGAAAATGATACAAATAAAATTGCTCCGAAAGAAGTTAGGCCAGTTAATGTTTCTACAAGTAATCAACTTAAAGTAGTTACTAAAAACTTAAAAGTATGATAAAAGTTATGTCTTTAGGGTTCATGAATCCTCAGTGTGTTATATGCAGTAAAGTTCTCCCAAATAACTCTATGGGTCCAGCTAAAATGCGTCGTCATTTGGAATATGTTTATGACGAGCTTAAAGAAAAAAAAAGTTGAATTCTTTATTTGATAATGTGACAAACTCTTAAAATTAAAAATGTTTCAGGTTAAAATCACAAAAACGATGAGTGATGAAGCAATTGAGGCTTTTTACTTGATCAGCTATCAGATAGCTCAATTTATTAAATCTCCCATTATCATCATCATCACCCAACCGTCTGCGCCCACTGTTGGACAGAGGTCTTCCCTAATCGTTTCCATTCACTTCGGTTTTGTGCAACTCTAATCCAATTTCTTGCTGTTCTTCTTATATCATAGGTCCATCGGGTAGGGTCTCCCTCTGCTTCATTTGTCTTTGCGTGGTCCCCATTCGATGATTCTCTTTGTTCATCTCGCGTCACTGAGCCTCCCTACATGTCCCGCTGATTTCCATTTCAAGTTGTTGATTCAGTGGATTATGTTACATATGCCGGTGTTTTTACCCATTGTTAGTATTTCAGATATGGTCTCTGAGTTTAATACATAACATGGCACTCTCCATTTTCTCTGAGCTACCCTCATATTTTTTAACTGTCTTTTTTGTTTTCGTAAGTGTTTCTGATCCATAAGTCAGAATAGGGAGAATACATTGGTCGAATATATAATTAAGTTTGTCATTACTTTTTGTTTAATGCTTGTTGATAATTAAGCTTACTTTTTGTGTTGCCAAAGATAATTCATTTATCATCTATTGTGCTTCTTTCAGGTTGTCTGTTATAATAACAATATCGCCAGCGAAACAAAGATCTCCTTGTCTGACACCTCGTTGTAATGGAAAACTGTCATTGTCCTTATGTAATTTTACGTATGTCAATGATTATTTGTATATATTGTGGATTAAACCGGCATATATGTAGTCGATACGAATTTGATTTAGAGCAGCTAATATAGTACTTGTTTCTATCGTATCGAAGCCCTTTTGGAAGTCGATAAACACCAGTACCAGAAGCTTATTATATTCTATTGTCTTTTTTATTAATATTTTTATAGTAAGTAAATGGTCATTTGTTTTGAATCCCGATT
The DNA here is from genome assembly GCA_036346155.1 of Sinelater perroti. Classification (NCBI taxonomy): domain Eukaryota; kingdom Metazoa; phylum Arthropoda; class Insecta; order Coleoptera; family Elateridae; genus Sinelater; species Sinelater perroti. Next base: position 5,240,990 of record JARFIY010000001.1, on the reverse strand, counting down.
GGAATCCCGCTTGTTCAGTGGGTTGGTAGAAGACAAGCTTTTTTTTTGATATAATAGCTTACTATTTTTGTGAATAGCTTGTATAGATGAGAGAGCAAGCTTATGAGCCTGTAGTTTTCGACATTTGCCAGATTGCCCTTTTTGTGAATTAATATCATCATAACAGTGTCCCATTTCTTTGGTATGTTATTTTGTCTTAGGCAGAGGTTAAAGATGTCTTTTGTTTCTTCTAGTAGAATGTCTTCACCTATCTTTATTCTTTTAATAGCTATTTCATCTTCTCCAGTACTCTTGTTGTCTTTCATTTTATTTATTGCTTATTGTATTGCCTTTATTTTTATGTCAGACATGTCTTTAGATCCCTGATAGATTCTCCACTTGTCTTTCCGATTTTTTTGGGTTCATACTTTATTTGTTGTATACTTCTATAAAGTTCTTAGTAGAATTTTTTCACTATTAATAATAGCTTCTCTCTGTTAGTTGTTACTTTACCTGTGCTTTTTTTAAGTGTTATAGTTTTATGTCTCTCATTTGTAAGCTTTTTTTCATGTTCTTGTTCTCTTCTATTATTTGTTTGATATTCTCGTTATTATGTTTTCTTATATCTTTCCTAATACCTTTTAATATATCTTTATTCAAGTGCCTTAAGTTTAGAGCACCCACATTGTTTTATGTTTTCATTTCCCTCCTCTGTTGCATTAACTTTTTTGTATCTTGATTTAGTTTGTTTTTTAGGACTCTTGGGATTTCCGTAGTTGCTTGGTTATTCTGTTGTTAGTTTGTTTGATATCTCTTTTTTGTGATGGAAATTATGTTAGCATCCGTTCGATTGTGTCTTTAAATTTCTCTTGGCTTTCTGGGGCCTACCACTTCTTTTCAGTTTTTTCTCTATTTTATATATTTCATTTCCTAGATTTATTTTAATCGTAGCCTTTACCATTCCATGGTCACTTTTTACAGAGATTTGATTCAGTACTGTTACGTCTTGAACAATAGATTTTTGTCTGTTATGATGTAGTATATTTCATTTTTTGAGACTGCATTCGGGCTTGCCCACGTCCATATTCTTGCGGGTTTCTTGTAGAAGAAACTATTTATTTGAAAAAAGTTGTTTTCTACTAAAAAGTAGACTAGGTTTTCCCTCGTTGGCTCCTTGCACCGCTTCCAAAGTTTTCCAGTGAAGTCTTGGCATTATCTGTTTTAATACCAGTTTTTGCGTTGAAGTCGCCACACAGGATTGTCAAATGAGTCGGCGCTTCTTCTAGGACTATCGTAATTTCATCGAAGAATACGTCTACGTCGTCAGTGTGGTCTCCGTTGTTGACGCGTAAACCTATATAATTTTTATATTATATTTTGATTTTAGTCTAAGAATTAAATATGTGATTGGCGATGATAATATCAACATGCTTTTTGTTGATCAGGAATTCGACTTCGCCAGTGGCTGTATTTGATTCGACGCAGTGGTATAGTACGTGCTTCGAATTTGGTATCGCCAATTCTTCTCCTTTTCGCCTTACCTTAGTCAGAGAATATCCCATTCGATAAGTAATAACTCTTCTTCTATCTCAAGAATTTTGTTGTTCAGATGTTGAATGTGGTGATTTTTATTATTTTAGTTATTCTACGTTGTGGTTTCCATTTCGTCAGATTTTTGTCGTTACCTTGAAATATTTGGTACAGAATGAATACTTAGTGTGATATTCTAGATTACACATCTTACCTGGGGGTTTTTGTTTGAAGACCTGATATTATTTGGTATCTAGGGGGTAACTGGCAATAAAACGCTACGTTTGCCGGACGGGTTGGCGAGTAAATAATAAACCGCTCGTCACAAGGGGAACAGTTGCTGTTTGCAGCCGCCTAATCTGGGAAAAAGTTGCTTTCGCTTGTTGGTCTGCTGGAGGTATTTTATTTTCCTCCTACCTGGTATATTTACCGGGCATTCCCTGATCTGCCACCTGAGGACGCGTCCTGTAGGGGCTACAGGCTTCCCCAAGGAGATGGTAAAATGTATGCCAGATGAAAAATTGGCAAACGAAATAGTTAAGATCCCACTTTAAAATGACACGGTAGCTCAGCGCATCAGAGATCTAAAAACAAATGAACTTATTGTCTGCAAATTTTTATTACAAATGGATGAACCTAGCGAATGTCACCGTTAGGTAGCAGCGCAAAAACGCATTATTAAAGAATCTTCTTTTATGCAAATCTCTACCAACACGTACTACTGGAGTGGAAATGTATAGTTTTTAAAATTTTTTAATAGAATAAAATACCATGGGACAACTGCATTGATATCTGTTCTGGTGAAGCAAAAGCCATGAGTCGCATAATTAAAGAGGCTTATTAAAAATATTGCCAAAAACTGTACGAGTAGCTACTGCATCATCCATAGGCAGGCACTAGCTGCAAAAAAATTTTCCCCCAGTTATATTATTGCTCTTGATGAGATCATCCAAGTCATTAACTTCATGGAATTTTGATTACCAAATAATCGTTTCATCAAAATACTATGTGAGGACATGGGAAGTGTACATATTTCTCATCCTTTACATGCAGAAGTCGGATGATTATCTTGAGGAAAGATACTAATCTGTATTTTTGAGCGAGGGACAAGGAGCATGCTTTCTTTAAAACACAATTTCTAATTAAAGGTCGATTATTTGAAAAAATTGGCTGCTTAAAATTTCCAATTTGAGCAACGTTTTTACAAAGATCGATGAACTTAATTTAACCCTTTATGGCAAACAAGTAAATATATTTACTGTTTACGAAAAAATTCTTCCTTTCAAGAAAAACATTTTCGAACAATCTGTGTACTTTACAACGACTGTAGTTGCTTGCTAACAATAAATGGCTTTTTTGGAAGAAGAAAACAAATTAAAATAGGACAGACATTTATTAACGAAATTATTCAGCATCTTAAAGGTTTGAGTGAAACATTTATTCGGTATTTTCTAAATAAACAGCAGATTAAATATCGAAGTGAATTGTGGATTAATAACCCATTTATTATGATTGCACAACATTCGACCACGTCAGTAAAAGAATATTGAACTGACATCTGTTTATCGTGGCCAGAAAAATTTAAATTAATGCTGTTAGGGGAATTCTGGTGCAGTTTAAACGATGAATATTCTCAATATATGTTCTCAGCTTGTGTAGAAAAAATAAATACCGCAACAAATTTGATGAAGAATCTGACATTTTCATCTTTCATCCATAAATCCAATTTCCAATTATTTCCCTATAATTGTCGCAGATTTTTAAATCTTCTTTTTTGGGTGTTGGTAGTATAATTCTTATTTTCTATTCTTCCGGCAATGTCTCCTCCTAAACTTCACTTATTACTTCGCATATCTTTTCTCTCAGTTTTTTCCCCTACATATTAACATTTCAATGCATATATTATCTTTTCCTGTGGCTTTATAATTTTTTAGTTTGCTTATTATTTCTTCTATTTTTTATGTGCCGTTTTCTTTCTTTGCCTTCTTCATTTTCGTCTTGTATTTCTTCATTATATTCTTGCTTCGTCTAATAAATTCTTTTCCCAGGTACCACTCATCTCATTAAAATTAAAATTTAAAAGTTTTGTATGAATAATTTACTTTACGTAATTTTAAGAAATTTTGGATTAATGTTGAAAACACTTTTTCAAGCAAATAAATATTATTTGACATAATTGTTATCGAATCACACTATTGAAGTAAGCCAGGGGTTCCACGATAAAAGTAGACGTTAAAAAGGGTTCCATTTATCAAAAAGATTAAGAAACACTAATCTACAGATACTATAAGGTATTCTAAAAATAATGTAGTGTCACGTGGTACATCAGCAATAAAACCGTACATGAAGTCTCAGACATTCATTTCGTCGACGATGAAATCACAAGCTAAACAGAAGATACCTAAACAGTTTCTCTGGGCATCCTAATTGAGAAGAATAATGGTTAATGCCACGTTGCACGCCAGCAATAAAATCATACATGATGACTTACGCAATCATTTCGTCGACGATGAAATACACAAACTAAATGAAAAATAACTAAATAGTCTTTCTAGACATTCTAACTGAGGAGCTAGTACTCTTAGCGTTACACTAGAGTAAGAAGAGTAACAGAAAATGTCCCACAGATATAGATCCATAGTTTTAATTAAGTTATTAAACCAACCAATTACTTAGACGTAGTTAACTTGAAGTGTAGCCACTAGGCTACTTCTCCGTTCTTTTATAATTGACTAATCATATTTACTTATCGTCTTTCTAAAGCAGATTGTAAATATCGAGTATATAATAAAAAAAAGTTTATAATTGTGTGAGAATATTATTTACACATATTAAAGTAAATGCTAATACAATTGTTATTGCTACAGTACGAAGGTACTTATTATATTATGACATTTTATCATTTGTAGTACTACAATATAGTGCATTATTTGTGCGAACATTAATAAGAATTTAATATAGATATTTGGAATTGCCCCAAAAGTTTCTTTGTTTGCGCGTAAAGATTTTAAATATTTTTTATATTACGTTTAATTTACTTTAAATTTTAATTTAAATCTAAGTTTAAACACCCGATCTCTTATAAATTTCATTATAAAACAAACAGCCAAAAACAGGAACCTAACAATATTATTATAATTGTTATTACATCTAACAGATAATATTGATACCAAGGCAGTTCTGCTCCTACACTTTTTAAATGGGGAGCGCCGTTGTGTCTAATCACATACTCTACCCAATAGATAGCTGTATCAAGCGGCGTAAGCGGACGATCCTTAAAGAGCTGCGACATTCTTTTCACATTATCGTTGTACCTAAATCATGACTGGATAAGGAAAGTGTCTACAATGTGTGACAAACTCACTTCTTTCCCAAAAGCCTCTTTATAGAGTTTAAAATATTCTCCTTCGTTATGTCATTATAATCTAACATAATTGCAAGACCCAAGGCCTCTGATGTCTTCAGGTTAAGCGTTTGATCGGCAAAGAACGGAATTCCTAATCGAGGGACACCGCAGTATATGGACTCTTGAGTACCCATAAGACCTCCGTGGGATATAAACAGCTTTACGTTTGGGTGACCTGTAAGTTGAAAGATTAGATACGTTGCGTAAAAAATTATTTAAAGCTACTTACATAAAATATCATTTTGGGGCATCCACGGCTCAAAATAAATATTTGAGGGTATATCCAGTTCTCTTGGCATATTTTCTTTAGTCGCTTTCCACAGAACTCTGTAGGGCAATTCCTTGAATACTTCGAAAAATACTTTTAATTTGGAAGTAGGTAACGTTTCTGTCAATACCATTGATCCCATGCTCAAGTAAATAACACCTTCATATTCCGCTGGTACATTTAATATGTTTTCGAAGTGCTGAAAAGAACCATAAGCGCATTTGTTATTATTGGAGCATAATAAGATGAGATACCTTTGAGAGGGGTTGTGGTGGCATAACATGCAATCCTCCAACTTCTATAAAATTTGGAACAGCCGGACGTGCAAAATTTATACTGAAATGGCTATTTACCATAATCATGCTAACATTATAGATCAACTGTTGAAGATCTGGCAAATTATTACCAAAAAATTTACGAGCAATTTTATTTGAGGGCACAACAGATCCAAAGTGGTACCTTAAAATCCAGAAAAATAATAAATAATATTACACGATATATATATATCTGTACGTTGGGCATACTTTAGTTTTGCATATATAAGAATTATAGTGTTTTCTAGTCTTTCCAATAAGCTCATTCGAGACAGAAATGAAACAAAGTAATTAGGAATATATGCTGGGTTATCTGGATTTCCAATCCTCTCTGTACCCCAAGGCACATCGGTGCTGCTGATTACACCGATTACAGGTGCCTTAAAGCGATGTGCAAATCCTAACACACAATCAGTGCCGTAAATTTCTGCTATCACTAAATCGTACTTTGTGTTAGTTTTATTCAAGTTTCTTGCTACTTCTGAACTTAGGACAGCGTTACACACATCTGTTCCCATTTTGGATACGATAAAATCTAATACGCTAAAATAGCCACTCATAACATCACGGGAAAATGAAACAGAAATATTGTTTGCAAGTATAGGAATTGTTCCGCGAACACTCATATCATTGTATCTAAATAATTAAATGTATTAATAGTATGTCACCAAAGTAGTACTTACTTGTACCTTGGAGGAGGGTCCTGTAACGGAAAGTGACTTAGCACGTCAATGTCATGGCCCTTTTCAGCGAGTCCCCTCATCAGCCTCTCAAACATTACATAATGGCTTTTGGTTTGTGACGGAAATAAACCCAAGATACGATAATTTTCACTCACGTGTAATACTATAGCGAATAAGAAACAATAAGGTAATAGTTTCTTCATTTCCATCATTTTAATGATGGCGACGTTTTTGACGAGCGACTGAAGTGTGTATATGAAAGTCTGGTTCGATCAGTAACTTTTATTTGCACTCATATGATATCAAAATGAAACGGAGTAGGAGGAGGGAACAGTATAAAAATACCAAAAAATATGAGCTCGGTATTACTGGTACTTATAAAATACGTAATTGTTTTGAATTATAATGTGCTAATTTAAAGTTCTAGAATCTTTTAGTAAAAGATAACAAATAAAGTGTTTTTGTTTAAAAGTAGTATTAGTGAAAAATTAATGCTTTCAGTCTTGCTGCTTACGTAACACAAAATAATGCAACCTAAACCATGATAATCATTTCTTAATGTATAGTATAATAAATTAATACGCTAAATTGCTTTGCTTCTTTGCTTACGCACCGAAACCGAGCGGTTTCGAGTCCCGCATCCCCTATTTTATTTATTATTAAACTTAGTTATAAGAAAGTTGAAAAGTCTGTATTAAGACGGCAATATAAAGGCACGCGTTTTTCATATATAAGATGTACTTATTATCCGCGAAGGACAGATTGTATGTAATCTGAGAGATAAACGTACTACAAAACCGAAAATATCCCGTAATGGAATGTGACAGCACATCAACCTGATAACGAGTCCACTCGTCAGTCTCTCATACATTATCATATGAAATTTGCTTTGTAACGGAAATAAACCCAAGATACGACAATGTTCACTCATGTGCAATACTACAGTGAATAAGAAACTAAAAGGTAATAGTTTCTTCATTTCCGTCATTTTATTGATGCAGACATTTTTCGCGAGCGATTAAAGTATGTATGTGCAAGTCTGGTTCGGACTAGTACGGACACATACAAAAAAAAAGTAAATAAAGCAATGATAAAGAAAATCATGAAATGAAACCCACCCAACAAACGACTTAAAAAATATGAGGATAACTGGAGTGAAAAAACAGATTCAAATCCGAAATAAATGAAAGAAAATCACAGAAAAGAATATAATATCTAATCATATAATTGTCTTATCTCCCTAAATTTATAATTATATCTCCTCCTAGACGCTTCAACCGATTTACTTGAAATTTGCAATCCACATTCACATACTATATTTGCTAATTCAGCGAAAAAATCAGCCTTCTACTTTAACCGTTTGAATTATTTAAATATTTTGATTATTGTCGCAGAAACATGTGGAATGTTCTACACGACTGCCTGGCGTCTAGATCAGGCTTCGTCGACGAAGCCTGCGGGGTCCAAGCTGTTTTAGAATAAAAACAAACATTCTGTTACTGTTGTCAACATTAATCTAGAGAAAATTTAAAATTACTGCAAATGACGTAAAACGTAAAATTACGGGAGTGCATTATGAACGAGCGCATAAAATTTGCATTAATTCAACTTTACGTATTACGTATTTCCCATGGGCGGCTTATGCTTACGTCCACCATGAATGGGCGTTAAATTGTTCCATGTTTCTGATCCAGAGAAAAAGCCGGTCTAATTAAAATTTATTCGTTCGCACCTTGCAAAAATTTGAGGAAGGCGGGTGAAAAATTGTCAGTCTAGGACGCCAAAAATATCTTTTGGCGGGCAACTCTAGTATCTTATAATATGTCAATTATAAAAGAACGGAGAAGTAGCCTAGTGGCTACACTTACAAGTTAACTACGTCTAATTAATTGGTTAGATCAGTAACTGAAAGCTATGGATCTATACCTGTGGATCATTTTCTGTTTGGTCTTCTTCTTACTTCTAGTGGAACGCTAAGAATACTAGCTCCTCAGTTAGGATGGTCTAGAAAGACTATTTAGTTTTTATTGTCGACGAAACGAATGCCTGAGTCATTATATATGGTTTTATTGCTGGCATGCCTCGTGGCATTAACCATTATTCTTAACATCTGCCTTTGTATCCTGCAAATAATTTGTATGTTACAATGTTTATCACAGCACCAAAGTTGTGCACCGTAAGCTAAATACCAAGGGAATACATTTTCTGCTAAAACGGCGCTAAAAGCTGGGTAACAGCCTATAAGATGTTACTTTTCTCAACTCTGCCATGATTATATACGTGCAAATATTTTTTATTATCCTGTACTGTTTCTAGGAATTAATTAAAAATTATTATAAAGTTATATACACACGTTTTCTCAAGGAAGATAACGGCTCAACTAAGGAGGCGAATCAAATATAAACCGCAGTGTTTTTTTTTTATCTCCTGAGAGGTAAACTAAAAGAGACGCGGTATCTAACCATTGTATTTATTTAGTCAGTACTGTTAATTTTGCAATGCATTTTTATAAAAATTCTCAGGTCAGAGAGCGTAAAACTGCCCAAACTTTGAGAAGACAGGACAGTTCGAAGACAGCAACTTTAAGAAGATTCAAATATACGCAAGGCATAAATAATTATTGGAAAGACGTATCTACCTAAATACCTTTTTCTATCTGCGTCTTTCTTTTTATTCCACTAAAAATTGTTTTACTTTGATTATGTTGTTTGAAAGGAGAAATCCAATACATCAACGTCTTTTCTACTAATGGATTTCCCTTTATCTAAAACCAAACTAGTTAATATGCAATGTATAGATTAGTTTAGTTTTATTGGATTATAACTTATTGTAAAAATTATTTACCCAATTAAAAGTATACTGCAGAATCTTACTGGTAAACATACTAACTAAATCCAAATGAAAGCTTCATTAAACATTCGTTAATAATAGGTGTATAAATAAGTTCTCAACTTTAGATTTCACAGGACGCAAATCACCGTTTACAAGTAACGTATTAGTCCGCCCTCTTGCGGTTTTAAAGCAATGACATTTGGTCTTTCGAAACATCATGTGATTTGGCGTTTGATGCACATAACTTCAATAATCAGCTGTGTTCAGGATGGCAATCACAAAAGAGCATGTTCGATTTTCTATCCACTTCGCGTTTCATCTTAAGAAAAACGCTGCTGAAGCCACGGATATGATTTGTGCTGCATATGGTGAGAATTCTGTAAGTCATGCAACGTGCAAAAAGTGGTAACAAAGATTTCGCGGGGGAGAGTTTAACCTTGAAGATCAACCACGCGCTGGACGACCTCAAACATTTGACACGGATGAGCTATAGACGCGTTAGTCTGGGAACAGCATCACTTGGCTGATACGCAATTCAAGAAAGAAGAAGAAGTCCGAAAATGCATCGGTAACTTTATCATCTCGAAGCCGGTGAGCTTCTATCACCAGGGAATTCGCAAGCTACCCGCAAGATGACAAAAGGTCATCGATGCCAACGGAGAATACTTTGATACTAAAAGCTTTTTTTGTTTGTTTTTAAATAAAACTTTAATTTTGCAGAAAAAAGCTGAAAACTTATTTATACACCTATTAATTTAAATTATGACGGAAAATAAATACCCAGTGTTAAATCAAAGCTGTAAATGTTTTGTTTAGAAAATTCACACTAACCTCCGCAATAAAAATTGTCTGTGATTTCACTGTAGCCCAGCTACTCGCAGAACCTTTTCATATTCAAGTATACGGGATTCTTTTGTATTTTTAAAACTGTGGAATTTCCCTGTATTTCTAGATTTCTGGGATTCCCAATCGGTAGCAATGAGCCAGAATTCCGGGCGATTTTAGAGCGCGGCTGCTGTAAAATACTAAAAATTGTCCCAACAGCTCCATTACAACGCACAATATGGCATTCACATTTGCATTGACTATCCAGATTAGTAAGTGGAAACGAAAGTTAGTTGTTAATTTTTATTGCTTTTTTAAGTTACTTTCTTAAGTGTTATAAAATAAGATACGTAAGCTTCGCGTAACCCTTTAGTGATCTCTACTGAACTTCGTTTAAGAAACGCTCTTATAGTTGGCTTTGATGCTACGAGGTTTAGCACAACACCAGAGTTGTGTCCTATAAATGAATTTTGTTGAAATTACAAATTATTAGAAACACTGCCATTGAACCATTCATAAAAATATTATGAAGAGAAGACCAAACAATATGAGAAGTCACTCAAGTCTTAAAAGATCAGTCGCCCACATTTCTACATTGAAAAAGAGGCATGGTAGTTGGAGTAAGATGAATTAGGATAAGATAACTAGTTTTGCAGAACATTTATCAAAAGCCATTAGTCCGTCCCTAACTAACGATAATGATGATAGCTCTGAAATTGAGGAATTCTTGGGCAGTCCCTGTAATATTAACAACAATCAACAACATCACAGTTAAATTAAACTATTATTCGGTAACTTAGAAATTCGCTCAAATGATAATAATATACAAAACCCCTAACAGCCACCAAATAACGTACCATCCTATTGACCTATCAGCTTACTTCCAACTATATTCAAAATATTTGAAAATCTTTTTCAAAAAACTCTTACAAAATTAGTTAACTTTGATAAAATGGTGCTATATAATCAGTTTGGCTTCAGGAAAATTCACTCAGCAACCCAAAATAACCTTAGAAAAATAGGCGAATTTCTAAAGATTTTTGAAGAAGTGAAGTCATAGCTGCATTACTAAACAAGTTTTTTAACGTGTGTGGCATAATATACAACTATTTAAATTGAAGCTTACTCTACCCGCATTTTAGTGTCTCCCACTGACATCCTACCTGACTGACAAACTAAATACAAACTGGAAACTTCCACCTACTACCTTTTAAAATACCATTAGTACGCTAAGTTTTACTGCCGCTATCTCAGCAACAGCTAACACAAGAATTTCCACCTCTGTGGACTATGTCACATTAATTGCAAGTAATTAAAACCACAATCTTCTTGTAACCTGACCCACCAAAGAAAAAATTACCGCTTATGACCAATGCATGTTACATTTACAATTCGAAAGTTTAAATATCCCCAATAACAATAAAGGTCATTTGTCTTCATGTGAAAGAAGAAATAAAATACCTAAGTTTAAAACTTGATTTTAAATTTACATATAAAGTTCATATTAAGAATAAGAAAATTAATCAACCTAAAGATACGGTAAATTAATTAGCCAATATGATGAAAATCCAAACTTACCTTAGACAATAAGATTCACTCTACAAATGTATATTTAAGTTTATTTTAACTTACGGTGCACAACTTTGGTGCTGTGATAAACATTGTAACATACAAATTATTTGCCGGATACAAAGGCAGATGTTAAGAATAATGGTTAATGCCACGAGGCATGCCAGCAATAAAACCATATATAATGACTCAGGCATTCGTTTCGTCGACAATAAAAACTAAATAGTCTTTCTAGACCATCCTAACTGAGGAGCTAGTATTCTTAGCGTTCCACTAGAAGTAAGAAGAAGACCAAACAGAAAATGATCCACAGGTATAAATCCATAGCTTTCAGTTACTGATCTAACCAATTAATTAGACGTAGTTAACTTGTAAGTGTAGCCACTAGGCTACTTCTCCGTTCTTTTATAATTGACATATTATAAGATACTAGGAGTTGCCCGCCAAAAGATATTTTTGGCGTCCTAGACTGACAATTTTTCACCCGCCTTCCCTCAAATTTTTGCAAGGTGCGAACGAATAAATTTTTAATTAGACCGGCTTTTTCTCTGGATCAGAAACATGGAACAATTTAACGCCCATTCATGGTGGACGTAAGCATAAGCCGCCCATGGGAAATACGTAATACGTAAAGTTGAATTAATGCAAATTTTATGCGCTCGTTCATAATGCACTCCCGTAATTTTTACGTTTTACGTCATTTGCAGTAATTTTTAATTTTTCTCTAGATTAATGTTGGCAACAGTAACAGAATGTTTGTTTTTATTCTAAAACAGCTTGGACCCCGCAGGCTTCGTCGACGAAGCCTGATCTAGACGCCAGGCAGTCGTGTAGAACATTCCACATGTTTCTGCGACAATAATCAAAATATTTAAATAATTCAAAAACGGTTAAAGCTAGAAGGCTGATTTTTTCGCTGAATTAGCAAATATAGTTGTGAATGTGGTATGCAAATTTCAAGTAAATCGGTTGAAGCGTCTAGGAGGAGATATAATTATAAATTTAGGGAGATAAGACAATTATATGATTAGATATTATATTCTTTTCTGTGATTTTCTTTCATTTATTTCGGATTTGAATCTGTTTTTTCACTCCAGTTATCCTCATATTTTTTAAGTCGTTTGTTGGGTGGGTTTCATTTCATGATTTTCTTTATCATTGCTTCATTTACTTTTTTTTTGTATGTGTCCGTACTAGTCCGAACCAGACTTGCACATACATACTTTAATCGCTCGCGAAAAATGTCTGCATCAATAAAATGACGGAAATGAAGAAACTATTACCTTTTAGTTTCTTATTCACTGTAGTATTGCACATGAGTGAACATTGTCGTATCTTGGGTTTATTTCCGTTACAAAGCAAATTTCATATGATAATGTATGAGAGACTGACGAGTGGACTCGTTATCAGGTTGATGTGCTGTCACATTCCATTACGGGATATTTTCGGTTTTGTAGTATGTTTATCTCTCAGATTACATACAATCTGTCCTTCGCGGATAATAAGTACATCTTATATATGAAAAACGCGTGCCTTTATATTGCCGTCTTAATACAGACTTTTCAACTTTCTTATAACTAAACTTAATAATAAATAAAATAGGGGATGCGGGACTCGAAACCGCTCGGTTTCGGTGCGTAAGCAAAGAAGCAAACAATTTAGCGTATTAATTTATTATACTATACATTAAGAAATGATTATCATGGTTTAGGTTGCATTATTTTGTGTTACGTAAGCAGCAAGACTGAAAGCATTAATTTTTCACTAATACTACTTTTAAACAAAAACACTTTATTTGTTATCTTTTACTAAAAGATTCTAGAACTTTAAATTAGCACATTATAATTCAAAACAATTACGTATTTTATAAGTACCAGTAATACCGAGCTCATATTTTTTGGTATTTTTATACTGTTCCCTCCTCCTACTCCGTTTCATTTTGATATCATATGAGTGCAAATAAAAGTTACTGATCGAACCAGACTTTCACATACACACTTCAGCCGCTCGTGAAAAACGTCGCCATCATTAAAATGATGGAAATGAAGAAACTATTACCTTATTGTTTCTTATTCGCTATAGTATTAGACGTGAGTGAAAATTATCGTATCTTGGGTTTATTTCCGTCACAAACCAAAAGCCATTATGTAATGTTTGAGAGGCTGATGAGGGGACTCGCTGAAAAGGGCCATGACATTGACGTGCTAAGTCACTTTCCGTTACAGGACCCTCCTCCAAGGTACAAGTAAGTACTACTTTGGTGACATACTATTAATACATTTAATTATTTAGATACAATGATATGAGTGTTCGCGGAACAATTCCTATACTTGCAAACAATATTTCTGTTTCATTTTCCCGTGATGTTATGAGTGGCTATTTTAGGTATTAGATTTTATCGTATCCAAAATGGGAACAGATGTGTGTAACGCTGTCCTAAGTTCAGAAGTAGCAAGAAACTTGAATAAAACTAACACAAAGTACGATTTAGTGATAGCAGAAATTTACGGCACTGATTGTGTGTTAGGATTTGCACATCGCTTTAAGGCACCTGTAATCGGTGTAATCAGCAGCACCGATGTGCCTTGGGGTACAGAGAGGATTGGAAATCCAGATAACCCAGCATATATTCCTAATTACTTTGTTTCATTTCTGTCTCGAATGAGCTTATTGGAAAGACTAGAAAACACTATAATTCTTATATATGCAAAACTAAAGTATGCCCAACATACAGATATATATATCGTGTAATATTTATTTTTCTGGATTTTAAGGTACCACTTTGGATCTGTTGTGCCTTCAAATAAAATTGCTCGTAAATTTTTTGGTAATAATTTGCCAGATCTTCAACAGTTGATCTATAATGTTAGCATGATTATGGTAAATAGCCATTTCAGTATAAATTTTGCACGTCCGGCTGTTCCAAATTTTATAGAAGTTGGAGGATTGCATGTTATGCCACCACAACCCCTCTCAAAGGTATCTCATCTTATTATGCTCCAATAATAACAAATGCGCTTATGGTTCTTTTCAGCACTTCGAAAACATATTAAATGTACCAGCGGAATATGAAGGTGTTATTTACTTGAGCATGGGATCAATGGTATTGACAGAAACGTTACCTACTTCCAAATTAAAAGTATTTTTCGAAGTATTCAAGGAATTGCCCTACAGAGTTCTATGGAAAGCGACTAAAGAAAATATGCCAAGAGAACTGGATATACCCTCAAATATTTATTTTGAGCCGTGGATGCCCCAAAATGATATTTTATGTAAGTAGCTTTAAATAATTTTTTACGCAACGTATCTAATCTTTCAACTTACAGGTCACCCAAACGTAAAGCTGTTTATATCCCACGGAGGTCTTATGGGTACTCAAGAGTCCATATACTGCGGTGTCCCTCGATTAGGAATTCCGTTCTTTGCCGATCAAACGCTTAACCTGAAGACATCAGAGGCCTTGGGTCTTGCAATTATGTTAGATTATAATGACATAACGAAGGAGAATATTTTAAACTCTATAAAGAGGCTTTTGGGAAAGAAGTGAGTTTGTCACACATTGTAGACACTTTCCTTATCCAGTCATGATTTAGGTACAACGATAATGTGAAAAGAATGTCGCAGCTCTTTAAGGATCGTCCGCTTACGCCGCTTGATACAGCTATCTATTGGGTAGAGTATGTGATTAGACACAACGGCGCTCCCCATTTAAAAAGTGTAGGAGCAGAACTGCCTTGGTATCAATATTATCTGTTAGATGTAATAACAATTATAATAATATTGTTAGGTTCCCTGTTTTTGGCTGTTTGTTTTATAATGAAATTTATAAGAGATCGGGTGTTTAAACTTAGATTTAAATTAAAATTTAAAGTAAATTAAACGTAATATAAAAAAATATTTAAAAATCTTTACGCGCAAACAAAGAAACTTTTGGGGCAATTCCAAATATCTATATTAAATTCTTATTAATGTTCGCACAAATAATGCACTATATTGTAGTACTACAAATGATAAAATGTCATAATATAATAAGTACCTTCGTACTGTAGCAATAACAATTGTATTAGCATTTACTTTAATATGTGTAAATAATATTCTCACACAATTATAAACTTTTTTTTATTATATACTCGATATTTACAATCTGCTTTAGAAAGACGATAAGTAAATATGATTAGTCAATTATAAAAGAACGGAGAAGTAGCCTAGTGGCGACACTTCAAGTTAACTACGTCTAAGTAATTGGTTGGTTTAATAACTTAATTAAAACTATGGATCTATATCTGTGGGTTATTTTCTGTTCACTCTTCTTACGTCTAGTGTAACGCTAAGAGTTCTAGCTCCTCAGTTAGAATGTCTAGAAAGACTATTTAGTTATTTTTCATTTAGTTTGTGTATTTCATCGTCGACGAAATGATTGCGTAAGTCATCATGTATGATTTTATTGCTGGCGTGCAACGTGGCATTAACCATTATTCTTCTCAATTAGGATGCCCAGAGAAACTGTTTAGGTATCTTCTGTTTAGCTTGTGGATTTCATCGTCGACGAAATGAATGTCTGAGACTTCATGTACGGTTTTATTGCTGATGTACCACGTGACACTACACATTATTTTTAGAATACCTTATAGTATCTGTAGATTAGTGTTTCTTAATCTTTTTGATAAATGGAACCCTTTTTAACGTCTACTTTTATCGTGGAACCCCTGGCTTACTTCAATAGTGTGATTCGATAACAATTATGTCAAATAATATTTATTTGCTTGAAAAAGTGTTTTCAACATTAATCCAAAGTTTCTTAAAATTACGTAAAGTAAATTATTCATACAAAACTTTTAAATTTTAATTTTAATGAGATGAGTGGTACCTGGGAAAAGAATTTATTAGACGAAGCAAGAATATAATGAAGAAATACAAGACGAAAATGAAGAAGGCAAAGAAAGAAAACGGCACATAAAAAATAGAAGAAATAATAAGCAAACTAAAAAATTAGAAAGCCACAGGAAAAGATAATATATGCATTGAAATGTTAATATGTAGGGGGAAAAACTGAGAGAAAAGATATGCGAAGTAATAAGTGAAGTTTAGGAGAAGACATTGCCGGAAGAATAGAAAATAAGAATTATACTACCAACACCCAAAAAAGGAGATTTAAAAATCTGCGACAATTATAGGGAAATAATTGGAAATTGGATTTATGGATGAAAGATGAAAATGTCAGATTCTTCATCAAATTTGTTGCGGTATTTATTTTTTCTACACAAGCTGAGAACATATATTGAGAATATTCATCGTTTAAACTGCACCAGAATTCCCCTAACAGCATTAATTTAAATTTTTCTGGCCACGATAAACAGATGTCAGTTCAATATTCTTTTACTGACGTGGTCGAATGTTGTGCAATCATAATAAATGGGTTATTAATCCACAATTCACTTCGATATTTAATCTGCTGTTTATTTAGAAAATACCGAATAAATGTTTCACTCAAACCTTTAAGATGCTGAATAATTTCGTTAATAAATGTCTGTCCTATTTTAATTTGTTTTCTTCTTCCAAAAAAGCCATTTATTGTTAGCAAGCAACTACAGTCGTTGTAAAGTACACAGATTGTTCGAAAATGTTTTTCTTGAAAGGAAGAATTTTTTCGTAAACAGTAAATATATTTACTTGTTTGCCATAAAGGGTTAAATTAAGTTCATCGATCTTTGTAAAAAACGTTGCTCAAATTGGAAATTTTAAGCAGCCAATTTTTTTTCAAATAATCGACCTTTTAATTAGAAATTGTGTTTTAAAGAGAAAGCATGCTCCTTGTCCCCTCGCTCAAAAATACAGATTAGTATCTTTCCTCAAGATAATCATCCGACTTCTGCATGTAAAGGATGAGAAATATGTACACTTCCCATGTCCTCACATAGTATTTTGATGAAACGATTATTTGGTAATCAAAATTCCATGAAGTTAATGACTCGGATGATCTCATCAAGAGCAATAATATAACTGGGGGAAAAGTTTTTTGCAGCTAGTGCCTGCCTATGGATGATGCAGTAGCTACTCGTACAGTTTTTGGCAATATTTTTAATAAGCCTCTTTAATTATGCGACTCTTGGCTTTTGCTTCACCAGAACAGATATCAATGCAGTTGTCCCATGGTATTTTATTCTCTTAAAAAATTTTTAAAAACTACACATTTCCACTCCAGTAGTACGTGTTGGTAGAGATTTGCATAAAAGAAGATTCTTTAATAATGCGTTTTTGCGCTGCTACCTAACGGCGACATTCGCTAGGTTCATCCATTTGTAATAAAAATTTGCAGACAATAAGTTCATTTGTTTTTAGATCTCTGATGCGCTGAGCTACCGTGTCATTTTAAAGTGGGATCTTAACTATTTCGTTTGCCAATTTTTCATCTGGCATACATTTTACCATCTCCTTGGGGAAGCCTGTAGCCCCTACAGGACGCGTCCTCAGGTGGCAGATTTGGGAATGCCCGGTAAATATACCAGGTAGGAGGAAAATAAAATACCTCCAGCAGACCAACAAGCGAAAGCAACTTTTTCCCAGATTAGGCGGCTGCAAACAGCAACTGTTCCCCTTGTGACGAGCGGTTTATTATTTACTCGCCAACCCGTCCGGCAAACGTAGCGTTTTATTGCCAGTTACCCCCTAGATACCAAATAATATCAGGTCTTCAAACAAAAACCCCCAGGTAAGATGTGTAATCTAGAATATCACACTAAGTATTCATTCTGTACCAAATATTTCAAGGTAACGACAAAAATCTGACGAAATGGAAACCACAACGTAGAATAACTAAAATAATAAAAATCACCACATTCAACATCTGAACAACAAAATTCTTGAGATAGAAGAAGAGTTATTACTTATCAAATGGGATATTCTCTGACTAAGGTAAGGCGAAAAGGAGAAGAATTGGCGATACCAAATTCGAAGCACGTACTATACCACTGCGTCGAATCAAATACAGCCACTGGCGAAGTCGAATTCCTGATCAACAAAAAGCATGTTGATATTATCATCGCCAATCACATATTTAATTCTTAGACTAAAATCAAAATATAATATAAAAATTATATAGGTTTACGCGTCAACAACGGAGAAGCGCCGACTCATTTGACAATCCTGTGTGGCGACTTCAACTCAAAAACTGGTATTAAAACAGATAATGCCAAGACTTCACTGGAAAACTTTGGAAGCGGTGCAAGGAGCCAACGAGGGAAAACCTAGTCTACTTTTTAGTAGAAAACAACTTTTTTCAAATAAATAGTTTCTTCTACAAGAAACCCGCAAGAATATGGACGTGGGCAAGCCCGAATGCAGTCTCAAAAAATGAAATATACTACATCATAACAGACAAAAATCTATTGTTCAAGACGTAACAGTACTGAATCAAATCTCTGTAAAAAGTGACCATGGAATGGTAAAGGCTACGATTAAAATAAATCTAGGAAATGAAATATATAAAATAGAGAAAAAACTGAAAAGAAGTGGTAGGCCCCAGAAAGCCAAGAGAAATTTAAAGACACAATCGAACGGATGCTAACATAATTTACATCACAAAAAAGAGATATCAAACAAACTAACAACAGAATAACCAAGCAACTACGGAAATCCCAAGAGTCCCAAAAAACTAACTAAATCAAGATACAAAAAAGTTAATGCAACAGAGGAGGGAAATGAAAACATAAAACAATGTGGGTGCTCTAAACTTAAGGCACTTGAATAAAGATATATTAAAAGGTATTAGGAAAGATATAAGAAAACATAATAACGAGAATATCAAACAAATAATAGAAGAGAACAAGAACATGAAAAAAAGCTTACAAATGAGAGACATAAAACTATAACACTTAAAAAAAGCACAAGTAAAGTAACAACTAACAGAGAGAAGCTATTATTAATAGTGAAAAAATTCTACTAAGAACTTTATAGAAGTATACAACAAATAAAGTATGAACCCAAAAAAATCGGAAAGACAAGTGGAGAATCTATCAGGGATCTAAAGACATGTCTGACATAAAAATAAAGGCAATACAATAAGCAATAAATAAAATGAAAGACAACAAGAGTACTGGAGAAGATGAAATAGCTATTAAAAGAATAAAGATAGGTGAAGACATTCTACTAGAAGAAACAAAAGACATCTTTAACCTCTGCCTAAGACAAAATAACATACCAACGAAATGGGACACTGTTATGATGATATTAATTCACAAAAAGGGCAATCTGGCAAATGTCGAAAACTACAGGCTCATAAGCTTGCTCTCTCATCTATACAAGCTATTCACAAAAATAGTAAGCTATTATATCAAAAAAGCTTGTCTTCTACCAACCCACTGAACAAGCGGGATTCCAATCAGGATTCAAAACAAATGACCATTTACTTACTATAAAAATATTAATAAAAAAGACAATAGAATATAATAAGCTTCTGGTACTGGTGTTTATCGACTTCCAAAAGGGCTTCGATACGATAGAAACAAGTACTATATTAGCTGCTCTAAATCAAATTCGTATCGACTACAGATATGCCGGTTTAATCCACAATATATACAAATAATCATTGACATACGTAAAATTACATAAGGACAATGACAGTTTTCCATTACAACGAGGTGTCAGACAAGGAGATCTTTGTTTCGCTGGCGATATTGTTATTATAACAGACAACCTGAAAGAAGCACAATAGATGATAAATGAATTATCTTTGGCAACACAAAAAGTAAGCTTAATTATCAACAAGCATTAAACAAAAAGTAATGACAAACTTAATTATATATTCGACCAATGTATTCTCCCCATTCTGACTTATGAATCAGAAACACTTACGAAAACAAAAAAGACAGTTAAAAAATATGAGGGTAGCTCAGAGAAAATGGAGAGTGCCATGTTATGTATTAAACTCAGAGACCATATCTGAAATACTAACAATGGGTAAAAACACCGGCATATGTAACATAATCCACTGAATCAACAACTTGAAATGGAAATCAGCGGGACATGTAGGGAGGCTCAGTGACGCGAGATGAACAAAGAGAATCATCGAATGGGGACCACGCAAAGGCAAATGAAGCAGAGGGAGACCCCTACCCGATGGACCTATGATATAAGAAGAACAGCAAGAAATTGGATTAGAGTTGCACAAAACCGAAGTGAATGGAAACGATTAGGGAAGACCTCTGTCCAACAGTGGGCGCAGACGGTTGGGTGATGATGATGATAATGGGAGATTTAATAAATTGAGCTATCTGATAGCTGATCAAGTAAAAAGCCTCAATTGCTTCATCACTCATCGTTTTTGTGATTTTAACCTTAAACATTTTTAATTTTAAGAGTTTGTCACATTATCAAATAAAGAATTCAACTTTTTTTTTCTTTAAGCTCGTCATAAACATATTCCAAATGACGACGCATTTTAGCTGGACCCATAGAGTTATTTGGGAGAACTTTACTGCATATAACACACTGAGGATTCATGAACCCTAAAGACATAACTTTTATCATACTTTTAAGTTTTTAGTAACTACTTTAAGTTGATTACTTGTAGAAACATTAACTGGCCTAACTTCTTTCGGTCCGAAGCAGAACACTCAAGTTTTGCAGTAGAACGCTTTAGAATACCTTTTTTAAGCTACCTCTCTACCCTGCAACAAAATATAGAAAACAATTTTTTATTTAACAATAACAAATGGCAATATTGGCAATTTCAGCAATAATTTATTGAAAATTTTCTATATACTAATTTTTACAAAATAATAATTTAGTCATACTGCTAGTACCAAAGACACGCTTTACTGCAAAAAAGTCATATCCGTATTTCTAGACGTCAAATATACAACACTAGGCATCCCGATGGTGGTGGACGCACAGGGTCGGCAATTATTATAAGAGAGTGCATCAAGAACCACGTGCTAGAAGGTTATAATACGGAACATCTACAAGTAACAAGTAGCATTAGAAGATCATACGGTAAATTTAAACATATCAGGAATCTATTTTCGACCACAATATAAATACAGAAAAAGTATAACGAAGATTATTTTAATATCTTAGTAAATAAATTTATCGCTGCGGGTAATTGGAACGCTAAATATTAATATTAGGATTAGCTATTAACAAGGACAGAGGGTAGAGAACTTCATGCTGTTCTAAAAGCAAGTAATCTAACTGCAATATCAACCAGAGAATCCACCTAATAGCCTACTGATAAGAATAAGATCCCAGATCTACTAAATTTTGGAAATATGAAAGGCATTCATGCAAAACAATTAAAGACAAAGTCCAGCTTAGACCTATCATCTGACCACACGCCAGTTTTAATCTCACTGTATACATATATATATATATATATATATATATATCCACATAACAACTCACATTTTATACTAAGTAAACAAACTGGGGCAAATACAAAACAATCTTAAACCAGCAAATTAATCTGAAAATATCATTAAAAAGGTCAGAAGAACTCGAATTAAATCCAGCTGACTTTACCAAAGCATACTTTCACCTCTTGCGCATATTGGCACACGCCGTTGGAATTCCATATAACTATTTTCACCAGTTGGGCCATTAAGACTTTTATTTACTAGAGTTGAGTGTCATCATGATACCCATTTGATTAATGAGTTCTCTCATCATGTTTTTAAGCTGTGTGGTTATCGTTAAATTTATTATATTAAGATGGTTTGTTTGTTGTGAGTCCTGTTGTGTACTTTGTGCATAAGTTAAGTTAAGCTGTACCTACTGAGCTTTAAAGGATTTAAGTTGGTCTGCTTTATTCCGTAACTGTAGGTATAACTTCTGTTGTAACTGTATATGGATAATACATCCTCTGTAATCGGCCAAGTGGTTTTCATTGTAGTTAACACATTAAACTGCTTTATTTTTAGCCCTTTTATGGCAATCTGATGTTAAGTACTACCTGTACTCTTCACGCAGCGCAGACTTTTGTTACAATCCTTTTTTGTGATACCATATTGCTGGCAATGCATGCATTGCAGAATGGTTCTTTTTGCATGTGGTGCTTCAAATGTTACACGTGTGTGATATTTTTGTTATTATCTTTCTGCTTTAGGTCTACGAAAAACATGGGTAGACGTACATTTGTGCGTTGTTTTATGTTCCACGCGTTTTTTACTTTGTGTTCCAGTGCCTGTATGCTTTTCGTTTTTTAGTATGACTATAAAATTTTATCCTGTTTGACCTTATAAGCGTGATATTTCGTGTTTTTTTGTCATTTAACATTTTAAAATATTGGTGTAGGTGGGACCATCTTTGTGCTTTATTTTTACTTGCTCGTTGGTGAGTGCTTTAGTTTGATATTTTCCTTCTGCTACTTTATTTAATTCTTCGATTAACGGTTAAATATTTTCTACACCGGCAATAAAAATAGGTGGTATTTTTGGTTCTTTCTTTTCTTGTTGCTTATTTGTGTTTATATCCATCCATTCCTGCTCACCGAAGCAGCTGAATCTGTTGTTGCTTAATCAATATTTTTTGCTTTACTTTGACTTGAATTCCCTTTTCATTCTAATACCCACTTTTTACTGTTTCTAACAGTTTGGCAGTCGTTATCGTTTAACGGTGCCAATGGTGGAAATTCTGATAGCAAATGGTGTGTTGCTAGACAGACATCTGAGTATTTGCTTGGTGTTGACTATAAAATGTTGGTTGTTGCTGAAATTTTTGTGTTATCATTGGTTGAGAGTAACATATATTTGAAGCTGACATGTATTGTGGTTGCACAAATGTGATTGTACATTATTAAATTTAATTGCACATAAGCATGTTGTTGTATTAAGGGTTGTTGGCTGTTTCGGCCTCACTCTGTAGTTATGTATTTGATGACAGTTTGTACTGTGGTATTGAGTTGGATATTAAAGTATTTAAATGTTACGTATGGGGTATAAATAACTAATATAAAAATTGCTTTCTTGGTTACTATCATAGATTGACCTCACTCCACGAAACTCAAATGGGAAGGCTGCAGTTTTTATTGCTGTCATAGGGCAGGCACATATAGCTCGGATCATGTCGGTTTGGCTGTTGTTATATTTACGACGGTCATTTCCGCATCGCAGCGCGATTGTTAACAGGAGCGCTCGATTGACACCCGTACGCCACGAAACTCAAATGGATGTTTGGATAATGGACATCAGTAATAGCGTCCACTGACGTCACACTAATACAGCTTACAGTCACTTGTAAATGTGTCTTATAAAATATAAATTGTCAAGGGGTTGCTTGCAAAAAGATATTTTTGGCACCCTAGCAATGGGAGCGTGGAACAATTTATTTATAAACTATAACAGTGGGATAAGTCGGTGCGGTGACCTTACGAAAGTAAGATATGCAAAACGATCCTGAAGATAGGCAACCATACGTACGATCAGAGTTCAGTCACACCAAATTTTGTATCAGTTGACTTTGTTTATTTTCTGTTCAAATGTAGAAAAAATTGAGTTTTTTTGTTAATTTAAAGTTTTTGCTTATTGATATACTTTATTGCTTCTGTCTGAAGTTTTAAAACCTAGAAATTGTGTTAATAGTTTGTTTGTGTTTCATATTCCGCTGTTAGCAATATTATCAACGTAAGTAATCATTTAAACTTTATTCGGCCTTAAAAGATAACTAATTGTCACTGTATTTTTTGTTTTAAAATTGTTTTTAATGTAAATGGTCGCTTTTTGTTATGTATTTAATAAACACATTTCTTTGGTATGTTATTTTGTTTAGGCAGAGATTAAAGATGTCTTTTGTTTCTTCTAGTAGAATGCCTTCACCTATCTTTATTCTTTTAATAGCTATTTCATCTTCTCCAGTACACTTGTCTTTCATTTTATTTATTGCTTATTGTATTGCCTTTATTTTTATGTCAGACATGTCTTTAGATCCCTGATAGATTCTCCACTTGCCTTTCCGATTTTTTTGGGTTCATACTTTATTTGTTGTATACTTCTATAAAGTTCTTAGTAGAATTTTTTCACTATTAATAATAGCTCCTCTCTGTTAGTTGTTACTTTACCTGTGCTTTTTTTAAGCGTTATAGTTTTATGTCTCCCATTTGTAAGCTTTTTTTTTTATGTTCTTGTTCTCTTCTATTATTTGTTTGATATTCTCGTTATTATGTTTTCTTATATCTTTCCTAAAACCTTTTAATATATTTTTATTCAAGTGCCTTGCTCAATAATTTCGTCGACGATGAAATACACAAACTAAATGAAAAATAACTAAATAGTCTTTCTAGAAATTCTAACTGAGGAGCTAGTACTCTTAGCGTTACACTAAAAATAAGAAGAAGAGTAAACAGAAAATGTCCCACAGATATAGATCCATAGTTTTAATTAAGTTATTAAACCAACCAATTACTTAGACGTAGTTAACTTGAAGTGTAGCCACTAGGCTACTTCTCCGTTCTTTTATAATTGACTAATCATATTTACTTATCGTCTTTCTAAAGCAGATTGTAAATATCGAGTATATAATAAAAAAAAGTTTATAATTGTGTGAGAATATTATTTACACATATTAAAGTAAATGCTAATACAATTGTTATTGCTACAGTACGAAGGTACTTATTATATTATGACATTTTATCATTTGTAGTACTACAATATAGTGCATTATTTGTGCGAACATTAATAAGAATTTAATATAGATATTTGGAATTGCCCCAAAAGTTTCTTTGTTTGCGCGTAAAGATTTTTAAATATTTTTTTATATTACGTTTAATTTACTTTAAATTTTAATTTAAATCTAAGTTTAAACACCCGATCTCTTATAAATTTCATTATAAAACAAACAGCCAAAAACAGGGAACCTAACAATATTATTATAATTGTTATTACATCTAACAGATAATATTGATACCAAGGCAGTTCTGCTCCTACACTTTTTAAATGGGGAGCGCCGTTGTGTCTAATCACATACTCTACCCAATAGATAGCTGTATCAAGCGGCGTAAGCGGACGATCCTTAAAGAGCTGCGACATTCTTTTCACATTATCGTTGTACCTAAATCATGACTGGATAAAGAAAGTGTCTGCAATGTGTGACAAACTCACTTCTTTCCCAAAAGCCTCTTTATAGAGTTTAAAATATTCTCCTTCGTTATGTCATTATAATCTAACATAATTGCAAGACCCAAGGCCTCTGATGTCTTCAGGTTAAGCGTTTGATCGGCAAAGAACGGAATTCTAATCGAGGACACCGCAGTATATGGACTCTTGAGTACCCATAAGACCTCCGTGGGATATAAACAGCTTTACGTTTGGGTGACCTGTAAGTTGAAAGATTAGATACGTTGCGTAAAAAATTATTTAAAGCTACTTACATAAAATATCATTTTGGGGCATCCACGGCTCAAAATAAATATTTGAGGGTATATCCAGTTCTCTTGGCATATTTTCTTTAGTCGCTTTCCACAGAACTCTGTAGGGCAATTCCTTGAATACTTCGAAAAATACTTTTAATTTGGAAGTAGGTAACGTTTCTGTCAATATCATTGATCCCATGCTCAAGTAAATAACACCTTCATATTCCGCTGGTACATTTAATATGTTTTCGAAGTGCTGAAAAGAACCACAAGCGCATTTGTTATTATTGGAGCATAATAAGATGAGATACCTTTGAGAGGGGTTGTGGTGGCATAACATGCAATCCTCCAACTTCTATAAAATTTGGAACAGCCGGACGTGCAAAATTTATACTGAAATGGCTATTTACCATAATCATGCTAACATTATAGATCAACTGTTGAAGATCTGGCAAATTATTACCAAAAAATTTACGAGCAATTTTATTTGAAGGCACAACAGATCCAAAGTGGTACCTTAAAATCCAGAAAAATAAATATTACACGATATATATATATCTGTATGTTGGGCATACTTTAGTTTTGCATATATAAGAATTATAGTGTTTTCTAGTCTTTCCAATAAGCTCATTCGAGACAGAAATGAAACCAAATAATTAGGAATATATGCTGGGTTATCTGGATTTCCAATCCTCTCTGTACCCCAAGGCACATCGGTGCTGCTGATTACACCGATTACAGGTGCCTTAAAGCGATGTGCAAATCCTAACACACAATCAGTGCCGTAAATTTCTGCTATCACTAAATCGTACTTTGTGTTAGTTTTATTCAAGTTTCTTGCTACTTCTGAACTTAGGACAGCGTTACACACATCTGTTCCAACTTTGGATACGATAAAATCTAATGCGCTAAAATAGCCACTCTTATCACGGGAAAATGAAAAAGAAATATTGTTTGCAAGTATAGGAATTGTTCCGCGAACACTCATATCGTTGTATCTAAATAATTAAATGTATTAATAGTATGTCACCAAAGTAGTACTTACTTCTACCTTGGAGGAGGGTCCTGTAACGGAAAGTGACTTAGCACGTCAATGTCATGGCCCTTTTCAGCGAGTCCCCTCATCAGCCTCTCAAACATTACATAATGGCTTTTGGTTTGTGACGGAAATAAACCCAAGATACGATAATTTTCACTCACGTGTAATACTATAGCGAATAAGAAACAATAAGGTAATAGTTTCTTCATTTCCATCATTTTAATGATGGCGACGTTTTTCACGAGCGGCTGAAGTGTGTATGTGAAAGTCTGGTTCGATCAGTAACTTTTATTTGCACTCATATGATATCAAAATGAAACGGAGTAGGAGGAGGGAACAGTATAAAAATACCAAAAAATATGAGCTCTCTATTACTGGTACTTATAAAATACGTAATTGTTTTGAATTATAATGTGCTAATTTAAAGTTCTAGAATCTTTTAGTAAAAGATAACAAATAAAGTGTTTTTGTTTAAAAGTAGTATTAGTGAAAAATTAATGCTTTCAGTCTTGCTGCTTACGTAACACAAAATAATGCAACCTAAACCATGATAATCATTTCTTAATGTATAGTATAATAAATTAATACGCTAAATTGCTTTGCTTCTTTGCTTACGCACCGAAACCGAGCGGTTTCGAGTCCCGCATCCCCTATTTTATTTATTATTAAGTTTAGTTATAAGAAAGTTGAAAAGTCTGTATTAAGACGGCAATATAAAGGCACGCGTTTTTCATATATAAGATGTACTTATTATCCGCGAAGGACAGATTGTATGTAATCTGAGAGATAAACGTACTACAAAACCGAAAATATCCCGTAATGGAACGTGACTTAGCACATCAACCTCATGACGAGTCCACTCGTGAATACAGTGAATAAGAAACTAAAAGGTAATAGTTTCTTCATTTCCGTCATTTTATTGATGCAGACATTTTTCGCGAGCGATTAAAGTATGTATGTGCAAGTCTGGTTCGGACTAGTACGGACACATACAAAAAAAAAGTAAATGAAGCAATGATAAAGAAAATCATGAAATGAAACCCACCCAACAAAGGACATAAAAAATGTGAGGATAACTGGAGTGAAAAAACAGATTCAAGACCGAAATAAATAAAGAAAATCACAGAAAAGGCAACACAACACATATAACAACAACCTATATGATGCAAGGCTTTGCAAAGTAACAAAATCCAATGCGACGATAATAAGAATATAATATCTAATCATATAATTGTCTTATCTCCCTAAATTTATAATTATATCTCCTCCTAGACGCTTCAACCGATTTACTTGAAATTTGCACACCACATTCACAACTATATTTGCTAATTCAGCGAAAAAAATCAGCCTTCTAACTTTAACCGTTTTTGAATTATTTAAATATTTTGATTATTGTCGCAGAAACATGTGGAATGTTCTACACGACTGCCTGGCGTCTAGATCAGGCTTCGTCGACGAAGCCTGCGGGGTCCCAGCTGTTTTAGAATAAAAACAAACATTCTGTTACTGACATATAGGACTGTAGTAAAGTTTTATGATTAAATTCAAGAAAATGTACGATAGATGACTGCTTTGTAGACGAAACTCCGCGAAATGGGATAGTTATAGTTATAAATTAATGAATTTACGATGCTGCAAATGAACTCCTACGAATATCTGATAGAGTAGCCATACTTCAAATAAATACAAAGTCATTTTTTCTGAACCTAATACAGGTTTATGTACCAACTGCTAAAAGTAATAAAGACGTTAAGAAAATGTTAAGCCATACAAAGAAACAAGATATAATACTTATTCTAGGCGATTTTAAAGCCAAAATTCCTAAAAGCAGAAGTTACAGGAATGTTTGATCTAGGGGCGCGGAATAAGAGGGGATCAGGTTTTACAACATTGCAAAAAAAACAAATGGTCATAACTAATACGTATTATCAGTTACCAGCCAGATAACTTTATACCTTGAAATTCCCAAGTGATAAAGACAACAAGATAATTCGCAATTAAATAAATTATAAACTAATCAACCGGTTTCGTAAATCAGTTAATTCAGCAAAAACATGTCTAGAAGCAAATATACCCGTTAATTGCGGTCTGTTTATAGCCATGGCAAAATTGTATATGAAAGAGAAATAAAGAAAGACAAGTACCTGAAAATGAATACGTGAAAATTAGACAATCAAAAACTGAGGTTTTAAATAAGTGAACAGCCAAATAAAAAACTAGAGAAAATTAAAGATAAAATATAATACAATTTTGCAAATTGATAAAATATAAACTAACTAGTAAAAATGGCTACTAAAAAGAAACTGAGAATAAAAAAACAAAAAAAATGGATTACGGAAGAAATCATAAAGCTCTAGAAAGAAAGTAGGAATTTTAGAAATAAAAATAAAACTAGATACAAAAAACATACAAAAAATCAAACTTCAGAGCAAATTAAGAAAAGAACAATAGTTAATAAATGTTAATAATGTTTGAGAAATAGAAAACAATAGGAAAGAGGCTTTATATACAAAAGATTAAGGAAGCTGCTGAAATATGGAACACTAAAAGAATAAATCTGCCATTAGATGAAAAAGGTAAAGCGATAGTGAACACAGAAGACAGAAACAGTATATACAGGACAGCACCAAATAGCTGTTATTAAATTAACAAAAGATTGCAAGTAATTCAATAGATGCACTCAATATGTTTTATTAACATTTTATCCGTATGTCTTGTAATTGCAAAAATAATTATTTTTATTTGATATGCCCCCTTTGTCTTTACAAATTATCATCCATATTTATATATATATATATATATATATATATATATATATATATATATATATATATATATATATATAATTATGCTATTCCTTTGGATGATTTCTTCTTCGTTATATTAAATCTTGAGGCCAGGTTCTGTGGAGTCTTCTTGTGTTTGGACCGCTTTTATATAACTGCTCTACCAGAGCGTTGTCGTGGTTGATTATTTGATTTTTGGTACTTAATAACACTGCGCTCGATCTCTTCTTTTATGGTTGGAATTTTCAAATCGATATGAAGTGTGAGATTACTGACATACCAAGGAGCATCTGCCAGGATTCTGAGAACTTTAGACTGAAACCTTTGTATGATTGCCAGGTTTGATGGTTTAGCACTCCCCCATAACTGAAGCCCGTAGGTCCAAATAGGTTTGATTATACATTTGTATAACAGAATTTTGTTATTTAATGACAGTTTTGATTTTCGTCCAAGGAGCCAATACATTTGTCGAAGTTTGATGTCGATTTGCTTACGTTTAGTCTTGATGTGGCTTTTCCATGTTAATCGTTGGTCTAGGGTTAGTCCCAGGTATTTCACTTCAGATTTCACAGGTACGGATATGTTGTTGATTATTACAGGTGGACAGGTTGCTCGTCGATTAGTGAACGTGAATTGGAGCGATTTAGCTTTGT
Organism: Sinelater perroti; assembly: GCA_036346155.1. Taxonomy (NCBI): domain Eukaryota; kingdom Metazoa; phylum Arthropoda; class Insecta; order Coleoptera; family Elateridae; genus Sinelater; species Sinelater perroti. Next base: position 5,210,768 of record JARFIY010000001.1, on the reverse strand, counting down.
TAATCTTCATTCTCCATTTATAATACCATTCCGTAAGTAGATCCAAATGGGTTTGTAGTTGTTCGGAAGCTGTTATAGGATTTTCACTGGTGGATAGCACAGCAACATCATCGGCGAATGAAGCAATTGTAGTAGTATTTGTTTCAGGTAGGTCGGTGGTGTATATTAAAAATAGGAATGGTCCAAGGACGCTGCCTTGTGGGACACCAGATTCTACAGTATGAAAGTTAGATTGACATCCGTTGTATTTTACTGAGAAGTTTCTATCAGTTAAATAGGATTTCAGGAGGAGATAGAGATTACTAGATAGTGTGTTTTTCAACTTGTATAGGAGACCAGGATGCCACTATTTATCAAAAGCCTGTTGGATATCGAGAAATACAGCATTACAGAATTTCTTCTCTTCTAAACTCTTAGAAATCATGTTTACTATTCTATGCACCTGCTGGATTGTTGAATGTCGTTTACGAAATCCAAATTGGTGGTTAGGGAGCAGTGTCAAAAAGTCACGTTCTTTATGGATTCTTCGTAAAAGGAGCCGTTCAAATACTTTACTTGCGATAGGTAAGAGGCTGATGGGTCGATAAGATGTTGTTTCATGTAGAGGTTTGCCTGGTTTTTGAATCATAATTATTTCAGCATATTTCTATGAAATTAGATAATAGGTTAAGCTTAACATACATGACTTAACATAGATGACTGTTAAAAGTAGAATAGCTTTCTTAGACAGGTATTTTAGTATTTGTCCTGTAAAGAGGTCATATCCCGGAGCTTTATATATGTTAAGTTTGCTTATTTCTTTTTGGCATGGTATTTGGATGAAACTATCTACCTCATCGTCTGGATTCCCTTTAATGGGTTGAAACACTTCAGCTATGTATCGGCCTTCTCCTGATCACTACGCGCCCACTCTCCATTGGATTGTTTAATTGGTGGAACAGCCATCTGAGGTATTTTCAACTTTTTTGTTGCCCTCCACAATGTATTATCATTAGGCGAAAGTTTAGTCATATATTGTTCAAAATTATTATTTTGGATTTCTTTATGGGGTAACGCCACTCTAGAGGCCAAAAAAGAGGCCCATTTTTGATAATTAATTGTGGGAGTTTGGTGAAATGGATTGAAATTTTTTTAAACAATTTATGAAGCATGTATTGAACTATGAAAAAATTTTTTTATTGACATTTGGATACAAAATGGCGGCTATATAACAATTCTCCGAAATCTCGTTTTTCAAATAGGCCTTGGCGGGCGAAAAGATTCCTCCGAAACTATGAGGCCTGGAACAAAAAACGAAAATTTTTTATAATATACATACAATAAACTAACAAAGTACGTAGGAATTTATTTTTAAATCGATTTTTGTAAAAATGGTGCTCTTTTGAAAAAACAAAACGATTTTTCGATAAAAATACACATTAATTTGTTTATAAAAAAAAAATTAACTTTCAATCACAAAACGGCTACGTACTTGTCTAGAAAATGTAATTTTAAAGCTTCAGTTAAAATTTCAAGTAAATATATGCATTAGTACTGGAGTTCTGTTTTCGCCCAGTTTTAAAAAAGTGATTTCAAGAAAAACGCGTTTAAAGTTTTGCGTGCACTAAAATCCCTTAAAAAATTTGTGTACCTTCAATCTGCGGTGCCTGCTCCATACATTTGGCTTTATACATCGATGTTCATCTCTTCTTTTTGTTTCTTTGTAATTTTATCGACAGTCTGGCTTTTTTTGCTACATTTGTCAATGATCTCTCTGCTAATTTTATGCGACGCTCATCTGCTTCTACGCAGAAGTTGTAGCAATTTGGACCGATTTTCATGCCTAAGCTTTGCATAAGCTTCATAATACTTGATAGGCCTTCATTAAATAGACCTACAGCTATACATATAGCAATATCTAAAACACGTTTGCTACTGGACATGGATTTCGGAGCCATAGACCATACAGTGGCGTTGAAGCTCTCGTTGCTGTTTTGAGTAAAGCCACCTAAACATCGAGTAAGCAAGTCGTCACGGCTCAACTCTTCATATACAGGCAAAATTGCTTTATAAACTTTTTGAGAAACAGCTGGCTTATGCTTGTAACTTGTATTTCCAGTGGCCTGTGCCCTTTTCCATGAGCACCACGAACTTTCTCCACGAGGGCACTTCTCGTGCATTTTTCACTATAGGACCAATTGGATATTACTTTTGAAGGTTCAAAGCATCTTTTAAGCCAAAAAAATCGATTTTTTGAAATTTCTAGAGTGGTGTTACCCCTTAAGTGCTGCTTTTAGTTCTCTAGACAATATTGATGTTGGTCAATATTGTTCCTTGATCTTTGCCAGACTTTTCTGGCACTTCGTTTCTTAGCAATTAGTTGTTTTATGCGTAACGGCACAGAGAGAAAGTCATTGGTGCCAAGCTGCTTGTTGTACTATTTTTGTGAAGTATTGTACTGCTTCATTTAGGTCTTTAGGAGATTTTATTCGTAGCTTAAGGTTAATATTTGTTTCCAGGTAGACTTCGAATTGCGCCCAATCAGTATTTTTAGATGTCAGTTTAGGAGGTAGTGGTTTATTAATGACACTGGTACTTATACTGCATATGACTTGTGTGTGATCGGTAGATAAATCAAAGTTTGACTCAATTAGGCAATTATTTCTTGAAAAACCGCTAGTGTTGAAGTAGTCCAAAAGATCAGGTAGTCTATTTGGATCGGTTGGATCCCGTTAGTGAGATGGTCATAATTGTTTTCAATCATGGTCCGCAGAAGGTTTCGACCTTTTGGTGTGTTAATTCTCGAGCCGAAATGGGTGTGCTTGGCATTCCAATCGCCCCCTACGATGAATTTGTTACCAAGGGTACTGAGAAAGTCTTTGTATTCGTTTGACGATATAGCATGTCTTGGGGGGCTATAGATAGCAGAAATCGTAAAGTGCCATGGAAAAGCTTTTATTGCTATACTTGTTGCTTGAATTTTGTCAGTGTGGTACGAGGGTAGTTCATGATGAGAAATCGAACTACGTATAATTACAGCTGAACCTGCATGGGCTGTATTATCAGGCTGGGGAGTATTATATGTTGTGAATTGTGGTACATTAAAAGTTGTACGATTGTTGAAATGGGTTTCTGATATGAGCAGAATGTCAATTTTGTTTAAATTTAAAAATGATATTATTTCTTGCTTGTGATTGAACCGTCCATTAGCGTTCCAAGTAGCAATTCTGAGAATATGAGCCATTATGGATTCAGTTTAGCAATAACTGATGTTAATATGTTTAATATTATACCGTTTTGGTTTATTAATTATGAAAACATTGTTTTGATTTCATTCAAGAAAGTTGTTAGTTGTTTACCTAAGGTGGGTGTTTGCGGAGCTTGGTTGAGATTGCCTTTAGCAGCGACGTTTGCATATGTTGATTCTGTATTTTGTGTAAAGCCATTTTGTGGCATCCTTGTGTTGGTATACTTATATATAAAAGGCGATGTGTTGGTTCGTTACACTTGCGCGGCATTGCGCAAAAGCATGGGTTGCCATAGTAACGCGTTCGGGGCCACGCGGAAATACACGAACGATCGTCGTATCTTTAAAGCACACTGCAATTTTAAAAACTTAAACTAAAATTAAATTATTTATCCTGTTGTTTTAGTTCTTCTGTTCCTTTTTACAAATAAGCATTCTTTGGTATGGAACGGGGAAAACAGCTGAGCACCACAGAAATTACATGAGAAAACGAAGAAGTGATCAGACTGCAAATGAAAGGGCAGCAATAAATAAAGCGAGGCGACGTGTATGTGCCAAAATTGAAATAGAAAACCAAGCAAGACGACAACGACGTTCTCAAAGAACACCAAAAGATATAGCTGCAGAAAGTTCGTAACTCTCTCTATCTATAACAGCCAAGCGTAGCTGGGTAGATTTTCTAGTTTTCTGTAAACGTGTTTTCTATGACGAAATTGCATCATATCTTTAATATATATTTGAGAACAATCTATTTTTCTCTTCAATTCTGCCAAATTTAAACCCTTTTTGTTTTTAATAAATTTTCCGTCCTACTATAGGTATATTAAAAAGTCCATTAGATTGAGGTCGAAGGAAGAGGCTGGTTAAAACGTAGGAATTTGCTTTATACCATTTTTCAAGAAGTTTGCTTAGTGGGCAAGGATAGAATCTTGCTGGGATATTCAATTATGATTGGGATCTAAGATATTGGCTCCAGACCAAAGATTTTTAAGTAATATTTTTTATGTAATATTTTGCATTAATTTTAACGCATTTCTTAACAAAATCAACTGGCGAGGTAGCTAATTCCTTTTTAAACGTTCATTGTTTTATTTTGAACAGAGAAACACTATTTACACTAAACGAAATATCCACAATTTCGGAAACATTCAAACGGTCGTTTTGGAGTTTAAAGATATCCTCTAGGAGGAATAAAATAATGTTTCTCACATCTTCGACGCCGTGCCGACGTTGAAGTTCTTTCGATTTGTCGAAACGTGTTTTTTTCTTTGCTCCTTAGTAATGCCATAAATCTTTCGTTTTTTTTTATAAGGATATACCTCGAAATGTTTTCCTAATAACTCAATGAGAAACTTCATATGCTTTCGCTAATTTTCTGCAAGATCGGGCGCCGTTTCTTCGCAGGGATTTACGAGCTTCTGTAATTAACAAAAGGGGTTTCTCCTTAATTTTGATGTCTCCGGCCTCCACATAATATCTGTATGTGCAATACACAGCACTTTATTGATATTAAATTTTCGCACTTTCTAAAAAAATTGTGCACAGTCAAGGCCTTTTTCAAGGAAAGTTCTAATTATAGCATGTTTTTGTTCCATTATCATTTTATTATGTCAATATTAATTGACGTTTGGAACTAACTAAAGTCAATTCAAAGCAGTATTTGCCGTATTCTTTTGGTTTTTGACGTACTTCATTTAATGCGTGAATAAGATTCTTCCGTATCCGCGATTTCAAATATTAGTTATTTTACGTCACGGTATAGAAAAGTTGTCTTAAAACAATGAAAGATAAAAACCTATAATTGATAAAAGTCACAAATGATTTTACAATAACTAAGCCAAAGACACGAAAAACCATACAGCAGATAAAAATGGGGAAAGCAACAGGTTCTGTTAGAATATCTAGAGAACTACTATAGTTATTAGAAGACAAATACGTAGAAAAGATAAAAGTCTTGTTTCATAACATACTTAATACAGGCAGTATTTTAAAAGAATGTTTAGATTTACACACACGCACACACAAACACATGTCAATTCAAAACAATGTGAACAATAAACTTAACGTGTCACATTCCCAGAGCTTATATATAAAAGTGATTTTTCTTATACTAGCTTATTACCTTCCTCATCGACTGAAATTCTTCAGTACCCTGATACTTTCAACAGCTTTAACTTGTGATTTGCCAAAGCACTGAATCTTTCAAGACATTTCCATACCAGCCTGGACGTTATCCTCGGGTTAGTTAATGTCTTTAAAGCCCTCGAATTATTTTGCCTGGTTTACTGCATAACAGCAGATATCTCCACTTGAAAAATGCATGTATATTTTTCCTGTAAAAAGCTTAACTGCAATTTTTTCTTTTTACAGTATATGCGTGTTCCTATTGTAGACTCGGTCTTTGATCCGTCTGTATACCAGACAATTTTTCGGATTTGTTTCTGTTGCTTATTTCGTTTATACATTCATTTCGATCTGTAATATTAATCACAAAATTTATGTTCAATGCAAATTTTGGTGTCATATAGTTTCTTCTCATACCTAGTATACCTTTATTAATATGTCATATTTTTATCTGCGCACTTTCATACAATTTTTGCGAATGGGTGCGTTGCGCAGTAGATTAAAAGCCACTCCTGCCTCCTCCATGATTTTAAAATAAAGAGGAAGACGGTTTTGCAGTATCTTCATAACCGCGTTTGGTGTTGTTTTTATAGCACCCGTTATTCCCAAGTAAGCAAGTCTTTGTATCTTACTTAGTACGGTTATATAGATTCTTTGCGTAATTTTTGTCCACCATACCAAAGCTGCATACGTTATTAATTTGATCACCGCAGTATATATCCAATACATGATTTTTGGTACGAGACCGCATATTTTACAATGAGCCGGTTAACACTGGTGTTGTCTCTACCTTCCTTTTGATTTTTTTTTATGTGTTCATTCCAGGTGAGTTTTGAGTCTAATATAACTTCAAGATAATTTACCTCACCTTATTATTTTACTTTTACATCTCGCAACCTCCAGTTCTTTTCTTCTTGTGCTACTATGGTAAATTTTAAATAATTTATGTTTGGTTTCGTCTATTACAAAATTCTACAGTAGAGGAGGGACAACGTATTTCATGCTCTTACAATCCGCGTCGCAATTGCTTTACGCATCAGGAATGCGTATACTAATCTGTCTTTAAGCATACAATCTATCTACCTGCAACTTTTTTCGTCGGGTTCTTTATTCCTCAATGCTATAATGATATCATACCCTCCCTCATTATCTAAAAATGCAGTTACAAGTACCTCTTTGTTTTCTACAATATTCTCCACTTTCGAAACAAGTCTATGAAATGCTGTTTTTGTAGATATTCCTGCTTGTTATGCATACTGGTTTTGATGTAGAGGTCGAGTGACTAATATATTACCTTTGATATGCCTGTTAAGCAGTTTTTCTAGAGTTTTCAGTGCAAAAGACATCAAATTAATTGGTCGTAGAGCCTTAGCCTAATTATGTCCTATTTTTTTAGGTTTTGATATAAAAGTAACACAAATTAGTTTCCAAGATTTCTGTCTATACCCCAGAGCTAGACATATCCTAAGTATATCCGCACTTCTTCTAATATAGAAGGTCACTTCCCTTTAAAAAATTAGGATATATCAGGTCCAACGATTTACAAGCTACAAGTGAGTTAATTGCCCACTTTACTTTATAAAAATTTATCAGTTTTTTTGCATCCTATCAGTTCTTCTTAGATGTCCACTTTGGGGGTTCTCATTCTAAATTTTGCCAGTAATCGGTGATATGTTAACAACCTGCTATCTCGGAAAGTATAACCTAAGTAGCTTTCTTATTGTTGCGTTTTCAGTGTTAGTGTTTCTCCTGTCTTTGTTTTCAAAGTAATTGTAAGACTCTGAAGATTCTTTGAGAGTATATAATTTATGGATGCATATATAGAAAGCTATAAAAAACTTAAAACACAGTTTAGCTTTAGATCTAGATACAAGAGAAACTCTATTTAGCATAAAGTTAATGATTTAGAAGGGGCCAGAGTAGCCGCGCACTTGAGATGTGTGTCTGCAGTGCGGACCGGGTTTACTCATGGGGTTTACAAGCCTGGCCTCAGTCATTATAAATATCTGCGTCCCTTTTGAACAAAGGGTAATAATGCGGTTGTCTAAAGCATAGTACTACATCGCTTCGTATTAGAGATGGTACGCGACAACCGTGCAGTGAAGGCAAAGATGTGAAAGTCTTAATTTCTTAGCTTGCAGGCCGTCCGTCTGCGTGGGACGTTTGAGCCTTACACAAAAGAATGATTGAGAGATGTGATATTAATCAAGAGGCCTGCATGTGTTTTGTAGACCGTGAAAGGCTTTTGACAAAGTTAAACACAGAAAGCTGATCTTACAACAAACTAACTTGGATAACAAAAATTTAAGAATTACACACAATTTATATCTGAATCAAAGAGCGGCAGTAAAACTAGATTGTTAAACATCTAATCAAATTAAAATAAAACGGGTAGTAAGCTAAATATGTGTGCTATCATCAGTCCTGTTTAACACTTGCTCAACAAAACTTTTTAGAGAAGCTCTGTAAAAGTAAAGAAATTTCAATTAGTGGCCAACTTATTAGTAACATTGTATATATGGATGGTACCGTACTTATAGTAAGATACGTATATCGAGTTAGTGTTTTATATTGTGGATGTAAGCTATAAAGTGACGAAAAAAGGACGGAATTTTGGAAAACTAGATTGAAGTACTTTATAAAATAAATTCATGGTACCACCCTTAATCCGAAATTACACACTTGCCAAATAAAAAAGCTAAACTTGACTACTGGTAGCGCAATAAATTATAAAACTACTTCAAAGTCAGCCCTTATTACTATACACTAACCGAGATATTAATTAGCTCAAGAAAAACCACATTAGTGACTTGTTTTTTAGTCAGGCCTTTTATGATAACCTTTTATTTATAAAAAGTATTGATGAGTAACAAACTGATAAACAAATGTAGAAATAAACTCACGGGATTGATTCAATACTGAAATCATTATTAGACAGATCCAGATTGTAAGCTTCGTTGGCGCTACTAAAAGACTAATAAGTTAGTAATATGAAGAAAATTATCAAATTTTGTAAGTTTGAAAATTAAAGTGAAGGTTTTTACTATATCGTACCTAGTAATCCCAAAGTAATTGCATAGCTGACGATATATTTGAAACAGCACAGGTAAGATCACATTTTTGCTTAAATTTTCAGGATAGGCCTTAAATTTGTCGTTTAAACGTTTATTCAACAGGCAGTTGAGCTTATTAACTACCAAAAGAGTGCAAACGCTTAAGAGGTACTTAATGAGATTTCAATCCCGTCTGTGTGTGTGTCGGTGGAGAACTCAAAAATTATTGGTTGGATTAACACCAAATATGGTACACAATCTATGGTTATAATTTTGAGACAAATCGGTCAACGGCAACCGTTAGTGATCGTTACGATTTCAAAAATTTTTCAATTACCATACGACATGCAACACATCATTCAATTCGCTTTTGAACACTGACAAATATAGGTATAAATTTTAAAAATACCACTTAACGGTTTCTCTACAAAGTAATATAGCACATGTATCTACCGGTTAATTCATTAATTGGTCATTTTCTGTCAATTGTTACCGTGTTGTTCAAAATTTCTAGTAGTTACAAATTTAGGTTTGTACCCTTCTTGTTGTAAAATGTTGAAATAGTTCCATGTTATTATTCCATTACTTTTTAAAGAAAATCAGAGTATCATGTGATTTTTGTTGAATTAGAACTAAAATATCAAGAAAATAATTTACCATATTCCGCTTCTTTAAGAAAACAGAGATCACAGCTTAAAAATTCCATCTATTCAATGCGAAAAAATCAAACCAATAAAATTAATTCGGAACTCTATTATTTTCCATAAATTGAACTTCTCTACTATTCAACCTATTATTAGGATTCTTTTACTAGGATAATAAATGACAAAGTGTCATGTAAAAGAAAACTAATGCACAAAAACGTAAACTTTTCAAACTGTACCAAAATCAACTACCCAATATGCAAACTATTCTATAAGCAGCTTGGTTATTCAAGTTCTTATAAAAAATCGTGTATCCTCTATACACATTATATCCCAAATATAATTCCCTATTTCTATTCTTCTCGTGAAACCAAGCAAGATATAGTTAAAGGGCTACGTATATCCATATTTACAAAGTAAAATATAAAACTCTCAAAAAATAACGTGCCTTGAATGCTCCAAAGCGAAAAAAGTACAATCTTATAAATTGACAATTGCATATTAAAAAAATCTAGAATTCCAGAATTATACAGTCTTCTAAAATTTATAAATAAAACATTGCTTTACATTTTCTTACAGAGTAAACATTATCTTACGCCCGACACTACTATCATTTCTTTAAAATACTCACCATTTTTCTTATACACAAAAATTATATCACTTTTCAAAATAAATTTTACCGTGAAAATTACGATACTTTGATTTTTCACGATCGGTTTTGAAGCAAATGCCCTTACCTCATTTCACCTTAAACCTATCTGTTGATAACATTTTTATTCGACCTCACAGACAAACCAATATAAAATTTACTATAAAAACAGAACACAAGTTCTTCCGATTTTGAGACAATCAGATGGGAAAAAATTTCTTCTATGATAATTTTCCTTACATTGTCACTAGAAAACCTATTCATACACTTCTATCTAAATAAATTTCTAGTTGCATCAACACCCTGCCCTGATCCATTCTTCCCCAATTTTTATCGCTAGATTTATCGGACTTTCCCACAGAAAAAAATAACAAATAGAATTAAAAACTTTTTTATTCTACTACTACAAAACGAGTATTTCATTAAATTTTTATTTCACATAATTAGAAATATCAATCAACCCCACAATCATCGATCAACAAAAAGTGTTTTTGCCATATACCAAAACCACTGCCATATTTTATATTATTTGCAATCAATAATAAAATAGCTGATTTTCGTTTAGCCAAAGTTCGCTGTTTTAATGAATTTCAAGAAGTACATGAATTACCTAGTGGAGATTAGCAAAGAACTTGCACAGGTTAAACAAAGCATCAAATAAATAGCTGAATATATGAGCGTTCTCTAGCCGTACAGAAAGACAAACTGTTCGACACTTGCCAAATATCATAAAGAAACAGGCCACAAAATTAATTTCTCCCATTCAAAAATTTATTGCTATCATTTCCCACGTTGCCAGCAAAATTATTCGTGAGACAATTGAAATGAAAAAACGCTTTTAATGCTTATCTATTTATAAAACCCCCTCACTATCTTGCGCCATCAGTTACGCAATTTCTAAACTAAAAAACTTGTGTCAATCCAGTGTATATCCCACCAAACATTTTCACTAAACTTTCAATCTCAAACCTAAATAAAGACACACCAATAAGTTTCTTTAAAGACCAATAATTTTTCTGAAGGAGTAGTAGGATTTATGGTAAAAACGCTAGCAAAGATGCTGAAACCTGAAATATTGTCCTATAGATAATATTTTGGTGAAGTTCGTGAATTGCCTAAAAGGGCGGAGAAAAATAATTTTTTCAAATGTAATTTTTCTAGTTTATGCCAGATTAAGACTAAATTTGGATCATATTTGTATTAGATCTGCACCTAGGTACTGACTAAAAATAGAGGAACTCGGATAAAGAGATGGGCGAGGTGGAAGACATAGTTAAATACTGGTTTTATTTATATTAAGACAAAAAAAAAACACTTAGTTCTTGATAGCTTTGCTACAAAAGTTTTTTAATTATACCTTTTTCTACTACATGGCGACGTCGTCTTCAGATTATTCTCTTTAAAAAAGCAATTTTCCCATAAATAATGCTTGTGTGAGTTGAAAATGTAATAGTCGCCGGGAGAAATGTCCAGAGCATGCGTTGAATGATAAAGGAGGTCCCAGTCAAGATTCCTGATTTTCTGTACCGATGAATTTGCTCCACTTTGTTGGAATATGATTTTCTTTTAAAAATTTGAAAATTTCAGTGTACAATACGTTCTACTAAACACACAATAGCTGTTGCTTCGAATAGAATAGTTTTGGAAAGGCCGTTGGACTTTTATCAGAGATAATCATAAAGTATCTAACTTATGTCACAGGTTAAAAGTTTTTTAAGAAAAATTTTGTCTGTGCGGCGATAGAACAGAGTTTGACAAACCTGAACTTAGTTCTTATATTGTTAAATATCAAATCGTGTAAAACAATTCGATCTTTCAGCTCTTGTTTATTTGTTTCAGATAAAAATGTGCACTAAATATGGAAACTAACCCATTTTACCAAGTTGCATGTACTTATGATGGGTTTCGTTAGAACAGCTTTATTTGAAATTTTGGATTGTCTTGCAAAATTTTGTTTGCCCTAACAATTTTTTTGAACCACCATTAGGTAATATACTCTTTTACAATATTCCGTCCTGATGCTTATTATTTCGACTAGATGTGACTGATGAATAACCAACTTAATATACGTAAAGAAAACGTTCTCAAATTTTCAATTTTTGTACTCATTTTAAAATTTACTGAAATTGCACGCGACCAACGCACCAACGTATCATAACATTCAGCAAAGTTTTAATAATTTATTTAAAAATATAAACTTATTCACCTTTAGTGCAATATACAAAATACAAACACTTTTTTGTCTTCTTCTTCTTTTTTTCTTCTTAGAATAAGCTTGCGGCTCATTTATTTATCCAATTACGTCCCTGTTTTTAATTTCTTGGAAAGTGCAGGTCCACGATTCTAGCCATCGCTTCGGTGGTCTGCCAGGTCGCCTACGCGTTAGGAGTTTCCCAACTCTTGCTATTCTTAGAAGTCTGTCTTCTCTCATTCGTGACACGTATTCGTTCCAGCCTCGTCTCCTTTCCCGGGCCCATCGCACTATATCTGCTATATTGCATCTTTGTCGTATTACAGCATTTGGGGTTTTGTCTCTTAGGATGTATCCAGTTATTCTTAGCATCAAACTTTTTAGAGAGCCTAAATATTTTTGAACTATACAGTTAACCAAAACATATGTGTATCTTATAGAACATTTCAAAAATTACAACAATACAAAACTTTTCATTAACCAAATTCCATATAAATGAAGCAGTTGAACTATCCAAAATATAGCAAGAAACTACTAAAAAACAATAAACGTTATTTTATGATAATTAAAGTTGCAAATACTTTTGAGTTCACAAAATAATTTAATTTAATTTATTGTATTTCCAGTATGACTTAATTAATATTAAGTATGAATAATACCCTCACTATATTATGATGAATACTTGTCAAATGCAAATTTTCCAGTTATTTTTATTAATGGTAAATATTTTATTCTTTTAACAGTATATAACATTTACACAAAATAAAGGTTTTAACATTATTTAATTTTTTTGTAAGTAATCTCTATCTGAAGATCCTATTAGAGGGCAATAGGTTTCAAAACGACTGGGAAGTTGGAGTGGCCGAAACAGACGCTGGCCCATTCGATTAGGTAAACCCGGCGATTAGCAGCCTTCTCGCAGCGATATTTGACGTCTCCTCAGTTCTGCAGCACTAATCCTTGTTTGCTAATATTTCATAGACGACCCTAATACAATAGAACGGCTTAGCAGGCCGAAACAGCCATCGCCCGGAACGGCAGAAATATTACCGCTGCGAGGCAAATATAAATTACATTGTTAACTTGTATCCCGTTTTATGTGTTTGCGTTTCATATTAACTACCTTTTGTAATTTGTTTCGAAATGCAAGTTTATTTAATAAGGGCGCTTCCAATGAATGGAACCGGGCATGGGCGAATTATTTATACGAACATGTGTTGCGGCCCTTTAGGCAGGCATCTTTCATGGGCAAGAAAATTTAACGGGCTATAAATACAGAATAAAATACAACGGCTTTTCAGCTGCAATATTTTTTGTGCCGTAGTTTTTGTACATGTACAGCTTGAACGGTAGCGGAAGTATTATTATAGCACAGCTTTAGTATTGCACGTTTCTGAAAGAAAATTGTTGAATTTTATAGACCCTGAACTCAAAATAATATGAGAATTTAATTCAATTTTGTGTCTGAGTTCTCTGTTCATTATTATTCCAGTTTTATTTACATTAATTTGTAATTCCCTAAATTAACATTTATTTAGATTTTTAAATTTAAGTACGAGTGGAGGTAAAAACTATTTCAAAAAGCAATATTTGTCCTTAATTCTTTTTAATCTAAAAAGATGTGTCTTAAAGAATTGTGTAGTACATCAATATAGCTTTGTTATCTAAATTGCAAAACTTTCGTGGTTTGAAAAGTGCATTCGCATTTTGTACCGAAACAACGTATGTAATACTTCATAATAGTGTTATAAACAGCTTTATCTAGATACTTACTTAACTTAATTATAGTCCTACAAAAGAGTATTGTGTTTGCCCAATTTTAATGAAAAGCTTGCCTATTCTTTTGAGATATTTGCCTTCAAAATCCAAAGATCTTGTCATTTTGACGATAGAGATAAATCAATGCATCTTTTACTAATTATTCAAATTAGATGATTCTTCCTGCAAATAAAAAATAAATTTTTAATTTTATATTTTTTGAAATACATCAAAATTAAAACCCATTTTTAAGGAATGTGACACCCGATTTTAGTTATCTTTTTCAGAGTGACTTTCTTCTTAAAATTAGTTTTTGCAACCATCGAAAATACTTTAATTTGGTTTAATAGTTCCGGAAACTTCGATGTAGCTTTTTTTTATTCGAAATTGAGGATAAAAGTAATATTACAAAGGGTTATAGACAGGATAAATAGGCGAATTTTAATTATTTATTTGTAAATTGTTATACTTCGCCAAATTTTTTCTTTAATTATTAATTAAGATTTATTCAAATTAAAACAATGAGACGTCACAAAGTTGATTTAGAACTTGAGGTGCGCGTTCGGCAGTTTTTGCTGCTTAAGTGATCAGAATCGAAGATAATTTATCTCTTCAAAACTTACGGCATTAAGGTAAAGGACTCATCTATAACATCAATCAAGGCAAGAATATTCCAAAAAATATACTTTTAAAGACAAAATAGCCCGATTCTTTGCAAACTTTCAAATTGGGACCTTAAAAACTTAGATAATTAGACAAATAGAGAGAATCCTTCAACACAAAAATACATGGCGAACATTCTAAAAACTAACCAAGCGGCTGTCAGCTATCATACAACAAAACCTTTAACAAAAAGAAGCCAAAAGTTCATGTTTTGACGACCGCCAACGTCGCAATAAGAAAGGCTAGATCATACGGTCTTTACAAGATTCTGAACAACCAAAAGTAAAAAAAGGCAGCACAACGAATAAAACTTGGTTTTAGTTGGCTATAGTAAAGGTCAAAGAAGAATTCAATGCGTCAAGATAAGCGGAACGAATTTGAAACTTGTAAAGTTCTGCCAAAAAAAATCGTTCGCAAAAGGATTCATAGTCTGGGCGGGAGCTTCTTACAACAGCAAGACTGATCTTTATTTCATTTCACCGAATTCTAAAGTCAATAATAAACATTATTTTATTCCATTTTAAAGAGAGATGCTCGGCGACTCTATCCAAATGATGACTTCATTTTACATCAGGGTTCGGCTTTCAGTCAACACACCCAAGTGGACAATGGAATGAATAAAGTCTAGGATGAAGTTTATCACACCGATAAGTGGATGCTCAAGAGTCCGGATGCTGTTCCGATGAATTATTTCGTTTAGAGGTACCTTAAAGGAACGTCTTTGAAAAATCAAACCTCTAGACCACTAGTCTTAAAAGGGCTCTGAAGAAGGTTTGTAAAAAATTGCCCCAAGAATTCACCAACAAAGTACTCCAGAGTTGACTAAAGTTGTCTATAATATCTACACGAATAAAAGATCTCTTATCGAGTAGTTTTTTTATAAATAATTATTAATATTAAAAAGTTACTAAAGTTGAAATTCGCCCACTTATTTCATATATAACCCTCTATAACTCTACAATGAAAATATAGTTAGGTTTGTGTTGTGTTTGATATGCGGCAGCGATCACAGCTTCCCAAACCGTCGCCAACATCTATGACAAATGTAAAGTATGTTACTACACTCACACTTAAATTAAATATTTGTGAACGATTATAAAACTTTTCAGAACGGTTAGGTAAAAATTTAAGCAAATCTCTTAGACAACACTATATTATAATAAAAACATTAATGTAAAGAGAAACATAATTTCACATCTGTAAACACAAACAAAAGTTTATTTAAAATGCTATTGTAGGGAACATGTTATTCAACTGACACAAAAAAAATATAATAAAAACATCAAAGAGCATAAGTATAAAATGAGAAACATGCAAAATATGACAAAGAGGTAAAAAACAGCAGTTACCGTTATTATTTCTTAAAATTTTATCAGACATTTGTAAAATAAAACAATTAATGAACACCAAAATGCACACAATATCACAGATACGGCCATAAAAAAAGTTTTCAGCAGGGTGTCACGCTGTGTAAAATGGGCAGGCCATTAACTTTCAAAATAAAGAGAAGAGTAAGGATGTAAAATGTGTAAATTTTGTAGAAAATTACCTAGGCATCTAGAGAGATCCTTGTGTCCTTAACCAATTGCTAAATACTATATGTCCTACGTTAAGAACACAAATAAGTGCTAACCAAGCAAATAAAATAACTGCTGTCTAATAAAAGGAAATAGCCAGCCTGCCTATAATGTGCAGGAGTTGCAACAAGTTATATGTGCACATCAGCCAGGTGGCATTCATAAATCAAAAAATGTACTTTGCTCAATTTCGTAACCACCGTCGCCTGAAAAATTCCATAATGACTCAACATATATTAAAAATTGCCCAATGAACTAAAAGCAATTATATTAAATAAAAAATTAGTTATTCCGTTAATATCTAAAACCGATTTCACTAAACTATTCTATCTAGAAATGTATAATTGTTCCATCTGCATCATCCCGATAGCACGTACAGACAGTGATGTACAGATAAAAACATATACTGGCAACAAGATTAAATGTCATAAACTGTCATAAAACAAAAACAATTTGGTCAGTTTTTAACACTCTGGAAAGACGATTTATTGCAGCAGGAGGACTACAATGCCAATAATCACTAGTGGGGATCCAAGGGAACAGAACTCATGAAAGTATCTGCCAGTATTAATTAGCTGCCTCATATCATTGACTTCTGTGTAGTGATTACGTACAGTATGCAGACACTTAATTGCTGCAGACGTCTAACACTACTTAGTAATAGAACTAACTGAAAATAAATTAGAAGAATATTAGATAAACAAAGTCTCACTCAAAACTGAACCCGAACACTAAATGACAAAGATAGACTAAGTCCAGCAAGTACAAAATTTAAACCTGCAACATGAAGGAGAAAGCAATTCGAAACTATTTAAGCACATTGTTTCTCACAGAAGCAAAAAATTATTTATTCTGCATATTAACAAAAGACATAAGGGAAAAATTTGATCTAATCAAGACAAATGTACATATTTGTAAATCATTTAAATTATATATAGGTGAAATCACTTCGAAAAGAAGAGAATTGCATCTTTAAATACCTCGAAACTGCCTTCCAGATAGTGTTACTTATTAAGAAAATGCAATTAAACGAAGTAAATAAAATTATACTCACCGAATTAATTTCAAAAGGGTCACCTGAATATGATCTAATAATCCAATAATTACATACATATACTCAATGCCACATTAAAAACATGATACTTTCTTACTTCGACTATTTTCCTAAGTCGACTAAATAGTACCAATTTTAAAACCTGAAAAGCTGCCTATGGATACATCTTGCTATTGACCAGGTGCAGATTAATTGGTACAATCCATATTCATCAGGAAACCAGGAGATACCACCATTTAGCGCCTTTTTTAAATATTATGCAAGCCTGTGACACAACGTATGGTACGTTAAACATAATTAAATCTAATCTGCTCCACCCCAACTACAGAAGATTACAAATGTGAAAAACAGAAATTTCCTAGCTAAAGCTAAAAAAGAATGCGTGTAATTCCTTCCGATCAATTCAGGAGGACCTCAGGAAAGCCTGTTAGGACTAATTCTGTATCTACTACATACTTCTTATCTCGCATTTACATATCTACCTTTGCTGATTATATAACTATTATAATAAGTTACAACAACTTCAAATGTATCATCATGTTACTTACAACGCTATTTAAATAACCTTTAGCATACAAGATTGACAAAGGTTATCCCTTTACTCAAATACGATAACAGCTGACCTTCTACTCTCTTTTTACTTACTTATTGTTATACTACTTATGTCGACTGTACCACTGGGTACAGGTTAATTGTTTATGTTATTGTTAGTTACTTGATAAATAATTTGCCAAATGTTTAGGTATCTAAAACAAATTGTAAATAAAGGTTAAAAAGAATAAAAATAAAAAATTATAATAATTTAATTCCCCGTTAGTTGTCTTATACATAATTTGGCTACATCACGTATGCCACAAGTTATGTTGTAAGTTCATTATTAAATAGAAATTCACGAGTGTAAAGTTGTAATTTGTTGTTTTGAAGTTTAGTTTGGTGTCATATTTTGTTGTTTTGCAGTTAGAAGTTTATAAAAGTTTGTTAAGATTAATTTTATGCGTTTATAACGTTTATTACGTTTTCTAAGAAAATTACATTGTCATATAAAAACTTTACTAATTCTACAAAAAAAATTTGTTTAGATATTTAACTACGTGTCCCCTCTTTTTTGTAAACCATTTATCTCCTTAACATTTTAGTTTCAATTGCTTCTTATACAGATTCGTTATTTACGATTACCTGACTATTACAGCTTAAGCAATACCTTAAGAATACTTAATAGGTATTTTATATTATTCTATTGCTATTTTTTTAAATTAATACTTGTTCAGCTCAATGTAATACTTTATAAAATAAAAAATTGTAAAATAAAAGTCAAAAATAACTTTTTTACATTTACTTTAGGTGTCTCCTAACAATATGGCAATTTGAAGATTACTTTTAAAGTTATTTTTTACATAACCTTCTGACGTACATATTTTGTGAGCGGTTGGGTAGTTTTTAGATATTCGTATTGTAAAATGGGGGGGATTGTGACACCAGCCAATCGCTCAAAAACGCTTTGACACCATTTTAGTTGTTAAATCTTACATTTTTTGTTGTTGTTGTTTGTATAACGGCCGGAGAGCATTTGATGTTTGCCGCCTTTGCTTTTGACCTGGGAGTCGAACCCAGGCTCGCCGTCCGATAGTGTGGCAGGCCGAGGCCTTTACCTCGCAGCTGTCGTGTTCTTAATTGTGCAGTTAAAATCTCATAATTTAAAGTTTACTAGAGCCACAGTTCCAACACCAGCAACTAGTCTGGCAACAGACAACTACGGTACAGTACAGTTTCAGCAGACCACACAGGTATTAACTAAAGAAATTGCCACCATACTGTGGTAGCAAGTGTAAAACATCTAATCACAAAGAAACCCTTTGTTCGTAACATTTCATTCCCTTCAGCTTTCGTAGCCTTCCGATCTTTAACAAGGGGTTTACTGATACCATAACAGATACATCAGTGAGACAGAAAGATGCACCTAGTTTCAACAAGCTGGAAAACATAGCGGGCAGACATTAATGAAGGCCGACACTTTTCTCAGGGCTTCGGTCGCATCTTTGTAACGGAAGTCGTCATAGAAACTTAATTTCTGATGGATATTAATGTCAAACTTTGCGTGGTCCTAGCTACTCTTAAAACAGAGTGAAAAAGTCCACGTATAAATTTTTCACGGCCAACGGAACACCAATTGCGACATATAGCACCATGACTCTCAACTTAAACTTGAGACTCAATCGAGATTTCACATAGAAATTCATTGTAGCCAATCATTAGTGTCGAGTTCTTATTATTTTATAACCTTGTAGGTGCGAGAAACCGATGACTCATCGACGGGGTTACATTTGTCTTTGTCAAAGACAAATCGGCTAAAGATGAAATCCGTAATCGCAAGCAACTGAGAGCAATTAGCACCAGATAAGCTTTACGCAACCAGGAAGAAATTTGACACAATGCTGAAACAAGGTCTCAAATTCAGATAACGCGGAAGCATGGCGGAGAATAGAAGACGTGCAGTAATTACCGTAGACTAAACGCAAGAATCAAATCTGACCGCTACCGCGTCTGGCACATCTAGCATTTCGCTTTGGCCAAAAAAATATCTTCTACAACATCGGCCGGATGAAAGCGTTTCATCAAATTCCTGTCACTGAAGAAGACAATTCCAAATCGGCAATAACCATGGCCTTTGCATTATTTGAGTTTTGGTTTATGGCCGAAGTATTGCCTATGATATTAATTGAAATCCGTGGAGCGTGGTAGGATTACCTTTAAGAAACATTAATACTGATATTCAAATACCGCAAAACACGAAACCAATTGACTTCTTACAGATTTTGTGTCAGCATGCGTTTGATAAATTGTTGCCATTTTGAAGGTAATTCTATTATGCCTCTCTCATAGAAGCCCTTGTCTCTATTGGTAAAAAACTGAGACAATAAATTTTCACAAGTCTCTCTTAAGGCGAATTTTTTACCAACAAAACAATTTGCCATGGACAGGTACAAGTGGTAATCACTTGGTGTCATGTCCGGACTATAAGGTGGATGCTTAATAACCTCCCAACCAAGCTCCCGGAGCTTCTGGCGAGTTGCTATCGATGTGTGTGGCCTAGCATTGTCTTAATAAAACACAATTCCTAGTGGCCAAAGTTGGCCGGTTCTGGGCGATTGCTTCCTTCAGACCGTTTGATTGTTCATAGTACAGGTTAGAATTAAGAGTTTGGTCGTAGGGGAGCGGCTTCCTGGCCGTCAATCCTGGCTTGGCCACCATTTGCGGCGGCTCACCGCGCTTCGACCACGACCGTTTTCGCTTGACGTTGTCGTAAGTGATCCACTTTTCATCGCCAGTCGCCATCCGCTTTAAAAATGAGTCAACTTTATTGCGATTCGGCAGCGATTCACAGATGAAGATTCGGTCCATGAGATTTTTTTACGTTAACTCGTGTGGCACCCATACATCCAGCTTCTTTTTGTATGCAGCCTTTTCCAAATGGTTCCAAACGGATTTTTGTGCAATGTTTAGCTCCTGAGCAATAGAAACAGTGCTTATATCGGTCGGACTCGGCCATTTCCATGATTTTATTTATATTTTCGACAATTGGCCTTCCAGAGCGTGGTGCATTTTTGACATCGAAATTACCGGAACAGAATCGACGAAACCAAAACTGCACTTGATTGGCTGTTACGGTATCAGAACTATAAACACTATTCACATTTTCAGCCGCCTGGCTTGCGTTTTTACCTTTATCGAAGAAAAACTGTAAAATATAGCGTATTTTCTCTCTGCTGGTATTCATCTTTGACGTGAGTCAAGTCAGCCATTCACAAGACTATGAAATAAGTTGTTTTAGTACGAAATGTCTTTTAGAGCGCGAGATACAATTTATTAAAGCCATCTATTGGAAAAATAATGGATTTCTTTTTACTAGACCTATTGGAGAGGCAGGCATGTAAATAGCCGCTCTCGTGGTGCGGTGTGGAAACGTAGTACGGCCCGTATGGAACGTCAACCGAGAAGGCCCAAATCGTCCCTTAAACGGCCGTCGCGTAAGCGGATGGGGGCGGCTACCGATATCAACCAACGAGTATTGCCAAATCGCTCACCTGAATCGGCTTCGGCTTCGGCTTCGTCGGCGATTCCAAGGTGGCCACCTCTGCGTTGCGGCTCTGGTATCTGCGGGATGATAAGACGCGACCGAATTGGTCGCGCTGCGGGGTGCGAACGTTTCTTGCGGGTGAAGACACGACCGAACTGGTCGCGCTGCGAATGGCGAATGTTTGGGGGGTGTTGAGACACGACCAAATTGGCCGAGCTACGATGCGTGAATGTTGCCGGGCTTCGCGCCTGGCTTGGCGGTAGGTCTTTGCGGGAAATTTTCATTCGACAGCACCTTTCATATCAAAAGGTGCCGCCGACGGCGTATGCAGACTTGTCGGCTGAGCAAAAGACCATATGCCGTTTTGTGTGCGATGGCAAAACGTGCAGATATCAAAGGCTCGCATGCCACCGCGATATAAAGCGGTTCAAGGGCGAAAAGGCCGTCACACCACCTATTATTATAAAATATTAAATATATATATATATATATATATATATATATATATATATATAATATTTGTGCGAAAATATGTCAACCTCTACATAAAAAAAAAGTTGTTAAAAAAATTTTACAATTAAACAATTTGGGAGCTTTGTCAACACAAAATGTTCTGAATTTAGTTATTCCAACAAAACTCGAAAGTTGGACTAATTATTTCAGAATCTCTTTCTGCGACCAATTTGCCTAACCACACCGTCCTAATAGTCGACACTTCGGCGGTACGCATAAACGAAAGAGTAAATCGGGCAACTTGATTAACACCACTCGCAAATCTTTTCATTAGGTTAACGATAATGAACCAAATCTGCGTTCACGACTGTAAATACGCCTTAATTTAGTTCGCCGAGTTAGGCAGCAGCCAAGCCCCATTTGCACTTTAGAGAATGTGAGAAGAAGCCGCTCTAAAAGAGAAGAGCCCCGCCATTCGAGACCAGCGGCATCTTAAAGGATCAATGCGTCTGCATGCCAGATTGGTTTGCGGTTTTAGTACTGCTCGCCAAATACCTTTTAGAATTTACGACTTCATTCAATACAAATAGGTGGAATTCTTGGGCCGCCGAATTTCCCCGGGGCCTTCCGCTTGCAATCGTTAAGCAAATCGTTAGAAATATGATTTATTTTTTGTTCGGCAGCGCTCGAATTTCACTAATGAATTCACCGCCACTGTTGGCCGTTTTAATTAAAGATTGGAGGAATTTCAAATTGGAGTCTTGCGCGACTGGAAATGCTGGCGCATTTATTGCGCAGCGTAAGGAATATTTTGTCTAGGCCGACTGAGGCAGGGAAAGCTAGATTGACATTAAATACATTACTAAAGAACGAGAGAGCACTATAAAGGCTGTATATATTGTAATACAAAATTTAAAAGTCAATAAGATAATCTTAAAAACATAAAATTGAACGTGTATAAAGCTACAATAGGACGAAAGAATAAAAAATAGCAGAGAAAACACTTCAAAGCTCTGACGTTTAGCGTTGTTGTAGTTCATGATAATGTTATGCAAATAATGTGAAATATTCGATCTCATAGTGTTTAATTAATACTAGATTTAATATTAAGTTAACTGTTTTTAAGTAAGTCGTTTAAAATAAAAATTAATTATAGTAAATTAAGATAAATTACTAAGTTGGAGTTTTATTGAAATAACGTTTGCCAAATTTCAACACAAGATATTCAAATAATCAAATCAGAATTAGTTAAATCTTAACGTCAACGTTTACATGCTTCAATAGTTCATTTGCATTTACTAACTTTATTTAAATCAGCGTGCAAATTGTTTAGAAAAGGAATCTAATCTTCTTTAACAAATGTTAAATGGACCAATTTTAAATTAGGATACATTCACTTCTATTTTCATTCAATTTATTTTTTATCATATTTTCCATAAATCTTCGACAGCTGCGTTAATGTAATCTTTGAGATCGTGATAGCGAGGTGTCAATGATGCACAGAGCAGGTACCCAAGGGTACACAATGTTCATGAGCTGTTCTGTAAATGGCGATGCTGTTTTAAAAATCCATGTAATCGGTGTAAAGGTGGACTATACTGTAGTATGCTATTCTATGGTATGGCGCCAGCTAATGATAATTGCAAAGCTGCTCTGATTAATCTGAGAATTGACAACGAGGCAGATCATTTAGCTGGGAATGTGTAGCTGGCAATGCGCGTTGCCGATAGCATAGCACTTTACACCACGTTACGATTATTAATTTGAGGTAGTCGTCGTGTGTGTGCAAGTCAGACGTCTCCAACTATCATTTTAATTAATATATATATATATATATATATATATATATATATATATATATATATATATATACACGAGCGGACCCGGGTTCATTCCTGGAGCTCTCGGGTGGCCTTCTCAGTCACTGAAAATAATTGACTATCTACGTTCATTTCCAACAAGGGTAATAGTGACACATACGCAACAACCAAGTACAGAGGGCTTATTAAAAGCTCGACCTTCTCAGTTCGCAAGCCCTGCTCTCAAGTGGAATATTAGAGCTTTACCATTATTGAATAAAATAATGGAAACACTTTTCAAAAATGAGACATATTTTTATTGTGCCTGGTAACACCGGGCAGTGAGTAAGTCAACCGCCTGTTGTTTGTTGCAGGTAGTATGGACTGTGCTCTAATAATAGAGCAAAGCAGTGTGGTTGTAGACGTTGTGCAGGTGTTGTGAGTGACCAGTATGTCCAACCCGATCTGAGTTTTAAAGAGGTCTAATTGTTAATGCTCTTATAGTTAAAGCATCTGTGAAAAAATAGCGACGTTATACGGTGTAACACAAGGTACGGTATTGCAAATTATAACCGCATGAACAGTACACGGTAAAACAGAGGAAAAAGTATAATACTGGTTGAAAAACGAAACCGCAGAATAGGGACCGCCGGGCCTTAAAGAGTATCGTGACGTCGCAAAAGAAAACAACGACCAAGAAAGTGACTACAAAACATAATAACTACCTAAACACCTCAGTATCATAGAAAACAGTGAGGCGGGTAATGCATAAATGGGGATCCATAGGCGTGTTGCTATTGCCAAACCCCTAATAACAGACACAACTCCTCAAAGGCGACGTGCATGGTACAATACCTACAAAAACTAGACGTTGGTGGACTCTTTACCTTCTTCCCCACCACTGAACGCGTGTTTGTCTGGCAAACACCCTCTGAAGCATACGACATGGACTGTCTACGCACGACTGTAAAACATGGTGGCGGCCCCCAGGACTGAATATAATATAACCTCTGTGGGCTGTTTTGGAAAACAGACCTTCCTTCGTTTCTACCTGAACTACAGGCTGTGCTATAGGAAGAAAAACTTCAAATTTCACTAAGTACTATTTGGGATTTGTATTGACCTATTTTACCTAAAATTCAAGCTGCATTGCGTACTAAAGGTAAATTAACACCGTATTAATACAAGATGTACATAATTCCACATGTGTCTCCATTATTTTGTCCAACACCTTAATAATTCTTACTGTTGGTTTTAAAGAAAGAGAAATACACCCAGTAGTTACAGATAGTACTTTTGTACTCGTACAACTGCTTCGTACAAAGTCGGCGATGACTAATCAGTGGCGACGAAATTACCCGGTCCCTTAATTTAATTTATTAGTGGACCTGCTACCAATTTTGAATTTTGAATTTGAAGATAAAAACACATGCGTGCCCTCCATTGAGTTTAGAAAAGACTAATTAATAATTCGTACCTGCTAAACTTATATGTTACTTATATCTCTAAATATTTTCTGTAGTATACCTAATATACGTAATAAATCTACGTATACATTCTAGTACAAAAAACGTTGAGTTATAAAACTGACTACAATCTATAATTTTGAGAATCATCGTAAAGGCATTAGGCAATCAAAAAATTGATTTTCTATTGCATTTTTAGAAGATGGAAAACTTTCGCTTTTATCTTGTTATTTTCCTTGGTATTTCAGCTGCCTGGCTCTAAGCCTCTAACCTTTTTCTCTGAAAAGCACTGAAGTTAAATGTTGGCTGCCTCTCAGGTGTTTGTCAGAGTGGCGGAAGCCTAGTAGGTACTTAGGCAGTTCAGGCATTTCTAAACATGCCAAGAATGGCTTTGATCTCCTTGCTGCAGGTTATGGGATTTACAACCGCCTCCACAAAGTATGTAGCGATTTTGTGTAGCTGCTACGATGTGTTAGAATAATTCTGAAAACGTGATATGGTCCATGTTTTAGAACCACCCGGCAATAGTGATCCGGCTCTCGTGTTAAGACTGGTGAGTTCTAAGTCAGGCGTCTCGGTTCCGATTGAGGTTGTTGGGGAGTTGGGGCATTGCCTCGGGCCACTGCTGCATAGCTGCGGCTGAAGTGGCCGCCGTCATTTAGCGCGCTGGCAAAATATCTCCGGAAGCCGGCCGGGGGTGTGTTCTCTGACAGTTGGCATACGTGGTTGGTTCATCCTAGCGCTTCTTACAGTCCCCGGAGTGGTGAGTGTCCCCGCACTTCGGAGCAGCGTGACAGCACCGCTGCTCGTGCCCGAAGCGTTGACAACGGTGGTATTGGCTCGCAACCTTCCTCTTGTTTGACTGCTCTACAGTTACATCTACGTCAAGGACGCCGTATACTTGAAAGATTTATTTGCCTTTGTCGGGCCCCTCAAGCTCCAAGAACATGAGCGGCATCAGGCATCTCTTCGGTCCTTTCTTCATTTGTCTCTCCGTGCAGCTGAAGATGTTTTAATCGAAGAGCTCCTGCGCTAGCTCTTCCTCGGGGACGTTTCCCGGAACACCGCGCATCACCGCGCAGAGAATATTGTCCGCTTTCAATACGTGGAAATGGTGCTGAATTTTCGCTTCTTTTATGAAGCCAGCCAAGCACCCGTAGTCCTGAGATGTAGCGGTGTGGATGGTGATTCTACACAATATGTTCTTAGTCTTGATGAGGTGTTCGCTTAAGACTGCAAATGCCTTGGTAATGGCGGTGGAGGTGACGTCCGGCGCCGCGGGCGAAATTCTCCTGATGCTCACTGAGGCTTCTACGGGTGGAGATGCCATGCTCCGAGTGACTCTCTGATAGGAGAGATGGAGACGGCCGCAAAACAGCAGCATTGGTTGAAGCAGCTGGGGCACTTGGAGCGCCTGGAGCGGCTGGGGCTGCCTCAATTACCTCCTCGCGATCGGTTGTTCAGGAACTCTTGGAGGAGCACGGATATGCCACCTGGGTCCTTGAGGTAGTGCCACATGTTTTGCTGTTCCGGGTCAGTAGCGAACATCTCTTCAAATTACTGATTTGGTTCATTACTATCACTATCATAGAACATTGTTGAACGCAAACTAGGCAGTCACTACCATCCGGTAAGGGTACTAGCTGGAATTGCAGCGGTTAGCGCGCAACATCGCAGTTCACACAGTTAGATCCAACTGCATGGACTGTTCGTTTAATAATTCTTCCTTTTTCGAATTCCGTTAAGTTTATTTTGAAATTCGAACAGTTTCCTATTTGACAGGACGGTATAAACGTAAACAGGCGTGCGCGACCGCAGGTATTCCAGTAACTATCGCTAAAGGGACGTTTGCTGTCTTATTGTTGCTCTACCGAGTGTATTAAATCAAATGTCAGTCAGTTTACTTTTTCTGTGTGCTTACTTCGTTTTCAAATTAAGAAAAAGGAATGCGTGAGAGACATGTAGATAGGCACAGTCACACCAGTGTGCAAAAGTGCACAAAATTAAAAAAGTAATAATAGTTACATTATATCATAAATGTTCGACGTTTTACTCAAAGGGAGAAGATAGTTGGTGCTTTTGGCAAGGTGTCCAAAAAGCTCTCTTACCAGTTCACAAAGGTTTTTTTGATAAAAACAAGATTCCTCGTTGGATTCATACATAACTCGAACGACAGCTTCAACAATGTGGTTTGGAAAACAGCCTCAAAAAGCCCCTTTAGCAGCACCAAAATTGTTGAAATAGGTACCAATATATCAGCTGTAGTCTTTAATGATGATTCCAAAGCAATTTATTTCAATTGCAAGAGTTTCGAGTGATTACTGAAGTCCGCACTCAAGACGTATGCAGACGCGTTGACAGGCGGCAGTACCTGCAGTCTATTGATCGTGCTTTGCAAAATCACTCAAAGAAAACTCGAATTAAAAGGGAAATCGAATATATAGAAAGCACTATAAACTACTAGAGATCATTAAACGAGGTATGCATAAGTTATCGTACGTTATTATATTATATGAAAACTTCTAACGCCATTATTTAAAAAACTCTTTTGTTTCGTTTTGCAGTTATTACAAAAAACGGGGGTTTAAATCGACCTGAAATAGTTTGAACATGCGTAAAACATGTGTTCTTTCCTACTAAACCCCCTATAAAGTTCCTAAAAAGTTGTTTTTACAAAAAAATGCACGTCGTAATTTTTCAGTAACGTTTGAATAACTGAATTTTCTCAAAAAATTATTTTTTCGAATACTAAATTAATAGTTTTTTTGGTTTTTCTTTTTTTTTAGGTTTTGTTAAAAATTACAGATACAAACAAATTTTTTACCTGCAAAAAGTAATTATACAAATATCACCGCAAAAGCAAAAAAGATAACTGGATGTGTAGGCTTCATATTTTCCAAATTTTCCAAACTCAACATTATGTCAATAAATTCTACTTAAAAGGATTTTGCCTGATTTGCATTCATTTTTTTGCGAAACTAAAAACGAACCACCAAAAATTGCAAAAAAATGGTTGTCTAATCTTCTTAACACTATTTTTTTAAATTTTTTTCTGTCCGAGTATGAATTAGAAAGTGGAAATGTGTAAGATTTTTTAGCAATATGAGTTAACTAGTTACGAAGGCACCACTCGCGTGCGAATTAGATTATAAAATAGAGCCTTGTCTGATTTTTCAATGCAAAAATAACTCATCCACATTGAAAACCCATTGTTATTTAAACTTAGTGCAAGTCATAATCAGCCGAAAGACGACAAACTTTGCAATGTTTTCAGGAACCAAGTTATTCTTAATAGAGCCAAAGACATTATGATAAATGAAGTACTTGCTTAATGTTTTTGTTATTGTTGGTGATGTATGGTTATAATAAAAAATGCTGACAAAAATGCTGAAAAATCAAAGTAGCTACTACTTCACCACTAGTAATATAACTACCTAAAAGTCAGAACAGCTAAATTGGACTTGAAAGACAACTACTTTTTAGTACTCAAGCAAGTCATGCGTTTATTTCTGACAAATTAAAGTGCGCTTGTACCTTATGGCATCAGATTTTTAATCTTATTATATTTGTTAGATCTTTTTAATAACCAAATGTTATAAAGCACTTATAGAAGTTTTTATAAGCTTGTTTTGTATTTTTTATTGTTTATTTGTTTGCATAATTTTAGATAATCTTAGATAAATTTAGTGTGCAATAAATACATAATCGTATTGTATAAAAAATATTATCAAGATGTGTTAAATTATTTTAACTTTAAGGCTAATATAAATATAAAGATAGCTCACAAGAAGCAAAAATATAAAATGCAATTGAATGTTCTCTGCAGCGTTCGAATTATGACAATTTAACCTCTAGATGAAGACTAATTCAAAACATTATTTAAAGTAAAATATTTTTTGATTTAGTGTGCTATAGAACTTTCGATAAATGTGCTCAACTTTAGTATTTTAAAATAACTCATATTTGTTTTAAAATTGCATGGGATTGTCCTATTGGTGACAAATATACGAGATATATGATAAAGAAGAGACAAATATTTATATTTGGAATATTTCAATTGCTGTAAAGAATTGAGTAGGTGGCTTTAAGAATCTCGGATAATATGAAAAGCATTTCTAGAATTGAATGAACTCAGCATAAAATTATCAATGTGTTGTAATGCCAAAACATTTTGTGCAACAGACTAAAATTTTTCCTATGCAATGAATCTACACCAATAGGTGTTCTAATTGGCCAATACTTTTATAAGAAACTAGTAAAAAGGCCCGTCCCAAAAACGAACCACATAAATCAAAGTTGTGTTGCAGGCGCCTACTAACGGCAAGAATTGATAGTTGACTATCAAATTAGTTCATGATAATTTATGTTTTAACCTATAACAGCTCAACCGTGACCTAAATCGACAAACCGGTTTGAATGAAGTATTGACCTTTGAAATCGGTTCATAAATGCAGGTGGAGTTGCAATGTTAGTTACATTTTTACGGTTTTATATAATAGAATATCTGCTTTACCTTGTGATACAAAAACACTATATAAAAAGCTCAGCTGTAAAATTCGTTTATTGATTTAAAGGTAAATTAAAAACTAAATATTACAAGACTATTACATCGTTCTAACTATTTTTTTATGTAGACCTGGAAAGTATTTGTATTCCAACTAGTATTCACTTTTGGTAGAAATACCAAAACCTTGTTTTTTAAAACATTTGTGCAGCAACAAAATGACATTTATAACCCTTTTACATACATTCCTAGAAAAATGGTTAGGTAACGTCTCAGTTCACGTTGTTTTGAAAGTCTCTCGCCATTTCTTCTTAGATCTTCTTAGAAATTTTTGGTTTTTTAAATAATTTTTGTACTACTCCCATTTTTATAGTTTATACTTTTATACTTTATATATACTTTTATAGTTTATACTATAATTTTGTAATGAAATGTATAAAAAAGCAGTTATACACACCTAATAATTTATTTAACACTATTCGGCTTTAAAGTCCATGTTCTTCTTAACTAAATTTTTCATCATTACCAATTTTATATGCAACGTTTGTAAAAAGATGTCCTCAGGTTTAACGATATCTAGGCGAAGTGTGTTTTTTGTAGCCAGGAATATGCTGTTTTATTGTTGTTTACTGTTTAACAATATAATGCAAACTATTTTCCCGGCTATCCCATTTACTGCAATGCTTCGTTTATCCAACTTGTAAAATAACTAGAATTGCCACAACTTTTAAATTAGCACCGATATACCATTTATAGCTCTTGTAATTACTTTTGTCAAGAAGATGTACCACATTTTCATAGCATTCATTCATGTGAATAGCATATTCAACTAATAAATATGTCCTACGTGTAAAAGAACAGCTTTTAAACTCAGTTTCAAAGAATCGATCTACAATTGTGTTTATAACCTAATGCATCAAGTCGTCAATGTTACTGCAAAAATACTAAGCGTTGCCCACCAAAAGGTATTTTTGGCGTCCTAGGCTGACAATT
Organism: Sinelater perroti; assembly: GCA_036346155.1. NCBI lineage: Eukaryota > Metazoa > Arthropoda > Insecta > Coleoptera > Elateridae > Sinelater > Sinelater perroti. Next base: position 5,180,539 of record JARFIY010000001.1, on the reverse strand, counting down.
TTCACCCGCCTTTCCTCAAATTCCTTCAATTTCCTCAAATTCGCAAGGTGCGAACGTATAAATTTTTAATTGGATCGGCTTTTTCCCTGGATCAGGAACGTAAAACCATTTAACTTATTGTCCACTTATAATTAATTTAAGCGCGAACCGCCCATTAAAAATACGTAATACGTAAATTTGAATCAATGCAAAGCTTATGCGCTTGTTTTGGTGCACTCCCTCAATTTTTACGTTTTGCGTTCAAACGTAAGAAATACATAAGTTAAAATTGATTCAACTTTACGTACTTCTTACGTTTATTTGTAGTAATTTTTAATTTTCCCTTAGATTAATGTTGGCAACAGTAACAGAATGTTTGTTTTGATTCTAAAATTGCATAACCTAATTTTAGTATTGTCGACATTTTGGCTTCGTTCTTACAACGGACAGAGAACTATTAATTTAGTAAATATGCATCTGTTTCTACACCATAAAAGAAATAACAACTACAAAGGCCACATAATTATGCAAAATGTCTGGAAGGACATTGCTGCTGCTACTTTGATTTACATAAGGCTTACGTGGGTCGTACGTATTTCTTATAGACGGCATATGCTTATGTCTATTACAATCGAAGCTCAGCTCGTCGGAAGCAAATCAAATTGCCGTGGCATACGCACTTTTTGCGTTCGGCAATGGTAATCGCCGCCCTGCCATTCGACAAGAAGCGAGAGCGGCCCCGACGTGCGTGCACAAACACACAGACCTCCTCGTGTAAATTAAGCGCTCAGAGCGCGCCTCGCCAAATTGAATCCCAGCCGTCTTTATTTACTTTCTGTTCAAATGTATAGATAGATTGTGATAACTCCTTTTGGCGATTGCGATATACCGCAGTACGAGTATCTGATCCTAACAACTTGCATTCTTGCAATCTTGATCCAGTTATCTTTGCTTCAATTTTTGATTAACGTAAACCACGCACCAGATAATTTAATTCCAATTATTCTGGGATACACAATTTGCTTCTTATTTTTGTTGGAGAAGTCGAACGTTGCAGTGAGTCCGAGAGTTGTCTTTTTATTTAATTTTAATGCCAAAGTAATATTAGTACGCTTTTTTTATTGTTGGTGCCATATTTCGGCTGTGCGGCTGAATTGTTAATTTTCCATAAATATAACAAAACTATTAGCATCTTTTATGCACTTGCAAAACATGCGACTTAATTTAAATAATTCTTGTTTGTTCTCTTACATATTTACAAATTTATAAAATGCGAGTGACTTAAAAAGAAGGAGTGTAGCTTATGGTTGCGTAAGAAACATGTCAAGACTTGTTCAGACCTGTTCAAATAGGTCGGGTAAAATCATATACCTTTCTGGATAACTTTTATGTGATAATATAAAAAATATAGACCAATATAGTAAAAGAATTACAATATTGTAGCCAAAATTTATTAAAATAAAATTTTTCAAGATTTTAACTTGATGAAATAATAGCGAAGGTATTTTTAGAATTGGATAAATGGATAAGCTACACACTATATAATGTAGAAAAAAAATCTTTGTTTATCAGTGTTATTATTGTCAACATTTTTAGTGCTTGCTGTTTAGCAATTAATACTTAATATTTTAAAAAATTTGTTTTTTGAAAGTGGTAATGAAATGAAAATTGGGAACTGTAGTCAATTTACATATGCTCTACTAATTTTATAAAAATGCTTTAAAAGTCTAAACATAAATAAGTACTCACAATTTTAAGTTAGTACTTCCTAATTATTAATTATAACTTACGTTCTTTATATTAAATTAACTAAACTCAAGTACATGTCTCAACTAAATTGCTCTTATTAAAGAAAAACGCATATAATATTACATTTAATATAAATTTTTTAGCTTGTTTTACAACACCTTTAAAAGACAAAAAATGATGGCCTCACTTTTTTATGACGAGGAGAGATATTTGCAACGCGGATGTTCAGAAGTTTGTAGAACACCACTTACATATATCATTATTAAGGAGCGCAAGGGTTTCGCTTACAAATAAGACGATTTTCTGCCTACGCAGAAATGCATTTGAAACTAAGAGACATTTCTTTCTTTCGTTAAGATATGGAAAAACAGAACGCTCCTAAATAACGCAGCGCTCTGAATGGAACTTTTCGCAATTTATTTCTTTGTATCGTATTTCTCACAAAGAAATGCCGCTTTCGGATTTATTATTTAAAGTACAAATGCTTGTTTAACGTCAGCGTGTCACGAAAAATAAAAGTGTAATGGGTCTCAGCCGCAGAGGGCAAATATCCGCCCCGTAAAGCAAATTTGCTCGAAAAACACACGAGATAATGTAAACGTGAAGTGTGCCCAGTTAAATAACAGCTCTATATCTTCCAAAGGTTAATAACGCTTAACCCTATTAAATCTGCACTATAGTTTATATCTGCCAGGTCGGTGGAATTTACATTTCAAACACAGAAGAAAGAGGAGCCCAAAGGAAAGGTCTGATAAATTGTATGTTTGCAAATTTCTCCCGATCTCAAAAACAAGAGCGGACTCCCGCGTCGTAATGGCAAAACGGTCACGTGTTGCAATCTCCTACAGCATAATCTATTTGAATGTTTTTCTTGCACCGTACATAAATCAAGTGTTAGTACAAAATTTCTTTTAGTTTGCTTTCTCCATCTTGTGTCACAAAAAAGGACAACAATTTTGTAAAAGCTAAAATGGCGCTTACGCTCCTTTTTTACTTATAATTGCTAATACTTTAATAAGAAAAAGCAGAATAACCTTGCCGAGCGCCATTTTTTTGTTTTAACTTTTTTTTATTAATATAAAAACTATACACTCCGCCGTTTCCCCCATTAAGTAAATATTATAACAATGTACATACATAACATGCTGGAAGAAGTTCAACAACAAATTTCTTATGTTTATCAAGTTGGTTTGGTCTGGGGCTACTCAGACGCCGAACATTTATTGGCATATGCCGTCGGCACATTTCAGTCACCGTTGGAAGCCGGCTGTTGGCACATCATCATAGTAGCATCAAAATAGACATCACATTTAAAAAACTTCATATAAATATTCTTAAAGATACACATGTTAAAATTTGATTAGTAATATGGGACCATAAATTAAATGTGATGAGGTGTTATATCGTCAGTACAGACTACTGCTGTCAGGCAACGCGATCACGTCTTGCCCAAACGGTACGCATAAATTCGCTATGAATTATTATGCTACCGTTGATCGTGTTGAGAACAAGAGAGGTGATCTCCCTTTTGGTGAGTTGAAGAAGGGAACTAAAGCTTTGGTTAGCTCTGGTCCACGTCCCTCTAGATCCCACAACTAAAGCCTTGAGAGCCAGTTCTTTTTGGGGATATCTTGCCCGGAGGGTTTGCAACATTAGTGGAGTATTATAATACTCCACTTTCTGCATGTACGCGGATTCGAGCGATCGGGGTCCCTCCCAAGGAATGGTCACGTCGCATACGACGGCTTGGTCACCCTTAAGGAAGATTAAGTCGGGCTTCCTAAGCTCGCCGTTCGCTAAACGTAACCTGGGCTCTAGTTCTACTACCTATCCCCCTTTTGCGCCAGCTGACTTAGTCAACGAACGACTCTGTCGTGACGCCTGATCCGCGGCCAAGGCGTGAGCGGACAGCCCTGGAGAACGTGTGACAAGCTCTCCACTCGGCTGCAGCCCGCTCGGCATCGGCGCGCGTTTGGGGGGTTAGATGGAATGCCCATTGTGGGTAGTAGATTCCCTCGGAGCTGAATTGCTTTGATGTAGTCACCACCTATCCAAAATTGGGGGGGGGGGATCAATCCAGCTCCCCGACGTACCAGACATTCTGCCCTGTATGAGGCCGTTGCCGCTGTACGATGTTTCCAGCTTTTCGCCCCACACGCGTCCTATGCCGGGCCCACTTGTGCCGAATTCGCTTGTAATCTTGATGAGGCGATTCCAGAGTCTCTCACCCTCTGGCATTGGCAGTATAGCTGCGGTTGTTAAATCGGCTTTCGATAGAATATTAGTAATCCTGTTATATAGGATTGCGGGTATATTCTCTCTAAGGGATATAATCCCTAGTCCCCCTAGTCGCACAGGAGCGTGTATGAAGGCGTTAGCTGCGTGCTGGTTTAAGTGGAGAATACGGCGCACAGTTTGCCGAAAAAGCCTGTCTACGGCTTTAAGGACACCCAGCGTGATAGTAGGTGATACTAACGTGGACAGGTACCTCGGTTGGAGAAATTTCTTTATTATTGTTAGCTTCTGAGGGGGTTTTAGTGGTGCAGCGCAAACCCGCGCTAGCTGTGTTTTTAGATCGTTAATGACAGCCTTCGCCTGTCCCTGGCAAGAATACTTTTGCCCCAAATAGGTAAGCAATTCGCCAGCTTGAAGCTGACGAACCGGCCTGCCTTTGATGTAGAAACGAGTTGTTTTGGATGAGAATAGTATTTTTTGCCAGGTACCACTCGGACTGGCATTGCTACACTTTTGTCGGGGTTGATCTTCAATCCCCGACGCTCACAGAATTCAATGGCTAGGCGGAGTAAGCGATGCGCCCCCTCATCTCATAGGTTTCATTTGCTAACAACAGGTCGTCTGCGTAGCCCATCGCTGCCAATTTTGTGTGCTCATTAATTGTAATACCCATCCCCGATCCTTGAAGGTCTCCGATCAACTCGTCCGTGACCAAGTTGAACAGGATCGGGGATAAAGGGTCACCCTGTTTAACTCTTTGGTTAAGTTTAATATGAGAAGAAATGTTTTCGCTTACTTTTATTTGCGTGGTAGCGTTTGCGTATCCTTCAATTATGAAGGAGGTTAGGCGATCGTCTACATTGAAACGTTCGAGGACGCGCCGGATTGAATGTTGCGACAGAGTATCGAAGGCCTTTGCGAGGTCGAGGACCAAGACATGGTATGGCCTCCGTCTCTGCCGCTGGTGTTTGATCATAGTATGTAAAGTTATGGTGTTGAGCATGACACCATCGACGGCCCTGAACCCTCTCTGATGCAGGTGAAGTGTCAGATGTGATAATCGACGGGCTAGTATTTTATGACAGACTCTTAACCAGACTGAGCTTATAGTTATGGGTCTCCAGTTCGAGGAGTCCTTAGTACACCCTGATTTGTATAATAAAATAGTTCTACTTTTGGAAATAGAGCTGGGCAGACTTCCATATAGGAGGATGGCATTCAGAACCAGAGTGGTCCGATGAATTGGTAGATTCCGGAGGGATATTTTGAAGCCAACGAGCCCAGCGGAGTTGGGTCTCCAATGGTGGTCTCCAATGCCCATTTGGCTTCCTCCTCGGTGATCGCCTTCCACAGTAGATGGTCAGCTATATCGGGGAGCTATCGGGTGGAGACCTTGTCTCAAACATTTGCTTGAAGTAAAATGTTGCCGATACCACCGTAGGGTGATCCCCGTCACTCAGGATTAGTTTGTCGTCCAAGATACAAGTGGCCAGCCTCTTCGTATCTCTACGATAGAGGTTCTGAACCACCTTGTACATAAACGCTCTATTCCCGGTGTTGGTGTTATTAACAATGACGGGGTGTTTCCTGTGGGGTTCAACGCCAAGGGTATCTCGCAGGTGTCCAAGCCAATCCGGTAATAGGACCAATAGGGCCCCCTTGTCGCCTGGTGTTATGGTCGTTATTACATCGATTAGCTGGTCGTTGGCTCCCATGCGTTGTGTTTCTGGTAGTATTCTACGCAGAATTGCACAATAGGATCCGCAGCTGCTATGGGAGGGGCAAAGCTTGCAAATACATCGTCCTCGGATTCCTCGGTCTCAGGAGCCGCATTGGTCATACGTGATGGGGAAGCTGCTTGTACTTCCCCTTGACCTTGAGGTTGCTTGCGTGTTCTGCTCCTGAGAACCATACGGGAGGATCCGGTGCTCGAAGACGAGTCGAGGATTGATGTCTCCGTAATAGTCACGTCTGCTTCCGCAGACGTGGAGACATCTTCGTTAAATACCTCCTCCCCAATGTCCGTAACATCGGGCAGCTGCTTTTCCTGACGCAGCTGGGAGACCAGTTCTTTATAATGGGGGTCCTGTCTCTTATCTTTAATTGCTTGTTTGGTTCTATTCGGCATCAGCTTTGCGAGATGTACATTTATGAAACGCCCCTTATGGGCGACCTCCATCTTAGCCATGCCAATCAACTCCTCATCGGACCAACGACTGGGTTCTCGGATGTGATTGTCTGCTTCCAACTTAAACCAACTTAACACTGACACGCAAGCGCACAATCACATAAAACGTATCAGAAGTCTTAAACCTCTTGTCTGGGCTCATCTTCGTTTCTTTTTAGTAGATACTCGATAAGAGAAATGGAGTGGACACACTGTATTTTTGGATTTCCCTATTCATTTTAGGAATATTAAGATCGCGCCGTACAACTTCATTCGGTACATACCATGAAGAATTTACTATTGATCTTAAAGTCTTAGCTTAAAATTGCCTTAGTATGCCAATATTTAAATTAATAGCTGTTTCCCAAAGTTGTTTTCCGTAGGTCCAGACTGGTTTGATGATAGCTTTATATAGCAGTAACTTATTCACGAGAAATATCATATATTTACGTCCTAGCAGACAGTATATTTTGCAATACATTTCTCTCAGTTGTTTTAGTTTGCACCAGATGTGGTTTTTGTAAGTTAACCTTCTATCAAGGTAGACACCCAGATATCTATCACTTTCTTGTTGTGGAATTTTTCTCTCTCTCTCTCTCCAGTTGCCACCTCAGGTAATACCGAGGTTGGCGATTAGCATGGCATACTTCCATAGATCTATAGCAGTATGAATTAGTCGTTCTCTATCTAGCTGCAACCAGTGTTTAATGTTTGACATCCACAATGTTCTTCTTCTTCCCCTTCCTTGTTTTACTTTAACTTTACCTTCAAGTATGCATTGTAGCAATAGGTATTTGTCACGTCGGGTTAAATGTCAAAAAAATGCTATTTTACGTCTTTTTATGCCGTTCACTAGCTCTCTACCTTTGCCAACTCTTTGTAAAACTTTGTCGTTGGTTATTCTCTCTACCCATGAAATGCGCAAAATCCTACGATACGTCCACATTTCGAACGCTGCTATATTATCTACAGTTTTCTTTTTGAGAGTACATGTCTCGCATCCCTATAATGCTATAGACCAAATATAGTATTTTAGCATACGTATTCGTAATTTTACATTTAGATATTTGTTGCATAATACTGTGTATACTAAATTTATTGAAGGCTGCTTTAGATATTTCTATTCGTTGCCGTACTTCTTTGTGGCAGTCTAAACTTTCGTCAATTGTCCGACCCAAGTATTTTGATTTGTTCACTTGCTCGGCTCTTAAGTTGTCTAATGTAAAATTTATATTAGGAGGATTCCTACTCACAACCATAACTTTTGTTCCTTTGACGTTTATCTTCCACTTTCTATTTTCACACGTTCTACAATTCTTTAAAGATCTTGTTAGATTGTAGCTATCAAAGCCCTGTCGTCAGCATATCTAATGTTATTTATTAAGACTCCGTTAATTTTTACATCTTCTGAGCTATCTTCAAGAGCATTTATAATTATTTTTTCAAAATAAATGTTAAAAAGCAGAGGCGAGAGAACACACCCTTGTCTAACTCTTTTCTAATTGCAATCTCTTCTATAAGCGGTACTCTGACACTTGCTGCTTGTACCCAGTACAAATTTTCAATTATTCGTACATCCTTGTCGTCTATTCCTAGATCCTGCAGTATCTTAATCAGTTTATGATGTTGAACATTATTAAATGCTTTAGCGAAGTCAATATAACATACATACAATCTTGTCTGATATCCACAATTTTGATCCAAAACCGTCAAACTAAGTATAGCCTCTAGTGCCCATTCCTGCCCGGAATCCGAATTGAGTATTACTCATATTGTTCACACTTATTTTTCATTCTTTCGTATATTATGCGTAGGAATATTTTAAGGGAATGGCTAATTGTTCTATAGTCGTGACACTTTTGAGCATTACTATTTTCGGAATTAGTACAAAGATGGACTGAAGCCAGTCATTCGGTATTTGATCTTGATTGTATACCATATTAAACAGTGTTAAAGTTTTAACCCCTTTAGGCACAATTACTTTTAAAATTTCCGATCTTAGATTGGTCCAGATGGTTCTCCAGATTTGGTCATTTTATGGCTTTTTCTACCTCGGCTACTAAAATTTTAGGACCTTCTGCTGCATTATCCGTGTCATCAGCGTTTTCGTAGTCTACGTCATGGAACAATTCCTCAACATATAACTTCCATATTTCTTTTTGTCTTCGATATTGAGAACTGGTATGTTTACATCATCTACTAAATTAGTTGAACATCTCTTAGTAATCTTACCTGTCACTTCCTTAATAAATTGGCGTAGTTGGAGCAGATGATGGTTCTTTTCTAGTTGTTCTATATCCTCACATTTTTCTTTTAGCCATATCTCCTTTGCTTCTTTTATCTTTGCTTTTATATGTTTGTGTATATTCTGATACTTTTCTTGGTTAGCATGTTTAAATTTTCTTCTTTCTTCCATCAAATCTAGTATCTCTTTGGTCATCTACTATTGTTTCCTACCCCTGTAACTATTTTTCTGAAATGTCTTTTCTGCCGACGCTGATATTTTTTCTTTCATCTTATTCTATATACTTTCCACGTCATGTATTTCTTTAAACTTATTTGTATCAAGTTTGTTTTCTAGGTCGCTGACCAGTATTTCGATTTTCTTTTCACCTCTAAATTGTCTCGTATCCATGCACACCTTTTTAGTTTTTTGTACTCTTTTTAACTTGAGTTTCATATTTGCTGTTACTGAGTTGTGATCAGAATTGATGTCACTTCATAGATACGTCTTCGCACAATTGATACTATTTTGAAATCTATGGTTAATAATAATGTAGTCAATCTGATTTCTTATAATATTTTTTTAGTATGTTGCGGGAAAGTCCAAATGTATATTCGTCTTGGTTGTAATGTAAACCATGTATTCGTTATTATCATTTCTTGTTCCGAACAAAATTCTACTAGTTATCTCCCTGTTCATTCCTGTGACCTAGACCATAGTCACCTACAATTTTATCGACTCGACCTTTTCCAACTTTAAAGTTGAAATCTCCGCAAATTATAGTAATGTCATGTCTTTTCAGCTGTTTTATAATATTTCTTAACTTGTAGTACATTTTTGAATCTCCTCTCTTCCCAGTCGACAGGGAGTAAGTACACTTGTATAATTTTGATGTCTATAGGCGATCCTTCAATTTGCACCATTATGATTCTCTCTGACACAGGTACAAAATTCATTTTATTACATCCTGTGTTATTAGTATTGCGACACCATATTGGTTATTCATTTCATCTCCTAAATAATACACTGAAAATATCTGTTTCAAAAAAAAACTTTACCTTTCTATCTTGTACTACTAACTCCGAGGATTTTTACATCCAAGCGTGTCATCTTTTTCACTGTGTTCGCTAATCTTCTAGCTTTATACCATGTTTTTACGTTCTACGTTTTACCCGGGTATTCTTAGCACTCTCTTCCTATTTAAGGAATGTCTGGGACTGAGGGCCTTTCTATTAATTGTGCCTGCTATGTCAATTTCCTTGGAAAAGTTAATGTGTTGGTTTCCCCTTGCCTTGCAGATCACGGTATTACAGACGGTTTTAGAGCCCTTATTTATCGCCCATAATTGTGTTGGTATAAAACTGTTCTGATCTAGTAGAAGAACCGCTGATTTCTTCTATCTCTCGGTTATGGTCCACCCCGGGTATTTTATTTCACCGGTACTCGCTATAACTAGTGAGCGTTTCCCTATCTGCCACTTGGTGAGATTAGGGGATCGACATCTAACCCCAGCGGGTTGTAAAATTTGCTAGTTATTTATTATGACAGGGAAATGAGTACATTTACGAGTTTTAAAAGTTACGTTAATGGATTAGAACCATTAACTTTAATGTGCTATTAGTTAAACCATATTTGCAAAGTATGCAAGTAAAGTTAAAGATTTTGCGATGTTGTTTGCGAATGAGAAGGAGAAGTTAATACGGTTATGTCTTCGTCAAATGTTGCGGTCATTGTGGTTTCGATGATAGGAGGATCTGCAGTAAATAAGCTGTGTAGAATCGGCCCCTGGTATACTGTCAACAAGATACGATTTTATAAGTAGAAAGCAAGCCGGAAAAATTTTGTTTTTAATTTTATAAAGCAAATATTAATGCCAGTTTTTCTCAAAGGCTTGTGTTACCCATAAAAATACAGCCAATCAGTATATCTTTGTTTTAAAAGCTTTGACGATCTCATCGACGATTCTATGGATTTGCTCGATGGTAGCATGTTGCCTGCGAAAGCCAAACTGATAATTCAGATTAAATTGTTTTCTGCAAGTATTGGTGTAATTTTACTAAACAACAGTTTTTAAAATACTTTGGATTGTAGAAGAAGCAAGCTGATCAGTCTATAGGATGCAATTTGCTCCTTAGGCTTTCTTGCCAACTTGCTTTGCAGTTTATTTATGTTTCCCCATAATTTATTTTCATGTCATTATTGGATATACTACTTTCACAGCTTTAGATTTTGTTTTTTTTTTATTTGGTCGTTTATTTTTCCGTTACTACTGATATATTTCCAAATATCTAAATTTGTTCATTTGCTTCACTTTTGTCCATAACCATAATTTTTGTCTTCTTTGTATTAATTTACATGTTTGGTTTTTCAATTCTCTATTGTATATATTTAGGTGATATTGTAGTGTTCCCACTGTTTTAGCTAAGATCACAATATTACTCACGTCACTCGTGTTATCATGTCATTCAGACACTTGCACCATTTCATTTTTCGACATTCTTTATTATATTTTTTTATTTCTTTTTGTGTCCTTTCACTACTTCGTTCTTGATTAGTATGAACACTATTACATTCAACATACATCTTATTTTAAATCTCTCGTTGTTTCGACTTTTTCTCATTTTTATTACATTTGTCTTATTATGTAATATTTTAACCATCCCTTTTACTGATTTTTTTGGGTCTGTGTTTTCTGTATATATTTGTTTATGAGAGTCAGGTCTATGTAGAATTGTATCCACTTGTAATTGTTAAAGTATCTTGTATCGCTTTTATTGTATACTAACACTATTATTTCCATCTGTCAGTCTATTAGGTTTCTTTTATTTTTCACAATGTTGTTAATTAATCATAATGTTTTTTTTTTTTATTATTTTTCTTTGTTACAATTTCTGATCTTTTTCTGTTAATTTTACTGGACCTATATTTTAAATTGATTCTCTAGTTCTATTTTTTTATTTCTGTGAAATTAGATTGGCTAAAAAGATTTACTTTGTGCACATTTCTTGCAACGTCGTTGACTGTGTAAGCACAGAACAAAATTATTTAAATTTTGAATAAACTGTAACTCAGAATCTAAAACTGTGGATTAACTGAAAGCTATAACATTAGAACAAATCAACTATGTATCAGATTTAAGAAAGTAACAACATGAAAATGTTATTTTGTTAGTGGCAACGTAAACCCTACAACAGTATAGCAGAATATAAAAATTCTATCTTGTAAAATCGTATCAGATCTAAAGATATAGAAACTAAAAAATTGAGTGCCCTTGTGTTGCCACAGCATTATTGGTAACAAAACTTTAATGTCATCGAAGGAGCATCGTAAAATAAAAGACCCATTTGTTCTAAAATTTTTGAAGTAATATTAGAAACTTGAATGTTGAATGGAATATCGAAACAAAAAACAAAGCGATATAAGTACGATGCAAGTACTTGGAAATTTTAGAATATTATTATTTCGTCTAAAAATGCTGTTCATCGTCACTTTAAAGCTTTTGGTAAGGCGTGCAAAAGTTGCCAAACTGTACTTCATCATTTGAATATTTCTAATTTTCAAAGGCAGTTGTTAAAGCCAGGACCGTTGCTAAATACTATAGCCAAACGTGAACATGACTCTTCTCTGCATATAGTGCAATAAAAAAGTTTGACTGTTTTCAGACGATAATTGATTATGCATATTCTCAACAACATGGGTGAATATATACTGTATTATATAATCACTAAGAAGCTTCAGTTAATCGTGAGTCCTCTTTTGACAGGGCAACGCCCAAGGGATAGACATCCGTTGTCACACAATAATCCATTCTAATCCGTAGATGCAAAAAGGTTCGTCATCAGTTGTATTCGGTAAGCAGGTGCAGAGTTTAAATGAGATGAAATGAGATGATAAAAGTAAATGACTTATTGCGTTAAAAACTCCAACTTCCAGAACAAATTTATTTAGAACAGAGAAATTATTTAAGAAATGGAAAAGTATAAGACACTTTTTAAAGAAATTAAACTTTTAGTTAACATTATTTTCGCGCAATTTAATTATCTCGTCATCCATAAATTGTTTTTTCTTAATTCATTTCAATTCATACAATCTGCCAATTTAAAGCACTTTTTTGCTTTATGTATGTATCTATCTGAAAATTTAAAAAAATATCGTCAAACTGTAAAATATTAGGATACAAATAAGAACTACCATTAACTTTTGAGTGGAAGAATACTCAAGCATTTGTAGTCCTTACTAAGGACGACGAATGCTCTGTCCACAAAATCGGAAGAAATATCGCGTTTTCATCCACGTACGTTTCCACCAAATAATTCGAAATTTTAACACGGCTTTAAGATTTGGTTGAATCGCTGCGAAATAGATGGCAAAACGCTCTCCAACGTCCGATGAATCCAAAAAAGGAAACCCAAATATGTAAGTCAAATAAGACTTTATTTCACTCTTTTCTGGGCTGTTGTAAAATGTACTTAGAGCAAAACTCTCAATCTTCCGATACCTGAAAAAAAATATTTGGTTTTTCTTTTTTTAAAAATTAATTGTATAGTATGTACCATGCCTGGCCAAGACAAAATCGACAACTTTTTAACTGTGACTGGAACAATTGCAGCAACACCACAGTGGATGGGCTTTCCAAGGTTTACAGTGATAACTTCACATCAAATTTTTCATTGACTTTTACACATTGTTCCTTTATGTACATAAAGGTGTTAGTGTAACTTTCTTGCGTTTTGTCAGGCAATAAATAAAACACTAACGGTATATAATGTCCATTTTAGCCCATGCACAGTAAAGAATTGCGTAAAAAAATTTGCGCAATAAATGAATGTGCCATCCACATAGATATCGCTACCGGTTGCCATAAACTTTATATTAGTTGTGCAAGAAAGCAACACAATATTATTTTTTTCATGGTTTGTAAGAAAAAAATAAATTTTATTCGTTTTGAATGACATTTCGGCCAAAACTTCTTTCAAGGTTTGGGGGAGTTTTGGAAGGATGTTTCGCCTAGCCCTATAAATATTTTGTTTAACTAAAAGCACGACACTACATAAAAGACTATCTACATCCTTTTCTCTAAGTTCTACGCAGATAATTTTAAATGGTCTTTCGTGTAAATCGTCCACTGCCTTCTGTTTTCATTTATTGCTGAATTACCTAATCCTTGATTTATATATGTTAGATTTTACGCCGCACATAATTAATTAATTTGCAATAAGAAATATTATAAACTTACTTTCGGCTTTCAGAAATGCTTTGCACTTAGTTTTTTGGTAGGTACATATTTATTTTTTCAGACTGTTATACTTAAAAAAAATTTAAAAACAGAATTTAAAACCATTTACAATGATGATTTCGTTGTCCTTTTCGCTAACACCAAATTTAATTGTAGCGAACTCATTTTCTTGCAAAGTTGTAAAAAAACTAATAAAAATTTTTGAAAACATTGCATATTTATATAGGGAGGGTTGGTGTTTTTGCAGAAAAATAAATCCCGTTACACCTTAATAATTTCCAAGTGTTGTGGATAATTACCATTAGCAGAATTTTCGGAAAATCTTAGGTAGCGGTGGGGAATAACTGATGGTTCGCCGGAAGACAACTGATGTGCTATAAGGTGACAACTGATGAAGTCTCCGCCCAAGTACAAAACATATAAACTTAACAATATTAAATTGTTATTCCATTCAACATTTGATTTAGATCGTGCACCGTCAGAGTATATTCCAATTTGTTTAATCTTTTACGTAGAATTTTTTTAAATGTAGATCTAAAAATTTAGAATTTCTATAATTTAAGAGGAAAAAATTGTTTTGCTGCAAAATCGGAGAATTTGCCAGTCGACAAAAAAGTGTTCTAGAATATTAAAATAAATTTAATTTGTTTTTTTCAAACGTTAAAATTTTATTTTCTAAAACGATATTACCTATCAAACATTTTTCAATAAGACAAAGCCATACCAAAAAGTTAACTTGGTTGTGTAGACATGAAAGATGAAATAAACATTAAAACGTTAATAAAAATTGTACAAGAAGCTTTTTAAGAAATATAAATATGCAATTTTATAGAACACTTTGAAAACATAATTAGAATAAACAAAGCAACTTAAAGAGATAGCAAATAACTATAGTATAACAAAGAAATGTAATAGAAATATTAAGAAAATAGTTTCTATACTTTTCTCTGCAGCAGGTTTTTGAGTTACCAACATTTTTTATTCTTTTATTATATTTTCACATTAGCACAATTATGAATATAAATTTTAAAAGCTTTTCCTAGGCATTTTCCTTTTTTTTTTAATTAATTTGATGCTAGTATTTTCCATTCTCCCTTCTAATGGCATTAGCGTATTTGTCTTACGACTGTTTTTACCTTAAATTTATGCATACATTTCTCTATTTTATGTTTCTAAAATATGTTATACGCATTTTTATTATTACTAATTTATAATAGTTTTTAAATAGATAACGGGTTCCATCTATTTAAACTTGCGTGCTTAATTGTTTTTGTATTTTATGAATTAATGTTTTATTTATTTTTCTAGTTTTCAGAAAATTTTAATTTTTAGTTAACCTCCAACTAACAATTTTTAAATGTTTTTGCCGTTTTGTCGCTTTTTGCTTTCGGTTACTTTATTATTTTTAAATAAACAAATTTTAAAAGTAAAATCCGCTCATTCATGTAAACATTTTGTGATGGAGAATA
Organism: Sinelater perroti; assembly: GCA_036346155.1. NCBI lineage: Eukaryota > Metazoa > Arthropoda > Insecta > Coleoptera > Elateridae > Sinelater > Sinelater perroti. The sequence continues at coordinate 5,165,480 of JARFIY010000001.1, read as the reverse complement.
TTGCTATGCGTTAATTATGAAATTACTCGTATATGGTTTGCATACAATAACATCGAAGCGCTTTTGTACGTCATGAATATGTTATTTCTACCTCCGTGCGTTTTAGCAAAGCGATTTGTAATTGCAATTTCTGATTTATTTTGAATTATTCTTTTATTCTCAATGAAATGTATGCATTTGACTGCAATATGCATTTATTAATAAAATGCACATTTCTCTCTTGTTCTTATAAAATTTATTTGTGTACTTAAATTATAAAATTTATTTTAAAATATAATCGTGGTTAGGAACTAGAATACTACAAATAAATATATGCATTTTTAATCAATGGTATTTATCCTTTTAATTCTAAACAGGAATCTATTATATTACTAAATGTAAATTGACACCATAAATGAGATATAAAATACAACTGAATTGATATGGCCTACAGAGAATAATCAGTGAACTGCTAATTCAGGTTACGGCTGCTCTGACAAAGCTTATTGTCTTTAGAACAAAGCAAATATTAGAGGAGAACGCACGCCTATACTGCATAATAATCAGCCAAATTGAATATACGAATTGGCATCTTATGCTAGCTATAATTAGCTATAATTAGACAACCTTACAAGTAGAAGGCTATTGATTACAAACAAGCTTTCTTTAAATATGTAACGTAGCGTAATTTTGATAATTACGTAATTAACTAGAGTTACACATTTGTTGTGTTTCTGTAAGATCTTTTTTATTGTTCTTTTATTTTGTATTAGAACTTTTTAAAATAAGTACATATTAATATGCCAACCCGCAAACTGTACCCCAGAAATTGCCTATCGATTGAAGAAAAATATTATTTTTATCATTTTTAACAAAATTTGCTAAAAAAGACGTGTGTTATGCCATGAAACTATTGTGGGCATAAAGATACAATATTTTCAGAAAATTGTAAATTGAATATAAAATGCCGCTTACAATGGGGGTTTTCCAAGATAAAAAATAAAATTGATTAATTAAATATAATACAGCGCAAACATAATAGGCATAGGTATAATATACATGTATTCATTTTTTTAAAATTGAAATGACTGGATTGCTTTTTGAGTCTGAAAATGTAAATCCCCCCAACAAAGCAAAGAAAACAATGGTTGCCGTTGAAACAAATAACTCTCTTTTAGCATGTCTATTTAACGGTAAATATAATAAAAACCGAAGCAATAGGTACAACAACAACAACAACATGTACAGTAATAATGTAGAATGAGGAGAGTGGAGATCAAAACAACGGCGATCAAAATGGTCTTCCTAATTACAAGGTGTATAATTTATACCGCTTAAAATGGAGTACACTGGCGTAATAGAAACTATCTTAGATGCAGAACATTAACAGAAAATTACTACATCACAAAGCATAAGATACGTAAATCGTCATACCTAGATCTAAATCGGAATTCTTTGAAAATACAAATATAAAAACAATAATGTATCATGCGAATCTAAAACGTGGGCAGTAAATCTAATGAAGAGTGTTATAAAAATACATTGGAGTAGTAAACTGTCGCTAAAACGTTGCTATTAATAATTTTGGCTGTAATAGCAAATTAGACTATATTTTTAATTTTTTATCTAAAGAATGAGGTGACTTCAAATATGGAAAATACAGTAGCAGTCAGTGCCTTGCTGAGGATTTGAAACAAAACTTTAAAAATAGAAAATGAAAAAACGCTACAGCAAATATGATGTTACGAAAAATCCAAATAACTTACTGATACACTTGTATTACCAAATTTTTTTACAGCAACATATCCATATTTGCGACGCTCTAGTAAACAACTAAACTGATTGTATCCAGTATAGTATGTATATATTCATATTTTTGTCTTCCATTTGAGAAACACTTGAGATGGTTGGTTTAATGATAGAATTTTTAGGCCCGCTAAAATTTTTTGATAGCGGCGAACATTTTAGGATCTGTGGTCATAAAACCAACCCTACACTATTATAAGGACTTGCAAAGAAAGAAGGATACAGGATCATATATTTACAGTACAACAAAATAAATTAGAAAGTTCTATGAATGAACAAATACACGTATACGTATACTCTATGAAGCAAGATAGAGATCTAAAAAAGTCATCACAAAATAATATATAACATCGAATTAACAAGATAAAATAATAGTAGCATTGAAAGTATCCTGCATGCATTCAATTTTCTAAAAAATGAGTTATCTTTGGCACAGTTATAAATTCAACAAGAGCGATATGGAATAAACAAATAATCAAATGAGAGTTCGCAGCTAAATTTCACAGTAAACAAAATAAATGATTTGATTATCGTCACAAAATACTACGTAGGCAAGATGAAAAGTCTTGAGCCTCAACATAAAGATGGCTCTACTCAAAAATATTCTGCTATTAACATCACCCTTAATTGTTGTCTGATAGTCGTTCGTATCAATCGATGCCAGTGCTTTTATAAAAATAAGAAAATCGAACACGCTTATGCAAATTAAAGTCGAGTTAGGTGCTGTTTGCGGGGACTCCATCCCATCACTTGCCACCGCGAAAAAATAGGCAGCTAAATTTAAACGTGGTCCTACCAGCTTGTCTGATGATGAGCATTCGAGACGGCAAACAACTGAATACCATCAAAAAAGTTTACCAAATGGTACCGGATGATCGTCGAATCAAGGTTAGAGAAATAGCAGAGACTATGGGCATATCAAAAGAACGGGTTTGTCATATATTGACTGAATAATTGGCCATGTGAAAGCTGTCTGCTGTCTGCACATTGGGCCCCGCGCTTGCTCACTTTGAACCAGAAATTCTATTGAATGTACACTTTCAAGGCCCTGCTTATTTATTACTGCCGATGAAGCTTAGGTCCAGCATTACACTCTTGAGACGAATAAACAGGCAAAATAGTAAACTGCGAAGGGTGAACATGCTTCAAAAAAGAGAAGACGCTTTCATCAGCCGGGAAAGTGATGGGGACTGTTTGTTTTTTTGAATAGTCAGAAAATTTTGTTCATCGATTACTTAGAAAAAAGAAAAATAATAACGGGGTCGTACTTTTCATTGCTATTGAACTAGTTTAAAGCAGGAATTGCTGAAAAATGGCCCCATTTGGAACAAAATAAAGTGCTCTTGTCTCAAGACAAGGCTTACACTTTGGCGGTCGCCATGTCCAAAATTAATTCGAATTGCAGTTTGAATTGATCGACCACCCAGCATATTCACCAAATTTGACCCCCAGCAACTGTATTCTGTTTTCTAAGCTCAAAGTTTGCTTAGAGGACAAATATTTTCATCAAACGAGGTCATCGCAACCGCAGACGCCTATTTTGCAGTGCAAGACGCCATCTACTATTTGCAAAAGTTAAAAAGATTGGAATATCGCTGGAAAAAGTATATCGGCTTAAAAGAAGACTATGTAGGAAAATAAAATTAATTTGACAGAAAAAATGCTTGTTTCTATGTTACACTCAAAACGTTTCCAACTGCCCACGTTTTGAATTTTGGAAGCAACATATTGGGTTTAGCCTACAAAATTTTTTGTCTTATTGTGTAGTTTTTTTATTGAACATTGTGAATGTTAATTATTATACTTTTAGTTGCGTACTCAAGAAGAAGAATATTAAACCTAAAAGTCCATGAAAAACAAAATGGTGGTGTACATACAATTATATTTAACACTTCTACCGCAGAAATTAATATGTAAAATTAAGTTATAACAATTATATCTTATCACAAATAACTATATTATTTAAAAACCCATTAAGAGTAATTTGTTCTTAAATAGTTTCTTAAGCGTACTAAAATAAAATAACAAATCAAATTTTCGTTGCTTCGCCCAGTCTCCCAAAAAATAAATAGTTTTAGAATTCGCCTATAAAATAGTAATTAGAAACATGCACCACCAATAAATAAAGATGAATGGGCACAAAATTTACAACATAATAAACATTAAACATAAAATTAACGAAAAAGCCACTATCACCATTTATAAACTATGGTAAATAGTTTTACACAATGCTAAAATAACCATAAAACCCCTTTTCCTTCCAAAAAATCTCTGATATAATTCAATGCATGCGATGCTAAAGCACGCTGTACTAAACACTTAATTGTATTAAATATGGTGAATAACACGACACAAAGATATGTAGATAAGCGGATGTGAAGCAGATGATTTTACTAATTACATGACAAGGTCTAAGCCGTAAGTGCCAAAGTGCAATTGCTATCATAAAACTTAAAAACACCTACAATTTAAAGCCAACCAAATTGTAAAATATCATTAAAAGAATCCCAAAACTTTCACCAAACTTTGGAAAAAATTTATTATCAATAGCGACTGTAGAGCCAAACATACGCATTAGCACATGAGAATTATTACCACAGAAGATCAAAATTGTTTATGTGCTATGGCAGACAACAATGTCCACTTTTCCAACTGAGTACTGGCTAACAGACTATAAGGCTTCCACATTTTTTACAACTTTTTATAACAATATCGCCCCTAAAAACAATTATACAGTAGACTCGTTAATCTCTCAACTAGTCATAAATAAGTTCCTCGTTAATTCACATCAAAAATACTGATTGGGTTGAAGACAAGTAGAAATAAACATAATATTTTAACTTGGGAGCAAATCTTCCAAATATTTGAACGGAACTATACAATATTTTACCAGAACAGAGTAAGATTTTGGCATTATACCTCATCATTCTACTACACATATATCAATTTATCAGCAAAAAACGATAAGCTAAAATCACGTAAGAAATGTCAAAAAATATTAATGGGCAACCTTAGGCTATAATAAATTAAAAATTAATAAAAACACTCTTCCAACTCGTCCCCCGATGGTTTAGTAGGTTACAAAGCTACTTCCCAAACCATAAACCAAATAGTGAATTGGCATACACTGCCGAAGACAAGGCTGATATTTTTGCCCTCAACCTTACTGACGTATTTAAATTTGATTAGGGCGCAATAAGTAACAAAATAAATAATTTCATTGACACATTATACCTTAATGTCTCTTTCCCTAGAAATGTACTCCCAGCATAGGTTAAGAAAGAAATTAATAAATTAAACACACATAAACCCCCTGGATATAACTTAATCACAGGGCACATATTAAAACAATTACCCCTCAAATTTATAATTTTTCTCGCAGTAATCTACAACCGCATGTTAATTTACTTTTATTTTTCTTCTTATGTAAATATTCCAAAATTTTTATGATCTGCAAAATAGTCAAATAATAAACTAACGAGTGTATAGGTCTGTCAACCTTTTTTTCAGCAATAAATAAGGTGTTTGAACAATGTCTGCTAAAAAGAGTTTGTGGAAAACATAATTTTGCTCAATTGTCAATTTAGATTTTTAAAACGTGCGTAAAATAATTCTGCAGTGTAGTATTTCTCGATATATCCTAGGCTTTCTAGTGAGTTAAGCATCTAAGTTTATTTTTACACTAAAAATACACTATCCAGTGATATACCTTGTTTTTAAAACCTGACTAACCAATCGAAATTTTACAATGACTCCAAATCTGTCTTTGATCTTATTACATTGAGTATCCCACAAAGTTTCTGCTATATATGTAACTATATACTTGAAATACACAACACCACAATAGTATCTGATTTATATCTATTTGTATTTGCCCTTGGTTATTTTTTATTGCTTTTACCCTTTTCCATTTATCACCTCTTAATATCTTTATTGTAGTCGAGAAACTTTTGGCGTCTATTTTAGAAATCTCTGATATCTCTTTTCCAAACTTTTTCCAGGATTCTATTTTTGCTTTCTCAATTGCTTTTTTCGCCATTTTTCTCTTTCTATTGTATTCATCTTTGTCTCCCATTTCTTTTGTTTGAATATATCGTTTACATGCTAATTTCTTTTTCTTTGCCAGGTTTTTTATATCTTTCCGTCAACTTGTTATTTTCAGGTGTTCGTTATATTTATATATACCATGTAATTTTTCTGTCGTTTTCAGTACTGTCTTCTTAAAAGCTCTTTATCTTTCTTCCAAATTTTACGTTGTTTGTAGTTTTATAATTCTTTAGAATTTTTTGTCTGTAACTTTCTGGTATTTTTCATTGTTTTCTATATTTTTGTGTTTGTGTATTGCCAATCTGCTATACTATCTTATTTTTTTGGTTGTGCTTTATTCTAGCTTAGTATTAATTTCCTATTTATTTCTACTAACATTGCGTCCATTTTAACGATCTCTATTTCTTTCTCGTAATATGTATTTTTTCTCAATCCACCCCTGTTGGATATTTATGTTAACAATGTTTATAGCTTGTTTTTATCTGAACTTCTGGCCAATCCTACCTTAGATCAGTTTATGGTAGGTTGTTCTCTTTTCTTTCTTTCACTTGATTTATAGTCCCTCCTACTAAATTTACTTCTAAAACCTCTAATTAGCTACAAATTTTGGATTACAAAAATATTTGTGTGAATTGTATTAGTTCATAAGTCGAAAATTCAAACATTCCATACATAACAAATTATCAAACCTAAACGTACTTTAGTTATAGAATTGTACCAAATCATCAAACCTGCAAATCAAACAGATGTTCTAGTCTAAAACCACAAAAACACTAGTGAACGTCCTATAGTATATCGGCATTATAATGCTTTATTTTGACTTGAACAAAATTTAGCTAATTGCCTTTAAATATTAAGATCGAATAATAAAGACCAAAATTTAATAGACCAACTATACACTAATAGCTGTAAGGTTTATTTTAGCTACAAAAACATATTCAATTAGGAGAAATTTACTAGGTTTTCCTTGCAAAACTGTTACTTGTATATCTTTGTAGAAGAAGATTTTGTTAATTTTCAAAGAAAGAAAAACCAAAAACTGTATGACAAATCATTAAAACATTTTTGAACACTACCAAATCAAGAAATGTACAAAGATATCTGTAAATACACACAATTAGTTCCTAAACAAAGAAATAATACATGGTGCACACTGAAAAATCTAACGTATGTAACGCCGCATTATTTCGCAAACTATTCACCGCAAAACACAAATCAACATACAACAATCACTCCAATGCAAACAAATAATGACGATTCCTGGCAAAAGCCAAATTCAAAAAAGACAAAACGCTCTGATAATGACATACATCGCAATTGGAAACAAACAAAACCGGACAATTACTGATAAAACGCTATAGAAACCTCAAACTGATATTAGCCTTTCGCAGAAGAGCGGATCGAAAATATCAGCACAGAAAAAGTATAACCTCCACCAATATTTGTTTATGAGATTAATAATACCAAACCCCTTATCGACATGTTAAAAGAAAGAGTAAAAGAACAATACACACCCAAGCTGATAGGACACACGCAAATCAAAATACAGCTCCACAAAGGCGAACATTACAACACCGTTGTTAAAATATTAAAAGACAAAAATACAGAGTTCCACTAGTTTCAAAATAAAACCGATAGAAAATATAAAGTGGTACTGCGAGACATGCATCCCTCAACTGACCTCAAAGAACTAGTGGCAAAAATTACAAGTCACGGACATTAAGTGTTGAACATTCATAACATAAAACACAGAATCTGTAGAACTTCAGCAACAAGATAATAACAAAGACATCTAAAAAATTAATTTATTAATGCTTTTAAAATACGATTTGAACTCACACGTCAGCAAGAAGTTATTCAATGCAAAAAATGTTAAATATACGGAAATTCAAAAAATTACTGCCACAGAATAGCCCGATGCGTGAAATGCGCCAGAGAACACCTAACAAAGGACTGTACGCATAAAACTAAAAGTACAGATGTAAAATTCGTTAATTGCCAGGGCAACCACGCAGCTAATTATAGAGAATGTACAGTAGCCAAAGAAATACAAAAACGAAAATTTCCCCCCTTACGTTCAAGGCAAGCTAAAACTACACCTCCTTCAAACTCATTAGTACAACAGGGACTGCGTACTCACACACAACGCAAGGAATCAGCCCAGAACACGGAACTAATATATAAAATTAGAAGGAATCTTCCACAAATATATGGACTTATTGGGTCATACCTAAAAGGAAAAACTTTTCAAATGAAACTAAGGAAAGTTTTAACTGATCTCTATCCAGACGTGCAATAGGGAAGTATATTAGGATCAGTTCTTTATCTTATATATACGGAAGATCTGCCTACAATTTCTCAAACACTCACAGCCACCTAAGCCGATGATACAGTATTGCTAGCCTCAAACTCAAATTTTCGTGTAACTTCTAACTGCCTCCAAAGCATTCTTAATAATATACAGGTTAACGAAACAAAATCCGTACAAACAACATTCACACTACGAACAGAAACCTACCCATCAGTGACACTTAATGGAGAATCTATTCCACAACAGGATAACATCAAATACTTGGGAATTCATCTGGAAATCACACATAATTAAAAAATGAATGCAATTAGGGCTCAAATTCCGACAAATGTATTGGTTAATTGGAAGAACATCTTCCTTATCCCTATAAAATAAGTTGCTACTATATTAAAACGATGATCAAACCGATATGGACATACGGACTCCAACTCTGGAGATCAGTCAGCAATTCCAACTTGGAAGTCCTTCAACGATATCAAAATAAAGTCGTAAGGACACGTTATGTCCCCAATTGGGTTATTCAACATAATCTTCCTCTCCCAACCGTACATGAGGAAATTCGCAGAGCTAGTGCAACATATCTAATAAAACTTAGTGTTCACCCCAACACCATAGCAGCAACTTTGCTTGAGAGATAGTGTATTCAACTTTTAAAAAGATACGGTCCATTAGACTTAGAGACACGATTTCAATGAACAGTGTAATCTGTGACCTCTTCATCACCGACGCAGTTCGATCTTACTAAGCAAGAATGAAGTCAGTGGATTTTATTCTCACAGGATATTGCATGTCTATTAGCCAAACTATTTACTTATTGTTGATGTTCAATAGATTGTAAATGTGCAGTATTTAAAATAAAAAAATAAATATTCGAAAATAAGAAAAAAATTTGGAATACTTATTTATTTTTGATAATTTTTGGATAATTTTCATAGAAATACTACCTATTGCAGAAAAGTTATATATGTCGCAACCCAGTGGCCTTTAAAAAAAAATAGTCAGATTACAGGTTAGTTTCTTTTTCTTATTAATTAAAATAGCACAGTTAATTGTAATAATTTATGGACACAGATTTCACAGTAAGGAAGATTAACTAATGACGAAGGAATACTGACTTGAAGGAGTACTAACTAACTAAGTAGTAAGAAAGTAAGTAACTAACTAAGGGAAACTAACAAATTAAGTAACTAATTAACAAGAAGTAACTAACTAACTTATAACCGAAAGAAAACTAACGAAAGAAGAAGTCTGCCAAACATTTTTATAGTTTCTGATAATTTTGTAAAGCTTAGACATCTGGCAAAGCTTCTTATCTAAATGCTAACTGGCCTACCGAATATCACATCGCACATAAAATATAATAGCACCTTTATTTATGAGCTCCGTAATTGTGGCTCTTAGTTTAAACTCCCTCCGACCACAAAACCATGCCACTTTAAAAACTTTATATAACTGTAAATATACCTAACTGTTAAAAAGAAAGTTGCATATATTAATTTTTTATTTACTATTTAAACTTTACATAAATTTTACATAAAGCTTAACTTCTAACTTACCGCTTTGTGTGTGTGTGTAGAGAAATAGCTGCTGAGCATTGTATATAAAAATTGTTACATTTAATCTATTTTTACGGATTCCTAAAGTCCTTGCTCTCGTGTTAGATAAACGCATGCATAAAAATTTATGTTCTTTGAATTTTGTCCATATATAATTATTATATAAATTATATATAATATATAAAATACATTATAATAGTAACATTTCAGTTCGTTTATCGATTAAATTCAAAAAATTCAATAAGTAGAAACATCAAGAATAAATTAATATATCCGTTTATTATATATGTTTTTAAAACTTTGAATACTAAAAACTTAAACTAACAGATTTAGAAAATTTCTTTAAAGTATATGTATATGTATAAATGGTTATTGCCTTATTTTAATAAATTAATTGATTAGATTTCGAAATAGTACTCATGTGCTCAGTTTTCGTTTTTTTTTATTTTTATGGTTTGCCCCAATTCAAACTTATTTTAACTTAAAATTAAACATTCTAGTGTTGTGTTGCTTATTTTGGTATATAATGTTATTCGTAGTTTTGACATATATAAAAAGCACCGCAGAATTTTAATATATAAATGGATTCGTTTTTAATTAAAAACCGATTTTCTTGTTTCCATTTGCATCAAAATATATTAGGAGATAAAATGGCTTATATTTAATTCAAGTTTATTCAGAATGTCGTGTGGTGCTTAATTGAAGGTACTTTAAATTAAGGCTGAATTGCTACTAAAAAAATGTGGTGCGCCAGATTACTTTCTATAATTTGATGTATTTATGTTTTAAAATTTATAATTGTATCTGCTGCAATAACGATCAAGTTACTAAATCACTTCCCGACTTTCCAAAAAAAAATGTTATTTTGTTTTATCTATCTCAGATATGTTTTCGTATATCATTGTTAAAGATCTTATATTTCAAATCAGAGTTCTAAGGCAATAATAAATTTTGTAAAAAATTGTAGTGCTATAAATATAGATTTTTGCTTTATTTTACTCTAATCCAATGTATCGTTACGTACGTTTATATGATACTTATAAATCAAGACAATTTGATTATCTTTAATTAATGACTTTCTTTACATTAGAAAATGGGCACGACAGATACACCCAAAATAGTAACTGTAACTATGTAAAGCCCGTATGTGTAATTATAACTTACTTTGTGGACATATTTTTTTCTTGGTTGTACACCATGTACGCTATTGGGAGGCGGCAAATGTCATTTTTTAATAACCAACGATTTGAACTTAAACGTGAGAAAGCACGTGAAATGCTTATTTTACTTCAAACCAAAACTTCTGCTCATGTTAGAGGAATGACATCGTTTGGCCATCGCGGTCTTGCGATCTAACCCTATTAGACTTTTTGTAAGACCATTGTATAAAAGAGTTTATGTTAAGAAACTTGCTACAATCTCAGTGCTAAAATAGAGCATCAAATGTGTAATTTCTGAAGTAGAGACACATTTATAGAGAACCGTTATCGAAAATTTTGCTAAAAGAATGGTCGCATATCAGAGAGTCGTGGAGGGAATTTATATATAAGTAGTTCTATTTGTTACTTACAATTTGTTTAAAAACATGAAAAAATATAAATTTAATCGTTAAGAACTATTAAGCAACAAAACAATAAAACGTTTACAAATAGGAAATTATTTGACGTAGGTAACATATGCTGCATAATTACAAATATTTAAATTTCAAATTGACATATCTATTTTTTGCATTGGTGACAAAACCAACGCAATAAAATATTTTTTTTGTGCATATATTAAACATTAGAAACAGGATTTTATAAAATGTAAAATTTTTACATTATATAAACTTAATATAAATAGTAAGTCAAATAACTTCAACGAAATAAATTTGTTTTCATAAAAATAATTGTCAGGGCATACGCTAAAATATTTATAATTTTTTTCACACCTCCCGTATGTTATACATAATTAAAAGTGTTTAATATTATATGAGGAGTAAGCACATTATTACTTGACAGCTTTTGTCCTTCGCTTTTTTGAGGAAATATTCAATGACAGTGATGAGTTTTCCTTGCATATATTATGCATATCTCCTTTACGTTACCGCTCGCTGTTATTTCCTTGTCATTGAATACTGAATTTGCAGCGGTGCCTGCAGTTGATAAATTCACTTCTTTTAATCTAGAAGATGAATGCGGTGCCACTAAGTAACCACATCATTTTATTAACGGCGTCTGCAGAAATATGGCTTTAATTTTCAGGCGGTGCGCGACAGACTTACTGGAAGCAAACAATTCCCGACAATCAATAAGGTCGCTGCGTGCGGAGGTAAACAAGTTTGTTTGGAAGTACGTTACGACGACCGCGTCACGGGCATTATCTTAATTATCTAAAATTATCTGTCGTTACAATGGACTTGTTAGTCTGCAGCCCAGGATGAATCGGCCCCGAAAGGGTCCGCACCCCGATGCGTGCCCCGTGTGCGTACATACTTTTCCCTGCACCCATCGCTGTCAGTCTGCATCATCGGTGATGTTTGCCGACTATTATTGCCTTGCTAAACTGCAGTAGCCCCGTCTTTAAAGCCGCCATTGTGCCGACTGGCTGGTTATCTATCACATTATAATGGTTACATTGCGTTCGCATTGTGATGTTTGCCCCTTCTTGGGTTCATTGTGTTCTTTGGGTGCGTTGTGGGAGACACCGCTCTATTATTGCAAAAAGGATTGCCTCCATTGTTTCGTTTTTTCCTTTTTGAATGGAAAACCCATTTTCCGACCCAGAAGATACCCCGGCCCGTTTTCCTTCTCTCCAGCTAATAAACCAATATCCGAAGTCGCCCTGCTCTCTCGTCGATACTGCGTCGTGGGCGTATCAAAAATAAATAAGCAATGCCTTACGAACAAAGGGGAATGCAGCGTACAAATAAATTAAATTTAAGTGTTTACAAATCTCACGCTAATGTCTCCACGCCTAAGGCGACAGTTGAGGTCGTTTAGCCGTCTGTTTTGCGGTAGGGCAGACGCGTAATCCGGTAATCCAATTCAGAGCACAATGGCGCAAGGAAAATTCACAAATGTATACCGAATACCTGCGCCACTGGATCGGCCCTTAAAGCCCGTTGGATGCGGCAAGAAAAAAATGTTTATCAGAAGAGCTATTGCACGTTTTAGTTATGTGTTTGGGATTACGACCGAACACCTCTAAAACATGTTTGGGAAGATCTCAAAATTAGCAAATTCGTACGGAACTTTTCCGCGAGTAGAGAACGCTTTAGAAGTTAACATTCCTGTTCCGCCAACGTAATATTTATATAGCTAAAATTATAACAACAAAATAAGTGGAATACGTTTCATTCGTATTTAAAAGACATTTTAATAATTGCTAATTGTAATAAGCAATATATTTAATAAATTTATTAAAAAACCTTGTCATAAAAATATACAGTCACAACAAATTACCATTATATTACACAATATAAAAATTTTAGTAAACAATATTTATTTAGTTAATTAATTAAATAATAAAGTCTAATCAAAGCACAATGGACATAAAATCTAACGAAACAAAATCCCCTCATTGAATTTTTATACAAAAAACGTACCTCATTGATATTTATCGATTCTTGCTGAACGTTTAAAGAGACTCAATAATAAATGGTATCTCACTAAAAAAGTCATTTCGATAGTGGGAATCGCGACGTAAAGACAAGCATTGTTTAACCATGAAAGAGTAGAGCACTTCCATTTGTGTAAATCATTTGCATTTGTTGTGCGTAAGCTTATTTTCATTACTATCAAAAGCGTACACCTAAATAAATATATGTGCAGCTAAATATTTACTCTTTGAAATGGTAATATTCTGTTCTTTATGTGTGTTATAATTTTCATAAAAATAAGTAGAAAGGGTCAATTAAAAAAATTTAAGCTTAGATTTGAGCAAAATTGTAAAAGAAGATAATCATAAGTAGTTCACAATGCAAAGAATAAAATGCTGATAATCGATTTAAATAAAATAGAACTTCAAGTCTGCATCATAAAATAACAAAAGCAGGAACTAAATCAATGCGTTAGAGGCATGTCCAATTACAAACACAATTTAATTAAAAAAATTTTATTTACAGCAACATAATATGATTTATTCATAAAAGATATGAACAAAATCTAAGATTTTAGAATATTAAACATAAATTAAGAACAAATAAACACTTAAAACAGTTTTATATGTATTTTTTTTATTTATGAGAAGATTTGCAGTATTCCAAATTAGTAGCATGCACCAACGACGGCGGCCCTACCAAAAAGAGGTACAAAAAATAAAATGAAAGAGCATACGACACAATTTAGTATAGAACAAAGTGGATTTAAACCGGGAAGATTATGTATAGACAATATTTATTATATCACACAAGTAATCGAGAAGAACCGACCAAAAATACTGAGACTCATATAGCCTATAAGAGGCATACGATAATGTTCCAAGAGAAAAGCTACGGGACGCAATTAAAAAAGTAAAGATCAAAGATAAATAGATCAAAGTAACTAAAGCGTTATACTGTAAACACGTAAGGCCAAATTAGAATGGGAAATAAATTAACTGAATCTGAAGAAAGTTTGAAATAGAGACGTCTATTACAAGAAAACAGAAAAACAAAATGTTGAAATGATTCATAGGATAAATGGCAAAAGATGGCTAACGGCAATTATGAATTGGTTATCTAGAAGGAAAAGGTAAAAGTGTCAATCAGCAGTTAAACGAAAACGAGCGTCAAGACAATGGTGGAGGCGTACAAGAAGGAGATATGAAAAACAAGTAATTTTGGAGGTTGGGAATGGCTAAACTCATAAAGAGAGAAAGCCAAAGAGAGAGGGGGAGAGAAAAGAAGAGACCTTCCCAACAAAGTCACGCTCTCTCAAAAAAATTAAATTTATTTAATAATAAGAATACATTACAAATACTAAAATTATAAAATTACACAAAATGTTTAATAACTTCTTCTTCTACTTCTTTATAAACTTAAAGCTCCTTTAATAGTACTAGTCAAATCTCATTAAACAAATGTTTGTAACCCTGGTATTTTTTACGTTATTAATAAATAATAACTCCGTTATTGATACATTTCTGGAGTGCGTTTCGATATTTTTTATTGAACCATTGTATTTCTAACCTTATAATCAACATATAGGTTAAACATATCTTAGCAATATCTTAAAATTTAGTTTTGCAACTTTGTGAAATCTCTCTGAGCCAATTGCTACTTATTCACCATTATAGGGTATTACCAGTTCAACATTACATTTATAAAATAAAATTTTGGGTTTCACGAATAGTTTAGAGTTTTGAGTAGTGCAATTGTCGGAATTTTAGTCTTACCTGTAGCCTCTCTCCCAAATATGTCTACCTAAATGCATTGTACCATATTTAACGCTATCTTGTGCAAGAATCGGGTTACCACTTAAGTTAACTGGGATACATGTTGACACGAGGTGAATGTAATGGGCACTGATTTTTTTTAGTTTACTTGAACATGCTAAATTCATACCCACTGCTTTGCTTCCTTTCGATTATTTTAAAGTTTTTATAATGTGATATTTAGATCATTGTGCGAAGTTAACTTTATAGTACCAATACCTTAAATCACTACTATGGTCTGCCTTCTCGAGAAAAAATGGAACGTACATAACATAAATCCAAATATGCTACCTTGCGTGACCCCTTATTGTATTAGGTAATTTGTGTAATATTTAATTTAAAGGTATCTTGGTATTCCAGACGAACAAATTAAATTTTACAACTATGATACATGTAACTAGAAGATGTTTGTGCTATGCCACCCACCATCACCTGCGCCATCAGAGTATTAAATGGAATATTTAGGTATTTTCAATATATAAAGCCCAAACCATTAAATGTACCTACATAAATATCAAAATTTATGAGTAAGTTGCTTACACGACCTAAACTTCCATTAAAGCAATATTTTTTAAAGTTACATTCTTAAGGTAAAAAAGATAAATTTTAAAATTGGCTAACAGTAGGAAGCTAATTTTTGATGTATAAATCCTTTAATAATATTTATAAAATTCTCAAACGACTAAAATATATAACAAATTATGGAGACTGCTATTTTGCGTATGCTCCCAAGAGATACGTGGGATTTTAGCTGTCCTTAAATATTAAAGAATCATATTTTCTAGATATTTTCTAGATTCTTAAAAGTTATTCCTTGAGAGAAGTAAATAGATACACGATATTGAAATCCAGAAATATTAGGCAAACGGCACACGCTTGGATGCAAAACAAAGGGTGCATTTTGTTTTTGCATTTAACGATTGTTAGAGTAGTTGCAGAAATAGAAGGATGAGAAAACTTCTGAATCGTAAGATAGGAGAAATAGAGAGAAACATATCATTGGATAAAAAATAAAAACAATATGAAATATAGAAGTCGAGAAACATAGGACATGTAGCACCTCATTGTATAGAACACTACTTTTTTGCATCTGGTTATCGGCTGTTAGGATATTTCAACTGAGCGTGATATGAAAAATTTTTTAGTGGCATGAAAATTAAAAATTACGCTATATGAGATGTATTATTGGTAAAAAATTAAATAATTTTGTTGTTTTTAATAGTTAATCTACAATTAAAAACTAAATACATTCTCAAAGAAAAAAAACGGGGTTAAGTTACTGTAATGCATATATACTATATAAACGTGAGACAAATAATTTTAGAAAAACATTAACAAGCTACAACATGGATTATCGGATACAATTTATAAAGGTTTTTTTTTCATAGGTTTATGAAATAAAAGAAAGCCTGATGATTTTGGACATCAGAGGGGAAAAATAAAATTTTCCAAAAAGAAAGAAAAAGGAAAGAGAAGAGAAGAAAAGTAAAGAGAATGCAGTAGTTAGGTTGCGGGAAAAAAAGAAAGGAAAGAGAAATGAAGGAGAGAGGAGGAAGAGAGAAGATAGAGAATAAAAAGGAGAGAGGAAATGATAGAAGAGAGATTGAGATTAAGAAAAATATTTAAATGGATATAAATCAGTTAAAATTAAGTTTTACAAGAGGAAAAATCGGCTTTTTCCTTGTCTTTTCATCCCTGCTGATACTGATAAGATAAAAAAAAATTATTTTGTTTTTTTGATAATATACCCTATTAATTCTGTTTGCTTTTAAATAGTGTCAATCATTTCTCTGCTCTTGTGTATTAAGTTTAGTACCTATTTATTTGAGGTGTGTGCGATTTTTAATATTCTGCGATAAATGCATAACTTGAAAACGTTTAATTTATTTATGGATGTTAATATGCAGGTCTCGCAATCATATCATACATATCGTCATAAGATTCTTATACAAATATTCATATAAATGTTTCTATAATAAAGATATTTCCCACACTAAAAAAATTACATGAGATTTGGATACATGCTAAAATTTGTTTACATGAGCTCAATTTACCATTTAGCCAACTAATAAGGTATTGAAAATACCTTTTAGTGTTAGATGTGTATTATAAATATATATTTTTCCAAAGACTATTTATTATGTTTTTAAGATGTTTATTGTAAAACCTTTACGACGACACGATTCATCATCTATGATGATTGATGTGTGAAGATTTTCAGTATTTTCAACTATTATTGCAGTATCTTCAGCGTATCTAATGTTTTTCTTTTATTGTTGACAACCTTTTGACTTTTGCCTTTGGTAGAACTGCAGCCTCATAACCTTATTCTGTGTCTCTCATTTTATTTACAGCACTTTATCCAATATCCTTGTTCTTTGTACCAGTCTATGCAAATCCCTTACTAAATGATTGGTGTATTTTTTTAGATTCATTATTGGTTTTCCATAAATAGCTTGTCGCCTGGGAGCTAAGGCCTCACACTTGCATAAAATATGGATGGCTGTCTCTAGTTTCTTGCCATATTAGTTGTAACTTAGGTTACCATTGTACAATCCTATTTTGTTAGAGTGCCTTCTAGAAAACAATGCTCTAATGCAAGACTTATAACAATTCTCAATTGATTCCTGCTTTGTACTAATTGTTTTTCAGTTTACGAGATAGTTTTTTTATGAAGGTTTCTTCATGTTTTTGTCGCGGTACATTCTTTATGTTCTTTTTTGACCCATACCATTATCCACTTTTGTATAGTTCCTAAAGCCAGGTTTACATGTAAAGTTGATGATCCTTCTTGTAATAGCTTATCAGCTTATTCGTTGCCTGAAATTCCATAGTACCTTGGTACGCATAACAAACTTAATTTGTTGTGGTCTGCCAGAGGCCTGAGTACTTCGCGGCATTCCCATACAACCCTGGTCTTCAGGGATGCCTGACTGACCGTGAATATATTGATTCCTACCTAATACTATTATTTCCCCAATTTTTAATTCTTACCTTCTGTTGTTTAAAACCTTTTGAAAAATGTGTTGGAAGTATATGTTGAATAATGTTGGTGACAACATATCTTCTTTGTAATGCTGTTTTCTACCTTAAACGTGGTAATTTGTTTCAGATACAATTTTTTTAATAATTTAATGTTATAGTTGTTTTTTTTGTTGATTTTAAATATTTAAAACATTGTATACGTTGTACTCCATCTAATGCCTTCTACAAATATTTGAAATCTGCAAATATATTATTTTAAAGCTTGTAACCTTTATTAGAAGAATTCGCACACAAATTAAGACCCCTTCCATGCCCAGGGTAGCAAGCAAATCCAATTACTCATTTGCGAATCTTTCTTAACATAAGAAGTGAAATGATTTTACAGTATTTTAAGGAGTTTTTAAGTGAATGATTCAAAATTATAGACATTTTTATGAAATTTTTCTAATTTATTATTTTATCCAAGAATAATGTTAATAAATTTGTAGTTTTTTCACCTAAAAATTTAAACAATTTAAATCGGATTTTATGGATTTCAAGAACTTCTTCTATTTTGGCTTGTAAATTTAATTGAATATCAGTAAGCTTCTTTCACTAACAGATTCCTAATGTATATTTTCTTAAGTGTTTTAATTATTGTCCTAAATTTTAGTTTTTTAATTTTACGATTCTTCAAGTTGTGCTATTTTCGCACCCTTAATTTTATTCCCAATAGTACGTTAGAGATATAAGAATTTATTTTTGTCTTCTATATTTTCTTTGAGTTCTATAAAATCTATTATTTTTGGGGTTACTCAAACCATCTTTAGTTTTTTCCTTCCTTACCAGCAACTTTTTTGGTTTATTTCAAATAGATGATTTACTTGTAGTTTAGCTATTTTCGATAAAGTTGGTTTGAAATGTTAAATCTAATCCACATAGTTCCTTGTTCAGTTATTTTTTAATTTACGTTTCTTTAGGAGTTATAGGTGCATTTTATGCCTTATTATTTGATTATAAAATGTTTCTTAACTTCACGTTTATTTGAGAAATAGAAAGTTACGGTGAATTTAATGCCTGTCGTTGGGCACGTCTTCACTGTA
This sequence comes from Sinelater perroti, assembly GCA_036346155.1. NCBI lineage: Eukaryota > Metazoa > Arthropoda > Insecta > Coleoptera > Elateridae > Sinelater > Sinelater perroti. The sequence goes on along the minus strand of JARFIY010000001.1, from coordinate 5,146,320 downwards.
TTTACCCTGTTATAAAAAAATTATTAATTACAATAAACTCTATTTTGTCCAACAAAATTTTATTTCAGTACCTATCTAGATATTTGCTATCATATGATGTTTCTCTTGACAAAACAGTTCATTTCAAAGGTTTATCCTATCAAGCTCATTATGTCCAATAATGACTGGTCTTGCTTCCTGACCTGCTAGTACCGTTGAAGTTGAACAAAATAAACGTCATTTTACCATTTTCTGTTTTATCTAGTTTGGGTATGTGGGCTTTAATTCATGATTAATGAAAAATATCTTGAAAGACTAGATGTTTATTAAAAATTACTGCAAAAGTAACAGTGAAGAAAATGAAAGAAGTTTTACTGATACATTTATATTTGTGAATGAAAATGTAATATTAAATTATATTCCTAACAAATACGCAAAATATGCTTGCAAATAATATCCCGCATATATTGTAGCATTTTATTTATATGTATATCAGGGAACTCGTAATTGCAATTGTGTTTATGCCGCTGTAAACAAGCAATACAAGGAATTGCTAAAAGCTTTTTGCATGCAGTAAAATACGTTTAAATAACTGACCTAGTTTGTGCTATAGAAATGTAGATTTGGAAGTGGTAAGGTATTAAAAGTTATTTCTAATTCAGAAGCATTTAAATATTATGTTCATTGTTTGCAGAAATACGCGTTACTTTAATTAAACTTTAAAGTCTTTAAATTAATTAACACAGAAAACAAAACTAGATAATTTAGTAAGTTATTGTTGTATGTAGTTTCATAGCAAATTTAAATAATTACTATATTACAAAATATTTTTAAATGTAAATATTGCAAACAAAATAAAAACAGTTTTTCAGATTTTAATATTTTTTTTTATAATGAAAGGTTTTATTAGCAATCAGAATTAATAATCCTACGAGCTAATGTGCTCGCTTAAGTACTAAATATTTACAGTACTATGACATGATAAGGGTACTTCTACCGAAGTGTGCTCTTCAACCGTCAATTAGGTCTATTGGCCAGCTTCTCAAACGTCTGTCAGTACGGTCTTCAAGTAGTAGATGTAGCAGAATGTTGCTGTGTCTTTCCCATTTGTCATGGTGGTGGATGCTTCGTTCCCTGATGACGTCTGTGACGTAGGGTACTTTTAAATCAACGTGGAGTGTCTGGTTAGTCACGTACCAAGGTGCATTTGCAATCATTCGTAGAATTTTCGATTGGTACCTTTGGATTATGGTTATGTTACTTTTGCTTGCACACCCCCAAAGTTCAGCTCCGTATAACCATACAGGTGAGAGGAGAGTCTTGTAGAGCAGCAGTTAGTTCTCCAGGGACAAACATGAGTTTTGTTCCAATCAGCCAGTGCATATTTTTTGTTTTTAAGTCAAGATGTTTGCGCTTTTAGTTATGTGTTCTTCCCAATTAAGTTTACTGTTCAAGTGAAGTCCTAAGTACCTGGCCGTATGGGACTGCGGAATATTTACGCCATTGATGTTGTCTGGTGGACATTGATCTTTCCTCAGCGTAAAAGTGACATGCACTGATTTGTTTTCATTAATTTTTATTTTCCATTTTGCTAACCATCTTTGTAGCTCATCTAGATGGTTTTGTAATTTAGTGGCAGCTGTTTGTGGGTTTTGGTCCTTGGCTAGGATTACTGTATCATCTGCGAACGTTCCGGTTGTAGTGTTGACAGTTGTTGGTAAATCACATTTATAAAGCACATACAAAACTGGCCCGAGTACGCTTCCTTGTAGAACACCTGCTTTTATTTCACATAGTTCAGATACCATTTGATTCACTCTCGTTTTAAAAACACGATTAGTTAAATACGATTTAAGCATTAGGAATTAACTTGGAGGAAGTAGCGTTTGATTTTAAATAATAGGCCTTCGTGCCAGACCTTATCAAAGGCCTGGGTAACGCCCAGAAAGATTGCTGTGCAGAATTACTTGTTTTCTAGTGCCTCGTTGATGTCCCGTACAATTCGGTGGGTCTGTTGCACAGTCGAATGACCACTTTTAAATCCAAATTGATGGAGCGATATCCAGTCGTCTGGAGCTAAATCTTGATTTAATCGTCGAAGTAATAGCCGTTCCAAGACCTTAGATATCACAGACAGTAAGCTGATTGGTCGATATATGAAGATGCTAGTTTTGGATCTTTTCCTGGTTTCGGAATTAATATGACTTCAGCTGCTTTAAATTGGTTAGGCCAGTAGTTGAGTCTTAGTATTCCATCGTCTATGTACATTAAAAGTATAATTACCTTCATTGAGAGTTCCTTTATCATTTTTGATGTCAGTTGATCCACACTAGGCGTTTTTTTTACATTTAAAAGCTTTATTTTTTCTTTGACTTCCTTTGGGATAAATAATCGGATCGGTTGAATATTCTCTGGAGGGATAGTAATATTCTGTTCTGTTTCTAGATCAGGTTGATTGTCATGTGGTGTAAATACAGTGCTTAGATGTTTTGCAAACAGTTTTGCTTTTTCCGCATCACTGCTTGCCCATTGTCCTGTGATAAGCCCACTATCATTTTGCAGAGGTGGTACAGGCGTTTTAGGTTTCTTTATCGATTTTATTGGCCTCCATATACTGTTGTCGAATTGATTTAGACCCGTTAAGTATTCTTGAAATGATTGATCTTTTAGGTCTTTAAGTTTTGCCTTAAGTTTGTTACTAGCCCAATGGAATGCTGTTTTGTCGGTAGGCGCATGACTCCTTTGCCATTTTGCCTTTGCTTTCCGTTTTTCAGCAGTTGTTTCAGTTCTATAGGAACGTTTTTCGATGGCTGTTGTACATCATTCTGCTGCGTGGCACTTTGAACTGCTTGTTTAAGAATATTTGTTAGATCTGTAAGAGCTTCATCGCTCTACTGAGGAGTTTTAATGTTGATATTGAGTTTTACTGTATGTTCTACTTTGTCTCTACAGTTTTCCCAATTTGTTCTTCTGCTGTGTAGTTTGGGTGTGATGTAGTTATTTATGGCAAACATACTGACAGTTGCGATTATGTGTATGTGGTCCGATGAGAGATCAAGGCTTGGAATTACGTGCAGGTGTGAAGCGGAGATTCAATTTGTCACGAAAAAGTCCAGAAGATCTGGAATCTTATTCGGGTCTGTGGGCCAGTATGTAGGGATCCCAGTTGATAAGTAAGAATAATGCTGTTCTGATAATTCTTTATTGAGTTCTCTGCCTTTTTGAGTTATCAATCGAGATCCTCAATGTGTGTGTTTACTATTATAGTCTCCACCTGCGATAAATTTAGATTCCAGTGTTAGGAAGAACTCAGAAAAATTTTCTTTTTTAATATTGTGTGAAGGTGGACAGTATACTGATGCTACTGATAATTTATATTGTGATATTTTTACTTTAATTGCTGTACTCTGTAAGTGTTCTCTGTCAAATTTTGGAAGTTCGTAGTTACTATTTTTAATGAGAATTGCACTACCAGCGTGTGCGTTGTGATCTGGATGATTGCTGCAGTACAGTTTATAATGAGGTATGTTAAAATAAGATCTATTGGTAAAATGTGTTTCACTGATTAAGACATCAACTGAATTGTTGTCGAGGAACAGTTTGATTTCATCTTTATGTTGTTGAGCGCCATTGACATTCCATGTTGCTATTCTTAAAAACTTAGCCATTATGAATTTTGTTTATGAGCGTTGATGGCATGTTTAAAGCCATACTACTTTGCTGGATTAATTGGTTAAACATTTGTTTGAATTCTTCCAAAATGTATTTAATGTTATTACGGATGGATCTTGTGTGACTTGTAGGTTCTGGGTTGCACTTCGTGTTTGATTTGCGTATGTGGTGTTTTGTCGTAGTTGTCCTGGTCTTTGGATAATAGAAACTGGATGGCTAATTGGTGTGTGATTAGATACTGTTTGGGTTGATTGGATCTTCAATCTGTTATTCGCATTTTCAGAATTTAAAAGTCTGTGATAAAATTCACATCCTTTATAATTCGCCGTGTGCGGACCTTCGCATAAGGCACATTTTGCAGAAGTATCTTTGTGTTTCTTGCAGCTGACATTGTTGTGTAGATTACCACACTTCACACAAACAAATGGTCTGGCACAATACGTTTTATTGTTTCCACACTGCTGACATCTCGTACATTGTATTAAACCTTTGGCTCTTCTCGGTGGTTCTACTTGTACTATACTGTTTAGCATTTTATCAATCTTGAAAACATCCTTATTATTGCCTGATGGTTCGAGATCAACAAAAAATAGATTCAATGGTAATTTTGTTGTTCTTTGTCTGGCATTGATTATATTTCGTACCTTGTGTCCATTTGCAGTTAGTTCTTTAATTTCATTGATATCAGCTGTATGATGCAGGTGTTTTATGGCAACTCTATAAGCTCGGTCTTCTTTAAGTTGATAGGTATGATGTATAATTTTGTGGTCCCTCATATGCTTGACCAGTTTTCGGTAAGTGTTTGGAGTATTACAGGTAATTTTTACTGAATTGTTTGCCATGCTTTTTGTGGTATATTGTTCATTTTCTACAATATCTTTTAATGCTTTTACCATTTAGGGAAAATTTAATACATCATATACAAAAATTGGCAGTGGTTTTGGAATTTTTGGAATAGCGGTGTCAGGGTTGTTTGGATTTGCAGTTTGTTCAGTACTAGTATCAAGTGGGTTATATCTATTAGTTAATTGCATAGTTGAGGTGTGATTTTCCAGGTTTACACTTATTTTCCTTTTTTTTGTATATTTCACTTTTTGCCATGAATTTGTATTTTGTTGTTCGTTTACATGTATATTGTATTCGTCATCACTAGTAAAAGACATTCTATATAAAATTTGGTTATTATCGTGTTGTTGGCTGTTTATTGACGTGTTCATTTGTGTATGTTGTGGAAAATTATAATTGTTAGTGTCCATCATAATTAGTTGACTTATTTGTTGGGTTGTGTATATTTGATTCATTTGTTGATTAATAAAAGGCGGAGCGGACTAGGTAATACAAGACATTTCCAGTTGGCTGTAAAACATACATGGTCCGTTAAATGCCGGCAACATTTTTTGTTGGTTTTATTTAATGAATTTGAAAGCTGCGGTATTTTATCACTACGTTACACTGCAGTTTAAGCCGATATTGTTGTTATCACGTTTCCTTATCGAAAAACAAATACGACACTCTCACACGTTCGTTCTCGATAACGGTTGGAAACGAACTAATTTTAATAAATGCGTGGTAATATTATAGTAATAACTAAAAAACATAAACAAATATATATATACAAGTTAGCCGAGCATCTTATTTACTAACAGTAGTTTTAGTTGTTAGAGGTAATATATACAATTGAGTATAGTGATCAATTGTACAATTGGGTCGAAACTTCTGACCACCTTTTTTGAACTCCTCATTAAAAACACCCCTAAGGTGGGTTTCCCCGCTTTTTTTATTTTAAAGAGACATATCTCATGAACGATAATATATAGAGTGCTGAGACCTTCATAGTTGATTGGTTGGTCTAAGTTTGAATTTCCAAGGTGTTTATGAGTTTCAACATTTGTATATATTACCGTTTCGCCCCCTGATCTTGTTGAATACGTAATTTAGTGCGTGAGTATTTGTGAAAATTTAGAAATAGATTTTTTGTATATAAATTGGGTGTTGCTAATCTTATAGACTAGTTTGCTTTCAAATAGATATTTATTTACACCGCTGTTGCCTGTGTATATGTTAATTAAGTGATTAACAAAATAAAATACCGCGACATGCCCTATTTTTTAATAGCCCCAATACAAATTTAATTATTGTTTAATTAAAAGATATTTTTGTATCACAATTGGGTAGTTCGAGAATATTTAACCATGCTTTATTATTAAAATTAAATGAATGTTAAACAGACATTTAAATAAGGAATAATTATTTGCTAGTAGACTGTTGTTAACATTAGAATCAGTTATTTGGGCTTGAATCTAATTTTAAATTAACACTACAGAACAATTTAGAATGGCATTACTCTTTTCCTATTGGAATTTACTTTTTGACAACGGTCTTCTTTTAGTAATACCTACTAATTTATTGTTTGTACACATTTGTAAATGTTATGTTTGTGCAAATATTTTTATTAAATTTTTATTATGGTCTAACAAATAAAACTCCGCATACACAATTGAACAGTAAAATAATATTGATGTGTTCTGAGGCCTAGAATAGGAATAATAAATTACAACTACCTAAAGAGCTACATATAAGATCATAAAGGAGAAACGAATATTAATTCTTTACATGAATGTGTCCTTGCTAACAAATTTTATGTATCTATGTCTTTAATTATACAATTTCCTGGTAGTATAAACAACTGATTGTTTATTGCAACAAAGAATAAGAAAAGCAAAATTCACAAAGTATTAACTACTGTAATATACGCTAGTAAAACTTATATCTTGACCAAAGCAAATACGAACATGTTGAAAATATGGGAAAGAACAATATTACGAAAAATATATGGCGGAAAGGAAATAAACAACATTTAGATCTAAAGAACAAATGAAGAATTAAATAGTTATACAAGGAATCTAAGAAAACAGCAGTAATAAAAGCCGAAAGACTAGTGGTTTAGACATATAAAAAAAATGCTAAGCGTCAGTATGCCAAAAGCGGTATTGACAAGCACAATTGGAGGGAAAAAAGGAAGACGATTCAAATAAAGGTGGAAAAAAGAGACCGAGAATGATATAACACTGCTAAAAATAACGAGATGGAAAGAAAAAGTAACAAATGGGAAAATATAGAACAAAACAAAAAAACAATAAATCAAGCCAAAACACAACTAAACTCATGATGTTAAGATATAATAATAATAATGGTGTGGCGGCCTTTTCGCCCTTCAACCGCTTTATATCGCGGCGGCATGCGGACCTTTTGATATCAGCTACGTTTTGCCGTCGCACACACAAACGGCATGGGCTTTTGCCCCGCGGGATTTCATGCCCCGCAGCTCGGCCACTAAGGTCGTGTCTTAACCCCGCATTCATTCACATTCATATTCACGCCCCGCAGCGCGGCCAATACAGTCGTGTCTTAACCCGCATACATCAGATTCATGCCCCGCGGCTCGGCCACTGAGGTCGTGTCTTACCCCGCATTAATTAACATTCATGCCCCGCAGCTCGGCCACTAAGGTCGTGTCTTAGTCCGCATAAATTCATATTCGCATATCCGCATACATTCAGATTCACGCATATTCGCATCCCCGCATACATTCATATTCACGCATCGCAGCTCGGCCACTAAGGTCGTGTCTCAGTCCGCATAAATTCGCATTTCGCATCCCCGCAAATATTCACGCATCGCAGCTCGGCCAATTTGGTCGTGTCTCAACATCCCGAAGATACCAGATCCGCTAACGCGACGGCCGTTTAAGGGACGATTTGGCCTTATCGGCTGACCTTCCACTACGGGCCGTACTACGTTTTCACACCGCACCACGAGAGCGGCTATTTACACGCCTGCCTCTCCATTTTTTGGTCCTTACGAGCCGCATCGGTATCGTATCCAACTCCGCATCCACGAGAGCGGCTATTTACACGCCTGCCTCTCCACTTTGGTCCAAATTTGGTTTCAGATACAATTTATTACCTATCAAGTAAAATTCCTTAGAATGGATAAGCTTGAATTAAAATTAGTTCAGTTAACTTTCGAACGATTTAATCGTTTATATAACATATCAAAAAATATTTAAAATTATGAATTACGCTCAAACGAATTATTTTTATCTCAAACAGAATCTATTAGTGAATTATACAGCAGGTTTGAAACAATAATTGAGGAAATTAACAATTTGCAGTTTGAAATTGATCAGACTCCTCCAGACTACTCATGTTTAAATTCTATTGAAGATTTATATTCGAGTATTAAATATAAACCACCAACGGAAATTACGTCATACAGACCCTTCTCCCCTTCTGGCAAAAATCCTTGAAAAGCTGATTCTGAACAGATTAATGCCAATTTTAGACAACCAAGAACTAATTCCTAAACATCAATTTGGTTTTCGCAAACAACATGACACTGTGGAGCAGGTGCACAGAATAACTGACAAGATATACGGAGACCTGGAGGCAAAAAGGTATTGTTCTGCAGCGTTCCTAGACGTCAAACAAGCTTTTGACCAAATCTGGCGTCTAGGTTTTTGCTACAAACTCAAAAAACAATTACCTTACCAGATGTTCGAACTCCTGAGATCCTACTTAACCAATAGGCACTTTTTAATAAAATATAAAGACGAAACTACAAACATCCACCCCATCTCCTCTGGCGTCCCTCAGGGCAGTGCTTTGGGTCCAATATTGTATCTGATCTACACAGCAGATCTACCTACATCTCGTCTAACGATATCTGTGACCTATGCAGACGATATGGCTCTCATATCAACCCACAAGCTGCTTCAAGATACCTTCAGGCTCACCTTAACAAAATTCAATTGTGGGCTAGTAAATTGCGAATCAAAGTGAATGAATCTAAGTCACAACACATCACATTCACTATGAGAAAAGATAACTGTTCTCCAGTAACTTTCAATGGTCATCAAGTACCACATACAGAGACAGTTAAATATTTGGGGCTGAATTTAGATAGGAGACTGTCCTGGAGAAAGCATATATTCACCAAACGCAAGTAACTCGGACTTCAACTCTAAAAGTTATACTGGCTTATCGACAGAAAATCCAAGTTATCATTAGAAAATAAACTATTAATTTATAAAATAGTTCTCAAACCCATTTGGACCTATGGGATCTTTTTGTGGGGTACTGCAGCTACCTCCAACTTAGCTATGTTTGATCGCTTCCAAAGCAAGGTAGGTACTCAGAATGATCGTTGACGCGCCATGGTACGTCCCCTATAATGTGATTCTAAGTGACCTACAAATTCCCACAGTGAAAAGTGAAATTAAAAAGCTCAGTAAGAGATATAAAGACAGACCGTTCGCTCATCCCAACCCTTCTGTGCAGCACCTTATGGAATATAACAACGAACCCAAAAGACTCAAGCGTTTTAAGCCATCTGATCTACCTACTAGATTCTAACTGTCATTGTATATTAATCTTTCACAACATTGTACTCTTCATTCTCATGAATATTATATTAAAACATTGTAAGGGGAGTTTTCGCTGGAATTCTACCCCACATGTCTTATTGTACTCATTTACCTATATTTAGTCTTATAGAATAATTATAGCCTAATATTAATTGGCAGATTGTATAAATATTGGAGTTGTAAAAAAAAAATCTTGTACAGCTTTGTCACCTGTATCACTATACATGCAACATAATAAAAGCTTAAGTGTGTTTTTTTCTATCCAAATAAACGTATAATATTACAGATTTTATTACCCTGGGTCTTTGTATGTCTATAAACAAACTATTGGCTTAAGGTTGACTTTTAAAGAGATGGCATTATACTAATTTTTATAGATAACCAACCATATTATTGCAACAACCTTAAAATTATCATAATATTTTAAAACTAAATAGTGAGAATTTTATTTCGCTTTGCTATTTTAATTTTAAAAATATGTGGACTCTCCAAGGACAAATTAATTTTTTAAATCAATCTTAAAAATTTACATAACTGGTTTAGGTTACTATCGTAAAATATTTTGTTTTATTGCATACGTAATTTTCTATCTGAGCTTAAGTATAAAAGTTTTCAGTAACTCATGCTCGTAAATGTAGATGAAATTACCTCTACAAATTCGTTTATCTAATCTTGTATTAAAATTAAATTTTGCAGTAAACACTAAATAGTGAAATTTTACTGTATTAACCACAACGTGCAAATTTTATGTCCATACATTTTGTGTGAATAAAATTAAACCCTATTACAGATTTAGATAATTTCTCACGGTTAATAAAGTTTTTCGAACTGACTGGTAATATAAACGCTCACAAGATTGTTTTTTAAAAACGTACATTTCTTAACAAGAAGTTTTATAATTTTAAATTCTTATTTAGATCAACTTTTGTAATTTAAAAACTGTAAAAATAAAAAATATTTATATTATTGTAGTTTATACATAAAATTATTTTAGCATTAATAATGGTAATGGTACGGCTCTAACGCCCCGTGTGGGAGCACGGCCTGCAAACTGAGAGGTTAAGGCTCTCATATGTCCGCTCAATGTGCCCGGCGATGTGGCAAGCACCGCGCCTTAAACGACCGCCATTATTACCCCTTGTTCGAGTGAACGCAGGTACTCGATTATTTTTAGTGACTGAGTAGGCCACCCACCAGGCTTCGGAGAGCACCGGGAATTGAACCCGGGTCCGTCCGCATCGCAGCTCGCGTCTCAACCACTGGACCACTCTGGCGATTTTAGGGTTAAATACACAAAATAAAATATAGAAATAAATTTAAAATTTGAAAAATTAACTTTTCTATAAAAGAAATATTGGCAAAATGTAAATCTAGAGAGAGCAAGGGATGATGCGAACGTCTAGCTATCTAAATGTTAACCTCACGGGCACACGACTATGAACTTAGATACTCCGGTTCTCCAAAAACAAAAGGAAATAAAAAACGTAGAGATCATAGTAAATAAAGAAATAGGTAAAAAAGTAATCAGATACCATGAACTTAGAACTAGAGAAAAAATACACATATATGCATTAACAAAAATGGTCGTGCACGACATTTTTTTAAATGGGTCTTCTATGCATTTTGTTTCTTTGATGTTTAACTTTATGTTTCCTTCCACGATTTGGTTGTTTTTTCTTTAATTTTTTTTATTTTTTATCCCTCATTCTTCTGTTGCTACTTGCAGTATTATCTCCTAGAATGTATTTTATCTTTTATTTAATATGCACAGGTTTTCTTTCTGTTGTTCTTATTCTAATATTCTTAGTTTTATTGTTAGCGTTTCTTCATATTGTTGTTGCATGTGTAAGTATTCTAGTGTATGAATGTATATATTTGTATAGTTTTTGTACCCTTTTTCTTTAGTTTTTTGGATACTAACGTCTGCGACCACTAGTTTGTGGTTTGTATTTAGTTCTATCCCTCTTATGACTTTCACATCATAGATGGCATATCTAATGTTTTACGTATAAGTGATGTTGTCAATTATGTTTTTGTGTCCTAGTTGTTCCGCTTCAACGGTTATCTTATAGATGTTTTTGTGGTTGAACCATGTATTTCCTATTAGTAATTGGTCAGTAATGCATTATTCTAACGTCCTTTTTCTATTGTCATTTATTTCGCTCTTCAGTCCGTGTGCACCCATTGTTGCTTTCTTTCTTCTTATCGTTTTGTTTGTTGTGGTTTGTTCTACGTCTTTTACAGTTTTAAATGGCACCTCCTTTATGCAAGTATTTTCTCAATTCTGCTGTATCTAAATTCAAATAATTTTTGGTCTAATCTGTTTTAACATAAATATGCCTTTATTTTTCTATACATTTTATCTTGTTTCCGTTAACTCCTTTTTTTCTCTTGCTACCCACTTTAATATAATTTTTACAATTAATGGTTAATGATCACTAATACGTTCCTTATCTGTCTTTTAATGTCAAATCTTTTATTGTTATTATGATTTTCTTCTTAACTGTAACGTAGTCAATTATTGATTTAACTGGTGTTTTGAGCCCAAGTATATTTACGTATAAGTTTGTGTTGGTAAAAGCCATTTGTTATTTTTAAATTGTACAATTGATACATTTTTATTAATCTTTTTTCGTTGCCATTGATTGTGTCTTTTCGAAACTATTTCACTATGTCAACATTATTTTTATCGCCCGTTGTTCCATTTAAGTCCGCCTATGATTATAAGTTCTTGCGTTGTTTTTACTTTCTCCTTTTTTTCTAATAAAGTATTTATGAAGTTTTCGTTTTCTGTGACTGGGCTGTTACCTGTCGGTCCATGAAGTCCCAATCTATTTATATATTTTCTGTAGATTTCTAAACTTATTTTTAAAAGTCTGTCGTTTATATGTCCTTGATCTTGATCCTTTCATATTCCTATTTGATTAATATTTCTACTTCTGCTACAGCCCTTTGATTCTTAAATACTCCACTCTAACAAATAAATGCTTTCATCTATTTGTTCCATTCCGTTTCTTTTTTCATCGCTTCTGTAACTGTCAGCGTGTCCAAGTTAATTTTTTGATTTCTTCTATTTTTTTAATTTTTATATGTTCCATGTTGCTAGTGATGATTCTGCCGTTCTTCTTTTCTGGTTAAAATTTAAATAAGCCTCTACACCGTATCAGTGGATTTACACTCTGGGATATTATTTTCTTGTTCAATTTTGTATACTGCTGTTTTCTTTTTTTTATATATATTTTAAGTGTGATATAGTAATCATCCTAATTCAGACACTGTTTACAACCGCACAATCGCGGTAAAGCATTGCTGCTAATTATGGTCCATCCCGGGTATTTTATTTTTCCGATACCTACCATACCTGGTGCGTCTACCATCATCTACCAGATAACAATTTTAAAATATTCATAGGGTGAACTTTCAAACACAAATAAAAAAAAACGTTGTATTAAAATTTTCTCTCCCGCTATTGGTAGAAAAATCAAATTTTTACAAAGTTATACTTTTTGTTATTTAAAAGTGATTAATATTATTTGTATTTTAAGCAATCTGTTGTCATTATCACTGATGTTATATGTAAAAATAAATTCATACATTTATTTAATATTATTAAAAACCAGTTTATAAAATAAAATTAATCAAAATAAATGTTTATTGTTAACTACAGATTTGTCATGTTACATTTCATTAGTCAAAATTATAGTTTTACATTTTTAATTCTTATTTTATAACTAAAAGTAAAAAATCTTAGAATATAGTGGACTTCTGATATTATTTTAATATATCTTGCTTCCAAATTTACAATAAATTTTTAAACAGTTCACTCAAAAAACTTGCATTTAAGTATTTCTACTTGTTACTAAATATTTTAAATTTATAAATATAAATGTAAAATATTTAATACTTAGTTTTTTTTAAGACCTATCTAGCAATGTATTTAATGTGAGTTAAACAAAATTGCTGATAATTTTATTTCTCAAAAAAACATTAAAAGCGTACTACAATAACATAATATTGGAGTGTTTGAAACCGTCCTGTGATTCCGCATCACATTTCAAATACAATGCTACTAGACAAAACAGATTTACAAAAAAGCATTTTTGTAAATGACACCGCCCTCTGGTAGCAACTTTATCCCAAATGTGAAAAGCTTTGTCAGCTCCGTGCTAATATTAAAGATGCCTGAGCAGCAAAAGTCAAGCTTTCTGGGAATCGTAACCGAAAAAGCACTAGTGGTTTTATTAAATTTATGTCCCGAGTTTAAAGCTAATCTGTTTATTATCGGTTGTTTTTATTGTTTTTTGTTGTTATAAATTACTCCAGATGTAAATAGAATTAATCAAGTGATGTATCCACGTTCATTAGCCACTTCAGTTGCTAATCAAGCGGGAAGAGTTGACATGCCAAACCGATGGCGCTTGTAGCCGACTGAATGAGCATATATGCAAATTAGTATTGATTACCATACGATCAACAGTCGGCATTTAAGAGCATTGTAAGCGACGTCGATGCAGTTTTTGACAAACAATAAACAGTGGCTGAGTTTGAAGGCTTCGTTTCGCGAACAATGTATTGTGATTTTATAATTGTGTTTAAAGTGAAACCCTCTCGAGGCACCCGTGCTCTGAAGCCCCAGCGAATCTATCCAAGTGGAACGCTTTAATAATCGAATTATGATGTTTGTTCAGTCCTCATCTGAATCTCCTATTGCTGTTTGTTTAAATAATTGAAATTTTTGGCCTGTGATGATTTTGTATAATTCGAAAGTATGTTTTAAGTACTACAATATAAAAAGAATTTGAATAATTAATTTATTTTAAAATGGGATTTTTTAAATGATTATTAATGTTGTTAGTATATCCACAGTTTATTTTATAGTTATTTTATATAATTTTTATATATAGTTATAAACTACAAAACATATTTTTATATTAGGCAGTAATTGTGTTTCTTCAGTTCATGTTCGTTATATTATTGTTGGAGTTAATTGTAAAGCTTGAATTACCTTTATATGGACTATTTTTTTTATAACAGCTCACTAGACATTTATTTGATAAATTATAACACACATTATTAATTTATATAGAAGTGCTCTAAGAAGAAATTGTATAAACCATATTGTAGTAATTTTTTTAAGTGCGAGTTGCCAAATCTAAATCTTTTGGACTGAAAATCTAACTCCTGCTTTCTTTTGGTCTAAAGTACTCGTGTACCTAATTAGGTGACAATCAAAGCTTTACTTTTTGAATTATTGTGATGACACACACAGACGGGATTGTAACCTTATTAACTACCTATTAAGCGTTAGCACGCTTTCGCCAGTTAATGAAATTAAAGTGTATAAGACAGTGATAAAACCGGTAGTGACTTACGGGACGGAATCTTGGTATCTAACCCAAAATGAGTAGAAGCAGATGGACACTTGGAAACGCAAATATTAAGAAAGATATATGGGCCAGTCAATGAGAATAGAATGTGGCGCGCTTATAAAATAGTAATACAAATAGTAAAATCAGAACACGGTATGGGGAAACAAGCTTATCTAACAACATTAGCAGTATGCGTATAAGATGACTGGCATGAAAAGAGAAAACTAACAAGAGGGCCAAAGAAGGCCCTGCAAAACAAACCAGAAGGCAGGAGAAGCAAGGTCAGACTGAAATTGATAGAAGAAAGAAGTAGAAAAAGATCTAAGAAAAGTATGAGTTACCCAATAAAAACAGATAGCAGATAACAGAAAAGAGTAGAGAAAAATTGTAGCCGAGATCAAAAATATTATAAATACTATATTCTTTGAATTTATTTATTATTAATAAAATAATTTTCCTACTCTTTGTTTACAAAAACAACAATTTTAAAATATTGTGTAAAAAACAATAAAATAACTAAATAATTTTACAACACAAAATATATTATAAATGAAATTTTAAATATTAAGCAGTACATCATTTTTAAAATAAAATAAATAACGCTTCGCAGGTACTCGGAATACAAATATCAGCTATTTCCAATAAAATCCTATTTAGCCGCCAGGTTGATTTACCCCCACAGCACAAATTTCATACCTGCTGGATTAAACGGCAGGCCTGTGCAAAAAGTGCGCCATCTAATTAAATTTTCAATTATAGCTGCAGAAATAAAGGTCAGTAGCAAAATAGCCACTCTGACGTGGAAATGCTTCGCACCAATTTGCAGCATGACTTGCGCTTCCATTAAATTAGCAGCACAATAAAAAGCCCCTTAACGGGCGTCAGCTATGATTGGCAACTTATTTTGAGCAGTTTTTGAGCTGCCACAGACCCTTGAATAATTAATTATGTAGCTGCAGCCAGGAATCATTTTCTCTGGCGGAAGCAGGCAAACCAGCTATCCCCGGGTTCGGGATTTGCATTTGGAAATCATTAGCAGGAGATACGTAACGAATGCTAACTAGATTATTTCAACGTGTGTGTCGGTTAAAGTCGCATTATAAACGGATTTTAAAGCGCGGCTCTTTTATTTTTCTCTATTTATTCTGATTTGTTATGGTTTGCCTGCAAAATATAATTAAATTTCTATACAATTGTACTATATATTATTATAAATAACATTTATTTTAATTTTACATCATTGTCAAGTTTTTGCATTACTACGTAGTCTTCTGTTTTTTGAAAACTTAATTCATCGGTTAACGAACATAATCTATTTATAAAGCAATGTTCGCTGATTTACTGTACATTTTTATGGGAATGTCATTAATTTGTCTTGGAGATCCAAATAGATAAATAAAAAATTATACAATATCTTTATTACGTTCATTTATATGTGATAACAATAGCACATGTCGGCATTTTTCGACTTTTTGTTTTTCAGAAAACACATCTTGCTAAGTTTTTTGGTATTCTTTATTCGAGAGTTCTGGGACTTTCCTTGTTGTCAGATAATTTCCATGTCCCATTATAAGCATTTCAATGCTACCTTTATTCATCTCTAATTCCAGATTTCTAGCAGTCGCTACAATTTTATTCACAATTTCAAGAAGATCATCTCCATCTCCCTAAATGTAGAATGGATACAGCTTTTATCAAGCAGAATTCAACTCGTTAAATAGAAATCGTGCAAAAACATTACGATCCTAAAATAATCAGAACAGAAATTATGCGACGAAAAAATTGCAGAAAATTGGATCAAAATTACATCAAGAGCCAGAATTGATTCTAATTATAGGACCTGTGACCATCATTTCTTGTGATATACCTAGACAAAGATTATACGATAAAAACATTTTTTAAAAAATTGAACCTAAAGCCAAATCTTTTAAAAAACACCTCATTTGACAAGCTGTTCATCAGAACGGTACAATAACGGGTCCATTTATTATTAATGCAGCTATGACTGCCAAACTTTTTTCAAAAGAGCGCTTTATTAAAAAACTGCTTCTATTTATGGAGAAAAACTAATGAAATATCGTGTCATTACTCATGATTATGGACGGAATAATTGTACAGTACTGGCCTAAAATTTATAGAAAAGTCTGATAATGCAGCAATACGTCTCAAACTCTTCCTATTGACAATATCGAGCTTCGTGCAAGAAAGGATATACAAACATGTCCCCACCAGCATCAAATCTAAAGCTATTTAAAGTAATATTGAGGTAATATATTCTGGTCGTTTATTGTTCTCGAAAACTTCAGATCCAAATATTTCTCAGGCATCTTTATATGAAAAGTAATAAAGAAACTTTTAGTGGGCGTTTACAATAATCACAATGTCATCTTGCTATGTTTAACTAAATATGTAGTTTACTAAGTATCTCTTAACCCATAGTAAACAAAAGATGTACATTTACATAGGCATATTTTAAAAACTGGCTATACAGAGATCTCACATATTTTGATTAATTTATTATTTTAATATTTTTATCTAAGTTTCTGTGTTATAAAACGTACGACAGACGATAAAATAAATAATGTTTTCGTACCAGACACAATTTGAATAATTATTTATATACAAAATTTATTACAATAAGTTACCTACAATTCATATTTTTATTTATTGATTATCTATAACAAAACCATTAATATTCTTTTATAATAATAATATTTTAGCTTTTCAATATAAGTGCGCGTTAGCTTTATAACACTTTGTAAAAGCTATTCCTTGTTTAGACAAAATTCGTTAACATCTGACTTAACAAGTTTATTTTATAAAATAAGGTGGGCCAGAAAGGCTGCTAATTTATATAAAATGAATTAAAGACAACGATACACGCAAAGTAACCAAATGTATTGCTTATGTATTAAATGGTAAGAACAACTTATAGCATCTGAGCATGTGCGCATTGCTTCTTTCATGTTAAAAGTCTGAAAATCCTAGATCAAAGGCCGTAGTCCGGTAAGAATAGGAAATATGCCTTTGTCTCCATCTGGCTGATCCTTTTAGAGATTCGTTTCTAAGCAACATTACATTTAACCAAACAGTAGCTTGGAAATGTTGGTTTCTTAGAAAAAGTTATATCTTTGAATTTAAGGAAAATATTTTTCTTAAAAATTGCTGTTACAAATTAAATGAGTTTTATAGCATAAAAGTAGTAATGACGTATAAGAATGTGTTTTGTAATTCTTATTACACACAAATTGGGAATTATAAAAAATAAAACTTTAATATTTAAAAAATTAAGGGATAGTCACCATGTTTTGTAAGATATATTCATATAACGTATTCATATAATATATATATATATATATATATATATATATATATATATATGTATATATATATAAATCTTAAAATTTACCATTAGATGTAGCACTATCATTCAGAAAACATTTTCGGTGTCTACAGTGTTTCGAGTTGAACGCGAGTGTGTAACCGGCATAAATTTTTCAACTATATTAGATCCACATACAAGGCAGTACATATTCTTAAAAAAATTGTTGTTTTGCTTAAAGCTAGTATTATTTAAGTATAATATGTATCACAATTAATAGGCTATTATAATCCACCATTACACATATTTGTCTAAATTTACACAAAGACATTTGTAATCATTTTTGTATCTACAAAAATAAATAAATTTTATTAGAAGTAATAAGGATTACGTAATAAATTAATGTACTTAATAGTCATCTTTGCTAAATCATAAAGAAGTTTTGCTTTTACAAAATACCAGTAAAAAGGCCCATCCAAAAAACGACCCAAGTTAAATATTTGGTTTAAAATTTCGTCGATAATTAAAGAATAAATAAGCCCATAATTGTTTTGTCAGAAATATCTAAGCATAATAGCATTCGTCCGACTATACTCGGTTTCACATAAATCAAAGTTATGCCGCAGGTGCCTACTAACGGCAAAAATTGGCCACGTAATTCATGAAATACCGATACGTGGTGCAAACTACGTCATGATAATTTATGTTTCGACCTATAACAAGTTTCGTGTGATCAGTGAAACGGTGCGGACACTAGGTGTACGCTCCGTTATCAGTGCAACGCAGCTAACTACATACAAAGCTATCTGATAGCCTACATTCCTCATTTCTCAGGGCCCAGCGAACGAATCCTCGAATGCTGCCAGGAGTGCGAACCTTAGGACGGCGATCAGGGCTTCGGCGGCTCCTGCGAGCCGGGCCTCCGACCGGCAACCGAGGTCTTCTCCCGGCGAGGACATCTTCAGGCCGGTCATCCTGGAGGGCTGCTGGACACGGAAGCCCTACTGGCAGCTGCTGCAGTCGTTTTGGCCCGCTACATGATCCTCAAGAAGAACCCTTGCTTCCAAAGGCTTCAACTCGTCATTTGTTGTCGTTTGGCTTTGCAAGTGTAGGGCTGTGTACAGCCGCAACCGGAGCCCGACGTTGAGATAAACGGTGACCCCGCGGTCACAAACAGTAAGATTACATTTTATTTTATATTTCGTATTCAACTTCAATTCAGCGCTCGTATTATTATTAAATGAGTATCTGGGGCCATTATGGCCTTCCAGTACCAAAACCAATTCACAACGGCGCCAGTTGCCCAACAATTCATCCCAATGCAAACGGATCAAGTTCAATCATCGCAATTTACCCAACAAAACTACCAATACACTCAAATTCCAAATATAAACAACACATACACGCAGTTTCCCGCTATGAATACACGACAATTCCATTACACCGCATCGTATCCGTCTCAAATTGCCTCTCAATACCATCAAGGTCCGCTAACAACTGATAATTCAGACTGGCAACTAGTTAATAGAAAACGTGGCCGCCAAGACATCACAAATAAACAAGCAGAACAAAATAAGCAATCCAAATCCTCATGCTACTGGCTAAATCTTACAAATCGCTTCGACCCCCTTGCTGATGAGGTTAATCCACAAGAACAAGCTCCTTGCAATTCAAAACAAAACGTACCGAAACCTCCCCCGATATTCATCTGGGGTATTAAAACTACCGAACCGTTAATTAAATACTTGAAAACCATAGCTAAAGGGGAATATACACTAAAGGCTTTACCTAACGACGAAATAAAAATTCAACCAAATACATCGGAAAAATACACAAAAATAACTAAATGATTAGCAGAAAAGCAAACAGAATTCCATACCTACAAAATTAAGGAGGAGCGAAGCTTTCGAGTATTCCTAAGGAACCTACATCAGTCAACTAGTACGGACGGAATTAAAAAAGAACTAGAAACACTTGGACACAAAGTAGTCAATATATCGAATGTTAAACAAGCCGTCACAAAAAATGAACTGCCCCTTTTTGCGGTAGAGCTAAAACCGGCTCACAACAATAAAGAGATATACAATGTAGATAGACTTATGCACTCTGAGGTTAAATTTGAGTCACCATGCGTCAAACGAACAATACCACAATGCTCCAGGTGTCATAAATATGGACACACTAAAAAATTTTGCAACCCCTCGCCGTGCACTGGCTCAAATAAAACTTCGGAATGTGAACACAAAGACAGATATCCCAACGTTACATGTGTAAACTGCAATGGGAATTCCTGCGAATTATAGGGGATGCCCAGCGTACAAGGAACTACACCAAAGAATGTTTCCTCCGCTAAAAGCAAAAACTCTCCCAAGCACAAGATATTATCAACCAGGTCTCACCCATGCACAAGTATTAACAAACAACCCACAACAAACCATCCAAAAAATTCAACACCAAAATACCGAAACGACAAACCAGACAAACGATATGACAGAATTAAAACTAATGATGAAACAACTAATGGAACAGATGAGCACTATATTAAACATGTTAACCATGTTCGTCACTAAAACACATAATGGATAATATTTTTAAAATAGCGATATGGAACGCCAACGGGCTATTACACCACAAAGAAGCACTCACAACCCTCATCACAAGTCACTATAGACATATAGACATCGTTTTAATAGCAGAATCACAGTTTACAGAACGAAGCTACTTCAACATTCCAAGGTATGACGTGTATGCAACACAACACCCAGACGGCACCGCCCATGCTGGTACAGCAATAATAATACGAAGTTCAATCAAGCATCATGAACTACTAAAATACAGTCAACCACAACTACAAACTACAACAATAGTAATTGAAGATTGGCTAGGTCCAATTACAGTATCAGCAGTCTATTGTCCACCACGACATAACAATAAGCAGGAAACATACGAGCACTACTTCCATACACTAGGCCCTAGATTAATCTCGGGTGGAGACTTTAACGCCAAACACGAATACTGGGGTTCTAGACTAAGCACCACCAAAGGAAGAGAAATGATCATCATCATCATCATCAAGCCGTGCAATCTTAAGATTATGGCTGACGCATAGTTGCGCCTTGAAATCCTATTTATGAGGGGGATTACTCCTATTTCCTTTGGTTGATTACAAATCCTTGTGTGTCCTGGTTTCGCAAGTTATTTTCTTCCACTCCGTTCTTTCCTTGCATTTCAGTTTCCAGTCTGTTATTCCCAATGTACTTATGTCTTCTTCTACTTGTTTTAGCCATCCTTTTTTGGGTCTTCCCCTTTTCCTTGGACCTAGTGGGGTCCATTGTGTTATTCTCCTTAGCGTCTCCGTCGGGGTCCTCCTCATGATGTGCCCCGCCCATTTCAAACGTTGTGCCTTTATAAATCTTGTGATAGTTTCTCCTCTGAGTTCGTCTTCTATTTCTTTATTGGTTTTTAGTCTTCTTTCTCCAGTTGCTGTTATATTTGGTCCTAATATTGTTCTCGTTATTTTTCTTTCCGCTATTTTCAAGTCTTCTTCTTCTTTTTTGCTTATTATTGCTCTTTCTAGGGCGTACGTCAGTATTGGCCTTATTAATGCCATATACATTTTTATCTTAGTTTTCTTGGTGATTGCTTTGCTTTTCAGAAGGTTCATGTTTCTTCCATAGGCTTGGTTTCCTTTGAGGATTCTTTCTTTTATCCGATCTTTGCCTGATTGTTGTATTGTCGTTCCCAAATAGTTGAAATAGGTAACAGTTTCGAAATTGTGCCTCTGCGTTTATATATTTTGTTTTACTCTGATTTATTTCCATTCCATATTGTCTTGCTTCTTCCTCTATTTTTTCTATTGCTTCTATTAGTTTCTGTCTCGAGTTTGCCACTATTGTTATGTCATCCGCATACGCTACTATTTGGATGTCGTCGGTAATAATACTTTTTTTGTCTAGTTTCACGTTCCATATAATGCTTTCTAGTACTAAGTTGAATAGAGAGGGAGAGATTGAGTCTCCTTGTTTTACACCTTTTTTTATTTGGAATTCTTCCGTTGTTGTTTCTTGAAATCGCACTTTTGCTTTGGTTTCGTGTATTGTCATTTTCAAAAGTTTTCTCAACGTTTGGGATATCTTTAGTGTTTTTAGCTCTTTCATCATTTTTCCTCTGTTGATTGAGTCAAATGCACTCTTAAAGTCTACAAAGAGTACATGAACTTCTCTGTTATAGTCTCTTGTTTTTTGGAGTATTTGTTCTAGGATATGTATTCCGTTGATTGTTGACCTGCCTGGCCTGAAGCCATTTTGATAGTCCCCGAGGATTTCCTCCGCTTGTAGTTTCAGCCTCTTGTTTATCAGATTTGCCAAAATTTTGTAGGTGGTATTCAGTAGGGTTATTGCTCTGTAGTTCCTTATTTCCTTTTTTGTGAATTGGTGTTATTATTCCTGTGTTCCATTCTTCCGGCATTTTCTTTTGTATCCATATCTGCTTT
This sequence comes from Sinelater perroti, assembly GCA_036346155.1. Taxonomy (NCBI): domain Eukaryota; kingdom Metazoa; phylum Arthropoda; class Insecta; order Coleoptera; family Elateridae; genus Sinelater; species Sinelater perroti. Next base: position 5,124,061 of record JARFIY010000001.1, on the reverse strand, counting down.
ATTAGAGTGTGTATTTGTTTATGTAGTTGTTGGCCCCCATATTTCAGAAGTTCTGACTCAATTCCATCCTCTCCCGGGGATTTTCCGTTTTTCAGTCCTTTTATTACTTCTTGGACTTCCTTTTCAGATGGGTATTCGTCTTCTTGTTCTAGCGCTGTTGTGCTACCCTCTTCTGGTTGTTCAGTTTTGTCTGGTTCTGCATTAAATATTTTTTTGTAGTAGTATTTCCAGATATTTCCTATTTTCTGGGGCTCGTATTCTTTTTGGCTTTCGTTGTTTTTTAATCCCCTTGTTCTGGTTCTGGGTTTATTTGTTTGGTTTTTTATTTTTCTGTAGAACCGTTTTATGCTGTGGTTATTACTGTCTTGTTCAATTTCTTCGAGTTTGTTATTTAGCCAGTCGTTCTTTTTCCTTCTATATAGTATGTTTGCGTTATTTCTTTTTATTTCGTATTCTCTTCTGTCTTGTTCTCTACTCGTGTCGATCCATTTAATTCTTGCCTCATTCTTTAGTTTTCTTGCTTTTTCACAGTCTTCGTCGTACCATTCTTTCGTTTTCTTTTTTGTTGTCTTCCTTCCTAGCACTTCTTCCGCCGTTCGCTGTATGTGTTGTTTCATTTCTCTCCATATTATCTCTATGTCCGTAATGTTTCTTAGTTTGTTTTGTGTATTTTTAGCGTATGAATCTTGATATTTTTCCCTCGTTTCCTCGCACCCGAGAGCTTCTAGATGTACTTTTGTTACTTCCGTTTTGGTGTTATAGTGCTTCCTTATGTCTAAGTTCTTTAGCTTTGTTATTACTAAGTAGTGGTCTGATTCAGCTTGTGCGCCTCTGTGGGATCTTGTGTCTATTGTCTTGTTACGTATCCCTTTCGTGGCTAGTATGCGGTCAATTTGATTTTCTGTTGTGCCTGCCGGATGTCTCCATGTTGCCTTATGTTTTTTGGGGTGTTCGTACTTTGTAGATATAAGCGTCATATTGCAGGCTCCTGCTAACTGACATAGTCTGTGTCCATTGTCGTTTGTTGCCTCGTGTATTGTCCCTTTTCCGTTTCTTCTTACTTCGCTCAGGTACGGCTCTTTCCCTATTTAGGCATTTGCATCTCCCAATATTATAATTTCGTCTTTTTTTTGCAGGCCCTCACACAATCTTCCCAAATTTTCATAGAATCTGTCTTTCTCGTCTTGCTCTGCGACTTCCGTAGGTGCGTAAATGTTAATAAATGATACGTGCATATTTTCCATTTTTAGTCTTAGTAATGCTATCCTGCCGTCCACTGGTGTAAATTCAATTATGTTTTTTACTAGCTTTTTTCTAATGTAGAATGCTACCCCATTGCTCCCTCTTTTCCCTTCTCCGCTGTATAGGAACGTGTATTTGTCTTTTGTTATTTCTCCTGATCCTTCCCATCTTACTTCTTGTATGGCTGTTATGTCTAGGTTATATGATTCTAGTTCTTTAGCTATTTCTTCCATTTTGCCTATCCTTAGTAGCGTTTTGATATTCCATGTTCCTATTTTTATCTGTTTCTCCTTGTTTTTCCGTTTTGTCCTCTTCTTTTTTTGTTTTGTATTTCTTTGTTTGTTTGTTGGTGTGATTAGTTTCCATGTAATAAATTGCCTTGTATTGGTAGTAATTGGTGTGTTTTTCTCTTTTTACTTTTTCGTTAGCTGGGTCGTATGTCCTTTTTGATTCCTAGGTTGGTGTTGGATTACTTTTTTGGAATGTTTCTGCTCGTTCTCGTTATTGTCAGTAGTTCTTCCCTTCTTAGGTCTTCTTCTGTTGGGGTTCTTTCGCTTGCCTTCCTCGTTGTCCCCTTGCCTAGAGGTGTATCCACTAGGTTTTCGTCGTTTTTTCTTTGTTCGTGGGTTTCGTGATTTTCTATCTCTTCTAGCGTGTATACTTTGTGCTCCTTATATTGATATTTCTCCAACACTTTTGCCTCCCTGGTGACTTTAGTTATGTCTTTTTCCACTTTCCTCATTATTTTATCTTCCTTTAGTTGTTCAAGTGTGTACGTTTCATCTCCTACCTGTAGTTTGTTATAACGGATGTTTGCTCTGTATCCCATGTTTCTAGCTTCTTTCATGTGTATTAATAGATTTTTTCTGTCCAGTTGGATTTGCCTTGGATAGTATTCATTGATCCATATATTACTACCTTTTAGTTTTTTCGCGGCTTTTAAGATTTCTTGCTTTTTACTCATTGTTGCTAGTTCCAGTACTATTGGTCTGTTTCTCATAGTTCTTTCATCACTCCGTCCTATTCTTTTAATTTCTTGGACTTCCTTCTCCATGTCTATGTTGACCTCAATATCCCTTAAGATTGTTCTAGTTCTTTCTTTCAGTTCCAATTCAGGTTCATTCAGGTTCATTCGTCCTGTACTGCTTGTATTATAATTTTCTTTTTGCATACTTCTTTTTCCAATATTTCAATTAGTTGATTCTGCGCTTTCAATTCCTTCTTGAATTCCTCATTTTCTATCTTTAGTTCTTCGTTTTGTATTTTAATTTGTTGCATTTCATTTCTCATTCCATCTATCTTAGTGTTAATAATTTCTGTTCTTTTATCTAAATGATTTAGCTTGTTTAATTTACTATTAAACTCTTCAAGTATCTTCTCCATTTTTTCTCTACTTGGCGGCCTGTAAAAATAAAAGCTGGCGCCAAGGAGTGGCTCCGGTTCTACCCCTCAGAGCGGTCTCTTAAAATTGTTTACCGTTAATTCGATAATTATTATAAATTAATTTCACTTCACTAAATCTTAAATTCTCCTTAATCAGGCCCTGTATGTTGTTTACGCTTGATACGTGTGTTGCGCGGCCGTGGCCTCGCTTATCGCTTGGAATTTTCTCGTCGTCTGCTGACTCTTATCTTTATGTCGTAAATATAAATTTACTTTTCTAATATTAAATCTACTCCTACCTTGTTTTTCTTCTTATTTAACGTGTCTAGTCTCCCTTAATTCACCTATCCGCTCACCACCTTGCAAGTAATGATGAAAGCAGTAAACAACTTAGGGTTACGACCTCTGTCCACAGGTGAGCCTACCTATTGGCCATCTGACCTCAGAAAACAACCTAATTTGCTAGATCTGTGTTTCGTGAGAAACATTAACCCGAACTTACTAAAAGCAAATTCCTGTCTCTACTTCTCGACGGACCATTCCCCAGCAATAGTGACATTAGGCGCAAACGTAAAGGTCAATGTCAGATCACCATCCCTCACCAATAAAGCCACAAACTGGAATCTTTTCCAAGAACCAGTCAATGAATCCTTGCAAATGCAAATACCTTTAAAAACAGTAAAAGAGCTTGAAGAAGCAACAGAACATTTCAATCAGGTTGTCCAAGATGCGGCCCGTCAGGCTACACCAGAACTCGTTCAGCACATCCAATCGGAAAATTGTCTTATCATGGTGAGGAAGAAAGTCGCAGAGAAACGCAGACTAAGAAGAATCTGGCACACAACAAGACATCCAAACGATAAAAGAGCGCTCAATCATGCTACCTCTGAGCTCAAAGACCTTCTGCGCAACATTAAAAATCAACACGTACAAAACTACCTGAAACACTTCAACAGAAACAAATGATTATTCTCTCTGGCGAGCTACAAAACAATTAAAACATCCGAAACAACACAAAGCACCAATTCGCGCCAAAAACAATACCTGGGCAAAAAGTGACCGAGAAAAGACGGAAACCTTCGCAAAACATCTAGAAAAAGTTTTCCAACCGTTCACGCCGATAGTAAACAACGAAGAAGAAGTCCACAGATCTTTAGAAACGCCGTACCAGATGAGCCTGCCGATTAAAAAGTTCAACGCCTACCAGGTAGAGACTACTATACTTAAAAAAGTGAACTCCAATAAAGCTCCAAGTCTAGATCTAATCACTGGAAAAATACTAAAAGAACTACCAGATAAGGGATATCAGTTCATAACTTATCTATTCAACTCAGTCTTAAGACTACGGCATTTTCCTGACCAATGGAAGAATGCTGCAGTTATTTTAATACAAAAGCCAGGTAAACCTAGTGACCAACCTGCGTCCTACAGACCCATCAGTCTTCTACCGGTGTTATCCAAGGTTTTTGAGAAAATGCTCCTAGAAAAGCTATATCCGATTCTCCTAGACAAACATGTCATACCCGATCACCAATTCGGCTTCAGAAAAAACCATGCTACAATAGACCAGGTACACAGGGTAGTGAATAAAATCTCCAAGGACTTCGAAGAGCGAAGATACTGCGCTGCGGTGTTCCTCGACATTACGCAGGCCTTTGACAAGGTCTGGCACCAAGGGCTGCTATACAAAGTTAAGGAAACCCTACCCACGGATTACTACAAAATATTCAAATCATACCTAACTAATAGGCATTTCTCCGTCAAATATGGCAGCGAACTAACACCCCTCCATCCTATCACATCAGGAGTATCCCAAGGCAGTGTTTTGGGCCCCATTTTGTACTTGATATTTACGCGAGACCTCCCAACATCTACAGGAAACATGGTTGCTACCTTTGCCGATGACACTGTTATCCTTACATCGCACACAGATCCAAATCAAGCATCTCAAAAGCTTCAAGCTCACCTAGATAAAATACAAAATTGGTGTAATAAGTGGCGCATAAAAATAAATGATAAAAAATCGGTCCAGGTAACCTTCACACTCAGAAGAGGCAACTGTTCGCCGGTGCAGCTAAACAACCACCTGATCCCTCAAGCAAATAGCGCTAAATACCTGGGCATCCACCTAGACAGGAAACTTATTGGCCAATCGGGCGTAAATCGCAACTTTCTCTGGAGAGCAAAATACTTCTCTATAAAGCCATGCTTAAACCCATATGGTGTTATGGAATTCAGTTATGGGGCACTGCTAAAACTTCAAATATTGAAATACTGCGAAGATTTCAATCCAAAGTGTTAAGATCATTAGTTAATGCACCGTGGTACATTCCCAACGAAACCATAAGACGCGATCTTGGAGTTTCAACGGTTAACCAAGAGATACAAAAGTTTAGTGCGCGCTATTACGATCGTATCAGTGATCACCCAAACATCTTCGTGGAGTGCTTACTAGACAATGACGATGAAGTGCAACCACATTTAAAAAGATTCAAACCCGAAGACCTAAATGTCAGATTCGTGCAGTAATGTGTCGGTTAATCAACAGTTCCAACAGTGTATAGGATAAACTAGTTTAAGAGTAATAGAGGAGTGTCATCAGTGGATGCACTTCCTTCATGTTTATTATGTTCTTTAACCATATATGTCATATCAACTACTGAATGTCTAAAGACAGATTGTAGTGTAATAATAAATTTAAAAAAAAACCTATAACAGGTCAACTGTGATCTAAATTAAAAATTTAAAACCTATATGCGAGGTTTCGCGACAAACCGGTTCGAATGAGGTATTGACCTTTGAAATCGGTTTATAACTGTAGGAAGAGTTGCAATGTTAGTTACAAACAAACACACATAGTTATATTTTTTCAGTTATATAGAGTAGATATTACATCAATGACAAAAAGAATAATACAGTTAGAATGAAAATATTCAACTTTTCCTCTAGATACCGTGTGGTGATATTTATCGAAATCATCTCCAGATTACAAATAGGAAAAACCCGAAGTGTTTAGCTAATCATCTTATTACATACTATAATTAGGGTAACAATAAGCCTATTAGACCAATGGCTTAGAAAATTCAGCAGCTTAAAATCTGAAATATAGCGATAAGTTGGTGAAGTGTTTGAACAGTTTAATATTGACTTAGATAAAATTTTTAACTGCCGTATCGCAGCTACGGGTCACGATAAGGACTATTTGCTTAAAATCAAGATTAAAAACACTAACCTCATTAATAAAATCTAAATTATAGAGTGGGAAACCGGGCCAAGAAATGCGTGGCTGTCTCCTTCGCCCACTCAACTGCATCCGAACTTCTATTTAAAACTTGTAAAAACAACAATAAGGACAGTTTGAGAGCAATACTACTACCGATTTTCATGGAAATTAATGATATATGTGCAGAAAAATGTCCTTCAGAGGCATTTATTGTGAAACATGATAACAATATACGCAACTATTACACATAGGAGTAAACTGACCTGATAATGCTTATTCCGAGGAAACTTTTCATTAGATTTTCATAACTTATGCAATTTGTGCGTCGGCCAAATTCTTAATGTAAATCCTTAAAAAATAAATTAATATTATTCATAAAATCTGCCATATTTATTTACTAAACTACAAGCCAGGCAGGAGGGTAAGTGCTTGAGAATAACCTTAGATTAAAAACTCATAAGAAAATTTAAACAAAGAAAAAATAATATTGCTATGTAAATTTACATAATATACTTAATGTCCTCTGCTGTAGTGAGATTTATGGTAATTTATGTCTCTAGAATGTTGACTAAAAGTAAAACAGGGGCAAGCTCTAGCTAAACTCCAAAATTTACAAGTCTTACAAATAAAATAAAAATTACCCTAACCATAGTCTTAGTAAGTTTACTTCCTTTAAACATTTTAGTCAAAGTGGAAGGAAATGAGGCTTCTTATGAGCTAAAATGTAATTTAAACTAGTAAGCACACTTATCTCCTGGGCATAAGAGGATAATAGGAATTGTTACAAACTCATTATAGAAAATAGGAAGTGATACGATGCCTAGCTAGCCAAAACTTTAATAAACTTTTTAAAACCCTGCTCAACTAAAATGATCTGAAATCTAATGGTAATATAATACATAGACGGATCTACAAGCTACAGCGTGACGCTAGAACTTAAATACTTGGAAAATCAACTTAATTTTTTGCATATGTATCCCTGGGGAAATATGCCAGTATTTCAAGCATAAATATACACTATAGGCGTGTATTTGTAAGAACTTAAGTATAAACTACCAAAGTAATATCTTTGTCTTAACAGATAGTCAGTATGCAATAAAACTTTTAGCTAGTTACCAGTTCAGTTCTTATTAACTAGTCCATCATAATTAGTAAGACGAGAGTATTTATAATTATTTGGACTTGCAAAATTTACCCTTGGGCTAAACAAATGAAATATTAGGTTAAATAATTGTATCATACTTCATAAATATTTTTACATTGCTCTTACAATAATGTTTTTAAAGTCTAATTAATGCTAAAACTCCAATTCTTTAAATCACTGACGTAACTGTAAGTAATTTTAGAAACAAGAAATTTAGACGTGAGAGTTTAAATATTTCCTATTGAAAACTATTTTCCATTAAAATAATTCTTCGCAGAATGGAAAAGATTATACTTTAGTTATGTAAGTATTAGTAAAAGTCCCGAAACAGAAACTTTTTCATTTTTCTCCTGGCAACTCTAGTCTTACGTGATTTAGCATTTTTATGTCAAACGATAATTTCTTTTCTATTTTTAGTCTTCTCTGGTAGCATTCTTGGACCAGTAGTAGTTTCTCTTGATATTTACAATACTCACTGCTCATCTTTAACTTAAATGCAGTTAAGAAATAACTTAATTCTTGCCCGACAAGGATATAAACCATAGGTTCGCTAGGTTTTGAAATACAAATGAATTCTTCAATGAAATGTAAATAATCCTAAACATTTTTTCTTTTTTTGTTGTTATTGAAGTGTATTAGCAACTAAAATATATAAACTAATTTCTATGAGTTAATTTATTGATTATTTATTGAATATTTAGATATAAATTACAAAATATGAAATATTTATATTACTGCATTACGAGGCCATTTTCATTTTAGCCCTCCTTGATAGGTAAACATGTTGCTTTGGGTCTTGACTATCGCAAAATCTCTGAAACTGTTTTTGGCGTTGGAAGCGTAGCACACATTTTATATCAAAACCACTCTGAAGTAAAATAGCATAAAATAAAGTATATCTTCTTTATTGATATTGGTAATTTTTAACCTATAAAATAAAAATGCTCTAAGGCAACTTATATAAAATTGGCAATGAGTCAAACTGTTGATTTGTAAGCAATGCAATTTGAAAAACAATCAAGCGCAGCCTAACTAATAGACGACATTTTCAGTTTCTTAATTCAGTACAATTTAAATTGTGTACTTTTTTTGTTTCAGTTAGAAAATATTACAATTTTGTATTGCTTATAAATAAAACCTTTCAATTTTTTGAATTTAATTTAAGTAAAAATAAATTTTGTATGTTACACACCTAAAAAGCATATGATAATGTTTTATTTTAAATAATTTACATTTGTAACTAATTGACAAAACTAAAAAACGTACTCGTTATCTATTTGTCTTAATTTTAGGTTTAATTACTTGCCAAAAAATATTTCGTAGGACAAACAAAACTCTTTCCTTAATTTCAAAGAGAGGTTTTGAGAAGAGTGATCTGAGGGTGAGAAAAGTGATTTTATTAGACGTAGATAGTCGGTAAGTTTTGCCTAAAAGAGCAATGATTATGTTCTATCACAACACACTTTTGGAACATGCTCTAATCTTACGTCTTGGGCCTCCTTTTCCGGTCACAAACCGACTTAGTGGACGTAATCAAGTTTAGAAGTACTGGTTCTGTAGTGAGAAAGAGACAAACAAGATCTCGCAGTGCGCAAACATCCGAAAATATTAATGCAGTAAAATGTTCTATTTTGTAATATCCGAGACAATCCGCGCACGAACCTGCAGTTACTCTTCTAGTCATACTGTGAGACAAATTTTGTGCCAAGACCTTTTATATCAGTAAAAAAATAATTGTTATACCAAAATTATTCGAGCGCATGTTCAATTGTCACGATGCGTTAATAAATAAAACCGATGTATTTCTGTTTAGTATTTGACGAATAAAGTTATGGTTAAGATTATGCCCCTTTTCCAATCCTTCGGTATTTTTGCAGTCTTTAATATATCATTTATTATTTCATTGAATTTGTTTATTTTTTCTTATCCTACGTATTTAATTATTTCCGGGGTAATGTCTTTACCAGCTGCTTTGTCTACTTTTAACGCTTTTATTGCTTCTTGTATTTCTTCCCCTGTTATAATTTCTATTTCTATCGCTTGATTTCCGTCTTGCTCTTCATTTTTTTTTAATTTTGTGTGTGTTAGCTCTTCGAAGTATTCTTTCCATCTATCTATTATTTTATCTTCTTTAGTTATTATGTTTCCTTCCTTATCTTTTATATTTAGCATGCTGTACTACTTTTTTCATAAGTTGTTTTATTGCACCATAGAACCATTTTTTATTCTCTCCATAGTTTTCTGTCATTTTATGTTCAAATTTCCCCCACGATTTTTCCTTAGCCTCTTTAATTCCTAATATAACTTCATTTATGTTTTCTTTACATTTTTGTAATATTTCACTTTTCCTGTGTTTGGAATATTTTTTCTATTTGTCTTTTTTGTTCCTTATTTTTGTTTGTATTTCATCTGCCCACCAGTCGGTGTTTCTCATATTATTATTAAATATTTTTGTTTTTCCAGTCTTTTCTGCTGCAGTCATTATGCTGCACTCAAAGTGTTTCCATTTTTCCTCTATGCTTTCGCTTTTTTCTTTGTCTTTTAATTTGTCCTTTAGTATCTCTTAATATTCTTTTCAGTACTTTTCTTCTCTTAGTTTAAAACTTTTTATATTTTTATTGATTTTCTCCGTCTTCTATCGATTTTTTCCTTCATTTTTCTGTTTAATTTCATTATTACTAGACAATGACGGCTTCCTACCTCTGCTCCTTTGACTTTTACATCTTGTTCTCTTTTCCATTTATTCTTACTCACCAGAAAATAGTCGATGATTGATTTCTCATTCATGCTTTTGCACATTCTAGTAAATTTCTGTATATTTTTGTGTTTAAGTTTTGTATTTGCTATTATAAGATTATTTTCTACATATATTCCTATTATTGTTTTTTCGTTATTTTTTAATGTTTCTTCTCAGTTTTTTTTCATATATTCTTCTATTTCCATATTCTTATTTCTAACTCGGCCATTTAGGTCTCCCATTATTATTATCTTTTCTCCACCATTATCTATTTCTTGTTGTAGCTCATCATAAATTTTTTTTCTTGTTATTTTGCATCCTCATTTTCTCCGTATGCCGTAATTATTGTCCATATGTCCTCGTCTATCAATTTTATTTTGCCTGTTAGTATAGGCTCGTTTCCATAATCTCCATGTACTACACCTTTTAGTCTGTTAGAAACAATTACTAATCCGACTGTTTCTTTTGCTTTTCCTTTATGTCCACTCCCGACCACAGTATCCAGTATCCTTTAAGTATTTCCATAAATTCTTTTTTTTTGTTTTTGTGATTCCGTAGATTTCTATATTTTGCTGTATCATTTCTTCTACTAGTTCTTCTTCTTTCCCCGTACTGCTTTGTCACATTTCATTTCCTTATCTTAATCTCATTATGTTTATTACTCTTTACTTCAATTTTAATTTCTTTCCCTATATTTGCATATTCTTTCCTACGTATATTTTTTCTATTTTTCTGTTATTTTCATCTTTTTTGTATTGCTTTGTTTCTTTGAGTCATGTTAATTTACATTAGTTCCCTAAAATCTGGTTGGTAGATCAGTTAGTTTAAACCGTTTAAGTCTTTTTGGTTCATCATTTTCCTACAGCAGCGTAGTTTCCAGCTCATTGGAGTATACCGTTAATTTATTTTTGTATTTAGTGTTGATTTTAGTAATTTCTTCTGCAAGTTTAGGTTAGGGTATAGTAGTGTATTCTGTACATACTAAGAAGCATTGACTATTTTTACATCCAATTTACTTTTAAATAATATTGCTATGGTTATTTGTTTATCTAGTTTGTTTCTTTTTGCTGTAAAATGATGGTTTTTGAGTTTTCCTAATATTTGTGTGAACATGGTTATCAGACTAGAAGTGTTAGAGAGACGTTAGCTCTAATAAGAATTCTATCAGAAATGTTTTGAAATTAATTACCTTGACTATGCAAAAGTCAACAAGATCTGGTATCTTCTAAGGGTCGAAGGGCCAGTATGTGCGTTATAATGTTGAAAGTTAGTTCACTTTATTTAGCTTTTATGATTCTTGATAGTTCCCGTCTTTTAGTTGCTGTAAGTTTAGATTCCCATATCGTATTTTTCGCATTAGTCTTCTCCAACTAGGAATCAGTTCCTCAGCCTCCTTAAATATCCCACATAATCATTATATTGTTGTGCCTTGGTAGGCAATATATCGCTGATATTGTTATTTTGCTCGTATTGTCTACTATAGTGACGTTGGTGGCTTGTATATGAGCGTAATGTTTAATATTCTGTCTGATTATAACAATAAAAGCTTCATGCTCCGTTTCATCTAGTTGGTTAATATGAACTATGTATGTTGTAGTTTAGTATTTTTACATAACTCTGCTGGTGAAATGCGTTTTTCATATACAAATAATGTCTAAGTCATTAGCTTGTATAAATAATTTTATTTCTTTACATTTTGGCTCGGGCTATTAGAATTCCATATTGCTATTTTTAATTGTTGAGTGAATTGTTTAGTTATTTTTATTAATGGCAATCGTTGACATAATTTTCAAGGGTCTTCATTTGGCCTATAAAACTACTGGTTGGTTTTGTTGCATTATGATGTATCCCAGTGCTTTGTGGGCGTATGTAATACCTAGTTTGGCAAATTACGGCTTAAAATTGCGTTCTCTTAGGGTCTAGAACATTTTTTGTTGTATTTATTTATGAACTATGAAACCTCTATAATTTGCAGGGTGGTTTTTATTAGAGTATGTGCATCTAACGTTGTTGTTTTTTACTTGCCTGGAAAAGATGCCGGTTAAATAATTTAAATCGCATTTGACACATCGTAAACTATTTTCACAATAACTTTTTTATGCCTGTATTTTTGCCAGCGCATATATTATGGAATTTCGCGTTTAGCGTCCTGTGCTTCAAATTGAACTTTGGTGTTTAATAACAATTCTATTTTGCAAATATCTTTGCTATTATTTTTCGGTATATCTATGAAGTGCATTAGTAATGGAATTTTGTCCCTCTTTGCTTCACGTTCCAAGCGTTTGTTATTTCGTGTCCTTTTTCTTCAAAATTTGTTTAATGTTCTTGACTTCAGTTGATGAAATTCTTAAGCACTATATAAAAGTTTATTTTTTTTCTAGGCTTGTATGTTTGGGATTCAGTGTTTTTATCTGCAATTGCTGTTACCAACATGGAATATATTATCGCACTTTCTAAAGGTTGCACTTTGAGTTGGTTGTTATATGTCTTTATTGTGTAATTCATTGAGTAACTATATTAGCAGTTGTATGTTTTCTACGTTCGAAATAAAGCTCGGTGGTGGTTGAGGTTTAAAGTTTTGTGTATTTTGATGCATATTTTTATCTGTGAGAGTGTCAAATCTATTACTGAGTCTAGGTCAGCAATTATTCTCAGGGTAGTATTGGCTTTCTGTTCTTCTTGATGTTTGCCTTGTTTTTTGTTGACATTTTGACATGGTTCACTAGTATTTTGATCAGCAGAGTATTGTGTAAAATGCAACTACATTGTACTTGTCAGTGGAAAATGGTTAAGTGATCGACTACTATGTTACATAATGTTGCATTTTATGAAAGTGTTTGCATTGGAGCCGGTTGCGAAAAGGAGGTCTTTATTGCCATTTGTATATATGGGGTACATGAAGCTGGGTTTCCACGGGTGTTTAAGTGCGGTGGTGCGTATTACACATAGTTCGATGGTTGATACACGTGTAATAAAAGCATCATAAAAGTCACTTATAATTTTATATTTTTAATTTTATTCTTGATTTAATTGCAGCTATCACCCAGAAATTTGACCTGCAGGTCGTTATTCGGATCGGTTGGGTCGATAGATGGCCCGCCGGGTGACCCGTTGGCCTAGGACTGCAGTTTCATGGCTGCCATAGGGCAGGTATAGATAGCTCGCATCACGTCTAGTTGGCTTCCAAGCACGAGTCGTACTTGTCTAGTCCTAAACTATGCTGCCTTAATCAGATATCCACAACCGACAAAGCAAGAGGTTCGCTCCAAATGCTGCGCGAAATGTTTGCTGAGCGCCTAATTTCTCGACGCGGTGACGTCTTCATCGCACTCCGTGTCAGTTTGCTATTTGGGGGTCTTTCAAGGTTGAGGTTTACAAACATTGTTCTAGGGAGCTTATGTCTTACGTCAAGAAATCAGGCATACTCCTCAATATTTACTGAGAGAAGTAATGAAGAACTTTAGAATACGACTTCAGCAGTGCATCTAAAATGAGGGACATCGCCAAGCCAATACTCTTGTTAAAACACTTTGAAATAATAGTTCCATTTCTGCAATTTCACTATGTAAAAATAAATTTTGTCTTTTTTAACATGAGAAGGAGAAAGAGAGTATTTTTTCTACCATGCACTATTTTGCAAATAGAACCATTAAAATTATTTGCCAAAAATATAAAATTTAAATAACTAAGTACTTCTAAATCACATTAGTTGGACATAATTAACTAATTACTTTATATTATTACAAACTTCTTCAGCTACCTGGTTTGGTGGAGAAGTTCAATATTTAACTCACATTTAATGCATTTTTGCCTTAGAAGTGACAACTACCTGAGATTTTAAAAGGTGTTCTGCTATGATTTGAAAGCGTGCTTATTGCACCGCTATCTAAATCACAATAAATAGCCACTCTTTTATTATTTAGCTGACTTGTATTGTGTTTCTGATAATGCAAAGTTTTGCACATATTGAAATAACTTGGGCTATGACAAAAGATTCAATCAACCACTAAGCAGCATATGAAATTTTCCTATCTTGCAATAATAAGGCAACACTAAATCGGAACATAGAGAAGATAATAGAACACAGAGAACGGACTAGGCCGTTAACCATAGCAAAAAGAAAGAAGGATTTGAAAAAGTTTATTTTAGATTTTTTTATTAGTTTTATTAAAACACATTTTTGTTTTGTCATCATTTATTTTTAATTTCTTCTTTTCTAAGAGAATTTTGTTTGCAATGTTTTTGCAAATATAACAAAATCGTCAGCAAACGCTTATTTGCTTATTCGGACGGGTTCTAAATTTCAGTACCCTAAACTTATTATAAATGTGAAGAACAAGTCAGTGACACTTAATTTAGTTTCCAAAAAGTGTTAGGAACTCGTAAAGCAATCTTTTGTTTGAATGACCTGACGCAACTATGTGAAGACATGAATGTACATATATACGCGTGTTTCCTTGATAACCAAAAAGTCTTCGACTGTGTTAATCGTGAAAAACTAATAGAAATACTACAGTCAACTAGAGTAGACAACAGAGATATCCGCATAATTGAAGCATTGTATCGGCAACAGTCAGCTGAAATTAAAATAGAGCGAGAAACTTCAGAATCTATTCTCATAAAAAGTGTTTGACAGGGTTGCACACTTTCCTCGCTGCTTTTTAATTTGTACTCCGAGGCTATATTTAGAGAATCTCTAGACGAAAACGTTGAAGGAGTAGTGATCAATGGTTGCAGAGTTACAAATCTTTGTTATGCAGACGATACAGTTATAATGGCAAATGATGGTCGATCGGTCGGTGGAGTGTAGTAAAAAATACGGTTTAATCTTGAACATATCTAAAATTAAAGTAATGGATCTATCAAAAACTAAGACCAGAGTAACTTTGCGAATAAAAGGTAATATCGTAGAACAAGTTCCCAATTTCAAATACCTAGGCGAGACCAAAGAACTCCCCCCGCTGGCTTGACTGCAAATCTATTAACATATTCAGAGCAGCAGTTTCAAAACAAAATTAGCTACATCGATCGCCAACCTTTGTAAGAAGGAGGCGCAATGAGAAGAAGAAAGTTACTGTATACGTTCTTGTTCTTATTTCATTTATTATATAGTCCATTATCAGATTTTCATTTACCGAAAACTCACTTGAGTGCTTGTTGTTTGTTCTTAGCACATTTCTGCTTTTTATATATATTCATTATTACTTTTTCTAGTTTCATGTGAATTTTCTTATTAATCATACTTTGTTCCACACTTGATCGTGATATTTTGTCAAGTACCTCTTCAAGATAAAAAAAAGCTAGAAGCATTTTATTATTTTTGTTTATTATTCCTTCTGTTATTTGTTTAAGCATAAATATATGATCTTACGTGCTACTACCTTTCCTGAAGCTAACACGGGACTGTCCTTTTGTGCATTTTTACACTGTACTATGTGAGTTAATTCCTTGATAGTTATTTCAGCCTCTTCTATCACCTTCCCTGTATATTGGTACATAACACCTACCTCCCAGTCTTTTCGTACACTCCTTTCTTCCTATATCCTAGTACATACATTTGTAAATATCTGTATTCCTTTTATGTCCATCTTGCCCTTTATTCTTTCTCTTGTAATTCTATCATACCCAGTGGCCTTTCCTTTTTTTGAGCCTTTTTATGGTATTATCGGCCTTTTCTAGTGTATTTTATTTGTTACTGAAATCCTTTTATATTTTAAATTGTTTTCTAATTATACCCTATACTCTTCCTTAATGTGCTTAAGCATTTCATTTTTGTTTTTATATTTGAGTTTTTTTTAGTGTTTTAAAGAACAATTTTTAATTTGTACATAAATTTTCAATTATCTCCCAAACTTTTTTTTATTTTTTATTATCATCATCTTTATTAAAATATAAATCATTTAATTCTACTTTATTTAATATATGCAAAATTCATTTATTTCTTATAAAATCAGGGTGTTCATTATTTAATATTGCTGAATATTTTATACAGCTATTCAATTAATAAGCGCTAATGACTATTGTCTTTTATAAATAACAATTTAATTAAATAGACCATTAATCGAAAGTGCAATTATGTATTCTAAAAAATATCCGAAAAAACATCCATTTAATTACACGCTTGAACTTGAACAACGATCGCTCTGAGGGGGCACAAAGAGCAAGGGCGCTGCAGCAGCAATAAAGCAGGTTAGAATAATGTTTTAAAGATTAAAATTCCAAACGTGTTAAGCATGTGAGTTGTCGCGTGAGCGTGCAGAATCTAGACGTCGAAAAGGGGTGCCGCGATATTAAAGTCCACCCTATTAACCTGCCTCCGTCCGAGCCCAATATTCTAGAAATAAAGGCTTGACATTTATCTGGGCATGACGAAACGGCGCGTCACACTTAACAGCGATTTTCAATATGAGAGTAGAAAAAACTAACAGCTGTCTGCGAGTTCACGCCTCTATCGCGCCGCCGCGTCGTGTAGGAAATATTTATAAGCCATTAAATTTTACGTGCGTGAAAAATGGAAATTCGGCAGGAAATGTATATGAATAATTTGATTTCAGGCCGCGCGATCGAGTGCCACCCCACACGTGATATGCAACGTCGTCTGATGGAGGATGTTTTAATTCAATAGCAAATTTGCTGTAAATTCTAATTAAATTTACACGAAGTGAACGACATTGTAGCGAGCGATGACGTTAGTTTTGTCTATCTTATCTACCCTGAATGTTAGATCAAGCCATGCAGTTAATTAAATATAGCTGCAAATGTCATGTGCTAGCGATAACTCCCACATCGCAATGCAAATGAGAGTACAATCAAAAATTACAGATGTAGATTTTCAGCAATTAGTTTCAGGAGTCGAGAACGGGTCGGCTCTGTGCCTGCCGTTTAATTTCCGTTTCGAGACTACTCTAAAAATCCGGTAACTTAAATGCCACCGAGTATTGCATCCCAACCTTGTAATTTTCATAATTAAATTAAGCGGTACCGTAGCAAACCGGGCAAAACCAATTAATCACACAACAAACAATTTTATGGAAATTTGAGTTAAGAGAATATGTTTAAAAGAGCCATTCAAGTTTGTCATTTTTTAATCTCGAACATATAATGCAAGTATAAATGTTTAAGTAAAATTTAAATTCTGGCATGTGACTTAACTGAAGTTTGAATTTTCTTTTTAACTCCAACTGTAAGAATTTTAATTCAACTTAATTAAGTTTCTGGAGACAGTTGCAATTATAACATTGATTTAAGAAGTAACGTTATTAAGTATCATTTACTTTCTATTTCATATTAGTTGACGATTTCAATTAAATGTGTTTTATATTTTTATAATCTCTTAATTAATTATGATTTTAGAATTAGGTGAAGGATTTAGTTATATAATAAATTACTTACATTAGAACTAAATAATGAAAAACTTTGTATATTTATTTGGTTTTAACAAAATTAAGTTTGGGTTCTTAATCATTAAATAATAAAAATCTTTTTCTGTAAATTGTAGACGTAACTACAACTTAAGCGTGGAGGAGCGAAAGTCCTTATTTAATGCCTTCTATAAACATTACACAAAGTAGGTAATTACCTTCCCAAAATGAAGAAGCAACTCGTTTACTTGTTAATTAAAGCAACTCGATTGCTAATAAAATGTAATTCCAATTAAGAATATAACACTTAAAGTATTAAGTTTATTAAGCAGCTTAATGCTTCTTAAATATATACTGTGGTTATATATTACCTACTACAAAGTTAAAGACGTAATATAAATTTATATTTTCTCTTCGTGCTATTTTATGAATACTACTTCTGTTTGCACTTAAATCAAGCACAATACTGTTATAACTTTTAAGTTGGCTATATAATTTAGTAATCCTTATCAAGTACTTTTTCTGAAACTAATGTCGATTTTTATGAAAATAACTGTAAATAGTATAAAACCCTTATTGAAATTGAAATTGTGCAAGTGCTGCAAAATATATTGTTTGCAAACGATAATCTATTGTAGCAGGATTTCTTTCTAATAAATAGAGTGTACGCTGTTGATCGCGAGGAATTATTACAAATATTTTGAGGATTTGAGAAAGTCATAAATTGTTTCAGTGGCATAGTAGGGAGATAAATTATGATAATACTATAAAAACGCATATCAGCAAAGAGCCATAAGGTTAGGACTAAAGCTTTGAGTTGGTCTTGAATCATATTTATTATTATATATTATATATTGGTTGTTTGGTAGTTTTAATTAATTGAACTAAAAGTTTGCTTGTTTGAAACAAAGCTACACATAAATAATACTCCCAGTATCATTATTCTGAAAGAATTTGTTATTATGACAATGACGGATGTCATTGTGAATGTACAGTGTAATACAATGTGCTGCAAAAGTAACTTATTTAAGTAATGGTTAGTATTTTTTGCTTATAACATTTTGTTAGAGTTTATTTATAATGGACTTACGCATAACACAGCCAACGATTGGTCCGGAGAAAAGTTTTTTACCGAGCCTCTAAATACTGTCTTTTATATCTTTACTAGTTATTAACAAATACTAAACGAGTTCTCACGTAATGCTAATATAAAAATCAAAGTCAAATGTTTAAGATTTACAACTCATAATAAAACAATTTTTTAATTGTTACGACTTTGTACTTTGCTGCACACAAATGCGCAGATAGTAAACATACGCGATTTGGCCCAAAAATATTCAACAACTGTTAATATAATAAAAACAGATCACACGGCCGCTAATAAGCATGTAGTGTAATGCGACTATGTTAATGAGGACAACTGCACTGGTAGGTTTAGTTGGGAATAAGACGCCGCTAAGCGAGCACATGTAGTATGTGTTTGTCGTATTTACAATGACTGAGCAAATGCAGTATCAAATTTTCTGCAAAGATTGAAGATTAAGTTACAGAAACTATTCGGATGATTCAGGTTTTCGGGAACGATGCAATGGGTACAGTCCAAATTAAAACTTAACAAAAGCTGTTTAGAGATGGGCAATTTATTAAGTTCTACTAATAATAAACACAAAATCAAAAAATATCAAGTTTGTACGGACTACAATCCAGTATATCATACAGTGCAAGAACTACTAGACGTGTTATACTACTATTCAGATTCGTCATCTTGAAACTTCTGGGTGTTTCCAAAACTTAAATTACATTTGAAAGTTAAAACATTTCAAACCATCTAAGAGATTCAAACCAATATGACCAAATAGTTTAACTATTTAAGATTCCAACACAGGATTTTGCACAATTTTTTGAAGAGTGACAACGTCTGTCCCGAAAATAACCAGTTAATATTAAAATGATGAAAATATTTTGCGTGCCTGCAATGTAACTTGGCAGAAGATAAGAGTAAACTATAATGTTCATAAGTGAACCAAGATGTAGCGTCTAATCGTCACATTTGCAATAACTGAGCAAATGCAGGAACAAAATTGTTGGCAAAGCTGAAACATTCGTTCACAAAAACCATTCAGGACGTTTTAGAAAAAGATGCAATGAATGTAGCATAAATAAAGAAATGGCATATACCATTCACATATAACCAGAAATATGTTAAAAATGTTCCACATACTGGGAAGTCCAGCAATGAGGAGAACACCAGAAAATGTTGAAGATGTACAGAATACAATCGATAAGACTCGAGAACTAAAAAATAAACTGAGAATTCTAAAAACATAAGAGTGTGGAATTTTGTTGGAAGATATTGACATCAAGCCTATCATGGCAAAATTTATTTTGCGACTGCCATTACTAAAACAATTGCTAATAATTTGCTTAAACATTGTGCGTAACAAATACATAAAGATGAATTCCTGAATGTTAATAAAACTATATAGGAAGCAAGTAACAATAATTTAAAGTTTCACATCAATTTTGAGTTTAAGTGAATGTTTGAGTTGTATTTTATATTTTTATACGTATTTTATTTTGTACTAATAAAAAGCCCTGACCCAAAGACGGGCTAATAATAATTTTATCAGCCATATCTAAGCATGATGACTGGCGTGGCGGCCTTTTCGCCCTTGAACCGCCTGTGTTTCGTGGCGACATGTTGGTGGCTTTGATATCTGCCGCCGCGTTTTGCTATCGCACACAAAACGGCATATGGGCTTTTGCTCAGGCGGCGAGTCTGCATACGCCGTCGGCGGCACCCTTTGAGACGAAAAGTGCTGTCGAATTTAAATTTCCCGCAAATGACCTACCGTTAAGCCAGGCGCGAAGCCCGGCGACATACTCACACCGCATCGCGGCCAGTGCGGCCGCATTTAATCAACCCGCAATATATACTCGACCCGCATCGCGTCCAGTATGGCCGCATTTAACCAACCCGCAGATAACTACCCCGCAAGACATACTCGATCCGCATCGCATCTCGGCCAGTCGGTCGTGTTCCAGGCACGAAGACATCGCAACAAGGTGGCCACCGTGAAGCCAACGTCGCCGAAGCCGAAGCCGATTACAGGTGAGCGATTTGGCTTTACTTATCGGTTGATATCGGTAGCCGCTCCCATCCGCTTTCGCGCCAGCCGTTTAAGGGACGATTTGGGCTTCAGCGTTTTACATTTCAAAACGGGCCGTATTTAGTTCCCCACACCGCACCACGAGGGCACGGCTATTTATACGCCTACCTCTCCAATGACATTCGTTTGACTATATTCGGTTTCACATAAATCAAAGCATGCACTTACTAACAGCAAGAATTGATTATCAAATTACTTCATGATAATTTACAGTTTAACCTGTAACAGATCCAGCGTCACCTAAATCAAAAATCTAAAATCTTTCCGAATAAGATATTGATAACTGTAGGAGGAGTTGCAATGTTACAAACAAATAAACACACACATAGTTACACTTTGCAATTTTAAAGAGTAGATAAATATATTTGTTAAACATAAATAATCTGAATTTCTTTGTTTTTATATGGAAACCGATTTAACATAAGCTGCACGATTTTTTCTTCTATAGTTTATTTATTCTAAGATTCAAAATTTTATTTTTTGCAGTAGTTGGAATTCTTGCTTTTAAACAAAATGTGACAATAACTGGCAAAGAAAGTGTATACACTGTTTTCTTTATAGTTTTATTTAATCTAAGTTGAAATCCATTCAACTTTATGAATTTTTTATATTTGAATGTGAACGCAAAAGCTACGAGAGATTATTATGAATAAACTCATAACTTTTGCAAAAATTTAACTTTATGTATTAGGCATTTCTTATGTCATCCTGCTGCAATACAATTTCAAGCCTCACACTGCACTATGACCAAAGGCAAGTTGAACGATCTAAGATGGAAGCGCATACTTCGAATAATATTGTTAAATAATTATAATTTCTTTTAGTCAATAAACTTGTTGCTTTTTAAGTCGTTCGCCACCTAGTAATATAACAATAAATACTAGAACATCAAAGTGTCGATGTCTTTGCACTTTAACTACAAATGGCTACTCTTAACAGTTATATGAACCTTACGAGTCTGTTACCAAAATTTATAACAAAAATTAGTAAGTTAGTGATGTATTTTAGAGCATATTTAAATATTCTTAGGTGAATCATATAAAGGTTGTGTCATACCGGAGATAGACGTTAAGAAAATGAAAGTTGAAACAAATGTGTTTGTTCTTTGGCCAAACTTCAACCAACTTAAAAAATGGTCGGCCTTATAGCAGAAATTAAAAGATGTAAGGATTATAAATATTTAAGAAAAAATAATTTAAAAGTCCGGGACGGTATCAACTCTATTCCACTACAAAGGATAAGATAATTTGTTCCACTGGCATCTAAGAAATTGCTATAAGTGTAAATAAGTCTTGGTTGTTGAGTTATCTCAGTGAGATTGTCATTCAAATAATAAATCCAATTCGACCTTGAAAAGTTGATAAAAATAAAAATTAAAACTTCAAAAATGTTTTGAAATAATAATCGTAATAAAAGTTGGCTAGTCTATTTTGTATGTATTTCTTGGTTCCTAACAAGCATTTTTATAATCCCTTCTAAACATCTAGAACTAAATATATGAGACGCAGATATTTCTAATTGTCTTAATTAGCAGTTAACATCAACCCTTTGTGATGTAGAATTTCATACACAATTTACAATTTATTATAGAGTCTAAGTAGTTGCAAATTTATTCTGATGTTAACGATAATCATCTTCAATTTTCCAGAAAGCACACATATAAGTACAATAAAATAAATAATTTATTTCTATAAAGGTTAGATTTGCTACTGTTGTATTTAAACTATAAGGGATGATAAATGAAATAGTTTACAAATAAGTTCTTTAATATTTTCTAGTTGAATGTAATGTTCACGTAGATATAAAAAACACTAGGCAATATTTTCTCTATTTTGTTAATTCTCTCCACAGCGTTTCTTCATAAAATGTGTAAAATTTTTGAGTTTGTTGTTTTCTAGTAAACTTAGAACAAACGAGATTAAAATATTAAAAAGTAGCAAAATATTTAAGAATTATCAAAAACTGTAATACCCTATTATAGATTCGTTTTATTTCGATTCTAAGAATTTCGTTAACTTAGCATTCAACATGTGAATATTCAGATGCGTACATTTGATTGTATTTCTCTATTGCTAATTTAGAAATATGTGTAATTCAAGTATTTAATTTTTCTTCAAACTCATAATTAGATACACTGAAGGCTATAATTATTAAAAAAATCTCTAGAATTAATTGCGCCAAACATTAGGTGTAATGTAGGTGTTATTGAAATACAATAATAAAATGCTTAATCCAATTTTTAATATACTTTTCTTGTAAATAAAATATTAATTTTTGGAAAAAATGTTAGTGAACACATGTCAGCCTCTTCATTATATGATTACAATTTTTCTGTATTGTTATATGATAATAAAACTACACATTTTTTTCTAATCAAATATCTAATTTATTTTCAGTTACAACAGTAAGACCACAAAACAATATTTTTTTTATTTTTTTGTTCAAAATTTACATTCTGTTTCGTATAAATATTTAATAAATATTACAATATATATATAACAACCAAAAAGTCTCGAAAGAAACAAATGAATAGTTCCACTAATAAAACTAAATTCATGTTGACATACTAATAATAATATACATCAATACGTAATTATTTGCAGCGGTTTGGTAAGTCAGAGGGTTTAAATCTTTTAAGTGTAGTTGATCATTGTCATTTTTTAATAGAAATAACACTAGCACAATTGGATGAATACCGAGTCGATAAGGAACAATGTATCTTTAAATTTCTTCTGTAACCTAATTTGGAACCAACTAAGATGCATTTACGATAGGCCTTAATGCTTTAGACTAAAATTGTTTAAAATATTTATATTTAAGTTGTATGTCATATGCCCAGATCAGCTAAATAATGGCCTTGAATAATAGCATTTTACTTTCTGTAGATAGCTGTGACTTTCTTTTTAGGAGCCAGTACATTTTCTGTATTTTGAAACCAAGCTGCTTTTATTTCACCCAGATATATTTTTTCTATGTCATTCTTTCGCCCAAATACACGCCTAGGCACTTAACATTTTTATCTTGCGCTATTTGTTTATTACTGAATAATACAGGTGGACGGGTACCTCTTCTCAGACTAAAAGTCACACGCACCTTCCTTTTACCTTTTGCGCCATTTGTTAGTTTAGGTTACTAATTTTTGTAAATGGGCTTGCAGATCTTGAGAGGCGGTATTGGGGTTTGCGTGTTACTAGAGCAGTGCAGTATTGTCAGCGAATGTAGCAATTGTAGTTCTTATTGTGGTGGGTAGATCGGCGACATAAAGAAGACACAAAACTAGACCCAACACACTTTTCTGGGGAACTCCAACGCCAATGAGGAATAAGGATGTGTAACTACAAACAATATAAACGCTTATATATTTACTAATAATAATGGTTTCCTTAAAGTATTTATGGCATTGAAAATTATTGGCACTTTTCCAAAAAACTTTGATTGCATCGCAAATTAAAATGCGCGTCTGGTGCTTGTGTAAAGATATGCTGTAATGTCACGTGATGCTACCAAATGGCGATGTTGTAACACGCAAAAAAACACCTAGTGAATTATGGACAGAGCGAAAAACTACGGAATCCAATAATTATGGGCAGCGATAAATAGAGAGGTTTCTATGGGAAAAAAAATAATTGCTTTGAATATCCATACGAAATCGGTAATCATGTGCGTTAATGTAGCACCAAGTTTCTAGAAATCGAATTCAAAGACGCCGAGAAAAAACTGAGTAATAAAAACGGCTAAAATTTAGCAAACGCATGTAGCCACACATTATCTAGCATCGAATCATATTCCAATGAAAATTCGAATGTAACAGGTCTGTGTTACAGAATTTTGCATCTTTGAGGATTTGGAGATAAAAATGTCTGTGCACAACGGGTTTCCTTTACTCTCAGTTGCTTAGCAGGTACCGTAAATATACAGTGTAGACAGGAAGACAAGCTTTAAATATCTGAAAACGAATCATAGTTTTAGTACAAAACGCCGGAAAAGGAACGCCAGCCTAGAGAATAGCATTTCAATAAAAACCTTCGTCACAAGAAGCTACGTAAAGAATTGTTTATTCTAAAACACAAGGCAATTACCTTTCGGAATTAAGAGGGAATTTTAGTAATTAATTGGCTAGTCTTTTGTAAGAGCATTGCCAGTAACTATTTGCAAGTCTCTGAAGTGATTTCACTTACATATGTAGAAACATTGCCACAAAAATTAAAGACGCGATGCATTGCTCCAATATGAAAATGCAAAGTCACATATCAGTCGTCACCCTGCAAATTTTAAGATCTCTCTCTCTCTCTCTCTCTCCCTCCATTCATTTTTGCCGAATCTTGCGTCAAGTAACTATGTTCTGTTTGACGTAATGGACGACGAACTGCAATCGGATGTCTACAAGTGATGTCATACTATGTCCAAAAATGATTTGTAGCAGCTTTAAATAAGCTGTTAGAGTGATCGAAAAACTACTTAATATTGAAGATTAATACTTCTAATGAAATGTGTATTCCCGTTATTCTTATTACGGATGAGTAATAAGAAAGTAATTGTAGTGCTAACCATTGTTGAATACCAAAATATATATAGACGTATACGTCTGATTTTTGGAACTAGCTTTGATTTTGCTCATTATGTAAACTAAGTTTTGCTATTTAAACATTTTCTAAGTACATTGGTGATTGGCAAGGTATGTTTCTGTTCGATATAGTTCGACTTGACCTGATTGTATTGATTTCCACCTATAGAATTACAAATCTTTTGATTGTTGCATAGTATAAAATAAAATACGACATTAACCATAAGTGTTTCTTTAGACTAATATCAAGATCCAGAAAAACGGATTTTCATGCAGTTTTCATTCTACAATATTTTTTTGGAAGAAGGTTTAGGTATAGGAATATTTTAGTAACAGGTCCTCGAATAATCGATAGGCCCAACAACTTTTTGGCTTGCATTGCTTAACCCGTTAAAATATATCAGCACACAAATTTCAACAAAAAAAGTCTGAAGCAGCATCTTTAAGATATAGTACGCATTAACTGTTTTTATGTTATGTTTTGTTGTGCTTAAATTTATAATAATGAAAAGTCATTGCGACTTGTTACAGTTATATAAAGTTTATATTATATAATTATTTTTTTACTGATTTTATAATATTTTTAATGTTAGCCAAATAAGAGATTTTAAAATAAATTTAAGATCTATACTACTCTGGATAATCTCTGTTGGTGCTATTGGTTAACACATATACTAAATTATGTGCTCTTTTACTCAACATTTTTGTTGGTAATTTAGATTTATCTAAGTTTTTACAATTTTGTGATCGTCCTACTTAAATAATTAATATTTCAACTCGTGCTCACATAGCGTCATTATAAGATGTTAAAATGTAGCTGCATACGGAGACCACAATTAATGTGTCAATTAGACGACTTTCCGTAAATGCATTATTAATATCTTTACATGTTGTGAAGCAGCAATGCCTTTTAAGTTTGGAGCTACCAACCATCAAACGTCCCCAGAGAGATAATTTGTGTAATTAATGATGTAATAAAGTGGTGTAATATTGGCAATATTGGGGTAGATTAATCTATTATCGGAGGGTGGTACGTGCGTTTAGGGTGAACATATGTAAAAGATGTGAGGGGAAGGGACAACTTGTGCAAACTGTCCCTCCGCTCTTCAGCGGCCTAAAAGCGGGACACGTCACAGGCAGTGTTCGACAACAGGAGGCTGACAGAGCAAGATGGATGCGACGTGCAATCTCGAAAGGCTTTTTAGCTCCCAGCAAATATATGCAAAATTAAACGGTATAAAAAATGCTACACATTTCCGAAATTTGTCAAAGCTACACTTCATTTATATTCATTAGCTCTGATTGCTGCCATTTCGCATCACACAGATGGAAAACGCGTTAGAAGAACGGAACGCGTATTTTGCTATTTCAGTGAACCTACATATGTCAGAGTGTTACGTTGCTTTTTAGAGAACATCAATACATTCAGATCATCTATCATACGCTTATGTAAAGTACACACGACAAACTTGGTACTATTATGAGTAACAATACATATATTTTAAACTAAGCATATAAAATATTAAATGCAAAATTAAGAGTGACAAAGGCAAACAATAATTTTGGTCATTAAAGCATTTTTTGGTAGACTAAATAAGAATAGTTAGGAAAATGTAGTTTTATTTTAAAACGTTTTATTACCAGTGTAACAAAGTAAATTATTTAAGTCTTTTTCACGTAACCTCAACGGTTTTTGTATATTATAAAGTACATAGCATTCTAGAAACATATAAAATTTTAGATGCATGTAAGCATTGGTGACAATAATTAAATTACATTACCTGTGGATGATTTTTGGTGTAAAACATGTTTTTGTACTATAATAACTTAGTATTAAATTCTTTTACTTAAAAACGAACGGTTCTATAGGAATAATATGAGCCACCCAAGAAAAAAATTTTTCATAGATTTTTTCGCCGTTTTCCTTAAAAATAAATTTAAACATATCACAATCTTTAACATTAACAATTTTGCTTTGTAACTAGAAATTCTTGTATTTAAGTGACTATTAAACAATTAATTAATAATAAAATAATTTTAAAAAAATGTTTGTAGTTATAAAGGGAAAATTTGTAACTACATGTATAGCGGTTGCTGTCGCCCTTCATGAGTACGTAAGTACTTGTCATATCACCCACGTATATCAAAGAGTCTTAAAACCTATAACGCTCATTTATTACTTACTATTATTAAAACAAATACGTACAAACCAAAAGCAAAAAATTTATAAATTAATAAGCAATCCAATACCTCCACAACTGATTAAACGAAGAAGGAAAAATACAACACTGAAATATAATTAATTAAAATAAGGCAACCTGTTAAATATTTAGTTATATAAATTATCACATTAAATAGCAAATCATCAATATACTAGTTAAGTAGAAAAATAGAAAAATAAAATATATCATTTTAAAAATAACATGCCCGAAATTTTAATTCTTTAAAGTTTACGTTACAAACTGCATTTCGTCGTCAGTACATTTGTTGTTGGAATAATCAATTTGGTGAAACTGGCTATTTGTGTAAAGGTAAAAGTACGAGCCAAGCGCGTATAACGGAAATGAATGTGGGACAAATTCGAGAGAGTTTAGAGCGTGGGCAACCCATAAAGTGAACAGAAAACTTGGACAAGCATAAACAACTGATTGGAATACGTTGAGGTGCTATTTGATATTCAAACCATACCCCCTGCAACTGGCATAGGATTTTTGCACAAACGAGAAGCTAATGCGTGTAGAATTTTCTAATCGTGTGTTCGAAAACATTGGAGATGACACTTTTTGTCAAGTTTAATTATTAGTGACAAGGGAACGTTCTACCTAAGTAGAAAAGTAAACCGACACAATTTTGAGATATAAGGGCCACAAAATTCCCACTGGAACATCAGAGAAGCTCTCCATCTTTATGTATTTTGTGCTGTATCTAGAGCAAAGGTTTATTGAACTTTCTTTTTTGACGATAATACACTAATTGGGACAATGTACATCATCATGTTACAAAACTGACTCCTTCCTTAAATGAATGACAAGTCAGAAAACTTTATTTTCCCACATGGCGGTGAATAGGTCGCATGGGGAAAGAAGACTTGGCACTTACGTTCTTGCCCGTGAAATTTCCTCAGCTCACACCCTGCAACATTTTTATTACAAAAAAACAGTTTATGTACCATTTCTAGCAACAACTTTGGACGACCTAAGAAACTGTATTACAGCTGCGGTGAACTCGGTGACGCAAGACACTCGTCATCGTGAGCAGGATAAATTCTGGTTTCGTCTAAATGTTATCATTGTAACGGGGGAGGGGGGTATTAAACATTTATAAACTTGAATGTGATTACAATTCTAATTTATATATTTGTCACTAGTCCTAATTTTAAATTGTAAACGTACAAAATTGAGTTTATAATTTTGAATCTCCTTGTATATCATCGATAAAAAGTTATCCACAAAAACGCAATTTCTAAAAAAATAGTAAAAAAGTACAGTAGAAATTGCTTACAAGTATAAAAAATTTATTTCACATTCCACCTTTCAAACCGTTAATAATTTTTTGCTAAGACGGTTACAACTAAGGTTTCTTCTAGAAGAAAATAGTAACGCAAAATATGCGCACAATTTTAGATTTATTTTTTATCTTAAATATGCAATGGCTACAAATTAATAGTAGTAGAGGAAAGCATAACTTTTATTTATAAAAACGCGCTGTTTAAATGTTTTTATACAAATATTAAGAAAATATAGGGATTTCTATATAAATTCTAATTATTAACATGTAAAGCTTCGCGGAGCACTACGCTACCAATTAAACCCGACTCGAAGTTAAACGTCTACCCACTTGAAATTACAGAACAGTTACATTTGCAGGAGATAGAAGCATCTTAGTTAGCTATAAACATTACGTAATAGCGCTATAAAAACTCCAAAGCAGCCTTGATAATGGTCATGGCTAATTTTAAAACCAATAATAAAAATAAATAAGAATAAGACAATGTAAGTTTAACTTCACCAAAAACTAAGAGATATGCTAACTGATAACACTAAATCAAATTACATTGTAACATTACGATACCCATAAATACCTTAAAGATAACCTTATACAACTTAAATGCATTATACAAGGAAGTTATACAGAAGACAAAAAAAGTAAAACCAAAATCTGAAAATAACAAACATTTGTCTACTAAAGCGGCACTATAAAAAGTTTAAATTAACAACTATGAGAAAAGGAAAATTATGTTATCTTAACCATATATTAGATAACTTTAAAGGTGTGGCTTTGTACTCCACATAGATGATACACGCTGAATGATACCAGGCTGGTATAACAAATTTTATCTTAGATAACCACATTACATATTATTGCTTTATTAAAATTATTAAAACATCAGTTGTATTAAATTAGAAGAATACACCCAACCTCTGAATAATACGATTTCGTTAAATATTTTTCAACTTTTTGGATACGCTTTGGATACTTTTCCAAGCTGAAGTGCAACTCGGCCTTATTTTTTCTAGGGCATCTTGGTACGTATTACATAAAATTTTCCAACAGGTGCACTTTAGATATATATAGAGGATTAAATTTAATTTCAACAATTACGGTTTGCTG
The DNA here is from genome assembly GCA_036346155.1 of Sinelater perroti. NCBI lineage: Eukaryota > Metazoa > Arthropoda > Insecta > Coleoptera > Elateridae > Sinelater > Sinelater perroti. The sequence continues at coordinate 5,094,626 of JARFIY010000001.1, read as the reverse complement.
TCTAAAACTCCGTAAAAATTAGATGAGATAAAACAAAATCTGGCCAAAACATGCAATTACTGTCAAAGCATTATTTTTTAATATAAGAAATAAACCTATCCTGAATGGTAGCTAATTACCAATTTTACCTGAAGATTAAAGAGAGCACCTAGACGAAGGAGCTCATGCTAGAACTAGGATCATCGTCAAAAACGCAATCAAGCACCACGAACTCGGGACGTCTTTAAGCTACAACTATAGCAATCGAAGAATAGAAAAGACCTTTAGTAATCTCAGCAGCTTACCTTCCGGCCAAGCACAACAATAAATTAGAACACTATAAACATTATTTTCAAACACTGGTAAATAGATTCATCATAGCTGGTGGTGACTATAATGCTAAACATGTTCAGTGGGGTATGCGACTTACTACGACTAAAGGCAGAAAACTGCTAAAAGCAATAATGGTTTGGACATACTGGCTATCGGACATGGCAAAAATATCAGATTTGCTCAATTTGTGCATTACAAAAGATATTAATCCAAATTATTTTAAAGCAGTATTTTGCCTCAAACTTTTAACTGACTACTCGACAATTATTGTGCTGTCCAAAATAAAACTTTGCCTTTACAATAAACAAAAGAATTAAGATCTCTTCAGACCAACAGTTGGCAAGACTATCGCTTGATATATCTTTAAAATCGAAGGAAAAACTAATTCCCGCTGTTGAAATATTTAATAAATCTATCCAACAAGCTGCTAAGTTAGCAACACTTTCAAAAGCCGAGAAAATAGAACTGCCCTATTATAGCCAAAAAACAGTTGGCGAAAAACGTAAATTACGCTAAAGATGGCAAACAACAAAGTATCCAGATGATTAGCGTAGGCTCAATCATACGACTACAGAGCTGAAGAAACTTCTCTCCAACTGAAAAATACTTTAGTACAAACTTACTTGAAAAATGTGTTACCGACAAGCCAGTGGCTACAACCTTTGGAACGCAATTAAGAAGCTGAAACAACCACACGACGCCTCTGCGCTTCTAAAATAATACTTAAACCAGAAGTAACCCGGAAAAAATCCTTGCTCCTGCAAAATATTTGAAATCTGTATTTTGCGCAATTGATTCTGGGCAACAAGAGAAGAAGAAGAAGAAGAAACTGCTCAATTTCTTGAATCTTTTTTCCAGATGTGCTTACCAATTAATAGTTTTAGGATCAATGAGGTCAAGGCAATATTTATGTATCTAAATTTAGGCAAATCACCTGGTAATGATTTAATTACGGCTAGAGTATTGCGAGAATTACCAGAAAAAGATTTCAGGTTACTTACCTACCTAATTAATGCTGTTTTAAGAGTAAAGTATTTTCCGGAACAACGAAAAGTTGCCACAATTATATTAATACCTAAACCCGATAAACCAACTACAGATGTAAATTTGTACAGGTCAATTAATTTACTGCCAATTGTATAAAAACTTTTTGGAAAACTATTAATACGAAAATTAACACTAGTATTCGAAAATAATTGTCTGTTACAAAACCATCAATTTAGCTTCCAAAATAATTATGCCACAGTTAAGCAGACATACCGTGTGACAAACAAAGTTTTGCAAGAGTTAGAAGACAAGCGCTACTTTTCGGCTGTCTTACTCGATATTACGCAAGCATTAGACAAAGTATGGCGTCAAGGTCTACTACTTAAAATTAAGAATGCACTGCCCTCGAATTGCTATAAAATACTATGATCATACTTAACTGACAGACATTTTCTTGTAAAGTGGGGAGATTATCATACTTCCTTGTTTCCATTGGCGCTGGAGTTTCTCAAGGAAGTGTATTGGATCCACTTTTGTACCTTTTTTATACCGCAGATCTACCCACCATAACAAGAACTACGATTGCCACATTCACCAACGATGCCGCAATACTCTCGTCGCACGTAGACCCCAATGTAGCCTCTTAACAACTCCAAGCCTATTTAAAAAATTTAGAAACCTGGACTAACAAATAAGGCATAAAATAAATGAAGGTAAATCTGTGTATGTCACTTTTATTTTGAGAAGAGGTACAGTCAGTCAGGTAAGAGCATTTTCGGAGTAATGTGAATAAAAATTGCAAAAAAACATTTTAAAATACATAAGTACATTGCATTCCATCAGAACAACTATTCTATTTTCAGTCATCACCGGCGTCAACAATTGTCTGGCAGCTTCGATGTATGCTTTCCACTAAATTCATTGCGTATTTATCCGGCAAAAACCTCCAAATGCGTCACATTTCTCATGTTAACTGCTTGATGTATGCCCACACATTCTCAATCGGACGACTGTGATGGCCAATCAAGTATAACGGTACTAGACTGCTCTTTCCACTGGATGCAAAGCTTGCTGCGGTGTTTCTTAATAGACCAACGTTCGGAAAATAGTAACAAATATTTCTTATAAATCTCGAGCATTTATATATTTAAATAAATATATTAAAAAAAAACATCCGTTAGCATCTTGGACCCATTTTTACTATCGGTCCTTAGTTCTCTCAAATATAAAAACATTTTTTCTGTACGTATGGTTTTATATATTTTCTAATGTTCTGACTATATAAGACTTATAATTGTTGTTAACTTGGTTTTCCAATCGATGGATGACGGTTTTTTTTTTTATCAAGATACTTTATTGAACCCTGGCTTGTATTTTTAAGAAATGCTATTTTGTCAACGTTTAACTTGGTGCTTTTTTGGATAATGATGGGACATTTGTTTATTTAAAATACGTAACTAACAGTAGAATTGTGTTTACAAACAGTTAAATGTATAGTAGTGTTTTTAAAAGTTGTTAGACTTAAACTTAAAAATCTTCAATCTTAAATCTAAACGTCATTTCTAAAAATAATATAAATTTTCTCTAATGTCATACAGTAAAAATAAGTGCAAATGTTAGTAGTAAATTGCATCAGTTTAATGTTTTTGCATTAAATTTACTGGCTAATTTAAATCAAATATATACACTAAACAAAATTATAATGTAATTATTATACTGCCATTTGTGCCGAGCTACTGAGGTGTACACAATATGAATAGAGTGCATCTTAGACTTTTCAGATACTTAAAGGCGACCTACTCAATCAGCAGAATCTACGTTCGCTTTGAACAAAGAGTAATAATGCGAACGTTTAAAGTACATAGTGCTTGTTACGTTTTCTAATAAGAATGCAGATCTCCACCATTATGTATTATTGTCATTTATCATACTAAATAGACATTTGATCCTCTCATCAATAATAAGAGCGAGGCGTCCTCAGAGGTAAATAGCCAATATGTAATGTTGTAACAGAGAAAGTGATTAGATTTGATCTCATTTTTTCTTATTAGAGGTGGGAAAAGTGACTCACATCTGGGATCAGATCCAGATCGCTCACTCACCAAAAAGAGCTAGCTCTCGTTTATAACTCATAACTCATGTTCTGCTACATTTGTGCCTACTGGCTATATCAGTTAGGCTATTACTGCTACCATTATAAAACTAATTGTAATTAACTCTTTAGTTCAACAACGTTTTATTTAAATTTTATTTTTTACTGACAATAGCGGCATTTTCCTTTTCCTTCTTTGGTAAAATGGTACCAAATATCCACTCGACAACCTACTAGCTCTCACCGACATTTCATTCTAAAATAACAACAAAATGTTATAAATAACGTAAATCGTTTAAATATTATGTTATAGATGTTATAGATAAATATTACATACCAAGCTGCATAAAGGCGAAGACTGATAGATAGAATAAGCAGTCGCAAAAAATTGAGGAGTTATCGGAATCAGAAGCAAGTCCAGATCAAGTTTCGGGAGTAAGTCAGATCAGTGAGTCAGATCGAGACGGGAGAACCAAGAGCTGCTCGCATATGCGCAGACTGCACGACAGTGAAAGAGCGAGAATCTAGTGGGAGATCGAAGAGTTGCCACTCTTATTTTGTGAGTCATAACTCATTCACTCTCTACCAAGAGCTGGTTCTTTTGAATAATTTATGAGCGGATCGCCCATCTCTATTTCTTACACTGCATAGGCCAAAAGTAAGAAATTTCGCAAAAATCCTTTTAGATACTGTTCAGTATCGTCCAAAGAAGTCCAGTAATCAATTTCAATCTAACAGAAAATGACAGTAAAAAAAATCTTGGTATAATATAAAAAGGATAACTTCGAAGGTATATCGCTTTTTTACTCTTTTACTGTGGCAACAGTTTGCTCCATTTGGTTCAATATGTCATACCGTATGAAAGCAAAATAATTAATTAAATTGTCTAAGAAAAATTCTTCCAAAATTTTCATTTCCAATAACTTGCGATACCACCGACTAGGATTTAACAAAATATATATATATGAAGCTGTTTACTTATGTGATACTAATTTCCGTAGTAACCCCCGTCCACTAATTGATATCATGAAAATTCTTTTTGGAGTCGGCATGTAATGCGGGCACATCTTCTTGATTTTATTAACCATTCTTTTAGCAAAATGCATGTGGGTTGTATGGTTGTTAGAGTGGTTTTTAGATCATCGTTCCGGATGGATATGTGGTCAGTCGTTACAAAATTCTTAAAGACAAATGCCACTATATCTGGCACAATTGACTGGTTGTAGCTCCTAAACATCCTGAAGTAAAACTGTACGAAGTCATTTCCCCTTCTATCGTATTAGTAGGTGTAATAAACTCTTCGGGAAGATGAAGTGGTTCTCGTATAATATATATATATATATATATATATATATATATATATACATATATATAGCACTATTATTTAAAGGTGATTTTTATGTACTACAAGAATTACTGTCAGCAGTATTTTGGTTCAACGAGTAGTAGTACGAAAAAGAAAAATCTATACAGAAACACAGAGGGCAAATCAGGTATCGGAAAAAGTATGTTTCTAGTTAGGTCAAACATTATTTAAGAAATATGTTCATTTAGCAACATGTTTAAGAATTAATATAATTATTAATAAAGAAGGTAAAAATTCCAAACCTCTGAGGAGTAACACAGTGTTAAAAACATAGTGGTGAAGAAAATGTAGAGTGCAAATGCATGTTCAGCTATTTTAAGAATGGTAAAAAATTACTAAAATATTGAAAAGTTCTAAAAACGTTTACTAAGACGATCGTGTCACGAGAATGCTAGATTAAATTTTGTCCAAAATCAAATCCTATGAATAAAGTAATTAATACTGCTATAACAAACAAGAAAAAGAAACCTATTATGTCATCATAATAGGAAGGTGATGTAATGATATAGAACTATTATTCTAGGAAATTTGTACATTTAAATATTTTAAATGGCAATCAAAATGCAGAACATTATAAAAAAGCTTCCTATTGGAACAAAATCAAGGATCAATAATATTATAGAAGCAAGGTAAATATTTTAGTACAACTATGTTACTATTCACACAACTGTACCGATGGACCGATAGTTTAATTAACGAAATGTAGAATATTTAGAAAAGTTTTCCCAAGAAATTGCAAAAAAAAAACATTAGGTTTACGAAAGTCTCGCTTATACTATACAATTTTATGTAACTACTCCGTACCCAGTATTCTAACATTCTTAAATGAAGAAAACACTAAGCGTGTTGCAAAATTGTCATTTTCTGTCACTTTGTCGAGGATGAATTCACAAAACTCTACACATCCTTGTTTGTCATTTGCATAAAGAGTCTGATTTAATTGAATTTTGTACGGTTTCATAATCAAACGTCGCCGCAAAATACACGAGATAGACGGTGACAAAATGTTAATTTTCTACCGGCACAACGAGTGATTTTTGGGATCTACGTGCGAAATTCAGCCAGATGCGCTCCACATCTTCATTTGAGACACGGGGACGACTACTGCATTTCCCTTTATGCAGACACTTCGTGTTTTGGAATTGTTTATACAATCGCTAATGTTCTGAACGGTAGGATATTCAACACCATATTGTCGCCGAAAATCACGCTGAACAGTTGTTACGAACTCACATTTTGCGAAGCGTAGAACACAAAATGATTTCTGATGTCCAGTCGCTATCTTGACAAACGCTAAAATGGCAAATGAAGAAAGCGCTCGTGAAACTCGAGAATTTTCTCTTTCTAACAGTACATTGTTGAATCAAAACGGATTAAAAACTAAATAGTTATGATTTTTTAAAATAAAATGATTTCTTTGAAACACTGTATATTATAATCTATATGTTTTCCGTCCACTATCTATCATGTTAATTTAACATATGTAATTTGTCCTAAAATTATAGAAATATATAATAAACAAATACATTTACCATAACAAAAATTTATATATTTGGTAAAAAAGCTAAAGGATACAAAACACATCGTACATGGTTTTAATTTTCTTCAAAGTAATTGTAAAATCTAACACGCAGAAGAATAGCTTCTACCATTCACAACAACTAACAAAGTCCTGTCTTTATCCTACCAGTAGAGTCGTCCTCATTCACGCATGCCCACTACAGTCTATTCTCATTGGCTTTGGTTCAATAAAACAAAAAACTACAATTTAAAATGTTTCTGTTATTATTTCAAAAATATACATGCTATAGATTGCATAAATATGTTATACTTATTTGATAAAAATTATTTTTACTTTGAAATAACTGAGGTAAGTATACTTAATACATATCAAATTAAGGCAAATTTATTATAATGCACTTTTGTGCCATAGTAGAAAAAAAACTCTTTATTAAACTAACTTTTTAAAGTTAATGATTACATGAAGTCGTTTCGTAGTCCTAAAAATTATGCAGGGAATATTAGGAAGTTTTAACTTGGAAACGACTTCTAGTTCTTGCTTCTGCCAAACGGCGTTACTCTTCTTGCATTGTAACTACTCTTTTAAAATTTTCTACAATTGCAGCAATTACTTTACTATCACCAAAGAGCAATGAAACGAAAACCGTTATGTTAATTAACCGAGAACTTTTAATCTACAAATACTACTCTTCCAGCAAAGCGGAATACCGCAGTTTTCCCAGAAAACATTTTTATAACAGCTCAGCTTGTTTAAACTGCATAACGATATTAGATCCGGGGCAACAAATTTCGATAGTTCCCGTAAATTGTTTACCGGTTTCTGCTAACCCGGCAAATTAGGGGCACTCGTTAAAAGTTTGCAAACGTTGCTCTGATTCAATTACAATTAGTGCTCTCCCTCCCATCCCGGCGCAGTAACTTTTTGTCCGTAAGCAGCGTTGTACTTGAGCGTGTGGGAAACTTCAAACGTACGCAAAGGGCTCTGAAGTGGAGCAAACATATGTCAGGCACGCGCCGATAACAAGGACCGCGGGGGTTGTCGACTACAGCTCTGGAGTCTTAACACCCGCCTGCTAATGGGGATGATATTATTTGATATGCCCGCCGACATCTTATTTGCTTTTCGGATAGAGGTTGCTATCGTTCACTCAGATAGCACGCATCGATGGCTGCGTAAATATATCTGCTCTCGTTAATCACCTTATATTTGCTTTCTGCGTGATTTTGCTTAGGCGAGCAAAGTATTACGTCGTTGCGGCATCCCCATAAACTGAAATACTGTGCTAATAATTTTTTTTTATTTATCTGTTATATTTACTTTAAAATGCTAATAATAATACAATAGATAAAATTAACGCAATCCATATTAAAATTCATATAAAATTAAAATAACAATACAAGTAATGAATTGTATGGGATAAACCAGTTCTAAAAAAAAGTCACGTGCCTGTTATCCACTGGAAAGATAAAAACGTAAGTGTTGTTCTACTGCAACGCTTTAACACCTTTAAAACGTCGCTAATCAAAAAACCCTCTTTATCTACACTATTCTCTAAATCTAGATGTATTGGACTATTATCTAATATTCTTGAAACTAAAAACTTACCAGGTTGGACAAAAATTTGGTTTGAACGAAAGAAAAAGCATTTTAAAATTATCAAAAGAATTTCAGCTAGATGCTGTAAGCTCTGATTTATTATTAAGAAGTTTTAGGTTCTGATCAGATGATTAACCTCACTTTGTATTAGTTTCTAGCTGTATAAGTCTATACTTTTGAAGTGTTTGCTTTTCTTGAAATTTATTACTGTTGTTCCCCGTCAGATTCCATAAAATAATTTTTGGGGGAAAGAAAATTCTTTGTTTTAATATACAAATCTAATTACAAATAGCATATCAGGATACACAAGTACTATTTTTTTCTTAATACAAACAAACATACAATAAAAAATAAGTATTATTACTTTGACAACTTGCACATTACATTTCAATTGATATAAATATTGCATCTTATATAGATTTATAAAATTTATCTTATTTATTGTAGTAAGTTACATACATCTCTCTCTGTGTCTTAAGCTTTTCAGGTGGTTTGTCGCAGCTCTCCATTCCTTCCTATTCATACACTTATTTTTCATAGATCTATACGTGGCACATCCTGCGTCTTCCATTGTTTGTTTAATACAGTCAATCCGAAGTCTGCCACAACCATTCTTTTCTTCTATACGCCCTTCAATAATTGTGGTTAATAGGGAGGTCTATCCCTTCCTTATTATGTGTCACATTAGTATCATCCTTCGTTTTTGCATGTTCTTGCACAAACACTTCTCTTGTACGATTCTTCTCAGTAATTCCTCGTTTGTTATTTTATTGAGGTAGCTGATCTTTAAAGCTCTTCTGTAACACCACTGTTTGCATGCTTCCAGTATTTTTTTGGATGCCACTCCAATAGTCCACGTTTCGGCCCTATAAAATAGAAAATAAGGATTGCGCTTGTTATTAGTACGATCTTCTTTCACTAGTACAATTCTAGTTCTAACTTTTCTTTCGCATCTTCCATCTCTTGTTATTGTGCTACCTAGGTGGGGAAATTCAGAAACTTGTTATAGTCGTGTCCCATTTAGGTCAATGTTTATAATCCCTAATCGTGCTTACCAGATATCATTACTTAGTATTCTTTCTGTTTAGTTTCAACTTGTATTTTGTTTTTAGTATAACTTCCAGTTGGTCAAGCGGTAGTTTAAGTTTCTCTTCGTTTTCAGCTAATAACTCTATGTCATCCGCGTACCGCATCATATATATTCTTTTTTCATGTCAAAAAGTAGAGAGAATACATTCTTGCCTCACACCTTTTTCTATTTTGGCTTGTCTAATTTCATCTTCTTGTGTTATTGTTGTAATTTAGTTGTCATATAGATGTTTTAGGATCCTTCGGTCCTTATGTTTTATTCCTATCTTTTTTAGTGCTGTAAAGGTAATTTCTCAGTTTAAATAAATAAAGGCTGTAAAGGTGTTTTTATCTTTCCGTGTTCTTTTTTTAATTATTAGTCGTAGTGCAAGGATTGCCTCTCTTGTTCCTATATTTTTGTGGAATCCAAATAGCTCTTCAGTTAAATTTTTATCAACATTGATATCTATTCTTCCATAAATTATTTTTGTTAAAATTTTTAATACATGTGTTGTCAAACTTATTATACGGTGATCTGCACATTTTGTTGCTGCTGATTATTTTTGTCGTTGTAAAATCCGTAGTATTTCTTTATCATAAATCTCTGACTTTAGTTTATATAACTTGTACTTTGCAGACTCGTTCATGGATTTTAAGAATTCGGTGTGAATGTTATCCACCCCAGGGCTCTTGTGTAACTTCAGTTATTCTAGTGCTTTATCAAATTCTCCTCTTAGAATGTATCCTTCTGTAGTTGTTTGTTCATCTACTTCTTCCTCTTCCGCTATATAGTTATTCTACATATTATTGCCATCTGTCGGTAACTTCTCCTTTATCTAACAGAATATTACCCCTACTATCTCTTACTCCCTTTCCTTTGAGTTTTGTTTCCTGGAAAAATGTTTTGACTTGTTTGTATGCTTGATCTATTTTATTTGTTCTGAGGTATTTTTCAACTTTCTCACCTTTTTTTTTATATATATTATTCTTAAGCTAATCTGTCTTTTCTGTTAGTATTTCTCATTTGCGGTATTTTGTTTTACCTTCCTCTGTTTTAGCGCCCTTATACTTTCTTCTTTCTTGTATTAGGTCAATAACTTGTTTTGTGATCCAGGGTTTACGTTTTGGTAGATTCTTTTGCTGTAGTATGTTCTAGCAATTTATATTTTAATGTTGTTTTATTTCATCTCTATATCCTCTATCTCATTATCTACTTTGTTTATCTCTGTATTCATTTTCTTTAAATATTTTAACTGGTTTTCAACACTTTTAAGTCTATTTATATCCCACCCGTAAGTTTAGTTTTTCTTCAGATTCTTGTAAATCAGTTTATGTTTCATTATCAGGTTGTGATCTGCATGAATTCTTTAACTTAATTTCGAAAACGTTGTTTTACTAGGATAAAGATACTTCCTGTATCTCCAGGCTTTGTCCAGGTATATCGTCTTCTATGATGATGTTCAAATACTATTTATTTACTATTTATATTACCAAATTATGTCTTTCGCAGAACTCGACCAGCCTTAATCCTCGTTGCGTTATCCTATGCCGAATTTTTCTACTACTTTTATTTTTACTTCTTCCCCTACCACATCATTAAAGTCTCTCATAACAATGAGTTTTTCGTTTTCTTTTACTCTCTTAATTATGTTACTTGTTGATTCATACATATCTTCCACCCTTGGTCGTTATTTCCGCTTGTTTGGTACCTGTCTTTATCATTATTGCACTTTAGTTATATTGCCAATACCCGGTTATCCTTTTTTCATATGCTTTCTTAACCACAATACCGACACCTGCATTTCCTTGGTTAGCTCCTATGTGCACTAGTCTGTAGCCATCACTGCAAAAATCTCCTGCTTGTGGCTATCTCATTTCACAAAAATCTAAAATTTCATTTTTAAACCTTTTCATTTCTAACTTAATATTTTTTAGTTTTCCATACTTTAGTAGTTATATGACATTCCAGGTTCCTATTTGCTGATGTTCAAGTTACGTTTTTAGTTAGATCCCTCTTCATTAGTTGTCTCTTCCCGGAGATCCGAATGGGGACAGTTTTACCTTCGGACTTATTAACTGTTGAAGACTTGTCCGTATTTATTATGTTTGCTGTTTTATTTGGAAATTTCCTATGTGGTGATTTTCCCTTGCCTTCCGCATAATGTTAAATATATGTTTTAGTATACCAGTGATAGCATTTCCTTCTTCAATTTATCATAATTATAATTATATAATATTTGGTTATCTGTATGAGTTAACTATGTAATGTATGGTTATACGGCCAATATTCGGTCGTCAGAGCCTCGTTTGTTGTCTAGCATGGGACACCACGGGTAGGTGAGGTTGACGTTTGGGCGCAGAGATGTAGGTGCACGGTTTAACCTCCCCCCCCCCCCCCAAAGTACATGTTTGGATAAAGACGACAATTAGTTTTTATAAAATTATTTTCTTGTTCATAAACCGTTTTTTAATAATATTAACGGTGCTCTATATTTTCAAAGTATGAATCGCTTAGCTTCTTCTATGTATATTAATATATTATATGTTAATACAATATCTGCTTTCATTATGACGTCCACAAAGTGTCATTTTATGACTAAACGTTTTTATTTTAAACATTTAAGTAGTGACGATTGCTAAATTATTTGATAAACAGATTACTGTACAGCTATACTACAGGGTAGACTAAAACTTCAAACAAATCTTAAAATGAAAGCTAAAACTTTACATACTATTCTGAGATAAAAAATAGCATTAGAGTGATAAAGTTGGTGGTAAGCACTTTATAAAACTTGGCTTCAGATAGTTGACTGTAATTAAAATTTTTAACTACATTTGGACAGCGATAAACAACTTATTTATTTAACAGTACATTTAAAAGTTAGGCCGCAGCTGAAATAAACTGGTTGCAAGCCTTGGTTCTCTGTCGGAGGACCCGGACACGGACGCGTTCGTGTCTCGCTGGTAACGTCGAGGTATGTAAAGTTGCATGTTAGTGGGCACAATAAGCCCTCAAGGTTGCAGTGCTAGTAAGTAGAAGGCAGAAAAAAATTTGAAAAATTTTGACAACTGTAAGGTTCCTCTGAACATCTTATTTTTGTAATTTTATTTTAAACTTTTTATTAATAGATCTGTTACAAATAAATGTCAGTGTTTATATTGACTTATACAAAACTATAGCACTGAACTAGTTCTTTGCTATTTTTAAAGCTAAAAGGTATAAAAATTATGCGCAATGCAAATATTAATCTAAAACAAAGTTTGGGTTTTGAAGTTCGAATTTCGCTGAGACCTATGCATGTATGTGCAAAATTAAGTTAGTTAAATGCATAGCCCTTAAGGCTGCAGTATCAGTAAGTGGGCTCTAATAAAAAAAAAACAAAATTTACAAAAACAAAATGTGATTTCTATTTGCTGTTAAATAAACCATAAAATTGTTATATCGTCAGTACTGTAGCTTATATTTACAGAATTTTTTCTGCAATAAACTTTTCTTTTCGTTGCGGTGCATTTACTGGCACCGCAGCTTCAAGGGCTTATTGTGCCTACTAACACGCACTTAACTAACTTAACACGACGATGTCATATACACCCATGGGTTTCAACGAGACTCAAACTCGCATGCACCGGCTCCGTCAGAGGAGCAGTGCTCGTACCCATTTGAGTCAAAGCGGCAGCTCTATAATAAATTAAGTTACTCGTAAATATAACAATAGGAAAACTATTTTTTTGACAAATAGAAATCAAACCAACCTTACAGTAAGAGTTCAAATCGTACCTATTTTCATTGACACTAACATTATATTATATCCACATGGCCGATATTAGAAATATTACAACAGACTAATATATCATAATGTCCTTATGTGTATTTAAGCTACTAAAATAAAGATAAATATATTTTCGTTACAACAGCACAGCTTTTTGTAGCGGAGTTTCAAATTTCCATATTTTTAGTAACAAATTATTAGGAACATTTAATAAATTTTGATTTATTAAAAATATTACCTACCTTTACTGTTGTCGCAGCTTCTTTTTTCATTAGGGCGCACTTACTGGCACTGTAGCCTCAACTTACATAATATACGTTAATAAATTTTCAGCGAGACTAGAACTCACTCGCGCTCTGGTTTCGCGGCCAATAGAACATTTACTTTTGACCACTCACCTACAGTGACGACCCTTGCTGTAGCTTAATTTAAACCAAAAAAAATCTTTTTTTAATAATTTAACTATAACTACAGAATCGTTGAGTAAAATCCGGAATTTTTTGATTTCTTTATATGCATGCACAATTCCCTATTAGGTAATACAAGTTCATCTCACAATCAACAACATACGATTATTGACAGAATGAGCCAAGAAAACGAATTTAGTAGAGTTAGTATACGCAAATCCCTTCGTGTGGATAGAAATAAATGCATAGTTTAGCTATGTGTCCTCGAAATACAGGGAATCTGGCCAGCAAGACAAGATGACTGAAGGGTTTTGGACTAAGAATGACTGGCCTGGCAAAAGAAATGGGCGTGGTGAGGTTATTGGTATGCACGAAGGCCTAATTTACAGGTTTCTTATTCCAAAAACCGATAAAAGTTGACTGAGAAGAACAAGAAATTAAAGACCCAAACATTACTAAACGACATCAAGCACGACAACGCTGATTTGCTTAGCTTCTTTGCAAATAAAAAGAACTTCATTTAACCCAAAAAACTAAATTGCGAAAATGACTGTTAAATTTGACAAGATGTCTACCTTCATGCATATAAAGTTCTCCGCTTCTGTGATGGTGTTGTAGCTTATGAAAAGCAAAAGGGATGTAATTGTGCCTCGCTTCCTTGAGGAAGACCTGAATGTGACCACCGACAACTACATCAACGTGATGGAGGCAGTACCTTTTCCAACAAGATTTTTCTCCACTTCAGAAGGCAAGGAATACCCAAGCATAATCATACAATAATTTATATTACCACTGGTCCCTCGTATTGTGGCTATCCTCCGCTCCCAACTGTAATCCCCTTGATTACTACGTGTGGGGCATAATCGAAGCAAAGGTCAGTGAGAACCATCATAATACCAAAGACAGCTTAAGGGCCTTCATCATAAAGACAATGATACATATAGGCAAAAAAAAGTTAGGCTACAGCAGAATTAGGCCCCAGCTAGAAGTCAATACCAATAACTTTAATTGTGCTGTTTCACGTAAATATATTTAGTTTTTCTTGCATTTTAAAGTTATTTTTATTGTTTTCGGGATTTATCGGGATTTAATAACAAAACTGTCATAATTGTGGAACTAGTAGTGGAAAATAACCTTTTCTATAACACTTTCATAGAAATATAAGATGTTAGAAAAACATACAATCTGCTAATTATGCAGATGTAATTATTAAAAAGAGGCTTCTTTAAGACTAAGTGAGTTGTAATAATAAAAAAGCATTTAATATGTTCAATAATTTATCTCCTGCTCTGTCTTATAAAAATATTCTTTGTAAATCTTACATTTGGCTTATACAATTATTTTGAGCAGTCGTTACTTTCTACTTCCACAGAGAAATGCCAAATATATTTTAGTGAGTTGTAGCTAAAAGTACGTTATTTGATACTCTCATTTATACATTGTGAAACTTTTAACGTCTCATTTAAATCAGTTGGGAATAAAATCATTCATGTAAATGATTATGTTGTTCGATATAGTCTGTTTAACAAATAACAATGGTATTGTAATCTAATAAATCTGCACGTAAATGCACAATTCGTTATGCTGTAACAGTAAAATATAAAATCTTTAAAAAGAATAATTTGAGGGGTTTTAATGTTCATAATAAATTAAAAAGTTAGTAACTATTCTTTTTACATATAATTATTCTGTTAGTTATTTTTAGCACTAGATTAACATCAGGCTCAACTTCATATATAGTTGATTGTGCATTTTTTCAAATTGAGGACTAAAGCTTTACCAAAAGGCTACTAATAGAATAAGATAACAATCTTTTAAAATATGCCCTTCTTTCAGCCGTCTTATTACTGCTGTGCGTATAATACAAACACTCTCGTTGCCAAGAACACCTTAAATCCGCATACAAAGAACTCTCCTTAATATTTTCTGCTGCGAACTTCGTGCCCAAGCAGAAATGTGGAGAAAATGTAGATGCCGTTATATTGGATTTAAAATAAAAATAATATTGAGCAGAATTTTAATCAAATTTGATATAAGAACACGGACATACAGAAGCTTTTGAAGCGTTTTAAAATATGTAAAATACTAAATTAAAGTCAATCGTGAAGAATAAAGCAAATATTAGAAATATTGTTTTTCCTTACGTACGAATTATATAGATTTAGCCAGCTAAAAGCATTTTTTAATTTTAAGCAAAAGTTAGTAACACATTGAATGTACTTGTAAGCCAAAAATCACTACAAAATTTAGATGAATAAATGTCTTAAGATTTACTATTTATATACCTGTATTATATATTAATAAATATAAAAATAAAAGAGAGAATGTCATAAAATAACAATTTACGCACAACAACTTTGGATATTACTTTAATTTTATATTAAATTATAAAAAACTTATATTTATTACACCCTAATTTATGCCAAAAATTTTTATAATCCATTGACTACAGTTTTTTAAGCTGTTTATGATTACCAAGTTCTATTTTAGAAGTCACAATATCTTTGCAAAGAATAACCTTTCATAATAGACTTATTTCTCAAATAAACTAAAATTTACCAAAAACTTAAACAAATAGAAAACGTAGATTACAAATTACGGATTTTAGTAATAACATAGTACAAGAATATAACTTTTACATTAGTTCTATCAATTTTGGTGGTATGAATAACATGATTAAGAAATTTTGAATTCAAACCAAACGTCGGCTTTGGACGGCAAAAGAACTGTTACTATTTATTATATTTAACAAAATTAAAAAGGTTAAATCTTTAGAACAGTTGTTCCATAGTTGCAAACAATAAGCAATGGATATTGCATAAATTAGTAAATTTCCAGTTTTCTTGAGAATATTTCCTTCATTTTACAAAATCCTTCCATACGCAGGGCCTAACGTTTTGGCGCCCTAACCTATCAATTTTATACCCACATTTTCTCAAATTATTGACGTTATCAAAAAATTACAAAAAGTTAATTGTTTAGACAAAATACTATTTGATATTTTCAAGTTTCTTTACACACATATTTTTTTCGATAAAATGCATTTACTGGCACTGTAGTCTTGAGAACTTATTGGGTATACGAACATGCAACCTTACATTCTAATATACTTACAAACTGAAACGTTACACAAGCTTTCAGCGAGACTTGAATTCGCCTATGTCGGGTTCGCGAATAGAAGAGTAGGGCTCGTTACATACATACATTTTCATCCAATGTTAAAATAACATAAAAACAAATGTAAACTATTTAAAAATTTTTATTTAAAAGAATTCTTTTATTAGGTTTAGAATTAGCAAACTACATCATTTCATGTTTAACGATGATTTCAAAAAGTTTTTCACTCTCTTAAGAGCTGCAAAAGATGTTTGGATCGTCCTGCAGTGCAGTTAGTAATTGTCGTATTTAGAAAAAATTTTCAACAATTTTATGATTAAGAGAAGTAGACTTTACATTCTTTAAATTCAATAACACTAAGAGTCTTCGTGATTCTAACTGTGTTTTTGGTTTGATATTCTTATCTTTTTGTCAATACTTTTCTAATTCTTAAAAATACTGTTCAATGTACGTATTTTTCCAACAGATTTCTGTCATATTCTGCCATTTTCCATTTGAGTTATTTCCCACATAAATCTGAAATCCTCATGTATTTATGTATAAACTGCTGTTTTTCCTACGAAATTAAGCTGCAGAGGATCAATTGCACCATTTCTATCACGGAAAATTGTCGTCCAGAAAACTCGTAATTTGCATCTTTATTTTCGGGGAAAACAAGTTTTAGTTTCCTCTTTCTTGTTGTCTGTTTTGTAAATGTCAGTTTCACACATCAATTTTGTTTTGATTCCTTACCTTGAAAACTCATTTTTGGTTTGAAAATGTTTCTAAAAGCTTTTAAGGTACTGTATAGGGTAATGACTTTTGTTGTGCCTGTAATTTTTTTTATGCTTTTTACTTCTCAAAACTTTACAAAATATTGTTCTCAAAATGTACCATTAGTGCCATCTGAAGACGCTTAAATTTTTCCAATATGCATTTACTTTAGATTGTGCGTCCTTAGTCAAATAATTATCATTGGTAATGTGTGTCAGAGCATCAAGAATAAGTATTATTATTATTACATCGGGTTGTCAACTAAGATTGTAAAGATAAAAAGTCATTTTTAAAGTGAGAATACAAGATATTCTATCTTTTGTTTGAAGAACTCAAAAAATTATAATTTTTTTATTCTAAAAAAAATTTAACTCAATACTTACTGTTTGCTACAGGTACAGAGTCAATTAATTGTAAAAAGTAGCTCGCACAACGAAATTTATGTGGCCAGAGGATTTTGTTTTGTTATTCTAGCCTGAAAACCTTTGTAGTACTCAAACAGGTTGCTGGAATTATTGCAGCTCTGTTCTGTACAGTTATTGAGATCAAGACCTACGAAATCTACGGTGAACATGACAGCATTTGCTATATATTCATGAAACGTTAGAAATCGTTCAAGAATCTTAAGTAGCACATAGCGTATCACAAAAACTACTTGGGCTGTAATACATCTGGCATTGAGCCCACAATTATGGAATATTACTTAACATTTACAGTCTCTTGGGCAATATCTGTCTTAACTTTGTCCGTTAACTGTGTACTAAAAACATTGACAGTTGTACGTCATAAGCATAAAAGAACAACTCTTCCTTTATTTCTTAATTTTGCCATATTTTCGGCCATAAAAAGATCGAATTTTCAAATCAGTTCTACGCAGCCAAGAAAGTTACCATTTCTTATATAGTGCAATATGTTATTATTGCCATGGCAGTCTACGAAAAGTTACAACTTCAAGAACCCTTAAGAGAACATATCGCCAATACAAAGCTTCTTTATTGTACTGTTTTACTATTTTACAATCCACTCTTCGATTTCTACTAACAGATTTTGAGATGCATTCTCTGTTTGCAGAGTTATTGTTATGATCATTAATGGTATGGTTATTTTTTCAATTATTAAATTTCTTATTTCTTGTTTCTCCATAAAGTGCATACGGGGCACAAAAAACTCGCCCGGTTAATTTTCAATAAACCAACCAATTTGGCTTGATGCGTTCTTCGTTTATTAAATTTTTATAAAATAACCAATTGGCACAAATTTTTTTTGAGTGGTATACTGTCTTTCAGATTTTTATTTTATCTTTCAGTTTTGTTGAATGCCCATGTCGGTTAACAATTCACGAAGTTCATCATTTACGCACCACAACGGCGGGTCATCGAGTGATATAATTGGGTCATATGATGCACCACAATTTGAAATAACTAATGCGACCATTATAATTACCGCACACTGCGTGGTAAGAAAATATTTGGTTTTAGTATTTTCTTGATCACAGCACCTTGCCGCTCAACGGAACGTTTTCTGAATTCTGCTCCACTAAAAAATTTTAGAAAATTTTCTTCTAAAGATGTCCGCTGCAGTTGTAAACGAAACGTTAAGGGTTTTCAAACTCCGACCACGGCTTGACAACCCGTGAACCAACTACATGATGCACCATACCATCGGCCATCGGCCATCGGCCGTGAAAGCCTTGGCACCTATCTGCTCCATTTATTTATTTTTCTAAATCTCGCCCATCTTTGCTGCTCATTATTCGCCCTTTATAATAAATGAAACGTGAATTGAACGACGATTTAATTCACAATTAAACTTCATTCGCAAGAGCTGCTCAGCTACACAATAATTATGAATTATAATATTATTAACGCAACAGACGATGTTCGCTATATGGCTTTTTCTATTCAATTGTCACGAATACCTATCTTCTTCTCCTTATAAGTTTAATAGTTGTAACTTATTTAAGGTTTCCCTGATTGAGCTCACTTTTTGGTTTACTCAACTCAGAATTTTGCCCCTCCCCCCAAATTCTGGTTCCAATACTGCAGCTTACACAGTCTATGGGTTAATCAAGCCCTTTAGAACTGTTCCATAACTATAAACGAAATGCAATGGCTATTACATAATTTAATTAGTTACTAATTTTAAGAGTATTATGTACTTTTGAAAAAATCGTTACATGTGTACGATTATGTTACGTCTTGCTAAAATACCTAAATATAAAAATTTAGTTTTTAAAAAGTCTATTATCACAGATACATTATATGAGTAACTTAAGAGCAAGTCATTAAATTAGCCAGTATTCTCCTATGTTAAACCGCAATAACTCAAGGAATGATCATAGCCGCCGCTGTGAAATGTTGGCGTAAAAATAATTTGTCTTTTATTAATTTCTAAATAACAAAAACTATATTCTGTCATACAATCACAAGATTCAACTTCTGTATCAACCCACAATTCAAAATGAGAAATAGGCAGCACCTTTAATTCACATTGCGCAAGAGTTCTTTCAACTTAAATAAAATATCAAATAAAAACAGCCCAAGTGCCGACGCATTCCGAGGGCTTTGTAAAATTGGATAACATCGATTTTGGCAGATTCGTACCTGGCTTTCATATGCAGCGTGTGCGCTGATCTACAAACACGCCGGATCCCATTCGTCCTCACTGGTGAGAGCATTTCAAAAGACATGATGCAGAAATATCTTACTGCCTGCATATCGTGGGTTAAAGAAGCTGCGAGTCGACGCTTAGGAACTACATAGCTCCAGATGGGACTAACGGGGATTTACTTTATGCGCACTGAAGTCGTTCTAAGAAATCAGAAACGTAATACGAACGAAAACAGAATATTCGCGGAATTCTTACCTCCAGGTGCGACTACTCATCATCTTTTGTCAAACCGCTTTCCTATTCTGCTTGTTTAAACTTTACTAGTGCTTGCATTTATTCAAATCAAATGAGTTACGTATACATTTTAAAAGATTATTAAAATAACTTTTTTTAGGAATAAATACGCGATAAAGAGAAACATATTAAAAATTACAAAAGAAAAAACATCTACAGCTTAGCCTCCCACGTTCATACTTAACATCTTATGGAAAATAATGATCTCGTTAATGATGTTCCAAAAATTCGTAAAATAAATTTGTATTTAAGGATTTTAGAGGATTATATAATTAGCATATGAAGAGTAACTTTGATGATAATAAAATCTGTTATTGCATCTATATATTTTATTTGCTAAATTACATTATTACATAAAAATTTTATTTATAGAACGAGCCAAACAAAATATAGTAATTTATGACTGAGGTATTACAATCATTATTTTTAACAATTTAATCTAACAGTAAAAATTAATAACCAATGAAGAATATTTTTTACATTTTTTAATTAATTATGGAGATTTCATTAGTATATCAATTAATTTACATTTCTTTATTTTTATTTCAAGATTAGTTTTCTAACAGACCTAATTTATAAGCCACAGTAAAATTTATATAGCCTTTACAGTCATTTAGTTTACTATTTTTGTTGTTGTTGATTTTAACTTCTAAATAGAGAGTAGAAAACTATAAAATTACTATATAATTTTATAGTTTACTAAATCTAAAAATACTAGAGCAGTCTAAGCAATGTTAAGCCAGAAATAAGTACTTACAAACAAAATGATTAATATCACAAAAATATTTAAATCATTTATTCACTGTTGTATTAGTGAAGCAGAGTTTTATTTTAAATATGAATCCACTGTAGATATATATGTTCAACAGAATCTACTATCAATATCTAATAACACAGATTTGAGTTGTAACAAGAATACTTATTCTATATTTATAACACCTTCTAATTAAAATATTATTTAACATAAATTTAACAAGGACTTATAGCATTATTCTTTATAGTTATTGCAGTTAACAATATGTTTCTATTTTAAAGCTTCGTTATCAGTAAATATTCGCGAGATTTATTTTATTTTTAAGTAGCAGAATTTGTTAAGAACGTTGTTCAACAAGAATACTTAAAAACATTATTTAATGTTCAACTAAAAATACAAGCGTACATTAGAAATGTATACTTTATATTTTTAATTTTGATGCTTATTGCTTATTGTACCAATTTTTACATTTTGATTAATAAATTCGCCATATTTCTTCAAAGATGCCTGCACTTTCGCTAAATATAAAATTTATAAAGGAGTTCTCACACTTCGATTCCATTGTGCATATAACTTATCAAATAAAAAAATAATCATTTGTGGGCAATTTAGAAATAAGTGATGTTAACTAACCACTCGTTGGATATTTCCATTACAAAGAATATGCGCGGTCATTATCAGAAATCCCATTCAAGGCTAATAAATCGGTACCCGTTTGACCTTTGTAGCGCAAAGACGTGTTAATCGCCGCTTCGATCTCGTAAAGTTTAAGGAGGGCGATACATATAAAAGCAAAAAAAATTAATTCTGTTTTGCATAATACATTAACTTAAGATGATAAAAATATGTCTTTAAAATATTAGAATAAATTTCTAATATTAAGTGAGATATGGCATTTAAACCGTGCAGTTGTCCAAGTAGCAGGTGTCTTTCTAATTGAGATTGCGGTCCAAAAATCTATTAACCTAAAATGTTAAGAGTACCTTTAAATTCAATTGCTAGCGTTTATTTGAATTTCGGAGAGGTTTTACTTAGTTAATTTTCTTATTTAAAAGGACTTTTTTCATAAAAATAACGAGTTATCCAAAGCAAAATAGAAGTGAAGTGGGTTCGATCATCTAGGCCTCGTAAAAGAAAGTTTAAAGGCAATACGGATAAAAATAATAAAAATGAAGAAAGTAGTAGTGCTAGTGTAAGAAAAATTTCCAGCAGCAACAGTGAAGATGTATCATGTAATCCTCTAAATTACAGCATTATCGGACTTGTAACTCGCTTCTTAGGTTTAAGTCGAGAAGGCGTTAATTTATTTTGTAATCTTATGGGCATCTGTAACGGAATAAGCAAAAGTGGATACAACAATAAAGTTTTTGATCGTTTTGTATAAAAGCTATAGAAGAAGAAAAATAAAAAATGAAGGTCATGGAAGACACATCTCAGAACTAAAAGTCTCTGGTGATGACTTCAAAAAAGGGTGGATCATTCGGGTAAAGTCATTGATTCAGTAGTAAGAAGCAGTTGATGTCAAGCACGTGCGTTTTGGAAAAAGAGAAAATACTCCCAAGTACCTAACTTGGTATGAAGATCACCATGAAAAAGGGCATTTGGACAAAATGGAAGTATTTGCGATCACAGAAATGTTTTTAAAATCAGAGTAAAATTATGGTTTTAGATACGCGCTTTACATTGGAAACGAAGACTCAAAAACTTTTAAGGCCATTCTAGACACTAATCATTATAAATATCTACAAGTTGTAAAAAGTCAGTGGCGATGGACACGTTGCAAAGCGAATGGTCACTTGTCTTCGAAATTGGAAGAAAAAAGAAAAGCTTGGTGGTAGAGAAAAGCTGACAGAGTTTTTAATAAAAAAAAATAAGAACTGATTTAGCTGTTAAAAGAAATGTAAATAGCGTTGAAGAAATAAGAAGAGATATTATGGTCACCTACTATTATTTATGTTCTACTAATAAAAATCCACAGCACCATTACTGCCAACCAGACAGAGTCAGTTGGTGTATTTGGCAAAAAAGTTTAGCTGATGGGGGAAAATGGAGTTTTTTTAACATTCTGTGCTACTTGATCCATTCGTTCAAGAACATATTTTCCCCATTCACCAAGACTTATCAAAAGAAGAATGAATGCAACAATGTTTAGGAACTCATATACAAACTGCGGAGACTAGCCCCAAAGTAACTGAATTCTGGCTTAAAATTCGATGAAATATCAACTTATATTGCTGATGGGCTCTTTAATGAAAGATATTCTTTAATACTGCAGATTATGCAAAGCTAGAAATAGTTATAGGGCACCAGAGCATAAAATAATTCAATGATTATGACAAGTGGCGGCTGGTCAGAGAGGAACGATGCAGCTCTTTATCTTCCAAAGAGGCTCGTATAGTCCGCAGAAATCAACAAATAGAAGAAAATAGTTAAAAAAAAACTGAAGCATTGTTGTATTGGCCCTAGAATCGTTGTATAACAAGTAAATTAGAAATAATACAAATATTAGACACTTTTCACCTATCAAATTTTTAAAAGCGTTTATCTCAAAAGTGTGTTTTCAAAATTAGCGTGCACTCTCATTTGGAATATATTCAAGCGATTTTAATAAATTTTTGAACATCACTTTCTAATACCATAAGCTTCTATGTGAACTTAAATGTTTTAGCATTTGATCAAAAAAAGTATTTATTTATTGAATAAATAGGTTAAAAAAGCAGTTAAAAGTTGATTTCTTTTTAAACATAGCATTTTCCAAATTTTTAGTTTTTTAATTTTTGTAGGTTTACTTAAACGCTAAGCATTATATAATTCATTTTAGTTTTTTTTAGATGAATATAGCAGACGCCAATTAACAATTCCTAAACAGACGCGCTGAAAAGAAGTATTAATAAACAAAAAATTTTAATTATTAAAAAAACCATTTTTGTAAAAAAACTATATTTTAATAAATAGCAAAATTTAAAAATTAGCAATTTATTCTTTGCTCTCAAAAAAGTTTGTGCTTTCTTAAGCTTTTTACAAAGTAGCCCACGACTTATCAACGGCAGCAGGTTACAACTGTAATTCAGTTGTTTGCTTCAAGTTTCTAGTTTCAAAACTACGTACATAATAGTGCTCACATAATACATAATGATGAAAATTCTACTTAACAGTCAATGTAGTTCATTGCAATACAAATGATCAAGTCCCATATCAGTTAAATGCAGAAACGTTACAACAAAATAATACTCCATAAGAGATGGAAAAAGGCGATAAAGAATAATAATAATAAATGGCAACTAAAACTTCTAAAAACAAAAAGGAAATAGCTCTTTACAAGTATAGAACACATTCTAATTAACTAACACTCAAAACAGACTGAGGTCTTTTCTCATACTGAACTTTTACGCTCAAGCATTGACAAACTATAATCAATATCAAGTCCCGGTCAAAATAAAATTAATTTATTCACAACAAAATGGCCTTCCACACTGAAATAGTTTTTTTACTTATATAGTCAAGTAGTAAATCAAAACAAAAGACCAATAGTACAACTAAGAGATGAGATATTCTATTCTCAAGCTCCTTCTGCTAGAAATAATGCAAACACAAAACAACAAACAAATATCAGCGACAACCTATCAAATTTTTTAAATAAATTTAAGAATATATTTGTACTGTTAATAAATCAAAATAGCATGGCGCTTAAAATACTAACCATGGTTATAAATTGACTTACAAATGTTTTAATCAATACATATAGCATCCTAGAAAGCAAATGGAATTACAAATCGTACTGCCAAAAATAACAAGATTCCTACAACTATAAAAAAATGATGTACTGCTCATCTCGGAAACCCATGCTACTAAGAAAACGATAAGTATAAATCATTCAGATAGCATAGCTCATATTGGATCAGCGGTTATTTATTAGAACGGATTTAGAGCACTACAAAATACTTCAAGCACTTAACTATACTAGCACTATATTGCCTACCAAAAAGAAATTAAATCGCTTTACAGGGTTGACTTAACAAAAGAAAATTAATAAAATAGGTAAAGTTGAATTACTTTAAATAACGTTTCAAAAGTAATATACTAGAAGTATTTTCATAAATGTTATTCTATAAATTTATATTCATTTTTAATTTAATGAGTTGTAATTGGGTATTTCCGACTTGTATACTTGCCTTTCCAATACATATGTATAATATTATTATAAACCTAATGATAACAACCCGCACATCATACGTAGAGTTAGCCACTACTGGACTGGGAGAGTGCAGCGTATAATTTTAAGTATGGTATATTAAAAATTTTGGTAAAGAGCTTTTTTTAGAAAACGATAGTTATTGTATTAAATGTTAAACGCATTTTTTTATTGTTATGTATAAAAATTAAATTGCAAATACTTTCGTATATTTTTGATTGTGTAGATAACGACTCAAAAATATTTAAAAAAATGAATTTAAAAACATTTCACATATTTTGTATAAAAATCATAAAAAGCTAATTAAATCCCTCATTTTAATCGAATATAAATTTTTTATTTCCAGTTTGTGGCTGAACAGTTAAGGTGCTTAACTCGATGCAGATGAACCTAAGTTTTATTCTAAGGTCCAGATATTTATCAATCGATTTGTGTTCATTTTAATTAAAAGAGGTGATAGTAGGGTGCTTGTCATAGGGCTCCTTATTAGACGCAACTATGCAGTAGACGAAAATATGGAAGCAATTTGCAGCTCACCAATATTATTATATGTTATATTGCATTACGTTAAATATAGATATACATATTGTTTTGTGAAATTATTGTTATATAAATACATCGGCAACGTACCAAGTGCTATAAATACTTTTTTATGAAAATTATTTAGAATTAGTACCAATTTTTTATAAAAAAGGGCAAAACATTTGATTTTTCTGTAGAAATAGGTATTCTAAGTGTCTATGTACTATGTGCTACCATCTTCCATTATATTGTTTATAAGCACTTGCTATAATAATTAGAAATAAGATTGAGATGTGAGAATACAATAAAGGCTTGTTAGGTAACATCACATTAATGTTTAAAAGATAAATATAATCATCAAAGTTGTCGACTGATTAGAAAGCTTATATCAAAATATTCCAACATTTAATCAGTATGTGTTGCAATAGATGACGCACATAAGCAGCAAACAAACAGTATTGATCACACTAAACAGCAAATTAAATGAAAATAGCGATTCACTATGATTAATGAGAGACAATTCATCCAAAAAGTTACAAAATAGTTTACAAAATTTTTCAAAAGCTCTAATAACACCCTATTTGATTGTTGGGTAACAGTTCTAATATTCCAATATATCTTTGATAGTAATTATTGGAATCAGTTAAGAAAGTACAAAGCCGAATAATATAAAAATGCTATTATAATAACAAAAGAATATATATATTTTGTAGAAATAATTCAAGATACAAGAAACGGTATAAGAACCATCGCTTCTCTTTAAAATCACAGTCCTAGGATTCTATACATTTTTCCTAGCTTTTTCCCACAGTCTTTCTTTTTATGATAGTTTTTAGTCAAAATTTTATATACTTTAGCTTTTAGAATCCCATGCGCATCTTAATGCTCGGACTGTCAGTTGCCGATTCTTGTTAATTGTGGTCCGGACACATTTAACATTTTTCGAATGTTTTGTTTCTTGTTGGTTTTCTAAAACGTGGGTTACTTTTAACTTTTGCTTATCTTTAAATCGCTTGTACTATGTCTTAGATCGTGGTGCATTCATTACAGTGCTTCCAAAAGCTTTATGAATGATTTAAAATTTATTATCAGATTTTCTGGTCTACTCGAACAATCAGTGCAAATGTGACAGTTACAAACTACATACGTTCACTTTCCAACAATTAACTCCCACTTGACTTGTTTATGCATGCGCATTATAGTGCACTCTCATCGGCTACCAGATTACATCAGGTTCACGTAAACTATTTTCAATATATTAACGTTTTCAATATTAAAACGGAAATACTTTTACAAAACAACGTATATAAGCCCAAACGCTAGAACAATTAGCCAGATTGGCCATATACTGGAAGAGAGAATCCATTCTCATCTAGTACAAAGTGTTAGAACATATAGAGGAGTGAATATACTAACAAGAATCAAACAGGAAATTTTAAATCTAAATAAATGCAAAAGAAAAACAAAAAGGAAATGTAATATAAAAGCTTTGAAAGATAAAGACATAAGAGGAGAATATACCCAAGAAGTGAAAATGGATTTAAGAAATATGAATAACGGTACATGTATAGATATGAAAATAAATGAAAATGAAAAATAATCGAAACATTAATCGAATAAGGGACAAATAAATTAAAAAGTTTGATAACGAATATGAAAAGATGATAATGACAAAAGACTAGACAGATAATGTTCAAAAAACAAACAGATGTAGAAAAGCATTCTATAGAAACAAAGAAGAAAGGAATGTTAAAGCGGAAAACAAACAAAATAGTTAAATAGAATTTTCAAATATAAAGAAAAACAAATATTTTAACAACCACCACTGTATTTTAAGAGTATACCGGTAAGTTGGTATTTAAACATACGGTGGTGTTAAAAAAACCTTTATAATTTAAGATGTCGATAAAGCTGTAAAGAAATAGTGTGGAAGGGATGAGAAGCAACCCAGAGCACAAATTATACAAGATATGTTAGTGAAGAGTAACAAGAGTTGTGCTTCTGATACCTTGCCAATAGAATTGTTTAAAGTAGTTAATGCAAAAATTATTGGAAAAATTGTATTCACTAATCACAAAAAAGGGAGAAGAAAGCAAAAGTGTAATAGAAAATTATAGACCAGTATCATTTTCTAATATGATTTACAGTTTTAGAAAATATAATTAAAATGAGATTGTAAAAAAAGTGAACCAAAATAGGCCACTATCAGGTTGGATTAAAAAAAATCAGTGGTTGATCACAAATTCGTTATAAAACAAAATTTAAAAAAATGATCTACAAATAATTCAGATACATTTTCTTTTCCTGGACTTAAAACAGAGTAACAATATATCCAAAGGGATGTCTGCAATTATAAAAAGAATTAATATATTTAGTAAGAATACAAAAATACAAGACAATAAGATGTAGTGGACTAATAATTAGTGTAAAAATTTAAATATCTATTACTAGGAAAAGAAAAATACAAAAATATACTGTTATGAAAGTATGATGGAGAAAATAAAACATACATATGAATAAATTTGAATGTGTTAATAGGTTGGTGTATTTAGGTGTCGAAATTAATAATATGGAAATAGTAACAGTAAAATAGATAGGCGACTTGACGCAAGATTGAGAACTTCGAAAAATACATGAATCTACTTTGGGAAAAGATTCTAACATATGCGGCAAATATGAAAATTTATAAATCCATAATGAGACCGGTAGTGACTTATACTATCGAAGTTTGAGTGTTAACTCAAGAGTTAGTAGATAAAGTAGTGGTCCTAGAAAGGAAAACATTCGAATGATATTTAAAGGAGTCAAAGAGAAGGGCGAGTCCAAAAGAACAAATTTGATATTGCAGAAGATTATAACAAAACAGGAATAAGAACAGTAGTCCAACAAAATAAATTACTGTTATCTCACATAAAAAGCTATCAAAGGACCAATTAAAAAATGCATGAGCTGCAATTAAGAGATCGAAATGGAAAGGACAGGCCAAAGAAGACTCGGTAGAAAAAGGTTGAAGAAAATTTGCGTAATTATAAAATAACAAATTAGAAAACAATGGAATTTAACAGGAAGGAATGGAGCAAAAATGTATCAGCCATGGGTCTTTAGACCCGAAGTGCTGACTGCAAGTTTTTTTAAAATTTTTCTATTGTTTCTGTGAACAGTTATTTGTCTGTAAACTCATGAATTAAAAAATTACAAGCATACAGATAAAACTATATTTAAACAATTAAGATTTTGTTAAATGAATTTTTAATTTTTAATAAATCTAAACTTAGCATCTATATGACAAAAATCAGAAAGTAAAATATTAAGTATAAATAATAAAAGTAATGTTATATAACCATTGTTACTAAGGTATGAGTACTAATAGCATTCTACAACAATATGCGAATACTTGTCTTTGTTGTCGTGTTATGAATAACATTTGCAGCACACCGTGAAATGCTTTGCAAAGGTGCGCTCGAGGCCCATAGGCGGAGGTCTGTGTCCATTGATAGAACGTTCTTCATGAATACGAGGCAATTTATCAACGCCTGTCAATGTATAGCTATAGCTAGAGATGGGTCTGATTTAGAGTATACTAGAGGATAGTAGGCTATTTGATGTTAAAACTAATAAAATATTTACAAATTATTAGTTGGATTAATATCTATCTAGGACTGAATACGGCGCATTATTATTTATATTGTTGTATATTTGGTTTATTAACAATTCTTCGGTTTATCACAGGTACATCTCTAACTGCTAAATTTATTTAGAACCGCACTAACAAAATAAAACCCAACAACATGTTAACAGCGTGTTTAGTGACAATGCCCGAGCCGGCTTCTTTGCTGGCGCGAGAATACAGAGTAGAGGGTCATTGTCACTTTTTCCACTCGAGTAAATGATTCCTGCATTGTGCCACTTCATTCATAAAGGCGGCTCTTGGTAAGGAACGGCTGGAAGTGCAACTAGACGCAATGCAGAAGAATTTACGGCGATTGCTCACTACTATTGTGAGGACGCCTATTCACTTGTAGGCAAGTCATTCGCTCCGCCTCATCGAGCCTTGCAGTATTTCGGCTATAAAAGTTTCGTAATTAGCGCGAAAGGAAATGCATTAATTCTCAACGTTAATACACGCCGCGACTCTTCAGACCTCTTCATTTCGCACCCGCTCAATCTTGCCGATTAATCGGACCCGAGAACTTCTTCACAAGCGTCCCTATTGTCTACTCGAAAGTGATATCATTGGCGGGAGCGCCCTCGAACACGCGTAATTGGTTCTCAGCAAGGAAAAAGTGAATTCAGCGAAGCAGAAGAGCCTAAATGTATGCTACCTGACCTGAGCTAACCGAGTGTTTCATCATAATCCATTTACATGGGCGTGTCGAGATCTCGGCGATTTGTCATGGTTTGTCATTGGCTTTGTGCGTTTTGATCACGTCTGACGGATCAGCTGACATATGTTGCGCTCATGCAGGGGCTGTAATTATCAGCTAAGCTCCTAATTAACAGGTAACCCTCCGCAAACCGAGAGTGCAGTTTGCGTTCGGGAATTGCAGTTGTGAATTTGCAAACGGGTGCTTTATAATTCTGGTAAAATACCGACTTATGGTAATTCAGCTTCCATGCAGAAGTTTAATATTCCGCTGCCGCGTATTATTGCTTATGGCGCAATATTTTCGGCTTTGTTCTCGTAAAATAAAATGCTACGTTTTTGTAGCTGTCCGAAAGTGCTTTAGAGATAAACTATCGCAATGTTTGCTTTGTTTCTGAATTGCGAGTGCGCCAGTTTCTATTGTTTTCACTACAAATATTTGCCCTTAAGCAAGAATTATAGCATTACATAAATGTTACAATTGTAAACATTTATGTTAAAACATTAAAAAATTAATTTTAAAGTAGGTACTCGTAGGTACTACTACTAATTCTAAGTTTAATTCAAACGCTGTATATATGCAATAGAATCTGGATAAATTAAAATTTAAAAAATATATAAATAATTGGAGTGACTGAAAAATCGATTGACCAAAAGGGAAAAATTACATTTTTTTATGTAAATTACATATGTAATTTTAACCGTTAAAATAAGTACCTCGCCGAAAAATATCTTCTAGTTCAAGTAAGTAATTTTTTTTATTTTAATTTACATTAAGTTGTAAGTGTAATAAATATATGTTTTGGTAATACATATTATACACAAATATATTATAAAAATAACATGAGGTGTTATCACTTGATAGTTAAATTGGTATTAGTTAATACATAATTATCACTGATTTAATTAATTCAAAAATCTCAACATTGTTGTGGAGTATACGATTTTTAATGTACTATTTAGCGTTAGCAATTGATCTAAGAATATTGCTTTCGTAGCGTTTGAAGTATTTTGATATTTGAGGAATTTTGCAGAACTGCACTCCGTAAGACTAGCCGGGAAATAATATTACTTTATATAGGAGCACTCTATTATAGTTCATATCTGTGATTTATGTTCTAATAGCTAAGGCATCTTTTTTCTAAATCTTATGTTGATTTTACTTGCTAGTTTTTGTTAAGGTTTAGTCCAAGATATTTAATATTATTTTTTTGCATGGTAATACCATTTAAACTCGCTGGAGTAGAGTCAATTTTTCTCAATGTAAGAATTACTGCTGCGTATTTATTTTCGTTAACTTTAATATTCCATGTTTGCAGCCAGAGTTCGATGGTATCTATAGAATTTTGTACGTTTATCGTTGCTGGCTCTATATAAGTGTAGGAACGAAGTGTAACTATATTATTAACAAAGATGTCTGTCATAATGTTTTTGTTGTAGAAAGTTTGAAGTATTGGGAGTACAAATTAAGTCGGTCCATTTTATTGGTGTCAAAAATGCATTTATTTTAAAACAACATAAATAAACAGATTAATCGAAGTATCGTCCATTGCTAGCTACTACATTTTCCCACCTCTCAGGCAATTTTCAAATTTCATCTCGAAAAAATATCTCGTCTTTTGATGCGATCCACGTTTGGAGCCAATTTTCGATTTCTTCGAAAGAAGTAAACTGGTGACCTGCCAAATTGTGGTGTATCCGTCAGAACAACCAGTAATCAGAAAGAGCAATGTCCGGCGAATACAGCAAGTGCGGTAAAATATCCCACTTGAGCGTTTCTAAATAATTTTTCACGTCTTGTGCAACTTGAGGCCGATCGTTATTATGCGAAAGAATAACTTTGTCGTATCTTTCCTCGTATTCTGGCCTTTTTTCTCGTAATGCTCGGCTTAAACGAATAAATTGCAGTCTATACCGATCGCTCGTAATAGAATCACCAGGTTTTAGCAGCTCATAATATACAACACCCCTTTGATCACACCAGATACGCAACATGACTAAAATCACCATCCCTGAAACGTCGAAACCATTCGCGACATGATTTATCAGTTGAAGCATTGTCACCGTAAACTTCCACAAGAATTTTATGCGCTTCATCCGCATTTTTCTTCCAATTAAAACCGAAAAGCAAAGCCTTCCGCAAATGCTGCTTAGTTACCACAAATTATGATATTTTTAACACAATAAAAAATAGGTGTTTTGTATAAAATTCAAATCAATATAAACTGTATATTATTCACAGATGTATAACTTCTCTGAAACCACCGCAATCAGTTGTCACTATAAAACATTCATAACAGCCAATCATTTTTTAGAAACGGGCCAAATTAATTTGTACTCCCAATGCATATCTGATATAGCACAGTGCCCAAAACATTTCTCTGGAGTACTTTTGATTTAATGTTGCAAAATTATCTAATTTTCTTCCAGTACGAGTTTTAGTCCTTTTACGAGATGCGTTTAAGTCCGAGGGTTTTCAATGAGTGAGAGTAAGTAGAAATATACGGTTAATTTTAAAACAGGTGGGAAATAGTTCTGAATTTGTAATATGATAACACCATACAATGTACACAGGTCTAATTATTTCCATTATAGTGAGTGTTGTATACTTTAAATGGCGACAATTAGTGTTCCAAAACAACGTGTAATACTCGATTTTCTTCTCTTGCGTGGTGAAACGCCTATCGAAATTCATCACCAATTGAATGAGAGATGCGGTAAAGGTGTTATGAGTGTCAAAAATGTGTGTTCGTAGATGCCAAAGTTTAAAGAAGGTCGAGAGTTTTATGACTATAAACCAAAACTGTCACGAAGTAGCCGAATGGAAACTATGATTGCGCGAGTGAAGCAAATTGTTATGGAAGGCCGTCAATGAGGTGTGTGTAATATCGGCTCTCAACTTAACATTTCCGTAGGATCTGTGGAGTGCATTTTCCATAATGACCAGCAAGTGCAGAAAATTTCTTTAAGTTGGGTTCCACAAGTGCTGACCGACAAACGCAAATCTGCACGAATCTCAGGACATGTTGACACGTGATTCCGTCATAAATTACCAACAATAAAGAACACTCTCCATCGCCCATTTTTACTAGAGGCGCTGTTACATCAGCAATTTTCTATTGGAAAAGACACACCCCTTAAGAAGTGTTCTCGGCAGACATAGAATCATGGCAACGACGTTGTAAAAATGCATACATCTAGACGGAAATTAAGTTGAGAAGTAACACAAGCTTTCTTGGGTAAACACTTTTTTAGAATTTTCGACGTACATTATACCAACAAAAGTGCGTCGATCTTGCATTGGACTTTTTGTGATCAAGCTCCACACAGAGCTACTGTGTATCGCTGGAGGATAGATTTAAAAAAGGGCGTCTACAATCGACTGTGATGCCAGCAAACATCAATGCCGTGCTCGAACTGACAAAGTAAAATCATCGTATGACTTATTGTTAGGCATTATTATGACTGGCATACATTCGATATTGCATGGGCATTTAACCGTAAAAAATC
Organism: Sinelater perroti; assembly: GCA_036346155.1. Taxonomy (NCBI): domain Eukaryota; kingdom Metazoa; phylum Arthropoda; class Insecta; order Coleoptera; family Elateridae; genus Sinelater; species Sinelater perroti. The sequence continues at coordinate 5,061,391 of JARFIY010000001.1, read as the reverse complement.
TGTATGCGTGTTGGATCTCGCATAAGCCAACAGTCACTCAAAAACAAACTCATGTCAATTAGTCGAACGAAATGCTCAAGAAATACGATCGCGGTACTTCAAAAATTGTTTACAATATCGTCACAGGCGACAAATCTTAGATTTATGCGTATGAGTCCAAAAGCAAACAGCACTCCATGGATATTTTATGATAAGCCACACCCAACAAAAATTGTTCGCAATCGAAGCACTTCGAAGCAAATGGTCGCCTGTTTTTTTTTTTTGAAAAACGACATTGCGACATGTTGTGGTTTTAGAGGATCGTAAATTTGTCAATTTTGAATGGTACAGGGAGATTACATCGAGAAGTGACACAAGTCTTATAATTTTCGTGTGATTAGTTTGTGAGAAAAGTAATTGTAAGTATTATAACTTGAATATACCTCGTACATTAAGGTACTTTTAAAAAATGTTATTAATAAGTTGGATATGCCTAAAAACTAGCTATATAAAAATAATGATATTAAATGGCAAAGAAAATAAAATTTAGAAAAAACAATTCCAAGGAATTCTGATGTTTAAAGATACTTTAACTTTCATAAGAAAAAGAGGAGTGAGCGGATGCTCTACTAGAAAATGTAATAAACGGACATCAAAGAAATTTTATTACTTTAGTACAAAAAGAGTTTTACCTCGAGTACACTTAATATTTTTAAGACTTTTACAGCTGAAAAATTCTAGACAGAAACAAGCATTAATAAAAACTTGGGGCCGGCGAAGAGATTGCTCTGTAAGCAATCCTAGAACGAACTTAAAAATTGGAAATCGAATATCTCGAAAATTATTCGACATAGAATTTTTTCGACTTCATTTTCGAATTCAGCGTAAAATCACATTTAAAATCGTAATGTCAAAAATTTTCCCGAAATTCGAAATATAAGAATCCATTTTGAAATTTTAAAAAATCTCAAATTTTGTGACGGACCGACAGACCGACAGACAGACAGACAGACATATACAATTCAGTAACGAATTTTTTAAGTTCATTGAATATATATATTTGCCGGAAAATTAAATACTTAGAAGCTGAGACCTATATCGACTAAACTATTATTTTTTGACTATAGCAACAATTTTTAGTTTCAAACAAAAGAAACCATTTGTAATATATCTTATTTCTAATGTACAATTGCTTCTAAATTAAATTTTGAAAAATAAAAAGTATTGTAGCTACTTTTGTAAACAATAATGTTTTTTTTAAATTCTTTATTGTTGCAATTTAAATTGTTTCATAAACATGCTAAACTTAAAAGTGACAAAAAGGACAGGACAAAAATTATTTTAAAGAAGTGTTTTCAAGTTTTATAACTCCCTGAATATTATAGAAACTTGTATTATAATTTTTAGTGGTAGCATTATGTATTAACTTTTTGATTTTGTGGGCGGTTTTCATGTCGTCTTGGCTGCTCTAAAATTGTTGCATTAAACATATGCTTATGTTGCGATTAGTCATTGTGGAAACATTTATGAAAAAGGAGGATAAATTTATACTGAAAAATTTCGCATATTTCATGAAATTTTCGGTTTCGAAGAATACAGTTTTAAGAGTGTTAAAGGAACTTAAGGACACAGGTTCAGTTATGTTCAGTGCCATGATTTCAGGGCCCAACAAATAAAAAACACAAATTAAGAGACTGGGTTTAGGAAAATTTATAATGGAACTATAATTTTACAAGCCAGAATGGTCCAGTGGCCGAGGCGCGGGTTGCGATGCGGACGGACCCAGGCTCAATTCCTGGTGCTCTCTCTTGCCTGATGGGTGGCCTACTCAGTCATTAAAAATAATTGAGTACCTGCGTTCACTCGAACAAGGGGTAATAATGGCGGTCGTTTAATGCGCGGTGCTGGCCACATCGCTCCGCACCAGAGATGGTGCGCGACGACCGGGCACAGTGGCGGACATATGAGAGCCTTAACCTCTCAGTTTGCAGGCCGAGCTCCACGTGGGGCGATAGAGCCGTACCATTATTATTATAATTTTACAAAGAACATCACCTTTAGCAATAAAGCGCACTTTTCTATTAGGTTTAAATAGTTGTATAGGTGTCTTTTTAGGTCTTTATCACTAGTCAGGCTTACCATGTCATTGGCGAAAGTAGTTGTCATATCATTTTGAGTAATGGTTAAATTCGTTGTAAATATATAATATAGAATCAGTGCCATAACATTTTCTTGATAAACTTCTGCTTCTATGTGCGTTAAATTCGCGTAAATAGGATTTTAAAATACAACAGAAGGTATGTATATTGTAGCCAGTTTTAATTTGTAAAGAAGTCCTCCATGCCAAACCTCATCGAAAACTTGACCTACAACGACAAAGCAACTGTGTAATATTCTTTCGATTAAAGTACACTGCTGATGTGATCTATGACTCAATGGACTTGATTTATTATAAGACTATAAAATCTAGTCAGCTACGTTGGACTACTATAGAAAATGTAAGTGTTACTATTGCTGTCCTCCAATGATTGTGCCAGTTACAAATTCCGTCTCATTCTGGTGCATCGCCGTAATGGGCGTTGACGTTATGTTCACATTACGAAATATATAGTAACGATCGTTCGTGTATTTTCGCGTGGCCCCGAACGCGTTACTCTGGCAACCACACGGCCGGGGTTCGGGGACCCACGCATTGTGCTTTAAAGATATTTGATTGATGTACTCCTCTGAATCAAAATTGTTAATTTCGTATTATTTCAGCTTCTTGAGATGCTTAAGTTGTAGTTTTTCGAAAAGCTTACTTAATTCTGGAAAAAAAAACTTATGGGTCTATATAATGCCACTTAATTTATGAGTTTTTCTGGCTTTAAAATAGAACTATTTTTTTTAGAATTGGCGTTCGACGAGACGCGCAGTGAAAGTGCTCCGCAGTTTCATTATTTTTAGTGGGTAAATAATCAATATTAAATTAAGGTAGGAAACGAATACCAGTAAATAAACACTGACAAACTGGAGATTCCAGCAGCAGCAAACAAAAGTAAGTTTAAATCCGTTATTTTATAACCTATAAATCTTTCCGCTTGCAAACATAAATACAGGCGAGAACGCGATAATAGCTGGCGGCCGAGGTCACCGGACAACTTCGCCCGGTGCGATAATTGCGAGGACGCCGCGCTATATCAGCATTACTCGCTTATCTTTCATAAAATCTAATCTTATAAATCCAAGTTCAAAACAGCATAGCTCCATAAGAAAACACAAAATTTAAAATCTATAAATAAACCCGTGTATATTTTATACAAGGAGTATACTTTAAATCTAGAATACAAAACACCGATAAGAGTTAAGGGTCCGACGGATAGACTGGCCTCTAATCCTTTCCGCGGTGCGAAAAAAATCTAATCATTCCGAAATTTAATAAATAATCAAAATAAAACTAAAACAAATCATAACTAAACGTACACATTATAAAACAAGATGGAAGAAATATTGAAAGACATTAGGGACAAACTAATACAGCTGGAGGTTAATGGACGGAAATAAGAAGAACGAGAAATGTGAATAGAACAAAAATTGGACTCGATACAGCTAGAAATAGCAAAACTAAAGCTAGATAATCAAGAAATGAAGCGAGAAAACGAAAAACTAAGAAATAAAATAAACATGCAAGATAACAAGATCGGATGGCTCGAAAGGGAAATAAGGAAGAACAATTTGATGATCTTTGGCATCAAAGAAATTGAAAACGAAAACCTGGAAACCCAACAGCAGAGCATAAAAGATGTATTAAACAAGATAGGGGTCGATATTACACTAATGAATGATATAACTGACATCAAAAGAATAGGAAAAATGGAAGAAAACAAACACAGACCGATTATGATAAAATTAAGAAATGTGAACAAAAATTTCGAAACATTAAAGGCAGCCAATAAGCTGAAAAATACAAAGTGGAGAATAAGTGAAGACTACCCCAAGGAAATACAATTACAAAGGAAAAAATTACTAATACACATGAAAGAAGCTAGAGCCCAAGGTAATAAAGCAATAATCAAATATAACAAACTCATTGTTAACGGCTTAGCTTTCACTATAGAAGAATTGGAAAGATGGGAAAAAGAACAACAAAACGAAAATGGGGTAGGAACATTGGGTAAAAGGGTGGGAAAAGATTTAGTGAGGAAGGCTAGCGAAAGATCCCCAACAGAAGATGACCGAAGAAGAGATGAATTGCTAAAAATAACCAGAACCACAAGATATATTCCAAAAAACTGTTAGCCCAATATCATGATATCAGACAAAAAGGATGTACGACCCGGCAAACGAAAAAGGATATATGTAAAAACGCAACAAATACAATCAACAATTGGAATCTAGCCACATGGAACATAACCACACTAACAGGTAAAGAAGTAGAACTAGTAGAAGAGATGGAAGAATTTAATGTCACTTTACTTGGAATAAGCGAGACAAAGATGATAGGGCAAGGAATAAAAAGTCTGGGAAACAATCACACTATACATTACTCAGGAGTTACCACAGGTACCAGACCAAAAGAGGGCGTGGGCATTATAATTAAAAATGAACTAATTAAAAGAATACTAAATTACAACCCAGTATCATCAAGAATAATAACACTGACGCTCGTATTAAAAGAAAAAATTAGTCATACAGTTATATGCACCAGTAGAAGGGAAGGAGGACGCGGCAATGGAAAAATTTTACGAAACATTACAAACAACAATAGATGAAGCAAGAAATGTATCTGACAAAGTAGTTTTGGTAGGAGACTTGAATGCTCGAGTAGGTAAAGATCCAAATAAAGCGCTAGGTAGTTTAGGAAAATATGGAGAATTAACACTAAATAGAAATTGAAATAAAATGCTAGAATTTTGGATCAGCAATAATCTGAAAATAGGAAATTCATTTTGGTATCAACCCCTAGAAGAACGGTACACGTTCATAGCAGAGGAAAGAAACGCAAGGAGTATTATTGATTACATTGTATATACAGAAGATATGGAAAATAGCATTGAAGAAATAGTAGTACAAAGAGAAGCAGAACTAAACACAAATCATAGACTACTAATAGCAAAAGTCCAGCAACCAACCGAGATAGAAGAAGATAATAGCGAATTCACAAGAATCAATATAAGACGAATGAAAAATGAAGAAATAAAAATAAAATACGCAAACGAAGTAGACAAAATATTACAAACCCAACAATTATCCAACAACAACTGGTCACTAGAAAATAGATGGAAAATTCTCAAAGAAGCACTATTAAATGCGACAAGAAGAATATTCGGGACGAGAAAAATAAGGAAAGGATCAAAAAGCACCAAATGGTGGAGCGAGAAATTAAGAGAAGCAGTTAAACAGAAAAAAACAGCATGGAAAAGATATCAAATATCAAAACAAAACGACGACAAAATAACATACGATAGGCTGAAGAAAAAAACGAAAGAAATGGTTAAAAGAGCAAAACAGAAAACATGGGAAGATTTCGGGAAAGAAATTAGCGAATGCTTCAAAAACAACAGAATTTTCTGGAACAAAATTAAACAACTTAGGGGTAAAGGTAAAAAAGAATTAAGCGGAATAAAAGACGCAAACAATATACTACTAACAAAGACGGAAGAAATTACCGAAAGATGAAGAAAGTTCTTCTCCAAAAAGTTCGATGCCGATGACCAACACGAAAATGAAAATAAAGAAACGAGAGAGACAGAAATACCGGAAGAAGATTTAGAGCAACATAGTATAAGTAAAAAAGAAGTATTAGATGCAGCAGCAAAAATTAAAATAGGAAAAGCTTGCGGAGAGGATAATATAGAGCCAGAGATAGTCAAGTATCTGGGAGATATTGGATTGGACTGGATATGGGGGGTATTTATGGAGGCATACAAGACAAACAAAATTCCGGAGGACTGGGATAAAAATCTAATACTTCCCATGCACAAAAAAGGAGAAAAAACAAATTGCGAGAACTACAGAGCAATTTGTCTATCATCAGTGATATACAAAACATATACAAGAATAATAGACCTAAAAATCAGAACTTCCATTGAAAACAATCTAGCAGAGGAACAAGCAGCCTTTAGACCGGGCAGGCAAACAAACGATAACATATACATTCTAAGAAATATAATAGAGAAAAAGATGCAAACAGGGGAGAAACTATTCACAGCCTTCATAGATCTCTATGCAGCATTTGATACCATACAGAGAACAATATTCGAAGATTGCCTGGAAAAAATACAAACGCCCAGAAAATTAATAAATCTGGTCAACTCCGTGTATGAAAATGCCAAAGCCCAACGAGCTTAAAATAAAAATAGGACTCAAGCAAGGGGACAGCCTGAGCCCCCTTCTATTCATAATTGTGATGGATAGAATTCTAAAGAATGCCAGGAATAAAAGCAAAGGTCAAGAAACTACAATAGGGTATAACAACTTGAGGCCAGTGCAATTGGATGTCTTATTATACGGAAGAACTAATTAATATATGGATAGAAGAAATTGAAAACCTCAAGATGAAAGTAAATATAAAGAAAAGTAAAATAATGATACTCAACAAAATGAATATAAACGATACATATACTTTTAATTACAAAGGAAGAATATTGGAAGAAGTAACAACTATGGAATACCTAGGACATTCACCGACGATGGTAAAATCGACTTAAATAAAATTAGGAAAACCAACATGGTATACTACTTATTAAATAAAACTATCTTTGGAAAAAAAGATTAAATAGTAGAAATAAACTGAAAATTTATAATACCATCTTATCCCCCATTATGACATACTCTAGTGAAACTTGGACTATACTTAGTAACCACAAACCCAAAATGACTGCCAGCGAAATGAGAGTACTGAGAAAAATTGCAAACATATCTAAAATAGACCACTTAAGAAATGAAGATATAAGAGAAATGCTACAGCAAGAATCAATCTGTACGAAAATAGAAAATAAGCAGTTAAAATGGTTTGGACATCTTAGCAGAATGCCGAATGAAAGAATACCCAGGAAAGTAATGGATGCCAAAAATAGCAGAAAACGAAAGAGAAGACGACCCAGCGAAACGTGGCTAGAACAAATTACCAAAATATGAAAAAGCAGGGGCAAAACACTAATTGAAATGAAAGAGTACGCGAGAGACCGGAAGAAATGGAAATTATGGATAAGAAACACACCGAAGGACAACCCAACACCCGTCTAGGGTAAATAATCACAACCTTTAATTCTATCTTTCAAAAGTTTGTTTTTATATACACAGTATATACATCATCACCCGTTATAATTTGTCTAGAGTTAAATATCTAATTAAGATTGTATTTTCCTCTATTATATTTGTTAATCTATGGGTTGATTGTACATTATATTCTTATCTGCTCAGTACAATTTATTTTTCTTCAATCATTGCAAACTGGTTTTCTAAAGCTATTGTCTAGGCGTACTGTCGGTGCTTGGTCGCATGAAAGAAAATTAATAATATGTCTCTAACGCATTGTAGTTGTAATATTTCTAATTTTAGACAAAAGTTTTTAACAAATACGGGTGCTAAGTGTGGCCATAAAAATAAGTCATAGATTTCTTTTGTGGATCTTATTCACAACTGCCTTTATTAAACAAATTTATAACAGTGGTGTAAATAATTCTAATTTGCGTAATAATACGTTTTTAAAGCAGCTGTACGATTTTGAGTATAATAGATTTGTAATGGTCTTGCCATCGCTAATATAAATACATGCCTCGCAAACTTCTTCACCTGCATTGCAAAATCCACTTTAGTACGAAATTCGTTTTTTGTTATATTTTTTCTTTAATACTTAATCCCACTTAACTTTAGTAGCTACTTTAATAACTTTGGGGTTTTCGCAAGTTTTTGTTCTAACAAGTAAAACTGCTTCTTTTTTGACTTACATGACTCGTTCAAGTCTTTCATTTTGTCTTTGAATAATAAACGAGCAATACCTTGTCATCAGACTACTTTTGTATTTTATGTACAATATTTCTTAACTTGATATTCTTCCTTTGATATAAATAATATTTTTAAATTTTGAAAATGATGCTACAACTTGTGTTAAATAATTATCTGTTCTAATGCATTTTTTTTCGTTACTTATTATTCCAACCGTTAATCCAGCCTAACTTCATCTTACGCCAACGCGCTTCATATTCGGCTCCAAATAATATATCAATTTCGTTCAGTTAGCAAAATTTCAGATCATTTCGGTATTTTAATTTTTAATATATATATATATATATATATATATATATATATATATATATATATATATATATATATATATATATATATATATATACAGGCCTTGAAGGCCCTTTGGGGTCGTAACAGGATAGATCTCTTAAGTAGATTTCCTTTTAGGCTTCTATACATTAAAATGAGAATCCTTATGTAGAGAGTAATGTCGTCTGTCTGTCCGTTTGTCCGACCTTTTAGTTTTCAATTTTTGATCAAGGCAGCTTCCAAGCTGGAGACAAGTTTCGATTTCTGTCATTTCCGACATCTGTCACGCATTATAATTTTTGATCTGTGATAGATAGAAAAATAACGTTTCCAGTATTCAACTAAGGACCATAAGTCAGATACAGACGCCAAAAATCAGCCTGATCGGAAAATCTCGAGACCAGTTTGACCGAAAGTGGCCGCAATTTTTTTTGTTTATGTATAGAAGCCCCGGACATCTGTGGAACCGCAGTTCCACGTCCGTACTTGTTTAATTGAGTACGTTATTTAGCTTTAAATTAAATTTAAATCATTTACTAAAAGATTAACTTTTTTTCAATAACACTTACAATACATTGGTATTTTTATAAAATTAGATTGAAATCTACTTTCTAGTTAGTGTAATCCGTGCATGAAATATATTACTATCTTTTCCTTTCATGTTAATAAGGGCGATGGATAATAATCCTTAACTTTCAGGAACTACCAATAATTCCTAGCGAATGCTCGTTTTGTTATCATCGCCAAGTTAATACACTGTAATAATATCATATTTTTTAGTGCATTTTTTGCAGTCTGTTTATATAGATTTGTTATTTTCGCGTCGCTTATAGAAACAAATAAAATGTAAGTTAAGCGTCTTTATCTTATCTACGCGTTCATTGACTCCCATTTGTAGAAACAATTTGCATCTATATAATTTATGAGATTTACTGCAAACGACAATAACTAGCCATTTTTCAGCTTCTACTTAACGTCTGATCTTTGCTAATAAAGTTTTATAATTTATTTAATGCAATTAGATGGTTTATAATATAGATAATGTTAATCGAAGTAATTTGTAACACATGACATTTTTATTCTAGATATTCCAGAAGTGTATTCAATTTTGCCATTTAAGATTCTTGAAAATGATTTTTCTTTTTAAAGGGTGTCCCAAAATTAACGCAAGATTTAAATTTGCCGCCATTTATGCAGTAAAGTGTTGACATCCCTAAAACAAAATCAAATCGACAGCTGACAGTTTAGGGTTAGTAAAAATGGAGCGTTACACAATAGAACAATGTGTCTTCATTATTGAACAATATTTCAAAAATAATGAAAGCTTTGCAGCCGCTGTTCGAAAATTTCATACAAAATATGGTCGGAATAGTGTTTTAATTTCGTCAACTGTGAAGAGATTAATTGAAAAATTCCGAGAGACAGGATCCATTGGAGACGCCAAACACACTGATCGTCCAAAAACAAGCCGTTCAAATGTCAACATCGAGGCAGTGCGTGAGAGTGTCGGTGACAATCCAGGAACCTCAATTCGGCGTCGTGGATAAGAATTGCAAATTGCAAGAAGCTCTCTACAGCGTATACTCACTAAAGATCTGTGTTTCCATGCTTACAAAATTCAATTAACACAACAACTGAAGACTAATGACCATGTACAACGAAGAGAGTTTGTTGAATTGATGATTGAGCATCTACAAATGGATGCTGATTTTTCGAGCAAAACCATCCTAAGCGACGAAGCACATTTTCAACTTGATGGGTTTGTTAATCGCCAAAATTGCCGCTTTTGGGGTTCTGAGAACCCACATGTGATTGTCGAAAAACAAATGCATCCACAACGTGTCACTGTTTGGTGTGGATTTTGGGCTGGAGACATAATTGGACCATACTTTTTTGAAAATGAGGCTGGTCAAGCAGTGACTGTTACTGGTGCTCGATATCGCGACATGATAACACAGTTCTTTTTGCCGAAATTGGATGATACTGATGTGGCCAATATGTGGTTTCAACAAGACAGTGCCACATGCCATACAGCCCGTGAAACACTTCAATTACTGCATGAGACATTTCCAGGTCGTGTACTCTCTCGTTTCGGTGATCAGAATTGGCCCCCTAGATCGTGTGATTTAACACCATTAGATTTATTTTTATGGGGTTATTTAAAATCACAGGTCCATGTCAACAAGCCCACAACCACGCGTGCATTAAAGGGGGAGATTCAACGTTGCATCAACGAAATTCAGCCACATTTATGCAGAATGGTCATGGAAAATTTCGACAAACGAGTGCGTATGTGTATGCAAAGCCGTGGAGGCCATTTGCCCGATGTGTTATTCCATAAATAACCCTATCCTATGTACTTTATGATTCAATAAAAAAATTACAATCAAAAGACTAAAAATTGTGTTTTCTGTTTAATTCAAATCTTGCGTTAATTTTAAGACACTTTTTATTTATGTATATTTCTATTAATTTTTAATATTATTGTATAAATCAGCATGTCTCATATTAACTGGTTCGAATAATGTTTCAACACGCTAAATGCGTTTATATATCAATAAGAAGTTTTTTCCTTTAAAATATTAAGTATTTCTATTAACGTTTTTTTACATGATCTTCGGTTAAATCTTTTCAAGCAGTAGAATAATTTTTTTGGCGTTTCTAATGCGTTTATAACAAACATCGATTCGCCAATTAAACGTGATAGAATTATTGAAATTTGTAATTCTCCACAAATATTTATTATCGTGGACCATCAACTTAAAAATTATACAAATCTAACTATTTATAATATGCATCATAACAAACTAAAAATTTAATTTTGAGCAATCGAACATTACCTATATACAATCTTCTTTAAAAATGCTTTCCCTGTTTGCTATTGGTTGAGATCACTTATTGTTTTCCATAGAATTATATAGATGGATAGATAAAATAACGGTCGTTAAAATCATTAGAATTAATAAATGTCTCGTTTTTTACACCTATCATCTTTTTTGAACTCTTCAAATTTGTCTAAAATGAAATCTACATACTTTTAACGTAATTCAATATTGGTATTTGATAGTATATTTTGTTCTTCATTAATATATTTTATAAAAACAATTTTGTAACCCTTTAACATACATGGATCGCGTTACTACACGTTTTGACCTTTGTTAATGGTACAAAAATGCCCTTGGCATACAGAGCTCTTTTGTTCTGTTCTATCAAGACTCTGACTAAGCATCAGCCGTATGTTTTTGCTAAAAAACGCATAAAAGCTGAACTATATTTGTCTACAGTCAATTAAGTAAGAGCGGGTTTGGCATAATTAGCAGTTGGTAAAAAATATTGCCCTATTTCTTTAATAAATCGATAGACGGAACCTATGTCATCGATGCTTTAACACAAAAGATTTAGCTGCTATTAAATTCTTGGTAGAGAAACGCGTAAATCACTATGAGCGGCGCGTACAAATTTGTGTTTCTCTGTATCCACCCGAAAGGTCCGAAAATGTCTCATACAACGACTGCTCAGTACACGAACAATTTTTATGGTTGAGATCTCAGATTATCGTTGCTTTAACGGAATTTCTCTTGCGTAATATATACTAAGTTCTAACTAAGTTCCAAGAAGAAATAGTGAATGATGCCTGCTAAACCACCATATACTCACCATAATCTTTAAGAAATTGAGACCATCCTCACAATCCATTTACTGCCTACTTCGTTTACGATCCGCTTTTTATCATTAATTAAAACCTGTTCCTTATTATATAGAAGCATTAAGACTTCTACCCTGTTCATTTTGCTTAGTCCTGTTAATTTACAAGAAATTACTCTGTTAAATATTTTATTGTTCTTATATTATAAAAATAAGATCGCTTCAGATACGACAAATCTCTTTGCGAAACACTGAAAGATAGTCGATGGCTATCGTTCACCTTCCGTCCGAGTTGGTCGTTTAACGACTTTATTTTCTAGTTCAAAATTTTCTAATACGATTTTCTGATACTAATGTGCTATTCTTACCGCTATCTACATATTTAATTTGTTTTTAATTGAAAAACATTTTTTTAAAAAAGTATAGGACAAGTACTTAAATAATTCAAATAACCAAAGATAAGGAAAGTTGTCGAGTTACCTAGGTTATGCAGTCAAAATGTCAATAAAGATAAACATACCTTCTCACAACAACATTACAAATAATGAACAATCAGACATTTCATGTAAAACATCTTAATACACGCAAACTGAGAAAAGTAACATTCCTGTTTTGTTTTGTTATGTTGATGGACTTTTTTTAATCCTTTGCTAAAATTTTAAAACATAAAAATTGCATTTTGACTAACATATAATTATAACTAAAAATAGTTATTAGTAACTAAGAACATAAAAATTTAAACTGTCTGTCAAAGATCGTGTTAGAATGTTAGCAAACAATTTAAAATGGGATGGTACGTTATCTTTTTTACCCACAGTTTGCTATAAAAAACGTTACTGTAATTTCCTATTTAATTTGCAAAATTCACATTAAACTGCATTTTAAATTAAATCATAAATTTAAAAATTATTAATTAGGATTTGAATGTCTAATCAAAATTATCTATCATTGTTCTGATAGGAAATTGTATGCATTAAATTATTGCATGCAGCAGTTGCCAAGCTAAAATGCACGTACATATTCTTGTGCTGAGTATCTGTGACAAATTAGTACCTAGTCACTGTAATTGTGTATATTACACGTATATGCAGCACCAATACTCGTGCTAATCAGCACTTCTACATTGCCATTTGTTATTCTCGTGACAGTCTTGTATGTATATGTACATGTACGCGTGCATTTAATTTAAACATAATGCTTCTCGATAAATATTTAGCTACACTTTAGTTTAGCATAAAAAAAACTTAATAATAGATAATTTGCATCTTAATTGCCAAATTATTAGAAAATACCAAAATTCTAAAACATCGGATCTATTCAACTGAACCTTATGCAAATGAATTCGTTCGCCTGCGTCTCTCAACCTTATCGTACAGCCATTCAACTCTGCATGCGCGCTTCTTTTTTCTTTCGTGATTTATTTGCGTCACGGTAATCACAGGCGATGTTTTGCAACTGAAAACAATTGCGAAGTAATTGCGAGATATGCTCGCAGTAATTGTCAGGCAGAAGGAGCGCGCCGTCCGTGTGACTCCTGGGGAGCCGGGCTGATTTATTTTCGTGCCTAATTCGACATAGGTAGCCATTAAGGGTACAGATTTGCATAGACTCATATGGTAATCATGTAATCTAACTTGCGGCTTGGCACTCGCTGAACAAGAGGTTCTAATGAAGGCATGCTAAGTTGATTAGTGGCTTCGGGCAAGCCCGCCGACTTCCTTGTGAGTTAAGTAATGAAGTTCTTTAGAATCTTGTAAAGTGCAGGTTGTAGAATGCTAATATGTAAATACTCTTTCATGTTGATAAATAAATATTAAAAACTAAAAATAAACTTTATTACTAATATTTAAGAAAAACAAATTTTTTATACTTATTTGTGTCTTTAGTTTTTAATAAATAACAAATGACAAACAACAAATTATTTAATTACAAATGTACACATATTTTATTCGTTTATTTATTTTTAGAATTTACTCTTATCAAGTATTTAGTAAAAGTGTTAACAACGACATACCATCGAAGAAGGAGTCATGCAGCAATGAATCTCCTAAATATTTATGTTATACCATTTTTTATTCTATTTAGTCTTTGTGGTACTATGTCATCTATGATTTGAAGTGTTCAGAAAGTTTTGTAGAATATTTTTTAGCAAATATTTGTATATATTCTTGAACACCTAAGTCTTCGTAGATGGTTTGATTTATAACATACCAAGGTGCATCTAATACTGCTCGGACTAATTGTAACCCGGAACCTCTGTATAATACTTGCGTTTAATAGTTTCACACAGCCCCTTATTTGTAATCCGTAAGCTCAAATAGGTTTTGTCGCAGTTTTATAGAATAACACATTATTTTCAGTATTAATTTCGGATTACCTTCTAAATAGCCAATATATTTCTTACAACTTTAAATTTAGCCGCTTCTGTGTGCTGCGTTGGTCCAGATGCAAACCCAAATATTTCATCTCTGTTTTGATTGAATCTTCAATGTCGTTGATGTTAACAGGTGCAGATACTGCAGGTCGAGTATTGAATATAACCTTCACCGATTTTGACTGATTAACTTCTATTTGCTTAATTTATCCAACGCTGGAGGGTATAAGGATAAGAACGAAGACGAAAAAGAACTTCTATTTGTCATAGTTTAAACCATTTACTAATAATCCAAGTTTTATTGTATGTGCCTACTAGCAATATCTGGACTTCGATAAATGAATATTACAGCAGCACCTTTAGTAGAGGTAATGGGCCAAGTACATTATCCTGAGGGATACCCGACTGTATAAGGTAAAGTTTAAAGAGAATATCTTTATATTTTACAAAGTACAATCGATTTGCTATGTTTTGAAAGTGGTGCTGCCGAAATAAGTGGTCTTATAGGTAATTTTAATTTTGAATAGAGAACTTCAAACAACTGCAAAATTAAAAACACTAACCTAAGGAAACGGTGCTTCCCGCAGATATCGGTTCCCTGCTGTTGGTCCTAGGGCTTCCAGAAGAAAAGGAGAAGGATATGGATAAAAATTAGGACAAGTTACCCCAATCTTCACAGCAGACGAAACGGGGGGCGTCTTCCTGGTAAGAGTAATCTGCTAAATCCAGATTTCGAACATAAGCCAACTGGGAAATATCGACTTCCGCGGACGGCAGTTTGTCGACAATCTTCTTTACGATAAGGGGCCCAATCGTAAACGAAATACTGGAATCAAACCGAGACGAAAATGTGAAATTGGTTTTTTCATAAATTGTTTGTGGGGCTCCTTCAACACTTAAAACCGAAGACTTCAGGCGTTCAATTGGCAAATTTAAACGCCGACACGCCTTTGAGGTTAGAAAATGTAACTGGCTTCCGGAATCTAACAAAAATTTCAAATTTTTAAAATGCCCCTACCGACAACCGTTGACAAAACAAATGTCGACTTTTCTGGGATCGCGGTCCTTTTAAGATTTTCCAGCGAACACAAAACCGTCTCTTTAACCTCCGACCGGCCTGCGGGTTTACTCTCTTTGGAAAAGATAGAATAAAAGGGGGGGGGGGGGTAATGAGGCAAGTCACATTTATTACAGGAGATGCATTGTCTACATTCTGGAGCTCGGTAACCGGGTGACAAACACCGGAAACACCAATCATGACCTTTTATAAATTTTTCCACGGGGATAACTCTAAAAATTTACGACAATCCTTAAGGGAATGACCTTTCCCTTGGCAAAATTTACAAATTTTCTCGTTTATACGAGAATCTGGATTGAGTAGAAAATTGTGCGTGGTACGTGGAATTTTCTCCGGGATCATGGGTCTTGGAGATTCCAAGGTATTAACAAACGGCATAGTTTTTATTTGCTTTTGTAGGAATCGTACAAAATCTTGATAGGTAGGGATATCTTTGTTACGATGGGCCTCTTCAAAGGAACGTCTTGTTATCGAGTCTAATATTTCTAATCCCCGATTAAAAAACACAAAATCTCCGATATTCTCCAAGCATAATTGCTTAATTGCCGCGATGGGCCCACAAAAATTATTTAAAACCGCTGTTAAACCTCCTCTGGATTCCACACGCAAAGTTTTAAAATTAAATACCTGATTAACATAATTGTTTGTCTGCGACCTTTTATCGTTAAAACGATCAAATAAGGCTTCCCAAATTACCTTATAATTACTTTTTGTGGCAGTAAGCCCCTGGCAAACCTTTAAGGCCGAATCTTGCAATTTTGACACCAAAAGTGTCACCTTCTCTAAATCTGATAAATTTCGATTGTCGTGGACCAAAGTGGTGAATAACTCGCTAAAAACTGGACAATTTTGGGGTGTACCATCAAAACTAGGAAGATTTATCGCGTTAAGTCTCAGTGACTCGGTTTTTGGTAGGGCAGGTGCTGTTGAAGTGGTCACGCTTTCCAAAATTTGTTGAGCAACCTTCGCGATAACCTCCAATAAATTCCCAATTGCCGTAAATTTAGGAATAAAATTGGGATCTAAATCTAAAGAAATTTCGTTAATTCGAAATTCCTACTCATTAAATTCTTTAATCGTATCTTCGTGCATTGTAAGGGCCGTTTTGAAATAAGCGAGATTTTGTCCCTCATTAATTTTCTTTGCAAAATCGTGCAATCTTTCTACACGAGCGAAAGGCGTTTGTTTTTTAGTATTTAAAATTTTCAACAGATTTTCTGCCTTTCCTTTGTCCGTAATTTTTGCAATAATAAATTTTTAATGGCTAACAATCAATTAAATTTTCAATTGAATAAATCAAATATCAAGCAATGTAACTCGACCGTGAAAATTTGCTTTCACAAAACAGGTCTGTGACGACCGATTAGAACTTAACGTTCCAACGCTTAAAAGGATATCTAATCTAACGCGGCCCACGCTAGCTGGATTATGGAACAAACAACAAAAAAAATTATTCAAATCCGGCTCGAAGGACCAAATGGTAAGGCCGAAATAAGTGGACTGTATAGATAATTTTGAATTTTGAATAGAGAACTTCAAACAACTCTAAAATTAAAAACACTAACCTGAGGAAACGGCGCTTCCCGCAGATATCGGTTCCCTGCTGTTGACCCTGGGGTTTACAGAAGAAAAGGAGAAGGATATAGATAAAAATTAGGACAAGTTACCCCAATCTTCACAGCAGACGAAACGGGGGCCTCTTCCTGGTATAAAGGTTCCCTCGTCGAGCTGATAATTTGTCGGCGAGAGCACAGCGAAAAAATGCCAAATGCAAAAGCGCGAATAAAGGTAAATGCGTAATGCCGCGAACAAAAATGCGAAATGCAGGTTTTCATAAAGCAAATGTATAGAGTCGCGTGAACTTAACGTAATTGAAATGGCCAGTTTAAAATGAATAAAGCAAAGGCTTAATGTCCCGCGAACTAAACGAAACCAACGCGCCAAAGCAAGTGCTCAAAGCTAATTCTAAAAGCCGATTGCACGAGCGCGGCTCGCGGCCTTAATCGACACGCGCGCAGTCAATTGGGCCGATATAACAAATTTCACATATATGAGAGGGAATCAAATTATAGCCGGCTCTAATTTAAAATTTCAAAAAATATATAATTAGGAAATTGGCGCGAACAGAAAGGTTGAATGGAAAGTTGTCGTCTCTTAAACTTTTTGGTTGCCCTGCAGATGAAGTGATCGTTTTTATTTAGATTGGAAAAGTATTCTTAAAATGTTAAATTTCCAAATACTTTAAGAGTTAGATGGACTTTTTGAACTAATCTGTTATAAGTTCGTTTATCTTTTGGGTTTCTTGATCTTTGCCACCTTTCCTTACCACTTCTTTTTCAGAGCACAAGTTTGCATATGTATAGTGGAGTATTATTAACATGGTACTTATATTTAGTTTGTTTAGCTGTAGAAGTCCACGTAGCTTCATAAATGATAGTAGTTAAATGATATATCGCAATATCAAGATCCTCCGGCTGTTTGATACGTAATCAAAGATTATGTTTTTTAAATGTATTTTTGAAATGATTTTCAATAGTATTTTTGCGGTTAGCGTACATTAAACGTCTTGTTTAATTGTGAAGTTACTAAGAACCATAATGACAAGAATGTGATCTGACGATAAATCTAAGTTTGCTTAAATTGCACTACAATTTGAGTATATGTTTTTAGTTACGAAAAAATCTGAAAGATCTGAAATTTTATGTGGATCCGCTAGCTAATATGTGCGTTCTCCGGTAGATCGATGCACATAGTTATTATGGATCGAAATTTTCAGTAAATTTCGGCCTTTAGTTATGATTAGTCTGGAGTCTCAATGACGATGTTTTGCATTTTAGTCTTCTCCTAAAATAAATCTGGATTATAATGTGCAGAAGAATGCTTTATATTAATTTGCTAAGATTCTACGCCGAAGTGGGCAATAAACAGCAGATATCGTAAAAGACCATGGAAGTGCATTCACTTAAATGTTTGCAACGTGTACGTATATATGCTGTAAAAAATTTTGGTAGTACAGGGTGAGAAATATTATTTCAAATACCTATAACAGATCCGCTATAAACCGTGTCATCAGGGTGAATAACTTATATACTTTAAAACTTTGTATACGAATTATACTTCTCTGGGAAAAGTGAGATTATAAAAATAACATAATATCAACTTTGCTAATGTTTAACAATTTATGGTTGTAGTTAGATAAAACGTTAATATTTTAGGTTACAAATGTATTACTTACATTCACAAAAATTGTCAGTTTTTTAACTCTTTTATTAATTATTTATAACTATATAACATTTTTACTGTGACAAACAAAATTTAAGTAACTTATTCTACGTATATTTTTCTATATGGCCAGCAAATTCAAAAGCAGCATGCGGATATATATTACCAACCGAATGAATTATATCACAATCAACCACAATTCCTGAAAGTAGGTAGCCAACAAGTACCCCAGTTTCTAACTCAAACTCGATATTTTTAACCTATCTGTACAACAAACCCTAATCAAGACACACACAATACCATGGAACATCAAATGTCCAATTTTCAAAATTTTGAAAAAAGCATAATAAGCCAGCAGAAGTTATAGCTATCTTGACACAACAGATAACTCTGAAAAAGAGCTACAATCTATTAGCTGTTGAAAAAATAAATTACGTTTCTCAAGAAAATAATAACACACAAACAATTACTAACACGAACTAATCTAAAACACCCAAACCGCCCCCTATTTTTGTGTTTTTTTTTTTATTTATTAATTATAACAACATGGTAGAAAATCATGCTAAAGTTATTGGAGAAGAGCAAGATTATAGTAAAACTATCGAATAATACAGTTAAAGTAAATCCTCTTGCCTCCGATACACATAAAAAATTAACAAAGCATTTAAGTAATGAAAATATTATATACAATACTTATCAATCATAAGACGAACGTGCCTACAGAGTAGTTATAAGATATCTAAACCATACAGTACCGATCCAGGATATAAAAGAAGAGTTAGAAAGTAAATGCTATACAGTCCGGAATACTATACACATCAGACATAGAACAACGAAAGACTCGTTGTCTTTGTTTTTCGTTAACCGAAAGCCTTACCCAAACAATAAAAAAATTGTTAAATCATACAAAAATAAAAGCTGAAACTTCCAATAGAAGAAAAGTTGTCAATTTTGCAGGCAACTAAAAACACAATTACGTTAAATGTGCGTTATAATACGACTCTAAGGCATGTAAAAAATTTGAAAATGTTCCAGTATGATGTGTATTATGTGAGACTAATTACTCAACACAATTAAAAAGGCTGCACAATCTATAAAGAATTTATAACGTGACAAACAAGGATAATTATTAAAAACTTTAGGATTTTAATAAATCTGCACTAACTCATGCACAAGCAGCACACCCAATACCTAACTTCAATACTAGCAACGAGCCTCACAATTAACTGTATTCCTCGTCGAATTCAAGGCAATGTTCACACAAATAATTATTCAAAATCAGATAATTTTAAATTCATTGTTGACTGTCACAATGAAATTGTCATAATGGCTAAGATATTATGGAATGCAAAGGACACCAGTTCTCGTACAAAATTCTGCGTTAGCGATTTATTCTCTCATAAAATGGGAAGATTGTTTGAAAGTTACTAGAAAAAGTAAAATACCACAACATGTATGGACTAAAGTTATACTCTACAAGTTAATGAAAATATGAAATAGTTAATTTCAAATAGAAAAATAAAAATACTTTATTTCTTTTTATTGTTTTATTTAACCTTACTGCTTTTTTATATTTTGCTTTTTAATTTAATAATTTTAATAATGAATTCTTTTGTATTAAACTTGAGTGTATTTTTTTTATTTGACATAATATTTTAGAAAACTTGGAAAACCTTAATATTTTATAAGTCTTATTTCCATTTTACGTTTGTCATTTAATTAAATTTTATAAATTTATTTAAATTGCTTTTATGAAATTCGTGTGTTGCTTTTTATTTACAATGTCAATGGCTACAGTAAGTCAACCTTAGGAAAACTAAAGGTCCTAAAAGTTAATAAATCAAGAATCTAAGGTACTGAATGAACCATTTTGGAAGTAACATGGCTCTACTTGAGTTATTCATTAAGGGTGTCTATCTTTTATCAGTGTTCTTTAACAGTATTCAGTAGTGTTGGAATAACAATTATTTTTTAAATCCGAGTTACTCGGCGTACCGGTAAAACAATTTATTAAAAAAAATGAACTCATTTTTTTTACAACTGTTCAAACGAGTCTTCTTCTTCTTTATGTACCATCTCCGCTACGGAGTTTGGAAATCATCCTAGCAATTTGCACTTTTGAAACTGCTGCTCTACAGAATTGATTGGAGCTACAGTTATACCATTCTCTAAGATTGCGCAGCCACGACATCCTTCTTCTTCCCACACTACGTTTGCCCTTGATTTTTCCCTGCATGATAAGTTGCAACAGATAATAATGTTCCCCCCGCATCACGTGTCCCAAATATTGAAGTTTGCGCCGTTTAATTTCATCCAATATTTCCGTTTCCTTTTTATTCACTCTGTTTAAGACATCCGTATTCCTTATTTTTTCGACCCATGAGATTCTCAGAATTCTCCTATATGTCCACATCTCTAATGCTTCTAATTTTTCATAAGATGTTTGTTCAATGTCCATGCTTCCATTCCATATAAAAGTGTGGAGTGAACATAACATTTCACTATTCGTAATTTAAGTGTTAGGGAGAGGTCTTTGCTGCATAGGACATTTCTCATATTTAAGAATACATTTCTTGCTTGTTCTATCCTAGAGTTTATTTCGCTGGTATTATCATTTTTATCGTTGACTATAGTGCCTAAATATCTGTATTTCTTTACTCTTTCAATTTGCTCTCCTTGAATATTTAAGTTAACGTTATAATAGTTTCTTTTAGATATAATCATGAATTTTGTTTTCTTTGTGTTTAGGCTTAGTCCCATTTCGTCACTAACCACCGCGATTCTTCTCATTACTCTTTCCAGGTCTTCGAGGGATTCTGTGATTATGATGGTATCATCCGCATATCTGATGTTATTGATTGCAATTCCATTAACTCTCACGCCCGCCGTTTCATTTTCTAATACTTCGTTTATTACATGTTCTGAATAGAAGTTAAATAGAACTGGTGATAGGACGCACCCTTGTCTGACCCTCGTTTGATCTCGATTTCTTCTGATGTTCGGTTTTCTATACGTATTGTCGCTTTTTGATTGTAGTAAAGATTGGCAATAATTCTGAGGTTTCTTGTATCTATATTCTTATTTTTCAGCAATTTCATTAGGATGTCATGTTTTACTTTGTCAAATGCTTTATTGTAATCTATAAAGCAGACAAAGACGTCTTGGTTCATGTCAAGACACCGCTGGATTAATATATTATATGCCATAAGTGCTTCTCTCGTTCCCAGTCCCTTCCTAAACCCGAATTGTGTGTTCCCTATGTGCTCCTCTAGTTTTCTATAGAATCTGTGGTGGATAATTTTAAGAAATACTTTTAGTGTGTGACATATAAGGCTAATTGTCCTATACTCGTTGCAGTGTCGGGCGTTATTCTTTTTTGGAATGGCTACAAATGTGGAGATCAACCATTCTTCCGGAATAATGCCAGTTGTGTATATACTGTTGAATAATTCTTGTAGCGTATTAATATGTTCTTCTTCTAGCAGCTTAAGAATTTCACTTGGGAGATTGTCTGGTCCAGGTGCTTTTCCGGTTTTGGTATTTTTTATGGCATATTTTATTTCTTCTACAGTTATATCAGGGCCACTTTCTTCTATCTTCCCTTCGTCTTTCACCCGATTGTCTTGAAATAGTTTTTCTATATACTCCTTCCACAATTTTATTTTTCTCTCAACATCTGCTATTATTTTCCCATTTTCGTCTAATAAATACATGGTTTCCTGTTTTCTTGTAAGTCTTGTTGCTTCCTTATCTTTTATGAAGATTATGTGCGTCGTGATCTTTTTCTAGTTTTTCGATCTCTTCGCATTTTTTTGTAAACCAAGTTTCCTTGGCCTGTCGAATTTTATAGCGAATTTCTTTTTGTGTGTTTTTGTATTCGTTCTTATTGTTTTTGTTATGTCTTCGTTTGTCCATAAGTGCCAAGATTTCTTCTGTCATCCATCCCTTATTTTTATTTCTTTTCTTTTCTGTAAATGTTTTCTGTTGGTGTTACTAAAGAAGATTTGAATGACAGCCAATTTAGGTTGATATCATCTGGAGAAGTTCTTCTGCTTTTCAAATTCCTATCGATATCCTTTTTCACTTTTTCCTTGTACGCCTCATTTTCTAGGCACTTATAGTCAATACGAGTATGCACTGATGTTGCTGGCAATTTTTTAAGCCGAACTTCCATTTTTGCAATTATAGGATTATGATTTGAGTTCACGTCTGCGCCTGGGTATGCCTTTATTGATTTTATACTATTTTTGTATCTGTTGTCAATTAGTAGATAATCTATCTGGTTACGGACAATTTTTTCCTTATTGTCTTGAGGTGATACCCAAGTATACAATCTTCTTGGCGGTAATTTGTATAAAGTATTGGTAATCACCATTTCATGCTCTTGACAGAACTGAATAAGTCGGTGGCCTCTTTCATTTCGTTCCCCTAAGGCATAATCTCCAACAACGTTTTGCACCCTGCCTGTCCCAACCTTGGCGTTAAAGTCGCCTAATAGAACTGTAATATCTCTACTTCTTGTCTGCTTAATGGCATCGTCGATTTCTTCATAGAATATTTCTATTTGTTCGTCCTCTTTGTCCGCCGTGGGTGCATAAACCTGTATTAAATTTAGTTTCCTGTGTTCTAATTTTATCTGTAATAGCATCACGCGTTCAGAGAACGGAATAAAGTTTATGACTGAGTTGGACAAGTGTTTCCTTAGCATGATTGCCACTCCGTGTCTGTGCTGATTGTCCTTACTACCTGAGTAGTAAATTATATGTTGGCTACCAATTTGACATCTTCCTTCCTTTGTCCATCTTGTTTCACTGATGCCCAGAACATCTATATCCATTCTGTTCATCTCTTGCGCTACATTGTGGGCTTTACCTGGTTCGTACATACTGGTTACATTCCACGTTCCGATTTTAAGGATGTTCTTTTTCTTCTCTTGTTTATGTTGTTTAACTTGTTAGCTTATTCAAAACTGTCTCCCCGGAGATCCGATTGGGAGACTATTAACCCGGAAAATTTCGATTTGAACTTTGCCATGATGATTGTACTAGGGAAATCCTTGTGGATCTTTAATGCAGTGGTTTCCCCTTGCCTTCTGCATTCCCCTGCCATTGACCTATTTGGTTCTTCTGCCTTTAGGGGCGATTTCTCTCCCCTGGGACAAGAGAGTGCCCTGACCTCAGTTACTCATCCGCTCTTGTCAGACCGTTGGCTGCTGAGGGAGACCGCTTATACCGGCGTTATCGGTGTCATTGTTGTTGCTAGTTTTGGTCCGCCCCGAGTATTTTATTTCCCCGGTACCCGCTATATCTAGCAGGCGTTCCCCTATCCGCCACCTGGGGAGGCGCTCAGTTGGGGATCTAGCAACCCCGCTGAGAGTAACTCGTGACAAAACCACCATTGGATACTAACATATTATAATTCAATAGAAGAAACACATCTTTTACCTATTTTATTGTATATCCTAAAGGACCATGATATATTTAAAAAGATTTAATTCTAAATACTAGACAGAGAATTAGTGTGACAATCATTATGAGAGATCATTCAAAATTTGAAACAATTTCAATTGACAGCTATTTTCAAGTAATATCTCTAAAAATGTTATTAGCTAGTACAGTAATAATTTGCAATATTTACTTGCCAAATTCCAATAGAAATATTTACAATATCGAATACATTGAACAACTTACTACATCAATTTATATTTTAATACTCGCAACCAACTTTACAGTTTATAACATTGCGACGAACGACGACGTATCATTAAAGATATACTTAAATCTCTCAATATTGTAGTAATGAATAACAGCTGGGCCACGTACTTTAATGCACGTTCTAAAATTTATTTGCGCATTAATCTAATAATAATTACATATTCCACAAGAGAACTTTTTGCATCCCAGAATGTTCAAAATGAGAGAAAAATAAAAATAAACCTATAACATGCTACATGCTACCGAAAAATCATTACCGAAAAACAGGGGTGGAGTTCGTAAATTAAAAGCATCTTAATAGAATCCACAAATAAACGAGCTTATTAGGAACAAAAAGACAGCCCTAAATAGATTCAAACGATATCCAACAAAAAATAACCTTATTTTTTTTTAAAATAACAAGAATACGGACAAGTAGAAAAAAACTTGGAAACAAAAAAACATCCTGCTACGTCTTTGTATCCGAAATCTAGTCTAAAAATAGTAATAAATAATAAGAAAAAAAATTCGACAAAGAATATAACAGCAGTTACAAATTTAATTGTAGAACTAGTTTCTGACTACTTGGAAATAGTCAGCAGCACATTGATCACTCAAACTTTGTCAGTTTAAAATACAACATTATTTGTATTTATTTTATAGAGGAACTCAGGAATATTTTGCATTTCATTAACAAATGGTTTAAAATCATGTACGCTAGACTGATACGTTCTTAAATTGTAAAGAACTATATATGTTATTTTTAGTTATTGCATTTAATAATATATACGTACATGTACATGTATTTAAATGTAATTGCGATTTATTTTTAACATAACTTCTGCTAACTTTAATAAATTTACTTCAACGATAGCAATACCTTTCGATTCCCATTTCAAGTTCCCTAAAAACGCAACTTGCTGCATTAATCAATTTTTTATTGGTTAAAAGTTTCCATCTACTAAGGAAGTTTAAACGTGCAAATAAGTTAAAATATGAATTTACTAATTTTTGAGTTATAACGGCACTTGAGTCATTGGTGCATTGCATTGCTAAAATGTAATTATTATTTTCTATAAACTTAATCATTTCTTGTAAATAGCTAATTAGTTTACCTAAAAGGTCCAAAGCCTTTTAATCAGTATCTTTAAGTTTCAGAGAAATGATACCATTACTTAAACTGCTGATAAAACAATTACAGTTTTCCTGAGCATTCTAGTACCGTATTCTAGCCGACATTGTAACTATTGTTTAGTTTCCGGTAAAATTATAAAGATTTTTTTAACTTTTGGGACTGACTAAATGTATCATTTATATTACAAACACATTGCTTCTGTTCAATTTTATGATTAAAATATATATTACCCGTTTTAATAAAATTTTCATAACTTTAGTTGTTTTTTAGAATTTCAATTGTTGTTCCATTAGCGTTGTATCGTAAACTTCATTAATAATTTCTACAGTAATTATTAATATTTTTAAGCGTTTAGAGCGTGATTCGTCGACAATGCTTTTAAAACCTACTTTAAATTAATTTGTATAAATATAAACTGTTGCATAGAACCTCCTAAGGAACATTCTTTCACAGGTGTTTTATTATCCCTGATAGCTTTTATTTATTTGTAAAGAGGCAGTTTTCTG
The DNA here is from genome assembly GCA_036346155.1 of Sinelater perroti. Taxonomy (NCBI): domain Eukaryota; kingdom Metazoa; phylum Arthropoda; class Insecta; order Coleoptera; family Elateridae; genus Sinelater; species Sinelater perroti. The sequence goes on along the minus strand of JARFIY010000001.1, from coordinate 5,035,500 downwards.
TTTTTATAATTTTTCGCGTGCTTTCTTTGGTGGTACATATACTAAAATTGGAACGATACAGAGCATATTAGCATGACCCTTCGCAAGGATGACACTCAAAATCGCAAACTGTTTTACATTTTTAAACAGTGGAACATCTTAACTAAATAGTAAAAAAAGATGCATGGAACGCAACTAAAAAAATAAAATAATATAAATAGATAACTGCTCATTACTTGTAAGACGGAAAATCGCAGAAAAGATGAGATTGAGAAAAAGGTGGCAGACTATCAGAGCCCCAACTGACAAGCTTAACTTCAATCGAACCACAAACGAGTTTAAATTACTCCTCTCGTAATTAAAAACCATTGAATACATCAGTATATGGAAAAGTTATCACCCACTGGAGCCTCCGATTATTCCCTGTGGAGAGCAACCAAAAGAATGAAAAGACCAGTACAACACATCCCATCTATTCGCAAAGCTTTTGGAACCTGGGTTAGAAACAATTCTGAAAAAAT